>CAXKWD010000010.1:115233905-117816405 GCA_964059195.1 Ectobius pallidus
TGTCCGTTGATACCACTGGGTTTAGAATTGGGTTTTTTAACCAGTGCTATTCTACTACATATTTGCGTCAGGATGAAACAACTGAACACGCTCCTTGCAATGGTGACCCCTTGAAGTACGACCTCCTTTCTATATTATCAAAATTATCTTAAGTGAAAAAGTTGCATTTCCCATACCTTAGGGTACAGAAGGTTATGTGAGTGTGTCACAACAAATTTTTTTATGTTTAGTTTATAACTTAAAACACCATTCATATTAGTTATATCGACATCTTAAGAAGATTTTAATCCAAAACTCTTCGCCGCCTTGCTAACGTGGTATGTTTCCAATGCTACTGTACATTACACTATGATTTGGGCATCCCTACCATTAAAGAAGAATTCACCTTGTACAGCATTCGATACCAGCAACGCCTAAACAATCATCCCAATTCCCTAGCCATCAATCTATTGGACAATAGTTCCCCAATCAGCCGTTTACATCGACATAAGATTTTAGACTTGGCATTCCATTCAGTGACTTAACTTAAAAAAGTTTTTTATTTTTTTACAGTTTTCATATTTTTACTGTGTCATTTATACCACTTATTGAATGTTCCTATTTGAACAAATTGTAAACCTGCTTGCAAAATTTAAAAAAAAAGATCATACCAGCCACATTATTTTATTAAACATCCGAAAAAATTTTAGAATAGATCCTGGTTAGTTATAGTCAATCAGAAGATGCAACTGCCCAAAGTCTTATCTTTAGCACTATAAACAGACCCTAATGATAGGCCCTGTCGCGCTAAGGAATGTAGTGCCATAAAGTTTATTTCTGATCATTTAATTATATCGTAGTGCCACAGAATGACGTTAACATCAAGGAATAGAATGTGAATGTTGTGTCATTTGAAAGAAGTGAGATGAAGTACGAAAAAGTACTGAAATGTAATGAATCTATACAGAAGTAACCTAATGTTGTTTTACTACTGGATTATTTTAGGATGCTACGATAGTCATCATCGCTGCAGGACTCTCCAGGAAGCCTGGTATGAGTAGAAACGATCTTTTCAACGTGAACGCTGAAGTCACCAAGGAAATATCTGAAGCCTGTTTGAAGTTTGCTCCTTCCGTAAGTTCAATGAAATAAATGTAATTATTATATCAAATCCTCAGAAAAAGTCAATTTGAATTTTAAAGTAGTTTAATGCGATTTTTTATCACCTAGGCCAGCATTTTTCAAACTACGGTCCTCTAAAATAAATACTGTCATCATTTGTATTAAAAAATTGTTTTAAGGTTGTGTCCCACATTTTACTGTACAGAGTTCAAGCTGTCAGATTTTTGTGTTCTTGTTTCTTGATGCGTTTGTTTTTTCCTATCTTCTTCTTCTTCTTCTCCTCCTCCTCCTCCTCATCCTCCTCCTCCTCCTTTCTTCAATCCTCTCTTGAATTCTTTCTCTCTTGAATACCTGTTCCGTTGTTTGTTTTGGTTGTTAGCTTTCTTATACTCGTGACAAAAAAATCGTAATCGAGAAAACAGCACGAAAACATGTTTCACGATGCTAGAAGCCGAAAAAAAGTGTGTTTTGAATTATGCCTGTCTGTCTGTCTGTCTGTCTGTCTGTGTAGACCGTTGCGGGTACACGGTTCATTGTATTTAATTCTTTTTGTTTTTGTATGATTGACTTTGTTCGATTTTGATACAGCATAAATAGGCCAACAAGTTTTGAGACCTCCTGATTATAAAAATAGAATTTTCAGAATTAGCTGTTTAGACGTTACCCCGGGAAGTTGGGATTTTTTTGTAGTAAGATAGATGAGTTAAATATTAGAATTCTTCTTTTACTTTGGGTATTCTCTTACTTGAAACATCGGCGGGAGATGGAAGTAGGGGAGGTAGCTCAAACCGTTGCGGTGGTCGGCCACAAGTCATGTTCAGGCAAATTTGAAATTAATCTAAGAAATTATTTAGTCTTGACAACTCTAACATGCCTAACTCAGATAAAATAGGGTTCCATGTAAACTTGGAGTATCTATCATAATCCTGATTGTATGTACGCAGGCTCTGATAGGGGTGATAACGAATCCCGTGAATAGCACGGTGCCCATCGCTTGTGAGGTCTTCAAGAAAGGCGGCAAACCTAACTCTGGCAGAATCTTCGGAATTACCTCGTTGGACGTGGTGCGAGCAAACACTTTTGTGGCGGAGATGGTCGGGCTCCAGCCCGAGTCTGTCATCGTGCCTGTCATCGGGGGACACTCTGCCCAGACCATAGTCCCCTTACTGTCACAGACGCGGCCTTCCATTCAACTCAATGAGGTTAGTACAGCTTAGGCTAATATGCACAGTGATGAGAGATATCAAGTCTATAGTTGCTTCTTACGTGTAGAAGTGTACATGTCGCAGACTAATATTATAAATGCAGTATTTTTTTTTATAAAATGCCGGCAAATTATTAATGAAACAAATTCTGTACTTCGAATGGTTACCCTTCAGGCATATTAAAAAATGGAATCACATTGTAAAAAAATATTGTTATATCTATTTAAAACGACTATTCCATTCATACGCCGCGTGTTTGATATCGACCAATAACGTTTAGCAATCCCTCGGATACAGACCAATCACGATCGTTTATCTTATAAAATGCTAGCTATTAATATGAGGATGCGATTTTATCCGACAAAACGCCAGCTCGTTACTGGACACGTAAGGTATCAACGTGAGGTGATTAGTGCGTCACATGCTGCCATTAAGCAGCATGAAAACACATTATTTTATACAACATAACTTGTTTGAAAATTTGAAATAATATAATTGTCCATTGATTGAAAACACAATTTCGTTTCGGTGAAAGTCAGTTCACGTGCTTTTATACCGTTTTAGTGTAAGCAACTACCACGACGCCCTCCACCTTGTGATGCGCACTATTGGTAGCATTGGGAACTCGGATCGATTCATCAAATCCATTCGTAGACTTCATTCATCTAGTATGTCGCGATCTTACGGCTGACAGTATATTGACAACAAAGTAAGAAAATAACTATTTACAAAATCCGTTACAGTTATTCGTGGAATAGTCTTAATAAATCCTACTCGAGATTATGAGTTTCATCAGATAAATTCATCGATAAATATATCGATAACTCGTAATCTCTCGTGGGATTACCCATGAAAAAAAAGTTTCGTACCTAAAATTAAATGAAAAAAGTTGTATTATTATGTCTTAATGTATTTATGCACATTACAGAATATTTTGTTTATAATCTAATTGACTCCATTCAACTTTTTGAATCTGACCTGAAGAGTAATCGCTCAAATTGCAAAATGAATCTTTCATAAATATTTTGCCGGCATTTTGAAAAATTGAAGAGAAAAAACTGGTCATTTTATAACAAGAGAGAATTCACAATTTGCCTGCTACATACAACTGGGCAACCTCTAGGGGACTGATTAAAAAATAATAATTATTTATAAACGAACTCTACGTAGGGGTCTGCAGCGATGTGGCAACTGTATATGTACATGACGTCAAGATCAGCTGGCTGCACCATAGTGACCGATAACGTAGGAAAAAAGTTCGTATTCATTTGAGCCCATGCTGATTTCTTAACAACAGGGTTAGTTTTCGCACTACTTCCCTTTTGACAAATGCCAAGGAGAACTGGACTTTCAGCTAAGTAATTTAAACTTATAGGCTACAGTCACATACGGAAACCTTTAAAAATATATGCAAATACAGCTATGTATTAAAAAAAATATATGATGCCTTTACCATCTGTATTTTATATTATTATCAGGGCCCGGATTCTGATGGCCTAAAATTGTTTGAAAAATTACCTATAAAATGATCCTAAATTTTAAAGAAAGTGATTTAATAATTATAAAAAAATACCTAAGAACTTGTGTTTTATTTATAAAAAATTATTATTGTACACACAAAGTTATAGACTAGTTTGTACATAATTAGAAAAACTGTAAATAACTGTAATGTTGTGAATGTTCTTTTCTCACGGAAATTTATACTGGTACTGAGGCACTGGTGAGTCAAAATTCAGCACATCCTTTTGTGGCCTGCTGGATTATATTGTTGTTTATTGAGGGTAAACAGTAGTTTGCACTCTCAAATCCAAGCAGGTGGCAGACTCTGGTGCCAAGTCAATCAATAGCAATAGTAATATAATTCAAAATTTTGGGGTTTCTTTGATTCTCACTTCCGACTGAGACATGTCAACACTTTAACGCCGAATTTTTCTTTCTTGCATTAAACAAGCAACACTTCAAAGACAGCCGCTAGCGACGAAAAAAAAAGTTAATACACTCAATGTAAATACATGAAAATGACTAAATAAGGAAGCAAATGACACGAAAATTACAAAATAATGACCTAAAATTGAAATAAATGCCCTAAAAATATAAATTTGCATAAAATGACCTAATAAAAATGCATTTATATAATCTAGAGGCCATGATTAGGATTTATCCACAAGTTGGCAATGTCTATGCAGCATCAATAAAAAAGATGACATGTCATTAGAATCCGGGCCCTGATTATTATTAAAGATACAAACCAAAGGTTATATTTTTGTAGTGGACCTATAAGAAATAAACTACTGTCATCCCTTCTATTCTGACAAGCTTGTATGTTTTGATTTCAGCTTCAGATTCAGCAGTTGACAGTCGCGATTCGCGAGGCTGGGTCTGAAGTAGTGAAGGCAAAGGATGGTGCGGGTTCTGCTACACTTTCTATGGCCTTCGCGGCTGCCAGATTTACACTCGCCCTTGCTAAGGGAGCTCTAGGCGAGAAGAACATCATCGAGTGTGCCTACGTCCATTCTAACGTCATGAAGGTACTGTAGGTGGTACCTGTTCTCACAGTGAATGCTTTTATTAAGTGCCAGAATGGTACTTTCTGAGATTGTATGGTGGTCGGGAAAATGTTTGTGTGTCTGTCCATATGTCTGTACGCGCGGTAAACTCAAATACGCTTTATCGGATTTTCATGAAACTTGGTAACGAAACATGGAAACATGGAACGAAGCCTATTAATTTTAATCAAATCAGTTGACTGGTACTGGAGTAATGTCCAATTTAGTGCATGTTTTAACTTTCATATAAAAGAGATGCAAAAATCATCTATGCCTTGTCATTATTGTTGTTGTTGTTATTATTATTATTGTTGTTATTATTATTATTATTATTATTATTATTACTATTATTATTATTGCAGGAGTGTGACTTCCTAGCCACTCCAATATTACTTGGTCCAGGAGGTATGATTCGCAACCTGGGGCTGCCCAAGATGAGCGACTTCGAGCAATCCCTACTTCAATCCGCCATACCTCATCTGCAAGAGGATATCAAGAAGGGTGTCGCCTTTGTAAAGGGCGCGGAAGAGCAGGTGGAAGACGTGTATTCACAGTATCTGGGCGCAATGGAGAAGCAGCGGAATGCGCAGATTGAAGTCCCCAAAATGCCCTAGGTCGAATTCATTCATGTTGTTATTGTAGCCTGTAATAAAATCGCCTGTGTCAACTTAGTATTTATGTATTTTCGTTGACGATAAAGGGCCCTTCATGCCCTAAGCGAATGCTTACTTTCCTTATAGTTATTCGAGTACTGCCTAAGCCTTATTTCCTGCCCGTCTGTAAAGGAGAATACTATATATATATATATATCTATTTTTTTTATCAAACCTGAATAGATTTTACCGAAAACCCCTCTGAAAGTTGTCAATATTCAGTACGGTGTTCACAGTATATTGCGATACAAGTGCCGTAAGCGATGCATACGGATCGAGGAAAGAGTTTTTTATCAATTACAGTATATCCCCGGAAAACACCGAAAACCACGGAAATCCGGAGAAAGGGACTTCGTTTTATTTTTTAAAAATCTTAGTTCTTTGCTCCTAGTATTCAAAGGGAATTGGTGAACCATATGTTTTTGTGTTGGTATTCCCATATAGATTAAGGTTCCAGTTGTTTGCCCCTTACCAATTACAGCATATCCCCGGAAACCCCGGAAAACCACGTATATACGGAGAAAATTACTATGTATTATTTTTTAAATCTTTGTTCTTTGCTCCTAATATTCAAAGGGAATTTCTGATTCGTATGTTTTTTTGTTGGTATTGCCATCTAGATTAAGGTTGCAGTTGTTTGCCCCTTATGAATTATAGCATATCTCCAGGAAACTCCGAAAACCACGGAAATCCGGAGGAATTGACTTTTTAAAAATTTCTTTAAAATCTTTGTTCTTTGCTCCTAATATTCCCAGGGAATTTCTGACTCACATGTTTTTTTGTTGGTATTGCCATCTAGTTTAAGGTTTAAGTTGTTTTCCCCTTATCAATTACAGCATATCCACGTAAACCCTGAAAACCACGAAAATCCGCAGAATTTCTAGAACTCGGAACTTGTGATCTACGGTCACTGAAACCGTTATTGCGAAGTAATTCTTCTGCTTCAAGTGTGTCCCTTGCAGGTTCAAAAGGGTGAGTATATGGACTACGAGATATCTGCCATAATTGTGATGGTCACAAAGGATCAAAGGATCAAAGAACAAAGGTTTTTAAAAAATTAAAACGAACTCATTTTCTTCGGATTTTTTAGGTTTCCGGAGTTTTCCGGGGATATGCTGTAATTGATAAGGGGCAAACAACTGAAACCTTAATCTACATGGCAATTCCGACACAAAACCATATGAGTCACCAATTCCCTTTGAATACTAGGAGCAAAGAACTAACATTTAAAAAATTAAAACAAAGTCATTTTCTCCGGGCTTCCGTAGTTTTCGGAGTTTTCTGGGGATTTGCTGTAATTGATAAGGAGCAAACAACTGAAACCTTAATCTACATGGCAATACCAACACAAAACCATATGAGTCACCAATTCCCTTTGAATACTAGGAGCAAAGAACTAACATTTAAAAAATTAAAACGAAGTCTTTTTCTCCGAGCTTCCGTGGTTTTCGGAATCTTCTGGGGATTTGCTGTAATTGATAAGGGGCAAACTACTGAAACCTTAATCTACATGGCAATACCAACACAAAACCACATGAGTCACCAATTCCCTTTGAATACTAGGAGCAAAGAACTAACATTTAAAAAATTAAAGCGAAGTCATTTTCTCCGAGCTTCCGTGGTTTTCGGAATCTTCTGGGGATTTGCTGTAATTGATAAGGGGCAAACAACTGAAACCTTAATCTACATGGCAATACCAACACAAAACCATATTAGTCACTAATTCCCTTTGAATACTAGGAGCAAAGAACTAAGATTTAAAAAATTAAAACAAAGTCATTTTCTCCGGGCTTCCGTGGTTTTCAGAGTTTTCTGGGGATTTGCTGTAATTGATAAGGGGCAAATAACTGAAACCTTAATCTACATGGCAATACCAACACAAAACTATATGAGTCACCAATTCCCTTTGAATACTAGAAGTAAAAAACTAAGATTTAAAAAATTAAAACAAAGTCATTTTCTCCGGGCTTCCGTAGTTTTCGGAGTTTTCTGGGGATTTGCTGTAATTGATAAGGGGCAAACAACTGAAACCTTAATCTGGATGGCAATACCAACAAAAGAACATATGATTCAGAAATTCCCTTTGAATATTAGAAGCAAAGAACAAAGATTTAAAAAATAAAACATTGTCATTTTCTCCGTATAAAAGTGGTTTTTCGGGTTTTCCGGGGATATGTTGTAATTTGTAAGGGGCAAACAACTGAAAACTTAAACTAGATGACAATACCAACAAAAAATATGTGAGTCAGAAATTCCCTGGGCATATTAGGAGCAAAGAACAAAGAAAAATTAAATGAAACTAATTTTCTCCAGATTTCCGTAGTTTTCCGGGGTTTCCGGGTAAATGCTGTAATTGATAAGGGGCAAACAACTGAAGACTTAAACTAGATGGTAATACCAACAAAAAATATGTGAGCCAGAAATTCCCTGGGCATATTAGGAGCAAAGAACAAAGAAAAATTAAAACAAACTCATTTTCTCCGGATTTCCGGGGTTTCCGGGTAAATGCTGTAATTGATAAGGGGCAAACAACTGAAAACTGAAACTAGATGGGAATACCAACAAAAAAATATATGTGTCGGAAATTCCCACGGGGGGGGGGGGGGATGGGGGGTATACAGTAGCCTACGCTCTATATATTTTTACACAGTATCTTATGTAAAAATATCTGGGTAGTGGGATCTAAATATTGTTAAAATGCTGTGAAAATAAATAGTTATTTGTCTCTCCTAAAACTTTGGAATTTTCACTTATTATCTTTTTCCCTATCGCTCTAGAATTATTTATCGAAAATTCGAAATTAAACAAAACACATCATTCCTAGATTCATCTTAGGTCATTGTTGCGTAAGGCTGGTACTAGACCAACGGAATGCAAGAATGGAGGAGAAAACATGGCAATGACTAAGCATAGACTTTGTTGTTGTATGACAAAACAATCAGGCGACAATGGTTTGTTATAATGTCAGATGTTTGCTGACGATAATGTAATGGTGTCAACAGGAATACAAATAGTTTTGTCGCTTCTCAACACATTCCTGTTTGCTTTGCATAATGAACTAAAGCACTTTAACTAACTTGAGATGTTTTATCTGCCTTCTTACATACAATAAGAGAAAGCTGCATTCAATTCAATTGAATTACTCTGATTTCAAAGAGAATTCCAAGTTGCTATCTTACTCACAGATTACTAAGTCCTCTTCAAGGAAAATTCTTTTATATAACTTCTATTATTTGAGTTTTAGGAATGAATCTCATTATAATCGAATAGTGACAAAGTTCTTTAGAAGACATTGGAACCGAGTTGTTAAAAATTCGATATTTTTATTCGATTTGTAAATGTTATTGACCGAGCGAATCGATGTACTGTTTAACTCAACTGTTCATCATTTCGTCTGTTCATTTGTAAATTTGTGTTTTACGAAATTGCGACCAAACGCGTTCTTCAAAACTGCGTTGAAAGTTCCTTGCAATCATTCAAAACAACATATTTATTTTTCTGTTGCAATTCCGTATCGTGTATTGTTCAATTTCCTTCAGTGATTCTAGCCAAACGGTTGATGCTATAAAAATTACAGTACTACGAGGGTCATCCACTAAGTAAGTTTCCCTAGGGTCGTTTACACAAACAAAACACAATTTCATGGAAATATTTATTGCAACAGATATAGCAAGTGTTCAGCTATTTTTCAACATATTTGCCACCGGAAATGAGACATTTGTCATAACGTGGGACCAACTTTTGAATACATGTGCCATAGAAGTCTTCCGCATGTGATTTGAACCATTGTGTGATAACATCCCGTTTCTCTGCAATCTCTACCATTCTCTGTCATTTCTTGAGGGGTAATAAAAGATGAAAATCTCTGGGTGAGTGGTCCGAGCTGTAGGGTGGAGACTTCAACACCTCCCTGCAAGTCTCCTGCGAAAGTTCGGCTAGGAGATATTTCAACAACCACCCTACAGCCCGGACCTCGCTCCCATCTTTTCCTTACACCTCAATAAATGACAGTCTGGCATTGTATTATTGAGTATTATCTATGAATAGGCTTGCCAGATTTCTGAAATGTTCAACCGGGACACCGGAATGCGTCGCGGGTATTCAAGGGTGCACAGCCTTGGCGGGTTTTTAGAGTGTTTTAGAGGGCAGTTTATTCTCAATGCTATGAATAAATGGTTACTGATTAGGAACCTAAACCAGAGGTAATAATAAATGACATAAGCAAATAAATTTAAACATTTTATTTCTAACATGTTAATATTTACAAGTTACTTAAGTAAGAAGAAACACTTTGAATGAGGAATAAAAATTTGAACCATATTTACAAGTACTTTTCATTGGCTAGGACTTTCTTTTACACTTTTTTGGTCATCTAGAAAATCAAATTTAATTTTTACCGGGACGTGAAGTAAACCGGCCGGGACACCGGGACGTCTGGCAAGCCTATCTATGAATAAATAGCTTTTAATTCTGTTTTTGTAGTGTCTTATCTTATGTATGAATGAATAACCTTCAATTAATTATTTCGGCTAATGTTATCAATCGCTTAATATTGTCAGATCACCTACACCGCGAAGTGATCACAATAAGCGGCGTGCATTTTCCTAATACGAACTTTACATAAATCAGCACAAGACAGTGGCGAGGATTTATTTTGAACAGACTGTAGAATCCATTGTCAGACCTCCATGAAATAGCGATAATAGAATGTAAACAAGCCATGATAGACATCGAACCGCGATCTCCCAGTCACGATCAAGCACGGGTCGACGTCCTGTGCAATCCTTGTGGATCCTTGACACTCACACCTCTTCCGGGTGACCTTCCCAACTCCTTCCGCGTTGTTCTGCTCGCTTCTTTGATATAAGAAGAGATTTCACTTTTCAGGCAGAAAACAATGCAAATTATGGATTTAAGCGAAGGCAGCAGGTAGTTGAGGTATATTTAGAAAATGTACTGACTATTTCTACTTATTAATGAGAATCTAACATTTTATCCTTGTTTCAGGTTTAATTCTTTTAAAATCAATTGGCGTAAAGTTTATTTTACCAAAAAATTAAGTAATACATCCAATCTTTGAAATTTTACAAAAAATATGTACTGTAATATATATATAGTATTTTTAAAACGTATGCTAAATTATATTTAATTATGTTCATAAAAATATGAATTATGGGTATAACAATATTTAAAAAATGTATTGCCTATTTCTACTTTATAATGAGAATCTAAAACTACTTCTAACATTTTTTCCTTGTTTCAGGTTTAATTCTTTTAAATTCAATTGGCGTAAAGTTTATTTTACCAAAAAATTACCCCCCCCCTCCAAAAAAAATTCCTCTTCCTATATTTGCCGCCTTGGACAAATGACCATTCTGGTCATTTATAAATCAGGGCCTGTTTACTTCGTGTGAAAATTATCCCTAAAAATGACAAACCTGGTTGATTTTACAGCATATGGATTGCCGAGAGCTTTCAGCATGTTATTACAGTTGTATTTTATTTATTCAGCTGACTGTTTACAATGTAGATAATTTCTCGCAATATCGTGGAATATTCGGATCTGCGTGTATCGAACGTTTTCCACACACACATATGAGCGAAAAGGATAGAACTTGCCATGCGTCTACACACGGCACACATGCTCGAGGGAGAGGGGGCGGTGTTGCCAGTTGAGATGTGTCCCACATGTTCGCGATCGCTCCGGTATCCGGAGCTCAGCATCGACGAGGAGGTTAAAACCTCTCTCAGACCTATCTCCCAGTTTGTAATTTTTACTATTAAAAACATAAAATTGTTTAATAAATTACACCCCTTAACTGGCGAAATAATCATAACAATAAAAAAAAATAATAATAATAATCTATAATTTCCAATAGAACTTGATATTCAAGTATTCTGGAATTGTCCAATTAAGTTGCATATATGATATATATGTAACTTAATTGGACAATTCCAGAATGATAATCTAGAATTATGATATTTAAAAAATTCCTTATGGCCGTCCGGAAGAGGGGGGGGCAGGGTAGGGCTGCTGTCCCCCTCTGGAAATTTTGCTAATACATAAATCTGTAAGCTAAATTACTATAAGCAACTAATATGAAGTGAGGCTTAGGTGTCCTAACACTATGATATGAGTTGTTCGTAACAGCTGACTACCTTAGATATGAGCATGTAGGAATAATTAATTTTACTAAACTAGAAAATATTCCCAGGCAAGCAATTTATTGGAACGAAGGTAAAGCAATGGATGTAGTCTATCCCATTTTATATGAATAGTAGATCTATCTGGGAAATTGTAAGGGGTATAAAAAGTCATGTGAGTGTACTACCATGTATTTTACTTTGTATCCATAGTCAATAGGACCAACTACAGTAAATTAATGATGATTGGGGGCGGATTTCTATGACATGTCATATTTTTCCCGTTTGCATTATTTCAGAATTCCGACTAATTTAAACCCGATTCCAAGCATCCTGGTGAAAATGAAATGGCTTTTATTGTGCATATAACTGCATATTTAGGACATTTTAAAGAAATAGCATATTTAGTATAAATATACATAAGTTATTTAGGTCATTTTTTTGGCATATTTCTGTGCATATTAAAGAAAATTTGAAGTTTCATATCATATTTTGTTAATTTTGCATTATAGGCCTACTGATATTTTTTGAGAATTTACAGATATTTTAAATGATTAACATTATATTTTAATAAAATGAATTGTAATGAAACTTTAAAAAAATATACATAATGTGTAAGTGGTAAAGCCATATTTTAAATTTTATTGGTCATATTTTAATGTTTTTTAGGTCATAAATGCATGCATATATCCTATTTTTTAGGTCATAGAAATCCGCCCCCTAATGATGATGATGATAATACTAATACTAATAACAACAACAACAACAATAATAATAATAATAATAATAATAATAATAATAATAATAATAATGTGGTTGTAGTAATAATAACATAGTGATGGCGGTGGTGGCAGTAATTTGTTCATTTGCACCCCCCCCCCCCCCTTGGCAAAATTTCTGTGGACATCCATGGATGTATGCTTAGCAAGTACTGCTTCAATATAACCCTAATATACCAAGGTAAAATTGGATTAAACTATTTGGAAAATAAATAAATAAATAAATAATAAATCTTGTTCCATGAAGAATTTTTGTGTGTCCAGGCAGCTTATAATTTTAGTCTTACTCCAGTTACGTAAGGATCTTTCTTTATTGCTTCCTTATTGTGCTGTAAGTGGTGCAAATTTAATTTGCTTCTGAGGTTATATGTACTATATGAATGTCTTGACTACTCTTATTCTTCCCACTACTTATTAGCAAAATCACCCTATATACGTACAGTGAGTAAATGGTAAATAACTTCTCAGTTTTGAAGACTTCCCTACAGGAGTCCCTAATTTTTAGTCTATACATGAATCTTAAACACTTTTTTTGGATCAATAGAATTCTATTTAGCCCCACTATAGCAGCTACACCAGACTTCTATGCCATATACACCATTCTCAGCATAAATGTATCTGCAATTTTTTATATTTATAGTTATACTAGCTTGAAAGGCCCGGCGTCGCCCGGGTTTTTTATTTTGTAATTGGAAATTAACTTATGAAGGACTTTAGATTTATAAATTCTAGGTCCTTATATAGGTATTTATAATGTGAAGTAGAAAGAACGACATATCACACTCAAACTATCCCCTAAGAAAATGTTTGAAATAGCTTTTATGGCTATATGTAGAATTTTGCATCCCATCGCTTGTACAGTACACAGTAAGCCCGGGAGGGGTTCTAATAAGAAGAAACCGAAATTCCGGTAACATAAAATTGTATTATCGTGGCTGAAAATTTTGTTTCTCACTGTCATGTTACCATAAAACCGTTTTCGGAATGAAATTAAACAGAAATACAATATCACTTTCATACATCTCTTCCCAAAACATATTACCTTACCTCGTATTGTTTTCTCTATGTTCAGGGTAGAGAAAGTTATGTGATTCCATTATTTAAGTGGATTTCATTCTGTAATATTTATTTATAACATGAATTATTTTGATAACTTCTCTTATTTGTCAAAAGTGCATTTCATTTGTTTTTTCCAAGCCCACCTGATACCATTTGGCAACAATATATTCTGTGATTTGGAATTGATAATTCTATGTAAAAAGGGATTAAGTATTTTCAAAAACATTTAATTTTTGGCATTTAGAATCAGAATTTTTCAAAATCCTTTCTTAGTGAGCACCTACATTATGAAACGAAGGTACTGTCAAAATTCCAAGTCTCTACCTGTTATAGTTTAGGCTGTACGTTGATTCCTGTCATTCAGTCAGTCATTCAGTCAGTCAGGACAAAGCCTTTTATATATATAGAGATTACCGACTTACTTATATTTTGCATACATTTTGTACTTATCCATATAAATCCCCAAAAATGTATGGCTATAATTTCACTATTCTCTATAACATTGTGAATTAGGGTACTGTATCCAATATTGAAAGAGTCTTTATGACATAGGAAAGTATACAAAGGGTAATTTTTAAACTACAATCCACAGAATCCTCAGATAAATTTTTAGTAAATATAAGAACTTAACAGTGACCAATGCCACGTATTTAAGTATATTTGTTGTATAAGAAAAACATTAATAATTTTAAATTAAATGGGGATGCCCAGTTTTACGAAACAAGAAAAAGAAATGATTTATATGTTGAGAATTATAGGAGAACCAAATAACAAACTTGCAAATGACACTATATGTATATATCTCAGGTCATAAACATCCGAACCCTAGTTATCATATGCTAGTGATGCCAAGTGTATTACTTTTCTTAGCGGCACAATTGCTGCAGATCGACTTCTTCGTGGCACAGAGTAAGGAAATGATGATCAGTACTTCATGAATGATGCCATTAATTTCTTATTCTTACCATATAATATCTAATTATAAATCATTTTGTGTTTAAATTTGATATTACTGCTCTAATGATATAAAATGCTAGTTAGCTTCATAGAGGAAACGGCAACAACAAAATGTTCCTTTGAGTTTTATAATTAAATTAGTTTCTCAGTACTCAGATGTTTTATAAATGTTTTGCAAGCAGCCTAAATAATATTTTTCAAGAATAAAAATGTGGCACCTGGGCCATATTTTTAAAGACCCCCCACCCTCATAGTCAGGGTTTGAATCAAATATTTTGATGAGGGGGGAAATGAAATGTGGGTTCAATGTACCAACATAATTACATTTATCCTCATATAAAAATAAATGTAGTAATATATGACAGTTAGTACTAACCGTAAGCATATAACTCCTTCGGAAATGTTTGCTGAAAGCCATGGTTGATTTGTGTTCCTTTTCTCGAATCACACTTAACTGGATATAATATTGAGTTGGGTCTAGCACGTATACTTCATTTTTAGCATAAACATCTGAACTAATTTCCAAGATCATCGGCATTCATAATCATCAGATTAACACAAAATATGCTGGCTGGACTTTTGTATTGCCCTCTCGGGGAAGTTTGTTGCATTTGGCGATGAGACATTCATCTGTTGGGATGTCAAAGTTCATGAGATGTTCTTTATGTTTGTGGACGATTATCCTCTCCCAAACCAAAAGTTCCTTGTAGCCTTCGACACATTTAATTCATTTTGGATCCCGATTGATGTCATGACCTTCATTCCAAAAGTGGGCCGCTACTGCAGATTTGTCTGTATTTCTGTGTTTAAGATGTCTCATATGTTCTTTTGATCTAACCTCTAATTCCTTCTTGATTTTCTCCATATACACTTTCTTGCAGTTTGCACGGTTGATTTGGTATATTCCTGACTTTTGGCTATGTTGTCTGTCTTCTAAATTGGTGGAATTAAATAAGTTCTTGAATCTTGAATTTATTACTTGATGTTTCAAACTGTTACTTCACTCTTTTTTATGAAAAAATTATCCATGTTATTAATAACTGAATAACCTTTAGAGAAGGTTTATCAGCAGATTGAGTCTGAAGTGCTAATGAATGCATATTGTAAGCTTACCAAAGATGTGAACTTTTATTTTGCTAAATTACTACAGGAACTTATTCCCTTATCTACACATATTGAGCGAAGTGAAGATCAGCCTCTTCGATCAACTCTTCAAACAATATCAATAACATTCCCATTATGAAAGACAGTGGCCCTCAGATTTCCAAAAAATTATTATGATTCATGTACTGTTGCCAGTCGTCCCACTGCAGCTATGGAGGCCTTAATAGGTTTGACACCTCTGCATATAAGAGGTAAAGAAGGTTACCTTATCATGTGTCCTTAGACTGCAAAGAAATATGAGTTTCAAATCTGGTGACCTAACCGGTCACCTGAAAATTCTCCATGAAATTGAGGAGTATCTCATCACGCTATGAGACTGGATGACACCTAAACCCAACCTGGATCATTCCTTTACAGTCACAATTACTGAACTTCAGACTTGGAAATGAGTCACTTGTATGTTTCATGAATGGCTCAAAAATGGATGGAAAAACTGGCGTAGGAGCTCATGGGCCCAACTTTACCCTAGCAATAGCTCTTGGCCATGAACCCACCATATTCCAAGCAGAAGTACATGCCATTGAAATATGTGCTCATGTAAATGTTATTAAGGCATTCGTGGTGCCAGAATCTACTTCCTATCAGACAGTCAAGCAGCGTTAAAGGCTCTTAGTGCTTGCACCATTGAGTCAAAGCTCGTTGAGGACTGTCTGTTGATACTAAATCAGCTGGCGAAATACAATAAGGTTACCTTAATGTGGATCCCAAGGCACGAAAGAATTGAGGGCAATGAAATTCCCAATCTAGCAAAACTAAAATCTAGAGTATATATCAATTTGTCTTGAGAACAGCGGCGGATGTGAAAACTGCACTGACAGACATAAAATGTGGAACAATTTCAAATTATAGTGAGGAAATTTGAACAATAGAAGATTGCACTATACACATCTACAATAGCTTGATTTTCGCTTTACACCAATTCAATAAATAGACACAATTTTTTTTAATAGCAATAAATAATTATGATAACACATGGCAAGTTATTGGGTGGGCTTGAGCCCCACGGGCCCATATAAGTTGGTACCACTGACAGTAGATCTACTAAGGTTGCACTGTTGAGAAGCTGAAAGATTTATACTACCCCTCATTAATCTAATCTCTGTTGCCAGTCAACAGATAATAGGTTACTCTCAGCAAGTGAAATAGGGGGTGCTGTAGCAAATAATCATTGTTCTTCGTAAATGAATGCCGACATGCAAAAGTGTGGAAAGTGGAACGGCTAAAGAGGCAGACAAGAGACTAAAAGTATATAGTTGATTTTAAAAATATCCAAAGGTTTGTAGCCTATGTGTTACAATATCTTAGCAAACTTGTCCCTAAAGTGACTGCAAAGATAATTTATTTTTCATTAATAGAATCACATATAACGCATGGAATTGAACTATGGGGATTGACATCCTTAGCGAACTTTTCAAGAATATTTGTCCTACAAAAGAGAGCCATCAGATACATAGCAAAACTAAAATCTAGAAACACGTGCAAACAAGCCTTCAAGGAACTACAATTAAATACACTAGCTGGTCTGTACATTTTCAGATCCATAATGCACATTAGGAAATACGATACCCCCACAAAAAATTCTGACATACATGATCACAACACAAGAAACAAGGAAAATATTGCAGCAATCAGCCATAGACTAAGATTGTTTGAAAAGTACCCAAGTATCAGTCTAATAACAAATAACAGAATCTTAAACAAAATATAGGCATTTTCAATGGTTTAGTTATGTATATCTTGTGTACAGTGCGTCTCAAATGAGTCTCCGATGTGAACTCAGATGCAAGCGGGTGTGGTTAGGTTGGTAGCGGGACTACATTGACCTTGGAGCAGGTAGTGTCCATTCTCATCCCTTTGAAACAGTAGTACTGTGATAAGATAACTGATGATAACTGTGTGGTGGTATGCTGTGCAGTGAAGTGCAGTGTTTGTGTGAACCATCGAATGGAGTGCATGTTTAGTTAAATGTGCCCGGTTGTACTTGTAAAATCATTATGTTAACCATCAAAGAAAGAGTGTTTTTAGTTGAACATGTATTCCATGGGGGTAATACGTGTAAATTTACGGAAAACGTAAAACTTAAATTTTGTGAACGGTTTCCACATTTGATATGTCCCTTAGCTACCGCGGCTACGGAGACCGGCTTTAATTAGTGGGATCCGTTGCCAACCTAACTATGGTGAGTGAGCGTGTTAGCGCATTCACCTCACTACGGAGACTCTTTTGAGACATCCCATATATGGGTGATGACAGATGAGCATGCACAGTATTCTAAATCTGGAACATATAGCTTCTAGGATGCTCTTTCTTTTTGCAGCCGGCTGTTCATTAACATTCCAAATCCCAATTTTGGATATTTGTAGTAGGTCTTTTCAAATTTTAGAAAATTATAATTATCTGTTGCTTGCTTCTTGCATTTATTTTATTTTTCCCATCTGTTTCCATCAATTTTTAATTTTTTCCTTGTATTTGCAGTCACAAATCTATTGATTAACTCATAATCTCTTGTGGGATTATCTATGATATAAGTGTTACAGAGACATGCCTCGAAAAAAAAAATTATAATGTATCAATAAATTAATTGAAGCTAAAGTAGATGTATAGGGATCACTTTACCTAAAGTAAATGAAACTATATACCATACTTACTTACTCAATGGCAATAGACAATCCCTAAAGGAATTTTATCTATTTTATGGAACCCATGCTTACCTGAGCCCACCATTCAACACTATTCTATGCTAACTCCATCCAACCATCCCTCTCAAATCCTACTAATATTGTCCTCCCACCTACGTCTAGGTCTTTCCAAGTGGTCTTTTCCCTTCGGGTCTCCTAGTCAATATTTTTTAGATATGTATTTCCTCCCCCATGCATGCAACATGTCCAGCCCATTCCATCCTTCATGAATTAATTACCCTTACTATATCCAGTGATGAGTACAGATTATGAAGCTCGTCGTAATGGCGTTTTCTCCAGTCCCCACTTTCATCTCTCTTAGGCCCAAATACTTTCCTAAGCACCCTGTTTTTTAATACTCCCAGATTATGTTCTTCCTGAAGAGTAAGCGACCATGTCTCATATCCATGATAATTATCTTAAATTTTTATCTTTAGATTTTGGGACAGAAGAGGAGAAGATAAGAGTTTCTGAACTGCATAAAAGCAGGACTATATACCATAAGTATTAATGAAATCATAGAATATTGTTTTCTGTTGAATATTACATGATAATATTTTAGATTAAAAATTCTTCTGACACTGGGATTCAAACCCATGCAGATGCTCTACAGAAAGAAGAAGAAGTAGTTGTGACTACCATATTTTACGGACCATAGGACGCACTTTTTTATGTTGAAAACAGAGCCTTGAAAGTTGGGTGCACTTTTCCGAAGTACACTTAAAAAATTAAAATTATGGTAAATATTGCCAGAATACCATAGTTATAAACAAGGTGTTGTAAACGATAAGATAGTTACATATTTTGGCATCAGTGCACTTGCACAATCGTAAAATGAGGGTAGCTGGAAGGCAGGTATATAATGCAAAAAGAAAGGACGTTGAGTTTTCTAATACGAAAGGAGTTGTCTCTGCCGGGTGGTTTATATGAAGGCAATGAACTCTAAATAACTTTGTCCCGTTACACTTACCATATGCTGAATTGAGGGTTAGAGGAAGTAAAAGTATTTTCAGTCTTTCGTTAGGAATCAGCTAGTTGTTAAAAATTACACGATGCCACCTGTGCAGAAGAGATTTTCATACAATGCAGGTTTTAAGTTAGAAGGTATTTACACTGATTCCATTGTACAAGGTTACAATTTGTAAGTTAGTTAGTTATCCAATGGCAGGATTTGATATGATCATCACCTTCAGCCTGGCTTCCCAATATAGATACACCAAGCCTCCACTTTGTTGTCTTTCATGATTAAGGCTGTTGAACTTCAGCAGGTGGGCTCCATCCATGATGGTGTCCATTCCTTGGCACAGAACGCATGCAGGGTACTGGAGGATCTTGAGTCTGTAAAGTTGGTGGGCCAGGCAGTCATGTCCTGACATTAAACGGAACAGTCCAACAGCTTCTTGATGATCTGCTTTCTTTGTCCTGTTATATAGTGTAGATACTGTTTCCCATTTTTTCCCCTTTTGCGGCTTCCATATTTTCTAGTGCTTGTTTATGATCAAAAGTTGCTTTTATTTCTTGTATTTTCTGCTTTATGGTTTTGGTGTTGTTGCGTTGGATTAGGATTCTAGTTCCCTCTTTTGCCAGTTGGTCTGCTGCTTCATTGTCCATTATGCCCATGTGTGAGGGAATCCATTGTAAGACTATAGTTTTGTTTAGTTTTTGATGGGATTTTAGGAGTCTGCGGCTTTCCTGCACAGTTGGATCATCTGTGCTACTGTTGGGTGTTACTGCTTGAATGACTGATTGAGAGTCAATAAGTAGAACTGCTTTGTTAAACATTTGTGCTCTGATTATTAAGTTGTAGAGCGCTAACTCTATTGCTTTAACTTCTCCATCAAAGGCTGTATTCTTTCCAAGGGTAATGTAATGGCAAAATAATTTAGAATATATTCCAGCTCCTGCATTATTTTATTTAGTTTTGGAGCCATCGGTAAAGATCCATTCCCAGGTGGGTTCAGGATAATTGGTCTGTAGAGTTTCTAAGGTTAGGCTACAATTTGTTTACGCAATGAAGTATATTATTCCCTATTTCTTTTCCTTTAAATTTCCATCCTAAAATAAATGTGTGTCTTATAGTCCAAGGCATCTTATAATCCCTAAAATATGGTAATTGATTGGGAGAACTGCAGTGGGGAGAAACACATTTTACAATACCCCGGGTTGTTACACAACGGTGGGTCCATATGTGGTTTGTGTTTATTCATTCCATTAAAAAAAAGAATTAGTAGCTAGGGCCTACTAAACCCAAAATAAAAAACGAAAGGTTTATACAGTACCATATTATAAACTTTAAAGAATTTCCAGTAACTGCACTATACAAAACTTTCCTGGCAGATGAATAACAGTGTGACTGTTATTACTAGGGCCCGGATTTCTAGATTCCTATAGGTTAGATTCTCTCTGACTGTAGCTAAACCATACCTTCTTTAGTCAATGGACAAGTGAAGTACCCCAGAATTGAATTGCTGACTCTAACAAAGACAAAAGAAGAATGTAAACACAATGTTATAGTTTGGTGCATTCTAACCTAAAAATCTGTTCCCAGGTTAGTATAGTTCTACATTTATCCCTAATCATCAACAATGGAAGTCCATTTCATTAATCAAATAAGGAGCAGGACAACAACAATTTTAAAATCGCTGAGCTCACCGAATGTTTTTTAAAGATGACACCACAGTCTTTATGTTAAACATACCGTAGGCCATAAACTAACCTCAAGTTGGTCAAGAATTTGTTATGGTATTCACTCAATTTTATTAATTCCATTTCCATATTTTAAGCAACTACGTGGGCATATTAGATCAGAATGCCCAGGAAGAGTTATTTAAATTAATTACTATTTTTTTTACTATAGGCCTACCTTCATAGTCCGCTGCTGTGGGTGAGTTGGTATAGCATGACTGCCAGCCACTTAGGCAGCCTGGGTTTGATTCCTGGCCGGGTCAGGGATTTTACAGAGATGTTAAGGGTCAGGACTGGGTGTTGTTTCCTCATTCCCATCCCACGAAAGGAACTGGCCATCCTACACGGTGTCATCTGGTCTAGTGTCCCTCGGTTGAGCCATGGCCTTCCCTCCAACCCCCCCCCCCCCAAACAGCTCTGTCCCAGGGCAGGACTGGCCTCCAGGCCAAACACTTCATCATATTTTCTCAGAATCCCAACAAGTTTCATTTTGTCTTCCTTTTAAGTCTGCATAAGTCATGCATTCCATGAGTGAGTGAGCCTATGACTGAAATTTAAAAATCTTGAAATCACTGCTGTAAGCAGCTGTAGTGAAATCCTAAGATACTGGAATTGCATGTAAAGGGGAAGAAACATTCTACAACTCTTTTTTTCTTTAGGTTATTACCACCAACTTAAGAAAATAGCAGTCATTGGGTGGTAGTGGTACATTGTAGGTTGTCAGGTTGGCACTGGAAGTAGACTGTGTTTCCGTTGTGTAATTTAGTCTGTTGATTATATTTTATACACTGGTCTTTCATTCAAGTGTCATTTTTGTTCTACTGTAGGCCTAGTTCTGTTTAGGATTTTCTGTCTCGAAGGTGTTGAAAATAAGATAAGATAAGATAAGATAAGATAAGATATTTATTCACCAGTGGTATTGTAAAATACATGGCTTCGTCAATTGTGGATATATAATAAAGAGAGAAAATGCGCACATTTGTGCATATGTAATTACAAAGATCTTATACCTAATTGCAGAAAGCAAATACAGAAAGTGTCCATTTTATCAGAGTTTATATCTCATTATCCTGTATTTGGGAAGTCCGTTATTCCTAGGCTGAAGAATTCTTCTAAGTTGTAGAATGGGGTTTCCACTAGCCACTTAGATATTGTGTTCTTGAACTCCTGTGCATTCAGTTCCTTGATCCTACTTGGAATTTTGTTAAAAACTTTTATGGAGATCACATGAAAGTTATTTTGGGTTTTCGTTAGTCTTGTTCTTGGTACATTCAAGTCACTTAGTATTCTAGTCCTGTGTTCATGAATCTCACTTCTAAGAACATTGTTCTGGGCTTTACACTTTACATGAACTAGCAGATCCAATATGTACAAGTTTATGATTGTCATAATTTTGAGTTCTCTAAAGAGAGGTTTACAGTGGTCCCTATTACTTGCCCCTGTTAGTATTCGTACTGCTTTCTTTTGTAAAACTAGTACTTTCTTAATATGTGGGCTATTGCCCCAGAGTAGTAGACCATATCTTGCAATGCTTTGGAAATACGCAAAATAAGCTGATTTCACATATTCTTGTGGAACTTGCGTTCCCAGGTTCCTTAGTAAATATAACACTCTAGAGAGCCTTTGGCCTACCCAATTTATGTGGTCTTCCCAGCTAAGCTTGCAATCTATAGTGATCCCCAAAAGTTTGCCAGGCTCTTTATTAGTTGTCCCATCTGGTTTCAGTGTGAAAGTAATCGACTGTGTCTTCGTTCTGTTTAACTGGAAACCATTTGCCCTAAACCAGATATCTGCTTCTTCTAATGTTTCTTGGCTTTCTTTGTGGAGATTGTCTGCTGTGTGATCACTATTTAGGAAAGTAGAGTCATCTGCATATATTATTGATCGGGAGTGGACATTATGTCCCAAGTCATTTATCATGATCAGAAACAGGACGGGACCAAGTACTGTTCCTTGTGGGATACCCTGTCTGAGGTAACCTATGTTTGATTTTTTTCCAGCCATTGAGACAATCTGTTGGCGATCAGTAAGGTAGGCTTTAAACAGCTTCAGTTCTCTGTCTTTTATACCATAGTATTCTAATTTCAATAACAGTAAATCATGGTTGACACAATCATAAGCCTTGGTCAGATCACAGAGGGTGGCTTCCGCCATCTGATGGTTCTCAAATGCATCTAATATGTGGGTTATCACTTTGCCTACTGCATCGACTGTACCCTTGTTGGTCCTGAAACCAAATTGGTTGTTTGCATATATATTATTTTCTTCAAGGTATTGGCATAGTTGTCTTTTCATAATTTTTTCAAGAATTTTTGAGAAAGTTGGTATTATTGAAATAGGCCTGTAGTTTCCAACATCTGACTTGTTACCTTTTTTAAACACTGGTATAACTTTCGCTACTTTTAATGTATCTGGGAAAGTGCCAGTTGTAAGACATAGGTTTATACATATTGTTAATGGGTATAGAATGTACCAAATTATACTTTTAAGAAAGTTGTTGGATAATCCATAGTAGTCCGCTGTATTAGAGTTTGTCATATGTCTCACTTCGTTTAGAATTTCTTCTTCCGAACTTTCTTTCCATTTAAAGATTGTCTTTGGTTGGTCTTTATTTTCCAGTAGTTGTTTTACACTTATGTCTGGAGGGGATATTGCACCTTGGATCTTGTCTGCTATGTTGATGTAGTAATTATTTACTTCTTCTGGATCTATTATTACTGGATCAATGCTAGGTGAGGGAGTGTTTGTTTTAATTAGTCTCCAAACAGCTTTACATTTGTTCCCCTGAGTTTCTATAAAAGTAACATTTGCTTCTTTTTTAGCTTTCTGGATAGCTAACCTGTATTCTTTTCTAAATTCTACATATTCTTTCTTATCTTCTTCCGATTGAGTACTTTTGTAGTTCGAGAAAAGCTGTAATAGTTTTACTTTAGTTTCCCTTAGTTCACGTGTATACCACTTTGGCTTATTAAGTCTGCACTGTTGGTGACTCTGTTTTATCGTTTCTTCTGGAAAGTACTTATCAAAGAAATTCGTAAACCATATATTGAAGTTGTCAAATAGGCAATTGCCATAACCTTTGCTTATATCGATCAGTAGAACATCCCAATTTATTATCTGTAAAGCACAGAGAAAAATTACATGTGCCCATGGTGAGAAAACTCTTCTTTGAATATAAGACACTTGGTTTGGGTTAAATTTTGGTAGATCTAGCGTGACCTTACATACAATTGCTTTATGGTCCGACAGTCCTGGCTCTGTTATTTTAATTTCACAGTTATGGATTCCCAGGTTTGTTATTATATTGTCCAGACAAGCCTCTACACGTGTTGGACAGGATACCTTGTGGTAGAGATTGAAGGATCTAAAGAGATCCAGCAGTTCCATTTGTCGAGGGGAGGTATATCTGAGGTCAACATTTAAGTCCCCTCCGATAATTATTTTGTACTTCGACCACTTAGAAGACACTGTTTGGAGAGTCTGCTCCATACGGGTTATAAAGATACTGAAATCGCTATCTGGTGTCCTATATAAGGAGATAAGCACTACTTTGAAATCCGTCAGTGCCACCGCTGTAATTTCAAAGTGTTTTTCAACACACAGGGAATTAAGATCAACCACTGAGTAGACTTGACCCATTTGCACATAGATGGCTACCCCCCCATTGCGCGTCTGTGACCTACAGAATGCACTAGCTAACACATAATTTTGTAACCTACAAAACTCGGCTTCTTCTTTATACATCCAATGTTCACATATACTGAGGGCAAGAAGATCTTCATTCTGTAAGAACATATCCAATTCATCTGTTTTATTCCTGATACTCTGAATATTATACTGCAACAACATTAAACTGTGGCCCTCGTCCAGTTTGATATTTTTTGTCCCACTATTCAAATCACTATCACTTAACTGTTCACTATTGTCCTGTAGTCAATTACAGGTTTGTGTCGGGTCTTCAGGAGTTTCTTGGTTGAAGATTCTTTCTTCTCGAAGTTTACCGAAGAATTCTGTAATTAAGCATCCCTCTGGCCAAACCTCTTCTGTGAACATATTTGGAAAGTCCTTTTCCTCAACTTCTACATGGAAAGAGGAATATGTATCATATTTCGTTTTCATTTTTGTGATCACAGCCTTCATATTTTGCTTACCAAGATAGTCCTTGATATTGCTTGTTGTGATTTGGGGACCCAGTCTGCTCACAAAAATGGCTTTTCTCCGTGGCGGTTTTTTTACGACTTCTATGTCCATGGCCTTACTGCGGCCAGACATAACCTTTTTCTCCGATGGATTCTTCTTTCTGTTCACCACTTCCGTCCAATGACTTTCAATAAAATTAAGTTTGTAAAGTGAACTCAAAGTAAACAATGGCTATATTAAAAGTAGCTTATCTGATGGAAGAATTTTCATCGTATGGAACTGATATGAACTTATAGGTTATAAACTGGAAACATTTAAAAAAATATAACTGGTATCAAATGTTTTCCGCAAGTTGAGAGAGAAAATATTATGAAATTTTGAGAGAACTTCATTAAATTATGTAACTGACTTGGACAATTGTTTCCAGAAATTAATTCTCAAACTCAACATATTCCATACTCTATGTTTAGGATGAGATTTCTCGAAACAATTGTCCAGGTGAGTTTTATAATTTTAGCACCTACGACACCTGGATGTCGCTACACCTTTCAGTTTAACTAGCACTCGTGCTCACAGGGACAAAGCTGTGGCATATTAATGCAAACTTTGTTCGCAACCACCCCCAGTCACAGGGGCGTATCCAAGATTTATTTTCGGGAGAGGCTGTGATAATCCTAACATTACTATCACTAGGGCTCAGAAGTTGATGATCTAAAAACGCCTAAAAACAACCTATAAATTACCTTAAATTTATGAAAATATGACATGAAAAATTGAAAATATGACAATATTTCAAAATGTATATCTAAAAAAGGGAATATACAGTAGTATATTAATATAATAAACAAAAGACGATATTTAAGTATGTTATGTGACAATAATATTATGTTTACTACATTAATGAATTACGAGATTGCTTTGTCTACAATGTTGGAAAAGTTCATTCTGAAGACAAAATAGGGAAAAATGTAACGAAAGAATGAACATTTCCTGAAAATGACTGGTAGAAAATAAAACGCAAAATATGAGTAAGGTATTATTGTTCGTTCTGAGACAAGACGAATTTATACTACCTACATCCTGCATTGTCTGCGATGTCTCAGAAAAGTATTGACATATCATCAACCTCTGAGCCCTAATTATCACACACAATTATCCTGAACACATTAGAATAACGCATTTCATCTTTCATCTGTCTACTATCTAAGAAATTGAAGTGTCCTTATGTGCAACATATTAGCATGACTTAACGTTTTGGGGTGGCTGTAGCCCCCTCAACCCCCCCTCTGAATACGCCCCTGCCCAGTCATAAGAAATACAAGGTGCGGCAGAGGAAATGGATGTTTTTCAAATAACCATAACTTAGAAGATTTTCAAGTTAAACAAAATTTAATTACACAGAAATGAAGCTTGTATAATGCAGTTTCTGTTGACTATTTCAGAATTACCTCCAAAAAATAAATGCTGTCAAGTTACACAACAATGGAATTATCTCCCGTTTTAGAGACATTGGCCTCGCTCCCCTGACTTGTCCATATGTGACAATTTTTTGTGGGGTTACCTCAAATCAAAGGTTTACTTAAACAAACCCCACAACATCCAAGAACTAAGAGAGTTCATTCGTGTAGAAATCACTAATGTGGAGGAAGAAATGTTGGGAAGAGCAATGCAGAATTTCGAAGTGAGGTTACAAGAGTATAGGCTATACAGAAAGAAAATAGTCACTTGACGGATGTTATTTTTCGGACGTAATTCTGAAATAGTCAACAAACTGCATTATACAAGCTTCATTTCTGTGTAATATTTTGTTTAACTTTAAAATCTTCTGAATTATGGTTATTTGAAAAACATCAGTTTCCTCTGCCACACCTTGTATAAAAAGTTATTAAAAATTTGGAGTCTCCTTACCTGCAGCAGCGAAGATAAAACTGACCTAGAAAATTGTTTCTTAAATCTCATCCTACACTCAGAGTATGGCATGTGTTGAGGATGGCATGTGTTCTCAAAACAGTAGCCTTGAGTCGTGAAGGAGGCTGTGGGTTAAAGTCCCGCCTTGGGCACGGATGTTTGTGTGTAATAAGGAAAAACAGAAAACAAAGGTAAACAAAACTGTAAAAAAGATAAATTCAGGAAAATTGGCCTATGTACGGCTATTTGTTAAAAAAAAGGGGATTTTACTTGTTTATATTGTATGTACAGGTAGTGAAATAAAAATCTGACCTACTAAAATATCTTAAGTTGCCAATATGAGCCACTGTGCAAAGCCTAGACCTACTAAAATATCTAAGCTGCCGATATTAGGCACTGCACTTGCCTAGTGGGTTCTAGGAATGTGCAGTGGCTAATATCGGCATCTTAGATATTTTAGTAGGTCCGCTTCCCCCCCCCCCCCCTACCTGTACAAGTTATGAAGAACGATCATAAACCTAGCCATTCAGACATCTTTTAATCAAGAAATAATTTGATATGATTTACCTGTACTAGTTTCGGTGCCCTCGCAACCATTGTCAACAGCTATACTTCAACACAGTTTAAGTATACTTCAACACAGTTTAAGTATACTTCAACAGTTGAAATATAACTTGATTGAGAGGGCACCAAAACTAGTACAGGCAAACTATACCAAAAGTGAAGTTTTTGTGTAAAAATTCAACTCTTATATAATTATTATGTTATATAACTTCACTGTGTTAACTTCCAATACAATTTAATATTAATAATTTGATATTTTATATTTAACATAAAATTATTTCTTGAATAAAAGATGTCTGAATGACAAGGTTTACAATCCTAAGACTAGAAGGGGATTGAATGTGCAAAGTCTTCGTTACCATGAGACAGCTCAGACCAACACACTGAGTACTAGTTGAAGGGAATGAGTTCATATGAGCTTCACATGAATTGCTTCTTTCAAAGAGGCACAATTTGTTTATTTGAGGAAAATATAAAAATGATTTAATTTGAACTGAAGTACATATATTTAGTTTAATCAAAATTATCTGAACAAATTTTTTAAAGCATTTTTGAGACAAGGAAACTAAGTTCGTAGCAAGCTAAGTTTATTAACATTATACTATAGGTACACGTCTGCTTTCTTCATGCAGGATCATTGAAAATGAGAAATTAAGCTTGTTTTAAAATAAGAGAACTTTTTAGCAAAACTACTGTATGAACCAACTACACAAAACCTTTAGCAGACTCAACCATATTTCAGACTCTGCTACACCTAGTCTGAAATACTAGATTCATCTGCCAAAAGCCTGCTGTGATTACTTGATACATAAATAGCTATATACCGAATATGATATTCTCGCTTACATCCTTGCACTGGAGATTAAAGACTGATTTAGTGTAAATCAGAGGTCTCTGGTTGAAACAATGGGTTACAAGGAATGATATACAAGGTTCCATTCAGCAAGAATTGATACAAAGTGAGTTCAGTTTGTGATTTTTTTTATTCTTTTCTTAAATTTATTTATGTACAATCATTTATAACATTTGGTAATTAATCATTTACAGGAATAACATAAAAGTGTAAAAAATTACAATTAGAATACAATAAAATAATACAGCCCATCAAAGTAATACATTAGAAATAAAAATTAAGCTACAGAAAGTGGATCTGTGCCTGTACATAGTTTTTTATTAAGACTACAACCTTATTTATTAAAATTACAATTTTTTTAGGATTACAATGCTGTAAAGGAATATTAAAATTTTACAAATACATATACCTTATAAACAAATTTGGGATAAGGAAAAGGGTTCTTTTATTTTCCAGTTTCAACATTTTATTACAAGTTCCCAATCTTAGGGTATTTCTTTTTTTACAAGACTGACCTCTGTGACAATTTGGAGGTGTATTTTCAATTTTTATTTAACTTTATTTAATCATTTGCCAATTAAGCTTTCTACATCAAGTTATGAGAAACTGACAAAAGTGAGCAAAATCTAATTTCCTACCAACGTTAAACCTGTAAGAAAGTTTTGATTAGTTAATTGCCTAACCATTTTAAAGCTGTAAGAAAAAGTTTTGATTAGTTAATTGCCTAACCACTTTAAACCTGGAAGAAAAGTTTTTTATTAGTTAATTGCCTAACCACTTTAAAGCTGTAAGAAAAAGTTTTGATTAGTTAATTGCCTAACCACTTTAAAGCTGTAAGAAAAAGTTTTGATTAGTTAATTGCCTAACCACTTTAAAGCTGAAAGAAAAAGTTAATAGCAATTTTGGGACAAAGGAATATTGGTAAGGTATGGACTAGGAGATTTCCATTTCCGGGCTGTATGGCCATGGTGTGTGTGTTACTGCTAACGTTTTGTCACAAACTACGTCTGGCATCTTCAGAGCTGGCTACAGCTGGGTGGTCGGCTGCGAACTGTTTGCAGCTGACCACCTAGCTGTCACCAGCTCTGAAGATTCCAGACATAGTTCCTGACAAAACATTAACAGTAACAACAGACAGGCCATGGCCATACAGTCTGGAAATTTAAATCTCATTGCAGGGCGGCCATGAAAGCCTTGTGGCTCAAAACTGGATTAAAAATAATTCCAGATATGAGCAAAATCTAATTGCCTAACCACTTTAAAGCTGTAAAAAAAGGTTTGATTAGTTAATTGCCTAACCACTTTAAAAGCTGTAAGAAAAAGTTTTGATTAGTTAATTGCCTAACCACTTTAAAGCTGTAAGAAAAAGATTAGTTAATTGCCTAACGCCTCTATATCTGAAAGAAAAGTATCATTAGACAAGACAAGAAAATAACAAATAAAAATTCACAATTCATATGAGAACAAGCAAAAGAATACCAAAATGAAATGTAATTCAGACTACTCTTATTGTTTATAAATGTATGACTGCTAACCCAAACTGGGACCTGTATTTAGGTTAGCAATCTGAAATAATAAAATCCTACTGCCATACCTTTATTTTATTACCAACCCTGTAAAAGAAAGAAAAGCTAACTTATCTCTAAGAGGAAATTCAACTAGACATTGGTAACCAGCTAATGAATGTATGTAACATTGCATAAACTATTCCATTTTTAGTTGAAATGGCTTTACAATAGGCTTCATTGCCAAATAGCCAACTCAATATAAAAATGGTGCTATTTCTAAGGCTATAATGGATTGTTTTTTACAATTACTTTAAATATTGATGCAATTAAAATTACTTTAATCTTTAAAAATCCATTCTGATTAAAATATAACCCAAGCAATCTAGTCAGTTTAATATCTGTCATTGATTTATCAATGTTAATATATTTATTCTCAATAGTTAAAGTTACAAGGCTATATTCAAACTGCAATTAAATATACTATAGTAAATCTAATGTGAAATATTCAATAATACTTTATCAACAGTGAAAATATTTAATGTAATGAACAGTCTGTAATGATTAAAATGATATTCATACTTTAAAGCTAGTAAGCAACAGTTACGTTATTACTTGATCCCTGTACTGCAAATTCAGTCAATTAAAAACTATGATATATTCAGATTTCATTCCTATTATTTAACTTGATCTCAATGCAAGTCATTTTCATTCACGAACAAGGAACCAATGTCTGTCTACATCTACGGGTTTAATTCCCCAAGTGAACACTTAGGGAGTTTATGAAATTCACATTTTAGAGCTTAATATTAAATGTTAACTTAAATTACAATTTTAGAATAGGCCTACTGTATCTTATGTTTACTTATGAGATTTAATCTTAACTAAATTTAATTCAATAACTGATATTTAAAAACAATTTGACAAGTTATTTTAAATTACTACAAGTATTATAATTTTTTTTATTAATAGTAATATTTTATCAATAACAGGAAACTGGCATGTTTCTGAGAATCCCCTTCATCAGCTATAAGTAGTTGAGATTAGAGCTCATTCAGCTTATATCACGTAAGAGTTGGCCAATCATGCAGGTTTCTGCATCATGGTGGCCACAGCTCTAACTCCTGAGCTATCGAGTAAAATATCTATGCAAATAAAGTCACTAACTGTAATGATTTGGGTTCTCATAATTACAGTTCAAAATACAATGAAAATCACGTATCTCATCACAAAGAGATGTTAGAAATTCCCTCCTCTTGCATCTACACAACACTGGCACCTTTTAAGGAAATTTTCTTTCACGTGCATAACTTCAGCTTCCGAGATAGAATTTCATTTCTCTTGTGATATCTTAAGTTCTTATAGGTCAAACCCCCATGCATCAGAACTTTAAGACAATATCACAAGAGAAATTATCTATTTCGGAAGCTGAACTTATGTGCGTGAAAGAAATTTTTCTTAAAAGGTGCCAGTATTGTGTGGATGCAAGAAGAGGAAGTTTCCAACATCTTTTGTGGTGAAGTACATGGTTATTTTCATTGTAATTTTAACTGTAATTATGAGAATCTGAACCATTACACAGTTAGTGGCTTTATTTGCTTGATATTTCACCCGATAGCTTGGGAGCTAGAGACACTGGCATGACTGGCCAACTTGTGCATGAAACACACTGTAGAAGGAATCTCCAAAACAGGTTCAGATCAGTTTTGTGTACTTTTCCAACTTTTATCCATTAGACTATAATCTTTAGTAACTTTACTTAACTTTCCATTTCATTTAGATTTATGAATGCTTATATTACTTTTTAAAACATATGAAAGCATTACTGTATAAAATACTGGAGTCTATAAAATTGAATCCAGTCTTCTGGAGTGGGGGGAGATTGCGTTCACTTGGGGAACATTTCTACAGTCCTACAAGCATTTAAGTCATCCCAGGTCTAACTACACTACAGGACATCTAACTACTTTTTCATGTCCTGGGAATCCTAAAAGCTTGTTCATTACATCCTGGCATTCATTAACTCCTGTACCAGCTAACTCTTCCTGTACGAATTTTAATTTGTTATCGCAACAAATTTAACTAAGCAACTAATTTATATTTTAATATAAAGTAATCAAATTGATTATGATATCCTGTCATTAACTGAAACTATATTGAAATATTTTTATCTTAGGTAATCCCACAAAAGTTTAAGAGTTTATCGATAAATTCATGACTGCGTAGCAGGAGCAAATTTATCTGACGAAACTCATAAAATAGAGTTGAGCTATCAAGACTATTCCATGAATAAAAATGAGAGCCGATTATACAAATAATGAATTTCTTACTTTGTTACATAAAAATAAAACAGCTACGAGATCACAGCGTAATATGAATCAACCATCCCTGAATCAAATTGAGTTACCACATTGTGACCATCGCTATCATCAATGCATCAATGGTGCATGTAAGACATACTTAATCTAATTCAGGTAAGCTAATAGCAGAACAGAATAAAAGCACATGAACTGGGATTTACCGAATTGAAATTTTGTTTTTAATTAATGTATTATTTCAATTTCCAAACAAGTTATGTTGTATTAAAAAATGTTTTTATTGTGTTGATTGGAAGCATGTAACTTAATCACCACACGTCGATGCCTTACGTGTCCAATAACGAGCTGCACATCCTAGTAATAGAAAATCTTTATAATTGAAATGAAGTTTAACTACTTGTCTTTTAACATGCATGAATTTAATTTCAAACAATAATAGGCCTAAATTCTACGAGAGATTGCAACAGTGGCATGACAATTGGTCCCTTTTAGCTGTTGCATTTGATCCTAACTGAATTATTTTTAAGCTTTGCAGGTTATATCATATCTATTAGCAGATATATTTACATTTATATTTCTAAAACCACTGTTACATATCCCTAAAATGATGAAGGCAGAATGTCTCATTTGGGCTTGGGAGGGCAATTCTCCAATGTTGAATCCTGAAAGAGAAACCTACACCTTTCCTAACCTGATTATGAAAATGCTGCTACTCCTGAACATTTAGCATTTAATTAGATCCTAATTATTAAGATCAAACTAGCCTCAAAAAATCACTGAATTCTTCAACAGTGAAACATGAAACAGGAATCTACATCTTAAACTGTTCATAAAATGCTGCTAGTCCTGAACATTTAGTATTTAACTAGATCCTTCAAATCATGATTATGGTACTCTAACCTAAAAAATCACTCATTTCTTCAACAATGAATCGTTGAAGATAAACCATCTTTCCTACAGTAACCTGATCAAGAAAATTTTGCTAGTTCTAAACATTTTTAGTAGCTATTTAACTAGACCCTTCTATTCATTAGGGTATAAGATTACTCAAACTAACCTAAAATAAAAAAAATCACAATCCTGAAATTATTTTAATAGACTAATCATAACCTAACCAACCCTGAAATACTAATTTATCCTAGCCTATTGATTCCATTATTCTCTGGAGAGTCAATGAATATCCCACGTTGTATGTAGGCTATAATCCTGTAATTCCTAAAAATGCTATTTTATTTTACTGTACTTTAAATGAAATGTAACTATGAAATATAAGAAAAGAAGCAAAAGTTAACTGAACAAACCTTAATAAATTCATTACAAAATCTAAGCTATTTCATTACAATCCTGAAAACTAAGATCTTTCTTTACTTAATTTTACCAGGAAACAAAGCTAAATTCTTTTATATTTAATACGGTACAATATTTAAAAATAAGCTATGCCTATCACTTTGTATGGCAAGGGGAAAAGGGGGTGACATTCTGCTAATACTTCATCTTGTGTCCGTCTGGTAAGGTTGGTTAAGATGCCAGGTTATGTAATGATAAAATAATCTGTCGCACAGCTTACCGTGAAGCTTGTACCATTGATGTTAAAGATGTATTGATGTGGTTTGTTGTGCAGAATCTCTTCAGTTGAATCTGATGTCAGAAGAATGTCAGTTGAGTAATGTCATGGTACTACGAAGAATCTGTTCGCTCTAGTGGCAAGATGCACTGCTGGACATCATCTTCAAGAATCTACAAAGAAATAAATAAATCGTAAATAAAATTAATAAATCATGAAATTGATCACAAGCATTCTGTAAAGTTGAGTTTCATTTTAAGTAGATGAAATTCCATTGACAGAAAATTAGCTGTACTGTTCATAGCTTAATAGTTGTTCTTTATTAACGAAAAGTTTATATAAAACGTGTAACTTGCTTGCTCTTGCTCATCTTTATCAGGAGCACTGATACAGGAAGGCAGGTAATACAGTCTGTGTTATGTACGTTATTCACACATTTCTGCAACTACAAAGCAAATTGTAACACTTCCAGTAATGCCAGCCACATTGGCAATATGTAGAGTTTTTCCTTTTACTTTTAATACTATTGGAGATAGTCATTTTAGTAACTAAATATCACTCATAACTAAGTAGTACCCACTAAAACGTTTGCATGCACCCATGCTACACAAAACTTTGTAGTCAAATGTCCTCTCACAACAAAACAGGTTATTATCATAACCTGAATTATTTTGCTGTGATGTGATGTTGAGGGTAGGCTAGCTCACTGCTACTTCGATGAAGGCCATTAGTGAAGAGGAAACGTGTTCTTGTTATTAGCAATAAATTTTTCCCTAATCTCATAATCTCACATTCTCTTTATTGAATACTGCTACTATTGCATACTATTTTCAGAATTAATTTAGCTATTACAATTATGGGTAATTATAAAATGGCAGCCACATTTTCTGCACTAAAATGCAGTTTCCATGATAATTTCCACGAATGTCAAATATTTTTAAAAGAATTTTTTTTTGTAATTGCATATACGATACGAACAACATCTACAATTTTTGTAATATCTACTGTGTAAGCATTTAAAAAATAATAAATCAATGAAAATTTTTTGAAATTTTCATTTTTAATTATTTTTTTAAATTAACTATCAATGTTAGATCAATTGCAGATAGTGTTCATATGACAAAGAAAAACGAATCGCTCAGAAATATTGATATTTGTGGAAATTATCACAGAAAAAACACTTTTGTACACAAAACATGGCTGCCACTTTGTAACAATTACCCAAACTAATAGTTAAATTAATTTGGAATGTAGTATACAATTGTAGAATCAGTCAAAGAGAAAGTCTGATTAAGAGGTTGTAGAGAAATTCATTACAGAGGAAAAAAATTACGAATTTCACCTACAATATTTCTCAGTACCCAAACATGTATGTCCCTTTAAACATGAGCAACAACGAGTAATTGACCTTTTATTTATTAATGGCTAGGAGAAAAAAAAAGTTCACAATCTATTATTAAGTTTTAAGAAGTACGTATTACTTAAACGTGGTCTGGAATTTCAATTAATGAACATTTTTATGCTAACATTTTGGAAATATTTGGACTTCCTTCTACTTCTAGATTGAAATTCAATAGCCAGAAATTCAATAAAGAAATTTTTGCAAAGTGAAGCTATTTACTCCAGATTATTAAATAATTATAAATTATCAAATCTAATTAAAAGTGTAATACTGCACTGTAACAAACTAAGATGCAGAAGTTCAGTACTTTACAAAGTATATTTTGCATTAAAAAATCTCTGAAATCTCTCTTCAGTCTAGATACACAGTAGGAGCCAATGAACTATGAACCAGATGCAGTGTTTTTCCGGTTCATGATGGTGGCACATGTTGCAGTCTGCGGATTTTTTAAATGACGCTAATGCAACCATACAACAATTTTTTTTTAAAACTATACATAAAGGCTTTACTTGCCAAAGTTTATGAAAGAAGATGCTGAAACTGACCACTGGCGTTCGTATGTTTTTGAATTTCTCTAAGAAACCATCCTTCCCTTGCCATAGTTTACGTTGTACAATGCTGGCAAGTTCCTGATGGATATTTTGGCTTAATTCTTACAGAGTGCTTGGGTACTGTTTTAGTATGTACTTTATGTTTTAATTTACTATGCTGTGTTAGGTTTGTAAGACTGAACACTACCTGTGGCCTGTAATTTATTACACAGACTATATATAGAATGTTGTTCAGCCAAGAACCTTTACTTTAGCAGTCAACTCAACAAATAGGATTTACACAATAATTCTCAGGTGTAAAGGTTTCAGGTCATACAATCCATAATCTGTATAATAAATTTCAGGCCACAGGAAGTGTTCAGTCTAAGAAACCTAATGGACAGAATAATAAATTGAAACGAAGTATACAAGACAAACCAAACACACCTGGAAGAATTAACAAAACATCCACCAGGAAACTGTCAACATTTCCCAACTTTAACTATGGCAAGTTTTTTGTACGGCTACATCAGCGCCATAGCTGCAAACAGCAACAGACACAGCCAATGCAAACCAAAAAATACATGCAGTCAATCCCTAGTTCATTAGGTCTCCCTGTATATTTCGATACAAAAATTTTCCTTCTTAAGTTAATACCAGGCTTATTAACCATATTTTAACTTATCTTCAGTCTGAATGTAATAATTATTGAAAGCAATACAATTAACAAATAAAGAAACTTTTATAACATGAAATCATGAATATAGTTTTGGATGAAATTAAATTCTAGTCTATGTTTAACAAAGCATTAAGATGGTAGGCCTAATAACGAAAATGCACCCTAATCGTAAAAAGAAAGCTAGAAACCAATAGAATTAAATGTTAAAGGTGGATTGCAAAAAATCTGGTCTATGAAGTTCAGCAGGAAAACTTTCTCCAGTATAATAAATTTAATTTCATTAGAGAATTCATTAACATGGTAAAGTAGTACAAAAACAATTTTAAGATCTTTCAAGTTTAGAGTCTATTAAACCACTTATTCTATGCCAATTCTAAAAATTCTAGCTAAACAAATTTGCAAAAAAAAAAAATTAAGAAAATGTTCTACCTTTGATCTTTGCAGACAACAGGATGCTGGAATGAGATCTTCTGAGACTCCTTGCCACAACGCACAGCCCCTGAAAATTTCCATTTCAGTTAAGGAATGTGTCCAATAGAGAAACTGTACAAAGTTTAAAATCACTGTCTAGATATCTTAATACTATTTCTACATAAAACTAGAATTTGATTCTAGAGATAAATCCCATTCTATTATTCTATTAAACCTATTTAAGGGTTTATTCTGAATATTTACTCATTCTAAGATTTTTTATAAATCAGGGGTAGGCCCTGATAATTATTCTAAGCTCTCGTTAGATATTCTAACCTCAAATCTATTCAGTAGGCCCTTATTTTTTCTAAGCCATAAAACACATTCAGAGAAAATTCAGAAAACTTTAAAAAAGTAAAACAAATACTATTGACACATTTACCATACAACATAGATGAATACTTGAATTTAAACTTTCAATTAAAAAAAAAATAAAAAACAACTATCATTATTGTAGCTGAAGTTCTTAATTAAATGCAAGTGAAGAAGACTTAAAACTCTACATTTTACTTTGTAAGTTATCAAGTCTCCTCTAATATCTCTAATATACCTATATATCATATTTTATCTTTTTTATTTTCTAATATGTAGGCCTACCTATTGTAAATTATGTATTACTGATTTATTGACCTGTCCGATATCAATCACATGATCTATGGTTGAAATGAATTTCTATTCACTTACACTTTAATCTATCCAGGTATGCAACCCAACTAATTATAGATTCAAATATGTTCAGCAGTAGTCACAGATTTTCATTCTATAAATCTAATTAACAGCGCCTTCACTTATCATAAGCTTGTCTATATTCGGAGGCAGGCCTGGATGTAGATGTAGATGTAGATGTAGATATCTCGTCCTGTAGATCCTGTGTTGAGCGGGGCTCAAGGATATAGAACACTAATCTAAGTCGAAGTCTATTTTGAGATGCATCTTTATTCTAATTTTAAGTACCGTACATTCAGGAAAGGACCCCAAGTTTTATTGTAAGCCTAAATATATTCAGAAATGCACCTTAACCTATTCTAACCTTAAATATATTCAGGCATGTGCAGTGAGTTCTATTCTAAGTCTAATACATCAGGATATGGCTCTCATTCTAATTGTAAATCATTCATAGATTGAATCCTAACCTCAAATCTATTCACTAGGTCCCTGAAATTTATTTGAAGCGTAACACTATTTAGGACTGCACCTTTACTTTTCTAAGCTTGAATGTGATATTTAGAAAACCTGATTTTTATACTAAGCTCAGATGCATTCAGCAATGCCCCCAATTCCACTGAATCTTATTTCATTCTATTTATTCAAGTTAAATCTATCAAGAGAAAACACCTATGTAAAAGTAAATTAAATAGGAAGCAAAAAGCATTCCTGCAGTAATTCTGTTAGAATAAGTTATTCTCAAAGTCTCAACTAGTAAGTTATCTACTATTCTAAACATGTAACCTTCAATTAGCTTATATATACTGCAATACGTCGTATGTAAAAAAAAATTGCAATTTTAATTTTAGTCCTTTTGTGGTCAAAATGATCAGACCCACCCTCTTGTAATTTTAATTTTAGTAATTTTGTGATCAAAATGATCAGATCTACCTTCGTCTGATAATTTTGATCACAAAAGCACTAAAATTAAAATGGCAATTATTTTACATACAACGTATTGCAGTATAGAAGAAGATATAGCATACAACGTTTTAGCAATACCATAAGTATTATCTTGAGAAACAAGGTAATTAAAACTTGCTCTGATGACATTTTAATCTAATCAGTGCTGCTGGTTATAATTGATTAATCTAACTTGTGTCACAAGATCAAAAGCATACTAAAGACAAATTCTATGCAGCATTCTTCTTTCAAAAATTTAAGATTTTCCACAAATAATAGTTTTTCTGTTGAAAGTACGGTTACCGGTAGGAATGCAACTTCAGTCGATACAATATTTTCATGAATTCAACACATGTGCTCAGTCTAAAATGCAGGTCAAACTATATTTTTGCATGGTTTGAGTGGAACTGAATGAAACGAGTGTGACAAACCATATGAAAAATCTCAAGTTGTATAGTCAACTTAGATACTTTGAGGTAACTTCAGGGAATCTAGTCACTTTTGGTAAAGTTTTTTGTAATCCCATAACCACCACGTCTGCATGGTCTATGCAATTAGAACTTCAGAATGTTAAGTTATTATGAGTATTGTCGAGCAGCAATGAATTTAATTTCTTCGCTACATTTAGTTTTTGGTAATTAATGAAAATTTACTAAAATAAATTGAGCAATTTTCAAGCCCTGCTCAGTCAAATTATATTTTTTTATGGGCCTACCGAAGTAATTTGCACAACCATTAAGACAAATTTTTAACATCAGACTTAACGGAAATTTGCACACGTGCAAGCAAATGAGGTTTAGGTTAAGTTAACAAGATTTATCAGATTTCTCAACAGATAATTCCTTTAAGCTGAAAACCCTTCCAACACACTTTAATTATTCCCGACAAGATTCAAATTTTACTAACCACTGTGTATTCCCGTTTTAGAAACAAAAGTTTAAGAAGTTTGAGAGACAAAAAGCTGCAGAGGTTACAGTTTGTATAATTAAAGAATATGAATAATGCAGATAGAAATAAGGTTTAACCTATATTTTTTATCACTATTTCGATAGCAGTAGGTCGATCGTAACTACTTTTCTCGCGTTCTGCGATAGCTATGTTGCATTTACTGTACATGGCATACTGTACATTGTATATAAATAGTACTAAATCGTATTTCTTAGACTTTAAAACAAATTGACAAATAATAGTAGTACGTAACTGAAGCTTACGAAATGCCAGTAGCACGATACATGGAGATCTGGTTTAAGTTTTCAGAGTTACAGTGGCTATCTTAAAATTACAAGTTTACTACCTATGAAAGTTCGCTTGTTCTGCCTGCGTATTCCTACAGCCAGATCGGGTGCAATAAAAAATAGACCACGAGGCTTAAAACTATCGTTAGCTTAGTATTCTCAAGGGGAACAAATATCTCAATACTCAGAACTCACATTTATCTTCCACGTGGTATATTCTATCAATTTCTCCACGATTCGCCCACATGCAGTTAGATTTTACTGAACTTAAGATTACGAAAAGGGGCAGGTACTATAGCTAATAACTTATGTTGAAAGAATTTTATTTGAATTATATCACCTGTACAAAGTTATTAAATTTCAATTAAGAACAAATAATGTATTATTTCAATAAACGTACAACCACAGTAGAATGATTTCTAAAGATTTCTATGCTGATCTTGGCAACCTTACGCATATAATCCGAAAACAACTTGCCTCATTTGACACGTGGATATTAATATTCCGGTACTATTACATTTAACTATAAAATTAGGTACGACAAGAAAATTGGCAAGTGCAATGAATTAAAAATAACTTTCGTACTAATAAATACCTGTTGCTTTAACTACTACTTCCGTACTAAAAACTGATGATACTGAACCACAGAAAGCGTACTTACCAAGCAATATCTGGAGCGATGCTGACTGATTTAAGCGACGTAGGTAAATGAGAGCGCTTCGACATTGCCATTCCGGTATATAGACGATGGATGCATTTCTGATCAGGTGACTTTTTACCCCCACTGATAAAAGTAAGACACCCTATTGGTTCTTTGATATGGTAGCAAATCAAAGAGATCGGATTAATGGAAGCAATTAAAAAAAAAGAGCCCATCCAATTCAAAGCAGGAGACCATGAATGGTGAATATGCAGCGCCTATATCCTAAAACCGTACTAATCGTTTCACTTTTCTTAACTAAAGTAGTACTAAGTTATTGGATTTCGAAGAAAAATCTACCTATTGCAATGGATACCATGTCATGATTTTCGAACAATTCTTTCATATCTTTACGTGTCATGCCTCCCTAAGTACGAAACCACCGCCTGTTCAATTTTTTTTTTTGGTGATATATATATATTTATATTATATCTTTACACGCTAGCGGCCGTAATTTTAAAGATATTTTAACCAAATTTTATTATGTTATTTCTAGGCCCAATAGTTCTGACAAATTCGTTAATGAGCAAAATTGGCCAAAGGGTGTGGTAGGGGGAGGGGGTTGAAATTTTAAAACATTTATATTTCGGCCCCTGTGAAGTATAGAGGGAAACTTTGTTTGAATATATTAGAGTACTCCCTATGGAGTTCACAGTGACACCAACGATTCGGGGGTTTTGGGGGTACGAGTGGGGGTGGCGGATGGAAATTCGAAATTTTTGAAACTACGTCTTGTGGGGTATCGTTGAAAAGCTCTTGATGAGTACTCTACAAATCATTAACTGGTTTCTCGATAGCTCTCATATAAGGCGAGATTTAGCACTTCGAAATCTACCTCAGCCTGTAGGCCTGCCTAAAGGTATTTTTTTTAAGTAGACCTATGTCCTGATACAGTATTTAGAAAGGTTTTGCGCGTAAATAGTAAAATATATTATTTCTTCTACTTTCATTATTTCATAATCTTCTCCTAAAACTGTTTACTTTTAACTGTAATACACATTGATGATGGCAATGACGATAATGATGATAATAATAATGATGATGATGATGACGATAATAATAATAATAACAATAATAATAATAATAATAGCTACTTGAAATTATTTAAGAAATATCAATAAAAAAACGGGTATACTGTATAGAGGACACAGCCGCAGGATGCATGAAACGTCTTGTGTGTGCTGCCAAAATCTAGCACTCCATATGTTACGACTTGTTTTCATATCTAAGAGGCGCGTCCATAAGTAAGTTTCCCTGGGGCCGTTTACAGAAACAAAACACAATTTCAAGGAAACATTTAATGCAACAGACACAGCCCGTGTTCAGCTATTTTTCCAAATATTAGCCACCGGAACTGAAGCATTAATTGTCTTACCGTGGAACCAACTTTTGAATACCTGTTTCGTAGAAGTGTGCCGCCTGGGATTTGAACCACCGTGTGACAACCACCTCTCTGTCATTCTTTGCCATTTCGTTGGGAAAGATGGAAATCACTGGGAGCGAGGTTCTGGCTTTAGGGTGAATGTTTAAAACTTCCCGGCCGAACTTCTGCAGGAGACTTGCTAGGAGGTGTTTAAACGTCCACCTCACAGCCTGGTCTTCGCTCCCAGTGATTTCCATCTTTTCCTACACCTAAAGAAATGACAGGGATTGACAGAGAAGCGTAGATGGTTGCCACACAATGGTTCAAATCCCTGGCGGCAGACTTCTACGACACAGGTGTTCAAAAGTTGGTTCCACGGAATGACAAATGTTTCAATTCCGGTGGCGAATATGTTGAAAAATAGCTGCACGACTTTCTCTATCCTTCATATTCCAAAAGGTAGCATTGCAGGAGTGCGCGGTCAATTGTATTTGAGTGTGTGTTGTTTTTAATTGATTTGTTGTTGTTGTTGTTCTTTATTTGATTGTCAAAGGGTCTACTATGTAATTTTTTTTAAATTTAATAGGCTTCAAATAAATAAATAAATAACAGTGAGTTTACAATCTTGTGTTTCATACCTAAACTTTAAGTTGATTTCTTTCCTATTTCAAAATTTCTGACATTTTTCTTTATTCTAGAAAATAAAAGAAGGCTAAGGATTAAGATATTGTTTTCATTTAAACACCAAAATGAAACAGATGTATGCAGCTATGTTATAAATAGGGTTCGGATGTTTATGAGAAGTCACATTTTTATCATGACCTTTTTTTAGCCGCAAATACAAATTAAACATGAATTACACATTTGTTATCCTAATCGGACCGTTTTTAATTTGCATATAAAGTCATATTTTGGTCATTTTGATGGCCTTGGTCATATTTGTAACTTGACTTCATATTTCAGTTATAAATTCGGTTATGCAGTATGTGTACTAAACTGTCGACTTAAATTTTTTCCGAAAAAGATTCACGAATATTTTGGTTTTACTGTAACTGAAATGTGAAGAAACAATAACAAGCAATAGCACAATTACCTCTTCCTCCTTGTTGTTAACAACTTCCAAAGAGACATGATTTTACAAGATTTTCAGTTCACACTTGCAGTGGTATCTAGAAACATTAAAAGATTAGAAGTTCTTTACAAGTAAAACTGTAAATCACCTGTAAAATTGTTAAAAAGTGATTGAAAATGTTGTATGTTCCCCAGCTATGCCATCCTGTGAGTAGGGGAAATGAAGCAGTCACCCTAGGCCTCATGTTATAGAAGCAGTGAGGAAGTGAGGCGGTATATGCCTGCACTAATTTCATAAGGCCCAAAAGCATACTAATAATAATAATAATAATAATAATAATAGTTTATTCATCCTCTGAACATTTACATGTTATGGGATATGCTAACTATACAAGATCAGACAGAGTTGTGTTACAATTTGCATATAGAACAGAGAGAGAAAACATTAAATCTTATTTACATTTATTTACAGTGAAAATAATTCAGCATTGTGGCATTTTTCTTCAAATTCCTCTATACTGTATATGGCATTCTTTGTTAAGAATTTTTTCATGTAGGTCATGAAGTAGGCCTACTGTCACTGAAAATCAGTGGATTTTTTAAAAAAATGTTCATGTTCCTTTGCCTGCCTCTGGTTCTTTCTCACTTCCTTCACTGCATAGAAGAAAATATTTAGGACTTCCACAAGTAGGAAGAAATGTAATTTATAAATAATTGTTGGAATTAAAAATATTTAGAGGTTATGAACCATTTTGTAAAATAATGACTTTCAATAAAACTAAGTTTGTGAAGTGCACTCAAAGTAAACAATGGCCATATTAAAAGTAACTTATCTGATGGAAGTAGCGTTGCCACCTGTTCCGAATTTGGTGGGACATCCCGCATTTTAAGAACATTTTCAGCATCCCGAATGATGCCTAAGAGGGATGCATTATATATATTTTTTATTATTTTGCTAGCCTTTTCTTTTCTAATGTTAGTGTTGCTGTTACATAGCCTATTCAGTTTTGGCTTTGTAATGAATATATACCATCTTTCTCTTATTAATAAATTGCTTCATGTACAAATTTAGGTATGAAGATCGGCAATATGCATATATTCGATAAGTGTCCCTCCTTAGCCTTCCCAAAAGGTGGCAACCCTAGATGGATGAATTTTGAGGTTTTCATCATATGGAACTTATAGGTTATAAACTTATGTAGATATGAACTTACAGGTTATAAACTGGAGACCTGCTGTCTTACATTAAAAAAAAATATAACTGGTATCAAATGTTTTCCGCAAGTTGAGAGAGAAAATATTATGAAAATGTGAGAAAATCATTAATTATGTAACTGACTTGGAAAATTGTTTCAAGAAAATCATTCTCAAACTCAACATATTCCATACTGTATGTTTAGGATGAGATTTCTCAAAACAATTGTCCAGGTGAGTTTTATAATTTTAGCACCTACGACACCTGGATGTCGCTAAAGCTTCTTTCAGTTTAACTAGCACCCATGCTCTCAGGGACAAAGCTGTGGCATATTAATGCAAACTTTACTAATGATGGTTTCACGGGCTATAAGCCGAGTAAAAGGATATATTACATCCAAGCTTTCGGTCACTGACATCTCTGCGACCTTCCTCAGGGAAATGAGTGTAGAAAAGGGGAAGAGAGAGCTTATATATGTTTTTGAGTGAAAATTAAATTCTGTGATCGGAGGAAATGGGTTGGCGTGTAACGGCCAATCAGAATGCAGGAATTATATTTATTGTAATAACATGGAAATTGCAATCGGTCCATATCAGGACCAATAACATTTGTTATCCCCCCCACCACTCTGCTTTGACCCATAATATCAACCTTTATTTTTCTCCCAGAGATGTCTGCGACCAAAAGCTTTGATGCAATATATCCTTTTACTCGGCTTATAGCCCATGAAACCATCATTAGTAATCAACGCCGAGAAGGCCTCAAATCTAATGCAAACTTTGTTCGCAACCACCCCCAGTCAAAAAATATAAAAAGTTATTAAAAATTTGAGTGTCTCCTTACCTGCTGACCAAGAAAATTGTTTCAAGAAATCTCATCTTATACTCAGAGTATGGAATGTGTTGAGGATGAGAATGAACTTCTCGAAACAGTAGCCTTGAGTCATGAAGGAGGCTGTGGGTTCAAGTCCTGCCACTGGCACGGGTGTTTGTATGTAATAAGGAAAAATGGAAAACAAACTGTAAAAAATATAAATTCAGGAAAATTGGCTTATGGATGGCTATTTGTTTAAAAAAAGGGGATTTTACTTGATTATCTTGTATGTACAGGTAGTGAAAAAAAACAGCTGACCTACTAAAATATCTAAGTTGCCAATATGAGCCACTGTGCATGCCTAGACCTACTAAAATATCTAAGTTGCCTATATTAGCCACTGCGCTTGCCTAGTGGGTTCTAGGCATGTGCAGTGGCTAATATCGGCAACTTTGGTATTTTAGTAGGTCCGATTTTTTTCCCCCTACCTGTACAAGTTAATATTAAGAACGATCATAAACCTAAATGTCGTGAAGATGCGAAATTTATGGTAAGGAAACTCCTTGGAGCCTTTGAAGATGGGGGATTGAAAGTTAATGTGGGTAAAACTGAGTATTTGGTAATAGGCAGAAATGGAAGAAACATCAAACTACCACAAGGAATCATTAAATTTGTGAAAGAATTTAAATATCTTGGGTCAATTCTTCATGAGTCTGGAAGCTGTAAAGCGGATATGGATTACAGAATAATGCAGGGTAGAGCAGTCAAGATGCTGAATGGAGTATTGTGGAATAGGGCAATAGCATTGCAAACAAAAAAGATAATTCATAAAGGTTTCTCGGGTTGTCAGTCAGGTTTGTAGATCAATTAGGTCAGACGTTTCGGAGACAAACGCTGTCTCCATTCTCAAGGTTACTGAAGTGATGTGTCAGATGGAAGACCAGCTACAGAAACGTCGGACCTAATTGATCTACAAACCTTTATGAATAAACTTCGCCAGGAAAATCTGAAATCTTACAAAAAAGATAGTTTTCCAGGACATAGTAGAAACTATATTAACATATGGAGCAGAAGGTTGGAGTTTATCGGAGGATCAAAAAAGCAAGATACAGGCAGTTGAAATGGATGGAATACGAGGGGTGCCAGAGTGTCCAGGTTGGAGAAGAGAAGGAATGAAGATATTAGAAGGATAATGGATATGGAGGAATCAGTGATTGAAAGAATTGAGAGTCGAAAACTCCAGTGGTATGGCCATGTGAGAAGGATGGATGAGAAGAGATGGCCAAATATTTTGCTGAAGTGGTCTCCACGGGGCAGAAGGAAACTGGGATGACCTAGAACACCTTGGAAGTCTGGAATTCCACAGATGGATGAGAGGGAACTGGTGGAAGGAGATTGGAATGATAGGCGTAGATGGAGGATGGGAATAAAGGGTAACCACTGAAAAGTGGATACGCCCTCAAAAGTAAAAGTAATAAACCTAAGCATTCAGAAATCTTTTATTAAGAAATAATTTGATATTTTATATTTAAAAAAATTATTTCTTGAATAAAATATGTCTGAATGACAAGGTTTACAATCTTACGTATAGAAGGGGATTTAATGTGTGAAGTCTTAGTTATCATGCCACAGCTCAGAACAACACATTGAGTACTAGTTGAAGGGAATGAGTTCATATGAGCCTCACGTGAATTGCTTCTATCATAGAGGCACAATAAGTTTGAAGAAAAATTAAATTGACTTAATTTGAACTGAAGTACATATATTTAGTTTAATCAAAATTATCTGAACAATTTTTTAAAGCATTTTTGAGACAAGGAAATAAGTTTATAGCAAGGCAAGTTGCTTAACATATACTATTGGTACGCGTCTGCTTTCTTTATGCAGGAACATTGAAAATGAGTGATGATTAGCATGTTAGTTGTAAAAATAAGAACTTTTTACAAAACTATTGTATGCACCAAGTACACAAAAACTTTAGCAGACTCAACCATATTTCAGACTCTGCTACGCCTAGTCTGAAATACTAGATTCATCTGCTAAAAGCCTGCTGTGATTACTTGATACATAAATAGCTATATACCGAATGATATTCTCGCTTACATCCTTGCACTGGAGATTAAAGACGAATTTAGTGTATATGAGAGGTCTCTGGTTGAAACAATGGGTTACAAGGAATGATATACAAGGTTCCATTTAGCAAGAATTGATACAAAGTGAGTTCAATTTGTGAATTTTTTTATTCTTTTCTTAAATTTATTTATGTGTTATTTATAACATTTGGTAATCATTTACAGGAGTAACATAAAAGTGTAAAAAATTACAATTACAATACAATACAATACAATATAACAATACAGCCCATCAAAGTAATACATTAGAAATAAAAATTAAGCTACAGAAAGTGGATCTGTGCCTGTACATTGTTTTTTATTAAGACTACAACCTTGTTTATTAAGATTACAATTTTTTTAGAATTACAATGTTGTGAAGGATTATCAAAATTTTACAAATACATAGACCTTATAAACAAATTTGGGATAAGGAAAAGGGTTCTTTTATTTTCCAGTTTAAACATTTTATTACAAGTTCCCAGTCTTAGGGTAATTTTTTTTTTTTTTTTTTACAAGAATGACCTCTGACAATTTGGAGGTTTATTTTCAATTTTTATTTATCTTTATTTAATCATTTGCCAATTAAGTTTTCTACATCAAGTTATGAGAAAGTGACAAAAGTGAGCAAAATCTAATTTCCTACCAACTTTAAACCTGTAAGAAAGTTTTGATTAGTTAATTGCCTAACCATTTTAAAGCTGTAAGAAAAAGTTTATTAGTCAATTGCCTAACCACTTTAAACCTGTAAGAAAAAGTTTTGATTAGTTAATTGCCTAACCACTTTAAAGCTGTAAGAAAAAGTTTTGATTAGTTAATTGCCTAACCACTTTAAAGCTGTAAGAAAAAGTTTTGATTAGTTAATTGCCTAACCACTTTAAAGCTGAAAGAAAAAGTTAATAGCAATTTTGGGACAAAGGAATATTGGTAAGGTATGGACTAGGAGATTTCCATTTCCGGGCTGTATGGCCATGGTGTGTGTGTTACTGCTAACGTTTTGTCACAAACTACGTCTGGCATCTTCAGAGCTGGCTACAGCTGGGTGGTCGGCTGCGAACTGTTTGCAGCTGACCACCTAGCTGTCACCAGCTCTGAAGATGCCAGACATAGTTCGTGACAAAACGTTAACAGTAACAACAGACAGGCCATGGCCACACAGTCTGGAAATGGAAATCTCATTGTAGGGCGGCCATGAAAGCCTTGTGGCTCAAAACTGGATTAAAAATAATTCCAGATAGGAGCAAAATCTAATTGCCTAACCACTTTAAAGCTGTAAAAAAAGGTTTGATTAGTTAATTGCCTAACCACTTTAAAGCTGTAAGAAAAAGATTAGTTAATAGCCTAACGCCTCTATATCTGAAAGAAAAGTATCATTAGACAAGACAAGAAAATAACATACAAATTCACAATTCATATCAGAACAAGCAAAAGAATACCAAAATGAAATGTAATTCAGACTACTCTTATTGTTTAAATGTATGACTGCTAACCCAAACTGGGACCAGTATTTGGGTTAGCAATCTGAAATAATAAAATCCTATTGCCATACCTTGATTTTATTACCAACCCTGTAAAAGAAAGAAAAGCTAACTTATCTCTAAGAGGAAATTCAACTAGACATTGGTAACCAGCTAATGAATGCTCATAACATTGCACAAACTATTCCATTTTTAGTTGAAATGGCTTTACAATAGGCTTCATTGCCAAATAGCCAACTCAATATAAAAATGGTGCTATTTCCAAGGCTTTAATGGATTCCTTTTTACAATTATTACTTTAAATATTGAAGCAATTAAAATTACTTTAATCTTTAAAAATTCATTCTGATTAAAATATTACCCAAGCAATCTAGTCAGTTTAATATCAGTCATTGATTTATCAATGTTAATATATTTATTCTCAAAAGTTAAAATTACAAGGCTATATTCAAACTTCAATTAAATATACTATAGCAAATGTTATGTGAAATATTCAATACTACTTTATCAACAGTAAAAATATTTAATCTCATGAACAGTCAGTAATGATTAAAATGATATTCATACTTTAAAGCTAGTAAGCAACAGTTTAATTATTTCTTGATCCTTTAATTGCAGTTGCAATCAATTAAAAACTCAGATTTCATTACTTTTATTTAACTTTATATAATTATCTGAATGAAAGTTATTTTCATTCACGAACAAGGCACCAATGTCTGTCTACATCTACAGGTTTAATTCCCCAAGTGAACACTTTGTGAATTAATAAAATTCACATTTTAAAGCTTAATATTGAATGTGAACTTAAGATACAGTATTCTAAATTCGTAATTTATGTTTTCTCATGAGATTTAATCTTAATTCAATTTAATTCAGTAACTGATATTTAAAAACCATTTGATAAGTTATTTTAAATAACTATGAGTAAGTTATTATATTTTTATTAGTTGTAATATCAGTAAAAATTCTATTCTCTTAATAAGATGATGGCATGTTTCTGAGAATCCCTATTAGTAGTTTTGAGTAGAGCTCATTATTCAGCGAGTTTCACGTACAAGTTGGCCAATCAAGCAGGTTTCTGCATCATGGTGGCCACAGCTCTAACTCCTGAGCGATCGAGTGAAAGATCTATGCAAATAAATCCGCTGACTGTAATGTTTTATGTTCTCACAATTACAGTTAAAAATACAATGAAAATAACCACGTATCTCATCACAAGAGATGTTAGAAATTTCATTCTCTTGCATCCACACAACATTGGCACATTTTTAGGAAATTTTCTTTCATGTGCTTCATGTTCAGCTTCCATTTCTCTTATGATATCTTTTAAGTTCTTAATAGGTCAAGCCCCCATGCATCAGAACTTTAAGACAATATCACAAGAGAAATTATCTATTTCAGAAGCTGAACTTATGTGGGTGAAAGAAATTTTTCTTAGAAGGTGCCAGTGTTGTGCGGATGCAAAAAGAGGACATTTCCAACATCTCTTGTGATGAGGTACATTGTTATTTCATTGCAATTTTAACTGTAATTATGAGAATCTGAACCATTACACCGTTAGTGGCTTTATTTGTGTTTATTTCACCTCATTGCTTGGGAGTTAGAAAAACTGGTACAACTGTCCAACTTGTCTGTGAAACACTCTGTAGATGGAATATCTCCAAAATAGGTTCAGATCAGTTTCCTGTTTTAAGTTTTGTGTACTTTCCCAACTTATTAGGCTACAATGTTTAATAACTTCACTGAACTTTGTCACATTTAGATTTATGAATGATTATATTGATCACTTTATAAAACATATCAAAGCATTACTGCATAAAATACTGGAGTTTATAAAACTGAAACCAGTCTTTTGGGGAGGGGGGAGATTGCGTTCACTTTGGGAATATTTCTACATTCCTACAAGCATTTAAGTCATCCCAGGTCTAACTACACTACAGGACATCTAACTACTTTTTCATGTCCTGGGAATCCTAAAAGCTTGTTCATTACATCCTGGCATTCATGAACTCCTGTACCAGCTAACTCTTCCTGTACGGAATTTTAATTTGTTATAGCAACAAATTTAACTAAGCATCTAATTTATATTTTAATATAAAGTACTTAATCAAATTGATTATGATATCCTATCATTAACTGAAACTATATTGCAATATTTTTATCACAAGTAATCCCACTAAAGTTTAAGAGTTTATCGATAAATTCAAGACAATTCCATGAATAAAAATGAAAGCATATTATACAAATAATAATGAATTTCTTACTTTGTTATATAAAAGCAAAACAGCTGCGAGATCACGGCATAATATGAACCAACCATCCATGAATCGATTTGAGTTACCACATTGTGACCATTGATATCATCAATGCATCAATGGTGCATGTAAGACATAGTTCATCTAATTCAGGTAAGCTAATAGCAGAACAGAATAAAAGCACATGAACTGGGATTTACGGAATTGAAATTGTTTTTAATCAGTGTATTATTTCGATTTCCAAACAAGTTATGTTGTGTAAAATGTTTTTTTGTTGATTGGGAGCATGTGACTTAATCACCACACATCTATGCATCCTAGAACAGAAAATCTTTATAATGAAATGAACTTTAACTACTTGTCTTAATTTCAAACAATAGGCCTACTTCTACGAGAGATTGCAACAGTGGCATTACAATTGGTCCCTTTCAGCTGTTGAATTGATCCTAACTGAATTATTTTTAAGCTTTGCAGGCTAAATCATGTCTACAGACATTTTCTAAAACCACTGTTACAGATCCCTAAAATGATGAAGGCAGAATGTCTCATTTGGGCTTGGGAGGGCTATTCTCCAATGTTGAATCCTGAAAGAGAAACCTACATCTTTTCTAACCTGATTATGAAAATGTTGCTAATCCTGAACATTTAGCATTTAATTAAATCCTAATCATTAAGATCAAACTAGCCTCAAAAAATCACTGAATTCTTCAACAGTGAAACATGAAACAGGAATCTACATCTTAAACTGTTCATAAAATGCTGCTAGTCCTGAACATTTAGTATTTAACTAGATCCTTCTAATCATGATTATGGTACTCTACCCTAAAAAATCACTCATTTCTTCAACAGTTAATCACTGAAGAAAAACCATCTTTCCTACAGTAACCTGATCATGAAAATTTTGCTAGTTCTAAACATTTTTAGTAGCTATTTAACTAGACCCTTCTATTCATTAGAGTATAAGATTACTCAAACTAACCTAAAAAAAAAACAATCCTGAAATTATTTTATTAATAGACTAATCATAACCTAAGCAACCCTGAAATAATTTATCCTAGCCTACTGATTCCATTATTCTCTGGAGAGTCTCTGAATCTCTCACGTATGTAGGCTATAATCCTGTAATTCCTAAAAATGCTACCGGTACTTTATTTTACTGTACTTTAAATGAAATGTAACTATGAAATATAAGAAAAGAAAAATGTTAACTGAACAAACCTTAATAAACACATAAATCAATGCTATTGCATTACAGTCCTGAAAACTAAGATCTTTCTTTACTTAATCTTACCAGGAAACAAAGCTAAATTCTTTTATATTTAATATAGTACGGTATTTAAAAATAAGCTATGCCTATCACTTAACTTTGTATGACAAGGGGAAAAGGGGGTGACATTCTGCTAATACTTCATCTTGTGTCCGTCTGGTAAGGTTGGTTAAGATGCCAGGTTATGTAATGATAAAATAATCTGTCGCACAGCTTACCGTGAAGCTTGTACCGTTGATGTTAAAGATGTATTGATGTGGTTTGTTGTGCAGAATCTCTTCAGTTGAATCTGATGTCAGAAGAATGTCAGTTGAGTAATGTCACGGTACTACGAAGAATCTGTTCGCTCTAGTGGCAAGATGCACTGCTGGATGTCATCTTCAAGAATCTGCAAAGAGATAAAGAAGTCGTAAATAAAACAGATAAATAATGAAATTGTTCATAAGCATTCTGTAAAATTGAGTTTCATTTTCGGTGGATGAAATTTCATTGACAGAAAATGAGCTGTAAGGTTCGTAGCTTAATATTTGCAGAAGCCACTGGTACAGAGAGGGAAGATAAGTAATGCATTGTGTGCATTATTCACACATTTCTGTGCTGAAATAGTGCAGTAACTACAAAGCAAAATGCAACACTTCCAGTAGGCCTAATGTCAGCCACATTGGCAATAATCTCGTGACTGTCTAGGTTTTCCTTTTAGTTTTAACACTATTGTCATTTTAGTAACTAAATTACACTCATAACTAAGTGGGTACCCACTAAAACGTTTGCATGTACCCATACCACACAAAACTTAGTCCACTGTCCTCTCAAAACAAAACAGAGGGAAGCAGAGTTATTTATCATTACCCGAATTATTTTGCTGATTTGATATTGAGGTTAGGCTAGCTCACTGCTGCTTCGATGAAGGCCATTTGTCAAGATAAATGTTTTCATGTTACTAGCACAAAAATTAGCAATAAATTTTTCCCTAATCTCGTAATCTCACATTCTCTTTACTGAACACTGCTACTATTGCATAATATTTTCAGAATTAATTTAGCTATTACAATTATGGGTAATTATACAATGGCAGCCACGTTTTCTGCACTGAAATACAGTTCCCATGATACTTTCCAAAAGTGTCAAATATTTTTGAAAGAATCTTTTTCCTATTTGCATTATGATATGAACAAAATCTACAATTTGTTATATCTACAGTGTATGTATTTTAAAAATAATAAATCTACAGTTTTTTTTTTACATGTTAGATCAATGATTGTAGATAGTGTTCATATAACAAATAGATAGAAAAAAGAATCATTATGAAATATTGATTTTTGTTGAAATTATCACAGAAACCACATTTCAGTACACAAAACATGGCTGCCACTTTGTAACAATTACCGAGAAGTGTTAAGAGTTAGATTAATTCTGGAAGTAGTATAAAATTATTGTACAAGCAATTAAGTGAAAGTCAGATTAAGAGGCAGAGAAATTCATTGCAGAGGAAAAAATGACAAAATTTCACATACAATAATTGTCAGTATCCAAACATGTATGTCACCCTTAAAAATGAGTAACTAATTGACCTTTTATTTATTAATGGCTAGGAAAAAACGTTCACGTTCTATTAAGTTTTAAGAAGCATGTATTACTTAAATCTGTTAAATTCTAAATGCTTTAAAAAAAATTGGGGGGGGGGGGGGAACAAGCACACACCTAATAAAACAACATTTTTATGCTGAAATTTCAGAAATATTTGAACTTTCTTCTGCTTCCAGACTTATATTCATTAAAGAAACTTTTGCTAACTGTTAAAAAAATTTTAAAATTATCAAATCTCAAGTGTAGTACTGCACTATAACAAATGAAGATGCAGAAGTATATTCTGCACCAAAAATTTCTTTCAAATAACATCTCTTCAGTCTGGATCTACAGTAGGACCCAATGAACTATGAACCAAATGCACAATGTTTTTCCGGTTCATGACTGTGGTGCATGTTGCTGTCTGCAGTTATTATAGAGTGGTGCTAATGCAACAATACAACCATTTCCTTAATTATGTTTTAAAGGCTTACTACCAACTTCATGAAAGGAGGTGCTGAAACTGGCCACGCTCATTCATACATTTTTGGCACCTCTTTCAGAAACCATCCACCTCTTGCCATAGTTTACTTTGGAAAATGCTGGCAAGTTCCTGGTGGATATTTTGTCTTAATTCTTACAGTGTGTGTGGATTCGTCTTATGTACTTCATGTTTTTAATTTACTAAGCTGTCTGTTAAGCTTGTAAGACCAAACACTACCTGTGGCCTGAAATTTATTACAGATTGGAACCGTTACTCCCAGTATATCATGTGTGTTAGCAGTAAACTCAACAAATAGGATTTACAGAATAATTCCATATTCAGTATAATAAATTTAAGGCTACAGGTAGGGTTCGGTCTAAGAAACCTAACAGAAGCATAATAAATTAAAACGAAGTATACAAGACAAACCAACACACCCTGGATGAATTAAAACTAGGAAATTGTCAACATTTCCCAACTTTAACTATGGCGAGTGATGGATGGTTTCTTAAAGAAGTGCCAAAAATGTATGGACAACGACTGTCGCCAAATTCAGCACCTCCTGAAGTAAAGCCTTGTAAGTAAAGCCTTTAAACATAGTTAGGGAAATTGTATGGCTACATCAGCATCATAGTCTCAAAAGGAATGGACATCGCAATCTCAAACCAAAAAATACATTCAGTAAATAAATAGATCATTAGGTTTCCCTGTATATTTAGATACAAAAATTTCCCATCCTAAGTTAATGAATTAACAGAAATACTGAACTTATTAACTATATAAAATAACTTATCTTCAGTCTGAATGTAATATAATTAATTAAAGCATAGGCCTACTATAGGCATCACACTTAACGAACATAATACTGGTGTTATAAAAAACTTTCATAAATAGGAAAACATTAATATAGATTTGACTGAAATTAAATTCTAGGCTGTGTTTAACAAACCACTGAAATGGAAATAAAAATGCACCCTAATCCTTATAATAAAAAAAAAAAAAAAAAAAAAAAAAAAAAAAAAAAAAAAAAAAAAAAGAAGCTAGGAACCAATGAAATCAAATGTTATGGCAGAAAACTTCCTCCAGTGTAATAAATTTCAATTCGTAAGAGTTAGAAAATTCATAACATAGTAAAGTAGTATCACAAAATAATTTTAAGAATTTTCAAGTTTAGCATCTAATAATCCACTTATTCTATTAAAATCTGAAAACACTAGCTAAACAACTTGGCAAAAAAAAAAATTTATATTAAGAAAATATTATCTACCTTTTATTTTTGCAGACAACAGGATGCTGGAATGAGATCTTCTGAGACTCCTTGCCACAATGCAAAGGACCTGAAAATTTCCATTTCAGTTAAGGAATTTGTCAAATAGAGAAACTGTACAAAGTTTAAAATCACTGTCTAGATATGTTAATACTATTTCTATATAAAACCCCATTCTATTATTCTATTAAACCTATTTAAGGGTTTATTCTTAATATTTACTCATTCTACGCTTTTTTATAATTCAGGGGTAGGCCCTCATAGTTATTCAAAGTTCTCAATTATTCTAACCTCAAAAAAATTCAGGTGCAGGCCCTTATTTTTTTCTAAGCCATAAAACACATTCAGAAAAAAAATCAGAAAACTTTAAAGTAGCATATTTACTATATTATAATGTAGGTGAATACTTGAACTTAAACTTTCAATAAAAAAAATTTAAAAAATACTAGGCCTGTATCATCATTGCTGAAGTTCTTAATAAAGTGCAAGTGAAGAAGACAAATTTAAAATGCTACATTTTATTTTATAAATTCTCATAAAGTCTCTAAAATCTTTAATTTACTCATGTATCACATTTTATATTTATTTTATTTTCTAATATATAGGCTCACCTATTGTAAATTGTATAACTAATTTACTGACCTGTCCGATACCATGCACATTATCTTAGGATGAAATAAATAAATTCTAAGTTAGGGGGTAGGCCTTATATTAATCTAAGGCTAAATCTATTCACTTACACTTTAATCTATCCAGGTATGCAACCCAACTAATTATAGATTCAAATATGTTCAGCAGTAGTCACAGATTTTCATTCTATAAATCTAACAGCGCCTTCACTTATCATAAGCTTGTCTATATTCGGAGTCAGGCCCCAATTATTATTTTAAGTCTAAGTCTATTCTGAGGTGCATCTTCATTCTAACTTCAAATACATTCAGGGAAGGACCCCGAGTTTTATTGTAAGCCTAAATATATTCGGAGATGCACCTTAACTTATTCTAACCTTAAATATACTCAGGAATGTGCCATGAGTTCTATTCTAAGTCTAATACATACATCAGGCTATGGCTCTCATTCTAATTGAAAACCATTCATAAGATTGAAACCTAACCTCAAATCTATTCACTGAAATTCATTCAAAGCCTAACACTATTTAGGACTGCACCTTTACTTTTCTAAGCTTGAATGTGATATTGAGAAAACCTGATTTTTATACTAAGCTCAGATGCATTCAGCAATGCCCCCTAATTCCACTGAATCTTATTTCATTCTATTTATTCAAGTTAAATCTATCTAGAGAAAACACCTATGTAAAAAGTAAATTAAATAGGAAGCAAAAAGCATTCCTACAGTAATTCTGTTAGAATAAGTTATTTTCAAAGTCTCAACTAGTATCTACTATTCTAAACATTTAACCTTCAACTTATATAGGCCTATAAGAGTTTATCTTTATTTTATCCACTATTTTTTGTATCTATTTTAAATCATGAACCACATTGCTAATTTATTGAGCTGTCCGATATCATGCACATGATCTAAGGATAAAATAAAATAAAAATAAATTATTATGATTAAAGCCTAAAACTATCTTCAATGAATCTAACCTATTAAAAGGATTTACTTCCTACAGCACAAAAGAATGACGGGGCAAGAATGCTGTAAAAACAAACACATGGCAATACTTTGTTAATTGAGATTGTCACTTTTACTTACATTTTTGCTGAACGTACGTTTCATGTGATTTGGCCACATTTGCTTTTTGGTGATATGATCCAATATATAAATTCAGAGTTTATGCTCATCAATTGTCTGTCTTCATTTGCTCCAGAATTCTGTAAACAAAACAAGATCCACATTAAAATTAGCCATTACAGAAAAGGGTAACTAAAAAAGATTAACACTAAATTCAGCTGTCCTACAAGTAGGGCCTACTTTAAGTATTAAATCTGCGAAGAAATAATAGTATCGTGCTCTCCAAGAAGAACAAGTCACTCGTGTTTCCCTCTGCTTCGACAATGAATGTTTTGGTAATACTTATATTTATTATCTGGTTTTATAATGTACATCCATTTACATTTTCTGGTAACAAGATTACATATCGTCGTTGATCCTGCAATAAGTCATATGTAAAAAAAATTGCCTTTTTAATTTTAGTGCTTTTGTGATCAAAATGATCAGATTACCTTCTTGTAATTTTAATTTTGATCACAAAAAGCACTAAAATTAAAATGGAATTTTTTTTACACAAGACGTATTGCAGTATCAACGACGATATAGCATACAATGTTTTAGTAATACCGTAAGTATTATTTTAAGTAACAAGGTAACTAAACTTGCTCTGATGACATTTTAATCTAATCAGTGCTGCTGGTTTTAATTGATTAGTCTAATTTGTGTCATAAGATCAAGAGCATACTACAGACAAATTCCACGCAGCATTCTTCTTTCAAAAATTTAAGATTTTCCAAATAGTTTTTCTGTTGAAAGTACGGTTACCAGTAGGATTGTAACTTCAGTAGATACAATATTTTCATGAGTTCAACACATGTGCTCAGTCTAAAAAGTGGGTCACAAACTATGTTTTTGCATGGCTTGACTGGAACGAGTGTGACAAACCATATGAAAAATCTCAAATTGTATAGTCAACTTAGATACTTCAAGGTATCTTCAGGGAATCTAGTCACTATTTGGGAAAAGTTCTTTTGTGATCACATAACCAGCATGCCTGCATGGTCTATGCAATTAGAACTTCAGAATGTTAAGTTATAGGTTATTGTGAGTACCAACGAGTAGCAATGAGTTTAATTTCTTCACTACATTTAATTTTTGAAATAAATTAATGAAACGTCAAATTGAAAATATACTAAAATAAATGGTGCAATGTTCGCAATGTTCGAACATTGCAATAAATGGAGCAATGTTCGAGCAATGTGTTCGCCCTGCTCAGTCAAATTTTTTTATGAACCTACCGAAGTCATTTGGACAACCATTAAGAGAAATTTACACATGTACAAGAAAATGAAATTTAGGTTACTTAACAAGATTCCTCAGCAGATTATTCCCTTAAACTGAAAATTCTTCCAACACAGCTTAATTGTTCCCTACAGATTGAAGTTTTACTAACCACTATGTATTCCAGTTTTAAAAACGAAGAAATTTAAGAGACAAAAAACTGACTATTATGTCGTCAGTTGTCAATGGAATATCAAAGGTGGGGACTGAAGATAAACTATGATAAGACAGAATATTTGACGAATGATCTAGATGAGCTATACATTGATGGGAGACGGATTAAAAAAGTGCAAAATTTTCGATACCTGGGTTCAATTTTGGAAATAGAGGGGACATCAAATATGGATATTAATCAAAAGATTACTAGTGGAAAGAAAATAATAGGAATGTTAAATTCAATTTTATGGAGTAGAAATATAATCAATAGTACAAAAACGAAAATATTCAAAACCATACTACAGAGTATAGTCTTCTACGGAGCAGAAACATGGACATTAAATAAAAAACAGGTTAACAGATTGAACGCACTGGAAATGGACTTCTGGAGACGGTCTGCCAGGATATCTAGGAAAGACAGGATTAGGAATACGGAAATACGACGTATTATGGAAGTAGAAGAAGAGAGTGCAGTCACAATTGAAAGGAAACGACTTAGATGGTATGGACATGTACGTAGAATGGGAGAAGACAGAATACCTAGAATCGTACAGGAATGGGAAAGTAAGAGAAGAAGAGGAAGAGGACGACCTGCTACTACCTGGATACAGAATGTACACATGTCGATGGAAAGATTTGGTTTAGTGGAGGAAGATGTACAAGACAGGGATAAGTGGCGAAATGTAGTGAGCAGTGTAGAGTTCTGAATGGTGGTATCATATTTTGTGTGTCAGGATGAGTTATGTGATAGTGCTTGATTGTTGTATTTGTTTGGTTGGAGACAAACCTCTGTTTTGAGGAAATTTCTCATTTAATAATAAATAAAAACTGACTATACTGAGCAGTTAGTATAATTAAAGAAAATCTTAAATACTGTAGATAGAAATAAGGTTTAATCCATATTTTTATCACTTTATTTCGATTTAAGCCGGATGGTTTCATGCTGCTAGTTTTACCGCTAGTCACTTCACTTTTAAACGTCAGGACCACCTTCGTAACTATTTTTCTCGCGTTTTGCGATAGCTATGTTGCATTTACTGTAGGCCTACATAATATATAAATGGTACAATTCTAAACCGTATTTCTTACAGACTTTAAAAATTTACAAATAGTGTGCAACAAGCTAATATCTTACGAAATACCAGTACCTTCAAACTATACATGGAGAAGAGCTGTTTTATGTTTTAAGAGTTACAGTGGCTGTCTTAAAATCACAAGTTTACTACCTATAAATGTTCGCTTGTTCTGCCTGCGTATTCCCTACAGCCAGATCGGGTGCAATAAAAAATAGACCACGAGGCGTAGAATCATAGGTTAGCTTAATATGCCCAAGAGGAACAAATATCTCAATACTTAGAGCTCACACTAATCTTCCACGTCGTGTATTTAGAACAAAATCACCGCCTTAATTTCCCCACGAATTGTCCCATGTAGCTAGATTTTACTGAACTTGAGACTACGAAAAGATTCAGGTAACATAATGAAAGTGATTGATCCCCAGAATTTTATTTGAATTATATCACCTGTAGCTAGTTATTAAATTTAAATTGATGATGAGTGTTCTGCCCGAAGGCAGGTCTAGACCCGGGACAAAGCCATGGGGTGATGACCACGACTCGTCCGAGGCGATTCAGGCAAGGATGATACCGCGGAGATTTGCCATTGCCTCTCGCGGAAATTTAAATTAAGAACAAATAATTTATTAAGCGTACAACCACAGTATAATGACTTGTAAAAGATTTCTATGTAGATCTTGGCAACCTTACGCATATAATCCGAACAACTTAACTAATTTGACACGTGAATATTAATATTCCGGTACTATTACATTTAACTATAAAATTAGGTACGATAAGAAAATGGGCAAACGCAAGGAATTAAAAATCATTTTCGTACTAATAAATACCTGTTCCTTTAACTGCTACTTCCGTACTAAAAACTGATGATACTTAACCACAGAAAGCGTACTTACCAAGCAATATCTGGAACGATGCTGACTGATTCAAGCGACGTAGGTAAATGAGAACGCTTCGACATTGCCATTCCGGTATATAGACGATGGATGCATTTCTGATCAGGTGACTTTTTACCCCCACTGATAAAAGTAAGACACCCTATTGGTTCTTTGATATGGTAGCAAATCAAAGAGATCGGATTAATGGAAGCAATTAAACAAAAGAGCACGTCCAATTCAAAGCAGGAGACCATGAATGGTGAATATGCAGCGCCTATATCCTAAAACCGTACTAATCGTTTCACTTTTCTTAACTAAAGTAGTACTAAGTTATTGGATTTGGAAGAAAAATCTACCTATTGCAATGTCCATGTCATGATTTTCGAACAATTCTTTCATATCTTTACGTTTCATGCCTCCCTAAGTACGAAACCACCGCCTGTTCAAATTTTTTTTGGTGATATACTCGTATATATCTTTACACGCTAGCGGCCGTAATTTTGAAGATATTTGAACCAAATTTTATTATGCTATTTCTAGGCCCAATAGTTCTGACAAATTCGTTAATGAGCAAAATTGGCCAAAGGTTGTGGTAGGGGGAGGGGGTTGAAATTTTAAAACATTTATATTTCGGCCCCTATGAAGTATAGAGGGAAACTTTGTTTGAATATATTAGAGTACTCCCTATGGAGTTCACAGTGACACCAACGATTCGGGGGTTTTGGGGGTACGAGTGGGGGTGGGGGATGGAAATTCGAAATTGTTGAGACTACGTCTTGTGGGGTATCGTTGAAAAGCTCTTGATGAGTACTCTACAAATCATTAACTGGTTTCTCGATAGCTCTCATATAAGGCGAGATTTAGCACTTCGAAATCTACCTCAGCCTGTAGGCCTGCCTAAAGGGATTTTTTTAAGTAGACCTATGTTCTGATACAGTATTCAGAAAGGTTTTGCACGTAAATAGTAAAATATATTATTTCTTCTACTTTAATTATTTCATAATCTTCTCCTAAAACTGTTTACTTTTAACTGTAATACACATTGATGATGGCAATGACGATAATCATGATAATAATAATAATGATGATGACGATGATAATAACTTAATAATAATAATAATAATAATGATAATAATAATAGCTACTTGAAATTATTCAAGAAATATCGTTAAAAAAACGGGTATACTGTATAGAGGACACACCCGCAGGATACATGAAACGTCTTGTGTGTGCTGCCAAAATCTAGCACTCCATATGTTACGACTTGTTTTCATATCTAAGAGGCGCGTCCATAAGTAAGTTTCCCTGGAGCCGTTTACAGAAACAAAACACAATTTCAAGGAAATATTTAATGCAACAGACACAGCCCGTGTTCAGCTATTTTTCCACACATTCGCCACCGGAACTGAAGCATTTGTCTTACCGTGGAACCAACTTTTGAATACCTGTTTCGTAGAAGTGTGCCGCCTGGGATTTGAACCACCGTGTGACAACCACCTCTCTGTCATTCTTTGCCATTTTTCTTGGGAAAGATGGAAATCACTGGGAGCGAGGTTCTGGCTTTAGGGTGAATGTTTAAAACTTCCCAGCCGAACTTCTGCAGGAGACTTGCTAGGATGTGTTTAAACGTCCACCTCACAGCCTGGTCTTCGCTCCCAGTGATTTCCATCTTTTCCTACACCTAAAGAAATGACAGGGATTGGCAGAAAAGCGTAGATGGTTGCCACACAATGGTTCAAATCCCTGGCGGCAGACTTCTACGACACAGGTGTTCAAAAGTTGGTTCCACGGAATGACAAATGTTTCAATTCCGGTGGCGAATATGTTGAAAAATAGCTGCACGACTTTCTCTATCCTTCATATTCCAAGAGGTAACATTGCAGGAGTGCGCGGTCAATTGTATTTGAGTGTGTGTTGTTTTTAATTGATTTGTTGTTGTTGTTGTTCTTTATTTGATTGTCAAAGGGTCTACTATGTAATTTTTTTTAAATTTAATAGGCTTCAAATAAATAAATAAATAACAGTGAGTTTACAATCTTGTGTTTCATACCTAAACTTTAAGTTGATTTCTTTCCTATTTCAAAATTTCTGACATTTTTCTTTATTCTAGAAAATAAAAGAAGGCTAAGGATTAAGATATTGACTTCATTTAAACACCAAAATGAAACAGATGTATGCAGCTATGTTATAAATAGGGTTCGGATGTTTATGAGAAGTCACATTTTTATCATGACCTTTTTTTTAGCCGCAAATACAAATTAAACATGAGTTACACATTTGTTATCTTCTTGAGTTTTGTCCATTCTGTAGCGATAATCTTAATGATTTATGTATAGCGTAGAGCTTTATCACTGGTACTCACTACTAAATTGCGGTATTTTGTTACCTGTTGGAGCACTTTCAACCGCATGGAGCGGCCATCTTCAGCAACTGACTTCCGTGGTGTTGTTGTTGTTGTTGGGAAGACATTTCTGGATAACTGTATCGTACAGCGCGTGCGATTTGAATTGTAACTGTTCGTTTAGGATGTTGGTGTTGTCTTGTGTGGTGTGTCTGTATATTTCATATTGTTCAAGTGTGTTGAGTGTGTGACCTTTGTGGTTAATGTGTAGGATTTCCATGTCTGTATTGATGTCTGTATTGACGCAGGTCCATTCAAAGGATAGCCAATTTACTTTGGAACCATCTATAATCTTGAGAGGCATTGCCGTGATTTTTATTATCAAAAGTCTTCGTAGCGATTGATTGAAAAGCCACGACAAAAGTCTCCTTCCTATTAGCGTGTTTTACTATACAGCTGTGTTGTTCCAACCGGTTTTCGCTATCAATAGATGACACCTGCGGTGATTACATCATTTCGTAAACATTTCACAAGTCTCACATAGTTTGTGAGGCTAATGTACATGTATTAATTCGTAATACAAAATTACAAACGTTGAGGAGACGCAGCTAGAAAAATGCCATAAGCAGACGATGTGCGTACGTATTAGGTAGATTTCGAAGAAAAATATACCTATTGCAATGGATACCATGTCATGATTTTCGAAAAATTCTTTCATATCTTTGCGTTTCATGATCCCCTAAGTACGAAACCACCGCCTGTTCAAAAAAAAAATTGTGATATATATATATATATATATCTTTACACGCTAGCGGCCGTAATTTTGAAGATATTTGAACCAAATTTTAATATGTTATTTCTAGGTCCAATAGTTCGGACAAGTTCGTTAATGAGCAAAATTGGCCCAAGGGGGTGGTCGGGGGAGGGGGTTGAAATTTTAAAACATTTTTATCTCGGCCCCTATGAAGTATAGAGAGAAACTTTGTTTGAATAAATTAGAGTACTCCCGATGGAGTTCACAGTGACACCAACGATTCGGGGGTTTGGGGGGATACGAGTGGGGGATGGAAATTCGAAATTTTTGAAACCACGTCTTGTGGGGTATCGCTGAAAAGCTCTTGATGAGTACTCTACAAATCAATAACCAGTTTCTCGATAGCTCTCATTTAAGGCGAGATTTGAATGTTTGAAAAAGTGCTCTTTCCTCTTTCTTGCAATTATTATTGCGGGTTTATCATGCCAAGGCTAAAGAAGAAGTGCTATGCAGCGACAGTAAATTAAACCAAAAGCACTTCAAGCCTGTAGGCTTGCCTAAAGGGATTTTTTTCTTTTCTGGTTTGGTTTTGAACAACAGTACCGGTACCGGTGTATGCCTACCCAAGACATCGTTTGCATGTGTCTTGGACGAGCTTCATAACCTGTACTCTTCATCAGATATAGTAAGGGTAAATAAATCACAGAGAATGAAATGGGCTGGACATGTTGCGCGCATGGGGGAAGAAAGACATATCTCCAAAATATTGCACAGAATAGGGTTGAATGGCAGTCTCAGGTAAGCGCGGCAATGAACCTTCGGGTTCCATAAAATAGATAGTATTCCTTTAGCTTGCTTAGGAATTATCCATTGCCATTGAGTAAGTAAGTAATGGTTAACATTGATCCACGTCTCGCCCAAATAGATAATTGGGTGCAGTGAACTACGAAAATTTCTCATTCATAAAAACAAATTAAATATTTTGACATCAATGTTACTCTTTCCTTGATTACTTTTCACGTACCGAAATGTCATTTTTTAAATATATTTTCACGGATAGATAGTTGTTTAATGCCTCTTTCATATCATCTAGGCTTGGCTAAAGTTGTGAGTCACATAATTGATTAATTGAGGCCGGTTATTCTGTGCTAGGACGAGAAAGAGCGAAAATGATAAGATCAATGCTTTATGTAGACAAAATCGTTAGAAGCATTATTTTCTTTCAGGTACCGGTAGGCCTACTATATAGAGTAATGAATAGGGTCTGGATGTTCATGATAACTTATGTCATATTTTTATCCTGACCTCCGTACTCGCCACAAACACAAATTAAACACGAATTGCACGCTTGTTATCCTAATCGTACCGTTTTTATTTTACATACAAAGTCATATTTTTTGTTGTTTTTGTTTTGTCTTGGTTATATTTTGGCCATATTTGTAATTTAACGTCATAATTCAGTTATAAATTCCGGGGTGCGCGGGCAAAGAGAGTTAAGTCCATTTTCTTGTTACTGAGAATTAGAGTGACTTAACACACTATACCAGCCCAACATAGCTTTAGAGATGGATAAACTTATGAGGCACACATCCATTACTACCGTACAATTTTGAATATGACTTACTGGACTTAACACAAATGTAGAGAACATTTTTATATATAACTCTATGGACATAGGCCTATCTCAATTTTTGAGGATGGTGGACTTAACTCTCTTTGCCCGCGCACCCCGGAATTAGGTAAAAGAGCTATTATACAGTGTATGTACAACATGGTCGAGTTAGATTTGAAATTTATTTAATTAATTATAATTTATGCCAAATTAATAGGCAACTTAAATTTTAAAATTAAAGCATTAGTTCAAATTTTATAGGGGCATGTAAGGTCTACAAAATATTACGAGTATTTGGAGCTGATGAAGCGAGGAAACAGGAGAAAATTCTTTAAAAAATAGAAGTTCATTACAAGTAAAACTGTAAACCACCAAAATTTTTAAGAAGTCATTATTATGTGATTGAATTCATGTGATGTAAGAATTTAGTGTCTAAACGTTTCAAATTGTAACATTTATTTTTGAAAATAAGTTATCTTATTAGGTCATACTTACAGGGCCGTATTTCTAAATAGGCTAAGTAGGCTGCCGCCTAGAGCGGCAAATTTTCCGGGGCGGCAGTTTGGCAATTTATTCAAAAGTTAAAATGAAGTATTTCAGATGTTAATAATACTTTCCGTACGAATTCAAGAATACATGTTACTTAAAAATATGTTTTAATCCTTCTACATAGCCCACTTTCTAAAACTATTACATAATACAAATTCACTACTTTGTATTGAGGGAAATACAACAAAAACACTTTCATATAAGGACATTATTAACGAGTTTGCCATTAAGAAATCCCGTAAGAGAGCTATGTAAATTTGAACACGAAGATTACGTGGGGTGAGTATTTTAGAGAAGATTGTACATTTTTTCAACAAATAAACCAGTAATTAGCTACATTTTCACCGTGTAGGACAACTTAATTCAAATTGAAAACAGTTCTTCAATTACGCAAAAATAGCCATTAGCATTAAAATATGAAAATGTTTAAAATAGTGATCACCAGGGCCCGGATTCTGATGACCTAAAATTGTTTGAAAAATGACCTATAAAATTACCCTAAATTTTAAAGAAAATGACTTAATAATTATAAAAAATGACCTAAAACTGATATTTTGTTTATAAAAAATTATCATTGTACACACAAAGTAATAGACTAGTTTGTACACAATTGTAAAAACTGTAGATAACTGTATTGTTGTGAATGTTCTTTTCTCACGGAAATTTATACTGGCACTGAGGCACTGGTGAGTCAAAATTCGGCACATCCTTTTGTGGTCTGCTGGATTATATTGTTGTTTATTGAGGGTAAACAGTAGTTAAACAGAAAGTTAATACACTCAATGTAAATAAGTTACATGAAAATGACTAAATAAGGAAGCAAATGATACGAAAATGACAAAATAATGACCTAAAACTGAAATAAATGCCCTAAAAATATAAAATTGCATAAAATGACAAAAAATGACCTAATAAAAATGCATTTCTATAATCTAGAGGCCATGATTAGGACTTATCCACAAGTTGGCAATGTCTATGCAGCATCAATAAAAAGATGACATGTCATTAGAATCCGGGCCCTGGTGATCACTGATCTCCAAGAACAAATTAATTAATTAATTTAGAAACCCATTTCATTTTTTAACAAATCTTAAAAGAAGTAAGTAAAAAAAGTAGATAATCTCATTATATAATTTATTATGTAAACCATTTAAATTGTAATTTTACCTAAACTAAATGAACTTTGTTTAAAAAAGATGAAAACACCAATGAATTCTATCCTTTTGTTGTATAAAACAAATGTATTAAGTAAATATGAACTATAGAGGGGGCGGCAAATGGACTTTAGCCTATAGGCGGCATACTCTTAAATCCGGTCCTGCATACTTAGGATTTTTGGGTCATATTTATTCATTTTTAAGGACATATTTGTAGTGATATTTTGCACTTTTTTAGGTTCTAAACATCCGAACCCTAGTAATGAATCACAGTGTCTTGTCTGACAAAGGAAACTGCGGTTGAACACAGACCGGAGGCCCTATTGTGACAAATACCAGGAATAGTTGGGCTCAGGAATGTGGGGGAGTTAAGGAAATGACTCAGGAAGTCGCAGGTTTTGGTGGGAAATTTTTAACAAAAGGTATGATGGAAAAACAGAAAAAAGTCATCTGAAGAGGGTAGATTTATAGAGTGGGTACACTTCTCTCATGTTTCAATAACTGCAAAATTGTCAGCATGTGACTCAGAGGTCGTGAGTTCATATATCTGAGCCGGCCAATATGAGAGCGTGTGTTTCTTTCTTGTTATTTTTTGTTTTCATTTCTTTCTTCGTTCATTAATTCTTTCCTTCTTACTTTCTTTCATTCATTAATTCGTCCATTCGATAATTCTGTCTTCTTCTTTCATTCATCCTTTCTATCTTTCTGCCTTCTGTTCTTTCGTTAATTCATTCGATATTTCTTTTACATTCATAAATTATTTCTTTCAATCATTCTTCCTTCTATTCCCTCTTTCCATTTTTGTCTTCTTTTCTTTCATTCGTTCGTTAGTCCTTTCTTTATTTTTCGTTCATTGATTCTTTATTTTTTCATTCATTCTTTTTTTCTACATTTCTGTCTGAATGAACACCCCAATTAATTTTAGAAGTCAGCGCCAATGTATTCCTAATAACAAGTACCCGCGGCTTCGCCCGTATTTATAAATTCAATCCTTAGATCTTTTTAAAAACAATTTATAAAAAAGCAGACTAATTAAAACGTTGTTTTTATTAACACTTACACGTAAACAATTCATAAACAGTTAATACGATTAAAAATGACAAAGCTAAAAATCCAGCTTCGACTGGTTCGAGGTGCATTTCACGATTAGAAAGCGGCCCCCCTCCCAGAGAAGGACCTGAGATTCAAGTTCCCAGGCCCAAAAATCCCCGCATAGTAAGTTTTGTCCAAATCGACCAATGTTTTCCCATTTAGGCCTACATTCATGATCCCCCTTCCATCCACCTATATGTAAAAAAATTCTGTTCTCTGCAGTTAAGTTATAAACAAATGGATCAATCAGAAAGGGCTAACAAAATAGAAACGATCGACAATTTAAATGGATTTTTGTTGAAAAAATATATTTCAGCGATGCTGTTTGTTTAATGGTTGGTAGGGCCGCAGGACAAGGCCACCTTCAATTAATTTCATAATTGAATACGGTCTACACGGAAACACCAATTCAAATATTATAAAATATGTACTTTCCTGTTATAAACGCAATCATTCAAATCTTCAGCTCTATCAATTGAGTAGCTGGAAAAAAAAAAACACAGAACGAGAGAGAGGGAATCCATTCAAAGATTTGCAAATTTATCTGTTCTTCACTTCAAGAGGAAAAGACAATAAAACATTATGTTTACCTGAAGACAGGTAAATAAAGTGAAGGTAAACTCTACGAAATGATTATCAAGTTGATTACATTGTTGTGTCGGCTTGCTGGCTGTATCCCGAGCCCCAACTTGTTCGGGAGCTTTCGGCAGACGAGCGAAAGCAATATTCAGTCGTCATGGCGACGTGCATCACCACGCTGCTTCTGTTCTTGCCCGCGTTATCACTCGCGGCGCTATCAGGTTTATATGTAGATAATGGGGTAGATATGACGGTAATGGCACGTTCCTTGACGCGAACGGAACGTCAAGAAGTGGAACATGAGATCCTGAACTTGCTAGGGCTCCCTAGTCGGCCGCCCCGGTCCCCTCCAAACAGCGCTGCTCCGCAATTCCTCATGGATGTTTACAGATCGCTCCTAGATGAAGGCAACTTCAACATCAGCGGCCGTGATCTCAACGCCATCCACGAGAGTGACGTCATAATGAGTTTTAATAGTCGCAGTAAGTGATGCAGACTTCAATATTGTTAAATTTTAACTTCATAAATTCATCCTGTCTGGGTCAATGCATTTTTTAACAACCGAGTTGCAAACTTGTCTGCAAGACATATTGTTAATCATCACTCTGAAAAGTGGCTTTGCAGCGATTTGTTGCCGGTTCATTGTTGGCACATTGTTGTAAGTCCAATTTGAGAAACTGGGAAAATTCCGAAATTTATAACAAGCACACGATGTTATAAAAAATAAAATGTTTATTACAAAATATAATAATAATAATAATAATAATAATAATACATTTGACTTGATAACTGACACCTGTCAAGTGTTAGCATTCATTCAAGAAAAAAAAATTAAAAATTAAAAACCTGGGTAAGTTATGCAATTAAATTAACCGAAATTTTGCACAGCTCTTTATTGACTGAGCAATAAAACGTACGTGCATTTTTTATCCTTATTCTAACAGTAATAAACAGGTTCCGGATTCTGATGACGTAAAATTGTTCGAAAAATGACCATAAATTTTAAAGAAAATGCCTTAATAATTATAAAAAATGACCCAAAACTGATATTTTATTGATAAAAAAATATTATTGTAAATACAAAGTTATAGACTAGTTTGTACAAAATTGTAAATAACTGTAATGTTGTGAATGTTCTTTTCTCACGGATTATATTGTTGTTTATTGAGGGTAAACAGTAGTTTGCACTCTCAAATCCGAGCAGGTGGCAGACCTGGTGCAAAGTCAATCTAAAAACAATAGTAATAATTATAATAAAACAGTTTTGCGTTTCTTTGATTCTCATTTCCGACTGAGACATGACAACACTTTAAAGCAGAATTTTTCCTTTTTGCATTATACAAACAACACTTAAAAGACAGCACCGCTAGCGACGAAAAAAGTTAATACACTCAATGTAAATACATGAAAATGACTAAATAAGGAAGCAAATGACACGAAAATGACAAAATAATGACTTAAAATTGAAATAAATGCCCTAAAAATATAAAATTGCATAAAATGACAAAAAATTACCTAATCAAAATGAATTTCTATAATCTAGAGGCCATCATTAGGATTTATCCACAAGTTGGCAATGTCTATGCAGCATCAATAAAAAGATGACATGTCATTAGAATCCGCAGGCCCTGGTAATAAGTAAGAAAAACTTTTAAGGAATTCAGACATTAATTTTTTCCTCTTCTTACAGTGAAATATTTTTACAATTCTGCTACAGTTTGTAAATAAATTATGAATCTTACGTTCATGAGAAAGAATAATCTTTTTTAAAATAAGCTTAGGCTATTAACATCTGGTTTCATTTCTTTTTAAGCAATAAAAATTTAGAAACGGAATAAGAATTCCGTTTCAAGATGGTGGCCGTTTTAATGGTTCCGTTTCATGTAATATTCAGCTTCTTTCAGCAATTCTAGTCAAACGATTCATACTATAAAGATTTTAAGATTACCTCCACCTCAAATGTAAAATTTTCTACAATTTTGTTCCAATACATTTATGTACCGGTAACTAATGGTTTGCCAGTATTTTGTATGTCTATCTGTAAATTTGTCACGACCAAACGAGATGTTAAATTTTCTTTCAATTTGACATGAGTATTCTTTGAAGTCATTAAAAAAACATGCCGGTATGTGTTGGTTTTTTTTTTTTTTAATCTGTTTCAAGATGGTGGCCATTTAACTAATGATGAGCAAATCTTATTTATGAGGGGAGGGACATGAGGTCTACTGTTAACAGAACTACTACAGTTTGGGTGGCCATTTCTAAAATGTCAGAAAGGACGACTCAATTCTTCGGTTTTCTAGCATAGTATAAAAGTTCGGGCATGGACGGCTGGACAGCAGATATTACATGGTATAATCCTGACTAATTTTAAACTTAATAACTGCATTTATATAAAATAAATGATTATACACTGCAAAAAGGGATTTTCATCTCTATTTATATTTTTGTCCTTTCTTTGCCATCCGCAGGAGGTTTTTGTTGGTCAGGAATTCCTTATACATGGAATTACACTCTTCCGAGAACAAATTTTATTAATACGCTTTACCGATCCATCAGAGTCTCGAAAAGGGGGACAAATCAACGTCCGGCATAAAGTCGCGCTGGATGGAGGACTGCTTAGCAAAAAGCCTTACAGTCCAGCCAAAAGTCGGACGTCTGGCCACCCTGACTACAGTGCTCATTATTTCATTTGATACATAATCATCTAATATAGACCTGCTATTTGAGCTGGTGTTTCCTTATAGACCGTAATCAATTGTGAAATTAATTGAAGGTGGCCTCGCTCGGTTGCCATGGCACACTGGGTAAGAAGGGCATCATTAACATGGCTGAAGTTAGTAAAAGTGGAAGTATGGAGAATCCAAATAAAAGATCAATTCCTGATGAAAATTCATCAAAACGGACGAGAGATGAACCATGTTGTAGTAAAGACATTGTAATGCAAGGTGAAAATGAGAAGAAAAGAAAAGAGAATGAATGACCCTGTGGCTGCTTTTCAAACATGCTCTTTGGATTAAACAATTACAGTCAACTCCCGAATATCCGGGTGCGGATCAACCGGTTTGCGGATTAACCGTTGAGCTATTCATTAAAAAATCTTTCAAAAAATATATATATATATTTTTACTTACAGTACGTAAGGAAAATGCGGTCAAAAAACAAAAAGTATTAACAGACTATTTCAGCAAAGTGTAAAAACTCCTAGAAAGTGCCAAAACCAAACTATTAATACGGTATTCTTAGTGTTTTATTGTTGTGCTGAAACAGTTTGTGACCTCTGATGGCGAATGATTCTTGCACTAATTAAGTTACAGTACAGTATGTTTAGGTATAATTTTGTTTTAACCGTGTTTTCGTTCATCCGTGAGGTGGCTACCACTCATTTTTCTGGATAATCGAGAGCTGACTGTACCTAAGGGAAACACACGTGAATTAGCAGATGCCTCCGTTTTTTTTTATTGTTTCCCCCCTTTCCCCATAAATTGGCATCTAATCTCAAAGCCTGGAACTCTGTGATGGGCCCACCAAGCTAGTTTTCCATACTTGAAGAGTTTTTACCACTTGGGACTACCTTAGGGAGAGTATCACTGTATTGCAATTTTTTGACAGGTGATGTACACATGAATGGTGTGCGCCACGAGCGAGGCCGTCATCTCTGGTTTGACGTGAGTGATGTACCAACAGGGGAACATATACTGGGGGCAGAGCTACGACTCTACCAGATCCCAGGAATCCACAAACATGTTATTATACAAGTGTATGAACTCATCTCAGATAATGGAGAGAAAGCCCTCAGACTGGTTGACTCGGCTGCAGCAACAGGTGGTTGGCTTGTATTCAATGTGACTGGACCCTTCAGCTCCTGGGTTGCTTTCCCAGAGTCAAACCATGGACTGTACCTGTCTGTGCACTTCCCAGAAAAACCAGGTGAGATTTTAGTACATACACATGGATTAATATACTCTCAATCATCCACTGATGTAATAACTGTGAATACAATACTTCCTTTGGACATACTGTCCTTTAAGACGAGAGTCCTTGTATATCTGGATGAGGTATTGTCAGACTATAGTTATGGAATGTTCCCCCCCCCCCCCCAAAAAAAGCTCTTGTTTCTGTATAAGCCTCAAATGTAAACAGTGATTGATTTTTGCACTATAATAAATTGTAGCTGAACTATATAAATCCTTACAATGCTGGAAATACTGGTGGCATCTATGGTACAGGCAAAGAGAATAATACAAATAGGCCTATACAGAAGTAATTAAAGTTTAAAAAAAAGATCACATTTCCTAAATATATCTATAAAATTTGTGATTCACCTTTAGACACACATATCCTTTAGGAAGTTGATGAGGGTTGTCTAATAAATAAATTTCCCTAGTGTTAAAAAAATATTAGACATAATTTATTTGTTGACAAACTTTTATTTTACACATTAAAACTCTTTTTTTTACTTTTCCATATAATCACAATTTTTTGGTAACATGACACCAGTTTTCCTAAACCACCGTTGTACCATGCCATGTCCTGTTGCATCATGCAGCAGGAGGCCTTTGCAAGACAAAAGTCGAGGGCATTTTCTTCTGATGGCAGCTCGGAGATTCCTCAAGACACCACAGTATCTCTCTGCATTCACTGACGGAGAGGAGCTCAGGAGATTCAAGCAGGAAATTTTCTCGTATCTTCCATATTTTTCAGTTCTTGTTCCCAGTGATTTTCACATGTTCTCCAACTGAAGTAGCATCTTGGAGATCTTGGAGGTATGCACTTTCACACTGATGATGAAGTGAAATCAGAAGTGAACAGTTGGCTACGGCAACAGGACACAGCATGGTACAACAGTGGTTTGGAAAAACTGTGTCACACTACCAAAAACGTTTGCAAAAAATGGTGACTATGTTGAAAAGTAAGCTGAAGAGTTGTGTAATATGTAAAATACGAGTATCTCAAAATGAAGTATACACTCTTTCAAACACTTGCTCAGCAAGAAAGTAAGTTGTATTCCTTAAACCGATACAATGTTCAAAATGTTCCCCTACTGCCACAGTAAACACCTAACAACGATGTAGAACAGAGGGACATACCATCTGGACTGTTGCTAATGGAATATCAATACATGCATGTTCAATCTGAACACCGCCCTTTGAACATATCTTGCACCGATTCATCGACTTCAAATTTATCTTGAATTCTTGTGATGATTAACCTTGCTAACATTGAACCCGAACAGCATTCTCCACTTTCCAGTAACATTTAAGTTCGTCAAATGATAAATGCACCAATGAACGTGTTTCTGTGCTTTTCGATGTCTTCTAAACCATAACAACAAAAATTGTATTTCTGTTTCCTTTCATTGCTGAAAAATAGTGTTTCAAATAGTGCATACATCATTTTGAGACACACTGTAGAAGTTCTTTTAACAAATAAATTGTGTTCAATATTTTTTTTAACAATATAGGAAAACTTACTTATCTTACAACCTGTAATTATTCCAGGCATGAAGATCTTCTAAAACCCAACAAGCAAAAACCTATATTATCTATTTCCAGGACATGAAATCCACCCTGAAGATGTCGGTATTATCACTCTGAAGGGGAATGACACCAACAAGCAGCCGTTCATGGTGGCTTTCTTCAAGTCATCAGGGCAGAGGTCTGCACGCACACGCAAGACTCGAGAAGCAAAGCGCAGAAAGAAGGCAGACACCACTCCTAATGAGAAAAGCTTTGCATCAAATCCGTTTGGGGAATCACCCCCACACTGGTCTTCCCGCAGCTGTCAGATCCAAACGCTCTACGTCAGCTTCAGAGACCTCAAGTGGCATGTAAGTATGAAACATTGGACTAAGACATTAAACACACAGTTCTTATCATGGGGAATTGTACAGTCGGTCAAATAAAAAACGTCGGGCGGTATTTGATTAAGTATCACGAACGAGCATATGCGCATGTACAGGAAGACTTAAGGTTAGGTTCACACACGCCTCTTATCTATCCATGTATTTTCTTGATTATTTAGTCAGTTTTGTTCCAAAACAAACATGTATAGAAGGCTGTGGCTATATGCCTCAAATCCGCCATATTCTTGGTTGCAAATTTTTATAATATTAATAATTAATAGATTCGCGAGGAATATGTTTATTCAAGGAGCATTTTTTTAAGATTCTATTTTATAATACCGGTACTTCTAGTGCAAAATCAATAACTTGCGCTCAACTTCTGCAACCAATATTAGCATCGAAATACGCGTCCGGCCAGATCAACGTTTGCTATGAAAACTTCCGGTCGCATTATAGTAAAAGTTCCCACCTCTGAGCTGCTCTTTCATAAATATGGAACCTTCTCGCTGCTTCAGAGACCGAAAAATGCAGGTCAATTACAGCCCTAACTACACTTTCTCTCACGTTAGCATTTGTATGTGGCGATGACACAAAGCAAAATGAATTATGACAATGCATTAAGTTGAATATCGTGTGTTGCGCTTTCCGCGTTGTTCATTTTTTCCCTCCTTGTTCATATTTTCCCTCCTGCCGCATGGCCTCATATGTTCCAAGAATGATCTATACTTTGTGTTTTTTATAGGAAACTTGTGAACTAATGCGTCAAAACTTTAATTTTAACAGCATACGAGTCCCGACGTTTTTTATTTGACCGACTGTACAGTGAATTGCTAAAATATAAGTTCATAACTGATAAGCATTTGTCAACATAACTTTCGAAATCTTCCCGTGTATGTGTCTATATCATATTTATCTGAAAGGATAACTATAAAAAATTGACGAAATCTGGCAAAAATTTTCACCATAAATATTTGACTCTAATATATTTAATCCATTTTAAGGCAATATTAAAAATATTTTTATGTGATGAAAATCCAGGCCCCAGTTGCAGCATCAGAATATTTGCTGCTTGTGAGCCAGAAGTGTATAAAGTGTAAATGAATGTATGTATTTTTTAATCAAATTTATGTCTCTAAATTCATAAATAATTGATTTAAATTTGTGTCACCCTAATGTTCTATTTTTCATTGTAATATGGTCGGATAAGCAATCTAAGAAGCTTTGCAAGAACTGTAGTCATTAGGATTGCTTGGATTCACTTTCTTACCCAGCAACTATTCTCCCCCTTCAAATTTTTAAATGGAATTGGATGCCAGCGCTAGTGCTAGCGTTTTCTCATTCTGAAATAGCAGATAGCTCTATTGCAGTAACTTTTGAAAAGTACTCAGCCCACATATGTTTTAAAAACAAGATTAGGCTATGTTCGTTTTCAGTTTGTTTGTTTTATTTTCTAACTAGCAACTGCTGCTGGCTTCGCCTGTGTTTATTAATTCAATCGCTGAATGTTTTTTAAAAGAAAATTAATCAAAGCAAAATAATTAAAACATTGCATTTTTATTAACACGTACACGTAAATCATTCATAATCAATTAAAATGAGTTATAATTATTAAAAAAGCTAAAAATCCAGCTTTGAGGTGCATTTCATGATTAGATGTGTCGCTCGGGAATAAATGATCTCAGATTCAAGTTCCCTGACCCAAAAAACTCCTGCAAATTGAGTTTTGTCCGAATAGGTTAATGTTTTTCCGTTTAGACACATTCAAGATTCATCTTCTGTCCATCTGTGTAAAAAAAAATTCAGATCTCTGCGTTCCTTAACGCTAGAAATAAGTGAATCAAGCTGAGCGGGCAAAGGTGATAAAAAATATTTTAGTGATGCTCTTCTTCCCCCAGATGCTATGGCAACTGAGCAAGGCCACCTGAAAATAATTTCACGATTAAAAGCAAAAATTAAAGATCTGGCTTCAAGGTGCATCCATCTATGTTATAAATTTCAGATCTCTGCATTCTGTAGATTTGGCTGTGCATCATATGCAGACAAACACTTTCTCTTATTATATTGGTATAGGTTAGGTGGCACTAGGCCATTAAGCATGAAAAATATATAAAAAAGGAGAGGAAGGTGCCAGAGAACTTACCAATTGGCAGGAGAAGCTGGCCTTCAATTGGTGCTGGCTCTGGTATCATAGTAACACATAAAAAAGAACATTAAAAACGAAAATTTTCGGACAAACTTTGCCCTTTGTCAATCACTTAGAGAATGGAGCTTTCTCTTATTATAAAGATCTCTCAGTTCTATTCCCTAACCTTTTATCATTAATTTTGAACAAATGGAGAATGGGCCAGGATTTATTTTGGGTGGGGCCAGGGCCTAGGTAGCCCATGCCTGGTCCTAATGATAATTGTTTTGGAAAGGTTGATATTTACTCCTACCCTGATGGAATTTCTGTTTTTTTATGCAGGATTGGATTATAGCACCAAACGGTTATGATGCCTTCTACTGCAGTGGGGAATGCAATTTTCCTCTCAACGCACATATGAACGCTACAAACCATGCCATCGTGCAGACATTAGTTCACCTGATGAATCCTTCCCAAGTGCCTAAACCCTGCTGTGCACCCACAAAGCTGTCGCCAATATCAGTTCTCTACTTCCTGGACGAGTCCAATGTGATACTTAAGAAGTACAAGAACATGGTAGTGAAGAGTTGTGGCTGTCACTGAATCTCTGAGCTGGATGTTACGACACGTATTAATAAACAGTATTTGACAATATCGCTCTCTATATTATGTGCCAGTTTGTATATTTTTGTGCCAATAAAGTGTATATTTTGTGCCATTTATTTTTACTTCTGAGTATTACTACAGTATTAAGCAGTGAGAGGAGAGACCTTTGAGGATAAAAAATGAAATTTTTCCTTTGTAAAATACACTTTCCTCTTTAGTTTGGTGAAAACAAAACTTACCTACCTATTATACTTTCTTAGCTATGACTATAAACATTCAGGCATCACATACTAATTTCCTTTAAACTTGTCTGGCGGCTGTAAAATCCAGAGATTTTTATATCAATTATAACTTAAAAATCAAATTGGATACCATTTGATAGACAATTTCTTTACATTTAGAACTGTATAAGGCATAATATGATTCACGCCACAGTGTCTTCGAATACCAGCTTGTTGCAGTTGTGGCACCAACCATTACCTAATCATGTCCTGGTAGGCTGGTCCATTAACGGAACCTGGGAAGAAGGGCCAAAAATGTGTGCTGCACTCAGTCCAGCCCACACAATGAAGTGGGGTGGATTTCTCTCCACTTTGTCATAAAATATTGGTTTTCCTTATCCAAAAGACGTTTTGTCCATGCATGCTCCAATAGATAGCACAGTTGTCTATGAAGAGGATATATCAGCATCACTTAATTCACTGACATGGAATGGATGGTAAGCTTTAAATAAAGTTTCATGTATTTTCTCATGGTCAACTGAGGAATACCAAGCTCTGCAGATCTTTTCCGCTTGGAAAGACCTTTCCACCGATGCCGCAAAAGCATGGCATGTATCCAACCATTGTTGTCACTTGTCAGCCTACTATTTTGAGCATGGTCTTAGACACTACCTACTGTGAATGCACGATTTTCCCATCCCATCACTGTTACTTTCCTTGCTGGTTGCACACCAAAGCAGTTAAAAAATCTTATCTTCACTGTTTCCATTGTGTTGCCAGTATGACGTCTTTCACGAAACCAAACCATTGTCACTAATCTTTGTTCAATGGTAAATAGATTCTGGTCAGCCATGGTTGCTTATAAACTGAAAAAGGTTACCAGCGTATACCAACATTCACATGAAACTATCAGCTAGGTGTCATTATTGAATCAACCATAACCATCGTAGTGTCGAAAACAGAGGGGAGTGTGCTCACTTTGTGTCCTCACTGTACAGTAATTATTCATACTAAAGAAATGCGTTAGGTAGGTTTCACGGGGGGGGGGGGGGGGGGAACTTTATTAATATTTACATTTTCATATTCTTTTTTGGGACCATAATTAGCATTGCGTTAAATCTAAATACGCAGTAAATCAGTCAGCACTAAATAGGGCTTTTACACTCTCTCTCTAGATATGTATATACCGGGTGTTCGGAAATTCATATTACAAACTTCTAGGGCTAGTAGAGGGGACTTAGTAGACAATGTTTTGAATAGGAACCCATGTCCAGAAACATACCGTTTCCGAGCTACAGCCATTACAATGTGTCGGATTTGCTGATGGTGTTTTGCAACTGGAGAGGCAGTACATGACGTCAGAAGAGCACCATGTGAAATGAGGTGTGATGTAAGGTACAGAAGTAAATGACGTTTGACTCATTACAGACAAAAGTCAAATTTTTTGGTAACAATACCAAAGTACCAATGAGTGTAAAAATCTTTCACTGATCACAATAACACTTGTGTCAACAGTGGAAAAACAAACTTGTTTCTGTATTCTGCACTGGATGTGTCCCATACAAAACTGCTCACTACAACAGAGGCTCGATGTGACGACCACCAATGTCGCTGCACACATTGTACCGATGAATCGTCTTCCAGTACGCTCGTTCCATCACACCTGGTGTCCCGTCTCTTGTGCAGCGACCATCATTCATGCCAGCAGTTCTTCCTCGGTCTCTACAGGAGTCTCGTACATCATACTCTTCATAGGACCCCAGGAGAAATAGTCCAATGGCGTTAAGTCTGGCGATTATGGGGGCCATGCAACAGGACCACCCCGGCCTATTCATCTCTTCCATTCCCTTTTGCTGCCCCATACTCCAAAATCATGTCCTTGTATTCTGCAAACATATACTCAACCATGTTGATCGGAGACGCACAGGCCCGTGAATGGGGCTCCAGGCATGATATCACAGCAGGGTAAATGTCACGTGCCATCAGGTGATCCTCTGACGTCATGTACTGCCTATCCGGTTGCAAAACAACACCGGCAAATCTGACACATCGTAATGGCTGTAGCATGGAAACAGTATGTTTCCAGACATGGGTTCCTATTTGAAATATTGTCTACTAAGTCCCCTCTACTATCCCTAGAAGTTTGTAATATGAATTTCCGAACACCCGGTATATTCAACTGTGTATTTTAAAATAAGAATAGACTGAGAATTCTCCATTACCTGAAATCTGCACAACTCCCTGTAAGCTAGATAAGGATTGGTCTAAGGACAGAACACGGTCTTGTACAGGCAAATACCTAACTTACCAACATTATTTTAATATTGCACAGTCATACTTATATACATATGTATAAACACCCTACAAAAATATAAATATAACTCCAGCCCCAGAACAATACCACAATACTTACTCAAGCTATGCTTTTAAGTTGTATGCGCTCTGTCTGGTGCTGGATCAGCTTTCTGAACGCACCATTCTCCACCTTGATGAGGTCACTGTATGTACCTTTCTCAACAACATGGCCGCTGTCCAGTACAACGATTTGGTCTGCAAAACATAAGAAACAAACATGATCTATTGAGATGCATTATTGCTCATCAATCTTATTCATCATTCAGAAAGTCACAGCTCAACTTTGCATCATGCTATCATTTTATCTATTTCACTAATATATGGTTTTTTATCCATTGACATTGAACCAAAAGCAAAATTGTTAAAATCTGCAAGAGGACATACGGAATTAATCAATTGGGAAAAAATCTTCATCCTCAAACATCAAGACAAAGCTATGAATTTTGAAATCCCCACCTTCAATGAATTGATCAACAAATTCATATTAAGAAAACCAGAGGGCAGTCAAGTAGCAACAGCAACAAGCAGCAGTCAAAATGGAATGAATATGGGAGACAAAATTTCCCGAAACTAGTCTCCAAATAGAGTACTCAAGTGAAGTAAGTGTCACAAAAATTGACTCAATTCTTATATTACTATATTAGAAAAACTTCACTGTTACTAACTTCCTATAATAATATATGTGAGAAAGTTTGTGCAACATAGAAGAAAGAAAACTCACCTGCATTGCGAATGGTGGAGAGTCTGTGAGCAATTGTGAGAACGGTCCTACCCTTCATCACTCTTTCCAGAGCTTCCTGTACCAGATGTTCGCTCTCAGAGTCAAGGGCACTTGTAGCCTCATCCAGAACTAAAATCCGTGGATTCTGAAACAAAATTGATTCTGCTGAAAATCTATTTAGTCATTTACATCATAGTTTCACATTGGCTACAGCAAAAACCTGAATAACCATTTTTTTCAGGGAAAACTGGTACAGTGATTTTTTAACCTTAAATTGGGGCTGGGAAGGATACTGATCTGACACTAGCTACCATCCGTAGGGTTAAGCTACTTGTTTGCAGTAACAATTCAACGTCCAAATATCGTTATAAAAGGATGTTTCTATAATAGTTTAAACATTATAGTGAGTTACATTCAACATTATTAAGAGAGGAAACTTTTTGGGACCAAACATAATTTAATATTGCTATATAACGGTTTATTGTTATTTCAATCTTCGTTATACAGAGGTTTGACTGTATTATACTAAGAGGCAAAACTTTTATTTGGGCACAGAAAGTTATGTTTCACATTAGATTTTTTCATACTGGCATAGGAGAAAATAAGGAATAAATTCCCCCTTTGCCGGTTTTCAATAAACTTAGCAGTTTTCATGTAAATGGAATACTAAGATAATTATGGACCATAAAATTCGTGACTTAAGCAACAACTGATGACATTGCCAACCCAGTAAAGGCTGTCTGAAAGTGCAATGTTCAGTGATGCCAACTTTTGAAGAACATTGAGTGGGCTCAAAGATTTTAAAACTTTCACACTTCCACCCCTCTTAAAGTTTATGAAATACTCTTACCATTTTTTTTTTTTTAATTTTTATAATATTGTATACACTTATTTTTTAAAGTTTATAATATTGTATACACTTATTTTTTAATTTTTGGTTTTAGGCAACTCCTTAAATAAAATTATGTAGCACGGAGTGTTGCAAAATGTATTTCTCCTTACTGGAGTTCTCTCAATAAATTATTCGTCACAGGCATCATATCATCATCTTTAGTAGTAAAACTGCACTGACAGAGTAAGCTGTAAAACTTTAATGTGGAATCTTAGAACTGAATTATTTCAAAAACCATGAACACAATTACAAAATGTGACCTACTGACTCTTTGATTCTGCGCAGTTATATCCCTTCCATGTAAAATGAAACAAACATCTCACCTTGATGAGGGCCCTCGCAATGGCCACACGCTGCTTCTGTCCCCCTGAAAGCATCACACCTCTCTCCCCTACAAGTGTGTTGAATCCATCAGGGAAAGTCTTGGTGATGAACTCGTAAGCATTGGCTTCTTTGGTGACAGCTACCAACTGCTCCTCAGGCACTGTAGACGGGTCAGGAGCACCGTACAAAATATTGTCGCGTATCGAGCAAGAGAACAGTACCGGCTCTTGGCTTACAGTGCCAATATGTCTTCTAAGCCAAAGAGGGTCAAGGTATGTCAAGCAATGTCCATCAAGAGACACAACTCCATCATCTGGGTCATAGAGTCGTAGCATCAGGGCAGCCAGTGTGCTCTTTCCTGACCCGCTGGGTCCTACAATGGCCGTCACTGAACCTGCAGGAATCTCTAAGGATAGTCCCTTTATAATACAAGTGTCTGGGCGAGATGGGTATGTGAATGAAACATTCTGGAAGGAGATCTGCCCCAGAGGGTCATCAGCTGGCACAAGTCCCCCTGAAAAAATTTAGTTGTTTACTAAGTGTTTTCCTTTAAACCTCCATGGAACTGTTTCATAGAACTCGCTAATAATATAATCTAATAAATATTAGAATGAATAATATTATTGGTTATTTAACAAAATCTTGTTTGCATACGGATTTATGTACCAGGTAGGGAAAGAAAAGCGAACCGACTAAAATATCTAAGTTGCCGATATGAGCCACTGCGCCACTGCCTTCTAAACTGTATTAATCGTGTATACACTGCCTGTCCTATACGGCTAATTTTGCGTACTCGGCGACATTACAGATGGCAGCACCTTTCACACCCAGACTGCTTCTTGTTTTTTGCTACGACATTGTTGATTATGTAGTGCTGTCACCGCCGTCTCATAATCACTGCCTTCTAAACTGTATTATTCCTCAAGACGGCGGTGCTCATAATATAGTCTATCAATGCGTGTAATTAATTTACATTTATTTTAATTATTGCTCCAAAATTCCATTTCAAGGTAAGTGTCATATACTGGAATAATATTACGTTCTAAACAAATAACACAAGTATCTGTGTCTGTTTAATGCTTATTTTGATTAGTGATTGCTGCAATCTGGGTGTGAACTGTGTCGCCTCTACTGGATAAATTAGGCAATTTAACAATACTCTGAACTCCATGTTAAAATAAAGCATAGGACAGGCAGTGTAATTCTCGAGACGGCGGTGCACTGCGCATGCCTAGTGGCATTCATAGAATAACAGGGAATGTATTGAAATTTGTTCTACAGCCGATAAATTGCTTGAATTGTGAAATAATTTCACGTAATTTGCATTGCTTGTGAAAACAAACGTTTCCGTTACATCTCTTACATTTATTTACGTATCACAAGGCTCTAAAATCAGCTACAAGGGTCGGTCCGCTTTTTTTCCCCCCTACCTGTACAATACTCATAAGGTTATTTCACTATTATTAGTTCACTAGTCAGCTGACTGAATTGGAGCTTAAGTATAAACTGGGTGTCCATATATTGTTTAAATAAAAACAGGACTTTAAAAAAAACAATAGGGGAAAACGTGTGGCAATTAAGGAAAAAAAGGGGACAAAAATGTCATCCACAAAATTTAGTGAACATTTAAAATATACCTCTATCTTGTGAACACAAATTATCCCAAATGACTTAAATAATTGCTAAAATTTCTTCGGCAGACTGATGTAGATAATTTATTCTGCTCATGATACCTCATTAAAGTACGTTTTGACAATAAACATTAACATAAGATAAAATACACTGGCCAATCAGAATCACAAAAAAAAACAGGACATTTGGGCATCTTCAACAAAATTTTTGGGACATTAGGAAATTTTGCTAAAAATTTGATTTGAATTTGGGGGTCGAAAACAATACTTCCTCGATCTATAATACCTATCACACAGGTATAGGAAGTATAAAATTACTAATAATTTAGGCCCATAAACTCATATCTAATAACATTAGATAATATTCCTATGAAATAGGAAATCATGACAAACACTGTTCTTACGAGTTATCAGCCACGTCAATATTATTCAATTCAAGCTTTCGGCCATCATCCCCTTCGACCTTCCTCAAGAATGTTGGCTCATTGGCTGAGACTTAATGTATAAGTAGCCAATCAGAAGTAATGGCTGTTCCTTAAAAGGACCGATTATTTTATGCTGTAGGCTGTGGAGAAGTTCTTAGCCAATGAGAGAATATTTCTCCATTAATATTATGCCTCGTCCATAAAAATATGATCACGTTCATTCCAATCCATACATTCTGAGGAAGGCCAAAGAGTGATGATGGCCAAAATCTTGCATTTATTAATACCGGTATTGATATGGCTGATCAAACTATGTAAGGACTTCAAATTTTATTCCTTAAAATGTGAATGTTAAAAGCTACTTTTACTGTAATGCTAATGCAATTTTTTAATTACACTTACCAGAAACAGGAATTTTTGGTTCCCGGTCAACTAGCTCCCACAGTCTTGTGCTTGCTCCAAGACCCCGGTTCATCTCTGAATAGAAGCTTGAGAGACCTCCTATAGAGACTCCAATGTATGCAGCATACAGGAGGAAAGCTGACAGTTTCCCGACAGTCAAGTCACTATTGCTGACCATGACACTGCCATAGTACAGGACTGACAACACGATCACATTCCCACTGAACCCTGTCTGAACACAAAATATAGTCATTTAAGATTCTCTATACATGATTAGCAGGGCCCGAATTTTGATGACCTAAAAATACTTAAAATATGAGCTATAAAATTACTACAAAAATACCAAAAAAATGACCCGAAAACTAACAAAAATTACTCAAAAATTTGTACGAAAATACTAGTTTATTCATCAGATTTGTGTCTATTCTACATTTATGTTGCAAACCAAAAAAAGGCTTGTAATTAGTTAATTACATACGATTAAATGCAAACAGTAAACATTGTCTTTTGAAATCCAAATTAAAATTACATCAAGATTTATTTATTTAAACTTGTTTAGAGTTCCGATAATATTCATTGTGAGTAAATTAATTCAACTCCAAAAAACAACACAACACAACATGAGAAAACAATTACTTAAAATGTTTAAAAATTTCCTAAAAATATGAAATGGGGAAAAACACCATAAAATGACCAAATAATGACATTTAATTTTAACAAATGACCTAAAAATAAAAATTTATGGAAAAATGACCCTAAAATCACCATTAATTAAGTGGAAGGAAAGGAAATAGACATTAAATCCATGTCTGGGATATTAATACAAGTAAGAATCAGCTTGAAAAATTTTATGTCATAACCGGGATTTGAACACGGATCTTCGGCTTAACGCGCCGATGCTCTACCATTGAGCTACCATGACAACATGCCAGTCTGACATCAAATTCCTCAACTGATTCAGAAGACAAGGCAAACCACGGGAGGTTTCTCTCCGTCGAGAACACACATCCAAGTACCTACAAGGGTAGGACGCCATTTGTAGCTCAATGGTAGAGCATCGGCGCGTTAAGCCGAAGATCCGTGTTCAAATCCCGGTTATGACATAAAATTTTTCAAGCTGATTCTTACTTGTATTAATATCCCAGACATGGATTTAATGTCTATTTCCTTTCCTTCCACTTAATTAATAGTATATAAATAATAACTAGGCTTCAAAGTACCTACAAGGGTAGGACGCCATTTGGATGTGTGTTCTCGACAGAGAGAAACCTCCCGTGGTTTGCCTTGTCTTCTGAATCAGTTGAGGAATTTGATGTCAGACTGGCATGTTGTCATGGTAGCTCAATGGTAGAGCATCGGCGCGTTAAGCCGAAGATCCGTGTTCAAATCCCGGTTATGACATAAAATTTTTCAAGCTGATTCTTACTTGTACTAAAATCACCAATTTTTAATCTAGGAGTCATGAACAGAATATCTGCACTAGTGGGCAACGTCTAAGAATTACCAGTTAAAAGATGACATGTCATCAAAATCTGGGCCCTGATGATTAGCCTTACTCCGTAAAGTACATAAATGACAAGTTGTGGAGTGGCATAATCAGATATTTTCTTAACACTTAATAGACCATGTAAAATGCATATACAGCTACTACTCCAATTATCCAAATTCCAAGTACCTACAAGGGTAGGACGCCATTTGGATGTGTGTTCTCGACGGAGAGAAACCTCCCGTGGTTTGCCTTGTCTTCTGAATCAGTTGAGGAATTTCATGTCAGACTGGCATGTTGTCATGGTAGCTCAATGGTAGAGCATCGGCGCGTTAAGCCGAAGATCCGTGTTCAAATCCCGGTTATGACATAACATTTTTCAAGCTGATTCTTACTTGTATTAATATCCCAGACATGGATTTAATGTCTATTTCCTTTCCTTCCACTTAATTAATAGTATATAAATAATAACTAGGCTTCAAAGTACCTACAAGGGTAGGACGCCATTTGGATGTGTGTTCTCGACAGAGAGAAACCTCCCGTGGTTTGCCTTGTCTTCTGAATCAGTTGAGGAATTTGATGTCAGACTGGCATGTTGTCATGGTAGCTCAATGGTAGAGCATCGGCGCGTTAAGCCGAAGATCCGTGTTCAAATCCCGGTTATGACATAAAATTTTTCAAGCTGATTCTTACTTGTACTAAAATCACCAATTTTTAATCTAGGAGTCATGAACAGAATATCTGCACTAGTGGGCAACGTCTAAGAATTACCAGTTAAAAGATGACATGTCATCAAAATCTGGGCCCTGATGATTAGCCTTACTCCGTAAAGTACATAAATGACAAGTTGTGGAGTGGCATAATCAGATATTTTCTTAACACTTAATAGACCATGTAAAATGCATATACAGCTACTACTCCAATTATCCAAATTCCAACTGTACAGATCGCTTTGAGGCCATATTCAATTGGTTTTTGCAGCAGTGAGCTTTGAGAAATCCTCTTTCAGGACTGATTATTTGCAAAAAGCAAACCTTTTAGCCCACAAAGTGGACAGTTTGTCAGCAAGACTAACACTGACCGATATGTCCAAGATATGACACTTATGTAAGTACAGTGCTGTAATTTTTTTTTTTTTTTTTTTAAGAATTACCGTTTTTAAAAATTCATCCAACTATCCAGATACTAGATTTCCCGGATCAGGTTCGGTCCCAATTAATCCCGATAATTGGAGTTCTACTGTATCTAATTAAATATTCGTTGTAAAAACATTTTATGGAGATTAATATCTACAAAGTATTATTACATACAATTTTTGTCGTGTGGAACCCTAGGATTTTGTGAATGGACTTTTGCTTGAATTTAAAAAATAAAAACTGACTGCTTGATTTATTTAGAATTGTGAACAACAAAGTTATTGGTTTTACATTCCTAGAACTCACTGAAATTTTGTGAATATAATTTTTTTTACAAACTCCATTTTTTGGCAATATTTTTATATGGAATAACAGTTTTTTTAAATTTACTTCCTGACACCGCATTTGTCAGATTATAATTCAATACTCTCTTCCCTTTGTGATGGTTCTAAAATCACCATTGGATTAGAAAAGACAGACAAAAATCCAAAAGCATCGCAAGACACCATTTCATTATAATATACATAAGTTTACTGTTTTATTTTTTGGTGAAAATCGGTGTTATTTTTTAAGGATTTTGCTAGGATGACCAAACATCTGGAAAATCTCGGAAATACCCTACATTTTAACCTTATGCTCAGCGTCTGAAGAGAATTTTTGAAAAGTCCTTCATTTTGAGTAATGGATTGGCATCCTCATCTGAGGATGCAAGCAAGTCGCTTGTAAAATGGGTTATTTGTAAGTAAACACTTAAAAGTGAAGTTGTGTGATAAAATAAGGTTTTTATAATGTACTAAGATGTTGAAGAGAACATGTAGTTTACTGACAATTTTGCAAAGAGGTATAAAGAATATATAAAACCTATACAAAAATGTTTGAGTAAGGATTTAGTATTGGAGACTAATTTCCTTACAGCTAACATTTTTTATATTGTCTACATTTGTGTGTAATTTCCTACTTTTAGACCATTGGGTCCTGTATGTTATTAAAATAATCTTGTAAACTCAGATTCTGCAATATTTTTAAAGGATTTTGCATTATTTCTTAGGATTGATTTAAGTTTTTGATTGATACCTATGTCGTGATTATCAATTTTTCTGCAAAGTAGTGAAACATTTCAGAGATCTTGGAATTTTGTTGCTTTGTAAAAGAGTTTAAGGAAAAAGATTGTTTATACAAACAATAATATAGTTATCTAGGAGCGATCCGAGTGATAGTATCTGTTCAAAAAATGTGGTAAAAAACAATTTTTTTTCTTTTTAAATTGACGGAAAAATCAATATCGTGATTTTGTGGTACCTTTTGCATAAAGTTGATAATCTGTCAAATTTGCACATCAACGGATTTCACATCACCTTGCAAAATAAATTCACCTCAATTCTGGTTAATTAAAGTCTAAAAACAGTTTTGTATTGAGCCATTTCATTCTAGAACAGATACTCCCTTATAGAAAGTTGCTCACCAGCCCAAAGAAGATGCCCCTTGCCAAGGACTCCCTGTATGCCAATTCCAGTACTCTCCTGAGCTTGTCGCCATATTCTCTGCATTCCCTGTCTTCCTGACTGAACGCTTTCACTGTTCTGATGTTTGCAATTCTCTCTTCTGCCACTTGTGTCGCTGTAGCCAGTGAATCCTGAAAACAGCAACACACATTAATAGCAATTAAAATACCAATACAGACTCAAGTATTCATGTTATTTTTTCTGCACTTTTAAAAATAATTACAAAAATTACACAAAAAAATACCTTCCTTTCTATATTAAAAAAATTCTACTACTATTTATTTTATTTTTCAGACTAGCAGGTGCCTATGGCTTTGCACAGGATAATTAATTCAAAAATTAAAATTTAAGAGCATAATAATTAAAGTATTATATTTGTTAACACTTACATGTGAATCATTCATAAACTAAATGATTGATAATTATAATGCAACACCTAAAAATCCGGCTTTGGAGTGCATTCCACGATTAGAAAGCACCGCCTGGGAAAAACAACCTCAGATTAGAGTTTCCTAGCCTAGAAAACCCATGCACATTGAGTTCCGTCCAAATCATTCAATGTTTGTCCATTTAGGTCAATATTCATTATCCCTCTTCCATCTAGGTTGAAAATTTCAGATCTCTGTGTACAGTAGATTTTGCTGGGCATTGCACAAACACAGACAAACACTTCATCTTATTATTATAGATAATAATACCACTGCCAGAATAAAAGCATCAACAGCATTGTGATGTATGGTTGTACAAATAGAGGCAATGGTAGTTGAATGGATACAACAAGATATGAACAGCATTCTTATGTCAAAATAGTCACTATCTGAGGGAGAAATGCCAGAGAAAACCACAAGCCGCTGACAGACACTTTGGGGAATGATGCTCATTCGTACCGAACTTTAAGGGATCATGGAATTGATATGTGTGCTTTTATACTTCCAATTATCACAATACATTACAGTGGCACAATGCAGTTGCATTGGTTGTCTGTTTCCTTCACTATCCTACATCTAGTACCCATAATCTGCATTATACAGGGTGGCGCAGGGAAACGGGAAATTATGAAGTAACGTAATTTGCACAAATAAACACAGGCAAAATTATTTGTATTGACGAAAACACATGTTTACAGTATGCCATTTATGTTTTCATTACAAACTGTCACATACTGTCACTTTACTTCTTAAAGATGACATCGGAAAGATTTGCTCCATTTTGGAGTTCACATTGTAATACCCTGTTACGGAAACTCTCGAATGTTCTCTCTAGCACGTCTCTGGGAATGGCAGTGATTGCGTCTTCAATGTTCTGTTTCAGTTCATGGATAGTTGCAGGACGTGAGTGGTACACTTTACTTTTGAGATGTCCCCACAGGAAGAAGTCGCAAACACTACGATGTGATGATCTTGCAGACCATGGAATGTTGCCTTCTTCATCGTATTATATTGAACTGTCATTATTTACAATTATAATGCTGCATGATTACTAAAGGGCAACTCGTTCACAACAATTATGCATCGGTTCCGGAAACCTGCCGGCCTACAGTGTTGATAACATAACTTTCAAAATTTCCCGTTTTCCTGCGCCACCCTGTACATACATTCCATACCCTGCCTTCAAAATTTTAAAATGGTCCCACATTTTCAAAAGAAAAAAATAGTTGCCATGACTTATGCCCCATCCCTCTGCAATAAAGAACAAATTCCCTAGAGCAGAATGACACTAATTTAAACAATCGTGAATATTTTGAAAACTAATGGGGCTTTAAACCATATATCATTATTTTATTGGTGGAACATTTTACAGTAATTGAAGTCAACTTTTCCAGGCTTAAGGGTCAGCAAAACTGACCGACCACAGCCCATAAGCCCAGAAATGTTGACTTCAATAGATGACGGCCGTGAAAGCTTAATACTTATATTTTACAGTAAAGCAATATACTATATTTGATAAAGAAATTAAGTTGGAAAATAAATAGTGAAGTTTGAAGTGTTTTTATCACTGGTAATCCCATTAAAATATACAAATTTATCAGATGAAACTCACAATCTTGAATAGGAATTATTAGGGCTATGTACAAGATTGTGCTGTGAATGTACAGAATCATTCTAGAGACACCGGGCGTGGGTAATGCTCAAGTATACTGTAACATGCATGGGTCATGTGAATAAGAGATGTTAGATATTTGATAAAAATGGAGAATTGTGTAGTAGAATTTAGGAAGGAGAAAAGGGAACATCTAACTGAAATAGTGTTGTAACATGAAATGCAATACTGTGCAAGCTAGTATCATTCCACTACTGACACATATTTATGATGCAATGTTACATCAACTGCTCCTAGAAGCTCCCTTAATCCTTGGAAAAGAACAGTTGTTGTAAACACTGAGATGAAATGCTAATGGTAAAGTGATCCCTATATAGGTCATGGAGGCCCAGAGGGTTCCAGGAGGTTGAGGCTCCCAGATTTTGGACATTCGGCACGTGAAGGTGGTAAGGTTGTCAGCCTTACACACCGGCCACCTTGCTCCTGGTACTCATTTAGTTTTTAGTTTAGTTTATTTTCATCCTTCTATCTTACATAAGATAATGGACACATCAATACAAATATAAATAAAAATATAAATACAGAAATTCTAAAATACAAAATTCAGAATTACAAAGCAAAGTGTAACATAATATATTGTAGTATGACAGAAAAACAAACAAACAAACAAACAAACAAACAAACAAACATACTTGGCCTATTCATGAAATACAATTTCAGTATATGAGAAAATGAAGCGAATTAGGTTTCTAGAAACTCTTCTGTAGAATAAAAACATTTTTCAATTAAAAATTTGTGAAGACTTTCTTTAAAAGTTTTATCTGTGCGCTGTTCTTTTATATAAAGTGGAAGCTTATTATACATTTTTATACATTTTTATATAGGTAAAGGAGTGTTTATACAATGCAGTATTATGACTAGCTGTTGATAGATTTGAGCTTCCTCTTGTATCATGCTGATGCGTTTCTGAGTATGTCTTAAATTTTTTTATGGATGCTTTAGTATGTAAAAGAATATTATATTCTCTAACAATATTATATTGTTAGAGGCTGAGTCAACCCCTGGACCACAGTGCCACCAGAAGGATTAGGTCAATTGAAAAGATGAAATGCTAATCCAGCCTGTCATGCAAAAGTGTCTATCTCAGTTAATCAATAAACTTGTTACTTGAAGTCCTGTGTTTGTCTCTATTCACACCATGCACCAATGGTAGAGCTGAAGCCAAATAATTCTACCGCGATATGTGCGGGACTACTAGGATAGGGTGACCAGACGTCCCATTTGTAACAGGACTGTCCTTTTTTTCATTAACTATCCCGACAAATTTTTAACAGGACGCCAAATGTCCTGTCTTTTTTCCAAAACTTGCAACAAATGTCTGTTCAATGTATCCGATTTAATTTCTTCAAATATCCTACTTCTATAATATGACAGATTATCATTATTTTTAACAGTTTTAATTGTTGGCAGTTGTAAATGTAATTTCAGTCATAAAAAGATTGACAAAGCTTGAATTTATAAGACTGCTTTTAATTCAGAATGGCGATATTTTGATGACAACGAAGTCTCATTTATAGTAATAAGTTATCTAATATTAAATTGTAACTGCAAGACTTAGAAGGAACGCTTGCACTCTTTGTTATCCAAGTGTCCTGTTTTGTCCTTTTTTTTAAGGCAAATTTTGTTAAATGTCCTGTTTTTTAAGTTCATAAATCTGGTCACCCTAGACTAGGAGGCAGAGCTAAGCAGCGAGATGTTACGAAGTTTGTCAATTTCAGTGTACTACAGTCATCCTACGGGCAAGGTTTCTTGCCAGCTGACAACAACAACAATTCTATTATGCTTTAAAGAAACTTTCATTACGTACATTCATACATACATACATAGAAACATTTTCTAACACGGCACAAACACTCACTCACTGATACCAACAAAAGAAACACCTACACTCAATAAGGCTGCTTCGAGTGAAATATATCGCTAGACTGTGATTCCCCGCTGGAACTCGTAGTAATAATTAATAAAAGCCGGGAGGGCCAACTACACTAACTTAGACACCAACATGGAGATTCTACACACACTCCACAAAAGGCACAAACTAAACACAATTGAACAACTGGAAATATACAAACATTACAAAAAAAACACCCAACATCTATACTGAACGACCAGCTAAATTTTAAGTCACACACACTCTTTGACACAATGCTCAACATTCATACCCCACCAAATACTCTCACCCCTTCAAGTCCAACACAACACCCACGCCACCTAGACCCACAACACATGCACCCAGTAGCAGTTCGGAAACCACTGATGATGCACTAAAATAAAATGAAACGGCCGTCTAGATCACCAAAGGTAATCCTAGTCAAGTGTTTAAGTATTATAAAATAGTATATTGCAATACGTACGCTGTAGCGTAGTGGTTGAGGCGCTGCGCTACAAACCGGAAGGTCGCGGGTTCGATTCCCGATGAGGTCGTTGAGATTTTTCAATTGGCCTAATCCTTCTGGTGGCACTATGGCCCTGGGGTCGACTCAGCCTCTAACAGAAATGAGTACCAGGAGCAATCCTGGGGGTGAAGGCGGCCGGTGCGTAAGGCTGACAACCTTACCACCTTCATGTGCCGAATGTCCAAAATCTGGGAGCCTCAACCTCCTGGAACCCTCTGGGCCTCCATGGCCTGTATAGGGATGACTTTACCTTTTATATTGCAATACAAGTTCCGTAAGTGGTGCATACGGATCAAGGAAAGAGTCTGAAAAATGAGGTGCTTGCAACCAAGTTTTTTCAATTTCCGAGATCCGTTATGCGCTTACGGCACGAGTATTGCATGCTATTTTTGGCACGATGAATATTTATATCAATTTATTTATATTAATTGAGATATTAGCTGAAAATATTATGTATATACACTATTGAAGATGGATGTTATATTTTAGAAAGTGATTCTCATGTGTTGGTTGTTATGGGGACCGAATATTTGTCCTGTTAAAGTCGCCACAAACTGGGGGGGCCTTGGTTCCAGTCTTCCATAAAGGCTTGTATTATGATGATTTTACTTACAGCACTTGTGCTTTTTGTAATTTTTACCGCATGGAGATTTCTTTTGTTTTCATAGCAACCAGATTGCGTGCGGGAATGTCAAGTTATGATCCACGGCAACAATATTCGTAAGTACCACTAATTAGTTATGTTGTGCAAAAACTTTGTTAACGCAATCAAAAATGGACACCCATACATATAGGCCTAGCTATTTCACATTTTCTTGGCTCACTATAAAATCATGCCTCTAATTATTACCACATGTTGCTTTTGTCTGCGCACACTTGAATAATAGCATTACACTTGTACTCACCTGAACAGACTTTGTGATCTTCCTAACAAATCTGCCGTACATCACAGCCATGAGAGCTATAGGAGGCACTATTGAAAGTCCCACCAGTGCCAGCTGTGGGGACATGTAGAACTGAAATCATAACAAAAAATTTAAAAAAAAAACTCCTTAGCTGTAGTAACAAGAAAAATCGTACAAAGTGGCAGAGGTATAAATGTACATATTCAAGGGCAATAAATAACATTAAAATAAACATAAAACCCATTTTGCATTTTGTGAACTGCCAGAAACTGATGTGGACACACTGACCTTGTCTGTCACTCGTACAAAACATACACGAACATAATGAGCCTCTTTAGTTAGAAGTTGCTGACTGTGGTCAATACAATTTTATTGAAACTTTATTGAAAAACCACAAAGAAAAAAAATTATCCATTATTTTTGTCCTCTGCTGTTACAAAAAAAAGTTAGAACAGTACAGATAATGAATAATGCTTACGGTAGTGATGGGTAAAATCGAATGATTTTAAGAATCAAGTAACCTGTTCTCAAGTAATATAAAGAATCGAGTGATCATTCAAATTACAAAGTTCCTGGATGAATGCCAGGATCATTAATGCAAGATATAAGAACTTCAACCAGTATCCGAGAACTACTAAAAACTGACTCGACTGATAACTCAAATTGTCATTCGAATGTTCAGCTCGGCAATTTTTTTTATGTTACAAGATTGCTATTAGTTCCTGAAATGGGAGTGGCCACACACCAGTAGGAGTTAATTTCATGCACCTCTGTCAGATATTGCATTTACTACTATGTGTGTTCTACTATGAGTGTTCATAGAGTAAAGAGCCATAAGATAATAATGCTGTCTCGTCTGCTGCATGATGGTCTCTTAAAAATAGTCAATTTGGCAATTCTGAACTGTTCTGTGTGCATGACAGCTGTGCATTCATATATATTCCTTTCTTGCCTGCAAAACCTATACCGTGTTGACGAATTTCACCAAAGTGGTACTACTTCTCACTTCACACTTCTTGTAGCATTAAATCTTTCCAGCAATCATTTGAATATCTCCTATACAATTCTTGATATCTCGAGCACTTTCAAGAATCGAATAATTCCAATCTTTTCACTCGAGATCTCCCGTCACTTGTTTAGGGCCAATTTTTTTTAAATGAGAAAAGTAACCACTTGTTTCTGCCAAAGGAAAAAGCTGTTAAAATTTGCACAGTTATAACTAGGGCTCGGACTTTTAGGTAAATACATATTTTTTTTGCTATTACCTATGATTTCTGGACTTTGTCAAAGTTCCGGTTCGCACCTTTGGATTCATAATACTGAGTTGCATATCACATAAAAATAAATATTTTCGATATTTCTTATTTGAATAAATATTTTTGGTAACTTAATTTTTTTTACATATTTTACCACATATCACGTTTAGAAATGAATATTTTGACTGTTTTTGTAAAATTGTGCCATATTTTGAATATGTTGCATTGTTATGTTGAGTCAGACAATAAATCAGGCCTGATTTGGCCTTTATTAGTGCAAATTTCTGTTTCCTCTCACACTGCATTATTAAGTTGGAAACAACAAAACAATTCTTGACAGAATCAATAAAAGAAACCAAACACATTAAAAAAAAAATTAACAAAATCAGTGGTTCAAAAACAAACGAAATTAAAGAAAAATTCCTGTCATGCCTAAATAAGAATGAAAGGTTACAAGTGTTGCCAAAGATTTCAAGCTCCATTCTCTAAGTGATTGACAAAGGGCAAAGTTTGTCCGAAAATTTTCGTTTTTATTGTTCTTTCTTTTTATGTGTTTCTATGATACCAGAGCCAGCACCAATTGAAGACCAGCTTCTCCTGCCAATTGGTAAGTTCTCTGGCACCTTCCTCTCCTTTTTTATATCTTTTTCATGCTTAATGGCCTAGAGCCACCTAACCTAAACCAAGATATTTCAATGGGTAACAGTGTAGAGAACTTGGAGCAGATGGAACATCTGAGTGTCAGTGATACTGCGTTTTACAAATATGCAAGATTAACATCCTGCAATGTTGAACGTACATTTTCAAGATACAAGTCTCTGTTCTGTGAAAATCGTCACAAGCTTTAAGATGCACAACTTAAGATCTATTTCTGTCGTTCACTGCAACAGTTCTACACTTGCTGACTAGAATGACTAGATGAGTACTTCTGTAAATTTTGGTTAAATAAATAAAATATTTTTATATTTTTTAAACATATTTTCGACTTTTTAACCACATAAAAAATAAATATTTTCGTTTTTATAAGCACCTAAAAGTCCGAGCCCTAGTTATAACTCTTCCACTTTGTATTATTAAGACTTGATTTTTCTCAAACAACGTCATAATAATTTACAATTAAGATAATTGGATTATGAATGTTATGTGAAACATGAAAATGAGTTTCTCTACCTTAACCCTTCCACATCGGTGTATTGAAGCGTCTCACACGAAATTGAAGTTTACTTTGGTCAAAATCTCGGAACTGCTAAATCCATTCACCCGACTGGAAATCCGATTATTATCTAAGTGAGGCTTTCCTCACTTAATAACAAGTTAAGTGCAATATGTAAAGCCCAGAAGTTCAGGCATTTATTCAGGTTAAAATAGGCAGGCAAAAAGGCACTTCAAATACCAAAAATAGGCAGTAATATAATTAAAATAGGCATTTATTAAAAGTCAAAACAGAAAGTAGTCCCAGAGAGTAAAATAGCTATCTAAGAGCCTTTTCACAGTGGGTCACTTGTGATGGTCACCGGCGAAGAAGCATTGGTTTAAATGGGAGCTTTCATACTGGGTCACTGCAGTAAGTGACTCTGCAGTGTTGACTCCAAACACATGTGCAGTAATTTAAATAAGAGCGTTCACACTGGGACACAAGTGACGGTCACCACATTTCCGGATTAGAAACAATGCAAATTGTATATACATAATTCAGTTGTATAGTCAAGATCAGAAAACTAGTTATGAAGCCATGAGTTTAGATTTGATTAATACTGAAGTTTTATAAGATTTTATAAGTGAAGAGGAATGTCGACCTGCCATTTGAGATGTCAAAAGCGATGACAAATTGTTTTATCATGTAGCTACTACTGGCAATACTAGCGGTGACTGTCACAAATGACCCACGTGCATTCACTGCAGAAACCGGTGACCGTCACAACTGATCTAGTGTGAAAGGCCCTAAGACACTTAATAATTTACTTATCACATACATTACTTACTCTTACTTTTCTTGATTACAAGCAAGTAACCTACATTGCTTTCATAGGTTCTGCTATTTAAATAGCTTGATTGAATAGTTTGAGGAGGTAAGTTTTCAACAAATAAATGCACTTATAGCGAACAAAATCCTCAATAAATATTTTTGTCACGTGAATGTGTCATTTCACTATTTGAATAACATTTTCTCACTTTCATACATTGAAATTCTTTAAGTGCTTTTTAAAATGTGTAAAAATCATCACATTGCCATTCTCGGCATATTATTAAACCCTTATTAATTATTAAACACTGACTACCAAATCGCTCGTAATATTTTGCTAATGACAGAAAAAAAGCCTTAATGATCCAATTCAGGCAAAAAAAAAAAATAGGCTTTGAATCTTAAAATAGGTAACAGAAGTCAAAATAGGCAAACAAGGCAAAACAAAATTAAATCTGGCCTCCCATCCCTATATGTATGAAAACATGTTTATCTCTCTTTAAAAGAAATAAAATAAAATAATAAAAAAATTAATAAAAATAAAAAAAATATTTTATCACTCAACTTCACTTTTAAGTGTTTACTTACACATAACGCATTTCACAAGCGACTTGCTTGCATCCTCAGATGAGGTCCACTGCCGGGTCAGTTGTTGAACTGATAGATGTCTCTGTAGGATGGATCATTCTGGAGATAAGGTTTCTTTCCTTTGGCATGTCAAAATTTACTAAATTATTCTTATTTCTTTGGATGAAGATTTTTTCCCATATATATTAGACTACATGAGGGAAAATCTTCATCCAAAGAAATAAGAATAATTTAGTAAATCTTGACAGGCCAAAGGAAAGAGACCTTATCTCCAGAATGATCCATCCTACAGAGATATCTATCAGCCCAACAATGGACCCTGCAGTGGACCTCATCTGAGGATAAAGCAAATCGCTTGTAAAATGCATTATGTGCAAGTAAACACTTAAGAGTGAAGTTGAGTGATAAAATAAGGTTTTTATAATTTGACCTCTTCACTGTGAGTCCCACAATCATTATGTATGATTAATTTTATCTCTATTTAACTCTTTAATAAATCCACTCAAATAGATAAGGCGTTTTGCTTAACTTCTGGACCCTAGTAATATGATACGTTTACAGTGTATGTTCTGTGAATTCATATAAAGTTCATTGTGCGAATATGTATAAGTAAAAATTAATAAAAACACATATGTACCATCATGGAAACACCTGCAGCAACCATCACTGTGGATCGTAAGCCATCTGAGATGTTCATGGTGACGGATTGACTCACAAGGGACGTGTCAGCTGACAGGCGGTTTACTAACTCACCAGTCTTGTTTTTATCGAAGAACGCCACTTCTTGCCTTACAATGGACCCAAACACAATCTCACGCAGCCTCTTTGTGATGCGTTGCCCTGTGCAGACAAACATGTACTGTATATACATTTCTGTATGCTAAACTCATTGGTTCCAAAACATAAAATGGTTCTGCAGTGGGCATGCAGTAGACTACAAAACCATTCCATTCTGAGTTCATACATTGATTTTTACCTCTTTTACAATGAATGAAATGCATTCAATATATTCTGAGTTTATTCATTTCAAACACTGAATTATAGAAATGTATGCAATTTAGATTATTATCTAACACAATTTTCCCTGACGGTGATTCAAACCAGGTTCGAACTTTGTTTTAATCAGTAATCTGAGATGTTACCAGAAAAGGAAACAAGTCAGTTTTGAAGGTTTTTGTGGTTTCAAAATACGAGGTCTGATTGGAAAGTTTTAAGAATGGATCCGCCACTGCTTATTGGTTTGGCAGGCAGGTACACCGAATGTGGGGGGTTAATCATTGACTTGTCTTTGAATGCCCTCTGACAGGAAAGTGCATTTCCTTTATTCAGTTCGTTGTGGCAGCTGATTGAGTGAGGGTCTGTTAGGGCTTGTTGCCGGATTCTGTCTGCGTGAAAATGGATGTAAAAACAGAACGAGTTTGTGTGGAATTTTGTTTCAAAACCGGGAAATCAGCTTCTGAGACGAATCGTGGGTATATGGATATGATCCTGAAACCAAAGATCAGTCTTCGCAGTGGAAGAATCCAGGTTCACCACGACCAAAAAAAGCACGGCAAAGTCGGTCGAATGCGAAGACAATGTTGGTGATTTTTTTCGATTATACCAGTATTGTGTATCATGAATTTACCCCTAGAGGACAGACAATTAACCAGGAATACTACAAATGTGTCCTTGAGCATTTGTGCGAAAAGGTGCAGAAGAAAAGACCTCCATTGTGGAAAGACAGGCGTTGGGTGCTCCACCACGACAATGCGCCAGCTCATCGTGCCTTCTCATTCGTGGAATTTTATACCAAATTCCAAATTCCTGTGCTTCCAAAACCGTCCTATAGCCCTGATATAGCCCCTGCAGACTTCTACCTGTTTCCTAAACTGAAATTTGCACTGAAAGGGAAGCGATTTGACTCGATTGAAGACATCCAGGCAAATCCGGAGAGCGTCCTTAACACACTCCAGAAAAAAAAATTCCAGAAATGTTTCCAAATGTGGAAACACCGTTGGAGTCAGTATGTTCAGTCAGAAGGGGACTATTTTGAAGGAGATGCATCACAGTAGCATGTAAATACCGCCATTTTGAAATTACAAGCCCATTCTTAAAACTTTCCAATCAAACCTCGTACACTTGTCCACAACTGCACAGGATTCTGTAGAAGCCCACCACAGAGAGACGGTCCTGCTTGTCCTTTGCCGAATTAAGAAGCGGTTTCATTTTTGTGGTAGTCTTGTAGATTGTTTATATTTTGTGATTTTCCAACATGATATTTTATGTGATTAATGACATTATGGAGTACGATAACACACTTCATTTGAATTGTCTCACCTGATATAGACATGAGGTAAACACGTCCAAAGTTGCAGAGCCCCCCAATCACAAAGATGCCAAGTAGCGCCATGCTGAGCTTGTTGAGATTTTCCTTCATCTTGCTTGTGTCGCTCGTGTAGATGACATCTATCACACGGCCCAGGCAGAACGGTACTGCCATCGTCACAGTGCTCGAAACCAGCAGCAGACCAATGGCACCTGTCAACAACATAGTTAATTGCAAAATATAATAACTTAAGTGATGAGATATCAAACAGAGAACTATATGTTTCAAAAATACTTTTACAAACTTCGGGCATGGATTCCTTACACTAAAAGAAGGAAAAAAGTTCATATGATCATATGTCCCATAATCCTTGTTTTCTTGTTAGGAACTGTTCAACACATTGGTACATTCATAACACATCAACACACAAAACTCATAACAAATGCTTGAAATGTCCTGCATGGATGTCCAGAAGCTGCACCCCCGGCTACCCCTCCCTCTCATCGGGCCTGAACGTGACATTTTATTTTTCAATTTCCCCCATAAATAATAGTCATATACCGTTAGAAGAACGTAATGAAATATCACAAGAGAAATTAACTCTATCTCAGAAGCTGAACTTAAGTGCATTAAACAAAATTTCCTAAAAAGGTGCCAGTGTTGTGTGGATGCAAGAGGACGTCATTTCCAACATCTCTTGTGATTAGGTACATGGTTATTTTCATTATAATTTGAACTGTAACTGTGAGAACCAGAATCATTATGCCATTAGCGGCTTTATTTGCATACCGTAGATATTTCACCAAATCCCTCAGAGTTAGAGCTGTGGCTGTCGCGATGAAGAAACTTGCATGATTGGCCAACTCTTAAATGAAATGCACTGTAATACTACTACCGTAATGGGCACAGTTGAATCACCCGTAATCAAAGATAATTCAAATCAAGAATACAGTATCCTACCTATGAATAAATGGAATTATTTCTTTAATATAACATGGTTTCTAGCTAATAAAATGACACTTAATATTGATAAGACCCATTTTATACAATTTGGGACAAAAAACAGATGTAGGCCTATCTCAAATCTTGAAATTAATTATGGAACACAAATCGTACAAGAAATTAGCAATGTAAAATTTTTAGGACTGCAAATTGACCAAAATCTTGACTGGAAGACACACATAGAAATAATAAGTCCAAAACTGAGTTCAGCGTGCTTTGCTTTAAGAATTTTGAATAATATATTAAAACAGGATGCATTACTTATGGTATATTTTGCATATTTTCACTCGGTAATGAGGTACGAGATCATTTTCTGGGGCAACTCTACCCATAGGGAGAAAATATTTAGATTACAAAAGCGGGCAATAAGAATAATATGTGGAAAGAAAAAAAGGGAATCTTGTAAACCGCTATTTGAAAAATTAAAAGTCCTCACTCTTACAGGGGAGTATATATACTCTGTTATGTGTTATGTAGTGAATAATATTGATAAATTTCAAACTAATTTTAGTGTACATGGACGTACTACCAGAAACATGAATGATCTACACAGACCAAATAACTCGTTAAAACTCTTTCAGAAGGGTGCGTATTATTCTGCAGTACAGATATATAACAAGCTTCCAAACAACATTAAATTATTATGTATTCAAAAAAAGATCAAACCTTTCAAAACAGCTGTCAAGGAATTTTTAATAACTCACACCTTCTACAATTTGGAGGAATATTTCCAGCTTGGATAAATTTGGCAGCTTGCAGTTTCTGTAGACCTATATTATTGTTATAACATGCATGTATTTTTTGATCTGACGTGTTCTATATCCTTGAGCCCCACTCAACACAGGATCTACAGGACGAGATATCTACATCAACATTGTGATATAAAATTATCATTGAGATGTTTAAAATAAACTGCACTGTGTGTTACCGTTACTGGTATTAAAATAATACTATAAAAACACAAACTTACATAAAGTCTACCAAATTTCTTCAAGATCAATTACCTGTAAGTTTCCACTTCTCTGGCTTTGCTAGAGATAGCAACCTTCTTATTTCTGGCATCCTAAGCATAAGTTTCTTTTTTGGAGCAGTGGCAGACGTTGAATAAAACTTGACAGACACTCCTCTACATTGCTGACTGGCCAAAATAAATATTTTCTTCCCGTAACACATATGCACACAGTTGTTTTGAAGAGTTAATGGCTTTGTCATGGTAAAAGTTCTTAAAATATGAACTGGTTTCACCAGTAGTCTGAGATACAGCCCCATTATAATTTCTTAAGATGACAACACTAAAATAATTAAAAATGTCAACGGGAAAACAAATGCATAATTTTATTATCAGGTTATTATATCACAACGTTTACCCTTTCAAATGCAGGATGACGAATCGAAAACCTTCAGCTGCAATTCAATGAACAAATTAATATTATTTATTCCATGTGTACAGATTATTTTAGGTTAAACACGACAGCAGACGAATCTGGCGAACATACAGATTTCGAAACGCGAGCGACTTACACTATTTTGTAAAAGTATTAATTCTCTGCTTATTTTTCCTCGATTCATGATTCACATGTTTACATTAATTTATTAAAAAATGCCACCTCATTTCCTTAACACTAGTTCGTGAGTCCTAGAATTTCAAATATTCCGTCTGCCATCGGTTTCGATAGGCAGTGACGAAAGTTATAATAAAATCGTATATTGCAACTATTTATATTTTTAACTCATTTCTGAAAGAATTCTTGCATAAATATCTTTTCAAATCATAAATATTAAATGAAAGTAGTAATCTTTCCTATTAAAAATAGGTTTTTAATTTTTTAAAAGGGACTATGAATGAAACCTGTAATGGTGGAATTTAATTGGAGTAAGGTGTATCAGCTGGAGCCAATCAGATTGCGTCTGTTGTAAATGCCGCGAAATTTCTCGCGTGGGTAAAATCAGGTGGTGGCATCAAGCAACACGATCAACGGCACCAACGGCAGGAAGCCGACAGCTGGTCGTTTGTTTGCGTTTGATGCTGGACGGAAACTTTGCTACATGAAAGCATTATTTTAACTTTTAATCAAATACAAGCTTCCTGCTGACTGTGGTAAATGCATTTAAGAAGTTTTAAAATAGGGCTATCATTCCATTTATTTCTAAATAACTCTTAGCACTACTGGTGCGAGTTTTGGGCGGGAAAGTACGTTGTGTGGCGGAAAATCATGGACACACCACCTCACGAAGATCCACAGAACAACCGAAGGACTACACGCAGCGCCTTAGCAGAAATTCCGACTCGCTTGGGTCTTCTTACAGTTTCTGAAACTCCCTCAGGTACAGGTAAGGTCCGAAAGTTTACGTTTTTGTTTGTGATGGTTAGAATGCGAAACTATCAATAGGCCTATGTTCACTTTTTCAGCATGGAATATGAGCATAAATCTGCCGGCCTCCTACGTGAGTCCTTCGCCTTCCCCAGACGAGATGGTGATCCAACAAAGGGGCCGCAGACGTATGCCTGTGACTTGGAGTCCTGACATTGACCAAAACAAGAAAAATGGGATCCCCGCTCGTGACCGCACCCCCGTGAAAGCTAGCCCCAATAAGAGCAGCATAGTGCTACGTAGCACCCCTAGAAAGCGCCTGCTTCTCAACGACCCTCCCAAGGATCAGTGCCCCACACCTGAGAAATGCCGTAAGATATCATCCCCCAATGCAAAGAAATCTCGGATGGACAGACCCCTCACTTCAGGGCCTCTAGAAGCTTCTCTGAAGGGTTTGTCGCAGGAACAGCTGATAGAAGTGATACAACAGATCGTGGAAAGACATCCGGAACTGAAAGAAGAAATTCAGAACTCCCTGCCCGAGCCTGACATCCGTCCTTTAGGGGAACAACTTAACTACCTAAAGAAGAATATCTTCAAGTCCCTGCCTAACTCTAGACTAACCTCGAAGACAGACTCTCCTGCCTACAGCAGGGCTGCTACGCATGTCCTAGCATTTAAGGTAAGTTCCTCTGTGATCATTTGAGGCCGAAAACTGTATGGTTAACATCAATAGGCTATTACATTTGTTTAGGTTTAGGTTTACATCTGGGATTCAAATCAGTCCTGAACCCTTTTCCATATCAAGAGTGCCATTTATAAGCAGACTCCATTCAGAATGCATTTTTGGTCGTTTAAAACTAGCGGAATGGATCGTAAACTTAAAAAGTCTGTCGATCTGTTTTCATTCTCTAGCACAGTCATGTACAATGTAAGTTACCAGTATAGAGCGTTTAGGAAAACGGAAGAATCATTTGCACTAGGGTGCACTCCCACTCCTTTTCAGTAATGGGACCTGTCTAGTGCATGATTTGAACTACTAGGAACACCTGGCCGCAACGTCATCTAGTTGGCAGAAAGTGAGATGGGGAAGAAATTAAGTGATGTATTTCTCTTTTTCCGCCTGTTTCCTCCCTTTCTCTCACCTCTTCACCCTACCTACTGATTTGAGACCTATTCCTAACCATAAATTTTTTGCATCAACTGGTAGCCTATTCGAACACAGGATCACTAGCACCTTAACTAACAGCCTTAACCACTACATCACGAGTGATTGCTGAGCGGTGTGGGGAAAATTCATCTATTAAAGTATAGAGAGGTTTAATGCATGAGAAATATAGCAGTTTTGGTGCAAGGGTTGTTTTTTTATTATTGTGAAATGTTATGTTGGCTATGATAAGAGCCATTTTGGTGCAAGGGTCATTTTCGCTGCATTAAGTCGTCTTTGTTTTTTCCCAATATAGCACATAGTACACAACAGTGAGCTGCATTACTGGCATTGAGCAACTTGCGAAGGGAAAGGTTCAAGGCTGAAGGTAGTGGTAGTGGGTCGTGCCATGGCAATGTGCAGGAGAGAGTGTGAGAGCCAAGGTGCCATAGATTCTTCCGTTTTGCTGAGCATTTTAAATTATTAACCCTGATCAGAATTCTGCTTGGCAGTCAGTCACATAGTCCATAATGGAAAAGAATGAGTTCTTTTGATTTTGCAAATACCAATATTACCTTCGAAAAATCTATATATTAGTGTGCTTAATTTGATTATAAGAGGTACAGTATGATCAGTTTTACTTTCCCCCCATATAGAGTTCAGACTGGCTAACCAGCTTACGAGCTGTGCACTCGTCCATTGGCAAAACATTACAACAAAAAGGAAAGCTGATTACTAGAAGCCCTGTCCCTCCATTACCATACATTAGGCTCATACACATTTTTCTTCCATTAATCTGGCTTAGTTCAGTTCTGATCTGGGGGACACTCCAGCAATGTACTGGATGCAATATTTTGCTTTTAGAAACATGAAATAACTTACAACCAACTTTTATGTTATATTATTCTTTAGAACTTGTAGATTCCATATAACTTATAGCCTAAGCACCATAAATTTGTACGAAAATTGTAAATTAAGTAAAATCACTAAAAAGTGGTTCCGTGGACACAAAATTAACCGAAAATAGCACTGTGGATTGCTGTTTATTCACGTTTTTCGTGCGCTGACTGATGTTCTATTGTCGGACTGGGAGTGGAGAAAATTCACAGCTGGAAACTAATGGAAAATGGTGGTCTCGGTGGCTCAGTTGCTGTTGAGGTTACTACTGGATATAAAAACTTCGTATCAACCCAGGTTCGTGTCTATATTGGGCTTTGCCCCCAGAGTCCATCAGGGCCTACACCCCTGGTAATTATTATAAACAGTAACGGGAAAACTTAACTTCTTGGAGAGCATGTGAATTGACCCCCCCTGTATGCCCTAGACCCTCTTCACCGAGAGCTCCTAGTATGGTAATTATTATAAACGGTAATGTGGGGAAAATAACCATATAACTTGTTGGAGAGGGTGTGTACATATGAAGCTATTGGCAGCATTGTGTAAGTGTGTGTGGGAAAGATGCCAGAATTGTACTCCACTTCTAATGTTGAAAAGCCTAATATCTTATTTTTCGGACCATAAGACACACTTTTTTACCTTGAAAACAGAGTCTTGAAAGTTGGATGTGTCTAATGATCCAAAGTAAACTAAAAGAGATTGAAATTACAGTAAATATTGCCGGTAATACCATACCGGTAATCATAATAGAAGCTGTTGTAAGGATAAGTTAGTTGCAAATTTTGGCACAGACTGTACATCAGTGCACTTGTCACAATTGGTAAAACGAGGGTAGTGGGGAGCTAGGTATACAATGTGAAAATGTAGGAATGTTTGCTTCTTTCATACAAAAGGAGTTGTGTCTGTGGGATGGGCTAAATGAATTCTCTAAACAGCTTGACGTTGAGCACTGTAAGCAATTTGCGCAGATTCCATTGTAGAAAGTCATGATATGTGTATGCAATGAAGTATATTATTCCCTTTAAAAAAATTTGTTTAGAATCACATTAATTTTCATCCTAAAACCAAGGCGCATTGTATAGCTCTTTTTTTGTTGGCATTTCTGGCCCTTCTATGCATGTGCGGTTAGCTTCAGCATGGAAGTTGAAAGTATCTTCAGTTCTGCTATAATAGGCCTGAAAGGAACAGTTAGGTACTGGCTTCCTGTTCTCCAGATAATGGGTTTGATGCCGGCCCAGGTTGGCATTTATGTGTGCATTGATGCCACAGTTTCATGTCTGTAGGTTTATACAGTGCGTTTCACTTTTTGGCCAATCGTGCGGGTTTCTGTTTCGTGGCGGCCACAGCACTAACACCTGACCGATTGGGTGAAATATGTACACAAATAAAGCCGCTAATTGTCTAATGATTCAGGTTCTCGCAATTACAGTTAACATTACAATGAAAATAACCACATACCTCATCACAAGAGATGTTGAAAATGTTCTCCTCTTGCATCCACACAACACTGACATCTTTTTAGGGAATTTTTTTTTTTTTTTTTAACGCACAGAAGTTCAGCTTGCAAGAAAGATAGAGTTAATTTCTCTTGTGGCATTGTCTTTAAATTCTTGACTATTATTTATGGGGGAAATTGTAAAATAATGTGTCAAGTTCAAACTCCCATACATTAAAATAACTTAAAGACAATATCACAAGATAAATTAATTCAATTTTGGAAGCTAAACTTGTCTTTAAATTCTTCTAACAGTAGTCTATGACATTTATGGGGGAAATTGTAAAATAATGTGTCAAGTTCAAACTCCCATACATTAAAATAACTTAAAGACAATATCACAAGATAAATTAATTCAATTTTGGAAGCTAAACTTGTCTTTAAATTCTTCTAACAGTAGTCTATGACTATTATTTATGGGGGAAATTGTAAAATAATATGTCAAGTTCAAACTCCCATACATTAAAAGAACTTAAAGACAATATCACAAGATAAATTAATTCAATTTTGGAAGTTAAACTTATGCGCATGAAAAAAAATTTCCTAAAAAGGTGCCAGTGTTGTGTGGATGCAAGAGAAGGACGTTTCCAACATCTCTTGTGAATGTGGTTAATTTCATTGTAATTTTAACTGTAATCATGAAAACCTGAATCATTACACTGTTAGGGTCTTTATTTGCATAGATATTTCATCAGATTGCTCGAGAGTTAGAGCTGAGGCCACCGCGATGCAGAGACCCGCATGATAGGCCAAACGTGAAACGCACTGCAGATACCGGTATGTAAAAGAACTCCTCTGAGACAAAGTCCATCACGCTGATGAGGGTTAAAGGCCTAAATAACACACTGCGAGAACTAATAAACTTGTAAGCCAGGTGGTGACAATTTTGCCTTCGCCTGTTTTTCTATCTTTTCTCAAATCAGCCCAACAATCTGGTACACATTGTAGGTAACCCGCTGTGATAAATATACAAAGCCCTTAAAAATCTTGTATCTAAAAAAAAAAATATCTTTCCAAAACCTATGAGTAAAGCCATTCATTTTTAGAATATTTTCCTGGGCTAGGCCTACTAACCAGATACTGTAGTTAATTACAGCAACTTAGACATGGCGTATCTATTCAACGGGTTTTCAGTGCAATTTATTTTATTTTTTACCCTCATCATTAGGTCTACATCTGATGCCATCTCTAACCACTTCATGGTTTGGTGGTAAGATTTATTCACTACAGCTCCACAGATCTGGGTTCGATCCCTGGTGCCTGCTTGATGTGTTTTGAGGTAGGGAGGTTTGGAATGAGGTGCACTCAGCCTCATGAGGATAACTGAGGAGCCATTTGACAAAGAACTAGTAGCTCTGGTCATGAAAATCATCAGTAACAGTCAGTCGGCATGCTCACAACATGCCCCCTAATCCTGCCCTCTGCCCGTGATAGTTGGTGCAGTGGCCAGATGCAAGGCATGTAGCATCACAGTTTTTAGTTTGTGCTTTTGCTAACTGCCATCTCCCAAGCGAGATCACCAGTGTGTGTTGGTACTTCAATCACTTTGAATGGAGCCTCAGATCAACCCCAAAGTGTCTACGTTTCTCTAATTAACACACCGACGAGCAGCAATAAAAGTCCGACTTAAATGTTCAAGTTCATATTCATCTAGCAAAATGGTTTTTTGTCAGTGCATTCCTAATGTACCCCACTTTCCATTATACCAATTATTTTACGTGGACTATCCCCACCCTTAACCACAGGCCCACATTAGCACTCACTAACTGGAGATTTCAACCCGCCACATTCTGGCTGCTATTCGCCTTGGCTAGAACTGCATGTAGTGCTATAGACCGTGCAGCCAAAGTCCAAGGACTTGTACCATCCTTCTTTGTCATCCTGTAATCCCACCAAATTAAAATAAACCTCATTGCCATGTAAAGTTAATTTAATGATGGGTGTTCATGGGTCAGAGACCTAGTTAGTAGCCTGGGAAAATATTCTACATTTTTAACAGTAAAAGCTTAAAGTATTATTTGCTTTTGTGTTGGCAGAAATGTGTGTTGGAGCAAGGGCGGCAGCTGGTGGAGAGCCAGCACTGGGACAGCGTGTTGCAGTACGTGTTTATGGCATGGTCATACGTGCGTGCTACTCCATTGTGGGACAACCCGCCCCACAATACAGCCAGAAGACAATGCTTCAAGAGCCTCACTGCACAATGCATGATGGCTCTCAAGAAAGGGACCTGGACCAATGATCAATGTGATGAGATTCTAGAGAATCTCAAACGATGTGCACCTGACAGCGAAGACATTCAAGCTTGCATCAAGCAGCTTGAATCACTGCATAACAAATCACAATCTTGAAACAAGATTATTTATTATTTAGCATGTTGACACGAAACTCACGACTTTTTTACAAGGTTTTAAAGTGTAAACTTTTTACATTATCATGGTGATAAATCTGTTCATGCAATGTTTTACATTATCACTGTTCTGTATTTTTATTATAATAAAGTTGTGCCAAATAAAACTGCATTTTAAATTAACTGGTGTTTTCTTTATGCACAAGATGCTAAATTATTTTTTCAAAGAGATGGGTTTTCAATACTTTAAAATGGATTGCAAGAAGCACATGTAACAGCAGAGTGATAATATTTGTATCTTTTAACAAAAACTTGTTACATTGTTAAGTTACCGCTACTGTTTTATCATTCATTCTGATTTTTTAAAGAATAGTGTTAAATATATTTTTTAACATTTGCTTTGTGGAATGATGCAAAACAAACTACTAACTACGAGTTATAGAGAGTCAGCAGTTAAAAAACGCTTCTTTCTGCACTTTTAACTGTTGACTCTCTATAACTTATCGACGTGCTCTACTATCTATATTAATTTGTGCAACACGGAGTTTAATTATTTTTAACACTTTTACTAAGTACAACTATATACAATATATTTTAATTTTAATTTTTTTTAATAATATAAAAATGCCTATATATTAACTAACATCGAATTTACTAATTTATTTCAAGAATGAAAGTATAGTGTTGGAGTATCTAGACAAAAATAATATTGGTATTAAGTGTTTTAAAAAATTGGTATCGACCCATCTTTAATATATACATTTTCTATTTCTATTTTAATTGGTGAAAAAAGAATATATCCTGCCTATTGTGCTGAGTTGTGGCCATAAACAATAGAGAATGGGGCATGTAATAAGGTAAGTGATTATGTTTATCACCTGTTTTCTGTAACTAGCAATTTTACAAAACATTTACATCATAACTCGAGAAGTATTCAAGATACTAAAATAAAATTTTGCCTAATGAAAAATTCTGCAAATTTTACTCTTTTCTATAAAAAGTTGGGCCATGTTGACAAATTTGTGTGTTGATTATAGAAAATTCATGTGTAGTAAAAGCTATCACTTTAGGAAAACTATTACATCATAGGATCGCCTGTGTTGTCTCGTGGTGAGCATCACTGGCTATAGATTTGGAGACCCGGGTTCAATGCCAGAAGAGTACTGAGCGTGTCTGTACCAGAGTTTGAAGGTAAGCAAAAAAATGTATCATCTAGGAACTAATACTACTTTATTTCCTACACTACTACGAAAAGTAAAGTTATGCCTATACAAGCCTGAAGGCCCATAGGATTCCAGGAATCTGAGGCTCTCAGATTTTTAGTCATTCGGCACATGAAGGTGGTAAGGTTGTCGCCTTATACACCGATCGCCCTTGTTAGAGGCCGAGTCAACCCCCAAGGTCCAGAGTCCCACCAGAAGAATTAGGTTAACTGGGCAAATCCCAAAGACTTCATCGGAACTCGAATCCGCGACCTTCCTGTTTGTACGCTGTGCCTCAACCAACCGCGCCACGGAGTACCCCCATTAGTACTACTACTAATATTAATAAAATAACATCGCCTATTAATAACAATAGGCCACAGGACAATTTAAATACCTTCGAGGTTCAAATTTGATATTTCCCGCGGTAGAAGACATGTTACTGAACCCGTATGTTGAATATGAGATTGTTTAGCGAGGGGACCCATAGTCCAGTCAATTAATGCTCAAAAAGCGGTGTAAAGGGAAATGGAAGGAACACAATTTTTGACTTGGGGACTTTGTTGGGACTAGTTAGGGGGTAAACACTCCTAGGAGGTGAGCGGGGAGCCCTTAGAAGGTCCCTTTTCTAGGTTTTTCGCTTATATGTCGGAAATTATAGGTCCTAGCGATAAGACCCTTCTAATGAAATATGCATATTTTTTTTTCAAAATTAGCTAATTTTGAGCGCAGATATCTCAGAAAATAAGCGAGATAGCGAAAAAATTAGTGGGATCAATCTGGTACAGCATTATGTCAGCTTTAATTTTGTATGGAAGGTTTTTAACGCTAGGGCCCATAGTTTCCCAGATATAACCGAAAAAGGGACCTTCTAAGGGCTTCCCGCTCACCTGCTAGGAGTGGGGACTTTTAGTATGTTTACCTCCTAACTTAGTCCAAACAAAGTCGCAAAGACAAAAATTATATTCCTTCCATTTCCCTCTACAACTTTTCATTGACTGGACTACCAACCTTTCTCCGTTCTCCAGTCATTGTTGTAATAGATCATAACTTCTCGAGTCATAGAGACAGAGAGCAGGCTACTAATGGAATGAAAAAGAAATTATAAACACTAATATTTTCGTATTCATTTCAATATTCGTCCTGGAGGAGGCTATTTCGCAATTATTTACCCATTTCGTAAAATCCAACAAATTTCGCGGATATAATTTGTCTATTAATGATATGTAAGCACAGTGGCGTAGCAAGCTAAGGTGATACCCGGTGCGGAAAATTTCTTGTCACCCCCCCCCCCTATTTAAATTATGAAAAGTTGGAACAGTTCCAAGTGTTATTTTTTGGATAGTCAAAGGTAATCGCACGAGAGTTTAAGAGTTTATCGATAGATGCACCTGCAACGAATTTATCTGATGTAACTCGTAAACTCAACCGATTATACAAAACTAGTAATAATTAGAAGAGAATATTATAGGAGAAAAATTCCTCCGGCACTGGGACTTGAACCCAGGACCTTTGGCTATTCGCGCCAATGCTCTACCAACTGAGATAAGCCGGAGCTCAATTCACAGCGCCAGATGGAACTTCTCTCCTATGACTGATTGCCCTGGGTTCAAGTCCCAGTGCCGGAGGAATTTTTCTCCTATAATATTCTCATGTAGTGTCCAACAGAGACAATAATCTGTGGCTCATGAATGCTTATATAGTAATAATTACTTTGTTATATAAAAACAAAACTAAGCTCCGAAATCATGGCATACTATGAATCAACCATCCATAAAGCGATTCGAGTTACCATGTTGTCACCATGTTGTAACCAGTGCTACCAATGGTGCATATAAGACATGATTAACCTAATTCAGCCATTTTTTTTAGGATTAAGGAAAGACATAGGCCTACTTATCAAGCACATCATGCTGTACATTGTACGTTGTACTGTTAAACGACAATAAATGCTATTATTATTAATCTAAAGTACGTTATAGACAGACAGATATACACTGTTTTCCAGATTCACGAATTGTTGGTGTTACCATTAATAAAGCGAACATCTAGGCCAAAATACACCCCCGAAATTGCGCCAAGTTTTATTTTTGGAGTGACTTTTTTATATTTTGTTTTCGAAGCGAAATCTCGAATTTTGGACAGATGAATTTTGATAAAATGACAAAATTTTGTATTTATGTCAGGTACCTTTCAAGGTGTGAACCGAAGATTGTGAACTTAAGTTTTCCTTATTTTTACATAAAGAAAGTTTTCTCGAAAACGCTCTAACGATTTTCTTTAAGTTTTGCACGTGGGTTGCGTATACTAAGAGCTAAAACTTTCATTTGAAACACTTTTTCGAAATAATTCTCTGAAGGGTAGTTATAAGCCATCCACTCTGAATACGCGCTCTTTGCAATACGGCCTCTTGTAACGGAAAATCGTACGAAAACAAAATTTTGTATTTGGGTTAGGTACCTTTTGGGGATGTGACACGAAGATTGGCGACTACTTTCTCTTGCTTTAAGGGGAGATTAACTTTTATTTGGGCAGAGAAAGTTATGTGAACTATACATCAGACTTTTTTATAGGTTAATCCTAATAATTTTCATAAACAAGTAATGTAACTAGTTTACGGAACTGTATTAATAATCTATTCTTAAATATGCGCACATACCAGTTCAAAATCTAGATTGCCGGAGACTTCGGAGTCAACTCACATTCGAAGTTTATTTTCAATAAAGTCATGACTGCCGCAGCGGGTAGAATTGGTTGCGGCTTGAGTGATATAAAATATCACCGATTGTTGATGTCTCGTTTAAATTAATAAAACTGCAGAGACAAGCATCGGCAGAAATAAACACCCCTCCCCCTAACCATAATATTATTGTTCGTATCAACACAGCGGCCAGTTCAGCCGCGTTTTATCACCTTTGTTGACTGCATTTAAAACTAAAAGAAGTTTCAACACGCATGTTGACTTGTAGAAAGTTGTTAAGCTTATTTAATTGTTTTAAATAATATTATTTTCTTTAAACTCCCTTGAACGATTCTTTACGAACAAAGACACATTGTTATTTTGTCACCCCCGCACCCCCCTTCCTACGCCACTGTGTAAGCATCTTTAAAGCTAAACATAGCTTTCCTGTCTTATAAAATCTCGTGTTTGTGGCTGTTAGCTAAAAATACGGACCCTAGGCACATCTCTATAGAGATGTTGGAAATATTCGAGCTGTTTTAGTGACGTAACAATTTAATTTCTCATCTGAAAAAAAAAAAAAAAAAAATGAAAATGAAAATGAAAATCTCCAACTAGGTTAAGAACATCCAGGGAAATGAAACCACAGAAAAAGAGAGACATAAGGCTACATATTTCCGAAGAGAGAGAAAAAAAGAATATTTGTACACGTGAATGACGAAGAGTTTCATTTCACAGATACATTAGATGTATCGGTATACAGAACCATTTGTTAAGGCATTCATAATACCGTACGGGTTGTTCTTTGTAGAAGTAGGATTACTCCCACAACGTCTCTGGCCTTGAAGACTAACCCAGCCAGCGAGCTTCTCGTTACGTCTCGTTACCAAGATGCGCGGATTCGTTGCGCGTAAGATCAGTGATCTACTGCTAGGCAGAGAGTAAAGATCATGCTCCACGTTTCCAGTGGTAGAAAATACTGTAATAGTTGAGTGGAGGGATAATGCCGCATAGACAGAGACAGACAGGGTGCACAGACGTGGAGTGGGAAAGCCAATCAGGGTGCAGCTACCTCCCCTAGCCAGGAACTCTACGAGCGGCGAGACTCGCTCCTAAGGTATATACATAAAAACCCAGAGACTTTGTGGAGGTAATCTTACTCTAATCTCAGTTTGTTTACGAGTTTGACACACGGTTCGATAACGTCAACATGGTTTAAGATAATCCCAAACTGTAGGCTATGAATGCGGAAAAAGGAATTACAGGGATGTTGACCTGTATGAGGAAATATTTTAATGTGTATATTAACCGAAGTGGACGCTGGGTATCTTTATGATTTCCTGTCACACCTGTAGATAGCCTAGATTCTTGTAATCACAGGGGCTTCTAGATATCACCATGGCAACGAGAGAGATCACGTGACTTCTGCGTGAGCACAGCTCATAATTTTGTATTCCTTCGAAATTATATTTTGTAAAATGTCTTTGCTCTTCATATCCAGCTTATGGATGTAGTGGTATATAGGAATATAGCCCATTCTTCACACGGGTGTAAGTGAAGTTTTATAATAAGGAAGCTGTTTATTAAGTGCCAGTATGGTACTTTATGAGATTGTGTGGTGGACGAAAAAATGTCTGTCCGTCTGTCTGTCCGTGTGTCTGTACGCACCATAACTCAAATATGCTTTTTTGGATTTTCATGAAACTTGGAAAACACATTTATAATGTCCATGGGAAGAACCCTATTGATATTGAACCAAATCGGTTCACCGGTACCGGAGTAATGCCCAATTTAGTGCCTATTTTAATAGATTATGGCGCCTTTCTCATAGAAATACGCTGTAACGGATTTCCATGAAACTTGGTATACCCATTTATGACGCCCATGAAAAGTGCCCTATTGAATTTGAACCTAATCTGTTGACCGGTACCGGAGTAAAACCCAATTTAGTGTATATTTTAAAGACGTGGTAACTCAAATACGCTTTATCGGATTTTTATTAAACTTCGTATACGCATTTATAGTGTCCATGGGAAGACGTCTATTGATTCTGGATAAAATCGGTTGACCTGTTTCGGAGTTATGCTCAATTTAGTGCCTATTTTATGGTAATATACGTATTCGAAAGAATTTATTTAAAAAAATGAAAATCAGTTATCTTGACAACATAACCTTTTGTTTTACTGTGATTTCTAAGGCTTTGGCAATTAAAATACAGTTAGCTTTGACAACACTATTGCTTTAAATGCGCTTATCCCATAACTGACCCAGGTGGCTGAGATGGTAACGTCTTGGCGTCACATTCTGGAGTTCCATGGCTCAAATCCCGAAACCGGCCAATTTGACTTTTTTTTTGTATTCTGCATATCATAACTGATTAAACAAAACATACTGGCACTTTGTTATATCAGTTTACATGATTTTATTTGTTTCGGTTTTTTAACGGCGGTTGTACACTGCTAAGTGAAATTAAATGTATATCGTTATTGATCGCTGGAAACCAGACAATGATACTACTGGTATTATAATACTTTACCTTGCGCTGGACTTTTTAGATTCAGGGGACATGAAAACTTGTATTTATGTTAAAAACTCAGCTTTGAATTTGGACAGTAACAATGTGTGGAACTTCCTCTCCCCTTGATATACTATACAAAGCTGTACACGGCTGTATTGCAGTAGTGCGCATTCAGTTCTTTTAGCCTCATTTGAAGTCTCATGCCGGTTGTCGACCAAGAGCTAAGCTAAGTTAGTTTAGCTTAGCTCACATGTAGTTGTGCCGACAAAACTACATATGATATCCGGGATAACTATATATGAAATCCCTCACTTTATGTGAGCTAAGCTAAGCTAAGTTAGCTTAGCTCTTGGTCGACAACCGGCATCATAATTCGCAAGGCAAGACTTCAAATCTAGTTTGTGTATGAATTGAATAGCTCATATATTTTTTTAAATAAAAGTATGAAAGTGTAGAACATTTTTAAAAATCGTTAAAGCCATTTTCGAGAAAATCAATAAAATCAGGTAAACTGATGTAAAAAAGTGCCAGTATGTTTTTTTAATCAGTTATGACTGCAATTATGATATGCAGAATATGTTTTTTTAATTGATTTACAAATTAAGCTCCAGATTTATTCATTAAGCAGGGCTTAGGGAAGAACAAAGGTCTAGTTTTCTTTTTAATCAGATTAAAATCTTCCAGCATCAGCTGAACTGTACAGATTTTTGATATCTTGACAATCGCACACTCACATAAAAATACGAAAAAGAAAGTGAAATTGGCTGGTTTCGGGATTTGAACCATGGAACTCCATAACGTGAGGCCAAAACGTTACCATCTCGGTCACTTGGGTCAGTTTAACGGTCTAGTTGTAAGTTATAAGCGCATGTAAAACAATAGTGTTTTTGGTCATAGCTATCTCTATTTTAATTTCCAAAGCCGTAAAATATCACAGTAAAACAATTGACTATGTTGTCATGATAAATGATTTGCTTTTTTTTTATATAAATTCTTTCGAATACGTATATTATCATAAAATAGGCACCGAATTGAGCATTACTCCGAAACAGGTGAACCGATTTCATCCAGTATCAGTAGACCTCTTCCCATGAACACTATAAATGTGTATACCAAATTCCATAAAAATCCGGTAAAGCGTATTTGAGTTACCGCGTTTTTAAAATAGACACTAAATTGGGTTTTACTCCGGTACCGGTCTACCGATTTGGTCCAATATCGGTAGACGTCTTCCCATGTACATTATAAATAGGTATACAAAGTTTCAGGAAAATCCAATGAAGCATATTTGAGTTATCGCGACTTCTCATATATTAACATAAAAGGCAATAAATTGGGCATTATTCCGGTACTGGCCAACCGATTTGGTTGAACATCAACAGACGTCTTTCCATGGATAGTATAAATGCGTATACGAAGTTTCATAAATATCCGATAAGGCGTATTTGAGCTATTGCGCCTTTAAAATATACACTAAATTGGGTTTTACTCTCGTACCGGTCAACAGATTAGGTTCAAATTTAACAGAGTACTTTTCATGGATGTCATAAATGCGTATACCAAGTTTAATGGAAATCCGATACAGCGTATTTGAATTATGGCGCCTTTCTATTAGAAAGGCGCCATAATCTATTAAAATAGGCACTAAATTGGGCATTACTCCGGTACCGGTGAACCGATTTGGTTCAATATCAATAGGGTTCTTCCCATTGACATTATAAATGTGTTTTCCAAGTTTCATGAAAATCCGAAAAAGCGTATTTGAGTTAGAGCGCGTACAGACACACGGACGGACGGACGGACAGACAGACAGACAGACGGACAGACATTTTTCGTCCCCCACACAATCTCATAAAGTACCATACTGGCACTTAATAAAAAGGATATTCTCGTCATGTAAAGTGGTTTTAAAAATGAAAAGAAAGACGTAGCCATGCTTTGTGTCGCATCAATCCAAATAAAATTTAGGGAAATTTGGCCTATGGACGACAAAATAAAAAATAATAATACTGTAATAATAACTATAAATGGTTGAAGCCAAATAAATGCACTGGACGGAAGTAGAGAAGAAATTGTGCGGGTAGTCTAGTCACAGTAATCAGGCGGTCCTGTTGCAACACACACATAATCACATAATCGTACGATCAAATGTCGATCAATCAATACGGAATTTTATGTGAACGACGAAACAGGATCTGGGTAAGCCTTGTTAATTAGGGTATTCCACGGATTATAATCACAACTAAAATAATTACTTCTACAAATTTCATCGATTTCATTGAATGTTTTGTCACAGCTTTGTATTTTACATTTTACGATTAGAGATCAACCTTACTGTCATTACGACTGGTTGGTTTATCTAACGACGGGGGTTTACTGTAAATTAGGCCTAAGATCTTCGCCAGTATGCCGGAATTTTGTGCCGCAGGAGTTTTTAATACAAATCTATATTATACTAGCATGTGCCCGCGGCTTCGCCCGCGATAATTATTTAAGAAATTAAAAATTAAGAGCATAATAGTTAAATCATTATATTTATTAACACCTAAATCACGTGGACTACATACCACGATTAGATAGCATCGCCTGGTAAAAGCGACCTCAGATTCGAGTTTCTTGGCCCAGAAAACCTCTGTATAGTGAGATTCGTCCAAATAAAACAACGTTTGACCATATTTAGGGCTAACAACATTCAAGCGATAGCGAAAGTTTTATTTTCAAGGTATGACAAAAATAGCCAAAGCCAACTGTAATTGATTTGACATTGAAATGTATAACTGAAAACTTATGTTTTGAAAACGCACAAAATGCACGTTTTTTGCCCGTTTTTCACTCATAACTCACGAACGAAAACTAAAATTAAAATTCCGGCTTGGAGGTGCATTTTCCGACCCTTCAGCCCACCTATGTTTAAAATTTCAGATCTCTGCGTTCAGTAGATTTCGCTGGACATCAAGGACAATTCCTTTTATTAATGCAGATAATATGAATTATAATGATACCTTCTCTAATTTGTCAAACATCCATTTCATTTAATCCAAACCCACCTGATACAACTGGCAACAATATGTTCTGTGAATTTGTTTGGATAATTCTGTGTAAAAAGGGGTTAAGTATTTTCAAAAACATTTAATTTTTGGCAGTTAAAATCAGAATTTTTCAAAATCCTTTCTTAGTGAGCACCTACATTATGAAACGAAGGTACTGTCAAAATTCCAAGTCTCTACCTGTTATAGTTTAGGCTGTACGTTGATTCCTGTCATTCAGTCAGTCAGTCAGTCAGGACAAAGCCTTTTATATATATAGAGATGGACAGACACATTTATGCCGACTTAAATGCCATGGAAACGACGAACGGCTTTTAATTACCCTTCAGATAATTTTTGCGAAAAAAAAGTTTCAAATGAAAGTTTTAGATGTTAGTATAATTTCGTGTATAGCCTAACATATAACATTTATTATGGCTAGGACGGAAACACCGTCGATTCAATTCAGGAGGTTGTGAATTCGAATCTAGTATTTTGGCAATCTAGGTTTTTGGATTTTATCCACCAGACATTTGATACTTGTCCTACCTTTATTCGGAAGTAAGACCTGCAAAAGGGAAGGTGAAATAGCTAGGGAAAAATGCGGGTTTGTAGCAGGGCCGGATTTAAGAGTATGCCGCCTATTGGCTAAAGTCTATTTGCCGCCCCCTCTATAGTTCATATTTGCTTAATAGTACATTTGTTTTATGCAACAAAAGGATAGAGTTCATTGGTGTTTCCATCTTTTTTAAACATAAAGTTCATTTAGTTTAGATAAAACTACAATTTTAATGGTTTACATAATAAATTATATAATCAAATTAGTTATCTACTTGTTTTTTTACTTCTTTTAAGATTCATTAAAAAATTACATTGGTTTCGAAATTAATTAATTAATTTGTTCTTGGAGATCAGTGATCACTATTTCAAACCTATTTTTATATTTTAATGCTAATGACTATCTTTTTCGTAATTGAATAACTGTGTTCAATTTGAATTAAGTTGTCCTACACGCAGTGCTTTAGTTGGGCCGGTACGCACCGGTACTGCGTACCGGTATAAAATTATTTTCCTTTTATCATACCGGGAAAAATATGTGCTCCGGTACGTCGTACTGGCAGTACAGGAACGATATTGTCCTAAAATACTTATTAAATGTCCAATTCACGAGAGTGTATTTGTTAATAATGACAAACACTATTAAATTCGCAATAGATATGCGTTCTAATCTTCACCTTCGTGCGCATTTCTACAATAATTACTTTCTCCTTAGATTACATGTTAGCTATCCTGATAAGATGCTCGGTTTTTTAAAACTCTTTTGTATGAGGCGATATGGAAAATTTTGAAGTAAGGTGAGTACCCCCATAAAATATTTTCCAACTAAAGCACTGCCTACACGGTGAAATGAAATTACACGAAATGTAATTAATTACTGGTTTATTTATTGAAAAATATACAAACTTCTCTAAGAAAACTCACCCCACTTAATCTTCATATTCAAATTTACATAGCTTTCTTACGAGATTTCTTAAATACTTCATTTTAACTTTTGAATAAATTGCCAAATTGCCGCCCCTGAAAATTTGCCGCTCTAGGCTGCAGCCTACTTAGCCTATTTAGAAATACGGGCCTGGTTTGTAGAACGAATTCATACTTTCTCGAAATTCTTAATTTCGTAACTATCAACTTTATATGCATCCAAAGAACTCTTTTTTTCATGTGTTATTTTCTACTTGCTCGGCAACATTATACTTTAATCACTTTTACGTCGTTTAGAATCATCGGGTGCGTTAGGCACTATTAAATATAACAATTACAATTACAATTACAATTTATTTTTCCAAATTACACGAAAAATACAAAAAGTTGATACACCACCCGAAGAAGCAGAGCTTGTGTTCGGGGATGGTTCAGTTCAATATATAGAAGAAAAAAAACTTATACTAAACAATTACTTAAGCAATACATAATTTGGAGAAGTATGACAAAAATGATGTATAATAGGTTAGAACATGTTCTAGGTTAGAACATAATATCTGGGTTTCCTTTTTCCTCTTTTCTTTAAGAGAAACGGCCAAGTTTCACTTTATCTTGTTATTCAAAACTTGTTGAATCCATTTACAATCACCCTTTTCTTGTAGGAATATTCTAAATATTAGTAAAATCGCTAATAAGTTCACACAAAATGAATCTAGATAGCGCTATGAAGTGATGCGTGTCCATGAGAATTGTCTGCTCAGCCGTGGGAGGGGAGGGGGTCGATGGATCACGTGATCCAGAAACAGGGATGTAAACTTGATAGCGATCAATACTAATATCACTGCCACTAATCTAGCTCTACATGTCACTAACACTAATATCACTATTCCTAACTAAACTGCCGCTTACCTTTAATCTGTGAATATAACTTAGTTTGCGCAGGGAAAATGGGCCATAATACCACATGATCAGCAACAGTCCGGTAGCTTTGGCGGGCGAATAAAGCAGTTTGCCCAGTCTGTAAGTAAAGAACCAATGAGTTAAATTTTCGTCGTTAACCAATGGGAATGTTGGTATGTAAGCTATGGCCTGCATAACCGATTGGAAGATCTTATGTAGAAACCCAGATATGGGCTATAGTAAACCTCACAAAAGTAATAACGCAAATTTTACTTCGGAAAAAAAAAAAGCACAAGCAACGGGAAAAGTAGAGAGGCTAGATTTTTAGGGAGGAATCCACACTCAAATAGCGATGGTAATAGAAAAGATGGAATAGATGACAGACTAACTATGCCCTCTTTTAGTGAAAAGAAGTGCGCTTCCTGTCGTCCGTGACGTGACTCTTCCGCTTGATGAACATTGTAAATGTCTAGTATATTATACCTGAGACAAGCTAAGAAGGAAACCTCAAGTAAACAAAAACCAGTATGTCTGTCTCACTCTTAAGTCATACGAGTAATGTGCTAAAGTGAGACAGATGTACTTGTTTTTGTTTACTTGAGGTTCCCTTCTTAGAACGGCCAGACTTTAGGTACAGTAGAGTTCCGCTAATCCTAACTAGACGGGACCGGACACTGTCCGAATCACCGAAAGTCTGGACTAAGCGGAATTTGCCATAAGATGCATGTGCTGTACTGTAATGCAAGTTTTAAACATGGATAAAACTACCGGTATAATTTTTTTTTTTCATAAATGTAACTTTTCTTACAACTTTATTTTAAAACTACTGTATAAGTACACCCAAGTTTTAAAGCCACGGACCGATGTAGAATTAACAAAACCAAACATCTTTGTGATTAAAATAATAATAAAAAAATAATGGTTGTTCAGTGCACAAAATCCGTCCGGATTAGCCTAATCGGATGGCCGGATTAGCGGTTCTCTACCATAATCACCAAGTTATGCAACGAAGTTCTCATTCGCTAATCGCTCGAATGAAGTTTGGTGACCTTGACATAACACTCCAGTGTGATTTCTCCTTTTCTGTGCTCGCGAGTGAGCAATGCAACTCTTCCACAAATGACAATTATTTGTGCATGTCTGGTTTACAGTATATTAGGGGTTACCAAGTTACGTAACGAAACTATAATTTGCTAACCAGTTGGGTGGAAGTTTCGTGACCTTGAACTAGCTGACACTATGGTGCGATTTCTCCCTTACTCTGTTCGCAAGTAGGTAATACGACTCTTCCACTCGATGAACATTGTTTGTGCATGTTTGATTCACAGAGAACTAGGCGTTACCAAATTACGCAACGAAGCTCTCATTTGTTAATCATTCGGATGGAAGTTTGGCGACCTTGACATAGCTGATGCTGTAGGGTGGTTGGGTGGTTAACACCCCTGATTGGCAGCCATGTTGGGGCATGCGCTTGCGGGTCAGTGGGTCAGTAGACTGTCTCAGCTACAGCTACAGTGTAGACGTGATAGTAGTGGGTAGGATGTGAGGTCCTGGTTTTTTATGTTACCATGAGCTCCAGTCCTGGAGATCCTGAGGGAGATGTCCAGGTGAGTCTGTATGTTATCGATTTGTCGCATCCAAAACATCAACAATGCCGCTCTCCCCTTCCCGAGTGAGGCTTGCCCGATTCTAGCTGTTCAATCCCCATATAAACATGCTGGTTTAATACTCTGCTTTAAACTATAATGCTAAATATTTCTGTGCTTTCTTACTGTCAAATATTTAAATTTATGCTGCTGTTCTTTATTTCTCCGCGTTGTGCTTTTGCCATTACGATTCTTCTCGAAAAGAAATGACTACAAGACCTTCAGACTCGATAAAATTTAGGTTCATTTTTGTAACGCGTCGTGCTTATTTTACTTAAATCCCAGTGGCAATTCGTTGAATTTTTTGTACAAAATAGATGTTCTCTTTTATTTGTGGTCCAAATGCAGGGTATTCTTATTTTTGTTTATTATTATTATTATTATTATTATTATTATTATTATTATTATTATTATTATACTGGTACTACTAATAGACCTAATACTAACATCCTTACAGTTGCTTTCGTGTATTTCTATTACTAATGCAATCCGTGGCGGACGCAGAATTCTTTCGGGGGGGATTTGAATAGGTAGAAAGAATACTAAAAAAGAAAAATTAACTAACTTACATACATAATTAGTTTATAAAACTGGCCACTTACACTGCATATATAGCCTTTTTTCAAATTCGGGGGGGGGGATATCCCACCCACCGCGTCCGCCACTGACTGTATTAGGTTTGTTTCTGAATTGTATTCTTCTTCGTGAGTTTTATCCGATCGAATTAATGGTAGGCCTATCCTAAACTCAACTTTATATTAATTTATTGCGATCTGCTGTCTTATAATCGCAATTTTTATGCAAATCTTCTACTAACTACTAATCGTTTAATCCAACTCATACTACCGTCTATATTCAATTGGTATTTAATCCATACTAACAATCAAAATTCAGTATACCATTAATATTATTAGTGGTAGTAACAGTAACACTAATACCATTAGTACTGTACTACTACAACTTCTACTTTCGTGTTTGTGTACTACAGAGATTCTGACCTGGTATTTTTTTTTCGCTTCTTAGTTTTAAGTTCTTTCTTTCGTCATAATTCTCGAATCGATTTCTTTAAAAAAAACCTAATTAAATTTAGTTTAAATAGGCTACTGATGTATTTCCGTACACGAAACTTTCTTAAAATCGCAACCATTATGTTCATCCTCAACTCACTTATATCACTATGAACTAAACGTTTATTAATCCATCTGCCATATTCAATCTACAAGTATATTATTAATTACTATTAAATTAAATTGTGTTCTTCTTTGCAACTATGCATCAGAATCTTCGTTCCTCATTTTCATGTTTTCTATTACTTATGATTTGTACCCAAAAGAAATTATTTAACGACCCTCAAATTCAATAAAATACAGGTTTATTCGTTTGAAAATTCCGATGAAATTGCAATGTTGAGGTTATTTTAAAAAATGATCCTTGCTGTAAATAATGTAATAAATTGCTATTACTTATAGCCTATATGTATTTGTGACTATGACTGACTGACTGACGTTGTCCTACATCCCCAGTGTCGGAACGAAGAGCCTCTAATTGGAGATTTCTGATACCTATGTGAATTTTGTTACGCTTATTTTCCGAGAGAGGGCAGAGGGATAGGTGGTAAGCCCATCGCCTCACAACCCCCCAGGAAACTAAGGTACATTTGTATTACTTGGATGTGAAAGACCGGGAAATTTTGTCCAGAGGCTCTAATTTAGGCCTGGAGTTCTTTAACGTGCCGTAAATCTAAGACTCGGGTCCCCCGTGCCCGGATTTTTACGTCCGGAAAAACTCATCGACCGCGGCCGGGTTTGATCTCGCGACTTGCGGATCTAGAAGCGGGCACGCCTTTCCTAGACCACCGCAGCCGACATTTGTGACTATATGATATTATTATTATTATTATTATTATTATTATTATTATTATTATTCTTTATATGGTTCTCGCGAGTTTCTCTTTACGATTTTCTCGAAAACGACATGACGCAATGTCCCTCAAACCTGATGAAATGTACTGTAACCGAACACTTTAAAGTGCTTTGTCGTCACCAGTACTGAAAACAGAAAAAGTATGCACGTGCGTATTTCAAGGTTTACAAGATTTTGTTACTTTTGCTTTGACTCTTTTTTTTAAGTAGGTTTGAAAATCATGGTTGTAAATGGCTTGAGTTTTACGAAATCGCTGCTAGAACACTAAATTAATGTGCCTAAACCCGAGACTTTGTGTAACTACTGGAAATAACTGTACAGAAACAAATTGCATCAGCACCGGTGTGTTTAATTATTTGCATGTCTGTGGAAATCTATAATGCCACAAGGGCCTATACTTGGACCGCTATGTTTGTGTGTTCCAGCGCCCCGTACAGCAGACAGTGTGCGGGGCAGTGCTCAGGGGCTCCAACTGGAAATGTCTGATCCTCACTCTGCTGATCTACGGGTGCCTGGGAGCCGTGACGTGGTGTCGACTGGCCGAGGGCAGCATGGTGAGCACCAGTAGCACAATGCCACACCCGTCCATGTGCTCGCCAGTTTGCCCTCCTGTGCTCATCAACCTGTCGGGTATGCCCCTCCCCAGCAGTAAGAGTTCGCCGTGTGGGGACACCGCCTACGTGTACATCCCAGTGGCCTTCGTGCTCATGCTGTACCTGGTGTACCTAGTAGAGTGCTGGCACTGCACGGTCCGGGAAGAACTAAGCACCACAGTGCACGTTGCTAGCGTGCTCGAGTCCGTACGTGCCATGCGGGAGGCCCGACCTCTCGTATGGTGGAAGGCGACGTGCTATCATTACGTGCGCAGGAAGCGGCAGGTCGTGCGCACGCGCAGCGGCGGGGAAGCCTACACCACCACGCACGTATATTATGAACGCGTGGATTCGCATGCTGCCGGTGCGTGCTTCGTGTTCGCTTACTGCGGCGTACGCGACGCGTCTCGCGAACTCTGCCTTGAAAGCCGGCGACCAATCACCAAGATCCGCTTCAGCAAGGGTTTCGCGTTCGCAAACGTCGAGGCCGCTGCGGACTTCGAGGAGCAGCGAGCGCGGTTCTTCGCAGAGCACGAACGCTACGACGACTACATGGAGATGCGGGAAGGGCTAGACTTGGCTGGCGTCACCAACTTCAAGGAACATGTTGTAGCGCACGCGGGCCTTCCTTGGTACGCGAGCCGCTTTGCTTTCTGGCTTTGCTCGGCTCTTCTGCTCTCGTGGCCCATCAGAGTCCTGCTGGAATACAACACTGCACATGTCCACTACCAGGTCACCAAGCTCTTCGGCGTCAACTATCTGTCTGGATCCACCACTGCCGACAGCATCGCGGACAGCGTATTCTACCCAGGGCCCCTCGCTCCCAGTTACTCGGAAGCCATCCTGATGCCTCACGACAACAACAATACAGTGTCAGTGAGTCTGACGCCCCTCGCACCGCCACCTGCGTACGAAGACGCTCTTCGCTTACCTGTCCTCACGCGGCTTCGCCGTTCGCTCACGGATCGGGGCGAGGACTTTTTCAGACGAGAACGCAGGCGCTCCAGCGGTGTTGTGGTGCGCGTCAACATGGAGACGAGTTTGTAGTGGCTTCCTAACAATCACTGTCTTCTTCGGCTTGGTGTTTTTTATTATTTTGATCGTACCTGTTTGACAAGTGCCTATGCTATCTATTTTTCATCTGCGTGAACGTGCCTGTTTCAGAAATGCATCCCACTTACATGACGTGTCAGGAATCTGTAAAGCAGCGTGCGACGATACATAGCTATCTGGAAAGCAATCTCACTGTGGGGTCAAAGTTATAGAATTACCAACTTACGATTACCGACGGGACACGAGGTTGCTACGATCGTTACAACTGCGTTTACCGTATTTTACGCACCATAAGACGCTCCGGACCATAAGACGCACCTTGATTTTAGAATGGAAATTTAAAGGAAAAGAAATTTAATTCTAAATTATCCTAAATATTTTTTAAAGAGAATAATATATTTCTTTTATAACCAAATTATAACCTTGCACAATGGAATCAGGGTAAATCGCATCTAAGTTAAAACCTGCGTTGTACAAAAATCTCTTCTGTACAGATGGCATCGCACAAATTTTAACAACTGAACTGATTTCTCATGAAAGACTGAAAATACTTTTACATCCTCTAACCCTCAATTCACCACACGGTAACTGTAACGGGACAAGGCTGTTTAGAGGTCATTCATTGCCTTCATTTAAACCACCCGGCAGAGACAACTCCTTTCACATAAAAGAACTCAACATTCCTTTCTTTTCACATTGTATACCTGGCTTCCAACTACCCTCATTTTACGATTGGGACAAATGCAATGATGTACCAAAATTTGTAACTATCTTATTGTTTACAACAATATTTACCATAATTTTAATTTTTTTTAGTGTACTTCGGACAATTAGACGCACTCAACTTTCAAAGCTCTGTTTTCAAGGTAAGAAGTGCGTCTTATGATCCGTAAAATACGGTACATCTATTCAAGGCACTTCAGAACGCATAAATAACCACGAGGACGACATATTGCAGAATGTTTCAGTTGCCACAACTGTACTGCATACAACAGCAAAACAATGAAACAGAACAACAGTTCATTGCATTCCTTCCGTCGGCAATCATATATTGGCTGTCCTATACAATAAATTAATGATACTGACAAAAGCTCTATTTGGTAGTGATCTAAGGAATATAAGCTGCTTTGGTGAAAAAATAGGATTTTTCAAAATTAAACCAATAAAATTTGGATTCTAACTTCTCTTCTCATAACATGGGAAGTTGCGTGTTCAACTCTTAAATTCAGTGTCGACTGTTAAGCATTAATAGACGTTTTGAGGTATCCTGTGAGCAAAATTACTACTTTCGAAAACATGTCTTATGAGAAAAGCTCATTTCGAAATTACTGTATCAAAACATTTTATATCACGTTAAGTATCGTATGGGGATGAGACATGCAGCACATCGACGACTCTCTCTTACAGCTTACTGCCAATTCATCAAGCAATAGCACACAAAAAATGTCAATTTTTCGCTCGAAACTCGCGAACGAAAGTAAAAAGTAAAAATCCGGTTTCGAGGTGTTTCAGACACCTTTCGGTCCATCTATGTTAAAAATTCCACATCTCTGCATGCTTTAGATTTGGCTGGGCATTGTACACAAACAAACACGTTATCTTATTATATAGATAATATACCATATTTTATAAAATATTATGCATATTACGAAATTTAAACGAAATCATCACAGCAATTTTCGAGAAAATCAACAAAAGTGAAATTATCTTCATGTAAAGTGGTTGTAAAAATTAAGACAAAGTCATTGCCACTTTTTGAATCACATCCCGAACGACACGCAACACAAATAAAATCTTATGTATCTAGGTAATGCATTCATGTAACTTTCTTTACCCAAAGCTCGAAAATACACCTTTCTCATATCAGATTCTGATATAGAATGAGAGGCCGAATCACAAGGAGTGCATACTCGGTTATTTCCACCTGATGCAAATATATCTCGTTCTTTATACAAACAGTGGGTGGCTGATAACTACGCCCTCAGATATTTTTTTAAAATATATGTTTCAAATAATTTTTATTTCTAGTGCAAATTTCTAATGTAAGGATGTCGCATACAAAACTTAAACATAATTGTTAGCGCCATATTAGAGAAATGCGTGAAAAATTAATTAATTTTTTTTTTTTTTTTTTTTAGTGCCAAGTGGCATTAAAAGTACTTCAAAACGTGGCATTAAAATTAAGAGAAAATCGTCAATCTTCGTATCACATCCTCAGAGGTTATCTATCCCAAATATAACATTTTATTTTCATATGATTTTTTGTTTCGAGCTATGCTGTTCACAAACAGACATGCTTCTGAAAAATGTTTTTTTGGATTCAATGAACCTTAAAATGTGTACTTATGTTTAAAATGCGACATCAAATTTCGGGTCGAACACAATACTTCCTTTGCCAATAGTTTGGGCAGAGGAAGTAAAAAAACTTAATGCAAATGCAAAACCCATAGTGAGGATATTCATTTGTAAGGAGTGACTCAAATTATCCACTCCATGTAAAATTCCTTTTTACATTGGACGAGCCTCTTCAAGCATTACCTCTGCAGAGGATTTGCTCCCTTGCTTCAGAAATTCCTGACACGCTGTGTATTTGAACCATTCTTCTAGCAGAGTTGCAAATTAGTCCTTGTATCTTCTAGCAAGCTAGGCTAAGCGCTATAAGAGAGAAAAAGTAATGACGATTAGAATGTAGAGTGTTCCACAGTATCAATGCTTGCTGTGGACAAAGCGTCTTCTCTTTTTTATACAAACATGTGGGATAAAGTTAGAAAAGAAAGCAGTATGCACAATTTATATGTTTGTGTGTTTGGTTATAGAAATGTTTCTTTTTGGTTAATTAAGCTGTGCCTACTTGTGACGTTTCAGGTATGAATCTCAAAACATCCTTCATTAGAAATATCAAGAACTTATTTTATAATCTATATAGGGAAATTTAATGTGAGTCAGAAATTGAAATCACGACTTCTGCCCTTCTAACAACCAGGCTCGGACTGTCAAGAGGCAGTGGAAAATCAGGTTAGAGGCAACAGAGGGCACCATTTCCATTATGGAACTAATGCATAAGCACAATGTAGTCCAATTCAGATATATTTATAATACCCTACAGCAGCCTTTCTCAACCTTTTTGAACCCGAGGACCTCTAAAATGTCTAATTTTTTTTTTACGGACTCCTAATTTTACATCCAATTTTTAAAAGTAGGCTATATGTAAGCCTATATTCTTAATATTTGGGGTATTAATTATAGGTCATTATAACGAAATAATTCTAAATACATTTTTTTTTAATTCGACAAAAACACAGTTATTGAATTGGAAGTAAACTATTGACAGTAAAATTATATTTTGAACAGACTTTAATATTTATTACCAATTTGATAATATAATTAGGAATTATAACAGAGGTTTACCGGTATCAGACACTCGGGCACCTCCAACAATAAAACCCTTGTTAAGAGAGCGACTCTAATAACAAATTCCAACAAAGTCTTATTTTTCAGGGTTTTGAATGAAAGAGGAAACCCTAGACGTCAGTGCATTAGGGGTTTCAAACTGTGGTTCGTAACTGCAAAAGTAAGGAAACTTGCAATAGGACCTGTATTTTCGAAGATTTTAAAAACTTTGACATCCAGTGTCCATTTTATGTGACAATTTTTACTTCTTTACTTGCTTTATGATATTTTTTAATTATGTCTGCGGACCACCAGTGGTCCGCGGACCACAGGTTGAGAAACGCTGCCCTACAGCATACATTAATAGTGAAGGCACTAAAAGAACAGAGTTACTGTCAGTAGTTACCGTGTTCATTTACACACTTCATGAAATCTAACAAATTTTGCAATATATTATGAATATAATTTGCTGCATAGTGATATTTTAAGAATCTATGAAGTTAAATATAGCTAAGGAAAGCTCTTTTGTATAATATATCGGACTTAATTCTGTTACCAAAAAGATGGTCCTTAAAAAAATATATATCAGAATGTTATAAATTATCTTTACGGCAGATAAAGGAAATAAATTAGTAATGTTGGATAAGACTGAAGTACAAGAAATACTTGAATACATTTTATACAGGAGAACATGAATAGTTGCTCCAAAGTAAAGAATTTCAAGAAATAAAAATAGATCCATAAAGTGCATAAAACCAAGAAAGTACTGAACAAAAAAGAAAACGTAAACATTCCTACAAAGCCTACCAAAGATTCATAAATCAGGCAATAAGGTGAGACATATTATCAATAATATAAATTCCCCCACTACAATTTATCCATATGGTTAGTTAACAGATTTCAGAGCATTCAAGAGCTTACGTATAAAAAATACTTTGGAATTAGCAAATAGAATTAAAGACCTGGAAGTAAATGAAAATAGCATTCTGGATTCCTTGGATGTCGTCTCCTTGTTTCCTAGTATTCTTAAAGATAAATTATTAACATCACTGAGCTTATACATAAACAAACCTATCAAAGGAAACAATAAACAATTTTGGAACTGAAAAAGTTATGCAATTATCAAAATTTCTTTATATTCACAGGGAAATTCTATGAACAGATAGATGGGAAATCCACTCTTTCTGTTCTTGGTAAATTTATTCATGAACTTTGTAGAAAACCCATCATGGAGTTTTCCTCAGATTTTCAGATCGTGGCATAGGATATGTGGATGTGGAAGATGCTGTCAAGCTATTAAACCTCCAGGACAGTTCATTAAAATTCATGGCAGAGGTCAAGATGAAACAGCTTTCAAAAAATTAACTTTCCATCTTAATGCAAAGAAAATTCAAAGAAGTACCATCATTTTGGCACCTATCAATAAATGCAATCTAATAAATTTCATGTATTTTTACAATTTACTACCTGTGAAAAAGTAAACATTGTCAAAACAAAGTGGTACCAAAAGAGAAATAATACCAAAAGATAGAAAAATCTGCTGTGGCTCACCATTTCTGGTCTACAGGTCATGATTTTAATAGTGAGGCAAATAGTCCATGTGCCAGACCCATCGGTCATTATAATTTGGGGGGACTGAATGAAACTTATACCACACGTTCCTGGGGTCATGTGGAGCAAAAAAGTCGGGGGGGGGCCATCATGAGGAGGTAGCTTTCAAACATGGCGGCCATTCAAAATGGCGGACGACTGTGAATTTTTAAATTCAAATATCTCGGGACTGGGTTCATCAATCTTGAATTTTGTTTTTTCAAAATGTAGGTTATTCTTCTGGCTACATGTTTGTTCAACATGTATATGGCCAAAAATCCAATATTTATTGGTCAAAATTCTAAAAATCGGAAATATAGATTTTTTGACATTTACGTTTTGCGGTTTATTACTCTAACCGTTGGGTATATCGAAAACGTGTCTGAAACAAAAGTTGTAGAGACACATCTCACCTTTAAAACGCAAAAATGAAATCGAAGATCGGATCAATAGATTTCGAGATATCCAGATTCAAAGCGGGCGGAGCGGGGTTGAGCGTGTTGACCGAGCGCTCGGTGCAGCCTAGTGAGAGGCGAGACTTAGCGTAAAATCCTGCGCTTTATTTATTTTCAGCCTCAGTAATTGCTTTATTACTAGATAAATTTACATTATCTACTAATGTGCACTATTTTTAACATGATTATAAAGCACTTTCTCATAAATACAATTAACAACTATATTGTTTATCTGGGAAATGGACATCAACAGTTACCAACTCATATAATATACTGTCAAGGCTTTTATCTTCGATTTTTAAGATGAAATCGTTAAGGGAACTTCAAATAGTCGAAATAATTAAAAAAGGAAAAAAGTATTACAGTTTAGGTATGTATCGGAGACTTTTAACAATACTTTCAGAAATGAACACAGGATGTAAGCAACTAAGAAATAAAAATTCCCATAAAATGCCTTATACAATATTATTAACGATGTTGAATTAAGTCTTCTTCACTAGAATCACTGAAGTCAGGTATTATAATTATTGCTCTCGTCCTCAACTGCCGTTGCTTCGGCAAACCCCTTGCACCAACAGCTCTCGATGATTCAGATTTGAGTTGCTAAGCACGAGTAACTTTCTGGTGCACAGTTGATCAAAATTCCGGCCTGGTAGTTGGCACGTTTATTGTGTTTTCTCAAGGTGTCTTTACAAAGAGACATTTGGAAGCTCTCAATCTGGCCCTCTGAACATCTGGTAGCGCAGCTCATTTCACCTTGCGTTTGGGGCATACGACTGGAAGACAAATTCTTCTTTGCTGTCATCAACATCATTATACATCATCCAATCCTTGCCTAACTTCCTGAATGCTTCAATAAATCTTTGTTCCTTTTTGCACAAAAGCTTTTAACTTTCCCCTGGCCAGCTAAAGCAATGATTGTGTCGCAGCCAGACCAGCAGTAATACCCAATAAGAGCTGTGAAAAGCTGTTCGCCTAAGGCAGATACTATCTGGGAAACTTGCATATCTGTTAAAACTGTTTTGTTTGTTTCCCGATTCAGAAGTTTTTGCTTTTTATGGTTTTGCAAAAACCTACAGCCAAAACTAATACATCTGTATTGATTGAAAAGCAAAGAACTGATTCAGATGATGTAGCGGCGTTCCTTGCATGCAGCATCATTCTGGAATCAGCTCAGGAACATTTTTGCTCCTAATATAAATGATCATGAAGCAGATCTCACCAACTGCTACGAAGATTTCTAGGTTTCCAATTATGTTTTCAAATTTCTCCTCTTACAAACTGCAAAAAAAGAATTTTATCATTATATTTTTGCCGTAACTGTTCCTTAGAAGCGTCCTCTAACAAACCACTCTGTGGCCACCCTTGATTTCACTAAATTTGATACCTTCAGCTGTTCCGCTTTTTTCCCGCTCCAAAGATTTGATCGAAACCTCTGAATAATATATGTCAACCCACCGACCTATATTAAAAACCTGCTTGAGAAAATTCGTTGAGAATTCGTAAAACGTTTTTTGTTATCCTTTGATGGACTGAAGCACGGCTATTGAATCAATGATGCAGGCCAAATCTTTTTCCGGCAGACTGGCAGGGGCGGTGTATACTTCCAAAAAATTAGATAATACTGATTTGTAGGTTTTCTTCAAAGGCCCATTAACATTCGCCGGTGCCAGAGGATATCTGAATCCTTCCATCATGTCAAGTTGTTGGTTTTCTGCAATAAAGGTCATTTTGCTGAATAAATTTCGATTGCACTGGAGGATTACTTCTTTGTTTCCAACCTTGGTTTTTTTGCTCTTCTTTAGTCTACTAATCTTAAGACCCACTTTCTTAATACGTTTATGAAACCCTTCTCCTTTAGCTAGCCGAAACGTGAACTCTTAATAAGCTATTTTCCCCTTGTTTTCCGAATCAATGTGATCAGAAGAACATATATTCCAGTAGGCAAATGTACAATATCTTAAAGGATTGGGATCGAAGGGGTTCGTCCACTCGGCTAGAAGGTCAGTGAGAGTTGTCACGTCTTTCTCATCTCTAAGTGTCCTTGGGCTTTGGAGGTCAGGGTGGCACTGATCTGTTTCTCTGGATGATAGAATGCTGAGGAGGTTCTTTAGCTCTGTACTCAGCATTAACATATTACCATACTACAGCCTACTTTTTCAGACTGAAATCCTTAGTATCTTCAGGAGTTTGGGTGTCTTTGTTTACAGTCTCTTTGATGGCTTGGTCCACTGGAATTCTAGAAAATGGGTTGTTGCTTCTTATTTGTACTGAAAACCTCCTTCTACATAATATTGGTGAACATATGGGCTCTCCTTCTAGTTTAGATAATTCAAGAAAGTGTTATGATAGATAATGTGAGTAGTTCACTCTATCCAGCGCAAAAATTCAAGGCACAATTTTTTCAACAGCAGCTAAAAACAGAAAAAAAAATGGCTTCTCGATTAGTCCGAAGAAAAACGGAAAGTAGCTCCACTAGGGCGATATATTTCATCCGAAAGGACAGCATTTCTTCATTACTTGTAAGAAGATGTATCAAGTAGAGTGACTTGAACATGTTCATCTTGAAGTACAGAGTTAAGTGTATGGTTCATAATTAGTGATGTTCATTTCCCAGATAAATTGTATAATTGTTAATTGTATTTATTACTCAAATCCGATGCACTGAGAGCTGTGGGTGCAAGGGGTGTAGTCTAACAAAGCAACAGCAGATGAGGAAGAGTGCAATTATAATAACAGATTACAGTGATTCTTGTGAAGAAGACTTATTTCAAGATTGTTCATAATATTATAGGCTATAAGGCATTTTATAGGAATTTTTATTTCTTAGTTGCTTACGTCCTGTGTTCATTTCTGAAAGTATTGTTAAAAATCTCCGATACATACCTAAATTGTAATACTTTTTTCCTTTTTTAATTATTTCGACTATTTGAAGTTCCTTTAACGATTTCATCTTAAAAATCGAAGATAAAAGCCTTGACAGTATATTATATGAGTTGGTAACTGTTGATGTCCATTTCCCAGATAAATGATATAATTGTTAATTGTATTTATGAGTAAGTGTTTAATAATCATGTTAAAAATAGTGCACAGTAGTAGGTAATGTAAATTTATCTAGCAATAAAGCAATTACTGAGGTTAAAAATAAATAAAGTGCACGATTTTACGCTAAGTCTCGCCTCTCGCTAGGCTGCACCGAGCGCTAGGTCAACACGCTCAACCCCGCTCCGCCCGCTTTGAATCTGGATATCTCGGATTCTATTGATCCGATCTTCGATTTCATTTTTGCGTTTTAAAGGTGAGATGTGTCTCTACAACTTTTGTTTCAGACACTTTTTCGATATACCCAACGGTTAGAGTAATAAACCGCAAAACGTAAATGTCAAAAAATCTATTTTTCCGATTTTTAGAGTTTTGACCAATAAATACTGGTTTTTTGGCCACAGACATGTAAAACAAACATGTAACCAGAAGAATAACCTACATTTTGAAAAAACAAAATTCAAGATTGATGAACCCAGTCCCGAGATATTTGAATTTAAAGATTCACAAGTGTCCGCCATTTTGAATGGCCGCCATTTTTGAAAGCTACCTCCTCATGATGGCCCCCCCCGACTTTTTTGCTCCACATGACCCCAGGAACGTGTGGTATAAGTTTCATTCAGTCCCCCCAAATTATAATGACATGGTCGATTTTGGGGGTCTGGCACATGGACTAAAAATTACTGAAGTGTTTAGAAACCACTTGATTTAACTGTACAAAAAAGGACACTTCTAGAAAAAGAGACTTATAAATTTTGGACAATGACCTCATTTCCGAATTCATACAATCTGGAGGACAGAGAAACAAACTCATCAGTAGACCTCAGCTGATAATTATCAGCCTCAATTATAATTGAGGCGAAAAAGAGGGCATTCAAAACATATAATCTACGGTAATTTGCAAGTCTTTCCATAATTATGCAAAGTTGAATGCTCTTAAAGTTTAAAAAATTGAATAATATTATGTTTTAGAACAATCAATGTTTTCAAAATTGAATTACCATGTAAGTAACAAAATATAGCCGATTGTGGCATTTTATTATTGTATAAGTAACATGCCCAAGCATGACCATTTTCACCTCAGAAGAAATTAGTTATCTTATTTCATGATCATAAATGCAGATGCATCAACTAGAATGTTTACAACATTGGTGAAATAGAGCTATATTGACTTTTATTTGAGATTAAAATTGTAAAATACCTTGACAATATAAAATGCAAAATGTTAAAAAATAACATATATTTTGAGCACACCCTGGCATAAAAGCTGGCTACGCCTATGGGTTCATATTTTGTAAAATGAAGTAGGACATTGTGAAATTCCTGGATAGGCTATGCAGGGTGTTAATAAATAACACCAAAATATTTTACCTGTATATAGAGGGGACTTAGACAAGCAGCTTTTATTAGGAGATTTTTGCTCTATGACGTAAAATGTGTATGTTACAGGGAATTAAAGTAATTATAATTTTGCGCTCATAAATCAATACTTACGCGAAATAGGGTTAAAATGTTCCTTAAATTGACTTCATGCCTTCCTAGTGATCGATATAAACTTGACTCTTAATCATTCCTCAATAGCTATATCATAATTTAGAGTTTCATAATCTGCAAAATTTACAGACTAACCACATGACTGGTCGCCACTGCATTAGTCTTTTTTTTTTTTTATTCATAGCTACTGACTACAGTGTTAACAATGAAGTTCCTTTGTTTTGCATTTATTTCTAATGTTAGAGGTCAGTGGCGGCCATGCCCTGGGAGATTTTATGCTGTAACAGGAAAAATTGAATCCATAGAGCAAAAATCTCCTAATAAAAGTTGCTTGTCTATGTCCCCTCTATACAAAGATAAAATATTTCGGTGTTATTCATTAACTCCCTGTATATGCGGTCCTAGGATTTTAACAATTTGAATTTCATAAATAAGGCAAATCATGTAGCTGGACTGAAATTTGTTTGGAAGAAAATAGCTGCAATTGGTAGCAAGATTGAGTTCGGAAATATACACACTAAACTTCACTAAAAAGGTATATTTACCCAGGATGATCATTTCAACGGGTATTCCAGCCATCATCAGCTGATTCCGACTGGCCCTCTGGCGGCGGATGAATGAACTTGTCGATCAAGGTTCCTTGTATACCAACTGAAGTGTCAAAGTTTAAGAGATTTTCTCAATTCTTTTTAATGAATATTTTTTCCCAAACCATAAGATCTATTGGCTTTTCAACTTGTTTCAATAGTTCAATTTCATGGCCTACTTCCCAGAAATGCATTGCCAAAGCGGATTTTTCAATTTGTTTATTCATAATGTTCCTAAAATGTTCTTTTCTCCTTGTGTCTAAATTCCTTTTTGTTTGGCCAACATAAAATTTTCCACAATCTTTGCAATTAATTTTGTAAATTCCAGCTTTTTTGTAATGAGGGACCTTATCTTTCTGGTGATGATGGCGGGAATACCCGTTGAAATGATCATCCTGGGTAAATATACCTTTTTAGTGAAGTTTAGTGTGTATATTTCCGAACTCAATCTTGCTACAGATTTCAACACTTCACTGTAAATTTCCATCTAATATTTACATTGAGGTGCAATTAATTTCACAAAAATCAATTTGATGAAAGTAGTTACAAAACTAGCCTTTATAAAATCTGCTATGTTTTCCAGTGATTGCATTACATAACCTTTTTCTGTAATTCTTATTTACGATAAAATGTGCATAATAGAGTTAGTGATAAAGACTGGAAATGTACGGCATTTCTGACACAGGCCACTTGCAACCAGCGCCCATGCTCAAAACGCGGCTGGCTACTGTTTCTACTGCACTACTGTTTGTTATTTACAAGCACTCATCATATTGTTCATGTTATCACGTGCACACGCGACTTTCTCTTCTTTTGTAACAATGTGTTATCACATGAAAAAATAAAAATCATCTTCCTAAACTTGTCTGTATTATTGTAGTCTAATAACAACCAAACAAAAACAGCCTTAACCAATCCTCTATGTAAATCCTTGGTAATGTTCATGAAAAGAGACATGGAAAATCCTTGGGTAATTATGTTAAAAACTGTTTAGAAAAAATGACTGCAAAAATAGAATAAAACATGTACTGTATATTATTTTCAGGGGCAGTGTTTTGTTATTAACGATAAACGCCAAATATAATGAAGATGCAGCAAGAAGTACATGCACGATTTATCACAAATGTGACTGATTTATTGCTGTAATTTTGTCACAAATTTCCGTGAAAATTGGTCTTTTCTGTGAAATTCCTCGTTTTTATAATAAAACGAAAAATGGCATTAAAAAAAAAGTATGCGTTTTGAAGAAGTTGGCAGTAAAGGAATGAGAATTCATTTGGAAAGGTACATTAACCGGAAAGTATAGACTGTGTATTATAGGACCTCCCAAATGCGAGTCCAAGATGGTTACCATCTCGGCCACTTCACTCGGTGCTTAGGTATCGTTACATGACTTCAGGAAACATAATAAAGGTATTTTCATATTTAATGATGGAAATAACTGCAGGAAATTCAAAATCGTTTTTTTGTACAGCATACTGACTGATATATCAGTATACACCTCACAAAGGATTGAAACACTTTAGCAATGTAATGGATTTACCTTGGTAAGGTGGATGGCCATTTCACAGAGGTGTTTTTGCATCACCAACGAAGCCCGAAGTGAATTCTTCTAGATCATGAGCTGCAGATGGATGTGTCTGGTGGGGATATGGGGAGGACTGGTGATGATGTTAGAGGTGCACTGATTCAAATAATACGAAGGATCAGAAACTATATTTCCTACAAACACAAAATCCCAATAAATAAATAAATAACCAACTGTACACAAATTACTTAATACAATACATACAAACACTCAACATCCACCACCAATCCTCCTCATTCAATACACCCCATCAATGACAAAAGATTTCAATCGACACTCTACTGATGATGCAGGAACACTTCCCTTGAAATGACCATTCCATTTACCAAGGTAAATACTGATACCAGATTTTTTGTTGAATCTTCATACTCGACACTATATAGGTGTCTATCTCTCAATACTCCAATACAATTTCTTGAAATAAAGGTTGTAAAATACAAATTTAACCTTTTGCCATTACTAATGCTCCAGAACGCTAGAGATTTAAGCCCACTGTGGTGTGCTAAACGCTCTAAAACGCTCCTTCAGTGCGTTGAAAAACATATGAGGCTATCACCAAACCTCAGAATCATTGTGTTCTGCTTACACAACAAACATTCCAGCAAGTTTTCCTTATTGCATAAATACTAATAAACACAGTCTTCACCCATGTAGATAAAGTAAAGTAAAGTGATCCCGATACAGGCCATGGAGGCCCAGAGGGTTCCAGGAGATTGAGGCTCCCAGAGTTTGGACATTCGGCACATGAAGATGGTAAGGTTGTCAGCCTTACGCACCGGCCACCTTTCATTTCTGTTAGAGGCTGAGTCGACCCCAGGGCCATAGTGCCACCAGAAGGATTACGCCAATTGAAAAATCTCAACAACCTCATCAGGAATCGAACCCGCGACCTTCCGGTTTGTAGCGCAGTGCCTCAACCACTACACTACGGTGTACCCCTCGCCCATGCAGATACAAGTATAAAACTCCTCCTCAGAAGTTATTTTTGTTTGAGTGATGGCCGGTTTCTATAAACTCACGAATTACCTATGGGTAAATTATCCAATGGACAGAATTTACACAAGAATAACACCACACAAACACAAATAATTTAAAGTAGCAATCACTTACACTTGTGGCGAGTTTCTAGATAAATGTCCTCTGGGTAAATATGAAAATGACAGAGAAAAAATGTTCATAAAAACTCGGGCTAGATCTTTCCAAGGGTAAATCGTCGGGTTAATTTATCCTTTCATGGTTGGCTGGATAAAATTTAACCTCTCGTAGGATCAATAATAATTTAAACAATGAGAATCAAAGCCTTCTGAATTAAATTAACTGTACAACTCCAAGGCCTTGCTCATTATATCATTGTGGGTGAAATGGAACAAATTTTCCCATGGATAATTTACCCATAGGTAATTCACAAGTTTGTAGAAACCGGGCATGAATGTGTTTATTGTAAACAGTTTAATTCTCTATGATCTAAATAACGGCCTGCCCTTGTAGTACATGGAAACAGACAGCTGACCTTCAGATGCAACTTAGTTCAGCTGATGAGAAGTTTCATGTATCACAAATGCACAGGCAGGAAAAGAAGTTTCCCTATTGGTACTGCAACCCCTAAACTATCTGACAGTCGTGTGAAAATACCAGGTTGTGCTAAAGCTTGTGCTTTATGTATGCAAAATAAAATGACAGCTGCTTCTGGAAGGGGGAAACAAACTACTTTCAAATGTAAGCAACATGATCTATCACTCTGCAGGATGGGCTGATTTTTGGAATAGCCTACCACCAGAACGAAATGTGGAAATACAAAATTAGGGTGAGTATAAATAAAAATTTATGGATATCTCAGAATGTAAGTGCAAAAGGAATTATATGTTTAGGTTTCTTTGTTTTATTAAATCTTATTTTTCTTGAAGAGGCATCTCTGTCTTCAAAATTTAAACACCCAGTTTAAAAAACACAGTTATTTTGGCCATGCAGATGAATTTAAATCATAACTGGCAAAGGGTTAATCAAAGTAATATAAACAAATGAATATCTGTGTAATGCGTTCTATGTACATGAAAACAATGTTAGGAATATACAGTCAAGCCTCGATATCTCGAATCACTAGAGGATGCAAAAATAAATCAGAGTTATCGAAAATTTGAGTTGTAGACATCACGAACATTGCTTAGGCCTAAAAACTATACTGCATTTAAATAGTCTTACCCATTATTGACTGAAAATATTGACCTTGATAAAAGAAAACTTAATTTATTAATCTAATTAATGACAATTACAACGTAATTAAAATTTTAAACAAAATACAGTATTGTTTATAAAGGATATACATTTTTATGACTTCAGGAAGTATGTCATTTTCTTCTGCTTCACTTTTTTTCTCGAGTTTCTTCCACAAAGTTTTCGACTAAGTTCAAAGACGTAAATACACACTCCCTCACAGATGGTTGTTCGTTTATAAACATTCAATGCCTGGAATGCTTGACTAGTTGATGGCTGAACATTCGTAGCGTTTACATCTTCGTCTCCCTCTCCATCATCAGAATCTTCATGATGTTCACTATGTCTTTATCAGAGGGGTGCCCGCAACAATAATTTCGGAATCCACCGCCAGGAACGCCTCATAGTTTGTTTGCTGACATTTGAAGTGCTCCTGGAAGGTAGACCACACTTCGAGCTCTGGTGTAGCTGTAGGCTCTTCGTTAACTTCATCACTCACATCCTCTTGATTTGTGAAACCAGCTTTCCTAAAACAATTTGCTATTGACTCTGGCTTCACATCTTCCCAAGACTTCTGCAGTAATTGGATGGCATCCAGGAGATTGAGACCATTCATTGGTTTATTCAGCTCAATGATCCTGATGATTCTGGTGATGGTTCGCTTCTGGTAGTAATGTTTTAAGTTCATTATTACACCTTGGTCCAAGGACTGAAGCTTTGATGTAGTATTGGGAGGCAAGTAAACAATTTTCACGGCTTTTGGGTTTTCTTTCTTTCACCCTAACATTTTTAGACAATGAAACACCCCCATCTGAAACCGTTATCTGTGGAGGGTGTGTTATTGACGGACAGCAAAAGTTGCCAAGGTCAATACACCAACTTCCTTGTTTTTCATTCATTGTATCACTCGTCCAGTACCTGATCGGCTTACAGTATTCTTTGTTGGGGCTTCAGCTGTAAAATTTACAAGATCTAGGAAGATTGCCCTAGACTTCACGCTGTATTCTGTAATTTGTTATCTTACCTTTCAACGAATCTTTCTGATATTATTATCCCTTATAAATAAGTATTCGAGTTATAGAATTCATTTAAGTATTACAGATATAATTTAAGCTTCGAGATATCGAAAATTTCGAGCTGTAGAAATTAGACTTAAAGAGACCAATATGTATGGTAATTATAGGAATTTTGAATTACTTTGAATAATCGAGAATTCCAGTAATAGAGGTTCGACTGTAGAAGGTACTAAAATACTGTAAATTACATTTCTAAACTGCAGAGCATGTTTCATTCATTTGAAGCAAGCCCTCTTCTATGGCAAAAACCCCTATATAAGGAAAGATCTCGGTTTCGCTTTCACATCTTTGTTTCTAGTCTTTATGATTATTTCTTAACCAAATCTTCTTCTTTTGAAATGCTTCTCTTATTTTTGCCTCACATCTGTTATCTACCTAAGCAGCAGAAGTTTTTACTAAATTTTATATCCACTTGTATGTTTTCTTGTTCATTTTATTTTCTGTCTACCCAATGAGAAGCATAAAAAACATTTTTGCAAAATATCCACTGAAACAAACAGGACTTTAATAACGATATCAGCTACTGTATTTTCCCAGAACTTTAGGCTCCTAATCATGAAAGGTCAGCTTTTAATAAGATTTTTTATGCTTACTATACGCTTGTACTTTGATTTCTACAACAGCTGCTCTGTGCGGTTACGCAGCCCATAATTTGGCTCCCACTTTCATATCATTCTTCCTTCCAGCATAGGCTTATCCAATAGTTCTATGTTTGCACGCTCTCAAACAAGTTATATGGTTAGGTCCCCCATTTCCTGTTTACAATAATTATGTATTCGACGTTCCCAGTGTAGGGGCTCTAGAAGAAAACTGAAGAGGGGGTTGAGTTTTGGGGACAAAGAAACACAAGAAGGAATAACCGGGCCAATACTAAGGCTTTGTAGCAAGCGTTACTATTAACAATAATTACCACACTCGAAGCTCCTGGTGAAAGGGGTCTGGTAGAAGCCCGGAAGGGGGTCCAGGGGATAAGACCCTGGGGGATAAGGGGCAAAGCCCCCCCAACCAAGAAACAATAAGAAGGAATTATGGGGCCGATATCAACTGTTTTATGCTGGTGGTATTGCAGAGAGCAACATTAGCGGCTGACCACCCATATTCAGTGATACTGCCACCAAATTGCCACCACTGATTCTTTGCCACGTGACCCAGCTTCCCTCACTCCCCTACTACCCTGGAGTACAGCAGTGGTCAGCAAACGCATTTCATGAGTACACATTTAACAGCACCATTTTAGAATAGTTTTGTGTCAAATTCTTTGAGATTTTACTTATACTTAGAATCGGCCTACCTAAAAAAGTGCATATTATATGGATTGTACAGGTTTTGAAGAACAATTAACATCATAAAACCGTCAAAGTCAAACATACACAAAGATAAAACATTTGAAAAAATCAGTGGATAAAATATACCTCGATGCAACATTTCGACCTGGAGGCCAAGGTCTTTTATCTTTGTGTATGTTTAACTTTGACGGTTTTAACAAGTTACAGCGGAAAGCTAAGGGCCAGTTACTATCATTACACTAATTAACATCATATTTGGCCATATTTCACGGGTAAAGAAAAAATAAACCAACCAAAGTACTAGCTACATAAACCCTGATTTTTGGAATGGCTTGAATAAAGGATTCCTTCACCATGATAGAGGTAAGGAATCTAATGGATTGATAGGAATTACAAATAACTAGCTACATTATTACACACAAAATCCTCTGTGTTAAAACAATGTTAAAATACATAAAGTAAAATCAGCAACTATATAAACAACGTATTAAGTTAGCACCAATTGTGTTAAAGGAGGGAGAAGTGGGACACTTAAGTGATGGAGATTAAAATTCACGATGCAGCTTGATCCTCACAGAAATACTCGCCAGATTGGGAGGCAAAGCATTACAGAGAGGGATAAGCTGCAGGCACTTTGGGAAAATCTGGTGATTTCGGTGGCTCTGGCAAAACTGGAAAAAAAAAAGGAAAATTATTAGAAGAGATTTTTCTTACGACCAATAGCATACATATCTCTGCTATGTATTGACATTTGCTCTAATTCACCCTGCAATATGCCAGGTTTTTAACTCACAGGTAATTTTTCCGGACACCATAATAATAAAAAAGGCTATCGTATTTACCCGTGTAATAAATGCAACAAAAAGCTAAGGTGCATCCTTTATGTGAAGAAAAAATTTGAGCGGGAAAAAAATATATTAAAAAAGCGCCACTAACAACCAATAGCATACTTATCGATACAGTGGCCACGACTAAATTACTAATGACTGTGTCGCACACATAATGATCAATAGTAAGCAACTGCATAACAATTTTTCTTTGTTCTCTTTTTTTCCACCACTTACGCATGTTACACTAAAACACAGTAAATTTTCATCCAGTAGCACTATTACTTTGTTCTTTTGCGAATTTGATAACTTTCAGCTTAAAACTTGCTGTAAAACTTGGAATATTTTTGGCCAATTATTATCCACTGTCCAAATAAAATTTAACTAACAGAACAGTCTACTGTGATGTCCTACGAATACTGTGTTATTAACCCTGCAGTGCTCGCGCGATATTTTAGGACATAGAAGCTCGCGCGGCGTCTGAGAGACGCCGTTCGTGTTTTACGTTGTTTCTATTGTTTTATGTTGTTTTGAGTGTTCATTTTGTTTATTGAGGGTTGTCATAGTTTACTTAATATTATTGAACATGTTTTGCATACATTTCTTAGTTAAAAATATGTGTATAGAGTCAATTTATTGAAAATGAACATTTAACTAGTCATATTGGACACAAATCAATATTAGCACATTATTACTTTAATTAATTAACAATAAAACAATGTTCTTAGGCATGTAACCATTTTTAAATAATTTTAAATTATTATTGTCCTAAGACTGTGTAGGTATAACAACTTTTACTACTAGTTACTGATCTCTTCTTATTCCATTTCGAAACTTTGTCCCGCCCTACGAAATATTTAGGCCTACCACATTGACTATAATCATTATCATCATCTGCTTCTTGTTCAGTGTCCGTAGACTCACTTCTAGACTCCGCAATGTCTTCTTTAGGATCACTATCACAATCAAGTTCTTTCTTATTCTTCTAGCAACTTTGCGCTATCTTCCAATCATTTGGATCAGAAAGATTATGATATTTTTTCTCCTTTCCACTCATTGCCAAGCCTAAAGATAAATAATTTCCATCAGAAAAGATTGGTATTGTAGTGTTATGATCACTAGTTTCTGCAAGAAATTTGTTTTCAACCAGTAACTTACCTTGTAACAGTAAAGCTCGTGCGGCGTCTCATAGACGCCATCTACATTTTTGCAACAATAACGTCACTCCACTCTTGATAGGCAAAAACTGGAGGGTTGCCGCTTGGATATGTTATTTAAGAGTAGTTGACCGAAAGGTAGATGGAAGGTCTGCACAATGGCCTCATAGGTATTCCAAATATGGCGAAATGAATCTGGTCTGGCGTCTGTCAGACACCACGCGAGCACTGCAGGGTTAATTGACAATCACTGAGTACATTTTGTGCCTTAATAAGAACCAATCATGGTTACTGTTTCCATGCAATGTTGTTTAAAAACTGGAATTTAAAGACAAGCAAGCCACCCAATCTTACGACTTCAGATATTATTACAAAAATGTTTAGGTAAAAATGTGATGCTGGTATTTCTTTTAAATTGGTGTGCATCCATTATGCAGACATATCTATTACACAAGTAAATAAGGTGTTATTTATGGGAACCACAGTGAAATTATGAAATATTAACATCAAATAGGTTTATCGCTCAACTTCACTACTGTAAGTTTTCACTTACATGGAACATGTTCCATAAATAAATCTCACCTGCATCAGCAGCTGAGGTCAAATGCCAAGTCTGCTGGAAAACTGGTAAAGATCCCTGTTGGCTGTATCAATTTAATGCTGTGGTCGCTGCCATTTAGAATCTCGACATTTACCAAGGTCCCCCCCGAATGAAGACTTTTCCCCAAACATTCAGTTCTTCTTATTCTTGCACAGCTTTTAAGTTTTTACTTAAAAAACAGAAGTAACTTGGAAAATTTTCAGATTACAAAGAACAACAACAGCCTCACACTACATTGATACAGTCAACAGAGACATCTACTAGTCTTCCAACACACTCAGCAGCGAAATGGTTAGTTTCTACAATTTTTAAGTTACGATAATATAATGCCATCTATGGAAGAAGACAAAAACTTAAAAATTATGTTCCTTCTAAATCAATATCAGCTAAAACACCAATAAAAAGAAGTTATATAAACAGTGGAGTATACTGATAGAAATAATTATACCATTAGGAACTTGCTCAACCACCCACTGAAGAATAGTACACCAAAAACCAAACTACAGTATCAGGTATCTACCAAATAGAATGCGCAGATTGTGATCAGATCTACATTGGACAAACCAGGAGGAGTTTGGAAATAAGAATGAAGGAACACTTAAGAAACATAAAACTAATGCAGACCGAAAGATCAGCAGTTGCATACCATTGCTGGACAAAAAATCACAGTGTTAAAAAGGAGATCAAACTATTAAAACACGTTAAGAAACCATCCGAACTGAACGTATGGGAGAAAATATTCATCACTAAGAAAGAAGACAAGGTTATGAACTTTGAAATCCCACCTATAGACGACGTAGTGCGACTTACAAAAACGAAACGAGAGGGCAGCACAGAACAATGCATATATACAAATCAACATGGCAACCAGAATAACAATCGACCACCAGCCGATGATGGGAGCGAATAAGGCTCTTGAAACTAGTCCTGTGCTATTAAAAGTAATGTAAGTGGAGAATAAAGTGTTTTTATCATTCAGAATTTCTATCAATATCAGCTGCTGGTAACAAGTGATGTATTAAAAAAAACCTAGCTATTTTATCAGCTAGGTGTCATTACCATAATATGCAATACTAGATAACTAAGCCCGTTCACAAGCTGGGAAAATAAAAATTTTATAATTAAGTGAATTTTACCAATATAATAGTAGAATTTTAAAAACTGAAGTGTAAATAATGACACAACACTAAGGTTCCGAAACAGGAATGATAGCAACACTGCCGCTACAGCACGTTGCATGAAATCCATACCATTACTGTTAAGAACTGCATAAAACACAACAAATAAGCTTAAAGAAAATTAAAAATTAAATTTTGACTGTATTGACTGTAACACGTAGAACCCATTTTGAAAAGCATGGCTTATGTACACAACCCGCTTGGAATGCACACTTGGTAAAGACTGAGGCTGTCACCATAAGAAGGGTTCTGATTGGCTGTTTGCTCCAAACATCTCACATAACTTTATAATGAGCCTTCTGATTGGTTGAATTAAGGATGAGCTCTGTCAAACATATCCCAAATGACTTTGCCAGTGACAGAAGGCTGTGTAAAGACTACAGAAAGAAAATTATAAAAATAATGACAAAACACTATCCATACCATGGATACATGACTGCAGCATGAAAAAAGGACAAAACACTATCATCATTACTAAAAGCACGAAAAGTACTTTTGGTTTTTAAAAAGACAATATGGTTATCATGTGATGTCCTTCTGGGTTGGTTTGTAGAAGACTGAGCTGATGGGTTTATAAGCTGTGCTGTGGAATCATCTAGCTGTGATTGGTTGGCCTGTGTCACGAAAAGTCTGTTTTATAAACCAAGATGCGACACGATTCAGGAAATCAAGATATTATAATATCCAGCCAAGGAAACCTACAACACCAAATTACTAGGACCCTAGAAAAACTATAATGTTGCCAAGACGTCTTCGGCACGTAAAGTGGACTAATTTAACCTCACCTAAAAGCGATGCAAGTCTCTTTTCTAGGTCATCTGGAGGCTCTGAAGGTCCTGGGGGTTCTGACTCTTCTTTCAGCAGTTCGGCCAATTCTTCTTCCAAATCATCATCTGGTTGGACTGGTTGTGACAAGGCTGCCTCTATCTCATCATGCACATCCAATACCTGCAAATACACACATTTATATAAGAAATATTGATATTAGGTAGTTTATATAGTGAACTCACTTTCTTCTTATGTAAATCTCACAATTAGTTTGATATATTACTGACTTTCTGTTTGGAGATATGCTGTCTACATTTCTGATACAGGACACAGAAAAACAAATGAGGAGTGTCGGTTCAAAATGCGTTAAGTCCACCTCCGATCGTAATGTAGTTTTTTGCAGATTCACATTCTCTGGGGTGTTCTGCATAATACTACGAAACGTTTTTGTTTCAAATCGCAACCTTTCCCCGTTAAAATTGAGCCTGAAGTATGGGGTTTGATGCAAAACACGTTCAGTCCAGAACTTGGTTCGATTCAAATTACGTTGAGTCCACATTTTAGATGCGATCACATGCGAAACAGGTGGTGCGTTGAACTTTACGATGTCTATTGTTGCAGGTGTTCTTCTAATGAAAGTGGCATTCACCAGACGCCGAAACAGATGTCATTAGCGGTCAATAATAAAAGAAGAGGAGCATTGATTTTCCATTATTTAACATGCTTAAGAAACAGAAATTGTTTCCATTTTGACAATTTGGTACTTCGGCAATAGTTTACTTTGTATTAGTGCGATCAGATGTGATTGTAATTCTTAAATAAAATACTAACTTTCATCTTTTTAAATGATTATTATTACAGTGTTGGGTCAAAACGTGTTAAGTCCGTTACTTTCAAAACTTTAACTGTCAATAAAAGATGTAAATGAAAAGAATGATTTGACACACCCAATACATTTAACTATATATTAAACACTGATTCTGATTAGAAAAAAAATATTGCAAATCCGTTTGATAGTTTGGCCACAAACAGTTTTTCGTCATTCCTGAAAAATTATTGTTTGGGGACTAAACGCGTTTTGATTCGACGCTCCTCAAATACAGTACAAAAATCTTAGAATACAGCGCATGCCGCTTATTGTGATCACTTCAGGATGCAGCTAATCTGATAATATTAACCGACTGATAACAGTAGCTGAAGGAATTAAATGAAGGTTATTTATTCATATATAAGATAATACACTACAAAACAAAATTTAAAATATTCAAAAAATAATACTTAACTGTGAATCACACTGAACCTCTCATAGACTAATACAGTAATAAGACTGCAAGCAACTACTCTTTCAAACAGTAACAAAGTTTTAAACTGTTTTTACTTTCCTTTAGGAGTCCATTAACCAATACTCCATACTCAGTTATGAGTTACAAGTATTTTTGGAAGTCTATACTGATCTGTGGTGAACAACGTGTAGCAAAACATCTAACGCCTGTCTGTTCAAGCCTTTTCATTTTACACTAGCCATCACTGCAGTCAATACTGTTATCTTCATAAATCAAAAGTTGCAGCTTAACTGTGGGGTGAAATATGTTTTACTGCCTAAAAGAGAAAGTTAGTAATGCCACCCTCTCAAACTGGTCATCCTGTGACTTGGGAACAGAATTGGTACCTCCAGTACAACACAATACATTTGAGTTAGAAACAAAACACTTAGAAACAAAATTTTGAATGATGTTCAGTACTTGGAAATAAAGCCGTAAAAAGGAAAATTCGACAACATAAACCGAATCTTTGATCACAATGAACAGCATTTTTTCAATGCATCAGTATTAATCAGTACAAGACTTCATAAAAGTGATTATGTTACCCGACTGATAACATTATCCATGATTACATTAAGTGGCGTTCACTATATTTCAAATTAATTGCAAAAATTGTGAAAAAATTTACAAAGAATAAAGAGTAAAAGAACATATGAGAAATATAAAGAGTAATCAGATTGGAAAATCAGCCAAGTTATCTTAGGGTCATTCCATATTAAATCAACAAATTTTAAGAAAATTTCTTGCCGCACCATTTTTGATTTTGATGAAATTTGGTAGGTGATGTGTACCAGTCTTCTGAACCCCAAAGCAAATCTTGTTATACCTCTAAAAAATTTTACTCCTGAGATATAGGCATTTGTTTGGAGCACGAACAAGCAAAAAATGTAATTTCAGACCCATTTTCTGAAAGCCGTAGAATTTCTATTTGAATCAGTAGGATGATCAAATAGGGCTCATTGGAAAGCTTAAAGAATGGACTTTCATTTGTGCATACTAAATTAGATTTAAGTTAAGTCTAAACAGACGTTTCTAGGGCTCAAATCTTCGTTCGTGAACTGTCGTTTTGCGTAACTTTAGGCATTTAAAAAACAATGAAGGACTTAGAGTAACAGGCCAATTTTTTTTTCCTGTTACACTTATGTATGAGGAGTATGTGTAGGAAAAAAACTGAGCTGTTACTGGTGGTCCTTCACCCTGAAAAATTTGCTTAAACTTCGAAAAAAATGTAAATCGGGCTTTTTCTCGGTCCCAAAAAGTAATGTGGGACAGGTGATAAAAATCTGAAAATGCCAAGATGAGAAGCCCTTATAGTGTACTTTAAAATAAAAACAAAATCATTTTGTGACCCGAAGAGATAGAGGAGCTACAAGCCTTTGAAATATCAAGAAAACAACATTTGACCGCTACTGAAAATAGGCTAAGCAGATAGGATAATTACCACAAAATTTAATTTAAATTTACATAAAATATAAAACATTTATTTACAAATGAGAAGTTTCCTCAGTCATACAAATTTCTGATTTTTTGTAATTTTTCTAACAATTTTTCACATTTGACATCTTTTTAAGCTACATTGATGGCAATTTCAAGTAGGCCTACTGTATTTTCAACTATTGCATTTAGAAACCATTCTTATCCTGGTTTTTTGGATGTAGGTAATGCATTAAACACTAAAAGCTGCCTAAAGCTCTCTAAGGTTACATCAAATTAACCTTTTCTGTATGTTAACCTTTTTCTCCATTAGGTCCTCTAACAGATACACAGTCCCTTTTCCTTGGCATCATTCTGCTGTACTCATCTTTTTCGTAGAAGTCTTGTACAGTTTTGACTGAAACTTCATCAAGTTTATTCCTAGTCCTGTTCGCCTTATTCTGTTGCAAAATCCCGTTCTTTTTCACTAAATTTCTTGACTGGCGGGCTAAGTATTGGCTGACATTAAACTCACTCTGACCTACACTAATACTCCCAACTACTCCAGGAGCTAAACTTACAATGTTCTTTAGTAGTTGAAGCAACTTTCATTTTTTTTCTTTAAGCTTGTGAATTAGTTGCTTGTACTCATTTGCTAAACTGGCAGGCTGCATGTTCATTGAAAATTCCTCATTATCAGTTGAAATGTTCAAATCAAAAGACTTGCTTAACTTTCCTGTTATAGATTTGACTATCTTACCAACAATATTTGTTAACACTGAGGGTCTAGCTTCAACTGACAGCTTCTGCACCTTAACAGGAGAAATACCAAGGACTGAACAAGCATCATTAACTGTTTCAACAAGAATGGCTTCAGGTTCATAAATGTCTGGGCATTCATCTTCACTGTCAGTACCGGTCTCTGTGCCTTGTTTTGGATTTTTAATTTTTTAAACATTTTGTGCACAATACCTTCCCTGTGATTAATTTCAGCTCAGGACTGCACATGGAAAGTGTCATTGATATTTATCTGAGAGATATTTTTAATAGGTTTTGAGTGAACACTGAAGGGGTCAGAGCAAGACCATACACAAGATTTGGAAGTATCTGTCCAAAAATTCAGCCTTGTGAAACATTTTATATCATCGCAACCAGTTCTAATTGAATATAATGTTTTTTTGTTCTTCAGTGAACTCGGAAATAGTATTGAGTACTGAAGACCTAGAGTAAGATAACTTATGACATACCTCTCCTTTATAAGATGCCAACAGTACAAGAACACTCAATCATAGTAATATACTGGTAACAATTTCAATCACAAAATAACAATAGTAATAATTTAAAAAATAAATAAACTAATCAAAAGATAATGAAGCACAAACACAACCTACTTGCTGTGAGTCAGCTCAGTAAGTGCATAGTGGACAGCATTGAACAGAGGGGCTGGATCATATGAAGCTATGCATATTCAAACATGACTTGGTCAGCAACCAGACTCCAATGAACAGTGCGTGTCCAGAACTTATCCTATTATAACAGTTAACATATAATTCAATATACTGTATAGAAGAGTAGAGTTTAATGCAGTACCTACACCTAATAAACCAGGATAAGAATGGTTTCTAAATTCAGTACTTGAAATTGCCATCAATGTAGCTTAAAAAGAAGTCAAATGTGAAAAATTGTTAAAAAAATTTCAAAAAAAATCATAAATTTGTATGACTGAGGAAAATTCTCATTTGTAAATAAATGTTTTATATTTTATGTAAATTTAAATTAAATTTTGTGGTAATTATCCTATCTGCTTAGCCTATTTTCAGTAGCGGTCAAGTGTTGTTTTCTTGATATTTCAAAGGCTTGTAGCTCCTCTATCCCTTCGGGTCACAAAATGATTTTGTTTTTATTTTAAAGTACACTATAAGGGCTTTTCATCTTGGCATTTTCAGATTTTTATCACCTGTCCCACATTACTTTTTGGGACCGAGAAAAAGCCCGATTTACATTTTTTTCGAAGTTTAAGCAAATTTTTCAGGGTGAAGGACCACCAGTAACAGCTCAGTTTTTTTCCTACACATACTCCTCATACATAAGTGTAACAGGAAAAAAATTGGCCTGTTACTCTAAGTCCTTCATTGTTTTTTTAATGTCTAAAGTTACGCAAAACGACAGTTCACGAACGAAGATTAGAGCTCTAGAAACGTCTGTTTAGACTTAACTTAAATCTAATTTAGTATGCACAAATGAAAGTCCATTCTTTAAGCTTTCCAATGAGCCCTATTTGATCATCCTACTGATTCAAATAGAAATTCTACGGCTTTCAGAAAATGGGTCTGAAATTACATTTTTTGCTTGTTCGTGCTCCAAACAAATGCCTATATCTCAGGAGTAAAATTTTTTTGAGGTATAACAATATTTGTTTTGGGGCTCAGAAGACTGGTACACATCACCTACCAAATTTCATCAAAATCAAAAATGGTGCGGCAACGCCCATTTGTTGATTTAATATGGAATGACCCCTTATGTTTAGGAAAAGACTAAAGGAATCAAAATTGTTAAAATCACTCAAAAAATCAAGAAATTTGGGAAAATATTTATATAAAAAATTGTGCTGAACTTCAGAATTACGTACCGAGTGGGATAAAGTGTAGAATGTCACCAATATTACCAGCATGACTATGTGCCAACTGAACTCAGCAGATGTGAATGCTTTATCTGAATGATGGAATAGCTTAATACTGTACATGATACACTGCCTTACCTCCTGAACTTCTAGCAAAGCATTGGTGGCAGTGTCTTCTGTCAGTCCAGATGTCTTCAGTGTATTCTTCAGAGCCGTGGCACCGAGTTTGTATGCCTCAAACACCTTCAAACAAAAAAAAATCATCGTTATGGAAAGGTTATACCTTCATCTATATGTTGGTTTCACTCTACAAAGACAGTAAATCACTCCAAACAATTGATGGCCGGTTTCTATAAACTCGTGAATTACCTATGGGTAAATTATCCAATGGACAGAATTTACACAAGAATAACACCACACAAACACAAATAATTTAAAGATAGCAATCACATACACTTCTGGCGAGTTTCTAGAAAAATGTCCTCTGGGTAAATATGAAAATGACAGAAAAAATGTTCCTACAAACTCGGGCTAGATCTTTCCAAGGGTAAACCGTCGAGTTAATTTATCCTTTCATGGATGGCTGAATAAAATTTAACCTCTTTGTAGGATCAATAATAATTTAAACAATGAGAATCAAAGCCTTCTGATGTTCTGAATTAAATTAACTGTAGAACTCCCAAGGCCTTGCTCATTATATCATTGTGGGTGAAATGGAATTAATTTGTCCATGGATAATTTACCCATAGGCAATTCACAAGTTTGTAGAAACCGGGCATAAGGGGTGTAAATGCATTCATTTAGGGAACATATTCTTTAGATTATGGGTAGTTAAAACATCAAATGGTATTTCTATATTTAAAGAACAGTTGACAGAGAAAAAAAACTGTTCAATAATTGAATAATCTCTATATATATAAAAGGCTTTGTCCTGACTGACAGGAATCAACGTAGAGCCTAAACTATAACAGGTAGAGACTTGGAATTTTGACAGTACCTTCGTTTCATAATGTAGGTGCTCACTAAGAAGGGATTTTGAAAAATTCTGATTCTAAATGCCAAAAATTAAATGTTTTTGAAAATACTTAATCCCTTTTTGCATAGAATTATCGAAACAAATTCACAGAACATATTGTTGCCAATGTTATAGGCGAGTTTGGATTAAATTAAATGGATGTTTGACAAATTAGAGAAGGCATCATTATAATTCATATTATCTATATTAATAAAAGGAACTGTCCTCGATGTCCAGGGAAATCTACTGAACGCAGAGATCTGAAATTTTAAACATAGGTGGGCTGAAGGGTCGGAAAATGCACCGCGAAGCCGGAATTTTAATTTTAGTTTTCTTTCGTGAGTTATGAGTGAAAAACGGGCAAAAAACGTGAATTTTTTGCGTTTTCAAAATATAAGTTTTCAGTTATACAATTCAATGTCAAATCAATTACAGTTGGCTTTGGCTATTTTTGTCATATCTTGAAAATGAAACTTTTGCGATCCCTTGAATGTTGTAAACCCTAAATATGGTCAAACGTTGTTTTATTTGGACGAATCTCACTATACAGAGGTTTTCTGGGCCAAGAAACTCGAATCTGAGGTCGCTTTTACCAGATGATGCTATCTAATCGTGGTATGTAGTCCACGTGATTTAGGTGTTATTAAATATAATGATTTTACTATTATGCTCTTAATTTTTAATTTTTGAAATAATTATCGCGGGCGAAGCTGCGGGCACATGCTAGTTACTATATATATTACATATAATTTCCCATAAAATGACAACATTAACTTTATTTTATCAATCTAGGTTGCTTATTATATAATATTTTGCTTCATATCCAGTCAGTTATCAACCCTCATGTTGATCACATGTTTCAATCATCTATGTACCATCTTGATGAAGCAATGAGCTTGGTTTACTGGCTGACCATTCATCGATAAAAGCATTAACCAAGATAATACTGGAAAACCAAGTAAATGCAGCTGGTAAAACTCTAAATGAACACCAAGTCAGTGTGGTACCAATGTAAACATGCCTCGAACAACAGAATCTCCCGCCAAGTGGGAAGGACGTTCTGTCATTCGATTTCTGCATGCTGAGGGGTGCAATGCAGCCGAAATTCATCGACAAATGAGTAATGTGTACAATTCTGGAACAAGATCATCGGTTGACACTCGCTTCCTTCCCTGGCCACCTGCATCAATAACATCTGTATGTCCTGCTTCAAAGTTCCTGAACCATTGCCGCACTTTGCTTCTGTCACATGAAAGTTTGACCGCACACATTACTCATTCATCGATGAATTTTGGTTGCATTGCACCCCTCAGCATGCAGAAATCGAATGACAGCACGCATTTCACACTTGAGAGACTCTATTGTTCGAAGCATGTTTATGTTGGTACCACTATGACAAATGTCTTAATCGGAATGGCAACTATGTAGAGAAGTAGCTGGAATGTGTATCTAAATGTTCCAAATAAAACAGTTTTGATTTTCACTGTGGTTTTCATTTCACGACTGATCAGACCTTGAAAAAATAGCCCTCGTACATCCAAAGGAAAGTAGCTGTTAACTTAACTCCAAGCTTAATCCTATGCTAAACTAACTTTTGTTCATGGAAAACAATTTTAATCAAGAGTTTAAAATTAGTTTAAGAATATATTTTAACCCCTGTTGTTGAAGTAACAGCTATGGAAGTTACAGAACAAGTTTCTCACCTTAGCATCAGTCTCTGCCTCTCGAATGCGATTCATTAACACATGCAGGTTGTCCAGAGCGCTTGCTCGCTTCTCTATGCATTTGTCCAGCACATGCTTTTTCCTGAGACAACTGCGAGCCTGCAAAGTACAGAAGTATTAGCATTAAATTTCACAGACTACAGGCAATTGCAAATAGTGAAAATAAAGTTCATCCACTCCTGTGCTCAGAAACGAGAGACAAAACAGAAAACGATATTAGAAATGAGAAGAATAAAGTGCTCATGCAGAAGACAGAATTTCAAGTGACCGAACATGGGAGAAGGGTCATCAAATAAGGTTGGAGCCAGAACTGAAAAAGTGTGTCCACCAGTGATACAAGCAACTCACAAATTGGGAAAAAAACTATATCCACTAAAATAGGGACCAGCTTAGGAATTCTGAAATGTTACAGATGACGATCTCATCAAGAGGTTCATTAAATTTCCACCAGGGATGCTGCAATTGCCCAACTGTGAGATGAAGTACAGTTGAGGATGAGTCGTGATGCACACTCGAAACTTGTTCAGGTTAGTTCTTGTGTAAGTCTACATCTCAAGCATCATGTTTTACCTAATTCTCTCTTCATTTCCACATTTCTCTCTTTAAAATAAGAGCCTCATAATACAATTAATGTAGACACATTCAGTAGATATCACTGATTTTTGTTTCAGGCAAATAGCTGACAGTATATTGTACCAAAATGCACTCTTGTACACAGCCAGAAATAAATGTATAGAAATGCTATTTGATACAACTTTCGGAACAAAAAATTTAAACAATGGGACATCGATCAGTAGAATATCTCTACAAACTGATCTCTCTTTCACAGGCCTAGGTGTTGGCTCACTTAAGATTATCTTTATAACAGCAATAATATACCGTACTAAAGAGATTTATGGGCATTCTTTAATAGATTGCTGTATATGCACATATTTTTGTGGCTGTGTAAGAGTGTATTTAATTACTTAAGTAATTGTCACGTTTTCCTGGGCACTAGTAAAAATGGGCAATATGCAAAAGCTTCAAATGCTTAACTGTAGACTCCTCAATATCTGAACACTGAACTACTGAAAGTTGTCCTGAAGTAAGTGAGTGAATAAAGAACGTAAAACATTAAATCTCTGTACTAAGAATGCTTAATGTGTTCAGAAATTCCTGTCTGGATTCTGCACCAGTGATATTTGCATACTGTTCTCACAGCTTGTGAGTAGGGTCAAGGATCAGCTAGCATACGCAAGTGAGTTGTGCACAGTAGAGTCAGTCACGCACAGACCTTGAACAAGGAACAGGTGAGTAGCTATCCTTTTCTTAAAACTATCTTCAAGAAATAATAATCTTACTTGAAGCAAAAGTTTAAGCCAAGTTTTTCAGGATGCTTCAAAAGCGATTTAAAAGCACAATTTTAGGAGTGAAAATTTTCTAATGAACTTTTCTGGTATTTGCGTTTTAGTTGATTTTTTACTTTGCTGGTTTTTGGGTTAGCCGGGCCTCATTATTTTATTTTCTTTCTAAAGGCGATGACCCAATGTTCATATTTTTTGTTCCAAAAGTTATATCAAGTAGCATAGTTAAAAGATATATTTTAAATCTTATTACCACGGAAAGAGTTTATGATATGTACTAAAATATACAAAACATGTAAATATATATATAATTATTTTTAATTGCATATGTAATATTACATATGACCCACATATTAACCTATATACAATTGGACAGTGATTAGCAATAGTGATCCAAGTGCCATAACGGAAACATTGAGATTACTACTTCCGTAATTCCAGACAAATCTATTCTGCTTTAGCTGCAATGTGCTTTCATCTAACAGCAGTTTATACCAAGTGCCATCTGTTTTGCAATTGACAACACCGTTTTTCATGAAATGCTGAAAAAGGAAGATAGACAGACCATTCCTCCCGGTGGTGGATGTGAGACATGGTTGCTTATTCTCTGGGAAGAGCATAATCTGAGAGTGTTCAAAAACAGGGTGCTTAGTAAAATATTTGGGCCTAAGAGAGATGAAAATGGGGACTGGGGAAAACTGCCTAGCGATGAGCTTCATAACCTGTACCCATCACCGGATATAGTAAAGGTAATTATATCATGGAGGATGAAATAGCTGGACATATTGCATGCATGGGGGAAGGAAAGACATATCTAAAAAATGTTGCCTGGGAGATCCGAAGGGAAAAGACCACTTGGAAGAACTAGACTTAGGTGGGAGAACAATATTAGAATAGATTTAAGGGAAGTAGGCTTTGCAGGGGATGGTTGGATGGAGTTAGCACAGAGTAGGGTTGAACGGTGGGCTCAGGTAAGCACGGCAATGAATCTTCGGGTTCTATAAAATAGATAATATGCCTTTAGCTTGCTGAGGAATTACCTACTGCCATTGAGTAAGTAAATATGTGCATGATATACTGGTTTCTTAACTAAGCGACAATGATCCCAGAGACTTTTTAACATAACACGGCATAAGGCTATAGGCCTAATGTATTTTTAGAACTAATAATAATATGATGGATATCGCACAATGTGCATTATGTAGTACAGAAGTTTGTCATAGAGTTTTCCCTTTTTTTGCACCATTGCAGGTGGTATCGGTCACATATTACTCCGCACAGTTTGCACCTGCAGTCAACGTTTGGGTCGTGGAACTTCTCCGTCTGGCATATTCGATGATGAAATCCGTGTACGGCGTATCTTGTGACCACATGTCGTAGGTCATATCTGGCTTGAGTCCACTCCCTGTGGGTCATCGCGTCTGTTGCGTAGAAAGTTGGCCATATCTCATTTCTTTTCATGTAGAGTTCCTGCAGAAGTTCCGTATAGGCTCTGGTGTTCGGTAGTAATAGGTCAATTCGTAGTTCCTCAATGAAAAATTGTTCTCTTGCTAGCACATAGGTGAGGCGAGATGGCGTATACTTGGACAGGCATAACGCTTTTTTCAGAAATGTGGCTTTCACCTTTTCTATGTCTTCTAGGTTTTTCTTCTTTAAGTGAGTCCAAATGATCTCTAGCCCGTAAGTTATAATTGGGCCAATTTTCAGGCGGAACAGGGTGATGGCTGTGGTCAAGGACAGTTGTCTTAGATTCTTTATGCTATTTGTTGCCGTTTTGGCTGCGGTGACACGTTCGCTGATGTGTAGGTCATAGGCATCTCCACGAGTTTGAAGCGTGATCCCTAGGTACTTGAAATTTGGTACGTTCTGTAGCGGAGTGTTCTTATACAGTATCTTGTCATTTCCTGAAAGCCTTCCTCCCCTTCTGAACGTCATCTTGACTGTCTTTTTTGCATTTATCGTCAACTCGTTTTTTTCGGCCCATGTATTGAGTTTGTCGAAGGCTGTTTGAAGGTTTCCCAAGTTTTGCGAGGTAATGACCATGTCATCTGCATAGGCGAATATTTTAACGTTTTCTGTGGCTATTTCTTCAGGCACTTCTGCGGTTGCTATTATAAACATCAGGGGACTTAGGGGATCACCCTGGAGTACTCCGTTTGTTTGGTCAAGCGGGTCTGTCTTAGATACCCTGTTGTCTATCTCGACTTGGTTTTTGGACAGAATGTTTTGTATCAACCTTGTTACTTTATTTCTTCCAGTGATTCCTTCAATCTTCTCTAATATAAGCTGTCTGTTCAGGGAGTCGAAGGCCTTTGTGTAATCTATGAATACGGCATGAAGTTTTCTACTGGGAAGTTCTAGCGCCGCCTCGATTTCCTCTTGAATACACTTTACTGCCTGTATTGTTGATCTCCCTTTGATGAAGCCAAATTGTTGTTCTGGGATTGCGTGTGATGTCATTTTACTAAGTCTTTTGGTTAGTAGGCCTGTCAGAATTTTCAGTGGAGAGCATTCCAGAGCTATCCCCCTATATGAGTTCGGGTCCTTCGAGTCGCCTTTTCCCTTGTATAATACCTTTAGTGTGGATAGCCTCCATTTGTCTGGGATTCTTCCTTGCTGAAGGCATTCATTGAATAGATCTGTCCAAGTCTCCGTGAGTATAGGTAGTGTCTCTTTCAGGTGTTCGAAGAAAATTCCGTCAGGTCCGCAGGCTTTGTTATTCTTTGTTTCCGTGATCTGTTTTCGGACTTCATCTCTGGAGAATGAATGTGCTGATTCTATTTCTTTTTCCTGATCAGCTGCAGCTGGTCGTGTTTCTCTAGCTTGGAGGACTTTCCTGAAGTGTTCTTCCCATGTTTCGAGTGGTAAATCCCTCGGGAACATAGGCTGCTCCGGTATTATGGCTTTGTACCATCTCTGTTCAGCTCGTTCAATGAGTTTGTTTTCTTCTTCTGCTTGGTGTATGTCCTTGTGTCTGTCTATGATTTGTTTGTAGTGTTTCCTGGCTTTGTTATATTCCATCAGGTCTTCCTGAGCTTGAGTTCTTCTTGCTCTGTGCAGTGCTGTTAGCGCGTCTTTTCTTGCTTTGTGGCATTCTTGGGTAAACCAGGGCTTTGCCTTCCTTTTTTTTCTCTCTTTTTTTACCACTGCTTGTGTTAACTGTTCCTCTATTTTCTTTAAAGCTTCATCAATATTTCCTTTTTTGATTTCTGTCAATACAAGTCTTATCTCTTCGATATTTAGCTTTTCCTGATCGATTTCTCTCGATAGGTTGCTTTTTTGGGGAAATTTTTCTTGGGACGAGTTACCTGTATATATAAGTGTGTATACTGGTAAGTGTTTCCTTACTGGTAAATCCTGGCAGATCTCTTGATAAACCTCCTTATTATTTGTAAACACTAGATCTATAGTGCTGGCTCCATTTGGGCCAAAATAGGTTTTTTCTTTTCTGTCGTTTTCTTTTAGAACTAATAAAGAGTGCATAATTAAGTAAGTTTCCACGAATTGTGGAAAAGACCGTTATTACACAGATTTTATAATGAGAAGGTTTATAAATTGACCAATTGTAATTTTGGAGCTTGGATCAATGTCCAATTGGCTTAAATGGCAAGGAATATATGAATTCTGCTAGGAGCTTTGAGGAAAATTTGGAATTGATTGATTACGCTAAATGCACTAAACGGTTAACAGTTTTTATTGATTAGCAAGATGCAACTGAAACAAATATTTATGTATGATTGCTGAGATGCAAATTGGTCTTAAACCCAGAAGTTTAAATGTAATTTGTTGTCCTATTGCTGAGAGGCAATTAATTTTAAAAAGCAGATGTGATACACATAATTTCCTCTACCCAAATAAAAGGTTTGCATCTTAGTACAATTTATTATGCATGACAATCTCTTCATGAAATCACATGGCATCCACGAAGGATACACAACCCAAAGTCTTTACCCTAAGCATGAGCAATATAATTTTCTCACTTCACATTCTGATACAGAATAAGAGGCCATATTGCAAAGAGCATGCATTCAGTTGTGTCAAACTGATGCAATGCTTTATTGTTCATCAGGCAAGATTGAGTTTCTTACAAACAGTGGGGGCTTATAACTACCATTTAGAGAATTTTTTAGAAAAAATGTTTCAAATAAAAGTTTTAGCTCTTAGTATAAGCACATCATATACAAAATTTAAACAAAATTGTTAGAAATGTTTTCGAGAAAATCACGGAAAACAAATTTTTTTTCATGTTAAGTGGCATTAAAAGAGTTGTTGCATTCCCAGAAAATACCTAACCCAAATAGAGAATTTTGTTTTCATACGATTTTTCGTTCTGGAGCTAGGTTATTCACAAACAGACAAAGTAATGTTTCTGAAAATAGTATTTTATGGATTCAGGACACCTCAAAACATAATTTATTTTAAAAACTCAACTTCGAATTTCAGGGTCGTAGCCTACCTATAATACGGGCAATGTAAGTAAAAATAGCAAAAGAAAGTCTAATATATTAGTTTTTAAAATAGGCTAACTTAGAAATATCCCCTGAAATAGAAGGAAGTTGACATCAAAACCAGGCATTTTATTTTACAAAATAATAATGCTCTGATGTATATGTAGAGATAAAAAGAGGTAAAATGTGTAACAAAATTGCATGAGAGGGATGGATAAGAAGGAACCTAGATAATTCTGTATGCAATATAAGGCTCTGTACACTGGAGGAAGCGTATTTAAAAGAGGAACATTATCAATGTCTAGATTTACATATGCAATAAACCTCAGAGAGAATCAACAACGAATAGAAGAAAGCAAGGCTTCAAAAAAGAAGAACAAAACAAAATGAAGTTTAGTTAAGGCAGACAGAAGAGATGTCGCGTGCTCGTCGTGACGACAATGACAGCTAAGCACGAGACTGTCAAATCTTGTACATCACATCATTACTTTATCAGTTGATCTTCTGACCTATAGATTACAATGCCAGAGGACGTAAGGAGATCTTACAGGGTCAGAGCATACCTATAGCCTAGACTCCAATCTCTCAGCAGGCAAAACAAAAATAAGCCTCCAGGTTCTCAATTATAAAACTTTCTATTTGTTTTATTTGGTTCTGCTGGTTTTATTAGCAGAGGTATGTATTGGGGTTTGTGATCTCATCAATATTAATGTAATAGCTGCGACCACTTCACGTGTACTTCCTTCTACACATTGTGTGGAAATGAACAATCACGTGATATCTTATCTGGGGTCAGGGGGCATGAAGATAAGCAGTTGTGGGATAGACTATCCCGGCATGGCATGCACGACTGGTAGTGTCAAGACTGATCACTCGCCCCTTACACACCACTCGTCTAATAAGGACCCGGACTAGCACATGGATCTGGTAAGCATTTGACAATACTGTTAATTTTGGAAATATTTTTCACTAAGGGATGACAGAAGTGTAGATTTAGCCATTTTGGTTTAAAAAAAAAAATTAAGCATAGGCCCTACCACCTGTAAACCTAAGCAAAATTTTTATTCCGTTTCGATTCATTGAACAGGTGCTTCTGATACTATTTTTAAACCTCAGTTTGCTCCAACTGCTAGTGCATGCAGACTTTAATGGCCCTTTTCTGAGCTTCAAATTGGCGACATTTAAAAGCTACCTTCTCCCACAAAAATAGGGATGCAGTTATGACATTTTTCACAATATATACAGTATAATCACAAGACAGTTTAACTTTTCTGGGTAAAATATTTTTTTAACAAAAAGTATAAACAATATAACAAAATTCAAAAAGTAAATTTGAAAAGTAAGCGTCAAAGAACCTCTCATAAAAAATTCAGGTTCACATTTTAATATCTGTCTGAAGAGATAGAATTCAATTTTGATTGAAGAATCAATTTAATTAATTAATATCTCAGAAACAAACTGAGAAATTAGAATGAAAATTTAAACTTAAGTTTACACTTTTACTAACTGTGCAAAATTTTAAGTTTATAGGACAATTAGTTTAGGAAACCACTCTCAACACTTCAGTCTTCCCTTAAAGGGGGGATATACAGTAGGGTGGAACGAAAAACATCAACTTTCGATTTTCAATTTGTAATAGTGCGGAAAAGTTGCCTTTCGGTGTAAATAAGATAAATTTAAAATATGAAAAATATTGGAGTAGGTCTTGAGGTGCCGCAAGGAGGTTAAAGTTTCATAAAAACACACTTTTTGGAAATATTTCAAAGATTGTTACGTGTCTCGATTATGAAATAAAAAGTTTCAAATAGGCGTTATAATATGAATAGAAAGATAAAAACAGCTTTACTATCTTTACTGAACTTTACTGCTATTGTTTGTGATGGAACCGTTGTAAACACTGGACATAAAAATGATGTGATTTCTTTGATGGAAAAGGAAATAGGAAGACCTTTACAATGGTTAATTTGTTTGTTCCATGGTAATGAGCTACCATTGCGACATCTTTTTTGTCATTTAGATGGTAAAACGAAAGGACCCAATGAGTTTAAAGGCGAAATAGGTCAGCAGCTAGAAAACTGTGCTAATCTACCTGTGGTTACTTTCTTGTCAATTGAAAATAACCTTCCTCTTTTGGAGAACAAAAATGATTTAAGTACAGATCAAAAATATTTATTGGATATGTATATCGCTGTATCAAGTGGAAATTGCACACTAGATTTATCTTTAAGAAACCCTGGAAAAATTGCTCACTCCAGGTGGTTGACATTAGCCAACCGCGTGCTTAGATTGTATGTGGCAAGTGAAAATCCAACTGAAAATCTTAAGACTCTGGGTAAGTACATTGTGAAAGTGTATGCGCCTGTGTGGTTTAATATTAAGTTAAAACCTTCATGTACTTATGGTTCCAAACATCTGTTTAACCTTATCTCATATTCACGCTATCTCTCTGACGATCTCAAGAACGTTATAGACCCGATTATTGAAAGAAATGGGTACTTTGCTGCTCCGGAAAATCTCCTTTTGTCCATGCTATGTGATGAACGCAAAATTCAAAGAGAACTTGGTTTACGACGTGTTTTAAAAGCAAGAACAGAAAGTAGAGGCGGAGTCAGGAAGTTTAAAGTTCCAAAGATAAACTTTGATGCAAAGGATTACATCGACATGATCTCATGGCCTGAAAATGACGTAACTGAACCCCCCTTGTTCAAACATGTAGGCCTATCCAGTGACTCTCTCAAAGACTTTATACGGAAGGTGTCTGAAGCTGAACCAAATAGTAAAATGGATCCAGTTATCCGGTTTCCTCGGCTTCCTTGTCACACGCAAGTAGTGGAAAGAGCTGTAAAGCTGGTGACCGAATCGGCTCAAAATCTCTGTGGTTCAATCGCAAGAGAAGGATACATAAGAGCAAAAGTTGACTCACGTGTAAATATGCCAAAATTTAATGCAAAAAAAAAAAACAGTTTAATGTGGCAAAGAAGTAGAAACAAACCTTTTGCTGCTGTAACATTTTTTATCATTAAGGATACAGAAGTAAGAAATACAAAATTTGACATTACAAAATTTTTATTATTATTATTATTATTTGTAATTAATAATTTTTTCAATTCTAATGCTTATATATGTATTTAAAACTAAGTTTTATAACATTATATGTACGAAAAATTCATAAAAAATAATTTATCAAAATTTATAATTTCTCAATTTTTTCAATTTTTTTTACAAACTTTAAGCTCTTTGCGGCACCTCAAGATGTAGTATTGCAACCAAATTTTGTTTAATTCTTTTTGAGCCTAAAAGGCAACTTTTCCGCGCTATTACAAATTAAAAATCAAAAGCTGATTGTTTCGCAAAAGTGTTTGAAAAAATTGCAAAAAGTGTGTTTTTATGAAATTTTAACGTCCTTGCGGCACCTCAAGACATAACCCAATATTTTTCATATTTTAAATTTATCTTATTGACACCAAAAGGCAACTTTTCCGCGCTATTACAAATTGAAAATCGAAAGTTGATGTTTTTCGTTCCACCCTAATATACAGGCTGGGGGGGGGGGGGGGGGGGGAAACCTTGTAATTTGATTAATTAAATGAAGACTGTACAATCATCTTCATGTGAGTGAAAGAATTAAGTCGATACCGTTATTTTCAAAATTATGACAATAAATGTGTAAGCGCGTGCAACACCTCCACTCCACATTGTAAGCTAGCTCATTTCCCTTAACTTATATTTTTCAGAACAATTTTAATAACTTGTCAAGTTTTTAAGATAATGCCGTGAAATTTTGTACGCAACTGTCTTTTATACTTCTGAAGAGTACAATCTACTACTTTACTTACATATTTATAATTTTTGTTTTAAATAAAAATTTGTATAAAACAATTATGAAAATTTGAGCTTTTTGAAAGAAAGTGAAATTAAAAAAAGAATTCTGTTGCAGATATTTCAATTACTGTAGGCAGTTTTGTTTACATGACAATTAGGAAGAATAATAAAAAGGCATTGTTAAAAAATATTAATATTTATAGAAATTATCTATATAATACCATATCAGTGCACAAAAAACATGAACTTAAATGTGATCATAATTATCAATATTGGTAACAGTTATAAAGATTTTGAAAATACCCAAGATAGTAGAAGCAGTAAGTGTTGAGCATACCAAATTAGAAGGTGGAAGCATGATTGATTACTGAGAGAAAAAAAATATTTTTTAAACTCATTTTTAGTACCAGCAGGCCTACAGATATCTGCATATCCCTCCCTCTTCCCAGTGCTATTAGGTATACATTACACCAGAGGCGTAATGAGGGGGGTTTTGGGGGTTTGAACCCCCCCCCCCCCCCAATTAATTAAAAAAGGGAAAATTGTACTATTTATTTCATTATTGTAATATATCACCTTTTTTAAAAATCTGCTTATAAATTACTTAATATGAGTTTAAAGCGTGGGAAGCTTAAAACTCGTTATTGTGCATCTTAATTTTTAAAATTTTCCGGCAGAGGACACCGGAACACCCCCCTCCAGATGTTATATCCCCCCCCCATATGGTTGGCCTGGTTATGCCTATGCATTACACTACACTTCTACCTCACCATGCTTATTTCTTCTATGCAAATTTCATGCATCAGGTATTACCGTAATTTGTCGTAAGAAATGGAAAGATATAAGATTTAAAAAAAAAAAACATGCGTCTTCAATACTGTACAAAAAGGAGACCTATAGGACAGGGGCTTCTAATAAATTAGCAGGCCACATTCAGCACATGAGACACTGCCCACGAAGACAGGTTGATAAATATAAAATGTAATACGCTAAACTAACTGTGAGAATATGTTCATATGTATGATGCATTCTTTTCCATTATTGTTTTAATTCATCATTGAGTGTTCAGTTTTAGTGATATAAATTTTAAATATCTAATTTTAATTTGTAATTCTATTGTTTCTGTTGCTTAATTTGAGTAATTCAGGTCAACTTAACATAAGCAACTCAGAATTATGTGAAATACTGGTAGGTGATAAAGGCAATATGAGATTGGTTCAAGACTTTTTTTTAATATGTACAAGAGTAGGTACATAAAATATTATTAAAAATTTTCCTGCGTCACTGTAGAGCCATCTAACCCATCGTTGAAGTGCTTAGAGTAACCATAAGCAGTGATATTAATGATGCCACCATTATATTTTAATATTGTGCTTTGACAAGTGCATCGTATGGTGAACAAGTACACCACATGTGTAGTTTTGTAAGTATATTAGTTAATTATTTATATTTCCTTGATTATTTACTATTTCAGTAAGACTGTCATAGTATCTAATTACTTTTTTGGGAATCCAATTAAAGTTAGAAATCCAAAATAGTTATACTGAAAAAGAAATTAGTCTTTTCGCTCGAGCTATAGATGATGAACATGAAGAAGAAGTGGATATTTTGGAAACAAGATACATCATTGGTTAACTGACGTACATACTGTGCATATACAAAAGAACAGTTTCTGTTTACAGTAAATGTATGTGTAGTAAATCTAAAATGTGGAAATCCCTATCATTTTTGCTTTTTGGGCAGTTCCATGTGAGGTAATGTATACAACATGCATGTACATGTTTAGGGCCCACATGTTTTGCTGGCGGTGGGTGACAGGCAGGCAGGAGCCAGCTTTTCGCATTCAACTTCCCTACTTAGTTCTTAGAGCATGTATAAAATCTTTCTTTACTAAAGATGCTCATGTTGTACTCCCTCATCTAGACAGACTTATCAGGAAAACTCATTCTGATTGACACAATCAAGTTTGGGCATAGATATGTTTCTGATTTCATTCCTAATGTTTTCCTTTAGTTGTTCCAGTGTGTGCAAAGATTTGTCTTGTCTAACTTTCCTATCATAATGAAGGACTTCTTGTATACGATACGGATTTTCAGTACTCCAGTACCGATTGACATGAGTATTCACGCAGCAATTACCATAATATAAAACTGTGAGATCACTAACCTAAATAGCAAAGATCAACATTGCATACAGTGAGTTTGAACTTACTTTCTGGGATAAAATGGCTTTAACTGAGAAGCGTGCGCTCGTTTAGAGCAAATACAATTAATATTTCTCCCTTTAAACTCTCAGCATGGCTTGCCGAACAAACACATCAAGGCTTTCTCCTTCTCAAGTTAAATGACCACAGAACAGCTCCTGTGGTAGTATTGAAACATCAGGGTGGGCACTCACTATGACATAATTATTTTGTTATCCAGCATTTAAAAGTTCTGTCTACAAATATTGCCATTTTCCTCTTTATCTTCTACTCTACAATCCTCCGTCCATGGTAAATTCCACCAATGTTTTAATCATTTTACAGAATATAAAAATCATACAATATGATCATAATATAACTTATATCGCAATATCTTTAAAAAATCTTACTGTGCATCACTAATATTACAAAAGTCTTCTCATGATGAAATACATTTAAACCTGCCAAAAGCAATTACCAGTCATTCTTCTGAAAAATTGCCATTGGTACAGGTGACCACTAAATTAAGGTTATAAAATTTTCGAAATCAACGAAGAGGTCTGGTTCATCAAATTAATGATAGCTATCCTAGTCCCCAACGCCAGTGGTACGATCTTTGAAGTGCTGTTTCTTTAATGCAAGGAGGACACACTCATCAAAAGTAGCGTGAACTGTATTTACACTGTCATGTGTCAGCTGGAAACGAGAAGCAAACAAACACTGAAATTTTGTATTATTATTAATATTATTGGGTTAACTTTGTAACAGAGGTTGTTACGTGTTTTGATTTGAGAGCGCAAACTACTGTTTACCCCCCAATAAACAAAAATATAATCCGGTAGACCGCAAACGGAAATGCCAACACTTGATGCACTGAGTGGGGACGAGAAAAAGGTTGCTTCATAAAAGAAAAGCACTCCACCCAGACAGTCTTTGAACATATTTTTGACTTTGTGATGACCTATGTGATAGTTTCAAGGGTGAACAAAGTATTCTTAGTGATTATGACTGGCCGTTTAATCTAGTTCATTTGAAGAAATTTGAGTGGCCACTGACCGCGGTATGAGGTGGCCTTTAAAGGGAGGGGATATTAACACAGGATTTGTGGGAAAATTAAACAGTTCCACGGAAAAATGGTTGTTTACAGCTAAATGAAGGTGCCGTTTAGGCAGGTTTGACTGTACAATGAAAAGCCTGTAGACACACACACCAGCCCTACATCTGAGGATCCCATGTCATTACCATTTCCCCCTCCAACAGAACTTCATTGTTGCCATTACATGTAAGGGATGTAGGTAAACAATACCAAATACTGTTCCTGTGCCCAAGGTTGTAGGTTCGATTCCAGCCCCGGTCGATGGCATTTATGTGTGCATAAATGTGGCACGCCCATTTCTGAAGATTTACAGGCATGTAAAAGAACTCCTGCAGGACAAAATTTCGGCACACCGGCGACGGCCACAGGCCTAAGTTACAGTACATCCCCGTCATTAAATAACCATATACCAACCAACCAAATATAGTATCATCACTCGCACCTAAGAGTTTGTTTATAAGCTGAAGAGTTTCCTCTGTAAATTCAGGATTTCCTTCAAATGTAAGGGGATGATCACAACAAATATTCAAGGCTAGTAGGGGAAGATCCTGTTGTAATGTTTGGAAGTTCGCAGAAACTGCCGATTTGCTTATTTTTTTTACCATTTTGCAAAACACAGAAGGGAGGTAACAAGTCCGCTAGAGGGATGAATTTAGAAAGAAGGCAGGAACAGTTCCCGTCATATATTATGTCTGGGAATTAGAAACATTTTCAAAGTTAACTTGCAGAGAAATTTAAGAAATCTATAACACCAAGGAGGATAAAGAGATGGGAAATCAAAGATATACCCTTGCCTATAAGTATGAGAAATGCACTGCTCAGGAATTTAAATGCCTGGCATATATACAAAAGACACCATGCAGCAGGGTTGTGAACGGATGGCTTGAGGGGTTAATGCAAGGCTGCTATGGAGTGTAAAGACGCTGAATCTACAAGTTACCAAGCAAATGCACTATCTGCAGCAGAGATTACTAATGGGGATTTCTTGAATATTTCATGGACTTGTAACGGTGTGTTTTATCACCTAAATAACAGAGGTGAGATAACCAATTGGTAGCATACGTCAGTAGGAGTTCAGTGCATCCTGTAGAGCTGACCTACTGATATCACAGCAGGTAGTTATTACAGTATCGGTGTTACAACACATGTGCAGCTGTGACAGGTTACGCACTGGCTGACCCTGAGTCCAATGCTTATCAGTTCAGGGCCAGACCAGAGTGGTCTGTCACTAAAATGTGAAAACTGTTCTTCCCATTCTAACAAATCTCACATACACACTTGGAACCACAAAATCAAGCAAAGGTAAGAATAAATCCTGCTGTCTAAACCCTGCTTCACAATACAATAGAATTAGCACAGTCAAATTTTAACAAATCAAGTGAAAAAATCCAGGAAATTTGAAATTTGGTATGGTTGTTCGTTAGTACCTACAATAAATCATACTAAAAGTACTGGTAAGTGAGGTGCTTGCAGGGGAGCTGTTTAAAGGTAGGCTTTGTACATTGTTTTTGCATTTATGCCCGTAACTATCAATATTAGTGAAAATTGTTCCATATACTAAAATAAAATAGGCTAAATAAAATTTCCTACAAAAAAAGTCCTATTCATTTTGTCAGAAGATTATTACTTTCAAAGTTATAGAGTAGAAAAGTTTTCGGTATTTCAAAAACTAATCATTTATGGATATTCAAAGCAACAACAACTTTGAATTATGCATAACTTATCATTTAATATTCTTATTTCATCGGGTACATCCTCCTATTAATTTCTGTTGTAGGATTAATACTTTCAAAGTCATGTCTTCATCTATAATTGCTATGTCATCCTTAAAAGCTGCTTTATCAATTCCACATCACACAATGCTAGCATCAGCAACACCCTTAGCAACGAGGAAACTACAATATAGCTTAATCTCAAGTGCATACGAAGATAATAGCCAAATTAAAAATTTTAGTTGCTGTTATTTTACATATCACTGATTTTACAGGAAAGTAAAAAAAAAAAGTACTGTATCATACCTCATAACAGCATCACATGAACACGGTGCAAGCTGTACTGTAAGAACTAGAAACACGTCTTATTCGCAACATTTTATAGTAGGCTATTTGCTGAATTGTGATCTAGCCATGCCTGACAATTTATACCTGTTGCACTTTTTGTTCTTTACATATCATAACTAGGGCCCGGAAGTTTATGAAAAATCATATTTTTAATAATGCGCTCTATTACGTGGTAGTGTTAAAATGTGTACAAGACATGAAAGATCTTAATAACAGAAGATCGATGGTTTCATTTTGCATAGCTGTACATTTTGTTAGTTTTGTAATAATGATATTAAATAAAGACAACTTAAATAATAAATATAACGATAACTTACTTCACAATAATTTACTGATTCAAACAATAAAAATTACTCATGCATAAATGAACTGAATTAAATAGCCTACGAACTAACTTATCCATTAAATATAACATTGCCAGTTGTAAAACAAGGAGCCTTGACTTCCATTCAGACAATGTCTGACCTTTGCTTTATGAACCATACAGAGATCTGCCTTGTTGTTCTGATACATAGTAAAGACATTGTTTTAGCAATCGACCCAACTGGTTTCCACTTCCTAGTAATGCTAATTCTGAGACTCAGAATCCTCGATTACATAACGTTCTTTGAGCGCTAGGTATCCTGATGGAATCAAATAAACAAACTAAAAGACACATCTTGGCATCTACCCGGAATTTCTCAAATCCTGATGACATAGCTGACAGCATCTACAATCTGACTTTCCTGAAAATTTTCACATCCTATGCATTATCATTTGTCAATATTTTCAAGAGGAAAATATTTGTTTAACAGAAAACACATATCTGAATCCGAGATGTTTGCTGGGAAGAGTATTTTAATGTACAGTAGGCTATGTACTGAGAGATATGACTACACAGATGGCACGATCTAATCTGGCAGGTCATTATGTCACTATTGTTTTCCACTCTGCTCTATGAAAACCTGCTAGATCTGCGTTACTAATAACTAATTTTGACTCGCTTCATGTTACAAATGTTGATTTCCATTGGTTTCCGACTCAATTTCTACCTCACTTTCCACACTACTGAAGTTTATTATTAAATTGTTCACTACTTCGTCCATTGAAATGCTGGCAAAATTATGTTTCAATTTTGTTGTGTTTTTTTACATTTAATTGACTATCTGCTTGGCCTAATGGTCAGCGTTACTGATTAGTGTTCTGTAGATATGGGTTTGTCCCCCATACCTCTTCAGATTTTTCTGAAGCATTGGTATTGATGTTCTGAAATGGAGTGCACTCAGCTTTGTGACACCAACTGATAAAGAATTAGCGACTCCAGTCTCAATAAAAGCCATAGTAGTCAGCAGTCAGACCACAATGCTATTTGCATATTGTAAATGACTTGCAGTTGGATGGTCGGTCCAATCACTAGAGGCATGTAGGGCCAGGTTTTCTTAAAAATTGTTATTATTTTCTGGACAGCCCTAAGTGATATTCCTATTGATATTCCCTCTCTTTCCTCAACCTTCTCGAGTGGAATAGTTATTCGAAGTCTCCTCAGTCATAAATTTATGAAAATTGCTAATAGGATTCTTTCTTCTAATTACATAATCTCCTTCCAGTTAATTTACTCATTTCAGAAAAGTGAACGATTAGATAAACAACCTAACAGCTGAAAATTACACTAAATGAGAAAATGTAGCCTACCTTAAACTAAATTAAACCAAACTAACCTACTGTAATTTCACATTACACTGGAGACGGCAAACAATATTAGTCTTAATAAAGATGTGATGATTAATAAATTACAATAATTATGACAACTTAAAAGGCGCTCATGAAAATAACAGACAGAATATTTTCTTAGTAATACTACTGTCTCAGAATTTAGCAAAGCCAACAGAGGAAATGTTTTCTTTCAGAGCCATACAATACAGTTACTTAGAGGGTGGGTTTGCCCAGAGGCTAAGCAGTGACTCATTTCAATCCTGTTTTCAACGGTTTTCACATGCCAGATTTCAGTGCGGTATCTGTACTATAGATGAGGTACCGTACTGAAGAATACAAACCAAAGATCAACCATGGGCAACTTATGATGCACAGGTGCACCAAAGCTGGTTGTCTATATGCGTATCAGGGTTACAAGCAAGGTTCGAATCAAACATTTTGACAAGGGAGGAAAGTAAATGTGGGTCCAATACAGACCTACTAACATAATTATATTAAATCTCATATACAGTATATTAATATAAATAAATGTAGGAATAGTAAACCTTCTGAAACCTGAGAGAGACGTATTAATTCCTTCATTTTCCCTTTCATTCAACAAGCTGTCTCAATGTGTATCTTACAGTTTCCATGCCATAATAGCAGTTGAGATATTTTTTGCAAATTTTTTTGGAGAAGCACCTTTTAGCAAGATAGCCTATAAGTAATGTTGGGTTGGACACACTACACTCGATCAGCTGATAAAGAAAGTTCATAGTCTGTTCAACTATGTAAATTTTATCCTTGTTATTCATGTAAATTTCACACTAGTACCGTAAAATTGGAATTCATAAATTTTGAAGTTCCCCAAAGCAATCAGTAGGCCTATTACAGTACTTTCTCTACCTTACAGGCCATTTATTTTGTGGCTTTTGGAATATACCAGTAGCATAAATTATGGTAATGTAAAAAAAGAGCAGTATTTAAGATATCAAAATGGTGTTAAAACATGCAAACACCACAACCCACAAATGTAAGAAATGTCTACTCACCGCCTGGCGCATGTTCTTCGACACATAATTTTTTGCCTCCTCAATAGCAGCTTGCTTCTCTGCTTCAAGTTCTTCCACATGCCTAGTAAGAGTCTGTTCATTCTTGCGCAGTGTGTGCAGTCCAACATCTATTTCCGTGATCTTTGAGCTCCCCAGCTTAATCAGGGTGGGATTACCACCTTGAACAGCTGCTTGCCCTTCTCTACGAAGCCCATGGGCCAACACAAGCGTTTGCTGAAGGTCTGGTTGACCCCATAGGGTTGCCAATTCTGCCAGTTCCAGCAGACATTCCTTGTTCTGCTTTGCCATGAACTCGTTTCCAAGCGCCTAAAAGTATAAAATTAGTCATTAATATTTAAATTTATCTAACATCAAGCTATATCGCGGGTGTGCGGGCAAAGAGAGTTAAGTCCATCATCCTCGTATGTCCATAGAGTTATAGATAAAAATGTTCTCTACATTTGTGTTGTAGATGTAGATGTAGATATCTCGTCCTGTAGATCCTGTGTTGAGCGGGGCTCAAGGATATAGAACACGTCAGATCAAAAAATACATGCATGTTATAACAATAATATAGGTCTACAGAAACTGCAAGCTGCCAAATTTATCCAAGCTGGAAATATTCCTCCAAATTGTAGAAGGTGTGAGTTATTAAAAATTCCTTGACAGCTGTTTTGAAAGGTTTGATCTTTTTTTGAATACATAATAATTTAATGTTGTTTGGAAGCTTGTTATATATCTGTACTGCAGAATAATACGCACCCTTTTGAAAGAGTTTTAACGAGTTATTTGGTCTGTGTAGATCATTCATGTTTCTGGTAGTACGTCCATGTACACTAAAATTAGTTTGAAATTTATCAATATTATTCACTACAAAACACATAACAGAGTATATATACTCCCCTGTAAGAGTGAGGACTCTTAATTTTTCAAACAGCGGTTTACAAGATTCCCTTTTTTTCTTTCCACATATTATTCTTATTGCCCGCTTTTGAAATCTAAATATTTTCTCCCTATGGGTAGAGTTGCCCCAGAAAATGATCCCGTACGTCATTACCGAGTGAAAATATGCAAAATATAGGGTGACTGTACCAGTGGTTGAACACTTAAGATATTCTTCACACTTACATTCCAATAAAAATTAAATGGGTGACCCAAAGTAAAATTGGTAAAAAGGGTCTGAAAGAGCAACTTTTATTCTACAAAAACATGGTACAGGTTGTAAGTCTACAAACATGCATTTACAAATTGTGTCCTGTTATACAAAAAATGGCCCATTTCACCAGTACTTGAGCAACCTGTTCCAGTAACTGAACACTAAATGCACCATAAGTTGAACACTAGCCTTTAATAGTATGAAATGTAATCAAAATTCTAGTCTAGCTATCTAGTTACAGTAAAACCCCCTTTTTACACTTTTCAAGGGACCGATTAAAAAAAGTGTAAATGGCAGGAAAGTGTAAATTGCAGGAAGTGTAATAGCTGTAATGTTATATATTGCAAAATTTAATACTTGAAAATAAATATAAATACCTATGTACACTTACATTATCTATACAAAATATGTTGCACATTGCAAAGAAATGCATTTTCTATTGTTTTATTTCAACTTCATAATACCGCCAAAAATCATGCAAAACAAAAACACTGGCAATGATTCAAATTACGATGAATTATGCTATTTGAATAACTACAATACATTAAAAAGCAGTAAATTGCACCCGCACAGAAGAAAACCAACTTCACCTGGACTAACACAAATAAAAACTGACACTGCGTCTAAGAGAGTTGGCAACATAGCAGAAAATTTTGTTAAGGGAAAGCAGTTCTTCATTGAAAACCAATGTTGCCAATAAAGAAAATGTGTAAATGGCAGGAAATGCAACTGTTTGAAAGTTGTTAATGACAGGAACACTATGTATTATCGGAATAGGATAAAAGATGGGTCCAGCAGAAAATGATGTAAAAGGCAGGAAAATGTAAATGACAGGAATGTAAAAAGGGGGTTTTACTGTAGTAACAAAGGAAATATGGAAAGCTAAATTATTTTGATTGGCCCAAATTTTAAATGTTTTTCATTGTACAAGGTACTTATTTTCATAAGTTGTCACTCTTACGGTCATTATTTCTTAAACATGTCTTCAGTTTTTTCTTCTTATATACATTCTGGTGTGAAACCGGTACCTAATCCGCCCTTCTGACCCTGTGATGTTAGGTTCATCTAGTTTCTGTAAGATAGGCTTCCTTTTGTCTTCGTGAAGCAGTTTTTCTGTTTCGTCATCTTCGTTTTCAGATGATGGAAGCAAAATCACATCATCTAAGCTGTCCCCACTTTCTACCCATTTCTCGCTGGGTTCAGAGTATTCTTCCTCAATAGGCCTGCTTGTTTTTCGTTTCCTTGCAGGTTTTTCTAATGTCCACCGGCGTGGTCTTGTGGTTAGCATTGCTGACTACAGATCCGTTGGCCCGGGTTCGTTCCCCGGTGCCTCCTCGGATTTTTCTGAGGTAGGGAGGACTAGTAGGGGTGCACTCAGCCTCGTGATTCAAATTGAGGAGCTACTTGATAGAGAAGTAGCGGCTCTGTCATGGAAACCACCATTAACGACCGTGGGTGTCGGAATGCTGACCACATGCCCTCCAATCCTGCCATCTGCCTATGGTAGATGACGCAGCAGTCGGGTGGTAGGTCTTGTCCCTTCAGGGATATTGCGCCATGGAGAGGTTTTTCAAATTTGTTTTTAGATGCTTCTTTGGCTTCCAGTATTCTTTTCTTTTCGTTTTCATTCACAATGTCAGCAACAGTCTCCATCAGTGTTTGGAGCTTCACAGGAAAATCATTCTTTGCGTTGGCATGGATCCAACTCACCAATAAATTTTCTTCCTCTTTTGAAAGGATGGTTTGAGGCCCCATTTTGCATACCATAGGCACCTTACCGGTAACTTTATTTGAGAGTATGCTCAAAGGAACATTAAAATCTCTAGAAGCTTTTCTAAGACCCAAACCTTTGTTTACAGTCTTTACCGCCTTCATCGTTGTCTCTTCTTTACGGTACCTCCTGTTCTGTGTTACGGGCAATATTTTCATTTAATTCTTCCATTTCATTCATCGGCAGGAGAAAAGGGAACAATAAACTTGCTTCTATTGTTGATTTCAGGGACGCCAGTGCATAAACACACCAGTAGTTGAACACCAAAAGAAGTGTTCAACTACTGGTTCCAAGTAATTAATGTTTATCTTAAACTCATATAATGATTTCCCATAATTTTCCCTAAACAAATACTCAATTTCATTCAAATATAAGCATAATATCAAAAGCACCAGTAGATGTACAGCTGTTCATCTACTAGATTTGGTTGTTTTTGTGTGTTCCAGTAAATGAACATGCTCATTAAACCATAATGCAAGAAGAATTATGTTAATTATGCTGGTATACAAACTTTTCAATCTCTACAGTATCCAAAGAAATCAGATTGTTGGCAAAAATGTTACTCAACTGACTATAAAACACTTATAACAACAAGCATGTCAGTTACCATTTCTTAATCTCAATCCTTGCTCAGAACAAAAGATGATGAATGGTTTCCTTTAAACATCTACCACACTACAAAATGGATGACAAAGCTTCTGAAAATTGTGGAGCAGGTTGACTAAACCTCAAACCATAAATAGCACTCTTTGGAGAAACAAAAAATTTCCTTCAGACCTTATCAAATGTACCTAAACTCACCCTGTTCAACTACTGGTGACTGTTCAACCACTGGTACAGTCACCCTACCATAAGTAATGCATCCTGTTTTAATATATTATTCAAAATTCTTAAAGCAAAGCATGCTGAACTCAGTTTTGGACTTATCATTTCTATGTGTGTCTTCCAGTCAAGATTTTGGTCAATTTGCAGTCCTAAAAATTTTACATTGCTAATTTCTTGTATGATTTGTGTTCCATAATTAATTTCAAGATTTGAGATACATCTGTTTTTTGTCCTAAATTGTATAAAATGGGTCTTATCAATATTAAGTGTCATTTTATTAGCCAGAAACCATGTGTTTAACTCGTGAAAAGCCTTTGTAGCTATTCTTGATAAATGTTCTTGTGACGTTCCTGTTACAAGTACACTAGTATCATCTGCGAAGAGCAATACCTTTGATTCGTCACTTAAGTTATAGGGCAAGTCATTAATGAAAATTAAAAAGAGCAAAGGTCCCAGTATTGATCCCTGAGGTACCCCATTCTTAACAATCCCTAGGTTAGATTCATTTCCATTTATTATTACCTTTTGAGTTCTAGCAGAAAGATATGATTTGAACCACTTAAGTGTTAAATTATCGAACCCATAATGATCCAATTTTTGAAGTAATATTTCATGATTTATACAGTCAAATGCTTTAGCTAAGTCGCAGAAAATTCCCAGAGCATATTTCTTTTTATCTAACGCTTCCAATATTTCTGTAGTAAGTTGAAATGTAGCATTCTCAGTGGACATGCCACTTCTAAATCCAAACTGAGATGAAGTAAGAATGTCATTCAAATTAAGATAGTGTATTATGCGGTTGTACATGACTTTTTCAAAAACTTTTGAAAAAGAGGTTAAGAGAGATATAGGTCTGTAATTTGATGGTAGATTTTTGTCACCTTTTTTAAAGAGGGGCTTAACAATAGCATGCTTCAGTCTTTCTGGAAATATTCCATTTTCTAATGAACAATTGCATATGTGACTAAGAGGTTTACTGAGTTCCGATGAGCAGCTTTTTAATAACTTATTACTTATCTCATCCCATCCAGACGAGCTTTTACTTTTGAGAGACTTGATTATATTTTCAATTTCTATGTGGGAAGTCAGGTTCAATTGAAATCTATGGTTCCAAACTGTAGATTTTGTTAGTAGGTCTACTGCCTTAATGTTAATATTATTTATAGGAATACATTTCTCTGCAATATTTATAAAGTGACTATTAAAAGCATTTGTAATGTCTGATAAATTGTCTAGTTTTATGTTTTGGTATATTAATGATGTACAATCATTGTTTCCCTTTGTTCTCCCCGTTTCGTTTTTTATTATATTCCATACAGTCTTAACTTTATTATTTGATTTATTAATTACTTGTGAAAAATGCCTACTTTTTGCTTCTTTGATTACTTTCTTCAGTATGTTGCAATACTTTTTATAGTATTCCTTATGAGCTTGGTTGTTACTGGTTCTATATTTTAGGTAGAGCTCTCTTTTGTTTGCACATGATATTTTAATACCAGCAGTTAACCATGTGTTATTCCTTGAATTAGGTAAATTAGCAGTTTTCTTTTTTGGAAAATTTGCCTCAAAATGTCGTGACACTATGTTTAGGAATTCACTTAATTTACTATCTACTTTGTCATAGGATAACATAGATTCCCAGTTTTCATTCGCAAGATCTTGTTTGAAATTTAAAATTGAATCGTCATTCATTACTCTAGTCATATTACTATGAGCATGTTTACTGTTCGAATTTACTTTAATATTGTTCAGCACTAACATTTGTGCATCATGATCTGATAATCCATTTAATATTGGAAGTACTTTAAAATTAAAATGTTTTTCTATATCTATGAATATATTATCTATTGTTGTTTGGGAGTCGTCCTGAATTCTCGTTGGAAAGTTTACTATGAAATCTAGATTATAGCTACCCAATAAAGATATCAGTCTGATCTTCTTCTCGCTATCAATTGAGAAATCTACATTAAAGTCCCCACACAGGATAATATTTACATTAGTACTATACAGTGAATTAAGAACCCTTTCTAACTGATTTACAAAATAATTGAAATTACCTGATGGTGCCCTGTAAATGGCTAGTATTACAAATGTATCATTGTCAAAATTCAATCTGGCTGAACAACACTCAAAATCCTGTTCTTTACAGAAGGAACTTGTGTCTATATCACTGAAATGTAAGTTTCTTTTGATAAATATACTCACACCTCCACATTTAATGGAATGTCTACAAAATTTTGAACATAGTGAAAAATTATCAATTTTTAATTGTTCCAGATCTGTTTCTGCACAGTGGTGTTCCGTTAGACAAATAACTTGAATTTCCTGTTTATTAGAATTAATTGTATCCTGAATGGCTAAGTTAAATTCTTCAATTTTATTTTCAAGCCCCCTTATGTTTTGATGAAATAGTGCAAATGATTTATTAGTTCTAGCTATAGGCCTAAGTGTTAAGTCCAGTAAGTCATATTCAAAATTTTACGGTAGTTATGGATGTGTGCCTTATGGGTTTATCCATCTCTAAAGCGATGTTGGGCGGGTAAAACATGTTAAGTCTCTCTAATTCTCAGTAACTAGAAAGTGGACTTTCTAAATTAAAACTGGGGAGTAATTACCTTGCAAGCAGAAACATAAACAAGCCGGGTGTTTTCATCTATCGCAGCCCTCTTTATGATTGAATCTTTGACTTTAGTGAAAGCCCAAACCGTAGGTTTCTTCACAATCCAGTCCACTGTCCAAGCAGTCCATGTTTGCTGAGGTGGATTGCGAATAAACTCAGCCTCAGGTACTAGTTCTCCCGATCTGCAACATGATACACGCAAAAGATTGGTTTATACACTAGGTCTACGCTTATTTCACACAAATACAGCAATCGACTTCATTGACAACATACTTGTACATGTCCTCCACCATAACCGGGAAACACTGAGGAGATATTCCATTCCTTAGAAATGATTTGTTTAAGTCACTCAAAGTGAATACAGGACGTTTATGATGTGCGCACCATTTTTCTAACACTGAAGTCCAAAATTTCATTTTGTCACCATAATCTAAAGGATTTTGCTCTTGAGTCCGAAACGCAGTATATAAGTAATTAATTCTAGTTTTATCATTCCAACAATCAATGAATTGAGAAAGATCATTGGTGCACATTTTATTCTTATCCATATTTTCTCATAAAATCACACCTTTCCAAATTATGTCAGCCATTAAAAACAACAACTGAAGAACGGTCGAAAACAACGGAGTTGCCAACAAGAGAACACGCCAGAACTGCGCACGAAATGAAATGGACAGTACAGCATTTTTTTTTATAGAATTTTAAAACGTAGCAATAGCAATAAAGTGCGACAAATAAAATAAAAATATTCGTTATTATTATGTAGTACTTGAAAGCAGTCTGGAATTAAGAGGATCGGGAAATAGAAAGTAATGACGTGTGCAGTGAGGCTCTAGATAGATGCATTTTTTTAATATAATCATTGTAAGTTTATGGATAAATTACTGTTATTCATAAATTTATCAGACCTAAATATTAAGAATGTCAGGTAGAATGTGGGAGAATTACTGAACATTTTCGTCCAGTCATGCAGGCAGAAAGATCACTGATTTTTTTTATAACATTTGATATCATTGGCAACACTGAAAAGCTAAAACAAACTAAAGAGAGCAGCACTATCGTGTGCAGCTCAATGGCCGCAGTAGTATTACAGAAGTGTAGTTAAGTTTCTTAACAGATCACATTAGTTGCATGTCAGCCAATATGATGACGTGATGAATGCAGGTGTACTTAAGTGAGAAAACATATTATCAGTGAATAGTAATTTTTAAAAAAATTTCATCGCTTATAGCAAGTAATCAAAATGTTCAAAGGTAAGTGGAGTATGAGCATTTGACATTGACTACGCCTATCCACGTTCAGATGACGACGTTTCGTTACAAACATGACAGTGCACTTAAAATCGCTTGCTCACGTGATAGAATACGCCTAACAGAGGTCAAGGCGACTAGTATTACATAAAAATCTTTTTTGTCTTTACTTCAATTGATTGAGACCTACTTAGGAAAAATAGGCCATGCCACTTGAAAGAATGTCACATCCTTGAATGCACTGCTAGACACTGAAATTGCGTTAACACAGTTATAATTATTTCAGCTAAACATTTGCGGCTGCTTGTCATATCCTGGATTGATGGGACCTCACAGTTGTAAAGACTGCCATCGAGGCCAAATAATGGCAGGCTACAGCCAAGACGACTTCCGGGTGCCTGCCATGGAGAATGGCTTTGACGATGTGGAAAATGCTATTCCATGTAAGTAAAAATAATTAATAAGTTTTAACTAAGTTGTATTGATACTAAGTAAATAGGCAAAATCCTAGATGGGGTTAGCCCCATACCTAAGTTTCTCAGTATGAAGACCTCAAACTAATTCATAGTGAGAATACTTAGTGTGCCTCACAGTACTACCTATGACATAACTTGTCTGTCTGAGGGGTAGACCAATAGGGCAATCAGTCATAGGAGAGAGGTTCCATCTGGTGCTGTGAATAGAACTCCGGCTTAGCTCAGTTGGTAGAGCATTGGCGCGAATAGCTAAAGGTCCTGGGTTCAAGTCCCAGGGTCGGAGGAATTTTTTTCCTATAATATTATCATGTAATGTCAAACAGAGACAATAATCTGTGGTTCAAGAATGCTTATGTATCTTAATTCATAGTTACAATCAGTGGCGACTCTTGGTTTTTTAGTTGAGTAGGATGGTGTGGAGAGAGCTAATTAACCCATTCACTACTATTGACGTACATATGCGTCGCCGGAAAAAATGCATAAAGGCTGAGATGTAAATTTAATACAATAATGCTTTATTGTAAAATATGAAAATATTTAACCATGTATGAAAACTGTCGTTTGCGGAAATCAGCTATTCCACTATAATTTTAACTATTCCGCTATATAATAGTTGATATCAAACTTGATATTGCTCCAGGAATACTTATATTGAAATATAAACAGCACTGTAAAGTTTAATAATAACTAGGCCTATAATATATACCAAGAAAAGAAATAAATAAATATTAATAAAAATATGATCACTCCCCTCTTAGAAAACAAGCTATCGAACGTGAGGAAGGACTGTACTGTAAGACGTCCTCAACTTCCTCCATATGAAACTGGCTTCTCACCGCCTTTTCCCTTCCCCCTTCACTTGCCAGAGCTTTAACAACGGCATGGATACACTGAGGACATCCTCTCAAATACCAACCTGCTCAAAACAACCTAACCTAACTTCCTTCCCGAGTGCTCTACAAAAACGCTGTTTTGTTATTTTATTGTTTTAATTTTGACAATGAATGCTAGTAAACATTTATGTAGATGAATTATGAAGTGTAGGATGATCCTCACATCCTATATGGAATAATCGCCACTGGTTACAATACTAACCAGAATGTCCAGTGGTGGCAATTATGTTCTAGATTAGCGACAAGTGACATGTAAGCTAGATTAGTGGTAGTTAGTTTAGGAATAGTGATAAAAGTTTAGCGGTGGCATACTAAATTGTGCATGTTTTGTTATGTGGTATATTAAATCTGAAGCGCGTTTCCTTATGTTGCTAATGTAATAATAATAAGGAATTGCGCACAATGTTGCTAATGTAGTTTGGAGGATTCAGTTGCAATGTGACGTACAGCCAGAGCTGTAACGTTTAATCATAATAAGGTTATACTTATAGCAGGTGAGTTGGACCACATCACTCGTGAAGCCATTGTCTCTCCCAAGAACAAAATATACATTTTTTTTTAGCTGTATAGAGAAGAAAATTTTGTTCTGAATGTGGCTAACCCCATTTGGGATTTTACCAGTTTTTCTTGTTTACAGCAATGCCCTGGTTTGGAATGGATATTGGGGGCACTTTGTCAAAACTCGTATACTTCGAACCCAAAGACATAACGCCAGATGAAGCTGATGCTGAAGCAGAAGTACTGAAGAACATCCGTCGTTATCTAACCAAAAATTCAGCATATGGAAAGACAGGGCACAGGGATACTCATCTTCAGATGGATAATGTGATAATCCGAGGGCGGAGAGGTACTTTGCATTTCATTCGATTTCCCACATCTGAAATGGGTAATTTCCTTCTGCTGGCACGACTCAAGGGAATGGCAACTCTGGTGACAACTGTAAGTGCTACAGGGGGAGGGGCATACAAGTTTGAGGAAAACTTCCGACGAGAATTAAACATGAAGTTGGCAAAACATGATGAGTTAGATGCACTGATCCGTGGCATGCTGTATATCGAAACTAACAATCCCTGTGAATGCTACTATTGGTCCAATCCCACAGAAGATGAAAGGTGTGAGAAGAGGTTCTACGACTTCAGTGATCCATATCCATTTTTGGTAAGTAGGTATTTAACAGCATTTCATCACATAACCATCCTCTGAAAAATGGAACATTTTAAAGCAGTTCTTGTTAAGCACAAAATAGTTTTGGATAGGCTTAAATAATAAATAATTACTGCATAATAATTTATAATCAAATATTTGAGGTGCAGTTTAAGTGTTCTGATACTCAAATTATACTCTACGAAGTAATTTCACATATTTTAATTATTCCAAACGTCATCCATGCTAGATTACACAAGTATTGGCTGCTCTTACAGTCAGTACATTATGTTTCAAAGAAGTAAGAGAAAACTTAAGTTAATCGTTTATTTTATTTTAGCTTATTTTTTTCCTATTCCCCAAAAATATGTTATGTTCAATGAAGTATTACAAGAGGTGTTGCTATTCATTTGGTGGTCTATTCCAGTTCTGTGAACCAATCTGGGAAAGTTATCATTAATTTGTTTAATAAAAATTTATTAGGAGTTAATTTTTGTGTTTAATTGAACATAATTTTATATTATCTGAGAAATATGTTCACTTTGTAAGGGAGAAGTTGCCACAAAACTGTTGTGAATTATGAACGCATCCTTATAAAATTAAAACTTCTTCTCTTATCACGTAGAGTCGACTACAAAAGAATTAATCATTGTGTTTCAGATAGTGAACATTGGTTCAGGAGTGAGTGTTCTAGCTGTATACGGACCTGGCAACTACAAGAGAATATCAGGCACAAGTTTGGGTGGTGGTACATTCCTTGGTCTCTGCTGCCTCCTCACTGGCTGCAACACATTCGAGGAAGCCATTGACCTTGCAACTGGCGGAGACAACACTAGAGTAGATAAACTAGTGAGAGACATATATGGTGGGGATTACGAGAGGTTTGGACTTCCGGGAGACTTGGTTGCCAGCAGGTGAGACATCTTGCTCTTGGAGTTTTCTTGGGTGGTTTGGTTTCATTTGATTACTTCCGGTTAATAGACTAATTATCAGACCACCTGTGATTTAGTAGATAGCATTTTCTACAGCGTTCTGCAGGCTCAGGTTCTCCCTGGTATCACTTTAAAAATTTTCCGAGGGAAACCTGGAAATACATAGTTTTGCGAGGACAGCTGAGAAAAAAAATGCTGTATCGAGAGCACAGCGGCCTGAATCTAGCATACTCTATATGTTGTTTTCATATTTGCAATAAATAGAAAGGACAGTATGTATACTTCACTATTTAGTTGATATTTTAAAATTAATATAGAGCTATATTAAACTTTTTTCTGTTAAATTTATAGAGGGAAGATGTATACATGCTTCTTGTAGAAACATCTGACAGGATTGTAGTCAAGTCTATTCAATATCAATAACGAGATAAGGCTACCGAGAGCATGATTTTTACATTCTTTTGTTCAGACTTGATGTATTTCTGTTACATATAGGTTTTGCAAGTAACACCAATTATAAAGACACATCAAAAATATCCATAATGGCTGTGGGAGTCAGCAATCCTGTGTATGCCAGTGTGTCAAAAGATGAGGTAGATGATGTAGTGGTTCGATGGTAGGCCTATTCCTCCTGGGATGTAGTGCCACTGATTAGTATAGTGGCTGGATATTAAAGAAAGGATAGTTCATACAAAAGTCTTAGATCTGTTGTTTCTTGTGTTGTTAATAATAATACCAACAAGATTCTGTAATACAGGAATAGTATATAATATAATTTCCATATCCAGATCTGTTATGAAAAAATGGTCCTTGAAAATCTAATGGTTTTGCAACTCTAGACTGTTTATGAATTAATTGTTTGGTTTTTTTGTGGTATTGTAATCTGTTGTGTTAAAATTGCGTTCATTATAAAATATTTGGAATCAATTTTCTCGAGCTAATGCATTATTAGTTTTACCTATGAAAGACATAATTACTCAACAGCCATAATATTAAAGTTAAACATTTTTTTCCGTACGCTATTAATATATAAAATTTAAACAATCAATCTTTAATGCTTTAAATGTCGTACTGTCATTTTTGTTTTGACATTTGCTTTCAGAAGTGTAAATATAACGTACTGTACACTTTTACTTGTGATTGTTTTGATATGTCTCTTAACATGTAGCCTACAGGTAGGGGGAAAAAAGCGGACTTACTAAAATATCTAAGTTGCCGATATGAGCCACTGCACATGCCTAGAACCCGCTAGGCAAGCGCAGTGGCTCGTATTGGCAACTTAGATATTTTAGTAAGTCCGTTTTTTTCCCTATCTGTACATATTCAGATGCATTACATATAATTTGTCATCATATTAATTGTAATTGTAAATCTATTGTAATCATATTATTTGTAATCGTTTAATTTCATTGCACATAATTAAAATAGTGTTTTCTTGTCCATAGCTTTGGTCAAATGAATTCCAAAGAGAAAAGGGCACGTGTTACAAAAGAAGATCTGGCGAGGGCGACACTAGTCACCATCACCAACAACATCGGTAGCATCGCACGCATGTGTGCACTCAATGAGAAAATTGAGCGCGTTGTTTTTGTGGGCAACTTCCTCCGTGTTAATCCCATCTCCATGAAGCTTCTGGCACACGCCATGGACTACTGGTCTCATGGCACATTAAAAGCATTATTTCTAGAGCACGAGGGCTACTTCGGTGCCGTCGGATGCTTGCTAGAATACAACAGATGAGCACATTCCTACGCACACTTTATTATTATTTATTTGTTGTTGTTACTTATGTGCTTGCCTCTTGAATCACAGCTTGGAAATCTTATATAGGTTGACAACCTGTGGGCCAAGAGACAGAGACAGCATGGCTTATGTGATAGAGTGAGAGAAGTTCAAAGTCATTGTTAAAATCTGTTTTAATTTCTCTGGAATCAGTATCAGTTGTATCAGTAAATGATTTTAGATTATTATTAATTATTATGATTATTAGAAATTAATTTTTTATAAATCTATTAATATTCTTGGTTTAATAAAACTGTAAAAGTATTTTAATATATTTGTATCTTATTTTCACCTCTCATAAATCCTTATAATATGATTATAGTATGATATAATATAAGTGGTTGGTTCAAGGTTGGGATTGTATTTTGAGACATTTTTCTTTTAGTAAGAAATAAATTACTTGTTCCAGAAATTCATATTAACACCAATGACACCAGCATAGCACCAGGAACTGGAAATCCAGCCTGCCATTATCTGAGGATAGTTCAGAATTATTTTTCATGAATTAAAAATTAAGAGCATAATAGTTAAATCATTATATTTATTAGCACCTAAATCACATGGACTACATACCACGATTACATAGAGTCACCTGGTAAAAACTGCCTCTGATTCGAGTTCCTTTGTCCAGAAAACCCCTGTATAGTGAGTTTCGTCCAAATCGAACAATGTTTCACCATATTTAGGCCTATATTGATTATCCTTCCATGTAGGTTGAAAATTTCAGATGTCTGCGTGCCTTGAAATTCTAAAGAAATGAATCGACCTGGATGGACTTATAAAATCAAGCGATTGCGATGCTTTTATTTCCAAGTATGACAAAAATAGGCAAAGCCCATCTACAATTGATTTGACAACTGAAATGTATTCCTGATAACTGATGCTTCGAAAGCGCAAAAATTCACATTTTCTGCCAGTTTTCATTCATAACTCGTGAACAAAAGTGAAATTTAAAAACCCGGCTTCAAGGTGCATTTTCCGATCTTTCAGTACATCTATGATTAAAATGTCAGATCTATGCGTTCAGTAGATTTCGCTGGGCATCGTGGACAGACAGAAAGACAAACACTTCCTTTTATTAATTTAGATTTGTCAGATCTTTTTTTTTATTCTTTAGAAATTAAGCAGAAGTTTATTAAAATAATGTGAAATGACTAACACACTTTGTTAGTTATTAAATTGATTATTTTTTTTATTGATAAAGATAATAAAAGTTTTAGGAGGAATAGTCACCATGTTGGGGGAAATTAGATGCGTGAGCATGTTTCAGAATTAAACTGTGGAAAATGCTTCAAAATGTCTCTTTTCAAACATAAATAGTAATCATTTTATGTTACAGTGAAAAAGGAACCTGCAAAGATTTTTTTTTTTTTTGTGTGCCCAGAAATGCCAGTGGTCTGAACCATTCTGGAACCAGTCTTTGTAGTTTTGTGAACGAGTCATTGTGAAATTGTCTGTAGTCATTATTGTTATCATAAGGTATTATTTATGACTTTCCAATTGCGTACACAAAGTAACTGATAATATGCCGAATACAATTTATCTGGCATTAACCCTCGCCTAATCTATCAAGAGCCACTCCAAACATATACTTCCTTTTCCTTATACTGATCTTAACATGTTAGATACCATAGGTGATATGTGTGAACTCTTTCGCATTAACAGGTTGAATCAATGTTGGTATTCAAGAGTATTATGCCACCAGATTTTAATCAGTTTTTTCTGGCTAGTTTATGATAAAAAACATTCATTTTTATATTACTCTTCAAAAACTTGTATTACAGTATAATACAGCCATCTTGCCAGTCGAGAGGCCCTTGCCCTTCAGGGATAATATGGACTAATTCTAATTCTAATGTATATTTTAAGGCCAAGTCCATTTAATCCGAACTTCCAGTGACATGGACAGGGTGCGGTTCAATCTACTCCGGATTACTATGTACGGGTGTGGGTAGGCCTATGTATGTATATATACCAAGGTATATATAGCAAGTTGTTTTACAATGCCACCATGACTGTGTAGGTTATAACCAGGGCCCGGATTCTAATGACATGTCATCATCTTATTGTTGTTACTGCATAAACATCGCCAACTTCTAGATAAATCCTAATCATGGCCTCTAGATTATGGAAATGCATTTTTATTGGGTCATTTTATGCAATTTTATATTTTTAGGCCATTTATTTCAATTTTACGTCATTATTTTGTCATTTTCGTGTCATTTGTTTCCTTATTTAGTCATTTTCATGCATTTAGATTGAGTGTATTTACTTTTTTTCTTTTGTAGTCTTTGAAGTATTGTTCGCTTAATGTGGTACGGTTTACATGCTTTTTTTCCATATGGGTAATATTTAAATAAATTATTAGGTTACTATAATGGAACATTTTTGTAGGATCTACCTTAAAAACAATTTTCTTATTTTTCTTCTCAAATACTCCATTCAAGAACAAAGAACAAAGTTTTTAAAACTACAACATCCTTTCTGCCTTGGAGAGTTTTTACACGTACAAATTAGTCTACTACTTTGTGTGTACAATACTAATTTTTTATATATAAAATATCAGTTTTTAGGTCATTCTTTATAATTATTAAGTCATTTTCTTTAAAATTTAGGGTCATTTTATAGGTCATTTTTCAAACATTGAAAGGTTATCAGAATGCAGGCCCTGGTTATAACTGTTCGATTGTTCTGCGATGGTGGTGATGATCATGTTGGTTATTTATATAGAGTCAAAGAAGATGACTTGCTGAAACTCACGGTTTTATAAGTATACTTATTTGTACAGCAATGAACCCTTTTCTAGTTTTCTCAAGGATGCAATGCAAAGAAGAAAAAAACAGAATGGTCGGAAGGGTGACAAATTCACAGTCATCAAGGATTGCAATAAGTCAGCTGTTCGAGATCAAACTGTGTGGCCTTACTTAGTCACTTTAGATCAATTAATATATTTTTTGTTTTACTCGATATTGAATGTACACTTGTTTAAGTTATTCTCCTTTATATACAATATTCTGCCAGGGTTGGTGCCAGGTGTCTGTTCTCTACTTTTTCTTCCGCGTACAGTTTTTATTTCCAATACCCTAGCATACGAACCATAAGTAGAGGAAGTCTTGGGTTCTACTCTAAAAAATGGAATGTCAATTTTTTCAGCATAAATAATTTATTTATACATTTTAAGATCCTCCGATTCTAAAAATGTAATTTTCAGGAAAGCATGTGTGCGTCAGTCTGTCTATGAAGGAAAGTCGTAAATTTTATATTTGGGTTAAATATTGTCTGGGTAGTTAACACGAAGACAGACGACGTTTTTCTCTTACTTTTACTACCACTTTGGATAACGAAATTTTTATTTTCCGTTGTTTTCTTGTAATTAATAAGTAATATTTTCAGTATTATTATTATTATTTTTATTTATTTATTTTTTTTCTGAAAGCCTGATTTTAGACTAGGGCGCAGCTCGAGATAAGAAAATATAAGATTTGAAATGAAAAAATAAAACAGGAAATGGATGTTAAAAAATATATATTTATGATATTTCAACAAAACTATTAATATGGTATGGACAAGGACCTGTGATGGAAAAGGATCATGAAAGATTATCGTATATTCCTTTTGAATGGATATCAGCAAGGAGAATAAATTGAGAACCACCTCCAAGAACATGGTTGAATGAAGTTATGATAGCAAGGAACGACAGTCAACTAAGAGGAGGACAATGGATGGTTAAGACGAAATGTCTTTTTTCGATACGGACTGGTGTCTAGTTTACTATAATGAACAAATAGTGATAATACGACGATAATTTAAATAAGTGTACTGTGAACTAATTCCTGACTGAAGTTAATCAACATTCAAATTATACAAATTATATTTATTATGATCGACCGAAAATCATTTTCGGACCTCAATTTCAAATGATATCCTCTCACGCAGCGGGCCCGGGTTCGATTCCTGGCCGGGACAAGTTACCTAGGTGAGGTTTTTCCGGGGTTTTCCCTCACCTGTGAGACAAATGTCCGGTACCTTTAGGCCCTTGTGGTCCCCGGATATCATGAACTTGCGTAATTATCATCTTCATCCCCATCCTCGCCTTGTTCTGAGAGAGTGTGCGTGTGGATGACGTGTTTCGTCCTATGTGTTCGTGTTGTCTCGGAGGTGGCCCCGGCATTGGGCTGATCACTCATCCGGGGAGTCCCTCCATGTCCTTGTCTGGTCAAAAAAGTATGTAGCCTATGTGATCCAAAGATAATCCCTCTCCCGACAGGTCGCGGCCCTGTAAGGCTCGGGCGGCTTGGGTCGCTTAAATCCTAAAAGGGAGAGGTAAAACTACGATTAAGAAAGAAAGGAAGAAGAATTTCAAATGATTAGGCTAAACACATTAATATTCACTTAGTTAACCGGACCGTAATTTTGAACCCCAGCTGAATTCGACGAGGCTACAAAGTTTTTAAGTCAACAGATTACGCTCTTTTGAGCAACGGCCTTGGTGACGTATTATTATAAATACATATTATAATTATAATTAGTTAATACTTGCTAAACTCATTACAAAGTAATTATATATTTTTTATTATCCACGCAACAACTGCAGGTTGACAAAGAGTACCACAAATAAATGAATCCATAAGGAAATCCAGAGGGAGGCAGTTGCCGACGCCCATGCCAGTGACATAACTAAAGTCCCGCAGACCCCGCCCTAGGGGGCCCAAAATGAAAACCAGAAAAAAAAAAAAGGATGTAAATAGGTTGTCAAAATGGGGGGAATGTGCAAATCGGCAAAAGAAAGAAAGAGTTTGCAACTTTCAGTAAACACGCCGGGATATGTCAACTATCAGTGGCGCCAACTTATATGGGGCCCAAGCCCACCCAATAATTTGCTGTGTATCATTACCATAACTATTTATTGTTAATTCTAAAAATCTTGTTTAATTGTTGAATCGCTCTAAAGCGAAAATCGGGCTATTATTGGCATACTTATTAATGACTTTTGTTACAATTCACTCATGATCGTTCCTAAGTTCATTAATTTATTTACGGCTTACTCTGTCAATGCAATTTCCTATGATACTGCCGAAATATATTTTACGATTTGAAAGAAAGAGAGACTTTTCAGGTTCAGGGGAAAAAACGTAATCACATAGCTGTTCTAAATATACATAAGGAGAGCCCGGGAAAGTTCGATTTTGAATTTAGGTGATAGTTATGATTAAGAAAAATGATAGGAAGGATATTAATTGACAAAATAAAGTATTGTGATATAAGCCAAGTGTGTGGAGTACAAGATATCGATGAGTAGAAAAAGAAGAAAGTCAAAGTGAAACGAACAAAGAGAAAGAATGAATTAAGAAAGATTCGTTTAACCAGCAAGGGACATTAAACCAGAGGGAAGAACGAAATAAGGGCGAGGAGTATGAAAAATTTAAAATCTTTTGAGCCCACCCAATATTTTTCAAAACTTGGCGCCCCTGTCAACTATCAGCAAACTGAGAACGGAAACACGTTTCTTGTTGTGCCACTAACAATGAAAAATATACTTGACATTTAATAATTCCCTTATAGTCCAGTCATTTGGTGCTCAAAAAGGGGGTTACCTGGAAAGTTTTCCGGGAGTTTTGAAAATTGGTGATTTTATAGATTTCGACGTGCTCTTTTCGAATTTTCACTTTGCTACCTCGTATCTTTGCCGCTCGCGCCGCCATATTGAAAAAATGGCGTGCAAAAACAGTTTTTTCACAATATCTCCTTTCCGACTCATTTTACGATGAATATAGTTATGTAATAAATTAAACTAGAGAAAATTTCCTATAATTTATGTTGTAACGATTTTTCTTGTAAAATGGATAGTTTCAGCGTACGAGCGCCGCAAATTCTACTCCGACACGCGTTTTGGCCAAAGCCACGGAATATGCGGATACGCTAATAACAATCAATACGGCAATCAACACTTCATCTACATTTGATTCCGTAATAGTTTTCGGCAAAGATGTAGATCTTATTCTTTTGACGGCTCTATCTACGCGTTCAGAGACGCGCACACACACACACAGACACACACACACACACATATATTCTCAAACCAGGAAAAGGGAAAATTTTGCAAGGAATATATTCAACAAAAAGTATCGTAGATAAAACAGCCGCAGATAACATAATATTATTTCTGCACGCCTTCAGTGGCTGTGATACAACATCAGCACTCTTTAAACAAACAAACAAACAAACAAAAAATATTTAAAAAATGTGCTAATGTATTAAAAAAAAAACAGAATTAAACGAGCTTGTCCAGGTATTCAAAAACCAAAATGCAGATCCAAGATCATTGCAGAAGCTTCCTCCTTGCATTGTATGGTTACAGTGCCGTGAAAAGTGTATCGTTAAACAACTATAGATATACATGCTTCACAAAATCAGCATATGAAAATAAATTTAAAATTGCATCGCTGTCACCGACGGAAGCAGTAGCACGACAACATTCGTTCCAAACCCATCACCAGGTTCAGCAGTGGTATGGAGTTGAATATATTCGTTGCGAAATTTTTCCTATTCCTGGTTTGAGATTATATAGGCTATGTTTGAACGCGCAGATAGAGCCGTCAAAAGAATAAGAAGATCTACATCTTCGCCGACAACTAATACGGAATCAAATGTAGATGAAATGGTGATTGCCGTATTGATTATATCAGCCTAGAAAAAAGACGAAAATTTCTGCGGTAAAAACGAAAATAGGTGTGTTTGATTAAATTTGCTGTGCTAAATTCGAAAATGCATTTCGTTTCTCTATCACAATATGGTTAATGGCATCTGTGAAAAACATTATTTTGACATTTTGTATAATAAAATAACTGTATGCAGCTTTGATGCTGGATTTGAAACTTTTTCCTTTGCGGTAAGTGGTGTGATAGGTGATCTTAACCAATTTTGGGTGCCGTGCAAACGCTCAGTGACAAAAAAATCTAAGTTTGTTTGGAGAGGGAAACATTAAATATTTGAACTTTTGGGAATTTTTACATTGGTTATTAGCTAAAATCTATAAAATATATTTTAGTTGAGCAAATGGTAGGCCTATCTTATTTATCTTTTTACATTGATCGAGCTGAACGGTTTTGAACATGTATTTTAATAAATCTAAAATCTATAAGTTTGCCAAATTTCAAGTTTCTAGCTCATCTGGAAGTGAATAAACATCAATGTTAATAAGTGGAAGCTTAGACTGTCGTAGATGTGAATGATGTCACGGCTATCCAGCAAGTTTTTCTATACTTATGGGGCAGCTAGAACCACCAAATTTAGCATGCTTATGACTGTTGTATGTGCCCAAATTCCTACCAAATTGTATGATTCTATCTTTCATACCATGTGTGCCAATATTACATAATATGAGAAAAATACACAAAATGCATTTAAAATAAAATAAAATAAATCTAACTCAATCTAAGGGATAACCGATGAAGATACGTCAAAAAGTCATAAGACCAAACTTGTAGATCTCTTAAAATCCGTTACTGCTTCTGCAACAGATTTTTTTATACGACTTACCGTTTAGCTACTATAAGCCCCCAAAAAAGTCTACACAGACCTTCAAATTGCGTCCGCCATAACAGCAAACACAAAAACTAGATGCGAAACAACAAAAATAATGACATTTTTGAAATCAGGAGACCTTATTTAGTTAAAATCGCTCATTAAATGCTTTACCGCAAAATGATCCAGGTAGTGGCATATCCGCATCTTCCGTGGCTTTGGCCAAAACGCGTGTCGGAGTAGACTTCGCGGCGCTCGTACGCTGAAACTATCCATGTTACAAAAAAATCGTTACGACATAAATTATAGGACATTTTCTCTAGTTTAATTTATTACATAACTATTTTGATCGTAAAATGAGTCGGCAAGGAGATATTGTGAAAAAACTGTTTTTGGGCGCCATTTTTTCAATATGGCGGCGCGAGCGGCAAAGATACGAGGTAGCAAAGTGAAAATTCGAAAAGAGCACGTCGAAATCTATAAGATCACAAATTTTCAAAACTCCCGGAAAACTTTCCAGGTAAAACTACCAAATGACTGGACTATTATTGCAACAAATGGTCATAGTATGATGAATGGAGCTCAGGTGGAATGACACATGGCAGGGTAAACGGAAAACATTCCAAGAAAATCTGCCCCGACCCCATTTTGTCCACCATAGGCGTAACCAGACCGACCATATGGGGGGGGGGGGTTATAACATCTGGAGAGGAGAGTTCCGGGGTCCTCCCCCCGGACAATTTTTAAAAATGAAGGTGCACAATAACGAGTTTTAAGCTTCCCACGCTTTAAACTCACATTAAGTAATTTATAAGCAGATTTTTAAAAAAGGTGATATATCACAATAATGAAATAAATAGTACTATTTTCACTTTTTTAATAAATGGGGGGGGGGGGGTTCAAACCCCCCATCGTTACGCCTATGTTGTCCACCACAAATTCCACATGAATCCAACGAGATTCAATCCCACGTCCCAGCGGTGGAAAGCGAAGTCTAGGGCTTCGTAACATAGTCGATTGTTCATTCATTTAATATGTTGTGATCTGATAGCTGACACAATGACGATCTCACTCGAGATTACGAATTTCATCAGGAAAATTAGCTCGCACTTCGCTCTTATCTGTCGATAAACTCGTAAGTTCTCGTGGGATTGCGTACTATAAAATGGAGGTTTAAGCTGCATATTCATTACAGTAGACTTGTGGTTTTGATCATTAATGGACTAAGCAAGTGAACAGATCTCATGAACCAATTTGAATGAATTAAATGTCCGTGGGACTTCGGGAGAATTCGGACACCCGCGTCAAAATTACAGCTCAAGGTTGATTTTGTTGTCACACTCCTCTCGCAATATTATCGCAGTGCAAACTCGTATCTCTGTGAGATAACATCTGACTGCAGACACACCATGTTTCAGGTGAGTTCTCTATGCAAAACTGCGTCCCTCTACTGTAACCAGGGCCGTAGCTAGGCGGTGGCGAGATGGGCCCCCGCCAAGGGCGCAAAATTAACCATGAAAAATCCCGCCTTTTTTAGACTGGTGCAATTTATTATGCAATAAAAATTCCACGTTAATGGAAGAAATCTTTCAGGTTATTAAAAATTACTGCACGTGAACTATCTGTAGTATTATGCCGATTGTCTACAAACAGTATGGAATGATATAACAATAAAAATTAAAATGCACGTTATTATTGAGATGAAAGTGGTTCAACTATTCGAAAAAAAATACTTTCACCTATGTTAATGTCTTAAACATTTTAGCAGGCCTCAGGCCTATTATGTAATTTACTTTTGATACTAGATTTTATTATTTAATTCTTTTTTAAGTAGTTCAATCGTCTGAAAATAAGGTTTTAGTACCAATTGAAAGTCCAACACTTAGTTCATTTTCAAATTGAGGTTTAGGTTTTCTTTGATAATAACAGTGTTTTTATATTAAAATAATAAACAATTGTGCAGAAATTTAAAAAAATTGTTCAGACACCCCAGTATTGGAGGGCGCAGATTTGTCAAACTCGCCAAGGGCGCAGAAGGACCTTGCTACGGCCCTGACTGTAACTAAACGGTTTTGTTTCTTAAGCGGTCTCCAAGTGTCACAGTCACGCACGTGCTCTCAGCTAATTTCGTGTTCCAGCAGAGACTTGGTAAAACTCAAACTGTTTCCAACTCACATGAAATGTTCTACCCTTTTACAATTTCACAGGTAGTATTTATATAAAACTAGCTTAAAAGGCCCGGCGTCGCCCGGGTTTTGTATTTTGTAATATGAAATTAACTTATGGAGGACTTTCGATGTTGAAACTCTAGGTCCTTATATAATATGCATGTAGAATTAGAAATGAGGAAGAACGACATATCACACTCAGACTATTCCCTCAGAAAACGTTAGATATAGCTTTTTATGGCTCATAGAGGATGTCGAATGTTGCATTCCATTGCTTCTAGAACCATGCCTGGGAGGAGTGCAAATAAGAAGAAAAAGAAATTCCGGTTACATAAGATTGTATTGTCTTGACTGAAAATTGTATTTCTCACTCTCATATTGCCATACAACCGTTTCGGGGCTGAAGTGAAAAAGAAATTCAATATCACTTTCATACTTTCCTTCCCAAAAACCTGCGACATAATGTACTGCGCGCGTAGGACTGAAAATGTTCCATCCCATTTTGTCTTCTTTTAGATGCTTAGGGCCTCTGATAAACATCCCTAGGCCTATTTCTCAACTAATACAAAGCCTACAGCTATGAGTGACGTATCAGTGGATAGGATACTCACTGGCACACAAGTTGTCCCTGTAGTATTTACCATGTCGAGGATAGAGAAAGTTATGTGACTGCTTTATTTTTGTGGATTTTATTCTTCAAGAATTATTTTCACAAATGTATTAATTACATCGATAGTATCAGAATTTGTTAAAGCCCAGTATTATAATATAGTTTCCAAAGCCCTATGTGAACACCGTGAACAATACCTTCGTTATGTAAACAATTGACAGGAGGACTCTCTAACTGTGCCTCATTTCACATTTCACACTTTTCCCGTGGATTTTCCAAAAATTTTCTTTCATACAAACCTTGTCCTGACAATTACGAACACTATAAAAAAGAAATCAGCCAAATCGGTCGAGCCGTTCTCAAGTGATGTGGCAACATACATTTTGGAAATTCATTTTTATTAATATAGATGCGAAACTTCCATTGTCTTACCTTCATTGCAATAAAAGGTTTGGCTAGGAATGATTTCAAGTCTACTAGAAGTAATTATTCTTATAAGTTATGGTCAAATTTAAGTTACCCAGAAGTTACAACTCACTTTGTCTAAACAACTCCACCTAAAATATGTGGAAACTTAAGCCGCATATAGTCATTTAGTTTAGAGAATTATGTGTACACGGCCCTACCCTGCCCCCCCCTTCCGGACGGCTATGCCAGCTAGAGGAAGTATTGAGCTCGACCCTGAAATTCAATGTCGAATTTGCAACATAAATACACGTTCTGAGGTCCCCGACTCTAAAAATACAATATTTTCACAAACATGTCTGTTCAGATTTTTCTTCTTCAAAAAAGGGTTTAACGATTTTCTTTAATGTGTACATGCGGTGTTTAGGCCTACTTAGAGCTAAAACTTTTTTCGCAAAAGTTCTCTGAAGGATAGTTTTAGGCCAGTCATCGTTTCTACAAACGCAAGTTTTTTCTAAAGTCTTGTGTGCTGAAATTTGAATAAGAGTGAAACAACTGAATACGCAATCCAGCAATACGGCCTCTTACTCGACATCAGAATGTGAAATGAAGAGTTATAATTAGGGGCGGATTTCTATGACCTAAAAATAGGATATATGCATGCATTTATGACCTAAAAAATAGGATATATGTATGCATTTATGACCTAAAAAATAGGATATATGCATGCATTTATGACCTAAAAAGATTAAATTATGACCAATAAAATTTGAAGCATGACTTTACCACTTACATAACGTGTATATTTTTTTAAAGTTTCATTACAATTCATATTATTAAAATATAATGTTTATTATTATTTAAAATTTCTCTAAATTCTCAGGAAGTATCATTATAATGCAAGATTTACAAAATTTGTTACGAAACTTCAAAATTTCTTTAATATGCACACAAATATGCCTTAAATATGCATATTCATACTAAATATGCTGCAATAGTTGAAAATTTCCTAAATATGCAGTTATATGCACAATACAAGCCGTTCCATTTTCACGAGGGTGCTTGGAATCGGGTTTAAATTAGTCGGGAACCTGAAATAATGCAAAGGGGAAAAATATGACATGTCGTAGAAATTTGCCCCTAGTTATAATATTGCCCCCACTAAAGGTAGAGAAAGTTATGAGAATGCCACATTTCTCAACATGAATGGAAGTTTAACATTTTCACAGTTATTGCACATACAGCACATTTATACAATGCTGCTAATCCTGCTGTCGCAACTGCATGTGTCCCTTAAAGCTGACTAAACTTTTCTCCTCTTAGCAGTTCGTACACATTCCACTATTTTAGCACGGCAATGAACCTCCGGGTTCCATAAAGAGACGATATTCCTTTACCTTGCTTAAGGAATAGTCAAGCCTCTGTATAGCGAAGACCGATATAAAGATAAACCCGCATATAGCAATATTTTTGTTTGGTCCCGGCTAATTTCCTATCTTAATAATGTTAAATGTAACTCAATATAATGATGAAGCTATTTTAGAAACGCCCTTTTATAATGATATTTGGAGGTTGAATTTTTACTGCAAACCAGTATTTTAGCACTATGGATGGTAGTTGGTATCCTTCCCAGCCACCAACATTGTTTTCTGGGTGCCTTACATCTGTTACATTTCTTAGAAATCCAAAAGAAAGAAAGGTTCACGATGGGTGGAAAATAGGATTAGTCAGGCTGAAATCCTCCTTCATGTGTGCAAAAACACATTGTGAGTTAGATTGTTACTGTAACATGTACATAAAGTGCAGTTAAAACTGCATAAGGAGCAACTGTTTTAGTTGTGCCTCAGCTACATGTTGAATTTGCTTGTCTTCTCTTCCCTCTTCCCATCATCTACGAGTTTGAAATTTATTAGGTTCAAAGCGTGCCATGATCCGTGATGTTAAACCAGTCTGAATAGTAATTTTTTAGTATGTAGGTGTAAAGTTGCTGTGGTTACAATTCACCGGAAATCAGTAAGTTGAGTAACAAAATTAGCTTTTTTTGTGATTCAATATTTTCCCTTTCTTCGCATGTCCATTCCATGAATTATCCTGTAGATTACAGTTTCCTGCACGCAGTCTTTCTAACGCGTGGCAAATCACACCCCCTCAATATAACAATACAATCTGCTAGGGCTCACAAATATCGTTATACAGAGGTTTGAAAATGCCAAACTACCTAAATAAATAAATAAATATTTCGGCTATGCATGAGATTGAGACAACTGAAAGCATAGACCCGCAATGCTGCCGATATTACTCTGTTGGAATGCAAGGTGAGAAATTATTATTGGTGCCATATTTAGGGTAGGGTAGGGTAGGGTAGGAAAAGTTTGTGGTTCACACAGTATTTTCATAGTCAAACAGAAACACGTAGTTCTACACATTGGCTAATTACGGGGTGGCAAGGAGTGGCAGTTGCCACCCCAGAATTCCCAAACCCCTCTTTTTGCCACCCCAAAAATCGGAAGTAAAAATATCAGTTATTTGCAAACAGGTCAAAATTTACAGTTTATAAACGTGGCACAATCTTGATTCTTTATTAAATTTAACATTTATGCTGATATGGTATGTAAAAAAGTTTTAAAAATGCTTAAACTACAGAATTTTAACGCCAAATTAAAAAAAAATTCCAGACCCCCCCGGCAGACCTTGCTACCCCAGTTAAAAAGCCGAAATTACCCCCATGGTTCTACACAAGGTACCTTTCTCTGAAACTGGTGTCTGTAGTACGTATAGAGAAAGTATAAAAAAAATTTAAAAAAAAGAGAGAGAGAGAAAAGCGAGTGTGGATTGCTGTACTAAAAGCATTCCCCTTTACGTCTGTCAATGAGAATGGCGCCTTTTCCCGCCTCCGCAATATTTTGACAACGTTATAGCTGGAGCGAGCTGACGTTTTATTTCTCTTGCATTGGACGACATCCAGCTTCTACTACTCTATACAGCTGCCTTGCGTTACTTTCAAATTAGCTACTTCGTTGCACTCCATTTCGCAGAATATATTACTTAAATGTCCCAAAATATTCTCAGGGCGTAGTCTAAAGTTTCGGAGAAATTTTAATGGTACGAGGCGCGTCCATAAAGTAAGTTTCCCTGGGGCCGTTTACAGAAACAAAACACAATTTCAAGGAAATATTTATTGCAACAGACAAAGCAAGTGTTCAGCTATTTTTCAACATATTCGCCACCGGAATTGAAACATGGCATACCGTGGAACCAACTTTTGAACACCTGTGTCGAGAAGTCTGCCGCCAAGGATTTGAACCACTGTGTGACAATCATCTCCTCCTCTCTGTCATTTCTTTGGGTGTGGAAAAATATGGAAATCCCTGGGAGCGAAGTCCGGGCTGTAAGGTGGATGTTTAAACACCTCCTAGCAAGACTCCTGCAGAAGTTCGGCTGGGAGGTGTTTTAACATCTACCCTAAAGCCCTGAGCTCACTCCCAGTGACTTCCATCTTTTCCTATACCTCACGAAATGGCAGAGAGGTTTGTCACAAGTGGATCAAATCCATGGCGGCAGACTTCTACGATACAGGTGTTGAAAAGTTGGTTCCACGGTATGACAAATGTTTTAAGTCCAGTGGCGAATAATATGTTGAAAAATAGCTGAACACTTTCTGTGTCTGTTACAATAAATATTTCCTTGAAATTGTGTTTTGTTTCTGTAAACGGCCTCAGGGAATCTTACTTTATGGACGCGCCTCGTAGTAATGTATTTTAACTGGCTTCTTGGACTGCAAAGAAGCAGTTAATACGAGACAATATTGATAAATTACTTAATTTATAAGTAACAAAAAGGCAAAATGTTTAACTGATTTCAAAGAGGCAGCAGCAATCTGAATTTGGCATAAAACAGGCATACCAGTACAAATTTGGCTTTTGAGATTTCAAAGGGTGGAATACATTTTATCGATCACATTTATACATAAGGACTACAATAAAAATTAGTTTGTAAACTTCACTGATTCGATTCGAAGATAAAATCTTCTTGATTTGGTTCCGGCTATACAAAACACACTCCAAAGAATCTATTTTGATGGATCACCAGAACTTTTGTACATAGATTACTCTCGGATTGGTCTCGCAAATCGGCAGAATCGTCCAACACGCAAATAAATAAAAGATAACAAAAGCACAAGATATATGCCAACATAACGCGGAGGGCATACGGCGTATACCGTTGACTACACCATTGATATAATAGGTGGTTACTAGGGCAAGGCATCTGATGAATTCGAATATATATAAGGACAATTTGGTTTTGCATTTTGGTCATTTTCAAGAGATAGGTCATTTTTTTTTTTTTTATCAATTATTAGGTCATTTTCGGCGTTTTTAGTTCAGTTGAGGTAGAGAGGAGCTTTTCCATGTACAAATCATTACTTTCAGACAACAGACAATCGTTTTTATTTGAGAATCTCCGCCAAGTGTTCATAGTTCATTTTGGTTCAGGTTTATTGTAAACACCACAGTGTCTGTCTTGTAGCAATAGAGAATTATTTATTTTTCTTTGTTTTAAATGGCAAGTATTTGCTAGGGGCAATTTGATGGGTAGGCTATGCCAGTTCAGAAAGATTTACTTTTTCGCTAAGTGTCGAGGTAGTATAAATTTTCTTACTTCTTTAGTAACAAAATAAGTGTATTTTATGTTGTAAATTCATATGTAACGCACTGTCATCCATTAAATTGCTTTTACAATTCATTACTTTAAAAATCTAACAATGGATAATGGATAATTTATTGGTAGGCCCTGATTTATTGGTGAAATAAAATGGCTGATTTCGGTGGGTATTTCGCGAAATAAATTACTTTATACTACATTGGGAACATTGCGCAATGATAAACTTTGCCTCTTTATTTACATGGACTAACACCCCCTCCCCCTCATTTCTATATTCTTCTGCTCTTGTATGAACTGAAGTAACTTGCGATTTAGACATGATTAGAGTTAATGTTCATATATAATTACGAGAAATATTGTAATTTCTATAAAACACCATCAGATAGCCATTTGCAAACAGAAGTGCCAACCATACCACCGTGGATAAAAGACGAAATCTGTTGAATAGAAGTAACAAACATTCTACACTCTTCTGCTGTAATCGATCATATGCATCGCTAACTTGGCAAAGAGATAGCAGAAAAGAAGAGTACTCAACAGTACAAACCAGATCACAGACAATCTTCGCGTAAAATCTGCAATCTTTGTAATCGATCACAAATATTGATATATCGGTAAATCTTCGACAGCCACAGAAACAGCATAAAAAAAGCATGCTGCTAAGAAATAAAAAATACAGTACACCAAAACACAATATTGTGATTTTAATGCACATTTTCGTGCTCATTTCTCACTTTACGGACAGAAGGGGCATATTTCGCGCTTATATACACATTTCGCAGAATCGAGTCAATCGGACAGAAGGGGCATATTTCGCGCTTATATACACATTTCGCAGAATCGAGTCAATTTCGTGGATTCAATTTGGTTCATATTGGCATTTTAAGCATATAAAAGCTAAATATAGCTAAGGGAGGTTGTTTTATAAAATTTCGCGCTTATCGTTGTTACCACAAAATACAGCCCCTATTTATTGGTCATTTTAAAAAGCGTAATTTTTTCACTATTTTATGGTAATTAAATGCCTTGCCCTAGTGATTACTAATAGTTCTGTGACCCTGCGTAAAAATAAAATAAACTATTTATGCTTTTCATCTTAGAACGGAACCAAAAAAGTAAAATTCCTTTACATGCGTAGTTTTTAACGGCTTCAAGGAACATTAATGCAAAATTGGAAGAAAATCGAACAAGACATTCGGCCATGACTGCATACCAAACAAATTTACAAACACAGGAAATGCCCGTAAACCATTAGAGTTAAATAAAAAAACGTGCTGAAATACAGCGAGGAGAATTAGTGCACGAACAGATGGCTATAATCGCTGCAAAAAGTTGAATATTAAGCTACATGAAACGGAACCATTAAAACGCAATCAAGTTTATCTTGATTGCGTAACAACGCTCATGTTACTGGTATATTAATGTAAGCGAGAATATTGTAATTGGGCATTAGCCTATAATATTCTTAGTAAAATAAATAAATAAATAGTAATCAACGATTCCAGGAACCCTAATGCCAAATTGGAAGTAAAAAATTCCTTTAGGCAAGCCTACAGGCTGAGGTAGATTTCGAACTGCTTTTGGTTAAATTTACTGTCGCTGCGTAGCACTCTTCTTCTTCTTCTTGGCATCACAAACCCGCAAAAAAGAGGGAAGAGCACTTTTTTAAACTTTCAAATCTCGCCTTATATGAGAACTAACAAGAAACTAGTTATTGATTTGTAGAGTACTCATCAAGAGCTTTTCAAAGATACCCCACAAGACGTAGTTTCAAAAAATATCGAATTTCCATCCCCCCACTCGTACCCCCAAAACCCAAGAATCGTTGGTGTCACTGTGACTCCATAGGGAGTACTCTAATTTATGCAAACAAAGTTTCCCTCTTTATTTCATAGGGGCCTTGACCAAATTTTGCTCATTAACGAACTTGTCCGAACTATTGGGCTTAGAAATAACATAATAAAATTTGGTTCAAATATCTTCAATATATATATATATATATATATATATATATATATCACCAAAATTTTTTTGAACGGTTCGTACTTAGGGAGGCATGAAACGTGAAGATATGAAAGAATTTTTCGAAAGTCATGATATGGTATCGATTGCAATAGGTAGAATTTTCTTCGAAATCTACCTAAAAAGAACAACCCGTTTGGTCGTAACTGCATACAAAACACACGAAATGCCGAATGGTCGTTAGAACAGGACTTAGCTTCGCTCAGTCAATTATACAGCAAGTGGGATAGATTCAGACCCCGCATTAGAATTCCCCACACCGCAGGTGGAGTTAGGTCCTTCATAAAAATAAGATTACTAGGCCTACCAGTATTTCTAAGCCATTCTTGTGATTAAAATATCTAGGGAAAATGAATTCACCATTTTGTAAGACGCTTTCAGTGCCGTATACTATTAATGGCTATGGCTATGTTAAAGTGATTTCTGTTGTAGGAATCCGATTAGGAATATTTTTTTGTAAAACACGTGGAGTAGCCTATATATGTATTTGTAGATTATTAATCTAATTATTATTATGTGGGTGTCACATATTCAACAAAGTCAACGCTGGGCATCTAAGGATTTCAGGAAACGAACTACCGGCAACTAAACTAAATTCCGTGGCACTACATCCCCAAAGGGACTAGGCCTACCATCCGGGTGCGTGGAACGCCACGCGACAGAAGTGAAACTTGGATTATTTCAATTTTGGATTAGATTTTTTCAATTTTGGTTTTTGGACTTTCTTCAATTTTGGATTTTTAAATGTTGGATCTTCGAATTTTTTTAATTTAGGAATTTTGGATTTTTAACATTTTGGATCTTTGAATTTTTTAATTTTAGATTTTTAAATTTTGGATCTTTGAATTTTTATTTTTTGGGTTTTCGACTTTAAATTTTGGATTTTTTTTTATAATGGTGAAGGGCTTACCACGCCACTAGCTCGAAGCAGTAATAGCCCCCACTCAATGCCTGATACTTTTCCCCCACGCACTCCCGTATTTTTTAAATTTTGGATAAGCCTAATCATTGAGTTGATTGTTTTCTGTGCAGTCCATCACAGCCTCACTATTTTCGTGACGATTTTGTTCGTAATGCAACTTTGGGATAGCTCTTGATTTACTCCTAGCGCGCCTAAAGCAGTGGCGGCTCGTGGCCGGAAAATTAGGTGAAGAGGAAAAAAATGCCACATGCTTATGTTAATAACGGAATTCACCCAATAGCGGCTCGTGTGTGCTGTAAATACCATTTCATACAGCAAACTTAAAATATTTTTAAAAATTATTAGTAGGCCTATCTAAACTGCTCGTCTCTTAATCCATCTCTGGGAACTCTCACGCGATTTTCTCTGCCCTAATTATTTTTTTGCTAATTTCTCTTGTCTCGTCGAACGTTGTGTGAGGAGAGAAAATAGCAAAAAAAAAATAATAATAATAACAATAATAATGATGATAATATAATAGTAATAATAACAGCAATAATAATAATAATTAGGGCAGGGAAATCGAGTGAGAGTTCCCCGAATTGGAATAAGAGACGAGAAAATAGTATTTTTAATGATCGAGGTAGAGGAAGTCGCTTAGTATTCCCAGTGCGACAGAATACTTAATCGGGGTTGTGGAATCCGGGTTTTTCTGAATTTAACACATTCGAATTTGGCGGAGTCAGACGGTGGAAGATCTAACGTGCCCACCTCTTTCTCCGAGCTGACAGTATGAGGTGCTGGGGAAGAATATGGCTGAACAAGAGGGACGGCTTCGTGGGTAGTCTGTTCGCATCGGTATGGGGACGTGGGATAAGCGAGAAAACTGCTGCTTACATATCCTCAGTTTTAGTTGACCAGACTACCCATGCAACGGAGGGCGTGGTTTCCAGTACGCCTTCACACGGCCGACTTGAAGCACGCTGTGCGCTCAGGATCTCAGTGTCTCCTAGCTTTGCCACCAGGTGGTGGCGTGGCGGGCAATTCAAAAATACAGATGCATTTATAGTAAAAACCAACATTCATGGCATGGAAAATAAACTTTAAAAATACGTATTGTAAAGGAAAAATACTGGTGAAGTGCTACTTCACCTACTTCCCCTGAATAGCCGCCACTGGGCTAAAGTAGTTTCACTTCAAAAAGCAATGTAATTATAAATCATGTTACTTTGTTTCTCAAGGTGTACTGGAGTAAGGATGTAACTGTGGATTGGATGAGTGTCCAGAATCTCCACCCTGAAGGAGAATTCTATGGTGACAAGAGCACACGGTACAGACAAGGAGAAATAGGGGAATGCTGGCTAGCGGCTGCTCTCGAAAGTCTACGTCACGAGTGTAACACAGAGTTCTTCAGCAGAGTGGTGCAGTCGGAACTCAGGTACCAGTTCTGGCAGCAAGGAGACTACGTAGAACTGGAACTGGAGGATGACAAGATCCCGATCAGGAATGATGAGCCTATCTTCATGCGCTGTGAGGGGGGCCAGGAGTACTGGGGACTGCTACTGGAGAAAGCATATGCCACGTGAGTTTCTACAGCAGGAGATTCTCAATGTTCCTAAGCTTGTTGTGCCATTGTGAAGGAAAATAGAAGTTCATAGCATCTGGGCCACATTAAAAAAGTGTGGGGTCCATAGCGTGCGTTATGAAAGGGCCCTCAAGTTAATATTTTCATTTGAATCATTTGTTACTAAAGAAATAAGATGGGCCAGACTTGTTGTAAGACATAATGTAACGAACTCAACACCACAAACAAACAATTCTAGGACATTAAAATATGTAATGGCATTAAACAGCAGAAATTCAAAATTCAAATAAAAAAACTGGTTGTTACAGAAGACATTCTACTCAGAGAGTTTCTTGAAGATGAGATTACTATAATAATATTTATTAAAGATTAGCAAATAGAAATGACTCCAATTATTCAGATACTTCCTTTTTTTGTAATCACAATTTAGCATTAACTTAATTTATTTCTGTTCACAGTTAACAAGCCAGCGTTTTCTGAGTTTTAACTTTAGCAGGTATATTCAAAGTGATGATCACCGGTTTTAGCTGAAAAATGTAAACACACTATGTGACAATAAACTTAAATTTATATTCAGTACTAGTTTAACACATTGTTTGTGGTCCGATAAGTAAGTTAAAAGAGTTTTTTGTGGTTTGATAAGTAAGTTTTAAAAAGTTTCTTATAGGTACCACATTGCCTAAATATTTAAATTTGTGTACTAAGGTATTGTTATCAATACAATCAAATACCTTACTAAGATTGCAAAAGTGTGGCAATATTCACATTATAATCCAATAATTTACTAAATTACAATAATATTTGCAAAAATAAAGCTAACTCTACCTAATATTGCCAAATTAGATCTTATGGGTTATGAAAAAAATGTGTTATCCAAATTGGCTCTACCCCTATTAGTTTGGTAAGCGTGGTTCTACTGGAAAAAGTGCTATTTCTACCAAAAATAAGATAAGCGTGGATCCCTATCGATATTGTTGCAGGAGATATGGTACATATGAAGATTTGGACGGTGGTTACTGGTCAGATGCAATGCAGCATTTCACAGGGGGTGTCATAGAGAGAATCAAACTGCAAGAAAGACCTGAAAACTTATTCAGCATCATGCTCAACAGTTTTAATGATGGTGCCTCTCTTTGTTGCATAAAGAAAACTGTAAGTATTGCTTATTAACTTCACACAATGTTATTACCAGGGCCCGGATTCTGATGACCTAAACGTGTTTGAAAAATGACCTATAAAATGACCCTAAATTTGAAAGAAAATGACTTAATAACTACAAAAAATGACCTAAAACTGATAATTTATTCATAAAAAAATATTATTGTACACACAAAGTTTTAGATTAATTTTAGAATAATTGTAAAAACTGTAAATAACTGTAATGGTGTGAATGTTTTTTCTCACGGAAATTTATACTGGCACTGAGGCACTGGTGAGTCAAACTTCGGCATTTCCTTCTGCGGTCTGCCGGATTATTGTTCATTGGGGGTAAACAGTAGGTTGCCCTCTCAAATCAAAGCAGGTGCCAAGACAATGTAATAACAATAGTAATAAAATACAAAATTTCGGCGTTTCTTTGATTCTCATTTCCGACTATGACATGACAACACTTTTCCTTCTTGCATTAAACAAACAACACTTCAAAGACAGCACCGCTAGCGACGAAAAAAGTTAATACACTCAATGTAAATGGATGAAAATGACTAAATAAGGAAGCAAATGACAAAATAATGACCCAAAATTGAAATAAATGCCCTAAAAATATAAAATGACCTAATAAAAATGCATTTCTATAATCTAGAGGCCATGATTAGGATTTATCTACAAGTTGGCTATGTCTATGCAGCATCAATAAAAAGATGACATGTCATTAGAATCCGGGCCCTGGTTATTACGATTGCACACAGTTGCAAGGGGTCGGTCTTGTCCGTCTCCTCCCTCCATCACTGCACCTCTGCACATTATAGTTCCATAAACCTGGGCTGGGATCAGCATCGCAAACTTGAGAATAGAAAGCCAGTACCTCACTAATATACTCCAGGCTAATAATTAGGGTAAGGCATTTAATGACCAAAAAATACAAAAAAATGCATTTAAGACCTATAAATAGTGAAAAAATTACACTAAATAAATTTAAAAAGCAATTTAATGGATGACAATATAAAGCACACTTATTTTGTTACTAAAGAAGTAAATTTATACTGGACACCCTTAGTGAAATAGAAATTATTTCTGAACAGGCATGCCCATCAAATTGCCCCTAGCAAATATGTGACATTTAAAAAGAAAGAAAGAAAAATTCTTAATTGCTACAAGACAAACTGCTATAGTATTTATAATAAACCTGAATTAAAATGAACTATGAACACTTGGTGGAGATTCTCAAATAAAAATGATTGTCTGTTTTCTGAAAGTAATGATTTGTACATGGAAAGGCTCCTCTCCATCTCCACTGAAAATGACCTAAAAATGCCGAAAATGACCTTAAAATTGCCAAAAAATGACCTATCTCTTGAAAATGGCGAAAAATGCAAAATAAAGCAAAAAAATATAAAAACAATCAATTAATCAATTATTTCATGATAAACATTTATATGTATTCAAGCTATCTCTTTAACATTCATATAAAAAAGATGAAAAATCATCAAATGCCTTGCCCTACTAATACAAGAGATGACAACACAACAAAGAGGGAAACAGAAGATTCAAACTTCTACTGACATCACGATTATACTATATTGTAAACTAACTTACAAGAGAAAATACCATGACTACAACATCTGCAAATGATAGGCCTACTAGTATTCTTGCCTCAAATAAAAATTCCACTTTAGCCTCAGGATACCTGCAAAATCGCAAGAAAAATGCCCCCGAGCATCGGTACAAAAAAATAATGAAGAAATCCCTATTGCAGCACATGTGAAATATCTTGGTTTCCATTTGGATGAACATCTAACCTGGAGAGATCACATTATTACAGAAAGCAAAGAAGCTAAATTCTAGTTTCAACAGTTGAACTGGTTATTAAATAAGAATTCTCAGCTATCTCACCAATTCCCTAGCAATCAATCTATTGGATAATAGTTCTTGAGTCTGTTAAGTGCAATATATATATATATAAATAAATAAATAAAAAACGTATGAGGAAGACATGGGAGGGTAATAAGTTGTAACTGATGTTCAGCTTTATGAGATTTTACATGCAGTGTGCTTTCTTCCGTAGGATTGTAACTCGACAGAACGCTACCACTCCTGCAGCTGTATCAACATAGAGCATATTGAGGGAGACACATCCATGATTAGAGTTCGTGACCCCTACACATCAGAAGTAATGGACTGGTGAGATCATGCTTTCTTAACTTCAGTCTCTCCCACAAGTCAACCCATTAAAACTGGAGGGATTGTAACATTAATGTTTGCCCACTTCAAGATGAGCTAGAAACTTGAATGGTACACATATAGCTTTTAGGCTGTAAACCACAGGAAAATTTCAAAAAGTTTATTTTTTTAATTTTTAGCCCTAAAAACCCCCGAAAAAGGGCTCGGTTTCCATGGCAACAGTATTTCCTAGTGTTCACATAAGGTTTGGAAGTTGCAATAAACTTCGCTTTGAAGACATGCTAGCAATAGAAACTATTATTTCCGTAAACCGAGCGAGGAGGCCGCAATGGTAACATCTTGGAATGGGGGCAGAGCCCCCAATGTGCGAAGCGAGTATTTTATATAAAATCACATGGTCTGAACATACACAATACATCTTCACGCCTATAGCTTTGTGGTCAGAACAATCAAAGAACACCGCGATTGTGTGTGTATATACTGCATATGAGCAAAAGAAGATAATGTATAATGTGTGTGGTGAAGCATTCAAAATATCATATAATTATTATTGCATAGCAATAAATACAACATTAATAACACGATGACATACCAAAAAAGATTAATCTAAAAAATAAAAGAGCTGATGAAAAGCTTCACAAAGTGCAATTTTTATAGACTGTCTCGCTACAGGCTATTTTGAGTGAATCTAAAATCTCAAAATTTTAACATTTAGACTAATTATGGTAGAACAAAAGCAGTCATATGCAACTTGCCTATAATGGTAATCAAGCCACTCGTATGAAATTATGAAACGAGCAACGCAAGTTTCATAAACATACTCGTATTGTAATAAATACCATTATAGCCTTGTAGCATAATGTACTATTTTGTCATGGTAAAATGCCTATCTCTGGGAGTATGCTTACCACAGACAATAGTTATAATTAGGGCTGAAAATCGATTAAAATTTCTAATCGAGTTAACGCTTGACTTTAATCGATTAATCGACAAACAGATCGGTATTTTAAACGAAACCAAAGTGTACATTTAATATTGTTTTACACGTTTAATAACTACTACACTACAGATAATCAGAAGGAATCCTGAATTAATGAATACCATTATTAGTTAACTAGTGATAAAATATATACAAAACTTACATTTCCGGTTACTTTTTCAGCCGAGATTTGAGACACACGAGTTTGTTGACTGAACTACCCTTCAGGTTTCTGAATAACGGGAATTTTTCGGACACAATGGGCTGAATAACACATGATGTGCCAAGGCCGAAGAAGTGAGAGAAAGGAGTTTGGTCATTTGACCTATTTCTTGAAAAAGTTTTTCAGAATTTGACTAAACCAATTAATCGGAAAATTTAATTGATCGACGATTAAATGTTTAATCGATTAATCGGTACAGCCCTAGTTATAATGTTTATGCTTATAGCTTGGGCAACTATGATTATGTGGAAAATGAAGACAGAAAATTTCTACTCAATAAATTCACAATGTTAGATAATTATCTAGTTGGTGGTGTGATGATCATTTACACATGTTAAGCTATTGCACTGTATTTTGAACCTGTAGACCATATTAAGCTTATCTCAAAAATGTTTGTCTGAGGCCATTCTAAAATCCCTCCAATTTTATTCATTGAATTCTGGGACACTTCATATCCATTAAATTAAGTGTTAGGTTTTCTGCGTAAGATTTACTAAAAAGAAAGAAATGAACATGATTTTCATTTCAGAAAGAATGAAAGTAATTCTGCTAGGAAGTCATTATCAATGCCTTAAAATAAAAATCCAGTCAAAACATTCAATTCCAACATCATTTCACTTTTCTTTTTCTTAGTATAGTTAACCCAGAAACTCCATGTACAGAGGATTGGAGGTTTCATTATCGAAGACAAATTTTAGTGATGCTATTGTACTCAAAAGGAATATAAGCAGTGTAACACAAAGTGAAATAACATTTTTTTCCCTTCAAAATCTTGACTTGGACTGGGCAATTTTTATAAAATGTTTATGTTCATTCAACATTAGAGTAGCTTATGTTAAATGTTTCGTCACTAAATACAATCTCACGTATTGGCAGAACCTGATTATCATAGGTAATCCCCGAGAGTTTAAGAATTTATCTGATGAAACTAGTCAACTCGAGTTGGATTTATTAAAACTATTCCGTGAATAAAAATTTAATGGATTATATAAATAATAATTACTTTCATGCTTTGTTATATAAAAACAAAACTAACAGCTGCAAGATCATGGCACACTATGAATCAACCATCCATGAATTGATTCAAGTTATCATGTTGTGACCAGTACTACCAATGGTGCATACAAGACATAATTAACTTAACTCAGGTAAGCTGACAGCAGAAGATAATAGAAGCACACAAACTGTCTTACACCGAATTGAAATTGTGTTTTTAATCAATGCACATTTATATTATTTCAATTTCCAAACAAGTTTTGTATAAAATAATCTGTTTTCGTGCTGCTTAATGGCAGCATGTGACGTATTAATCACGGCACATTGACACTTACGTGTCCAGTAACAAGCTGACCATTTTATCGGATAAAATCACATCCTTGTATTTATAGCAAGCATTTTATAAGATAAACGATCATGATTGGTATACATCCGAGGAATTGCTAAATGTTATTGGTCAATATCATATGAGTGGAGTAGTCATATCAATCTGGCAGAGGTATCCTTACTGAGGGCAAACCAACAAAAAATAACATTTGATTTTTCTTTCTATTCATGAATAAGTAACATGATTTAGTTCAGAAATATAATGTAGTGATCTTTTGAAGCACCATCTATTATTAACAATTGAGAAGCTTGTTTCTAAAATCTGCTAAAGGACATTTTTTTAAATCTAATAAAGCACACCTTCTGTTCCACATTACTTCTGGATTTATGCTTAGGGAAGCATGAAATGTAAAGATATGAAAGAATTTTTCGAAAATCATGACATGGTATCGATTGCAATAAATCGAGAAGTAATGTGGAACAAAATGGTGTGCTTTATTAGATTTAAAAAAATGTCCTTTAGCAGGTTTTGGAAACAAGCTTCTCAATTGATGACAGATTTTGATGCAACATTTCAGCTCCTACGATGACTTTGTAAACCAGTATTTCCGCCTGGACATCTGCCATGTAAACCTCCATCTAGACAACCTGACTGCATTGTTCGGACGCAACATTGGAGGAGAGTCCTGGAACTACTCTGAGTTTGTTCTTGATGAAGAGAACGAATTTAGTATCGACTTGCCTGAAGAAGAAGCAGATGATGACCAGCCAACCTGCACTTTTATCATTGAGCTGGTAAAACACTTAACATCTTATAGGGAGGAGCACAACCAAGACCTGTTCCTTGAGATTAATGACAGTATGGAAATGGTGAAATATGCACAGGAGCCATTCCCCTTCAGTTTGCCTTCTGGCACCTATGATTTTAAGGTAAATGCTAGCTTCCCAGGTGCATTTCTCAGGGTGTTTTACAAGAAAAACTATAAAGTCACTCAGAGGTAGTTACAACAAAGTTGGAGACAAAGGTGTGCCATAATTTTTAGACTACAGTGAACACTGCTTAATGTAATCGTGGATAATGTTATCAATCAGTAATGTTATCACTTTAATGAAGTCCCGTACAGATTAATACTGATAAATTGAAAAAAAAAATGCTGTTTAATGTGATCAAAGATTTGGTTTATGTTATCACATTTTCCTCTTTGCGGCTTTATTTCAAAGTACTGTATGTCATTCAAAATTTCGTTTTTAAGGGTTTTGTTCCTAAGTCAAGTGTACTGTGTTGTACTGGAGGTAGCAATTCTGTTCCCAGCCCACAGGATGACCAGTTCGAGGGGACGGCATTACCAGGCATTATCTAACTTTCTCTTTTAAGCAATAAAACATGTTTCACCCCATAGTTAAGCTGCAGTTTTTGATTTATGAAGATAAGTGTTGACATGCAGTGTTGACTAGTGTAAAATGAAGAGACTTGAACAGACAGGCGTTAGATGTTTTGCTACACAGTGTTCACCACAGATCAGTATATAGACTTCCAAAAACACTCGTAACTCATAATTGAGTATGAAGTATTGTTTAATGGACCCCTACAGCAAAGTAAAAACAATTAAAAACTTTGTTACTGGTTAAAAATAATTGCTTGCAGTCTATTACTGTATTAGCTTATGAGTGGTTCAATGATTCACAGTTATGTATTATTTTATGAATAAATATTTTTAATTCTGTTTTGAAGTATATTATCTTATATATAAATAAACATCCTTCATTTAATTCCTTTGGCTGTTGATATCAATCAGTTAATATTATCAGATTAGCTGAGTCCCAAAGTGACCACAATAAGCGGCATGCACTGTATAAATGAGTAGGGTTACCAGTTGTAAAAAATGAAAAGGATGTTTTCTCTGAAAAGAACTGTTACCAGAACCCGCTAGACAAGCGCAGTGGCTCATAAAGGCAACTTAGATATTTTAGTAGATCTGCTTTTTTCCCCCCTACCTGTACATATAGCTCATTTTAATTTTTCAGTTCACCTCTTGAGTAGGCCCTGCAAACTCAGAGAAAGATGATTATGTTAACAGCTTCGTTTTAAATTGCTGTATACAAGTAAGTAGTTTTCAACTTGAATAGTTATCATTTAGTAAGGGTATTCCAATAACTCCTCCTCTCCACTGTCATAGTCTTGAGTCATGACTAGAGCCCGGATTTTAGGCTCTAAAAATAATAGTTTTAGGCACCTAAAATAGGCTTTTAAAACAAGTAAATAGGCTTTTAAAGGAGAAAATAGGCACTTAAAATATGCTTTAAAATGTGTAAATAGGCAGAAAATAGAGTTTAAAATACTACAATATGCTCTTAAACTGTAAGGTAATTTTTTTTTTACTGAAAGAAACATGGTATACCTATTATTAACAGAAATAATTGCAAAATTAAGACAGATTTAAAAATACATTTATCAAAAACAGTTTTGGATTATACGTCCCTTCTTACTATATACCTGCTACTTGTTGTTTTGAACGAATCCTCCCCCATCAGTCAGCATTCCTTTGGCGACAATTGTTTGGGAAAATCAAGTTTCGGTGAAAAACCCACCCTCTGCTGTTCTGCCCTTCATTCAGGGATGTCCATTAAATGATTGTAAAAGTTACAAAGTTGAATTTTATTTTAAATGTACAAAATAGGCATTTTAGGCACTAAAATAGTAAAAATAGGCTCCAAAGGTCCAAATAGGCATTTTAGGGCACTATAAAACTCTGTAAATATAAGTGATATATCATGAAATGTCAACATATTTAAACATTTTCATGTTATTTCATAAGGAACAAAATAGGCATTTGCCTTAAAATCCCAGGTCTAGTCATGACCTATGCAGCCAATAGAAAGTTGAGGGACACAGAATAAAGAAGTAACTGAGTATTCACTAAATGATAACACAACTTAAAAGACACGTTTTTTAACGTTTCAGTCCTGATTTAGACTCTGTCAGAAATTAGGAATTTTCCATTGTGACTCAGACTCTAACACAGTTATTTTAAACTACCGGTAGCTTAAAAGGCCCAGCATCGCCAAGTACATACAGCGATTGCAAATGCTGTTGGCTGTTAAGCTCTAATACTCAAAGAGTTTGCCCGAGCAGTTATGCAATGCTTTTGGGGTCCTACAAACCAAATGCTGAAAGGTATTTCATACAAATTAATTCTAGGATAAAACAAATGACAGAACAAAATGTTGAGGAATAAATTTATCTTTGTGTGTTACGGTTTAGCCTGTGTCAATTTTTCTGAGTATTCGTTTAACCTAAATTAGGCTTACTTTGATATAAATGCACAGTTTACTTGAACTTTTTGAAGTAAAACTTCTTTAGTGGCGGTAGAGGGTGAATCGGGAAAATCAGTCACACTAAAACCGCCATGAAATCAGTCACAATCAGTCACACTCAAAACCGACTTGTTTCGGTGCGGACTGCACAGAAAACAATCAACTCAATGATTAGGAGTAATCAAAGGAAATTTTTCAGACCTTACTTCCTCAATGGCAATAGACAATTCCTAAGCAATCTAAAGGTATATTATCTATTTTATGGAACCCGGAATTCATTACCGCGCAAATCCAAAATTAAAAATTAAAAAATACAAATTTCCAAAATTAAAAGAAAATTAAAAAATAAAACATCCAAAAATCCAAAACTTAATAAATAATAAATTCCAAAATTTAAAAATAAAAAAATAAATAATTAAAAAATCGAAAATACCAAAATTGAAAAAATCTAAAAATCCAAAATTAAAAAAACTAAAATACAAAATCCAAAAAATAAAAAATTCAAAGAATCAAAATTTAAAAAATCCAAAGATCCAAAATTAAAAATTCAAAGATCCAAAATTAAAAAGTCCAAAATCCAAAATGCCCAAAAACCCAATATTAAAAAGTCCAAAAATGCAAAATTGAACAAATCCAATAATCAAAAATTGAAAAATAAAAAAATTAAATAAAGTTTTACTTCTGTCGCGTGGCGTTCCACGCACTTTTTTTTTTTTTTTTTTCACAGGTAATCCCACAAGAGTTGACGAGTTTATCGATAGATTCTGATGTAACTCGTCAACTCGAGTTGGATTTATTACGACTATTCCATGAATAAAAATGTAACAGATTATACAAATAATCTGATGAAAGCCAAATGGTTTGTGCCGAAACGTTGTATTATTAATAATAAAAAGTATCCATTGTGAATTTAATTCTGTTTTGTTTCAATATACAAATAATAATTACTTTTGTGATTTGTTATATAAAAACCAGACTAACAGCTGCGAGTTCACAACATACCATGAATCGATTCGAGTTACCATGTCCTTGTTGTGTCCAGTGCTACGAGGAGTTACCATGTGACCAGTGCTACCAATTGTGCATATAAGACATAGTTAACTTAATTCAGGTAAGCTAACAGCAGAACAGAATAAAAGCACACGAACTGGCTTGCACCGAATTGAAATTTTGTTTTTAATCTATGTACATTTATATAATTTCAATTTCCAAACAAGTTATGTTGTATAAAATAATCTGTTTTCGTGCTGTTTAATGGCAACATGCGACGTATTAATCACTGCACACTGAGCCTGACGTGTCCAGTAATGAGCAGCACCTTCCTCATATTATTAGCAAGCATTTTATTAGATAACCGATCGTTAGGGCCCTGATTTATTGGTGAAATAAAATGGTTGATTTCGGTGTTAACTTCCTTCTATTTCGGTGGGTATTTCGTGAAATAAATTACTTATACTACATTGGGAACATTGCGCAATGATAAACTTTGCTTCTTTATTTACATAAACTAACACCCCCCTCCCTCATTTCTATATTCTTCTGCCCTTGTATGAACTGAAGTAACTTTCGATTTAGGCATGATTAGAGTTAATGTTCAAATACAATGACGAGAAATACTATCGTAATTTCTACTAAACACCATCAGATAGCCATTTGCAAACAGAAGTGCCAACCATACCGCTGTGGATAAAAGACGAAATCTGTTGAATACAAGTAACATACATTCTAGACTCTTCTGCTGTAATTGATCATAGGCATCGCTAACTTGGCAAAGACATAGCAGGAAAGGAGTGTACTCAACAGTACAAACCAGGTCACAGACAATCTTTGCGTAAATTCTGCAATCTTTGTAATCGATCACAAATATCGATATAACGGTAAATCTTCGAAAGTCATAGAAACAGCAGAAAAAAGTATGCTGCTAAAAAATAAAAAAATACAGTACACCAAAACACAATATTGTGATTTTAAGGCACATTTTCGTGCTCATTTTTCACTTTACGGAAAGAAGAGGTATATTTCGCGGAATCGAGTAAGTTTTGTGATATTTCGTGGATTCAATTTGGTTCATATTGGTATTTTAAGCATATAAAAGCTAGATATAGCTAAGGGAGGTTGTTTTATAAAATTTCGGGCTTATCATTGTTACCAAAAAATACGGCCTCTACCGATCGTGATTGGTCTATATCCAAGGAATGGTCAATATCAAACACGCGGCATGAGAGTGGAATAGTCTCATTAATAACCCGTTACAACTATGATTTTAATTTCATATCAAAATATCTTAACAGACAATGCCTGATTATCAGATTTCCCTCAAATTATATGTTTTTCTTCAAAATGCTATAAAAGGCTAAATTGCAAATGTATATACGCTACAAAATGCTAAATTTCTTGATTTAAAACAATAAAAAACATCACCCCTAACTACTGCTCAAAACTGCATAGCCATAATAGTTTAATTTGCCTGTGTAAAAAATAACATTTTTATTCATTTAAACTGTGATGGAGCCTATCGATTCTTTTCTTACCAAAATTCCATAGCACGACAGCTGGTACTGAACCTTCCAGATAGAAAATATATTATAGTTGCATCGATGGTGTTTCAGAGTAATCAGTTCAGTTTCAGAAGTCCACAAAGTAGTTCACACCTGTTGATTTTGAGAAAGCGTCACTTGTATTTCAAAAATAAACATATGTATTCCAATTGAAAACAATTCATTTTGTTCAAATTAGCAATAAAGAAAATATGCCTACTTAAATGTATTCCAATTATTATATTTCTTAATATAATAAACTGAAATACGTATACAAGGGTGCAGGGGAAAACAATCAAAGTCCACTTTTTAAACTTTCTTCAGGAATGTAATGTAAACTTAAAAATGCTAAAATTTTAAACTCTCAAACAATATATTTTATACAACATTAAGTTGTATTGGAAGTTAACACAGTGAAGTTATATAACATAATAATTATATAAGAGTTGAATTTTACATAAAACTTCACTTTTGGTATAGTTTACCTATACTAGTTTCGGCGCCTTCGCTACCATTGTCAACAGCTCTACTTCAACTGCCATGGCATCCTCCCACAGACGTGGTACAAACTTTGAGATGAGGTCCTCATTGGTCGGGATATCAAAGTTCATCAGTTGGTTCCCCTTCTTTTGAATAAAAATCCTCTCCCAGACCGAAAGCTCCTTGCAGCCATGGGCACATTTTAGTAGTTCTGGATCCCTGTCAACTTCATGTCCATCATCCCAAAAGTGTGTCGCTACCGCTGATCTGTCTGTATTTTGATATTTGATGTGTCTTATGTGTTCTATTGTACTGACTTCTAACGTCCTCTTGGTTTTTACTACATAGACTTTTTCATAATCATTACATTTAAATTGGCAGATGCCTCTTTTTTTACTGTGGTGGGGGTTCTCTAAATTTGCAGATTTGAGTAGGTTTCTTAAGTATCTGTTTACAGGTGCTGTTGTGATGTCACGATTTCTGAAAACTTATCTGAATACATTATCGGCTCAAGGGTGGAATGTAATTTTCTTGTATCTCAGGTTTTCTTCCATTGGTTTCAAGGTGTTAGTTTTTATTTTTTGCACTTGTTACTTTTCTTGTCGATTAGTTCTCTGCTGTACCCAAGAATGCCATTCTTGTCTTGTGTTAGCCAATTCGATTATCTGCATCCAAGGCATGTTCAAGATTCGTTTTATCTTATCTGTCCATTTTATTCTTCTGCTTCCCTGTTTTCAACTGCCATCTATCATTCCCAATTAATTCCTTCTCCATTGACTCATGTCCGCTGCGGTGGTCTAGAGGTAGTGTGCCCACCTCTAGATCTGAAGGATGCGGGATTAAACCCGGCTGCAGTCGATGGGTTTTTTCAGGACATAATAATCTTGGCCACGAAGTCTTCCGGGAGGGACTTTAAGCAGGGGGCCCATGTCGTAAATTTACAGCACATAAAAGAATTCCAAGCCTAAATTAGAGCCTCGGCTCTTTCACGTCTACGTATTACCTTAGTTTTCTGAGGTGGCGATGGGCTTACCACCTGTCCCTCTGCCCTCTCTCAGAAAATAAGCGTAATAAAAATTCATATAGGTAACAGAAACCTCTACCTGGAGGCCCCTTCGCCCCAACATAGGAGCTATAGGGTTCCAGACAGACAGACAGACAGACAGACAGACCATTGACTCATACCTTCTGATAAGATGACCAAAATATTGAAGTTTATGCTTGGTGGCTATGGCAACAAGATAGGGTCCAGGTTTTAATTCTTCTATGATACCCACATATCAAACGAGTCAAGCCTGTTTTTATCTTCTTTACGAAGTGTCCAACTTTCACAACCATACTGGGAATATCATTGACCTGGTTACTAACATTTTGTATTTATAGATATCTCCGAGTCTTTCATAAGTTTTAATAGTTTACTTAGTGCTGCTTTTCCTAGGCTTAATCTTCTCTTAGTTTGTGGTGCACATAACTGTCCCTATTTATCAATATACCTGAAAAGTTAACTTTGTCGACAGTCTGTAGAATTTGACCACTTATCTTTATAACTGCATCATCACCTATGCACACAACTTTAGTTTTCTTATAGTTCAAAAAAAGTCCATTATCTTCACTAACTGACTGAAGATTAGTCAACACTTCTTGAAGATCTTCCTGAGATTCAGCTATTAGAGAGTTGGATACCTGGTACACGTTGTTCTACATTACTCTCCGGATAGCAGACTTTAATAATCTTTGCAGCTGCATGTATAATTTAGCAAAATCACTAACATTAGGCTACATTATCAAAAAGTGGGATTTTTTAAGTTCTGTCTTGTAAAGAAGAATCCACTACAGCAATTTTTAACTGAACGCATGAGACTAGGAAGCAACAACCTTAAAATTGACCTTTCACCTTCTCTGTTGCGGAAGATGAAATACAGACTTCTTGAAATATGTATTTTAATGTGTCAGTTTCACATAAATATCAGAATGAATTATTAATTTCATGGTAAAATAAAAATAAATAAGCATTCATTTTGCGAGTTAAGTCAAAATTCGCGTTTAATCGTGATGGTAACAGTAATTGTGGGGACAATCGTTATATAATTAATGCTGATTCCTTATTATTATATATTAACAAATTTCGCATTATCATGATCCAACAAAATCAACCCTTTACCAACACACAAAAATCCCAAATTTAATCAAAAGTGACTTTGATTGTTTTTCCCCTATAACCTTCATACTGTTACTTTGAAATACAATTGACATTATCTGAAATACAGTTCACTAATCTAAAATACAAATGGAGAATTAGTCCATGTGCCAGACCCCCAAAATCGACCATGTCATTATAATTTGGGGGGACTGAATGAAACTTATACCACACGTTCCTGGGGTCATGTGGAGCAAAAAAGTCGGGGGGGGCCATCATGAGGAGGTAGCTTTCAAAAATGGCGGCCATTCAAAATGGCGGACGCTTGTGAATCTTTAAATTCAAATATCTCGGGACTGGGTTCATCAATCTTGAATTTTGTTTTTTCAAAATGTAGGTTATTCTTCTGGCTACATGTTTGTTCCACATGTCTGTGGCCACAAAACCAGTATTTATTGGTCAAAACTCTAAAAATAGGAAAAATAGATTTTTTGACATTTACGTTTTGCGGTTTATTACTCTAACCGTTGGGTATATCGAAAAAGTGTCTGAAACAAACGTTGTAGAGACACATCTCACCTTTAAAACGCAAAAATGAAATCGAAGATCGGATCAATAGAATCCGAGATATCCAGATTCAAAGCGGGCGGAGCGGGGTTGAGCGTGTTGACCGAGCACTCGGTGCAGCCTAGCGAGAGGCGAGACTTAGCGTAAAATCCTGCACTTTATTTATTTTTAACCTCAGTAATTGCTTTATTACTAGATAAATTTACATTACCTACTAATGTGCACTATTTTTAACATGATTATTAAACACTTACTCATAAATACAATTAACAATTATATCATTTATCTGGGAAATGGACATCAACAGTTACCAACTCATATAATATACTGTCAAGGCTTTTATATCCGATTTTTAAGATGAAATCGTTAAAGGAACTTCAAATAGTCGAAATAATTAAAAGAAAGGAAAAAAGTATTACAATTTAGGTATGTATCGGAGACTTTTAACAATACTTTCAGAAATGAACACAGGACGTAAGCAACTAAGAAATAAAAATTCCTATAAAATGCCTTACAGCCTATAATATTATGAACAATCTTGAAATAAGTCTTCTTCACAAGAATCACTGTAATCAGTTATTATAATTGCACTCTTCCTCATCTGCTGTTGCTTTGGTACACCCCTTGCACCCACAGCTCTCGGTGCATCGGATTTGAGTAATAAATACAATTAACCATTATACAATTTATCTGGGAAATGAACATCACTAATTTTGAACTATACATCCCTTAACTCTGTACTTCAAGATGAACATGTTCAAGCCACTCTACTTGATACATCTTCTTACAAGTAATGAAGAAATGCTGTCCTTTCGGATGAAATATATCGCCCTAGTGGAGCTACTTTCCGTTTTTCTTCGGACTAATTGAGAAGGCATTTTTTTTTATGTTTTTAGCTGCTGTTGAAAAAATTGTGCCTTGAATTTTTGCGCTGGATAGAGTGAACTACTCACATTATCTATCATAACACTTTCTTGAATTATCTAAACTAGAATGAGAGCCCATATGTTCACCAATATTATGTAGAAGGAGGTTTTCAGTACAAATAAGAAGCAACAACCCATTTTCTAGAATTCCAGTGGACCAAGCCATCAAAGAGACTGTAAACAAAGACACCCACACTCCTGAAGGTACTAAGGATTTCAGTCTGAAAAAGTAGGCTGTAGTATGGTAATATGTTAATGCTGAGTACAGAGCTAAAGAACCTCCTCAGCATTCTATCATCCAGAGAAACAGATTAGTGACACCCTGACCTCCAAAGCCCAAGGACACTTAGAGATGAGAAAGACGTGACAACTCTCACTGACCTTCTAGCCGAGTGGACGAACCCCTTCGATCCCAACCCTTAAGATATTGTACATTTGCCTACTGGAATATATGTTCTTCTGATCACATTGCTTCGGAAAACAAGGGGAAAATAGCTTATTAAGAGTTCACGTTTCGGCTAGCTAAAGGAGAAGGGTTTCATAAACGTATTAAGAAAGTGGGTCTTAAGATTAGTAGACTAAAGAAGAGCAAACAAACCAAGGTTGAAAACAAAGAAGTAATCCTCCAGTGCAATCGAAATTTATTCAGCAAAATGACCTTTATTGCAGAAAACCAACAACTTGACATGATGGAAGGATTCAGATATCCTCTGGCACCGACGAATGTTAATGGGCCTTTGAAGAAAACCTACAAATCAGTATTATCTAATTTTTTGGAAGTATACACCACCCCTGCCAGTCTGCCGGAAAAAGATTTGGCCTGAATCATTGATTCAATAGCAGTGCTTCAGTCCGTCAAAGGATAACAAAAAAGTTTTACGAATTCTCAACGAATTTTCTCAAGCAGGTTTTTAATATAGATCGGAGGGTTGACATATATTATTCAGAGGTTTCGATCAAATCTTTGGAGCGGGAAAAAAGCGGAACAGCTGAAGGTATCAAATTTAGTGAAATCAAGGGTGGCCACAGAGTGGTTTGTTAGAGGACGCTTCTAAGGAACAGTTACGGCAAAAATATAGTGACAAAATTATTTTTTTGCAGTTTGTAAGAGGAGAAATTTGAAAACATAATTGGAAACCTAGAAATCTTCGTAGCAGTTGGTGAGATCTGCTTCATGATCAATTATATTAGGAGAAAAAATGTTCCTGAGCTGTTCTGCACTCAAGAATAAGCTGATTCCAGAATGATGCTGCATGCAAGGAACGCCGCTACATCATCTGAATCAGTTCTTTGCTTTTCAATCAATACAGATGTATTAGTTTTGGCTGTAGGTTTTTGCAAAACCATAAAAAGCAAAAACTTCTGAATCGGGAAACAAACAAACCAGTTTTAACAGATATGAAAGTTTCCCAGATAGTATCTGCCTTAGGCGAACAGCTTTTTACAGCTCTTATTGGGTATTACTGCTGGTCTGGCTGCGACACAATCAGTGCTTTAGCTGGCCAGGGGAAAGTTAAAAAGCTTTTGTGCAAAAAGGAACAAAGATTTATTGAAGCATTCAGGAAGTTAGGCAAAGATTGGATGATGTATAATGATGTTGATGACAGCAAAGAAGAATTTGTCTTCCAGTCGTATGCCCCCAAACGCAAGGTGAAATGAGCTGCGCTACCAGATGTTCAGAGGGCCAGATTGAGAGCTTCCAAATGTCTCTTTGTAAAGACACCTTGAGAAAACACAATAGACGTGCCAACTACCAGACCGGAATTTTGATCAACTGTGCACCAGAAAGTTAGTCGTGCTTAGCAACTCAAATCTGAATAATCGAGAGCTGTTGGTGCAAGGGGTTTGCCGAAGCAACGGCAGTTGAGGACGAGAGCAATAATTATAATACCTGACTTCAGTTATTCTAGTAAAGAAGACTTAATTCAACATTGTTAATAATATTGTATAAGGCATTTTATGGGAATTTTTATTTCTTAGTTGCTTACATCCTGTGTTCATTTCTGAAAGTATTGTTAAAAGTCTCCGATACATACCTAAACTGTAATACTTTTTTCCTCTTTTAATTATTTCGACTATTTGAAGTTCCTTTAACGATTTCATCTTAAAAATCGGATATAAAAGCCTTGACAGTATATTATATGAGTTGGTAATTATTGACGTCCATTTCCCAGATAAACATTATAGTTGTTAATTGTATTTATGAGAAAGTGCTTAATAATCATGTTAAAAATAGTGCACATTAATAGATAATGTAAATTTATCTAGTAATAAAGCAATTATTGAGGCTGAAAATAAATAAAACGCAGGATTTTACGCCAAGTCTCGCCTCTCACTAGGCTGCACCGAACGCTCGGTCAACATGCTCAACCCCGCTCCGCCCGCTTTGAATCTGGATATCTCGGATTCTATTGATCCGATCTTGGATTTCATTTTTGCGTTTTAAAGGTGAGATGTGTCTCTACAACTTTTGTTTCAGACACGTTTTCGATATACCCAACGGTTAGAGTAATAAACCGCAAAACGTAAATGTCAAAAAATCTATATTTCCGATTTTTAGAATTTTGACCAATAAATATTGGTTTTTTGGCCACATACATGTTGAACAGACATGTAGCCAGAAGAATAACCTACATTTTGAAAAAACAAAATTCAAGATTGATGAAGCCAGTCCCGAGATATTTGAATTTAAAAATTCACAGTCGTCCGCCATTTTGAATGGCCGCCATGTTTGAAAGCTACCTCCTCATGATGGCCCCCCCCGACTTTTTTGCTCCACATGACCCCAGGAACGTGTGGTATAAGTTTCATTCAGTCCCCCCAAATTATAATGACCGATGGGTCTGGCACATGGACTAAATGTGAGTAGGATATTCTTCCAGATTCTAACCAAGGGAGTACATCAGTGAGAGCCTGTACTATGATTACCAGAAAACATCCAGATATATCTTGCACTTTCCCAATCTATAACAAAACATTTCCTTTATTAATATTAACAAGGAAACAGCAAAGTGAGGTGTTAACATCTGTAGCAAGAAAGTGTGGGGAAACATTCATAGTAACTTAGGACATATGTTTCAGATGGCCCTCTATCTGACCATCTACTAGGGACTAGATAAACTTCACCAATGTTCCTTGGATGCCCAATGAGATGTCAAAGTTTAAAAGTATTTTTGCTGTTCTTTTGACTGAATGCTTTCTCCCTGACTATGAGCTCTAAGGGTTTTTGAACTTGGGGTGGGGCGCCAGTATGTGGGAGTTAATTTTGTTTATGTTTATATATTACTCCACAGTTGGGTAAAAGTATGTAGCAGTTAATTAATTTATCGTCACACGGTTATTGTGATTAGATTACTTGACAATATTTTTAATTAGTTTGTTGGGTGCCAAGGTTATACAACCCAAGTGTATGTTATGAATAGAAGTGACCAAGCAGGTAAAAGGAGGGTTGACCAAAATTGTAAATGGTAAGCTACTATGTATTAATAAGAGAAATACTTACAAAATAATATTAAAATAATAAGGGCATGACTAATTACTGGTAATTGAAGGAAGAAATGAATATTTGCAAATTATGTCATCAAGTAAAATGAAGAAAAATTTACAACCATTCATTGGGCAGTATGTAAGGATTATTACCAGTGTAATGAATTAATAGAAGGAATTGGATTTAATATGTATAAATAAATAGTGAGTAGGTCTAAAACATTAACATATTGAGAGCAAATGCCAGTATTGCATTTAGCAGAGAGGAAGTTTGGAGGATAGTAGGGCCATAAAAAGTAAACACGGAACTGAAGGATGAATAGCTTTGCAAAATATTGCAGACAGTTTTGTTGTGGAAGGATTTATTAGGGATTAAGTGTCGCGTTAAAGGCAATGAACTTTGAGCGTAGCGTCTCCACGCTGGGAATATAAGAATCCTGTAGGAACCTTAAAATTAGTATGTGAAAATTAACAAAGAGAGTAACTAGAGTGGGCGAGACTTATATTCCGTGAGCCAATAGGAGCTTATTGTTTATATTCCTAGGAAAATATACCAATGGAAAATAACCAATGAGAAATCTGCTAATATGCCACTTAGACATACCGGTATTAGAGTTCTATATGTAACATCACAAAGTTAGTTGTAATGAGTCTTCCGCCGAAACTCATAGAGATCAGTACAAAAGTCGAATTCAATGAGTACGCGAGTCGCGTTAAAGCAGTCTGCCGGCTAAATTCATAAAGTTGAGTTAGTCTGTTATATTAAGTGAATTGTTATATTCAGTGAGTTGTAGTGTACACCTACGAACATGGGATATTATGTGACAACATATTACAAACTGCAAGTACTGCTTAGCAACGATTGGTGCATCAAGGACTAATACTTATATACGGTCACAATTGAATAATGACATTCTCTAAAATCACCGCGAAGTAAAGTTAACTTCAAAATCAATAATGACAAAATACACGACTATTGGCTTGCGTAAGACAACCCCACATCAACAAACATTCACTAGTTTAAGGACAACTGTAATATAGTAATATGTACTTAGTTTGCTTAAATAAAAATATCTGCACCACAATATACTTCTCTGAAAAGCCCGTAGTTGATCAGCATGTAAAATGCTGTAACCCTGTAGGTAAGAGGTGTGTGCTTTACCGAGAGCTGAGCTGAGAGTCGACGGACTCGGAGATACATTTTAGGTTGTATAACCTTGGCGCCCAACAAACTAATTAAAAATATTGTCAAGTAATCTAATCACAATAACCGTGTGACGATAAATTAATTAACTGCTACATACTTTTACCCAACTGTGGAGTAATATATAAACATAAACAAAATTAACTCCCACAAAGTTTAAAAGTATTTTTGCTGTTCTTTTGACTGAATGCTTTCTCCCTGACTATGAGCTCTAAGGGTTTTTGAACTTGGGATGAAATAAAATTATTATAATGAGCTCTAATGGTTTTGAGATTAGATTAAAATTGAATTATTAAAAGAAGTTCAAAGACCATTAGAGCTCATGATGATGATGATGATGAGTGTTCTGCCCGAAGGCAGGTCTAGACCCGGGACGAAGCCATGGGGTTAGAGCTCATAGTCTAGAAGAAAATATCAATCCAAAAGAAATGCATAAAACTTTTAAACTTTGACAAATCGAGGGGCATCTAAGAAGCTTTGAGCAAGTTCATCCACCTGCTATGAGATGGCCATGCGGAATCAGCTGAAGATGGAGGGATCTGTGTGTGTTTGCTAGATGTCACTACAGTTCAAAAATATCTTCAAGGCAATATTTATAATAAAATTATACCCGAACATAATTATGATTCGAAGTATGTAATTTACTGGATATAATTCTAAATCAGTTGAAAATGGCTAAAAAATGTATTATTTGAATTAATTTTACAAACGTCAAAATTAGAATTCTGGCAAGAACAAAGCCCTGCCACTTTGTTTTTACCATGTATGCTCTTGTCCAACTTAGCAGTATAATGACTATTCAATCTATTAGATGGTGTAGTAAATGTATCTAATTAAACTTCTATAAAAAAGTAAAATCTGCCAAACAAATTTCAAGAAGGGGTTTATCTCGTCATAGTACAGACCCCAGCGTTTGTAACCAACTTCTCCAGATAAGTGAAAACAAGAGCTTTCTCTGGGGGTCCTTAGTATAGAGCAGTGGTCTTCAACCCATGACCTGGGGGCCACATGCGACCCAAGGCTTAATTATATGAGGCCTGCCAGCAAATACCAATTTTAACTACAATGCCAATATTGACAATTTAGTAACAAAGAAACAGTGTCAGGTCTCACTTTAAATTCAAGAATGTTACTGTGTTTTGTGTTATTCACTAACATTACAGAAGTGGAAGACAAAATATAAAACACACAAATGTATAATGTTAAGTAATCCCTACAGATATTCTAATACAGTAGAGTCCCCAAAACTTGGCCTAATGTGGACCGAAGGGTGACTGAGTGTGTGAAAATGCCAGGGTATACAGTACTTGTATGTATTGGTTGCTTGAGAATACATAAGGCATAAAGCTGTCTATAATGAAAATTAACTACCCGACTTTGCAAAAACTGGCTAAATTTTTTTTAAAGAAATGCATAATATCCTGTTATTTTCCGCACTGCACTCTGCGTTTTGCTGCTACATCACGAAGACGACGGAGGAACAGTAAGTCCATTACCGATGCACCTTGTTGTTCAAAATATGAAGGGCAGTTTCGACAGGCTTTAGTCCCTCAGTGGGTGTGGCCAAGTTATCCGGACTGCCGGGTTATCGAGTGCCGAGTTTTTGGGACTGTACTGTATAATTGATACATTTGTGTTATGAAAGTATTATGTTATTAATAATAAATAAATTGATAAATTAATGTGGCCCTTTAGTCTTTCACAAGAAAGGAAATGGCTCTTTAGATAAAAAATAAATAATAATAAAAAAAAGTTGAAGACCACTGGTATAGAGCCTAGAAAAATTACTATTATTTTGGCACGGAGGAGTAATTAATATTGTACCTAAATTAATGGCACTCTTATATCTCTCCTTGCAACAGAATAGAATATGAGGGATAAGACTGCAAACATGTAGTTTATCAAACATACATATCACAGGCTTTAAAAGCAAAATTGTTAATTTTCTGGGTTGTGCAGGTTCATTGGGTTAAAAAAAAAAAAAAAAAAAAAAAAAAAAAATCTTACCATGACTTACATGAGTTATTCTCCTGTAAAGAATCAAAATTTTCCTTAACTTTCATGTTTTTGAGCGGCTGATATATTTTGTTCTCATTTCTCTCAACTGTTATAATATGTTTGAGTTCTGTCCTGTTGGATACATATCTGTTGAGGAAGAAGAGTCTGTACAAGTCCTGTGCTCATCTCGAGGGGGAGTATAAGAGTATGATGTATGGATGTCGACCACATCACTTATAACACTCAGACATCAACAAGCAATGGGTCACATTAACGAATGTCCTTTATAACTCACGAATTAAAGTATAAAATATAACATATTAAAATAATTATGAGACGTGCAACCTAAAGATAGAGTTAACATAAGATAATGTATTACTTAATTATTTTAGTAAATAGATATCTTTTCGTTGCGTTCTATTGGTTTTTAACGTTCACACATAGAATTAAAAGTTGGTTGGTGATGGCAGCGTGCAAGCTTCTGGTCACACGTAGTCACCCCACACTAATTTGGAGTCAAAAGTCTGCCCTATTTTCCCATGAGCCCTCGGAAAAATAGAACTGTCTTTTGCCGAGACGCAGACGTATTTACACGATAAAAAATATGGTGTCATTCGTTACGGGTTCATCACTGTAAGGCACGCGCTAGGAGGCCGGACGGTGCCTGCCCCCACACACGCCACAGGAAACGCAACACCAGTGACATGCCCGCAGCGGGGGGTAGCACCACAGACACGGCACCAGCAGCGACAGCAGCGCCAGGCCGAGCCACCGACGCCCACAGTTCTCGTCCACCACTCCACATTCGCACGGGTGCTGTGCAAAGTCTCCTTCAGCGTCGGCCATGCAATGATAAAGCATGCACCTAGCACACGAGATACAAGCCACTGCATCGATACCCGTGCGTACACAGTCTGGTGCATATTCACAGCTACCACGTGCATTCTCATCCTCAGAATATAGTTCTTGGCAATGGCGACACCTATTTCGACAAGCTTTGTGCCGATCCTTCTTCTTGGCACCGGGCTTGCTAGGGAGCATGGGAGGTTGTGTCGGAATCACCTCAAGACTTCGTTTCTTCAAGCTGCCAGCAGAGTCTCGACGTGCCGCTTTCTGGTCCTCCATCACTGGGTAAATGTACTCGTGCACTGCTGTCAGCTGCACATAAGAGTAGTTCTCCTTCTCGCCAGGACCCTCTCCCCCGCCACGAGGGGGGCTGGGGTCTCGGTCAGACCCCATTTTGTCGCGGCGGGGGATATAGTGGATCCGGTGGAGATGGTGAGACTCGGTGGGGGGCGTAACATGACGACTGCTCCCACCTCCGCCGCCTCGGGTGGAAGAGTCAGACGACGATCGAGAGTCACCCCTCTCCACAGGCAAGTTCAAAGTCTGCAACATGGTAAATGTTTTCAACATGTGACCACGCGGTAGGCATGCATTCAGCGAAGGAGAGGAAGACAATCAAGCAGCCCATGCAGGATTTCGTGCAGCAGATATAGCTCTTTGCATGCCAGGCAAGTTACCACCTTGCAGTGCAAAATTTTCAAGTTGGTAAAAATGAGAAAAATATTTAACGAAGTTTCATGCAAAGTAAAAAGACAAGTCCTAAGGTAGAGGTTACACCTAACTTGTGAGAGAAAGCACATTTAATATATCCATTATATATGAGAATATTATAGGAGAAAAATTCCTCTGTCACTGGGACTTGATCCCAGGACCTTCGGTTATCAGTGTTATGAGTAAAAGAAAAACTGACAGCAAACGTGCATTTTTTGTGCTATTGAAGCATCAGTTTTCAGTAATACATTTCATTTGTCAAATCAATTGCAGGTGGCTTTGCCAATTTTTGTCATAACTTGGAAATAAAAGCATCGCAATTTTTTTAATATATCGATCGATTTGATTCTGCCGATCTCTTTACTGCGGTAGCTAATGCTTGCTGTCTTAGATTCCTGGTGAAGGAGGCTGTGGGTTTGAGTATCAAACCACTCTGGGCATGAGTGTTTGTGTGCAGTAAGGAAAAATGGAAAACAAAACTGTAAACAAGATAAATAAAATCGGGTAAACTGATATAACAAAGTGCCAGTATGTTTTTGTTGAATCAATTATAATTGCAATTATGATATGCAGAAAATAAGTTTTTCTAATCAGATTAGAATCGACCAGCGTCAGCAGAACTAAAGATTTGTGATACCTTGACAATCGCGCACTCACATAAAAATGAAAAATAAAATAAAAAAAACCCATGTCAAATTGGCCGGCTCCGGGATTTCATCCGGGGACCTCCAGAATACGAATCCAAGGCGTTACCATTTGGCCAACGCAGTCAGTTTGACGGTATCGTTTAATAAGCATAAGTGAAGGAATAGTGTTAACTGTCAAATTATACCGGTAGACAAAAATTTAAAAACATGTGACACCTTTAATTAGTTGTTACTCTGGTACCGGTCAACCGATTAGGTCCAAAATTAATAGGCTTCTTGCCATGGACATTATAAATGTGTATACCAAGTTTCATGAAAATCCGATAAAGCATATTTGAGTTATGGGGCCTTTTGTTATATAATACCACAAAAATGCACTAAATTGGGCATTATTCCAGTACCGGCCAACTGATTTGGTCCAATATCAACAGACATCTTCCCATGGACATTATAAATGTGTATACCAGTTTCATGAAAATCTGATAAAGCATATTGAGTTATGGCACTTTTAAATAAAAACACTAAATTGGGTTTGACGCCGGTACCGGTGAACCGATTTGGTTCAATAGCAATAGGGTTCTTCCCATGGACATTATAAATGTGTATACCAAGTTTCATGAAAATCCGATAAAGCGTATTTGAGTTATGGCGCGTACAGACACACGGACAGACAGATGGACAGACATTTTTCGTCCCCCACACACAATCTCATAAAGTACCATACTGGCACTTAATAATTAAGGGAAATTTGCCCATGGACAGCTAAATTTTACTATGAAAATCCATGAGCTCACTCTGGTCAATTTGTTTGTTTATAATGTCAAGGTGCACAGATATTTGGCATTTTCAGCAAAGACTGAAAAGGGATAATGAATGTAGGCCTAAATCAGCAAAGATTATCCATTTGGACGTAACTCACTATGAATGGGTTTTCTGGGCCACAGAACTCGAATCTGAGGATGTTTTCCCAAGTGGTGATTCCTAATCATGGAATGTATTCCAAAGCCGGATTATTAATCGTTTTAAATACAATGTTTTAATTATGTTGCTCTTAATTTTTTATTTCTGAATCAATTATTGCGGACAAAGCTCCGGACACCTGCTAATACATTAAATAAAAATACAATGTATTACTAATTTGCAGTAATAACAGGATTGGAATTTTTAAAAGAAGAAACATAAACTGATTTGTCTGATATTTACAGAGTATTTTGTATTAAGCTTAAGTTTTTATAATAAAGCATAACAATAGTCTCAGCACAAACAAGAGGCAAGTGAAAGTTGACTAGCCAGTGTAATAAATTCCACCCCTCTCCTACCTTTATGTTTAATATTATATTGTGGGCCATGCAATAAATAATATTGTAGCGTTTTATATCCATTACAAAATTAATATTAATAGACTCGTTATTTCGGTACTGATCAAACGATTTGGTCCAAATTCAAAAGGCTTGTACCCATGGACGTCATAAATGCGTATGCCAAGTTTCATGAAAATCCAATAAAGCGCTTTTCTAATATATTACCATAAAAATAGGCACTAAATTGGGCATTACTCTGGTACCGGTCAACCGATCAAGTCCAATATCAAAGGCTTCTTCCCATGGATGTTATAAATGCCTATACCAAGTTTCATGAAAATCCTGATAAAGCGTATTTGAGTTACCGCACATACAGACATTTTCCCATCCCCACACACAATCTCATAAAGTACCATACTGGCACTTAATAACTATACAGACACGGACGAATGGACAGACATTTTTCTCGTTCAACAAGTAATCTTAGAAAGTATAATTGAAGCACTTAATAAATAAATTTATACCCTTACTTCACTGTGATGATCAATTCAATGCGGCGAGTAGCATTACTGTAAAAATTTGTCTTGGTGGCTCACAATATTGTGGAGCAGCAAGGGGCTTGCAATGAGGTGTGGTACTGAAGAAAATAAAAATTAAGTATAGTTAAACGAAAATGATTTCCTCATCTGTTGGTAGTTCCTATTAATTCAATTATTCGCTAAACTCGACAATTCAGAGATTGCCTTCTCAGCCAGGCTGTACCGAGGTGGTCCAAGTGTACATTGTCACCAATATCACAAATATGACTACGTGCCAACTGAACTCAGCAGATGTCTACGGATTATAAACAACATGTCAGTGTGTTAATTTGTATGGATAATAGGATGGTAAATACAGGATGACAAAATCAGTATTAGTAGGAGTTACCTTAAGAAATTGTTACAAACAAAGATACTGAAATTCTTAGTGTAACAAAGTTTTACGAAAGTTTTAGAAAGGTAACAAGGCTGCTGCATTAAGGTAAGTTGTGACAGCTAAATTCTAGGTCAGAGACATTTAGTGTCAGTGTTAGGTTATGTCACGTTAGTAACCGATATATTAGTTTAGCAGCTCAGCATACTGAATAGGGCGGGGTTCCTTATGGGTCATATTGAATCTCTGTCTGCAATGAGAAATTTTACCACTGCCGATAATCCTTTTTTTTAATTTATTTTTTTATTTTTTGTGTGTGTGTGGCTTGGAATGGCAAGGACATTAGTGGCGGAGCATACCTCACTGTTGACTGGCTTTTGCACTGTAGAGTTGTTCCCAATTATTTTTATCCATGAATTATCTTGTATACTATTATTACAACAAAAATAATTGTAAGCTTTGTCATAGAGAAATGGGTATGTTGCAACTAAATTAGTCTCCACTTATTCATATGGAAAAACAAGTTTCTTTTCTAGGCCTTTCAGGCAGAGATTTCATTTTTCACTTCCATTGACAATATTGTAGATAACTTATATATAGTTATATGCATTCAAGAACCACAGATTATTGTCTCTGTTGGACATTACATGAGAATATTATAGGAGAGAGGTTCCATCTGGCACTGTGAAGTGAACTCTGGCTTAGCTCAGTTGGTAGAGCAGGGGCACGGATAGCCAAAGGTCCTGGGTTCAAATCCCAGTGTCAAAGGAATTTTTCTCCTACAATATTCTCATGTCAAAATTGTGTTTTGTTCTCCTTTACATATTTACAAGTTACTAGCTTTGAAGAGCTAGAACCTTTTGTAGGATTGTACCAAAGAGACGTGATCCTAATAATGAGTCTAACAGTACAAAACTCTGAAAACTGCCCAGTCCTTGAAGACAAGCCTACACCCAGTGTTTTAAAATAACTACACCATTCATATTCCTTTTTGCCCGGTGCACTAAGTGAGTTTAGACATTTTTAAATTGTATACATTGTGTTTGAAATTAACCCAAAGACTGTGACTATTGCTTGAAGTAAGACCAAAATTGATTCCAGTGCAATGAAACGCTCTCAAGTGCTTGATTATGAACAGTGCTTAAAGCTAAGCAGAATATTACACCCAATGCTCAGAGTCTGAGGTAACTCATTAACACTACGTGTTCAAAGCCAATTAAAATGTCGTACACAGTCCCTGCAGTTAGCCCATAACCAATGAAACGAAAGGTGACTTTTGAGATGTCATGCAACCTGTACAGAGACATACTGAGGACACCGAGACTGATTTGTCAGTGGAGCTTAGATGATAATGAAGGCAAGAGCCTTGAAAGATGTTCTAATTGAGTTACCAGAATAACTGAAATTCATTGTTTCCTAATCTGATGAAATATGTTAACAGATCACTATGTTTCCTGAATCAAACATGCCGAGTGCCATCTTTAGTCTTAGGAATTAGAGGGCTAATCCTTTTACCAATTTACAGCCAAAATGCATCACAGGAATAACTGACATGACTGAGCCTGAAGACTAATACACTGTACAGCTTCATAAGAAAGATACTTTTATAAAATGTTTCAAACATTTCAATGTATGATTTCTGAATGCTTATGTGTATGTCTTATGGACCACGAAAAGTTTTAGGATAAGGGTTTAAGATTGTCTATGAATATCTTAACATCAATGTGGTGAATATTTTTGAAATTATAAAAAATTCTTCAGTAACATTAGTATTTCACGAATAAAACGCAAGAAATAATAAATCAATATAACTGATTTATTGGCGAATATAATTACTATGCAGTGGTAGACTTAGAAGAGGTGCAGAGGGGCACATGTTCTTTAGAGAAGAACCTGATGCATATTTAACATGAAAACTTGTGCCCCCTCCAGAAAGAAATTCTGAATCTGCCTACGTATAGCATATTCTATTATAAAAATTTGTTCATGACATACCTCTGCTTTGTGAACAAGTACTACTGCAAGTTGTGAAGATATTAGCAGTACGAATATAAAATGCTGTGTCATGAGCACATGTAGGTTTACTCACAGAAGGGGGGGGGGAATGTTATTTATCTCCCTTGAATTCTCTCACAGAGGCACCACAAGTGGAAGCATGTACTAACCACCTTGCTAACAAAACATGGATATGAATGCTTTGAGGAAGTCCATGCTATTAGTGGGACAGGATCCAATCGATTTGCTTTTAAGAAAGAATGCCATGAAGCCTACCATCTTGACCCGACAATATTGTTTGAAAATAACGCTGATGACCAAGCAAACAATGTAGACAGTGAATAAAAGGATATATATGAAAGCTATATTCCTTTCTTTAAAGAGAAACACAGGAAGAATTTTTGTGATCGGCATGGACTTCTATTTGAAGTAAAAGGTACTGTATACCATTCAGTTGCCGACGTACTTAGGAAGCTGGGACTCGATTTATTACCCTTAAACCATGGCATAGCTGACTCAGTGGGCATACTGTACCACCATATATTTAAGAATGTATAATACAAATAGTTTAGTTTTGTTCAAACTACTTGTTTGTAATTGATTATCTGTTCCCATAATTTTTACCTTCATATGAACCATTGTCAGGAATGATTGATTGGTATGCTGTGTTTATGGAAACTTGCTTAAAGCAAGCAGCTCATATTATTCAATAAAATGTATTATCTCAGCACCCAGCCCTTCGTATTGATAAGTTCTTTTACTTGAAAGCTAAACAGACCTATACAGGTGAGAACAAACATGAAAACGTTTTTTTACTTGTTTACAGGCTACTTTGCTTAAATTTCTGTATTGCTTACTTAACTGCTCATGATGGCAAATGTGGTTTGATAACGGCTCAACAATAACAAGATAGTGTTTTTTTCCCTTTAGTTTTGCAAAAAAGTGGGAAAAATTTTTATGAGGGGGAAACATTTCTACAGAAAAACATGTAATTTAAAAGTGCCTTTTAAGGTTTTAAGCAACAAAATTAATTTAATATTTAGCGTAATTATATGTGCATTGGACACTTCTTTCACTAAATTTTTTGCAAGAAGAAAGTGGGAATACTGCAACAGAGCACTATTATTGGTTGATTTAAGATTATTCTTCTTGGACCAAATCGAAGAGTGAAGTATGAGTGAAATGGTCATAATAAGTACTTCAATCAAAACATCTCAAACATTCAGCCAGAGGAAAAAAGAGGAGGTGCAATCACTTACCACTCTGCCACAGTGCAAGCAAGGAGAGGGGGAAAGCCAGGCAGGGATCTGTACACAAGCAAGTCTCAAGAATGTACACTAACCATGAACACGTCGTCATCTCCCACATCTGGATTGTGGAGCGGCGACAAGTCCGAGAGACCTGAAAGCAACAACCACTTTGTAGTACTGTGCCCCTGCTATAAGTGCAGAACAGTGATAAGTCAAGTCCGCAACCTTGAGTACTCACCCCAGAGTTAGCCCAGACATGCAAGAAAGAAATCCAGATTCATTAGAAACACTACAGTATGTACATCATACACATGCCCATTATATACAAATATTCAACAAACAGTGATCTTCTCTATGTTTCAGGTAACCTGCAACTACCACCAAGCAGCTCAGAATACTGCAGCAGCAATAGTGGAAGTGTTAGGCAAGATTGTGTTGAATATGTAAAGACTAGTGTTTCAAATATATAAGCAATTATGTAAATACAGTAAAACCTCGTTAACACGAATTCCAAGGGACCGAAAAATGAGGGGTTCGTGTTAAAAAAATTCGTGCTAACCGGGGACTAATTTTTTTTTTTTTTAATGAACCAATTACGGTATACGCTATCGTAGAAAATACTGTTACATGCAAAAGTAGGCTATGTAATTAGGCCTACCTTTTAAAAAAGATCATTTCCTGATGAAAAATTCATTAAGTTGCGCTGTCACTGATGGGAATGAAAGTGCCTGGAGACTTCACGGCCAATTGTATTCACAGCTTCAGTAAACCCAGCAGATGATTCGGATGTTGCAGCAAATCCCAAACGTTCTATAAAGTGGCTATGGCGGCAAACACTTCCTGGCAGGTGGGTTACAAGTTTTAATGCAACGTATGATGAAATCGTACTGGTTATGTTTGAATGAACAGAAAAATAAAATAAGAAACGTTATAACCCGATTGTTGGCAGCACGATGCTTTATTTATTTATTTATTTAGCAATCCTGTAGACCAGCCGTACCGGCATAGCATAACAATAACAACTCCTGATTGTCGAGCGATTGCACCAGCCAGCGTTGATGTTAATCCAATTACTCGTAGCCATTCACATAAGTAACCGGGAATTTAATAAAGGTTTATGTTTAATTTCATTTCTTGCATACCTACTGAAGGAAGAACAGGAAATAACAATTTTAAAAGCTTTGGAAGTTTGTGTTAAATGACATTTCAAGATTCAAGGGACAGAAAAACAATTCGCAGTTCGTGGTAACCGAAATTCGTGTTAACCGACAAAACTTTCATAAGAAACAATACATCTTTGCCGGGACCAAATCTTTGTTCTTGTTAACAGAGTGTTCGTCGTAAGCGAGTTCTTGTTAACGAGGTTTTACTGTATTGTATTTAATTTTCTTAGACTATTGAATTGTATAAATACTTATGTAAATATTGTATTTCATTTTCTTAAGACTATTGGATTGTAGAAGTAATTATGTAATTATGTAAATATTGCATTTCACTTTCTTAGACTATTGAAATGTATAATTCATTAATCATTATGTAGACTAAGTCATGTATTTTTATTTTCTTTGACTGTGGAACTGTAAATTTGTATATACACATACTTGTTTGTAATCATTTGACGAGTCCCATAACATGGTTATGTTCAGCTGGACTAAATAAAATCTAATCTAATCTAATAACACACTTCACTTCACTTTCTATATACAGATAGTGCTGATAGTAATTATGTACATAATTAAGAAAAAACAACATCTGAAAAAGTAAAAATTTATTTTTATTTTTAACACACACAATGGAGACAAATCAAAGGCACCAGAAGTAATTTGTTTAGTTTATGAGAAAAATTCTCTATTAAATTAGTAGGTATGTAAGTGGTTAATTGGAACTGCATCTCTAGGGGCAACAGAGTTATTACACAAAAGCTTAAATATCTTAGTTGTAGGAATCCTACAGCAGTACTGTTCATGACATTTTAAGAAGACCTCGTCCCAAACCATCGTCTATCTACAAAACAATAAAACAGCATTGTTCTCTAATCCGAAAATCTGCACTGACACCAACAAAGAACAGGTGCTCTTGCAGTCGCATGGGTTTCCCCAGTGTTGCCACTGTCATTCGCCAATTCTCAAGTGAAGTATTGCTGTGGTCTCGTATTACTTAACTGCAGACAAGTGTGAACATGCCTAATTATCTTTCTATTCAATGATTGACAGGTCAAAGAGGATTAGAATGGCAGCAGGTAGATGCAGTTCTTGGAAAAGAAGTCTTTAAGAAGTGGTATAAACAATATAGGAGTTATGTGAGACCTATTCATTTTTCATGTTTCCATTCAAACTTTTTTTATCGTATCTTTATTTATACACATACTAACCGCAGAGGTCATATACAGTGAGTCCCATGCAAGAGTTGGCCAAAGACGCGGGTTTCTGCGTCGTGGCGGGCACAGCTCCAACTCCCGCGCGATCGGGTGAAATATCTATGCAAGAGCCGCGATCGGTGTAATGATTCAGGTTCTCACATTTACAGTTAAAATTACAATGAAAATAACCACGTACTTCATCACAAGAGATGTTGGAAATGCCCTCCTCTTGCATCCACACAATACTGGCACCTTTTTAGGAAATTTTGTTTCAGCCTCAGCTTCCGAGATAGAGTTAATTTCTCTTGTGATATTGTCTTTAAGTTCTTCTAATGTATGGGAAATTGACTTATACACTTTATTTTTCAAGTTTCCCATAAATAATATTCACTTACTGTTATAAGAACTTAAAGACAATATCACAAGAGAAATTAACTGTCTTGGAAGCTGAACTTATGCGCGTGAAAGAAAATTTCCTAAAAAGGTGCCAGTGTTGTGTGGATGCAAGAGGACAACATTTTCAACATTCCTTGTGATGAGGTACGTGGTTATTTTCATTGTAATTTTAACTGTAAGTGTGAGAACCTGAATCAATACACCGATCGCGGCTTTATTTCCATAGATATTGGAGCTGTGCCCGCTGCGATGCAGAAACCCATGTCATTGGCCAACTCTTGTGTGGGACTCACTGTATTATGTTAGAATGTTTGGGTATAAGAGTAGGCCACTTAACTATTGATGTTCATCTGTTGCTACTGTCTTTTTGTAATACAATATTCATTTTCATTGATATTTGACTACTGGGTGAAATACAGGCGATGAACCTTGATAAGCAAATATCCAATCCAGCTTTTGCCTTTGTGACTGGAGAAACCATGAAAAATCCCAAGTCAAATTGGATGGCCATGGGGCTTGAAATGGGACCTCCTAAATGCAAGCCCCAGATGCTAGCGCTTGAGTCATCCCACTTGGTAATACGGTATACTTATTACGACTACTGCTTTAATACATAAAACTTTGTAATAACTAAACTTTAAAAATACAAAAAGAAATGGGAAAAGGAATAGCGTTGATGAAATGAGCCCAGGGCCCTGTTTCATAGAACTTTTACACTCATATTATTAGCAAATAGGCTACATAATATTAGTTATTATTATCAGTTTTCTGTTTCATACGAATAATATTAGTATGAGTTCATGACTCTAAATTATCAGTAAATATTGCTAACATTATTAGTAAACTGTTCCATGAACTGCAGAACTAATAAAATTTACAGATAATATTAGGTGTTTTTCTATAGGCCTGTATGTTTTTGGACCAATAACTTATTCTCAAACCCATGTAATTGAGAGTTTGTGTTCTTATATTTGTGGAAAATGAAACACTCTATTTAATTATCAATTTAGAAAAAGCTTACATATGCTATCAAAGGAATTTTTGTTATAACAAGTTTTTAGGATTTGAGGTTAGATTTTAGTACATAAGCTTACTGCTTGCTTGAGAAAGTGCCTGGCAGATTTATTAATTTCTTAGAGTTAGTTATTATTTGTTACATTCATGAAGATGTATGTAGGCTGTGCTACTTTGAAATAGTATTGACAAAAACAATAAGAAGGGAAAAAACACAAAAAAATCCAGACATAACATCCAAATCAATCATAATAGTAGCAAAGGGATTTTATGAGTAGTATTCATATCTCTATGAAACACGATTTTGATAGCTAATAAATAATACAGTGCGCCCGAGAATATTCTCCGCAGCGGCTACTTGTTGGAGAGGCAGCTAGCTGCAGCAGTTAAGTTGGTACTCACCACAGCTGATCATTGCAGGTGCTGGAAGTCCTGTCACAATATTCGATCTAAAATGCTTGCACACTGCAATATGCACTGATTAGTAATTAGACAATGCACCCATTGATAAAGTGACAGTGACCTCTGCCTGCCTGCATACACAGCTGGCGGTTTGTTTTTATAAAAGCCCGTGTTGCCAACGTAACTGTTGCACCTAGCCCTCTCTCCAGCAAATAGCAACTGCGGAGACTGTTCTCGGGCGCACTGTACTATGAATTATAATATTATTATTAAGTTCTATGAAACAGGGCTTGGGCATAATAATGAAAACCAAGGCTTTGGTGAGTCTTTAAAAGAATGGATGATGCTAAAGACCAAAGGATTTTGAAATTTGAGGGTTTTAAGGAAATTAAGGGTTCTTTTAAGGAAATGAGTTGGACAGATCAAATATCTTTACGAATTACAAATAACTTAACTATGATTAACATAATTGATCTAAGTCTCACCTATAAGAAAGCATAACTCAGGGAGAACTGGTACATGATTTTCTTTAATTGTATGTTACCTGCATCCTAGGCAGCTGTTTTTACAACTTAACCAACACGTAACAAAAAGAAATGGGAAGCAAGCAAAAAGTACTTGAATAAATTCCTATTTTAGATTCTCTGAAAAAATGAACTGTGTGTTAAAGGAAGATATGCCACTGCACTCTGCCAGTGTCGCCACTTATCCAAGTAGTGAACAAGTAACACATGCCTAGATTGTCTGTCACGAAATAATCTAATTTCAATATTTCATTAAATTGATTTTAGGAAGCTCTGAATCATGAATAAAATTAGGAAAAGACCAGCAAACATTATTGTTAACGATACCACAAAAGCAGCTAACAATGTTTCCTTACAAATTGCTGAAAAATGGATGCAAACTTCAAAATTCAATTGCAAGCCCCTGTTACAGATATCGGCTGAACGTAAAGTTTGAACAAGGGTGTCAGGACATGTAGACTGTGTACAATTTGCCAATAATGAGATGCACACATTCAGTCATTTATACAGAATTATTACACCTAGTAACATTTTCCCCTTGGCTGTGTACATTCATGGTATAAATATTATCCTTTATTATTAGTAATACTACAACACTATAACTTAAACAACACTCTGAACCAGTGCCGGATTTATAATTTTCTTAAGTATAGGCCACTTTATTTGCACCGCTCCTTTCTCCTTCCTAGAAGTTCCCACCTATCATAATCACTCATCTGTAGGCCTTTATTAGGTAATAAACAATTTTAAGTACTTAAACATAGGTTACATAGGTATTGAAAAATGGAATAAACAAATTAATTAGTCATAAAGTAAAAGTAAGTGAGTGCCCTCTTAAATATGCCACCCCTAGGGCGCAGCCTATTGACAAATCCAGAACTGCTCTGAACTGAATTATCTGTATATTATCTTACCATATTTACCTGAATATAAAGCCACACCTGCTTTTCTAACACTATAGTAAAGGAAACAATTTACAATTAAGACCTTTTTGAAATTATTTCTAAACCACTGGATAAAAGTAAGTTAAAAACACACAACATTTTGACTCCACCCTTGAGTCTTCCTCAGGTGACACATCATTCTATACTGCTCATAAGGAAGAGTGAGTTTCGTCATTGTAACTCATTTGTCCATCATCGATAAAAACACTGTTCCTAGAATATCTGTTTTTCCATTCCTTTGCTTCCTCTATACATTCCACAGGCGGCCGGGGAATTTTCACTACTGAATTTTCCCTTCTCAATCTCCTCATTACATCCAACCACTCCTCACCTACATCACCATTATAACTATTTAAACACAGATCCTGGGTGCCGATTATACTCCATGCCTCATATACATATCTTTTATGCAATCATCCTCAATTCTTAAAATATTTACATCACCAATGTTATGTTTGTTTTCTGTCATATGTTGGCTGAGTCCAGTAGAGGATTTACCACTACTTACATCCCTTATATGCTCATGGATTCTAATTTTAAAGTCCCTCCCTGTTTCCCAGACATAAATTCCCTCACAATCACTGCATTTTACTGAATACACTATTTACTGAATAGAAATAATTTTAAAAAGGTCTTTTTATTGTATTTGATACAGTGGAATTCAGAACCGATATGGATGTTTTATGGAAACACTTTAAATTACGCCCAAGTGAAATAACATTAACATTAAAGCAACACATCTCTTAGGTGAAACAGGCCTGAAGTACAAAAGTATCATATGACTTAAATTATAAAATTCCAATTCTATTTCATCAAACATTAAATGAAACTGATGGAAAACAAAATAGAATTCACTTTATATGACTATCAATGTTGAATTTCATGCAGTTGATCTATTTTTCTTATAATTCTGCACTTTCAATTACCATCTGTTAAAACTGCCATTATATGCATTTCTTTGCATAGAGCAGCTCATTACATGAGAATATTATAGGAGAAAAATTCCTCCGACACTGGGACTTGAACCCAGGACTTTTGGCTATTTGCTACCTCACAGACAGCGGCTTAGTAGAGCATTGGTGCAAATAGCCAAAGGTCCTGGGTTCAAGTCCCAGTGTCGGAGGAATTTTTCTCCTATAATATTATCATGTAATGTCCAACAGAGACAATAATCTGTGGTTCATGAAAGCTTATATATATATATATCTTGAGCAGCTCATTGTACCGGAATAACGCTATGATGAATCACTAAAGAAAAAGAACACATTTCATAAATTGAACATTGCTTGCCTTATACTGTTTTTAGCATTATCTACGATGCTTCAATTGACGTCAATGGGTTTTCTATGTTGAATCTATTATTATATCGATGTTTCTGGGGATTCATGAGAATCAATTAGGTGGTGATGCTTTGAAATAAGGACATCAGCCACAGTAGATCAACTGGCTACGCTATGCACGAAAGGACTAGTAAGCAATTTTAAGCCACAGACATATTCTGCCAGGGTTAATCTGTAGCTTATATTCAGATGAATAAGGTATTTTCTAGACTAGGTGTCCTGTAAACCTCTATTCGCTTCAGGTCTTTGCTACATAGGACCAGGGACACAAATATTGTAAGAAAAATAAATTATTTACATGTCTGTGTCTACAAATACATAGGCCTACACTTTTATTTTTCTTGATGAGAAGAAACCTTGCTTCACTATTTAAAAAAATGGTACTAATACATACCAAATTTGATCATCTGGGGTTCAGAACCTCTTACTTGTACTATGTCAGAACCTCTTACTTTTACTATCAGTGTAATATATGTATATTCCTTGACAATCAAAATATCTTAAGTCCACAAAGACGAACTGCAACTAGGTATAACCACGAGGCCTTATATACTATAATGACAAAACTTTTGAGGGTGCAGGATATATATATATCAACCTACACGACCTCTAAATCTCTCATCCCTATATCCCAGCTGATCATTCATATTTTGAAAGTTCTGCACCTTCCTTGTTTGCAGAGCTGTCAACTCTGGTCTGGACTCTGCTCTGTGTCACAAAAACTTCTAAAATCAGGATAATGTTCTTAGCCTGATTATCTCATGGAAAAATTGATCACTTACTTACTATTGAACTGTAATTTTCATCATCTATAGCTTTTTTATTTCAAACAAATACAGTAACAGAGTAAGGTAGACAAAGGACACGGAAATCAGATATTACAATATCTTTCACCATTCCATTCCTGTGTGGAGTGTAAGGTCATGATAATGCTTGCTCTTCATTGTCCATACTCTACCTGTTTTTGCATATATAAGTGGAAACTTGAACAAAAGAGACCTCATCTGCCATCTACCAGCTATCCAAGACATTAAAACAAGTTCCTATGCTAGCTCAACAGATGGCAGAATACTCCTGCTTTCTCCATTCCCTTCTTCGACCCCTCTCTCCATAGTAACTCAGTTGACCGTGCCCTGCTCACCACGTAGTAACAGCTGCTTGTTTCCCGAAACAAAGTGTATTTGCAGTGCTTATTAGACCTTAAAGACTTCTCCAGTAAACTACAACCAATATCTCATCTCATCTCATATCGTCTCTATTCGGATTACACACTGGACCATGGTTTTTGGGTGTTATGTATGGTGTGTGCTGATTGGATAAAGGTGCGATGATGTTGGGCTTGAGGTTGCTAGCGTGATGAAGCTCCCTCTCTTCCACTTAGCAGTCATGTTGTCCAGAAAGGAAATTTGCCTCTCCAAGAAAAAGGATCGGTTTGATATTATAATCTATTTATTTGAACCTGAATCGAGGTAAGACACCTATCCTTTTATCTGGGCGCCATTTACTGCATTCAGTGCATCCTGTAGTGACCTTTTTGTTCAGTTTTTGGAATTTTAAATACGTAACGTTTCAGCTTCAGCCCACGTTTCCATTGCGATCCGGCGTCATGCTTGTTCACTTTTAGCCTACATGTTGGGAGTGAGTTTTTATAATTATTTTTTACCCTCCTCCTGGTTTTAATTTATTTTTGGGTGTTTTGCATTTTGTTTAATGTAACTTAGGCTAATTTTTGGTAGTTTTTGCTTGTGTCGTTTACCTCATTACAGTTTTATTCAGGTTCCTTCCTTTCAAGTAATGTACCGTTTTAATTTGTCCTGGCTAGCAAGCGGGGGGCCAGCTTCAAATCCGGGAGGGAATTGAAGACAGATAGGTTTTTTTTTTAATTTTTTACTGTAATGAAATTAAAACTGTGCCGCCATGTTGTGTGAATGGACCTTGAATTTTAAAGTAATCATATTTAGGTAGAAAGTTATTTTTTATCGTAATTAAATTAAAATAGAAGCAAAATAATACCTCCTCATATTTCTATACCACATAAGTTTTGGTGGATTAACATGATAATTGTTAAATGAGTTTAATACTAGATGAGGTTGCATTTTCAATACAACTAAATTTTTAATTCCCAATCCCTATACTGGTACCAACGCTTTCAGTACTCACCGTCCAGCAACTCTTCCACTGCAGTGCGGACGCCTTTGTCAAAAGCCCTAGCATCAGCTGCTGTCTGAAAAGTAAGACCGAACTTCTTGTCTCCCGTCTTCCAGTGATGGAATGTAGGCATCACTTTGTTGTACTCAAAGTCTTTCTTTATGGTACAACTCAGTACAACCTAGAACAGATGAGCAACATAAACAGCGATGGTGATTTTTCATAATTTGAAATAATAAATGTATGCTTGAATTTTACATTTATTTTGTATTTTGAACAATTTAAACATTTATTACAGTAGAATTTTATTACAGCTATCTTGGTCTAAGTGACAACTAGTATATACAATCTACTCATGTCCTCATAAGACACATGCTTTTCTCCCTTCCTTAATACATCTTGGGTATAACGTAATTTCAGTCTTAACTCCTTATGCAATTTTTCCAGTCCCAAACTATTCCCTTAAAATGGAAGGTTTACCGTACCCAGTAAACAGTGGAGCTGAAGTCATAGCAAATGTCTGCGCAATTATGGCTATTCCTGGTAGATCACAAAATGAAAACTACAGTGCAAAATAGGAGAGAAGAGAACTATTCGACGAATGGGACGTTTCATTAGTCAGTCTGTATTAGTAATAATGTGAATACCATTCTCATAATGCCTTTTTGGTTTTCTAAAGACTACAATTACATTCTAAGAAATTTACCTTCCAAATGAGAATGTCCGTGGGCAACTCTCAAATGAGGCTAGTGTACAAAATTAAATGACTTTTTCTCAGGAACAAAAGTGACTGAAGGTGATGAAAATACATTTAAGCATGTTAACCAAATACTAAACACCCAATCCTGAACCTGAGAAAGGGATTTTTCACTAACGAAATCCCCAACTTGGCCAAGAATAGAACCAGACTGATGGGATGGTAGGAAGGCATGCTACCAACTCACTTACGTTAGTGGACTGAAATTATCTTTCAGAGATCCCTTTAAAGGACAGGAAGACCTTTAAGACCCCCCAGATATTTAGACATTCGGAGCATCACTACTTTAGTGGTAAGCTTGTCAGCCTTATGCACCCCATCTTTTACCCCCAGATTACTCCAGCTCTTATTCTCTTAGGAGCTGTGTTGAGTCCAAAAAAACTTACCACCACCATAAGAATTAGGCCAATTTGAAGAAACTTATCTTAACAACTAAAAATAATATTAATATAACTAGCCCATTGAAGCTATATGTTCTGTATGGTAATTCTAAACCAAAATGTCTCATGTTTATTTTGATTACTTTAATCTTATCCACAATTTGTACATACTGAGTTCTACTGAATGAATCCACATTAACTAGTATTTTATCATAGGCAATCCCACGAGAGTTGGATTTATTAAGACTATTTCATGAATAAAATGCAACGGATTATATAAATAATAATTACTTTCGTGCTTCGTTGTATAAAAACAAAACTAAAAGTTGTGAGATCACGGCATGCTGTGACTCAACCATCCATGAAACAATTCGAGCTACCTTGGAGTAATCAGTGCTACCAAATGAGCATATAAGACATAGCTAACTTCATTCAGGAAAGCTAACAGCAGAACAGAATAAAAGCACATGAACTGGCTTGCACCGAATCAAAATTGTGTTCTTAATCAATGTACATTTCTATTATTTCAATTTCTAAACAAGTTATGTTGTATAAAATAATCTGTTTTCGTGCCGCTTAGTGGCAGCATCTGACTGTTAATCACTGCACACTGATACTTGCATCTCCAGTAACGAGCAGACGGTTTTATCACGGCAAAACACCATCCTCGCGATTCCACAAGAATATTGCAAGATAAACGGCCGTGATTGGTCTATATCCGAGGAATTGCTGAACGTTATTGGTCAATATCAAACACGCTGCATATGAGTTGAATAGTCATTAGAAGAGAGCAAGAAATTTCAAGTCTGGAGAACTACCACTTTCCTTATTTGTTCTTTAGCCAACATACAAAATACTAAGGCATAGGTTACATCCCCTTTAAGTATGAAAAATTAATTAAATAAATTAATACATGTTCATACAATTGTTTATGTAATACGAGTAAAATTAGACTGGATAATCTGCTTTGAAAAAAAAATTAAATAAACTAATAAGAAACATCACACACTAACTGATATATCCCCCTAGTATTTAAAAGACTGAATACTACAGTATCTTTCAAATGGGAAGCGTTTTGCTCTTCCTCTTGCTTAGATACGCGGTCCAATCAGAGACGGCGAGACGGAAGGAAGTCCCTTCCTGACAGCGGTACTCCTTTAGCTCGTACACGTGATTGGCGGTGAAGGAAAACGCTTTCCATTTGAAAATTACTGTAGTTTGTATTTTTTGCCTGGTACCAACTAATTTGTAACAGATTATTAAAATAAACTAAATATTTTGGAAGTACCCTATTTCACTGGTTGTAAGCTTTAATGGCAGTAACAAGCAACAGCCAAACTTAAACTATATTGCTTATTACTAGAGGAGCTATAGCCATGCCTGAGGAGAGGAGGGGAGGCAGGGCAAAATCCCCAGAGCCTCTCGCTTTACTTTTTACTCTTAATGGTTGCCTTCTGATGTAGCCTAAATATATAGGCTCATAAAGCACCAGTAACAGTGTTATAGGTAAAAGACTGTTATTTTTACAGCCCTAAATACTGTAAAATATATATATTGGTTTTGTGAGCTGTGTTTGCTGTTCAGTAAAAAAAAATAATAATTAATTCTACATTCCTTTTTAATACTTTTTAATGCAGAAATATTACCAAAATTAATTTAAAGTTAAATCAAGTCAAACCTTACTTAAAATATCAGTAAAATTAGATTGATAAATTTGAAGAGAGGGCCCAATCATACGTTCTGCCCCAGGCCCAGTGCTTGCTCTCAGCGGCCCTGGCTATAGCAACAAGAGAACCAAAAACAATCAAAGTCATGTACAATAAAAATTATATAGATAACTTCCAAATATTTCCGAAAACTTCCGATAAATATGACTTTTCAGTCAATATATGAATGTAAGAAGTGACTTCCTTGACTGAATTTTATTTTTGTTGTGGAAATAAAAATAAAAATAAATAAATAAAACACCAGTTTTTCAAAATCGAATCTGCATTTTATTGTCTGCAATCGAATCTGCATAGACATTTTATTGTCTCTGGCTTCAGAACTCTGATCACCAATGGCAATCGAAAATTTTGCACCCTGATTAGAATGTTGAACATGCAGTTATTTTTTTTTTCTGAAAACAGTCACTTCTGGGAACTGTTCTATTCCATTCACTCAAATAACTTGGGGGTCATCTCGCTTTATATACCCGACCTACAGCCAGGTACTGATCATCCTGGAACTGTGAAAATTAATTTGTTACAGTCTTCGCTCTTCTGCTGCTTTTAAATGCAAAACAAACTAAAGAAGTAGAATTAAAAACACTATTACCATGGTTGTCCGGGTTTAGCCAAGTCTCTTTGTTAAAATCTGACATTTCGGACATAGCTCTGATGTCCTTTGGAGAAGTCAAAACCAAAGGACGTCAAAGCTAGGACGAAATGTCAGATTTTAACTAAGTGACACCCTGATAGCCATGGTAATGGTGTTTTTAATTGTGCCACCGGCTGCAGAAGCCTACGTACTCATCTTAAATAAATAGAAGCCTCATTTTGTTGTGAAATAAAACAGCTGATTTGGGTGTTAATTTCCATCTAGTATGGCGGATTTTCAAGAAATAAGTTATTTTATAGAGTAGGCCTACAATATGTGACACTAGAAGTGTTCATTTCTTCATTTACATTAATACTCAACTACAGCAGTGAGAAATACAATCAAACTTGTTAAAATATTATTTGCCAGTGGAAAATAAATTAAAATTCAGTGTTGCCAGACAGAACATAAGTAATTACCGTATGTAGGGATTTTTAAAATTTTTGGATCATCATATCCATGATATCTAAGATCTACTGCTTACATTTTGTCCATGTGATAGATAGCCCTCTAATAAGGGAAGTTTACTTTAATAAAAATAGCAATTTGCAAACAGAAATGTCAACCACATTCCACGCAATTTAGAATCTGCTGAGTGGCCTCGGTCATTGCTGTAATCAATCATAAGAATCATAAATACTCTTCACAGTCATAGAAACAGCATAAAAGAAGAGATTGCTGCTGAAATTGAAAAAAAAAAATGAAATATTTTCATGCACATTCCTCAATATAGCCTATGTTGTAAAGGATTCATATTTTATGCTTATTTACTTATTTCATGAAATCAAAGAAATTTTGCACTATTTCATAGAAATAATTGGCTTAATAGTGATAGTTAAAATATCTATAAAGCAAATATAGCTAAGGAAAGCTGCCTTGTAAAAATGTGAGCTTATCACTATTACGAAAAAATATGGTTCCTATAGATACCATCAAACAAGCAGGTATAATAATTATGCCACAAAGAGCACTTCTAAAATCAACCAACTTATATGAGGGAGTTTGGAACTATTTCACTTGGATTATACATTCATATGGAAGTTATAGATTAAATGCCACACCATGTAGGCCTACTAGAAATGATTCAACTTACCGACTGGTCTGATATCCTCTTGCCGAATATAAGATACTCGTGTTTACTGTCTTCCATGTCGCAAGGAATTGCGCGCTTTCTGACAGACACGTTGGAGAGGCCCCCGCCCCCCATGGGGACCCATCCACCCGTGCTGTCGTCGCGCATCATCACCTGAGCTCGTACCCTGACCAGATAGTTGCCACTGAAACACAAAAACCAGAAGCCATACTTAGAACATCATTAGGTAATAAAAAACAGGCCTACTTCCTACCCTTGCATGCTAACTTAGTATAGTATATTGTGGTACAAGTGCCGTAAGCGGTGCATACAGATCGAGGAAAGTTTGAAAAAACGAGGTGCTTGCGCAGAGTTTTTTCAATTTCCGAGATCCGTTGTGCGCTTACGGCACGAGTATTGCATGCTACTTTTTGCAAGATGATTATTTATATTAATTTAATTATATTAATTGAGATATTAGCTGAAAATATTATGTATATGGGTGATTCTTCAAATACGGGAAAATTTGCGTTCCGGAGAGATATTTCCCTTCAAATTCAATTTAAAAAAAAAAATTAAAATAAAAGTTTGTTTCTACTACTTCCATACTACAACTATCAGTTTGAAATGTCACTAACTTTAAATTCTTATATTCCAAAATCGAATTTAATTCAATGAAATGTCATCCACATGCCCTGTCCCAAACCTCGGTTTTGTATATTCTAATGCATTTTTCCACAAAACAAAATGGACATAAAGAATGTCCCAAGGGTTTTTGGTCATCCACATGACTGAAAAGAATGGAATTTTTTCTGCAGAAATGAGAAATTTGTAAAACTGGCAACAGTGTTAGAAAGCCAACAGGGCAGCTTGTGGTTGAATTGTAAGGTTGAATTTTGCTTGCTTACAAACAGTTTGGGATTAACAAAGGACTTTGTATCATTTTCAAGGAAAACGTTTTTATTCCCCGTCATTAACATGGCTTATAGAAAGTAGGCAGAAAGTGAATATTAATTAATTTTGATTATGCACTATGATAAACCTTCCAATTCAAAGTACCTGACTGAAGTTGAGCCTACAGAGGTTTAGAAATGGCTTGCTGAGACCACTTAAACTCCTTTTTTGTCATCCACATGCCTGATTTTTGTGTCATCCACATGTCTCATGAAGGGGTATGTGGATGACTCTCAAGTCATGTAGATGATAAATGTAGGATACTATTGTGTTTGCGGTGTCTGTGACCTGTACTTAAGATCTTAAAACTGATTAAATGAATTTCTGCTTGATTCCCCCTCCCCCAAAACCATAAAAACACAGTCACGTTAAAATTACATTAATTCCGGAGTATGCACACAAATTTGCAAATTTGATGCAAAATCAACTGAAGTATGCTGAGAAAAATATGAAATCACATAAAGAAAAGCAGATTGTTGCCAAAGTTAGTCATTAATGTGGCCTTCTGCCATCTACATGTACACGGATGTCATCCACATGGCTTTAAAAAAATTAAGAAATTAAAATAAATAAAAATATAAACATTTAAGCTCTGCTGGTGTCATATTATAATCAAGTAACCCCTGAAGTATTTTTGTGATTTTTTTTGAGATTTTTTAAACAAAGTAAAAAATTTGGAATTTACACACTCCAAATTTTCCCGTATTTGAAGAATCACCCATATACATCATTGAAGATAGATGTTTATTTCAGAAAGTGTGTTGGTTGTTATGGGGACTGAATATTTGTCCTGTTAAAGTCACCACAAACTAGGGGGCCTTGGTTCCGGTTTTCCATTTAGGCTTGTATTATGATGATTTTACTTATGGCACTTGTGCTTTTTGTAATTTTTACCGCACGGAGATTTCTTTTGTTTTCACAGTAACCGGATTGCGTGCGGGAATGTCAAGTTATGATCCACGGAAACAATATTCGTAAGTACCACTAATTAGTTACATCATTAAGTCCTTGAGTCAAGGAAAACTGCGACTTAACATCTCATTGCTAAAATAAGACTTACTTGAAAACGCTAGACGTTCATGTTGTCTCACGAAACGTCGTGGTTTCTGTTGTGAAGTTGACATTTTTAGTGTTTGTGTTATATAATATGCATGTGTTTTATTATTTTATTATCTTATGAAGAAGACGAAGGCTCCACGCAAAATTAAGTAACCTTTGACAACGGCTTCACAAAAGGATCAATAACCAGTGGTGAGTGCTGCCCAATAATCTACAGTGAGTCTCAGACAGATTGGTGCCGCTTGTTGCGCGCGCCGTGTTTCTCTTGTGATGACTCAACACTACCCGCGTCGCGGCCAGCTGTGGCCCCGCAGATAAGTAAACAATTCCTGCATAGCCTACAGTTGAGCATTGTTCTCGTGCTGTACAGACGTGAAATTGTTATTCTATAGTTTGTCACAACTAAAAGAAAACATTAGGATAGAAACAAACTCAACAACGGAAGAACAATTAATGCGTATTAATCGGAATTTCCTATCACGACGCCAAAAATGTGTGGATGTAGGAGGAGGACACTTCCAGCATCTCCTGTAATAAGGTAGGTGCCTATTTTCGTTATTTTCAAACTTATTTCATTTATTTTCATTGTCACGCACGGACAAGTCAGCCAACTGCCGGGGAGTTCCTTTGCCGCATACTGGGGATAGGAGCGTCATCTGGGGGGAACCCAACGCGCGGCGCGGCGGCACCAATCTGCCTGAGACTCACTGAATTTATATTACATCACATTCCTCACCATAAGAAGAATGTCATTCAGTAATAGAATAAAGTATAGGTCTACATTCCCCCTCATGAGTGCTTCTGCTATGAACGGAGGACAAGACCTCCGAACATAGCAGGTCCTTTACGTGGTGAGGGGGACAAGTACTCCTTCTTGGAATGATGAACGGACCCTTTGAGAATCCGTTCATCATACACAAGTAGGAGGAAACGAAAGCACTCACCCAACCCCAAGGTGTCTGGCGTTCCGTGCTGAGGGGGTGCATGGTACATGGGAGATGTGCCGCTAACGGAGCCTCAGGGATACATGGTGACCTCCCTGAGTATCTAACCTTGCATCAGAGTATGGGGCCCCTCTGGTGTGGACCTATATTTCCCCAGTACTCATGGGACCAAACTGGAGACCCAATCATCTACTGAACAGGCTGAGGTGAAAAAGGGACTTGCTGAGCAAGATACCTTGGAAACCCAGACTGCATCTACATTGACAAAATCGATGGAGAAAGATACAGCCATAGCAATGGAGGCCAGTACTCCAGATGCGTTGACTGAGGAGATAGCTGAGCAGCTGGACCAAGTAAAGATCAAGGGACAGTCAGGTGCTCAGAGACGAAAACTTCTTAAGGAACAAAGACTTAAGGAAGGAAAAGAGTGGCTGACAAAAAATGAATGGAGGGAAAAACAGGGACTAGAACCTAGAATCTCCAAAAAATTAGCCAAAAAAGAAGGCAAGGAAACCCCTTCAACTTCTACCGGGAGCAAAAGGTCCCGACAAGACAGAACTCCAGACACTCCAGAATCTGGTGAAAATCAGTCTTCGAAAAGGCCGAGACAGGAAACAGGGAAACAGACCTTTAGTACTGTAGCCTCGACCTTTCGAATGGCAGTGATCCAACAAGGATATCCTCTCGTAGAAATAACAGAGGAACAAGAGGAAAAACTACAGATGGCTCTCTTTGAAAAAATTGGGGGAGGAATAGGACCCAAATTCAAAAGAGTTTATCTAGATAAAGGGGCTGTTATCTTTGTCTGTGATGGAAAAGAGACAACAGAATGGCTTAAAGAGACGGTTCCCAAGATATCTCCGTGGGAGGAAGCTAAACTGCTGGTAAAGACAGCAGGGGAGCTTCTGAAGACCGCTAAGATATCCATGTGGATACCCAAGATCTTGAAGGATGTACCTCCAGAGACTCTGTTTAAAAAGATCCGATGTCAAAATCCAGTGATCAAAACAGAGGGATGGAGGGTAATCAACCGTAAAGTGGAAGAGAAGGGACAGACCATTGTGGTTGACATAGATGAAAAGTCCCTAGTAACACTGCGAAGACATGACCTAAAACTATACCTAGGGTTCTCGCAGGTCAGTGTCAGGGTTTTAAAAGACATCAAACACGACAGCAAGGTGGAGCCTAAAAGTGCTGCAGATAAACCTGCAACACAGTAAAGGGGGATCAGCCGCGCTGCAAAGGATGCTGCTTAAGGAGCAGGTGGACATAGCCCTGATACAGGAGCCGTACGTTGTGAGAGGGAGAGTATCAGGACTAGGAACAACCGAAGGTAAGTTAATATACTTCAGAAATGGAATAAGCCCCCGAACCTGCATATTTGTAAGGAAGGGTATATCACACATGTCAATGATAAATTTCTGTTCAAGGGATCTTGTGACCATTCGGCTGAAACAACATAAGGATGGGAGCTCCAGGGATATAGTCCTGGCTTCAGCATACCTTCCCTATGAAGACAACAGTCCTCCTCCACAGGAGCTAAGAAAACTTGTGGACAGCTGTCAACAGCTGAATGAACAACTGCTGGTTGGATGTGATGCTAATGCCCACAACTTGTTGTGGGGCAGCAGCGATACCAACACAAGAGGTGAGTTACTACTGGAATACCTTTGTGAATGGAATTTAGAGATATTCAATAAGGGACAGAAAGCTACCTTTCGCAATGCAATAAGGGAGGAAGTCATAGACATTACATTTGGGACCTATTTGATAGGAGACCATATAAAACAATGGCATGTTTCAAAGGAACCTTCCCTTTCTGATCACATGTATATCCGGTTTGAGATAGAAATGGGAGAAAAACAGACCAAGGTCTATAGAAATCCCAGGAAGACAGACTGGGACTCATATAGAGCAGATCTCAACCAACATCTGAATGAAATGAGATGGACATTCAGAAATACTGCAGATATTGAGGATGCAGCTGATCAACTTGAGACAGCTATCATGACCTCATATCTAGATAACTGTCCAGTTATAAGTAAGACCACAAACAGGATTGTGCCCTGGTGGAACAAAACCTTGGAACAGCAAAGAAAACAGGTTAGGAGACTGTTTAATAAAGCCAAAAGAAAGGGCATATGGATAGAATACAGGAAAGCCCTGGGTGAATACAACAAGGCCATTAAAGATGCAAAACTAACATCTTGGAGAGTATTTTGTGAGGGGATAGAGGAGGTTCCAGCACGAGCCAGACTCCAAAAGGTCCTCACAAAACTCCCAGTAAATCCTAATGGCAACTTGCAAAAAGAGAATGGGGAGTACACTATATCAGCAACCGATACGCTGAGAGTGCTCCTCGATACTCATTTTCCACAATGCACTATAGTGGAGAACGCAGACCAAATAATAGACCTGCCAAGAAGATATAATTCGACACCAAGGCAGGGAGATTGGGAAATATCCAAGAAGTGTGTTGACTTTCAGAAAGTACGGTGGGCCACTGGAGCCTTCCAACCTTACAAGTCACCTGGTCCGGATGGTGTATTTCCAGCTCTACTACAAAAGGCGGGGGACAACTTAACCCGATTCCTGTGTAGAATATACAGAGTAAGTCTGGCCTCGGGACATGTTCCAAATGCATGGAGACCAGTAAGAGTGATCTTTATCCCAAAGCCTGGGAGAATCAATCATACCAAGGCAAAGGATTTCAGACCAATCAGTCTAGCGTCTTTTATATTAAAGATACTAGAAAAACTAGTTGATAGGTATGTAAGAGAGGAGAGGATAACTGTGATCCCTCTACACCCAAATCAACATGCCTACCAAACAGGAAAATCATGCGAAACAGCCCTTCACCATCTGATTGGCAAGGTAGAAAACGCACTGAATTTCCAAGAGATCGCTCTAGGGATTTTCTTGGACATCGAAGGAGCGTTTAGTAATACAACCTTCGATGCTATGCTCAACGCTGCTAACAGACATGGGATAGATGACACTTTATGCAAGTGGATAAAGACCATGCTGGAAAAGCGTAGAATTGAAGCCAACATCCTTGATGAAAGAATGGCAGTAATTGCCACAAGAGGTTGTCCACAAGGGGGGGTGCTGTCCCCATTATTGTGGAACCTAGTGGTCAACGACCTCATCGAAGAGCTAAACGCCAGTGGGTTCTATTGTCAAGGGTATGCAGACGATCTAGCGATTGTTGTCTCTGGCAAATATGAAAGCACTGTAAGGTCAATGGCACAATCTGCCTTAAATATTGTAAAGAAATGGTGCCAAAAACAGGATCTTGGTGTTAATCCCAAGAAGACTGTGGTGGTACCGTTCACAAGGAAAAGAATCCAGGATATGTACTGGAAGCTTAAACTATTTGGGGAAATGTTGCCGGTAAGAGGGGAAGTTAAGTATCTAGGATTGATACTAGATTCTAAACTTACTTGGACCTCTCACCTTAAGACGACATGCGCCAAAGCTAAAATGGCCCTTATGGGCACCAAAAGAGCCTGTGGTAAAAGCTGGGGTTTAAGTCCCAGAAGTACCCACTGGATTTATACCACCATAGTGAGGCCCTTAGTTAGCTATGGATCAGTAATATGGTGGAGAAAGACGGAACAAGCAGGGGCTATTAAAGAACTCGGTAAAGTGCAGCGATTGGCCTGCCTAGCTGTAACCGGTGGTATTAATAGCACACCTACTGCTGGAATGGAAACCATGCTTAGCATACCTCCACTACATCTGTGGATTAAAATGGAGGCAATGGCTGGAGCATACAGACTAAAGACTGGCGGCAACTGGAGACCTGCAAGATATCCAGGTAGTCACACTAGGATCCTGGATATAGCAGGGATAAACCAGGCTGCAGAAATGCCAGGGGATTTTATGCAGACCTCCCTCAACTCCAATAAGTCCTACAAGGTTGAGATTGAAGGTAGGGAGCATTGGGAGGCTAAACACCAACACCAATCAGGTGACATCATCTGGTTTACTGATGGGTCCAAGACCAAAGAGGGTACAGGGGCAGGTATCCTTGGAGTGCAGCCCAAACTGGAGAAATGGTATCCATTGGGCAAACTAACCACTGTATTCCAGGCAGAAGTCTATGCCATCAGGGCTTGCGTGGAGGAGAATGTAGTCAGGTGCTACAGAAATTGTGCCATCTGGATGTACTCAGACAGCCAGGCAGCACTGAAGGCACTAAGGGCATCCTACACGAGATCAAAGATCGTTAAGGAGTGTCAAGAAGCCCTAGAAAAACTAGGGGAATATAACAGACTTACTCTAGCATGGGTTCCAGGCCATGCTGGAGTAAGCGGCAATGAAAATGCCGACAGGCTGGCCAAAAAGGGTGCACAGTCCCTATTTGTAGGCCCAGAACCTGTCCTGGGTAATACCAAGTTAATGGTAAGGAAAAGTCTATTAAACTGGGTCAAAAGACAGCACATAGACTACTGGAATAATATACAGGAACAAAGACATGGTAAGCGAATGATGCCACAACCATGTCTCAAAAGAAGTACTGCAATCCTTAATTTAAACAGGCAGCAGATAAGACTCATGGTAGGGTTGATGACAGGCCATGGGAAATTTAAGAAACATCTACATAGAATGGGTCTTATAGAAAACCCAATATGCAGGAAGTGTGGTGCACAAGAAGAAACGGCATCACACTTAATATTCCAATGTGAAGCACTGGAAATAGATAGATTCAATCAATTTGGGAGCACAGATCCAAAAGAGATTGTAACTAGCAACAACCTAGTCACTGGGCTCCTTAAACTTATTAAGGTATAAGGACGGCAATACTAGAAACACAGGAAGAAAACCGCACAATAAACCTTACGTTTCAGTGTGGGCAGGATGGGGAAGGTTCCTCCTGATTATCTTTCCTGTAAGATCTAATCTAATCTAATCTAGGTCTACATTTACGAGGGAATTCTTTTCCCCATTACCTGTAAAATTAAAAATTTAAACATGCAAAGTCACTAAGCACTTCTTTATTTAATGGGCATTTCAAATGACTGCTTCCTGTCCACAGCACTAAGAGAAATGGATACCCTTCCAAACTGAAGGAGTTTGAAATGGAGGTAGCACAGCCTACACTATAATTATGTTCTTCCCATTGTTTTTGATACCATATTAAATTATTCCATTAATTTAGTTTCTTTTTGCCATGATGCAGTTAAGTACGAAGCCTTAGTGACAGAACCTGTCAGGTTATCTACAACACTCGGTTTTACTGGCTTCAGGTCTTCTAGCAATTACCAAGCTTATAATTTCTACTAAAAGTCGCTGCTTGGAAATTTAATGGCATAGTTATAGTTAACTTATATGTTCATCACAGTATGTTATAACAAGCTCTTTCACCAGCTGGCGATTTTTAAAGCACTTATCGAGAAGTGAAAGAAATATGTTATGTTCTCTATGGAAAGAGCTTACTGCACGTGCAAAAACGGTTAACAGAATTGAAATACAGACTGCAGAGACTACCCAGAAAATGAAAAACTGATGGATTGGGAGAAACCACTGGTGTGTTTGAAGTATACAGTAATAATTTCAAGAATTTGCAACTTTGAATAGGCCTAACAAATACATTAAAATTAATTTTTATATTTTCAGTTTATATACCGGTAAAAGACAAAGAATATAGCATTTCTTGTACACTGTTCTAAGTATATGAATGCAGTAAAAGGAATATAATTGTGGAAGACCGCAACATCTTCAAATGGTAAGTTAAAATCTGTTAATACCAAGAGCTAATTTTTTTCAATCTCTGATACAACATAAAATAAAAACAAGAGTGAGTAGCAAATTGGTTTTATTGACTCAAGTTAAGTACCCCTATAAGATAGCTTTCAACATGGTAATCACTAGGGCTGTACCGATTAATCGGCTCGATTAATCGATTAAACATTTAATCGTCGATCAATTACATTGTCCGATTAATCGATTTAGTCGAATTCCGAAAAACTCGCTTCTCCGGCCTTGGCACAACATGTGTCATTCAGCCTATTGTGTCCAAACAATTCCCGTTATTCAGAAACCTGAAGGGTAGTTTAGTTTTGCAAGTCTTGGCTGAAAAGGTAACCGGAAATGTAAGTTCTGTATATATTTTTTCACTAGTTAACTAGTAATGGTATTCATTAATTCAGGATTTCTTCTGATTATCTGTAGTGTAGTAGTTATTAGACGTGTAAAACAATATTAAATGTACACTTTGGTTTCATTTAAAATACCAACCTGTTTGTCGATTAATCAGTCGATTATTCGATTAAAGTCAAGCGTTAACTCGATTAGAAAATTTAATCGATTTTCAGCCCTAGTAATCACCATGAAGATTCAAATATTTGTCATACCTATGCATCAGCTTTCCAATACCCTCTATAGCCTAAGCAAAGTTGCTGCCAGTCTTTTATGTTAGGTCTGCAAGTCTGAAATTTTGTTTGTCTTTAAGACAGTTCAGAAACCATGAACCAACTATGCCTCTCATGAACCATCTGCCCACTAGTTGCACTTACCTTCTGCAACCTTCATCAGGTAGTCAGGGACTGAAGCCTGTGAAAGAAGATGAATGCATGCAGCTAGTGCATGAACAGTTCATGAGAGGCGTTGATTTACAAATTCTGAACTATCCAAACAGTTTTCCAAAATGTCAAACCTGCAGACCTATCTCAAGAAACTGTGCCAATTTTGTTTGCAGAGAGTATCGGAAGGTTGGTGCAAAGGTATAATAAATATCTAGGCTAAATCTTTATGGTTGTTATGTTGAAAACTAGCTTATAGGGTTTGGCCTAATTAACTTTTTCGATATAACAACTTTGCTAACACTCTGGCCTTAAATTCATGTCCTACTGGAGATTGAAAAAAAAAATTAGAGGAGAATCAGCTAGTTCCTTCAAAATAACTTGTGGGAGTTATTATTTTATCTTAGCAGGGGCATTCTGAATTGCTCATGGTTTGTAATGTGCCACACCCACCTGGTGGTTCATGTTTTCCATATTAACTTATGCAAGACAAAGACTTATCATGAACCCAGTAATAGCCTATGTGTATGTGTAGTTACTGCAAGCAAAGCTGTGAGCGATGCCATAAGTGCCCAAACTGGGGGCGTCATTAACAAAGTTCTGACTTGAATGACATATCAATATTAGGATATGCACAAATGTGCAAATTTATTTATTCATTCAAAATCATGTAAAAAATGCCAGACAGAACATAGAAATATTAGATTATCTAAAAATTAAAACATACCTTATTAGCATTACCGGTAGTTCAGTAACATTTAAGTTAATAAGAAGATTCTTACATAAAAAGCTGATGGAAAATAAAATTACTATTACTAAGTACTATGGGCATATTTACCGGTAGTCTATTTTTTAATTCCTCTATGGATTTTCTACAATATTAAGGAAAAATAAAAAATAAGACATAATAAAACATAACCTGCTTGAAATAATAATAAGTAGTACTGTGCACAATGTGCATTATAGGTACAATGTTAATCCAGGGGAATATCTATTCAGAGCAGAATTGAATCAGCGACACTGATCTATTTTTGCAACATAGTTACAAAATTATTAAACATAGGCCTAACTTACCGGTATTATGGATTTCTCTTATCATTAGCTAATGAAAATTTCAGCCACCAAAACAAATTTTCTAATCATGGTGATCTTGCACCTGATTTTTGCTCTGCCCTGGTATAAAGGCTAAAGACCCATAGGTTTACTTGCATTTAATGTTAAACACTCACAGCTCAACATGTCGCACATGCTCCATGGTCCAAGAATCTTAGTTATCTCAACACTTGGTAAACAATTAATTTTTATTACAATTCATTTGACAGGACAGATCGGCTCATTTGAATCTCCCAAAAGATTGTCCTATTAACATTATATGTTTTTATGCTCTTATAATGGACACCACTTTACAATACTACATTTACAGACATGCAGCCACAAAAATAATTGAATCAAATATTTTTATAGAAACTGTAGTATTAATGGCTATGTAACCAAACAACAGGCTCCTGGCTAGATGAAGCCTGCAAACGAGCAGCCTACAATGATTTGAAAATGGAACTGTAGCCGTCAGTCATTCAATACGATAGCAACAACACATTAAGCTGAACATACAATCTGTGCGTTCTTTAGTAAAACGAACCTGTAAAGCGCTTTATGAGTGCTACAGCATCGCTTTAAGACTGCTGCAGCCAAAAAAGAATGGTGAAGTTGATCAGCTAAGAGCTTGATCAATGAAACCGGATCTTTGTATGGCCCTCCAACATGTTTAAGACACATGAAATAACAATTAGGGAAAAAACAGTTTTATGCCATGCACTAGGCTCCTCCCACCAACTTTCTAATGCAAGCTGCCTCAGAAGGCGGGGTTTAAGGTTTCGTTGCAGAAGAGATTCAATGTGAGACATAATAAACCTCGCGCTATTCAGTATATTGCTCCTAAACTAACATAACGTTCCTAACCTAACAAAACCTGTCACTGATTTAGAATTTACCTAGGCCTATCATTATTTAACTAAAAGCAGCAAGCTTTTTACCCTTCCACACCTTTCACAAAATTTTGTTACAACCGTCAAGGAAGTTATGGTACAATAGTGAGGTGCGCACGCAGGCTCGGAAGCAAGGGGGAAGCAGCCGGTGGCGGATCTTGGCTGGTGCACAGCATAAATCTATCTTTTGCCAACAGTTATGCTGGGATGTTAATAATAATTATTGCACAATAGGATGTACAGGTAAAATCAAATGGTACTAACTGTGCTGCAGAAGGCACAAGGGAATTTGATCAATGATGTTTAATGCCATCAAGGAAATTTTTGATGAGTACCTACTCCACCATGACAATTCGTGCAGAAACCTTGCAGAACTCGTAAAGCGGGATTTGAGATTGCTTCATAACTGTGAAGCGGATACAAAGCGAAGCTGCAGTGAAAAGTAAAAAAGAACGAGTTTGATGCAGCAATGGTAAAGCGCTTTAGCTTCCCATTAAAAAAGAATGCACTGAATATTGTTTTCTTCCTTGGATTTACATAATAAGCAAATCAGATTTTATTTGAAGCTACATATCACAGGGTGTCCACCAAGTAATGCTGAAGAAATTCCCGGCTTATTCCCTGATTTTCATTGATCATTTCAGAAATTCCCGACCAAAATATGAAGCACTTTCTAATAACTGTGTAAGAAAAATTATAGGATTATACATACTTTAAATAAGAAAAACTTTTAGTAACAAAAGTAATTGCAAACAATAATTACTTAGGCTATAACAGATACAAAAGGAACAGTAAAATAAATTAAATTTACCTTCATATAGGCCTATTATAGTCTAGAAGTCTTTTTGATCACATTTCGCAATTTTTCGAATTTTCATGGATATTTTAACAAATTCATTGACTTTTCCTGGATTTTCCCGACCAGTGGACACCCTGTATCACAGTATTTTCCACAATTCTTGTTTAACTTTGAAGAAGTTTTAAGAGTGAATTCACGCATAAGGTGCATGACATATCAATAGGCATTAGTCTTTGAATATAAAACTGTGTCTCTCACACTGCTGCATCCCACTGAGTGGACCACCAGTGACTTTAATGTATTTAATTATTCACTGCTAAATTTGAATGTATTCAATTGACAAACACTGCTTTCACAACCCCAAGCTAGCATTCTGCTTCTCTACCTTGATAATTATATTTACTATTTTCTTGTGTCTGGTTCCGGATCTTGGAACACTCACACAACTTATTTCCCTCAATCATTAAAATGACTATTTTCTCCCATCTTATTTCGGCTCCCCTTGCTTATAGCATATAAACTGTCAGTGTCGAGATGATAAAAGATACCCTACGCAGGAGCTTAGGTACGGTAGCGTGTCTTGGGAAAACGGAAGAATCTGCTACACCCTAGCTCCCCATTCCTACTCACTAGCAGGATCCACCTAGCAACACAATTTGAACTACTAGGAACGCTGCAAAACGCCATCTAAGTTAGTAGGCAGAAGGTGAAACTGAGAAAAAATTAAATAATTTATTTTTCTTTTCTCTTCATTTTCCTCCTCCTTCCTCCTTTTCTCTCACCTCTTCACCCTACTTACATATTTGGGACCTATTCCTAATAGTAAATTTCGGATCGACCAGTATGCAAACCTGGGTACACTAGCATCATAGCTAGCAGCTTTAACCACTATGCCACGAGTGATTGCTGAGCAGTGAAGGGAAAATTCATCTATATAAATTTAGAGAGCTTTAATACACAAGAAATAACAGTTTTGGTGCAAGGGCCATTACATTTACTAGCACAGTATAACATGCAGTACAGAGAGGTAAGGTTACAGGTGGCCTTAAGCTAGGAGAAGGGGCCGTCGCCATGGCAACGCACAGCGGAGAGTGGAGTGAGAGCCAAGGTGTAGCAGATTCTTCCATTTTGCCCTTGTTTTATTATTCTTAACAGGCTGTTATCGTTCCATACTTGTAATAGTTACAAAGTAAGTTACAAGAAATATTCATCTCTAGACTGTAGTGGGATGCAGCAGTGTGATCCATGTGCAATACCTTCTCAAGTTATTCATTTGATAGGTTAAGGATATGGAGCACTGGAGGGGTCACATCTCTAATATAGAACAAATGAAATGAACTCACACGAAATGTGAATTACGCAGCTCCTGTTCCCATCTCTCGCACAGCAATTTTTGGGAATGTTTCAAACTATAATCCATCCAGACCAGTCTGCTTCCATTAACATAAATTCAATGTTCCAACATCTCCTTCATTTGCATCTTATCAATTTCAGATCACCACTTTATTATTCAGTCTTATTAGAATATTCATTATCGCTTCACATTCACTTTAGTAAATAACAGAAAGCTGAATGCCGAACTTCACACTTAATGATGAAACGATAAATACAATTCATTGATCTCCATTTCTGAAGGACAATGTAGCAGTATTGGTTAGTTCCGAAATGATGGGCTATCGATTCGGTTTCCGTGTGACTGTAATGTAGTTATGAATGACTCCTACACGTCAATGTATCAATGACCAGAATAATAACATTAAACAGGACTGTGCTCAATATCAATGATCCGAGAGGTTTCCTATTTCAATAGACATGAACGTTCGCACATCAACGGCAGACGGCCCTACCATTTCGGCGTTAGTTCCTCGTCCTGTACTCTCTTTAAAATTACACGATAATATAAAATCATCATATAGGGCCCTTCACATAAAACTACACTTAAAAGCAGAGAGAAAACCACTCGAAAATGGAGGCAAGCCGAGATATAAGCCTACCATGACCTAGCCCCGAATTTAACACTTGTAGGACTTTCGCGCACATATATACACTGATTGTATCAATAAGGACATATACTTACTCTTCATATGCCTCTGTCATGTTTTCGGAAATAAATTATCCTACTTTTGCCCCATTTTGTCCTTACTTCCACCATTTTCGACGAATATAAAATACATCAGCCACAAATTCTAAAGACAGGAAGTACTCTCGATGAAGATGCTTCTTCAATCTTCGGCCTGAGCGCGCATGCCTGTATACATGTACAATAAAAATATAGTCCGATGTTCAGGCCGAGTAATAAAACGTTCAGTTTCCCGTAATGAATGGGGCGTCCTGCGTAACAAATTTATCTGTACTGTAGAATTTAACAAAAGCTTTTTTTCACTTAAATAGTAAAAAATAAATTTCGCAAAAATGAATGTGAGTTCGGATAGAAAATGGAGGCCCGTCTAAAATCACGGCCTCGTGAATACAGCATGGGGGCGTTCCTGTACAGTACTATGAAAGCCCCCTCAAACGATATTTACATACCATTGCCTCAGCGGCGGCTCGTATTAGGTGGGGGGAAAAATATGAATGAATCATTGAGGATTTCAGTGGCCTTGTAGACTGTTTAGGATTTCGTAATACTTGTTTCATTATCCCACTGGATGTGATAAGAGAGACCTTGATAACGGAAAATGAATGAAATTGTTATCCTGAAAATGAGTTACGTAATATGAACTAGCACAAAAGCCATTACGTACTCAAACGACGTAGAAATCAATTTCCTTGATTTATAGATTAAGTGCATGTGAATGAAAAGCCATTCACCTGCAATACGTAACAATTTAATCTGAAATAGAAGTGTGTGAACAACTAGCATTAACGCAAAGAAAACTACTTAAATGTTTATTGCATGCATTTTGACCTTTCCTTGCTCAATTTATACTAATTGTTAGAATGATTTTCGTGTAATAATTTTAACAATTACATAGGCCTACCACATCCACATTACCGGTAGTTAAAACATAATAAAATAATAATAATAATAATAATAATAATAATAATAATAGCAGCAGCAGCCTACTTCATAATGCAGTCCTTTTTTTCTTTTAACTTATTTTGTAGGTTACCTTAATATACTAAAAATATAATTTATAATGTAAAAATTTCTAAGCCTTTTCTAGCTAGAGTAAGAAAATGCATACATGAGTGTATGTGTGTGTTTTACTGAATATATGAGAACAAAGATCTGACGTATCCAACATCATTTTACAATGTACATGCATTTGATTTAACAGATGAATCTAAATAATTTTCCAATAGAATATAACAAAGACATTCATAACTATGAAACAAGGCAAAAACAGAACATATACCTCACACATTCTTCAACTGTAACTTATGGGACAAAGGGATTAAAATATTATTTGATCAAAACATATAATGAATTACCACAAGAACAAAAGAATATATTAAATTATAACAAATTTAAATCACAAATAAAACTCTTTTTAAAATCTAAGATTAATTAAGTTCTTTGATATAGTAATAAATAGATACTGTATATTGATCACTATTATACTATGTAACTATGTTTCCCTTCATCATCTATCATTTCACTTCACTCTTAAAATCAAGTCATTTTGTTTTGTGTTCCTATATTCTGTACCTCTTCACTCTTGTACCTCTTGTATATATTGCACCTCTTGTATATTTATAAGTTATTTGTAATTGAAAATTTATGTATCACAATGCATGTCATGTTGTATATAGCCCCTTAAGGTGAGCTTTGCTCGTTGGGGTTTTCTTACAATAAATAAATAAATAAATAATAATTATTATTATTATTACTGTTATTATTATTCACTTAAGGGTACAAGATCCAACGCATCACCATTTTTTTGCACTTCTCACATACATATCACACATACCATAACCATATGCAGAGGCGCTGACTTGGAAATATTTCTGGGGGGGGGGGGGGGCAAGAACTGATTTTCAGTAGCTGTACATAGGCCTTACGTGATAAAATCTTAAGACTTGGGGGGCAGAAAGTACCTTGCCCCCCTAAGTCGGCGCCTATGACCATATGCAAAACAAAAGCGAAAATGTACATGTCACAGAAATCCCTTAGATTTACATTATCCGAACCGATGCCATATCTAAGAAATAAATAATTGAGATACCGTATACGCAGCGAATGTCGCTTAATGTAATTGCAGATAATATTATCAGTCGGGTAATGTTATTACTTTTATGAAGTCTCCTGTACAGATTAATACTCATACATTGGAAAAATGCTGTTTATTGAGATTTGGCTTATGTTATCACATTTTTGCAGCTTTATTTCCAAGTAGGGCCTACTATACGTCTTTCAAAATATTTAAAGAAAATTTCCAAAGTATTGCAAGAATAGATTTTAAATGCTAAAAATCTAGAGAGAGCAAGAAAAAAAATAAGGGTTGGCAGCACTCCCTCTAACCCACCCCTGGCTACAGGCCTGATTCATGGAATAAATTTGATCAAGTATGAGGCTAGTTTACTCTTATTTAAGTTACTCAATGGCAATAGACAATTCCAAAGCAAGCTAAAGGAATATTATCCACGATCATGCTTACATGAGCCCACCATTCAATCCTATTCTGTGGTAACTCCATCCAACCATCCCTTGCAAATCTTACTTCCAATAAATCTATTCTAATATTGTCCTAGGTCTTCCAAGTGGTATTTTCCTTTCGGGTCTCCCACTCAATATTTTTGAGATAACTAATGTTTTTCCTTCCAGCCCATTTCATTCTTAGTGATTTAATTGCCCTTATTATATTTGGTGAAGAGTGCTGGTTATAAAATTTGTCACTATGCAGTTTTCTCCGATCTGGTAAACATTGCACTTAATTCTTTATAAAAAAAATCTCCCATTTCTACTGGTGAATGTGAACATAACTTTTCTTAGATGAATTTAATACGTATTCCAGTATTTCTTCCCTATATCTGAAGACGTGAGCTGCATTATACTCACCGAGTTGTTTGATCCTTCCCTATGTTGTTTTCTGGCCCCTACCTGATTTCTGAAAGGTAGACACCTAACAACCAGCATGAAGAGCAAGGAAGGGCACATGAATATAGGCCTAAAAACAGCAGCGAGACAAGTTAGTCACAGTTTAGAAGCTATTGTAATAGAGGTATATTAACTAACTCTATGGCGCTAACATCCCAGAAGGGACAAGGCCTACCACCCGACCACTGCGTCATCTACCAGAGGCAGATGGCAGGATTGGGGGGCATGTGGTCAGCATGCTGACACCCACGGCAATAGAGGTAATTACTTACTTAATTTCATTTTAACAAATCGGATTACTAATTTAATAATAGGGTGAGATGACATAAAATCCTGCTTAACATCGCTTCCCACCCCTGTCCAATGATCCTCCAATCAAATTTATTGTTTTTATGCTTCGTTTAATGTATGGGAAAGAAGTAATATTGATATAAGAATTTTGTCAAGGATAAAGTACTTAGCTCCATGGTTAAAACAATTTAAACACTTGCAGCACATTCCTAATTTTTACCATAAATAATTCAATCAACTTCTTCACCCAGTGGAAACAGATGACCATGATAGTGAAGTTTTGGATTCTCAGTTTAATACATAGTAAGAGGCAAGGGGAAGCCAAGAGTAACACAACGGGTCGACAAATCTCATAGACGTACTGAAGTCAACTCGTCTAGGGTTGATTACCCAAAGACGATATCATGGGGTGGATGGTATTCCATAGCTTTGGTTGGCAACCCATCTAGGAGAAGAAAACTCCAAGATAAAACCCCAATCCACATGCATAAGTGGTTGTGCGTCTGGGCTGGTAACCCGACCATGTAAAAATACCTTACTCGTTTCCCTCACAGTCTAAAGCCAGATGGATTTGATTTACAAAGAGCAACTGTGTGAGGGTGGAGCAGGCAATCCATGAATTGGAGAAAAGAAAGGAAAGGGGAAAAAAAAAAGAACTAGCTATTCTAGGATTCTGTGGTCCAGCCTAATCAGTGTCCCAGCTGGAAAAATGAAGCTACACTTGTGCATTGTCAGAGCGTACAATATTATGCGAGGGCAGTTTCAATAATCTTTGCACACTTCTCTACACTTTTCAGAACAATATTTCACACCCAAAAGTAGGACCTGATTGTGAAAATGATGTGGTGACACACAAGACAACCGTAATATGTTAGATTTAAGTCTTACAGAAACAGCATCATGTCGGGTGGGACAGGAGGAGTCCATGCTCCCTATTCCAACTTCATCTTCCTGTGGCTGGTGAATTTTGAGTTTTCCAACTCGCAAACTGGGATATACTTACCCTTTATCTTTAGAATCAATATGTACAGTATGATAACAGTAGGGGTCCAAATCGTGCTGTTACACTATGCTACAAATATACCATCAGCTAAGAAGAGAGATTGTGTATCTCCAAAATTAGCCATGCATTTGTGAAATACTAATATCAATCAACATGCAAACAACGATCAATTTTGACTGTAGTTGAAATATTTACATCCTTACAATACTGGAATTGAAAGTTTTTCTTTCTTCCTGGAAAGTTGCCAGTTTGGAGATACGAGGTCTGTCATGTTAACCTGTGATATGAAGATGACCAAATAATATGAGCCCTGGCGAACACTGCTTTTTATTTTGTTGGCCCTTGTGATCAGTCACCTCTGGACTGGACCAAATTCCCCAGCCTTCACAGATTAATACCTTCGTTTCCTCTAGCTGGCCATTGAGGCGCTGGGCTTACCACTTGTCCCTTTGTTCTCTACAGGAAAGTAAGTGTAATTAAAATAGCTTTTTGGTAATTAAAACCATTTGGAGGTCCTATGCTCCTTTTCGCAGAATGACAAGCACTACTTGAAACAAATAAGCAAGTTTTGGAGCTGATGAATAAGATGGAATTCTTCTTTGTATGATAGTATTAATACCAACAGAAGTTGTGGTAATAAAGTAAAATAATAATAAATTAATGATAATATATTATATTATCATTAATTCATTATGACATTATAAGAACGTAAGGTTTTGGAGTATACAGTATTCATTTTCGTAAGGGCCAAATAAAGTTGGTATAACCTTGGCAAGATTGTGCAGATGAGATCCAATGAAAGAGAAGCCAACAACAGCAGAGGACATAGGATGGTAGCAGCATTTTGCAGAACACACAACTTTTCCCAGAAAAAGGAGATTTTAATGCAGTTTCCCAGTTACGGGAAGGCAGGACTGAGAGAAGTTAAGAAGTTTGAGAGAAAGGTCCTTCAAAGATAATGGGCCCAAAGATTGAGGCTGGACTGCTGTGAAGAACATAGGAGTTATATACAAGAATCAAACAACTGTTGGAATCAAAAAGAAAGAGAAGACTCAAATTCTATATGTAAACTGGATGAAAGCTGATTGACTAAGAAATTTTTTACCATAGTCGATAGCAGACCTAGAGCATATGATGAGTGGTTCAGGGTTGTGACAAAGGATCTACAAGTCCGCCGCCATGGGTCTATAGGTAGCATACTTAAATTCCACCCTGGCAGTCCGGGTTTGATTCCCGGCCAGGTAGTGGATCTTTCAGTAACGAAAAATCCCTGGTTCAGGACTGGACATCACCCAGGAAAATTATAGGCTATATTAAAAAGCCTTAAAATGAAGTGGTGGCTGCTAGAATAGATCTATTAAGGTCGCAGTGTTAAGAAGTCGAAAGGCTTACACTACCCCTCATTAATCTAATCTAATCTAATCTAAGGATCTACAAAGAACTGGACTAAAATGAGAAGACGTTGCTAACAGAACCAAGTTTTGATGTCAGATTAATAACTTCAAGGGTTTTCATGAGGGAGAAAAGCAGAACAGCAGGTAGACAGAGGAAAGGAGATGGGTGCCAGGGAAATAATGCGACAGTACAGGGCTGTAAAGAAAGAATTTCAGAAAGTTTAAGGTTACTTAAGGTTACTTGATGTGTTCTCAAATGGCTGTAAATGAAAAAGAAAGACTATTTACAATATAATAATAATAATAATAACAGAGTTGAATCTCAGTAAACGGAGATCGATTTTAAGATAAACCTACATTTACTGATATTTTTCTTTGGTCCTGCCAAATTTCCTAATTCAGAAATGTTAAATGTAACTCCAAAGTTGAAATTGAAATTTCTTACATTATGCTGTGCTGAAAGCTTGGCGTGATCCACAAAGTTAAACCAATTAGTGACCTTAAATATCCTGTAGATCACACTTCTGCATGCAATCTTCCTAATATGTAGAACATATTATGGCTCTTCAATATAACAATTGTGATGATTATGATAATGTTGACTACACTGATGATAATGATGATGATGATGATGATGATAATAATAATAATAATAATAATAATAATAATAATAATAGGTAAACTGATGTAACAAAGTGCCAGAATGTTTTTGTTTAATCAATTATAATTGCAATTATGATATGCAAAAAATTAAGCTTCTTTTAAAATTGATTTCCGAGTTAAACTCCAGACTGATTGATTAAGAAGGATTTCTAGTTCTTTTAAGAATCAGATTAACATCGCTTCAGCAGAACTCTATTGTGATATCATGACAATCGCACACTCATATAAAAATAAAAATAAAAAAGTCAAATTGGCCGGCTATGGGATTTGAACAAGGAACCCAGAATGCAAGTCCAACATGTTACCATCTAGGCCACCTCGCCCAGTTTAACAGTCTATTTTGATAAACATATGTGAAAGAATAGTGTTATTTGTCAATGCTAAATGTATTGCAAATTCCAAAGCACTATATGAACACTCTAAAACAATATGTTGTCACGATAACTAATTTGCATTTGATAAATTCTTTCTTATATAAAAACTAAACTAAACTCCGTGGCGCTACATCCCTGGAGGGTCTTGGCCTACCACTCGACCGCTGCATCATCTCCCGTAGGCAGATGGCAGGATTGGGGGCATGTGGTCAGCATGCCGACACCCACGGCCGTTAATGGTGGTTTTCTTGACCGGATCTTTCTTATATATATTACCATAAAATAGGCACTAAATTGGGCTTTACTCCAGTACTAGTCAATCGATTTGGTCCAATATCAATAGGCTTCTTTCCATGGACATTATAAATGTATATACCAAGTTTCATGAAAATCCGATAAAGCGTAATTTAAGATATTGTGTGTACAGACACACAGACAGACAAACATTTCCCCATCCCCACACAATCTTATAAAGTACCATTCTGGCACTTAATAATAATCAATTAAAGAAAATGGAATAGAAACAAAAGCGAAAGAAATTAGATGCCAAAAGATGGAAACTGCTTATTGACACCAAGACATCCACAAGAAAAAAAATGTATCTCTAAACACAAGATCATAAGAAATATGTTAGGCCCTAAACTTGTAGATGAATAGTACCGACTCAAAAGAGGCAAACAGGAAGTCAAACAATACTCTAATATTCACAGCGACATTAGAAAATGCATACTAAAATTTTATGGACACGTCAAAAGGATGAACCCATACAGACTTACAAAACAAATATACAAATTCTACTAAAATAGGATTAAAGCCAAAACAGACACAATGAACTGGATTAGTGAAATCAAAAGAGATCTAAAACTGGCAGGAATTACACCAAAATACATCCAAAATTCATAAGTAGCAAGTTGACCAAGAGGAGAAATCAAAGGAGGAGACTGGAACAACATCTGCTAACATTCATATCTATGTGAATTTATCTGCTAATATCCAACAACATGATGTTCATAACTATAACACACGAGGTAGTCATAACCTAGTGGTACCTAGATGTCGACTCCAAATGACGCTTGATAGTCATGTTGCTGTTGGTATAAAACTATACAACAAGTTGCCAGAAAGTGTGAAATCACTAAATAATGTAAATATCTTTAAGAAGAAAATTAAATTTGTATTGCTAAAGAACAACTATTATACTGTTAAGGAACATCTTGCTCTTAATTGGACTTAACTCTCTATGTTGGACGAAGCCTGATGTGTGTAAGTGTTTAATGGCCAATAAATAATATTATTATTATTATATTATTATTATCATGGTCTCAAAGGAGAAGGGAAGCCCACAGCAAAAGAATGAAAGAAGTATAGGCACAAAGAAAGGAAAAATCATACCTGTAAGTACTTTGCGTGGTCCTAATGGGCTCATTTGCATATATATATATATATATATATATATATATATATATATACGGTATATAAAATAAAATTGGGTAAACTGATATAACAAAGTGCCAGAATGCTTTTATTTTAATCAGTGATGATTGCAATTATGATATGCAGAAAATAAGTTGCTTTTGTAATCAATTTCAGAGTTAAGCTCCAGATGATTCATTAAGCAGGGCTTACAGAAGAAAAAGGTGTGTTATTTGTCAAAGCTAACTGTATTGCAACTTCCAAAGCCGTATATGAGCACTGTAATACAATATGTTGTCATGAGAACTGATTTGCATTTGATAAATTCTATATAATATTATATTACCATAAAATATGCACTAAATTGGGCTTTACTTCGGCAACAGTCAACCGATTTGGTTCAAAATCAACAGGATTCTTCCCATGGACGTTATAAGTGGGTATACCAAGTTTCATGAAAATTCAAAAATGTGTTTTTGAGTTATTGGATGTACAGACACATGGATAGACATTTTCCCGTCCACCACACAATCTCTGGCACTCTGGTACCATTCTGGCACTTAATAACAACAACAACAACAATAATAATAATAATAAAATCAGGTAAACTGATGTAACAAAGTGCCAGTATGTTTTTGTTTAATCAGTTATGACTGCAATTATGATATGCAGAATATGTTTTTTTTTTTTAAATTGATTTCCAAGTTAAGCTCCAGATTTATTCATTAAGAAGGGCTTACCGAAGAAGAAAGGTCTACCATCTCGGCCACCTGGGTCCTTTTAACAGTCTAGTTGGATAAGCACATGTAAATCAATAGTGTTTTTTGTCAAAGCTACCTGTATTTTAATTTCCAAGGCCTTATAAGATCACAGTAAAACAATAGGCTATGTTGTCAAGATAACTGATTTTCATTTTTTTTATAAATTCTTTCGAATAAAATAGGCACTAAATTGAGCATTACTCTTCCCATGGACATTATAAATGTGTATACCAAGTTTCATAAAAATCCGGTAAAGCGTATTTGAGTTACCGCATCTTTAAAATATACACTAAACTGGGTTTTACTCCGGTACCGGTCTACCGATTTGGTCCAATATCAGTAGACGTCTTTCCACGTACATTATAAATGGGTATACAAAATTTCAGGAAAATCCAATAAAGCATATTTGAGTTATCGCGACTTCTTATATATTAACATAAAAACACTAAATTGGGCATTATTCCGGTACTGGCCAACCGATTTGGTCCAATATCAATAAACGTCTTCCCATGGACATTATAAATGCGTATACGAAGTTTCATAAATATCCGATAAAGCGTATTTGCGCCTTTAAAGTAGACACTAAATTGGGTTTTACTCCGGTACCGGTCAACAGATTAGGTTCAAATTCAATAGGGCACTTCTCATGGACGTCATAAATGGGTATACCAAGTTTCATGGAAATCCGATACAATCTATTAAAATAGGCACTAAATTGGGCATTACTCCGGTACCAGTGAACCAATTTGGTTCAATATCAATAGGGTTCTTCCCATTGACATTATAAATGTGTTTTCCAAGTTTCATGAAAATCTGAAAAAGCGTATTTGAGTTATGGCGCGTACAGACACACGGACGGACAGACATTTTTCGTCCCCACACAATCTCATAAAGTACCATACTGGCACTTAATAATAATAATAATAATAATAATAATAATAATAATAATAATAATAATAATAATAATAATGATGCAATAACAACTCTGAGAGTATGGAGACAGGCATAACTGTATATCAGTAAGTTAACATTCTTTAAATGGATACAGAGCTAATAGAAATGTACGGTAGGTTATAAGTAATAATGTGGAAAATTGCTAAAACTTTTTGGTAACAAGGGATATGGACAAAACATGGGTTCACTGCAGACAGATTGGTGAACAGAATTACCTCTGCCCACAGCTCCACTGGAATGGAAAATAAAAAATAAAAAAATAAATGCCATACAATTCACAATGTAACAAGTTAAAATGCCTTTATGTGAATAATAACTCAAAATTTAGGTACATCATATGCAGTATGTCTATCAAGACTCAAATTATTTTATACAAAAAATTCAAAATTAATACAAAATTGCATAATGTACACTACACAGTATGTATTTCCATTATGAATATTAAAACACCAAGAAAACCTTTTGGACGAGCACCAGAGGATAGGGTGGGGTTTTGTCCTTACCGCAAAACTGAAGACGCTTAGGAACGGAACAAGAAGCAGCTACGCTCCCACCCGCACGCCTGAATGTGCTCTGACTCATGGCTCACTCAATCTGCTCATTGCTCATGCACAGAGTTTGACATCACTGGCACAAGCCAAGCTCCACACCACATACACACACATACACACAGTTATTATTCTGATGGAACAAGGTTTAAACATAAATATAACAGCATTGAGTCAAATATGTTATATGAGACATGATTTCTTATTCACAGGTACAGCTCAAGGAGTCAGAAAGTCCTGGGCTGCAGAGTGCATAAAACTTGAGATCATCTCTTTATACAGAACAGCACAAGAAGAAAGGTGGGCAGTCATCTGGGCCTGGAGAAATTTTCTAACTGAACCTTCTCTTTCGAAGCAAGAAACTAACAGATACTAACTAAGGTAGTAGGAAGATTCTTTGCATGATTGTAATGGAGACAGGCAGTGAAGGAAGCCGGGAAAAACAGAGGCGGTATGCTATCCCAATATATTTCCCTCAATTTACCTTCTTATTAACATGGAAATAGCACAGTGAATTAATGACATTTGTAGCAACGTTAGTACCATGGAATTTTCACACAAACTTCACTTTCTAACACTTATATATTTTATTTACATATAATACATTATTTGATATACATCAATTAATTACCCGAATGCTCATTGCTTATGTTTAGGTACGGTTCGGTTTACTTTTATATATCCACAATAAAAACAAAATTTAATTTCTTAAAATTTACAACCTAGAATATAGTAAAGCATCAAAGCAAAGTGGGTGAAGATCTAACAACATATGGTAGCCTACAGATAGTTAAATAACCTCTTAAATATCATAATAATATCATAAAATAAATTATTACTTAAGAAATAAGATACTTAATACTCTTATTGAATATTTTGCAGTTCATACTTGCTAATTCTGGATGTGACCTAATTGTGGAGTTATAGAGGCTTACACCATAGTAATTGCTACGTTTGAACTATAAAAAAAAAAAAAAAAAAAAAAAATAAAAAATAAATAAAAACTCCAAGGACTACATTCCTGAAGGACAAGACCTACCTCCCGACCGCTGCTTCATCTACCATAGGCAGATGGCAGGATTGGGGGGCATGTGGTCAGCATGCCAACACCCACGGCCATTAATGGCGGTTTCCATAACTGGAGCCACTACTTCTCTATCAAGTAGCTCCTCAATTTGAATCATGAGGCTGAGTGCACCCCGCTCCAGACCTCCCTACCTCAGAAAGTACCGGGGATCGAACCCGGGCACAGCAGATCTGTAGTCAGCGACGCTAACCACAACACCACACTGGCGGTCATAATAGGTATATTCACCTTAATACAAGTTTCAAGAGTATGACAATGGAGGGATAACCTTTGAAAGATGTACCCAGGTAAACATATGTAATAAGTGAAGTTGGTGTGAAAATTCTTTACTCAAAGTTGCTACAAATAAGGTTTCTTACTTTGTACCCCAGTGGATTCCTGATCTGTACCATTGAGCCCACACTTGTTTCAGAAAATGTTCATTTTTAGATTGAGTTGTTGACATCAAGAGCATTACTCAAATTACTGGCTTACTTTCATAAAAATAGAAATATTTTTAAAATCAACAATCCTCATCACTACCTTACCAGACAGAATCGAAATTCTATTCTTTATGAACACAAATGTATTACCTCTGCTGGATTAAATCACAGCATACATTTCAGCCCAAGATTATACAACTCACTAATAAGAGCTCGTCCTTGAACTAAATTTACGCAGTTTCAAGAAACAAATTTGTAAACTTTATACAGCCTAGTGTGTGACTCATTTTGCATTGTTTTAGTGTTTTGCTTCTCATTTTTGCTGTTCATGTGTATCATTTATCTCAAGAATGTGTGATGTTCAATATGTTTATTTTGCTCTTGGTTTGTATTATGTACCGGTACTGATTGCCTTGCTGGCGTGTATGTTTGTATGTGCCATGTGTGTATGAGTATGCATTGTATGTACATGGGCTGCACAACTACTACTAACAAGGGTTTATTTGTAACTGTCCCCACCACAACCACACCATGGCTCATCCTAAAACTAGGTAGTATCTACTTGTCTTTCCATCTTAAGAAAAAATGTATTCCAGAGTACGAAAGAATAAGTTGTTAAGCCCAATTCACAATGAAAGAATTAACCTCACAGCTAAGACATAAAAGACGACATTAACTTCCATTTGCATGGCAACAAATATTGCGTCAAACCAAATAATGAACTATTTAATAGTTATCAAAAAATGAAAATGCTTTCATGCACATTTTGTAAAAATAAATTATCTTTATACACTCTATCTTTCTTGTTGAAAGATGGAAGATTTTGAAACAAAATGATCAAGTTTGCAATAAATGACTACATTTTAGCAGATCTTTTTGATTACAGGTCATTACTGTAGTGTTTTTCACTCCAATCATGCCAACACAAACACGAAAGATTGGAGTCTACAAACTTTCAAGCTAGCATCTTATGTTTATGTCTATGTTTGCATTTATGTTTTCTATTTTTGTAAATGCTTTTATTATGTGAGTATGAAGTTCCATGTTTATGTTCTGTTTGCAATTTTATTATTAATTTTCATTGTGAATCCTATTTACACCTCAAGCCAACAGAATTAATAATAATACCACCATTTCCAACCCGGTAGGCCTATTTCAAAATTATTCAGTTTTGTTCATGTAAATGAGTAGAGAAGGCCATGTCACAACTAAAATACATTAACATCTCAGTGTAAACTTGATAAACTTTAAAACATCCAACTTCACACTTTACTGTAAATAAATACTCACTAAATCAGGACTCATATTTCGATGGCCTTGCCATCATCCTCAGCTATACCTGGGCCATTGTAACTTTGCACTTTCCAGTCTGCAAGTTATGTTGCCAGTATCAAAGATTGACAAATGAACTACTCGACTTCGTTCTGTACTGACAAGGAGGTGCCAATTGGCAGTATTTAGCTGTATTCGGCCTTGAACATTCGAAACTATTTCTAATCCCTCCACAATATATCAAACATTTATATCACAATATATGCAAACTCAATTATTTTTCTGTTCTTCCATTCAGTATTTGTATTTGTATGAATATTATTAATATTGAGACGTAGTACATTAAAGAACGGAAAAAGGAGAGAGAATCGACTAATACAATCATGCAATGTTCGAAGCCGAATGGCTTCTGTCTGTCAGTCAATAGAACCGCAGTGCAGCCAACGTAAGTAGGCATATAGTTGAAACTGGAAAGTGCAAAGTTACAATGGCCCAGGTATGTCTTCCAGACTGTATGAATTTGGAGTTAGTTCCATGTCCTGGACATCAGTGGAACTAACTCCAAATTCATACAATCTGGAAGACATCTGTTGGAAGTCAGTGGAAGTAGCTGAGGATGATGGCAAGGCCATTGAAACGTACGTCCTGATTTAGTGAGTATTTACTTACAGTAATGTGTGAAGTTGAATACTTTAAAGTTTATTAAGTTAATGTTGACACTTCACAATGTTTCCCGATTAATTTAATCAAATCTCAGGGTAAATTATAGGTATACATCAGTAGAGTAGGCAAAGTTTAAAAAATTCAAATAATTTCAAGTTAAAAAAAAAAAAAACTTTTTGCTCCCCTACATCAATTTTTAAGAACTAGTTTCGAGGGACACATTCTCCCCATCTTCATCTTACTGTCGACTGATGCTTGTGCAGCTATGGCTGGTAGTTATTGTCCTCTGCATTGAGCTGCCTTCTTCTTATTAGTGAGTCTAATGGCATCATCTGTTGCTGGGATATCAAACTAGGCTAAATAACACTGTCTTGATTCTTAATATTATAAAGATCTATTCCCAAGCAATCCAAAGAATTCTTCATATGTTTCGATAATTTAATTTTCTTTTTTATGTGATGGTTATAGGTTCAAAAATGGTGTGCCACTCCAGGATTTTCTATTTACATTTTCTTCTGAATGTAAAGCTCATGCAAACAGTGGCACAACTTTTTTAGACCTGTTATCATCGCATAAAAGAGAATAATAAATTATTGAAACATGTGATGAAACTCTTGAAATTCAATGCTTGGGTAAAGATCCTATCAGAACTTAGAAATCTCAGCAGCAAACAACATCTTTTGGCTCACTAAAAAGATAGAGGGCAGCAAAATGCAGATGTCAACAACTACAGCCATAGCCACACAAGCATCAGCTTCAGCTAACTGAACTTTATAGATTCAAATGTTCTCGTATGCTTCCACGGCTAAATGAACAATAATAATAATAACCTTGACTGTCCGGGTAGTGCTGTGTCATCATGTCAAAAACCGACGTTTCGGCCCTCATGTTGTGGCCTTCTTCTGGGTATACTGAACCGTAACCATATAAACAAAAGGAGAAATTCAGTATACCCAGAAGAAGGCCACAACATGAGAGCCAAAACATCGGTCTCAGACATGATGACACGGCGCCACCCGGACTGTCAAGGTTATTTTTACAGATTTAAATCCTTTCAGAGGATACAGTCAAACCTCCACATTTTGAACCTATTTCAGTTAGATATCTTCCCACACATCTGAATCATTTTCAATTTTATCACCTGATGTTCGAGTAGATTACAGTTCTGAATGGAATACAAAGATTTGTGAACAAAAAGATGAATAAACATTATGTACATATCATAAAACAAAGAAGAAGTATTTGTAGTTTCATGCACAGCAGGGGTGGCTCGTCCATATAGGCAAACTAGGCTGCCACGTAGGGTGGGAAATTTTTATAAACATTTAGGGGCAGCTACAGTTATATTTGGAAAAAAAAAAGTTAAGATCGTGTACTCTGAGAAACAATCAATAGCATCCAATATTTCTGGTTAGAATATCGGTCAATATTGTCAGGTGGGTCCATAATGCATCTATCTCAATTATTTTTTTATATTTAACAAATCTGATGTCTTTAACTTTTTTATACAACCACAATAAATTACAACATTTCAACTCACAGTAACACAAGTGTTACAGCTTTCATGTCATTACATGTCGCAGCACATTACAAGAAAAGTTCTTAGAGGTGAAGAAGATTAAGAGAGAAACAGATGTGAAAGCAAAAACAAAAAATTCTCTCTTCTCTTGTTTCAACTAAACTCAAGAGCTCATTGGATGCATAGATGTTACTAATACCCTTTTGTAACTATCTCCATAGTTGCAACTAATTCTCTATGTATATCAATGAGTTATGACTTAACCTAGTTCAGCTCTAGATACAAGAATTGTAACATTTTGCAATTTTCTGACTAATAACGTATCACCATCATATGTTAAAAATAAATATCTTATGAGGAATATTTTTTAAGTAAGATCTGTTTGCTGATATCTTATCAATAAAGCCCAGAGAACTGTGAGTTCACATGCGATATAGGTTAGTTTGCCTACAGTACGGATGACATCACAGGTACATCTCAAACATCAGCAAAGCAAAGCGAGAGAGAGGCAGTACACTATTTATGAACATAGCTGAGCATCACCTTCAACTTGTGCGGAGAAATGAAGCCAGGACTTCATATTATTGTTTTCTGTCTTGAGAAATGTACATGCATTGAAAATATTGTTTTGTATGTGATTAAAAATATACTGAAATCAAAGGATTCACGACTAAACAAGTTTACTAATATGGCAGAGAAATTTTGAGTCTGCAAGGGAAGTTATTAGAGCTTTACATGAAAATTCACACGGAATTGTAAAACTACGGAATCGCTCCAACTGTTTGGAAATCTACAGTTAGAGAACATAAATTAAAAGACTTTTTTAAAAGATTATTCCTAAAAGCAGTGGATAAAGGTTAAAACACACAATGTTTCGACTCTTCCATAGTGTCTTTCTCAGGTGACACACCACACTGGACTGTTCATAAGGAAGATAGCAATTTCGTCATGGTAACTCGTTTGTTCACCATCGATTAAAAAACATTGTTCCTAAAATATATATCTGTCTTTCCATTCATTTGGAATATCATATATTGCTTCCTCTATGCATTCTACAGCCGGCAGGGAATTTTTACCAGCAGATTTTCCCTTCTCAATCTTCTTATTATGTCCAACCACTTCTCTCCTACATCTCCGTCATATCTTCTCAAACACCCTCTGGGTGCTGATTATACTCCATGCCTCACAGACCTTACATATTTTAAGAACTGAAGATGATTACATACTTTGTACTGTGTGACTGAAATTCCTAAGCCAATTAATATTCAAGCATGACCTGAAACTTGCAGAAATTTTATTGATAGTGTGGACGTTTTCAATACCGTTAGTTTGTTTAACGGATAATGGCATTTCCACTTCACAGAAGTTGTGGAATAGTGCTTAAAGTAGATCAGTAGGTAAGCATTTGAAATCTAGAACATAAGTTGGTATGGCATACTGATATAACACTATTTAAATACTTCTAAATTTTATAACAAGGAAGCCTACCTTGCTTCTGTGATAATTGTAAATTAAAAGATGCACAGTCCTCTATTTAAAAAAAAATAGATTAAACAATCATTTATATGTGATTTTTTAATTTTCTGTTTTGACAGTATGTCTGTTTTTCACACATGCATAAATGCCTGCATGTAAACTAATAAAAGTTCTTAGTCTGAAATCCTGGGAAGATTATAATTATTGATTTTTGTACTAGTAAATTATGAGGACACATAATATTGATTTTACATAAAACAAATTACCTAAAATAATATTTTTGGAAAAGTTTTGTCTGCAAATTTTGATACAGTGAGTATTTAATGAGAAATAGATTTATTCAGTACTTATAATGGAACTTCAAGATTACATTCCTTTCCATAATAACAGAAACTTTATAGTAAATGATTAAAAATTGTCTCACTGTGGGCTGTTAACTTGCGAAATCAGTTGCATACCACCACTTCTCTTCAAGCCTCTTTAAAGCATTTCCTCACACATGGCAGACAATTAAGAGCAAGATCTAAGAAAGCTCATTATAAATAATTACAACATTGTTTAAATCAAAAGGAAACTACACTGAAAAATAGATAAAGGCATGGAGTTCAGTTTTTATAGCATAATGGATCTTACTTAAAAAAATACTTCTCAAAATTAAAAATCTATGACCTCTATACGTAATTGTACAATGTATCTCACTTATTGAAATTAATGATTTTGACAGAACACTATCACAAGTATAGAAGTTTCTCCAGGCTCAGATCTGACTGCCACACCTTACATAACCCTCAAACACACACAGAACATTTGTTTATGCAACTTTGTATAAATTCTGAGCTTTTAGAAGACTGAGCTAGCTAACACTGCTAAGTAAAAACACAGTTTCTTATTAATGTATGTACACTCATCTTCATATTAGATACTGCTTTATAAAAAAATGCAGGATGTCCACGGACGTACATGCGTACTCGCGCACTGCTCTTCTACAAGGGAGGGAGGAATGAGAGAGCCAAAGCAAAACCCAAAACGCTCGGAGCAGCGGAAACTCAGAGGGACAACGAAAACACAAGCGACATGGGTTCGAGGTCCAGATCCGAGTCCACAAATGCAAAGCCGGGGAGACAATGGACGGATGAACAGAACCCGCGTGTTTGTCTGTGTCGGACATCCGCTGCTCCTGCGTTGCTTGGACTCTCCCTCTTTCTTGAAATAAAGTAACGCTGCGTTCTTTCCAACCGGGACCTACCATCTGCTGGAGACATATCCATCTTATTTATTGAGCATCATGTGAGTTTCCTCAAGCCGTTATCTACAAGGCACTCCATGGAGGCATGCTGTGCGGGCGGCTTTGAAACGCCAACTCAACAGGAAGACGACAGACAAGAGTAGGCCTAGTTACGCAGCAAAATATGATAAATGTTTGCGTTCAAATGCCACCCGCACGTTCTGTGCCATCTTGTCTGGGGTCGGGAGGAAAAGTTTGGACAGCCTACAGTGGCCTATTTACAATCCTTTCACCATTGAAACATTCTACTATGAACGGGTCAAACGATTCCGCATCGTCCCAGTGTAAGCCTTGAGCATGCCGCTTCGACTGAACAGCAACATTCGACAAATATAAAGAATCAAAACTTTGATAAACATCGATATCATTATATACATCAGCTCTATATATTTTTTTTATCTTAGAGTTACATTTTTCCCGACTATGCTTCTCTCTCGATCGCGGACTCGTTCGACCAAGAAATTACAACATTCACAGACAACTATGGCAATACGTACATTTGAGCCCTGTGTCCGGATTGGTATAATAATCTTTGGTACTGAAACTTAAATACAACAAAAAATGCAACGTCAATTATATTAATAAGTAATTAATAATAATCGTAGTAGTAATAATAATAACTTAGTCTGCAACAAACTCGCCAGGATGTCGAGTTGGCTGCACTGTGGATAGAAAATAGACCCTCTATGACATGCTACACACAGATAGGGAGCAGAGTCAAAGCGTCAGTCCCAACATCGTTAAGTACAAATAAGAAAATTGAGATCAAAAGACATTATTAATAACACGGAAAATTCACTTTCATCTTCTTAATTATTTACTTTTTAAATTTTCAGTCTTTATGAAAAATTGTTTTTTTTCTGCTTCTATGATATCAGAAGGTCATTGAGCGGCAATCATCTCCCAACACACGCACGCACGGCTGCCCGGACGGTCGCTAGGGCTGAATCAAGGAAGCGCCGAGGCAGTTAGGCCCTAGGTGGAATCCCTGATTGATCAACTAATAATGACTAACCAGCCCTAGTTTGTTTAAATAAAACATTTTGTAGCACCATTTCCAACGTTGAGAGTGCAGTCTCGGAACAAGTGCATGCTGGAAGCCATGGTTTGTTGGCGTTAAAGTTTACTTTGGCATCGGATTTGAAAAGTTTGTTTGGTCCGACAGTATCTGGTACAAAGCCAACAGAATCAGCGAGATTTCAAACCTCACTCCTAGCATCGCAATTAAAATCTGCGCAAAACAACGAAATAGTCACGCATCGCTGCAGACTTCAGAACCGAAGAGGAAAGCTACAAAAAGCAACTCGTCTTGTACCAGACACTGTCTCCTCACTGGTTCACACGAGGTGTCCTTCCGTCTCCATCGCCGCCGGATAACTGAGCACTGGGTTGAACGTGGAGAGCAGAGGTGCGGGAGGCGTAGGGCCATTCTGCTGTTGCTGCTGCTGAGGTGGGAGGTTCGAGTGGGGTGGTGGGTTGTGCGACACGGTCACATCTGGGGGTGGGACCACAGGACCTCTGTGTTGGGGTCGGCGCAGCGAACCGGTGCCAGGCAAGATGGGCTGTCCCATGTGACTGAACTCAAGCTGTGGAGGGTACGGAATGTAGCGTGCATCTGGAGAGATGTTGTAGTATGGTGCGTCCACCACTGGGTGAGGGGGCGTTGATGTACTGTAGTGCAGTTTGGCTCCTGGAGGAAGAAATCTAATGAGTACTTACAACTGTGGAGACAGCACCAAGAATGTACCGTGCATATTCATGATTAGTAAAAAATAAACTTGTATAGCATGCGTTATAATTGCAGGTCTTCCTTCCAAGTTGACTTTTCTCCATGAAATAAAAATTTTCACAAAAGAGGAAATTATTCATTGTTACTTCAAGATATGAGGGTTGATTGGAAAGCAATGACCAATAATTTTTTCTCTGTATTGATGTTACAGCTGGGATGTTGAAATAACACCAACATATAGTTTGTGCTACAATTGCATCGTATGGTGGAAAACTACTTTTGTTAAGTGTGTATAAAATGCACTACAAGTATAAGTTAAATTTCACTCCAAAACAAAACATATTTATGATTAAAATAAAAAAAAATTATTTATTTTGCAGTACAAAATCCCACATATATTAACCGGGTATTATGACTCTTAGTAGAGTAATAATTTATGTAAAATTTGAGGATTTTTGTCTGTTTGTAATTGAAATTGTTTCATCAATTTCAAACCTAGAGCCCCCGGTGATTTCGCTTAATGACTGCCTTATTATTGGTTTATAAATTCAGCTCTCAAAGGATTAATATTTCCCAAAATGAATGTATTGTGATGTAATGTAAAGGAAGCGAAATCATTGGGGGCTCTAGGTTTGAAATTGATGAAACAATTTCAATTACAAACAGACAAAAATCCTCAAATTTTACATAAATTATTACTCTACTAAGAGTCAAAATACCCGGTTAATATGTGTGGGATTTTGTACTGAAAAATAAATAAATTTTTTATTTTAATCATAAATATGTTTTGTTTTGTTAATTCTACATCGATTCAAGGCTAAAAACTTAGGTCTACGTATATACTAGTGTTGAAACTGAAATTAAATTGTGGGAAAAGTTAAAATTATGAAGGAAAAATAATCAATTTTTTATAGTTTTACCCCATCTAAAATTTGTATTAGAGTACAGTATCTGCATTTTAAGGTAAATTCCATTTAATCCAGACTGAGTCACATAGCTCTGCAAATGAAATTTTGAGGTGATGCATTTATACATCAATATCAATGAAAAGGTTAAAAACATAAATAATTTGTACTGACCATCTACAACTCCATGGTTGTATGTGTTGCGAGGGTCCTGGTCACCAGTTGGGTGCTGCAGCTCGTATGTGGGGTATGGGTAAGGGTACTCCATCTGGTCAATCAGGTAGGTGCTGGCAGCAGCTTTAGTACCACTATCTTCCAGGTACTCCTGGTTGCTGTCTCCATTTGAGTAGCTCTCACTCTTCTCTGACACTGAGCTCAGAGTCTCGCCTGTCACTGTCTCGTTGTAGCTGCTCGGAGCATACATCTCGATAGTTGCAGATTTGCTCGAACTCTGTTCGCTTGCTGCTGCAGGGAACAAGAATATCAGTCAGCAATACATAAACAATACAGACCAACACTATTAATATTTACTAAAAATAGCACAGTGAAGTGTTAACATCTGTAGAAAGTTTGAGTTCGGAAATATGCACACTAACTTCACCATTAGGTATATTTACCCATGGATATCTCCATCATCATCATCAACTGATTCCGACTGTCCATCTGGCGGTGGGTGGATAAACTTGTTGATCAAAGTTCCCTGGAAGCCAACTGAGGTGTCAAAGTTTAGGAGTTTATGGCAGTTCTTTTGAATAAATACTTTCTCCCACACCAGCACAAACAAAGATGTAAGTCAGCTTTAGCTACCCATTTCTGGGAAGAAGGCCATGAAATGGGGGATGATGTAGTACTTCTGAAACAGGTTCAAAAGCCACTGGAGCTTGTGGTGTGGGAGAAAGTAGTTATTCAAAAGAACCGCCATAAACTCCTAAACTTTGACACCTCAGTGGGCATCCAGGGAACTTTGATCAACAAGTTCATCCACCCGCCGCCAAATGGACAGTCGGAATCAGCTGACGATGATGGGGATAATTATTCAAATGATCATTCTGGGTAAATATACCTACTAGTGAAGTTAGTGTGCATATTTCCGTATGCAAACTTTCTACAAATACAGAGCAATTTCAAAATGCACAGTGGAAGGCTTAGTGCATTAATTAAAACTGGTAATAGATGTAAATAAAACAAATAGAAAAGTTTCAGTAAGCTTTTCTCTATCTAGAATGGTAGAAAACTGGTATGTACTTCTGAAAGATTGGAATTAAGAAATTTAGTCATCTTTGCTTTGATATCCTAATTTATAAAACCTGAATACCAAATATTTATACCATAAATAAGAGTTCAAAGCAAGGGTATTGCCAGGAATTTTAATAAGAGGGGAGCAAATTCTACATAATTCCAAAGACAACGATTCTTACTTATCAGGCTAAACTATACAGTAGTCTATAATATTAAGAATTAATTTACTATTGTGAACAATAACAGTGATATTATAACAACTATACTGTGAGGTTAACTGAAGTGATAAGGCAGGTATCAGTATTTTTTTATTAATCTATCAATTATATCAACAGCAGCTGCGTTTAATTATTCAATTAGATGTTTTTAAATCCCTTATTCATATTTATTTACACTGACATCATTATAAAGAAATGAATCAATCAAGGCAGGCTAGTAATATCAAAGCGATCAACAATTTAATATGTTATGTTTAGGACAGAGTAGGCCATGCAATATTATTGTGGCACCATATTACGTTATGCCTGTTATAATAAGAATTAATGTCAGTTGGCCAAATAACAAAGTTTATGTAAAGTATCAGCGGGATAGAACTTCTGAAAATGAAAGAATGCTCTTCATTAAGTAATTTCGTCTATTATTTCTACTGATAGGCAATGATATATTGCCTTGTTTACCTTACAAGGAACCTTTCACTACCCTCATATCGAAACATGCCTCAATATTTTTCCTGGGTCATCTAGATGCTGTAAAAAGTCCACGCTCCAAAAATTAGCTGCTGGTTTCAACTGCAAGTACCCTAAATCGAACCTGGAAAATGTCGGGTTGAAGCAGTGCAGTGGGAGATGTTGGACATCCCTTATCTGCAGTTCGAAGTTCCGGATGCGCGGAGACAATTGACTGTCAAAAACAAAAGAGAAGTGACTGGTGTTGATGCAGTGATTAAAACCCAAGTTCCTTCTGCACCATGCACAGCAAATAATCGCGTCATCACATTCTTCTTAACATGTTTTCACATTTGTCTGTAGACAGAATTTGATCGCTGAGTTGTATATTTCATTGCAACAAGACAGACAACAGAAGCTAGGTTAAAAGCTTGATCCTTTCATTTGCGAATCCAAGCCCATGTAAACAAATGCATGTGATTTGAACCGCAGAACATTTACTACAGAACCGGTACTACATTTGAATTTTATATAATTAAAATGACGAAAATTATTAAGATAACAATATTAACTTATTAAAAATGTTTCAGCGTATTGTGAAACATGGCATTCGTAATATAATCCTTCAGTTTGCAAGAGGCATTCTTGTGAATAATTAGGTGAAAGTTCGAAGGCTTGTTCCGATATGTTTCTGATTTGAGAATTACGCCACTGCCGGAGAACCTAGGCTTAATTATTTCACAGTAATATTCTGTATATATTCTGTACATACCATTATTCATTTAGCACTCAATTTCAGCTTGAAAAACGGAATAAGCAAATAAGCATGTCTTTGTTTTTTACGCATATGACAGCTGAAAGTAGCCCTCCTGGATATTTATTATGAAAGGAAACACGGCCTACTAGAAATTTTTCGTTGTTCGCGGGAAGGAGATGATTGACGTAGGCTAACAGTTAACGAATCAAATACAGATAAGGGCGGAATGATACCAGTGCAATGTTTATATTGACTTCCATTCTCAAAATGAATGGATGACGTAATATTCCCGCCAGTCAGGGTTGTCCAGTCCCATCTCTCGATTACCATGTTATATTCCCTATAAGTTCCACGATGTTTGCAAAGCATTTTAGGGTACTTGCAGTTGAAACCAGCAGCTAATTTTTGGAGCGTGGACTTCTTACAGCATCTAGATGACCCAGGAAAAATATTGAGGCATGTTTCGATATGAGGGTAGTGAAAGGTTCCTTGTTAGTTATGAATACTAATGTTTATGGCAGCTAGATTGCTGACTGGTTGTCCTCTAGAGCCAATCAAAATGCTTCAGAGCCCAGACATCGCACTTTAAGGGGGGACATACAGCTTTCGATGAAATTCATTGGTGAGAAATATGTGGATTTCACTTTTTTTTTTCTCTCTCTCAGCAATGAATTGCTCTACAGCCTTGCAATCTGACACACTCTTTATTGACTATTTGTACAATTGCATACTATTTTCAAAATTAATCAAACTGTTACAGTTACGGGTAATTATCGTTTCAAAATGGCTGCCACGTGTCATGCACTGAACAGCCGTTTCCCTGATAACTTCCACAAATATAGACATTTCTGAGTGATTATTTTTCTGTGTGTTTGTTAATATTATGTGAACAACATAATCTAGGATCTTTGAAATATCTTCAGTATAAGTATTTTTTAAATCATTCTTTTTGAAATTTTCTTTTTCATTAAATTACATATATTTTGAAAACATACTTATACTGAAGACATTTCAAAGATTCTAGATTATGTTGTTCGCATAATATTAACAAACACACAGAAAAATATTCACTCAGAAATATGTATATTTGTGGAAGTTATTAGGGAAACAGTTGTTGAGTGCATGAAACGTGGCAGCCATTTTGAAACGATAATTACCCGTAACTGTAACAGTTTGATTAATTTTAAAAATAGTATGCATTGTAGAAATAGTCAATAAAGAGTATGTCAGATTGCAAGACTGTAGACCAATTCACTGCTGAGAAAAAAAAAAAAAAAAGAAAAAAAAAATGAAATCCACATATTTCTCACCAATGAATTTCATCAAAAGCTGTATGTCCCCCTTAAATAATAGATTTTAATATTATGGTTTGTATAGATTTTTTTAATTGGTGGATCAGCTGACAGAAGAAAGGTGATGAACAGTTGTGAGAGTGTATGCACACATACCAAGATTGAATTCACTAGAGTTTATGTGGAATTGAATTTAATCTCTATCGAGCAGTTTCTCCATTTCCAGAGGCTCAAATCCAAAATGCATTCTGGACTGATTCCACATTTATGTTACAACTTTGATACTGGGAAAAGATTCAGATTAATTTGATTACTACACGTAAATGTAGTAAATGCCTGTTACATTGCATACACGATGCCACGTCAGAATTTGAAGAACTTATAAGTAACGTTAGATTCAAGTGATATATATATTTTTTTCCTTTGATCACCCCTTTGTACGAGGGTTGCCTCAAAAGTAAGTTACACTATTTTTTTTTATCCATGTGGTAGGCAGGAAAAGTCTGAGAGTCGCAGGGAATTTGTGTCTGGGTGTAGTGGCAGCACTGTAAAATTCCTATGTGTGTGCATCCATCGGTCCAGCAGTCAGGCTTCAGTTACTATGGAGACATCACTTGCTCCTACCGCCGATTGCTTAGTTCTTGGTGTTATAAAAATGCGACTGAAATTCATCGTGAGTTGTGTAGTGTTTATGGTGAAGACGTCATGTCAAGTTAGGAAAGAATGCCATCAAGTGTTAGGTGCTGATCCGTTTCAATGACCTTTTGAACATCTTCAACAACAGTCGGGGCACGGGAAGTGAAAGGGCGGCCACTTCGTTGTTCATCGTGTAATGTTGTTCTCCCTTCCATGAATGATTGGTGCTAACGAGAAACCATTGGGCTTGACATAACGTCATCACCATAAACAATACACAACTCGCAATGAATTTCAGTCGCATTTTTATAACACCAAGAACTAAGCAATCGGTGGTAGGAGCAAGCGACATCTCCATAGTAACTGGAGCCTGACTGCTAGACCGATAGACGCACACACATAGGAATTTTACAGTACTGCTACTACACTCAGATGCAAATTCCCTGTGACTCTCAGACTTTTCCCACCTACCACATGGATAAAAAAAACAGTGCAACTTACTTTTGAGACAACCCTCGTATATTATAATTCTTTACTGTAATAACTACATAAAAATAAATAATAGGCTATGTTACTTGGGTTTAAAAAATCTGAATCATATGAGTGTTTACATTAAGAAAGTTAACTTTCCTTCAACAGCTCAAAGTTGCAAGCAATTTAAATTTACATTGTGGATGAGTAGGCCTAAGTTTTAGTTTTAGTAATGTATCTTACACATAAAGGTTAGAATGATAAAATTATTAGTTTGGTCAGGTTATTGAAACAAACTTTATGTGAACAAGACCTTTATCACCTTCCCGGAGTCGTTTGTTTCGTTTGCGGTAAATGAAGCAGACAACAAGTCCCACGTTGAGCAAGACGAGCAATGTCCCCGTCACAGATACACCAATGATAACGAGGCGTGGAATGTCGCCCTTGCCAAGCAACTCATCTGGAATATGCGGCGATCTCTCACCTTCACCTAGAACAAGTGTGTATAAGTATTTACCTGTGAGACGTTTGTTGGCACGACGGTGTAGACAGCATCCGATGAGCAACACGTTGAGCATGAGTACAGCCATCCCCACCACCGTCACAATCACTATGACAAGGCTCGAGACCCCGCCTCGACCATCCTCGTAGTCAATGTCCTGGCTCGGGGAATGGAAAGAAGGGGGGAGTTCATCTGCAAGACATGCGGTTAGTAAGCGTGTTAGCAGGCAAATGTGTTAGTTATAAATAGGTTTACAGTCTTATAAATTACAACATTTGGAGTGGCTCAAACATATATTGGAAGTTTATACAGTGAAGCTATATTATAAAGGATATAATATTGAGTTTGTAACAGTTGGTGTTAATCTGATGATTATGAATGATGATGGTCTTCGAAACTAGTTCCGGTATTTATACAAAAAGTGAAGTATATGTGCTAGACCCAACTCAATATTATATCCTTTATTTGGAGTGGTTTTCACTGCCCATATTTTTTCCATATTTCTACCTTCAGTAAATAATTTTACGTATTTATGAAAACAGTACTTAATTTGAACATTTCAAGGGATTTATTAAAAATATTTTTTCATATTGTACATAGTATGTAACCCGTATACTTATTCACTATTCAAAAGCAGGTACGTTCTGCTAACAAGTGTTACCAAGGCCTCAGGAAACATCTGAAATCCAAGTTGCTGTTCAGGAAAACTAAAGTCCTGATGTATAAAATTTTATTCAAGCCCATAATTACTTACGGTGCTGAAACCTGGACACTTTCGAAATCTGATGAAAGACAACTGACCTTATTTGAAAGAAGGATTTTGAGATGTATCTATGGGCCAGTGGAAGAAAATGGTGTCTGGAGAAGAAGATAAAACCATCAATTTATATAATGAACCAGATATTGTGAAACATATAAATATCAGAAGGCTGCAGTGGGCGGGACATGTACTACAAGCTAAGAAGAGAATGATAAAGAGGGTATTTAATACAATGCCAAAAGGAAGCAGGAAAGCTGGAAGACCTACGCTAAGGTGGGAAGAAGGTGTGAAAGAATGTGTAAAGATTATTAAGAAGGAAGAGTACTCTTAAGAACTGGAGGAGTACAGCACTAAACAGGAAAGAATGGTGTAAACTTCTTCAGAAGGCCAAGGCCCACAGAGGGCTGTCAAGCCAATGATGATGATGATAGTTATTCACCATGAGAAGATTTACATGTTACTGGCTAAAGTCTAGTCTTAATTATATCCAAATATTATAAACTAATTTACAAACATCTAAATTTACATTTATAGAATAACTGACTTCAAGACAGTGGTGAAACATCCATTTAGGCTGTATGACTCAGCCTATCCAAACTTTTCCACTATACTTTACTTTGTTCTTATTATTACATTCACATTGACATATTTAGAACATTTTATATTTGAACTCGTGCATTGTACTGAGAAGTACAGCAGAGTCCCGCTATTCCGAACTAATTTGGGACCGAACATTGTTCGGTTTAGGGGGAATTCGGAATAGGCGGATTCCATGAATAATATGAATGTATTGACTTGTTAAGGCGTGAATTAAGTGCCAGATTTCATTCCAATTTGGTTTCAGACGTTCTCATCAAGGTTAGGCTGTATGTATGTATGTATGTATTTAATTTCTTTGTATAACAATAAATGTACGTTTTTTCACGAACATCTTTTTAATTTCTCCAGTTTTTAAGTCGGTATTTTTTCTGAACTCTGTTCGGAATAGGTGTATTTTCGGAATAGCAGGATTTGGAATAGCAGGTCTGTACTGTATTCTGTTATGAGATTGACAACCAATAACTGTTCAGCCCTTCACAGCCCTCACCACACATTGCAGTCAGCACTTTTACCTAGGAGAGGGGAAGGGAAAGGCTTGCCCTTGTTACTCCAAGCTGGTTCTGCAAATGGATGTGCTCTACAGGGACTTAAGAAAAACAAAAGCAATGGACTAAAGCAGTTGATACGGATAAAATATAATATCGAATGGGTGGCTACTTTGATTCACTGTGACCAATCTATTTAAATTAGATAATTCGCGGGTGGGCGGGCAAAGAGAGTTAAGTCCACCATCCTCAAAAATTGAGATATGTTCATAGAGTTATAGATAAAAATGTTCTCTACATTTGTGTTAAGTCCAGTAAGTCATATTGAAGATTGTACAGTAGTTATGGATGTGTGCATCATGGGTTTATCCACCTCTAAAGCTATGTTGGGCTGGTATAGTGTGTTAAGTCACTCTAATTCTCAGTTACTAGAAAGTGGACTTAACTCTCTTTGCCCACGCACCCGCAAAATGATAATGTAATACGAGCGTTGGAAGTTTAGTAGTGGCAACACATCTATAAAATCAAGGTGAATTACAGGAAGTTAAAATTGCTTTTATTAGATGTTGGAGATTGTGCTGGGGGATTTAAATGCCTTGCAAAGAGCATGCAGGGATTTTGTTATTATAATTTGTTTTAATTACTTGTAAATAACTACTGTTAGCTTAGTAGTGGGTGAATAGAATAATCTGTTTTAATTATTTGTAAACATCACTCTTAGCTTAGTAGTGGGTGAACAGAATAATCTGTTTTAATTACTTTTAAACATCACTGTTAGCTTAGTAGTGGGTGAATAGAAGTCACAAGCTTAAGTTTTACCTTGAAGCGCCTTTATGTATGTGGGGAATACCACTTTCTTTTCATAGTGCAATACAACACCTGGATGCAAAGAAAATCATTTTTAAGGAGAACGTAAACATATTTTTGTAAACATAACTAATTGGAACAATTTGTACAGAATATAACGCTAAACAAGACATTTTCATTAGGCTTACAAGAATCCAGAGGGAGCTTAGCATTAAGTTTCAGTTCCCAGAGGAATTCAATGAAATGACAATATGTTTCACTGACAAAAATGTCCCCTTTGGTCAAAGCCCTCACAAAATACATCCTTGAAAAGAGTGAAGAAATTCAATCTTTTGATGTACATTCCAAGGTAGCGTCTGCCTCAATCATTTCATAAAATTTAATTCCGCTCTGATTGGCACTGGCATTTTAGACAGTGAGAAGCAGGAACCGTGTGAATCGGTGGGTGGTATTTTAGAAGCAGTTCTCCGCAAACAGCCTGGCGCTGAAGGGCTTAACATTGTAACGCGCAGTTGTGTTGAAATTTCAAGATGGGAAAGAATAGTACAAACCAAAAGTGATAAGCTTCATGGAACAGTTCAGCAAACCTTGCAGTAGAAAAAGAATTCGGCACTTTAGTAGGGCATTTCATGATCCGAAAGCTGGAAAACCTGGGAAATATCCCATTATGAACTCCTATATTATTTTGAAGAACTGAGAAACAACGATATTGCTGTTACACATGATATGCTAAAACTTAGTGCACGTGACACTGCTACAAGAACGGTCATCAAGACTTATACAATGATGACACTGCTTCAATTGGCAAGAATCCCGATCAAGATAATCTCAAGTAAAGTGAAGATGATGTCTCAACAGGTATTTTATCAGATGCAGACGCTGCTAGTGCACTTGAACTGCATGCTACTGCTACACCGACTGACATGAAGTTTATGCCGCATTGGTGCAACATCACATTGTCAAGCAGGTTTACTGATTTTGTTTCTACTAATTAAGGTGCTGTATTCAATCTTAAATACCAATTCAAATGTTTCTTTCAAGTTAGGAATAAACATTAGCTTTATTTCTGATTTGTAATTGTTATTTTTCGTTATTTTTTTAATATTTGTTTTTTCCTTCTGATTATTGGGATTTGGATTACCTAAGTTCCACTCTATATAAAAAAAAATCATAGCTTGCAATCCTTGCATGATATGGCCTTCAGAATTTTCATTTTCTAAGTTTGGATAAGCATAGAAAAACCTAGGCATGATACGATGATGCTATATAAATTAACAGAGCACACTCCTATATTGAACAATATACTTCACTTAAGTAATAAGAAATTCAACCCCAAAGCAGTATGCCCCATTCACCATCAAAAATTAATCATGAACTTAAAAACATAAATCTCAATACAAACTTTAGCATGGCATTGAGCATTCACAACAAAAACTTGAAACAACCAAACACAAATGAGAATGTAAACAGTGGATAAAACGGCTGCCAGAGACAAAACCAAAGTAATGGTAGCTTTCATGTGTCTATTAAACATTCGTATAGAAATAGAATTCATGCAAGTGAATGTAAACATATGTTATAGGTCTGCATTATAAACACAAAATGAACAGTACGTGTGAGATGTGTTTACTAGTGTAGTTCATTTCTTGGTAAGTTAAGGTCTATATATTTTCCTTCAATACCACATCTTTGCATAATAGACTGCATTTGTTTTTATCATACAGGCAGGGATGCCATCTCTTAACTTCTTCTATTTCCTTCTCCTGCCGTCTATTTAACAACTGAGCAGAGAGTTTTGATTGGTTGTTTCATTATATTTAGCATAAACTTATTGTAAAGCTTGGAATTGCAAGGTTCTGTTAACTTTTAATTTTACGTTAAGTTTTAAGTTTATGTGATTCATTGTTAATGGTCCCATTGAAAAGCATGACTCAAGCTTTTAAATTTACATTACATTTATGGTTAATTTTTTATGTGACTGGGGCATCACTCAAATACTATCAGCGAATATCCCACATACAAGCAAGTTCGGCTAACCCTCACCAAATATTCATGCAGCTTATATTTTATTTTAAATAAAATTATCTTACAAGGGAACTGTGAGGGTTGTCATGTCAAAATCTACCCTCAAATTTAACATATCAGTAAGTCTTCATTAAAAATAGACACATTAAAAAAAATAGCTGCTCACATTAACTGTAAATGGGTGAAAACATGCTTCTATTGTTGCACAAAGAGACAACGGTGGGTACTTCTACAGATAGCTTGAGTATCCTGCATGCTGGAAACATTTGATGACAGTGGGGAGTTCTTTAGAGGGAGGAGGTGTGTTGTTATTCATTAAAATTTTATGTGATTCACTAGTTCATTTTTAGATGACCACTACTTTTAATTTTTTTCATTTTAAAACTATGATATCCTTTCAGACTTGAGGGGTTGTTATGACTGTTAGGGCCACTACTACGACCTCCCGATAGTATATTTATCTACCAGGTAGAGAATTTATCCGGAAGTTGGCCAAGAATTGCATACTACAATCTCCTGACAAAAACTGTCCCGAAGGTCAATTCCCAGTCAGGAGGATGGAGTGGCTGATCAACTACTAACTGCCAGTTAGGGAGGCTTGGTGGAAAGAAGATGGCAGCAAACTGGAGCTTCATAGCCACCTGGATTTCAGAATTGATGCTGGAAGGTTTTAACATATGCAATAAGGCCGTTTTAGGCTCACATCTGAATGAAATAGAATTTATTAATTGATTAATGCACTTAAAATATGTTCTTATGTAATTTAATTGTACAAATAGAAATATACACTAGTATATACTACTATAATAGTATAGTATATCAAGTTGTCGCACAAGTATATGTATCAAAGGAGGTTGTTATTCATTACTATAATCATTATTATTCCCTTCCATAGTGATAAGCAGGGACCAGGGATCATGGTCAGAATATCTGCACTAGTGGGCAACGTCCATGATGTTCCAGTTAAAAGATGACATGTCATCAAATTCCGGGCTCTGGTGATAAGAAAAGGGAGAGATAAGGAAAATCACACATGGGCCTAGACGAGAATTGGGGTATGTTGCCTTGTAGCTAGTAGCTAGGAACACATACAACTATCTCCCTCCTACCTGCGTGAGACTACTCAATTTTTCAAACTTACAAGATTTGCAATAAATTTTCACTCACTTGAAGTTAATATGAGTTCAGTTAATTTTTTGCATATGTCTATCTGCAATGAAGACCTACCGATGAGCTACATGTGAGGGTAGGTTTAGACATGTCACACAGTTCCCTGAAATAAACTTTAAGAGCTTCCATATACCAGACTAAGCACAGTAAAACAAAAAGAGTACTCACTGGAGGTTTTGGCACGCAAAGTGTCAGGCAGGTATTTGCTGCTGCCGAGCTTGTTGAAGCTCATGATGCTGATCGTGTAGTCTGTTGCCATGTCCAAGCCTGTGATGGCAAAGCTCGTGATGTTACTACCTATCACATCCACATATCGGTAACCTTCTCCAAATGTTCCTGATGGGCGGTACCGAATCCGGTATGATGGCTCCATACCACCTGTGAGACAGAACATCTATATAGTCATGCAACCCATCTCATGTTAACACATTTGATAACCTGGCCGATGGTGAGTCAGAATTTCTTTGTATGACCTTCCCTTTTAATGATTCTAAGTAAAATTTATTGGATACTTATTTATAAGCCGTGGCATACCTGGAAGATGACTGGACAGAAAGAGCCTCACAAATATAAGGTGTTCTGCTCTTTGGTATTAAAAAAAAAAGGATCCAGTAAATTTTTCTGGTTACAAAGGATTAAACACATTCATCTAGTTTTCTCCAGTGATGGGAAGTATTTGAGTAAAAGTAATCGGATTACAGTAACAATTCCTTTTTTGGTCCCATTTACTTGTAATCAGTACTTTAAAAAAAATGTTATTTCTACTTGTAATTTACTTCTGGAGATAAAATTGTAATTGTTACAATTTAATAGTCGTTGGTATTAGTATCATTCTCATTTGCTATATCGTCATCACTACTGTTTTTGCAACTAATATCCAAATTAGAGTTAATATTAACAAAAAGTTACTCAATGTTTCTGAAATTATTCTCATTTATGTGTTTTTTTGTTTGTTTGTTCATTAATAATTTGGGCTTGCGCCCAAAACAAACCAAAAACAAGGAATTTTTAGGTACTGCAATTTTGTAAAGTAATTGTAAATGTAATTATAATTTTACTGATTACTTTTTGAAAAATTAATTTGTAAATGTAATTAAGTAAAATGTCTCTCAGCTAATTGTAATTCAGCCCAATTACTTTCTTTCTGTACTTTTCCCATCACTGGTTTTCTCAATATGCTTAGTTGTAATCTTCAAAATGTTCCGTATGCTTGCCATTTTTAACAAACGTAGTGGATATTTTTATCTAGTTGTAAAAGTACATGACAAAAATAATAACATAGCGAAATATTAAGAAACTTTGCATGCAAGAAGTAAAAAATTATAAACTCATTATTTTAGTTTTCTCAGTATTCTTATTTGAATTTTCAAAATGTTCCATGTGCTTGATATTTTTATGAAATGCAATGAAAACTTTTACCTAGTTTTCATACTACATTACAAAAGGAATAACATTGTAAAGTGTTGTAAAACATTTTATGTAAGAAGTAGAAAAATTATGCAACTGAAACTTTAAATTTTATTTCAACTTTGAATACTTAAAACTTTTTAATTCTTACAGTCCAGTAATGGTGAAACCTAGTATAGCCTACTTTTTAATTATTCTATATCTTATTATCGAAAAAATAAGGATCGGTCAGTCAGCTTTAACTTCAACAGATTCGGCTTCAACATCAAAGTTATACTGGGAAGCCAGAAGACGAATGGAGATCATCCAAGTGTCTGGGCATTAGATACCACTACTACTATATCTTATTATCATTGCAAGTTTCACTAAAATAACATAAAAACTGCAGATATTTCAAATCTCATCACTAGTGCATCTTAAACTAGGGAAATATGGTACTCCTTTGGATTATTCACGTTGTTAGAATTGCTTACCATCAAATCCTGGTACCCAGCCCACGATTACAGTGTCATGGGTGACATTCAGAATGCTGAGAGACGTGGGAGGGTCAGGTGCAGATGTCACATCCAGTTTGACTGTGGTGGTGGCGAAGCCCATCTCGTTGCGCACCACACACTCGTACCCCCCATAATCCGAGGGACGCACATGCTTCACCAGTAACACTGACTCGTATGTCACTAGATCCACTTGGTGGAAGTCAATGTAGTATTTCTCTGTCGTATTTACAGGAATGGTGGCCCCTTCTCGTGACCATGTGAACCGTAGCTTAGGAGCTCCAGATGCTCTACACACCAGCCGTCCAGTGTCACCTGTGTTACTGGCTGCTTTCGAGATCTGTGGTGCTGAATCAATCTCTGGTTTATCTGCAACACACAAAAAGACAATGGGTTAACCCTTTCACTGCTACTGATCATATATTCCTCAGCTCACATCAGTGCTGGCCATGCTATTCATTCTTACTTACTTACTTACTTACTCAATGGCAATAGACAATTCCTTAGCAAGCTAAAGGAATAACATCTATTTTTTAGAACCTGGAGGTTCACTGTCGCGCTTACCTCAGCCTGCCATTCAACCCTATTCTGTGCTAACTCCATCCAATCATCTCTCTCAAATCCTACTTCCCTTAAATCCATCTAATATCATCCTCCCACCTATGTCTAGGTCTTCCAGGTGGCCTTTTCCCTTCGGGTCTCCCAGTCAATACTTTTGAGATATGTCTTTCCTCTCCCATGCACGCAACATGTCCAGGCCATTTCATCCTCCATGAATTAATTACCCTTACTATATCCAGTAAAGTAAAGTAAAGGTCATGAAACTCAACGTTATGCAGTTTTCTCCTGTCCCCATTTTCATCTCTCTTAGGCCCAAATATTTTCCTAAGCACCCTGTTTTCGAACACTCTCAGATTATGTTCTTCCCAAAGAGTAAGCGACCATGTCTCACATCCCTATGATACAACCGGCAGGATAATAGTCTTATAAATCTTTATTTTTAGATTTCTGGACAGAAGATGAGAAGATAAGAGTTTCTGAACTGCATAAAAACAAGCATTTCATTCTTACGTCCAAAATAAATACTCCTTGTTAGCCTGTCAGAGTTTGTGAGTGTATAGTGCCATCTGGGTCATTCCATGTAAAGATACCCCCTAAATAAAAAAATAAAAAAAAATATAAATTTGACTAAAAAGGGTAAACCTTTATAATCTTTATCGACAAAAATCAGGGATCATAGATATAAATTTTTAAATGAAAATGAATAAGCTTCCATGAACAACACAGATTTTGTGTTGGCAGTGCTAGATGTCAATGGAAAACAAAGAACAAAAAAAAGAGTATTATGCAGAAGTTCTAACCTTAGATGAGGAAAACGATTCTGTTGTCCTCAATTATATGACCCTAGTGAAAGATCATGGAACTGGCCCAAGGAAGATGTTTCTATGGAGAACAGTTCAGTCATACAGTATTAAAAAAGTTGTAAATAACTTGTAAATAACAGTTTGTTTATGTGTAGATTTTTTACATTTAATTAGTTATATTTTCAAATGTTTGGAGATGAAAATAATGGAAAACTGAAATTTCATGATTGATTATTTTATCGCTAAAAAGTTTTGAATACTGTATGTAATACTGTACTTACAAGTCTGTAGAAACATAAAAACATCTTCTATAGATTCAGAACTTTAACCAATTAACAGAGTTATTGAATTATCAGGAAGAATGTACAATACTAAGGGAAAATTTAGTCACACCCGTAACAATTGGTTCCCTCACTCCATTTCTTTGACAGTAGATAGAGACTTCATATTTATGGGATAACAACTATGTAGGTATAGGTAGGTACATGCCATAGATTTTTCAATAGTCTGCCAGAAATAATATACCTATAGATCGTCCCAGCCTTAAAAGACAGTATTGAGTTAAATGTAGTATTTGCATCTCACTTGCACTCGTACGTTCTGCAATTAGCTTCGTCCTTTTCTATCCCGACAATGTTGCCATTTTCCTAAGTGATAAATGTAATAATGTGATTGTGTGGTCTGATAAGGAATTTTCCGCCCTTTCTAATGATGTCAATTGTAAAGCCATAAATAATTAATATGAGGCCTATTTTTCATAATTACGTTATTTTGGCGGAAGTCAATATTTTTGCACATTAATAACTTATCACGCGATAGACAGAAAACTAATAATCAAAACAAGTAAAGATTTTTTTCTTGGACTGCCTGATGGTGAAAGAAAGTACTCCCTTTCCGTCGGCAATAAATTTTACATAAGAAGAAAGCTATATATTTTTTTATTAAGTGCTACCTGAAAATTCTCGGACGGCAACACAGAAAAGTTAGGTAGTGAGTAACATATTTGGTATTGACTTTACGTTGGTGACTAAGCGAGAAGAAATGTTTATAGATGTCTGAAAAAGTATTTAAAACAAACCAGAGCTCTCTATCATGTAGCATTAATAAATTATCACAGTTTTCCCTAGCTCAGCATTCTCGCGCTCTTGACTTGGTTGCTTTGAGATTTTGTGTACTCAGATGTTTCTAAGACTATCGTGTCTTCTTCAGAGCTCATTGTTATATAGTAGCTGTGTAGTGAAGTTTAACTTTGATGTGAAGTGGTTCTTGTGTTTTTTAAAATTAAATTTTATATTAATTAATATTTTATATTAATTATGAATAGAGGAACTAGAAATCTTAGTGTTGACAAATTGCGCAGTAAAGAGCGAATTATAGTATTAAATATACTTAATTATTTCTTGAAGAAAATGAACGTTACCCAGGCAATTAAAGAGATAGCAGAAGCTACCGGGTGTCCAGAAAGTTTACTGTATAGAATAAGAAAAGAAAAAACGAAAGGCCCTCTAAGAAGGAATAATACTACTCCCTGAGGATAGTGAACAGGCCTAAAGGCATGTAATATATTTTAACTATTACTTCCCTTTATAATTATATTCTTGAAAATTAAACACAATAATAGTAATAATAATATCAATAATAATAATAATAATAATAATAATGATGAAAAATAATATTATCGAAATGAAATTTAATATTAAATTTAACATTTATAAATTATTAGCTTAAAGGACCCGGCGTCACCTGGTTTTGTATTTTACTTGTACTTCGAAGTCAATTTTGGAGGAAGCCCCTTTAATTTTCAAAATTTAGGCCCTAGAGAAAGCACAACTAGTCACACTCAAGGACCCTATTACTTCTAAAGACCATGGAGGGTGGGGTTGAGGTAAGAAGAGACAGAAATTCCTATTAGTATTTCTTTTCTGTGTGTCAAGTCGTAAAATGAGCTAAAAGAATGTAGATTTAAACGTCATTTAATAGGGATTAAAACAGTTAAGGGACTTTTTTTTCCCCCAAATTTAGTTTTACCTAAGTTTTTCTCCTGGTTCTGTTAGCTCTGTGTAAAGTCTGGCAAAAATTGATCATAGAATTTAGATTTAAATAACATTTATATATTAGGGGTTGCAACATTTAAGGAGTGGTTTCATCCAAATAAACTTTGGTTAAAAATTTCTCTTGATTCAATAGGTTCTTGGTATAAAGTCTGATAAAATTGGTCAAAGGATGTAGATAAATATATATCACAAAATAGGGGTGAAAGATCTAAAATGTGGTTTGTTCCAAAATTAGTTTTCCTACCATTTTCTCCTGATTCTATACGTTCTGTGTACAAAGTCTGTTAAAAACACGTCAAGAATGTAGATCTAAATTTTGGTGGTGTAATAGGGGTAGAAACAATTAAAGGGTGGCTTCTTCCAAAATTAACTTCGCCTAATTTTTCTCTTGTTTTTATAGGGTCTGTGTGTAAAGTTTGGTAAAAATCGTTCAAACAATGTAGACTAGTAAAAAGATCACAAAGTAGGGATTGAAAATTTCGCAAGGGGTGTTTTTTTCGAGAATGATTGTCTCGTAGAATTTTTACTTGATTCCACAGGGTACACGTGTAACATTTTGTAGACATTGGTCAGAAAATGTAGATTTGTGGGCCTATAGAGAAAATATTACTCATGGGGGTTGAAAATAAGGGAAGGAGGGTGTGCCGTCGTTCTATCTGCAGGGCATGATTTACATTAATTATTATGTACAAGAAACAAATTTCGATGTTTTCACGAGGTTTAAGAGCTTTTTCATATCATGTGCCGGGCCTTGTAATGTGAGTAGATCTGGCATCAGTGCGCTGCATAAGACCAATACTGTCTTTTAAGGTTGGGACGGTATATAGATATTTGTCACAGCCGTAACCGTGGAATGACCCAGCTGTAATCTTCATACTCACACCATAGGATAGCTTTTCTCTGCTTTGAACTGCCATGTATAGCTAAATATTTCAGGTGACATATTGCACCAGGCATCATAATGCATGTAGATAAATACATGAAATCACAGAATATTTTTTCTGTTAACATTACACGACAATATTTTAGGAGAAAAAATCCTCTGACACTGGGATTTGAACCCACAATCTTTGGCTTTCCGTCCTGAAGCTCTGAGCTAGCCAGGATATTTATGTCATATACAGTGTTGTGAAGCACACTAATTCAGTGATTTTGAGACCGGGTTTCCATCATTATTGTAACATTAATTAAGATTTAGATATATATATTTTTTTTTAATTTGTTTATTTAACTGCATGTCCCATTACAATGAGAGTAATACTACATGCACTAATTACTAATATTACATTTTAATGCATACAATATACTGTCTTTTATCTTCCTACTATTTAAATGTATCAAACTTGAAAGGGAAAGACAAATTTTTAAGAACAATATGATAAGTAAACATGGAAAATGGACATTTGACAAAATCAAATTAATGCGCTATTATACACAAGAACTAATCTCATTCATTAATTCGATAGATTTAGATAAGATGTAAAAGAATGAAGTAGTAATACAAGTAGTTAACTAATATATCAGAAATACAGGAGATTAACTAATATTATATAAATAGAGTATACCTACATGTTAAATAATATTGTAAAGAATAGTATGAAAATTGAGTTTTAATAAGGTAATGAATAAGTTCCACAGTAACCAGCCATAGAATAAGATTTAGATATGTATTCATGAAACCATAGAATATTGAACATTACATGGGAATAATTTATTAGAAACATTTTCTCTGAAAGTCATGCACAATATGATGCACAAATCCAAAAACTGGATAGTAAGAAAAAAAAACTACCTAATATAAATTAATATGATGGCAACATAGTTTGTTTTTTCATGACTCTCTAGGACCTAGAAGTGGTTCTGTATTTAAAGAAATATGAACCTTAATGTATTTACTCACATTTCACTATAAGGAATATGGGTCGTGTAGTCTCATTGCCGATGCCATTATTCACTACGCACAAGAAGTTTCCATTATCCTCTCGCGTGGGCTGCTGCACGACAAGGAAAGAAGTGCCGTTGCGATAGGTTCGTACTGTGCGTTGTTCCATGTCGCTGTCACTAAAGCCCTCTCGTCGCCAGGTGATGTGACTCTCACTGAGGGGATTCCCCTCTGCCATGCAGTACAGTTGAGCATCCTCACCCGGACTCACCATCACTGATTCAGGAGCATCTCTAATTGTGGCCGGGTCTGGAAACAGCAGAAGGTGACCAATGACATACAAACAGTTCAACCATTTCATAAAACATGGGAATTTTTCCTTCAAAGAGAGAAGTTATTAAACTAGTGTAATAGGGTGGTCAAATAAAAACTTAAAACCTCAAATTCACCGAATATTAAGGAATTATGTGTATTTGAAGTTGTTTCATGTGTCAAGTCTGTCGATTACTTATTTATTGCATTGCAATTGATTTTATTATTATTATTATTATTATTATTATTATTATTATTATTTTTTTTTTTAAATTTTTTTTTTAAATATAGGCCTACATTTATAGCATGATTTTAACACTCAATACTAAGTAGTCAAGAATAATCAGCTATGTCCATTTTGATTTGAGAAAATATACATCTTAAAAGGTATAATTTGGTATAAGATTAACTTAAAAAAGTATTCATTAATTCATTAATTACAATAATATATTTATTATTAAAAAAGTATGTTTGGTGAATTACTATGTAAAATAGCAAAAAGTTACTTTTTGTCCCATCCGTAATGTCCCACCTGTAATGGTGACAGTTTTGTTAAATTGTTATCGTAAGGGTTAAATAACTGTTCTGACAATCTGGAAACAGTTTATAATTTTAGTCAATCCTTCATACCTTTATTAATAATAACATTAAGACTCTAACATTAACAGCAGAACAGCAAATGAACTATTTTCTGTGCACTATTAAAATTGATGTCCAAATTATGTCCCACCCGTAATATAATTTGAAAAACAAATTTTAACCACATTTGTATACTATATTATAATTTGTCAGAATAAAAATTGAATTAAATTGAATCTCTAAATAAATAAAAAAAAGTGAAGCAAATAAGTAATTTTAAACTTTACATAAATATTGTATGTATAGATCCTATAGAATTTACGTAAGTTATTTTATAGGCTGAGATAAAGCCTGAAATAAAAGCAATGTTTTATGAATAGCAGATAAGCATTACAGTATGTTCAAAACTTAGAAATCTGAGGCCTGTTGGTTAGATTTACTGAGTTAATTATAATTTATTTTCAGGGCAATGGTTTAGTAGAATATGATGGTTAGTTGAACACTTACATTGCACGGTGAGGTTGAACCGCACAGTTGTGGCTCCCTCGCTGTTGACTGCCTCACATGTATACAGCCCTGCATCCTCCTTGCGCAGCTTTGTGATGTTCAGAAGTGGCCCATCCACAAACACCCTCGCATCCTGCGCAGCATCTAGTCCGTCCTTTGTCCACGTGTAGGCTATGTTACTAGGATTGCCTGTGGCTTGCAGGGACAGTACAAGAGACTGTCCCTCGATCCCCATCTGCTCTTCAGCAGGGACATCCGAGAATATCGGCTTATAAAGAACTTCTAGTGTGATGGCATCATGAACGCTTCTCTGCAATGCCTCGTTTGTGGCTTGACAAGTGTACACAATTCCGTTCAGTTCTGGAGTTATGTCCAGTGCGAGCACAATGCTGGACACTTTCCCCCCATGTAGGCCAGGCTTGGTGACGTTGGTGACTCCCGTGACAGGAATGCCCTCACGCCACCAGCTCAGCTTTGCCTCAGGATTACTGGAACTTGAGTCGCATGTCAGGGTTGCCATGGTGCCAGTCTTCAGCTCGGGTGGGTCCTTACGGATTACTACATGGTCAGGTGGGAAGTGCACATTCAGCGTCACTGTCTCAAATAGAGGAATTTCAGTTGCCGAGTTAGAGGCCTCGCACTTGTAGCGAGCTTCATTGTCAGTTACATTGACGAGGATTGTGACTTCTGCAGAAACTGATCTGTCGTTCACTTTTGTTATTGAATTAATCTGGAACAGAACAGAGTTGAGATATGAGTTCCATCAAGTTCTATTCAAGGCACTGAAGAATATGCAGAATTTATGTGACTTTTATGGCTGCGAGGACCATACTGGCTCAAACTTTTACTGTGGTAAAGTTCACGTTTTGCCCTGTTCATCCTCAATTTCCAGTGCATTGATCATGATAAAGTTAAATATGGTATTTGATCAGGATAAAACTTAATTGCTCATAAGGGAGATATTACCTGGAACTGATCATGATGAAGTTTAAAAAATAATAATAATAATAATAATAAATAAATAAATAAATAAATTTTAAAAAAAGTTGGTGTGTTTAGATTTCTTGACGGAATAAAAGAAATCATGTACCGGTTATTTTAATCGAGACCAATGCAAATTTGTGTTACTGTGGACAGAAGGGTCCTTTGAAGCATATGGAGATAGAAAATCTAAGGAAAGATTTTGACTGTCGAAGGAAACCATATGGTTCATTAAAAGATGAAAGACAAAGTTTCATACTAATGGAGAAAATCCCATTTTACTTTATGAACAGAGTAGCTAAGATCCTACACTACAGGGGCATTTCAATATTGAATGATAATATTATTAATATCCATATCATAACACCAGGAAATCCATCTATTAGGTGTAAAAATGTTTAAACGTAATAAACACACCTTCTTTCTACCGGTACATATCCATTTTGTCTTTCTATGATGTAATAAATAAAATTAATCAAACAAAGCAGGCTAACAAAATCAAAGCAATCAACAATTGGTTGCATTCTGTTTTTACCTTTTTAAGTTTTCCTTTAACAAAATAAGCGAGCTCTGAGTTAGCCCGGATCAACAGGCTGAATGGGACTGATGCATATATTGATTGTGGTAGTAACGTGACCATATTCCCAGAACTTCAGTTATTTTGTTTTTTTTGTCATTAACTCTTTGAGGGACAGTGGTACAGTGTTAGACCTAATTGGGAAACTCATGAAATCATAACAGCGTTACCAGGAGGTACAAGATGGATGTTTGGCAGTTGGACGTAGCTGACGATGATAGGGAGGTCCTATTGAAAATAGGCTACTAGGAAGTAATGAATAAAATGAAGTAGTGAGTGTTCTCCAAGATATTATGTATTAATATTCAATGGTTGAATTTATCTGCTATCTTGTGTATGTGGGGGTGATGACGATCACAGCATACACAGTATTCTGTATCTGGAACTTAATAACTTTTAGGCGATCCATCCTTTTTGCAGTCGCTGTACAGGGATACGATATAGTTGTTATTCCAAAAACTTACTTTTTTGTCATTCTTGTACCAAGTGAGTGTTGCCAGAGGATTTCCACCAGAAGAGATGCAGGATATTTTCTGCACTGTGCCCACTGCAATAGATGTGCCTTCTGTGTAGCCATGTATCATTGGCTGACTCGGGGGATCTACAACACAAGGTGCATCATGAAATTCTGTCTAGGCATTACATTCTAGATCAATCTGTGAGCTTAATCACTTGTGGGGCAATTAATCTCACCATCCTGTACTGCTGTCAATATAGATACTTTCATTAAAAATAAGTCACAGGAAAAAAAAAAAAACTGTGTACTTCTTCACAAAGTGGAACTTAATTGTTACTTTGTTAGCATGGTCATTCTTTAAATCCTTATGCCATCCATGTTATATTATTGAGCCATGTGCTCATGTAGTCTTCCAGTAAAGGTCAAAGAGTAAATGTGTGTTCATGAAACCACAAAATATCGTTCCTGTTGTACATGAAAATATTGCCAAAGAATAAGTTTTGGAAAACACTGTTTTTTCCATCCTCAGCTAAGGGATGGCTGCTGTTTCCTGTTCCTGTTACTGCTCTAGTGCCATCTAGTTTATGCAGAATAAATTTCTTGATCAAGTCATAGAACCGAAAAAGGTAAAAAATCTTCATCCTTAAAAAACAAGAGGAAACTATGAACTTTGAATTTCTGTCCTCCAGTAACTTGATCAAGAAATTCATCCTGCATAACCAAATGGTGTCAGTTAAGCAACAGGAAAAGGAAAAAGCAGTCAGACATTAGCTGGGGATGGGAAAACAAAGTTTCCCAAAACTAGTCCTAAAAACTATTGTAAGTGAAATATGTGTTATAACTAGGGCCCGGGGGTTTAGCCAATAATTCGTCAAGTTAGTGGTGCACAAGGCATAGAAAGCTTTCTGAGTTAGTAAACAACTTGCACTGCATGTGACAGTTTAGTGTTCTGTTGACGACGTTGTGTGTTGTGCGTTCTTGACAACCAGTGGCGGATCATAGCTAAAATGAGTGGGGGTGCTGCTCCAGAAAATGTTTAGCCTTTTGTTTAGAAAAGCTACTAAGTAATATCAAGTTCATTGCAAATAATTTCGGCAACTGTCTAGATGTATCACTCTTCTAGAGAGACAAAATATGTAAATGGCACAAGCGATCAGACTCGTGGAGGAATTATTCACAGGTAAGAGTCAACCTGAAGATGGAATACTTCTACAGGGGCAGCAGAAATAAATAAAAAATTCTCCAGAAAAATGCAGGTTTTTACTACTGTTTTTACCTTTCGAGGTGCACTGGAAGATTCTACAGAAGACCATAATGTGTACCCACACAAGGGAAACACTAATATCTCATCCCCCCCGTCACGTCATTAGACGTAGAGAGAAGTTTTTACCATTAAAGATCTTCTTTGGAGGAAAATAGAAGATGTTTTTATTTTGAAAACTTCAAAATGTATATTGCCATTCACTGCAACAAAGCGTATGCACAGAAATAATGTATAAATTGCCTTTTAATTTTCACTGTGAATATTGTTAACAAATATTAAAGCATTGGTTGTGTATATTTATGTTCGTTTTACTAGGAAATATATTTTGTTTCTGTGATTTACAATTAAATGTGCAAACTATTCTATGATGCTGGGTCTATCATTTCACTAGACTAGCTGCACTGCCCTTGAACTTGAATGTTTATATTAAAGTACGCCACTGAAAGCGAGTCACCCCTTCCCTCGTGTTTACATACGGCTATATTCCAGTCACCACTAACCTGATGTAATGTTTTTGTGGCTAAACCCCCGGGCCCTAGTTATAACATCTGACTCATTAGGCATAGGCTATTATAACATAATAACCTCACTTTCATCAACTTACTATGTAACAGGGGTGGCCACAACGAGACTTGCAAGCTGTATGTGGCTCTTGTGCCTATCTCGTGCAGCTCTTTAAACCAACATAAGAGTAAATATGATACAGATTTTAAAAAAAGTATATAATTAATATAATTTTATGAAAACATATTACGAGGAAATGAAAACTTATTTCTGATTTAGTGATCTGAACTAACTGATGAACATTTAAGTGAACTCGTGCGAACTGCACAAACCAATTACCAGCCAGATTGCAAACAGATAACAGCAAAACTGAACACTCGAAAAAGTACTTCTCAAAATAAAATCTTATTTCTTGTTGTGTAATTGAAAAATGTTTATATGTATAGTAAAAATAATGTCGTTCGCTTCAAACAGCTTCATAAATTTGCAGCTCCCAAAGTAAAGGTTAGTGGCTACCCCTGCTTTAAAGGTTAATATCCTAAATTGGAATTTACAATGTCCTAACTTAAATAATTTATTTTTAGCACCTAGAAATCCATACCTTAATTATCAGAATGTTGAGTGTAATTGTTTTTGTATGACAAGAGCAATCACATATTAATGATTGAAAATATAATAATAATATTAATAACAAAATATTACTAATTTACTTACACAGCACATTGATGGTATGAGTGCTGACGATATTCTCTGTGAGCTGCATGTTGATACCGTGGCAGATCACCACAAGAGAACGCTTGTTGGGAGAGACAGTTGCAGTGATATTGCTGGTGGTGATCCAGCCACCTTCAGGTGACACCATGGTGCGACTTGTAGCATTACGCACATGTCTCCCTGCCACCAGCCACTTGATCTCTGCTGGGGGATTGCTGTTGGCTGTTGTGCAGGTCAGGGGCACCGAGTCTCCTATCCGAGCCTCCGTGGGGCCAGAAATGCTCACCTGAGCAGGTGCAACTATAACAGAAAAGGTGTGTAGGTGAATATATGCTATAGAGAAACAGTATTGGGGAAAATCCAAAAACAGGGCGCACCTTGGGATCTTGCATCCTCAACTACTTGTCAACTGTGTTGAGGATGCATGCGAAGGCATGTGAAACATGTTCTACCAAAAAATTTGGTAAGTGGAGCAATTAAGTAGTTAGTCAATTCACATAATTTAAAAAAAAAATTAAATTTTTATTTATTACAGTCAAATAAATAACGTTAAAAACAAAATTATTATACTTATTTTATACAGTATACAATATATAAACAAAAACTCAAATGGTGGTGGTTCTCAAATATAATTTGCAACAAACAAGAGTAAAATAAAAAGTTGAACCCTCCCTCCCCCTTCAGAGTCCTAACGAGTTAACAGTGTAAATCATCTTGAACATGGAATGGGGATACATGTTTATGTAAAGAAGGAAAAGCAAAAGTTCAATACAGAAGATAAATATGTGAATTCTGGGTGAGGAATATAATGGAAACAGGAAGGTAGAGCATTATAAAGAACAGCAAGGATAACAAAAGACATTGTCTGGTCATACAAAAAGAATGGGAAGTGAGAGTGACTCATGCTTCAGAAGGAAGCTGTAAGTTTCTCACGAAGCTGACTACTCCTTTTCCTGTCTGATACGTGGGCAGTAAAAAAAGTTTTGCCCTATTTCCCATTCAAGTTCACTATTTCCATACACAATTCTAAAGTCTTCTGGCTATATTTAGTTTAAGGGCTCGGATATTGATAAATATTGAAAATTTTTGTTTTTGGCTTTTTGTTGCATTAAATTCCTTCAAAGTTTCAACTTATCAACAGTGTATGAACATATGTACTACCACTGACACTAAAGAGTCAGGATTTTGTTTTCTTGTAACAGTGTGTTGGTGTGTGGGCATGCTTTGGATTTGGTAATGTCGTTGAAGATTGTGCCATGGAATCAATAAAAGTACAACATATGAGATTATAGATAGACAAGGAAAAACAGTAGCCTTCCATGGATACCGTCACATGTTAATATACGAAATTGCAGACCAACTAGCTAAGAAGGGAGAGGCACTTAATCCTAATTCAACATCAATAGACACTAACTCAGTGAGAAAACTAGTAACAAAATGAACCAGAGACCTGTTCCATGAAGAAGCATTAAAATTATCCCAAGACGAAACTTGGTGAAATATCATAGGAACATGGCAGGAGAACAAAACAAAACCTTCAACAGCAACCTTCAGACTAAGCACTGGGCATGACTGTCTGGCGGGTCATCTGCATCACATGAAAATATATGAATCTGAACATTGTACCATTTGCAAGAATCAGACTACAAAAATGAATCGAGAATATTTACTGCAATGTCAGCAACTGGACCCTAATCTCCAGAAGCAGAAGAACCTCCCGGAATTGTACTGGAGTGCAAGAAGACTCATGGATGGATTCCTAGTGTCTCACCATTAGAAAAAACAACAACAACAGATTATAAAATAAAATAATGGTGTTCTTGACATCTCTGCAACATTCAATGGTACCTAGTGAAAGAGGGGCATATTTCTCAGAGAGCACTCAACGAATATAAATCAGTATATATTTGAGTGTGTTGTCCATGTGAAGGGTAACTATATGACCTTAATCTAAACCATGGAGTAAATAACCACAAAACAAGAGCCTACCTTAGGCACAGAGAATTTCTGAGAAAGAGGGGTACAATGAATTAATTTGCTAACATTGGCATAATATGTTTCAATAAGCTCCCCCATGCTGCACATGTTGTTAATATATATAGATTTAGGATAGTTCTTCACTCTTGGCTGGAAAACATCCTGTTTACAGTGTAAAGGAATACTTTTGAGCCTTTTATTGATGACTGATAACGATATTATGATGATATAATATAACTGAATTTGAAGAGTTGATGGATGGGTCTGCCTAATTGTATATTATGTAAGTATAAATATTTATATTTAATTGAATCAAAGAAGTAGCTTCTTTTGGTAAATATAGGTTAGGCTAAGAACTTCTTACTCTAGCTAGTTATATACCTGTATCTAGTATGTTTACACTCTGCAGAGGTAGTCAATATTGTTTTGTATTGTATTGTAGTGTATTTGCATTGTACTGTACTGAACTGTTGAAATTGTATTGCACTTGTATTGGGATTGTACTTGACTGTTTTTTCTCCTGTAGCCTTGGTCTATTGCAACCAATGTTGTCTAACGACCAATAAAGTATTCTATTCTATTCTATTAAGTTTGTAATTTTAGGTTTGTGTTAGATTTAATTTTTGCTTTGACATGATGATTGCAATTTTGATCAATGATCAAATAAACTCTATCTATCTCTAGACCTATGCAGCTGGGATGTACAAAAAACTTCAATCATAACTTTCCACAAGTTCGTATTTCCTGTACATAATGTTCCTTTTCTGATAGATATATAAGCATTCATGAGCCACAGATTATTGTCTCTGTTGGACACTACATGAGAATATTATAGGAGAAAAATTCCTCCGGCACTGGGACTTGAACCCAGGACCTTTGGCTATTCGCGCCAATGCTCTACCAACTGAGCTAAGCCGGAGCTCAATTCACAGCGCCAGATGGAACTTCTCTCCTATGACTGATTGCCCTAATGGTCTACCTCACAGACAGACAAGTTATGTCATATGCAGTACTGTGAGGCACACTAAGTAGTGATTTTTGTGACCGGGCTCCCACTGTTATTGTACAGTTAACATTCAAGATAGATATATAAGCATTCATGAGCCACAGATTATTGTCTCTGTTGGACACTACATGAGAATATTATAGGAGAAAAATTCCTCAATGAAATATTCTCATGTAGTGTCCAACAGAGACAATAATCTGTGGCTCATGAATGCTTATATATCTATCTTGAATGTTAACTGTACAATAACAGTGGGAGCCCGGTCACAAAAATCACTACTTAGTGTGCCTCACAGTACTGCATATGACATAACTTGTCTGTCTGTGAGGTAGACCATTAGGGCAATCAGTCATAGGAGAGAAGTTCCATCTGGCGCTGTGAATTGAGCTCCGGCTTAGCTCAGTTGGTAGAGCATTGGCGCGAATAGCCAAAGGTCCTGGGTTCAAGTCCCAGTGCCGGAGGAATTTTTCTCCTATAATATTCTCATGTAGTGTCCAACAGAGACAATAATCTGTGGCTCATGAATGCTTATATATCTATCTTGAATGTTAACTGTACAATAACAGTGGGAGCCCGGTCACAAAAATCACTACTTAGTGTGCCTCACAGTACTGCATATGACATAACTTGTCTGTCTGTGAGGTAGACCATTAGGGCAATCAGTCATAGGAGAGAAGTTCCATCTGGCGCTGTGAATTGAGCTCCGGCTTAGCTCAGTTGGTAGAGCATTGGCGCGAATAGCCAAAGGTCCTGGGTTCAAGTCCCAGTGCCGGAGGAATTTTTCTCCTATAATATTCTCATTCCTTTTCTGAGTTATTTCAAACTTTCAGAAAATATAAAATGATGTAGGCTTTCACGGCTGGTGTCCATTTGGTTAATATTTTCCGGGCTTTGGGGCTGTGGTCTATCAGTTAAGATACCGGACGTTCGCCAGCATCTACGACAAGCATCATCAGCGGCATGGTCTCAAGCGAAGTCTTCTCGGACAGGTCTCACTGACAACTGATCTGGGAGCTGAGTTTTGATCCATATTTATAGCCGGTTGGTTGCCCATACTCGTGACGTAGTTCGCAATGGATTGATTGGTCAGGAAATATTCAATGTAACTCAATGTACGGTATGTCTTAATACTATCATTTTAATGAAAGGTGTATGTTTGGTCAAGCCCTAAATATTGTTTGTTGTTGTTTTCTAATATGCTGCATTTGACACCAGTCATTAGCAGAGCTCAAAAATTATAGGTCAGGGAAAAAATTTATTTTAAAATTGAGGGGTCACTATATGTTAAATGTTTATCATCAACTCGTTGAAGTGGTATAATAAGAGAATTAATAATGAGTTCATATTGAAACTTCTCTTCAAACTTTGATGACATAAAGGGAATAGAGACTGATACTTACATAGCACTGTGAGCTGTATTTCTGTTTTGAGTGGCGCCTGACTCATAATGTTGGATGCTTCACATCTGTATTTTGCCTTGTTGTCTGTGGCGTCGGCTGTGAATGTGTAGATATTCTCTGATACCCGTCCTGCTGTTCTGTAAGCCATGCGAATCTGTTCTCCATTCTTGTACCATATGAGTTGAGCTGGTGGATTGCCACCACGTGACTTGCAGGTCAGCTCCACTGTCTGACCGCGACGAATAGTCTCTCCTTCCGTGTACCCCTCAATGTATGGAACACCAGGGGGATCTAGAATCATACAGTAAGAAATGTACTTTAATTGTAGTCTTTGAGGTAAAGAAAACAAGATCAAGAAACATAAGATAGCCTAAATAGCATCTTATTGCAGTAAAACCTCTTTTTTCAATGACAGCGTTTTTAAATCCATTTCCTGTTCATGCTGTCATGGTAGAAACCTGAATTTCCTGCACCCAGTGCTGGTAACCTAATATTCTTGGATCTTCTGCCTACTTTGCAACCCTCATGCATCATTATACCACAGCCTCTAACTTTTGATATTTATTATTGCAATATTGGATTATAATCACATTTGCTGGTTGAATTTTACATTTTAAATCTTGTTTGGGGAAAACAAAACAAAACAAACAAACAAACAAACAAACAAATTGCCTCCCATCGGAGGTAACCCAATGGACTCAGTATATTCACAAAATAATAATAATAATAATAATAATAATAACAAAAAATGATAAGGTAAAAAAAGAACAAAATTACAAAAAGTATGTATGAAATTGTATAATTGTGGAGGATTTGACAAGATTTGTGAAGGATGTCTCTCAAGGAAGCTGGTAGGTCGAATTTCTACCTGAAATCCTCAAAAAAGTTCAGGATAGCTCCACAGGCACCAATCAGAAGTCCATACACTTTAAGATCCAGCAGATGATATTTGATCTTAAAATATTCTTTAGAAGGATGGTAGATGTACTGATTTTGTTGTTGTTGTAATATTTATTATTTGATGTGTTCAAGTAATTGATGTATTGATCTCCATCGAGATAACAATAGTTACTTCTTTTTAAGTCTGGTACCCTTACAACTATGTAACTTGATCACCATCTTGAACAACTGTTTGTGATACATTATATTTCACATAAGTAATATTCTTATTATTCACTAACATCAAAAAAATAGTATGCAATACATTCGATAATAGGGAGATATTAACATAATATATGTACGGTTATAACAAATCAAGAAGCTGAATTCTGGGCCATGAGATCTCAAAACGAAATTCAAGCTTCTCTTTTGAAAAATAGTTATAGCTCCATAGAGGGAGAATGATTTCATGCAGTGAAACAAACCCTTTTTAAATTATATCTGAGAATAAAATATATCTGAACATTATAAAGAAATATGCACTTACATAGCACGCTGAGTTGAACTGTGACTCGTAGAGGCATGTCTGGGGGCAGAGCCTCATGTCTTGCTTCACACGTGTAGTCCTCATAGTCATCTTCCGATGTAGGCTGTAGCTTGATGCGACTCAGCACATTATAACGCTTAGCGTGCCGCTCTCCAACCTCTGTCGTAGTATCAACTCTCTTATCTGTTAACAAAGCGGCTGGTTTAGTATTTCTTAAATCTCTTAAAACTTATCGTAATCTTCAGGACAGAGTTATGCAGTAATTGAAGCTGGTATCCTTACGTGCTCATAGAGTAGGCCTACTCATATTTATTTTATACAAATTTATGGTTTTCATCACTTATAGCTAAGATTCTTAATACTAATACTAATATAATTTATAAAATTACAACATGCACAGAGCAATTAAAGCACATACAAAGTAAATGATATTTTTGCCTTAGCTAAGTGGTGAATTTGCTGTTGTTTTCTTTCCTCTTCCCACCCTATACGTACATATGCCTAGGTCAAGGCTTGGAGTGATCCACAATAATAAACCAGTCTTAGTAGTAATTTTTGAATATGAGGGTGTGAAGTGTATAGTCATCGCTCAACGGAAACAAGTTTAAAACAAAATTAACAGTTTTCATTCACATTCTGAACTTTCTGCATGTTTTTACATACATAGGGTAAGGTATATTTTCACCCTCATTAACTGTAATCTCCACCCCCTAACAATTTGGAATTTCTTAGAAAAGTAATTGTTTTAGGTGGCTGGGAAGACTAATTGAATCCTCTAGATTCAAAATCCCCTAAACGCCAAATTATATTTTCTTACTTTTGTACATCACCAGATTTGTATGATGGATGGCTTAAATTGGTTTATTTATATGTGAGGTTCAAAACCCCCTAAAGTACTATAAAATGCCATGTTGAAAATCAGAGTTAAGTTCAAAAACCCCTCTATCCCACAGCTTTAAACTTCAAACACAACTCTATTTATGAACGTCGTTTAGGGGGTTTTGAATCTAGAGGATTCCTGATACCTGCTACCGTTGGATGATGAATCTACTGGTTTGCAATAATAAACTGAACTTCAAAATATCGCTAACTAGCTTGATCACTGTAGTAGGTGACATTTAACGTTATAGATAGGAAGTTTGCCAGGACCAAAGAAACCGCTTTTAAACGTAGGCTTATTGTTATATCAACTTCATTAAGTAGAGATTTGACTGTATTCAGATGATTTAAGATGAAATATCTCCTATCAATAGTATTAGCAAAACGAAGCTCGGTCTCCCGGGCTGCATCACATATTCACAAGAGATTCTGAACTTATACCAACCTAATTTGAGCTCCACATTGCCTCGGTACCAGACAATCTTGGCTGCAGGCTTGGCATTCTTCACTAAACACTCAAGTTGGTACTCCTGATTTTCACGGATCTCTATTTTGGAGTTTGGCGCATGATCCACGATTTCTATTGAGGACGGAGGTGCTGGAACAAGCAAACAATTAGACGATTTTCAACACAAGATGTAGAGAAAATATGACAGAATCAGTTTTAAATCTAAGTATTTAATAAATCATAATTTCAATCTCTGATTTAAAAACTGTATTCAAAACAATGTAACTCGATATTATAGTTATAATGCAAAATACTAAATAGAAGACCTGTGTAGATCTTAGATATATACTAGTAAATAGTTTAAAATAGAAAACTGTTCTATCTTCTGTCCGAATTAGTTTAAAATGAGACAACTTTTTTAATCCATAAAGAAAATCCATCAGGCGCCTAATTTTATTTTATTTTATTTTACTTTTTGATTAAAACTCTGTATAAAATTAGGTTTACATTTACATCTTTTACATTTATGTTCATTTATATAAGTAGGCTTTATTGACAATTTACAAACATTGTAAATGTATTTCAATTAGTATATATATTAGGAATTGTAAGAATAATTTCTTAGCCTAAACCCTCAAAAATCAATTAACTAATGAAGCGAAAGACTATAAAGAAACTTGTATTGGCTTATAAAATCTAAAAATTTTTTGCTGTAATTATGATAATAAGAAGATAGTAGAGAATGAATTGAAATATTATTCATTATGTATTTTATTATATTGACATTAACAAATAATCAGTTAGGTTAGAAAGACCTGATGGAATATAAGATAATAATATGCACAATATTTAATAACGTATAAAACGTTAAAATGTCATATTAAAACATGTGAAGTCTTTATACAATAGATCTAATATTCATTATTAAGTAAAGTATTCCCTATTACAGGCCATGAAGGCCCAGAGGGTTCCAGGAGGTTGAGGCTCCCAGATTTTCAGACATCGGCACATGAAGGTGGTAAGGTTGTCAGCCTTACGCACCGGCCGCCTTTACCCCCAGGATTGCTCCTGGTACTCATTTCTGTTAGAGGCTGAGTCGACCCCAGGGCCATAGTGCCACCAGAAGGATTAGGCCAATTGAAAAATCTCAACGACCTCATCGGGAATCGAACCCGCGACCTTCCGGTTTGTAGCGCAGCGTCTCAACCACTATGCTACGGCGTACCCCAATATTCATTATTATAACATCAAATTAAATGAAAGACACTAGTTGACAGATAAAAATGGTTAGATCTAATGATAAAAACAGTTATTATTGGTTAATTTATTCAATTACTGATATATAATCAAGATCGTTACAACAAAATTAAGTTTTCATTAAAAATCACCAGTTGGTATTATATATATTTACAAATTATGTAGAAAAATTAAGATATGCTAAGTGCAATATGTACCAACCTTGTTTACAAGTGTCTACAAATGTATAAGGTTGTAAAATCTTATGATTATATATTAAAATTAACACATGTGTGTATGGTACAATTATATAAAATAATGTTAAGAGATTCACTCTACAACAGCCTAGTTTAAGTTCAAACAAAGCTGAGAGTAGCTATTAATAATAACAAATTATAGGCTAAATGTGTCTACATAATTTGTAAATATATATAATACCAACTCGTACTTTATTGTGATTTTTAATGAAAACTTAATTTTGTTGTAACGATCTTGATTATCAGTAATTGAATAAATTAACCAATAATAACTGTTTTTATCATTAGATCTAACCATTTTTATCTGTCAACTAGTGTCTTTCATTTAATTTTATGTTATAATAATGAATATTAGATCTATTGTACATTATGATACTTCACATGTTTTAATATGACATTTTAACGTTTTATACGTTATTAAATATTGTGTATATTAATATCTTATATTCCATCAGGTCTTTCTAACCTAATTGATTATTTGTTAATGTCAATATAATAAAATACATAGTGAATAATATTTCAATTCATTCTCTACTATCTTCTTTATTATCATAATTACAGCAAAAATTTGTTAGATTTTATAAACCAATACACATTTCTTTATAGTCTTTCGCTTCATTAGTTAATTGATTTTTGAGGGTTTAGGCTAAGAAATTATTCTTACAATTCCTAATTTCTATTGCCCTCTTATTCAAGATGAAATTCATTAATAGTATATATATATTGGCTTTTAGCTTTTGACGGTGATACAATAAGAAGGACCCTTATATTTGAAAATTATTATCCTCTCATCAGAAAAATAAAATTCATAGACGAAGAAAAATATGTTTTTCAGGATACAACGTGCTAACATTTTATAATTCAAAACCTTTTCTGTGAATATAACTGTTCTGAAGTAGGCTACATTTGGGCTCCCCTCCCCCCCCCCCCCCCCCAAAAAAAAAAAATTGTAAAATTTTCATGTGTTGGATCACACTTCAGTTTAGGCTTTCCTTAATTCCCTTTCCTTCATATTGTAAAATTTATAAAATCATGAGAACTTAATACTCACATATGACACTGAGCCTGGCGTTGGCTCGGATGGCCTTATGCATGCGAGCTGGCCCCACCTGACACTGGAACTCTGCATCATCATCGAGTGATGCATTCACTATCCTCAAGTTGTATACCCCACTGCGACTATCTCCTACCACAGAGTAGCGTGGAAACCCAGGAATTACATGGCTGAATCCTGCAACAAGACATACAAGTATACTTTTTGTTTAGAGGATTTCAGAATCTGAATAAGGATAAAATTAGCTTAAACAACATGTTGAGGAGTATCATCAAGCTTGTACAATAACATAAAGAAGCACTCGACAGTATTTTTCAAATGAGAAGCGATTTCCTTCACCGCCAATCATGTGTAAGAGTGAACAAAGTGTCGCTAGCAGTAAGAGTCTCCCCTCCATCTCGCCGTCTCTGATTGGACTATCTAAGCAGGAGAAGGACAAATTGTTTGTCATCTGCAAAACATTGTACTCTCATCTAAAGGACAGATACTAAGAGTTTTATTTTGAAATATTTACTTAAGTGACCAGAAAAATAGGTGCAACAAATTGTGGCTTAGTTTGAGATTTAGAAGGTCACTTTAGCAAAACCACAGTGCCATAAGATTTCTAGTTTATTAAATATTTCTGTAGGTCTGCCACCATGGTTTGGAATGTGCATGCCACCCTACCTAGCAGTCTGGGTTGGATTCCTGGTAGAGGCAGATTTTAATGTGACCTCGATGATTGGATTAAGGAGATATGATGGTGTACAACTTGTGATCACTACTCTGTGCACCAAATACACCTCGGTTCAAATCCAAACCTTTCCGCAGGGTGTAAGAAGTGGAGGCATGTCATTGTTGTTGTTTAACCGAAATGACAAAAAAAAAAATTGTTATGATACACCATGCATGTAGATTGTATTTCAAACACTTGGGCTACCACACAGGGAAATAATTTTTTGGTGGGAGAATGAAATCTCCCCCTCCCCTTGTTAAGCTATTTGTATGAATAGAAAGCACGTGAGAGAGAAATGTCCCAAGGATGAGTAATGGAATTAGAGGGCTCTGACCTGGTCTGCCTCCACCCCTTATCGTAAAGGCATATGCCAAATCTGTTTATTTTACTTGTTTGACATCTGTCATGTGCTGGTACTTGTCCATGCTGTAGTGATTGAACATTTTTTGTGAAGTACTTTTATCAGTTTTATTGTGCATCATGTCAACAAAGCGGGAACGAGTCATGATAATGATGTGTTTATTAAATTAGTTCAACATATTATATGTATTATCTTCATTTACTTTCACCTAAAACTTTAAAAAGTGACATTTTAATTTTTACCCGAAACTTTTTTTATCCGAAAACACCTTCTCTCCCTTTGTTTCAGTTAACAGAGGATCCTCTGTGCTACACTACACGAACACTACTCAGAATACCCATCTCTCCAAACCATACACTTCCTTCAATATGTACTGTGACTCACCCATGTGATGCACAGTTCGAAAATGGGCCACATTTTCCGCCTTCTATCCACCTCAGTGCGGAACTCCGAACGTGTCAGGGCAACAGGATTGTATTCAATATATACACATACACAATAAAGTAGTAATAACTCCTAATGAATTTAACAACTTTTTTATTGATTCAGTAAAGGATATATCCAATAAGGTTCAAAATTTAGATATTAACATGTTCAAATGTAGACTATATAAATGGCTAGAAAAACATCCTTTCTATAAAGTGAGTGATCTTGATAATGTTACTAAAGACGACATTTAATTTTTAAAGACCTTTTTTCACTATTTCACTATTATTTAATTGTAGTAATGTCTTTTTCATATATGTGCTTTTTAACGTGTTCTTATATGTCTATATGTGTGTTTTAGTTGTAAAAATCTTTTTTAACGAAGCCGATAGCAAACATGTGTTTGACTAGTATGGTGGATTGGAAATGGGAAAAGTGTAAGTAAGAACTTGCTGCTCTATGCATATTATGCTTTTTTCCACTCCCACCTACAATATGGAATTCTACTCTGGGGCAACTCTCCAGGTGCAAAAACAGTATTTAAATGGCAAAAAAAAGGCAATCAGATGCATAGCTGGGTTAGGTTCTAGGGATACATGCAGAAACGCATTCAAAGAATTAAATATCATCACTGTACCCGGATTGTATATTTACCACTGCTTAAAAAACATGCAAGAAAATCTAGATGTAACCCGTCTTAGACTAACTGTACACTCTCATAACACAAGATGTAGACATAAAATAGATATGCCGTACTTTAGACTCTCCAAAGTACATAACTCTTACAAATATATAAGTCCAGATATATTTAATAAATTACCAAAACAAGCTTACACTGCGCCTGCAACTAAATTTAAAAATGCTCTAGATACTTGGATTCGAAATAAAGTAATATACAGTATAGAAGAATTCAGAGATTGTAATGTGGATGATCTGTCTTTTTAGCTTATTTTAATCTCTATTTGATATTTCTATGTAACCAGAATTTCAAGCATTATTTGTAATGTGGATGATCTGTCTTTTTAGCGTAATGTAATCTCTATGTAACCGTAATTTTAAGCACTATTTGTAAACAAAACTATGGACGAAACCTAATACATGTGACAAACAATGTAAACGGTGAATAAACTTCTTGATTCTTGATAAATAAATAAATAAAAATAAATATTTCTGGAGTAGTTAAAAAAGATTCTACTGTCAGTGTATGGAACACTAAGTCATAGGCCTATTGCTTTTGTAACCATCAAATTTACATGACAATTTTTTGTTAGTTTTCATTGTCTTTAAGACAGAAGGTTTTTTTAGATGCCTTCCACATTGCAAACAAGTAGAATCTTTTGTAATTGTTGACATGGGTGGCAAAGTTGCTATAGTACTGGCTATCTGAGCCCAAGGTCGTGGGTTCAATAATAGTCCAGGTTGGTAGCATCTATGTGTGCATAAATGTGACAGGCTTAAGTCTGTAAATTTACAGGCAGGCATGTCCTGCAGGACAAAATTCCGGCACACTGGTGATGATTTCATGCCTAAGTTGCAGTTCATCCTCGACATGAAATGACAATAAACCAAAGACTATCTCTTATACTTGAATTGGCATGTATGGGATTTATTTTAATTTTTAAATGAGATTAAAAACATAACAGATGACATACCAACATGTGGAACACACATTAACCAAACATTTTTAAAAGAGCAATGATCTTTGTTCTAGGTTAGATGTTTTTAGATATTAATATATAAGATAACTATTTAAATACTGTACTCTCCTACCTTTCTGTCAATAAAAGAAAGAACCTGTTTGTCTTAGAATGCAGACAAACACACAAACTACAGTTATTACCATTAATTCCACTACTTTACTGTTCCAAGGCATCCATTTTTAAACAGTGCTACCATATAAAAATTAGAAATTACTCCACAACTCAGGCAGAAGAGGAATAAAATTACCTTATTTAAAAACTTAATAATGGAAAATCTCTTCCTTACTAACTTTTTCAAAACTATTTCACAATTGCCCCTAAAGATGTGATATCACTTCTGATTCTACCAAATTAAAGGAATTTAGAGCCCTTTTTAAAATATTCATTCAATATCTAATATAATATTATAGGCCTATAAACACCAATCAACAGCAGTTTCTAACTTGCTTGGACATACATATCCAATTGCCCATGATACAAAATTTTTGCAAAATCTAAAATAAGGAAAAATATGGAAAACAAGAAAATTAATTTTTTAACCCTTCACATCCTAAAACACATAAATAATGGCTTCATAAATAGATATGTATATAGACAGAAATATTTTCTTTGGTTATTACTACGTTTATGCTAATTTATGTTAACGTTATACACCAGTCTAAGTATCACAACTTTTACACAGCAGCTAACAGAAGTTTGCTAGGTCTGTTTGTCTTTACTATCAGGGATGGCAAGAAATTGAAAATACTGCATCTGATCCCTTGTTGCTACTACAACATGAAGTATACAAAATTAGTACGTTTAGTTTTCTTTTTCATTCATGTAACCCACCCCACGAGGTGAACTCGGCACTTAAATGTGAAATCTTCATTTGAAGTGGTTAATGGTTATTAGTGACCTCTCAAAGACCCAGCGTAATGGACAGTTAAGTGCTGAGGTTTCACAAATAAAACAAAATTATACTTGTAATTTATTAAAGATTCCATTTTCCACTTAAAAGGGTGCTTATAAACCACTATCGTTAATTCTAAGAGCTTATATCTTCAGACTTTGCCTACTTAGTGGCAGTGGCGACTCCTGGTTTTTTAGTTGTGTAGGATGGTGTGGAGAGAGCGAATTAACCCATTCACTGCTATTGACGTACATATGTGTCGCCGTAAAAAAATGCATAAAGGCTGAGATGTAAATTTAATACAATAATGCTTTATCCTAAAATATGAAAATATTTAACCACATATGAAAACTGTCGTTTACGGAAATCAGCTATTCCGCTATAATTTTCATAGTTGATATCAAACTTGATATTACTCCAGGAATACTTATATTGAAATATAAACAGCACTGTAAAGTTTAATAATAGCTAGGCCTATAATATATACCAAGAAATGAAATAAATAAATATTAATAAAAATATGATCACTCCCCTCTTAGAAAACAAGCTATCGAACGTGAGGAACACAAAACACATGTGAGGAAGGACTATAAGACGTCCTCAACTTCCCCCATATGAAACTGGCTTCTCACCACCTTTCTCTTCCCCACCTCCCCCTTCACATGCCCAAAAGCTTTAACAACGGCATGGACTACGTAACATCAACAGTGAGCGACTGAGGACATCCTCGCAAATACCAACCTGCTCAAAACAGAACTGCTAACTTCCTTCCCGAGTGCTCTACAATAACGCTGTTTTGTCATTTTATTGTTTTAATTTTGACAATGAATGCTAGTAAACATTTATGTAGATGAATTATGAAGTGTAGGATGATCCTCACATCCTATATGGAATAATCGCCACTGCTTAGTGGATAGTTCTTTACTAGTACACTAGAAATAATCTGAACCAAAATGTTCAATAATCCAAATGCCCATCTACAGGGCTAGCCAAACAGGACATCGTGCCAACTCAAAAAGATGCAAAAAAAAACTATTAAAAATTTAAAACATATTTTTGTATTTAAATCGCTCCTTGCAATACAATTTCATGAGTACTGACTTGCAATTACAGTAAAACTTCCTTTTTTATATTTTTCAAGGGACTGATACAAAAAAGTGTAAATGGCAGGTAAGTGCAAATTGCTGGAAGTGGAAAAGCTGCAATGCTTTATATTGCAAAATTTAATACATGAAATTAAATATAGGTACCTTTGTACACTTACATCATATATTTAAAACATGGTGCAAAACAGTTGCACAAACTTTTTCACACATACATGATATTTTGAGGTTTCCAGGTTAACAAAAGAAACACATACCATTAAAAAATTAATGTGCAACCTCCAGGTTAATTAGATTTAGGGATTTTACCAAATTTTTCGTATAATATTCTCCTTGTAGCATCACACACATTAAATCTCTCTATGTATAAAAGGCTTTGTCCTGACTGACAGGAATCAACGTAGAGCCTAAACAGGTAGAGACTTGGAATTTTGACAGTACCTTCGTTTCATAATGTAGGTGCTCACTAAGAAAGGATTTTGAAAAATTCTGATTTTAAATGCCAAAAATCAAATGTTTTTGAGAATACTTAATCCCTTTTTACACAGAATTATCGAATCCGAATCACATTTGACATTAAAACATATTGTTGCCAGTGGGTTTCAGATGGGTTTGGAATTAAATTAAATGGAAGTTTGACAATTACAGTTGGCTTTGTCTATTTTTGTCATACCTTGAAATAAAACTTTCGCCATCGCTTGAATGTTGTAAGCCCTGATATGGTCAAACATTGTTTTATTTGGACGAAACTCACTATACAGGGGTTTTCTGGACCAAGGAACTCGAATCTGATATCGCTTTTACCAGGTGACGCTATATAATCGTGGTATGTAGTCCACGTGATTTAGGTGTTAATAAATATAATGATTTAACTATTATGCTCTTAATTTTTAATTTTTGAAATAATTATCGCGGGCGAAGCCGCGGGCACATGCTAGTTAATAAATAATTGCTCTGACTATTCAGTAGATTTAGATGGTAGTTGAAAGCATTGTGTTGTATGGCGCAGAATTATGGGAGGTTTCAAAGAGGAATGAAAATAAATTAAAAGCTTTGGAAATGGAATATTGGAGAAGAAGTTGCTGTGTCTCCAGACTTCAGAAAATTAGAAACGAAACTATACGAGAGCAGATGCAAGTGACAGCAGTAAATATAATCGACTCAATTGAAGGAAGACGTCTAGGTTGGTATGGTCACCTTAGAAGAATGACACCTCAGAGGTGGCCATTAAAACTATATAACTGGCAGCCTCCTCGGCGAAAGAAAAGGGGAAATCCGCGACTATTGTGGAACGATTGTGTGAGACAGTCTATGGAAGATAGGCAAATGACAGATGAGGACTGGAGTGATAGAAGAAGATGGAAACGTAGATGCGAGAGATGCATTATGGTGTAGATAAACTCGCCAATTATATTATATATAGATGGTATTCAAAGTTGAGACAGAGTGTCCAAGCTCTTTTGCCAACTGAACATATTCCAACATGTAAATCAATACAACATAGATGTAAATGGTAGGAAATACAACTGTTTAAATGTTGTTAATGGCAGACGCGCTATGTATTGTTGGTATACGATAAAAGATGGGATCAGTGGAAAATGATGTAAATGGCAGGAATGTAAAAAAAGGGTTTTACTGTGTGTACAGAAATTCCTTGAAACCATGAAAAAGCCCATGTTAAATTGGCCAGCCATGGGATTTGAACCTGGACTTCCCAAATGCAAGTCCAGAATGTTACTACCTCAGCCAGCTACAATTACATTAATTAAAAAATTGTGTTTATTCAATGTCACCTAGGTAGATCTTTTACTTGCCTCATAGAAGTGTAACATTTTTATACCACCTGCAAAGGTATAGATGACTTTATTACATATCTTGTAACTAGGCAATTAAAAATAGTGTAATAGTTCACACTCAAACTCATATGAGGGAAATTAAGAGAAACAATACTGGTAGTTCGAGAGACAAATTATTTAAAATTCAACTTCTCCCAAAGGAAGTTGCACCAGTTTACAGCAACTGAATAAATTATATCTGGTAATAATTTTAAATATTCCCAGTGTTCCAGTGAATAAAGTTAGAAATAATTAATGAATATGACTGATAAAATAAACATGGTTTTTATAAAATGGGAGCTTAATTTTAATAGTGGCAATTCATGTCTAATTTAAGGGGAAAATCTAAATTCTGAAGTTAAATAACATTAAAACATTGCAGAAATTTGCTATACCACTCTATGAATGAAGATTAGAAATCTTTCTTGCACAACACTTTTCAAGTTTGATTTGATAATTTAATCCTTTTGATTCGTAAGTAGAACATAGGGCCTCTCACGAAGGTTTCAGCACCTAGGACTAATTTAATTATGCTTATTTTTCAAGAGAGGGCAAAGGGACTTGTGGTAACCCCATCGCCTCAACAATGTTCGAGAGGAAACAAAGGTATTACTTGGACATAAAAGGGATGAGGAATTTTGCCCAGAGGCTCTAATTTAGGCTTGGAGTTCTTTAACGTGTCGTAAATCTACAACATGGGCCCCCAGGACTCTGTGCCCAGGGTTTTGATGCTCTGAAAACTGCATTGACTGCAGCCAGGTTTGAACCCACAACCTACGGATCTAGAGGTGGGCTACTTTTCAAGATGGACACTTTATCATTATTATTATTATTATTATTATTATTATTATTATTATTATATTATTATTATTATTTTTATGATTATTGTTCATTGCAACAGATTAAACTTGTAATGTATAATACACTGGCAAACAAAAATTCTGGACACTTGAATTTTACATTTTAAGTCTGTCTTAAATAAACAAAAAACCTCAATTTGAGAATAACTTCTTTTTTTTTTTAAACAAAGCATTGAGTACAATGGAAACATGTTCTGAAGTACCACTTCTGAATTATTAATTAAGGCAATTTTTTCTGTTGACATAACGTTTTGTTCAAAACTTTATCTACAAAACATTCTAGGAATATCTTCAAACACTTAAAAGGCAAATGCCCAATCGGATATTTATTTACTATGTATCATATCTTGTACCATATCTATTGAAATAAATATCAGTTGAAATTTACTGAAGCCATAAAACACACCAAAAATAGAAAATAGTTGATCATCAATGGTTGCAAGGCTACTGGTATTCCCACAGAACCTGAACTTCTGATAAGGCCTCAATGCTCAAAGGAGTATAAATAAAGCTGAATAAGTAAAAAAATATCGGTGTTGTCGAGGGTCTATGTCTGTTTATGAAATTGTATGTAGAAATTTTGACACGAATTTAATGTTCAAAAATGTCTATAAAGAAAATCTGGGTGCCAGCTGAATCTAATTAATATTTCACCAAATTTCAGAAATTTCGAGACGTAGGTATAGCTATTATATGGAAGAGAGGAAAACAAAAAGAGAACCAAGATTTGCACACATGACATTTTAGGCCACTTTCATTGGAGCACTCTCTTACCTTAAAATACCAATCAGAGAAAACATGACTTCATTATGACAGACTATGTTCTTCTTTAATCCTTACTTGGAAAGCAATTTTGATAATATAATACCAAGAACAGCATACTGGAAATTATATTTATCCATCTTGCCATTAACCTCATGCTGTGCAGTATGCATAGTGTTATTTTCAGCCTTCTTAGTAAACTATCTTATTTTCTTCTATAAAGGATTGCTCTATAAAGTACATCATTGTTAACACCAAACTATTTATATACTCCTGCTGTCTTTTCTAAAAAGTATCCTACACTTACTTGATTCATCCTAGTGATTGACAAGTATTCTCTCCCTAAGTTATTGTGGTTTTACTTACTAAAAGCCTAAAAGGGATGGCTATTATCTCTCTTTACATGAATAGCGACATGTCACTGCTGAACAATAGCTTTAGTGAAAACCGACCTCTTGTAAAACTAATTCCAGCAATAATTCCTTATTTCAGACATACTACTCGTACTTGCAGATGGAATTTATTATTCCATGTTATATCATTTTATAGTGTAATAATATATTTTCCCCTCTTTTGTAGTTTTACCTCTCCCTTATAGGGACCTTTATGCAGCCCGTCCGGGCCTTACTGGGCCGCAACCTGTCGGGAAAGGAATGAACTATGGATCACAACACAGACATACTTTTTTGACCAAACAAAGACATGGAGGGCCTCTCCGGTTAAGTGATCAGCCCAATGCTGGGGTCACCTCCGAGACAACACGAACACATAGGACACTCACTCTGAACAAGGCGAGGATGGGATGAAGATGATAATGACGGCCAGATGAGATCTGGGGAGCACAAGGGCCTAAAGGTACCTGACATTTGTCTCACAGGTGAGGAAATATCCCGGAAAAAACCTCACCCAGTTAAATAGCCCCGACCAGGAATCGAACCCAGGCCGCTGCGTGAGAGGAGCGAACGCATCCCCTGGACTGTAATATTATCCTTTATGAATATTCCTATTAGTTCCCTCTTTTTCCAAGGATTATTTTGATACCCATTTTGACATAAGTTACTAATTATTTTATTTTATATTTGATTTTCAATTAGGGCCTAACTGATAACTGCTACAGTAAATATAACTTTTAAACATCAATAGCATTTGAAAAATATATTGAAGTCTTTACAGGAACATTCAAAAGAATTATCTTGTGACTCATATCATATAATACTTTTTGTAAGAACCATTAGGAAACAATATTGTGACTTTTACCATAAAAAAAATATGTTAAACAAGTTAAGACTTTTCGAAGTGAAACTTCTTTAGGCACGCTAGGAGTAAATCGAGAGCTAACCCAAAGTTGTGTTACGAATAAAGTCGTCACGAAAGTAGTGGGGCTGTGACGGACTGCACAGAAAACAATCAACTCAATGATTAGGCTTATCCAAAATTTAAAAAATCCAAAAATCCAAAATTAAAAAATCAAAAAAATTAAAAAAATTACGGGAGTGCGCGGGGGAAAGGTATCAGGCATTGAGTGGGGGCTATTACTGCTTTGAGGTAGTGGCGTGGTAAGCCCTTCACCATTATAAAAAATATAAAATTTAAAAAATAAAAAAATCCAAAATTTAACAAATCCAAAATTTAAAAAAATAAAAATCCAAAATCTAAAATTTAAAAATCCAAAATTAAAATATCGAAAATCCAAAATTTAAAAAATCTAAAAATCCAAAATTTAAAATCGAAAATCCAAAAATAAAAAATTTAAAGATCCAAAATTTAAAATATCCAAAATTCCAAAATTCAAAGATCCAAAATTTAATAAATCCAAAAATCCTATATTTAAAAAGTCCAAAAAGCCAAAATTTAAAAAGTCCAACAATTCAAAATTTAAAAAATCCAAAAATTAAAAAATTCAAGTTTCACTTCTGTCACGTAGCGTTCCACGCACCCGATTTTTCCATAAACAAAAAATTGAGCTATTGGTGAACTCTTGGTACTTAATACTTTATGGTGGATGTACTATAGTTTAGTATCAAAGAATTTCATTAAGCTATTACCTAGAGCAAAGCCGTCCTTTGTCCATTGCACCTGACCAGCCTGGTTTGTCACCTCGCACTCCAGCATGGCTTCGCCCCCTTCATGGACCTTCACGTCTTTGGGCTGTATCCGGAAATACTGCTGCTGTCCGTTAACTGCAACAAAAACAACAAATGGGTTTAGTTAGTTTACAATCATAACAGGTTAAATCAGTTCCAAGGCATTCCAAGGCATTCCAAGGCAGGGACGGGAGGGGCGGTCCACCCCAGGCCCCGCTTTGAACATAGATCCCAAAATTGTATACATGTATTTTTACCAGACCAATGACGAGCCTTGGTTTTAGTGAATAAAGGTAAAGATAAGCCCATGGAATCCCTCAAGGGCAAGGGCCTCCTACTCGTGGTAGGGAAACTCAGATAATCTCACATGGTGAGCTAGTCAATGTGAGAGGTTTTGTCTTCACATTTAGCTACACTTCACTATTTATTCTTATAACTGTCCCCGAGACTAAACAAAATTATATATACATATATACAGCCCGGACCTCGCTCCCAGTGATTTTCATCTTTTCCTACATCTCAATAAACGACAGATTAGTGGAGATGATTGCCACACAGCGGTTCAAATCCCAGGCGGCAGACTTCTACGACACAAGTGTTCAAAAGTTGGTCCCACGGTATGACAAATGCCTCAATTCCGGTGGCGAATATGTTGAAAAATAGCTGAACCCTTGCTATATCTGTTGCAATAAATATTTCCATGAAATTTTGTTTTGTTTGTGTGTACGGTCCTAGAGAAGCTTACTCTATGGACGCTCCTTGTATAAATTGCGGATACTGGGAAGGCCCCCATATAGAATGGTATAAATTGTAGGGCTGTACCGATTAATCGATTAAACATTTAATCATCGATCAATTACATTTAATCGGTTTAGTCGAATTCTGAAAAACGTTTTTCGAGAAATGGGTCAAATGACCAAACTCCTTTCTCAGTGCCGAGTAAGAGAGATTTTAGTGCTGCCGTTATTATTGTAAACTAGCTACGATCGTCTCTTGAACATTCAAATGTCAACAAACTCGTGTGTCTCAAGTCTTGGCTGTAAAAGTAAACGGAAATGTAAGTTTTGTATATATTTTTTCACTAGTTAACTAATAATGGTATTCATTAATTCAGGATTTCATCTGATTATCTGTAGTGTAGTAGTTATTAAACATGTAGAACAATATTAAATGTTCACTTTGGTTTCGTTTAAAATACCGACCTGTTTGTCGATTAATCAGTCGATTAATCGATTAAAGTCAAGCGTTAACTCGATTAGAAATTTTAATCGATTTTCAGCCCTAATAAATTGTGGATACTGGGTATGTCCCCATATTGATTAGCGCCCCAGGCCCACGTCACTGTTGGTACGCCACTGAGTCAAATGTAGCATTGTATGGAAATAGTATTGCAAAGAGCTGCTAATTGCCTGCCATTCGTAACCTATAAAACATGCATTGAAAAGAATTCAATTCGAAGTCACTGCATTTGTACAAGCTTTCATAGTTCATTAACATGCTCAAGCCATGTCAAAAGCTTTAGAAATTACTGTACGTCACTTGTATAGTTAGTGGGCTATTTTAACCTCAAATGAATTCCATGCTTCAAATCTGCAAGCAAAGTTTGATCAGCTTCTGGTCAGAATAGCATTGTTTAAGTATAGTCTATGTGTGTTCCCTATTAGGTAGATTTCGAAGAAAAATCTACCTATTGCAATGGATACCATGTCATGATTTTCGAAAAATTCTTTCATATCTTTACGTTTCATGCTTCCCTAAGTACGAAACCACCGCCCGTTCAAAAAAAAAAAAAAATTGTGATATTTATATATATATACACAGGGTGTTAATGAATAACACCGAAATATTTTACCTGTGTATAGAGGGGACATAGACAAGCAACTTTTATTCGGAGAATTTTTCTCTATAGATTCAATTTTTCCTCTTACAGCATAAAATCTCCCAGGGCATGGCCGCCACTGACTTCTAACATTAGAAAAAAAAATGCAAGACAAAGGAACATCGTTGTTAACATTGTAGTAAGTAATTATGAATAAAAGAATACTAATGCAGTGGTGGCCAGTCATGTGATAAGCCTGTAAATTTTGCAAACTATGAAATCTCTAAATTATGATATAGCTGTTGACGATTGATTAAGAGTCAGGTTTTTATAGATCACTAGGAAGGCACGAAGTCAATTTAATGAACATTTTAACCCTATTTTGCGTAATTATTGATTGATGAGCACCAAATTATAATGACTTTAATGCCCTGTAGCATACACATTTTACGTCATAGAGCAAAAATCTGCTAATAAAAGTTTCTTGTCTATGTCCCCTCTATATGCTGGTAAAATATTTCGGTGTTATTCATTAACACCCTGTATATATATATTTATATCTTTGCACGATAGCGGCCGTAATTTTGAAGATATTTGAACCAAATTTTATTATGTTATTTCTAGGCCCAATAGTTCGGACAAGTTCGTTAATGAGCAAAATTGGCCCAAGGGGGTGATCGGGGGAGGGGGTTGAAATTTTAAAACATTTATATCTCGGCCCCTATGAAGTATAGAGGGAAACTTTATTTGAATAAATTAGAGTACTCCCTATGGGGTTCACAGTGACACCAACGATTCGGGTGTTTTGGGGGTACGAGTGGGGGTGGGGGATGGAAATTCGAAATATTTGAAACCACGTCTTGTGGGGTATCATTGAAAAGCTCTTGATGAGTACTCTACAAATCAATAATTAGTTTCTCGATAGCTCTCTTTTAAGGCGAGATTTAAATGTTTGAAAAAGTGCTCTTTCCTCTTTTTTGCAATTATTATTGCGGGTTTGTCATGCCAAGGCTAAAGAAGAAGAGTGCTAAGCAGCGACAGTAAATTAAACCAAAAGCACTTTGAAATCTACCTCAGCCTGTAGGCTTGCCTAAAGGGATTTTAAAGGTTGTGAAGGCCCTGAGGGTTCCGGGAGACTAAGGCTCTCATATTCTTCAACATTCTTCAGTCTTACACACTGGTTACCTGTTCTCCAGGATTGCACCTGACATTCATTTCTGAAAGGATTATTCTGCCTTAGAGCCTTAGTGTCACCAGAAGGATCAGGCTAATGGAAAAATCCAAATAACCCCATGGCCCCGATGGAACCTTTAGTGATAGATATAGGCCTACCCAGGCTAGGCTCTAAAAAAAATTAGTTTTAGGTGCCTAAAATATGCTTTTAAAACAAGTAAATAGGCTTTTAAAAGAGAAAATAGCTACTTAAAATATGCTTTAAAAATGTGTAAATAGATAGAAAATAGACTTTAAAATATTACAATATACACGTAAACTGTAACATGGTCTTTTTTTTTTCTGCAAGAGACGTAGTATACCTATTCTTAACAGAATTAACTGCAAAATTAGGCATCACGAACTATATTCACTTAAACAGATGTTCTTTCGCTGGTGACTTGACACGGTAGTCCTTCCCCCTTAATCCTCCCCCTCCCCCGTCAGTCAGCATTCCTTTAGCGACAGTTGTTTGGAATAATCAAGTTTCTGTGAAAAAACCCACCTCTGCTGTTCTGCTTTTCATTGAGGGGTGTCCATTATAAGATTGTAAAAATGGCAGTAGTTGAATTTTATTTTAAACGTACAAAATAGGCATTTTAGGCATTAAAATAGTAAAATAGGCTCTAAAGGCCCAAATAGACTTTTTAGGGCACTATAAAACTCTATAAATGTAAGTGATTTATCATTAAACATCCACATAATTAAACATTTTCATGTTATTTCATAAGGAACAAAATAGGCATTTGCCTTAAAACCCCAGGTCTAGTGATAGATAATGTAATAGTGATGAATGTGAAGGAATTTATGGTTAGGGAATATGAAATAAGAGACAGTGGGGCAATTTTTTGAATTGTTATTAAAATTAGGGATGGGTCCTCGATACTTTCGATACCTCGATACTCTCGATACTTGCATGTTATCGGCATCGAACGATACTTCAGAAAACTCGCTCGATACTTTTTCGATACTTTTGTAAGTGAGAATGCTAGTATTTTTTAACAAAAACTTGTAAGTGGACTGTTTAAAAAAACTCATTTTAGTTTTAATGTAGAGTTCTAAAATAATTATAGGCTACTGATGATATTAAATTTTGTCTCATTAAATATGCAGACTTAAATAATTAATTTAGTTGGTATTAAGCAGTTCTCTCAAATTTTAATTTTTAATGTAGGGCCTACCTATTTATTGAAACTTGAAATTTTGAAGATATCGAGTATCGAAGTATCGAGTATCGAGGAAAAAATCATGTATCGGTATCGAGTATCGAGTATCGAGAAAATCTGGTATCGACCCATCCCTAATTAAAATGAAACAATATTTCATTCTAATACTTCTATGACTCTTGGAAATCATCAATGAAAAGGTGAAGCCCCACCTTTTATCAATAGTGGAGCCATTAAAATCATATTTGTTATGGGTAGACTATTTAGGTAGAAGAGGTTTTCTAGAAATCCTCTTATCAAAATAAATAATCTTACTGAAGCAAATGCTTGAATAAGGAAATATTTTAGGGATGCTTCAGTTGTAAAAATATTATTTCTGTTTGATATAATAGGGATAGATGATAAATTAATTTCTAGGCCTATTCAAACATGATTTATCCTATCACGATAATTCTTTTATTTCAACATTATCATTTAATGTGTCGATTAAAGGGATTGGTTTATAAACACTACATTAGCAGCAAAGCTGATTGGAGAATCATTATTTGACCAGCAAAATATTGCTGCCCAATTCTGATCGGAGATCTGATCTCCCGTTAGCATAGATCGTCGTTTGTGCAACAAGATTGTAACTGATTGCCGATCTAACTCCGGTTAAACTCCCGTCAATCTCTGATCACAATTGATTTGCTTTTCTGCAACTGGCTAAAATTCTATATTTCTTATCTGTTTGTAGAGACACGATTACTCACACAATATATAAACCCATGGCGGACTGCATAGAAAACAGTTAACACAATGATTAGGTCCGTAGTTTATTTCTTCTTTCCTTACCCTGCGATTTATTTGAAATTTAAATTATTCTTCTAATTTTAGTTTAGCCCTTTCAGTACAACAGTAGCCTATAGGAAACATTATTAATTTAAGGGTTAAAGCAATTCCTAAACTATTTATTTATTATACCACACGTAGGCTACAATATACTATGTAAATGCAATATCATAAAATGCTCACAAACAATACATTTCATGAAAACAAACTTAATAATTAAAAAAAAAAAATACAAGCTGAAACAATATTAGTCAATAAAAACAGTAAATAACTGTAACCATGGGTTGGTCCTGAAACCCCTAAAAGAGCAGAAGCTCGTGCAGATTTACATTTTTATGTATTTTACAAGCTAAGCCTGATCTTAAAGCTAAGAAGTAGACGAATTAGCCTAATGTAATGAAAAGGACAAGGGGTGAAAGGCCAAAGCTGAGAATAGTGGTATGTCAAGAGATAAAAATAAAAATAATTATCGTAACTTGATTTAAAATAATGAAAGAGGGAACAGAACCTAACTAAACTCCGTGGCGCTACATCCCAGAAGGGACAAGGCCTACCGCCCGACCGATGCGTCATCGGGGCATGTGGTCAGCATGCCAACACCCACGGCCATTAATGATGGTTTCCATGATCGGAGCCGCTATTTCTCTATCAAGTAGGCTAGCTCCTCAATTTGAATCACGAGGCTGAGTGCACCCCGTTCCAGACCTCCCTACCTTAGAAAAATCCGAGAAAGTACCGGGGATCGAACCCGGGCCGACGGATCTGTAGTCAGCGACGCTAACCACAAGACCACGTCGGCAGTCTGAAAGACAGAACAGGACTGGCAAAAAAATATAATTTAAAATGTTAAAAAAATTAATAGTTTATAATATTTTTTAATTCTAGATGTGAATTGATTTAATTATACCAAATTTAATTTGGAATACTGTATGTATGTATGTATGTATGTATCCATCTATGTGTTCGTTGTAAAAGAACTCTTGACTCTTCTATAACTTGGAAAATGCATATCAAGGAGGCCACGCTTCTAAATTTACTGGTGGGAGCTGGCAATTTTTACGAGAGGCCGTCTTAATATCTCACTCCATTTTATGATGGGCCGAGCGCCCGTGACGTCATAAGGGGTCACCGTAACGCCTTGGAATTCACATTTCACTAGATTACAACCATCTAGAAATTCCCTGCAAAGAAAATAAACACGCTTTTCTGGCCATCTATCCAAAATAAGAAAACCAATTTAGGCTTGATTTCTTGCCTTCCCGAGTTACTAAAATTAAACTAAACTCCGTGGCGCTACATCCCTGAAGGGACAAGGCCTCCCACCCGACCGCTGCGTCATCTGCCGTAGGCAGATGGTACGATTGGGGGCATGTGGTTAGCATGGCGACACCTGCGGCCGTTAATGGTGGTTTCCATGATCGGAGCCGCTACTTCTCTATCAAGTAGCTCCTCAATTTGAATCACGAGGCTGAGAACACCCCGTTCCAGACCTCCCTACTTCAGAAAAATCCGAGGAGGTACCGGGGATCGAACCCGGGCCGATGGATCTGCAGTCAGCGACGCAAATCACAAGACCATGCCGGCGGTCTACTAGGTTCGGGTAAAAATTCCTTAGGGTTCCTGGAGCTTGAGGCTTCCGGATTTTCATACAATTAAAACTTGCAGATGGAAAGCTGTCAGTCACTCACCGTCTTTCCTCCTAGTTAGCTCATGGTAAGGGCCCGGAGTTCAATAACTTTAGCCAACATCTTATTCAAATGATTTTTCTTAACATGAGGAAACGGATGGAAATCACTTGGTATAAAATTAAGACTGTAGGGAGGGTGTTCGAGTTGTCCCCAACCAAATGATGCGACCAGATCTTGAGTTTGTTTGGCTGTGTGTGGCAGGGCATTGTCATTAACCAAAAGGATTCCATGCGAAAGCATTCCACGCCTTTTGTTCTGTATTATTTTCCTTGGTGGGAAAAAAATTTCAACGACGATGATGATGTAAAACAAGAAGTGCAGATTTGGCCTTCATCACAGGCGGCATACAAAAATTAGTTCTCGTGTTGACAAGTGCCTGTATAACGGCGGTGACTATGCGGAGAAGTAGAGTAAAGTGTAAGGTAATGAATGATCATACACAGGATTCTTATGTTTATGACATGTCGTATTTTTATCCTGACCTCCATTCTCGACACAAACATAAATTAAACATGAATTGCATATATGTTATCCTAATCGGACCGTTTTCATCTTGCATATAAAGTCATATTTTGGTCATTTTCATGGTCTTGGTCATATTTCAGCTATAAATTCGGTAAAAGAGAACACTTATGCCATTTTTTCGAAAAAAAAGTCACAAAGATTTTGGTTTTATTGTAACTGAAATGTGAAGGGACAATAACAAGTAATATCACAATTGCCTCTTCCTCCTTGTTTTTATCAAATTCCAAAAGACATGTTTCAAAAATATTTTCAGTTCACATTTGCACATCTGGAAACATTAACAGATTAGAAGTTCTTTACAGTCAGTGATGGGAAAAGAACAAAAAGAAAGTAATTGGGCTGAATTAGAATTACCCGAGAGACATTTTACTTAATTACAATTACAAATTACTTTTTCAAAAAGTAATCAGTAAAATTACAATTACAATTACTTTATAAAATGGCCGTTAGGTTCCTTGTTTTTGGTTTGTTTTGGGCACAAGCCCAAATTATTAACGAACAAACAAAAAACACATCAATGAGAATATTTTCGGAAACACTGAGTAACTTTTGTTAACTCTAATTTGGATATTAGTTGCAAAAACAGTAATGATGACGATACAGCAAACGAGAATGATACTAATACTAACGAATACTAAATTGTAACCATTACAATTATATTTCCAGAAGTAAATTACAAGTAGAAATGACATTTTAAAAAAATATTGATTACAAATAAATGGGGCCAAAAAAGGAATTATTAGGTACTGTAATCCGATTACTTTTACTCAATTACTTCCCATCACTGTTTACAGGTAATACTGTAAACCACCTGTCAAATTGTTAAAAATCGCAATCTCCATGTTTACAAATGAGAAAGTGATGGTGGAGTCCCATACGAGATTTGTACCTCCCATCTTGTTGCCATCTAGATGAATACGATATGAGTAATAAGTGGGAAGTGATAGCCCGATATTGGAAGTGATAGAGGAAGCTTTGTGAACATTCGGACGCAGCCAGGGTGGTGGTAATTAAGTTGGCCAGCCTGGACAGGCTGCTTGTGCCTGACGTCGCGTCACTTGCAGGCACTCTCAACAACCCCCCCCCCAACTCCGCACCCGCAAATTATAATGTGGCCCAGCCCTTCCCACCTTTATCTAAACCACGCCACCCCAATGTCCATTTGTCAACTTTTTAAATGCCAAAGTTTATCATTCAGAAAAACAAACATATTTGATTTTTAAAAAATATTTTTTTACTTTCTCCACCTGCACAAAAGTATGCTATATGTTGAATCTATTAAAATTACTTTTTGCACGACTTAACTAATTAGTGGTACTTACGAATGTTGTTGCCGTGGATCGTAAGTTGACATTCCCACACGCAATCTTGTTGCTATGTGCGGTAAGAGTTTCCGTGCTGTTATGAATATTACGCCACACCTCATAATACAAGCCATGGACAAGGCCCCCCAGGACAAATATTCGGTTCCCATAACAACAAACACATGCTAATCACTTTCTGAAATAAACATCTATCTTCAAGAATGTATAAACATAATATTTTCAGGTAATATCACAATTAATATAGTTAAATTGATATAAATAATCATCGCGCAAAAAATAGCATGCAATGCTCGTGCCGTAAGCGCATAACAGATCTCGGAAAATTGAAAAAACTATTTCCTTGATCCGTATGCATCGTTTACGGCACTTGTGTCGCAATATACTATACAGTAATGTTCCCAGCCTGCTCATCTTTAGATTAATACTACACATCAAAACAAAACATCAGCAACAAAACACTGATATTTACGGTCATAATACGAGGGAGAATCAAATGAAGACCGCAATTAATTTCTTTCCACTATTTTACTGCAGGAAGAATGCTTGCTTGTACATTATTTTTCTACTTAGTCCCCTCCTAGTTCAATGAACTTACGCCATTGGATAGCAAGAGCTTCGATACCTCATGAGAATAATTATTTTGTTTGACGCTGCAGTCACTCTTGCACCATCGATTGGACGTCTTCATCAAGATTTGAACTTGTGCCCTCCATGAAGATCCTTTAACGGACCGAAGATGTGGAAATCTGATGGTGACAAAGCGAAGGGGGTTGCTGAGAGCAGGTGTTTCGTTTCAACATGATAACGCCCGTTCTCATGCTGCTCGTGCAACCATGAAAACCATCGACGAAATATGCTTCAAGTGCTTCCCACATCTGCTATACTTGCCAGGATCTTAGGTTCTCCGTGCCGCTACTCTTACCAATTGAGCTACCATGGCAACGTGCTGGTACAACATTAAATTCTCCAACCGACTCACATGTTCTGGTATACCTCCAGGCGTTCTCAATATAACAATCCAGTGGCGATTTACATCTTGTAAGTACTTCAAGGCCCGGGCTTCATAGCTAACCATTTGTAGGTCACAGTGGAATCCCGGCAATGGCATTGAATTTATCAGTCCGACTTAACCTTTCCACCTTAGCCTACACACGGCCAGTGTGAAAGAATTGTTATTCCATCTTCATTTCACACTGTTACAACGACAGCTAGGAAAAACTATAGCTTTTGACGGTAAACAAAATCATTTTTTTTTTATGTAGGCTGAAAGATAGCTCGAATATATATATATATATATATATGTGTGTGTGTGTAATCAAATAACTGATTAAATAAGGGCAATTTTTTGCATTTTTTTCTTTATTTCAATTTTTCGTCATTTTCAAGAGATGGGTAACATTTTTGGCAATTTTTAGATAATTTTCGGCATTTTTAGATCATGTTTCAGTGGAGGTAGAGAGGTTTCCATATATGAATGAATGATTTATTCTTGTATCTGGAGTTTTAAAAAAGATCACCCCTGGTGTAACAAAAAGTTTCTTCATGTACAAATCGTTCCTCTCAGACAACAGACAATCGATTTTAATTTAGAATTTCCACTAAGTGAAATCATTTATAACGCACTGCCATCCATTAAATTGTTTTTAGAACTTCATTACTTTAAAAAAAAAAGTAATAGGCCTAATGGTAAATTTATTGGTCACTTTTTAAAAATTTCGTGTGATTTTTTACTATTTTAGTTCATAAATGCATTTTTTATTTTGTATTTTCCCCGTCATTAAATGCCTTGCCCTAGTAATCAATATGTCCGCCGGCGTGGTCTTGTGGTTAGCGTTGCTGACTACAGATCCGTCGGCCCGGGTTCGTTTCCCGGTACCTCCTCGGATTTTTCTGAGGTAGGGAGGTCTGGTAGGGGTGCACTCAGCCTCGTGATTCAAAATTGAGGAGCTACTTGATAGAGAAGTAGCGGCTCCGGTCAAGAAAACCACCATTAACGGCCGTGGGTGTCGGTATGCTGACCACATGCCCCCCAATCCTGCCATCTGCCTACGGGAGATGACGCAGCGGTCGGGTGGTCGGCCAAGTCCCTCCAGGGATGTAGCGCCACGGAGTTTAGTTTTAGTAATCAATATTGTGATGGCAAAGTGCAACAAATATTTTTCTAACCTTTTCCGAGTTGCTAAACTATTTAAGCCAATGAATGTTTACAATCCTCAAAATGTAGGACATCCCAGATTTTCAGAGAAATTCCTCCCGGACCCCGGACTTATGGTTAAAAATGCAGGTCATGTCCGGGATTTTCCGGACGTCTGGTAACCCTACTAATTCCCTTCTTGTGCTCGTTTTCTCTTCCACATGGATGCCTGCACTGGTTCTAATGAAAGTTATCCAGAGAGATCGTCAATTATATCTCCTTACGGAGTTTTCCTATTCTCCGTAGTAATTGCAAGTATGAGTAGCTGATATTCTGCCGTTTCCGTTTCAACTCTCACATTCAAATGCTAATGAAATCGAATTGTCTCCGGAGATGACAAAAAACACACATTATTCATTTTCAACACTGCAAAGGGAAGCTTGTTAAAATTACTCAGTGAAGGAAAGCAAGACTTGACATTCCTTTAACCGTTGTTTTGTTTGCAATAGATGAGCTTTTAAAATGGAAAGGATAAAGGGTTTAGGGAGGAGACAGCCCTTAGCTCGGAGTATTGTAATTGAATTGTACTGTTCTGTACTGTATATTGTAACATTATTATCGGAGCGGGGACTAAAGGGTGAAGCATAAACTGATAAAAAAAAAAAGTCCATCCTGAAGCGTGTTCTAAGAGATGGTACGTTCGATTGACATGAAATTTTAAAATTAAACACATGACTTTATAAGCCAGATTATGACAAAACCCGCGATTTTAAATTTTCAAAAGGGGCGCCAAAATCAACATAAAAATATTTGGTTCTAACGCGAGTTGTAAGCGACGTCATATTTGATTGACACTAATTTTTAAATACAGTCAACCCTCGATACAGTGCCACCATCCGTTTTCTAACATTTAGAAGCTCAAAGCTAGGGGGGCACTAAAACGAAATGGCATGATACAGTGCTGTATTCATTTACTGTACTGTATTGTGAAATAAAAATTAAATATAAGGTAAATATAGAACTTTAGCACAAAATAAAATACTGTAAAGTAACTCAATTTATTACGGTATATTCCAATGCTATAGTACACAAAGAGGATGAAAATCATGTAAGTGATTAACTATAACTGAGTAACTGTAGTGTAATGTTTAACAGCTGAATGGACAATGGACTAAAAGAAGTGAAAGTTTGGAATGTCTCATTGTATGAAGGGCTCTTTCTACCTGCTCCAACCTCACGCATGCTGTCTGTCCGACTTCTTAACATTCCACCGCACCATATTTACAGTTAGTGGCAGGGGAACACTCACTTTTTGGAAATACAGTACAGAATGTTTCTTAATTATCTTAGTAACATTCAAGCCAGTTTTAAAGAATTCTGTAACTGAAAAAAAATCACTGCAAGGTTTATTTTGTAGAATCTTGTTTTATATTCACTGGCACTAAATGAATTGGCACAGTAACGAGGTTTCTTATGTATTTTATATGGGAGAAGATCCGTTCACTTGCATTTATTGGCGCTGTGCGAGGGTGGCACTGTAAAGAGGGTCATTATATCGAGCGTTGACTATATTTAACTAACCCACTGTGATCCTAGGAACCAAAGGTGTGGAAAAGTGACTGTCCAAAATCTGGCGATTATGGCGGATGTCGTCGACGGTTTTCATTGTTGCACGAGGAGCATGAGGGCGGACGTTATCATGTTGAAGCAAAAACACCTGCACTCAGCAATCTCTTTCGGTTTGGCACTATCGGATTTCCACATCTTTGGCCCATTGCACCTTGGAGGGCGGAAGTTCAAATCTGATGAAGACGTCCAATCGGCGGTGCACGAGTGGCTATAGCATCAACCAACATAATTTTTCTAACGCTGTATCGAAGCACTTCCTATCTGATGGCTTAAGTGCGTTGAACTAGGAGGTGACTAAGTAGAAAAATAATGTACAAGCAAACATTCTTCCTGCAGTAAAATAGTGGGAAAAATAATTGCTGTTTTCATTTGATTCTCTCTCGTAAATTTTTTCCTTTGCCTGAGAGCTAGGAGGAAGCTAAAGAACGGACTGAGTTGGTGAAAACTCGTTTGGTAGGCCTACAAAACATACGTATTAACGGGAGCACACAGCTTTATCATTGCTCATTGGTCGTACACACATTTACGTCACTGGAAATGTCAAACATTTTTTCCTATTAATTTGTATTGTATTGTTAGAACGTAACCACTAAACTTTGGCTAATCCACGTTGCAAATGGTCTGCAGTGAAGTGGCGTGGAGTGGATAGCATGAAGGGCCACTTCACCTCTTGCAACAAAAACAGAGCTGGGGAGCTCCCACCAGAGGGCAGGCGAGGCAGTCAGACCTGTTCTGTTCACCGGATGTGTCGGGAAGAGACACACTTCCTTGAGAAAGCTGTGGGCGCGATGATGACAGCTGGACAACACAGGATCATCCCATGTCATTAGTTTCATGTTTCCTGCCTCACTGGGGCCCAGAGGGGACTCGTACTCTAAATCTAGTATTGTGTATAGAAAAAAGCATATGCTATCATATCACTTGAAACGACAAAAAAGGGGAGTTAATTTTTCACCATTTTAAAGTGTATGAGAATTATTTTTCTTAAACTATTATACTGCCGGTTGTATTATACCGATGTGAAATATGGTCGCTTACACTTCGGGAAGAACATAATGTGAGAGTATTCGAAAACAGGGTGCTTAGGAAAATATTTGGGCCTAAGAGGGATGAAAATGGGAACTGGAGAAAACTGCATAACTACGAGCTTCATGACATGTACTCTTCATCGGATATAGTAAGGGTAATTAAATCACGGAGGATGAAATGGGCTGGACATGTTGCACGCATGGGGGAGGAAAGACATATCTCAAAAGTATTGACTGGGAGACCCGAAGGGGAAAGACCACGTGGAAGACCTAGACGAAGGTGGGAGGAAAATATTAGGATAGATTTAAGGGAAGTAGAACTTGTGAGGGATGATTGGATGAAGTTAGTACAGAATACGGTTGAATGGGGGGATCAGGTAAGCGCAGCAATGAAACTTCGCGTTCCATAAAATAGATAATATTCATTTAGCTTGCTTAGGAATTGTCTACTGCCGTCGAGTAAGTATGTAAGTATACAGTCGAAAATAAAAGAAGCATTTTTAACGGCAGATGATATTAATTAAAAGTAGAAAATTACGTAACTCCAGGGTTACAAACCTTGATTGCTTTACATGGAAAACACTCTATAATTAAGAATAATTGCACGTTATTATTAAATAGACTCAGTCTGATACAAACTGAAAACGTTAGAAATCATTAAGTCTTTTTAAATTTCTCACGGTGATTCATTGATTACATAGGTGGATGGAAGGGGATCATGAATGCGCACCTAAATGGGAAAACAGAATGATTTGGACGAAACTCACCATGCTGTTTTTCTTGGGGGGGGGGGGTCTATTAGAATCTGAGGTCTTACTTCCCCGGCCGGAGCACTCTAATAGCGAAATGCACCACGAAACCAGGTTTTTAGATTTTTAATTGTCAATCGTTTTAATAATAAGTGTTTGTGCATGATTTGGGTAAGGTTCATTAATCTGAGGTACGTTTTAATCCATTCATTTAGAATCTGTATGCCCATATGGCAGCACAAGATTCGTTTTGTTCGTTATTTATTTATATTTACCACGTAAAACAATACAATTGAGAATAAAATCAGGTAAACTGAAGTAATAAAGTGCCAGATGGAGTTAATAGGTCAATATCTGAAAACTTATGCTTTATATTCATACTCCTAGACGAAGCCTTGTATTATTTACTTCATAATTATGTCATGCTTTTGTTCAATCAGCAACAATTGCAATTATGAAATGCAGAAAATAAATTATAACGAACCGTTTTTCACCCATAACTCGCGAACGAGAGTGAAAATAAAAAATCCAGCTTCGAGGAGCATTCTCCCACCCTTCAGTCCATCTATGTTTAAAATTTCAGATCTCTGCGTTCAGTAGGGTGACCTTTTCTAAGATGTCAGAAAGGAGGACACACATCTTCGGTAATCTAGCATATAGTAATATAATAGTATAACTTCGGGCATGGACGGCTGGACAGCAGATATTACATGGCATAAGCCTGACTAATTTTACTTAATAACTGCATTTATATAAAATAAATGATTATACACTGCGGAAAGGGATTTTCATCTCTATTTATGAATGTACAATACAATGCAATACGGCCAACGCCACGTACTGCACCAAACAAATGATAGTACGCTATCATCGTATGGACAAGCGTGCCAACCCTAGGAATAGATTCCTTGGCAGGAACGTACGGGAAAATACAAATTTTATTAATACGCTTTACCGATCCATCAGAGTCTCGAAAAGGGGGACAAATCAACGTCCGGCATAAAGCCGCGCCGGATGGAGGACTGCTTAGCCAAAAGCCTTACAGTCCGGCCAGTAGATTTCGCTAGGCATCACGCACGGACAAACAGACAGAAAGACAGACATTTCCTTTTATTATTATAGATAGATAAAGCAATACTCAGTAGCAATGCAGAGACCCTCTAGAAGGCAACGAAACTTCCCCAGGAAAGTCATATCACACAAACGTGCGCGCAGATGTTTACCTCTCTTCCATGGATATGACATTTTAAATGCCTCCCCCACCCCCTTAATGTAAGAAAGAGAATGTTGTATATACAGAGTACAGTGCGTAATGTGGCCACTCATATGGGGGCTCCAGCTGGATGATAATGAAATGATAATGGGACGAGGCAAACCACCGCAATCCCCCGAGGGCCCATCCGGGATCGAACCCGGGCCGCTAGCAGCTGCTGTTACACTCGATTAGATATGTGAGTAGTGATTAAAATAACTGTTTGGATTATCATAACAACATTACCCTGGCGACATTAAATTTTAGCCTGCTGTCTCCCTGTACGGGTATTTTCTGGTAGCATATTTGTAAGCATTACAAAAAATAAACGATTAAAAATAATTAAGCCAAACACAAAGAAGATAAGTTTGTAAGGCATTTTAAGGGAAAATGGGACTAAAGTTTTGGTAAAATAATGGCATTCATTAGGACACAAGTATATTTATGAAACGAGCGTGAAAAGTGTCACAATTTTCATACGAGTGTCTTAAGGGGAGGCATACAGCCTTCGGTGAAATTCATAGGTAAGAAATAGGTGAATTTCATCATTGTTCTCAGCAATGAATTGCTCTACAATCTTGAAATTTGACATACTCTTCATTGACTACTTCTACAATTACATACAATTTTCAAAATTATTCAAACTGTTGCAGTTACTTGTAATTATTGTTTCAAAATGGTAGTTTGAAAAACAATAACAGTACTTAAGATACTGTAACGCATCATGTAATAAACGTACAATAGTATGGTCGAACAGAAATTAATTATCGTTTTATTACGATAAAAAGTTGCATGGATTTTCATAAATAACCTTAATATCAATGACGAGTTCGCCATAACCTTCGCATCAAGATGTTTGACATAGTTCCTGTCTTCTATGCTAGTAGGCTAGCACATGCACAGGCTAGTATATCAATAAGAGGAAGTGTTTCGACATATATTGATATACAGTGAGTCCATTTTATGAGGAAACCTCGCATCACTGCCGCATTGGCGCGCTAGCATTGTAAAAAGCATAGACCCTACAAGCGGTTAGTTGCTTCGGTGTCTTGTAGTGTCTTGTAGTGAGACGCTTGTCTATTGTTGTGTGTTACGTAAGACAATAATCGAAAATGTATACGGTTGAACAGCGAATTTATTTGGTGGAATGTTACTTATTGAGAAATAACCATAGAAGGCGCGTTCGGAGATTTTCTCGTAAATATCCTGACTGTACCATCCGTACAAAATGGTGAGTAATAAGCCTCTACATGTAGGCCTATTTTGATAATAAATTGGTTGAGTTATTCTATTTTGTATTGTTTCTAAAGCCTTGATTTGCCGATTTGCCGGTAGTAACGGAACACGGTCCCGGCCGGTGCAAGCGCAACAGCGGGGAAAGTGTGAGCAGGAGCAACGCTGTTAAAAAGTTTCCGCATAAAATGGATTCCCTGTATTTTTATATATCGATAGGCCTATATTGATATCGATGCAAAATTTAAATACTGATACTTCGATAGCGAAAAAAAAATCATTTTTTCTGCCAGTTTTTCACTCAACTCTCGAACGAAAGCGAAAATCGAAAATCCGGCTTAGAGGTACATTCGGCCACCCTTCAGTCCATCTACGTTTAAAATTTCATATCTCTGCGTTCAGTAGATTTCGCTGGGAATCGCGTACAGACAGCAGACTCTTATTATATAAATAAGATATTATTTGAGAAGGAACTTACCAGGCACTAAGCGTCAGGATTTTCTGATCGATTTGAATGAATCCAACTATCTCAGCCATCGTCGCGTCGATTGTTGGTGAGCTATACTCTGGTTATTCATTGCATGGCCAGGCGGCTTCCTTTCGTTAGGAGGAAATGTTTGTTGACAGCTCAACCCATGTTCTTTGTTTTACCGCACCAATCAGCAAGTTACCCCAGCCAATCAAAATCTAAGAATGTCCTGTGGCGATTTTGACAGCAAGTCGTCTACTCCGCGTGGAGTGAAATGCCCAGTTGCAAGATCTAGTTACAGTAAACACTGACACGTGTGAATTGAATAAAGCGAAGGAAGAACTGAGGTCAGTGATAACAATGAGAGAATATTGCAACGTTGCTTTTGTTTTGGGTAGCGGAAGCTCAAGACCGATTTAGTCAGATCAATTAACATAAAGAAACACCGAAACCTTTGAAGCCGCCTGGCCATCCAATAAGTAACTGCACTATATAGTGCAGTTACTCATTGGATGGCCAGTCGGCTTCAAAGGTTTCGGTGTTTCTTTATGTTAATTGATCTGACTAAATCGGTCTTGGGCTTCCGCTATCCAAAACAAAAGCAACGTTGCAATATTCTCTCATTGTTATCACTGACCTCAGTTCTTCCTTCGCTATATTCAATTCACACGTGTCATTGTTTACTGTAACTTGATCTTGCAACAACGCTTTCACTCCACGCGGAGTAGACGAGTAGCTGTCAAAATCGCCACAGGACATTCTTAGATTTTGATTGGCTGGGGTAACTAGCTGATTGGTGCGGTAAAACAAAGAACGTGGGTTGAGCTGTCGGCAAACTTTTCCTCCTAACGAAAGGAAGCCGCCTGGGTATGCAATGAGTAACTGGACTATACCAGCCCCAACGTTTCCACAGCAATGTTGCAGTCTTCATCAAGGCTGGAAATTTATTGAGGGCTGATGACTCACTAGCAATCGACGCGGCGCCTCCCGGACGGTCGAGAGATAGTTCTGAATCTATGATACCAACCGCGGAAGCCTACGAATCTATCATGAATCAACCTTAGAGTTACTAAGTACCATGCTTCCTGAGACTACGTGACATAAAAAGACAGTGAAAATAATCAATCTCACGTTTGACTAAACACTGACCCTGTCTTCAGAAATCAGCGTAAATGGAACCAAGCAGCTCTGACCAATACAATGGCAGACGACATAAAATCCGAATAGAATTAACCTTATACTTTAACGTCGTTTCCGGCCGCTTTCTACTCTTTTACTTCTTAGGCTAAGCCTACAAGATTTTACAATAGCTCACTTCTAAACAAAGACCCTAATGATGGGTTTTAGATAATGAAGGATCAAGCTGGGCGTGAAAAGTAGGATAAATTTTGTTCTAGGAATGTTTTCTTCTAAATAAATGGCGTTATTAAGTGCCAGAATGGTTCTGCCTAAGATTACATGGTGGACAGGAAAAATGTATGTCCGTCTATCTGTCCATGTGTATGTACGCGCGATAACTCGAATACGCCTTATCAGATTTTCATGAAACTTATACGCACTTATAACGTCCACAGGAAGAAGCCTATTGATTTTGGACCAAATCGGTTGACCGGTACCAGAGTAACGCCGAATTAACGGTTTAATAATAGCAAATCATCAGCATACCACAAAGGAGCGTGGCCAACTCGTTGACATAATGTGTGACTTGATACAAATTGACATAAATTGTTTGCCCACTTCCAGATGAGCCAGAAACTTGAAATTTGCTATCGTTATAGCTTATAGCTTTTAACCAACGGAAATATTCCAAAATATTCTATTTTTAATTTTTACCCCCTAAAAAATCCTAAACGACGGACGCAACTTTAAGGTCTGCGTAGACCTTCTTGGAGGCTTATAGTAGCTAAATGGTAGGCCTAAGTCGTATAAAAAACCCGCTGCAGCAACAGTGAGGAATTTTGCGAGGTCTACAAGTCCTGTTCTATGACACTTTGTCGTATTTCCATCCGTTATACCTTAGACTGACTTAGATTCTTTGATGTTAAGTACATTTTGTATAATTTCCTTACTTTATGTAATTTTTAACACACATAGGGTAGATAGAATCGCAAAATTTTGTCAGGAATATTGGCACGTACAAAAGCTATAATCGGAAACTAGTACTAGTTTATAAGGTCGGAACACTTGGAATTTGATCACTATCTCGAAAAACTATTTTCAATTAATATTCACATAAGTATTGCCACATGTTTTTCCCTATCGAAAAAAAAAACACGAGTATGCAGTAAATAACAGAATCTCGGGGAAAAACTAGACTTTGTTTCGTTCTTTCTAACTTTTCTTCACACACACTGAGCGTCGCAATATACTATTAATTAGTTGTAAATTAGGGGTACGCCGTAGCGTAGTGGTTGAGGCGCTGCTCTGCAAACCTGAAGGTCGCGGGTTCGATCCCCGATGAGGTCGTTGGAGTTTTTCAATTGGCCTAATCCTATGGCCCTGGGGTCGACTCAGCCTCTACCAGAAATGAGTACCAGGAGCAATCCTGGGGTAAAGCGGCCCACACCTTACCACCTTCATGTGCCGATGTCTAAAATTCTGGGAGCCTCAACCTCCTGGAACCCTCTGGGCCTCCATGGCCTGTAATAGGGAATACTTTACTTTACTAGTTGTAAATTAGAACAAGTATGAATTCAAAAAATAGGTAACGTCACGGAAAAAAATTATCGTATATATGTTTGTTAGATAACCATTTACTTTGTAAAGAAGGGCGCTTGTAGTGTATTACTTAAGAGCTGTTATGTTTACGACTAGAAATGGGCATTCTACATACGGCGATAGCTACAAAACCCCAGGCAGGTACGAAGGCTCATAAAAAGCGTAACGTCTTCACAAACTAGGGATTTCTCTTCTTTAGATGTTTCCTAAGTGCCTTGATGCTAGACAACCCCTCTTACATATTCAACTTGCAAATCCCTGTACGGATCCGGACATCTGTTGTGAGGCATGGCTGGAAACATTACGAAATTATAATAAAAAACATTTTTCACAAACTTCTCTCACTCTGGAACCCCTTTTTAATCTATAGTGCAACAGTGGAACTACTAAAATGAGTGTAATCAACTTCTTTGTTTTGTAATAATAATAGGCCTAATAATAATAATAATAATAATAATAATAATAATAATAATAATAATAATAATAATAATAATCTCAAAAATATTAAAGGGGAGACTCGAAGGGAAAATACCATTTGGAAGACCTAGACGTAGGTGGGACGACAATATTAGGATAGATATACCAACAATAAAAATTTTAAGGCTATAATACTTTGAAATAAAATTTAACTACACAGTCACAATTTGGGCATCAAAATGTTGACAAAATTATCAATTAAACTCGGCGGTGATTCCTAGAAAAATTATCACTCATCGCGTTCTGCTGGGAATGATGATCTATAGTGTTTTACAGATGACAAACAGTTTGTCCATCTCATTTGCTTAGATACGCGGTCCAATCACAGACGGCGAGACGGAGGGAAGACTCTTACTGCTAGCGGCTCTTCGTAAGCTCCTACACGTGATTGGCGGTGAAGGAATCTGCTTCTCATTTGAAAAATACTGTAACTTAATTCAGTGTTACCAGTTCCAATGCTTATTTGGTGTAGTTACATTCTGACGGGGAAATTTAATTCCGTTGTCAGAATGTTGGTAATATGTCAAGATTCGATTAACGCAATCGTTCAATGGAACTAATCACTGAATTGAACGAAGAATGATTGAGTTTTGTAACGGAAGCGTTCATTATGATCGCATATAACTTATTTACAGACAACCTTCCTTTTCATTCGGAGGAGAACAGAAGCAATTAATTTTCTAGACTGACGCTATTCGTTATGGAGCAATCCAATCAAGAACTTACACAGACGGCTTTGAACGTGTGCTACATTGTTTCAGCATTAATTGCGGTCGTTAGTTTCTCTCCAACATACATGCATGTACTTTGTTTACCTTATGAAAAGGAATACCTGAATGAATGGATGGATGGATGAAACAGCAAACGGGTGCAAGCTCTTTATCTCCATCTACACTTTGTGATGGCACTATAGGTGGAGAAGCACCTTTAAGCTGGAACCTAAAGCCCTAGGGAGTTTCACCAGCTGCTCGAAGCATGAATCATTGGTTGTTGAATACCTTCCGTGCTTTTTAGTGATAACGACTAAGATCAGGATTTTTAGGCTTTCATAAAAGGTATTTTAGCCTTTTATTTTCGTGGAATAGCCCTTTTTAGGCTTTTAACAAACGATTTTAGCCGTCTTAATAAAACATTTAATGAACACTAATATTAACACCGAAAATTGTATTAGCCTATAATTTTGACACTGTTATACTAGTTTTTAACAAAATAACAAGCAACTATTCCTTATATCGGCACTCGAAAAATAGCACAAACAATTGAAATATTTACCCTTTAATGATAGAATTATTATTCAATACACCACTCAATTCACTTCCGATCTACAAAAATAAGTGGACTAGAGTGTCACGAATTTGCTCTTTTAATACACTTCTGTCGTCGGTCACATATACATTGTTAATTGCAGTGCGTTGTATAAATTTATGTTTATTATGTCTTTTCTAAAAATGCATAAATTTACATATTTACTTTCCTTTGCATTAATTACAAAAACCTATTTAAAAATCGTGTTTTTCTGCAAAAGTTCTCTTTAGCCCCTAGTTTTTCAGTAAAAGTCCTCGTTGGCCCCTTTTAGGCCTTTCAGTCCGATTTAGCCCTTTTTAGGTTCTACGAGATTCACATATTCGGAAGCAAGGGGGCATGAAACGGAAAAATACGTTAAAATGTTCTAATTCGGAAGCTGGGGAAAAATAGATTAAAACCTTCAAATCTGGGCCCTACTAATGACGTATAAATTCACCACAAAAATTGCATAAAAGCACAATAATTAGATTAATAAAGTAATGATTTATATTAAAATGTGGGGATTTTAATTCTGTTAGCCTATATGGTTGTCGTTCCTGGAAACCAGCCATTTCTCTGAAATTTTTCATGTTTAATGCACACTTACTTACTGATGATTTTACTTGAATATGTACAAAACATATATTCAGCACTAAAAGGTTAACAAATTAACATTTCGTTGCGTATAATAATTCGTGTGCACTTATGTGCTTAACTTACATTAATATTATTGCCTAGTATTTATTTTTTATTTTTTTACTGACTTCAATTTGTTTTTATTTATCTATTAGATTAACATTTCTCAGAGTGGTCTTCAGAACTCGTGGTTTCGACTTATTTGTGGTCAATTTATTGCTGGTACCTATTTCATGTTTAAGGAATTGCTTACGAAAAAAAACACGAAAAAAAAATATATTATAGAGTTTAGACTAAAAAGTGTTTCTTTAAAGCCAACAATAATAGCAGTGTAATAACAATAACAGCAATACCAATAAAATTAACAGTCACCTAAATACATAAAACATAACGTTAGCCATCGGTTTGACAATGGAAAAAAGTGTCTATAGCCTAAGTTAAGAAAAAAAGAACAGTTGAGCCCATAAAACTAAACTAAACGCCGTGGCGCTACATCCCTGGATGGGCTAGGCTAACAATCCGACCGCTGAATCATCCACCATAGGCAGATGGCAGGATTTGGGGGCAAGTGGTCAGCATGTCAACACCCACGGCCGTTAATGGTGGTTTTTATGACCGGAGCCGCTACATTTTTATCAAATAACTACAGTGACATAAGCAAGGCATAAATTGCTATGAATTATTCAATTTTTTAAAGAGCTATATTTATTTTCAGGGCGCTGTGCTCTTTGGACCGAGAAGTTTGTGAAGCCCTGAAAAAAGCCATAGGATGATATCGACAGAATTATCGCGATTGTTTTTCGCGGTGTGGCCACTATCGCTACATCTCTTAACACCTATTTGCTGCTGATAAGCTCGATATGCTGTGTGCTGGAATAGATATGAGTGCAGTACAGTCCGGTTCAATCGTAATCACCTATATCCGAAGCAAAATTATAATTTTACTGGTTTTTATAATCTTTAGAGAGGGCCGGAGACCGAACCCCCTTCTCTCTTCCCTGCAGATGCTCTGCCATAGAGCTACTACCATGAAGCATAGGCGTACCGAGGGGGTTGTACTATTTATTTCATTATTGTGATATGTCACCTTTTTTAAAAATCTGCTTATGAATTACTTAATATGAGTTTAAAGCGTGGGAAGCTTAAAACTCGTTATTGTGCATCTTGATTTTCAAAATTTTCCGGGGGTAGGACCCCGGAACCCCCCTCTCCAGATGTTATAACCCCCCCCCCCCCATATGGTCGGCCTGGTTACGCCTATGCCATGAAGTACCAATGGTGAAAATTGTTGCAAATTTAGTGTTTTATGGGAAGAACATAATCTGAGAGTGTTCGTAAACAGGATGCTTAGGAAAATATTTGGGCCTAAAAGAGATGAAAATGGGGACTGGAAAAAACTGCATAACGACGAGCTTCATAACCTGATTTCTTCACCGGATATAAGTGTAATTAAATCACGGATGATGAAATGTGCTGGACATGTAGCACTCATGGGGGAGGAAAGACATATCTCAAAAATTTTGAATGGGAGACCCGAAGGGGAAAGACCACGTGGAAACCCCAGACGTAGGTCGGGGGAACAATATTAGGATACATTTAAGGGAAATAGGATTTGCGATGGATGGTTGGGTGGAGTTAGCGCAGAATAGGGTTGAATGGCGGGCTCAGGTAAGCGCGGCAATGAACTTTCGGGTTCCATAAAATAGATAATATTCCTTTAGCTTGCTGAGGAATTATCTAATGCCATTGAATAAGTAAGTATGCGTTAAAAATAAAAACGGCCATGTTTTATAACTTCAAAGATTCAAAACAATAATAATAATAATAATAATAATAATAATAATAATAATAATAATAATAATAATAATAGCTTACCTCTTCTAATTCTCTAGAAGCGAATAAAATATACTGTACAACTAGTAGACCTGAAGTTGTAATCTTAGCGAAACGCATTTATTTGAATTACTGCAGAGCATCAGCATGATATATTGTAAAGTTCTTAAGATGTTTAATGTTACCAATGAGATTGTAATAGGCCTAATAATTTATTACTATTACTTAAGTGCATAACATCAGACGATGAAAAGTTACTGCATAGCCTCTCATGACATTAAAATGTTTTGAAAGATTGTGTCTACATTTACGAAACATGCTATACATCTGCATAACGATATGGCATGAATTAGCCTACTACATAGCTTCCTATGATAATAACCTGAGCTGCAATTGAAATGATATTGGTATAAGAGCAAATAACATAAGTGCATAACAACAATACGATAAAAAGGGTCACTGCGTAGCCTCCTATGATTATAATTTATAACGTAAAGTGCTCAAAAGGCTGTGACTACGATTATTAGGATCAAGAAGCGAAAGAAATCTACTCTTATACAATTCAACGGCCCTAAATAGCGTGCTTGCTCGCCCGCTTCGTGAGACATCGGGTATACTCGGCGATGTTCGTCTCTCGCAGTCTAAACTTTCATGACGACTACAAAATTAGGAAGGAAAACCTTTCTTTATTACATAAGGCCTAAGTGAATGAACACAATGAACAAATATTCTAATTTTATTTTTACTTACAATTTTCATAGCTCTGAACCACAAACATTTTTAATAATCTACCAGTGTAATTTTCTTAAAAATCCTGGAGTCAATTAATAATGGCGGGCGAAGCCGGGGGCAACAGCTGTAAAATATTGATGGTTTTATCTCTTGAAATATCGCTGATAATAATAATCCAAACAAACCATTCCTTCCCTTGAAACATTGTATAATTTCTGAAAATTACACTGAATTGATAAAATAAAATTCACATCATATTCATGTCAATAAACAGCTGAGAAACAATACGTATTATGTGTTTACAGGTTCTTTGGAACTGCATAATCGATTCTGATATAGTTTTCACAGGGGGCGCTTTCATTTCGTGGAATATACTCTAAAGCAGGAATTTTAGCTGTTTCATTAATTATTAATGGCTTAGTTTATGAATGATTCGCGTGCAAGTGTTAATAAATATAATGCTTTAATAATTATTATACTCTTAATTTTTAAAGGAATTATCGTGGCGAAGACACGGGCACCTCCTAGTTACATACATTATGCACAAAAACAATATGATAACGGTTATTGCAAAGCCTACTATGACATAATGTAAAATTCTCGACGATTATTGGAATTCAATACTCAAAAGAAATTACACGTATGCATAACAATATGGTTTGAATTACCGCATAGCCTCCTATAACATATTTTAAAATTCTTTAAAGACTCTGACTGCGATTATTGCAATCAATACAGGAAACAAATTACACAGACCGTAACGACAGTGTGATAAAGAGTTACTGTATAGCCTCCTATGATATAAAAATTTACACATAAGCTTAATATTACGACATAAGCCGCTATGACGCATCGTTAAAGTTCTAAGGGGCCGTGACTGGAATTAACTGGGATGAGGTATAAAGGGATAGTGAGTGTTCCCACCCCGGGTTGCACAGCTTCCTTCTGGAGCTGGGCTATGCCTGCACCCGCGCGCGGCTAAACCAATAATGAGCAGTACATCCCTAATACTGCCGTCACAAGACTTGAACTCGCCCGGCCATTGCGCATTCTGTTTAAACTCGATGCTTATTTTTCCAGCTTGTCACGACGTCTGGACATCCAGCGTCATATTATTACAGCAGTTGTATCCAGAGGAACGGAGTCAATATTCTGCAAATACAGGATGTGATTAGCTACTGCAGATACACTGATTGAACCGCTTTAAATATCCTTTGCATTTAATCTGGTGTAGATTCATCGAAATCCAGTGGTCCAGTTGTTGGTTTTATGCGTTCACCTCATTTATACTGAAAATAACAGCTATATTTGTATAAAACATTTCAAGAATTCAAGTTGAATATAAGTTAACAAAATATGATTTGTATTTAATATAAATACAACGCAATAATTTACAATATACATCATGTTTATATTATAATTAGGGCAAGGTTTTAATGACGTAAAAAAAGATGCAATTTTTTTTTTAAATTCTGTTATTTCTTTTAATTAGATTTTTTACAAGCAACTAGTTCATTTTAGAGTGCAATTTAATGGGGAGACTGTTTTATTCAAATTTACAATATAAAACACTTTTATTTTGTTACTAAGGAAGTAAGTAAATTAATACTACTTGGACACTCTTTGTGAAAAATACTATTATTTCCCAACTGGCATAGGCCTACTCTTAAAATTTCCCTTAGCAAATATGTGCCATTTAATGCAAAATAACAAAAACATATTTAATTCTTTATAGATGGAACACAAATTGCAATGACTGTTTACAAAATATTGAATGAAATGAAGGAAAAGACTAGGTGGATATGAAAAAGATAGTCTATTGTCTAAAAGTAATGATTTGTACCGCCACAGGGGGTCTTCTTGGAAATTTAGCGGAGTTTAAAAATGCGCACTACAACTCTGCTTTGTTTTCAGCGGATGTTATTTACCTACAAAATTATAATAGACAAACATTAAAAACAGTAATAATAAAAATTTCAAAATATAACATTATGTAGGCCAACACTTCATAAAAAAAAGAAAAAAACTACAAAAATGTCGAAAAAGATCAAGAGAACAGAATTCATCACTTAAAATAGTGATTTCACAAAACACCAATTACATATTATTTATGATTTCTTAGTATGTTTACACAGCAAACCAATTATTTAAGGGGACACACTACTGAGTTTTGGTAAAAAATAGTAATTTTTTCTATATCTCAAATTTGCTACCAGAAAAAGTCAAGTTACATGAGGAAACATTATAGTAGATTGATAATTCTTTCACACTGGCCGTGTGTAGGCTAAGATGGACACGTGAAGTCAGAATGAAAAATTTAATGCCATAGCTGGGATTTGAACCAGGATCTTCGGCTCTCCGTGCCGATGCTCTAACCAACTGAGCTACCATGGCAAGTTGCCATGGTAGCTCAGTTGGTTAGAGCATCGGCTTATTACCGCAAATAATCATTTTTACATTTAAACTTCCTGATACAGTAACAATATTATTTTTAAAGGACATGTGATATTTTTATTTTGAATAAAGAGTTTAAATAGAAAAACACGAGTGTAAAAAGTTTTATTTTTTCCAATGAGCCCTTCTGAACAGGAAAAATCTCATGAATCATTGCATAATAAGTGACAATAAATTAAATAATAAATTATTAAAAAGTGATAGTTAAAATATGCTCCATGTCATTTTCTTTATTTAAGTCTTTCGTTTCCTCCAAAACTATTTTATTACTTATGTTTCGATTTGTTCCCTTCATTGTGTAATTTTCTTATTGTATGTGTTTCTTGTTTCTTTTTTTCTGCATTTTTTAGTTGTATTAGTTTAAATATTCTCAGTATTACATTAAACATTTAATATTACTGTTGTAAAACTGGTGTAATTAGTATGAGAGAATATTGTAATTAGACAACGAGCCTGTTACATTCTCAACATAATAAATAAAGAAATTAATAATAATGTGAAGTATTAACTTCATTTTAAAATTTAAAAATTGAGTATCTTTATGCGTGACGAAGAAAAATGATTACTAAAATTAAGCAAAACAAATTATGGGCACATTTTTTAATATAAATATTTCAAAATAATTGGGAACATTTATTTTAACAGTATCTAGCTTTTATAAAAATTTCATGAGGATACATTGAAAAATATAAAAATCTCATGAAAACGTTTTGGATTAACTGGCGAGACTCATTTATCGCACAATACGTAAAAAATGTCGGACTGCAAAGAAAATAGTTTTCACAATAAATTAGTATCATAGTAATTCAAATGCCATTTTTGAAACCTCAGGGTCTCCCTAGTAATTGGGGGCAGCTATCCCTTCTGGATTTCTCTCCGTACAATATTCTGTCATTTTCCATTAAATTTAAATTTAAATTTATAAGCCAATTACTTTTCTCTCTTTTTTTCACAAATAGAAGGTATTCAAAAGGATACATTACTAAATTTAGAATTTAAAAAAGAATATATTTTTAATAGTATATTGCGATACAAGTGCCGTGAGCGGTGCATACGGATCGAGGAAAGAGTTTTTTTCAATTTCCGAGATCCGTTATGAGCTTGCATGCTATTTTTTGCACGATGATTATTTATATCAAATTATTTATATTAATTGAGATATTAGCTGAAACTATTAGGCTATGTATATACACTATTGAAGATGGATGTAATATTTCAGAAAATGATTCGCAAGTGTTTGTTGTTATGGGAACCGAACATTTGTCCTGGGGGTCCTTTTCCATTAAGGCTTGTATTATGATGAGTGCCGTAAGTAAATTCTTACCGCACGGAAATTTGTTTTGTTTCCATAGCAACAAGATTGCATGCGGGAATGTCAACTTACGATCCACGGCAACAATATTCGTAAGTACCACTAATTAGTTTAGTCGTGCAAAAAATGTTTAAAATGCCTTATTTAATACACAATTTGAAGACAGAAATTATATTTGTGGATTTATACATTTATTAAATCATTGAATTATACATTTTACTTAATAGTTCCTCCATATGCTTTTATACCCCTTGCAATTTTTCAAAGGAATTAAATACGAGGTATTCCAGGAATTAACAAAATTATAAAATGGGACACTAAAGTATTCCGCAAATCTATGAAACGTTAGAAACAAATTTATGTTTCAGTGATAACTAGGGGACCGGATTTCTATGACCTAAAAAATAGGATATATGCATGCATTTATGACCTAAAAAAACGTTAAAATGTGACCAATAAAATTTAAAATATGGCTTTACCACTTACACATTGTGTATATATTTTTAAGTTTCATTACAATACATTTTATTAAAATATGGTGTTAATTATTTAAAATATCTGTAAATTCTCAAAAAGTATCATTATAAAGCAAACTTTACAAAATATGATATGAAACTTCAAAATATTTTTAATATGCACAAAAATATGACCTAAATATGCATATTCATACTAAATATGCTACAATAGTTGAAAATTTCCTAAATATGCAGTTATATGCACAATAAAAGCCGTTCCATTTTTACCAGGATGCTTGGAATCGGAATTAAATTAGTCGGAAACCTGAAATAATGCAAAGGGGAAAAATATGACGTGTCATAGAAATCCGCCCCCTAGTGATAACTCTGCAGATGTGTATTAAAAATCAACCTTTGTATTTTGTCCACTAGACATTTAAACTTAATTAAACAATTACACATCAATAAAAAAAATAATAAACCGTCAATTGTCCTTTGCTTCAAAACGTTGACAAGAATACTTTCATGGAAAATATTATTCTCGTGCTCTTCGCCTACACACACCTACACAACGCCTACGTCAATATCTGTTCCATGTTCCCAGAACTATAAGTGTTCATCATTCAAATTTTCTTTTGGTGGCTTTAGTTAAATTATTTTTTGCGTTTAGTAAAGTAGTTTGCTCTGGCTCTTAAGGGGGTTTTAAGGTAATTTTCAGTTGAAAAGGCCTTTTCTTTTCAGGCATTTCTAATAAGAAAATAAGTAGCCTTCACAATAAAAGTTTTATCTTGTGAATATGTATTTGGACCTAAGTCTTTGAATATAATACTGTGTCTCTCCCACACTGCTGCATCTCACTACAATCTAGAGATGAATATTTGGGCGTATGTAATCTGCGCCACGGTTGACACCTAATTTGAAATAGAATAAAAATGAGATATGTAAACTGCGCCACGGAAATATGTAGGTCATTTCACGCAAAATATAATTCGATGTTCTACCACGCTTCTCCCAACATGTTCCTAGTGTTAGATGTACTTCTCCAGTTCCAAACAAGTGCCCACATAAAACTGAGAAATATTGAATAAGGGATACCTGTAAGAAAAACAGCTAAAATAAATGACAAGTATTCTCGTCTACTCAAGTGGAGAGAACAATATATAAACAATGAAATATCCCATTTTGATTTTATTAAGAAGGCGCCATATGAGAACAAAGTGCTCATGTAAAAAAAATTAGGGTAGTGTTTTTAACAATTATATAAGTGACGAAGCGTTCATGCAAAAGAAATTAGGGTACTGCTTTTAACATTTTTGAAAATGACAAAGCTACTAAGCCTAACATTTTTAACCACATCTATGCAATTTCATAGCCAGTCCTAAGTCTGGAGAAGTGGAAAAGAAAATGTTAGTGCGTTAGTAAGGCGGTGACGCCATTTAAATGTCGGTGGCGCAGTTTACATCGTGTAGGTTGGGGGAGAAGGTAGAAGTGGCGCAGATTACCTTTTCCCCGAATATTTTTGTAACTTATTTATGTAACTATTACAAGTATGAAATGATAACCTGTTACAAATAATAAAAATAACAAATTACCGAAAACTCTGGCTAGGGTATCTTTTATCGTCTCATTGACACACGGTTTATATAAACACAGGAGGAGAGCCAAAATAAGACACGAGAAAATAGTAAATTTAATGATCGAGGTAGAGAAGCAGAACACAAGCTTGGGGTTGTGAAAGCAGTGTTTGTGAATTTAATACAATCGAATTTAGTAGTGAATAATTAAATACATTAGAACCATTCGTGTTTTGACTGGTGGTGCACTCACGCAAAGGAAAACTGTAGTGGGATGCACCAGTCTGAGAGGCACAGCATTATATTCAAAGACTCGCTTCGCTGATTGGGGTCTCCGCTTCCAAACCCCCGCTTCAGTTATCAGGAAAGGTTTTTACCAAATTTCAAGTTTCTAGCTCATCTGGAAGTGGGCAAACAATGTCAGTGAGTGAGCCCTTTTTCGGGAGTTTTTAGGGGTAAAAATAAAAAAAAATGTACTTTCTGGAATTTTCCTGTGGTTTACAGCCTAAAAGTTGTATGTGTACCAAATTTCAAGTTTGTAGCTCATCTGGAAGGGGGCAAACATTAATGTGAGTGAGTGAGCGAGCCCTTTTACGGCGGTTTTAGGGATAAAAAAATAAATAAACTTTTTGGAATTTTCCTGTGGTTTACAGCCTAAAAGCTAGATGTGTACCAAATTTCAAGTTTCTAGCTCATCTGGAAGTGGGCAAACATTAATGTCAGTGAGTGAGTGAGCGAGTCAGTCAGTCAGTCAGCCATGTGGCTTTATGTTTATATTATAGGGACTAGGCCTACTAGAGTTTTAAATTGGTTTTTAAGTTGTAATGTTACCTGTCCATTATTGTACTTGACTTTCCTTTGGTCTTTTGGAATAAAATATCTGTCTATCTATATTTCATAGATTCTGTAATCATGGGCGTACGGTAAGGGGGGGTTCAGGGAATTGAAACCCCTTCCGAAATATCTGCAATATTTTGAAGATTATAAATCATGGAATGAAATAAAAAAATTAAAAACAGAAACAACAACAACCTCTGATTTAGTTGTTACATATTTTACAATTTCGTACATTTCAAAGCATTATTTAAGATTTATCGTAATTTATTTAAGATTCAAATGTTAAAATCGCGTGGTGTTCTTATTTTTCAGCTTAATAACAGTGATGTATTAGGCTATTAGTAAACAAAAATCCCTTTGAAATCTGTCAAAGGACAACTCGAATACTCCCGCCGAAATCCATCAAGCTGTTTGTAAAGCCAACAGTAATCACGAGCTCATCACAAAATTATCATGAAGTAATCAGCATTAATCGGGCTTTTCCACCGGTGGATTCACAGATGACTTTAAAAACGTGCCCTATACACCATACAGTATGATAATTTTTCAAGAGAAAGTTTTTATTTATAGACGAGCTTAAACGAGAAATGGATAGAAATCTCAAGAAAAACAGTTTCAAAGACTGAGTTGCAGAATTGCATATTAATTTATTACAGTGTATTAATTATCACAATACAACTATTTAGTAATTTTAAAAAAGTAATAATTCACAATGTGCACAATGAGATGGAGCTGAGACGACTTTATATTGAACCCCTCCCGAACAAAATTTCACCGTACGCCCATGTCTGTAATGTTTAACAGAATTGTGAACAAAATCATTACATCTGTATCCAAACTGAGCTAAGTTACCGTGAAGTATCATTACATGGGTTATTTGACATTCAGAGTGGTCGTATTGACAGAATGGGAATGGAAAAGTAGGACTTGCTATTTATACAGCTGTGTTATTTGTGGAGCGACGAGCCTTCCAAGTAGAGCACGTCCGCGGATGTCAACACTGGCATGTGGCTTAGCCCCTTCTTTCACTCCTCACAAGTATTTACTTATTCTTCTTTACCCCAAGTTTAGTGACCCCTAATTTGTTTACATTACTTGAAACCAACCACATTACTTTACTTCTACACAGACAATTCGACAGGACAAGGGCGTTTATAACATCAGCAATTCTACAAATAAATCTGTCATTATGAAACCACCTATGTGTATGGTCTTATCTTATGGAGTAACCACTCTTCTGCAGAAAGATTACACAGACCGACAGCCATTTTGGTGGCTTAGAATTTATACGTATTCTTGGGTATATTTAGGTCGCTGATGCCAAATGTGCCATTAGTTTTGCCCAATCAGCTTTAGTTTTTGAAATATGGTATTACCATTTCCCATTTTACCTTTGATATAAATAAAAAACAGTACCTATTTGTAGCTTCTTAATCATGTGACGAAAAAAGCAACACATTAACATTACATTAACATTACAATAACAATATAACACGGGGTCTTTCAAAAAATTGATATAATCACATACTATACGGTCGTTTATGACTTATAAGCTGTCAATTTGAGGGCCAAGAAATAATCCAGTTTTTAGTTTTTCTGTACTTCGTACAGTTTTCGTCCTACGTGTCCAAAGTATGGTCAAGAACCTTCACTAGCTATATTATCAAGTAAGATCGTTTGTTTAAAGCCTAAAAAGGGCTATTCCACGAAAAAAAGGCTAAAATACCTTTTACAAAAGCCTAAAAATCCTGGCCCTACTTACGATATCTTAGTGAGCTCGAAGATGGCTTTGCAGCCTTACGAATCCGGGAATTTTTTTAAACACATAACATGTTGACCATTATAATTGATTTGGTACATCACTTAACGTGTTTATACAAATACAATAAACACACAAATTGTTTACACATATTTTGGGGTGTCTTTGAGCTGTTAGCTGCATTTATAGCCCACTCTTTTTACTTTTTTTCAAATTTCGAGAGGGGATATGTCGCCTCGATCCAACCCTCTGCGTCCGCGACTGGTATTTTGATACAAAATTTACAATAGAATTTGCTCCATTCTTCATTTATTCTGCTTGGAATTTCAGGTGACCACAAGGATTCAGAATAACATACAGCAAAAAATGCATGACACAGAAAAATCTTATTTCACCTCCTAATTATAATACAGAGCAGAGAAGTGCAGGTGTGACGATAGGATGGGGGCAAGGACACAGAGTGAATCATTTAACCGCCAATCACTACAACCGTCTTCAGTATGAGCAATAAAAACCGTCAAGTCTTCCCCAGTATTTCCTGGTACCGTATATTCAAATTGGCTTTCTCTCGCCGTTATCCGGTATCACTAGCTCTACATCCTTTCTCAACCTAGCATAACCAAAAGTGGCAGTTTCCTATCTAGGTCTACTAGAACAAATAAAAAAAATCTGAGACCCGTTTACATGGGGATAATTTTGATTGCTGCAACAGTTTTGAATTATTCATTACTATTATAAAAACAAGTAAAGAACGCCGCGACAGCAGCGCAACTAGCGAAGTGGAGATGGGCAGGTCACACAGAAAGACTAAATAATAACCGTTGGGCAAACATTGCAACGATGTGGGATCCAAGAAAAGGAGAGAGAGGACCGGGTAGACCAAGAACGAGATGGGCGGACGAATTGAAGAAGAACCTGGACTGGGATGGCGAAGAACCGAGACGCCTGGAAGGCACACGTAAACTACACAAACCAAGGATAGACCTGAATAAGACAGCAAAAGTGAGAATAAGTGAAAAGTGGAGTGAAAAGGGCGAAAATGCAAAACAATCATAGATGAAGACAAGGACAAGGACAAAATCAGGATAATTCCACATTCTTAGCTCAAATGTGGGAAGAACAATCGAGCTACCCTCGTTTTAGGAGAGGCCGTTGCCTTTTAGGCTATTATTATTATAAAAATGGGATGAAGCATTATGAGACCCAAAGAGATCTGTGCTCATTTACCTTCGGCTTTCTTGAACGCTGACATTAAAATATATAATAATAATAATAATAATAATAATAATAATAATAATAATAGAGGCTATAAATTATGGTAAAAATAATGCTAGTATTATTAATAATAGGCTAATAATGAAGATAAAATTATAAAAAGGCAATAATAATATACCCTAATAATAATATGCTAGTAATGACGGTAATAATATTAATAATACCGGTTGGATGATGATGCTGATGGTAATAATAATAATGATAATAATAATAATAATGATGATAACGATGATATTGATAGTCTAATAATAATAATTAATAATAATAATAATAATAATAATAATAATAATAATAATAATAATAATAATAATAATAATAATGTGACATTTTCTGTTCGTGAAACGGAAGCTATAAACGCTAAATAAAGAGATGGAGAAAAGCAGGCTTTTTCAGACATAGCAGGATACATCAATAGCTGTAAAGACCGGGGAGATAAACACAACAGAAAAACACCCTGGAGGATAGAGTTATCAGAGAGCTTGTACACCGGGGAACACACCTACTGTAGCAATTAGAAGCAGATAAAGAATGCAGAGAGGCCATTAATAGCGCCGGAATCGCTTTATGGAATGTCCGGCGTAGAGTACGCATGTCGGAACACGGCTTATGTCCAGCCATCGACTGTCCTCTTCGCTACTTAGACAAAGAAAGGGCTTAATAGACCGACTAGGGTATTATTCAACTCACAAATTGGCTTTACAGGAGATGCACACTTTTTACTAACAAACAATTAGGGAACTTTAATATTCTATACTAAGCTTATATCTAGACCAGACCAGTACAACTTCAGAGGAACATGGACCAAACTTAAACAAGTAGTATTGAGGGCCGAACCAACATTACTTAATTTTGAACCATATTAACTTAACCAATTGACTTATCACTCAGAAATATTATCCATTAACAGCCTTACTAATAAAAGCTGCTTGTATCTGCTTTGAACGGTTGTTTGGTTGTTCACCGTGCAAGTTCTACATAAGCCGTATTACCAATAAACGGAGTGTAACTGCCGAGGTTTACACCAGGTTTTTACGTCCAACGTCATCAACACGTCACTCTAGTTGTGACGTTACTGGCCCCTGGCTATGAAGGGACTGCTGAACGCCATCTCTCGGAGCAGCAGGCAAACAACGATGGATCGTCTGCAGACAGTAATTCTTGTTTCAGCATTTCATTATATTGTTTTCAGAAAGCTGTAATCATGGGTAAAAGTATGGAAATATGTCCCGCAAACAAGGAACAATGTTTATAATTCCGCAAAAGCAGCTCAGAATATGCGTAGCCTCAAAATTCAATCTCAGACATCTACGAAACGACCGGCTGTTACGGATATCGGCCATCTTGATTATTTACGTCAAGTTTATACAAGGGAGCAAAGGCTGTGTAAAGCGTTGCACACATTCAGCCTTATGCAAGGATTATTAGAACACTTTTTCTCCTCAGCTGTGTATATTCCTGGTATAAATGTTACAACTGGATTATTAGTAAGACTGTAAGTCTATTATAGTTATCAACAGGGCCCGCATTCTGATGACCTAAAATTGTTTGAAAAATGACCTATAAAATGACCCTAAATTTTAATGAAAATGACTTAATAATTATAAAAAATGACCTAAAACTGATATTTTATTTATAAAAAAATATTATTGTACACACAAAGTTATAGACTAGTTTGTACATAATTGTAAAAATTGTAATTACTGAAATGATTACATTTTAATGCACTGTATAATATTAATCATCCGTCATTATGAGGAATTGAAAATTTATCGTGACGTAGTGATTGCTTTGTTAGTACGTTGCTACGCTACCACATGTAAATAAACACTCACAGCTTTACTAATCCGTATTTAACATTATACCAGGAATTTACACAGGCGAGTATTAAATTGTTATTAATAATCCCTGAATGAACGGCTAAATGATGTACACAGGCGAGTATTAAATTGTTATTAATAATCCCTGAATTAACGGCTAAATTTGCGTATCTCAGCACGTGTAAGATGCACACACTTTACACGGAACGTCAGTATGATACACTTCCAGGCAAATCGTTGATTATAATCAAGAATAATACGGGTCCGAAGATTGATCCTTGGGGTATACCGTGATAGAACACTCTGATCACAATAAAGAATTATAAGGGTCCCAAGATTGATCCTTGGGGTATAGCCTACCGAATGTGCTAGAACACTCTGATCACAATCAAGAATAATAAGGGTCCCAAGATTGATCCTTGGGGTGTGCCGAATGTGATAGAACATTCTGATCACAAGCAAGAAAAAAAGGGTCCCAAGATTGATCCTTGGGGTATACAGAATGTGATATAACACTCTGATCACAATCAAGAATAAGAAGGGTCTCAAGATTGATCCTTGGGGTATATAGAATGTGATATAAAACTCTGATCACAATCAATAATAATAATAAAATTAATCCTTGGGATGTACCGAATGTGATAGAACACTCTGATCACAATCAAGAATAATAAGGGTCCAAAAATTGATCCTTGGGGTACACAGAATGTGATACAACACTCTGATCACAATCAAGAATAAGAAGGATCCCAAGATTGATCCTTGGGGTAGGCTATATAGAATGTGATATAACACTCTGATCGCAATCAATAATAATAATAATAAGGGGCCCAAAATTGATCCTTGGGGTGTACCGAATGTGATAGAACACTCTGATCACAATCAAGAATAATAAGGGTCCAAAAATTGATCCTTGGGGTGTACCGAATGTGATAGAACACTCTGTACATGAGAATGCAGAGGGCACGCTGTACCCGACAGGGCAGGAAATGTCAATACAAAGACTGGCAAGGCAACGCGCGCGGTGAGTTACAATGCTACATCACAACACAGCACAGCCTCTGCACCTTTCCAGCATCCCTGTCCTGCTCTCTTCGTCTCAATGACGTCTGTTTTCTTTCAATTTTTATCCCTCGCCTTAGTTATCTTCGTTTGTTATTTTTCCTGGTAATTTTATTTGTTTAGTTTCTTAGACCATGATTCTCTCCCCCTTTTGTTTTCAAACACCGGCTTTATATTTCTTATTATTTCGCTTTCTTAAGACCTCGTCGCTTTCTGTTCTAATCTAAACTTTTTTTTTACCCATGGATCAGCTTCCCTATTGTTTACCAAACCCTGCCTTATACGTCGTAAGAAATAAGGAGAAATTACAAAATACCTTGAATTTGTAACCAAGACTTTAATTAGGCCTACTTTATTTCTTTTCAAATATTGTGGTAGTGAAAAAATTGTTTTTTACATAAATTATTCTAAATTATCGACAGGGTCACTAGACCGTCTGAGATGTATTCACAATCCCTATAATATAAAGCCACATGGCTGACTCACTCACTCACTCACTCACTGCCATTAATATTTGCCCACTTCCAGATGAGCTAGAAACTTGAAATTTGGTACACATAGCTTTTAGGCTGTAAACCACAGAAGAATTAAAAAAAGTTATTATTTTTTTATTTTTAGCCCTAAAAACTCCTGAAAAGGGGATCGGTTTCCATAACAACAACAATATTACCTACAGTGTTTATTACCTACAGTGTTCACATAGGGCTTTGGAAGTTGCAATACACTTTGACAAATCTTTAGACATGCTACCGATGGTACAGCATTACAGAAAGTTTCACTTTATGACGACCTCTTTTCCTAAAATTACTGCTTATTTCATTTACTCACCCCCCTTAGACCTGTGAATTAGTTTGAGCAACTCAATCAGTTGTAAGCAGACAAACCTTAACGTCCTTAGTTCCAGGAAACATTTACCCTGTTCTAGCTACAGTACAAATTTCTAGCCGTCGTGTGGAGCCGACACCAATGCGGAATGACTTCCAGCTGTGTAATAATTAGTATTTTCCACAGTAAATACTTCAATTCAGAAATCGCAAAGAAAAGAAATAGCCGCAGTATTAGGAGACTGCAAAAAGGCTACCCCAAAACCTGTATATAATCAAAAGGCGTATATAGGTTTTGGGATTAGGGATCAATACTATTGTATTATTTTATAGAAAAACGATGGTAAGGGAAAAAGTCGTCTTAACGTGAAAGCTACTACTCCCATCTTACATAGCATCACCACAAAAAAAAAAAAAAAAAAAAAAAAAAAAAAAAAAAAAAAAAAAAAAAAAAAATTACGTGGCGAGAAGGCCACATAAGACAGTTTAGTGACAGTCCTTTTATGAGATTTTATAAATTTTATCTTATTTTATAAATGTGACAAAACGCATTTTTTATTTGAATTATTGGAACTCCAAGCCAGCAATAGATGCCCTGAAGATGGTGTAAAGGCACCGAAAAGCCTAGGAGGCGAATCGCAAAATTTATTATAGTTGAGCAACCGGTATCACATTTATTTTATTTCTATGTACAGCAAAAAATGTAAATATAAAGCATACAATTTATAAAAAAAGGCATAGAATTTGTTTTATATTAATTGTATATTATATATTTTTATTTAAAGTGTAATTTAGTAAATTATTAAATATTTAAGAAACGTTTAATAATTATATGAAACTTTTTTTATTGTATTATGAAAACGATAAAGTGTGAAATGAAAATAAATTAACTAATTAACCGTCACTATTCTTGCATACCTGTAGTCTTTCCGAAAAGTTTTAAAACATTTTCTGCCATATTGCGTTAAGTAAGGTTCTTGTTTCTTCTCTTAAGCATTCTTTCTCAGATATGGAGACCTGGATGGTCATGTGATGTTCAATTTAACTTTATGAGAATATACGAGAGCAGTTTTAATGTTTACAGGGAGCATCAATTTTATTGGAATGTTAATTCGTGTAAGAGAGACGTCACTCGTTTTGGGACAGACCTGAACTGATGTGATGGGCTAAACCATTTAATTGGGTCACAGTGGCTGGCAATGAGGCCAAACTGATCGTATGGCTTGTATCTGTTTCCAACTGCGAAATTCACACGGGCGCTCTATTACACTGCCAACCCTGGAGAAAACAATATGAGTAATAACCTAATAACTCTGTGTGGAATATTAACGCGGAAAGGTTAAATGGGCACACTCCACAAAAAAATTACATTGTAAATCTCATCATTTCGTTGCTATAGTAACAATAAAAATGTATGACGTAACAATCAAACTTACTTAAGCTTGATCTGCCATTTAAGGGGGAAAGGAATGAAATATTCATAATTTCTTTGTAAAAATTAGCATTATAGCAAACATGCCTAATTTCGCAGTATCTTTTTTATTTTATTTATTGCAAAATTGGGAACAGTAGTGGAAATATTTCATCTTATTCTTCAAAGAGGGTATCTTCTCTTCTATTTTATACATTTTTTTTTTTTAATTTTTCCATTACTGTTCCTGATTTTGCAGTAAATAAAATAAAAAGATACTGTGAAATTAGGGGTACTGCGAAATTAGGCACGTTTGCGTTTTTTTTTTTTTTTATTTATTAAAAATACTATGTATCCCAGTGCGCTCATGGGGTAGGAAAAACATATCTCAAAAATATTGACTGGGAGACCCGAAGGGAAAAGACAACTTAGAAGACCTAGACGTAGGTGGGAGGACATCTAACGTCTGTTCAAGTCTTTTCATTTTACACTAACCACCACTGCATGTCAACACTGCTATCATAAATCAAAAGTAGCAGCTAAACTGAGGTTGAAACAAGTTTTATGGCTTAAAAGAGGAAGTTAAGCGATGCCACCCACTCGAACTGGTCATCCTGTGAGCTGAAAACAGTGGGCCTACCGTTACTTCCAGAATATAACTCAATTCATTTGAATTAGAAACGAATCCATTAAAAACTAAATTTTGAATGACATACAGTACTTGGAAATAAAGCCGTAAAAAGGAAAATGTGATAACATAAACGGAATCTTTGATCAAAGTAAACAACATTTTTTCAATGTATCAGTATTAATCCGTACGGGTCTTCATAAAAATGATAACCAGGGCCCGGATTCTGATGGCAAGTCATCTTTTTATTGATGCTACATAGACATTGTCAACTTGTAGATAAATCCTAATCACGGCCTCTAGAATACAGAAATGGATTTTTATTAGGTCATTTTTTGTCATTTTATATTTTTAGGACATTTAATTTAATTTTACGTCATTATTTTGTCATTTTTCGTGTAATTTGCTTCCACATTTAGTCGTTTTCATGCATTTACATTGAGCATATTATTTTTTTTTAAATAAATAAATAGGTTACTACAATGCAACATTTTGTAGGATCTACTTTAAAATCAATTTTCTTACTTTTCTTCTCAGATGCTCCTAAGTTTTTAGACCTACAACATTCTTTCTGCATTTACACTTTTTACAATTATGTTAGGCTTAGGATAAATCAGTCTATAACTTTGTGTGTAGGCCTACAATAATAATTTTTATAAATAAAATATCAGTTTGTAGGTCATTATTTATAATTATTAAGTCGTTTTCTTTAAAATTTAGGGCCATTTTATAGGTCATTTTTCAAACAGTTTTAGGTCATCAGAATCCGGGCCTTGATGATAACAAGACTTCGGATTATAGGTAAACCCCTATTTTAATCTTTAAGTGATATATGGACGAAAACTTGTATATGCATGTTTCATAAGTGACTATGCCTAAAACTGATACTTTTATAGGACAAAAACAGCCTATTTTTACGTTAGAGCCTAATATTGCCTTTTTGCTTGTTTTTCATCTAAAGTTCAAAATAAGTTTCTTTTTGCTATAAATTCTAGCATTTATTTTCAGTTCGCACTAAATTTTTAGCTCGGAATGTGCAGTACATGACACATTTGTGACGTGGTTAAATAGTAAGGAATGTTTCATCTTCAGTAGAAAAATTCCTTGGAATTCCCCCCAAAAATTAGTGTTTTTTCTCCCGATTCCCACACCCAGTAACAAACAAACAAACAAACGAAAACAACAACAAATTCTCTGAATCACTGAGGGATACAAGGGGTTGAATATGCCAGCGTGCGTAGCTTCTGGGCGCAGGGATTAGGTTTTCATTTTTATGGTAGTAATACAGGTAGTAATATGTCTACATAATCCTGTGTACCATAGGCCTATACCTGCGTTTTATCAAGATTATTAATTAATGGTGACTTCAATAAATATAATATTCTGCATTGCAATTGAGATATTTCAGAAAATTGGCAACTTAACGATTTTATAAGAGACTATTTTACGATTTTTAGAACCTATTTTCCAATTTTTAGAGCCTATTTTAGGTACCTAAAACAGCATTTTTAGCGACCTAAAAGTCCGAAGTCTAATGATAACATTGCCCGAATGATAACATTATTCGCGATTACATTAAGCGGCGTTTACTGTACTGGTATTTTGTATTTTTCAGTAACCATTTCATTATATTATATGCGGATGACAAAGTAATGTATTTTAACAGATTGAATAAAAGTCATGTTTAAACAAAAACAGTCAATGAAGTCATATTTCACAATCGTAGGCCTACTCGCTCATGAATGTGGCGATTTAATCTTTACAAATTGCTGTATTGAGTGGCATAACATGAATAAATGAAGTCAGAAGACAAAAGAACAAACGTATTATGTTTTCTGATTGAAATCGCTGAAGTGAATCTTTTCACACATCTGAGGCTTCCTCCCCGCTCAACTCAACTGCAGCCATTACCTCCTTAAAAGTCTTCAGTCACGCTAAACTCAAACCGCGGTAATCTTCCATTCTTCTGCCCTACTTGTGTTTTTCTTCCTTCCTTTCAATATTGTTTTATTCTTATTTTTCTTTCCTTCATCACCTTCCCGTTTCTTCATAGTTATTTTCACTATTTTCTTAGTATTTTCCATCCTTTCTCCATAGCTATTCAAGCTGCCTGGATTCAACCAGAAGAAACTCGAAGCAGAAACGCAGAGCAAAATTCAAAACTACTAATGGGCAATTAGTAAAGTGTAAAGTGTTCCATTTACAGGCCATAGAGGCCCAGAGGGTTCTAGAAGGTTGAGGCTCCCAGATGTTAAGACATTCGGCACGTGAAGATGGTAAGGTTGTCAGCCTTACGCACCGGCCGCCTTTACCCCCAGGACTGCCCCTGGTACTCATTTCTGTTAGAGGCTGAGTCAACCCCAGGGCCATAGTGCCACCAGAAGGACTAGGCCAATTGAAAAACTCCAGAGGATTGAACCCAGAGGCGTAACGAGGGGGGGTTTGAACCCCCCCCCCCATTATTAAAAAAAGGAAAAGTGTACAATTTTTTTTAAGTCTGCTTATAAATTACTTAATACAAGTATAAAGCGTGGGAAGCTTAAAACTCGTTATTGTGCATCTTAATTTTTAAAATTTTCCTGGTTAGGACCCTCGAACCAACCAGATGTTATACCCCCCCCCCCATATGGTCGGCCTGGTTACGCCTATGATTGAACCCGCGACCTTCCGGTTTGTAGCGTAGCGCCTCAACCACTACGCTACGGCGTACCCCGACTAATGGGCAATTACATGGGCTAAATTATAGTTTTAACATTTACACTGTAAGGTAACCACATTTCTGGGAGTCGAAGCTGGGACTATGTTTGAATAAGTGCTCTGCATCCGGCATGCAACAGTGCACAGTAATTTTTCTAACATTATTAAATCTTAGGAATAACTGAATAAGACGCCACATGACAAGAACATAACGTAAAACATTGATAGTTACTGTATAATAATAGACCTACACTTAACGCTTACTACACAGGACCCACATTTCCCAGATGCATAGAATGAGAGAAGTCACTCCAAAAACATTTTTTTTTTCTGTTTCTAGGCATCGTAAAAAATGTTTTCCCGATGTTATCTCGATTTCGATTTTTTGTCGCGATCACAATACTTTCGCTGTACTATGTATATGCGATAAAGTAAAAGAGGAAAAAAGGAAAGGAAGACCTTGAATAACCCGCACTCGGATAATCGCGCGTATACTGTACATTTATCTTGAAATAAATGGCAGGAAATAACCAACGCCTTTGAGTGATGAATAATGAAATTTGACCCTGACACATCTACAACTTTTACAACAAACAGAATCTACTAATAATCCTATCTTTAGGATTACTATGGTAATCATGAAAAAAGTATTATGAAAAATTTATTTTTTAATTTAATTGACAATTTATATTAAATAAAAGTGATTTTAACCCTTAAATGCGCGAGATTCAACTTCTCAATCAACTTACAAACCCATGCCGGACTGCAAAGTAAACGGTTTTAAACACAAAAATTACACTCTTAGTTTATTCACTACCTTATTCTATCATGAATAATTTTACAACAAATTAAATTTTTTCTTTCAATTTCTTTTATATAATATTATAACAAATATAAGACAAACTACTGTATCCCACAAGACACAATATGCATTTAAGACTTAAGGATTTGAGATCTTTAAGATACGTCAACAGACGTGGCATCAGTCATAGCAAGTCATAAGGAAGACTAAGTTGTAGTCTTAACAACAATAAAATTCATGCTCCGGTGCGTTTTCTTACACCTTATGGTCGAAATGATAATCAGATTCATTTAAAACGAAATAATTATTATGCAGGGTTCTTGATCGTGAGAAAAATTAATTAGTGTCTTACATGAGCGACTTAAGGAGATGGGAGGGGGGCTAGTTAAGTGGCAAACACACGCCCACGTGACCTATCAATTGACCACTCGGCCCACTCCCGCGTTGCGCCCCAATGGAGCTGCTAATGTCTGCCGATGACTAAGTCCTAGTGTCATCAGCAGGTGGTGACGGTTCCGCGCGGCTGGACTCGAACCCGGGTCGCTTCCTGCGTCACCACACCCTGCAGGAAGTGTGGCTATTGTTCCCCGTGAGAATCCCCCACGAATTAGCGCTTTCTTATTTCTCAGGAGCTTGTCTGGCGGCAGACCTTGAAGAGTTCTTGCCGTTCCCAAACCAGCTTCTTGTAACATCCTCAAGGATCCTAATGGAAATCGTTAGTGAGAATAAACGCAACGAGAAGGTGTAAGATAGTAAGAAGTCCATATCCTGTTTTCTATACGAATAGTAATAAACAGTGCTTTAGTTGGGCCGGTACGCACCGGTACTGCGTACCGGTATAAAATTATTTTCCTTCTACCATACCGGGAAAAAGATGTGCTCCGGTACGTCGTACTGGCAGTACAGGAACGATATTGTCCTAAAATACTTATTAAATGTCCAATTCAATAAGAGAGTGTATTTGTTAATAATGACAAACACTATCAAATTCGCAATAGATATGCGTTCTAATCTTCACCTTCGTGCGTATTTCTATAATAATAACTTTCGCTTTAGATTACATGTTGGCTATCCTGATAAGGTGCTCGGTTTTTCAAAACTCTTTTGTATGAGGCGATATGGAAAATTTTGAAGTAAGGTGAGTACCGTACCCCCATAAAATATTTTCCAACTAAAGCACTGGTAATAAATATATTTTTTCATACTTTTTTTAACATAAATTCAGCTGTGCATATACCCTTAGCAACCAGGGAAGGCGGTTGAGGCCAGGTAGGTTCCTTCACCCGCATGCACCCTCACATTTACAAGGGCAGGAGATTTAGGACCAACCGTAATTTCCTCCCCATGAGTCACCTAGTCTACTTCAATCAATCAATCAATCTTAGTTTTGTTAATATGTCATTTTATCTTAAAATGTTTGTTGTATATCAATTCTACACATAATTACAAGAAAAATGACACCAAACAATGTATAATTTACTTTAATAGGAACATTTCTAACAAATACATAAATAAAAGGTACGAGAAAACTGCTTTCAAGTCCTATGTTCCTATTAAAGTAAATTATACGTTGTTTGGTGTCATTTTTCTTGTAATTATGTGTAGAATTGTTATATAACAAACATTTTAAGATAAAATGACATATTAAAAAAATATAAGATTGATTGATTGAAGTAGACTAGGTGACTCATTTTTTTGGGTCTTTTTTTCAGGAAATTACGGTTGGTCCTAATCTCCTGGCTTGTAAATGTGAGGGTGCTTGCGAGTGAAGAAACCTACCTGGCCTCAACCGCCTTCCCTGGTTGCTAAGGGTATAGCCTATACTCATTTTAGCTGCGAGGCCATATCAGGAGTCCGGGACATACGTTACGCAGTAGGGTAGGCCATGGAACTATTTATTGTCAATTGTTTCTATTATTGGTGTATTTTTATGGAGTAAATTTCAACTGATAATAAATTTAATGGCTATGGTACAGGATGAAATGGCGAGGTTGATTCATGGTATGTAAATATCCAATTCGGCATTTGCCTTTACGACTGGGGAAACCATGAAAAAACCCACGTCAGATTGGCCGGCCACAGGATTTGAATCTGGGACCTCCCGAATGAGAGTCCGAGACGTTACCATCTCGCCCACCTCGCTCGGTATCCAACTCTTGTTCACGCTATCATTATGGAAACTCGAATTTTCTGCACCCAGTGCCGTTCAGGTAACCTACCTGGGTAGTTTATTTCTTTGCAGCACAGTCCCTCATTTTATCAATACATCTTTTTATATACTTATTAATGCAGACATGAAGTATAATATTTACTAATTGAATTTCACCATTTCATTTACCTGTGTCTTTCCTTCTTCTTAATTCACTAAACTAAACTAAACTCCGTGGCGCTACATCCCTGGAGGGACTTGGCCTACCACCCGACCGCTGCATCATCTCCCGTAGGCAGATGGCAGGATTGGGGGGCATGTGGTCAGCATGCCGACACCCACGGCCGTTAATGGTGGTTTTCTTGACCGGAGCCGCTACTTCTCTATCAAGTAGCTCCTCAATTTTGAATCACGAGGCTGAGTGCACCCCTACCAGACCTCCCTACCTCAGAAAAATCCGAGGAGGTACCGGGAATCGAACCCGGGCCGACGGATCTGTAGTCAGCGACGCTAACCACAGGACCACGCCGGCGGACCTTCTTAATTCACACAGCAGCTAAATATGGTGCGACTAACGCGCATGCGCTTAATTATCGATCGCCATCAAGATTAAAAGTCACTAATTTTTAAGGTTGGTAACACTTGCATATTAAACATCTGGTAAATTTCGTCAAACTGAGCGAGGTGGCCGAGATAGTAACGTCTTGGACTCGCATTCGGGAGGTCCCAGGTTCAAATCCCGTGGCCGGCCAATGTTACATGGGTTTTTTCATGGTTTTCCCAGCCGTAAAGGCAAATGCCGAATTGGATATTTACATACCATGAATCATCCTCACCATTTCATCATCCTGTATCATATCCATTTAGATTGATATCAGTTAAAATTTACTACATTAAATACACCGACAACAGAAACAATTGAAAAGCAATAGTTCCATGGCCTACCCTACTGTACAGACACAGACAGATCCTGAACTCCTGATATAGCCTCGAAGCTAAAAAAAACTCATCAAGTGATATTTTTATTTGCTAGAAACACAGTATGCAATATACGTTAATAGTATATTGCGATACAAGTGCCGTAAGGCACGTTTACGGGTCGAGAAAACAGAGACCCGAGACCCGTAAATGCCTTTACGGCCCGTGTGTTGCATGCTATTTTTTGCACGATGATTATTTATATCAATTTAATTATATTAATTGTGATATTACCTGAAAATATTATGTAAATACATTCTTGAAAATAGATGTTTATTTCAGAAAGTGATTCGCATGTGTTTGTTGTTATGGGAACCGAATATTTGTCCTGGGGGCCGTGCCCATAAAGGCTTGTATTATGAAGTGTATCGTAATGAATTATGACGTAGCGCTTGGACCGTAAGTAATTTAACCTCATCGCAACCGTCCTTAGCAACAAGACTGTGTGGGAATGTCAACTTACGAGCCATGTAAACAACGTTCGTAAGTACCACTTACTAGCCAAGGAGTGCAAAAATGCATTGGTGTATCTTCGGTTGAGTGGGGGATGAAGGCGTTGATGATCTCTGGATGCCAGAATCTAATTTTATTCCCAGTTCGACTCGCAGTGTGTGCGTGAGTGACTAACAGATTGAGTGATATTGCATTGAATGAGTGAGTGGGAGAGTGAGTGACACAATGTGTGTGAATAGGTTTATAAATTAATGGCTGAGTGACTCTTATCAGATTTAAGCAGTTAGTAAAGTTATGGGAGAAAATATCCCCGGAAAATTGGCTCGATCTGTATTCCCTGCTGGATACGTCGCCATGCAGGGCTGTAATACGAATTTATTATACGTAACTCTACAACAGCAAGCGGTTTCCATGGTGAAAATAAGAGTAACGAGCGCCTAATTAGGCTAAGTTCATAAAGGTGATGTCGCGCGGGCGTGCCGCTAGATATCGCTGGGGTCGAGATTACCCGCGCACACGCAGAATCAAGTGTCGCGCTCTGCATAATTACAAGGCTGTGTCCGCCGGCGATTGCTTTTTATGTGACAAGCTCTGCCCTGGTCATATGTCATCTCTGCTACTGGGACAGGTTTCTTGCAATCTTTGCTCTCTTTCTGTATGTACATAACTCCCATGCTCTATATCAAGCAGATTATTATGCGATTATCAGAACAGTTTTACAATGAAGCATTTTAAAACTGCAATAATCGCCATACTACCAGTAATAACAACAACAATAATAAAATAAAATAAAATAAAGTAAAGTAAAGTAAAGTAAAGTGTTCCCTATACAGGCCATGGAGGCCCCGAGGGTCCCAGGAGGTTGAGGCTCCCAGATTTTGGGCATTCGGCACATGAAGGTGGTAAGGTTGACAGCTTTATGCACCGGCCGCCTTTACCCCCAGGATTGCTCCTGGTACTCATTTCTCTTAGAGGCTGCGTCGACCCCAGGGCCATAGTGCCACTAGAAGGATTAGGAAAATTGAAAAACTCCAATGACCTCATCGGGGATCGAACCCGCGACCTTCCGGTTTGTAGCGCAGCGCCTCAACCATTACGCTACGGCATACCCCCAACAACAACAACAACAACAACAAAATTAATAATAATAATAATAATAATAATAATAATAATAATAATAATAATAATAATAATAGAGATATGAAATTTTATAGTGACTTACTTCATCATTTGTTAGAAATGTTCCTATTAAAGTAAATTATACGTTGTTTGGTGTCATTTTTCTTGTAATTATGTGTAGAATTGATATATAACAAACACTTTAAAATAAAATGACACATTAAAAAATCTAACATTGATAGATAGAAGTAAACTAGGTGACTCATGGGGCTGAAATTACGGTCGGTGCTAATTCCCTGCGCTTGTAAATGTGAGGGTAAGGGTATAGGACAGACATTATAAGTCTTTGTACTTCTAAATTTTTCGTCATCTCCCAGGAGTGGAAGATACGGCGAACTTATATAAATATAAAAGTGTTAGAGATATTAAAACGGTTCAATTAGACCCAACACCTACCCAGGAAATCCCAGAACTCATCTGTAATTACTTATTCAGTACATACAACAGTAAACAATGTAAAATATTAGACAGTCATATTGTAAAGTCCCTGGTGCATGTCTCTATTATGGGTCATTAAGCAAAACTATTAAGTAAGGATTTAATAAAGGGAAAATGTTATTTTAAAATGTTTTAAAGCTTTGCTAGGGAATATACAGATTATCATAGGGGATATAGCGAGAGACCCGGATTTATCTTGGGAGAATCTGCACCTCGATCATATTTGTTGTAAATATTTAGCAAATAGTTACATAATTAAGCATGTGATTAATAATATAAAACCACGAAAATTAATAAACCTACGCTAGGTTTGTCATTGTAAGATACCGCTATTTTTGTGATTCCAATTGGCCAGTATATTGTACGCTACATTAATGAAAGTTGCAACTATGAAGGCCTTGCTCATTGTCAAAACGTACTTTAATGGGGTATTACGTGCTGACTTTTATGATCAAGTGTCAGAATAAAATTAACTTCCTAGATAAAATGCACAAAAGTTAAAAGTACAGTGAAAATGAGGCATCTATTTAAACGGAATAAATTATCTACACCAGTCTGCAGAATAAACTTAAGAAGTCAAAGTAATTTGAGATCATTTGTGAGAACGAGACAAATATACTTTAAATTTATTTTATTTATTTATTACAAGAGATATTACAAGAGGTATTACATTTAGTAATACACCCGAATGAGCAAGACTGCTCGTGCTCGGGTGCCGTTTCAAAAATATCAAAGTGAAGAAAGAGGAGAGACAAAGAAATAGAGTGTATAATGTGCTTAACTAAAAAAGAAAGTAAAACAAAAACATTAAACATAAAAACATAAATACATAAAAGGAGTGAAACAAAAATTACTTAAAAGCTAAAAAATTACAAAAAATTCTTTACATATCTATTAAATTTAACAGTGGAGTATGCTGAGAGATCAGGATTTTTCTGATAATTGAGTTATAGAAGCGCGGTCCAAAATTAATGCTATGCTTTAATCCTGCCGATGTGAGACATTTGGGTTCTAATAGGAGTAAATTAGTATTTCGTCTAGTTTTGTAGATATGATCACTGGAAGAGTATTTTATACGATGTTTGTGAAAATATTTTAATATAGAGAATTTGTAAATTTGGTCCAAACTTAAAACATTAAATTCCGAAAATATTAGGCTAGTTGGGTAATCAATGTGTTTTCTTAGACAGATGTTCACTACATTTTATGGGTGAAACTTTTGCCTCCATTTTCCATAATTGTCCCAGGTTTTTTCTGAAAAATGTTTAAAAAGTCTCGTTTTTATATAAGCATTATATGGATACATTGCCCTAGGTAGGTATTACGTGGATGTGCTTTTCTTTCTGGCTGCACATGCACTCCAGCTGGTATTCCATGTGTAATTCTGATTCTCGTTTTGACGAAGATTAAACGTCTACCCTGTAGTTATATAAATAAATAAACTAATTAACTTAATAACTCGGGTATTAAAGTACAACAAAAGTAAAATGAGTTTCTCAACTTACGCAGAGTTGAACTTGACAATGAATTAGGCGTAGAAAACAAACTGGATGAGCAAACTGCACTTACCTGGAAAGAAAAAGAAAGAACAAATTAGACAAACTTAATTTCATCTTAAAAACTACTTCATTAACAATGCATTTACTTTTATCTATAATAGTATAATTCGTGTTAATATGTCGGTCAAACTCACATGTTCTATAGGACAAAAGCGACTAACTTTGCAAAGAAACCGGGGCACATCGAACCATGGCCTACTGGTACTTTACGCAACTGTGCAACACGCATTAACTCTAATATGTATATAAAGGTATTACGGGCCATGAAGACACAGAGGGCTCCAGGAGGTTGAGGGTCCCAGATTTTTAGACAATCGGTAGATCAAGGTGGAAATGTTGTCAGCCTTACGCACCTTACCCCAAGGATAGCTTATGGTACTCATTTCTGCTAGAGGCTGAGTATACCCCAAGGCCACAGTGCCACCAGAAAGATCAGGACAATTGAAAAACTCAATGACCTCATCCGGGATAAAACCCGCGACCTTCCGGTTTGTAGTGCAGCCCCTCGGCGTGCCCCAATGTGTATATAAGCAACTGTATAAGCCGTGGTTGTCGGCATGCTAACAACATGCCCCAAATCCTGCCTGCGTCTGCTTATGGTAAATGCTGCAGTGGTCTAATAGAAAGCCTAGTCTCTTCAGGGATAGCCTACAGTTTCAAATCATAACCCGTTATAACGGGTCATAGGCGTAACCAGGCCGACCATATGGGGGGTTATAAAGGAATAACCCCCAGGGAGATGGGGGTCTGGGGGTCCTCCCCCGGAAAATTTTAAAAATCAAGATGCAAAATAACGAATTTTAAGCTTCCGGGGGGCCTCCTCCGGAAAATTAAAAAAATTAAGACGCAAAATAACGAGTTTTAAGCTTCCGGGTGTTTTCTGCCTGAAAAATTTAAAAATTAAGACGTAAAATAACGAGTTTTAAGCTTCCCACGCTTTATACTTGTATTAAGTAATTTATGGGCAGACTTAAACAAATTATACAATTTTCCTTTTTTTAATCAATGGGGGGGGGGGTTCAAACCCCCAAAAGCCCCCCGTCGGTACCGGTACGCCTATTTAACGGCTACATATTGTTAGTTAAAAAAAAAATAGACCATAATTTTTTTTCTCTCCGCTGTTCGTAAAAGAAAGTATTTGCTTAGACATAATATTAATTACGTTGCACACATACACACACACACACGGAGTAAATATATATATATATATATATATATATATATATATATACACGCCGTAGCGTAGTGGTTGAGGCGCTGCGTTACAAACCGGAAGGTCGCGGGTTCAATCCCCAATGAGGTCGTTGCAGTTTTTCAATTGGCCTAATCGTTCTTTAGGGGTCGACTCAGTCTCTAACAGAAATAAGTACCAGGAGCAACCCTGGGGATAAAGGCGGCCGGTGCGTAAGGCTGACAACCTTATCACCTTCACGTGCCGAATGTCTAAAAAATCTTTAAGCCTCAGTCTCCTGGAACACTGTGGGCCTCCATGGACTATATAGGGAACACTTTACTTATATATACATATATCTACGTAGCATAAAGATCTCATCCTTAGAATCTACGAATAGGGGGCTTTCATAGCTATTGTAATATCACTGGTTATGACGCATAACTTCATTAAACCTCTCACAACGTTCTGCACAATAAAGCCTTTGTGAATTTCTGCGAATTTCCTTAAGACGGATTCTAGCAAGACGAAATGTTCCACATTGTGAGCGACCATCAGTAAATTCTGCACGATCGCTACAATCAACTGTGAACCAACGAGAGCCTTTCATCGAGAATCAAAGAGAAGAGAACAAACAACACTTGTCTGCGGAAAAAAACACGTTCATTATATTCTTTTTTATCTCTGCTAATATTTTGCTCTCCATACTGTAGTCGGTAGCATACTTGTTAAAGCGTACTGTTAGAAGGACTGCAGAAAGAATGTTTATCATGATAATGTTTTGTTCGAAACCCTAAGAGCCTATACTACAGATAGAGAGTTAATTATTTCAGCCTTTTACATGCCGATGATGTATGGCATCGTCAAATAGAATAAATTCATAAAATAACATTATTAAATTCCTGAATGCTATGTATGGGGTTGTTTACCAATGCTGACCTGACCTTCCTCTTCAATAGGCCTACAGGGTGTTTATAAAGTCACTTACCGTTTCCCATTTAAACACGTTTTTGTATACTACAAACATGAACGTATATTAAAACATTTTGAACACAAATTCAATACGCAGCGGACCCGGGTTCGATTCCTGGTCGGGACAAGTTATCTAGGTGAGGGTTTTTCCGGGATTTTCCCTCACCTGTGAGACAAATGTCAGGTAACTTTAGGCTCTTGTGGTCACCGGATATCATCTGCCCGGCATTATCATCTTCATCCCCATCTTCGCCTTGTTCGAACTGAGTGTGTGTGTGTGTGAATAGTGTGTCTCGTCCTATGTGTTCGTGTTGTCTCGGAGGTGGCCCCGGCATTGGGCTGATTACTCATCCGGGGAGGTCCTCCGTATCCTTGTCTGGTCAAAAAAGTATGTCTGCCTGTGTTGTGATCCATAGTTCATTCCTCTCCCGACAGGTCGCGGCCCGGTATGGCCCGGGAGGCGCGGGCCGCATAAAGATCCCTATAAGGGGAAAAAAGATAATAGTAGTAGAAGAAGCAGTAGTATCTGTGGTGATTAAAATGAAGGAAATCGCTATTTATTTGTACGACAGCGAAGAGAACAGTGACTTCTAGTGATAACCTCAATTATCATAACGGGCTAGGGACCTTTTTCTTTACACTTAACGCGGTAGCCCAGTCCGTAAAAAGGAACCTTACATAGACAGAGTGAGTTAACATTTATGATTCAAAATAACATAAATAAGTTTAATAATTGCTAAGAAATGGAAAACGTACTGAACTTGTGGCTTTCCGGAGAAATAGAACAAGGCAAACAAGCATAAATGTAAGATTCCTAGGATTTCAATATGGCCATGGCCAAACAAAAGAAAGCTGTTTTTATCTTACTTGGAAAGTTTTACAAAGCCGCAACCAAAGCCACGGTAACCATAGTGATACATTGCCACAGCATTAAGACGTCCATGAGAAGCTTATATTAATAGCATGTTACTATCAGGGGTCGCTCACTCTCCTCTACACAAAAGTGATGACAGATGTACGTCAAAAGTTGTAACTACTTCCAGTTCTCAACACGCTATATGACCACTACAGTTAACGCGAGTATAACAAAGCTGAAAAAAAAGTATATAGCATCTTTCAAATATTTTACGCCTTTTAAATATCCAGTTATGAAATTTGGCTTTTTAATTTAAAGAAATAATGGACTTGATTGATTTTTACTCAATATCATAATGTCTTTTCTCATTGGGTAACTAACTTATTACTCTATTATAGGTAGAATATAATACTTGCATCCAAAAATAGAGCTGTAAAATATAATAAACATATAAAATTTAAAAATAGTCAGATAAGTTGTATTGAGCACCAGGCATGGGGTACGTGAAACGTCTTCGTATTGCCTAAATTTAGGGAGCTCCATAGACCTATGTTACGATTTGTTAGCAATAAAAAGGAAAGGCAGTATGTATACTAGCTTTCCAGCATACGATTGTTCAAAATGCAGGGTGTTATTAATTAATACCGAAATATTTTACCTGCGTATAGAGGGGGAAATAGGCAAGCAACTTTAATTAGAAGATTTTGGCTATATGTCGTAAAATGTGTATGCTACAGGGCATTAAAGTCATTACAATTTGGTGCTCATAAGTCAATTAAGCGAAATATGGTTAAATATTAATTAAAATGATTTAATTCTTTCTTAGTGATCGATAGAAACCTGATTCTTAATCATTCATCAACAGCTATATCATAATTTAGTGTTTTCATAATCTGCAAAATTTACAGACTAATCACATGACTGGCCGCCACTGCATTAGTTTCTTTTAATTATAATTCCAGTGCTCCTTTGTTTTGAATTTTCTTCAAATGTTAGTAGACAGAGGCGGCCATGCCCAGGGAGATTTTATGCTGTAACAAGAAAATTTTAATCCATTTAGCAAAAATCTCCTAATAAAATATGCTTGTCTATGTCCCTTCTGTATACAGGTAAAATATTTCGGTGTTATTCATTAACACCCCGTATAGGCTAGCTATAATTTAGCGTACATCTCCTGTTAAATTTGTACATCTAAAGCAAGGCGTGACATAATAAATTTACAACATCAACTGCAGTGTAGTCAAGGCCCTCTTTCTACTCAATATCAAGAATGGAATAAGCTACTGAGGCCATGGTTTCCACATTCATTTGTCCAGACTTGACGTATTTCCGTTACGTGAGGTTTTAGCAAATGACCCCCTCCCCATAAAGACCTTTTTAAAGTCTTTAAACGATAAATTGGACGTCAAGCCCTTTATGTGCGCTCTGCAGAATTAAACAATAGAACTGCAGATATGACAGCATTATACGGCTGTTTTCCGTTTATTAACAAACAAGCAAATAATACAGCTCTGATCAAGTTAAAATATTAAAAATCAAGTAAACTGACGTAACAAAGTGCAGAATGCTTTTGTTTAATCAGTGATAAATGCAATTATGATATTTAGAAAATAAGTTATTTTTTAAATCGATTTCAGAGTTAAGCTCCAGATCGATTCATTAAGTAGGGATTATGAAAGAACAAAGGTCTAGTTTGATAAGCATATGTGAAGGAATATGTGGGTGGTGTTATTTGTCAAAGCTATCTGTATTGCATCTTCCAAAGCAGAGGAACTTAGAGCACCAGCTTCTTAAACGAGAGATTATTTTATGAACTATGAACGGCATTGTTTTCAAGTTCCGTATAACAAAGATCTATGTAATGATAAACTAGCATCTAGCAAATTCGTCGTTCCGGCATTATTCACTAAGTCCAAAAACTTAGTTTTGAGATTCAGCTGTTTTAAAGTTTGAATAAATCATTGCGTAGGCCTATTTGGAGTTTGTGAAAATTGAAGTTATTACTGTAGTTACTTAGGAATGGGTTGGGATATCAATTAGTGAGATCTACCTGTCAGCAATCTCAAAGACAGCACCACTGGGCCCTGGTCCATGTTTCATAGAACTTGCTAATAATATTAGAACTCATAATATTATTTATTAGTTATCAAAATCTTGTTTCATAGGTATATGTACACTACTCATAAAATCTCTTCACTAATATTATTAGTTTATTAGTCAGCTGATTGATTTGGAGGTTATGTCTGGATTATTGTTTGTGTTTTCTCCCTTCTTAGTCTTATTGTCAATACTATTTCAAAGCAGCATGGCCTACATATATCTGCATAAATGTAACAAATAATAACTAGCTCTAAGAAATGAATAAATTTGCCAGACACTTATTCAAGATAGCACTGGGCTTATGTACTAAAATCTAACCTCAAATCCTAAAATCTTGTTATTACAAAAAATTGCCTTTGATAGCACATGTAAGCTTTTTATAAATTCATATTTAAATCAGAGTGATTCACTTTCCACAATTTTAAGATCACGATATCTGAATTACATGGGCTTGAGAATAAGTTATTAGCCTAAATACACTTATAGAAAAACACCTAATATCAGTGAATTTAATTAGTTCTGCAGTCTATGAAACAGTTTACTACTAATATTAGCAATATTTACTAATAATTTAGAACTCATAACTAATATTATTAGAAAATATTCTTATGAAACAGAAGACTAATAATAATAATAATAATAACCAATATTAGTATGTACTTGCTAATAGTATGAGTGTAAAAGTTCTATGATACAGGGCCCTCGGGACATGATAATGAGACGACTATATAACACAGCCTCTCAATATGATATTACCCCGAAAAACGATGCAATCTGCTGGGCCCACAAATATCGTAATACGGAGGTTTGATATAATTTTCAGAAATTATATAATTTTTCAAGGGAAGGAGTGGTTTGTTTGGATTTTTATTGTCCGCGATATTTCCAGGGTTAAACTATCAATATATTATAGCTGGTGCCCGCGGTATTTATAAATGCAGTATACGATATTGACAGAGCTGCAGCACAATTCCGTTATCATTGTGTTGTTGTGCACAAGAAGATTCTCTCCTTGCAAGACGCTCCAGCATCTTGCGATGCTTTGTAACAAGAGCTTCAGAGACGCTGCGACCCCATTACAGGTATAACATGACATTAACTACGGGAGTCTGATAGTGTGGAATGCCTGGTAGTTGCTTCGCTATTACAGGGATACCTGCTCCAGCCTGTTCACACTGATACGCTACTGGAGTTTGTTATTACATTTACACTCCCTTCTTTTCGTCTCATGAAACAAAACAAAAAATCTGATGTGAAACACTCACATTACTTTCTTTACCCAGTCATGAGCAGGGCCCGGAATCTAATGACATGCCATCTTCTTACTGCCAACTTGTAGATAAATCCTAATCATGGCCTCTAGATGATAGAAATGCATTTTTATTAGGTCATTTTATGCAATTTTATATTTTTAGCGCATTTATTTCAATTTTACGTCATTATTTTGTCATTTTTGTGTCATTTGCTTCCTTATTTTGTAATTTTTATGCGCTTACCTTAAATGAATGACTAGGTTACTATAATGCAACATTTTTGTAGAATCTACTTTTAAAAAAACTTTCTTATTTTTCTTCTAAAAAATTCCAATCAATAACAAACTTTTTAGACCTACAATATCCTTTCTACATTTACAGTTTTTAGAATTATGTACAAACTAGTCTATATCTTTGTGTCCACAATAATAATTTTTATAAATGAATATCAGTTTTTAGGTCATTCTTTGTAATTATTAAGTCATTTTCTTTAAAATTTAGGGTCATTTTATAGGTCATTTTTCAAACAATTGTAGGTCATCAGAATCCGGGCCCTGGTAATGAGGTAAAGATAGGGGAATTGTAAGGAAGTGTAAATCAGGCGCTCGAGACATTGGTGGCACAATTTCTGAGCAAGGAAATAATTTTTAGTTTTCATAAACTTTCAAAATAAAAAATTGTGGCTGAACGCTAAACTTCCTAACTTTGTCAGTTTTATAGAAATCTTGAAAATTATTTCGATCAGTCTAAAAATAATACAAAACGAAAAAAAAACTGATTTGAAACACATAACGTCCTCTACCAAAACGTTTTGGCTCTTAGCATAATATAATACATAATAAATAATATAATATATTATGCATATTATGGAATTCATCTACGAAATTTAGGGCTTTATTATTCAGCTGGCACGACTGAGTTTCTACAAACTCTTCAGAGAATTTTTGCGAAAAAACGTTTCAAAAATAACAGTTATAGCTCTTGGTACAAACATCTCATGCACAATAATTAAACCAAGTCGTTAGGGCCCTTTTCGAGAAAATCATGAAAAACTAAATTTTCTTCATTAAAAGTGAGAGAAATTCGTCAATAATATTAGTGTCACATCCCCAGAAAATACCTAACTCAAATAAGTACAAAATTTTGTTTTATACGATTTTTCGTTCTAGAGCTAGGCTGTTCACAGACGCACACACACGGACGTGTTTCAGAAAACAATTTTTTTTTTTGGATTCAGGTGTCTCAAAACATGTATTTCTGTTAAAAACTCAACTTCAAATTTCGGGGTCGAACAAAATACTTCCTCTACCTATAGTGCCTGTGGTACGGGAAAATGAAGTAAAAATATATTCTTGAGGGTATAGGCCTATATACCCCATTCTGAAGATATATAGGCCTACCCACTTTGAAAATACTGAAAATACTGGCACTCTTACTGGCAATTAATAAATAAGAATTAGATTAAATTGTTTTACACAATTTCTACCGTACTCAATTATAATAAAATCAGGTAAACTGATGTGGCAGTAGCAGTATGTTTTGGTTTAATCAGTTATAATTGCAATTATGATATGCAGAATATCAGTTGTTTAAAAATTGATTTCCAAGTTAAGCTCCAGATTAATTCACTAAGCAGGGCTTACGGAAGAATAAGGGTCTAGTTTTAAAAAAATCAGATTAAATTGTCCAGCATTTAGAGCGTGGGCTACTGTATACCCCCCCATCCCCCCCCCGTGGGATTTTCCGACTCGTATATTTTTTTGTTGGTATTGACATGTAGTTTCATATTTTAGTTGTTTGCCCCTTATCAATTACAGCATTTACCCGGAAACCCCGGAAAACTACGGAAATCCGGAGAAAACTAGTTTGTTTTAATTTTTCTTTGTTCTTTGCTCCTAATATGCCCAGGGAATTTCTGAATCACATATTTATTGTTGGTATTGCCATCTAGATTAAGTTTTTAGCTGTTTACCCCTTATCAATTACAGCATATCCCCGGAAAACAACGGAAATCCGGAGAAATGACTTTGTTTTAATTGGTCTTTGTTCTTTGCTCCTAATATGCCCAGGGAATTATTGACTCACATATTTCTTGTTGGTATTGTAATCTAATTTAAGGTTTCAGTTGTTTGCCTCTGACCAATTACAACATATCCCCGGAAAACCCGGAATACCACGTAGGCCTATATACGGAGAAAATGACAATGTTTTATTTTTTCAATCTTTGTTTTTCCTTCTAATATTCAAAGGGAATTTCTGACTCATATGTTTTTTTTTGTTGGCATTGCTATCTAGATTAAGGTTTGCCCATTATCAAATACATTATATCCCCGGAAAACTCCGAAAACCACGGAAACCCGGAGAAAATGACTTTGTTCAAATTTTATAAAATCTTAGTTCTTTGCCCTAGTATTCAAAGGGACTTGGTGACTCATATAGTTTTGTGTTGGTATTGCCATCTAAATTAAGGTTTCAGTTGTTTGCCCCTTATCAATTACAGCATTTCCCCAGAAAACTCTGAAAACCACGGAAATCCGGAGAAAATTACTTTGTTTTAATTTTTTTAATCTTAGTTATTTGCTCTTAGTATTCAAAGGGACTTTGTGACTCATATGGTTTTGTGTTGGTATTGCCATCTAAATTAAGGTTTCAGTTGTTTGCCCCTTATCAATTACAGCATTTCCCCAGAAAACTCTGAAAACCACGGAAATCCGGAGAAAATTACTTTGTTTATTTTTTTTAATCTAAGTTTTTTCCTCCTAGTATTCAAAGGGAATTGGTGATTTATATGTTTTTGTATTGGTATTCCCATCTAGATTAAGGTTTCAGTTGTTTTCCCCCTATCAATTACAGCATTTCCCCAGAAAACTCGGAAAACCACGGAAATCCGGAGAAAATGACTTTGTTTTAATTTTTTTAATCTTAGTTATTTGCTCTTAGTATTCAAAGGGAATTGGTGACTTATATGTTTTTGTATTGGTATTGCCATCTAGATTAAGGTATCAGTTGTTTTCCCCTTATCAATTACAGCATATCCCCGGAAAACTCCGAAAACCACGAAAATCCGCAGAAAATGAGTTCGTTTTAATTTATTAAAAATCTTTGTTCTTTGATCCTAATATTCCCAGGGAATTTCTGACTCACATATTTTTGTTCGTATTGCCATCTAGTTTAAGGTTTCAGTTGTTTGCCCCTTACAAATAGTTTTAATTTTTTATTGTTCTTTGCCCCTAATATTCCCAGGGAATTTATGACACATATTTTTGTTCACATTAGAATATGAAGGGTGTGCTGCCAGGTTTTCAATCGCTTTCATCCCTTCAGCATCATTATTTTTTGTCATGCTGTAATTGGTAAGGGGAAAACAACTGATACCTTACTAGTTGGCACTTCCAACACAAAAGCATATGAGTCAGGAATTCTCTTCGAATATTAGGAGCAAAGAACAAGGATTTAAAAAGAAAACATAGTCATTTTCTCCGTATATGCGTGGTTTTCCGGGTTTATGCTGTAATTGGTAAGGGGAAAACAACTGAAACCTTAATCTAGATGGCAATACCAACACAAAAACATCTGATTTACCAATTCCCTTTGAATACTAGTAGCAAAGAACAAAGATTTTCAAAAATTCAAACGAAGTCAATTTTTTCGGATTTCCTTGGTTTTCGGAGTTTTCCGGGGATATGCTGTAATTGATAAGGGGCAAACAACTGAAATCTTAATCTAGATGGTAATGGCAACAAAAAAACATATGAGTCAGAAATTCCCTTTGAATATTAGGGGCAAAGAACAAAGATTTAAAAACCAAAACATAGTAATTTTCTCCGTATATACGTGGCTTTCCGGGTTTTCAGGGGATATGTTGTAATTTGTAAGGGGCAAACAACTGAAACCTTAAACTAGATGGCAATACGAACAAAAATATGTGAGTCAGAAATTCTCTGGGAATATTAGGGGCAAAGAACAATAAAAAATTAAAACAAACCCATTTTCTCCGGATTTCCGTGGTTTTCCGGGGTTTCCGGGTAAATGCTGTAATTGATAAGGGGCAAACAACTAAAATCTTAAACTAGACGACAATATCAACAAAAAAATATGTGTGCCAGAAAATCCCACGGGGGGGGGGGAGGGTTTGCTATTGGTAGCCCATGGTCTAATTGGCTGAACTATACACATTTGTGATATCTTGACAATCGTATACTCACATAAAAATACAAAAAAGATATGTCAAATTGGCCGGCTACGGGAATTGAACCAGGAACAACCAAAATGTGAGTCCAAGACGTTACCATCTCAGCTACCTCGCTCAATTTAACGATATACTTTCATAAGCTTAGGCCTGTGTGAAGGAATAATGTTATTTGTCATAGCTAACTGTATTGCAATTTGCAAAGCAGTATATGATCACAGTAAAACAATATTTTGTCATGATAACTCATTTGCACTTCATGAATAATTGTTTCTAATATATTACCATAAAATAGGAACTAAAGTAGGCAATACTCTGGTACCGGTCAACCGATTTGGTCCAATATCAATAGGCTTCTTCCCATGGACGTTATAAATGTGTATAGTCTACCAAGTTTTACGAAAACCCGATAAAGCGTATTTGAGTTATCGCGCGTACAGACACCCGACGGGCAGACATTTCCCCGTCCCCACACAATCTTAAGGCTAGTTTACACGACGAAATTAGGTTTCGTAACTGACTTTCGCAACTGTTTTTTACTTGAATGCGCAAGCGCTAGATGTACTGGCGACAATGAATTACGACACTACGCAGTTTCGGCTGATTCCAACTTTTCACGAAACTGTAATAGTAATTTTGAGATTATACGCTTATTTAGCTTGTTCGCATTTCGTAAAATGAAATGGGGAAGTGAGGAAATTGTGAAATGCCTGTATTCATACGTGTTTCAAACGTTTATATGGGATTTTAACAACTTGAACTTCAGAAATAACATGAAATGTGCGGTTGCATTGGAAAGAAAATGTGTGTAATTAGATTCACGAAATCACTTTCATGAAAGTGGTTACAAAACCTAGTGTCGTCGTGTAAACTAGCCTTTATACAATACCATTCTGGCACTTATTGAGAATTAGATTAAATTTTTAAAACTAATTTCTACCGGTACTCGATTATAATAAAACTGAGCGTTTAATTCAACACTGGACACTCTCTCCACAAGGGAGGCTTGTATTTTCAATTCGGAAACGTGGCAACCTGGGCTCTACGTATTACAGACGTCCACAATCAGAGGACCTCGGTTGACTTTCTCATCTTAACAAAGTTTGAAATGAATAGTAACGGGATAACTGTTTTGTACGGCTTTGTAAAGCTGTAGCCGACATTGTGTTCATGTGAATTTCATGACGGAATAGGAAGCTACATGTCGATCCAACTCCCTATTCCCAGCCCTAGTTTAAGCGACTCAATATGCAAGAAATGTAAGACTCTCTCGCCATCCCATTAAAATTTCATCCGGGACTCGCGACTTTGATATACTCACATATATATCCAGAGAAATAATAGCTATGCAACCGGCGACACTGGGAAATAAATTAAAATTTTATGTCACAAAGTGTAAAAGCAAGATATATTCGCAAGTAAATCAAATATTATTTATACATTTGCAATACTTACTCCTTTAAATATTAAGCTATAAACTTAACTTACATCCTGAAACGTCTCGCAATAAAAATTCTTTCAGCAAATAATTACCATTCTATAAGCTGGACTTTTTCTTTCATGCTAGTATTCTTGCTTCGAATTGCTTTATTTCTCCTTATCCTTTGTTCCTTTATTATTTTAGGTTCTCTACCCGTTCCATATGTGTCCTATTCCCTCATACTTAATACTACAGCTGGTTTAAGGTAGGCCTTAGAGCTTTACAAGGCACCATATTACATTTTTATTTCAGCTGTGTTTATACTCCTTCTAGCTACGAGGCCATAACAGGAGTTTGGGATCTGTGTCTATGCAGTAGGACAGGCACTAGAACTATTGCTTGTAAATTGTTTCTACTGTTGGTGTATTTTATGGAGTCTATTTCAACTGATATTAATTTAAATGGACATGATACAGGATGAAATAGTGAGGATGATTCATAGCATGTAGGCTAAATATACAATTCGGCATTTGCCTTTACGACTGGGGAAACCATGAAAAGCCCCATGTCAAATTGGCCGGCCACGGGATTTGAACCTGGTACCTCCTGAATGCGAGCCCATCTTGACCACCTTGCTCGGTAACATAATTATGATGAATACTAAACTAACGTGAATTTAGTTTTCAGTTTTTGTTCCCCAAAATTATATTTGAAATTTAAAAGTTATGCATGTTTTCAAAATAATCTATCACAGAATTGCCAAAATTTATCGAATGTTTTCACTGAATTTTTATATATATATATACACATACACACACACACACACACACACACATATATATATATATATATATATCGCAATTGTGTAAATTCTGCTATTTCTGCCGCCATCTGCTTGCTATACACTGCACTTCTTCATGACTTCAAAACTTTTGTGCACAAACTCAGGCTCGAAGTCCTTCCTTGTAAACAGCAGAGGCAGATGCGCGCCTGTTCAATTCAGTTATTTACTACCGGTAAGTGCTAGAATGGTAGATTTCGCTGGGCATCGCGCACAGACAGACAAACAGACAAATTCTTCCTCTTATTATTATAAGGTTGTCCAGGCTTGGGTAGAGAAAGTTATGTAAAGTGTATCGCGTCAGATATTTGTTTATAGATTATTGTAACACAATCCCACAAAAGAAATAGGATTAGAAATTAATAAAGATAAAACAGTATTGATGAATACCTCCAAACACAAAGTAAGAACAGATGAAAACACAACAGTCCTCATAAACTCAGAGCATTTTAAAGAAAAGGATGAGGTTAAATATTTGGGCTCAGTGATTACTTGGGACAATGACTGTGGTAAAGATATAAAAGCCAGGATCGCAGCAGGGAATAGATGTTACTATGCTCTGGATAAGGTATTAAAGAAAAGATATATCTCTAAACAAATTAAATTATTAATATATAACACGATAATTAAACCCATAGTGATGTACGGCTGTGAGGCATGGACCATGACAGAACTCCAACAACAATTGCTGAGAAGATGGGAAAGGAAAATCCTGAGAAAGATTTATGGCCCTGTAAAAGAACAAAATGATTGGAGAATCCGTAGCAACTTAGAACTGGAACAGTTATACAAGAAACCCAATATAGTAACTTTGATCAAAATTAGAAGACTCGAATGGGCAGGTCACCTAGTTAGAATGGAGGATGAAAGAATGGTGAAGAAGATTTTCACTGGTAGAATTGAAGGAAGGAGGGATCGAGGGCGCCCCAGATTGAGATGGATAGACTGCATTGAGGGAGATTTAAGGAAAGCGGGAATAAAGAGATGGAGAAGGAGAGCAGAAGATAGAGGAGAATGGGCTATTGTTTTAAAGGAGGCTTTAGCAAAACTATAAGTGCTGTATGCCAGGAGAAGAAGAAGAAGAAGAACACAATCCCAACACAATCATTTTTAAACTAACCACCCACACGATTCTCTAATCCTTTTTCATACCTATCAGGTTTTAACTTGCAAACCTCAAAGCTGAAGCTAATATAAAAGCCACAAGACCGCAGAGGGCGTGTAGTCAGTTTTTAATTGAGTGAGTTTACAGTATCGGTAATTAGCGCGTATGAATATTGACAACCGGAAGATTGGCAAGGATACAAAAAACAAACTCACACGACCCCAATTTCAATTTCAGAACTGTGATTCACACCTAAAACAAAGGATCCAACTCATGAGGCCGGCTTTAATTGGATAGCAACATGACGTCTGCTCCTTTTATATGATTCTGCAGATAGGCTGTGCTACGGAATCCTCTTCCTCTCGCTTATTTTGTTCGCAAACAAATGACTGCGTAGCTTAAACCATAAACACTCTAGGACTATCTCTGATTTGTGGACAGATCATGTAAAGTAGGGATCGTACTAGGGTTGACCATCGATGGCCGATGTTTTCATGACGATGATCGATGTTTTCTACATCGATGGAAAGCAACCGATGTTTTTGCTACACCAATGTTTCTCCCCGAAATCGGAGTTTTTAAATATTTACAGTACTAAAATAAGAAAAACAGACCTTCCTTGTTTCTAATATATAATTTTATTTACAGCAGCCTGATTTCCCAAAGATATATTTTTTTACATCGATAGTTTTCATGGAAATATTTCAGTTTAATTATGAATTTTGCCCACTTTTCTGAAGCCATGACTTTTAAAAATATATATCCATGTTTTAACTAAAATAGACAATAGAGCACAAGATTGTAACGTAAATTGTTATATGAAATATTTTTACTAACACTACATCTCAATATAAAATTTGGCCTATATCTTATATTTTTTACTGACATATACTGTAAGAAATTTTTTCCACTACAACTGCTTTTAAAATTGAAAGTTGTATAATATAATGAATATTGCTAAATTAAAGTAATTTATTAACTCTGTTTGTAGTAGTGAAACGTAGGTACTTTGTAAATATGACTTAAGTTTCTGTAGACTCAGTATTGTTGTAAATGTGGTTTTTAGTATGTAAGTTAAATGACGTGTCCAATATCAATCTTGTATTCATCTTACGGACGAAATAAATCTAAATCTAAATCAAACTTGCATCAAGCTGCTAAAGATAACGGGAGAGCTTGAAATTTACAAGTAACTAATCCGGTCAAGAAGACCTAAATGGTATCTGCATGGATGTCGATATATTTATCTCACCCATACCAATTCTGCCATCTATAATTCAGGAAAGAAATCTAGCGGAAATTCTGTGCGAACCCTGATTAATTTCCACTAGTGTTGATGACTATCGCAAAGTAAAAGTGTTTTAACTCGTATTATTTTGTACATGTAACGTATTTTTAATTTCCTGCAGAAATGGAATAATTCTCCCGTACATTTTTACTGTCCTATTTTAATTGCATTTGCCACCGGGCTCTTTTAATTTCCAGAATAGCTTTACGTGCTACAATTTCAACTCGTAAAGGATAACACAGGAAAAGAACGCCTCAAGAAGAGAGGTGGTATATTTTATACGGCCTCTTTTAAATGTATGCAGATAAGAATATAAAAAAATTATCTGATTTCATATGTACATAATTTTTTTATTTTTTTATTTATTTATTTTATTTTATTTATTACAAGAGATATTACAAGAGGTATTACATTTAGTAATACACCCGAATGAGCAAGACTGCTCGTGCTCGGGTGCCGTTTCAAAAATATCAAAGTGAAAAAAGAGGAGAGACAAAGAAATAGAGTGTATAATGTGCTTAACTAAAAAAGAAAGTAAAACAAAAACATTAAACATAAATACATAAAAGGAGTGAAACAAAAATTACTTAAAAGCTAAAAAATTACAAAAAATTCTTCACATATCTATTAAATTTAACAGTGGAGTATGCTGAGAGATCAGGATTTTTTCTGATAATTGAGTTATAGAAGCGCGGTCCAAAATTAATGCTATGCTTTAATCCTGCCGATGTGAGACATTTGGGTTCTAATAGGAGTAAATTAGTATTTCGTCTAGTAATTAAAAGGCTTATTTGCAAAGTAACTTTTATCCACGAAATCAGAGTGTTCAAGAAAGAGGAATTAACTCGTTAGGATTTTAAGATATAGCCTAAACATAATTTTCCGAAGACATGTACACGCTATTATAACAGAAACTTTAAGGGGCGTCATACTGCTTTCGGTGAAATTCATAGGTGAGAAATAGGTGCATTTCATTATTTTTTCCCTCAGCAATGAATTGCTAAGACAATCTTGCAATCTGACATAAGTTACTCTTTATTAACAACTTCTACAATTGCATGCTAATTTCAAAACTAATCAAACTGTTACAGTTACGGGTGATTGTCGTTTCAAAATGGCAGCCACGTTTCATGCACTGAAATGCCGTTTCCTTGATAACTTCCACAAAATAATATCAATATTTCTGAGTGATTATTTTTCTGCGTATTTGTTAAAATCATATAAACAACACATCTATAATCATTCATTTAACAGTAATAGTTTATTTTTAAAAATAGGTGTAAATATATATACATATTTTAATGACAATTTTTTTTAAAATGTTTAAAAAATACTTATAGGCTACTATAGATATTTCAAAGATTGTAGATTATGATGTAAAAAATCGATGTTTTGGGAAATTAGGCTGCTGTAAATAAAATTATATCTTATAACCAAGGTAAAGTAAAAAAAGTAAAGTGTTCCCTATTACAGGCCATGGGGGCCCAGAGGGTTCCAGGAGGTTGAGACTCCCAGATTTTTTGACATCGGCACATGAAGGTGGTAAGGTTGTCAGCCTTACGCACCGGCCGCCTTTACCCCCAGTATTGCTCCTGGTACTCATTTCTGTTAGAGGCTGAGTCGACCCCAGGGCCATAGTGCCACCAGAAGGATTAGGCCAATTGAAAAATTCCAACGACCTCATCGGGGATCGAACCCGCGACCTTCCGGTCTGTAGCGCAGCGCCTCAACCACTACGCCACGGCGTACCCCTTATAAACAAGGTAGGCCTATTAATCTTATTTTAGTACCTAAATATTTAAAAACATCGGTTGTTTTCCATCGATGTAGAAGATATCGATCATCGACATGAAAACATCGGCCATCGATGCTCAATCCTACTTTATACCGAAATTGCATCCACAGATTGAAACATGTAGTACATGTTGTTTCTATAAAACGGAAGAGTGCATTTATCTCATTATTGGGATTAAAACGAGCAAAACGCACTCTTAATTTTTGTAATTCTCATTTTATGGAACAGAGCTACGAGCAAACAATTCCATCACAATCACAGAGAAGTTTAAGTAATTACAATTTCCATAAACTAGACCACGCATGGCTGATAGTTACTATAACAACCGATAATGACGTAATGAGAATTCTCTAGTTTCCAGTATTTCCACGAATGCGTTCTCATTTAAAACTAAGTAACTGGAATGAAAAATGCGTTAATTAGCTGAAACTGACAAAGCTACGCACTTCATTTCAGGATATGACATCCTCTCTAAAGAGAACTTACTTTTAATTACTCAATGGCAATAGACAATTCCTAAACAGCTAAAGGAATATTATCTATTTTATGGAACCCGAAGTTTCATTGCCACGCTTACCTGAGCCCGCCATTCAACCCTATTCTGTGCTAACTCCATCCAATCATCCCTCGCAAATCCTACTTACCTTAAATCTACCCTAATATTGTCCTTCCACCTACCACAAGGTCTTCCAGTGGTCTTTTTCCTTCAGGTCTACCCATCAATATTTTTGAGATACGTCTTTCCTCTCCCATGCGTGCAACATGTCCAGCCCATTTCATCTTCCGTGATTTAATTACCCTTACTGTATCCGGTGAAGAGTACAGGTCATGAAGCTCGTCGTTATGCAGTTTTCTCCACTCCCCATTTTCATCTCTCTTAGGCTCAAATATTTTCCTAAGCACCCTGTTTTCGAACACTCTCAGAATATTCTTCTCTCGAAGAGTATGCGACCATGTCTCAGATCCATATAATACAACCGGCAAGATAATTGTCTTATAAATTGTTATTTTTAGATTCCTGGACAGAAGATGAGAAGAGTTTCTGAACTACATAACTTAAAATATGGTTTCAAACAAATGCCTGAAACATCCAAGAAATGGGAAAGAATAATAGGGTTATTGTTCTTTTCGCACGCCTTTCCATTTTTTCCTGGCAGTAAGACAGTGTCAAGAAATACATTGTAGAGGTAGAATGGCATGAAAAACAGATTACAGTTGAATCATGAGTCTGAAGACTCATCAATAGGTTTTTGATCATTATCCAACAGATGCTGATATCTCAGCTTCTGATTTAGACCTAACAGCAACTGTGCATGTACGTTCTTGACAAACAGCTTTAGACAAGAGTATAGATGACCAAAATGGCTCAGCATATAATAATAATAAAGTGTGCGTGGAACGCCACGCAACAGAAGTGAAACTTGTTTTAATTTTTTGATTTTTTTCAATTTTGGCTTACATTGTTTTTGAACTTTTTAAATACAGTATTGGGTTTTTGGACTTTTTAAATTTTGTATTTTTTGATTTTTTAAATTGACCTTTTAATTTTTTTAATTTTGGTATTTTGGATTGTTTTATTTTGGATTTTTAAAATGTTGGATCTTTGAATTTTTATTTTTTGAATTTTTAAATTTTGGATAATGGAATTTTTAATTTAGAATTTTTAGATTTTAATTTTGGATTTTTTATTTTTTAAATTTAGGATTTTCTGATTTTTTAAATTTTGGATTTTTTAGTTTTGGATCTTTGAATTTTTTCATTTTGGAATTTGGATTTTTTTAAATTTGGGATTTTTTAATTTTTGGATTTTTTTGGATTTTTTAATTTTTGATTTTTAAATTTTGGATTTTTAGATTTTTTAATTTTTAATATTTTTAATTTTGGATAAGCCTAATCATTGGGTTGACTGTTTTCTGTGCAGTCCGTTCCGTCACACCCCATTAATTCCGTGACGATTTTGTTCGTAACGCAAGTTTGGGTTAGCTCTCGATTTACACCTAGCGCGGCTAAAGAAGTTTCGTTCCAAAAACTAGATTTGAAAACTACGGAAATATAGCAAACGTATTTGAAAAGGTAACTTAACACAATTTTTACACTAGACTATAATCATTCACGTTGGGAAGTGAAACATTTATGAAGAAAGTCCGTTTTGCGAAATATATATGGAGTCTTTAATACTGTTATTATTTGCTTACAAGCGTGAATGGCAGGGGATTTTGCCCATGAACCATAATGTAAAATTATGGAGTTTCTTAACACTGTAAATCTACGACACGAAAGGATACATGCTGAGAAATCCCACGCCCTCATCTGGTTTGAACCTTCGTCCCCCGGGTCCAGTGTAAATCACGCTATCCACTGAACCCGAGGGCGGACATTAACATTACTGCTATGTAAAAGAAGATAAAACAATAACCCCGAAGTGACTGTTGACAAAGCCTAAGACACGTCATCGCTACTTAAGCACGTAAACATAAACAGTGTCATGACGGAAGGAGGCGACAATTTTGTATTTAATTAGAATGTCGTTAGTGACACGAAACCGAATGGCAATATGGGAAGTGAGGATGTGCGTGACCAGGAAGCACAGAGCGATGTGACTGCCACTCGACTTGACCCCAGAGAATGTCAAACCCGGGAAACAAGTGCGTAGCGTATGCAGTTCCATTTCAGTTACTTTTAAATAGACACCCAGTCGCGAAATTATTATTGCAAGATGATTATTTATATAAATTTAATTACATTAATTGAGATATTACCTGAAAATATTATGTATATACATTATTGAAGATAGATGTTTATTTCAGAAAGTGATTCGCATGTGTTTGTTGTTATGGGAACCGAATATATGTCCTGGGGGGCCTTGTCCATGAAGGCTTGTATTATGATGTGCCGTAAGTAAATTCTTACCGCACGGAAACTCTTACCGCACATAGCAACAAGATTGCGTGCGGGAATGTCAACTTACGATCCACGGCAACAATATTCGTAAGCACCACTAATTAGTTCAGTCGTGCAAAAATATTAGAAAGTAAAGGAATTCCCATTCCGCCATCTGTTGCTATGGTAGGCTAATACTAAGCGATGCATTGCTTACTTTATGGAAAATCTAATTACTTATTTAATGCCAGTATGGTACTTTATAAGATTGTGCGGGGACGGGAAAATGTCTGTCCGTGTGTCTGTACGCGCGATAACTCAAACACGCTTTGTCGGATTCTCATGAAACTTGGTAAACGAGTTTATAACCTCCATGAGAAGAAGCCTATTGATATTGGACCAAAGTGATTGACCGGTACCGGAGTAATGCTCAATTTACTGCCTATTTTAATGGTAATATATTAGAAAAAATTATCAAATGCAAATTAGTTATCAATCTGGAGCTTAACTCGGAAATCGATTACAAATAAACTTAATTTTCTGCATATCATATCATTTTTAACACTCCACTGCAGAAAAAAGTACGAAATGCACGATGCTCACGCTAACACAGCTGGATGCGTACTGAGTGTAGAAACGCTCTGATGCTAAAATGGCGGCGCTAGCCCTTCCCACTGCCGGTCCAGGCCAAAACGTCTGTTACTTTCTGGACAGTCCTCGTAGTATTTTATTGAATAAGCTCAAACGGCACCGAACAACATGAAATAAACAACAGATCTATAGGGCCCTGATTTATTGGTGAAATAAAATGACTAATTTCGGTGTAAACTTCCTTCTATTTCGGTGGGTATTTCGTGAAATAATTACTTTATACTACATTGGGAACATTGCACAGTGATAAACATTGCTTCTTTATTTACACGAACTAACACCCCCCCCCCTCATTTCTATATTCTTCTGCCCTTGTATGAAATGAAGTAACTTTCGATTTAGACATGATTAGAGTTAATTTTCAAATATAATGACGAGAAATACTATCGTAATTTCTACTAAACACCATCAGATAGCCATTTGCAAACAGAAGTGCCAACCATACCACTGAGGATAAAAGACGAAATCTGTTGAATACAGCAGGAAAGGAGTGTACTCAACAGTACAAACCAGGTCACAAACAATCTTTGCGTAAATTCTGTAATCGATCACAAATATCGATATATCGGTAAATCTTCGACAGCCACAGAAACAGCAGAAAAAAAAGCATGCTGCTAAAAAAAAATACAGTACACAAACCCCAATATTGTAATTTTAAGGTACATTTTCGTGTTCATTTCTCACTTTACGGACAGAAGGGGCATATTTCGCGCTTATAGACACATTTCGCGGAATCGAGAAAATTTCGCGATATTTCGTGGATTCAATTTGGCTCATATTGGTAATTTAAGCATATAAAAGCTAAATATAGCTAAGGTAGGTTGTTTTATAAAATTTCGCGCTTATCGTTGTTACCATAAAATACGGCCCCTACAGATCTAGCGTCAAAACCAGCAGATTGGTAACTCACTGAGTTGTTTCCAGAAATCATTAGAGCAATATCCATAGATAATAATCGAGAACGCAGTCCTCTGATGGTAACAAAATAAACCAGCTGAATCCCTCCCAGCTAATTCCAATATACATGGAACTACATCGTCTCAGTGATAATTACATAAACTGCCACAAGAGAAGAGCGCAGTTAATTAATAGAATAAATACAATATCGTACTTTTATATAATAAGCCGTATCAACACCGTGTCTGACAATCGATACAATGTTACACAAACATGACCTATATAAGCTTACTCCAACATTTAATATTGTTATGTCATACTGGCTGATGTGAAAACCTCACGTGACTTCCTCTATTCTAACTGGCTAATTTTCTCGCTTGTCACATAAATTAGGGGAGTGTGCATTCATTTGCCTCAGCCTCAAACAAAAGTATGTTGTACTTCAACAGGACTTTTATAAGAATGTGAAAGAAATCGCTAATTTAAGATAGGCCTATACCGGGTGTTAATGAATAGCACCGAAATATTTTATCTGTGTATAGAGGGGACATATATAAGCAACTTTTATTAGGAGATTTTTGCTCTATGGATTCAATTTTTCCTGTTACAGCATAAAATCTCTTTCTTTATCGTAGTTTCACCTCTCCCTTTTAGGATTTAAGCGACCCAAGCCGCCCGGGCCTTACAGGGCCGCGACCTGTCGGGAGAGGATTATCTTTGGATCACATACATACTTTTTTGACCAGACAAGGACATGGAGGGCCTCCCCGGATGAGTGATCAGCCCAATGCCGGGGCCACCTCCGAGACAACACGAACACATAGGACGAGACACACCATTCACACACACACACACACACTCACTCCAAACAAGGCGAGGATGGGATGAATATGATAATGACGGCCAGATGATATCTGGGGACACAAGGGCCAAAAGTTACCCGACATTTGTCTCAAAGGTGAGGAAAAACCCCAGAAAAAACCTCACCTAGGTAACTTGTCCCGACCAGGAATCGAACCCGGGCCCGCTGCGTGAGAGGATTGGACGCATCCCCAGTCAGTAGATAGAAATAAAAAAAAGAATAATGCACTGACGGCCAGTCATGTGATTAGTCTCTAAATTTTGCAGATTATGAAACCTCTAAATTATGTAATTGCTGCGGATGAATGATTAAGAATCAGGTTTTTATGGATCATTAGGAAGGCATGAAGTCAATTTAATGATAATTTTAACCCTGTTTCGCATAATTATTGACTTATGAGCACCAAATTGTAATGGCTTTAATGCCCTGTAGCACACATTTTACGTCACAGAGCAAAAATCTCCTAATAAAAGTTGCTTGTCTATGTCCCCTCTATGTACAGGTAAAATATTTCGGTGGTATTCATTAACACTCTGTATATATAAGTTATGTATTTTTTATATATATGCATTTTATAAGACTTTTATAAGATTGTAATAGAGATCGCTAACTTAAGATGTGAGCAACACTACTAGGGAAACAGATTGACTCACACTCCACGTGGAGTCAATGCTTAAGTGTCAAAAATTAAGAAATGCGTCCTGACTGGTTGCGAACGAAATTCTATTGGCTGTACAACAAGTTCAGTGCTTACAAAACAAGCTGAAGTCCCAAATTATACAATCTTATTGTCCTAGGAATCCTCCGGTTCAAGATATTTATGGCGGTCTGCCGGCTGGTCTTAACGTGACTTTAGAACGCACTATAGATCTGCTGGCTGAGAAAAGAAGATAACAGGTAACATGATATCGTAGAAAAATGCTGTTAACGCATGTCTGTTTCTAAAAATGCAAGTTACTGGAAACGAGGTACAAACTTACTGAAGAGAAGATGAAAGCAGTAAATTTAATGGAATCTGTCATTTAAGAAACCCCGCATCTAGTGACAACCTTATTTTGAGCTAACAAAGGAAAATTATCTACAGTGAACAACGGAAACATTTTTTAAAAAGTCTTTTGGTATACAGTTCATAGATTATTTGTACCTTCTTCCGCTGTTTAAAGTTGAAATTTGGTTAATTTTCATTTGACATGTGCAGATGTGGGGTCTCTCAAAAGACATATTCTGAATCTACTTGTTCACGTTTTTCGTCATTGCTCGAAATGTACTGAAGATATGTTATTCTTTTCACGAAATTAAAGAGAACGCCATATTAATAAGATAAAATAAATAATCGAAATTTAAAAAAAAAATCTTCAAAGATGTACAAGACGACTTAAATGAAATGGGCCAAAATAGCAATCTCTTTTATTGTATTGCTTAATTTGATATTTTGAAGTGTGCTTTATGGAGATATAAACGTATTTTTAACCACAAGTCTATTTATAGGTCTTAAATGACAGCTTATGAAACAGACTATTCATAGGCTTACAACCTATTTATATTATATACTGTATTATTGGCCTATTTTGTACTATTTTGTTATATGTAATTGTCTGTTCCTTCTTACGTATCTCATGAAAAATAAACATAGAATTGAATTTAGGTTAGAGGCAAGCCCTGTGGTAAGTGATGGATCAACAAACAATAACTTAGGACTTTAAAGTTTTTTCCCGTAACTTATTTTTTCTAGCCGGATATAGTAAGAATAATTAAAACACGGAGGATAAAATGGGCTGGACATGTTGCGCGCATGGGGAGGAAAGACATATCTCAAAAATATTGATTGGAAGGCCCGAAGGAAAAAGACAACTTGGAAGACCTAGATGTAGGTGGGAGGACAATATTAGGATAGATGATTGGATGGAGTTAGCACAGCATAGGGTTGAATAGCGGGCTCAGGTTAGCGCGGCAATGAACTTTCTGGTTCCATAAAATAAATAATATTCCTTCAGCTTGCTGAGGAATTGTCTATCGTCATTGGGTAAGTAAGTAAGTAAGTACGTATCTTTCCTCTGAAACTATTCATCCCATGGAATTTTTACAATCTGTGTTTATATACATAGCAGGATGAATTTTTTTAGCTTCCTGGAACAAATGAAAACTAATACGATTTTCATTTCTAAATTTTGTAAAAATAAGAGTAGGCCTAATTAGTACAAAAATTCTAGATACTACATTTTTAAGATAATTCTCTAAAAAGTCACTTTGTTGCTAAGGAGTGTAAATGTAAGAGGATCAAAATTCATTTGATGATGGTTTCATGGGCTATAGGCCAAGTAAAAGGATCCAACGCCGAGAAAGCCTAAAGTCTTACGTAAAAATTCGTTTGTCTACTGTTTACAGATCTTGAGAAAAGGTACACTGCAATTGACATATTTAGCATGGCGAAAATAGATGGTACCTTCTCCTCTTAAGGATCCAACAGAAACTGCAACATGGTGGCTTTGGCTATCCAGGAAGGTGGTTGTGAGTTAATCTCGGACACCTTCGTGACTGGAGCGTGTTACTAGTGACTGAAGTGGGCGCCTCTTGTGTACCCCGGGGGCTCCGGGGCCGGTCTCATCGGGTCATCGCGCCGGATGCAGAGCCGGTTGTCGACCCGCGAGAGCCCAGCTTGTGAATGAAACACGGCATCCGGCCCACCATTCACAACAACTACTAAACGCGAAAAATAGTTATAATTTTTTGTTCTAATTTCACTTTCAAACCAGTGCGGTTGTAATTCCCTCTCTGCTGCCAGAGAGGCGGGATTTTCTTTTTTTCTCGTGGGAAGTGTTGGTAGTCACGGTGCGTGGACTCTGCCCCAGGAGGTCGTGGGGTCAAGGAATGCCGTCGGTGCGGAACAACCCCAACAAGTGCAAATGAATCCATACTGCTTATCTATCTGAATCACCGACAAGCATCTAAGAACTTCCTCAGGAGAACATCTTCCTAGTTTATTACTGACACAATTTCTAAACAAGAAGGAATCAACTGCTAGTAAACATTCACATTTCCGTCAAATTTGAGAATTCAGTCTCGTCACCGGATATAGTAAGGGTAATTAAATCTCGGAGGAAAAAATGAGCTGGACATGGGGGAAGAAAGACAAATCTCAAAAATATTGACTGGGAGACCCGAAGAGAAAAGACCATTTGAAAGATCTAGAGAAGTAGGATTTGAGAGGGATGGTTGGGTGGAGTTAGCACAGAATAGTGTTGAATGGCGGGCTCAGGTAAGCGCGGCTATGGACCTTCGGGTTCCATAAAATAGATAATATTCCTTTAGGTTGCTTAGGAATTGTCGATTGCCATTGAGTAAGTAAGAGTCTTGGAACGGAGAAATTTCCAATATGTACATTTTTTATCACTTCTAAAGAAATCACTTATAATTCTTTAAATAACGCTATCTAAATCTGCAACACTAACATCCAAAAACATTCAGTTTTGTATCACGTTGTAATGGAAACTGGACTCAATGCCAAGCTGGTCAAAGAAGTCTTGATGCCTTCAGGTTATGGGTATAATGAAGGTTGCGGCGAATTCAATGAACCCAGAAAAGAAGCAATGCTTTCATTTTAGAAAAAATCAAACCAAAAACCTTAATAGAAGCCCTCCAGGGTAGCTGGATATGAGTTGAAGCAAGGGCAAAACATCAGGAAACCAAACGAAAGGTAAGAAATTAGAACATTATGACTGGAAGAAGTAAAAACGATCATCTGAACAGATCTATTGGCAGCTGTGAAAGGCGAAACTTAGTGTTTAGAATGGTGAATAGAATGTGGACAAATAACTGGCAAGAATGGTTACTGTGAACAGCTTACTGATGAAAATCAGCTTCCTCAATACGATAGGACCAAGCCTTTGGTAGGCCTATCAATCTGTTCGTACATCCATGAAAATAATACTTCATTTGCATCCATAACATAATAACTAGGGCTCGGACTTTTAGGTAAATACATATTTTTTTGCTATTACTTATGATTTCAGGACTTTGTCAAAGTTCCGGTTGGGACCTTTGGATTCAAAATACTGAGTTGCATATCACATAAAACAAATTATTTTCGATATTTTTTATTTGAATAAATATTTTTGGAATTCTTTTTTACATATTTTACCACATACCTTGTTTAGAAATGAATATTTTGACTGTTTTTTGTAAAATTGCGACATATTTTCAATGTGTTGCGTTGTTATGTTGAGTCAGACAATAAATCAGGGCTGATTAGGCCTTTATTAGTGTAAATTTCTGTTTCCTCTCAAACTGCATTACTAAGTTGGAAAGAACAAAACATTTGTTGACAGAATCAATAAAATAAATCAAACACATTGAAAACAAACTTAACAAAATCACTGGTTCAAAAGCAAACAAAATTAGAAAAAAATTCCTGTCATGCCTAAATAAGAATGAAGGATTACAAGTGTTGCGCAAGATTTCAGATATTTTAATGGTTAACAGTGTAGAGAACTTGGAGCAGATGAAACATCTGAGTGTCAGTGAATTATTGTTACAGTGTCAGTATTACAAATATGCAAGATTAACATCCTGCGATGTTGAACGTAGGCCTACATTTTCAAGATACAAGTCTCTGTTCCGTGAAAATCGTCACAGCTTTAAGATGCACAGCTTGAGATCTACTTTTGTCGTTCACTGCAACAGTTCTACACTTGAAGACTAGAATGACTAGATGAGTACTTCTGTAAATATTGGTTAAATAAATAAATAAAAATATTTTCATATTTTTTAAACATATTTTCGACTTTTTAACCACATAAAAAATAAATATTTTCGGTTTTATAAGCACCTAAATGTCCGAGCCCTAATAATAACTAATGTTCCGAGGATCGTAAAAAAGTATTCAAGATTATAATGTTATTTATTCTTGTATCGTACATTTATACACCCTTGTGTTACGAAAATATTTTTTCACCAAGGGATATAACCTACTTCATACGTACATATAATACGTGTTTACAATCAAATATACTTCAGAATTTTATGTTTTCCACTTTCTCAATTAGGATCATTGACTATGTTTGTACGTCAACGATATCTACACCTTTTCAACCTCAATTTCGGAAAAAGTAATTTCAATTTCGGAAAAAGTAATTCCAATTTCGGAAAGAGTAACTTCAATTTCGGAAAAGGTAATTTCAATTTCGGAAAAAGTAACTTCAATTTCGGAAATGCGAGGGCTATGAAGAGGGTATAGTAAAGTTGGTACCACGCTAGGACAAATGACTCAATCGGAGCGAGATTATGCAGAGAAGTAGCTAGAAGGTGTACCTAAATGTTCCAAATAAAACAGTGTTGATTTTCACTGTGGTTTTCATTTTATGCCCCATCGAATGCTTTAAAAAATAGCCCTCGTATTTCCGAAATTGAAGTTACTTTTTCCGAAATTGGGATGACTTTTTCCGAAATTGAAATTACTTTTTCCGAATTTGAAATTACTTTTTCCGAAATTGAAATTACTTTTTCCGAAATTGAGGTTGAAATGGTGTAGTTGCTTTCAAATCAGGAATTAATAGATTGCAGATTGATCTGATCAGCATTTTTGCCTGACATGTCCTTCCATAATTATTTGGGCCAGATTTACACCAAAAGGAAATTAACCTTTTCACTGCTACCGATGTATAAATTCGTTCGTTCGAAAGCTGTGTAAAAGCAGAATGTAATATTTAAAGAGTAAAGCTACATGTAAAATTATGAAAAAAATTTTCTTGCATTACGACTGTAATTCATAGAAACTAGTTATTCTACTGCAATTCTCTCCATTGATTCCAAACTTAGATCCCACTGATGATATCACTTGATGATTGCTTATATTATTGTATAAATTTAGCATTGTAAAGGTTAAAGAAGCTTTCTGCTTTTGTCCTTTTTGTCGCAGTTGTACATTATAATACCAGTATGTTATTTTTGTAGGACACTTTTAGCATTCTCTTCGGGCACTTGAATATACGTTCCTGCAAATGCAATCTTTACGTGGTTTAATATTGAAGTATTTGACTTATATGCATAGGATTTCTGTAGTACTATAGTGGGCCTACAAAAGAAGGTGTATTTCGAAATCACTCGATGAATACCGGCTGGTGAGAAACTAATCCTTTCAGAGCTGATTTTAGGTAGATTTCGAAGAAAAATCTACCTATTGCAATGGATACCATGTCATGATTTTCGAAAAATTCTTTCATATCTTTACGTTTCATGCTGCCGTAAGTACGAAAACACCGCCCGTTCAAAAAAAAAAAATTGTGATATTTATATATATATGCTAGCGGCCGTAATTTTGAAGATATTTGAACCAAATTTTAATATGTTATTTCTAGGCCCAATAGTTCGGACAAGTTCGTTAATGAGAAAAATTGGCCCAAGGGGGTGGTCGGGGGGAGGGGGTTGAAATTTTAAACCATTTTTATCTCGGCCCCTATGAAGTATAGAGGGAAACTTTGTTTTAATAAATTAGAGTACTCCCTATGGAGTTCACAGTGACACCAACGATTCGGGGGTTTTGGGGGTACGAGTGGGGGTGGGGGGATGGAAATTCGAAATTTTTGAAACCACGTCTTGTGGGGTATCATTGAAAAGTTCTTGATGAGTACTCTACAAATCAATAACTAGTTTCTCGATAGCTCTCATCTAAGGCGAGATTTGAATGTTTGAAAAAGTGCTCTTTCCTGTTTTTTGCAATTATTATTGCGGGTTTGTCATGCCAAGGCTAAAGAAGAAGAGTGCTACGCAGCGACAGTAAATTAAACCAAAAGCACTTTGAAATCTACCTCAGCCTGTAGGCTTGCCTAAAGGGATTTTTATATATTAATATAAGCAATCGTCAAGCAAAAAACACCAGATGGCTCTACGCTTGAAATCGATGAAGAGAATATCAATGGAAAAACTGATCTTCGTAAATGACAATCGTAACAAGTGGATAAATTCGTCTCATTTTACCATAACTTTCTTAACTCTGTTAATCTATGCTTTCAGGCAAATTTTTGAGGTGACGAATATATACGTCAGTAGCAACGAAAAGATTGAGCCGTACAGTTTCTTCACTAAAAATAACCTATAGAGAATTTATATTCTTTTTGGTCAACAAATAGGCTATCTGAACAATTTAACAATGACTCAAATTCGTGAACAAAACAACTTGGGACTTTTTTGTGCAAAAAAATACACTGTCATGAATATCGTAGATGTCTGCTTTTGTCCTCCTTTAATCGCATCTCCATACTTGTTAGCAGATCGTCAAAATTAATCATTTACTAGTTTGTAACTCTATATATTGAAATTAATAATCGCAATACAATGAATTAATACAGCTTAATGGAAGAGATCCATCAGGACATCAATCATTTAGAGAACGAGAGATCAGCAGGCAATTGACTAAAAGCATCGTATTTATCAGGAAGTATAAAACAGCTTGATGAATCTCTAACGAAATCCATCATTAATGTTTTCCCTACAATCACACGAGCAGAATCGATTGATGTGCGAATGAATTTCTAAACAAGAGTACCTGCGTAATACATGGCCATGTAATATGTAGTTAGTATTAATCTGATAAGTTACAGCATAATTACGTGACGAATATGCCATAAATATCCTCATACAGAAGGAATGTAGTTACCTTATCGCCCGCAGTTGAGTGCTGCTATATATCCCAGATCTAAAATCTCTGCAAAAACTGTTTAGCGCCAACTTGTTTTAATTAATCGCTTGCAAGGCGAGAAAACTTATTAAACGAAACGACAGTTATTTCCTTTTATTTACTGGGGGGGATTTTAAATTCTCCCAGCTTCTAATGATCCAATTTCAATTAATTGAAAAAAGATGGACTCGATTGTTGTGAGCGTCATCTGCGTTAATTCGGCGAAGCTCCGCCAGATTGCGTTGTGTACGGCGGGTGCGTTTCTTTGGCACGGAATTGCTTCCCCTTCAAGAGCTCCATTCAAGCAGCGAGTGCAGGCAAGCAGCAGAGAAACTTATTAAAACAACCCCCGTGTTTCTCGATTCTCGCAGTGAAAAGAAGCACCGCATAACTTTATAGGTTATGTCGCAAAGTTTGCAATCCTAATCCATCAAGCGGCAGCCGTATTGTTGTTCCAGGAACACAATGGCGGTAACGCACTATAATTAAACAGTCAGTTCCATTCAAACTATGGGTTAAAGGTTTGTCTCACATTGCGTAATGTTTCCCACAGTGTGTAGCAACTTCTTCAACTAGCTGCTGTACCCGGTGTTTACACAAGCACGCTATGGGATTTGAGCGTTTGACATGCGATGATGGCAGGGGTCATTTGGTGACATTTCTAGCATTTTACAGGACACTCCCCTGGAAATTTAATTGGAAGTATCTGGTACACGCAATCTACGAAATTAGCAAGCGACTGTTATTAAGAGCCAGGTAGAGTCTAGGGATTACAATGAACCCGATTACATGTTTGTGTTTCTATTAATTACAACACAGATAGACATTTGCCGCACGAATATCCATTGTACCAGAGCACTGATAAGGAAGTTATACTATTATTAAGATAAGTTTAGTAAACTCAAGTTCAATGCCAAGGACACGGTATTTTAGTTACGGGAATATTATTCGAGGGCACATAAATATGTTTTATTTATAACATTGACATTTGACAACGACAGAGATTCTACCACTGCACAATGGAAGACTTTTTAATTTGTTTAAGTATTTTAAAACAATGACGGAGTTTCATAACATTTATTCCTAATATATGGTAAAGGAATTCAGATAGATCTATATCTTCAAGAGAAAACTTCGGTATGTTTTATGAACCGATACAAATAGCGCAACTAATGTAAAACTAATTTTAAGCTACATATAGGGGGCTCTGATGCTATTATGTTCTGGATTTTGGTGTTTTTTTATCTATGCTGTCCTACTTTTCATTCACTGCTTTGCAAACATTATTTAAGACATAACAGTACTTTTCTTGCTCGATTCAAAGGATATTATTACAAGCTTGTAAGTCTTCTGTGTATTTCTTCAGATTCTAAATTATGCCCAGGGTTAAAAATACTTATTTCAAGCACATTGTGCACATTCCCTTTTCCAAACGTGGATAATCTACCAAAGCCAGAGGAAACAAGAATGAAGTCAACTCTTCAGCACATATTTTCCAAGGTCGCTGCAACTGACGTAGAAACCCGTCACTTCAAAAATTGTTTAAGAGCAGAAATGTACGATTAGTACCTTATGTAAAATGTGTTGATTATGATTATACAACAATGATTACCATGTAACAAACCAGATATTCCAATGAAATATCCTTCATTGAATTCAAACGTTGTGCCCACTGATGATTTTACTTATGTATAAATTAGGGGTAGGGTGGTAGGCCTTGTCCCTTCAGGGATGTAGCGCCACGGGTTTTTTTATGTACAAATTAGGCCTTGGAAAGATTATAAATATAGAGCGGTCTGTTTTATGCTAATATAAATAAACTGTGCAAAACATGTTCCACAAACTTTCTCCCATACACGTATTAAGATCTATATAGGCCTACTCGTAATTAGGAAGTATTACGCCGACCAAGAAATACGTTTAGTCCGATGAAATATAATTTTCAATTAACAATCCGAAGAAAGTTTCAATTTCCCACCATTTTCTATTTTTTATTATGTGTTACTTAAGGAGAAATGAGTGATTACTAGGGACCGGATTCTTAGGTTTTTACCTATTTTTTTCCTTACTTCCAAAACAAAAAGCGCTCATACACTTTTTCGAATCATGTCAATAGGATTCACCCACATTAATTCTGTGGCACCTAAAAATACCTAAATGGGGTATAAAAACCTAAATGGGATATAAAACCTAAAATATCTAATTTAAGCTACTTTTTTTTCTTTTTTGTTTGTCAGTTGAGAAATCGATACTTTGCGGAGAGACAATTTTCGTCGCGTTGAAATTAATACCACCAGCGTTTCGTTCAACCCATTGTCGTGTAGGATGGACAGTGTCAAGAGAGGAAGTGTAAGAGTACCGGCGTATCCCTTTTAAAATATTCGTACGAACAACCATTGTTGACGTCATGTGAGGCTGAAAGGACATTCTCTGCCTTCAAATGTATTCTAAGAGATAACAGGAAGAACTTCACAGTTGAGAATCTTGAAAGATATTTAGTGATATACTGTAACCAGGAAATGTGAGATAATCTTATTTTCACGGCTTCTTTTGATTGTTTATGCTTTCTTTCTTCAATTGTATAATATTGTCCTAAAGCAAGTTTACTCAAATTTAAGTCAATTTTGTTAAGTTAAACTTTACAAGTAATATGTATTGAATCCTATGTAGCACATTCAAATTCATTAAACCACTTATTGTACCTCAAAACGATATTTTGAACAAAAACCTAAAAAAAACTATTTCACCTAATGGAAAACCTAAAACAGTGTTTTTAAAAACCTAAAAAATCCGGTCTCTAGTGATTACTTCAAACTTACCAGAGCCAATTTAGATCTACCTATAAACTTAACTTTCTTAACATAATAAAAAGTTTATAGGGTATCACCACACGGTACTCTTTGTACCAGTGTAGGCCTAGAATGTTGTAGGAGGTACAACAAGAAGTAATCAAACATTGGGTGAAAGAGAGACTTCAGAAAACAAGAGAAATGCCTTCCAATTCGCTGAAGCCAATGAAAGATGTGCTGGGAAAATTTATTGTGGGCCCATAAAACTCTTCCCAGATTTTCACGCAGTTAGGCGTAAGTTCTATCCGTGGGATGGAGTCAGAAAGAAGAGAACCAATTCAATCCCTGTGTTTCGTTTACATGTACGGTAAATAATAGAATTAAATGGGATATTTGTAATGTTATACATTATGAAATATTAAGGAGCTAGCTGTTAAGAATGTAATTCGCATTCAATTTTCCCTTTTAACGTTTTACACCGTTACTAGCTTAAAAAGCCCGGCGTCGCCCGGTTTTGTATTTTGTAATTCAAAATTAACTTATCAAGGACTTTCGATTTTCAAATTCTAGGTCCTTATATAGGTATTTGGAATTTGAAATGAAGAAAGACTTGTCACACTCAAACTATTTGCTCAAAAACGCTTGTTATAGTTTTTATTTTTTATTGTTATTATTATATTATATTTATATTTATTATTATTATTATTATTATTATTATTATTATTTTGCTCTAGAGGATGTAGAATTTTGCATCCCATCGCTTCTACACACCAAGCCTGGTAGTTAAGAAACAGAAATTCCGGAACACAGAATTGTATTGTCTTTGCGGAATATTTAATTTTTCACTCTCATGTTGCCATACAACCGTTTCGGGGATGAAATTAAAAATAAATTCAGTATCACTTTCAAACTTCCCTCCCAAAATCCTGGTACATAATAATGTAGATAAGTTATTACCACATCTTATATGGTATTCTCTATGTCCAAGGTAGAGAAAGTTATATGACTGCAGCATATTGTGCAGTATTTTCGTGGATTTCATTCCTCAATATTTATTTACTAGACCATGAATTAGCCTATAGCCTATCGACAGTTTCTCTAATTTGTCAAAGTCCCATTTCATTTATTTGCAAAGCTACCTGTGACCACTGCCAACAATACACTGTTGTCATGGAATATGATTTGGATTTGATAATTCTGTGCAAAAAAGGCATTAGTCTCCTCTAAAACATTTGACTTTTGGCATTTAAATTAAAATTTTCCAAAATCCTTTCTTAAAGATCACTATGAAACGAAGGTACTGTCAAAATGCAAGTCTCTAACTATTATAGTTTAGGCTATACGTTGATTGTCAGTCAGTCGGTCAGTCATTAAGTCAGGACAAAGACTCTTATTGTATGTAGAGATTAAGTGCCAGAATGGTACTGATGAGATTGTGTGGGAAACGGGAAAATGTCTGTCCGTGTGTCTGCACGCGCGATAACTCAAAAACGCTTTATCGGATTTTCATAAAACTTGGTATAAGCATTTATAACGTCCATGGGAAGAATCCTATTGATATTGGATCAAATTGGTTGAACGGTACCAGAGTAATGCCCAATTTAGTTCCTATTTTATGGTAACTGCATATAACCAATAACTGCACCTCTTCCAAATTAATATTTAAATATCTGGGAGCGTCAATCTCCTGGAATTCTAAGAGCCTATATGGCCTGTGAATAGAAAGCAATTTATTTTATCTTAAGGTGATTATAAAGTTTGAAATGTAAATTTGCCTACTTTTAATTCCTCTATGTTTACGCTCTGAATACATCTAGCGGTATTTAGAGACACAGTATCGAGAGCACTGGTGAGGAATAACAATAACCATTCCTGAGGTTACTTAGTTACCGCTGTAGCAAGTATTTAAACATGGCAGTGGTTACTAGGAGACCTCTCTGAAACGTGCCTTGGTTTAGCTCTGTCTACATGAGTTCGTCACAACTCAATTCGTAGTTTCCAGACGCTACAGCGAACAAACTGTATACTGTGATACTCGTGTGGAAATTGTATTTTAATAGAATCGAGGAGACGTTAGAAAAAACTGTGCTATACACTTCACAAACTATTGCAAACTATTTTTTCTACAACACGGAAAAACCAACTTGCATAAAATAATAATTAAATATAAACATACTAGCTTAAAAGACCCGGCGTCGCCCGGGTTTTGTATTTTGTAATTGGAAATTAACTTATGAAGGATTTTCAATTTTAAATTCTAGGTCCTTATATAGGCATTTATAATTTGAAATAGGAAGAACGACTTATTACACTCAAACTATTCCCTCAGAAAACGCTTGATATAGTTTTTTTATGGCTCATAGAGGATCTAGAATTTTGCATCCCATCGCTTGTACAGTGCACAGCAAGCCTGGTAGAGGTTTAAATAAGAAGAAACAGAAATTCCAGTAACATAAAATTGTAATATCGAGGCGGGAAATTTCCCACTCTTATGTTACCATAAAACCGTTTTGGAGATGAAATTAAACAGAAAGCATTATCACTTTCATACTTTTCTCTCAAAAAACCTGCGATATAATATAATAATATACACATTACCATACCTCGTTTTGTTTTCTCTATGTCCAGGGTAGAGAAAGTTATGTGATTCCATTATTTTAGTGGATTTCATTCTGTAATATTTATTTATAACATGAATTATTTTGATAACTTCTCTTATTTTTCAAAAGTGCATTTCATTTGTTTTTTCCAAGCCCACCTGATACCATTTGGCAACAATATATTCTGTGATTTGGAATTGATAATTATATGTAAAAAGGGATTAAGTATTTTCAAAAACATTTAATTTTTGGCATTTAGAATCAGAATTTTTCAAAATCCTTTCTTAGTGAGCACCTACATTATGCAACGAAGGTACTGTCAAAATTCCAAGTCTCTACCTGTTTTAGTTTAGGCTGTACGTTGATTCCTGTCATTCAGTCAATCAGTCAGTCAGTCATTCATTCAGTCAGTCAGGACAAGGCCTTTTATATATATATATATATAGATGTTCGAGAAAATAGAGTCCAAGTGTGCCAACCTTAACACGTTAGTGTCTGATCTTGGTGCACTGTCTTCTTGATCTCATACATGATCACCAGGGCCCGGATTCTAATGACATGTCATCTTTTTATTGATGCTGCATAGACATTGCCAACTTGTAGATAAATCCTAATCATGGCATCTAGATTATAGAAATGCATTTTTATTGGGACATTTTTTGTCATTTAATGCAATTTTATATTTTTAGGGCATTTATTTCAATTTTAGGTCATTGTTTTGTCATTTTCATGTATTTGCATTGAGTGTATTAACTTTTTTCGTCGCTAGCGGTGCTGTCTTTGAAGGGATGTTTGTTTAATGCAAGAAGCAAAAATTCGGTGTTGAAGTGTTGACATGTCTCAGTCGTAAGTGAGATTTAAAAAAAACGCCAAAATTTTGTATTATATTAGGCCTACTATTGTTATTAGATTGACTTCGCACCAGAGTCTGCCACCTGCATGGATTTGAGAGTGCAAACTACTGTTTACCCTCAATAAACAACAATATAATCCGGCAGACCACAAAAGGAAATTCCGAATTTTGACTCACCAGTGCCTCAGTGCCAGTATAAATTTCCGTGAGAAACAAACATTCACAACATTAGGCCTACAGTTATTTACAGTTTTTATAATTATATACAAACTAGGTATAAATTTGTGTGTACAATAATATTTTTTTATAAATAAAATATAAGTTTTTAGGTCATTTTTTATAATTATTAAGTCAATTTCTTTCTAATTTAAGGTCATTTTATAGGTCATTTTTCAAACAATTTTAGGTCATCAGAATCCGGGCCCTGATGATCACGTAGGCGGTGCTTAGTAGCGATCGATTACTTTCGCCTCTCACAAGTTTCTAATGCTCATTGTGCGTGTTCTGATATTCGTTTGTTACTAAACATTTAGCAGGCAAAACTAGTCGCGTGGTACTTAGTTCCTGGACACTGATCTTGGGTTTCATGCTACGACCCATCTGTGGGATAAGTAATCAGGGACGGGAGTCGACTCCGCCCAACTCGGGTTGGTATATATATCCCCTACATGTCAAAACTCGACACTTCAGATTCCCTGAGGATGGAGGCAGCGTCAGCCTCGGAAACGTTGGACCACAACAAACTTCTCACCTGGCTGCAAACCCGAGAAGATTTTCTACATAAGATTCGCCAGGAAAGCCTCAAATCTTACATTAACGGACATAAGTTACATGAAAATAGATCAGTAAACTTAATGATTTGATTTTGTTAATTTACACTCCACCTATGCTCAGTATGTATTAAAATTTTAAGACATCTAACCTATTTAAAAAAAAACATAATTGATCCATGATATTTTACCTTGTTTAAAAGTAGTATAAGCTACTGGTCTATAAATAAATAAATACTTATGTACATATAATACAATAGTCAAAACCTTATTAAAATTCTTAACTCATTTAAAAAATGTTTAAAGTCCTTAAATTTTTTTTCAAGTCTTATATTAAAATGCACGAGCAACAACCCACGGATGGACATGTGACCTGCAGCTGTGTTGTCTGCACGAATTACTCAAAATACCTGAAGATAACGAAATTAACGTCGAAACGCGTCTTGTGAGAAGAAGACATCTGCATTTTAATATAAGACTTGAAAAAATTTTAAGGACTTTAAACATTTTTTTAGTGAGTTCCACGCAAGAGTTGGCCAATGACGCGGGTTTCTGCGGCGCGGCTGGCACAGCTCCAACTCCTGAGCGATCGGGTGAAATATCTACGCAAATAATGCCGCGGTCGTTGTAATGATTCAGGTTCTCACATTTACAGTTAAAATTACAATGAAAATAACCACGTACCTAATCACAAGAGATGTTGGAAATGCTCTCCTCTTGCATACGCGCAACATTGGCACCTTTTTTAGGGAATTTTCTTTCACGCGCGTAAGTTCAGCTTCCGAGATAGAATTAATTTCTCTTGTGATATTGTCTTTTAAGTTCTTCTTATGTATGGGAAATTGACCTATACACTTTATTTTTCAAGTTCCCCCATAAATAATATTTACATACAGTTAGAAGAAATTAATGACAATATCACATAGGCCTATCAAAAGAGAAAGTAACTCTGTCTCGGAAGCTGAACTTATGCGCGTGAAAGAAAATTTCCTAAAAATGTGCCAGTATTGTCTGGATGCAAGAGGAGAACATTTCCAACATCTTTTGTGATGAGGTACGTGGTTATTTTTATTGTAATTTTAACTGTAAATGTGAGAACCTGAATCATTACAACGACCGCGGCATTATTTGCGTAGATATTTCACCCGATCGCTCGGGAGTTGGAGCTGTGCCAGCCGCGACGCAGAAACCCGCGTCATTGGCCAACTCTTGCGTGGGACTCACTGTACTTTGAAACAAGGTAAAATGTCATGGGATAAATTATGTTTTTTAAAATAGATTAGATGTCTTAAAATTGTATTACATACTGAGCATAGGTGGAGTGTATATTAACAAAATCAAATTATACAGCTCAGTAGGAAGATGAAAATAATTGAGAAACTTAATGATATTACAACTACCTACTTTGTTTCCTTAACCAAAGTACATTGTGCACTAGATGCACCTTCATTTTTCCAATTCCATGGCTAACATTTTGGGGAAGAGTCTGCCTCTAAAACAGGCCTGACGGTCAGTACTCCAGAGGTGTGAAGTCATTTCCCTGCTTCTCCTCCCTTCGTGACCTCCAAAGCGCTGAACCAATCGGTCGCTTTGAAGGTCACTAGGGGATGGGAATGGCATCACAGTTACGTAACTGAACCAATCGCTACGCTTTGGAGGTCACAAAGGGAGGGAAGTAGGAGAACGACTTCACACTTTCGGAGTTCTGTTAGACAGGCCTGCTCTAAAAGAAACGAGTAAGGATGCAATATTAAAGTAGAAGTAGCCCGTGCGTGAGTCTTGACTACTTTTTTCACTTTCATGTACCGACTGTGTAAAAACTGGGAGCCTAACCTACAGGAAACGTGGGTATTAAGGAGATAAAGAACGAAACAAATCAATCAGAAAAGGAAAAGGAACAGTAAGACAGAAGGAAAGAAAGTAGTTTACATCAATAAGTAAATATTTATTTATTTATTTAACCTGGCGGAGTTAAGGCCATAAGGCCTTCTCTACCACTCAGCCAGGGCAAAAACATAAAATACATAATGATGATAATAATAATAATAATAATAATAATAATAATGATTAATAATAAATTAAAAAAGAACTAATATACATGAATACAAGAAACGTACATTAAATACAAAGAAAAAATTCGAACATAAGTACTTGAATAATATGAATATATAATACAAATGACTAAAAATAAAGAAATAAAATATATAAAAAAAGATGAGAGTCTAAACAAATAAATTCTTAGTTATTACAAAATATAATGAAAATTAAAATATATTACTAATTAGTATCAATTCCTAAATGTTATTGTATACTAAATTTATTAAATGGCGCTTGAACTGTGAAGTCGTTTGGCAGCTCCTGAGATGGCTAGGCAGTGAATTCCAGTGACGAATAGCTATTGTTGTAAACGAATTCGAATAATGTGTAGTTCTGTAAAGAGGCATGGATAGTAAGGGGTCAAGCTGAGAGCGCGTGCCCAAGTTATGGTAGGAAGAAAGGTAATGAAAGCGACTGGAAAGATAACTAGGTGTTGAGGTTAGAAGGATTCTATAGAGCAGTATGAGACAGTGAAAATAAATCAAATTATAAGGTGGTTTATGTTAAATAACCAGTTCAAGGCTTGCAGATGCCTTCAAACGATTTGTATAATTTATTCAGACCTCTAGATATGGTCTTAATATAACTTAATACAAAAGAAAACCCATATATCTACACCTTTTCAACCTCAATTTCGGAAAAAGTAATTTCAATTTCGGAAAAAGTAATTCCAATTTCGGAAAAAGTAACTTCAATTTCGGAAAAGGTAATTTCAATTTCGGAAAAAGTAACTTCAATTTCGGAAATGCGAGGGCTATGAAGAGGGCATAGTAAAGTTGGTACCACGCTGAGACAAATGACTCAATCGGAGCGAGATTATGTAGAGAAGTAGCTAGAAGGTGTACCTAAATGTTCCAAATAAAACAGTTTTGATTTTCACTGTGGTTTTCATTTTATGCCCCATAGAATGCTTTAAAAAATAGCCCTCGTATTTCCGAAATTGAAGTTACTTTTTCCGAAATTGAGATGACTTTTTCCGAAATTGAAATTACTTTTTCCGAATTTGAAATTACTTTTTCCGAAATTGAGGTTGAAATGGTGTAGATAATATTGAAACCATAATATTACGTAACTCATCGAAACTGCTCTTGAAAAGCTTTCTTCCGAGAAATCAAGTAACGAGATTAGCTGACTCAAAGAAATAAAAAGAAAAATAACGAAACCTGAAACAGTAAACAAAGTAGCGGAAATTTTACGATCAGGGAAACCTTGATATTAACATTTAAATACAAAATTAGGTTTCGTAGAATTCCTATAATAATAATCTTTCAATGAAATTTAAACTTTTCCTGGTTTCGCCCACCTACAATCAGATTGCTTTAATAATTCTCACGATATATTACGATATTAAATTGCGTGGTAACGATCTTGGGTATACTGAGTAAATGCTGATGTGCATCTGTTTCTACTGTCCTTCTGTAGTGGCTTCTATTAGTTTTAAGGGGTCTCATACACTAGAAATATTATATATATATATAATTTCATTCCATTTAATAGTGGTATTATTCAATCTTTTTCTAAAGCTGTAGGCCTACAGGATATAAGTAGGCCTACAAGTGTATTGTGGGTGCCACTTCTTAAATATTTTTTTTTCCCAAGAACTGCCTCTACCTGCTGCCACCCTAATCCTCTTCGACCTGTCAATCAGTGAATAGAAAGGTAATTAGGCGTATTCACACTTGTCTGCAGTCCAGTACAATGTTGCCAAATACCTACCACAGCACTTGCTTTACTTAAGAAGTAGTGAATGACAGCGACAACATTGGGGAAACCCACGCGACTACAAGAGCACCTCTTCTTTGCCGGTGTCGGTGCAGATTTTCGGATTAGGGAACAATGCTATTATATTCTTTTGTAGATAGACGATGGTGTGGGACGAGGTCTTCTTAAAATGGTACGAACAGTATGTCATAACCAGGGCCCGGATTTGAAGGTTTTAACTTACTTTTTCCCAGCTATCTAATTAGAATTTTTAACGTATTTTTCCGTTTCATGCTCCTAGCTTCCGAATGTATGAATCTTATGGAACCTAAAAAGGGATAAATCGGTCTAAAGGGCCTAAAAAGGTCAAAAGAGGACTCTTGCTGATAAACTAGGGGCTAAAGAGGACTTTTGCAGAAAGACACGATTTTTAAATAGACTTTCGATTTAATGCAAAGGAAAATAAAATTTAGTTTCACGTATTTAATATGTAAATTTATGCATTTAAAAAAAAAGACATAAGCCTAATAAAAATAAATTTATAACTTACAATGCTCAGAAATTAACACTGTACATGTCACTTGTCACTTGTCTTTGTAACTCGAAAATGTTCCGCCTCACCGTCGAAGGAAATGAAACTTGAGTCGTCTTCAATACTTTGAATCTACAAGTAATCCATTGTCGTTTCAACTTTCAAATAACAAGTTAGTTTAAAAATCGTTACTTTAAAACCTAAAAAAGGGATATTCCACGAAAATAAAAGGCTAAAATTCCTTTTATAAAAGCCTAAAAATCCGGGCCCTTTAGACTCGTTTATCCGATAATTTCAATTTTCTTTATAAAAAAAACACAATATCTCAAGAACCAACTGTCTGATTTCATTCAAATGTTGCTCAGTTATCCTTTGTAGCCTATTAATCTACAAAGGGTGGACTTTAATGGTCATGAGTTCATTAAAAATGACTAGCTGGAAAATAAAAACACTTATGGAAATAAAATAAAATATTGTAATGAAAATCTAAAAAAAAGTTATAATCACTGCAATTAAATTTGCGATAAATCGTAATAAATTAACATTCAGTTTCACAATTGGGGACCGTTTTTTGAAAACTCGCTTTATGCAAAAAACAAAGCGAGTTTTGAAAAGACCACTACATATGCATGAAGCGAGTTTTGCAAAAACAAGCTGTATTCTCTGTGCTATAATTTCGGAATAAAGCAAATTTTGCTAAAGCCGGCTGCATAGGCTTTTAGAGGATGCTAAACAGTATGTATTAACACAATAAAACGATTTTAAAAAATGCATAAAGCGAGTTTTGGAAAAACGGTCCTCAATTTGCGATAAAGTGTAATAAATTAACATTCAGTTTCAAAATTAAAACAAAACAAAAATCATCCTGGGCTTCAAACTACGGGTTTCATTATGTCCATCATAAACACGGGTTTGACTGTAATAGAAAAGTCATTTTTAATGGAGTGTCCCCCGATGCTCAGAGACATCCAGTCCAGAATTTACAAAAATAAAATACAATAATGGACTCTCACATCCCTGCAGACACAGACAGATAAATACGACCTGTGCATCAATAAGCACCGGGGCTCTTAGGGAGCGGATATCAAACGTGAGGACACATGAAGCAGTGCGCCTGGGGGTAGGACGCCACGCAGTGCAGCAAAGCAGGAGAAGTTGCCGAGTCAGGATTATGACCGGCGACATTGGAATCAAATAATAGCCATTCCCGGAGGATATGTTTTCTCTGTGCGGAAAGGAGAAGCGTGAACGGTTTTATCGGAATACAATTACGGAGTTCAGTAACAGACGATTAGGAATACGATGCAGGATAATGGTCTGTTATCCACACTAGTTGTAGTAATATACACATAAACGGAGCTGTTAAACGCAGCTAGTAATGGTATGGACTGGGGATCGAACTGCTGCCTCCTGCATTGAATTACACAAACATATTTAACAATTACAAGCTAATGTTGAATTTGAGGATCAATATGAGAGCTATGTAAAATAGGATAAATTAAAGTGGAGTGTTTATGAAGGGGTCCAACGTGGCTGATTTCTCTTAACAAAACACTATCATAAACCGGGTATACACCCAACAGTTAATCAATATCCAAGGCCCGGCGTCGCCCGGGTTTTGTATTTTGTAATTCAACATTAACTTATGAAGGGCTTTCGATTTATAAATTCTACGTCCTTATATAGGTATTTATAATTATAAATAGGAAGAACGACTTATCACACTCAAATTATTCCTTCAGAAAACGCTTGATATAGCTTTTTATGGCTCATAGAGGATGTAGAATTTTGCATCCCATCGATATTATTAGGCTGTTATTATTATACTTATTTAGTTACTCAATGGTAATAAACAATTCCTCAGCAAGCTAAAGGAATATTATCTATTTTATGGAACCCGAAGGTTCATTGCCGCGCTTACCTGAGCCCGCCATTCAACCCTATTCTGTGCTAACTCCAACCAATCATCCCTCGCAAATCCTACTTCCCATAAATCTATCCTAATATTGTCCTCCCACCTACGTCTAGGTCTTCCACGTGGTCTTTTCCCTTCTAGTTTCCCATTCAATACTTTTGAGATATGTCTTTCCTCCCCATGCGTCCAACATGTCCAGCCCATTTCATCCTTCGCGATTTAATTACCCTTACTATATCCGGTGAAGAGTACAGGTCATAAAGCTCGTCGTTACGCAGTTTTCTCCAGCCCCCATTTTCATCTCTCTTAGGACCAAATATTTTCCTAAACCCTATTTTCGAACACTCTCAGATTATGTACATCCCGACCAGTAAGCATAGGCGTAACCAGGCCGACCATATGGGGGGGGTTTATAACATCCGCGGGGTCTGGGGGGTATGAAATACCCAGAAAGAGGGGGGTCCGGGGGTCCTCCCCCGGAAAATTTTAAAAATTAAGATTCAAAATAACGAGTTTTAAGCTTCCGGGGGTCTCCCCCGGAAAATTTTAAAAATTAAGATGCAAAATAACGAGTTTGAAGCTTCCGGGGATTCCTCCCCGGAAAATTTTAAAAATTAAAACGCAAAATAACGAGATTTAAGCTTCCCACGCTTTATACTTGTATTAAGTAATTTATGGGCAGACTTTAAAAAATCATACAATGTTCCTTTTTTTAATCAATGGGGGGGGGGGGGTTCAAATCCCCAAACCCCCCCCCCTCGGTACGCCTATGCCAGTAAGTGGCCATGTCTCACATCCATTTAATACAACCGAAGGGATATTATTGTTATTATTATTATTAATATTATTATTATTATTATTATTATTATTATTTTATTATTATTATTATTTTTTTTTTTTTTTTTTTTTTTTTCTTCAACATTTTTACATTCACAGCGTTGAGGATGGAATTAAGATTCTGCTCCAGGTTGCCTCCAGCCCTCAAGAGCAGATTCTTCACGGGTCTGGTCCTTGCACCTTCCTCAAAATGTGAGCAGTTCCGAGCAGGGCGATCTCTTGAATTTTGGATATCTGTGATAGATTGTTTTCCAAGTTTTTTGGTATCGTACCCAGTGCTTTAACTATAATAGGTATGACTTCAGTTTTCACGTTCCACATTGGACTTATTTCTATCTGAAGATCTCTATATTTCAACCTTTTTTCAGCTTCCTTTGAAACCACATTCTGGCAGTTTGGGATTACGACATCAATTAAATGGCAGGTCCTATCCTTAGCGTTTCGTTTATTATTATTATTATTATTATTATTATTATTATTATTATTATTATTATTATTATTATCAGGGCCCAGATTCTGATGACCTAAAATTGTTTAAAAATTACCTATAAAATGCCCCTAAATTTTAAAGAAAATGGCTTAATAATATTATAAAAAATACCTAAAAACTGATATTTTATTTATAAAAAATTATTATTCTACACACAAAGTTATAGACTAGTTTCTACATAATTTTAAAAACTGTAAATAACTGTGATGTTGTGAATGTTCTTTTCTCACGGAAATTTATACTGGCACTGAGGCACTGGTGAGTCAAAATTCGGCACATCCTTTTGTGGTCTGCCTGATTATATTGTTGTTTATTGAGTTTGAACTCAGAAATCCAAGCAGGTGGCAGACTCTGGTGCCAAGTCAATCTAATAACAATAGTAATATAATACAACATTTTGGCGTTTCTTTGATTCTCATTTCCGACTGAGACATGACAACACTTTAACGCCGAATTTTTCCTTCTTGCGTTAAACAAACAACACTTCAAAGACAGCACCGCTAGCGACGAAAAAAAGTTAATACGCTCAATGTAAATACATGAAAATGACTAAATAAGGAAGCAAATGACACGAAAACGACAAAATAACGACGTAAAATTGGAATAAATGCCCTAAAAATTTAAAATTGCATGAAATGACAAAAAATTACCTACCGGTAATAAAAATGTATTTCTATAATCTGGAGGCCATGATTAGGATTTATCTACAAGTTGGCAATGTCTATGCAGCATCAATAAAAAGATGACATGTCATTAGAATCCGGGCTCTGATTATTATTGTTATTATTGTTATTATTATTATTATTATTATTGTTATTATGTCTATTACTATTACACTGATAAAAGGAAAGCTTAAAAGTTGGAATTAAAAATCCGCATGCAGATATGAAGATTCTAACATAATTCTGCTGGTTGGTATTACAAATTAAAAGTGGCATACCCTACGCTCTACGCTTGTTCCCGTTCCACTCGCTGTCCGCCTCTCGTCATCCCCTGCACTACAGTATGTCATGCATGCATTACAGCTAATACGGCCCCACACTCTCGTCTCTGCCAAGTCTGCCTGTAGTCACGTGAATTACTGTTTCTCAAAGCTAGCAGCCACATTCCCAACTTGTTTTCCCTATTGTATTCTGCCATGCCAAGGCATATATTATAAGTTTCTGTTTAAAAAACATAAGTCAATAGCCCCAAGATGAAACCCCGGGAAAACTGCGAAAAAATATATATGAAAAAACTCTAAAAACAAAAACAGCAAAGGTTCCAGAGGATGACCTTTAAGTTAAATCAGAGATCACAAGGAAATTATTCAGCGAATTAATTAATTAATAAATACTTGAAGCAAAGAAAAAAAGAGAGCAGGATCTTTGGGGTCTAGTATTCTTTAACTGCCAGTGAGAAATGGCATTACTTCCCTTCCAAAGGAAGACAGATTACTTGATTTTACGTCAATACACCCAACTTCTCAGCAGGATAGAACCTGGTTCCTTGTAGAGCACAAACAATACCGGTATATATATGTATATATACAGGTATATATACCTCTAAATACGGCTTGGCGGTTGCTAACCTATCTTGCATTTATTTTAATCTCATGAAACAGGTGACTCGAGGAAAGGCCCAACCATAGCAACGACAGAGGGTTTTTTGTTTTGTTTGTTTGTTTGTTTGTTTGTTTTTGTTTTGTTTTGTTTTGTTTGTTAAGTAGCTTTAGTGTTATATAAAATACTTGTTCTCGGGAGTTCAATCACAATTATAAAACTTGACATTAATATAGGTTTCATGTTTATTACGCGTTCAAAAGCACGCCTAACACTGCACGACGGTGCAGATTTTCGGGTTAGGGAACAATGCTATTATATTTTTTTGTAGACAGACACGATGGTTTGGGACGAGGCCTTCTTAAAATGGCACCAACTTTATGTCTCACTCTTAAGTGGATAGTAGATGCGCAAGAGTAGGAAATCTGACAGTAGTTCTATTAAATTTTATAAAATTACGATAAATTTGAATAAATCATATAGAATCTTGTGTAAATCTACTTTAGATTCCGAGATTACTTTTCTAAATCCGCACCAAAACTTAAAGGTTCAGATTTTCTGGGGTAAAACCGCGCACACAGGGTAGTACGCGCGCATTCAGGGGTGATACTGCGCGTGGCGTACACGCTCCGGTCGCGTGGAACAGGGGCGGGGCCTGCGCAGAGCCACGCGACCTGACCTTCACTTGTCTGCGGCCAGCACAGGGATTCGGCTCGGACTGTACCGCCCGCGGGCAATGGTAACCTTCAGTACGCATGCGTCCAGAGATGATGCTCCTACTACATGGTTCCCAGCTTCCTCTGGACCTAATTGCAGCATCTCTGTGGGAAAACTCAGGTAGAGGGTGAAGACCTCTCGCTTTGTTGTGTCACTTGCAGATTAATTACTAATTACTCTATGAGAATCCACCAACCCCATAAGTACATGAGAATGTTCATCAGCGTAATTAGAATGAGAAATATCCGGCGCAACTAGAAATATTATTGTCTGGTTTTACACGTAATGCAGACAAAGAAGTGAAAGTGTCAAACTGACCTTGAAATGTTGTTATACCACCATTTAGCTTCCATTCATCCATTTTAAGGTATTTAAATGAGGACACACAAAAAGTCTAACCTGTTTTGAGGTCATGTTCACTAATAAATGTTATCCGTTCCACCAGTTATATCATTCATTCCTCGCCCATTCTCAGTTCCCACAGAATATTAAATGAGCTTACAATCTATAAAACTTGAAATAAAGTAGGCCTACCTTCCTTGCACAACTACAACTAATATTTTGTGCTTGAATTTTCGAAATATGATAAGTATCGTTTAATTCCCTTCGCTGTGGAGCAGAAGATGCTTTGGCTCCCCTCACTTTAGGCCCTTGTGTCCCCGGACATCAATCTGACCGTTATTACTTACTTACTTTTTTACTTACTCAATGACTACAGACAATTCCTCAGCAAGCTAAAGGAATTTATCTATTTTATGGAACCCGACGGTTCATTGCCGCGCTTACCTGAGCCCGCCATTCAACCCCATTCCGTGCTAACTCTATCCAATCATCCCTCGCAAATCCTACTTCCCTTAAACCTATCCTAATATTATCCTCCAACCTACGTCTAGATCTTCCAAGAGGTATTTTCTTTTCAGGTCTCCTAGTTAATATTTTTTAGATATGTCTTTCCTCCCCCATGCGTGCAACATGTCCAGCCCATTTCATCCTCCGTGATTTAGTTACCCTTACTAGATCCGGTGAAGGGTACAGGTTATGTAGCTTGTCGTTATGCAGTTTCTCCAGTCCCCATTTTCATCTCTCTTAGGCCCAAATATTTTCCCAAGCACCGTGTTTTCGAACACACTCAGATTATGTTCTTTCCGAAGAGTAAGCGGCCATGTCTCACATCCATATAACACAACCGCCTGGATAATAGTCTTATAAATCTTTATTTTTAGATTTCTGGACAGAAGACGAGAAGATAAAGAGTTTCTGAATCAAGCATTTCCTGATTTGAGTCTACTCTTAACTTCTGTCTTAATATTATTTGTATATATATATGATATATGCAAATGTAGCCCTAGCATGCCTGCACTAGGTGAAATAGGGCTCCTTGTACCATAAAGTCTGTCCCACCAAAATATGAAAGAAACACTTCTAAATGTACACAAGGACAGGGCAAAACAATTTAGCAATTAAGTGATTAGTTTATAAAGTTAATTAATTTAGGAAGTAAGTTATGTTAAATGTTAATGTATAATATGTAGTATATTTTATGTCATCTTACAGTCTATTAATCTAAGTCATTTCGTAAGTTATTACGTTAAAAGTTAATGTAATTGTGTAGTATACTTTACTTGCCATCTTAGCATTTTGTAATTCACATCTACAGTTCCAAATGTTAGTACAAAACATATAAGTTATTATGTTTATAACTACATACCCTAATATACCAAGATAAGATACGGTTACACTATTTGGACAATAAATAAATATAGGAGAATAATAATAATATTAATATCGTTTTATTTAATTGTGTTTACATGAAGTTGAAAGTTATATATTTTATTACAAGTTTCAGTTATTCAGTTCATATTTATAAGACTTATTTATTTGATTATCTTGTTTTTGTTAGTGACAATTGTAAGTATCGATTTCCGAGATCCGTTATGCGCTTACGGCACGAGTATTGCATGCTATTTTTTGCACGATGATTATTTATATCAATGTATTTATATTAATTGAGACATTAGCTGAAAATATTATGTAGGCCTATATTTACTACTGAAGATGGACGTTATATTTCAGAAAGTGATTCGCATGTGTTTGTTGTTATGAGAACCGAATATTTGTCCTGTTAAAGTCGCCAAAAACTGGGGGGCCTTGGTTCCAGTTTTCCATAAAGGCTTGTATTATGATGATTTTACTTACAGCACTTGTGCTTTTTGTACTTTTTACCGCACGGAGATTTCTTTTGTTTTCACAGCAACCAGATTGCGTGCGGGAATGTCAAGTTACGATCCACGGCAACAATATTCGTAGGTACCACTAATTAGTTACGTCGTGCAAAATAATAATAATAATAATAGGCCTAATAATAATAATAATAATAATAATAAGTTAATAACAAAGTTAACTAACAGTACAATCTTGGAAACGTACTGAGTTGGGATCGGATTCAGACAGATTTCAACTCCGCAAATAAGCTTGGTAATAATGTTATTACATAACAATAAATGCAAGAGAAGTCTGCTACTTTAACCTCACGTAAGATACAGACTTTCCGCTTAATTAAGGCTGCAGCGACATTACAGGTGGAAAACAATCCAGAGTGTGAAAATTAACAGAGAAAAAAAGAAAACAAACAATACGTGTGATTTTCAGAAGCAGCAGTAGACCGTCTCTTGTCTTTGTTTACCTGTGAGCTGCACAATTGATTGTGTCACACAAAGACACAAACGACGGACACAGCTCTCTTTCTGAACACACACGTCTCCCCACCTCTCGTCTAACACATTAGATGCTGTGTCAGTGTTTACCAACCTGTGAGGCGGTTCCAAGTTTCAATGTTATTACTAGGGCCCGGAAGTTTATGAAAAATCATATCTTTAATAATGCTAGTGTTAAAATGTATATAAGTGATGAAAGAAGTACCGGCAACAGAAAATTGTTTCATTTTTCTTACTGTTGCACATTTTGTTAGTTTTGCGATACTACATCATATTTGCTTATTTTAAAATATTTAAGTTTATTATACTAATTTGTCGCATTTTTAACGCCATATTTCTGACAGAATTTGAATATTTATGCACATCTTTGTTAATTCAAACATTCACAGATTATTGTCTCTGTTGAACATTACATGAGAATATTATAGCCTAGGAGAAAAATTCTTCCGACACTGGGACTTGAACCCAGGACCTTTGGCTATTCGCGCCAATGCTCTACCAACTGAGCTAACCCGGAGTTCAATTCACAACGCCAGATGGAATCTCTCTCCTTATGACTGATTGCCCTAATGGTCTACCTCACAGTTATGTCATATGCAGTACTGTGAGGCACACTATTACAATAATAGACAGAAGGGGACCTAATGTTTTCGTAATTGACTGTATAATATTAAAGCGACGTTCGACTTCATTATTTTTGAATTTATCAAAATTAGTTACATTTACCTTGTTTTTAAAACTTTTGTAATGTAATTTATACAATTTCTACTTTTTAAAAATTTATAGTGTAATTCAGGTAACAAGAGAACATAGAGTTTTAAAATTACTTAAACGACAGAGCACATTTCAATAGTTTCAGAGCATATTTTACAAAGTTTAGAGCATATTTGAATGTACATTTCGTCTTCTGACAGATTTAATTTCCAGGCCTTAGTTATTACAGAGACTAAAAAGTAAAAGAAATGCTCTAAGCATTTTACTTTAATTGTGGTACACCGAACAGCAATGAGAAGCAAAGAAAATAAATGAGCTTAAATGCAACCAAATGTGCCGCAAAATTCATCTTTTATACCCAGAGTAAAATATGTAAGTATATTATCATACATCAATTATTGCATCTTTAGCTATAAACTGTAGGCTATACATTGACATTGTCAAGGTGTGTTAAGTAAAAAAGTCATATTTGTAGAAATTCCTTAAAAGAATAAAATGTTTTCTCTTGGGCTACAAATAACAATACGAGGGCAAATCAAAAAGTAAGTTACACTTCCAAGTTATTGTCATTTATGAAACCACCTACAAATTAGGCAACACGGCTATGACAACATACAATGTACGTTCACTTTTCCACATAGCCCCCAAGAGAGATGAATAATTTGTCTTGTGTTATGGAAATGAACATCTTCGGGTATAATTAAGGTGGTGTTGGATTTAGAAAGTTTGTACTTGATAGAATGTAGATGACTGACTATTGTTGCATTTCTATAGACAGAAAGTGACTTAATACCAGAAATTTTGAATATATCACTAGTATGGGTTCTAAAGTCGGCTTCGGTGGTCTAGATCCGAAGGTCGCGGGATCAAACCCGGCAGCAGTCGATGGGTATTTCAGGACGTAAAAATCCTGGGCACGGAGTCCTGCGGGAGGGACTTTAAGCTGGGGGGCCCGTGTCGTAGATTTACGGCACGTAAAATAACTCCAAGTCTAAATTAGAGCCTCTGGACAAAATTTCTCGGCCCTTTCACGTCCAAGTAATACCTTAGTTTCCGGAGGGGGGTTAAGGGCGACGGGCTTACCACCTGTCCCTCTGCCATCTCTAGGAAAATAAGCGTACCAAAATTCACATCGGTAAACAGCAACCTCCACTTGGAGGCCCTTCGCCCCAACATGGGGTCATAGGATGAGAGAGAGAGAGAGAGAGAGAGAGAGAGAGAGAGAGAGAGAGAGAGAGATGGGTTCTAAAGGGAATATTGAACATAATTTTCATCCCTCTATTTTGAATTCCTTCTAGCTCATGAAACAGGCGTTTTCAGCAATTCCCCCATAAAAGACGTGTTGACAAAAATCTGGTAATAATTCTGCAATTGAGTTCCAGCCGCGAACTATATTCTTCCTTGCTATCGTTCTAAGGTATACTTTTGAATAAGAGTGTACATTACAAGTAGCCTACCTCACAATGGAGTTGGGAGACTGAACCGCTATATAGAATTATTGACTCTCCAAGCTGGAGGATATTTCTCCACTGACCGCTTTGTCTACCGCAAACCTCTGCCCATTATTGAAGTACGAACCCTGGCTGAGAAAGCCGCTGGTTAAGCAGAACACGGTTCCTCTGGACATATCTCACATGAGGGCAAATGTTTGCTTTAAGACTTGGGGACAACTTTGGCGAGCGTTTATGTGTCTTCGTGACACGAGCTGTTGTGTTCTGCAAGATTAGCAGTTAAAGTACATGGCACAGTGACACGGCGTTATGTAAGATGTTGTTACTTTGTATAATCGTACGAAGGCCGTCTACAAAGTAAGTTTCCCTAGGGCCGTTTAAAGAAACAAAAAAAGTGTGCGTGGAACGCCACGCGACAGAAGTGAAACTTGTTTTAATTTTTTTGATTTTTCAATTTTGGATTATTGGATTTTTCAATTTTGGATTATTGGATTTTTGAATTTTGGATTGTTGGACTTTTTAATATTGGGTTTTGGACTATTTTAATTTTGGATTTGGATTTTTTAATTTGTAATCTTTTAATTTCTTTAATTTTGTAATTTTTTATTTTTTTAAATTTTAGATCTTTGAATTTTTTATTTTTTTTATTTTTTAATTTTCGATCTTTTAATTGTACATTTTTTATTTTTAAATTTTGGATTTTGTATTTTCAAGTTTTTAATTTTTTAATTTTTTAATTCTAATTTTTTAAATTTTGTATTTTTTATTTTTTAAATTTTGGATTTTTGGACTTTTTAATTTTGGATCTTTGAATTTTTTGTAATTTTGAAATTTTCAATTTTTAAAATTTTGGACCTTTGCATTTTTTATTTATTTTTATTTTTTAATTTTAGATTTTCGATTTTCTAATTTTGGATTTTTAGATTTTTTAAATTTTGGATAAGTCTAATCATTGAGTTGATTGTTTTCTGTGCACTCCGTTCCATCACACCTCACTAATTTCGAGACGATTTTGAGCGTTAAATTAATTTCGTGACGATTTTTGAGCGTTACACAAGCTCTCGATTTACCCCTACCACGGCTAAAGGAGTTTCACTTCAAAAATTTAATGGAAAAATTTATTGCAACAGATATAGCAAGTGTTCAGTTATTTTTCGCTACAGGAAAAGAGACATTTGTCATACCATGGGACCAACTTTTGAACACTTGTGTCATAGAAGTCTACCGCTGGGATTTGAACCACAGCGTGACAACCATCCTGTTTCTCTGTCATTTTTTAAGGCGTAGGAATATGTGGAAATCACTGGGAGCGAGGTCCAGGCTGTAGGGTGGATGTTGAAACATCTCCTAGCCGAACTTTTGCAGGAGACTTGCAGGGAGATGTTAAAGTCTCCGCCCTACAGCTCGGACCGCGCACCCAGAGATTTTTATCTTTCCCTACCCCTCAAGAAATGACAGAGAATGGTAGAGATTGACAGAGAAAATATTTACTAAGGTAGGCCTAGAGATTTTTACTACAGTTATGAACAGACACTTTTTTAGCAACTTGATAGATAGATGTTTATTGACAAAAGGTGTAAAATATAGAGATATACTCGTCAAGGCTTAATAAAATAATACATTACAATATTTCATACAAAAACCATTGTCGATTGGAAAAACTCATTAAGATTATAAAAAAGGTTTCTGATTTTTTCAGTCGTTTCTTAAGTACAGGTAACTTATGCATTAAAATCTCTTTTGGTATCTTATTCACAATTCTACTAGTGAGGCAAATAGGATTTCTGGTATATCTGGTTGTGATGTATTTATTTATATATAAGTTACATTACTTCTCAGTCGAGTGAAATGATTATGAACACCGCTATTTGTCCTCAATAAATGTACGTTTTTTTTATATCATATTACAGCATTAAATATGAAAAGATCCGTCACAGTGCGTTTATTATGCGTTTATTATTTTCTATAAAAAATATTTCTAACAGAATACCTTGGTTTCATATTGAACTTTTTTTTTTTAAATTATATACTCTTTGTACATCAGTGGAACTGCCCCAAATTAAAATGTTATGAGATAAAACTGATTGAAATGTAGCATAATATATTGTCTATTTTCTATTGAACACTCTTCATAATTGCGAAGCAGGTGCTTCAGGATTTTCCCCACAATATTAGTGATTGGTAGAATTGAAATAAATCTTAAACATATTTGGTTAGTTACATAGGAATGAAACGATTTGAATAACTGGATTGTCGGTGAAGAGAATGAATCGCCTATATGAGGAAATCATCTGCAGTTTTGGCACATACTATGCCTTTCTGAATCTGGCCCCCATGCAAAGCCTCGGAGAGTTGTTTCACCTTCCCTCCGGCGCTATGGTGAGGCGCCACTGAGCCCATTCTTTGCCATCATAATGAAATGTGAGCGAGCACTTGGGGAAATCGAGAAATCATATCCGCTCCGATATCACAAATATATTATCCGATGATATTAGAATACACATAACTGATTTAGAATCAGGTAAATAATCAGTAGGGGGCGGATTTCTATGACATGTCATATTTTTCCACTTTGCATTATTTCAGGTTTCCGACTAATTTAAAACAGATTCCAAGCATCCTGATGAAAATGGAATGGCTTTTATTGTGCATATAACTGCATATTTAGGAAATTTTCAACTATTGTAGGATATTTAGTATGAATATGCATATTTAGGTCATATTTTTGGCATATTTGTGTGCATATTCAAGAAATTTTGAAGTTTCATACCATATTGTGTAAATTTTGAATTATAATGTATTGTAATGAAACTTAAAAAAATATACACAATGTGTAAGTGGTAAAGTCATATTTTAAATTTTACTGGTCACATTTTAATGTTTTTGAGGTCATAAATGCATGCATATACCCTATTTTTTAGATCATAGAAATCCGCCCCCGAATAATGAGTAATTTGAGAAAAGAGAATTGTTCGCCTATATTGCCATTATAATACTGCTCATATTCTTTATGGTTTACGTCAACAAATTTCAAGTACGAAATCCGTAGATAAACCGAGAATTTCAGCCGCCATTTTACACAAGGAAAAGCTGCAAGACAGATGACTGAAGATAGCGCAATACTAGTTCTATTAGTGCTGAAGTAAACAGCCAGCTCGACACACATTTCCCATTGATTTAGGACACACAAGAAAGGAAAATGGAGCAATAGAACAAATGTGAGGTTGATGAAATTTCACGATACAAATACCTAAGCACTAGTCATGGGGGGGGGGGGATTATTTATAAAAGCTTTGAGTCCCATGTAGTAGATTTACATTCGCATCATTACTTCCTCTGTCTGTATCAAAGGTATTATAGGTAGAGGAAGTATTGTTTTCGACCCCCAAATTCGAAGTTAAGTTTTTAACATAAATACACGTTTCCATGTCCCCAGAATCCAAAAATACTATTTTCGGAAAGTTATCTGTGTGTGTGTGTCTGTGTGGATGTGTGTGAACAGCCTAGCCCAGAATGGAAAATCATATAAAAACATTTTGTATTTGGGCCAGGTACCTTCTGAAGATGTGACACGAAGATTGGCGACAAGTTTCTCTTATTTCTAAAGGGATGAAGAAATTATCGTTTTTCGCGATTTTCTCGAAAATGGCTCTAACGATTTTCTTTGAATTTTGCATATGGGTTGCTCATACTAAGAGCTAAAATTTTTGTTTGAAACATTTTTTTTCTAAAAAAATGATCTGAAGGGTAGTTATAACTTATAAGTAGACTTCGGATTTTAGGTAAAAACCTATTTTAATCCTTAAGTGATATGTGGACGAAAACTTGTATATGCATGTTTCATAAGTGACTATGCCTAAAACTGATACTTTTATAGGACCTAAAACAGCCTATTTTTACGTTAGAGCCTAATATTGCCTTTTTACTTGTTTTTCCTTTAAAGTTCAAAATAAGTCATTTTTTGTTATAAGTTCTAGCATTTATTTTCAGTTCGTACTAAATTTTTAGCTCGGAATGTGCAGTGACTTGGTTAAATAGTAAGGAGTGTTTCGTCTTCAGTAGAAAATTTCCTTGGGATTCCCAAGAAAATGTAGTGTTTTTCTCCAGACTCCAACATCCAGTAACAAAAAAATAAAAAAACGTAGTTCTCTGAATCACCGATACAAGGGGATGAATATGCTAGTATGATTTGAGTAGCTTCTGGGCCTAGGGATTAGGTTTTCACTGTTATGGTAATAATAGGTCTATATAATTCTGTGTACCATAGTCCTATATCTGTGTTTTATCATGATTATTGATTATTGTTGATTTCAATAAATATAATATTCTGCATCGCAATTGAGATATTTCAGAAAATTGGCAACTTAAGGACTTTATAAGAGACTATTTTGCGATTTTTAGAGCCTATTTTAGGTACCTAAAACAGCACTTTTAGCGACCTAAAAGTCCGAAGTCTACTTATAAGCCACCCACTCTGAATAAGTGCTCTTTGCAATATCGTCTCTTCATCTATATCAGAATGTGAAGTACGAAAAATGTATTGGCCATGCTTAAAATAAAGAAAGTCACAAGAGTAAATTAATGCGATTTTATTTGTGTTATGTATCCTTCGGGGATGCTATGTGATGTAGTAACGACATTCTCTTAATTTTTACAACCAATTTACATGAAGAGAATGCCATACATAATTATATTATACTAAGAGGCTAACTTTTGTTTGGGCAGAGGAAGTTATGTGAATTTCACATCAGGTTATTTTTACAGCAGCAGACGTTTTACATTCTTGAACAGGACGTTCAAGAACTCCAGGCCTAAATTAGTAATTCCTGTTCGGATAATAAGGCTCTATGCTTTATTCACGGAGTTGCAAAGGCCCAGTAGTAATAGCATATTCGTATCATTCATCATTCCTAACTCAGAGGGAACCTAGCTCAGATTAATAATTACCTAATTATTAGGTAGCCCAGCTCGAGGAACGGGGCTACATTCCCGATAAGACAAACTGAATATACCACAAACCAGAAATGGCTAACAATGGCGAGTTAGACTACACCACATAACAAAGCCAAACGCTTTCTGAATGTGTTTGGCCTATTCATACAACATGCGAAACGCCTGCCTGGCGTGTCTAGACTACCCGCACAACAAAGCGAGCTCCTTCTGAATGCAATCCCACAAAAAGAACGCCTGCCGGGCGTGTTTAGACTACCCGCACAACAAACTATAAACTCTTTTCTTCCGGCCATTTATTTTACAGTCAACCCTCGATATAATGCCACATTTAATGGCACAAAGCGAGGGTGGCACTAAAACGAAATTTTATTTTTAAAATAAAAATGGCATATTAGAGTGCTATATTAATTTACTGTCATTGTATTATGAAATAAAAATTAAATAAAAGGCAAATGGAGAACTTTAGCCCAAAATAAAATACTGTACAGTAACTCAATTTATTACAGTATATGTCCAGTACTACAGTACACAAAGGGGTTGAAAACCATGTAAGTGATTAACTACAATTGAGTAAGAGTAATGTAGTGAAATGAAGTGAAAGTTTGGAATGTCTCATTGTATGAAGGGCTCTTTCTACCTGCTCCACCCTCGCACAGCGTATCTGTCCGACTTCTTAACATAGCTTCCTCTTTCTACCGCACTACATTTCCAGTTAGTGGCACTCATTCTCTTGGAAATACAGTACAATATGTTTCTTAAATGACCTTCCTAAAGTTTTAAAACAATTCAGTTTGGCGAGAGGGGTTTCATTGGTCGTGGAATATAGGACTAGCGCATTCTGCGGATTCTCTCGGAAACGTTGTTTTCAAGAATCGAGTCGAAAGTTTTGCATGATCATATTGGAACTAAGATCGATCTGAATTCTGCATGAAAACGTAGTAAATATCTACCCATTCGACTGTTTCAAAAGACTCTTACCAAATTATATAATATAAATAATTAATTTGATCTTGAACATCCTGAGTGTTCGGCAGCCTTTTATATCCTCAGGTAAGGAATTCCATAGACGAGCTGTCCCGACAATGAAGAATACAATACGCTATACAATGTTCTTCTCTTGTACATAAAAAAGTTCTCGTTTGGGTAATTATCTATTCTAAGATCTTCTAACTGGTTAGAGTAACGATCGTACGAAGTATTATTTTTTTCCCGCCTAAATTCGAGGATTTATGTCAAGAACGTAGAAATTAGGAATGGCCCATAACTTAGATCGTGCATATTCATAGAATGGGTCACAATTAGAGAGGACCAATACATGGGTCCGGTGAGTATAGTTGTAGATGAGGCACAAAGGAAGCCAGGGCGACCCTGAACCGGGCGGATGTGTTTTTGTAGCCCGGGGCAGCCAGAACAGGTGCAGCTTCATTGAGGAAACAGAGCAGGTTAGACGACTTGTAGCTCTCACGACTACCAACTTCATCATCCACTGATCCACAACAGCCACGCTTCATCGCGCAAGCCACTCCATTTCACTCCACTCCAATCTAAACATAACATATTAGAATACGACTACAATCGTCATCCACTGGTCCACAATAGCCAGGCTTCGTCGTGTTAGTCATGCCATTTCACTCCACTCCACTCTAAACATAACAGATTAGAATACGTCTACAAGCGATCCATAACAGCCACGCTTCGTCGTGTTGGACACTCATTTCACTCCACTCCACTCTAAACATAACATATTAGAATACGATTACAGGCGATCCATAACAGCCACGCTTCATCGCGCAAGCCACTCCATTTAACTCCATTCCAATCTAAACAAAGCAGATTAGAATACGACTACAATCGTCATCCACCCGTTTACATTAGCCAGGCTTCGTCGTGTTAGCCACTCCATTTCACTCCGCTTCACTTCAATCTAAACAAAGCAGACTAGAAGCCACTCCATTTCACTCCACTCCAATCTAAACAAAGCAGATTAGAATTCTACTATAATCATCATCCACTGGTTCAGATGAGCCACGCTTTGACATGTTGGCCTTTCCATTCCGTTTATTTATCTGAGCAGATTGTTCATTCATTTAGTATGCCATGATCTGACAGCTGACACAATGATGATTTGATTTTAAACAACACAAGTAGGAAAGTGATTATTATTTGTATAATTTGGTACGTTTTCTTCTTGGAAGGCTTAATGAAACCCACTCGACATGAGTGTCATCAGATAAATTGAGAGTGATCAGCGATCTGCATGTACGAGAGTATATACAAAAAGTACGTCCACACGACAGGTTTTCTCACCCTATTTTGCGCGTACTGTTAGTTTCGCATAGATTCGTCCCCGTATATGTAGGTCTCTCAAGATTACCAACTGATTCACAACGGTTACGCTCCACCACGCTAGTCACGACACTTCACTTCATTCCATCCACTGAGTGACAAGAGATCCATCAGGCTAGCTACTCCACTTCACTCCAATTATTCAACCTGTGTCAAAATTGTACCCTGACAATAGTACCAATTTGTCCAGTGTGCGAAAAAAATTTGGTAGGCCTACCACCATGATCTGGATTTCTGTCAAAAGTGTAAAACTAAGGAACAGGCTATTATTTTTCAAGATTTAAAAATTAACACATTCTGACAAAATTTAAAAAAATAGTAAAAAATAAAATTCAAATTATGACTTTACAAAAACAAATCAATCTGGCGAGTAGAAGTAAAGTTCATTAATGAATGCACACAAAATTCCTGGTAAGATTCTTGAAATACTGTTCCCCCTCCCAAAGAAGTAAATGTAAGGGACCAACTTAAAAAAGTTAAAAATAAATTTGCATTTATGTAAGCAATGCAAAGTTTTTTTTTTTTTTTTTTTTTGCGAAATTTAGACCGTTTCAACACTTTTACACGGGTGGGTGCAGCTTTTCTCGGTGGGTTTTCAGTTTTCTCACTCATTTAAAAATAAGCAACTAAATTCTCCGACCGCCGGCGCGGTCTTGTGGTTAGCGTCGCTGACTACAGATCCGTCTACCCGGGTTCGAGCCCCGGTACATCTTCGGATTTTTCTGAAGTAGGGAAGCTCCGGTCGTGGAAACCACCATTAACGGCCGTGGGGGTCGGCATCCTGACCACATGACTCCAATCTTGCCATCTGCCTACGGTAGACGAAGCAGGGATCGGGTGGTAGGCCTAGTCCCTTCAGGGATGTAGCGCCATGGAGTTTAGTTTTAAGTTTAGCTAAGTTCGCCATAATGGGTCGAAGAATGCTGAAGGCGAAGATCAGGATTTGAGGTCAGATTATGTACTCAACTTTCAGACGGGTTTTTCTCAGTTTTTTAATAATGTAAAACATTTTTCAGAGGTTAAAATGCTTCCAGCAGTGCAACTTTTAACCTATCACAGTAATTTCTTTCAGTATTCTCTACAATATAAGCTAATTAAAACTTTCTATGCATAAATTATATACGCTTTGTTCCACCCAAGTGTGCATATGAGTGTATAAAAAGAAAAATAATGTGTTCCATAGTACATTCTAAAGCCACATTAACCACCAAGGCAGATCAGCAGACCGCTATAATTTCTTGAACCAGAGGGTGCCTAGGAAAATAAGATAATCCTTAAAGGATGCCGATGGTTAAGGTGGCTTTAGAATGCACTATAACTAGGGCCCGGATTTGTATGTAAAAAAATATTTTTTTTCCTGATGCGTACATTCCTAAAACAAAGTTTTATATCCAAATCGAGGTCCGGCAAACGCAAATTCCAAATTTTATTTCACATAAAAACACATATTTTACAAAAAAAGTTATGTGAATAAATATTTTCGATATTTTCTCCATAAATACATATTTTAGTACTTTTCCGGATTTTTACGCAATTTTTTTCCCCCTGATGCTCATATCAAGGTCCGAAAACAGCAAATTCTAAATTTTATGTTACATAGAAATACATGTTTTACAAAAAAAGTTATATGAATAAATATTTTCGATATTTTCTCCATAAATAAATATTTTAGTACTTTTCCTCATTCTCTTTTAATATTTTACAACAAAAATGTGTATCTCGAATGAATTCAACACAAGTGCTTCATTTGCAATGAGGTGAGAGTGATTCACTTGCACTTGCTTATCGGGGAAGAACAGAACCCAATCTCAACATTGCGTAGTTCAGTTAAAGAAATACAATATGTTGAAAGGCAACACTATCTCAGGTTCAAAAATAGAAGTTCTAAGAACAAAATTTAAAGGTATGTTTGAGAAAAATTGGTGGCTACCAAACCCTCTGCAAAGTCGCTCAAGTTTTGGAAGGTCAAAACATAAGTGAACTTGATCGTGTGTGTGTTAGTGATATACAGTACACCTCTTCAAATATGCAAGGTTAACATTGTGTGATGTAGAACGTTCCTTTTCTCAATGTAAGGCATTATTCTCGGATAATAGGCAAGGATCTGTGATCCATAATCTGGAGGTGACATTTGTTGCACACTGCAACTCCAGTCAGCATTTTACATCTGATGTTTAGCTGCAATTGGTGAGTTTCAGTACACATTCCGGTGTTTTTGTTTATTTTTCAGAAAAATATATTTTTTTAGTTTTAGCACATATTTTTAAAATTTTAGCACATATTTTAAACATTTTTAGCACATAAAAAATGAATATTTTTAAGTTTTTTAGCACATAAAAATCCGGGCCCTAACTATAACACAGTAATCAATTTTAACAATCTTATTTAATGGCTACATAAAGACCCTTAATTTCAATTTCTATGGAGAAATAGTCAAAATCTGCATCGTTAAGGATCGTATTTTTCAGAAAATGTTCAAAATGTTTTTTTTTTCAAAAACTAGCTACGGTACTCCGAAACCACTCCTCTTAAAATCGCCAAACCTTAATAACACTTCCTTAAATACACCAAATATATGACAAGAAATCCAAATGATTTGATAATAAATAATTGCTACTTTTATCATTTCACTGGTTGTCCTTTAAAACTAATAATAACAGTATATAGGGCATCGTGAAATTTCGCCAAAACATTGATACACACGTTACTGAGAAAAAACCTTATTTCCGAATCAATATTTCCCAGATTTAAGGAGAATATAGTCATAAGTTAACCCTTCCAGAGCTTAACTGATATTAATATAGCTGAAGTCAGCGAGATAATAAGTTTTAAATCTATGTAGAAAATAATTAAGGAACAGCTGGTTTTCATGAATAGTAATTCTAATGCGTGGGTAAAATTCCTCATATTAGCAGATCAAGTATTACTCTATTAGGTTTGTTCGCAAAGCAAATCCGTGACCGCTTGAGAATTTGTTGTACTGCGCATGTCCAGTCTGTAACTTACCCGTGATTTGCACTTTGCGAACGGTTACAAGAATTTGGAATCGATAGTTTCTGCGTTTAATCGATATGATATGCAAATAAAATATATATTTCCCTTTGACATGTTATAAATGCAATATACATCGACAATATAATCTATATTTTGGGAAACTTTTAATTATCTTCCATTATTCATACATATAAGTAGCCTATGTTCATAAATCTGGCGCAATGTTATAGGAGGGAGGAGTCAGGCGCGTGAAAATAGGTTACTGCGCATGTCTCTGATAACAATTCATGCTGGAGCCTGCAAACTTTTCTTATAGTACAGAAACTGTCCGTGAGAGCTTTGCGAACAGAAGATTGAAATCAGAAATCACGGACTCTCGCTTTGCGAACGCGTGTGGAGAAAGAGCGCATGCGCGAACGATATGTTCCTGGTTTCTGACTGCTTTGCGAACAAACCTATTAATTTTGAGTCGGCTATTATGATTTTTTCGGTGACGCATATATATGTCAGTAGCAGTGAAAAGGTTTAATAGCGCCAAAAGTTACGGCTACACAAGCCATTAGTCAATCATGGAAGCCTGTTATGTCGCTGTATAAACTGATGTATTAGTGGTTAACGTCACACAACAATGTCCTGATTAATCCAAAGTTTGACAGGGCATGGCCACCTGCTATCAGATTTAACCAAGTTTAATGCTAGTTTCCACATACGTCATGCATTCATGAAGCAGTTTTCAGTTTTTCTCTACGGAGCAATCGTTTCATTTGTTTTCACAAGTAAGAGATAGTAATGGCCAGTCGTCAAGTCCCATCCCTACAAGATATCTAACGCAAATATAACATTTTATTTTCATACCATTTTTCGTTCTTGAGCTATGCTGATCACAGACACACAAACACACAAAGACAAAGACATGTTTCTAAACATAGTATTTTTGGATTCGAAAGAAAGATGGATAGATGGATGGACAGTTAGATATATAGGCAGATAAAGCCTAAAGACAGATATATAGATAGATATATAGACAGACAGACAGATAGATAGATAGATAGATAGACAGACAGATAGATAGGTGGATGGATAGATAAAAAATGAGAAATGCAAACAGCCAAAATTAAATGAATTAATGAAAAAAGACTGAGAAACGTAAGAAAATATGTCAATAAAAAACATAAATAAAACCAGAATAAAGAAGGAAAGAAAGAAAAGGTAAAGTGATCCCGACACAGGCCATGGAGGCCCAGAGGGTTCCAGGAGGTTGAAGCTCCCAGATTTTGGACATTCGAAACATGAAGATGGTAAGCTTGTCAGCCTTACGCACCGGCCGCCTTTACCCCAGGATTGCTCCTGGTACTCATTTCTGTTAGAGGCTGAGTCGTTCCAGGGCCATAGTGCCACCAGAAGGATTAGGCCAATTGAAAAATCTCAATGACCTCGAACCCGCGACCTTTCCGTTTGTAGCGCAGCGCCTCAACTACTACGCTACGGCATACCCCAGGAAAGAAAGAAAGGAAAGGGGAAAATTAATAAAGAAGGAATAAATGAATAAGAATGAAAACTAAATAACTTTTAAGTAGAAAGAAAGAAATACATAGAAAAAACGAATGAATGAAAGAATTATAGATAAAAAAGAAGCAATGAATAGAAGCAGAGGAAGTGGCTATAATACTAACGGTTGATGAAAACGCAGATAATGCTGGAATACAGTATATGGAAAGAGAGGAGAGGACGAAGCAAGGAAGGAAGGAAGGACAAGGCAGTAGGAAGCAGCGTTTGCCAGCTGGAGACAATCAATATGCTTGTGGGGGCACCTGGTGCTCTCTGCTCTTTGTTCTGTGTGCTGGTATTCTGACCCACAACCCTAGTCCGACCCACTGAACCTCAAACCAGGATTTCCAATCCTGAACGTCAATCCATCTTGTATAATAGACTTTTCTGGGGACCCAACAAGTTCACTACATGTAGAACTTAATTCAATCTTGGTTCTACTAATGATTTCTCAGAAATGCAATAAACTGCTAATTATAAAGGAAAGCGTTCCCTATACAGGCCATGGAGGCCCTAAGGGTTCCAGGAGGATGAGGCTCCCAGATGTCGTGTTTAAAATATTTCCACTTATTCCCTCGTATAAAAATATGTGTTGTTAAAAAATCAGCTCATAGCTTTGTCAACTATAAAATTTATATTTGTCAATATTGTAAAACATAGTTAAAAATTATGTCTGTCAATTTTATAAGATAATTTTCGTATATTGGACTGTCAACTCTAAAATTTGTATTTGTCAATATTATAAAACATAGTTAAAAATTATGTCTGTCAATTTTATAAGATAATTTTCGTATATTGGACTGTCAACTCTAAAATTTGTATTTGTCAATATTATAAAACATAGTTAAAAATTATGTATGTCAATTTTATAAGATAATTTTCGTATATTGGACTGTCAACTCTAAAATGTATATTTGTCAATATTATAAAACATAGTTAAAAATTATGTCTGTCAATTTTATAAGATAATTTTCGTATATTGGACTGTCAACTCTAAAATTTATATTTGTCAATATTATAAAACATAGTTAAAAATTATGTCTGTCAATTTTATAAGATAATTTTCGTATATTGGACTGTCAACTCTAAAATTTATATTTGTCAACATAGTTAAAAATTATGTCTGTCAATTTTATAAGATAATTTTCGTATATTGGACTGTCAACTCTAAAATTTATATTTGTCAATATTATAAAACATAGTTAAAAATGATGTCTGTCAATTTTACAAAATAATTTTCGTATATTATAAAATTGACAGAAATAATTTTTAACTATGTTTTATAATATTGACAAATATAAATTTTAGAGTTGACAAAGCTATAAGCTGATTTTTTAACAAACATTTTATACGAGAGAATAGGTGGAAATATTTTAAACACGACATACAAATCCCTCGTAGGAGATAAATAACATGAAATTTATCAACACAAAAGAGGCTCCCAGAGTTTTAGATATTCGATACGTGAAGGTGGTAAGGTTGTGAGTCTTACGCACCGGCCGCTTTTATCCCCAGGATTGCTCCTGGTACTCATTTCTGATAGAGGCTGAGTCGACCAAACCGCTAACTATAGGCTACTGAAAATATTATGTAGTAATAAATGTAAATTATATATTTGACCTAAACTGAATAACAAGGCATTCGACGTGTTCCAGAGATTATAAAGTGATTCGGGAGACTTCAATAATATCGATGCAGAAAAATTCAAGGCGAATTTCAGGATTAACATCAATATTTCCCCATTGTCTGTAACAAGGGCGGATCAAAAACTTATTGAAGATGGGCTACATAATGGATAGTTTGAAATTACTGGGGGTGTGGAGGTTTGAAAAATACCACCAAAAAAGAGGGGATACAAGGGCTCTTCCCAAAAACAAAAATAATAAAAAAATAAAAATCATGAGTTTTTAGATTCTCTGGGCGATTCCTTCAAATTCCTCAGCAGACTAAAACTCATCCAGCATAGATTAAAATTATTAAACATATTATATCAAACTTTTTACCTTTACTTTAAGTATATGCTGGTCTGAAATAGTTCACAACAAACCAAATAATCATCTATCTATAATAATAAAAGTGTTTGTCTTTCTGTCTGTCCGCGATGCCCAGCGAAATCTACTGAACGCAGAGATCTGAAATTTTAAACACAGATAGACCGAAAATGCACCTCGAAGCCGGATTTTTAATTTTAGCTTTCGTTCGCGAGTTATGAGTGAAAAACGGGCAGAAAACGTGGTTTTTTTAGTTCTCGAAGCATCAATTTTGAGTAATACATTTCAGTTGCCAAATCAATTGTAGGTGGCTTTGCCTATTTTTGTCGTACCGCGATCGCTTGATTTTGTAAGCCCGCTTTGGTTGATTCATTTGTTTATAATGCCAAGGCCCGAAGACATCTGAATTTTCAACATAGTCTGAAGAGAGATAATGAATATTGGCTTAAATGGACAAACATTAATAAATTTGGACGGAACTCACCATGCAGGGGTTTTCTGGGCCAGAGAACTCGAATCTGAGGTCGTTTTTCCCCGGTGGAGCTTTCTAATCGTGGAATGTACTCTAAAACCGGATTTTAGCTATTTCTTTATAATTATTAACCGTTTAATAATAATAATAATAATAATACTAATAATAATAATGAAAGGTAATTGCGGTCTTGTGGGTTGTCAAGGCTTGTCTACGCATTTGACACAAGACATCTAGAATATAAATATTATTCAACCTGCATTTTGCAAGCAGGTCGAAATAGGGCGGGTATAATACATAAATACGTTATTTTTGTTTTGTATTTAATTAAGTTTGAATATCTTTTTATTAGGTAACTAGCATGTGCCCGCAGCTTCGCCCGCGATAATTAAAAATTAAGAGCATAATAGTAAAGTCATTATATTTATTAACTCCTAAATCACGATTAGATAGCATCGTCTGGTAAAAGCGACCTCAGATTCGAGTTTCTTGGCCCAGAAAACCTCTGTATAGTGAGATTCGTCCAAATAAAACAACGTTTGACCATATTTAGGGCTTACAACATTCAAGCGATCGCGAAAGTTTTATTTTCAAGGTATGACAAAATCAGCCAAAACCAACTGTAATTGATTTGACATTGAAATGTATAACTGAAAACTTATGTTTTGAAAACGCAAAAAATGCATGTTTTTTGCCCGTTTTTCACTCATAACTCACGAACGAAAACTGAAATTAAAATTCCGTCTTCGAGGTGCATTTTCCGACCCTTCAGCACACCTATGTTTAAAATTTCAGATCTCTGCGTTCAGTAGATTTCGCTGGACATCGAGGACAATTCCTTTTATTAATATAGATAGTATGAATTATAATGATACCTTCTCTAATGTGTCAAACATCCATTTAATTTAATCCAAACCCACCTATACCATTGGCAACAATATGTTCTGTGAATTTGTTTCGATAATTCTATGTAAAAAGGGCTTAAGTATTTTCAAAAAACATTTAATTTTTGGCATTTAGAATCAGAATTTTTCAAAATCCCTTCTTAGTGAGCATCTACATTATGAAACGAAGGTACTATCAAAATTCCAAGTCTCTACCTGTTATAGTTTAGGCTGTACGTTTATTCCTGTCAGTCAGGACAAAGCCTTTTATATATAGAGAGAAGATTATTTTCGACGAATAAAAAAAGTTAAATCAACGTAAAAGAAAAAAAACCAAAGGGGCCGCGTCCTACGTCCACGTGGATCCGCCCCTGATCTATAGCAAAATGGTACGGGTAGAAAAGATAACAATTTCTTCCAACTTAACCATTTTTATTGCCCTTGTCAAAGAGATATACTACGTACTATTAAGTAAAGAGAAAACGTTTTTAATTATCGGACTGGCCGTGCCACAGTTCATAGCGTTACTATGGGAACGGAAAGCAGTGATTTGTTTATTGTAATGGGGGTCTGCTGTTTGTTCGGATTTTGTGAAAGTAAATATAACGTGGATGTAGGTGCATGAAAACCCAGAGCAATATTTCATTCCAGATAAACTTTGACGACTGTTATAAGCTCTTCAGTTCTGACATGGGATTCTCAATTTATTGTCATAGAGAATTTAAACAACTGCAGGACTAGCAGAAGAAATATGGGTATTGTATAACCTAATAAAAGGTATATACACTAGCATGTGCAATTTTTAACAATATAATGTTTATAGGTTGTTAGAAAAGTTGTGATCGCAAGAATTGTTTTACATAAGCCTATAAATAGAATCCTAAGAGTTCACACGACTTATCTCTAACCTTTTCGGGCAAAATCCAAAAACAGGTCGCCCCATAAGCTCCGCCCACTCGATATTCACATTTGCACGGATTGTGTGATACATTTCGTTTCTTAGCGAAGCAGGGTGATCAACTGTCCTTGTATATTGTCGCAAGAGTCTTGTACCCACTGACCTTGTATACTGTCGCAAGTGCCTTGTACCCACCTCATTATATCTCCCGTGAGGTTTATCAGCCTGTCACCGGTCTTCTAGCGATATGACGTCACACCTCCAACGTCCAATCACGCGTTTCTTCATAATAACTTACGAGGACAGAAGAATTCGCTAGATCGTGGTATAAAAGAAAATGCACCATTTTGGGTGGGTTGGTTTTTGGATTTTCCCCCTTTTTGAAATATCATATTATAAATCCTTTTGTGAGGAAATTACCATTTGTTATTTTAAGTTTTCATGTTTATGTCAGGGCAAGAAATTTCAAGTCTGAAGGCAGAAGCCAAACCAAGAATGTTAGTCGCCGTTAGCTTGATTAGCATGATAGCCTTGTTGGAGCCATAAAGAATTATGGTAGGTCTGTCTACATTTCAATATAATACATCTTTTTTTAAATATACAAAATTAAGTATATAAAAATAAATGTACTTTAATTAATCTTCCTTCCCTAATAAAAAAGTGTAATTTTCGCTTAGTAACAATTAATTTTAGCAAATGAATAAAATAAACTACACATTTTGAAAGCATTTCAACTTTATAAGCTAAAAAACAACAGCCAAACAATTATTGTGTGTTATTTAGGAACTAATGATTTTTGTATTGAAATTGTAGTTTTAGTAATCCTGGCAGAGAGGAAGACAAGACCTGATGATCCCTTCTCTTTCAGGCTAAATAAATAAAAGATCAGATTAGGGATGGGTCGATACCAGATTTTCTCGATACTCGATACCGATACATGATTTTCCTCGATACTCGATACTTCGATACTCGATACCGTCAACATTTCCAGTTTCAATAAATAGGTACATTAAAAATTAAAAGTTGAGAGAACTGTGTAATACCAGCTAAATTAATTAAGTGTGCATATTTAATGAGACAAAATTTAATATCATCAGTAGCCTATAATTACTTTTAAACTCTACATTAAAACTAAAAGTAGTTTTTTAAACAGTACACTTACAAGTTTTTTCTTAAAAAATTACAATGGGGTTTGGACAGTCAGCATGCTTGTTATTGAAACGTTTGGCAGGAAACGAAACAATTAAGAATCTCTTCTGTTTGGAAAGTATTTATTTATGACTAGACAAAAGTCACAGAGTGGCTTTCTCCATTTCAAGGAGACATAGAAGTATTTACTATATTTAGTAGACTACTAAAAGCAGAAAGAGATACCACATTTCCTTAACTTGCAGAATTACCAAAGTATCGAAAAAGTATCGAGCGGGTTTTCTGAAGTATCTCTCGATGCTGATACCATGCAAGTATCGAGAGTATCGAGGACCCATCCCTAGAACAGATAAATAAACAAATACTAGCACCCATGAGAAGAACGGGTTATTGCTAGCCAAGTAACGCTTATATTAAGATAAATAGCGTACTATGGTTTCAGTAGTGTAGAATTTCTGTATTTTCTTTGTCGCTTGTAGTTTAAATTGAGTGGAGATACACTTTCGGGGGCCCCTGGGAAAGAGTGGTCTGGTTTAAGAACCGGTTCTCGGACGGTTGACCCACGGATATTCCATTCCCGTTGCGTAACATGTCGAGGCTACTTGAGCAGAGTCAGACTCTCGCATATGCAGATCACTGATCACTCCCACTGAGCTGATAAGCAGATCGCGTGTGGCCACGAGATAACACATACAATGCTATCCATCACAACGCAACATGGAAATTAATAAGTGGTGACTCTTCCCTTCACCAGTAAAATGGATTTTACTCCGATGTAACAAAGTCCCAAAATGCTTTTGTTTAATCAATGGTAATGTCAATTATGATATCCAGAAAATAAGTTGTTTTTCTTACCGATTTCGGAGTTAAGCTCCAGATAGATTCATTAAGCAGGGCTTACGGAAAAAACAAAAGTCTAAAGTTTGATAAGCATGTGAGAAGGAATATGTGGGTAGTGTTATTTGTCAAAGCTAACTGTATTGCAACTTCGAAAGCCGTATATGAACACTGTAAAATAATATGTTGTCATGAGAACTGATTTGCATTTGATAAATTCTTTCTAATATATTACCATAAAATAAATATTAAACTCGTTATTACTCCGGTACTGTTCAACCGATTTGGTCCAATATAAATAGGCTTCTTCCCATGGACTTATTAATTGCGTGTACCAAGTTTCATGAAAATACGATTAAGTGTATTTGAGTTATTGCGCGTACAGGCAGGCGGACATATTTTCCTGTCCACTACGCAATCGCAGAATAATAATAAAATTATTATTATCATAATTATAAATTAAAATAAATAATAAAATTATTATTATTATTATCATCAAGTGTGCTAGAACGGAACTTTCTGAGATTGTGCTGTGGAAGGGAAAAGTCTGTCCGTCTGTCTGTCCTTGTGTCTTTACGCTCAATAACTCAAATACGCTTTACGGATTTTCATGAAACTTTGTACATGCATTTATAACGTCCATAGGAAGAAGCCTACTGATTTTGGACCAATTCGGTTGACCGATACCAGAGTAATGCCCAATTTAGTGCCTATTTTATGGTAATATATTAGAAAGAATTTATCAAATGCAAATCAGTTCTCATGACAACGTATTGTTTTACAGTGTTCATATAGTCTACGGCTTTGAAAGTTGCGATACAGTTAGCTTTGACAAATAACACTGCCCACATATTCTTTCACAAATGCATATCAAATTTAAACCTTTCTTCTTCTGTAATAAATCGAACTGGAGCTTAGCTCTGAAATCGATAACAAAAATAACTTATTTTCTAAACAACTTATTTTCTGCATAGCCTATCATAATTGCAATCATCACTGATTAAACAAAAGCGTTCTTGGTAGTTTGTTACATATGAGTATATGGTTTTATTATTTCTGTGATTATATTATTATTATTATTATTATTATTATTATTATTATTATTATGTCTGATGCATAAACAGAATTTCCCAGCTATGCGGGGCATAATATAGCATTTCTATACACACAACAAACGCTACAATGCTGAAATTTATTCTGGTCAGCATACAAAACAAACACATCCTAATAGCCAATTTACCATCACTTTAATAATTAACTCAGCGTTTACTGTTCGTGGAATTAATACAAAATAATCAGCGGACCAATGCCCCGGAGCAAGTACGAATTTGCGGAAGCTAATATGTACAAGTCTTCCTCACGGATATCTGGAGAAGTTAGGAACTCGTCAGAACAGAAGCAGATATTTGTTACAATTAAAGGTACACCATGATCAGGACCCGTGCGAATGTTTGAAATTCGTTAGGCATATGTAAAAGGTAATTAATGTAATAAAAACGCTTACTTACTTACTTACTTACTCTATAATTTTACAAAAAAGTGAATTTTTTTCTACCAATAACTTTATTGAAATTATAAGACAACTACTGCATTTGAGCCCGATCAATAAAGACGGAAATGTGTATTCATGAACCATAAGTACAGCCTCTGTTAGACATTAGATGACAATATTATGGGAGAAAAATTCCTCTGACACTGGGATTTGAACCCAGGACATTTGGCTATTCGTGCCAATGTTATACCAACTGAGCTAAACCAGAGTTCACTTCACAGCGCCAGATAAAACCTCTCTCCTATGACTGATTGCCCTTAATGGTCTACCTCACTGACAGACAAGGTATTTCATATGCAGTACTGTGAGGCACTCTAAATAGTGATTTTTGAGACCGGACTTCCACTGTTATTGTACAGTTAACATTCAAGATGGATGTATATGCATTCACGAACCACAGATTATTGTCTATGTTGGACATTACATGAGAATATTGGCACGGATAGCCAAAGGTCGTGGGTTCAAATCCCAGGAATTTTTCTCCTATAATATTCAGAGGCGTAACGAGGGGGGGGGGTTGAACCCCCCCATTGATTAAAAAAAGGAAAATTGTATAATCGTTTAAAGTCTGCTTATAAATTACTTAATACGAGTATAAAGCGTGGGAAGCTTAATACTCGTTATTGTGCATCTTAATTTTTAAAATTTTCCGGGGGAAGACCCCCGGACCCCCTCTCCCTGGGGGGTATTCCATGCCCCCCCAGACCCCGCGGATGTTATAACCCCCCCCATATGGTCGGCCTGGTTACGCCTATGATAATATTCTCATGTAATGTCCAACAGAGACAATAATCTGTGGTTCATAAATGCATATACAGGTATATCCATTCTTTTATTTTGCCTAGACCTTTCGGTTACAAGGTACCTTCATCAGAGCATCTTGTTTGGAAGAGTTATGAATTCAAGGAGTAAAAATCCTCCTGTGAGGCTTACATATGATCAACAGCCCTAAGCATTAATCTTGCGATTTTCTCGCTTGGTATTCCGGATGGCTGCTCGAGCTGATGAAACAGAGAGGAGACATTGGGGTATGCGTGCATGAGGGGCAAAGCAAACACGCAATGCAATTACGATACTAGTTTAGTCTAGTCCACACAGCGTGTATCTCAGGTCGCTGTGTCACAAGCAAAGTGTTTACTGTTATTCCGTCCCGCTCCATTACGCAAGTGCATTGTTCCATCGCCATTGTTGCTTTGTGAGAGACTTTTTTACCAGTCTCAGAGTCTATTTGCCAGGTCTGATTTCCATAAGGGTCAAATTACCAGAGCTGCTGCATGTGTTTGTCAGCCTTGAGGAGGAAAATGGAGTGGAGTATTTACTTTCCACAGTCTATGTTGGTTGGTTGGTTGGTTGGTATATAATTATTTAACGACGGGGATGTACTGCAACTGGGGGCTGGGGGCCTCGTGTCGTAGATTTACGGCACGTAAAAGAACTCCAAGCCTCAAATTAGAGTCTCTGGACAAAATTTCTCGGCCCTTTCACGTCCAAGTACTACCTTAGTTTCCGGAAGGGGGTTGAGAGGCGATGGGCTTACCATCTGTCCCTCTGCCCTCTCTCGGAAAATAAGCGTAACAAAATTCACCGTAACAGAAACCTCTCCACTTGGACGCCAATCGACTTAACATAGGGGATACAGAAAAACAGTTACAGAAGTATTCACAATGAATCTGACGAAAATCTATTATTTTGTATAAAGTAACAAGAATATTGCAAAATATAATATGGAAGACAGGTACCAACATTTAAGAAAATAAGCGTTATTGTTTATCAGGCAACTTTGAGTTTCTACAAACAGTGGAGAGAATTTATGAAAAAAAGTTTCACTTAAAAGTTCTACCTCCTAGTATTGAGCATTTCATGTAGGCATACAAAATTTATTTCGTATGAAGAAGGATCAGTCTTCGTGCCACATCCCCAGAAGATATTTAATCCAAAATATAAAATGGTTTTTATACAATTTTTCGTTCTCGAGGTGGTTGTTCATAGGCACTCAGACACATGCGGATAGGTTTCTGAAATAGTTTTATTATTATTATTATTATTATTATTATTATTATTATTATTATTATTATTATTATTGTTAAATTGAAAAGAATTTTTTTGGAGATTATAGAAGAAAGAGGCTTGAAAAGGTATGGACATGTACTCAGAATGACAGAGGATAGAATACCCAAGAAAATTTTGGATTGGAAAGTAGAAGGAAAAAGAAGAAGAGGGAAGCCCAAAGAGTGCTGGATGGATGGGGTGAAAAGGAGTATGGTGTGAAAAGGATTAAGTGAAGAAGATGCTATGGACAGGGACTTATGGAGGCAAAAGATTGTTGTGGGATGAAGGAAAACCATTGTATTGTGGAATATTCCTTAATAAAAAATTATTATTATTATTATTTAGGAGACTCCAAAACGTGTATTTATGTTGAAAAATCTACTTAATTTCCCAGTTGAACTCCTCTACCCATAGTTCGTACGTACTTGCAGAGGAAGTAAAAATGTGAGCCTACTGTATAATTAATTAATTTGGTCTTAGTTAAAAAGCTTAAATTTATGTGTCTAATGTCTTACTCTTATCAAAATCAATAATCATCGTATCTAATGAGCCAGTGGCTTTGTCGTTTGATATAACTGTAATTTCGTAAAAGGCGTACGGTCTCAAGAGACCTCGTCAAAGGCCTTACAATGTATTTTCTATTTTTCAACTTTTCTGTTTTTTTGCTCCTCAGACTTTTGGACACAATTACTGAAGAAGTCTTCAGTTTCATGTAGGTGATAGGAGCTGTGTGAGATTGAGTAATACTGCTTGATTCACAAGAAGACTTGATGTGATATTTACGTCAGTGAATGGAGGGAGTCATGGGAACGAACGGGTTGCCGACCGCATGAGGTTGCTACGTAATTAATATCAGCATAAAAAGCGGACGAGTTTAGAATCAGTCCAGGAGACTTCGCCCCCCGGCCAGTCCGGTAACGGCAGCGCCACAAATACCTAGCCAACCTCAGAAGAGCTCTTCACAACAACTACAATACTCATTATAATAGGTAACAAGTCTTATGATGCAATACAAAACCTAATGGTACGGTCAGCACATGAATTTCTTATACTGCAAATTAAAACAAAAGTGCATCAATCGGTCTGGTCCAGAAATTACTACCGGAAACCCTCAGGATATATAATATATCGGATCAGCATTAAGTTTGATGTACTAGAAGTTCAATCTGAACTACAGCAGCTTATTTCCTGTACTATAAGCTGGGACCGTTATTATTATAATTAGGGATGGGTCGATACCAGATTTTCTCGATACTCGATATCGATACATGATTTTTCCTCGATACTTCGATACTCGATACATCCAACATTTCCAGTTTCAATAAATAGGTAAATTAAAAAATAAAATTTGAGAGAACTGTGTAATACCAACTAAATTAATTAAGTCTGGATATTTAATGAGACAACATTTAATATCATCAGGAGCCTATAATTATGTTTAAAATCTACATTAAAACTAAAATTAGTTTTTTTAAAACAGTCCACTTACAAGTTTTTGTTAAAAAATACTAGCATAATCACTTAATTGCAGAATTGCAAAATTACAAAAGTATCGAAAAAGTATCGAGCGAGTTTTCTGAAGTATCGTTCGATGCCGATACCATGCAAGTATCGAGAGTATCGAGGTATCGAAAGTATCAAGGACCCATCCCTTATTATAATAGATTAAATACCCATTCACATTAAAAATTAACCATAAACATTTTTTCTCTTTCGTAGTTTTACATATTCCTTATATGGACCTTTATGTGGCCCGCGCCGCCCGGGCCTTACCGGACAAGGATATGGAGGGCCTCCTCGGATGAGTGATCAGCCCAATGCCGGGGCCACCTCCGAGACCACACGAACATAGGACGAGACACACCATTCACATACACACTCCCTCCAAACAAGGCGAGGATGGGATGAAGATGATGACGGCCAGATGATATCCGGGGACCACAAGGGCCTAAAGTTATCTGATATTTGTCTCACAGGTGAGGAAAAACCCCATAAAAACCTCACCCAGGTAACTTGTCCCGACCAGGAATCAAACCCGGGCCCGCTGCGTGAGAGGAGCGCCACAGCGGTGGACTAACCGTAAACATAAGAACATAAAATATTACGCAAACTTGGAAACATTTGCAACAAAAACGTAAACATTGGTAACAACCAGGGCTAGGATTTTAATGAACAATAATATAAAAGATAATGTTTTATTAAAAATGCAAAACTCCCCTAATTTAAAAAAAAAATGCACTATAGAGTAGCTAAATAATGCATAACAATAACCACATAGTTAAGTGCGCGAAGCGGAGGCGGTAGCCGTAGCGAAGCACCCTTGCATTTTTAAATAATGTACGATACTCTGTAGGTTTCGCGAGGTTTGTCAGCCTGTCATCTCTCGTCTAGCGGTATGACGTCACACCTCCAACGTCCAATCACGAGTTTCTTCATAATACGAGGACAGAAGAATTCGCTAGATCGTGGTATAAAAGAAACTGCATCGGTGAGGGCGGGTTGGGCTGGACCGATTCATCCCAAGGTGCGACTTATATTTGAATTTTCCCTTCATTTTAAACACTGTTAATGTAATGTAATGTAAGTGTTTATTACAGTAATTAACTTTTGCAAACAATCGCATGAGTCCGCATGGACCGTACATGCTTACGCAAAAACACACACAAAAAATAACAATAATATAAATACAAAATAACACAAACAAACTAAATCTATTCCTCACTCTCCACACCCGCTCTTACTTATTTATGGGCTTTATGTATTCGCTGACGATTGTTTACAGCTTGAAGGTGGCTTCTATGTGCGTATGCCATTACTTAAAATTTCAGGGAATCAAATTACAAACATTAATTGCCAGTGCATTCTGTGAAATCGGCATATATTTTAAGAATTTGTAATGTGATTATAAACGACTCTATATTGTGAATCTAATTAATTAGCTAAATTCCGGGGTTTCTGTCACTACGCACTGGAAAACATTTTTAAAATAATCATACCAACATTATTATTCTATCTAAATTTTAGTTAACACGAATTGCTAGTGTCATATAGAACCCTAAAACCTTAAGTGGTTTAATCCTAACAGTCTCCTAAGAATTTCACATTGAAACATTGAAATATTGCACAGTGAGTCCCACGCAAGAGTTGGCCAATGACGCGGGATTCTGAATCGCGGCGGACACAGCTCCAACTCCCGGGCGATCGGGTGAAATATCTGCGCCAATAAAGCCGCGATCGGTGTAATAATTCAGATTCTCACATGTACAGTTAAAATTACGATGAAAATATCCACGTACCTCATCACAAGAGATGTTGGAAATGTTCTCCTCTTGCATACGCACAACACTGGCACGTTTTTAGGAAATTTTCTTTCACGCGCATAAGTTCAGCTTCCGAGACAGAGTTAATTTCTCTTGATACATTTTTTTTAGTTCTTCTAAGTTCAGTATGTGACTATTAATTATGGGAAAACTTAAAAAATAAAGTGTATAGGTCCATTTCCCATACATTAGAAGAACTTAAAGATAATATCACAAGAGAAATTATCGGAAGCTGAACTTATGCGCATGAAAGAACATTTCCTAAAATGGTGCCAGTATTGTTTGGATGCAAGAGGAGAACATTTCCAACATCTCTGTGATGAGGTACGTGGTTATTTTCATTGTAATTCCAACTGTAAATATGAGAACCTGAATCATTACACCGATCGCGGCTTTATTAGCGTAGATATTTCACCTGTTCGCTCGGGAGTTGGAGCTGTGCCCGCCGCGACACAGAAACCTTCGTCATTGGCCAACTCTTGCGTGGGACTCACTGTAGTACGTAACCTATGTAAGTCCCAGTGTCGGAGGAATTTTTCTCCTATAATATTCTTATGCAATGTCCAACAGAGACAATAATCTGTGGTTCATGAATACTTACATATATCCAGTTACTATATAGTTTCCTATCTACCTATTATTACTGATTAGTAGGGCAAGGCATTGTCCGCCGGCGTGGTCTTGTGGTTAGCGTCGCTGACTACAGATCCGTCGGCCCGGGTTCGATTCCCGGTACCTCCTCGGATTTTTCTGAGGTAGAGAGGTCTGGTAGGGGTGCACTCAGCCTCGTGATTCAAAATTGAGGAGCTACTTGATAGAGAAGTAGCGGCTCCGGTCAAGAAAACCACCATTAACGGCCGTGGGTGTCGGCATGCTGACCACATGCCCCCCAATCCTGCCATCTGCCTACGGTAGATGACGCAGCGGTCGGGTGGCAGGCCAAGTCCCTCCAGGGATGTAGCGCCGCGGAGTTTAGTTTTTAGGGCAAGGCATTTAATGACCAGAAAATAGTGAAAAAATTCAAAATAAAAAATGCATTTATGACCTAAAAATTGTCAAAAAAGACACGAAATTTAAAAAAAAATGACGAATAAATTTACCATTATTACTTATAATTAGATTTTTAAAGTAATGAATTGCTAAAAGCAATTTAAACGATCACAGTGCGTTATATATGAATTTACAATATAAAACACACTTATTTTGTAACTAAAGAAGAAAGTTAATTTATATTACTTGCACATCATTAGCGAAAAAGTAATTCTTTCTGAACTGGCATGCCCGTCAAATTGCCCCTAGCAAATACGCGCCATTTAAAAACAAATAAAAATAAATAATTCTCTATTGCTACAAGGCAAACTGCTGTGGTGTTTACAATAAACCTGAACTAAAATAAAAACGATAATCTGTTGTCTGAAAGTAACGATTTGTACATGGAAAAGGCCCTCTGTACCTCCATTGAAACATGACCTAAAATGTAGAAAATGACTTAAAAATTGGCAAAAAAAGTACAGATCTCTTGAAAATGGCGAAAAATGCAAAAAATGCAAAACAAATTGCCCTTATTTAATCAATTATTTCATGATACACATTTATGTAGCCTATATTCGACCTATCTCTTAACCTTCATATAAAAAAGATGCAAAATCATCAAACGCCTTGCCCTAGCAATTAAACATTATGCTGTTAGTATCACCATGGGTTTAAGTTAATAACAGTAATATTATTTTAGCATTGGAATTCCTAGAATAGTAGTAAACCTTAGACGCCTAGTTAAATATACTAAGTTTAGCATGATGAATCAAGTTTTAAACATCATAGTTAAAGTAAACATTACTTTGGCAATGGTTTCGTGAACACAATATTTCCTCTAACTAGAATATCTGTGAGAAGGCAGAGAAAGTGCCAATAATTAAAAAAATAAATGAATGTTAGCGTTCTGTTTTCAGATGTTGCGTGAAATACAGCAAAATGCTAAAGAAGGAAGGTGTAATGTTAAGTTAGAAGGGTGAAATTAATTAATTATTCAGTAATTGACTTTAAAACTTCGGGGTTCCAGAAACCTACACGCCTACTCAGGTTACAGAAACGACGCGCCTACTTGAGTATTATGAAATACAACATAATTACGTTAAGTGAAATCATCTTGCGAGTTCGTTCATTTACTCTTCGCTTCCCTTCTGCTTTGCTCCAGTTGGTTCAGTAACAGAGCAGTGGCGGCACGTTCAAGGAGACTACAAAATTATCTAGCTCGAATAATTACGTAACTCTAAAGGAGCTATCACATTGAATCTATTGAACGACTGCGACCAACAGACCCAAGATTAGCAATCTTTTAAAACTAGGCTAAACGAATATCTATTAAAAAAGCGCAATTTTTTATGTGTAAAACTTTCTATTTTTTATTATTTCTTGTATATTGTAGATCTAAGTTAAGTTACTTCTTCACCCAGTGTAACACATTTTGCTAAAATAGTTTAATTTTATGTAACACAGACTCAGTTAACTACTGTAGCCTATATGTATATAACTAGTATATTCTTATTACTTATAGAACTATGTTAGTGTATTTGTTTGTTCCTTTTTTCTGTCTCTGGTTGATTGTAAGAAAACGCCTTAAGGCCTTAACCCTGGCAGATTAAATAAAGATGTATTATTATTATTATTATTATTATTATTATTATTATATTTTTTTACTGTCATATTTTTCTTTCTAAGATGCCTGCTATTTAAAATTTGTAAAAATTGTCTGTAGCATCTTTAAATAAATAAATAAAATGAAATGAAATGATTATTATATGGAAAAGTGACGCATCTGTACGCTAACCAGTGCGGTAACTTAGGTTGCCTGCACTGAGTAATGGAAATTCGACTTTCTACCAAGGCAGCATGAACGGGATGGAAAAAAAAGACACTATTAAAAAAAACTATGGCTGTTCACACACAGTCACACAGACAGACATGTTTCTGAAAATAGTATTTTTAGATTCAGGGGATCTCAAAAAGTGTATTTATGTTAAAATTCAACTTTGAATTTCGGGTTCAAACACAAATAATTCCTCTACCTATAGTAGGCTTACCTATGATACGGGCAAAGGAACTAAAAATACAGTATATCCCGTAACTCATGCCTAAATAAACTCCAAGAATAAATTGCAATATAGATCAGCCACCAGCGCAACAGAGATCATGTCTGCCTATGTGTTGCTTAATAAAGTATTGCAGTATTTTTCTCGCTGCGCTCCTAGAACTCAGCCACACCATATAGCAGTGCAACCGGCGTCTCTTCAGATTATGACATGCAAAAATGTATCCTTGACTTCACAAAGAACGAGCATCCTCAAGCTCAACTTTTTAATAAGTAGGAAATCAAATTCTTTGTTGATACCGGCGGCAGGCAGGGGAGTGCTGGAGGGCGCCGAAAATGCAATATAAGGAGAAGCAGTGCGGGCAAGTCGCTCCACGTGTTGTGAACATAACAATGAGCTGTTGTAAAAAGCCTGGAAACTTTTTCCCACCGCATAATGCTTCATATTAAACACATGCAAATCCCATGGCGAATAAAAACACTAAGCCGAGAGAACACGCCAACAATATCTTGTAAAAACAAGTTGGAGTGGACAACAAAAGCATTTTCTACTGAACAAGATTATAATAGTAATACTTTATTGCGATGTTATGGCGAGAAGGGTGTTTTAACAGAATCGAGGAAAAATTAGAAAAAAAAGATCAAGTTCCTTCTACGAGGGATGGGGCATAAGTCATAGCAACTACAGTGAACACCGCTTAATGTAATCGCAGATAATCTTCTCAATCGGGTAATGTTATCACCAGGGCCCGGATTCTGATGACCTAAACTTTTTTGAAAAATGACCTATAAAATTACCCTAAATTTTAAAGAAAATGACTTAATAATTATAAAAAATGACCTAAAAACTGTTATTTTGTTTATAAAAAAATTATTATTGTACACACAAAGTTATAGACTAGTTTGTACACAATTGTAAAAACTGCAAATAACTGTAATGTTGTCAATGTTCTTTTCTCACGGAAATTTATACTGTAGGCTACTGGCACTGAGCACTGGTGAGTCAAAATTCGGCACATCCTTTTGTGGTCTGCCGAATTATATTGATGTTTATTGAGAACAGTAGTAATATAGGCTAATACAGTTTTGGCATTTATTTGATTCTCACTTCCGATTGAGACGTTTCAACGTATGATTGGGATTTATCCACAAGTTGGCAATGTCTATGCAGCATCAATAAAAAGATGACATGTCATTAGAACCCGGGCCCTGGTTATCACTTTTATGAAGTCCCGTGCGGATTAATACTGATACATTGAAAAAAATACTGTTTATTGTTATCCAAGATTCGGTTTATGTTATCACATTTTCATTTTTGCGGCTTTATTTCCATGTATTGTACGTCATTAAAAACTTCGTTTTTAAGGGTTTCGTTTCTAACTCAACTGTATTGTGCTGTACTGGAGGTAGCAATTCTGATCCCAGCTCACAGGATGACCAGATCGAGGGGATGGCATTACCTAACTTTCCCTTTTAAGCAATAAAACATGTTTCACCCCACAGTTAAGCTGCAGCTTTTGATTTATGAAGATAACAGTGTTGACATGAAGTGATTATTGGTGTAAAATGAAAAGGCTTGGACAGGCGTCAGATGGTTTGCTGCGCACAGATCAGTATAGACTTCCAAAAATACTCGTGACTCGTAACTGAGTATTGAGTATGTGTTAATGGACTCCTAAAGGAAAGTAAAAACAACTGAAAACTTTGTTAATGGTTGAAAAAAATAGTTGCTTGCAGTCTATTACTGAATTAGCCTACGAGTGGTTCAGTGATTCACAATTACGTATTATTTTTTGAGTCAATATTTTTAACTATTTTGTGGTGTATTACCTCATATACAGTATATGAATAAGTATCCTTCATGTAATTCCTTCGGCTACTGTTATCAATCAGTTAATATAATCAGCTGCTTCCCGAAAAGATCACAATAAGCGGAATGCATTGTATTTTTTTCTTTTGAAAATACGGGACCATTTTAGAATTTTGAAACACACAAGTGTAAGGGCAGGGTGTGGAATTTATGCAGAATATGGGTAACTGGGTGTACGGCAGTGAAAGAAACAGACGCCCGTAAACGTCCATACTGTGAGTCCCGCGAGAGGCAATGGCAAATCTCCGCGGTATCATCCTTGCCTGAATCACCTCAGACGAGTCGTGGTCATCACCCCATGGCTTCGTCCAGGGTCTGGACCTGCCTTCGGGCAGAACACTCATCATCATCATCATCACTGTAAGTGAATGCATCTTGCCTCTCTATATATTGCGATACAGTATATATATTGAACCTAGAGCTACGTAAAAACCTGGTGAAGTGTTATATTTGGAGTATTGCTTTGTATGGATCAGAGACATGGACTTTGAGGAAATTAGAGAAGAAATATTTAGATAGTTTTGAAATGTGGTGCTGGAGACAGATAGAAAATATAAAGTGGATGGACATGGTGACAAACGAAGAGGTTCTGAGTAGAGTGGGTGAGAAGAAGTCAATCATACACACAATTCGTCAGAGGAAAGCAAACTGGGTTGGACACATTCTCAGAAGGAACTGCTTATTACATGATGTCGTAGAAGGAAGATTGGAGGGTACAACTAGACTTGGAAGAAGAAGAATTCAGCTGTTGGACGATTTAAGGGAAAAGCGGAAATATTGGATGCTGAAGGAGGAAGCAGAGGATAGACAGTTTTGGAAAACAAAATTCGCGTACCAAGTTTGAAAACCTGCCGGAAGGCAGAATACTTACTACTACTACTACTACTAGTTGGAAGTATGAAAGTACACATACCCTCTCCATGAAAAACTCAAAAGTGAAAGATAAGTTCTTCGTAAAAGTGTTGTAAGATTGGCCGATAGAGAACTAAAAGAATCCAGAGCAGTATTTCTATTTCTGTACGATAAGACAGATCTAGGATTTGACTAAATAACATGAAAATTGAAACTGAGAAAACGAGCGATGAATGTTTGTATCCACTGGCAGTTTGAAGTGCACGGTACTATAAATATGGCGTCAACTACCTTTCCATGAGTCTAATGGCCGGTTTCTATAAACTCGCGAATTACCTATGGGTAAATTACCCAATGGACAGAATTTCCACAAGAATAACACCACACAAACACAAATAATTTAAAGATAGCAATCACATACACTTGTGACGAGTTTCTAAATAAATGTCCTCTGAGTAAATATGAAAATGACAGAAAAAATGTTCCTACAAACTCAGGCTAGATCTTTCCAAGGGTAAATCTTCGGGTTAATTTATCCTTTCATGGATGGCTGGATAAAATTTAACCTTTCATAGGATCAGTAACAATGAGAATCAAAGCCTTCTGAATTAAATTAACTGTAAAACTCCAAGGCCTTGCTCATTATATCATTGTGGCTGAAATGGGACTAATTTATCCATGGATAATTTACCCATAGGTAATTCACAAGTTTGTAGAAACCGGGCATTAATAGCATAACAGTTTACAGAGTTACATTTTAGGTCATGTAGAATTGTTTAATGTAAAAACCTAAAGATAGCTTTTTTACTAAAATGGCTAAAAAAAGACTTCTTTTATCTCTTAATGGTGCATGTCTCCCCTTTGCCTTCAAATTTTAAATTGGGACTATGAGCATCACAACCGAAAGGCGACGAGGAAGATAGGAACAAGAAATCTTGATTTAGCTGAGAGTGTGAAGACAGCCTGACCTTCAATTCGGAGTGGGAAAATGCTATGGGAACAGGACACAATGCCTCCTCCACTTCCGTTCCTCAGGTCACCTCCATTCCTGTTTTCACTATTAACTCATCTCGCTCTCTAACTCTTATTTTCAAAGCATTATATCTGAATAACACCTACACCCACTGCTATTCCAAGTGCATAAGATCTCTAGTCTTTGCAAATCTCAATCTTCCTACAGTTATACCCTTCGCAAGCAGTGATGGCGGTTGAGGCCAGGTAGGTTCCTTCACCCGCAAGCGCCATCAAATTTACAAGGGCAGGGGATTAGTACCGACCGTAATTTCCGCCCCATGAGTTACCTAGTCTACTTCAACCAAGCAATCTTAGATTTTTTTAAATGTCATTTTATCTTAAAATGTTTGTTATATATCAATTCTACACATAATTACAAGAAAAATGACACCAAACAATGTATAATTTACTTCAATACGAACATTTATAACAATTATACATAAATAAACGTTATGAGAAAACTGTTTTCAAGTCCTATGTTCCTATTAAAGTAAACTATACGTTGTTTGGTGTCATTTTTCTTATAATTATGTGTAGAACTGATACATAACAAACATTTTAAGATAAAATGACATATTAAAAAATCTAAGATTGACTGATTGAAGTAGACTAAAGTGACTCATGGGGCGGAAATTACGTTCGGTACTAATCCCCTGCCCTTGTAAATTCGAGGGTGCTTGCGGGTGAATGAACCTACCTGGCCTCAACCGCCATCCCTGCTTCCTAAGGGTATAGTTCCAAATTTACCCCATCTGGGGGCCACTTCTTATAACCTGGGATTTTAAGGCAAATGCCTATTTTGTTCCTTATGAAATAACATGAACATTTTTAAATATGTGGACGTTTCATGATAAATCACTTGCATTTATAGACTTTTTATAGTGCCCTAAATGCCTATTTGGACCTTCAGAGCCTATTTTACTATTCTAGTGCCTAAAATGCCTATTTGATACACTTAAAATAAAATTCAACTTCTGCAATATTTACAATCTTATAATGGACATCTCTCAATGAAAAGCAGAACAGCAAAGGTGGATTTTTCACAGAAACATGATTATTCCAAACAATTGTCGCTAAAGGAATGCTAACTGACGGAGGAGGGGGAGGATTAAGGGGGAAGGACTACTGTGTCAAGTCACCAGTGAAGGAACATCTGTTTAAGTGAATATAGTTCGTGATGCCTAATTTTGCAGTTAATTCTGTTAAGAATAGGTAGGCCTATACCACGTTTCTTGCAGTAAGTAACAAAAAAAAGTAACAAAAAAACCATATTACGGTTTAAGTGTATATTGTAATATTTTAAAGCCTATTTTCTGTCTATCTACACATTTTTAAAGCGTATTTTAAGTGCCTATTTTCAAAGCATTATATTTCAATAACACCTACAACCACTGCTATTCCAAGTGCATAAGATCTCTAGTCTTCGCTAATCTTCTCAGAGGTGAAAGAAGCGAATAAATGAATTTCTTAATAAAGCTGGTTTGTTAACCTCAGAATGGATTTCCTGTCTCAAAATGAATGCAAATGTTGCTGGTGTTACAGCTATTCCTGGCAAATCCTTAGACGGTACCCGGTGCAGACATGGCTGCTCCGAGAAAGAAACCTGCAATAGGCCTACACGACATCATATGGTGAGGGCAAAAATAGCTGAAGCTCTGAGGAAAAATGGTTGGACAGTTCATGAAGAAGTTCATTGCACTGCTCAGGATGGCTCCAACAGAAGAGTGGACTTTATAGCTAAAATCTAGAGTGATGCTATTATTCTGGACCCTACAATTTGAATGGAACTAGGGCACCAACAACCCCAGGAAGTGGACACTGAAAAGAAACGTATATATGAGCCCATGATACATTACTTCCAAGAGAAGTATAATCTAAAAAACATAGAAGTAGTGGGTGTCCTTATTGGAGCACGTGCGGCCATCCCTAGCCTCTTTGAGAACTTCAGGAAGAAGTATCACCTTCCAGCCAGTTTTGACGTTGACGTTTTTCCTGTAACCCCTGTGGTGGGGCATAGGGGGCCTCCAAGTGGAGGATTCATTACCTATGCTAATTTAGTTACGCTTAGTTTCCGAGAGAGGGTAACCCCCCTCCGGAAACTAAGGTATTACTAGGACTTTAAAGGGACGAGAAATTTTGTTCAGAGGCTCTAATTTAGGATTGGAGTTCTTTTACGTGCCGTAAATCTACGACACGGGCCCCCCAGCTTAAAGTCCCTCCCAGAGGACTCCGTGCCCAGGATTATTACGTCCTGAAAAATCCATCGATAGGCGGCCGGGTTTGATCCCGCGACCTTCGGATCTAGAGGCGGGCACGCTGCCTCTATAGCCGACTTTCAGCCAGTCTTAGGGATGACATAACAACAATTGTTTCAAAGAAATGTCAAATTTTATGTACACATGTAATTTGATTGTATTACTTTATAAGAATCAATTATTTAAAAGTTTATGTAAGTATACTGAGTCCACAGAGGCTACCTCCGATGGGAGACAGTTTTGGAGAAAAAAAAATACGAATATCGTGTTGCAGTTACAATACTCAAAACTTCAGGAGGTTTAGAATATAGGATTATCGAAACTCAATTTATCGACACTCAATTATATCACAAAATTATGATAAAAACAACTAATTTCACTTCCCATTAAATTTAATTACATTTGTTGATAGTTAAAATTAGCCGCATCAACGAACTAAACCATTTATTTACTAATGGCCAACTATTGTCAACAGAAATGGAAGAAATTATTGCACACGAAGTTTTATAACACAAAACACTGAATTATACATACACATCATGATGTGTATGAAAAGATTTGATACTAATTAGTATTTTTTTAAATTTTCATTATATTTTATAATAACTAAGAATGTATTTGTTTAGTCTTTCATATTTGTTAAAAATTTCTTTATTTAAGTCATTTGAATTATATATATTTTTCAAGTACTTAATGTTTGAATTTTTTCTTTGTATTTAATGTACGTTTCTTGTATTCAGGTATATCATTTCTTGTTTTCATTTATTATTATTATTATTATTATTATTATTATTATTATTATGTATTTCATGTTTTTGCCCTGACTGAGTGGTAGAGAAGGCCTTATGGCCTTCACTCTGCCAGGGTAAATAAATAAATAAAATGTAAGCAAAAATTCTTAACATTTTGCTCAAACTGGCTACAGCAGCATTTTAATGGAAGCATATTAGACACATGTTACTTCGTATGCGCTCTGGTTAGTTAAAACTTTAGAATAAGTTTTGAACTATTTTTTTTCCTTTCTTTTTTCTTCTTCTTCTTCTTCTTCTTCTTCTTATTATTATTATTATTATTATTAATATCATACTTAGAGCAAGAGAAAAAAAAAGAGAGAAAAGCAGATATAGCAGGGACGTTGCCAGGGAGGGAGTCATTCCCGAAATGAAGAAGAAACTTACGAAAATACAACAAACACTGAAGTTTTGAAATAGGATTGTTAATTTGAAAAATTATACAGTATGCAGAATAACCAATAACAATACAATTTAACACTGTACCGTGTTATATTTGTAATGTAGCTTTGTGAGAGAACCTAGTCGCCGATAAAATGTATCATTAGTTAAGCCCATTTATTATTGTATTTATTTTAATTTATTTATTGTATGCAATACAAGAGAAATACATCAAACGATTACCCGAATGAGCAAGTGCTCGTGTTTGGATTCAGTTCAGTCGTTTATATTACACAAAACACAATTAAATACAAATACATAAAACAAAATACAACTCTAACAAAAAATATAATGCCTAAAAGAAAAAAAAAAAGGAAAAATGCAGAGTGGGAAGAACAAATTTTAAATCCTGTGGTATAACTGATAAATGGTTCCTTAAATATCTACCAATCACAGAGTGACGTAAATTGCCCAAATTGTGTTTTTTATTATTTATTTCGACAAATTAAATTGTCGTTTTCGTTGTCTAAACTTAGTTTAAAACTTTCTGTTTCACTTTTAAATAAAGCATTGCTTAAGCTAAATGTATAATAAATAAAGCATAATTGTATAATCCCTTTTCATTTCACAAAAGTACTTCTCATTCGGTATTCTTAAATAAAACAGTTTTAAAATTAAGCTTCCAAATTTCATTTCAGGGCTTTGCCCGTAGAATTGTAATTATTTTGGAATAGTAAAAAGTGTGGCTTAAAAGACTCTTGTTCGTAACTACAAAAAATCGTTAAAATAAAATTTATGGGCCTATTTTGCAAACAAATAAATAAATAAATAAAATAAAATAAAAAATAGATAAAAAAAAATAAAATAAAAAACGGGGAGTACCGCCGAGACCCCCAGTGAGTCCCTCCAAAACCTAAATCCTAATTATGTCCTGGTATATAGGAAGATAGATGGATGGATACATAATAGATGATATAGATAGATATATACACGTAAAAAGAAAGAAAGGCAGAGAGTGTGATGGAGAAAGAAAGGGAGGTGTAATGAATAGCGTTAAACTATGATATGACTTATGACACTGTGCGAAATACTGAGGACATAAACAGTAGCCTACATGCAGGTACACGTAGAATAAAAATAACTCACTTTAATCAGTATAGAGTCAAAATTAAGTTTACAAGAGGGACAAGCACTAAAAATGATACGTCATGAACAGGGCCCGGATTCTGATGACCTAAAATTGTTTGAAAAATGACCTATAAAAGACCTTAAAATTTGAAGAAAATGACCTAATAATTATAAAAAATGACCTAAAAACTGATATTTTATTTATAAAAAATAATTATTTTACAAACAAAGTTATAGACTAGTTTGTACATAATTGTAAAAACTGTGACATCGATGGCGGTCCATGGATATCACCACAAGATGTGCGCAAACCAGTCCTTCCATGAACCGGACGTCCAATGCGAGTGTGTTCTGTGCGGTAATATCTGTGATCGATACCACATCTTAAGCTGTTCCAATCGTGAAGTATCGGTGATAAAATTGTGCACAACATGAGTGACAAATATTATGCACAACTTGTGCGCTCTCTTACTATTATTAAAAACTGTAAATAACTGTAATGTTGTGAATGTTCTTTTATCACGGAAATTTATACTGGCACTGAGGCACTGGTGAGTCAAAATTCGGCACATCCTTTTGTGGCCTGCCGGATTATATTGTTGTTTATTGAGGGTAAACAGTAGTTTGCACTCTCAAATCCAAGCAGGTGGCAGAATCTGGTGCCAAGTCAATCTAATAACGATAGTAATACTGTATAATACAAAATTTTGGCGTTTCTTTGATTCTCACTTCCGACTGAGACATGTCAACACTTTAACGCCGAATTTTTCCTTCTTGCATTAAACAAACAACACTTCAAAGACAGCACCGCTAGCGACGAAAAAAAAGTTAATACACTCAATGTAAATGCATGAAAACGACTAAATAAGGAAGCAAATGACACGAAATTGACTAAATAATGACCTAAAACTGAAATAAATGCCCTAAAAAAAAAAAATACATAGAATGACAAAAAAATGACCTAATAAAAATGCATTTCTATAATCTAGGGGCCATGATTAGGATTTATATACATGTTGGCAATGTCTATGCAGCATCAATAAAAAGATGACATGTCATTAGAATCCGGGCCCTGGTCATGAAGATAAGTAAAAACGCCAGTCTACCCAGAATTCCACGTTTATAATATTCAGTGTTGTCTGTAATCTCGCTTAATTGGTCTACCCTGTCAATACAGCCGCATTTATGCAAATAGAACATTACATTCCCTAATACCCATTTGAATAACTTCTAATACCCAATACGGCGAATGTAATTGTCCTGTTCCTATTTCCTCCTCGTTAAATTCATCTGTTTAAGTCTTGACACTTGCAACAGTACATTACCGTATTACAGCACTGCATAAAATCGTTTCCCAGGATGGAATTACAGTTCACTTAATTCTCAAATAATTCTAGTTACAGCCCCTTAAGACCATTACGATATATCGCAGGACTCTATGTAACAAAGCACTATCTAGTGTTTCCAAAGCCTGCTAAAAAAAAGCTGAATGAGGGAAGCTTATAATTATGCAATATAAGAGGCTGGCTATTGTAGAAGGCTGTGAATTGAAATGGACGTATTTCTGAAGGACTGCCAATTATTAAGTGCCAGAATGGTACTTTATGAGATTGTATGGGGGACGGGAAATGTCTGTCCGTCTGTCTGTACGCGTGATAACTCAAGCACGCTTTATCGGATTTTCATGAAACGCTGTATACTCATTTACAACGTCCATGGGAAGAAGCCTATACATATTCGACCAAATCAGTTGACCGGTACCGGAGTAATGCCCAATTTACTGCCAATTTTATGGTAATATATTAGAAAGAATTTATCAAATGCAAATCAGTTCTCATGGCATAATGTTGTTTTACAGTGTTCATATTCGACTTTGGAAATTGCAATACAGTTAGCTTTCACAAATAACACTACTCACATAGGCCTATTCCTTCACATATGCTTATCAAACTAGACCGTTAAACCGAGCGAGGTGGCTGAGATGGTAACGTCTTGGACTTGCATTCTGGAGGTCCCTTTGTTCAAATCCGGTAACCGGCCAATTTGACATTTTCAGTTTTATTTTTATGTGAGTGTGCGATTGTCAAGATATACAGATATTTATAGTTCTGCTAATGCTGGACGATTTTAATCCGTTTAAAAAACTAGACCTTTGTTCTTCCATAAGCCCTGCTTAATGAATCGATGTGGAACTTAACTATGAAATCGATTAATAAAATAACTTATTTTCTGCATATCATAATTGCAATGATCACTGATTAAACAAAAGAACTCTGGCACTTTATTACAGCAGTTAACCTGATTTTATTGGAGAATATAACTGGTTCTGTAGTTCATTGAGAATAAAGAACTGTTATTCACTATAGGCCTATTATAACTCACTCAGTGACAATGTTTACCCATTTCTAGATGAGCTAGAAACTTGAAAGTTGGCACACTTATAGCTTTTAGCCCGTAACCGACGGGAAAATTTATAACAGTAATTGAAAATATTACCCTCCCCGCGAAAAAAACATTCAAAATGACGGAGGCAACAATAAAGTCTTTGCAGACCTTCTCTTTGGAGGCACAAAGGAGCTAAAGAGTAAATCGAATCAAAAAACGGACTGAATCAGCTGACGAATTTTGGAAGTTTTACAAGTGATGCTTTTGGTGGAAATGAGGAGCAATCACGCGGGACTATTTTATTAATATTATTATTGTTATTATTATTATTATTATTATTATTATTATTATTATTATTATTATTTAGTTATCAAAATGAATAACATCTTTTCACTCGACAAGTTCCATTTTTTATAATAATTCTTATTTTATTTATTTATTTAAGGTCGATTTTAACACGGTTCCCAGCAACCACAGTATTTAACACATCTAACATATTTATAGCCGAATGAACTTAATTGCCATTAAGCTCTGCCTCTGACTACTCATAAAAAAAAAGATTTTTCATCAAAATCCAGACCCTAGTGATAACTGATAATAATCTTAGCATGTAGTTAAAATTTCAGAATGATTTGTTATAATGATGAATTTTGATTTCTCAATGTAGAATTGCCTTAAAACCTATACTTCTGTGTTAATATAATTTCATACATCATATGTCATGAAGACCACAAGATCGATGCATCGAACTCTCGCAGTGACAGTAGTTACATTTATTTTAAGCCTCGCAACTCCGGGTCTATTTTATACAAAGCTGGAGTATATGAACCTTGTGTTTTATAGATGTGAATTTTGCAGTGATTGACACGTCCATAGATCTGATACGTCCTCTAGAGTGGCCGCAGGTGCTGCCGCCTGGCGGATTCTAATTGATTCGTGGTTCACTATTGAGATGTCTGTCACTCACTAGCATTATCTCAACTTCTCACTCTTCTACAGACACTCACTCCCTTAAACCTCAACCAGTGGCGTCATTACCACCAGACAACATTATTGTACAGAACGTTGAGATGGAATAATTTAGTCACGTACTGTAGGCCTACTCTACGTACAAAGAAGTTAAGGGATGACGAAGTGTTCAGAATAGGGTTGGCACCTTTTGGTAAGGCTAAGGAGGGATACCTATCGAATATATGCATATCGCAGATTTTCATACCTAAATTTGTAAATGGAACAATGTATTAATAAGAGAAAGATGTTATATATTCGTTGCAAAGCCAAAACTGAATAGGGTATGTAACAGTAACATTAACATTAGAAAAGAAAAGACTAGCAAAATAATAAAAAATATATATAATGCGTCCCTCTTAGGCATAATTCGGGACACTGAAAATGTTCTTAAAATGGGGGATGTCCCGCCAAATTCGGGACAGGTGGCAACGCCAGTTGAGAATGAATGACTTCCTAAACTATTACGGTAATCCTAGATACTTGAAATTCACTTTTAATTAGACCATAATGGTGATTATTATTAAAGTTCATTTTGTCCAATGAGAGAGTAGTTGATTTATGTAGATTTGTCCATTACTGTGGCTTGGTTCTAAAAGGGCCAATGTCATAAATCTTGCGTTTGAGATAACTGACTTTGAAGCTTTTGTAGAAGTGACGTTTTTGAAGTAAAACTTCTTTTCTCGCGGTTGGGGTCAATCGGAAAAATCAGTCACACTAAAACGAAATCAGTCACGAAATCAGTCACAAAATCAGTCATACTCAAAACTACGTGTTTCGGAGCGGACTGCACAGAAAACAATCAACTCAATGATTAGGGGTAATCAAAGGAAATTTTTCAGACATTACTTCCTCAATGGCAATAGACAATTCCTAAGCAATCTAAAGGTATATTATCTATTTTATGGAACCCGGAAGTTGATTACCGCGCAAATCCAAAATTAAAAAATACAAATTTCCAAAACTAAAAAAAAAATTAAGACATCCAAAAATTAAAACAATAAACTCAATGATTCAACTCAATGATTAAGCTTATCCAAAATTTAAATAAATTATCCGACATTGTTAAAGTGTGTTAAAACCACCGCCTTCTCGAGAATTACACTGAATCTTTCTTTTCGTTTGACTGTGTACATTTTGAAAAAAGTTGAACAGCACTAGCCACCGCCTTCTCGAGAATTACACTGCATCTTTCTTTTCGTTTGACTGTGTACATTTTGAAAAAAGTTGAACAGCACTATAATCAACAAAGTCGTAGCAGAAAACGCATACGATTTTAAATGAAGTGCATGATAGAACTGATACGTATGGACCTATATTAAAATCTATTTTGCCTTATGCAAACTATAAATCTCATAAAAAGGCACACACAGACTTTAAAAAACCGAAATCAATTGCAGAAAGAGCAAGAGGATACCGTGAGAGGATGAAAGTGACAAAGAAAAGGAAAACTGAAGAAAATACATAAATAAATAAAGTTTTACTTCTGTCGCGTGGCGTTCCACGCACTCTTTTTTTTTTTTTTTTTTTTTTTTTTTTTTCTTAGATCTTCTGACATTGGCCTCTAAGGTTTCTGTATTATGTCTATTAATAGCAACATACATTGGCACGTTCATTATACGCAAGATAAAGACTAGCCGAGCTCCATAATGCATAGATCTCATTTTTGCAAGAAATTGACGTTGGCCCTTTCAGAACCAAGCCACATTAGCCTAGGAGATCCAGGGAATGTTGCCAATAACTAGGGACCGGATTCTTAGGTTTTTACCTATTTTTTTCCTTACTTCCAAAACAAAAAGCGCTCATACACTTTTTCGAATCATGTCCATAGGATTCATCCATATTAATTCTGTGGCACCTAAAAATACCTAAATGTACCTAAACGGGATATAAAACCTAAAAGTCTAATTTAGGCTACTTTTTTGTCTTTTTTGTTTGTCAGTTTAGAAATCGATATTTTGCGGAGAGACAATTTTTGTCGGGTTGAAATTAATACCACCAGCATTTCGTTCAACCCAATGTCGTCTAGGATGACAGCAGTGGCGTGCGGTGAAAATTTAGGCGAGGGAAGCAATAATAGGCTATAGTCTAGATTTTTATAAGCCTATAATAAAAAAAAATGACAACTCACTTGATTTATTTGAAGAGCAAATCAATTCGCCTATCCTTGGCAGCAAAATCTTCTATAACCTTGGCACAGAAATCTTCCTAAGACCGAATGTTCTCCAGTAATTTTTTTTCTATAGCCAATAATGACAACCTGGAAATTCTGCTTTACTCAGCGCTAAGGACCGCGAAGGCTTACAGAAATACTGAACTTTCTTACGCATGGGGTGCATGGTGCATGGTCAAGGCCGAAGCGAGGGTGGGAACCTGTAAAAGAGAAATATTTGCCAGTCTCCCACCCAGTCAAAGCTCGTTTGGTGACGTCGAGCCAGGGAACCAACTCCCCTATTCTCCCGATTATGCTTCCCAATAGAAACTTGCGTGTACATAAGTATATAACACACATCAAAAAGACGATTTTGAGGGCAAACAAGTATCTTGACACTTGCTAAAATAACCTTACGGTTTTACAACACAACATAGGGCACATCAGAATATGTAAAAAACTATTGTTTCAAATTATTTTTATAAAAAAAAGCCTTTTCAATGCTTTAATATTTTGACACGCGGCTCGGCGGGAAACTGCAAATTCAAACCGCCCTGTCCCTCGTTCGGCGATTTTACGAAAATACACGAAGCAATCACTTCATCCCTTCATAACCTCAGGAGGAGTGGAACAAGTCGGGCCACGGCCCACATTTCAGACTTCCACGGTGTGACGAAATCGTAGCGAGTAAAATTTGTTTCCGGCGAATGAAAGTTTTAGAATAATAAAATATTATATTCCTTGTTATTTAAATTTACTTTATAAAATAAATTCTTATTTTCGCATTAACTAGAGGAAGCATTGCTTCCATTGCTTCCATGGACGGCACGCCACTGGATGACAGTATCAAGAGAGGAAGTGTAAGAGTACCGGCGTATTCCTTTTAATATATTCGTACGAACAACCATTGTTGACGTCATGTGAGGTTGAAAGGACATCTTCTGCCTTCAAATGTATTCTAAGAGATAACAGGAAGAACTTCACAGTTGAGAATCTTGAAAGATATTTAGTGATACACTGCAAACAGGAAATGTGAGACAATCTAATTTTCACTGCTTCTTTTGATTTTTTATGTTTTCTTTCTTCAATTGTATTATATTGTCCTAAAGCAAGTTTACTCAAATTTAAGTCAATTTTGTTAAGTTAAACTTTACAAGTATTATGTATTGAATCCTATGTAGCACATTCAAATTCACTAAACCAATTATTCTACCCGAAAACGATATTTTGGACAAAAAACCTAAAAAAAACTATTTTACCTAATGGAAAACCTAAAATAGTGTTTTTAAAAACCTAAAAATCCGGTCTCTACCAATAACATTTACAATATACGAGGTAATCTTCTTTATACGAGGGAGAATCAAATGAAAACCGCAATTAATTTGTTCCCACTATTTTATACAGGAAGAGTGTTTGCTTGTACATTATTTTTCTACTTAAGTCTCCTCCTAGTTTAACGCACTTAAGCCATCGGATAGGAAGTGCTTTGATACAGGGTGAGAAAAATTATTTTGGTTGACGCTGTAGCCACTCGTGCACCACCGATTGGACGTCTTCATCAGACTTGAACTTCTGCCCTCGAAGGTGCTCCTTTAATGGACTATACCCTTAGCAACCAGGGAAGGCGGTTGAGGCCAGGTAGGTTCCTTCACCCGCTAACACCCTCACATGTACAAGCAGAGGGAATTAGGACCAACCGTAATTTCCTCCCCATGAATCACCTAGTCTACTTCAATCAATCAAGCTTAGATTTTTTTAATATGTAATTTTATCTTAAAATGTTAGTTATATATCAATTCTACACATAATTATAATAAAAATGACACCAAACAATGTATAATTTACTTTAATAGGAACATTTATAACAAATACATAAATAAAAGTTACGAGAAAACTGCTTTCAAGTTCTATGTTCCTATTAAAGTAAATTATACATTGTTTGGTGTCATTTTTCTTGTAATTATGTGTATAATTGATATATAACAAACATTTTAAGATAAAATGACATATTAAAAAAAATCTAAGATTGACTGATTGAAGTAGACTAGGTGACTCATGGGGAGGAAATTACGGTTGGTCCTAATTCCCTCTGCTTGTAAATGTGAGGCTGCTAGCGGGTGAAGGAACCTACCTGGCCTCAACCGCCTTCCCTGGTTGCTAAGGGCATAAAGATGTGGAAATCCGATAGTGCCAAAGCGAAAACGATTGCTGAGTGCAGGAGTTTTGCTTCAACATGATTACGCCCGTCCTCATGCTCCTTGTGCAACAATGAAAACCGTCGATGACATCCGCCATAATCACCATTTTTTAAATGGTATTTCGTGACGATAACTTCAAACACATTAATTATTACTACATCTTACTCGATAATTGCCGTTAAGGTTTCTGGTAACTGACTCAAATCGGTACAAATTAATGATTTTTAAAAATATCACTAGAGTCTGTCCTACGAAGGTGCTCTATTGCTAGTTGCATTATAAAAAGTTAGTAATAAGATGAACTAGGTAAATACGTAGAGTACTTACAGCTTGTTGCAATTTTAGAAGTACAAACGCCACAGGAATGTCACACTTACCTGTAACAAACACACAACAAACATAAGTCAAACATTTTAGATAAAATTAACAGATTCAGTGTAGGGATTCAGAATAATATATATTTTATAAAAATTAATTGGAAGGTATCAAAGAATGATTAACATATGATTGTGGTGAACTGTATTTCAATAATTGATCTCTACTTTAAATACAAACATGGTATGAAACACAAGGTAGATTTTTTCTATTAAGCATGGACCTTGCGACCTTATCGCTTCTAATTCCGACCTAGAGTAAGCGGCCGCAATGCGGAATTTAGTTTCAATTTAACGAAATACTGAATAATCTAGAGTTGCTTTTAATTTAAATTTTGTTTTACATTATTAATTTAATCGAGCGCTGTGGCGTAGGGGATGCGTTCACTCCTCTCACGCAGCGGGCTCGGGTTCGATTCCTGGTCGGGACAAGTTACCTAGGTGGGCTTTTTAATGAGGTTTTTCCTCATCTGTGAGACAAATGTCAGGTAACTCTAGGCCCTTTTGGTCCCCAGATATCATTTGGCCCTCATTATCATCTTCATCCCATCCTCGCCTTCTTTGGAGTAAGTGTGTGCGTGAATGGTGTATCTCGTCCTATGTGTTCGTGTTGTCTCGGAGGTGGCCCCGGCATTGGGCTGATCACTCATCCAGGAGGCCCTCCATGTCCTTGTCTGGTCAAAAAAGTATGTATGTGATCCATAGATAATCCCTCTCCCGACAGACCGCGGCCCTGTAAGGCCCGGGCGGCTTGGGTCGCTTAAATCCTAAAAGGGAGATGTAAAACTAAGATAAAGAAAGAAAGAAAGAAAGAAAGAAGATTATTAATTTAACTAATTTTTCTAATCACAAGTATTGATAATTCACTATTTATTAGTTAAGTTTATGCAAGAAGGAGTTAGCTTTACGACAAATTCTTCATAAGTTTCGAATAAAAGCTTTATATATATATATATCATTTTAATTCAATTGTCTTACCGATTTACTTATGATATGATTTAGGGTGGAAATCCTGTTACGATAGCTGCTTTAAATTAAAGGTGTCCACATGACTCAATGAAGAAAATAGTTTTATTAACGTAATAATTCATTTACTCAAATTCTCATGCAATGTATAAACTCTCGGCGGACTGCGAAGAAAACTGTTAACACAATGGTTACACTACAACCCATAGTTTATTTCTTATTCATTATTCTTAAATTTTACATGAAATAAAAATTTCCTTCCAATTTCTTTTATACAATTTTATTGCATATTTAAGACACAACTGTATTCTATACGATAAACGACATATTATCAAATTATGGTTTAAAAAGTTTTGGGAGGGGCAGCAGTACAGAACTGTCTAACAGGAGATAATATTTGTCAAACAAATGTCCACTTAAAAGCCCACGTTAAAACATACTTTCGTTGAAAAAGCTTTTTACGCAAAAAATGGATAGTAGAAAGCAAAAGTTCAGTTTTGTAAGGATGCACTCTGAAAGTTAAGACGATTAAAATGCGTTCATAATGTAACAAGAGGGGAAAAAAGGCATTGATATGTTGTAAAAGGGCACTTTTAAGGGAGGTATTTAGCAATAAATGGCTTTAGAACTCTACAGTGTTTATAGCTCCTAGTATTCCCTGCAGAATAGCTGGCTTATATTTCATTTTAGTCCTTCCTTCTGATGCATAAAAATATATAACTTATTGAAAAATGAATATTTAGAAATTCCCTTTGCCTGCAATCGGCTTTACATCTGAGGGAACCGGCTTTTCAGAATTCCTCGCTTTTGTTAGAATGAAAAGACAAGGAAAAAGAGCTTTTTTTTTTTCTTTTCTTTCTTAAGTTGCAATACAAATCAGGACCAATATGGCCGCTACAAATCATTTCATTACTTTCGCTCATTTCAGCGGGTGTATGTAAACTGCGCCACGGAGATATGTAGATGCACTTCTCCAGTTCCAAACAAGTGCCTACATAAAACTAAGAAGTATTGAACAAGGGATACCTGTAAGAAGAACAGCTAAAATAAATGACAAGTATTCTCGTCTACTCAAATGGGGAGAACAATATATAAACAATGAAATATCCCGTTTTGATTTTATTAAGAAGGCGTCATATGAGAACAAAGTGCTCATGCAAAAAAAATCTGGGTAGGCTAGTGTTTTTAACATTTTTTAAAATGACAAAGCTACCACACCTATGCAATTTCATAGCCATACCTAAGTCTGGAGAAGTGGGAAGGAAAATGTTATAGTGCTTTAGTATGACGGTGACGCCATTTAAATGTCGGTGGCGCAGTTTACACATGTCGGTGGCGCAGTTTACATGTCAGTGGCGCAGTTTACATATGTCGATGACGCAGTTTACATATGTCGGTGACGCAGTTTACATATGTCGGTGGCGCAGTTTACATATGTCGGTGGCGCAGTTTACATATGTCGGTGGCGCAGTTTACATATGTCGGTGGCGCAGTTTACATATGTCGGTGGCGCAGTTTACATATGTCAGTGACGCAGTTTACATCGTGTAGGTTGGGGGAAAAGGAGAAGTGGCGCAGATTACCTTTTCCCATTTGAGCTTAGTGAAGTAATAAATTGATAACGGAAGAAACCAGGACTACCATCAAATAGCATATCATCACAAATCAATAAACAAAGACCCATATGTAAGAGGCATCACATTTTATAACAAACTTTCAACACACATAAAAAAATCTCAAAAAATAAAATAAAATAAATAAATTCAAATCTGCCCCCCCCCCCAAAAACTACCTAATAGGAAAAGTGCTGTACAAATTAGATGAATCATTGTAACTAGACTATTGAATACACAATGTAACTAATTTTAAATTTACTGTAGGTCTACCTTAGTACCTAGGAATGATTATGATTCCTATGATTTTCAACCTCAATTTCGGAAAAAGTAATTTCAATTTCGGAAAAAGTAATTCCAATTTCGGAAAAAGTAATTTCAATTTCGGAAAAGGTAATTTCAATTTCGGAAAAAGTAACTTCAATTTCGGAAATACGAGGGCTATGAAGAGGGTATAGTAAAGTTGGTACCACGCTAGGACAAATGACTCAATCGGAGCGAGATTATGTAGAGAAGTAGCTAGAAGGTGTACCTAAATGTTCCAAATAAAACAGTTTTGATTTTCACTGTGGTTTTCATTTTATGCCCCGTTGAATGTTTTAAAAAGTAGTCCTCGTATTTCCGAAATTGAAGTTACTTTTTCCGAAATTGAGATTACTTTTTCCGAAATTGAAAATACTTTTTCCGAATTTGAAATTACTTTTTCCGAAATTGAAATTACTTTTTCCGAAATTGAGGTTGAAATGGTGTAGTTTATAAGTAAACAGTATTAAAGATATTGTAAGTTTAGTACCTAGAAATGCCTGCATGTTCTATATGTAGGTCTAACGTGGTAAATATTTCAATTATTATAACAATCACTGTATCTACGCTTAAGTTATTATACATTGTAAATATTTAAGTTAATTGTAGCACATTGATTTAGTCTGGAAGATAAAAAAGACAATGCCACAAACTTGTAAAAAAAAAGTATTTTCGCTGCAAATAAATATTATTATTATTATTAAAATTAAAGCCACTGCGGTGACCCAGTATGAAAGCTTCCATTAAAACCAATGCTTCTTCGCCGGTGACTGACACAAGTAACCCAGTGTGAAAAGGTCGAAAGTCTGCCACCTGCTTGAATTTGAGAGTGCAAACTACTGTCTGGCGGCGAGATGATGGCCGAGCTAGCCTTCCCCCACTACCTTACCATGCCCTTGCATTTACTGTCTATGTCTTTCCCCCACTATGCCAGCAGCTCGGCCTTCCGCTCACCGCTGGACAGTACTGTTGTTTGATGGATCTAAAAAAACTTAAAACTTAGAATGGTCGAAAAAATAGTTGTAAGCAACTTACTTACAATGGTAATTAAGACAATAATACGAAAGTTATAAACGACATAATGTACAATTATTGTACATGCTTTCCGTTAATTTACCGGTCTTCAGACTGTTAATTACACAGCAGAACAAAAAAAAAGAACGTTTTGTTTGGTGTCTCAGATGTTTTACCGGATTTTGGCTATACTTAGTGTGCTTATTCCAAATATGTAACCAGTTTTTTGCACTCCTTAACTAATTAGTGGTACTTACGAATGTTGTAGCCGTGGATCGTAAGTTGACATTCCCGCATAGCAATCTTGTTGCTATGTGCGGTAAGAGTTTTCGTGCTGTTATGAATTTACTTACGCCACACCTCATAATACAAGCCTTTATGGACAAGGCCCCCCAGGACAAATATTCGGTTCGCATAACAACAAACACATGCGAATCACTTTCTGAAATAAACATCTATCTTCAAGAATGTACATACGTAATATTTTCAGGTAATATCACAATTAATATAATTAAATTGTTATAAATAATCATCGTGCCTTTATTTTGATATATTTATCGTAATACTACAATTTGTACAAGTATTTAAAGAAATTCCTCCATACTTATTTACAAATATTTGATTCCCATAACAACAAACCCATGCGAATCACTTTATGAAATATAACATCCATCTTCAATAGTGTACATACATAATATTTTTAGCTAACATCTCAATTAATATAAATAAAATTATATAAATAATCGTCGTGCAATAAATAGCATGCAATACTCGTGCCGTAAGCGCATAACGGATGTCGGAAATTGAAAAAACTCGGCGCGAGCTCCTCGTTTTTTCAAACTCTTTCCTCGATCCGTAAGCACCACTTAAGGCACTTGTATCGCAATATACTATTTCTCTACTTTCATATAGAGAGCCATTAACTTATAACCTCTTTCGCGAAACAAAATCTTGCTTGATAATATAGCTATTGAAGGTTCTTGACAATACACCGTGTCCGGGAAAGACCTGACGAAAAAGAAATAATTATATATCAAAGACTATTACAGTTACTACCTCAGTATTTTCACAGTTAGAAAGACAAACTCAAAAAGTTTTGTTTTGTAGCATCCCGTAATGCGCATGAGCATGCACATTGTTGCTGAACGAGGAGAAACGAAAAAAAGCTTTTTCTGCGCAGCGTGTGTAGTGAGTCTTATTCTGAGAACTGGGAATGCAAGTTGTGCGTAGGCTGCAACGTCGTTTCCAAACAGACAACGCCCGAAATCCTCCCGCCCGAAACAGCATCCTTCATTGGCACAAGCAATTTCTGGAGATAGGTAATGTTGAGTCACAGCGGGGAAAGGCAAAGAAATCGCGCATAAACGACAATGACATTGAAAGTCTACTGGCTGCTTTTGTAAGAAGCCCGAGGAAATCTATTTGTGAGGCGGCAAGACAACTGCAAATGCCAAAATCCACAGTCCATGGGAGAGAAGGACCTACACCATGGCCACCAAGGTCACCTGACATGACCCCACTGGATTTCTTTCTCTGGGGTTTTGTGAAAGACAAAGTGTATCGCACGCCTGTGACCGATAATGCAGATTTGCGTGGCCGAATCTACGATGCAATAGCCCTAGTCACACCGGAGATGCTTTCGCGTGTGTGGCACGAAATTGAGTATCGGGCCACAAATGGTGCTCACATAGAGGCTTATTAAAACTCATCGTGTTTCTCTTTGTAACCGTGAAAACATCACGTCAATAAATGAAATAGTTTCAGATATATAATTATTTCTTTTTCGTCAGGTCTTTCCCGGACACCCTATACTTTGAACCCGTAGGACGAAAACTGTATGAAGTACAGAAAAACTAAAAGCTGGATTATTCTTTGGCCCTCAAATTGACCGCTCTTAAGTCATAAACGACCGTACAATATGTGATAGTATCAATTTTTTGAAAGACCCCATGTTATATTGTTATTGTAATGTTAATATAATGTTAGTGTGTCGATTTTTTCTTCACGTGATTTAGAAGCTAAAAATAGGCACTGTTTTTTATTTATATCAAACGTAAAATGGGATAATATGCATAATCGTAATACCATATCTCACAAACCAAAGCTAATAGGGCAAAACTAATGGCACATTTGGTATCAGCGACCTAAATATACCCAAGAATAGATATAAATTCCAAGGCACCAAAATGGCTGTGGTCTGTGTTATCATTCTTAGAATATGATAAATATTTGTAGTTAAAATACTATGAGACCTCTGACATGTAATACTGAAATTCGTGAATGAAGCGGGTAACTTATAGAGTCGTCTTATTCAGTAGACCTATGCCAATTTCGTGTGAAGATCTTTGTCTACGCTTTCCGCAGAATTTATTGTTGATAAAGGCGTGTCTCTTTCTAAGTCTTTTTCTGAATTACTGAAACCTATAGATTTTCATTAACCCCATTCCATGAATGCTATCTTTAAAATAAATCCCCACTGATTATAATATACGAAGTATTTAATAACATTAGTATGCAAGGCGAGACAGAAGGGGGGGGAGAGAGACAGACAGAGAGAGAGAGAGAGAGAGAGAGAGAGAGAGAGAAAAAAGAGAGATCTGTCTTTGTCCATCCATTAGCGACTTTGTAATCTTGTGAAATTAAATACTAGATTTATTCCTCTAAATTGCTTATATTATACATGTAAATGGAATACTTATAATAAGACTTCCAATTACTTCGTAGTTTCGTCTCTTTCAAATAAGAGCTACAACTGGAAATTCATTTCATTTCTCAGGAAGGCCTTTATGTATCCGCTTTTCATATTAGGAATCAACTGCTTTCTTATTTTATCACAATTCTCTCCTCATAGAATGGCTTATTAATTTCTCACAGATTTCGCTTCTATTAGGATTCAGTTGCACATGTATAGCCTAGTCATATGATTTTATTTTTTCTTAACATCATAGCCCTTTCTTCGTTCGGGTGTTGCTGATAATTAGGGTTCCGTTGTTTATGGCCTAAAAAAGTGGAAAATATGACTGCAAATATGCCCTTAAAAATGACTAAATACCCTTTTCTTCGTTCGGGTGTTGCTGATAATTCGGGTTCGGTTGTTTATGGCCTAAAAAAGTGGAAAATATGACTGCAAATATGCCCTTAGAAATGATTAAATATGGCCCAAAAATCCTAAATACGACCCAACAAAATAACGCTATTTAAAAAAAAATTAATGATCCAATTTAAAACGTTCAAAGACACTAAATTCTTACAACACATGAATTCAATCAGATAATCATTTTTTAACAATTTTGGTGATTTACAATTTTAATTGTAATGAACTTGTATTTTTGGAGAATTTGCTAGAATTTGCTCGCTTCATCAGCTCCAAATACTTGTAATACGTTATTTTGTACACCTTGCGTGTCCCTATAAAAGTGAACAATTTCACTAATTTTAAAATTTAAGTTACTATTAATTTGGTATAAACATTAAATTAATTACATGAATTTTAAATTTAGCTCGACCATGTAGTACATACACTGTATAATTGTGCTCCTTTGTTGAATTTATAACTGAAATATGACGTTAAATTACAAATATGGCCAAAAATTTCAAAGATCACAAAAAAGACCAAAATATGACTTAATATGCAAAATAAAAAAGGTCCGATTAGGATAACAAGGGCGTGCAATTCCGGGGTGCGCGGGCAAAGAGAGTTAAGTCCACTTTCTTGTTACCGAGAATTAGAGTGACTTAACACACTATACCAGCCCAACATAGCTTTAGAGATGGATAAACCTATGAGGCACACATCCATAACTACCGTACAATTTTGAATAGCCTATGACTTACTGGACTTAACACAAATGTAGAGAACATTATTATCTATAACTCTATGGACATATCTCAATTTTTTTTAGGATGGTGGACTTAACTCTCTTTGCCCGCGCACCCCGCATTCGTGTTTAATTTGTGTTTGCGGTGAGAACGGAGGTCAGGATAAAAATATGACATGTCATAAACATCCGAATCCTAACTTTTCGTTCTCTTTTGTACATTTCTTTTTAAATATTTCAACTAATGAAGCCACTTTCATAAACGAATGAATTATAATTGTGTAAACATTTGCGATCAAGCCATTCAAAAACAGAATAGCCAGAGTAATTTGTTCCCTCAAAAATCGTAACTCTAAAATAGATTCACTTATATGCAGGGCCCGGATTCTAATGACATGTCATCTTTTTATTGATGCTGCATAGACATTGCCAAATTTTAGATAAATCCTAATCATGGCCTCTAGATTATATAAATCCATTTTTATTAGGACATTTGTTTGTCATTTTATGCAATTTTATATTTTTAAGGCATTTACTTCAATTTTAGGTCATTATTTTGTCATTTTCGTGTCATTTGCTTCCATATTTAGTCATTTCCATGTATTTACATTGAGTGTATTAACTTTTTTCGTCGCTAGCGGTGCTGTCTTTGAAGTGTTGTTTATTTAATGCAAGAAGGAAAAATTCTGCGCTAAAGTATTGACATGTCTCAGTCGGAAATGAGAATCAAAGAAACGCCAAAATTTTGTATTAGGCCTATATTACTATTGTTATTAGATTGACTTGGCACCTGCTTGGATTTGAGGGTGCAAACTGTTAACCCTCAATAAACAACAATATAATCCGGGAGACAGCAAAAAGGAAATGCCGAATTTTGACTCACCAGTGCCGCAGTGCCAGTATAAATTTCCGTGAACATTCACAACACTGCAGTTATTTACAGTTTTTACAATTATGTACAAACTGGTCTATAACTTTGTGTGTACAATAATATTTTTTATAAATAAAATATCAGTTTTTAGGTCATTTTTTATAATTATTAAGTCATTTTCTTTAAAATTTAGGGTCATTTTATAGGTCATTTTTCAAACAATTTTAGGTCATCAGAATCCGGGCCCTGCTTATAAGTAACTTCATATAAATATTTTTTATACAAACTTAATAACTGCTAAAATGCAAATAAATTTGTTAAAAAATCTGTTCTAAATTCACTGGTCCATCTGGATAAAACACAGTTATTAATATTAATTCTCACATCTGTGACACCGGAAGTGAACGAGTTAGACCTGAATCAACTAGTAGTTTTGCCTAAGGACCATTTGCAAATCTACGACTCTGAACCAATAATCTGAGTAAGGGAGAAACCGTATATCGTTGGAAAATCTCACGTCTTCCACCGGAATTTGAGATTCATTCCTTTACTCTAAAGGTGACGTCTTTGATGGCGCTTAATACGCACAAAAGGAATGTAAAATGATCTTTGCACTCGGCCTATCTGTATCATCACCATGGCAACATTTATGTTTATTTCCTTTCTTTTGTTGTTTGTTTCTTGCCATTAGTAGTATCTAGTTATGTTTACAGGAATGTCATTGTGTGTTTTAAAAATGAAATTAGTGCTTCCTTTTGTAATAACGTGGCTCGTAGCACCGTGTGAATCTTCATGGAAAGTGGTAGATTGCATTCTAGATGAGAGAACAGAATCTAGTTTTCTGAAATAATTTGCACTTGCTAATGTAGAGAAAAGAGGAAAAAGATCATAGAATCCCAACGCTGTGCCGGGGGCTTGAATAAAGTAACATATTATATGGCACGATAATCAAAATCAGGGCCCGGATTCTGATAAAAATTGTTTGAAAAATGACCTATAAAATGACCCTAAATTTTAAAGAAAATGACTTAATAATTATAAAAAAAATTACCTAAAAACTTATATTTTCTTTATAAAAAATTATTATTGTACACACAAAGTTATAGACTAGTTTGTACATAATTGTAAAAACTGTAAAGAACTGTAATGTCATGAATGTTCTTTTCTCACGGAAATTTATATTGGCACTGAAGAACTGGCGAGTCAAAATTCGGCATTTCCTTTTGTGGTCTGCCGGATTATACTGTTGTTTATTTTTGTTTTTTCTTTAATAATTTTTATTTTTATTTCCCAACAACATGAAAAGCAAAAAACAATTAAATAGCTACATTGATGTAAAACTTAACAAGCAAAACTTTTTTTTTGACAGGTAGTCATGAAATAATCGAACCGGTAGTCTACTGTAGTAGTCTACTGTCCACATGATCAGAATTGAGTTCTTGCATGATCAGTTACATTGTCGGACCTTTGTACACTTAATGTCCACTTATTGTCACAAGTTTAGTAGACAACTTGAGGGTAAACAGTAGTTTGCACTCTCAAATCCAAGCAAGTGGCATACTCTGGTGCCAAGTCAATCTAATAACAATAGTAATGTAACACAAAATTTTGGCGTTTCTTTGATTCTCACTTCCGACTGAGACATGACAACGCTTAACGCCGAATTTTTCCTTCTTGCATTAAACAAACAACACTTCAAAGACAGCACCGCTAGCGACGAAAAAAAGTTAATACACTCAAGGTAAATACATGAAAATGACTAAATAAGGAAGTAAATGACACGAAAATGACAAAATAATGACCTAAAATTGAAATAAATGCCCTAAAAATATAAAATGGCATAAATGACAAAAAATGACCTAGTAAAAATGCATTTCTATAATCTAGAGGTCATGATTAGGATCTCCAAGTTGGCAATGCCCATGCAGCATCAATAAAGGATGACATGTCATTAGAATCCGGGCCCTAATCATTTTCAATTAGTAATTATAACTTAATCCGTTATGAAGTATAATCCCCAATCGTATTGGAAAGATATATGATTGTACATTAATTATTTACTTGTATGAACGATTTTACAAGGTCTAATTGAAGCGAACATTGTGAGTGAAGCTCTACTTTTCCCGGAATTGTCAATTTTATTATTAAAATTGCCACTGCTTAACAGAAATCTACAAAATTTTTACAATGCTTATAGCCATGCATTAAGACTTAAAACATTTTATTTTCCCCTTAACCCTTGTGATCACCTTAACCTTTGCAAAGCGGATTTTGCATTTTAATATCAACAATCTTCAAGTGAATTCATCAGTGAGCTTTAACTCGCGATCGCTCGCGCTATTAGATCGGAACTAACAATTGTGTATAATATAGGTAAAATCCAATATCAACTCCCCCCATATTTTAACATGAGATTTTCATAGGTAATCCCAGTTCTCATGATAAAATATTGTTTTACATTGTTCATATACGGCTTTGGAAGTTGCAATACAGTTAGCTATAACTCGCATTCTGGAAGTCCCTGGTTAAAACTCCGTAGACGGAAAATTTTACTTTTTGTTTGTTTGTATTTTTATGTGAGTGTGCGATTGTCAAGATATCACAAATACGTGTAGTTCTGCTGATGTTGGACGATTTTAATGTGATTAAAAAAAACTAGACATTTGTTCCACCGTAAGCCCTGCTTAATGAATCAATCTGGAGCTTAACTCTGAAATAGATTACAAAAATAACTCATTTTCTGCACATCAAACTGCAATTATCACTGATTAAACAAAAGCATTCAGGCACTTTGTTATATCAGTTTACCTAATTTTATTGAGTCTCGACTCAAATCAGGAAATGCTTGTTTTTATGCAGTTCAGAATCTTATCTTCTCGTCTTCTGTCCAGAAATCTAAAAATTAAGATTTATAAGATTATTATCCTGCCGGTTGTATTATATGGATGAGAGACATGGCCGCTTACTGATCAGAAAGAAGATAATCTGAGTGTGTTCGAAAACAGGGTGCTTAGAAAAATATTTGGGCCCAAGAGGAATGAAAATGGGGACTGGAGAAAATTGCATAACGACGAGCTTCATGACCTGTACGCTTCACCGGATATAGTAAGGGTAATTAAATCGCGAAGGATGAAATGGGCTGGACATGTTGCACGCATGGGGGAGGAAAGACATATCTCAAAAGCACTCATTGGGAGACCCGAAGGGAAAAGACCACTTGGAAGACCTAGATGTAGGTGGAAGGACAATATTAGGATGGATTTGCGAGGGATGAATGGACGGAGTTAGCACAGAATAGGGTTGAATGGCGAGCTCAGGTAAGCGCGGCAATGGACCTTCGGGTTCCATAAAATAGATAATATTTCTTTTGCTTGCTGAGGAATTGTCTATTGCCATTGAGTAAGTAAGATTATTATTATTATTATTATTATTATTATTATTATTATTATTATTATTATTATTCCTAATGGGGACAATACGGCAATACTAGCATCACACTGGTAACAAATGAGACACGAGCGCTTGGGGACAGAGTTACACAGTAGTTTGGAATGAGTTCTCTGAACATAACTTCTCGTTGTGCTGAAATGTGATCCGGGATTGTCCCCGAGAAGAAATAAATCTATTTGCTGAAGAAGATGGTGTTGATGACGGGAACGTGGGGTCTTGCGTTGCAAATTGAGTTATGCCGCCCCAAACATACGTGCGCCCGCGCGCGGACAATGGAACAGGTGAAGAAGAAAGTCACTCATAAATTATTCCTCCCCCCTAGGGATGGGAGACCTCTTAGTGCTAGACAGGTGCGGTGCGTAGGGGACGAATGAATGAATGAATAGACGGATGAATGCTTAGAAAATGAGGTGAACCTCCTTCCGTCCAAGAAACAAGAGGATGGACTCTTAACGGTCAAGTCAAACCCACGAGGAATAAAGTAGAGCGGCGTTTCAGAGGACTGTGAGAAAGAAGTTTTAACTGATCGGCTGACGTGATGGGACTATACTGCACTTTAATTATATTCTATTGGAATTTAGAAGACCTGAATACTCAGAGCAAGCCCATACGCGAAAAAAAATGCGTAAATAACGTAATAAATAGGGTAGGATGTCCATATATTTTTTTTTTGAGAAGGGATATTTTTTTTTAACCTAGGACAGTTAAGGAAACAAGAGGACAACAATTTTATTCTCAAAATTGAGGGAATATTCACAATTTACCTTTGTCTCAGGCACATAAATTATTCCAAATGACTTCTTAAACTCCTTCTAGATACTGATATACAGCGAGTCCCACGCAAGAGTTGGCCAATGACGCGGGTTTCTGCGTCGCGGCTGGCACAGATCCAACTCCCGAGCGACCGGGTAAAATATCTACGCAAATAATGCCGCGGTTGGTGTAATGATTCAGGTTCTCACATTTACAGTTAAAATTACAATGGAAATAACCACGTACCTCATCACAAAAGATGTTGGAAATGTTCTCCTCTTGCATCCACACAATACTGGCACCTTTTTAGGAAATGTTCTTTCACGCGCGTAATTTCTGCTTCCGAGATAAAGTTAATTTCTCTTGTGATATTGTCTTTAAGTTCTTCTAATGTATGGTAAATTGACCTATACACTTTATTTTCAAGTGTCCCCAGTGGACAGTCAGTTGCATAAGATACGACAATAAATATCTATACAAAATCTGATGAAACTATGTAATTTAATAGCAATCCCAAAAATCATATGCCAGTTTTGAAGGATATATATGTTTAATTTTGATGGTATAAGGTGGAAAATATCTTTTAAATCTCATTTCGTTGATATTTAGCCTCAAAATGAAAAATTAAATTTATCAATACTTTACATGTACGTATTTTACGTATTATGTAGTTCTTCTTAATACATGTATTATATGAATTACTTGCCTAACCCTGATACCAGATAAGGCTTTACCGTCAACTCCTCAACCGTCAATTCCACGACTATTTATAACTAGACTTCGGACTTTTAGGTAGCTAAAAATGCTGTTTAAGGTACCTAAAATAGGCTCTAAAATTTGGAAAATAGGTTCTAAAAATCGTAAAATAGTCTCTTATAAAATCGTTAAGTTGCTAGTTTTCTGAAATATCTCAATTGCAATGCACATATATAGGCCTATGGTGCACAGAATTATATAGACTGGTATAAAATGGAGTCATCTCCATTAATCTCAATTGATATAAAATGATGAGAAATAGATTGATAGTAATTAAATACGGCAGATAATAACTTTTGAACTAACCAAGCAATATTATTATAAATTACATGATAAAAAGCAGGAAAAATTAACAAATAATATTACATAAATATGAAATTAATATCATCAATACTTTAGCTGATATTAATTATTTTATAGTAAAGAATAAAATACACTAGGACTCAATAGAAGTTAGCAGACGGAATACTCAGAATTATACAATGCAGCCGGAGTGAAATGTATAGCAACTCTGTGGGAGATTGGTGCCAGTTATTGTTAGAAATGTACTTGGCTATTCAGTCAAAATGTAGTAGAAAGGAAAGATTATGAGCTGAATAGGCACTTCACGAGAATGTACAGTGAATGTTGCAAGGTCCAGGAACTAGACAGAAATTCGGAGAATCAGCTGATGGGAGAAACAGAAACGCATCACTTCCAAGCTAAAAACCACGCTAATCGAAACAACCAATAGAATTTAAGTTTAGGATAGAAAAAACTGAATTTAGCTATAACAGTGCATATGATTGGTTTTGTGTAACTATGGTAAAGAGGGGAAATTGAGAGGAGGCTAAGATCATGGCTTTTACGAAACTACACTTGTGTACGAAGGACTCGAGGAGGCAGGTCATATTCCTGCATTTCTCCTCGAATTACACATAAGTCGTATTGACATTGTGGTCAATCCGACTGTATCTATATAAATAACTTCACTAAATTACCGAAGTGTAAATTCGATTATACATTTATTCTTGCAGTAAGAGCTTATTATAGCTACTTACTAAAATAAATTCAGTGAGTGTGCCAAGTAAGTACTGTTGTGATATTGACGTCATCATCATTACAAGATTACGTAGATACCGCGTGTCACTACTAGGAAGTATTTACGTACGAGTGTGAAGGCCAATATTAGACTCCCTTCAATATCCCATCAATAATATTAATAATCTTACGAAGTAACATTTATACATTTAAATTTGATTGGAATACTAAATAAACTGACAGTGTTTGATAAATATTTAATTATTGATAAACAGTAAATATAGAACCTCCACACCCAATTTTATGCCCCTGAGGTAAGATAGAGAAAATCGTAGCAACTCCGACTGAGCAACCCGAGGTTCCACCAGGCTGAAGAAGACAACATTCGCAGTGAGTACAATATTGTGGGGGTGGACCACAAACCGATTGCAGCATACTGGGAGAACTCATACACCGAGGGCTTGTAGTGTGAAGAACTGCATCATATCTATGGCGCCCATTACGTGGGTCACGAGTATTATATCTATAGACTAACATACAACGTGGGTCTTCGAAAAAAGGAGTGAAGCCAAGGGACGACGACCGCCGACGACGATCATCACTATTAGGAGCTGGGCACCGAGCGTGAGAAGGAGGACGACGGGAATCAAGATTAGGAGCCGGGCAACGCGAGGAAGAAGAAAAGAAGAAAGAAGAATAGAAGAAGGAAGAAAAGAAGAGAGAAAAAGAAGGCAACACGGTTGAACCAGAAGGAAGGATGACAACCGGAACCAAAAAGGATAAGTCAAAAGATTTTATATGAAAGTGTTAAAAGGGTATTTTGTATTGTGCATGAAATTTATGACGTGTTTGTTAAACAATAAGAGGGTAATGTGCATGAAAAATTTTGGGGGTAAACTGAAATGCTGTAAGAAAATAAAAGGGTAAGGAATGTATAAATTACGGAGTGGAAAAATTGTAAGCAGTGAAATGGAATCAAGTGAAAGTCAGTTAGGACAAGATTTATTAAGTCAAGGGGAACTGGAATATTTTGAAAATAATGTAAATATGGAGGTAACCAATGATAGTGAAGTAAGGGTTATTGAAGAAAATAACAGTCAGGAATTTGAAAATCAGTCAGAGGAACCTTCAGTTCAAGTGGCGGTAGAAAGTTCAGAGAGAGGCGGTCAAATCAGTCCTGTAGAAAAAGTAAGTAAAGATGTAGGGGGAGATCAGTTATCAATGATGCAACAGATGATGGCAATCATGTTGGAAAACAGAGAGAAATTAGACGGAATGGAGGAGGGAAATAAGAAATCATTTAAGCAGATTAATGAGGGTAATCAGAAGTTAGGGGAGAGGTTAAGCAGATTAGGGAGGAAAATAAACAGATTTCTCAGGATAACAAAAAAGTCGTAGAGAGATTAGATACAATTAGCGATGAAGTCAAAGAAATAAATGATAGGTTAGAAGGAAAAATCAAAAGTGTAGTAGTGGACTTAGAAAATTCTAAGAAAGAAATTCACAACAAAATTGCTGAAAATCAGAAGAAAGTTGAAGTAAAATTAGCTGAAAAAAATAAAGAATTGGAAAGTAAGTTAGTCCATGCATTTTCTTCAGACTTAGATGAGATTAATACTAAATTTCATGGTAGGGTTAAAGAACTAGAGCAGAAACAGGAGACAAATAAAACAGCAACTGAAAACTTAAAGATTGAGGTCTTAGACAAAGTAAAACAGGTAGAAGGGTCTTTATCTGAGAAGGTTATAAATATAGAAAAACAGGTAAACACATTGAATGCAAAAATTAATAGCAGTGAGAATGAACCTCAAAGTGTACGTAGCAGTAGTGACGTCAGGAGGAACAGCCTTGCAACATTTAATGTAAATAATACTGCAGTATTAGCAGCAAATGAATTGCCATGTGAACCACAAGGTCCTCCTAGCGTCAACACTGAGTCAGATGATACGGGAAGCAATATCGAATTAGGGTCCCACAATGTAATGCAACTAGGTATCAGGAATCCTATCCACTTGTCACAAATTTTGGGGCATGATTGGACAGCACCTCGGTACAATGATGACAACTCATCTAACCCACATCATTTTATAAACGAAATGGATACCTACTTTAAAATAAAAGCGGTACCGGACGATTATAAAATGCTGATTGTTCAGAAAAGTTTGGTCGGAAAGTGCAGAGATTGGTGTAACTTCGTGTCGCAAAGGGGGATAGGATATCCTGAATTTAAAAGGTTATTTATGGAACGATACTGGAGCGCCAGTCGCCAAAGTAAGGCCAGAGCTGAGTTGTATTCAGGTAAATATAATGAAAGTTCGAATATGACAATGTCTGAATATTTCGTCAGAATAATGAAAGTTGCCAGGTCATTAGACTTACAATTAGCTGAAAAAGATGTGCTTCAATTAGCCTTAAAACACTATAAGCCCGAGATATATAATAATTTAGTTGTCGCTAGGCCTAAAACTTGCGCCGAGGCACTAACATTATTAACTGAGTTTGAAGAGGTACATAGCCACGAGAGAACTCGTGATGTAAATAACAGGTTTGACAGTAGAAATGGGAGTGGCAACACAGGTGAAAATAGAGGTAGCCAGGCGAGCAATAGTGGGGCCCAGAATAATTATACTGGTAGGCCTAACCCTGGGAATCTGAATAATCAAACGCAGAGAGGATATAATGGTAGGAATGGCAGTAATCAGAATTATCAATTTCAAGGTAATAGACAAGATAGGCCTAATCAAGAAAGTGGTTACAGAAACCAAAACAATAATATGGGTCAAACTCAGCGAAATGATTATAACAGGGGAAGAAACCCACCACAGAATACGAGGGTAAATCACATAGCATTCTCAGAACCAGATCGGAGGAATTCAGATAACAATCAGCAACGAGGGGAAGTGAGAGAAGGCCGCTATATCGGTTACAATTCTAACGGGAATACGGTACAAGGCGATATGCGTGACAGAAATACTTCGCTTAACCCGGAAGCAAGTGAATATCACAATAACAATACAAGACAGTCAAATCAAACTGAAATAAATCAGGGAGATTTAAACTCCAGCGAGACGTACTAGAGAGTCGTAGTATGTCTGTTGTGGGGAACCAGTTTACCGATGGGAGGCTCAATGAAAAAAAGTAATTCACAAGAAATCAAAACAGAAAAAAGTAAGATTCTGAATCCGCCACAAATTGAAGCTAAAATAGGAAAATTAAAAGTTCAAGTAATGGTTGACAGTGGGGCAATGTTGAGTACATGCAGTTATAAATGTTACGAGGAATTAAAAATAAACAATGTAAAATTCCAAGAACTAAATGTCCCGCTATTATATTGCACGACAGCTGTAAGCCGAACTCGATATAAGATTGATAAACAAATTATGGTAAAACTGGAGATTGGAGATTGGTCCGCTGACATTTACACATTAGTTATCAGAAATTTAACTCACCCATTTATTCTTGGTTGTGATAGTTTAATTGAATATGAAGGAATATTAGATTTTGGGGAAAACTCCTTAAAAATAAATAATCAAGGAAACATAATTGAAGTTCCTTTGTTAACGAATGATCATAACGATTACGCAGAATGCTCTGAAAGTGAAAAGGCAATTCAAAATGAGGTTTTTATTATTGAAAATCTGAGTACAGATACAGGTTTTTATGATGATACTATCGTATCAAATCATGCTACTATTGATGTCGTAGGCGAGAAAAGCCCGGCGGAAAATTTTATAGACTCAGCGGAAAATACGCGTTTCTATAGCGAGGAGATTAATGAGTTTAATGACACTTTTATTGAAGAAGTGTATGATATTGGAGGGGATTGCAAAATAAACATGATTAGAGCTGACTTAAATAATCGAAGTAATTATGAGGAACTAGGGAACGAAAATTGTGTTCAAAAAGATGAAATTCTAGAGATATTAAAACAGAAGGTAAACAGTATCACAACTATCAATGAAAATCAGAAAGATCAATTATTTGAGGTGTTGTTAAGGAATAAAGATGTGTTTGACGAGACCCCGGGATTATGTACCGTTTGTGAACATAAAATCACCATGAATAACCCACCAGTTTTCAATCATAAGAATAGGCCTATGCTGCTGTCAATACGAGAAGAGGTAAATAGAGTACTCATAAAATTCATGAGCATGATAAGATACATAAGCATGGAAAAATATATGAACCAAGTTGGGAGAATATTAGCCGAAATTTCTAGATATTAAAGCTGTTTATATGAGTCGATCTGATAATGTTTCCGGAGGGAACTGGTTTCCACACAAAATATATTCTTAGATAATAATTAATTAATTCACATAGCAGATTTTAACACACTTAGAAGAGTTAAGTATGGTACTTATAACTTGTCTTTTATCCGACCTTATAATGAGAAATAGGTAAACAGGCAAAAACATTGTGGGTAGAAATGACATATTGCTTTCCGTGCTAAGTTCAAGAAAAAGTGGTATAAGGATTTGAATATAGTATGAATGTGACAAGAGTGGCATTGATATTATAATTCCGTGTGAGAAAATCTGTTGTGTTATCTAATTTTAAGAAGGACACTAGCAGAAACCCATAGCCGCTGTGATTTATTATTTTATCAAGGGTATCAAGTTAAAATGTGTGTTATCTAGTTTTAAAAAAGGACTCAATGCAAACAAATCCGCAGAGCTATATCTAGTTAGTAAGAGGGTAAATTTTATTTTGTGTATATTATGATGGTTAGGTAATACTCTCCGATGTGCAAAGTATGCTTGCATGGAATGTTGTTATTGAATCATAACATAACCGTAACACAGTGAGGTTCATTCACACAAGGTATCCAGTGAAGAAAGGACGGAGATAGAGAGAGTCGGTCAAGGCCACTACTCTGATGTTAGGAAGGATTTAAAAGGACAAGCTAGAGGTCATAGTACTGTAAGGAGCATTAATCTGTTTCTCTAGAAAAATGACAATTTTTCAAATCCTCACTTATTCCAGAGAAAAAGATTGGGCATATGGTATAAAATGGAGTCATCTCCATTAATCTCAATTGATATAAAATGATGAGAAATAGATTGATAGTAATTAAATACGGCAGATAATAACTTTTGAACTAACCAAGCAATATTATTATAAATTACATGATAAAAAGCAGGAAAAATTAACAAATAATATTACATAAATATGAAATTAATATCATCAATACTTTAGCTGATATTAATTATTTTATAGTAAAGAATAAAATACACTAGGACTCAATAGAAGTTAGCAGACGGAATACTCAGAATTATACAATGCAGCCGGAGTGAAATGTATAGCAACTCTGTGGGAGATTGGTGCCAGTTATTGTTAGAAATGTACTTGGCTATTCAGTCAAAATGTAGTAGAAAGGAAAGATTATGAGCTGAATAGGCACTTCACGAGAATGTACAGTGAATGTTGCAAGGTCCAGGAACTAGACAGAAATTCGGAGAATCAGCTGATGGGAGAAACAGAAACGCATCACTTCCAAGCTAAAAACCACGCTAATCGAAACAACCAATAGAATTTAAGTTTAGGATAGAAAAAACTGAATTTAGCTATAACAGTGCATATGATTGGTTTTGTGTAACTATGGTAAAGAGGGGAAATTGAGAGGAGGCTAAGATCATGGCTTTTACGAAACTACACTTGTGTACGAAGGACTCGAGGAGGCAGGTCATATTCCTGCATTTCTCCTCGAATTACACATAAGTCGTATTGACATTGTGGTCAATCCGACTGTATCTATATAAATAACTTCACTAAATTACCGAAGTGTAAATTCGATTATACATTTATTCTTGCAGTAAGAGCTTATTATAGCTACTTACTAAAATAAATTCAGTGAGTGTGCCAAGTAAGTACTGTTGTGATATTGACGTCATCATCATTACAAGATTACGTAGATACCGCGTGTCACTACTAGGAAGTATTTACGTACGAGTGTGAAGGCCAATATTAGACTCCCTTCAATATCCCATCAATAATATTAATAATCTTACGAAGTAACATTTATACATTTAAATTTGATTGGAATACTAAATAAACTGACAGTGTTTGATAAATATTTAATTATTGATAAACAGTAAATATAGAACCTCCACACCCAATTTTATGCCCCTGAGGTAAGATAGAGAAAATCGTAGCAACTCCGACTGAGCAACCCGAGGTTCCACCAGGCTGAAGAAGACAACATTCGCAGTGAGTACAATATTGTGGGGGTGGACCACAAACCGATTGCAGCATACTGGGAGAACTCATACACCGAGGGCTTGTAGTGTGAAGAACTGCATCAAGACCTATTACTAGGGCCTGTATTACTACCATAACAGTGAAAACCTAATCCCTGCGCCCAGAAGCTACGCAAGCTAGCATATTAAACCCCATGTATCCCTCAGTGATTCAGAGGTTTTTTGTTTGTTTGTTTGTTATTTATTTTATTTATTTTTATTATTATTATTTTTATATATTTTTTTTTGTTACTGGATGTGGGATTCGGGAGAAAAACACTACATTTTCTTGGGAATTCCAAGGAATTTTTCTACTGAAGATGAAACATTTCTTACTATTCTACCACGTCACAAATGTGTCATGTACCACATTCCGAACTAAAAATTTAGTACGAACTGAAAATAAATGCTAGAATTTATAACAAAAAGTAACTTATTTTGAACTTTAGAGGAAAAACAAGCAAAAAGGCAATATTAGGCTCTAACGTAAAAATAGGCTGTTTTAGGTCCTATAAAAGTATCAGTTTTAGGCTTAGTCACTTATGAAACATGCATATACAAGTTTTCGTCTATATATCACTTAAGGATTAAAATAGGTTTTTATCTAAAATCCGAAGTCTATTTATAACATACACGGATTTTTTCTCAAAGGTTTATGTAATAACGCTTTGTAAATTGTAAGCGTAGAATCTGTTTTAAACTGTCCTCCTGTGGGAGAAAAAAAAATTACCTGATAACAGTGTCCTATGCAGGAAATGAAAATAATAATTCGCAGCAATTCACACCAAATTTGTATATCAAAGAGAGGTTATTATAATATGCACATAATACAAAATGAGTCCAGTTGCCGTAACAACCATAGCTAACAGTATTTCCTTGTTTTGCATAATATTATATCGGCGTATCGGGTTCGGGTTGGCAGCCCTGCTAACAGGTGGCGCATCAGACACAGGTTACAATGCGTGCATACATCTTCCTTCCTGCCCCCCCCCCCCCCCCCCCAGCTTGTTAAGAATAAGACTCGACTTCCCGCCCGGGGGCGCTTCGCTATCTCCTGCTTTTCTTTCTTACGTCTTCCTTCTGCTTTTCTCACAGCCTTTGCTTCTGATATTTTTCTGAACTTCGACTGTTCTTTATTTTGATAAGCTTATTTCTTCTCCTACTTCTTCCATTATCATCTTGGGGCTAGGATTTTGATGGCCTATAAACAGAGATACGTGAAATTCGCGAGACGCGATAACTAGAATTGATCTGATTTCGACAAATGTTTGCAAACTTTTCTTTTACCACCGTCCGTAACCCCGTACTTTTGAATCGCGAATAGGAATTACGGTCAATATATCTAGCACTAGTTGAATCGTTAATCCAATACGGAATTATTGGCTGGGGTAGCGTTTCTAAGACCATTTGTACAAAATTAATTTTACTTCAAAAGAGAATAATAAAAATTTGTTTAAATAAACCTATTGATTACCCATCAAAACTATTATATGTTGAATTCAACGTTATGAAAATCGAACAGCTTTATAAGTTAAAATTATTAATATATTACCATAGAAACAGATCTAAATTTATTTCCTACAGTCATTGTCGAAATACAAGAAGAAACCCCATCATTCGTTTCGCTGAATCAAAATGTAAGACGACCAAGGGGTAATTACATGGTCAAAACTATGGTTTGAAATTGTATAAAAATTTATTGCCGAGTACCCTGAATATGTAAATTACAATCTTAAACATTTAAAGAGGAAAATAAAACAAATTATTAGATAATATTAATAGCACACTTTAATTTTGTTTGGTCTTTCAATGTTTCAGTCCAATTTATTATATTTTTTGTTGCAAATGCTATTTTTACCACTGGTTAAGGCTAATAATTATTTTTATTTACATGTACTCATAAATTTAGAATTTTTCGAGTATAGTATACTGTGCAGTGTTATGTAATTATATTTATATTAATCTACTATAACCCCTAAACACGAGCGATGCTCATATAGGGGCATGTTTGGTTTCATTTGTTTTTAATTGTATTAACTATTTATGTGAAAATAATATTAATAAAAAAAAATTAGTCAAATTAAAAAATATTTTTTTTTTTCTAAAAGGCTGACTTTAACATAAAAAGCAGCTATATTTCTGTGTTACCATAAAATATGAAATTTCATTAAAATCCTAGCCCACGCTATGGATCAGCAACAAAATAAATAACAAAGAAGGACGAGAAGGGTGGAGTCTTCATATTTGGAAAATGAAGAATAGAAGAGGTAGCATTAGTAAAGGATGAAACTACGCAATAATGAAAATGATGCCTTTCACAATGCATTCATTATAATGAAGAGAAACAAATTACTGGCGAGAAGCCTTAGTAGACAAGAGAATACGAAAACTGAATAAATTAATAGCATATTAAAATCTGCAGTTCAATTGATACCACTTTTAAAAAGATGTTAGGAATACCTTTATTTATTGTAAGGAAAAATGGAAGCAGAAGCATAGGAGCCGTAAAAGGGCATGAGATTTGACCGTCATTATTAAAGAAAATGTTGAAAAAGAAAGAAAATCAAGAAATGAGACTTGGGTTATTGGTTGATTTTGTTTATTACACAGCCATTTCATAAAATATGGGAATTTTTCCCTCAAAGAGAGGAGTTATAAAATTATTGTAATTGGGTGGTCAAAAATAAGTTTAAAACCTCAAATTCTCTGAATTTTAAAGACTTGGGTGTATTTGAAGTGGTTTCATGTGTAAAATCTGTCGATTTACTTATTTATAGCGTTGAGTTACTTCTTTTTGCTATTTTTAGCATGATTTTAACACTCTTTAATACCAAGTAGTCAAGAGTAATCAGCTATGTCCATTTCCATTTGAGAAAATATACATCTTAAGGTACAATTTGGTATAAGATTAACTTCAAAAAATATATGTGGTTAATTACAATGTAAAATAACAAACAAGGGAATTTTTGTCCCACCCGTAACGTCCCACCCGTAACAGTGATAGTTTTCTTAAATTATTATTGATGAGTTAAATAAATGTTCTGACAACGTGGAAACAGTTTATAATTTGTATTTAATCCATCATACCTTCATTAATAACAACATTAAGACCCTAACAGTAATAGCAGAACAGAAAATGAGCTTTTGTTTTGCATCATTAAAATCAGTGTCCAAATTATGTCCCACCCGTAACAGATTTTGAAAAACAAATTTAAAATATTTAAAATAAATTTTTAATAATGCTTTGCATGTAGAACGAAGGAGAAGCCATAGAACATTTTACAGAATGTGCAGAACCAATTCTAGTTTATTATTTATGATATGTAATAAACAAAAATAGTTGTTATAATTTGCTAGAATGTCCCACCCGTAATTATGAAATGGCTGTACAGTAGTAATCTCATGTTAAGGTGTCCCTCTGGGAGAACAGAGATGTAGCGGGGAGACATTCTTTAATAAACTTCATTTTTGTCCAATGTCCAATTTAGTCAAGATTTTATGTAAGTTTGTCCACCTTATACCCTCAATATAGCCTAGGATATCCGGGGAATGTTGCCAATAACATTTACAATATAGGGCGTAATCTTTATACAGTATTCACACTGTAACTTACAGGGTAATATAAAGATTACGTCATACGAGTTGTAAATGTTACTGGAAACATTACCTGGATATCCTAGGCTATAATATTGGAAGGGTATAAGGTGGACAAACTTACATAAAATCTACACTCTTTAAGTTCTAAATGAACGGCTGGCTGGTTAAAATTCCAGTTGGCAGTCGGTAATAGTAATAATAATTTAATAGTAATAATAATAATAATAATAATAATAATAATAATAATAATAATAATTTAATAATAATAACAGTATTTTAAGGGGTACGCCGTAGCGTAGTGGTTGAGGCGCTGCGCTACAAACCGGAAGGTCGCGGGTTCGATCCCCGATGAGGTCGTTGGAATTTTTCAATTAGCCTAATCCTTCTGGTGGCACTATGGCCCTGGGGTCGACTCAGCCTCTAACAGAAATGAGTACCAGGAGCACTCCTGGGGGTAAAGGCGGCCGGTGCGTAGGGCTGACAACCTTACCACCTTCATGTGCCGATGTCTAAAAATCTGGGAGCCTCAACCTCCTGGAACCCTCTGGGCCTCCATGGCCTGTAATAGGGAACACTTTAACTTTTACTTTAACAGTATTTTACAAAACATGAAAGCCTGTTTATTATAAAGAGAATTGTCCACCTGATCACAAAAAACATTTACAAGTCAGCTCTATCAGCTCCATAACATTATTGAAGAATATGTAACAGTATGTATGGAAATTGTATACATGAGTGCTATGTAAGAATTCAATTAATTTTACACTATTGTAGAATGAAGGGCTAAGTAAACATTGCATACATTGAACTTTTGGTTAAATTTATTTTGTGGTCAGGTGGACAATTCTTTTTATAATAAACATTTACCACAAACGGGAAAAAAATGAAATTTATCAATGAAAGACTGTCTCACTCCATCGCCTGAGGCGTCTTAGAAAAATGTTGGCCCCTTCTAATGAAGATCGCTCATTGTTTGCTAATCCAAGATTCAGTGTACTCTATTTAGAGATTCAACTTTCTTCTGATGTGACGCCAAGAATTCAAGGGGATTTGATATTTTTGCAGGAACATGCAATATTTTGCAGTGTATCAGCCATAAATCTATTTGGTTTTAATGAGAAATAACACCGGAATTGTATGCTTAGTGAAATAACGCGGAAATTAAGCGATCGGCTTCCTCTCTCACTTTGTAAAAGTAAACTTGTAGAATATTACTCAAACCTCTGGAACCAGTTATACATATCCTCGCCCAAAGCTTCCCATACAAAACTCTTCTTCCCCACAGTACATACCAGGCAGCAAACCAACATCAACCCGACATTTATACTCACACAGTTCCATGCCAACCATGACAAGTTCCTCTATCCTCTGCACAAAATTGGGAAAGCCGAATCACCAAAATACCCAACAAAAGGCCTACTTATCTCAAAATCACCAACACGATTTTGTGGAAAGCCAGGAACATCACAAAGAACATTGAATTACCGAGCGAGGTGGCCGAGATGGTAACGTCTTGGACTCGCATTCGGGAGGTCTTAGGTCCAAATCCGGGGGCCGGCCAATTTGACATGAGGTTTTTTCATGATTTCCTCAGTCCCAAAGGCAAATGCATAATTGGATATTTACATACCATGAATCATCCTCAACATTTCATCCTGTATCATATCCATTTACATTAATATCAGTTGAAATTTATTTCATTAAATATACAGACAATAGAAACAACGGACAAGCAATAGTTCCATGGCCTACCCTGCTGTACAAACACGAATTCCGAACTCCTGATATAGCCTCGAAGCTAAAAGGAGTATAAACACAGCTAAAATAAATAAATAAAAACCTTGAATTTTATACTTACCGGTAGGCCTACAATATTATAGACACTAACAGATTGACTGTGAACAATTATAATTTTAAAAATTGTTAATTTCTTACTGTTTTAAATATCCTGTGATATACCCTGGTGGTAAAACATAGGTTGTGCAAATAAAATATAATAACAATAACAACAATAATAATAATAAATAAAGCGTTAATTTCACATTTTTATTGTCGCTAAAATAGGATCCCTAAATATAATTTGTATCTTCCGCATTCTCGGAACGAAAAACCACACCTCGACGCATACTGTACAGTGTATTTCATCTCTACAAGGACAAACCCGTATACAAGCAGGTGTGTGGCTTTTTCTCACCTGACTGATCCAGCGGGCGATCTCGTGTGCAGCGATAGCTTTCAATTGACTCGCGTGGGGATCACCCACGTTTATTACAGACATCGCTGAAGTCATGTACTCTAATACAGAGTAGGAATGCGTGTGGAATCACAGAGTGGAAAACACACCGGTCAAAATCGCGTCAAATGCGTGGTCTCGGGCAAATTATACTTAAGTCCGCAGTCCAAGCGTGACTTAGCCACGGATTCCTGCACACAAGAAGTGTTCATTTCATAACCGTGAGAAAATATCATTAATATGTGATGTTACACATCAGCCTACTCTACTCTTAATTGTCATATTCCTCTACTTTAAGGGAAAGCGGAATAGCCTATCTAGGCTAACGTATCTTTAATAAATTTCATTGTCCAATGAGGGTTGTAAATTTAGTAACTTAATAAAATGTACACCTTATACCCTCAATTATATAAGGAAACCCACAGTTTTGTCATAAAATTTATTGTTAGAATTAAGATGTTAAAACAGCTCTTTGGCTTAAAAGCATTAAAATATTAATTCTCAAATAGAAATAAATAAATAAATAAAAATATTTGAGAATCGTCAAAAATAAAATGTCTTATTACTGATACACTAAATAATTGTCAGATGTTCACTGCAATATACTTAAACTGGTGCTTGCAGTAGTGTCCTGTTGAATACGACTGTTGTTTGCAGTCGAGTCTTGCTGAATAAAAATTTTTTTGTTGATGAATACAGGATGTTGAAGAATTTCATGTGTTGGAGCCTTCTACACGTTGAATAATTGTTGATGGATTTTCTTTACTGATGTTTCGTTTGTAGATCATATATTAAAGAATTTTGACAAAACTTAGGGTTCTCTTCAATTTTACGGGATGCATTTCGACTTATTGGCAAGTCATCTTCAGCCTACAAATAGAAATATCCTCCTTGCATTTACATATTTCTATTTCTATTTGTAGTTTTATATATTGTCTCTTTTGGACATTACATGGAACTGGTATTTGAACCTAGAACTTTTGACTATCCGTGCCACTGCTCTACCAACTGAGCTAAGCCAGAGTTCGCTTCACAACGCCAGATGGAACCTCTCTCCTATGACTGACTTCCCTTAATGGTATACCTCACTGACAGACAAGGTATGTCATAGCAGTCTTTGAGGCACACCAATTAGTGATTTTTGTGACCGGATGGATATCCGTTTCGAATGTTAAGTGTACAATAACAGTGGAAGCCCAATCACAAAAATCACTAATTAGTGTGCATCACAATACTGCATATGACATAATTTGTCTGTCAGTGAGGTAGAACATTATGCCGGTTGTCGACCAAGAGCTAAGCTAAGTTAGTTTAGAGTAGCTCACATACAGTACGGGATTTCATATGTAGGCCTAGTTGTGCCGACAAAACTACAGATGAAATCCGGCACAACTATATATGAAATCCCTCACTGTCTGTGAGCTAAGCTAAGCTAAGTAGCTTAGCTCTTGGTCGACAACCGGCATTAAGGGCAGTCAGCCATAGGAGAGACGTTCCATCTGGCGCTGTGAAGTGAACTCTGGCTTAGCTCAGTTGGTAGACTAGAGCATTGGCACTGATAGCCAAAGGTACTGGGTTCAAATCCCAGTTTCAGAGGAATTTTTCTCCCATAATAATCTCATTCTTAGGCATTTGATGTTTTTACAGTATGACTATACATATCCCGACTATACATGTCAGTTCTGAACAATGATTTTTCATAAATGTACTTATTTATTGAAATATGATTTTTTCTTTATAACCAATTTTTAAGTACCATATGACCCATAAATAAGTTCACAGATAACCAATGAAATAAACGTGTGTAAAAATGTGTATGTAGAATTAAGACACTTAATAAACAAATCCTGAAAATTTTGAATCCGTAGGTTAAGTAGAACCTGAGAAAGGTAGCCTACATTTTATAAAGAAAAAGTAAACTTTCGGGAAACGAGCTTCAAAGTTAAAACATCCCTGAACCTTTTCATAAAACATTGAAGAAAAATCTCAATTTTAACCAAAGACCAGTTGAGCTTGAAAGTTAAAACATCTCTGGTCTATAGTCTGGACTTTCTCAGAAAAAAATACCAGTACAATAAAGTAAAATTATGTACGGTAGGCCTACATCATTTATAGAAGAAAGTTCAGAGTCCAAAAACCAATTATGTTTCCCTTTAACCTTTAAAATCATAATGTGTCCTAAGGAGTACAGTAGTTTGTGTTAAATATGTAATTAAGGGATGGAAAATGAAAGTAAAAAAAAATTACAGAACAGGGTACAAGAAATAAACTATGAGCCCATCGTTGTGTTGACTGTTTTCTTAGCAGTCCGGCAAGGATTTATAATTTGCGTGGGAAATTCAGTCTGCGGAAATGATACTTAATCATAGTTCTGCATCGTTTGCGAATGTGTAATTATCCTTGGTAATTATCGAAATATTGTACTGTCATTTGAACACTGGCGTAAGAATAAGTCATCGACTTTTCAATGACGATATTTCGATAAGACTATCTATGCAGTGTCAGGGGGAAAAAAAAAGAAAAAGAATTACTGTAGCCCACAGTAAAGGCATGGGTGAATGGGGGCAGCTTCTAAGCGTCAAAGGTGACTTACCTATTAAATAGCTACTTCTATTTATTTTCTTTCTTTCATACGCATTATAAAAGTTATATTCTTTTTTATTATTAACTTATTATTAATTATTATTATTATTATTATTATTATTATTATTATTATTATGTCTTCTGCATATTGGCAGATTCTCGTCTGCAACTCCATCTCCAGCTATCTATGGCTTCTTCTTTTAGTAACCTCTATTTTCTTTTCTCCTTCAAATTTTGTATCGGCGAAAGAGAAAGCCAAGGATAGGAAGAGATGGAGAGCGAAATTAGTAAACTAACTCCAATGATCTGTCCATGGGCAGAACATTTAACAACAACAACAATAATAATAATAATAATAATAATAATAATAATAATAATAATAATAATCCATGCTCCGTATATATATGTATAGGTTGCTGAAAGAGGATACGGCCTCCGGATATGGAGAGTAGCTGCGAATATACGAAATAAGCAGGCGCGAACAGACGACATGAGGTGGTCCTCCAGTTTGAAATAAAAATTATTGTTAAGTAATGCTTGCTTGATTTATGGATCCAGCACAACTTGGAAGACTAAGACATAGGTGGGAGGACAATATTAGGATATATTTAAGGGAAGTAGGTTTTGCGAGGAATGGTTGGATGGAGATAGCACAGAATAGGGTTGAATGGCGGGTTCAGGTAAGTGCGGCAATGAACCTCCGGGTCCCACAAAATATATTCCTTTAACTTGCTTAGGAATTGTCTATTGCCATTACGTAAGTAAGTAAGTAATATTTTTTAAAAGGAATATTCCACAATACAATGGTTTTCCTTCATCCCACAACAATCTTTTGCCTCCATAAGTCCCTGTCCATAGCATCTTCTTCACTTAATCCTTTTCTCGCCATACTCCTTTTCACCCCATCCATCCAGCACTCTTTGGGCTTCCCTCTTCTTCTTTTTCCTTCTACTTTCCAATCCAACATTTTCTTGGGTATTCTATCCTCTGTCATTCTGAGTACATGTCCATACCATTTCAAGCGTCTTTCTTCTACAGTTTCAAAAATATTATTTTCAACTTTCTTTATTTCCCTTATTCTATTATTCCGAATTTTTTCTTTCCTGGATTTTCTTGCTGAACGCCTCCAAAAATCCATTTCTAATACCATTAATTTGTTTGCTTGTTGTAAGTAAGTAAGTAATAATAATAATAATAATAATAATAATGTGTTAACATTGTCAGAGTTTTACAAGAAAACAAGCATGTTATTCATGTTAACAAGAACATACATGGTGACAACTGCAAATTGTAGACGTGTTTAATACAGGAAGCATCGTCTGGTTATCTTACATCGTCCTTCATGCATAGTGGAAATGTAAAGTAGGCTGTGGTATGCTAATGAAAGACCAAAGTGTTCCAATTAGAATGATTCGTAAAATTATAAGTTTCAGTTAGATCTGACCGCTTTGACTTTCATAAAGTTATTGTTTGTATACTGTACTGAACACGAAGGTGGTCAGAAGACCATCGCCAGCAATTGGTATTGTATTCTCTCTCTACATGTTCATGTATCAGTGTGGTTTCTTAGTATCACTCATGTATGGCGATAGCCTTTAGCGATTACGAGCATCGACATGAATTGTGGACCTAGTGTTCTAACCAAGTCTATCAAACTGATGCCAGGTTTCTATAAACTCGTGAAATACCTATGGGTAAATTATCCATGGGCAAATTAGTTCCTAATCACCTACAATGATTTAATGAGCAAGGTCTTGGAGTTGTACAATTAATTTAATTCAGAAGGCTTTGATCTCATTGTTTAATTTATTATTGATTCTATGAGAGGTTAAATTTTATCCAGCCATCCATGAAAGGACAAATTAACCCGACGATTTACCCTTGGATAGATCTAGCCCGAGTTTGTACGAACATTTTTTCTGACATTTTCATATTTACCCAGAGGACATTTATCTAGAAACTCGCCACAAGTATATGTGATTGTTACCTTTAAATCATTTGAGTCTGTAAAAGTTATTCTTGTGTAAATTCTGTCCATTGGATAACTTACCCATAGGTATTTCGCGAGTTTTTAGAAACCGGGCATTAGACAAAAAGGCTTAAACATGACTCGATTGTTTAATCACTTTCAACATACGAGGGTGGATCAAAAAGTGACGCACAATTTTTTTTAATGTTTTTTTTTTAATTTATTTTACGAAAAGTTTAATAGGTACAATTACAAACAAATGCACACATGAAGGGACATCGTTTGTCTATTTTTCTATATAATCGCAAAGTTTCTCAACACATTTCTCCCATCGTGATACCAGTTTCAAATTACCCTGTTCATAGAAGTCCGTTCGGTTGGAGTATAGCCATCTGCAGATTGCTATGTTCACTTCTGCATACATTAAAACACTGGTAACGTTTGGCCGTGCCCTTCGTGACAAACGCTGTAACATTCATGCTGATGGTGTCAAACTTCTTCACGTCCATGCTCGCCCCCTTTCCATGTTGCTGCAGCTGATCGTCAGAAAATCAACAAATTTGGTTGGGAGGTGCTTCTGGTCACTATAGTCACGAGAGTACCGACAATTGCAAAAACGTTTTGCCAGGTTGTAGAACACTAGCAGGTGCCCGCGGCTTCGCCCACGATAATTAATTGAAAAATTAAAAATTAAGAGTATAATAATTATTAAAGCATTATATTTATTAACACTTGCACTTTCATAATTAATGAAACAGCTAAAATTCCGGCTTCAGAGTACATTCCCCTGGGAAAACAATCTCAGATTCGATTATGCAGTTCCAAAGGAACCTGTGAACACATAATACGTATTGTTTCTCAACTCTTTGTTGACAGATGAATATGATGTGAATGTTATTTGACCAATTCAGTGTAATTTTCAGAAATGATATAATGTTTCAAGGGGAGGAATGGTTTGTTTGGATTTTTATTATCAGCGATATTTCAAGAGTTAAACCATCAATATTTTATAGCTGGTGCCCGCGGTTTCACCCGCCATTATTAATTGACTCCAGGATTTTTAAGAAATTTACACTGGTTGTTTATTAAAAATGTTTGTGGTTCAGAGCTATGAAAATTGTAAGTAAAAATAAAATTATAATATTTGTTCATTGTGTTCATTCCACTTAGGCCTTATATAATAAAGAAACGGTTTTCCTAATTTTCTACTCTTCAGGAAAGTTTAGACTGCGAGAGACGAACATCGCCGAGTATACCCGATGTTTCACGAAGCGGGCAAGCGAGTGAGCACGCTATTTAGGGCCGTTGAATTGTATAAGAGTAGATTCATAATAAAAATTCACTGTTAACATAAGAACACTCAACTTTACGCATACTTAGCACAGCATTCACGCATTCCCAACGAAAACGTAAACATTTGCAGTTAAGTAGCCAGTGACAAACGATAATGTGATCAGCTCATTAAAATGCCTGTCGCAAACGAAGAAACCAAAAGAACGAATTAGCAGGCCGAGTGAAGCCGAATGTAACCGAGTGAAGTCGAATGTAGCCGAGTGCCTGCGTCTTAGTTCTGATTGGCTGGTTCGTTACGTTTCGCATAAACGTTGACACAGAAGCTAATGGGCCATTCAGATAGAAAATTAACCGTAAACGTAAGAACGTAAACTTAAACGCAAACTTTAGCACGGCATTGAGCATTCGCAATGAAAACTTAAACGTAGATAACAACCAATCACAAACGAGAACGTGAACGGCTGATAAAATGGCTGCCAGCAGACGAAAATACTTTCATGTTTCTATTAAACATGTGTAGGCCATTAAAAATTGAAATTATACAAGCGTATGCAGACATATAAAAATTAACAGAATATTATATGGCCTGTATCTAATACTGTAGTTCATTTCTTGGGGAACTAATGTTAATATATTTTCCTTCAATGCCGCATCTTTATATAATGGATGTCATTTATCCCGTGTTTGCAAAGTTCTACGTTACGTTTAATTTTACGTTTATGTTTCACGTTTACGTGATGCATCGTGAATGGTCACATTGAAAAACATGGTCCCAAACTTTTAGTTTACGTTACGTTTACGGTTAATTTTCTATCTGAATGCAGGGGCGTATTTAGCTACTTAAGCGCCCCTAGGCAGAGATAAATATTTTCGCCTTCTTATTTCCACATGAATGTACAAAGTAACCTATAATAAGCAATATTGTAACTGAAATAGTAGGCTAATAATAATAGTAGGCCTAATAATAATAATATATAATAATAAATAAATAAACAGGTGCGTATTGTTGTCAATGTTATTCATTTCTATTTCATTGTGCGTTACATTAGTACTATTTTGAAAATTTATGAATAAAATGTTTAATACATTAATTAAAAAAAACAGAAACAGCTTAAAAGCCGCCCCTTCAAATCTGCCGCCCTAGGCAGCTGCCTATCCTGCCTAGGCTTAAATACGGCACTGTCTGAATGGCCCATTAGAGTTTGTAAGGTTTTCATTTAAGTTTAATTTTACGTGATCCATTGTGAACAGTTCCATAGAGAAACATGACCACAAACTTATCGTTTTAATTTGCATTTACAGTTAATTTGCATTGTGAATGGACTTTACTTAAGTTGTTATGAAACAAACTATTCATTTAGTGTGTTTGTCATTGCGCTACAACGGATGGGACTTAAAATAGCGCCTTCACTGGTTTAGAGATGCATTGAGGTGAGGAGCACCGGCAGATAATTGAGGAAGGAGAATTAATAGGGAATACTTTTGACGTAACCTTCCTCCACCATTACAGAGTCTAGATCGCGATATCAAAGAGAGAGGAAGACTGTCGGATACGTGCAGGAAGACAGTCTCTAGCTCAATACCGAGATTCCAGCGCATTATATGCTAACGACGTGGCGAAAATCTCAAAATATATTTCAAGTATTCATCAAGATATCTCAAAGGGAATCCACTCCAAGATGGAACTCCAGAACCCAATGTACCTTCTAGCACACAAACATGTAATTCTAATAGATATATGCATATATGCATTCATGAACCACAGATTATTGTCTCTGTTGTACATTACATAATAATATTCTAGAAGACAATATCCTCTGACACTGGGATTTGAACTTAGGACCTTTGGCTATCCGTGCCAATGCTGTACCAACTGAGCCAAGGCAGAGTTCACTTCACAGCGCCAGATGGAACCTCTCTCCTATGACTGATTGCCCAAAATGATCTACCTCACTGACAGACAAGTTATGTCATATGCAGTACTGTGAGGCACATTAATTAGTGATTTTTGTGACCGCGCTTCCACTGTTATTGTACAGTAATATTGTTAATTTTTCATATAATTCTAATTTAAACTTATGCGGAAAATATAGTAAAGAATTAGCGGGGAAGGACTTACAATGGCTTTATATAAATATTTCTGCAGATTCCTCTGACATCGGGAACTGAACCCGGGACCTTCTAGCCAGAGTCTCTGTCTGTATCTGGTACCCTATGATCCCCAGGTGGGGCGAAGGGACCTCCAATGGACGTTTCATTACCTATACTAATTTTGATATGCTTATTTTCCGAGAGAGGGTAGAGGGACAGGTGGTAAGCTCTAGCCAGAGTGGGACACTATTATTGTCTTTAGGCTTATATGTTGACTTGTAGCCTATTAATTTTAACATGTATTCGGTTTTAGTGATTATGATGAAATTAAAATAGCGGCGGCGAGCCATCGTATGTAGGGTGCAAAATAGTTAAAAAACAAATGGTGGGTTGAGGAAAGTCCGTACTACAAGAAGTGGAGAGTAGCCAACCTGCCACAATGCAGAAGATCTGGTGGACATTCCACTAATTCAGCTTTATTTATACTTCTTTGAAGTTTAGGAGTTTAGGTTCTGTGTGTAGCCTATACTAGTAGGCCATGCAACTATTGATGCTCAACTATTTTCTATTGTTGGTGTGTTTTATGGCGGCAGTGAATTCCAACTGATATTAATTTCAGTGAATATAATACAGGATGAAATTATATCCAATTCGGAATTTGTCTTTACTCGCTCGGTTCTAAAAGTATTGTTTCTCTTATTTTCGTAGAAATACACACAGATTTAATGAATAATACATTTATTTCCAGTAATATAATACTGTATCTATTCTTTGTTAATGAAAGGAACCTCCTCCCGGAAATTTTGGTGGGGAAGAATTTTTTTAGACAAAATGTCGGTGGGTGGGGAAAACCCCCCATTCCCAGGGATTTCGCATCCTGATTAAAAGTATATATCCAATCCAGCATTTTGTCTTTGCGACTGGGGATGCCATGAAAAATACTTAGTCAAATTGGCGAGCAACGGGGTTTAAATCCTTGACCTCCAGAATGCATGACCTAAATGCTATCGTCTCGGCCACCTCTTTACACACACACACACACACACACATATATATATGTATATATGTATATATATGTATATATGTATATATGTATATATGTATATAATAGGCCCTATACATTAAAATGGTTGTTTTAAACAAAATGAACAATTTAAACTTTTTTTTAAACAAACAACATTGTTGTAAACATAAAAAAGTTTTTAAAAAACACGTTTAAAACAACCAACATTGTTGTTCACATAAAAAACGTTTTAAACAAAAAAAAGTTTTTTTTTTGTTCTTTTAAAAAAACATGTTTTTTTCCAACCCTGATATGTTGTGATATAAAGGTAAATTTTCTCAGTAGGCAGGAAGGGATTCACACATGGGCGTCCGCAGAAATTTTGTCAAGGGGGGGGGGGGCAAATGAATAAATTGCTGCCACCACCAACGTTGCTATGCTACCGCAACCACTTTATTATTATTAGTTTTTGTATTACTATTATTATTATCTTCAGCATTCTCATCCACATCTTCCACATACTTGATTTACTGTAGGTGGAAATATGACTATGGATACAAACAAAAAGATCTGATTTAGTACACTCACATGACTTCTTCTATCCCTTACAATTTCATATGTACTAAATCTCTCTCTATATAAAAGGCATTGTCCTGACTGACTGACTGACAGGAATCAACGTAGAGCCTAAACTATAACAGGTAGAGACTTGGAATTTTGACAGTACCTTCGTTTCATAATGTAGGTGCTCACTAAGAAAGGAATTTGCAAAATTTTGATTTTAAATGCCAAAAATTTAATGTTTTTGAGAATACTTAATCCCTTTTTACACAGAATTATAAAATCCAAATCACAGAACATATTGTTGCTAATGCTATCAGATGGGTTTGGGAAAAAAAAGAAATGCAAGTTTGACAAATAACAGAAGGTATCAATATAATTTTATTCATGTTATAAATAAATATTAAAGAATGTAATCCACGAAAATAATGCAGTCACATAACTTTTCTCTACCCTGGACATAAAGAAAACAATACGAGGTATGGTAATATGGTATATTATTATATCGCAGGTATTTGGAGAGAGAAGTATGAAAGTGATATTGCTTTCTGTTTAATTTCATCCCCAAAACAGTTGGGCCTTTTAAGCTAGTATTCATATAAAATGCGATACTTCCGATGCCTTACCTGCATTACAGTAAAATGTTGATTAGAATTAATTTTAAGTTTAGTGGAAGTAATCATTCCTACATGTTCATATCTAAGGTATAATATAGTCAACTGTGTGGTCAACTCGTTTTTGCCAAAACAACTCCAATTAAAGAATGTGGAAATTTAAGCCTCCCTTCATATTAGTTGCTTATAGTCATTTACTTTAGAGATTTATGTGTAAACAATATTTCCAGAGGGGGGGAAATGGCCCTACCCTGCTCCCCCTTCCGGACGGCTATGGATTCACGGAATATTTGTTTTGATGTTCAAATCGTTTGAGAATCACTGAAACAGGACATGCCACACTTATTGTAACTATAGCAACAGATAATAACGTAATGAGAATATCTACCTAAATGATCACAGGACCTCCCACATACTGCCAATAATCCTGTAATTCCACAGATCTCTGCTATTTCATGCTACTTGACCTAACAGCCAACTTCCATGAAAACCACGCATTACGCGTTCGCTGCTGTCTTATGAGTGGCATGGCACTAACAAAGCTAGGCCTATATTGCGAAAATCATATTAAATTTAAACCCTCTCTTGTATAGTTTACTATTTACAGCATATCTGGTAATGCTAACTACAAGAATACAGCCAAAACATAGCATGTTTACGATCTTGTACCTGTAAACCGTGCGACTATGAAATTGGTGTGCATGTATTTTTATTGCCGTTATGTTATGTCTTCCGTGTTAATTTTAATTGATATTCAGTAATACTATTAAAAAAAATCAGGTAAACTGATGTAACCAAGTGCCAGAATGCTTTTTTTCAATTCCAGTATAATAGTCTTAAACGGGGACAAGAAGAACCTAAAGTTACCTGACATTTGTCTCATGGTGAAGAAAAACCCCCACCTAGGTAACTTGTCCCGACGATGATTCGAACCCGGGACCGCTGCTACAGAAGAGCAAACGCATCCCCTGCGCCATAGCGGTGGACATTTAACATACATTCCATGGTAAATTTGGGGGAAATTCAAATATAAGTCGCCCCTTAAGCTCCGGCCATTCGATATTCACATTTGCACGGACTGTGTGATGTAATTTGTTTCTGAGCGAAGAAGTCACCAATTGTCCTTGTATATTGTCGCAAGTGCCTTATATCCACCTCTACATTTAGTCTAAATAATGCATAACACTAACCACATAGTTAAGTGTGCGAAGCGGAGGCGGTAGCCGTAGCGAAGCCCCCTTGCATTTTCAAATAATGTACGATACACTGTTTGTAGGTTTCGAAAATGTGGCATATTATATCTCCCGCGAGGTTTGCCAGTCTGTCACCTCTCGTCTAGAGGTGTGACGTCATATCTCCAACGTCCAATCACGAGTTTCTTCATAATACGAGGACAGAAGAATTCGCTAGATTGTGGTATAAAAGAAACTGCATCGGCGAGGGTGGGTTGGCTGGAACCGGTTCATCCCAAGGTGCGACTTATATTTGAATTTTCCCCAAATTTGTACCTCTAAAGCAAGCAGTGACATAACAAATTTACAAACACCTGACTGCATTGTAGTCAACTAGGAGGTGCCCGTGGCTTCGCCACGATAATTCTTTTAAAAATTAAAAATTAAGAGTATAATAATTATTAAAGCATTATATTTACTAACACTTGCACGCGAATCATTCATAAACTAAGCCATTAATAATTAATGAAACAGCTAAAATTCCTGCTTTAAAGTACATTCCACGACATGAAAGCGCCCCCTGGGAAAACTATCAGAATCGATTATGCAGTTCCAAAGAACCTGTGAACACATAATACGTATTGTTTCTCAGCTGTTTATTGACATGAATATGATGTGAATTATATTTTATCAATTCAGTGTAATTTTCAAAAATTATATAATGTTTCAAGGGAAGGAATGGTTTGTTTGGATATTTCAAGAGATAAAACCATCAATATTTTACAGCTGTTGCCCCCGGCTTCGCCCGCCATTATTCATTGACTCCAAGATTTTTAAGAAAATTACACTGGTAGATTATTAAAAATGTTTGTGGTTCAGAGCTATGAAAATTGTAAGTAAAAATAAAATTAGACTATTTGTTCATTGTGTTCATTTCACTTAGGCCTTATATAATAAAGAAACGGTTTTCCTTCCTAATTTTGTAGTCGTCATGAAAGTTTAGACTGCGAGAGACGAACATCGCCGAGTATACACGATGTCTCACGAAGCGGGCGAGCAAGCACGCTATTCAGGGCCGTGGAATTGTATAAGAGTAGATGCCCTCTCTATTAAAATCCTTCTGAGGCCATGGTTTCTACACTCATTTGTCCAGATTTGACTATTTCCGTGTTTAGTAGTGGTTTTAGCAACGGATTCTTCATTAGACCTATTTTAAAGAAGTTTACACGTTTAAGCATTGTCATTCTTCGCACAATAAACGTGTTCACAGAAAGAATATGCAATATACCTGGAAGCTTCTTTGCAAAGCTACATATTTTAACATTGTGGAACAGAAATTAGTTATCAACTTGTGCTTGGAGTGGTTTTTAGCTGCCTCTAGGAACAACTGCGGTTTTTAACTCCCTGTGAGGATGACTGCGGTTGCGAGGGAGGCTTAGCAGAAACTGTTTACGTTGCTATGAAAACTGGCATCGCTGCAACTTTACCATGACAACATAAACAGTTACCTATAGCATCAACGCTTGAAAACAAATGCTAGGGATGATGGAATGTTCTATTCAGGGCTCTTGATTTATCACTACAGCCTTTAAAATATTAATAATCACATTCTCGTGTAGCTTGGAACCGTTTGAAGTGAGGATTTCGATTGAGCAGAAAACGTGTGGGGTAGGAACAAGAGGTTAGAGTGCGGTTGTACAGTATATACAGGTGCGTACACAAAGAAAGCAGATTTTCTGTTTCCAGGAACAGATGGAAGCAAAACATTCCGCTTTTATTCAAAGAAACCGTGTTATAACATCCCAGTAAATTGTGAGTTTGTTTTAAATAAGACATAAGGGTGAATGAATTTACTCATCATGACCCACAAGAAGCTTTGAAAGGTGCAGATTTTATTTACGTATTGAAAAACGGTAAAATTATTCAATTAAACCGGACACTTTGAATATTTCTGCATTAAAAAAAATCCCTTTAGGCAGGCCTAAAGGCTGAGGTAGATTTCGAAGCGCTTTTAGTTACTCTGTTACATTGGTAATTTTATCCTTAGTCGGTCCTCACACATTCCTTTCGGCAGGCCTTCAGGCTGAGGTAATTTTTAAGTGTTATTGTTTTTCAAACATTCAAATCTCCCCTTATATGAGAGTTATCGAGAAACTAGTTATTGATTTGTAGAGTACTCATCAAGAGCTTTTCAACGATACCTCACAAGACATGGTTTCAAAAATGTCGAATTTCCACCCCCCCCCCCATATAGGCCTATATAAATATCACAAAACAAACTTTCGAACAGGCGGTGGTTTCGTACTAAGGGAGGCATGAAACGTAAAGATATGAAAGAATATTTCGAAAATCATGACATGGTATCGATTGCAATAGGTAGATTTTTCTTCGAAATCTACCTAAAAAGGAACAATCATAGGACTTGATCTACATAAAAGGTTAATAACGTATGTAAAATACTCTTCCAGTGATCACGTTTACAAAACTAGACGTAATACTAATTTACTCCTATCAGAACCCAAATGTCTCACATCGGCGGAATTAAAACATACCATTAATTTTGGTCCCCGCTTCTATAACTCAATGATCAGAAAGTATCCTGATCTCTCAGCAAACTCCACTGTTAAATTTAATAGATATGTAAAGCATTTTCTGTACTTTTTTAGCTATTTAAGACATTTGTTTTTCATCCCTTTTTATGTATTTATGTTTAACATTTTTTTACTTTCTTTATTAGTTAATCACATTTTTTATACAATCTGTTTCTTTGTCTCTCCTCTTTCTTCACTTTGATAATTTTGAAACTGCACCCGAGCACGAGCAGTCTTGCTCATTCGGGTCTACTTCTAAATGTTAATATTTATTGTGATAGAATAATTATTAATTATGTAAGATAGGTTTATCTTTCTTTTACTTTTTTAAAAAAGCAGTTGAAATTTGTATTTGTTCTTATTTACTTTACTTGTGTACATATGTATTTGTATTTGTATAAATAAAATAAATAAATAAAATGATTATTGCAATAATTATTTTGAACATAAGTTGAATGAAAAGTTTTGTTCTTTCAGTATTTTCTCATAAAAGTCAATACAGTGAAATTTCCTTATAACGATATTTGTGGGCCCTAGCAGATTGATTGTTATATTTCGGGTTATTGTTATATCGAGGAGTTGTGATTTACCACAGATTAGAAAGACTGCATGCAGAAAACTGTGTAATCTACAGGATAATTCATGCAAGGACATGCGAAGAAGTGGAAAATAATGAATCACAAAAAAGGTAATTTTGTTATTCAACTTACTGACTTCCGTTGAATCGTAACCATAGCTATTTGCAGCCGCACATAAAAAAATACTATTCAGACTGGTTTAACATCACGGATCAAGGCTCGCTTTGGGATTAGCAAAATGTCAGAAATTTCAAACTCAAGACGGAAGGAAAAAACAAGTAAATTCGCCACATAGCTAAAGCAAAACTAAAACAGTTGCTTCTTATAGTGTTTTAATTGTGCATTATGTACATGTTGAAGTAACAACTCACAGTATGTTTTTGCACACATAAAGAGGTGATTTTAGCCTCAGCGATCCTGTTTTCCATCCCTCTGAAATTTCTAAGCAAACAAAATTGGTGGCTGGGAAGGATACTGATCTGATACCACCTACCATACATAAGGGCTATGCTACAGGTTTGCAGTAACAATTCAACCTCCAAATACAGTTATAAAAGGGTGTTTCTAAAATAGCATCATCGTTATAGTTAGTTACATTTAACATTATTAAGATAGGAAATTCGCCAGGACCAAATAAAAAAATGTTATATGCGAGTTTATCGTTGTATCGATCTTCGTTGTACAGAGGTTTGACTGTACAAGAAATGTTTTTCTTGCTCAAATGCTGTTTTATTTCTGAACCGCCTCAGTGTTCAAACGAAACAAAAACTGAAGGACGCCAACTTGTTTGTTATTGCGTTTTCTCTCAAGAAGGGATGTTCTTCTTTTAAATCCCGAGTGCAACTGTACTACCGTTTCAGCATGATAAAAAACCAGGATGAAATATCGCCACTTACAACATGAATAGCTTTAATAACTTCACTATTATTATTATTACTGGTACTTTACACACAGACTAGCATCAGCATAGGCCTACACGCTTCATGTAACTGTGCTACAGTTCGTTGCAGCATTTTCGACTTATTGCAAATAGAGATTGCTTTCAGACAGGTGGATAATAGGGATAGTATTTTTGACCTCAAAATATAGATCAACATTTCCAAACATACAAGTCGTGCTATGAATTTAAGAGAAAAAGAGGGACAAAACAGGATCAAAATCTATAAAAAGGGACAATAGGTGCCCCTTTAAGGTTTTATTATGACAATGGGACCAGAGAAAAAATATTTAAAAAAAATGACAATCCCTTTAAAAAAAGGGATGTCTGGTCACCCTACTATACTACAATCCTACAACCTGCGCGGAACGAAGCAAGCGCAGCAACGTTCCGCGCAGGCCGCGGAGGTTTCTTTCTAACTTGTAGGACTATAGCAATGATTTTATGGCAGTTCAGCTTGAAAAAGAGATCATGAAGACAGCCCATACTCATGCAATAAATATTGACAGAAGAAGATTAATGGCCGTCACATTGTTGAAATCGATAAACGTGTGATTTTTACCAGTAAATATGCCATGTAAACCACGATTGTATAACAAGGATCATAAAAAGTAATAAAATAATAGTAATCATTTTAAGGGGGGACATAGGGCCTACAGCTTTCGGTGAAATTCATAGGTGAGAAATAAGTGAATTTAATTATTTTTTTCCTCAGCAATGAATTGCTCTATAATCTGCAATCTGACACTCTTTATTGACTACTTCTACAATTATATACTAATCAAACTGTTACCGTTATGGGTAATTATCGCTACAAAATGGCACCCACATTTCGTGCACTAAAAAGCCGTTTCCGTGATAATTTCTACAAAAGACAATATTTCTGAGTAATTCTTCTTTCTACCTATTTCCACACATCATATGAACAACATCATCTACAATCCTTGGAATATCTACAGTATAAGTATTTTTAAAAGTCATTTTTTAAATTTTCTTTTTCATTAAAAAATATATATTATAAATAAACTGTTAATGTTAAATGAATGACTGTAGATGGTGTTGTTCATATGATATTAACAAATAGAAAAATGAATCACTCAGAAATATTGATATTTGTGGAAGTTATAAAGGAAACGGCATTTCAGTGCTTGAAACGTGGCTGCCATTTTGAAACGATAATTATCCGTAACTGTAACAGTTTGATTAATTTTGAAAATAGGAAGAAATTGTAGAAGTAGTCAATAAAGAGTATGTCAGATTGCAAGATTGTAGAGCAATTCATTGCTGAAAGAAAAAATATGAAATTCGCCTATTTCTCTCGCCTTAAATGAGAGTTTATATAAAAAAATAGTGGACTGACAAAACCGAAGTAGACAAAAATATTATCATGGCTTATGCTACTTCCCTCATGTGTATAGGCATACACAAAATACATAAATACAGACTTGCTTTCGAGACATACGTAAGTATCAGTGTAGGCTAATACATGAAACAACCCATATAGTTACCATTGCTTTCGTCAGCATTATGTTGTAGATGTACTTTATAAACCTAACTCGATCAGATCTGTTCGGTGTACTAGATTGCAACAAATTGAATATTAAAATATGAAGACAGGAAAGAATAAAAACACTTAATTAGAAAATTAAAAGTAAAACTAAAACACTTGTAACATCTGAGGAAAAGATGAAGAACAAAAGGCTTAGAAGAAAAAGATGATGATGATAATAATAATAATGAATAAGAAGGCGTGTCATATTTAAAACATATATACGATTCGAAGATCTCAGAAATTAAAATAAAATGAATGCCGGTGCAGGCAATATTTAAAATAGGCCTACAATATGAAGCAAGATAACTCTGATCGCGAGACATTTTGACAGCTCTTGCCTTCTAGTGACATTTACAAACCAAGTTTCATCCTTCACAATATGAAACGAATGCTCAGCCATATTAAGGAAGACAATAAATGTACAGGCAGTTGAAATCGGGCTTCTTAATCTCTTTAATATGATAATGATTGTAATTAATTCTGCATGAATGCCTGAAAATATTCCAGGCCACCATTCAGTCCGTAATATATTTGCAGATATGACATCCATTATGGCTAATTAGCAAGAAGTAATAATGGTGAAAATAATAAAAAGTACACAATTTATTAAGTGCCAGTACGGTACTTTATGAGATTGTGTGTGGGGACGAAAAATGTCTGTCCGTCTGTCTGTCTGTCCGTCCGTCCGTGTGTCTGTACGCGCGATAACTCAAATACGCTTTATCGAATTTTAATGAAACTTGGTATACACGTTTATAATGTCCATGGGAAGAACCCTATTGATATTGAACCAAATCGGTTCACCGGTACCGGTGTAATGCCCAATTTAGTGCCTATTTTAATAGATTATGGCGCCTTTCTATTAGAAAGGCGCCATAACTCAAATACGCTGTATCGGATTTCCATGAAACTTGGTATACTCATTTATGACGTTCATGAGAAGTGCCCTATTGAATTTGAACCTAATCTGTTGACCGGTACCGGAGTAAACCCCAATTTAATGTCTACTTTAAAGGCGCAATAACTCAAATACGCTTTATCGTATATTTATGAAACTTCGTATACGCATTTATAATGTCCATGGGAAGACGTCTATTTATAATAGATAAAATCGGTTGACCTGTTTCGGAGTAATGCTCAATTTAGTGCCTATTTTATGGTAATATACGTATTCGAAAGAATTTATAAAAAAAATGAAAATCAATTATCTTGACAACACTGCCTATTGTTTTACTGTTATCTTATAAGGCCTTGGAAATTAAAATACAGGTAGCTATGACAAAAAACACTATCGATTTACAAGCGCTTATCCAACTAGACCGTTAAAATGACCCCGGTGGCCGAGATGGTAACGCTTTGGCCTCACATTCTGGAGTCCATGGTTCAAAACCCGAAACCGGCCAATTTGAATTTTTTTTTTGACATTTTTATGTGAGTGTGCGATTGTCATGATATCACATATCTGTACAGTTCAGGTGATGCTGGAAGATTTTAATCTCATTAAAAAAAAAACTAGACCTTTGTTCTTCCGTAAGCCCTGCTTAATGAATAAATCTGGAGCTTAACTTGGAAATCAATTTAAAAAAAAACATATTCTGCATATCATAATTGCAGTCATAACTGTTTAAACAAAAACATACTGGCACTTTGTTACATCAGTTTACGTGATTTTATTAACTCCGTATTTTCTTTATAAGTAGTTTTCTTTTGTAACAATTTGCTTAACTCTTTCACTAAAATGAGTATGGTATGAGAAACAATTCAAAATATCTACTTGACAAGGAAATGAAGACTGGTTTTCTTACACATTCCTTATAAGAATCGAATGGTTCCTGTCTTGATATTCAAGTGACCGAGATAGTGGCAAAACATCTATAAATTCAAGGTGAATTACAGGAAGTTCAAATAGCTTTTTTGGATGTTGCTTGGAAATCCAGTCTACTTCAGAGCAAATAGGAGCCTTTTATCACTACGAATGCCTTCACAGTAACCAGAAGAAATTGAGCTGGCTCTATCAACCGGTCTAAAATGAATTTAGAATCTGACAGAAAGCCTGTGATTAAAAATAATTCAATGCCTTGAAATTATTCTTGATCCACAATAATATATAATAACATAATAAACTGTTTCAAAATTGGTTAAATTTTTTTACTCATTATGCTGAATGGTTGAGTGTAACACATGACTGAACCTCCGCCGGAAGTGAAGAACAAGTGATAGGCTTTAACCCATATTGTTCCTTTTCGGTATAGAATTATAGTGAATCAAGAATAATTTTAAGGAATTGAATTACTTTTAATCATTGAATTACTTTTAATCATTGAATTACTTTTAATCGTTGGCTTTCTGTTTATGCGGCATTGCCGCATTTGAAAATACAAAATAGATCTTCATGTCATCTTCAAGCAAATTGTATATAGCTCAGTAGGAAAATGGGGTACGTCGTAGCGTTGAGGCGCTGCGCTACAAACCGGATGGGAGCGGGTTCGATCCCCAATGAGGTCGTTGGAGTTTTTTTCAATTGTCCTAATCCTTCTGGTGGCACTATGACCCTGGGGTCGACTCAGCCTCTAACAGATATGAGTACCAGGGGCAATCCTGGGGTAAAGGAGGCTGTTGCGTGAGGCTGACAACCTTACCACCTCCACGTCCCGAATGTCTAAAATCTGGGAGCCTCATCCTCTTGCAACCCTCTGGGTCTCCATGGCCTATATAGGGAACACTTTACTTTTATTTTCAGTAGGAAAATGAAAATAATCGAAATAGATGCAGTTGTCAAAAAGTTCTTATTGGAGCCTCTAGCAGTGTGCAAAAGTGGTCTTCATTCGCGAGCGTGTGAAATATTATTTCGTTGCTTAACATTCAGTTACTGTACTTTGAAGACATGGCAACGCTAGCCAGGTGTGTTGCGAGAATGTCGCCTAGTGACGTGTGTAATACATAGAGAATATTGACTGATGATAACCGCAAGCAACCCTTCCCTCCGGGATTGTGCGGGATTAATCCCTTGTCTGGCTTCTTCCAGCAAAAACCCCGCATTTATTTCAAATGCCACTTCCTCTCTGCGTAATCTATTCCAGCTGTCATAAAAACTTACAGTATACAAATGGCTTATTGTTTAGGTAGTCAAGTTTTGGGGGAGAAATGAATTTATATCATTTTGAATTTCGCACAAAGCGAACACTGAAAAGGGAAGAAAAAGCAATTACGATGGCTACTGCTCTCCTACCAATGGTGCGTAAGAATCTGCTCATTTTCAACCAATCAGAGACATCTGCCGGTGCAAATTCTCATCTTTTCCAATCGACAGGCAGTTGTTTCCTAAATTATCGCATCTCATGGGCAGATGTTTTCCTTTTTATAGGTCAATTAATTTTGAAGACTTCAGCAGCCTTGCAATACAGTACTAAGTTATTAGTAAACCCGCACGGAACCTTTGCACTTCCCCCTTTCTGGCAGAAGCCAGAAGAACTGGAATTCACCTAAGTAACTAAGCAGATCCTTTTATAGTCGTTTATAATCACCTAAGAAATGCAAATATATGCCGTTTTTAGGTATATTTCGAAGAAAAATCTACCTATTGCAATCGATACCATGTCATGACTTTCGAAAAATTCTTTCATATCTTTACGTTTCATGCCTCCCTAAGTACGAAACCACCGCCCGGTCAATTGTTTTTGTATATATATTTAAAATTGTATGTATATAAGCGAGTAATGCTGTAACAACTTAAGTTACGTGCAAAGAACAAGTAGAAACGAGGGCACTTCTTTATAATTTCCAAAAAGCTGTAATGCTATACCACATGTAGGCCCAACAATAATGGCGACTTACTGATTACTGATTTTAGATTTTAAATTTCTTGCCCTGCCCTTCTAGACCTTTCTCACTTTCTGGCATTTCTAAGAAATGTAACAGTTACTAGGCCCCCAGAAAACAATACTGGTGACTGGAAAGGATACCCGCTACCATCACCAATTCTAAGCTGCTGGTCTGCTGCCTCATACTATTGTCATAAAAGGGTGTTTCTAAAATAGTTTCATCGTTGTAGTGCCAGAATGGTAGTTTATGAGATTGTGTGGGGGACGGGAAAATGTCTGTCAATCTGTCTGCCCGTGTGTCTATATGCGCGATAATTGAAATACGCTTTACCGGATTTCCATAAAACTTGGTATATGTATTTATAACGTCCACGGAAAGAAGCCTATTGATATTGGACCAAATCGGTTGACCGGTACCGGAGTAATGTCCAATTTAGGGCCTATTTTATGGTAGTATATTAGAAAGAATTTATCAAATGCAAACCAGTTCTCATGACAACATAATAGTTTTACAGTGTACGTCTTTGGAAGATGCAATACAGGTAGCTTTGACAAATGACAGTACCCACATATTCCTTCACATATGCTTTATCAAACTAGACCTTTGTTCTTCCGTAAACTCTGCTTAATGAATCGATCTGGAGCTTAACTCGGAAATCGGTTTAAAAAATAACTTATTTTCTGCATATCATAATTGTAATGATCACTGATTAAACAAAAGCATTCTGACACTTTGTTACATTTTATTTAGACAGTAGGCCTAAATTTGCCAAGGCAAAAGAAAATTATTGCTAAATACGGGATTATTGTTGTATCGATTTTCGCTGTAAATAGGTTTGACTTTACTCATTTCTGTTCGTTCAGAAGAACCCATTACATTCGTACAACGATTTTAAATAGTAGAGAGATGAAGATGATGCTGATAGACTGTACGAGGATTGAGGGCAGACAGTAAGTAATTTTTTTATATTTTTTTGTAGGGTGAGAACAGAGTCTGAAAGAAAATTCGTAGCGATTGAGTTGAAGCTTGTAGAGTAAGTAACTCAAAGAGAATTGCAAACATGCAGTCTGAGAGTATAAAGGACCTCTCCTATTTAATGGAATGGAATCGAACAGAAATTATTTTTGCAATGTATTAAAATGGGAGGCAGCGGAAGCAAACGCATTGAACGGGGTGGAAAGAAATGGAAGCGGACGGGATTCCAAGCCAGAATACTTTTTTTTTACCCTGTTGGTGAAGATCTATTTGCTCGGGTGTAGTCGGCTAAACTCGGGAAATCTTTCGCAACCTCCAACAGTGAGACATATTGAAAGAAAAGTGTAATCTAGGCGATGAAAATGCATCTCTATCCTAATATTTTTTAATGTCCCGTTTTTACATAAACTTTATATTTCTTGTACCTTGCACTTAATTCTGTTGTTTTAAATGCATTCAAAATTTATCTTTGAATATATATTCCGTCATTTTATGGTAAATTTAACACAATTTAATGTCGCTCATAGGATAGTGGATACGTTAAGAATTTCAGGTTAAATTTTGTACACATGCTGCATATAGAATGAGCTAAAAGTTTTACTTGAAGTGTTTACTAACTTACTTACTTACTCAATGGCAATAGAGAATTCCTAAGCAAGATAAATTCATATTATCTATTTTATGGAACCCGAAGGTTCATTGCCGCGCTTTCCTGTGCCCGCCATTCAACCCTATTCTGTGCTAACTCCATCCAATCATCCCTCGCAAATCCTACTTCCCTTCAATCTATCCTAATATTGTTCCGCCCACCTGCGTCTAGTTCTTCCAGGTGGTCTTTTCCCTTCGGGTCTCCCCGCCAATATTCTTGAGTTATGTCTTTCCTCCCCCATGCGCGCAACATGTCCAGCCCATTAAATCCTCGGTGATTTAATTACCCTTACTTTTTCCTGCGAAGAGTACAGGTTATGAAGCTCGTCGTTATGCAGTTTTGTCCAGTCTCCATTTTCATCTCTCTTAGGCCAAAATATTTTCCTAAGCCCCCTGTTTTCGAACACTTTCAGATTATGTTCTTCCCGAAGAGTAGGCGGCCATGTCTCACATCCATATAATACAACCGGCAGGATAATTGCCTTACAAATTTTTATTTTTAGATTTCTGGTCAGATTACTTGAAATGTTTTATCGCAAAATAATTATCTGAAGAACAATTATAAGGAAGTCATCGTCTGCACAAACGCAGCCGTGCGTTGTGAACACCCCAGTAAAATAGTGAGCGGTTTAAATAAGACTTCTCTTACGATTCGGTTTTCATTTCATGGAAGTTCAGCTTGAAAGAGATGATGAAGACAGCCCATACTCATGCAATAAATATTGACAGAAGAAGATTAATGACCGTCACATTGTGGAATCGACACACGTGTGATTTTTACCAGCAAGTAAACTATGTGATCCATGGTTGTATAACATGGATCATGAAAAGTTATTAAAAAAATGATAATGATGTTTAAATGGAAATTCATTGAAAATAAGTGGACTGATAAAACCGAAGTAGACAAATAGCGAGCTTATTAAAATCACGCATAATAAAAGCATTGTAAACTTCGTTAAATACCAAACAATAAAGCGATCTACTCATGTCAATAGAATGGAGAATTAAAAACTAGTAAAAATTTATAACTGGAATCTATTATCACAGGCAATGCCACGAATGGCTTTGAAATTACAGGTGAATTTACGAGTGAGAGTCACGAGTTGCATTTATTAAGACTATTTCACTAGTGAAAACAATCTCATAACATTATTAATTCAATTATTTAATTATTTAACATCTTTAGTTAGAAAGCCTTCACTAATCAATGCAACTAGAAAAACCATATAATAACTTTCTCTCACAACATCCGGATCTAGAAAACAAACCTATGTCCAAATTTAAAATTTTAATTAAATAAATCTTTAGATTTATTAACTCACAACTGAATTATTAATAATCTAAAATGTAACTGTCCTTTTTAACTATGCTAATTTTAGCTTTACCATTTTTAGTACGGTACTTACTAGCTATATTATCAAGCAAGATTTTGTTTCGCTAGACTAAGAGTTCACGAATAAAATCTATATAAAAGTAGAGCTTGTATAGAAAACCTGTTTGCATATTTGGAATAAGCACATTATAGCCAAAATCCGGTAAAACATCTGAGACACCAAACAAAAAGTTCTTTTTTGTTGAGCTGTGTAATAGTTACAACAAAAATTTCTAAACACTGTAAGATAGTAGAGCATTGAACATGCCAAATTAGCAGGTCAAAGCATAAGGAGAATTAATATATTTCACTCATTTTCAGTATTGAAGCCCTTATCTATCATACTCTGCAAGTTTGTTGTGCGGGTAGTCTAAACACGCTAGGCAGGCGTTACACTTTGTTTTGCGGGATAGTCTAATCGGCCTCGGCAGGCGATTCACTTGGTTGTGCTGGGGTAGTTACTTCGTACTAAGATATGAATCTTTAAAGAAGTGTTCTTGGGAGAGGTGGATAGCCTAGACCAGCGTTTCTCAACCTTTCTGAACCCGAGGGCCTCTAAAATCTCTAAAAAAATTTACGGACCCCTAATTTTACATCCCATTTTTAAAAGTAGGCTATATGTAGGCCTATATTATTAATATTTGAAGTATTCATTATAAGTCATTATAACGAAATAAATCTAAGTACATTTTTTTAAATTCAATGGAAACGCAGTTATTGAACTGGAAGTAAACTATTGACAGTTTAATATTTATTACCAATTTGATAATATGATTAGGAATTTTGTTATTACTTTTAATTAGACGGTTGAGCTTGTCGCCTCTTGCAGAGTACCTGGATATTTGGCCCAATATTAGTCAAATTTAGTCGAAGATCAGCAGATACATTAAGTCATCTTAGACGAAGGCTGTACGGAACCATGAAGGGGTCTTAGTGTAGTACTGTAGGGTTCTGCACAGAAAGAGGCATAGCAATCCTTGAAATATTTACGACAGCACAGCCAAATGTCCCTTTTCCCCTGTAAGCCTTCGAGATTGACACGTTTGGTGGAGATTAGGAATTTGAAAATTAAGGAATAAGAGAAGTATTTGCCCACTGTGTAATAGTGAATAGACGCCGTACATATGCATTAAAATGCACAGTAACAAACTATCGGAGAGAAAACACAAGTGAGAAGAGAATATTGAAATTAAACAAATACATAGCACATAAGAAATTGTGCCTCTTATCATCTCGTCTTCTGTCCAGAAAACTAAAAATAAAGATTTATAAGACAACTAGCTTAAAAGGCCCGGCGTCGCCTTATATATATATATACACATATAAGTAACACCAGAGAAAAAATAACATGAAATCTTGAAAGTTAACATTGGTCGAATAGGGCATTCCGACTCTCTTTAAACGTAGCAGGTTAAATTTGAGTTGTTATTAAATTTACGTGAGATTGAAATAAATGATTAAGTCCTTCCCTGCGATACGGTCATTTGAAGTGAGAAAGGTGTATTGCCCATGGGCCTACTTATGGTTGAGACAGTGTTATGTGAGTACACCACTTTTTTATTATTATTAAAGAGGCAGTTGTATAGGAAAAGTAATAAAAAAACTTAAGGGGCCAGGTCTGAGGCACGGGCACGCGCCACGCATTTCCTAATTTTTTGGGAACATCTGCAGCAGATGCAACTGCATTACACCTGCTTTCTTAATTAATTCCCAAACTCACGGCACGGCTCTTTCCAATCACAGACGTCAATCTCTATACACAGCTGCTCCACGAAAACATGTGTAAGAAGAGGAACCATTCACCAGGATTAAATTGTTCATTATTTCTAACAGGCCTATCCGAAGCTGTAAAATTGTCAGATTATCACAGGCAATGTCACGAATGACTTTTAAATCAACGATAAATTCACGAACGACGTAAACAGGCCGGAATTTATCTAGGGAAGTTCAAAGTCACGAATAGCAGAGCTATTTATAATGAAAAGACTATTTATTACTGGGAATATTATAGAATAAAAATTCCTGTGGCACTGGGATTTGAACCCAAAACCTTTGGCTATCCGTGCCAATGCTCTATCAATTGAGCTAAGCCAGAGTTCACTTCACAGGCTCAGATGGAACCTCTCTCCTGTGACAATGGTCTACCTCACTGACAGACAAGTTATGTCATATGAAGTACTGTGAGGCACACTAATATTAGTGATTTATGTGACAGGGCTTCCACTGTTATTGTACAGCAACATTCAAGATGGCTAGATATATGCATTCATAACCAAGCCACAGATATGTGGTTCAATGATTCACAGTTACGTATTATTTTATGAATAAATAGCTTTTAATTCTGTTTTCTAGTGTATTATTTTATATATATATATAGCAATAAATAAACTTCAATTAATTATTTCGGCTACTGTTATCAGATTAGCTGCATCCCGAAGTGATCACAATAAGCGGTGTGCACTGTAGTTCTATTCTTCCTCGCATTTCAGCAGAAATCTTTCTTACACGAAACTCAAAGCTGGAATCCAAGAGAAGTAAGTTATAAAATCAGCACGGATTCACCTTATAAGTGAGAATGGGAGGTCCATACAATAGGAAGCACAAGGGGTCTTTCTAGGGTTTCTGCACAACCACAACTTTACAAGGGAAGCCGTACTTCGCTGTCAAACATCCCGCCAAGTCCTGTTTGCTCTGTACCGCCCCCCCCCCCTTCAGCCTGGGTGCAAAAAAGTGGCAGTAGCGTTTGCCAAACTTGGCATAAGCTCTGCAGGAATGAATGTTTAATTTTATCATGGGGTTGTCTGGTTGGGGGTGTATTCTCCCTCACCAACAATTTGATCCCTGGAGAACTCCACGCTGGTCATCTCTTTAAGCGGATAACGTTGAGTCCGACACTACATTAAGCATACGCTGTGTATATTTTGCGTATTTTTTAAAATCTCCGCGACAGCTGTCACTTTTAAGCTGATTTGCTACCATTTCCTTCTCGCCTGGGCGCTTTGTCACGTTTTAATGAATACAAAGGATCATTTGTTTACGTGTCGGGGCTTGAACAAGGCTAGGTTAAAAAATAGGACTCATGTACTGAGGGAAAAAATATAGAAAGAAAGAGGACGAGAGATATATAGACACGAAAAATGGGAGAAAGAGATGGAGAAAAAAGAAAGAAGGAATGAGAAAAGGTGAGAAAGAAAGAAAAAGCCTAGGGATTCGGAGAAATCATGTGGTTTGGAAATGACTGTGATAGGATTCCATGTCAGCTGTCAGTAAAAATAGTCTTGTGTCGTGAGAACCTTCTTTCAACGTCAAAAGATATTATGGGGGCATATTTGAACAGAGTCAATTCAATGCACTATTCATCCAAAACAGGTTCATCGCAGCTTAAAATGTCAATGTTGAAATTTCTGAATATGGACTTTTATCAAAATGTCAACCATTTAACGCTTCAGAATACAAGATCCTTTCCTTAAATGTAACAATATGGCCTTAAATCCTGAAAATATGCACAAATGACCAAAACTGTGGAAATTACCTAAATATGCAAATACGTGACATAAAATATATTTAAAAGTAGTAAAAAACGTTCAATTCTTGTTTAAATCAACTTTATGACTGATGAAAGTCAGGAAAAAATATAACGTGTAATAAACAAACGAACCCTATTAGCGAGAAAGACTCGTTGACTTCTTACGACTGTTTAATGTAAATATATACTTTATTATTATTATTATTATTATTATTATTATTATTATTTATTTATTATTACCTGTGTGTCTATTTTATTACATTTCTAAATAATAACCTTGGCGATCTAATAATTAGATTTACACGGTTTGTTTATAAATAACTCTTTGATCTATTTGTAATTTCCTTCACCATAGACCAAAAAATTAGAAGTAGCCTACTTAAGAAACTATATTAGGCTATAGTTGAAAATAATCGTCAATCATTTAAACACACTTACTTATCATGAGAATATTAGGCCTATAGGAGAAAAATTCCTCTGCCACTGGGATTTGAACCCAGGACCTTTTGCTATCCGTGCTCTACCAACTGAGCTACGCCAGAGTTCACTTCACAGCGCAAGATGGAACCTCTCTCCTGTGACTGCTTGCCCTTAATGGTCTACCTCACTGACAGACAAGTTATGTCATATGCAGTACTGTGAGGCACACTAATTAGTGATTTTTGTGACCGGGCTTCCACTGTTATTGTACAGTTAACATTCAAGATAGATATTTTTCTCCTATAATATTCTCATGTAATGTCCAACAGAGACAACGGTCTGTGGTTCATGAATTCACACATATCCAACTTATTTATCATTTAGTGGAGTCAAAATACATAGGAAGCGGTAGCGTAAGAATGCATTGGGTGAGCGATAATTAGTGGTGGTGGAAGTAAGGCGCCGGTCTTCCCAGAATACTAGAACCTAATTTTATTCCCAGTCCGACCCTGGTTTCTACGTTCATTTGTCCAGAGTTGAGGTATTTCCGTTACAGGCAGTTTTAGCAAGTGCCCCTGTATAAGACCGATTTTAAAAAACGTTTACATATCAAACACTCCAAGTCTCTGTAGTTTAAACTATCGAGTTGACAATGCTTCTAGCTCCGCAAGCTTTAAGGTGTCATCACATTCTAAAAATGAAATAAAGCCCGGAGGACAAAGTAATACCCACATCTTTCTGCAGTGATGATGACCCTTGAGGTAATTTAAACTTATAAGGTCTCCCTCAATCATTCTCCCCCTCCTCTCTTCCTTCCCTCACATTTTCCCCAACGCCCTCCTTGTTTTCCGATTGCAGGGGGGAATGCTGTCAGAGAAAGCAGACATTCCATTCCATTTCGTTACTGTAAAACTCTGCATTCGACGTTTCCAAGTGGAGCTGTTACTGCCGGTTGCATTCTCTATGCAAAAGGCAAATTTGTCTCTATCCAGAATATAGACGATATAGTTCAGAGATCAAGATCTAGTGTATCACATCACAGGGGCATGAAATACTATTCAATTGCATTAACATGCTAGCATTTGAACCAGGGCTGTACCGATTAATCGATTAAACATTTAATCGTCGATCAATTACATTTTCCGATTAATCGGTTTAGTCGAATTCTGAAAAACGTTTTTCGAGAAATGGGTCAAATGACCAAACTCCTTTCTCTCGCTTCTCCGGCCTTGGCACATCATCGTCTCTTGAACATTCAAATGTCAACAAACTCGTGTGTCTCAAGTCTTGGCTGAAAAAGGAACCGGAAATGTAAATTTTGTATATATTTTTTCACTAGTTAACTAATAATGGTATTCATTAATTCAGGATTTCTTCTGATTACCTGTAGTGTAGTAGTTATTAAACGTGTAAAACAATATTAAATGTACACTTTGGTTTCGTTCAAAATACCGATTAATCGATTTAAAGTCAAGCGTTAACTCGATTAGAAATTTTAATCGATTTTCAGCCCTAGTTTGAACTCAATTACTAAAATTACTATAGGTATTTGAATAAATTTGAATATTATAGGTAGCCTAATGTCAGGAGTAACTGGATTTATCTGGAAGAGTTTCATGAGTAGTATTTATAACGATTATTTAATTAATAATACGTAATGTAGAGGGACCGCATGCTGATGAAAAATCGTATTTTAAATAAAATCAGGTAAACTGATGTAACAAAGTGCCAGATAAAAAAAAAACTAACTCCATCGCGCTAACATCCCAGAAGGGGCAAGGCCTACCATCCGACTGCTGCGTCATCTACCATAACAAAGTGCCAGATGCTTTTGTTTAATCAGCTATAATTGCAATTATGATATGCAGAGAATAAGTTATTTTTAAAACGATTTCCGAGTTAAGCTCCGGATCGATTCATTAAGCAGGGCTTAGGGAAGAACAAAGGTATAGTTTGATAAGCATACGTGAACATGTGGGTAATGTTATTTGTCATGGCTAACGGTATTCCAACTTCCAAAGCCGTATATGAACTCTGTAAAACATTATGTTGTCATGACAACTGATTTGCATTTGATAAATTCTTTATAGTATATTACCATAAAATAGGCACTAAATTGGGCATTACTCCGGTACCGGTCAACCGATTTGGTTCAAAATCAATAGGGGTCATTCCATATTAAATCAACAAATGGGCGTTGCCGCACCATTTTTTATTTTGATGAAATTTGGTAGGTGATGTGTACCAGTCTTCTGAACCCCAAAACAAATCTTGTTATACCTCAAAAAAATTTTACTCCTGAGATATAGGCATTTGTTTGGGACATGAACAAGCAAAAAATGTAATTTCAGACCCATTTTCTGAAAGCCGTAGAATTTCTATTTGAATCAGTAGGATGATCAAATAGGGCTCATTGGAAAGCTTAAAGAATGGACTTTCATTTGTGCATACTAAATTAGATTTAAGTTAAGTCTAAACAGACGTTTCTAGGGCTCTAATCTTCGTTCGTGAACTGTCGTTTTGCGTAACTTTAGACATTAAAAAAGCAATGAAGGACTTGGAGTAACAGGCCAATTTTTTTTCCTGTTACACTTATGTATGAGGAGTATGTGTAGGAAATAAACTGAGCTGTTACTGGTGGTCCTTCACCCGGAAAAATTTGCTTAAACTTCGAAAAAAATGTAAATCGGGCTTTTTCTCGGTCCCAAAAAGTAATGTGGGACAGGTGATAAAAATCTGAAAATGCCAAGATGAGAAGCCCTTATAGTGTACTTTAAAATAAAAACAAAATCATTTTGTGACCCGAAGGGATAGAGGAGCTACAAGCCTTTGAAATATCAAGAAAACAACACTTGACCGCTACTGAAAATAGGCTAAGCAGATAGGATAATTACCACAAAATTTAATTAAAATTTACATAAAATATAAAACATTTATTTAAAAATGAGAATTTTCCTCAGTCATACAAATTTCTGATTTTTTGTAATTTTTCTAACAATTTTTCACATTTGACTTCTTTTTAAGCTACATTGATGGCAATTTCAAGTACTGTATTTTTCAACTATTGTATTTAGAAACCATTCTTATCCTGGTTTTTTGGATGTAGGTAGCCTAATGCATTAAACACTAAAAGCTGCATAAAGCTATTTAAGGTCACATCAAATTAACCTTTTCTGTATGTTAACCTTTTTCTCCATTAGGTCCTCTAACAGATACACAGTCCCTTTTCCTTAGCATCATTCTGCTGTACTCATCTTTTTCGTAGAAGTCTTGTACAGTTTTGACTGAAACTTCATCAAGTTTATTCCTAGTCCTGTTCTCCTTATTCTGGGGCAAAATCCCGTTCATTTTCACTAAATTTCTTGACTGGTGGGCTAAGTATTGGCTGACATTAAACTCACTCTGAACTATACTAATACTCCAACTACTTCAGGAGCTAAACTTACAATGTTCTTTAGTAGTTGATGCAACTTTCATTTTTTTCTTTAAGCTTGTGAATTAGTTGCTTGTACTCATTCGCTAAACTGGCAGGCTGCATGTTCATTGAAAATTCCTCATTATCAGTAGAAATGTTCAAATCAAAAGACTGACTTAACTTTCCTGTTATAGATTTGACTATCTTACTAACTTTATTTGTTAACACTGAGGGTCTAGCTTCAACTGACAGCTTCTGCACCTTAACAGGAGAAATACCAAGGACTGAACAAGCATCATTAACTGTTTCAACAAGAATGGATTCAGGTTCATAAATGTCTGGGCATTCATCTTCACTGTCAGTACCGGTCTCTGTGCCTTGTTTTGGATTTTTCATTTTTTTAACATTTTGTGCACAATACCTTCCCTGTGATTAATTTCAGCTCAGGACTGCACATGAAAAGTGTCATTGATATTTATCTGAGAGATATTTTTAATAGGTTTTGAGTGAACACTGTAGGGGTCAGAGCAAGACCATACACAATATTTGGAAGTATCTGTCCAAAAATTCAGCCTTGTGAAACATTTATATCATCGCAACCAGTTCTAATTGAAAATAATGTTTTTTTGTTCTTCAGTGAACTCGGAAATAGTATTGAGTACTGAAGACCTAGAGTAAGATAATTTATGAGATACCTCTCCTTTGAAGATGCCAACAGTACAAGAACACTCAATCATAGTAATATACTGGTAACAATTTCAATAGCATGTATTCAGCACAAAATAACAATAGTAATAATTTAAAAAAATAAATAAACTAATCAAAAGATAATGAAGCACAAACACAACCTACTTGCTGTGAGTCAGCTCAGTAAGTGGATAGTGGACAGCATTGAACAGAGGGGCTGGATCATATTATGAAGCTATGCATATTCAAACATGACTTGGTCAGCAACCAGACTCCAATGAACAGTGCGTGTCCAGAACTTATCCTATTATAACAGTTAACATATAATTCAATATACTGTATAGAAGAGTAGAGTTTAATGCAGTACCTACACCTAATAAACCAGGATAAGAATGGTTTCTAAATTTCTGAAATTGCCATCAATGTAGCTTAAAAAGAAGTCAAATGTGAAAAATTGTTAGAAAAATTACAAAAAATCAGAAATTTGTATGACTGAGGAAAATTCTCATTTTTAAATAAATGTTTTATATTTTATGTAAATTTTAATTAAATTTTGTGGTAATTATCCTATCTGCTTAGCCTATTTTCAGTAGCGGTCAAGTGTTGTTTTCTTGATATTTCAAAGGCTTGTAGCTCCTCTATCCCTTCGGGTCACAAAATGATTTTGTTTTTATTTTAAAGTACACTATAAGGGCTTCTCATCTTGGCATTTTCAGATTTTTATCACCTGTCCCACATTACTTTTCGGGACCGAGAAAAAGCCCGATTTACATTTTTTTCGAAGTTTAAGCAAATTTTTCCGGGTGAAGGACCACCAGTAACAGCTCAGTTTATTTCCTACACATACTCCTCATACATAAGTGTAACAGGAAAAAAAATTGGCCTGTTACTCCAAGTCCTTCATTGCTTTTTTAATGTCTAAAGTTACGCAAAACGACAGTTCACGAACGAAGATTAGAGCCCTAGAAACGTCTGTTTAGACTTAACTTAAATCTAATTTAGTATGCACAAATGAAAGTCCATTCTTTAAGCTTTCCAATGAGCCCTATTTGATCATCCTACTGATTCAAATAGAAATTCTACGGCTTTCAGAAAATGGGTCTGAAATTACATTTTTTGCTTGTTCATGTCCCAAACAAATGCCTATATCTCAGGAGTAAAATTTTTTTGAGGTATAACAAGATTTGTTTTGGGGTTCAGAAGACTGGTACACATCACCTACCAAATTTCATCAAATTCAAAAATGGTGCGGCAAAAGATTTTCTTAAAATTTGTTGATTTAATATGGAATGACCCATAGGCTACTTCCCATGGACGTTATAAATGCGTACACCAAGTTTCATGAAAATCCGATAAAGCATATTTTTCCGTCCACCACACAATCTCAGAAGTTTTAAACGATATTACAATGACATTTCTTTCATCTGGTTTGATGGCTTTGATTGGATCTCGGAAACATTTTGACGATTGTCGAAGGATAGCAATGTCCGGAACAGAGGGCTGTGGATTTTGACAAAAGCGCAGAGGACAGCGATTATTTGTACGAAAATATCTTACCCCAACTGAATAATGGAGACTTCTGGATGGCAAATACGTTAATAGCAGCTTTGTTTTGCCTGCAAATTGGAATTAACAGCAAATAATTAACAGATAAGCCAGAGAATTATTAGTGTGTTTGTAGCAGAAGTAATTCCCACGGCTGGCAGCTGATTACGAGCCACACAATGCATGACTGGGTTGGGGAAAGTGTAGCAGCTGCTTGCGGTTTCTCAAGACAAAGGCCCGCGACCCACGTGGAATTAGTGGCCCAATGTCACCATGCCACTGTATCTCCAATATTCCTCTGCCTTCCTACACTACATCGCGGGAAATTTGTACACTTCGCTCCTTGCGATTCATTTCGAACTGCGTGTTTCCCAGAAAAGAACCGATCTGTCCATTATATGCCCAAAAAGGCGAAAAAAATAAAATCTGACATAATTTTTACATCTTATTTGAAAGCCGATCGGAAGTTAGTAAAGTGTACCCTACTACAGGCCATGGAGGCCCATAGCGTTCCAGGAGGTTGAGGCTCCCAAATTTTTAGACAATCGGATAGTGGAGTATGTCAGCCTTACGCACCGGCCGCCTTTACCTCCAGGATTGCTGCTGGTGCTCATTTCTGTTAGAGGCTGAGTCGACCCCAGGGCCATAGTGCCACCAGAAGAATTAGGCCAATTGAAAAACTACAATGACTTTATCGGGGATCGAACCCGTGACCTTCCGGTTTGTAGCGCAGTTAAGGCTCTAAAAAGGCTTCAAAAAATAAAAAAATAGAGCAAAAAAGGTTCTGACATTATATTGCGCAAAAAAGTCGTATAGGCTATGCAAAATAGCTCTCAAAACATAATTATTGCATGTCACTTATAGCTACTTAAAAATCTGTATTCCTAATCACGGCTAAATTAGTCATTCCCTTCCATACAATTTGTTACATTTAGATGTCCTGCACTAAAATAATAATATGAAGACAATTTGATAGTTAAACATAACAGGAAAATTCAATAAGAAACAGTAATCTGTTTATGCCCAAAAAGGCGAAAAAATAAAATCTCAGACAGAATGTTTATATCGTATTTGAAAGCTAACGGTAAAGCATCGGAAGTTAAGGCTTTAAAAAGGCACAAAAAATAGAGCAAAAAAGGTACTAAAATTATAATGCACAAATAAAGTCGTAGCCTACATACAAAATAGCTCTCATAACACAATTTATTGCAATTGACTTATAGCTATTTTTAATTAGTAGTGGAAGTTTCTGCTACGATGCATGGGCGTCCGCAGAAATTTTGTCAAGGGGGGGCCAATGAACGGATTACTGCCACCACCATGACTATGCTACTACACCACTTTATTATTATTATTATTATTATTATTATTATTATTATTATTACATAATCAACATCCTTCATTTACTGTAGCTGGACTATGGATACAAAGAAAACATCTGATGTATACACTCACATGACTTTTCATAAACCTGAACATTGCGTAGGGACTGTTCATATAAAATATAAAATGCGACATTTTCTTGCCTTATCTTCATTATAATAAAATGTTTGGGTGTAAATGGTTTCAAGTTTAGGGGAAGTAATTATTCCTACAAGCTAATATCTAGTCAGCTCGTTTTCATCCAAACAACGCGAACATACTACAGTATTTGGAGACTTAAACCTCACTTCACATTTAGTTGCTTATAGTCATTTAATTTATAGGTTTATATGTAAACAATTTCCAGGGAGGGTCAGCGGCCCTACCCTGCCCCCCCCTTCCGGACGGCCATGCTACGATGTGGATTTGGTTACCCTTATTTTCCGATAGAGGGTATACCACCAGGCGTGAGTCAGTTGAAGAATTTCATGTTGTACCGGCATGTTGCCATGGTAGCTCAATTGGTAAGAGCATGATCCTGCAGATTATATGAAGATGAGAGGTAAATAAATACGGGGGGTATATTCGCGTTATCCCAAATATAGATGTTGGAATATCTCAAGTGTGCATGGGTTGTGGTTTGTGCTGGTATGGGGTCTAGAGATTAACATCTGGGGACCACTCCGTAGAGTGAGTGACTTCAAGGTCCTTTTTTTTTTATACACGAGCTTGTTCTCAAGAAAATTCGTTAGCATACAATTTAAATGTAAAGCTAATAGGAAGATTATCTTCATAAACAGAGGATGTAAGGTCTGATGAACTCTAGACACGGAAGAAAATGTTTATAATGCTTGTTAAATAAGCCTATGTTTTGTATTAAAGGTGACCCATATAAAATAATGCAATTTATTTATTGAAAACAGATGAATGCCGATTTTGTTGTTGAAAATTTACCTGCTTGCAGTATTACTGCTTTCAAGCCTCAGTTAATTGAAAACAAATCTAGTGGATATGAGAATATCATCTCATCCATTTAGGAATTACATTTCCATTTCCATCTTTTACCATTTATGAAATGAACCACAGTGGGTCATATATCCCCCACGGTGAAAAGTCAGTTGATGCCATATTTCGATACTTTTCTCTGACCCACTGTTCAATAAGGAAGAAATTGTCAAACTGAAAAAGCCGGATTAGGAGGCGGATTTCTATGACCTAAGAAAAGGATATATGCATAAATTTATGACTTAAAAACATTAAAACATGACCAGTAAAATTCAAAATGACTTTACCACTTATACTCTGTGTATATTTTTTTAAGTTTCATTACATTTTTTTTTTAAATAGAGTGTTAATTATTTAAAATATCTGTCTATACTGAAAATATTTGCAGTTTATCACATTTCATCTCAGCTCGTTATGGTTTGAATAAATGCATTTTCATATTAGAAATTCTCAATAAGTATCATTATAATGCAAAATTTACAAAATATGATATGAAACTTCAAAATTTCTGTAATATGCATACAAATATGCCAAAAATATTACCTAAATATGCATATTCATACTAAATATGCTACATTAATTGAAAATTTCCTAAATATGCAGTTACATGCACAATAAAAGCCGTTCCATTTTCACCAGGATGCTTGGAATCGGGTTTAAATTAGTCGGAAACCTGAAATAATGCAAAGGGGAAAAATATGGCATGTCATAGAAATCCGCCTCTACTAATCACACTGCATTGGGTCAAAAGGCACAGCGGACTCCAAAGTAATAGACGAGCGGATTCTCTAGCCAAGATCGCCGCCAGTTAAATAACCACCATTAACTACAACGCAATCCCAATGAAAATGAGTAAATAGGCACTATACTTGATCCAAGATGTGTAACGGAGCAAAAGTAAACAACCTAGTGTAAAAGTAGAAAGCACAGTTCACAAGAGTTCGTTTTTGAGACTGTTTAGTCGATTACATACAGTAAAGTCAATTGAACTTTCTTTTTAATATTAAGCGCTAAGGATCGACTCCCAATCCTGCCAAGAAATTTTGTTTTGTTTTTTATTTTGGTTTCAGTTTGATACTTAATCTTAATTCATACTCGTTTACACTAAGGAATTCTTAAAATATGTCAACATTTCACAAAATACACTGGCAAAAACTCCGCTTAATGTATGTAGGGCTAATTATTTCACAGTAATATACCTTCTGTATATAACAGTATTCATATAGGCCTAGTACTCATTTCAACTTGATCAACGAAATAAACATCTTATCTGCATTGGAGCCAAGGCCCTCAATGATTACGCAACGCGGCATTGTAGTATAGTCATGATTTCCCATTTAAAAACCATGTGACCTTTAATTAGTCGTTACACCGTTACCGGTCAACCGATTTGATTCAAAATAGGCTTCTTGCCATGGACGTTGTAATGCATATACAAAGTTCCATGAAAATCCGATAAAGCGTATTTGAGTTATCGCGCGTACAGACAGACGGACAGACAGACATTTTCCCGTCCCGCACACATCTCATAAAGTGCCACTCTGACACTTAATACACGGGTTACTTTATGAATTACCCCGTATTTATACCATTAACATGCAGAGGGATAATAATAAGCAGACGACTGTACAAGCTAAATATAAGAACATACACCAGAGCAAAAAAAAAAAAAAGAGTTTGTTAAAACAAAGCTACTGTGGTATGGTAATTGTGTGAATGCAATTACATTATTCAAAAACCGAGCGAAACTGGCTCTTCCTAGCCGCGGCAGCATTTGTGGTAAATATCACATTAATAAATGAAATTACTCGTAGGTCTACCTGCATGAAGCCATCAAGTAAATGAAGCAGGCGTAAAAATAGTCACCGGAAAGCAGTGATTGATGCAAACCTTACAATATTTACGAACTAAAATCATTACTCCGTATTTAATATTGCACATCAGCATAATTAATCGAGGGAGAAGGCCAGCATTAAATCCCATGGACGGTTTAATTACTTTTATAGCTTAATTCATGATCGCGGGTTGAGTTCAATTTTTACATTTAAAACTCAGCAGGCCAACCGAGGTAGGCTACGCACATCCAGAACATCTTTATTTTAATGACAGTGGTTGGTCGAAATCAGAGGCATTGGTAAATATTATTGATCAAAATCAAATAAGCATCATATGAATGGAAGAGTATATATATATATATATATACAGTCGAATTTGGTTAATTCAACGTTGGATAATTCGAATAAATACTCATTCCCCTTGAAATTCCTATATAAATGTATGTTACAAAATTGCAATTAAATCGAATTTTTTAAGCTTAATTTTGATAAATCGAAGCCCAAATTTGTCTCATGTTAATGTTGTAAGGATTCCAAGAGTTCATTGCTTCCACGAATTCTACAAGAATTCTCTAATTCGCTGAAGAACCTTAGTCGGTAGCAGCCAGCAGGTACCGTACTAAAGTGTATTTTTAACCACCATTATCTTCCTCCTGCAGAATAGATGTTCAATGGAATGCGAAGTTCACCCCCTCCGCTACAGTCTTGGAGGGATTCAACACTTCTGTGAAAATTTTAGTGTTCATTCTATCCTAAAAGTGTGACTGTGTTTGAAAATGTCAAAGCGTGGAGTTCCTTTATTCAATTTAGGGTTACAGTTTTAGTGTGGAAAAAAATGGTTTCATTTAACATCCAAACAACAAGATGACAGTCATTAAGGTAAGATTCAATATACAATAACTATTATTTATTGCAATGAGTTTATTTTTAACATTTTTACGGCATTTTCGTTTAAAGAGTCACAGTTTTGGTTAATTCGAAATTTGGATAATTCGATTTTTTTCTAATTCCCCTTGGGGTTCGAATTACTGAGAGTTCACTGTATATATGTGTGTGTATATATATATGCAGTGAGGCCCACGCAAGAGTTGGCCAATCATGCGGGTTTCTGCGTCGCGGCAGGCACAGCTCCAACTCCCGAGAGATCGGGTGAAATATCTACGCAAATAAAGCCGCGAACGGTGTAATGGTTCACGTTCTCACATTTACAGTTGCAATTACAATGAAAATAACCACGTACCTCATCATAAGAAATGTTGGAAATGTTCTCCTCTTGCATCCACACAACACCAGCACCTTTTTAGGAAATTTTCTCTCACGCGCATACGTTCAGCTTCCGTGATAGAGTTAATTTCTCTTGTGATATTGTCTTTTAAGTTCTTCTAACAGTATGTGACTATTATTTATGTGGAAACTCCAAAAATAAAGTGTATAGGTCAATTTCCCACACATTAGAATATAGGCCTAAATGGGCAAACATTGTTCGATTTGAACGAAATTCACTCTGCAATCTATGCAACCTCGAATCTGAGGTTATTTTTCCCATGCTGCGCTTTCTGATTGTGTAATTCACTAAGTGATTTTCAGCTGTTTCATTAATTATTAATAGTTTAGTTTGTGAATGTTTCGCGTGCAAGTATTAATACATACAATGGTTTAATTATTTTGCTCTTAAGTTTTAATCTTCCATCGTGGGCGAAGCCGCGGGGATCTGCTAGTCTATAATAATAAGAGGAAGTGTTGTCTGTCTGTCTGTCTGTCTGTCTATGCGCGATGCCCAGCGAAATTTACTGCATGCAGAGATCTGAAATTTTAAACACAGACGGACTGAAGGGTGGCCAAATGCACTTCGAAGCAGGATTTTTAATTTTTGCTTTCGTTCACGAGTTATGAGTGAAAAACTTGCGTTATCGAAGCATCAGTTTTCGGTAATACATTTCAATTATTGTCAAATCAACTGGAGGTGGCCTTGCCTTTTTTTCCATGATCTGGAAATAAAAGCATCACGATTTTTTCAATATATCGCATGGATTTATCGATCATTTCGATTCTTTGAGCTCACCGTGGTCGATTCGTTTGTTTATAATACCAAATACAATGGAGGCGCTTTCTAACCGTGGTATGCACTCCAAAGCCGGATTTTTAGCTGTTTCTTTATAATTATTAACCATTTAGTTAATAAAAATGTTTTAATTATCTTGCTCTCAATTTTTAATCTTCGAATTAATTATCGTGGGCGAAGCCGCGGGCACCTGCTAGTCGTGTAATAAAGCTAAAAGAAAATTCGGGGGGGGGGGAAATCCTAATCTGATTGCAAGAAATATGATAACGAATGGCGAACAAAGTGAAAATATGGGGCACCAGTTCGTTACAACAAAACAAAACACGTGCTGGAGTGATGACAATACCAAATGAGTTTATGAAAAGAGTACATCTGCTGTTAACAAAGTTTCTTTTCACAGACAAAGACTCAACGTTTCCACTTCCAAGTTTCAAGTTTCAAAGAAAGCAACACAGTTATTTATAAACTGTGTTTAGTGCAAGCAGATGCTTCTGTATAGGCTCGGATACCTCGCAAAGTCAGTGCAAGAAGTAGGCAAGTCCTATAATTTCTTTTAAAATTAAACTTCTTTTCTTTTTAGCACTGACCAAATTTATATACATATACCCTTTATTTAAATTATATCATAAAAATATGATAAAATTCCTAGCTGTTCCGCATGAACACAGCACACGACGACAGTTGCGGACGCAGAATTTTCTTTCGGGGAGGGATTTGAGAAGGGGGAAAAAAAGTTCCCTTATATTTGTAATGACTAGGAGGCGGATTTCTATGACCTAAAAAATAGGATATATGCATGCATTTATGACCTAAAATACATTAAAATATGACCAATAAAATTTAAAATATGACTTTACCACTTACATAGGCCTATTGTGTATATTTTTTTTAAGTTTCATTACAATACATTTTATTAAAATATAGTGTTAATTATTTAAAATATCTGTGAATTCTCAAAAAGTATCATTATAATGCAAAATTTACAAAATATGATATGAAACTTCACAATTTCTTTAATACGCACACAAATATGCCAAAAATATGACCTAAATATACATATTCATACTAAATATGCTACAATAGTTGAAAATTTCCTAAATATGCAGTTATATGCACAATAAAAGCCGTTCCATTTTCAACAGGATGCTTGGAATCGGGTTTAAATTAGTCATAAACCTGAAACAATGCAAAGGGGAAAAATATGACATGTCATAGAAATCCGCCCCCTAGTAATGACTAATGAGTTTATAAAACTGTAATCTTACCTTTAGTTTTGTATAAATGTGAAACGTGGCCACATTGCAGGAGGAACACAAGTTCAAAGTATTTTAAAATAAAGTTTTATGGAAAATATTCGGATAAAAAAAGAATAGGATCTGAGGGAATAACGACAAACTTTACAGTCTGTATCGTACTCCTAATACCGTGAGATTAATTAAATGCAGGTGGTTAGTATGGGCTGAATATGTTGATCGAATGGGAGTGGAGAAGGGCATTTAACAAAATTTTAATGGCAATACCAGAAGGAAAATGACCATTAGAGGGACTGAGATGAAGATGGGATGATAACGTTAGGACAGCTCTAAGAACGACTGACTGTAGAAATTCGATCTGGATATAGTTGACTAAGGACTAATATTTTCTGTATTATAAAGTCAGTAGGTCTATCCTCTAGCTGTGGCTCAGGGGATGCGTCCAATCCTCTCACGCAGCGGGCCCGGGTTCGATTCCTGGTCGGGACAAGTTACCTAGGTGAGGTTTTTTCCGGGGTTTTCCCTCACCTATGAGACAAATGTCAGGTAACTTTAGGCCCTTGTGGTCCCCGGATATCATCTGGCCGTCATTATCATCTTCATCCTCATCCTCGCCTTGTTCTGAGTGTGTGTGTGTGAATGGTGTGTATCGTCCTATGTGTTCGTGCTGTCTCGGAGGTGGCCCCGGCATTGGGCTGATCACTCATCCGGGGAGGCCCTCCATGTCCTTGTCTGGTCAAAAAAGTATGTATGTGATCCAAAGGTAATCCCTCTCCCGACAGGTCGCGGCCCTGTAAGGCCCGGGCGGCTTGGGTCGCTTAAATCCTAAAAGGGAGAGATAAAACTACGAAAAAGAAAGAAAGGTCTATCCTCTATTTTAAATTGATGAAAAATAAGCAATTTAAAAATTTCCGAAATCGGATATAAAAAGGAGCGTAAAATTTGCCGTATTGATTCGCATATATAGCCTATTATTTTTACTTTATTTTTTCAACTTTCGGGGGGGGGGGATATATTTCCTCGATCCCCCCCTCTCCGTCCGCCACTGCACGACGAAATAAAACAAGCACTTTAGTAAAACCCAAATGTTTCACTTCTGCTGGTCTATCACATAGCTCTAGTTTCGGTCCTCGTCTGTATGATTCTAAAATCACATTACATTCAATTTAGCCAAATGTAGTTATGAAGTCTTCAAATCTAGAAATTTAAAAAAATATGAAGAGTAAATTAATTTTCATCCCTTTTAAATAATGTTTTTATAACCATTTTGTATGCTCCGTCTTCTGGTATTACTGTCATGATAATTATTGCTCATTTTTATTAAAAAAATGTTAATACTTTTACCTCTTGAGTAATGCCACTTCTCTCTCCTAGTACTTTTTCTTTATATTCTGTGTACTTTTAGTTTAATATAACTTATTGTAACATTGTATTGTAAAACATAGGCTTATAAAAATGTAACTCTGGAGATGTTGCCAAGCACGAACTCCTGCCCTCCAGTGTTTCAAGACACACCTATGTATTATTTATGTAATTATGAAATAGAACTTAAAATCACAAAAATTCTTCCACTACCGTGCGTAGGCTATTGCAGCCAGATATGTAAAAGTTATTTTTGAAAAAAAGCTACTTGACGATATACGACAGAGAGCAAGATAATGCGATGAAGTCGATATTATTTAACCAATAAAGAACTGAATGAATACACTATTAATAAGGTAGTCATAAAGTAAAACTATCAGTGGGATTTAAGTTTTTAAACTTATGGGTACAATTTCTATAAAATAACTGGTTTCCATTAATGACAAAAATAAAACTTAAATAAATGTTCTCACATTTTACAAAAATATATCTTCTTTTATACAATTCCTAAAGCGACGCATTTATGCGTCGGGAGTAGTGAAAATTTAAAGTCTTGCCTTGGAAATAATATGGCCTTGGATGAGATTTAGACAACTGAATGCGACTCAAGCAATTAAACCATTTACCCTTTGTTCGAATGTAAAGGATATTTTTCATTAAAATAAAATCAGGTATACTGATATAAGAAAGTGCCAGAATGCTTTTTTTTAATCAGTGATAAACGCAATTATGATAGGCTCATGCAGAAAAGAAGTAATTTTTGTAATAGATCTCCTAGTTAAACTCCAAAAACAAAATGCGCTGGCAATAATAAAATCCCTTTAGGCAGGCCTACAGACGGAGGTAGATTTCGAAGTGCTATTGGTTCAATTTATTGTCGCTGCATAGCACTCTTCTTCTTTAGCCTTGGCATGGTAAACCTGCAGTAATAAGAACTGAATTCGGTAAAGAGGAAGAGCCTACAATCATTTGTTTTGACAACAAGAATAGGATATAATATTCTGGGAGGCCGTGCGCAAGATCAGCAATGAATAAAATTAGCAAAGCCGCTAAACAAGACAAAATTATGATATTATAATAATTCTTTTAAGTGTTATTATTTTCAAACATTAAAATCTCGCGTCATATGAGAGCTATCAAGAAACTATTTATTGATTTGTAGAGTACTCATCAAGAGCTTTTCAACGATACCCCACAAGACGTGGTTTCAAAAGTTTCGAATTTTCATCCCCCACCCCCACCCCCACTCGAACCCCCGAATCGTTGGTGTCACTGTGAACTCCATAGGGAGTACTCTAATTTATTCAAACAAAATTTCCCTCTATACTTCATAGGGGCCGAGATATACATTTTTAAAAATTTCAACCCCCTCCCCCGACCACCCCCTTGGGCCAATTTTGCTCATTAACGAACTTGTCCGAACTATTGGGCCTAGAAATAACATATTAAAATTTGGTTCAAATATCTTCAAAATTACGGCCGCTATCGTGTATAGATATATATATATATATATATATATATATATATATCACAATTTTTTTTTTTTTTGAACGGGCGGTGGTTTCGTACTTAGGGGAGCATGAAACGTAAAGATATGAAAGAATTTTTCGAAAATCATGACATGGTATCAATTGCAATAGGTAGATTTTTCTTCGAAATCTACCTAATAATGATGCAATAGGCCTACTTTCGCTGATATGTTTGTTTCAAGTTTAAAGCAGCCTTATAGGCTTTGATTGAATAAAAAGTCAATATGAAATCTATCTGTCAGGAATTACATTATGTATATTGCTGCACAGGAACGAATAAGAAAAATACTCACATTAAAATATAGCTTAATGTAAATATCGGTAGTCTACATATCCACAGAATGCACAATATTATCTTTTATTAAGTGCCAGTATGGTACTTTATGAGATTGTGTGGGGGACGAAAAATGTCTGTCCGTCTGTCCGTCCGTCCGTCCGTCCGTGTGTCTGTACGCGCTCTAACTCAAATACGCTTTTTCAGATTTTCATGAAACTTGGAAAACACATTTATAATGTCAATGGGAAGAACCCTATTGATATTGAACCAAATCGGTTCACCGGTACCGGAGTAAAACCCAATTTAGTGTATATTTTAAAGGCGCCATAACTCACATACGCTTTATCGGATTTTCATGAAACTTGGAATACCTATTTATAATGTCCATGGGAAGATGTCTGTTGATATTGTACCAAATCGGTTGGCCGGTACCGGAATAATACCCGATTTGGTGCCTTTTTATGGTATTATATAGCAAAAGGTGCGATAACTCAAATACGCTTTATCGGATTTTCATGAAAATTGGTATATACATTTATAATGTACGTGGCAAGAAGCCTACTTATTTTGGGCCAAATCGGTTTACCGGTACCAGAGTAACAACGAATTAAAGGTCGCATTTTTTAAAATCATATCTTAACAACAATGTCGCATTTTTAATCATTTGGGGGCTTTGTCTGCAGTGCAGTCAGATGTTTGTTTACTTGGCTCATGTAGTTGAAAATAAGTACTATCAAATACTATTACTGTGAAATAATTAGCGGAGTTATATGCCACTGCATTTTGTGAAATGTTGACGTATTTTAAGAATTTCAAGTTGTAGGCCTAATATATTTAGATTTGACAAATAACAATATTCCTTCACATAAGCTTATCTAACTACATCGTCAAATTGACTGAGTTAACCGAATGGTAACGTCTTGGATTCAGCGAAAGCATACTGGCACTTTGTTATATCAGTTTACCTGATTTTTATTTAGGGTAAAGTTGGGGCAAACGGACATGGGGGCAGACGGACATCTTCTAAGATATTTTGGTGTGTTTTGGTCTGTGAAGTTGGTATCGTCGTGGTCAAAGCGTGATTGGGAAGTGTGTTGTATGTGTGAACATCGTGCTCTGTGAATCTATCGAAATCTGTTAAACAACTAGCCATCCATAGCTAAAACCTTCACAGGTAAGTGCAGAATGTTAACCACCATAGAGGACAGTAAATATAAGTGGCTGGGAAATAAGATCTTACTCGTTAAATACATGTTCAGAAAACTTTCTCTGCGTGGAGTTATGCTTCGGAGACCCTTCTTGCAGGCAGGTTCTTCTTGCGGATAGCTATTGCCATCTGTTGAGGGTTTCTGGAACGTAATCCACAAACCGTGCACGTGGGGGCAGACGGACATCGCCTAAGTTGGGGCATACGGACACCCACTTGAAATATTAATTAACGTTATTAAAGTGCAAATTTGAGAAATAAATATATGCCCTTATATTTTTATACTTATGTATAATTTAAAAATAGTTTTTAAGATATTTCTTTTAAATTACTTTCATGGAAAAACGCATATGGACAAGCCTTAAAAAAATATATATTTTTTAAAGTGCTAGTTAGTCTTATAAAAATAGGCGTTTATAATTCGTATGCCTTTATATAATATTTTACGTAATACTTTTTTGTCTTTTTTAATTAGTTTCATTCGGAGACTATTGTAGAGACCAACTTGAAATATTAATTAAATTTATTTAAGTGATAATTTTTTAAGTACCGGTATTCCTATTTTTTTTATTTTGTATACTTAGTAAGCCTAGTGCTGTTAAGTTAATTTTCTAAAAATACCTTTCTGTTTAATTCTATAGGATGGTTCGCAATCGAGAAAGAACAACAGATCGTTGTTCTTGGTCCGAAGAAAACATGTTGTCTGCAATAAAGGCATTCCGAGTTGATGGAATGGCTTTATCTACGGCGGCTAAGACATTTTCTGTGCCACGTAACACGCTCAGGAGAAGAGTTTTGTCTAATATAAACATCCCAAAATTTGGACAACACACCACCTTCTCCATAGATCAAGAGCTACAGCTGGTGGAACATCTTCTGAAGCTAGATTCTATAGGTTATGGACTGACATACAAGGAATTGCGAAGCCTTGTGTACAGGTTTGCATTTTCTAATGGGATAAGGCATCCCTTTAATAATGAAGACGAAATGGCGGGCAAGGAATGGGTACGGGGATTCTTGAGTCGTCACAAAATTCTGAGTGTACGTGTAGCGGAAGCTCTGTCATTTGCTCGAGCCAAGGGAATGACGAAGGAGAAGGTGGGTCTTTTCTACGACAATTTGTCCAAATTGCTCGACACCCACAGCCTGTGGAACAAGCCCACAAATATTTTTAATTGTGACGAGACAGGGTTGCAGTTAATTTACAAACCTAAAAAAGTCATTTCTCAATGTGGCAAAAGAGGGGTCTTGAGCCAAACCAACTGCGAAAAAGGAGAAACTGTCAGCGTGATGGCGTGTGTGTCTGCCACTGGACACTACATACCACCATTCGTTGTAATGAAGGGCCAACGATACAATGATAATTATGAACTTGGAATGCCACCTGGGACGAAGATTGTTTTATCGGAGAGTGGCTACATGAAATGGGAGCAGTTCTCCCAGTTTCTGGACCATTTCATAAATGTAAAACCCCTTGGTCCAGTTATTTTGATATTAGATGGCCATGGATCACATTGTTCTGATCCACCAACACTGGAGAAAGCAGTAGCAAGCAATGTGTTCTTGTTATGCTTGCCACCCCATAGTACCCACAGGCTTCAGCCTCTGGACGTTGCGTTTTTCGGGCCTCTGAAGGCATTTTACAACGATGCCTGTCGAGTATACGTCAGGAGAAATCCTGGAAAGGGGTTAAATAAAGTGTCGTTTGGAGGCATTTTCTCCGAAGCCTGGAATAGAGCTGCAACGGTTGGAAATGCAGTGAACGGATTTAAGGCTTGTGGAATTCATCCGTTTGATCCCAACCACATACCTGACCATGTGTTTCTTCCTGCATCTGTGCATGAGCAGAGAGACATTCCTACAGCCGTGGAACAAGAACATATTGATTTAGAAAACAGAGCTAATGACGTTGAAACAGATGATCACAGGGTTACTGAACAAGGTAATAATGAGCCAACACGCGACACAGGTTCTCCAAATGTAACAGAAGAAGCTTCAATGCCAACTACTCAGAAGTCAACCCGAACTTTCGAAGATCTGAGTCCTCTACCTTCAACATCTGGACTCACCAAGAAAAGAAGAATGGGAGAGTCTCAAATTCTGACCAGTCCGGAGTATATTCAGCAATTGAAAGAAAGAAAAAATAAGAACGCCGCCAAGAAACAGTCTAAACAAACAAAACATGGAAACCAAAACAAGGAAAACGTGTGTCCAACGTGCAAAAAATGTTATAAGGAAAATGAAGATTGGGTACAGTGCCTGGAATGTCTGTCTTGGTATCATGTAAAGTGTACTGAAAATGGTAACGACCCTTATTTCGTGTGCCATGGTTGTTTGAGTGACGTTAGTGAGTAATGTAACTCTATGTCCGTTTGCCCCAACCAAGTGTCCATTTGCCCCCTCCTTAGAGGGGCAGACGGACACTGTATGCAAATATGGTAAAGTGTATTTATAGTGTTTATTTATCTGGTTTGTGAACTTACACTTTCTGAATAAGTTCCGCATCGAACAACCATATAATTTCCCGTATATAGAATTATAATCAAATTAAATATTTTGTCATTACAGTCAAAAATGTTGTTAGCTTGTCCGTATGCCCCCACCTTACCCTACATTATTATTTATCCTACACTGGCATCGTTATGAAGAAACGAATCAATCAAGGCTGCTAACAATATCAATATACGATTGGCACTTTGTTACGTTATTAAGTGCCAGTATGGTACTTTATGAGATTGTGTGTGGGGACGAAAAATGTCTGTCCGTCCGTGTGTCTGTACGCGCCATAACTCAAATACGCTTTTTCGGATTTTCATGAAACTTGGAAAACACATTTATAATGTCAATGGGAAGAACCCTATTGATATTGAATCAAATCGGTTCACCGGTACCGGAGTAATGCCCAATTTAGTGTCTATTTTAATAGATTGTATCGGATTTCCATGAAACTTGGTATACCCATTTATGACGTCCATGAGAAGTGCCCTATTGAATTTGAACCTAATCTGTTGACAGATACCGGAGTAAAACCCAATTTAGTATCTACTTTAAAGACGCAATAACTCAAATACGCTTTATCGGATATTTATGAAACTTCGTATACGCATTTATAATGTCCATGGGAAGACGTTTATTGATATTGGACCAAATCGGTTGGCCAGTACCGGAATAATGCCCAATTTAGTGTTGTTATGTTAATATATAAGAAGTCGCGATAACTCAAATATGCTTTATTGGATTTTCCTGAAATTTTGTATACCCATTTATAATGTACGTGGAAAGACGTCTACTGATATTGGACCAAATCGGTAGACCGGTACCGGAGTAAAACCCAATTTAGTATATATTTTAAAGACGCGGTAACTCAAATACGCTTTACCGGATTTTTATGAAACTTGGTATACACATTTATAATGTCCATGGGAAGACGTCTATTCATAATGGATAAAATCGGTTGACCTGTTTCGGAGTAATGCTCAATTTAGTGCCTATTTTATGGTAATAGCCTATACGTATTCGAAAGAATTTATTTAAAAAAATGAAAATCAGTTATCTTGACAACATAGCCTATTGTTTTACTGTGATCTTATAAGGCCTTGGAAATTAAAATACAGGTAGCTTTTTGACAAAAATCACTTTTGATTTACATGCGCTTATCCAACTAGACCGTTAAAAGGACCCAGGTGGTCGAGATGGTAGACCTTTCTTCTTCGGTAAGCCCTGCTTAATGAATAAATCTGGAGCTTAACTTGGAAATCAATTAAAAAAAAAACATATTCTGCATATCATAATTGCAGTCATAACTGATTAAACAAAAACATACTGGCACTTTGTTACATCAGTTTACCTGATTTTATTTTAATAACTTAAATTGTGGGCCATGGAAGAATATTCATTAATGATATACTCGTTATTTCGGTACCGGTCAACCGATTAGGTCCAACATCAATAGGCTTCTTCCCATGGACGTTATTAATGCGTATACCAAGTTTCATGAAAATCCGATAAAGCGTATTTGAGTTATGGCGCGTACAGACACACGGACGGACGGACGGACGGACAGACATTTTCCCTTTTCCCATACACAATCTCATAAAGTACCATACTGGCATTTAATAAAGTGTGCGCTCATGATATACAAAGTTTGCTTTTTGTATAGAAGATAAATTCAGCTCTGACAGGATTAAAAAGCTACAAATATGATTATATTTCCAGAAGGAATCGTTTAATATTAACCGTTATATTGTTAACGCTGATTACGAAACAGAGTGTGTAGAGTATGTGCGTGTACATACTTGTGCTTTAAACACGTTGTTATAATGACTCATGGCACAGTTGGTACAGACAGTTTCCATTGACTGCGAGTGTATTCGTGACTGGACCAGAGCATTTTTTGCAACAGCTGAAGCCTCATCGTACAACTGGGCTAACATAACAAGACAACTCACGTAACGTTATCTCGTATCATCGCTTCCATCCTCCCCACTGGACCAAGCAAGGGCCACGGAACTGTGGAACAGACTTCTCATGGCCGGTATCATACAATTACGGCGTGTTAAAGAGAGGTCTATAATTTGAGGTGGATTTCGAAGAAAGACTAAGCTACCTATAGCAATCAACAAAAGAGAAGGTACGAGCTAGGTGGCCGAGATGGCAACGTCTTGGACTCGCATTCGGGAGCTCCCAGATTCAAATCCCGTAGCCGGCCAATTTGACGCGGGTTTTTTCATGGTTTCCCCAGTCGTAAAGGCAAAATGCCGAATTGGATATTTACATACGATGAATCATCCTCACCATTTCATCTTGCATCATATCCATTTAAATTAATATCAGTTGAAATTTACTCCATTAAAATACACCGGCAATAGAAACAATTGACAAGGAATAATTGCATGGTCTACCCTACTGTATAGACACAAGTCCCGAACTCCTGATATGGCCTCGCAGCTAAAAGGAGTATAAACACAGCTGAAATTTAAACAAATAATAAATAAATAAAAAAGAGAGAGAGAGAGAGAGAGAGAGAGAGAGGATGTGAGTGAATGTACCTTTCTTTCTCTAAACATCCTTGTCAAGTAAAAGCCTACATTTTGCCGTAATTAATACTAATTAATTTGTGCCGTAATTTTGCACAAATTAATTCTAGAGTGATACATAATATATAGAGATAAATAATCTTGGTAGAGTTCATTAATGGGAAAAATAGGAGCAAGGGGTAAAAAATGGGATTTTTTGTAACACCGAAAAATATATTGTTACGAAAAATATTGCATCCGTTTGAAATAATTATTATACTTGCTATAAATAGTGCCAAAAACTTTTTTGAATTTTTTTTTCGATAACACCAAAACTAAGCTTAAGAGGTGGACAAAATAAAGGTAGGACAAAAAAATAGGGCTCCAAAAGTTATAGCAGTAACTCGTAAGCCAGAATGTTGTCATGGCTACTGCGTTACAAATACTACAAAACTACACAAGAAATTTGAAAATATGTGTTCACAAATACGTTTAATAATATACTGAAGTAAGTTATTAACTGATAGGCCTATAAAATAAATCACAACCCATTTGTTTGAATATTTATGGATTATCATCAAATTTTCATTTATCAAAATTAAGTTTATAGCTATATCTCTCCAAGCCCTTCTTCGTACTCCCTTCAAGGCAGACACAACAATTATTGTGTTGAAAGGAGACTTCTGAACTTGCTTTTCTACAGTGTAAGTCTGACACCCCAGTGGGTCTAATTATACAAAATGGCAGCCGCCTTTTTTAAGAGAACAACTAGCTGCCTTCATAAATGGAAATTACCTATCGTCATCCATGGAGATGAAATAGCAAACACAAAAAAATTCAATTCAATTCAATTATGTGATATATTATGGTGTTTGTTCAAGGAAAAGCTGCTAGTTTGCTGCCGCCTCTTTCGTTTGATGTTGACTTCGCCGTTCAAACAGCTTCCGTTTTTTACCAATTATTAATTACTTACTTCAGTAATATTAGTCGAAATTATCAAACGATATAGAGCACTTTTTAGAACGAGTGCAATGGTTTTTGCTTTTATAAATGAGTAATTTCCTTGTTGTGTGCGGAAAACATGCGCGTTTTGTTTTTCTTTGTCCTGCTATTAGTTGTGTGCAGCATTGCAAATACTACGTGACTAATAAAACATATGGACTGCGCCACCAGCTGATTCTCACCATCAATATTTAATCTAACTAGTAATATCACAGCAGTATTTTAATACAGGGTGGTGTACAAATTGGTTTCTAATATTTGGGCGGTGAAGACACCTATATTTAGGCCTTCTAATGCTCTTTGAATGACCGGGAGACTCCAGCAATCTCCCGTCTCTCAAAAAAGATTTGGCATCTCCAGGAATTGAAAAATGGACTATTAACAATACTAACTTTTCCACCCTTCCTTATACAGAACAGAGAAATGTCCGGATTTTGATGACATGTCATCCTTTAACTGGTATATCATGGACGTTGTCCACTAGTGCAGATATTCTGATCATATATCCCAGATTATAAAAATTGTGATTTTTGAGTCATTTTAGTAATTTTCCCCAACTTTTTATTATTAGGTCTTTTTTCAAATAAATTTTGGTAATTTTTCCTAACTTTTTATTTTTAGGTCATTTTTAAAAACTGAATGTTATTATTTAGTCATGTTTGGCCATGTAATGGTCTTTTTCCCCACTTCATAGTTTTAGGTCTTTTTTTAATTTGAAGTCATTATTTCCTCATTTTATGAAACAACATCTTGAAGGCAAACAGATGAAAATCGCTTGGGACTAAGTCTGGGCTGTAAGGTGGATGCTGTAGCACTTCCCAACGAAATTGCTGAATTCCACTAAGTAACATATATCGTTGTTCCACTGATATTCCTAATAAATCTACTTCAGTTTTGAAACATTCAGTAATAGACAACCAATTAAGAATGAATGTGTTTTTTTTTTTTTTTTTTTTTTATTTTTTTTTTTTTTTTTTTTTTTTTATTTCAGCTGTGTTTATACTCCTTTTAGCTGCGAGGCCATACCAAGAATTCAGGATGTATGTCTATACAGTAGGGTAGGCCGTAATGTGCCTGTTTCCTTGATATAAGGGTTCGTTTTCTTTAATATTTTATTATTTTTTTGCATTTCCTGTAAAAAATTAAAAATGTCAAATACAGCGTTATTCGTGGGAATACTTCAATTTTCAATTATTTGTCGTGAGTGGCCATGACAAAACAAACGTGACCCATGACCCTTGGAGATCTTCAGTTTGACATGCAAGGTCTAGAGGAACTCTAGACTCGTGTGGTAATTTACAGGTTCAAGTTGGCTCAGATCTGACATTGCAGGAATTTACATACCCTGCAAAAATAAACTAAATACAAGCTTAACATCATGGCCGCCTGTGAGAATGAAACATAGTTGGCAAATGGCGACGTCAGTTGAAAGTCACCTTGCTTTACATTCTTGTAGTGAAGAGTTTTGAGTGCAAAGGGCTCCTCCCCCCCCCCCCCGGGTACTTGTGGTAAGTGTCGCATCGACCTCAGGGCTGCCTGCCCTAGCATTCCTGTCAACGTCTCCACCTCGTCATAATTCAAATGAGAATATAAAACACATCTCTCAATCATATTTCTAATATCCCATTCATCACCTCGCAGATAAATCATGACGATGCGTGTGTTAATACTGGACAGAAATAATAAACATTCATCATGTTTTTCACGTTCGCTTATGAAAGAATAAATATGAATATTTAAGTACACTTTTTAACGCGGAAAAATATGATCTGACTGTTTATCCGTTTGTCTGTCTACATGCCAGTCTCTTTTTCTACAGTACGGTATAGGCCTACAGTATTGATACTAAGATATGTACAGTTACATCTTGCACCCTTAACCCTTTCACTGCTAATTTATTAGGGCAAGACCATAAAATAGTGACAAAATTCAAAAGAAAAATGCATTTTCACCTGAAAATAGTGAAAAAAGACACGAAATTTAAAAAAAGACCTTAAATTTACCATTATATCTTTAATTAATGGGGGTACGCCGTAGCGTAGTGGTTGAGGCGCTGCGCTACAAATTGGAAGGTCGCGGGTTCGATCCCCGATGAGGTCGTTGGAGTTTTTCAAATGGCCTAATCCTTCTGGTGGCACTATGGCCCTGGGGTCGACTCAGCCTCTAACAGAAATGAGTACCGGGAGCAATCCTGGGGGTAAAGGCGGCCGGTGCGTAAGGCTGACAACCTTACCACCTTCATGTGCCGATGTCAAAAAATCTGGGAGCCTCAACCTCCTGGAACCCTCTGGGCCTCCATGGCCTGTAATAGGGAACACTTTACTTATCTTTAATTAATCTCTTATAATTAATTAGATTTTTAAAGTCATTAATTGGTAAAAGCAATTTAATCGAAGACAGTGTATTATACTTGCTAAAAATAGTACCAAAAACTTTTTTTAAAGGTTTTTTCGCTAACACCAAAACTAAGCTCAAGAGATGGACAAAAAATAGGGCTCCAAAGGTTATAAGCTAGCAGTAACTCGTAAGCCAGAATGTTGTCATGGCTACTGCGTTACAAATACCACAGTATAGTATAACAGTAGCGAAGCTCCATACAGTTTTTTTCAACCGGCGCGACTGCAGCTCTCGTAGCGGTGAGCGAGAGATAACACAATCTGTTACATTGTTTCTTATGAAAAATGCACAATCTAGAAGGCAGTGCAAAAATGTCAACAATATTTTATGGAAATGCTTGTAGTGCTATAAACTGCACCAACAGCCAAAGGAACCAAAGGAATCTCTCGATTTATCTTTCTTCAGGTTCCCTAAAGATCCTGAGAGGTAAGCAAAAACAGTTATTTGTTAAATTAAATTGCCAATTTGTGATTATCACGCTTGCATCCATACTAGACCACATCGGGAAACCGGTCTGATACTTTATAAGATATACAATGTCATCGATCTTGAAACTACAACTTCTTTATATTACCATAAAGTCTATGATTTGGTGAGTTCACCAGTATGCCTTTCCGGTAATAATCTCGTTCTAGTAATTTTAAAAATAAGAAGAAATACAGCCGTATATTCGTATCTTTCCAATGCTAAAAATGGCTGTTTGCTAGTTCAATCTTGCCGGCCGCTTGGGGTGCTAGTGTCGCATCGATCTGTCAAAAGGATGCATTTTCCTTTCATTAGAGCTTCGCTACTGTTATACTATACTGTGCAAATACTACAAAACTACACAAGAAATTTAAAGAAACGATCTGGAGTATAACTCTGAGATCGATTACAAAAATAATACAATTCCAGAAATAGAATTCGAGGAAGACGGTTGATTGAACGACTCGTGCTGTTATAAGAAAACAACGTGGTACCTCACCTACAAGTTACAATCATTAAATATTAATTTGCACATTTATTCGATAATAATATGGACATTTTTTATCGCTTCCTGTTAAAATATATTAATTGGAGTGAATTCATGTACATTTTTTGCACTTTCTTTGAAACTCGTTAATATCAGAACACATTTTCACCGACATTTCTGTGGGCCATGTCGCTTATAGAAAGTGATGATTTTAAAGGAACCAGCTACTTGGGAATTAATCGGATCTAATGGAAACTTCATAATTGTAGCTTGTATTTAATATAAGCTATATGTAAGTTGATGGGGGTCCGCTAAAAGTTTTCCGGTGTATAGATTAAAATATAGGTATCGGTTCCATAAATCCATAAATAGAATTTAATGAAAGAATTAAAAATACATTTTTTTTTACACGCTCTCTAAAACAGCTGCTTATCGGACTGGCAGCACGCCGAAAAATTGCATTTTAGCGACCAAGGCCGCTAAAATTGCATAAAAGTGCATTCAAAATGCACTTTTAGCGGCCTTGTCCTTTAAAGTCGTCATGACAATCTATAAACAAAACCCAGATGGCATTGACCAGACACACCAACTTTAACATGGATTTACGCATATAATTGGTCATAAAACAACAAATTTAAGCCAACACGTTTCTTTATGATAATCAGAAACTTTACCAGGATTTTTCGCAAAACACGGTAGCCCACTTCATCACCTGACAACAAATATAAGCCAACAACTTTTCACATCTTCGTTCACATAGCTTACATGGATGCACCAGCATTTAATTGCAATATATTCCCTATTCCTTCTGCCGTGATGTTGCTGGCACCAGCTCCAATTCAATGTTTTTGACTTAGAGTGAAATTTCCTCGGGATTATAATTCATATTTTCACAAGCTTTTCATAAATACTACTTCGTATTTGCTATTGTTTACAAATCAGCGACTCATATAACTCATCTATAGCCTACCGCATTTCGTATTGGTATGTACGGTTCATTGTTGTCTTGCGTTTGAGAGGGCCGTGAGAATATGGTTGACTGCCTCTCATTATAATTAATTACGGTATTTTTGTTTCATTTCATATAATTTAGAGAGCTATCACTAAAAAATATTGTATGCACCACGTACGCAAAAACTTTAGCGGACTCATCCAGTATTTCAGCCTCGGCTTTCGCCTCGGCCGCTATACTAGATTCGTCCGCTAAAGCGTTATTTTGCGTACTTGATACATAAATAGCTATTAAAACTAATACGAAAGAATAATTACATTATTGCTTCTGATTTTTATTTTGTATATATATATATATGTATTATATATACATAAAGAGGTTTGTCCTAACTGACTTAATGAATGAATGACTGACTGATTGACCGACTGGCTGGCTGGCTAGCTGACAGAGAATCAACGTAGAGCCTAAACTATAATAGGTAGAGACTTGGAATTTTGACAGTACCTTCGTTTCATAATGTACGTGCTCAATAAGAAATTCCTTTTTACACAGAATTATCAAATCCAAATCAAATTATATGTACAGTTCCCATGACAACAGTGTATTGTTGGCAGTGGTCACAGGTAGCTTTGGAAACAGATGATAGGCCTACGGGACTATTACAAATTAGAGAAGCTTTTAATAGAATTAATTGGTGTAAATAAATATTGAAGAATGAAATCCACGCAAAGAATGTGATGCAGTCACATAACTTTCTCTGCCCTGAACATAAGGAATACCATTTTCTCACTTCACATTTTGAAAATCGATAGTCCTTCATAAGTTAATTTCGAATTACAATATACAAAACCCGAGCGACGCCGGGCCATTTAAGCTAGTAAAAAATTAAAAAAAAAAAACAGGTGAATGGCAGTACGTTAATGCCCCCTCCTAAATCCAAGCTTTCGCCGTTTCCATGGATCCACCCCATCTCGGCCATCACCTACGTTGGTCCTGAAAGAGGAGTTTAAGCGTTACGGCTGATGCAATCGGTTTTTACATACGACTTGCCATTTAGCTACTATAGGCCTCCAAAGAGAGTCTGCACAGACCTTAAAGTTGCATCCACCATTTTAAATGTTTTTCGGGAGTAAAAAATTAAAAACCGGATAGTTTTTTAATATATCCGTCGGTTACAGGCTATAAGCTAGGCCTTCTGCTATTCCGGAAAATTATTTAAAATAATAAAGTGCTGAAAATATAAAATTTAAATAAACGTGGGGAGTGTGTTTTAACATTTAACACACAGTGGAAGGTGAGGTTTTTTCCGGGGTTTCTCATCACCTTTGAGACAAATGTCAGGTAATGTTAGGCCTTTGTGGTCCCCGGATATCATCTGGCCGTCATTATCATCTTCATCCCATCCTCGCCTTGTTCGGAGTGAGTGAGTATGTGTGTGTGAATGTTGTGTCTCGTCCTATGTGTTCGCGTAGTCTCGGAGGTGGCCCCGGCATTGGGCTGATCACTCATCCTGGGGGGCCCTCCATGTCCTTGTCTGGTCAAAAAAGTATGTACGTGAAATGTGATCCATAGTTCATTCCTCTCCCGACAGGTCGCAGCCCGGTAAGGCCCGGGCGGCATAAAAGTGTCTATAAGGGAGAGGTAAAACTACGAAAGAGAAAGAAAGGAAAAAACACACAGTGGATGTTGGCAGTAGATCGATTATGCACAGAAACTAAACCCAGGACTAGTGAATTGCACGCTTACAGCAGCGGTCAATAATAAATAATTAACCATAGTTAAATAATTAAGAGAACTCGTGCACGCTGGGCCAGACGACGTGCGAATCGATTCACAACCAAATGCAAACGGAATTAAGAGCACAGCTCTACATGTTAACAGCTAATCGCGTACATCAATTAAACACTCCAAGTAATTAAACATTTATAAAGATCGTCCATAGTTAACGAAGGTCTCAGTTGATTTATGCCTAAAAGTTCCCGCTGATCACAATAATTAGAATATATGCCCTGTAAGGAAAACAGATTTTACTAAACTCCGTGGCTCTACTCCCTGAAGTGACAAGGCCTACCACCCGACCGCTGCGTCATCTACCGTAGGCAGATGGCAGGATTGGGGCATGTGGTCAGCATGCCGACACCCACGGCCGTTAATGGTGGTTTCCATGATCGGAGCCGCTACTTCTCTATCAAGTAGCTCCTCAATTTGAATCACGAGGCTGAGTGCACCCCGTTCCAGACCTCTCTAGCTCAGAAAAATCCGAGGAGGTATCGGGGATCGAACCCGGGCCGACGGATCTGTTATTGACCGTCCATCGTATGCCTAAAAAGTATGTTTCACGGTTATTTAGAGCTTCCCGATAAACACAAAGAAGAAATTATCTATAGTTCGTGCCATTTTAAGAAGACCTCGTCCCAAACCATCATCTACCACAGTGACCGGCATGATCCGTGCTCCGTGACGTCATACTAGAGAGCAGCAACGCTCTTTGCTCGGCAATATCTCCGTACTGAGCAAAGCGCAGCGTGGAGAAATGGTTCTCCTGGCCAGTGGCGGTACGACGTCTATGCACTGACAGAGTGCGCTCCGTTTTCGTTGATAGTATGGTAATAGCACAATTACAATAGATTTGTACGAAAACAAAAGAGTACAACTGTGATAAATCAATGTAACAGAACAGTTTTGTTTGTAATGAAATTTAATATAGGCCCTACTTACAATAATCTGAAATGCATAATACATCCAGGTGCGGAAGCCTCCGCATACTTAAATGAGGCTCCGAAACTGCTATAAACTACAAATACATAAAACATGAGAATACTTTAAGCAGTACTGCAAAACTTTGTCTACTCGGAAACTGAAAAATGTTAAAGTATACAAAATATACAGAATACACCAAATATACAAACTACACAAAATATACAAATTAAACTATACACCTTTGTGAGAAAAGTAGCCTATAGGCCTATTCAGACTTGTGATACACACCCTTACTTTGTGTCACTATCGTGCCCAAGCTGAAGGCATTGTCGAGATTTTTTCCCCTCTTTTCTCGTCCACTGGTTGGAATATTTGGCGTCATAGTCTGGCTAACACACAAACGAAGAACATTTTTTAAGTTCTGATCAGATAGGTGATTCCTATGTTGTGGTTTGTAGACCTTCATACACGAAAAGAACTGTTCACATACATAGGCCTACATCGATCCAAATATACTCAACATTCTATCATTGATCCCATTCTAGTTTGATCCTAGTCAAAACAAAGGGGAGGTGAACTCACAGAGAGTTCGCGGAAAATTCGCATCATGTGACAAAACGTGATTGGTTAATGTCATTAGCATGCGCCATTACCAGAGCGTGGCTAACGAGTGTTCGTAAGTTCATGCAATAATAATATCAATATTTACACGTGAAATAACAAACTCTCACTGGCATCGTCATCATTATAGTATATCAATTAGCAAACAAAACATAAAGGATTCATTGTTCACGACGACCCTGCGGATGAGTTGTACTGAGAATAAACAAACTAGCATTAAACATGGTGAACACGTGCGTTCTCACGTGCGGGCTATGACAGCCACGCCTCTTTGTTTTGAACAGGATCGTTCTTAAATGGAATCTTGCCTGGGGAAATCTTCTATAAAATATAGATAAATCCTTTTTGTTTTGAAATCGGTCTTGCATTTTAATATCACTTTGCAAATCAATGACTTCTAGTTGCAATGACGTTGAAACACTGTCAATATCCACAGAAAATGGTGTCGCAAATATGCAAATATCGGATTGGAGGTTTGCAAAATCTTGAAATCGGCAATCAAATTCCTGATCCAGTTCTTCTAATATTTGCACATAATTATTTAGGTCTGTAATTCGATGACATACTGTAGACAACTTTGGAAAATGTGACGTGTCTCCGAGAGTGAGGTGACGTTTTCATAAGTCTAGTTTTACTTTGAATGCACTAAATTTACCATACAATTCTACTGCTGCAGTGAACGCCACTGCGCTGATGCGTATTGACAGCAATAGAACTCAACTGCTCTCTCTCCGAAGCTCTTGCGAGATGACTGGCTCTTACGTCACAACTGCAGCATCTGCCGGACACTGATCTACCACAAAAGAATATTAAAAAAATAGGGTGCATGGAACGCCACGGGACAGAAGTGAAAATTGGATTTTTTTTAATTTTTCGATTATTTCAATTTTGGATTATTGGATTTTTTAAATTTTTTGCTGAAGGGCTTTTAAATGTCCGCAACTCCTGTAATTAATCGACATATGCCCGGTTTCTACAAACTTGTGAATTACCTATGGGTAAATTATCCATGGATAAATTAGTCCCATTTCAACCACAATGATATAATGAGCAAGGCCTTGGAGTTGTACAGCTAATTTAATTCAGAAGGCTTTGATTCTCATTGTTACTGATCCTACAAAGAGGTTAAATTTTATCCAGCCATCCATGAAAGGATAAATTAACCCGACGATTTACCCTTGGAAAGATCTAGCCTGAGTTTGTAGGAACATTTTCTTCTGTCATTTTCATATTTACTCAGAGGACATTTATCTAGAAACTCGTCACAAGTGTATGTGATTGCTATCTTTAAATTATTTGTGTTTGTATGGTGTTATTCTTGTGTAAATTCTGTCCATTGGGTAATTTACCCATAGGTAATTCGCGAGTTTATAGAAACCGGCCCATATTCGCATAAAATATTTTTATTCTGAAGGTGACTTATTTTCTTATTACAAATGTTTTAAAACAAAAACTTTTTTTTCAGCCCAACCTTATGTTAAACCCCCCCCCCCTTAAGAATGAGGCTGAGATGGTTGTCTGTCTTCATCTAACTCCATGAACACCAAATGCCTTTCCAACGTCTCGCTAGATCGCTGGGAAACTTGTCTTCTAGGATATAATTATCATCTCTGTTGTCATTTACCCAGCTTGAAAGGACTCATTTTTGGCCGGTTTCTATAAACTCGCGAATTACCAATGGGTAAATTACCCAATGGACAGAATTTACACAAGAATAACATCACACAAACACAAATAATTTAAAGATAGCAATCACATACACTTGTGGCGTGTTTCTAGATAAATGTCCTCTGAGTAAATATGAAAATGACAGAAGAAATGTTCCTACAAACTCGGGCTAGATCTTTCCAAGGGTAAATCGTCGGGTTAATTTATCCTTTCATGGATGGCTGGATAAAATTTAACCTCTTTGTAGGATCAGTAACAATGAGAATCAAAGCCTTCTGAATTAAATTAACTGTACAACAGCAAGGCCTTCCTCATTATATCATTGTGGGTGAAATGGGACTAATTTATCCATGGATAATTTACCCATAGGTAATTCACAAGTTTGTAGAAACCGGGCATTTATCGCACAGTCAACAATATTCTGGCTTTGGTAGACTCAATAGAAATATTGCCAATCCCTCTCTTCAGTAATTTGCTTTGTTTGTTGTAGAATAAAGAAAAATCTGCGGAAACTGTCTGTCTACCTTCTCTGGATAAACGAAGTTTAATCGTGACATATCAAGAAAACTTTATCGAACCTGCGACCTTGGACACAAAGAGTCCGTGCCATGCTGACTGCACCACCAGTAGAAAGTGATAGAAAGGTGAAAGTGGCGCTGAAGGGTACAGAAAGAGAGCAAAGAAAAATAAAGGACGAAAAGAGATAACAGAAATAAAGGAAAGAAAGAATGAAGAACAGAGTTTTAACAAAAAATATTATATATAAAAAGAGGTAAAACACTTAAAACTATGTGTTTTGTTAAAATGACGTAACCTGTTTGGTCTGCACATCTGGAGGATTTTGGTTTCGCTCGTTCAATTGAGTGGGAACAATTACATTAAAACCCATTGTACCGTAACAACTTTTTTACTTGATTATGAATCTTTTCACAGAGTTATTCGATGAAAGAGTTTGCTACCTCGAAGTTAGATTAAGACAAATATTGGGTAAAGTTTCCTAAACTTGACTACTCTGTTCGACTTTTAAAACGAAAAAAAAGGAATTCTGTTTTTTATTTCCAGGAGCTCTTTGAAATATGTGCCACAACTTCGTACAGTGCACTGAGTCGTATCTATAAGCAGGCCCTTGCAGCTTATGGCGTTTTTCAAAGGCCTCTAACAATAAATCTTTGTCGGTTTTATTGTATAGTTTCTTATTCCCCTTAAAAAAAAAGTATAGCCTTGATCTTCGTGTTCAATAAAACCTTATAAACACCCCAACAAATTTACCAGAGGAATATTTGGTACTATTATAGGCCTCCTTATTCTTTAGAAGTCCTCCAATTTTTTGCTTTATTATTTAATTAAACTGCATGTTTTTGTTAAAACCCGTATTCTGTAAAGTATTCTAAATGAATGAAAAAAAAAAAAAAAAAAAAAAAAAAAAAAACTTAGGTAGAAGTGGAAAGATAAGAGTCAGACTGAATTCGTCATGACATTTCTTGAAGATATTAAAAATGACGTATTTGTAAGGATTTTTATGAATCCGTTTCAAGATCAAGAACAGATCTTAGATTCATTTAGATTCGAGGTCAACTTACGAAACTACTAATAATAATTTTAAAAGTGTTATTTTCGTCACAGAATAAGTTTAAAGTGCCAAAACCAGTAATTGTCCTTCATGCTCCTCATGACGAAGTCAAAAGTGAAGGTGACATTTGATACTTACTCACTTACTTACTCAATGACAATCGACAATTCCTAAGAAAGCTAAAGAAATATCTATTTTATGGAACCCGAAGGTTAATTGCCGCGCTTACCTCAATCCTATTCTGTTCTAACTCCATCCAACTATCCCTCTCAAATCCTACTTCTCTTAAATCTATCTTAATACTGTCCTCCCATCTAGGTCTTCCAAGTGGTCTTTTCCCTTCGGGTCTCCCAGTCAATATTTTTTAGATATGTTTTTCCGCCCTCCATGTCCAGCCCATTTCATCCTCCGTGATTTAATTACCCTCAATGCAGTTTTCTCCAGTTCTCATTTTCATCTCTCTTAGGCCCAAATATTTTCCTAAGCACCCTGTTTTCGGACACTCTCAGATTATGTTCTTCCCGAAGAATAAGCGACAAGAATATGCCTCACATCCATATGATACAACCGGCAGGATAATTGTCTTATAAATTTTTATAGATTTCTGGACCCAAGACGAGAAGACAGGCTAAAGAGTTTCTGAACTGCATAAAAGCAGGCATTTCCTGATTTGAGTCTACTTCTGCCTGAATATTATTTGTGTCTGTAATTATTGCTACCAAATATTTGAATTTCTCCACTTCTGACACTTGATAACCACGATAAATTCTAGAGTGATAGGGAAAAAGCGAATAAGTCAAAATACCAAAGTTTTAGGAGAGACAAATAATGATTTATTTCCACAGCATTTTTTTTAGATCAGTCCACCGTGTAAAAATATCTGGTGGACTGAACTAAATAGTGTAACAATTAACTAAACTAAACTCCGTGGCGCTACATCCCTGGAGGGACTTGGCCTACCACCCGACCGCTGCGTCATCTCCCGTAGGCAGATGGCAGGATTGGGGGGCATATGGTCAGCATGCCGACACCCACGGCCGTTATTGGTGGTTTTCATGACCGGAGCCGCTACTTCTCTATCAAGTAGCTCCTCAATTTGGAATCACAAGGCTGAGTGCACCCCTACCAGACCTCCCTACCTCAGAAAAATCCGAGGAGGTACCGGGAATCGAACCCGGACCGACGGATCTGTAGTCAGCGACGCTAACCACAAGACCACGCCGGCGGACAAGTGTAACAATGCTGTGGAAATAAATTGTTTTTTGTCTTTCCTGAAACTTTGGAATTTTGACTTAATTTCTTTTTCCCTATCACTCTAGAATTATCGGGACATGAACCCCTGATCACCAGCAAAATAGGCAGCAGTCACCACTCGGCAGCCAGAAACCTGGCTTGTCTAGACGCATTCAAACACTCACAGTGGTTTGATAACTCCACTTAGGGTTTTTTTTCTTACACTTCACATGCATTTAAACTACTGTACTTTTGAGACGAGTAACGCTTTTAGTTTTCATGAAGCTTCACAGAATATTGTGCATTTTAGTGTACATACATTGTGGGATTATAAGGCAGTGTATACGAAACTAGATCGCAGACCGTGATACGGCAGCCAAGTGCAGAAGTTAAGGAGAAGTGTTCAGAACTTGCTACGCTCGGTCAAGTACCGGGAAATTGCTTATTAATAGCATAACTTTCAATTAGTTGCTTCTCAGCAACAAAAGATGTTTCAGTCGCTAAGCGTTAGCGAGAAAGCAAGTATGTCAATTGTTTTAGCTGCCATATCAAGCTAATTTCACATTCCTTTAGGATATTGCTTAGAAACGTTTTGTCATGATTAGCTGTAGCAAAGCACAGCAGTAAGTGAACTTATCAGAAATGATCAAACGTTAAAACGAAGTCATTTGTGCTAAAGTGAATGTGGGAAAATGAATGAAAGTAAGGTATTGTTCGTGCCATTTTAAGAAGACCTCGTCCCAAACCATCGTCTATCTACAATAGTATATTGCGACACAAGGGCGGAAAGGTACGTTTACGAGTCGAGGAAACAGATTGAAAACCCGAGGCGCCTGCGCCGAGGGTTTTCAAGTTTTCGAGACCCGTAAATGCCTTTACGGCCCGTGTGTTGCATGCTATTTTTTGCACGACGGTTACTTATATCAATTTAATTGCTATATTACCTGAAAATATTATGTATATACACTATTGAAGAATGATGTTTATTTCAGAAAGTGATTCGCATTTGTTATTGTTTATGGCAACCGAATATTTATAAAGCGGGGAGGCCTTGGTCATTACAGCCCGCAAATAAGCGTTTGCGGGCGGTAAAGTAACGTTCTGCCCGTCGCCCCTAGCAACAAATAACTTTCTGCCCGTCGCCCCTAGCAACAAGATTGCGTGTGGTAATGTCAAGTTACGATCCATGTAAACAACTTTCGTAAGTAACACTTACTAGCTAAGGAGTGCAAAAAATAATATAATAGTATTGTTCGCTAATCCAAAAAATCTTCACCGATACAGACACCGGCAAAGTACAGGTGCTTTTGTAGTCACGTGGATTTCCCCGGTGTTGCCGCTGCCATTCACCACTGCTCAAGTGAAGAAAACGTGTTGCAGTACGTATTTGGCAACTATTAGTACGTTTACATGCAGGATTCAGATCGATCTGAGTTCGATCCCCGTGTTGAAATCGTCATGTAAATGCGGACTCAGTCCGGAATGAATTTTCGATCCGATCCTCTGCAAATGGAGGAACGGATCGGATTCAAGTCGTGTTCAATTCCAATTCAAAAAAACCTATAGAAAAATATTAAACTCGCGACTGGAGGTAATCTTCAAACTTTTTTGCACGACTTAACTAATTAGTGGTACTTACGAATATTACTAAAGATGGACGAAGCAAAGATGATGTGAAAAGCAGGATATTACAAGCAAAAAGGGCTTTCTTTAACAAGAAAAGTCTATTGGTGTCAAATATTGACCTAAAAGTCAGAAAAAAATTTCTAAAGTTATATGTTTGGAGCATAGCACTCTATGGCAGTGAGACGTGGACTTTAGGAAAAAGTGAAAGGCATAAAATAGAAGCTTTTGAAATGTGGTGCTATAGACGAATGTTGAAAATCAGGTGGACTGACAGAATATCTAACGAAGAGGTCTTAGAAAGAATAGAGGAGCAAAGAAGTCTATGGACGACACTCATTAGAAGAAGGGCCAGACTAGTGGGGCACATTATGAGGCATCCAGGCTTGGTCAACACTATATTAGAAGGAACAATAGAGGGGAAAAATTGTAAGGGAAGACCACGATTAGAATATGCAAAACAGATTATTGGCGATTTTAGATGTAAAAAATATGAAGACATGAAGAGACTGGCTCAAGATAGGAAGAACTGGAGAATTGCATCAAACCAGTTGCAAAACTGATGACTACAGAGAGACTACAGAGAGAGACGAATATTGTTGCCGTGGATCGTAAGTTGACATTCCCACACGCAATCTTGTTGCTTTGTGCGGTAAGAGTTTCCGTGCTGTTGTGAATATTACGCCACACCTCATAATACAAGCCTTTATGGACAAGGCCCCCCAGCACAAATATTCGGTCCCCATAAACAACAAATGCGAATCACTTTCTGAAATAAACATCTATCTTCAAGAATGTATATACATAATATTTTCAGGTAATATCACAATTAATATAATTAAATTGATATAAATAATCATCATGCAAAAAACAGCATGCCTCACTCGTGCCGTAAGCGCATAACGGATCTCGGAAAATTGAAAAAAACGAGGCGCTCAAGTCGTTTTTAATGATTTGAAACGGTTGAGTTAAAGCATTCCCTGTAACTTACTCATGGAAATACTCACTTGCATCAATAAAAAGGACAGTAATATGGAAATAAAATATACTTTGGTATGGTCAGCAAGCTATGGAAGTTAAATTTATCCTGATATTTTTTCAAGACTCAGCTTGTATGGATGGCAGTACAACTGATACAACTAAATAGGCAAATCCTGCAAATGCAAAGGGAAATGCATCGTTTACCATTGCTAATGCATCTCGTGAAGCAGATAATACTCGGAATGGTGAACCTTGCATAAGCTTTCTCATTAGCATCTTGTATTGAGAGCCTACTTTAACGTATTGGCATTTAATGTCGTAAATGCGACAGTCCTAAGTCTGTAGATTTGCATGCAACTAAAAGAACTTCTGATAGGCAAAATTCCTTTCAGTATCAGTTACAGACCTAAGTAGTTGTAGAAAACTTTCGACGACAAACCATTTCACCGCTACTGATGTATAAATCCGTCACACAAAAAAAAAATCATAAAAGCAGAATTATTTAATTGAGTAATGGTTATTTTTAAAAAGTGAGGATTTTTATTCACGTCATCCAAGAGAACCAACTACTCCAATTCAATTTTTCAATTTTTTCAATTTTTGTTATAATTCGAGAATATTATAGGAGAAAAATTCCTCTGGCACTGGGATTTGAACCCAGGATCTTTGTCTGTCACTGAGGTAGACCTTTAAGGGCAATCAGTCTTAGGAAAGAGGTTCCAGCTGAGGCTGTGAAATGAATTCTTGCTTAGCTCAGTTGGTAGAGCATTGGGACGGATAGCCAAAGGTTCTGGATTCAAATCCCAGTGTCAGAGGAATTTTTCTCCTATAATATTATTAGGTAATGGTTAATGAATGCATATATATCCATCTTGTTAAAATTCACTGATGATTTTACTTGAATGATTATATCAAAATGTATATCCAGCTCTGATACAATTAAAACATAATATGTTTTATGACTAATAACATAATATGACTTATTATATTATAATTGTCCTCTTATATCATTAATCACCAGTGGAGAAAGTACAGGGTTATTCATAAAGATGGACCCAATTTCATTAATTTTTATTTAATGAAGTATAAATTGGATATGAACAATCTACATCTTCTTCTAATATATAAAGTCGAATGTGTGTTTGTGGGTATGTATGTATGTATGTATGTATGTTTGTTCCTTATACAAATCTACATTTCTTTACCAATTTACACGGAATTTTGCACACATACCCAGTTAAGCCCGGGAAGTATAGCGGTCAACATTAAAATTCAAACAAAATACTCCTTCACTTGAAAATTATATAATTTCTGAGAATATTATGCAAAAAAAAGAAATCCCATTCAGTTGTCAAGACAACAGTGTATTGTTTACACAGTTCACATGGGGCTCTGGACACTACATAATAATTTATTGGACTTTAACTAATTCTGATGCTAACGTTTTGTGAAAATAATTCTTGAATAAAATCCACGAGAATAAAGCACATTGTAATGCAGTCACATAACTTTCTCTACCCTCGACACAAGAAATATTTTCTCACTTCACATTTTGATGTAGAATAAGAGGTCGTATTGCTGGGATAACTTAAGTGTGTGAGTATGCTTTATCAGAAGTAGGTAAACAATCCTTTCCGCTTATACGTTATCCATAGCTGTATGCTTTGTATTAGTTGAGAAATAAGGATGTTTATCATAGGCCCTAAGCATGGGATGGAACATTTTGAGTCCTATGCTCGCAGTATTTTATGTCCCGGGTTTTAGGGGAGGAAAGTATGAAAGTGATACTGCATTTCTCTTATTTCAGAACCGAAACGGTTGTATGGTAACATGAGAATGAGAAATAAAATTTTCCGTCAAGTCAATACAATCTTATTTAATTTATGTTTCTTCTTATTTCAAATCCTCCCAAGCATGATGTGTAGAAGCAACGGAATGCAGCTTTCGACATCCTCTGTGAGCCATAAAAAGCTATATCTAGCGTTTTCTGATGGAATAGTTTGAGTGTGATAAATCTTTTACTTCATTTCAAGTTTTACATACATATTATATAAGCACCTAGAGTTTCAAAATCGAAAGTCCTCCAAAAGTTAATTTCAAATTACAAAATACAAAGCCCGGGCGACGCCGGGCCTTTTCAGCTAGTACTAATATAAAGAGGAAGTCTCAAAGTTTTTTAGCACAGGTTATAAATGTTCAATATGTCCTCCCTCTGCTGCACGGCAAACATCTAAGCGGTAGAAAACTCGTCCCACACACCATACAGTTGGTTGGGGTATTCCTAGTTCTCTACTAGCTCTATTGGTTGAATTTCTTGGACTACGAACAAAACTGTCTTCTATTTGTCTGATGGCATCCTCTGACATACGCGGTCGCCCCGGATGTTTTCCTTTGCAGAGACATCCTGTTTGTTTAAATTGCTTAAACCAACGGCTTATGCTTTTCCTAGTTGGTGGTTCAATGCCGAATTGCCGATAAAATGCCCGCTGCACTGTAACTGCCGATTCACTTCTTGCAAATTCAAGAATGCAAAAAACCTTATGCTGCATAGTAGCCATCTTACAACTAACAGTGACAGGAAATGCCTGCCAATTGGCGCGAGCAGCCATTTACGCAACAATCATGCGACAATCACCGCCCAAGCGGTGGAAAACAAAACTTTGGAACTTCCTCTTTCATTCGGTATGTAGAATGTTAATATCCAATTTGTATTTCGTGAAATACAAATTAATTAAATTGGGTCCATCTTTTTGAATAACCGTGTATTTTGCACAATTTTAGCCTTATCAGAGATACATAAGGGGAAGTAACTAAAACTGGCTTTTTAGTGATCACTGATCACAATGCTAACCGCTAATTTTACACCCTAACAAGTGACTATTAAAGCAGCACTTTTAACAGGCCTGGTATTACCAGTAGGCCCTGAAATATTGATACGCATTTTTTCTTAAATCAGCTGTGTTTACATACTACCCGCGCGCGATTTCTTGAGCGCTCGGCTCCCTAGTCCTCATTCGGTAGGTTTCGTTCAACTTCGTAGGTTAAGCTGACAACATTGAAACACGAAGTACGCTATACACCCTGACATCTAGTGGCTTCAATACTAAGCTTTCATTCTGTCTCAGGATTCTTATTTATTTATTGACATTATCTTTTCTGACGCAACGAGTTATGGGGAAAAATACAATCTTTCGAACTGCTGATTTCACAAACACTTCATTGTACATCCAACACTTTCCTCACCTCTTTAAGAATTCCGTATGTGCTAATTTCTGACGATCCCGTGAACTCTGATGTCAATTTCATGGACTGAAAGTTGAGCGAACTTTTCACAATTTGTATTAAATACGTTTAAAATTGGGCCTATAGCTTTCTCCACTTTTAGATGCCTTACCTCTCTTACGATTTAAAACACGAAATGGTGAAGCATGTTCTGCTAAGACTCTTCTTTATGCTTAAAATTAGTCATCCAGTGTAAAAATATTGAGCCTATATTATGTCTAATATTCTTATTTGATGACTTATTTGATAACCAAAGGCTTATGACGTGTAATTAATTGTTACGCAATACCGTCACCACGTTATATTATTGGACTGCATTAAAATCGTTTTATAGACTATTAAAGTCACTACATAAAATACCATACGCGCGATTCTGCTGAAACGTTATTTCTTTAGTTGACAACACTGCAGAAAGACTGGCGGAATAGCTATGTTTTGTTCCCCCCGACCCTCACTTCCCCGTAAATCCAGCGCTCAAGAAGTGGCGCGCGGGTAGTAACTTCTTTTAGCTACGAGGCCATATCAGGAGTTCGGGATCTGTGTCTATACCACCGCCGTCTCGAGAATTACACTGCCTGTCCTATGCTTTATTTTAACATGGAGTTTAGAGTATTGCTCAATTGCATAATTTCTCCAGTAGAGGCGACACAATTCACACCCAGATGGCAGCAATAACCGCCACCTATACAACCCCCGTCTCGAGAATACACGAGTAACAGAGTCTAGAAGGCATTGCCCTATACATTACCGTACATTGCTTCTATGCGTTTGCTGCGTCAAAATAAGCATTAAACAGACACAGATATTTGTTTAGAGCATAATATTATTCCAGTATATGACACTTATCTTGAAATGGAATTTTGGAGCAATAATTAAAATAAATGTAAATTAATTAGACGCATTGATAGACTATATTATGAGCACCGCCGTCTCGAGGAGTAATACAGTTTAGAAGGCAGTGATTATGAGACGGCGGTGACAGCACTACATAATCAACAATGTCGTAGCAAAAAACAAGAAGCAATCTGGGTGTGAATGGTGCTGCTATCTGTAATGTCGCCGAGTACGCAAAATTAGCCGTATTGGACAGGCAGTGTATACACGAGTAAACACGAGTGATACAGTCTAGAAGGCAGTGGTCTATACAGTAGGGTAGGCCATGGAACCAATGACTGTCAATTATTTATATTATTGGTGTATTTTTATGGCGTAAATTTCAACTGATATCAATGGAGATAGATATGATACAGGATGAAATGTTGATGATCATTCAAATCGGCATTTGCCTTTACGACTAGGGAAACCATGGGGGTGGGAAGTCAAATTGGCCGGCCAAAGGATTTGAGCTTGTGACCTGCCGAATGATCTGGTTATTGTGTCATGGCTTGCGTTCAATTTAACTGGCATTGAAAGTTAATGATTATCATATTGGATGAAATAGCGGTGATGAGTGAACGACTACAGTCCTATAACTTTTCCAGGTATAACAACTATGTTTATGCAAAATTTTAGCTCCATCAGTTTAATAGTTTCTGCGTGAAATCGGAACAAAATGCGATGAACCACGGCCTCCTTTATTGTAACAGGCCAGGACAGTCTCTCTCACCAGCTGATCAGTTCCGGCCGATTTGTGTTATGACATTACGCTAATGCTTCAAGACATTTGTACATCGCGTGGGAAGCTGAAATCTTTAATGATATTTATTTTCAGTTACTGATAATTTTACGTGTAAAGTAAACCTCCAAGAATAAAGATAGATTTATTATGTCGATTTTTAACATAAAATGAAACCGCTCGTATCGCGATATAACACACTCACCTTTCTGAATCCGTAAAACAATATTATGCAATACTTCATTCCATATTATATTACTATACAAATGTCACACTAGATACACAACATACTATGGTATTAATTCTCGTAAAATACAGCTGGTAATTTCTATGAGAAAACGTAGTAAAACACAGAACACAACGTTCAATCATCCATATCCATATCCCAACACTGAAATTGCCGGCCGGAATCAAATGTTGTCAGATTGAACTGCTCCGGCCTGGTACAATAAAGGAGGCCATGGATGAACCGTTACATTTTTATCTAGGCCTAAGTATATGGTAACTACATAAAAGGGAATTCCTATTCTAATTATAAATACTGTCATTAATTATTGTATTAACTAACAAAATGATGATTTAAAAATCTCCGTCACTTAATGAAAGTTGTATCATTTCTCACAAGTTGGACATAGGCTATGACAATTCATACCAGCCAACAACAGATTGACAGCCATTTCATAATTACGCGTGGGACATTTCTAGCAAATTATAAAAAACTATTTTTGTTTATTACATATCATAAATAATAAACTAGAATTGGTTCTTCACATTCTGTAAAATTTACAATGCCTTCTCCTCCACACTACATGCAAAGCATTATTTAAAATTTATTTTAAATATTTTAAATTTGTTTTTCAAAATCTATTTCGGGTGGGACATAATTTGGACACTGATTTTAATGATGCAAAACAAAAGCTCATTTTATGTTCTGCTATTACTGTTAGGGTCTTAATGTTGTTATTAATGAAGGTATGAAGGGTTAAATACAAAATATAAACTGTTTCCAGGTTGTCAGAACATTTATTTAACTGATCAATAATAATTTAACAAAACTATCACCATTACGGGTGGAACAAAAAGTCACTTGTGGGTTATTTTACATAGTAATTAACCACACATATTTTTCGAAGTTAATCTTATACCAAATTGTACCTTAAAATGTATATTTTCTCAAATGAAAATGGACATAACTGATTACTCTTGACTACTTGGTATTACTTGGTATTAAAATCATGCAAAAATGGCAAAAAAAAGTAACCCAATGCAATAAATAAGAAAATCGACAGACTTTAGCATGAAACCACTTCAGATACACCTAAGTCCTTAATATTCATAGAATTTGAGGTTTTAAACTTATTTTTGACCACCCAATTACAATAATTTTATAACTTCTCTCTTTGAGGGAAAAATTCCCACATTTTATGAAATGGCTGTTGAGTGGGACGATGAATAAAGAAGACCGTGATAAGGTTGTAATATCTAAATTATTTACAATGAATGCCGATACATAGAACTTAACAGGTGAGCCTGAACTTAACAAAACGAGCTGTAGCAGCAAAAACATGGCTTAATAAATAATTATTTAATATTCCTTACTTACTTACTCTTAAAGGGAAAATGATTACTAGTAGGAAAACTGCACATACCTGGAACAGAAAGAAAACCATTATTAGACTTAAATAGAGAAAGCTAAATTATTTCGTTTAGGTGGAAGACCGGCTGATGAAATCTTCCGTTCCTTATTTTATTATTAAATAATATTCAAAGGAATCGAACAATTCTAATTAAATATTAGTTTGAAAAAAGAACTAAATAAATGAGCGTGTTTATTAAGAAAAACTATGTTTTAGAATTATTTAAATTCTTATATTACACTGGTCTACAAAATAAAACTAATTTTAATCGCCAGAGATAAAATTTTACTTTTCTAGACCAACTTTTCATGTAGATTATGGATGTACAGGTAGGAAAAAAAAAAGCTGACCGACTAAAATATCTAAGTTGCCAATATGAGCCACTGCGCATGCCTAGCGGCATTCACAGGATAGCAGGGAATGTATTGACATTTGTTCTAGTATCGATAAATTGCTTGAATTGATAAATAATTTCACGTAATTTGCATTGCTTGTGAAAACAAACGTTTCCGTTACATCTCTTACATTTATTTACGTATCTCAAGGCTCTGAAATCAGCTACAAGAGTCGGTACGCTTTTTTTCCCCTACCTGTACCTTTCAATTTTTCATACCACGTATAGATTTTAAATCACACATAGGCCTAGGCCAATACATCAACTTTATAAAAATAAATTTACATTTAAGTAAGTTGCAAGCGTTCTCGATTCCCCATGATTTGACCTATCGCTTTACCCTCACAAATATGCTATGCGGGTTTTCTAGTCGTAAGTTACAGGTGTCATCTGGCCAGGAAGACGCAATGCTTTGGAAAAATCTTGTTTTTTGTTTAAAGATAATATATATATATTTTTTTGCAAGTTTCAGTCAGTAGGTATGAAAGTAGGCCTATATGTTAAGGTGACGTCCACATTTAAGTAATTTATTACTGATTAACGGCTAAAAGAGGGCGTGGCGATTCAGTGCTATTTAAAAATGGCCGTTTGAGAATATTCACCAAAACAGAGCAGATATTAAATAGATTTAAAAATAAATAAAAAATCATATGTGTAAGGGAAAGAGTGAAAACAGATTTCAAATTAACAATCTCTACCTCACTGTACATTTAGTTCCGATGGCGAAAATTCATTGTTGGACAGTTAGTTTAACATTAACGTTTTTCGAACATTCTGACAGGAAATATTATACTGAAATAGCAGGGAGAATCAAATGAAAACAGCAATTAATTTTTCCCACTATTTTACTGCATGAAGAATGCTTGCTTGTACATTATTTTTCCACATAGTCCTCTCCCAGTTCAAAGCACTTATGCCATCAGATATGAAGTGCTTCAATACCGCAAAAGAAAAATTATTCTGGTTGCCACTGTAGGCACTCAAACACCGCCGATTGGATGTCTTCATCAGACTTGAACTGCTGCTCTCCAAGGAGCTCCTTTAATGGACTGAAGATGTGGAAATCTGATGGTTCCAAACCTGGCACGTATGGCAGATGTGGGAGGCACTTGAAGCATATGTCGTCGATGGTTTTCATGATTGCACAGCATGAGGACGGGCGTTATCATGTTGAAACAAAACACCTGCTCTCAGCAACCCCCTTCGCTTTGTCACCACCAGATTTCCAAATCTTTGGTACGTTAAAGGATCTCCTTGGAGGGTAGAAGTTCAAATCTGATGAAGACGTCCAATCGATGGCTGCAGCATCAACCAAAATAAATTTTCTCGTGCGGTATCGAAGCTCTTCCTATCCAATGGCGTAAGTGCATTGAACTGGGTGGGGACTACGTAGAAAATAATGTACAAGCAAACATTCTTTCTGCAGTAAAATAGTGGAACAAAAATTAATTGCTGTTTTCATTTCATTCTCCCTCGTATCTACATGGCTTTTGCCAGGAGTGGAAATGCTAGCAAAAATCTGAAGGTAACACTGCACAATAGGAAGGAATGAACGAGTTAACAGCTCTGTGGCTTTCATTTCGTGAAAGTAAATATACACAACATTTAAAATGCAATAAATGGAGCTAATATTTACTATACACATCACAGTGGAATGAGAAAGAACCACTAAAAATTTAAACCTCATTGACAGAGACTAACACGTTTAACAACAGCTTTATAGAATAAATAGATATAAATCTATTTTGATGTAACTCTAATTTGGAAGTACAGGTTTAAATTTAACCAATATTATAATCCCGATACCGCGATTGATAGTTAGCACTTTCCCAGACTGGATTATTTTTATTTATTACTGACCGAGAGAAACGAGGTCCAGTTTTAACTCTGCCGTTTGGCATTTCGTCTGTAAATGTGTGTATTACGTAATTACGACCAAACGCGTTCATCGATTTTCTTCTAATGTGGTAATACACTCACTAAAGTCGTTAAAAACCGATGTATGTGTAAGGGTTTTTATTTTATGATTCCATTTCAAGATGGTGGCCACGGTACGAAAATATTGCTTTGGACCAAATCGGTTCATCGATACCGGAGTAATAATAATAATAATAATAATAATAATAATAATAATAATAATAATAATAATAATAATAATTTATTTAAGCCATTAAGTAAAATTTGCAATTGGCCATGTTAGATTTCATAAATGAAGCCAATAAATGACAAAAGGTTAATAACTTAAGTCTTACTGTAAAAGATTAAAACTTAAAGTCATTGTTGAAACATTCTTGCTAATTATAAAATGGATTGTTCTTCAACCAAATTTTTATTTTGGTTTTGAATTTACTTCCATTTAGGTCCTTGTGGTGTCAGGAAGCTTGTTAAAAACCTTTACAGCATTAAACACGTGATTTGAATTTACTTTGCTTAGTCTAGAAAATGGCATTTGAATGCCCAATTAGGGACCTCATAAGTCATCTTCAAGGTTTGGGCCTGTTGACCCGTTCCATCCCCAAAGGTAAAAGAGTACTGTCATTGATCAGTCCAGCTCTTTTTCGATCTGCCTACACTCCTTATTCCTGATGGTCTAAATGTTAGCATTATGGACATGTTGCACGCATGGGGGAGGAAAGACGTATCTAAAAAATACTGACTAGGAGACCCGAAGGGAAAAGACCACATGGAAGACTTAGACGTAGGTGGGAGGACAATATTAGAATAGATTTAAGGGAAGTGGGGTTTGCGAGGGATGATTGGATGGAGTTAGCACAGAATAGGGTTGAATGGCGGGCTCAGGTAAGCGCGGCAATGAACCTTCGGGTTCCATAAAATCGATAATATTCCTTTAGCTTGCTGAGGAATTGTCCATTGCCATTGAGCAAGTCAGAAAGAATGTGGTAATGACAGAGGAACACATTGTCATCTCCTCGGTAAGAAATGAAGATGGCCCATCATTGGAGCCGAAATGCATCTTTTTTAATGCATGACAATTTGAAATCCAGTACAGCATCATAAACAATTTACATTTTAAATATTGTGAGAAACATTGTTTTGATATGTGTGTGTGATATATGCAGTGCTTTAGTTGGAAAATATTTTATGGGGGTACTCACCTTCCATAGAACGCATATCTATTGCGAATTTAATAGTGTTTGTCATTATTAACAAATACACTCTCGTGAATTGGACATTTAATAAGTATTTTAGGACAATATCGTTCCTGTACTGCCAGTACGAAGTACCGGAGCACATATTTTTCCCGGTATGGTAGAAGGAAAATAATTTCCCAACTAAAGCACTGGATATATGCATGGAAGAAGAAAGACATACTGTATCTAAATAATATTGATTGGGAGACCCGAAGGGAAAAGACCATTTGGAAGTCCTGGACGTAGGTGGGAGGACAATATTAGAATAGATTTAAGGGAAGTAGGATTTGGTAGGGATGATTGGAGTTAGCACAGAATAGGGTTGAATGGCGGGCTCAGGTAAGCGCGGCAAGGAACCTTCGGGTTCCATAAAATCGATAATAATTATTCCTTTAGCTTGCTGAGGAATTGTCTATTGCCACTGAGTAAGAAAGTAAGAAATAGCGTCGACAAATAGAATAGAAACATTGTGTGCGTTTAGAAACTGCAATTAAACAAACGTGATTAAGTTTTGCTGCTCAGTGTTCACACAGCGAAGCGTGTTTCAAAATGTGGTAATTCTCTGAGGCCATCTGGAGATCCTACAGAATCCAGGCAGGAGGATATATGCAGGTACCTTGGATATCTGAGTTAATTCTTCTCTTGCAGAATGCTAATCCAGACAATTGTTCTACTTAATAAGAAAGACGCCAAGTTCCAGGTGTGCTGAATGCGGGCCAAGCTGCGAACACTGCCATCAGACTCTGCAGACTTATAGCATAGTGAAACCGGGCCCAAGGATACGAATACGGCATAAATAAAATCAGGTAAACTGATGTAACAAAGTGCCAGAATGCTTTTGTTTAATCAGTGATAATTGCATTTATGATATGCAGAAAAAAATATTTTTGTAATCTATTTCCGAGTTAAGCTCTAGATCGATGCAGGACTTGCGGAAGAACAAAGGTCTAAAGTTTGATAGTTAACCTTAATTCATACTCGTGTACACTGATATAAGAAATTCTTAAAATATGTCAACATTTCACAAAATGTAATGGCAGAGAACTCTGCTTAATTTACGTAGGCCTAATTATAATATAACTTCTGTACATAACACTACTCGATCAACGAAATAAATATCTTTCTGCAATGGAGTCAAGGCCCTCAATGATTAGAAAAGAGTGTTTGTAGTATAGTCATGACTAGGGGACGGATTTCTATGACCTTAAATACTATGATATATGCATGCATTTATGACCTAAAAAACTTTAAAATATGACCAATAAAATTTAAAATATGACTTTACCACTTACACATTGTGTATATATTTTTTAAGTTTCATTACAATACATTTTATTAAAATATAGTGTTAATTATTTAAAATATCTGTAAATTCTCAAGAAGTATCATTATAATGCAAAATTTACGAAACAAATATATATGAAAATATATGAAACATTATTTTTAATATGCACAAAAATATGACCTAAATATGCATATGCATACTAAATATGCTACAATAGTTGAAAATTTTCTAAATATGCAGTTATATGCACAATAAAAGCAGTTCCATTTTAACCAGGGTGCCTGTAATCGGATTTAAATTAGTCGGAAACCTGAAATAATGCAAAGGGGAAAAATATGACATGTCATAGAAATCCGCCCCCTAGTCATGACTTTTCTTTAAAAAAAAAGCATGTGACCCTCAATTAGTCGTTATTCCGGTACCTGTCAACCGATTTGGTCCAAAATAAATAGGCTTCTTTGCCATGGACATTACAAATGCGTACACAAAGTTTCATGAAAGTAGGATAAAGCGTACTGAGTTATTGCGCGTACGGACGGACAGACACATTTCCCCGTCCCCATACAATCTCATAATTTATTTATTAAAGAAGTTGCAAAAAATGCATAACAAAGATAATGGTTTTAGGAGGCTTTGTAAACAAATGTACGTCTCATTTTTTTTCTGGATATTATTCAGTATTAGATGATTTTCAAACATGACACCTTATTATGTACAAAGGGCCATGCTTGTGTGGCTGCATGTACACAGAAATATTGAAGATATTACGTGTGCAAATGTAGGTCCATGCCAGTGTTTCAGACGAGTGATAATACTGTGTGGTGTGCCTGCATTATTTACAATACTGTCACAAGAGCTGTCTCTGGGAGATGTGTATTATTCATGAACATGAAGAGGAAACAAGAAAAAGAAAACAAGCCAGCAAGAAGTGTATGAAGATAAATGATACAGCGAAAAACGGAAAATTTCATGATTTTGACTCGGGTTGGGATTTCAATGCAATTGCTTCTTTTTTCTGGTCTGGTACTGTCTGGTAAGGTCAAGGTAGGTATAAATATATTTCAATAACAAAATGAACTATGATTAATGAGTAATGACTTTCATTTTTTGTTCTTTGAGGGATGTAATAGTTAAGGAAATAGTGGGCAGTTTTTCGCCTTATACCCTCAAAATGTAAATATGTAAATATGTCTATGTGTATGTCTATGTGTCATATTAGTAATTTAATAATGTAATTAGTATTTTAAGAATAATGAATTCAAATATTTTAGATGTATTACAACTCAAAATTGTTTCTGCTATATATATATATATATATATATATATATATATATATATATATATTTTTAAATTAAATTATTAACATCATGTCCCATTACATTAGTAATACTACATGATTGATTGTTACAACAATACGCGTTCTAGTACACCTTACTACAATAGTTATTTAAGAATTTAGAAAGATAATGTTATATACAATACAGCTATTAATAATTAGATAATAAGATATGTACAATCATTTTGTGATTTTTTTTACAGCACTTTTGAATTATTACCTTGTTCTATTTTTTGTTTGTTTTTTTTGTTTTGTTTTTTTTTTTTAATAAGATTGATGTAACGTGCATCTTATCCTTCTTAATTATAGAGTAGGCCTATTTTGAGTCAACATCATCATGGTATTTGCAGTCTCAACATTTAAAATTGTTCACAATTCATCAAAATCTACCGAATTTACAAACAGCAAAAATTCTTTATAGTACAGTTGTATCATGTTGCTGTTGGTGACCGGCCATTTACCCTTCTTCCGTGTGATTCCATTCCTTAGTATCGCTCTTTGTGAGTTCAATTTAGGACACTCATACATAAGGTGTTGTATTGTCTGGTCACTAGAAGTGCAGGGACATAATGGAGATTGTATAATTTTAAAACGATGGAAGTACGTCCGTATTCTGCCATGGCCCGTGACGAATGTGGTGAAATTTCCAGTTAAATGCAGTTTAACTTGCAGTCTCGATTTAACTGTAGGAAAGAACGATTTTGTTATTTCTCCCTTTGAAGTATCTCTCCATAAGTTTTCCCACTTCGATAAGCTGTGTTGTCTAATTTCCGTTGATGCTGCTGTTTTGGGAATCCTCTTGTAACAGATTTCCAGTTCGCTGTCTTGTGATGCCTGCTTCGCTAATCGGTCTGCAAGTTCGTTGCCATATTCTCCCACATGCGCCTTGATCCAGTCAAATTCGATGGTCCAGTTTTCTGCTTTAAGTTGGCTGAGTTTCGTCCTACATTGCTCTATTAATGAAGTATGGTTGTTTTTGTTTTTAAGGGAGTCCAGGGTTATTTGACTATCAGTATAGATTGCAACTGTCTTTTCTTCATTGTTTGCATTTGTGTCGTTGAGTTCGTTTAATGCATCTAAGGCTTTCAGAATTGCCATTTGTTCGGCCTGATTATTGGAGCATTTGGCGTCCAGTCTGAATTTTAGTTGGTGTGTAGGTGTTCCATTTGTAAAAATTACTATTCCCGATCCCACTCCTCTCTCACTTTTACTGCCATCGGTGAATATTTCAAACTTGTGTCGTATACTTTTATTCACTTTCTTAAAAGGAACAACATCAGCTGGATGTAACCATCGGTCATATTGTACATCATGATCAATATTTTCACCTCTTGTTGCATTGTATATCTCGGCAATCTCCTGTATTTTCAGTGTAATCGGTGTTAGTCCTGTTAAAATGCACAATGCTTCAGAAGATATGGTCCGAAATCCTTTTGCCATTCTAATATTAATTAATCTCTGCAATCTTTGGTATATTCTTTGATTCCTTTGTCTATCCAATGCTTCTATCCACACCGGAGCTCCATATGACATAAGAGGCAGTATCGCTCCCACGTATATTGTCCTTAAAACTTCATATTTGAGCCCCCAGTTGATCCTAGCAGTCCTGGATAAAGAATATATTAATTTTGTACATCTCTCTGCTACATAATTAATGTGTTCATCGAATTTGAATTTTTTGTCAATGATTATGCCTAAATATTTGATCTGTTGTTTTTGTTCTAGTTTTTTATTATTTAGATAGATGCAGATATCTTTATTTTCTTTTCGTTTTTTGGATACCAACATCACACAAGATTTTTCTTCATTAAATTGTATTTTGTTGTTTGTGGCCCAAGTCTCGATCTTTTTTAGTTCTATGTTAGTGTAGTTCTCTGCTTCCACTGCACTTTTCCCTTCAGTCAGCAATATTACGTCGTCTGCAAATGCTACAATCTTTGTGTATTTAGTAAACTGGATATTGAGAAGAGAATCATATTGTAGATTCCAGTAGCCAGGGCCACAGCAGGACCCCTGTGGACATCCTTTACTCACTTCTCTTTCTACCAGGAAGTTGTTAGCTGATAAAACCGCAGTCCTTTGATTGAAGTAATTAACAGTAAGATTGTACAAATTCTTCGGACACTGAAACTGTCGTAACGCGTAAAGAATGCTGGGCCACCATGCTGCATCGAAAGCCCCTTTGACATCGAGACTGACCAGAGCAACACACTTTCCTTGTTCAAGTTTTCCTTTTATATATTTCTTGACTGCCATCACAGCATCAACTGTGCTTCTCTGAGGGGTAAATCCATATTGATTTTTATTTAATAGATGTTTAGAATATGCGTAGTGCATAATTCGGTTTATTAGCAATTTTTCCAAGACTTTTCCACTTACATTCAGCAAACTTATGGGTCTGTATCTGGTTGCCTCCAGACTGTTCTCTTTGCCAGGTTTCATAATTGGAATGATTCTCGACCGTTTCCACTCCTTAGGAAAGCAACCTTTACTTAGACAGCCATTATAAATTGCATATATAAATGATGGAAATATTTTTAGAACTCTTAACAAAATCTGGCTAGTTATTCCATCTTCACCTGGAGCCTTTGTGTGATCTATACTTTCTAGAACTTCTCTAATTTCGTGTTGCGTAAAAGCTTTATCGTCGGGTGTGTATATAGGTTCTTTGGAGAGTTTTCTGATATATTGATGGTATTGAGTGTCGTACTCCTCATCATCTATTGGGGTGAAGTGTTCTAACATCAAACTGAGTGTATCTTCTAGGCCTATTGTGTATGAGCCATCGGTTTTCTTTAGTGTTGAAAGAATTGTGGTGTCTTTGTTCTTGTTGGATGCTAATTTATATGCAGCGTTCCACGGATTGTTCGATTGCGTTACACTACAGTATTGCTTCCAAGATTTCGTTTTTTCACTCCGAATGGTAGTTTGGTATAGCCTTTTACCTTCTAAGTATTGTTCTTTACGGACTTCCCTCAAATCATTTTCTTTCGCTTTTTGGTATCTTCGCCTCAGGGCATTGACTCTCTTCCTCATAACTGTGAGTTCTTGGTTTATCGACCTCATTTTTGAGGGTATAAGGCGAAAAACTGCCCACTATTTCCTTAAAAGGAACTATAATTATCACATTTGTTAGTGCATTGTTTAGCAATTTTTTCGATTTTGTGGGAAATTGCATTTTTAGGGATTTTCTGGTAATTTTTATGCAGTTTAACCTTTCTTGTACATTTTTCTTTGTCCTCATGAAAGAAGGAGTAGCAATTTTTAGCGTTCATGTAATGTGTATTATGCAAATTAATTTCAATTTTCTTTTCTTTTTGTCAGAATGATAGCTGAAATTATATTTTTGTTCTGAGAAATCAGCTAACAGATTACAGACTACACTCCACATGTTGAACACTGCAATGCAGGACTGTTGAAGTGAATGTGTTCTTCTATAAGAGCATTTTTAGACTGTATAGTGCATTTTTTATGCTTTTAGGAAATTTTTACATTTTTAAACAAGTATTTTCTTGAATTTTATTGTACATTAAAATCCCAGACTAACAATAAACCTAATAAACAAGAAACAATATGACCAAGTCGGTAATGATATAATGAAAAGTATTTATAATGGTAGCTAATATGATAGTAAAGTAGTAAAGAGAGAGTAAAGGGATGATAAAAATCGGAGGATGGAATAAAAAATAAAATCAGGTAAACTGATGTAACAAAGTGCCAGTATGTTTTTGTTTAATCAGTTATGACTGCAATTATGATATGCAGAATATGTTTTTTTTTTTTTAATTGATTTCCAAGTTAAGCTCCAGATTTATTCATTAAGCAGGGCTTACGGAAGAACAAAGGTCTAGTTTTTTTTAATGAGATTAAAATCTTCCAGCATCACCTGAACTGTACAGATATGTGATATCATGACAATCGCACACTCACATAAAAATGTCAAAAAAAATTCAAATTGGCCGGTTTCGGGTTTTGAACCATGGACTCCAGAATGTGAGGCCAAAGCGTTACCATCTCGGCCACCGGAGTCATTTTAACGGTCTAGTTGGATAAGCGCTTGTAAATCGATAGTGTTCTTTGTCATAGCTACCTGTATTTTAATTTCCAAGGCCTTATAAGATAACAGTAAAACAATAGGCAGTGTTGTCAAGATAATTGATTTTCATTTTTTTTTATAAATTCTTTCGAATACGTATATTACCATAAAATAGGCACTAAATTGAGCATTACTTCGAAGCAGGTCAACCTATTTTATCTATTATAAATAGACGTCTTCCCATGGACATTATAAATGCGTATACGAAGTTTCATAAATATACGATAAAGCGTATTTGAGTTATTGCGCCTTTAAGGTAGACATTAAATTGGGGTTTACTCCGGTACCGGTCAACAGATTAGGTTCAAATTCAATAGGGCACTTCTCATGAACGTCATAAATGAGTATACCAAGTTTCATGGAAATCCGATACAGCGTATTTGAGTTATGGCGCCTTTCTATTAGAAAGGCGCCATAATCTATTAAAACAGGCACTAAATTGGGCATTACACCGGTACCGGTGAACCGATTTGGTTCAATATCAATAGGGTTCTTCCCATGGACATTATAAACGTGTATACCAAGTTTCATTAAAATTCGACAAAGCGTATTTGAGTTATCGCGCGTACAGACATACGGACGGACGGACAGACAGACGGACAGACATTTTTCGTCCCCACACACAATCTCATAAAGTACCATACTGGCACTTAATAAACGGAAACACACAGAAAGAATAACAATAAAAGGCCAAATGTAAATCAATCCTAGCAAATATGGAAAGACAGAGTGAAGAGAATGGTTGAAGTAAACGGTTGAAAATAAACCTAATTTAACACAAAAAATGAAGAAAAATACATGAAAATAAAAGGACCCAGAGAGAATAATGTAAGAAAGAAAAAAATCTGTAATCGGAAAGAAAACAAGAGTTAAAACAATCAAATAAGATGAAAATGCATTAGTAGGCAATTGTTTTCCAGGAATTGCTCAGAGAAAGAAACTCAATCAGATATCCGTAAAAAAAAATCCTTACTTGGAAACGAAGATAAAAAAATGTATAACCCTATATTTTGTTGTGGTCTTTAAAATAGGCCATATATTGGTAGGTATGTTTATGTTTCTAACCTGAGTTAGCACGAAATAGGGTTCAAAGGCGGGCTCATGTAAGCGCGGCAATGAACCTCCGGGTTCCTTAAAATAGGTAATATTCCTTTAGCTTGTTTAGGAATTGCCTCCTATATATACGAGGACCCTCCACAAAGTAAGTTTCCCTGAGGTAGTTAACAGAAACAAAACACAATTTCATGGAAATATTTATTGCAACAGATGCAGAAATTATCCAGCTTTTTTCAACATATTCGCCACGGAAATGAGACATTTGTCATACAGTGGGGCCAACTTTCGAATACCTGGTATTTGAACCATTCTGTGACAACCATCTCCGCTTCTCTGTCATTTCTCTAGAAATAGGAAAAGATGGAAATCACTGGGAACGAGGTCCAGGCTGTTGGGTGGATGTTTAAACACCACCCAGCCGAGCATCCAGGTGTTTAAACATCCAGCTACTCTGCTGCAAAAGTTCAGCTGGGAGGTGTTTACAAACATTCACACTATAGCCCGGACATCGTTCCCAGTGATTTCCGTCTTTTCCTGCACCTTAAGAAATGACAAGAGAAGAGGAGACGGTTGTCGCACAGTGTTTCAAATCCCAGGCGTTCAAAAGTTGGTCCCACTGTATGACAAATGTCTCAAATCTTGTGGCTAATACTCGTTTGTTGAAAAATAGCTGAACAATTGTTATATATGTACAATAACTATTTCCATCGAAGTGTGTTTTGTTTCTGAAAAGGCCCCAGAGAAACTTACTGTGTTTGGCCCTCGTATATATAATTTTTGCGTATTGTGAAGAACAAATATTGAAGGGGTGGTTCTTATAATTCCCAAAGGCTGTAATGCTACACCCTATGGCCTATACCATATGTAACAATAATGACTAAAATTACTAGTTTGGGCATTCAGACATGAAATTTTATGCCCAGGGGAATAGAAAGTAAAAAATAGTGTACAATATGAGAAGAAACGCAAATAGAAAAATAGTTTACAAAAAAGGAAGAAATAATAGCAGGCATCTGTCTATTAAAAAGGGGAAAAAGAAAGAAAAAAAACAGAATAAGAAGCGGAAGGAAGGAGAAGTTTTTATGGAGTAACAGGACAGCAGGTGTAAGTATGAGTAGTTGTCATGGTGGTTTAAGTTACACAAGAAACCTAAGTGCCGTGGAAGAAACAGTTCATGTACAGTAATTACTCGACCACCATATGTCCATGTTTTCACTTAAATAACCCATTTTCGTAACTCGTTAATTGCCACCTGCTGGAACCTCCACCCGCACCTCCAATGTCAACTTCCAACTTACAAGACGCTGACAATTATAAGGGATCTGTGAAAATTGCAGAATTAAGTCTCTTCTGTTTTTTGCAAGTTCGAAAGTCATTGTAATTTTAACTACTGTGTATCCTGAAGTAATTAAGGTGATTCTGTTGATTGTATTCCAATGGTGCGTTTTCAAAAGTTATTTTACTCCATAACTGGTTTTGACTAATAGCATTAGTTAAATAATTTTTAGATGCTACATCTAATGCATTCATGCTATTTTCTTTCATATATATATATATATATATTTATATATGATTGAAATTTCACTTTTCTTTCAAAACCTAATATTATTTTAGAGGCTCCTAAAATCAGTCTTGTTGCCAATAGCATTTTTTTACATTTTTCGAAAACACTATTTTAGTTTTGAACAATGTAGGTTCTTCTTACCTTTCCCCCCAAAACCTACTACTTTTATTAAGTGCCAGTATGGTGCTTTGTGAGATTGTGTGGTGGACGGGAAAATGTGTCTGTCTGTGTGTCTTTACGCGCGATAACTCAAATACGCTTTATCGGATTTTCATGAAACTTGATGTACGCATTTATAACGATAGGAAGAAGCCTATTAAAAATGGACCAAGTCTGTTGACCGGTACCGGAGTAATGCCCAATATAGTGCCTATTTTATGGTAATATATTAGAAAGAATTTATCAAATGCAAATCAGTTATCAAGACAACATATTGTTTTACAGTGTTCATATATGACTTTGGAAGTTGCAATACAGGTAGCTTTCACAAATAACACTGCCCACATATTCCTTCAAGGACTTTTGTCCTTCCGTAAGCCCTGCTTAATGAATCGATCTGGAGCTTAACTCGGAATAGCCTAGGATGTCCAGGGAATGTTGCCAATAACATTTACAATAGTCTATGTAATGTAGTCTTTATTATTAACATATAAGTTACAATAACAGCCTAATTTGAGGCTTAACCAGCAAATTATTTCATCTAGGTCTATTCATATAATCATATCTACAGGAACTGTCATAGAACATTTAAAAAATACTTATAAAACAACTATAAACAATTAAAAGATACAGTTTATTCCAAGCTGGTTTCGAACCGATGTCAGCAGCGCGTATTGCTGCCACTGCGCCACCGTTGGAGAAATACTGTGTAAACAATGGATGTCTAATTTATGTCATTTATGTAATTCTTCCAGAAGTCAGTGACCTAATTTTAAATGCTTGTGGAATATTACAGCCGTGAAGAAATGCAGCTCGCTTGGTGGGAATGTATTAAGTAGCTGGAAAATGAAAATGCTGCTCTCCTATTTACAACTCCCAGCGCAAACACTGGCAAGTTATTAAACTCACGGTGCATATTACAGCTTTCTCAAATTTCTACGCAAAATGAGAAATTTTAAAATACGGACGCATTCAAGCCTACTTTGTACCATACAGGAACGAGTACTGAACTATCTGATTTATAAACACGGTGCACCCTACTATCGTATAGCGGCGGCAAAAAAAAAATTCTAAGCTACGAAAATGTTCCATGTTACATAATTATGTTCTCCCACTAAAAAAAGAGAGTAGTTTTCATCTCCAAAAAAACTTATTTTCCGGTGTTTTGCCATATTACATTATTCACAAGAGAAAATATTGTAAATTTTCCAGTGATTAAAAAGGTATCTTTCTTTCTCTTTCGTAGTTTTTTTTACCTCTCCCTTATAGGGACCTTTATGCGGCCCGCGACCTGTCGGGAGAGGAATGAACTATGGATCACAACACAGACATACTTTTTTGACCAGACAAGGATGAGTGATGAGTGATCAGCCCAATGCCGGGGCCACCTCCGAGACAACACGAACACATAGGACGAGACACACCATTCCCACACACACTCACTCCGAACAAGGCGAGGATGGGATGAAGATGATAATGACGACCAAATGATATCCGCGGACCACAAGGACCTAAAGTTACCTGACATTTCTCTTACAGGTGAGAAAAATCCCGAAAACACCTCACCCAGGTAACTTGTCCCGACCAGGAATCGAACCCGGGCCCGCTGCAAGAGAGGAGCGAACGAATCCCCTGCGCCACAGGGGTGTAAAAAGTATTATATAATTATGTATTATATATATATATATATATATATATATATATATATTTGTGTATTTAATTGTTTATTAATTTATTCCCTTGGGTTGTATTATTGTATGGGACTTAGCATAAGTGCTCTGGAATACCCTACTTTCCCCACATTCCCGAGCAGTTGAGTCCCATACTATACATGGATGTGAGACATGGTCACTTACTCTTCGGGAAGAACATAATCTGAGAGTGTTCGAAAACCGGGTGCTTAGGAAATTATTTGGGCCTAAGAGAGATAAAAATAGGGACAGGAGAAAACTGCATAACGACGAGTTTCATGACCTGTACTCTTCACCTGATATTAGTAAAGGTAATTATCACGGAGGATGAAATGGGCTGGACATGTTGAACGCATGGAGGAGGAAAGACATATCTCAAAAGTATTGACTGGGAGACCCGAAGGGAAAAGGCCACTTGGAAGACCTAGACGTAGGTGGGAGGACAATATTAGGATAGATTTAAAAGGAGTCGGATTTGAGAGGAGTGGTTGGATGGAGTTAGCACAGAATAGAGTTGAATGCCGGGCTCAGGTAAGCGCGGCAATGAACCTTCGGGTTCCATAAAATATATAATATTCCTTTAGCTTGTTTAGGAATTGTCTATTACCATTGAGTGAGTGAGTGAGTGAGTGAGTAAGCAAGCAAGCAAGCAAGCAAGCAAGTAAGCAAGTAAGTAAGTAAATAAATAAATAAATAAGTAAGTAAGTAAGTTAGTAAGTTATATATTTGTGTATTTGATTGTGTATTAATTTTGTAATACAAATAACTGAACTGTACCTGAACACGAGTACTTTCTCATTCGGGTACCTTTTGATGTGTCTCTTTTAAGTATTTCACACAGTAAATAAATTAAATTAAAATAAATGGATTATGTTATTGATCGAGATAACAGGTATTTTAACACAAACCGTTGCCCTCCTCATAACAAATCTACTTGACTGTCATTCAAGGTGCTAGGTGACTTAGGTGTAGCGTATCTCTTGTATTATGTCTATTCTAAATGACACCAGAACCCCAAAGAGGGGAGGAGACACACAAAAACACAAGAGCAGTGGCTGCAACACTTTTTTCTAGGAACCATCAACAAGACTTGAGGTAAAACTCTGGCAGGAGCGAAGCCTGGCGAAGAAAGAAAGAAAAAAGTAGAAGCTGATATGAGCAATAAAACTGAGACGTAGCGAAAATAAACAAAGGAGGAAGAAAAAGGGGAGAGCAAGCTAAACAAATACAATACCTTCACATCTCAGCACAGAACTGTCTCCAGACTTTCGGCTCCTGTCGTTTTGAAAAATTTCAACCTAACAGCAGCGGTGTTCCCAAATTCGTATTATGTATTTATATCTGACTTACATTACTGACATTACTTCCATAAGAATAGAAATATTTTCAAAATAAAAAACCCTCATCATTATAATCACGTTCAATATCACCACCTTATTCCCTCAAAAAAATCAAACTTAGGATTACTTGAGAATAATAATAAGATATTTCAGTATATTAATCTATTTTATTAATTGTGTATCTGTATATGACGGTATATAAAAGCCATGTCAATAAATTATAAAAATGAAATTATTTTATAATTAAAATTATAAAGCTGTTTATATTAATAAATCAAATTCACCAAATTGATATGTATAAATGTAGTAGATTAAAACTTTGGCTTGTCAATATTATTCTAAAAAATAGATCTAGGCCTATTATAGTACACAAAATTAAAAATCCATTAAGTTATATACAATAGTATTAATATCAAAAACTTCACCAAATGATATATAAAATAAGGTATGTTAAAACTTGGTTTGTCAATAATATTCTAAAAGATTTTTGGCAAATTAAAATCTATTGAGTTACATATATTAAAATGTTGTCCTGAAAACATATACACTGTATGCTATGAAGTATGTTATCTATTCACAGTTTGAGTCAATTCATATGCAAAATATGTACTTAGGCTATGATGAATGCTATTTATATTTTCAGATGAGTCACTTCACTATTAATTGTAACTAAACTACGATTACTGGAAAAACACTGTAGCTGGATTTCGATATTCTTGGCTGAAGTTACACTAGCTGAAATATCTTATTGTTCTCTTGAATCTTTGTCGTTTTTCTTTAATGGCAGATGCATTTCGGCGCAAGATGAGCCATCTTCAGTTCCTTGAAGCATTCAATAACCCGACCCTCATCATTACCTTACCAGACTGAATCAAAATTATTTTCCATATGAACCCAAATGTATTACCTCTGCTGGATTAAATCCAAGGGCGTACGGTAAGGGGGGTTCAGGGGGTTCAAACTCCTCCCGAAATATCTGCAATATTTTGAAGATTATAAATCATGGAACAAAATTAAATTAAATTAAAAAAAAAAAAAAACTCTGAATCGGTTGTTACATATTTTACAATTTCGTACATATCAAAGCATTATTTAAGATTTATCGTAATTTATTTAAGATTCAAATTTCAAAACCTCGTGGTGATGATAGTTCTTCAGCTTAATAACAGTGTCAAACGACAACTCGAATACTCCTGCCGAAACCCATCAACCTGTTTGTAAAGCATACAGTAATCACGAGCTCATCACAAAATTATCGTGAAGGAATCGGCATTAAACGGGCATTTCCACCGGTGGATTTACAGATGACACTAAAAACAAGCCCTATGCACCATACAATATTATGATAATTTTTCAAAAGAAAGTTTTTTTTATAGACTCTAGCTTAAACGAGGTGAGATAGGTAAGTTTTTCCTTTTCCTGTAAAACTTGGTTTAATGAAATTGGGGATGTTTTTAATTTCCCAGCTTCTATAACAAAATTCACTGCTAGATGGCTCTGCCTAGAAGAAATCCGTGTTCCTACCATTCTATGGGCAAATTAGCTAAATAGTCAAGATATTACAACGCTTATGGACTTGGTTACAAGTAGCTAGAGGTCTACGAGATCCTTGAGGTTAAGAAGCAAACACTATGTTATGTAATCTGGCTGAAATCTGACACCCGGGCGTTCAAACACACACTCATCCAACTTTGCTCGCCTAATATCAAGAGCTGGTTAATTCGTAACCAAGTTTACAAACTACGTTATACCAGCTGCCCTACATTCAATACCAGCACGCACCGCAACATCTACTAGCTCATTATCATCATCAATACCCCTGTTATCCGGTTCTCGGTTAACTTAAACACTTTCGTAACATCTTTAAACATACGACAGTTATCATCATGGCCCGGATTTTGATGATCTAAAAGTACTTTAAAAATGAGACATACAATGCAAAAGCACAAAAAATGGCCCATAGATTGTACGAAAAGCCAGTTTACTCGACAGATTTGTGTCCATTCTACATACATGTTGTTGACCCAGTTATAAGCTTGTAATTAGTAAATTGGTATATACTGTTAAATGCAAACAGCATCGTCTATCCAAATTAAGATTAAACAAGGTTTATTTATTTATGCTTGTTTAAGGTGCGATAATATTCAATGCAAGTAATTGCACAAAAACTCTATACAGGGTGTTAATGAATAACACCGAAATATTTCACCTGTGTGCAGAGGGGACATAGACAGGCAACTTTTATTAAGATATTTTTGCTCTATAGATTCAATTTTTCCTGTTACAGCATAAAATCTCCCAAAGCATGGCCGCCACTGACTTTTAACATTAGAAAAAAAATGCAAAACAAAGGAACTTCGCTGTTAACACTGTAGTCAGTAGTTATGAATAAAAAAAAGACTAATGCAGTGGTGATCAGTCATGTGATTAGTCTGTAAATTTTGCAGATTATGGAAACATTAAATTATGATATAGCTATTGTCGAATGATTAAGAGTCAGGTTTTTATCGATCACTAGGAAGGCATGAAGTCAATTTAATGGACATTTTAACCCTATTTCGCGTAATTATTGATTTATAAGCACCAAATTATAATGACTTGAATGCCCTCTAGCATACACATTTTACGTCATAGAGCAAAAAACTCCGGATAAAAGCTGTTATCATTATGAAAAAGCTTAAGCGTAGCGGGGCTAAGTCTCCTCTACATACAGGTAAAATATTTCGGTGTTATTTATTAACACTCTGTATAATGCAAGAAATAACACATTACAAAATAATTACTTTAAATTAAAAAATTACCTCTTTCTTTCTTTCTTTTTCCTAGTTTTACCTCTCCCTTTTTTAGGATTTAAGCGACCCAAGCCGCCCGGGCCTTACAGGGCCGCGACCTGTCGGGAGAGGGATTACCTTTGGATCACATACATACTTTTTTGACCAGACAAGGACATGGAGGGCCTCCCCGGCTGAGTGATCAGCCCAATGCCGGGGCCACCTCCGAGACAACACGAACACATAGGACGATACACACCATTCACACACACACTCACTCAGAACAAGGCGAGGATGAGGATGAAGATGATAATGACGGCCAGATGATATCCGGGGACCACAAGGGCCTAAAGTTACCTGACATTTGTCTCATAGGGGAGGGAAAACCCCGGAAAAAACCTCACCTAGGTAACTTGTCCCGACCAGGAATCGAACCCGGGCCCGCTGCGTGAGAGGATTAAAAAAAAATAAAATAAAAAAAAAATAAAAAAAAATTACCTCAAAATATTAAATATGAAAAAAAGACTGTAAACAGGCAAAAAAATGACCAAATAACGACATTAAATTTTTTTAATGACCCAAAAATTTAAAAAAACGCACGAAAATTACCAAAAATTACCCTAAGAATTGTAATTTCTATAATCTAGGATTCATGATCAGGATATCTGCACTAGTGGGCAACGTCCATGATGTTCCCGTTAATAGATGACATGTCATCAAAATCCAGGCCACGGTTATCATTAATTATATTACAGACAATGGACATGTTCAGCTCCTCATTTAGTTTATCTGAAAAGCACGAATTTCGTAACTTACAGATGTAATGGTACAGAATTGGAATATATCATTCCGGTTTCTGTTTAAAGTTTAAACCTCATTTGCAGCGCTTGGGCATTTTGTTTTAGGTGTCTAATTGGAATTAACGCCCCAGCTGATACACTGTATCATAAAGGGTTAATTATTTCAAAACATAATGTTTCATATTCGCCATCAGGCCGGTTATTATTTCATAGACGGTACATTTCAACTAAAAATTTAATCAATGCTGTTAAGCATTTCGTGGAAAATGTGAAAATCTCCATTATAATGTTAATTTAAATATTATTAATAAATATTCATTACTCGCTACTCTGTATCGTATATTTTGTTCAGGAAAACAAGAAATGCATGTACGCCTTCATTTGTTGGCAATTAACTGTTCTGTAATATTTGCAATGTTGTAAATAAAAAAAACAAAATCCCTCATGAGCACAGTTAGAGGAGCCACTGGGAATTAAATCATTGGGGTAGTACTGAAATTACAAAAGGCAAAATGGCAGCGAACAAACCATATTCTTCGTTTTTCTACTAAAGAAGAGCTGCCTACCAATAAAAATCATGTAAAATATATTAAAACTTGACAGTCACATCTTCTCTTCTTCTGTCCAGAAATCTAAAAATAAACATTTATAAGACAATTATCCTGCCGGTTGTATTACATGGATGTCAGACATGGTAGCTTACTCTTCGGGAAGAACATAATCTGAGAGTATTCGAAAAACAGGGTGCTTAGGAAAATATTTGGGCCTAAGAGAGATGAAAATGGGAATGGAGAAAACTGCATTACGAAGAGCTTCATAACCTGTACTCGTCATCGGATATAGTAAGGGTAATTAAATTACGGAGGATGAAATGGGCTGGACATGTTGCGCGCATGGGGAGGAAAGACATATCTAAAAAATATTGACTGGGAGACCCGAAGGGAAAATACCACTTGGAAGACCTAGACGTAGGTGGAAGGACAATATTAGGATGGATTTAAGGGAAGTAGGATTTGTGAGGGATGACTGGATGGAGTTATCACAGAATTGGGTGGAGTTAGCACAGAAAAGGGTTGAATGGCGGGCTCAGGTAAGCGCGGCAATGAACCTTTGGGCTCCATAAAATATATAAATTCCAATAGCTTGCATAGGAATTGTCTATTGCCATTGAGTAAGTAAGCAAGTAAGGCTTGGAAACCACTATTAACGGCCGTGGGTGTTGGCATGCACACCACATGCCCCCCCAACCCTGCCATCTGCCTATGGTAGATGACGAAGCGGTTGGGTGGTAGGCCTAGTCCCTTCAGGGACGTAGCGCCACAGAGTTTAATTTCTTAGTTTAATATTATTATTAATTAATATTCTCTCTCTTAATTTCACGTTTAATTAATTATTGTTTGTTGGAAAAATGACTGAAACAATGAGAGTGTTTGTGTAAAGGAATGGTAGTATTTTGTCTTCAAAATGAATAAACTAATACTAATAATAATAATAACAATAATAATAATAATAATAGGACCTAATGACTACCTTAACCACCTATGAATTAAAATTTAACGTTGGCCCTCCCTGTGAAGAGTACTTAAGAATAATTCTTAATTAATTATTAATGTAGCCCGTGAATAGAACAGAGTTGAAGCGCAATGCCGTAAAGATTAAAGCAAATACCGGACATTACAGGAGGAAGCCTAAGAAAGGGTGACATGAAAAGACAAATTTAAGGACAACACCTTAATACTAACAAGCAATAAACTAATCCAAGTAGATAATGAATTCAATCCTATCTCTACTACCCCCCAGGCTTCAGTAATGAACGTGACCCAGCCTTTGAGCTCATCGCGTATGACTTTAGCTTATCCTACGGCAACCAGCCCCGAATGACGTCAGTATAATAATCATTGCACTTAATACTGGATGTCGAGAGTTTCACGCAGTGTGTGAATGTATGTGTGTGTTAATGAATAACACCGAATTATTTTACCTGTGTATAGAGGAACATAGACAAGCAACTTTTTATTAGGAAATTTTTGCTCTATGGATTCAACTTTTCCTGTTACAGCATAAGATCTCCCAGGGCATGGCCGCCACTGACTTATAACATTTGAAAAGAAAAATGCAAAACAAAGGAACTTCGTTGTTAAAACTGTTGTTATGAATACAAAAAATATGCAGTGGCGGCCAATCATGTCGAGAGTATCACGCAGTAGGGTGTGTGTGTGTGTGTGTGTGTGTATGTATATATATATATATATATATATATATATATATATATATATATATATATATATATATATATGTCTGTGTGTGTGTGTATATATATATATATATATATGTCTGTGTGTGTGTATGTATATATATATATATGTGTGTCTGTGTGTGTGTGTGTGTGTGTGTGTGGGTGTGTGTGTTAATGAATCACACCGAAATATTTTACCTGTGTATAGAGGAACATAGACAAGCAACTTTTTATTAGGAAATTTTTGCTCTATGGATTCAACTTTTCATGTTACAGCATAAAATCTCCCAGGGCATGGCCGCCACTAACTTATAACATTTGAAAAAAAAATGAAAAACAAAGGAACGTCGTTGTTAAAACTGTAGTTATGAATACAAAAAAAAATGCAGTGACGGCCAATCATATGATTAGTCTGTAAATTTTGCAGTTTATGAAAACTCTAAACTATGATGTAGCTGTTGATGAATGATAAAGAATCAGGTTTTTATCGATTACTAAGAAGGCGTTAAGTCAATTTAATGAAAATATTAGCCCTATTTCGCTTAATTATTGACTTACGAGCACCAAAATGTAATGACTTTAATGCTCTGTAACATATACATTTTACGTCATGGAGCAAAAATCTCCTGATAAAAGTTGCTTGTCTTTGTCCCCTCTATACAAGTAAATTTTTTTTTGGTGTTAATCATTAACTCCCTGTATATATATATATGAGTGAGTGAGTTGGTAGCTTGACTACCTTCCACCCCTTCCATTCTGGCGGCCCGGGTTCGATTCCTGGGCGGATTGGGGATTTTCAGCAGTGGAAAATTTCCTTTCTGAGTTCAGGACTGGGTGTTGTGTCCTTTCATTCCCCTCCCGCGAGAGGCAACGGCAAATCTCTGCGGCATGACCGTTGCCTGAATCACCTCGGACGAGTCGTGGTCATCATCCCAAGGCTTCGTCTCGGGACTGGACCTGCTTTCAGGCAGAACACTATATCATCATCATCATCATCATCACCATCATCATAATGCTGGTTTTTAGGAGTTTTTACTTTTACTCATCAAATTGTAATAATTTGAGAATACAGTATTATAGGAGAAAAATTCCTCTAATACTGGGATTTGAACCCAGGACCTTTGGCTATAGTCGTGAGCATCAGATAATGCTATAGACATAGTTAATATTAGTAAAAGTACAGAAATTAGCTTACAAATAAATTAGGTAGATTACCCTTAAAACGTTATATTTGTAATAGACTTAAAATATCCTCAATTTTGTAGAAGGGGTTGTCGTTCACCCATCGGCGCAAAACACTGTTAAATCTGCTATAACTAACATTACGTGTCTCCCGAGGTAAGCAATTGTACATGTCCAAGGCAATAATGTGAAACCATTTTTTAATTTTTGTCAGTCTAACATTTGGTTTGCTTATGACGTGAAAATTGTGCCTAGTTGGATGGTTGTGGACCTCTGATCTGAAGTTCATTGCACTTAATATTTGTTTAACGTACCGGTACTGAAATATATACACATTTATAACTGCCAATATCCTTTCGTTTATGAACAGGTGTCTGCAGTCCCTAACAGCTAAAATACGATAGTTTTTACTCAACACACTCAATTGATATTGATATTGCATTATGTCTATTTTACCACGTATTCCTATTATGGAGCCAGCCTGAAAATATAGCTACTTTTAAGCTAAATCTAGCCGCTTTAAACCCTCATTTCAGAGCTCGATTTTATATCCTTACGATAAAAATTGGAATTCCAGCTACCCAGGGATGGGAAATGGGTCAAATTACTTTGAATAAACAACATAACTATTGTTCAACTGTGGTTTGCAACTCTAACTACTTTCAATTTCATTGGAAAAAAACTGCAATGAAATCGGCATTCAGTGTATATATACTGTAACATGTATGTCTTTCTGCATGTATTCGCTCCCTTCTCTCTACATCCCTTCCAAAGCCGCTAATTCTGCAAATCAATTATAATCAAATAAAGCACACAGCTCTGCAGCGCAGTGTACAGGTTTAAATAAACATAGTATATTTCGGTTTCTGTGCGAATCTGCAAGTTCATAAGCAAGTTGTACTGTATGAACAGAATTCTAAAGTTCAAATCAGTTTTTCTGTTTACTTTATTAGGTGCCAGTATGGTACTTTATGAGATTGTGTGGGGGACGGGAAAATGTCTATCCGTCTGTCCGTGTGTCTGTACACGCGATAACTCAAATACGCTTTATTGGATTTTCATGAAACTTGGTATACGCATGTAACTTATAACGTCCATGGCAAGAAGCCTATTGATATTGGACCAAATCGGTTGACCGGTACCGGAGTAATACCCAATTTAGTGCCTATTTTATGGTAATGTTTAGAAAGAATTTATCAAAATGCAAATCAGTTATCATGACAACATATTGTTTTAGAATCTCCATATACGGCTTTGGAAGTTGCAGTACAGTTACCTCAAATCCCGAAGCCGACCAATTTGACATTTTAAAAATATTTTTCTGTGCGTGTGCGATTGTCATATCACAAATCTGCTGATGCTGGATGATTTTAATCTGATTATTTAAAAACTAGACCTTTGTTCTTCCGCAAGCCCTGCTTAATTAATTAATCTAGAGCTTAACTTAGATGACGCAGCGGTCGGGTGGTAGGCCAAGTCCCTCCAAGGGATGTAGCGCCACGGAGTTTAGTTTTTTTTAGAGCTTAACTTGGAAATCAATTTTTTAAAATTATTTTTTGCCTATCACAATTGTATTTTTTAATTGATTATAACAAAAGCATTCTGGCACTTTGTTATATCAGTTTACCTGATTTTATTTCTCATTCCACTCAGGTGGCTAAGAAGAGTTTATCCAATGTGTTGGGTAATTTTGTGATGAATTGTAAGTGCTTTCTCCCTCACAGTTTTCACAATCACTATTGCCATTATTCAGTGCCAGAATGGTACTTTCTAAGATTACATGGTAGACGAGAAAAATGTTTGTCTCTTTGTGTGCCTGTACGCGCGATAACTCGAATACGCTTTATCAGATTTTGATGAAACGTTGCTTACATACATACAACGTCCAAAGGAAGAACGCTATTGATTTTGGATCAGATCGGTTTACCGGTGCCGTAGTAACGACAAAATAAGGGATTAAATAGCAAATCATCACTATACTACAAGACCACTTGGCTAAGTCATTCGCGGACAATCGTTTCCTCACTTCACAGACGAGACATAAACTTGAAATTTGAGATACTTATAGATTAAAACCTGTAGCCGACGGAAATATTCCAAAAAGTTCCGATATTTTAATTTTTACCCCCGAAAAACATTCAAAATGGCGGATGTTAACATTAAGGTCTGTGCAGACCTTCTTTGGAAGCTTAGGCCTAATAGCTTAAACCATAGGCGTAACGAGGGGGGGGGGGGTTTGGAGGTTTGAACCCCCCCATTGATTAAAAAAAGGAAAATTGTATAATTTTTTAAAGTCTGCCCATAAACTACTTAATACAAGTATAAAGTGTGGGAAGCTTAAAACTCGTTATTTTGCGTGTTAATTTTAAAAATTTTCCGGGGATGGACCCCGGAAGCTTAAAACTCGTTATTTTGCGTCTTAATTTTTAAAATTTTCCGGGGGAGGACCCCCGGAAGCTTAAAACTCGTTATTTTGCATCTTCATTTTTAAAATTTTCCGGGGGAGGACCCCCGGACCCCCCACTACCTGGGGGATATTCCATACCCCCCAGACCCCGCGGATGTTATAACCCCCCCATATGGTCGGCCTGGTTACGCCTATGGCTTAAACAACAAACAATTTTGGTCTAAAATTAGAAAATTTATATAATTATTACTTCTGTTTTCTACTATTGCTGTAATAACATTTTTCATATTAAACTTTAAAATTTGGATAGAACTTAATTTCTTTGTTTTTTACTAAAATTTGAACAAGTAAATTGTTATGTATTATTATTGTATTACCTCGTACCTTTGTATTGAACATGTTCTAACCTTTTATACATAATATTTTGTCATACTTCTCCAAATTATGCATTGTTTTAAGTAATTATTTAGTATAAGTTTTTTCTAATATATTGAACTGAACCACCCCCGAACACAAGCTCTGCTTCTTCGGGTGGTGTATCAACTTTGGTATATATATTTTTTGTGTAATTTGGAACAATAAATTGTAAATTCTACCTAAACGGTACAAGTCATATGGGGGGAAAAAAAGATTGACCAGCAACAACAGATTTTGAGATATCTTAGGCCTATATATATGAAATTAAAGAGAAAAGAATTATCTAAATATGTCGTTTTCTAAAACGCAATTTTTCAGAACTTTTTGGTTTATTGGGTGTACATATACCTAATATAACCAGTGCCGTATTTAAGCCTAGGCAGACTAGGCAGCTGCCTAGGGCGGCAGATTTGAAGGGGCGGCTTTTAAGATGTTAATGTTTTTTTTTAAATATTAAAAATTTGTTCATAACTCTTCAAAATAGTAAACTAATGTAACGCACAATGAAATAGAAATGAATAACATTGACAACAAACGCTCAAATTTAGTCAACGATCTAGTTCCAATGGTGTTGTCAATGAAATTGAAACTCTCTTTCCATTTAAACGCCTTTGATTAAACTCTGACATTCTGATATTATTTATTATTATTACTAGCATGTGCCCGCGGCTTCGCCCGCGATAATTATTTCAAAAATTAAAAATTAAGAGCATAATAGTTAAATCATTATATTTATTAACACCTAAATCACGTGGACTACATACCACGATTAGATAGCATCGCCTGGTAAAAGCGACCTCAGATTCGAGTTCCTTGGTCCAGAAAACTCCTGTATAGTGAGTTTCGTCCAAATAAAACAATGTTTGACCATATTAGGGCTTACAACATTCAAGCGATCGCGAAAGTTTAATTTCCAAGGTATGACAAAAATATACAAAGCCAACTGTAATTGTCAAACTTCCAATTAATTTAATTCCAAACCCATCTGAAACCCACTGGCAACAATATGTTTTAATGTCAAATGTGATTCGGATTCGATAATTCTGTGTAAGAAGGGATTAAGTATTCTCAAAAACATTTGATTTTTGGCATTTAAAATCAGAATTTTTCAAAATCCTTTCTTAGTGAGCACCTACATTATGAAACGAAGGTACTGTCAAAATTCCAAGTCTCTACCTGTTATAGTTTAGGCTGTACGTTGATTCCTGTCAGTCAGGACAAAGCCTTTTATATATATAGAGATTATTATTATTATTATTATTATTATTATTAGCCTACTATTTCAGTTACAATAATGCTTATTGTAGGTTACTTTGTAAAAACATTCATGTGGAAATAAAGAGGCGAAAATATTTTTCTCTGCCTAGGGGCGCTTAAGTAGCTAAATACGCCCCTGAATATAACCATTATCACCATTGGTTAACATAATTCATTTTAAAAGTTCCCATGCCTCAGAAATATTTTTTATTCCGTTCATGGCAAGCCGGATTTCATCGACTCGTAGGATGTGGTTTGTGTCAAAATCGTTCCAACGCTTAGTAAGACACTGAAGGGGGAAAAAAAACTCGGGGTAAACGTCTGATGAAAGAAGCAAAGAACCTGTCTCGTGGTGGTGACTCCAACGCACGCAGCAATGTTTACAAAACCGAGCCAGTATGGTAGGATGCAAACCCACACCGATCTGTAGGTGAATCCCAGGGAATAATGGACCACTGCTATCTGACAGCATTTCCAGTTGCCTCATCGAACACCCACGGATGCTGTATTGACAGGAGTATGGTATGCATGTGTGAAGAGAATTGTGGCATACGCACAATTTTATCTCTCCATAATATGTAACCACGGCCTACTATGAACATGACAGAGAATGTGATGTTATAATTTGCATCACACTGTTTTAAACACACAATATGTGCAGGCCAGGTTTGTTTGTACGTCGATTTAAATCCAACTGTCACCGTTGCATTCTAAGCAATTTTTTTTTGGCCAAGGAGGCTTTGGTATGCATTTGTGTAAATTCTAGAGTGAAAGGGAAAAAGCGAATAAGTCAAAATACCAAAGTTTTAGGAGAGACAAATAATGATTTATTTCCACAGCATTTTTACAATATTTAGATCAGTCCACCCAGATATTTTTACGTAGTATAAGATACTGTGTAAAAATATCTGGTGGACTGAAGTAAATAGTGTAACAATGCTGTGAAAATATTTTTCTTTTTTTTCTTTCCTGAAACTTTGGAATTTTGACTTATTCGCTTTTTTCCTATCACTCTAGAATTGTTTCCATTCATCTTATTCATGATTTAAAATATGCCATATGAGACTGATAAATCGTGTTTTGAGTTTATTCTCTTCGTTCGTAAGTCAACTTAATGCAGTTATAGCCTCTTAAGAACTTAAATTATATCATAAGGAATAACAGAATCCATAACCATTATCCTGTTTTGAGCATATGTGATTTGTTTCGAACATAAGTCAATTTAATTTCAGTTAAAATATCCTAATAGCTTTAAAATATATCATAAGGGACTGTAGAACCCCTACAATCGTGCTGTCGAAAAACTTTTTTTTTTGTGTACGATAATCAATTTAATTGCAGTTATAGTCCCAAAAGAACTTTAAAATATATCATAAGGGCCTATAGAACTCCGCATTAGCCATTACAATCCTGTTTTTTCAATATGTAAGTGTGTTCGTATGTAAGTCAACTTAATTGCAATCAAAGCCTCCTTAAGACCTTTAAATTATATCATAAGGTAGGCTATTATAGAATTCCACATTAAATTCCTGGTTTGTGCATAAGAAATTTATTTCGTTTGTCAATTTAATTGCTGTCAAAACTTTTAATTGTATCATAAAAGAGTATAGAATTTTGCATTGCAATTCTGTTTTTGGAAAATGTAATTTGGTTCGTACGTTAGTCAATTTAATTTAAGACAAAGTCTCCTAAGACTTTTAAATTATAACGTATAATAAGAACACGAGAACTATATTTTTTTATTTTTTATTTCAGCCGTGTTTATACTTCGTTTAGCTTCGAAGCTATATCAGGAGTTCGGGATCTGTGTCTGTACAATAGGGTAGGACATGGAACTATTGCTTGTCAATTGTTTCTATTGTCGGTGTATTTAATGGAGTAAATTTCAAGTGATATTAATTTAAATGGATATGATACAGGATGAAATGGTGAGGATCATTCATGATATGTAAACATCCAATTCAGCATTTACCTTTACGACTGGGGAAACCATGAAAAAAAAAACATGTCAAATTGGCCGGCCACGGGATTTGAACCTGGAACCTGCCGAATGCGAGTCCAAGACGTTACCATCTCGGCCACCTCGCTGGGTATATGCAATTTATTTTGTTCACAAGTCAATTTAACTGTGGTCAAAGTCTCATAAGAACTTTTAATTGTATCATAAAGGACTATAGAATTCTACATTACAATTCCGTTTTTGGCAAATGAAATTTGGTTCGTACATAAGTCAATTTAATTTCTGTTAAAGTCTCCTAAGAATTTTAAATTATAGCTTAACATAAGGGACTAGGGAAACTCATGTTACATAAGAACCGTATTTTATGATAGGGTCTATATAGCCTAATCAACTTACATTAAGTTGTTCTTAAATGTAATTTGTTTCATATGTCAGATGAATAACAACCACCACCTTTTAAGAATTTTAAATTATAGCATGGACGTTATAAATGCGTATACCAAGGTTCATGAAAATCCGATAAAGCTTATTTTAGTTATAGAGCGTACAGATACACGGACAGACAGACGGATAAATATTTCCCTGTCCACCACAGAAACTCATCATAAAGTACCTCTCTGGCACATAATAGCTCAATGGTTTTGTAAAAATAATTTGAAACAAACGAGAGTAAAATAGAAAGTTGCTGAACCCCCCCCCCCCTCTTTTCAGAGTCTTATTAATAACGCAATAGGAAACACATTATCTTAAAAAAAAATAAAAAATGACCGAGGTTGTTGTATATCTGTTTCAACACAGTGCCTAACAAAAGAGGAGACCTTCCCAGTATTAAACCTGGTTTCAACATATCTTGAGGCTGCGAGGCATGCAAAAACTGTTAAAGCATTCTCAGGACACACAATGGAGGCAAGACAGCCCTGAGTTCGTGCTAGGGGAGGATAATCCTCCATGCGGGGCGATCTTATCCCGCATCCTCAATACAAACTATTGCGACACTTGTCTTCCGACAAGCACCGGACCAACGACCACAATAGCCTTCTTCAATCATGTTTTTTCAATGCAATACTTCATAGCAGAAATGCTTATGCATGGGGAATCCGAACTATCATAACTAGAGAGCGAATTTTGATTACCTAAAGATACACTCTGTTTCTTTGTCTCTTTTCTTTCTTCACTTTGATATTTTTGAAACTGCACCCGAGCACGAGCAGTCTTGCTAATTCGGGTGTATTAACTTAATAAATATTAATATTTCTTGTGCTAGAATAATTATAAATTATATAAGAAATAGCCTATATTTCTTTTCCTCTTTTTAAATAGTAGTTGTGTAGTTACTTTTGAAATTTGAAAATTGTTTTATTTTACTTGTATAAATATGTATTTGTACAAATATTGGATGCTGAAGGAGGAAGCAGAGGATAGAAAGTTTTGGAAAACAAAATTCGCGTACCAAGTTTGAAAACCTGCCGGAAGGCAGAATACTTACTACTACTACTACTACTTATATAAAATAAAATAAAAATATTTAAAAAAAAGAGCTATAAAATGACTACAAAAGTTCAAAAATGACCCAAAAAACTTTGTTTTCCTCTTTTAAATAGTTGTTGTAGTTAATTTTAAATTTTGTATTTATTCTGTTTTATTTTACTTGTATAAATATGTACTTGTATTTACATAAAATAAAATAAAATATTTAAAATGAGCTATAAAATGGCTACAAAAGTACAAAAAATGACCCAACAAAATTTAAAAATTACCCAAAATTTGTATGGAAATATTATTTTATTAATCAGATTTGTGTCTATCCTGCATTTATGTTGTTGACCCAATTATATGGTTGTAATTAGTTCATTTGTAATAATGCGAGAAACAACACAAAATAACAAAATAATTACTTTATATTTTAAAAATAACCTAAAAATATGAAATGCGGTGGGGGGGGGCCGTAAAATGGCCAAAGAAAGGACCAAATAATGAAGTGAGATTCTAAACATGACTTAAAAATTAAAAATGGAGGAAAATGATCCCAAAAAATTACCATTTTACAATCTAGGAGTCATGATCAGAATATTTGCACTAGTGGACATAAGACGTGAAAAGAAAATGGGTTTCATGACATAAAACATTGTTAAAACCGCTCGAGGCAATTTAGTCTAATGTCAAATGGTCTAATATGATACGATGTCAACACAAAAAACATAATACGGTAAAGCATAGATTATCCGAATACCGATCAACCGAAACATCGGTTAACCGAAAGCGTTCCAGTCAGCAAATTTAAATTTCCGGCATTGTTCTCCATACAGGGTTCGCATCTTCTCGTAAGAGGATGCATCTATTCGGAATTACTACTTAAATATCAGGTCCGTGGCATATAACATGCATGGAGGTAAAGCACCGCATGCATTGCAAATAAGCAGTCTTTATGCTAACCAGAACTGTTGCATGTATTAATAATGCAGTGACCTTAATTATTCATATGTTGGTCATATTACAATAACACAGCTAGTGGCACTAAGTTCAGTTACATGTTTCTATTGTTTATTCATAAATTTATCGATTTTGTGGCATTTAAATAGGCTATGTTCTTTAAAATGTTGGATAACAGCGGCGTAACCATGCAGACGGGAAAGGGTTTTGGAGCTCAAGAATTTTATGTATCTGAAGGAACATTTTACTTTGTCTCTATATACAGTAGAATGTATAACACTAGGAGGTGCCCGTGGCTTCGCCACGACAATTCTTTTAAAAATTAAAAATTAAGAGTATAATAATTATTAAAGCATTATATTTATTAACACTTGCACGCGAATCATTCATAAACTAAGCCATTAATAATTAATGAAACAGCTAAAATTCCTGCTTTAGAGTACATTCCACGACATGAAAGCGCCCCTTGGGAAAACGATCTCAGATTCGATTATGCAGTTCCAAAGATAACTGTGAACACATAATACGTATTGTTTCTCAGCTGTTTATTGACATGAACATGATGTGAATTTTATTTTATCAATTCAGTGTAATTTTCAGAAATTATATAATGTTTCAACGGAAGGAATGGTTTGTTTGGATTATTATTATCAGCGATATTTCAAGAGATAAAACCATCAATATTTTACAGCTGTTGCCCCCGGCTTCACCCGCCATTATTCATTGACTCCAGGATTTTTAAGAAAATTACACTGGTAGATTATTAAAAATGTTTGTGGTTCAGAGCTATGAAAATTGTAAGTAAAAATAAAATTAGAATATTTGTTCATTGTGTTCATTTCACTTAGGCCTTATATAATAAAGAAACTGTTTTCCTTCCTAATTTTGTAGTCGTCATGAAAGTTTACCCTGCGAGAGACGAACATCGCCGGGTATACCCGATGTCTCACGAAGCGGGCGAGCTAGCACGCTATTTAGGGCCGTTGAATTGTATAAGAGTAGATAGATACCGGTATTCTTGATTTGTGATTTGTATGAGTAGACCAGATGTTTCCACTTCCAGAGTTTCAAGGGTCAATATTAAGCCCAGGGTCCTGTTTCATAGAACTTTTACACTAATATTATTAGCAAATACTGTACATAATAATATTAGTTATTATTATTATTAGTCTTCTGTTTCATAAGAATATTTTATAATAATATTAGTTATGAGTCCATGGCTCTAAATTATTAGTAAATATTGCTAATATTATTAGTAAACAGTTTCATAGACTTAGAACTCAGGGTTGGAAAAAAACATTTTTTTTAAAAAAAGAACAAAAAAACGTTTTTTTTTGTTTAAAACATTTTTGTTTGTTTAAAACGTTTTTTATGTAAACAACAATGTTGGTTGTTTTAAACGTGTTTTTTTTTAACTTTTTTATGTTTACAACAATGTTGTTTGTTTAAAAAAAGTTTAAATTGTTCATTTTGTTTAAAACAACCATTTTAATGTATAGGGCCTATTATATATATATATATATATATAACGTTTTAAACAAACTTTAAAAAAACACAAGCACTTGTTTTAAACATGTTTTAAACACTTGTTTTATACGTTTTGTTTTAAACATTCCAACCCTGGTAGAACTAATAAAATTTACTGATAATATTAGGTGTTTTTCTATAAGTGTATTTCGACTGCTAAGTTATTCTCAAACACATGTAATTCAGATTTCGTATATTAAATTTGTGGGAAATGAATCACTCCGATTTAATTATCAATTTAGAAAAAACTTACGTTCTCTATCAAAGGAATTTTTGTCATAACAAGTTTTTAGGATTCGAGGTTAGATTTTAATATATTGCCGAGTTGAGAGGCGGTCCGAAAAAATTGGGGAATACATACAACTGCATCTCTTATGGGATGACCGAAGTGTTGAAAGTAGTTTCCCACGGAAAGTGAGCCTGAAGCGTCTAGACCGTAACAACCTTTTACAAATTTAAAATATGTCATCATTGGAAAATTAATAATTTTCAGTACTAGTCTACTAAAGAACTAATTCGTTTAATTAAAATTGAATTCCTAGGGCTAATGGTGAATTTAAAATTATTTCTTCCTCCACAAATATCCCCGTTATAGTTTGTTTATTTTCTTACACAGTACAGTGTTTTACATAGTTTACATATACTTATAAACTACATTTCTTAAAGTTTAACACACACATTTACAAATTAATAATTTACATACAAATATTCAATGCATGTTCAATATTTAAACATGCTACATTTTACATTATTCATTTTAATATTATTTCTAGCTCTATTTTTACAGTATATGAAAGATGAATTATACAAATTGAATGATAAATTTAAGAATATAGTATATACACACTTACAAAGAATAGAGATCACTTATATTATAAAAACAGTTTGATAAAAGAAAGGATTTAAGCATTTTCTTAAATGAAATTTCTGTTTTTTGTGATGTGATATGAGAGGGGAGTGAATTAAATACTTTAGAGCATAAGTAGTATGGAGAAGATTCGAATAGATGGGTAGAGTGTTTCGACAGTGCTATTCTTCAGGAATAATGTAATATTTAAAAATAAAAAGTAGGGCCTATATTAAATTAATATATTTACAAACTGACCTCGCGGGCTGGAAAAAGCTTCGAGGGCTCGGAGACTACCAGTTGTAAACCAGTCTTATACAAGAACCAATGAAACAGAAAATGTGCATGCCTTAACGCTGCGGTTGATCATGATCAATAATTTACCGTAATTCCCGGTATTCTTACACTGTTTCCTAACCGCAGTTATACACAACTAGAACTTTTCTCCTCCCCACCATTTGCAAGTCTAGATACACTTAAGAATAAAGTCAGGTAAACTGATACTACGCTGACTACAGATCCGTCGGCCCGGGTTCGATCCCCGGTACCTCCTCGGATTTTTCTGAGATAGGGAGGTCTGGTAGGGGTGCACTCAGCCTCGTGATTCAAATTGAGGAGCTACTTGATAGAGAAGTGGCGGCTCAGGTCATGGAAACCACCAGTAACGGCCGTGTGTGTCGGTATGCTGACCACATGCCCCCCAAACCTGCCATCTGTCTATGGTGGATGACGCAGCGGTCGGGTGGTAGGCCTTGTCCCTTCAAGGGATGATAACGCCACGGAGTTAAGTTAAACTGATATAACAAAGCGCCAGAATGCTTTTGTTTAAATCTGTACAAAATCAACCCAGTATGCAGAACACTGAAAGTAATAATTATAAATAAAAGGTGTAATCCATCCAATTTACGTAAAAACGATGTCGGTGTTAATTAATATAATGTTATATTCATTTTGCTGTTAAATCAATGATAAAAAATCATCTAGCGGTTCAATTAGATTTCACTAGAGAGGGTGTACCTTCCCCAACATTCCACTTTCAATACAACACATATATAAGACTAGCTTAAAATGCCCGGCGTCGCCCGGGTTTTGTATTTTGTAATTCAAAATTAACTTATGAAGGACTTCCTTCTTTTCAAATTCTAGGTCCTTATATACGTATTGAAAATTTGAAATGAAGAAGAACGACTTATCTCACTAAACTATTCCCGCTGAAAACGCTTGATATGGCTTTTTATGGCTCATAGAGGATGCAGAATTTTGTATCCCATCGCTTCTACACACCAAGCCTGGTAGGGGTTGAAATAAGAAGAAATAGAAATTCCGTTATCATAAAATAGTATTGTCTTTGCGGAATATTTTATTTCTCACTCTCATGTTACCATACAACCGTTTCGGGGATGAAATTAAAAAGTAAATCAATTTCACTTTTATACTTCCCTTCCCAAAAATCTGCGATGTAATAATATACATTTCATCTTCAATATTTAATTACAGCAATGCATTATATCAATAGTTTCGTCAAAGTCCCATTTCAATTATTTCCAAACCTACCTGATACCAATGCCAACAATACACTGTTGTCATGTGAACTGTGATTTGAGACAATTCTGTGTAAAAAGGGATTAAGTATTCTCAAAAACATTTTATATTTGGCATTTAAAATCAAAATTTCTTTCAGAATCCTTTCTTAGTAAGCACCTACATTATGAAACGAAGGTACTGTCAAAATTCCAAGTCTCTACCTATTATAGTTTAGGCTCTACGTTGATTCTCTGTCAGTCAGTCATTTAGTCAGGACAAAGCCTTTTATATATATAGAGATATGTTATCAAAAGCCAGAGCAATGTCATCTGAGCGAGAAAATGGGTCAGATCAAGTCCGGCAACACAGAATAAAATTAGATGCTGGAATGCATTATTGCCCAAAGCTCTGGCGAGACACCGGAAGAGTCTTTGCCACAAGGAAAACAAAAATTCTCGGTTTGTGTTTAAAGCAGATTTGCCCAATCTGAATCAGGTCCGCTGAGAGCAAGCACTGGGCCCGGGGCAGAATGTATGATTGGGCCCTCTCTTCAAATTTATCAATCTAATTTTACTGATATTTTAAGTAAGGTTTGACGTGATTTAAATTAATTTAGGTAATATTTCTGCATTAAAAAGTATTACAAAATATATATAGGCTATTTTGCATCAGGGACCCGCAGCGAAAATAATATAGACGCATTGGCTCAAATGGGAGTTTCTGAGCTTTACAGTATATATATAATTATATTTACATCATAAGGCAACCATTAAGAATAAAAAATAAAGCGAGAGGCTTGGGCCCCGGGGATTTTGCCCCCCCCCGTCCCCCCCCCCCCTCCTCAGGCCTGATCAGAATACACCATATGGACGCACATTTCGAGAGTCTCAAAACACATACAGATTTTGAATGGCCTGAATTTTTCTTGGCGGATACTATTGATGATTTCTTAGCAGATTATGCCGATTCGAAGTTTTGTAAAATCCCAAGCTTTGTGACTCTAGCTCCGAGTTGGTCTAGAGAACTTTCATCCTATAAATAAGTAGGAGAGAGTGGCAGTGTGGAGGCGTACAATGCGAGAATTTTTGTAAAGTATTGGAAAATTCTTGGAAACTTCCGCTGCTGTTATCCTAGTCTATGCTGAAGTTCACACATGTTCATACTATAAGCTGAAGGAAGGTGTTACCATGTTTCTGCTTTGTATCCTAAAGAAATTCCTAAATTAGTTTGGATTTTGAAGTATAAATATCAGAGATTGCAATTACAGTGAAACCTCTCTGTAACGGACATGTCCGGGACCGTAAAATTCGTCCGCTATAGAGGGGTGTCCGCTCTAGAGAGGTTAAAAAATTCTGGAGTGAAATACACTATAGTAATCTACAGTACAGTACTTACATGAAAATCTCTTTAGTTTACACTAATCCAATACATAGATATGTTATGCTGTAAGCCTACATACTACGAAAATCCCGAACGCTATAGTCCACTTTAGGCCTACCATCAAAATTAAAAACACACTTTTTACAATGGAATAGGCCTACACAACTGTAGTTCTGCATGTAATAGTCGAGCGCACTATTACTAAGTCAACAGAAGAATATACGGTAGATATATGATTTTCTCATAAAGTGTCCGTTAAGAGAGGTTTGAAGAGGTTTTTTAAGTGGATTTTTTATTTAAGTTTCATCAAACACAATGTGTATATAACAGTTACAGAATCAGTTCCTTGGTTCTCACCACTCCTTTGCCAACGAGTTGATTGATATAGTTCTATTCTCACAGTTTGCCAGATGGTACTTGGGACACGGCTTGTTACAGAGTTTGCAGATGCAGTCTTCCTTGGGGATGTGGTATGACCTATTGAAGCATATCTGTGTCCGTGTTCGTAATATAGGGTATCCGTCTTAGAGGGGTTAATTATTATGAAGTTTCATTATAATGACCTAGGGACCAGAAAAATCGTCCGTAAAGAAGGAGTGTACGTTAAGAGAGGTTTCACTGTATACCTAATGTACGAGGGCCGTCCATACAGTAAGTTACCCTGGGGCCGCTTACAGAAACAAAACACAATATCATGGAAATGTTTATTGCAACAGATACTGCAAGTGTTCAGGTATTTTTCAAAATATTCGCTAAAGGAACTGAGACATTTTTCATACCGTGGGACCAACTTTTGAAACCTATGTCGTAGAACTCTGCCGCCTGGGATTTGAACCATTGTGTGACAACCATCTCCGCCTATCTGTCATTCTCTTCATTTCTTGAGGTGTAGGAAAAGATAGAAATCACTGGGAGCGAGGTCCGGGCTGTAGGGTGAATGTTTAAACACCTCCCCGTCGAACTTCTGCAGGAGACTTGCTGGGAGGTGTTTACAAATCAATAGAGCCCTGATTTATTGGTGAAATAAAATGCCTGATTTCGGTGTTAACTTCCTTCTATTTCGGTTGGTATTTCGTGGAATAAATTACTTATACTACATTGGGAACATTGCGCAATGATAAACTTTGCTTCTTTATTTACATGAACTAACATATTAGTATTTTAAGCATATAAAAGCTAAGTATACCTAAGGGAGGTTGTTTTATAAAATTTAGCGCTTATCGTTTTTACCAAAAAATACGGCCCCTACAAATCAATAATAAGGAGTTTTGGTACCCAGTAGGCCTATGCTTAAATAAAGCATGTTAAGCCTCGTGATAGGATAAATCATGTAATTACTAATTACCCTCACTAATTACATTTAACAGAATTAAACTGTTCTCCAAAATATCAAAAAATTTTGTGCACCCCACACCAAAATGTATAATATTAGAAAAGTAAGCTAAATAAAGCTAATGGGATTATAATCCATTTATAGAGAAAGATCCTCTCCTCTAATGCCCAATAATTCCCAAAAACCTTTTTCTCTCAGTACTCTTGCTAGGAGTACTTATTACAATTTCCTCAAATTCCTCATTAGGAGCCTGAATAAGTCTAGAAATTAATTTACTATCATTTATTCCAATTATATCACACATAAATATTTTCACAACTGAAGCACCCCTAAAATATTTCCTTATCCAAAGTCTTTGCTTCAGTAAGATTATTATTTCTTATTTTGATAAAAAGATTTCTAGAAAAACTTTTCTCCCTAAATTACAATCTATCCTTAACGAAAATTATTCTAATAGCTCCAATATTAATGAAAAGTGGAGCTCCACCATTCCATTGACAATTCCCAAGAGTTATAGAAGGATTAGAATGAAATAATTGTTTTATTCTGACTATCCCACTCATACGCCGCGTGTTTGATATTGACCAATAACGTTCAGCAATTCCTCGGATATAGACCAATCACGACCGTTTATCTTGCAACATTCTTGTAGGAATCGCGAGGATGGTGTTTTACCGTGATAAAACAGTCTCCTCGTTGCTGGAGACGCAAGTATCAGTGTGCAGTGATTAATAGTCACTGCTGCCACTAAGCGGCGTGAAATCAGATTATTTTATGCAACATAACTTGTTTGGAAATTGAAATAATAGAAATGTACATTGGTTAAGAACACAATTTCGATTCGGTGCAAGCCAGTTCGTGTGCTTTTATTCAGTTCTGCTGTTAGCTTACCTGAATGAAGTTAACTATGCACAATTGGTAGTGCTGATTATACCAGGATAGAATGAATCGATACATGGATGGTTGATTCACAGTATGCCGTGATCTCACAACTGTTATTTTTGTTTTTATACAACAAAGCACGAAAGTAATTATTATTTGTGTAATCCGTTACATTTTATTCATGGAATAGTCTTAATAAATCCAACTCGAGTTTACGAGTTGCATCAGATAAATTCGCTCCTGCTGCGCAGTCGCGAATCTATCGATAAACTCGTCGACTCTCGTGGGATTACCTATGATAATTGAAGCATCTCGGTTTCCAGATTTTTCAGATTTTCATGTCATAGCGCCTTCAGTAGTCAACATACAATAATTAGATTACATTCCTAGATAGAAGATCCGGCTAGCCATCATCCTTAATGGATAGCAACTATATGGACCACGTATAAATGAAGAAATGGACAGGTCCCAGGCTGACAGAAAGAGGAAAGAGTGGAAGTGGAAGAAGACACAATAATCATTTCAGGGGAGTGTGAGGTCAAGCTGAATCAATCTGCTAGCGAGCGCGCAGAGAAAAGTCCCCCAAGGATAAGCAAAAAGCTAAGCAAGGGAAATTCAACTCGCCAGATAGCATGAACCAAAAAGCGTACATTTTAGTACAGATATGTTGTACTTACTTTAAAATAGTCTGATGCTAAGATTTACTGTTCGCAAGACATCAAAGCCTGAGGTTGTGCAAACGATAGCTTCCCTTGAGAGAATTACGTAAAAATGTTTCAAATAAAAGTATTAACCTTTACTACACGGACGTCGGTCGTGAACAAGTTAACCAAGTAGTTAGAGCTGTTTTCGAGATGAAAAAAAATAGCGAAAAATGAAATGTTCTTCATGTAAAGTATTTGTGAAACAAAGTAGTCGCCAATCTTCGTGTCACATCCCCAGAAGATATCTAGCCCTAATCCAAATTTAATTTATGTTTTTATGCAACTTTTCGTTCTTAAGCTATGCTGTTCACAGCCATGTAGGCTATATGAATATAGCATTTTTACTTCCTCTGCACGTACCATAGGTACTATAGGTAGATTAAGTATTGTTTTCGACCCCAAAATTCGAAGTTGAGTTATTAGCATATATACACGTTTCAAGGCCCCCTGAATCCAAAAATACTATTTTTGGGAACATGTCTGTGTATCTGTCTGTCTGTCTCTGTGAACAGCCTAGCTCAGAAACGGAAATCGTATGAAAACAAAATTTCGTATTTGGGTCAAGTACCTTCTGAAGATGTGAGGCGAAGATTGGCGACAAGTTTCTCTTATTTTTTAAGGGGACTTTACATGAAGAAATTTTCGTTTTTCGCGATTTTCTCGAAAACGGCTCTAACGATTTTTTTTTTAATTTTGCTCAAGTGTAGCTTATAGTGAGAGCTAAAACTTTTATTTGAAACTTTTTTCGAAAAAATTCTCTGAAGGTAGTTACAAGCCACCCACTGTTCACTCACTGTTTGTAGAACGTTTGTGTTGCGTGGTGAACAATTGAATACGCACTCTTTCACGGCCTCTTATTCTATATAAGAATGAAGTGAGAAAGACGTATTGCAGGGAAATATTCGATAAAGTTCGGAAATTATTCTTAACGACGGAAGTTTCAATAAATGTCTGCAGTCACTTGTTTTTGTTTAGTTTGTTATATAGTCTGCATTTTTATTACTCGCATCATTTTCAAAGAAGAGGTTATCAGGTATTTATCGTATAATTAGCTTTAAATTGTGTCATGCGTTTCTGTACAAGGATATGTGAATACTGCTAACTTTTATTTGGGCAGAGGAAGTTATGTGACTTTCACATCAGATTTTTCTTATTAAAGCGACCTCAAAACATGCAGGCCTATCTATGTTAAAAACTCGATGTCAAATTTCAGGGTCGAGCCTATTACGAAGCTTTGCAACGATGGATCAAATGCCTTCTCTGCATAGGCTGTAAGTTAGTAGGCTACAAGTAGGCCTACTTATGGGGTAAAGGAAGTAAAGGGTTTAGTTTCCCACTCTACTGGATTTCCACACTCCCATTGGCTGCCAATGACCTTGCATGCCATTGGTCTGTTCCATACGGTCCTGCAACCTCTACATAAAGCTAAATAATGCAAAACACTAACCACATTAGTTAAGTGCGCGAGCGGAGGCGGCAGCCGAAGCGAAGAGCCCTTGCGCTTTCGAATAATGTACGATACACTAACTAACCCCGAAGTAAATAATAGGTTAATAATAATAACAATAATAATAATAATAAAAATCAGGTGATGTAAAAAAGTGCCAGAATGATTTCGTTTAATCAGTGATAATTGCAACTATGATATGCAGAAAATAAGTTCCTTTTTAATCTATTTCCTAGTTAAGCCCAAGATCGATTCATTAAGTAGGGCTTACGGAAGAACAAAGGTCTAGTTTGATAAGCATATGTGAAGGAATATGTGGGTAGTGTTATTTGTCAAAGCTATATGTATTGCAACTTTCAAAGCCGTAGGGCTATATGAACACGGCAAAAAAAATTGCCTTCAGAACTGAGTTGCATTTAATAAATTCTTTCTAATATATTGACATAAAATAGGCACTAAATTGGGTTTTACTCCGGTACCTGTCAACAAATTAGGTTCAAATTCAATAGGGTACTTTTCATGGGCGTCATAAATGCATATACCAAGTTTCATGGAAATCCGATACAGCGTATTTGAGTTATGGCGCCTTTCTATTAGACAGGCGCCATAATCTATTTTTAATAGGCACATTTAATAGGCACTAAATTGGGCATTAATCCGGTACCGGTGAACCGATTTGGTCCAATATCAATAGGCTTCTTCCCATGGACGTTATAAATGCGTATACCAAGTTTCATGAAAATCCGATAAAGCGTAATCGAGTTATCGCGCGTACAGACACACGGACAGACGGCCAGACAGATAGACAGACGGACAGACATTTTCCCGTCCCCCACAGAAGCTCAGAAAGCGCCATTCTGGTATTCAATCCAGTTCAGTTGGCTGTCTGGCAATTATTATTGTAAGCATGTATTTAGAAATCAGTTTCTGTTGGGTCCTAAACTGTTTAACAATAAATTTCTGACATATTCCCTTCCTAAGTGACACAAAACATTAATTTTTTCTAACTAATACTTTTAAAAAAATCTCATATTTTGGGGTTCGGGCCCCCAGAACGTCCTTGGTCACTTGGAATCTCAAACTAGAGCATCCCATCCTGACATCTAGCCACAGCCCATGAATGTTAAGGGTCACGTTGCATCTCGCTGCAATGAGACAGTCGACTATTCGCTACAGATCACGTTATACTCCTGGACTCACCCCACCTTATTATCTCATTACAGAATATTGTTCTGCATACCAATGTTTGGAAGCATCCAAGTAATATCAAATTGGGAACAAGTGTGCCCCAGACTGTAAAGAAAAGTTATAAGTTATAATGGTTTAACCATCTTCGAGGATTATTTTTATGCATAGGAGAAATTTTGAGGCAAGATACTACTAAAATAGCATACAAATCATGACTAATACTAGGGATGGGTCCTCGATACTTTCGATACCTCGATACTCTCGATCGGCATCGAACGATACTTCAGAAAACTCGCTCGATACTTTTTCGATACTTTTGTAAGTCTGCAATTCTGCAATTAAGTGAGAATGCTAGTATGTTTTAACAAAAACTTGTAAGTCGACTGTTTAAAAAAACTAATTTTAGTTTTAATGTAAAGTTTAAAAATAATTATAGGCTACTGATGATATTAAATTTTGTCTCATTAAATATGCAGACTTAATTAATTTAGTTTGTATTACACAGTTCTCTCAAATTTTAATTTTTTAAGTACCTATTTATTGAAACTGGAAATGTTGAAGGTATCTAGTATCGAGGAAAAAATCATGTATCGGTATCGAGAAAATCTGGTATCGACCCATCCCTACTTATAACTTACATTAATTTTAGTTTCTGGACCACCCGTTCGTTACGCACATTAAGAAAACAATAGAAAAGAACGCCAGGAAGCAAAATGAAATAACTTCAATAATATTTTGCACAAAGACTTATACTTGGGCTTCAATAAAAGCTTATACACTCCACAATAAACCCACTGGATGAAATTTTTGAACTGTAACCCTGCTGTTTCGTATCTTTAAATATTTTCTGTATAATTTTTCATTAATAATCTACATATAAGTTATAGATACCGAAGAAGATTTTAATTCAAACATTTCGCCATTTTCTCGAAAACTGTTCTTACGGCTTAAAATCTGTGCTTAGATTCTAAGAGCTAAAACTTTTATTTGTAACTTTTGTTTCGCAAAAATTCTCTGAAGGGTGATTATAAACCAGCCATCGTTTGTATAAACTCAGTCGGCAAGCATACACCTTTGCAATTGAATACGCACTCCTTGCAATACGGCCGCTTATTCTATACAAATTTGTGAACTCAAAAGTTGTATTTCCTATGTTTAGAGTTGATAAAGGTAAAAATTTTGTAACGAAAACAGTAGTCTATCACTAGAAGTTCAATGTCTAAGTTGTCAGGTGAAACCACTTAGGTCACATCTTTTTTACTTCCTGTGACCATGCCATAGCCTACGTAGCCTACTATAGGTAGAGAAAGTACTGTTTTCCACCCCGAAATTCGAAGTTGAGTTTTTAGCATAAATACACGTTTTGTAGTCCCTGCATCCAAAAATACTATTTTCAGAAACATGTATGTGTGTGTGTCTGTGTGGATGGCTGTGAACAGCCTAGGTACAGAATGGAAAATCGTATGAAAAAAATTGTATTTGGGTCAGGTACCTTCTGTAGATTGACGATAAGTTTCTCTTATTTTTAAGGGGACTTTACATGAAAAAAATTTCTTTTTCGCGATTTTCTCGAAAACGGCTCTAACAATTTTCTTTAAATTTTCCACATGGGTTGCTTATACTAAGAGCTAAAACTTTTATATGAAACCTTTTTTTAGCAAGAAATATATGAATGGTAGTTATAAGCTACCCACTTTGAATACGTGCTCTTTGCAATATGACCTCTTGTTCTGTATCAAAATGTGAAGGGATAAAAATGCATTGGACATGCATAAAGTAAAGAAAGTTACGAGATTACATTAATAAGATTTTATTTAGGTTATATATCCTTCGGGGATGCGATGTGATGTGGTAAGGACATTCTCTTCGTTCTAAAACCAATTTACATGAAGAGAATGTCATACAAAATAATTATATTATACTAAGAGGCTAACATTTATCTGGGAAGAGGAAGTTATGTGAATTCCACATCAGATTTTTTTAAAAAGCCGTGAGTTTTATAGTCCCACATAGCCTACATGGCGTCATAGCAGAATGTAAACATCAACAGTTTTATCAGTACCATTGGGTAAAAGGGCGAATTCGATCGAAGCCTATTTGCTCTATCCCGTCCCCATGGCTAGACTGTACCATTTCATTTGAATGCTCCAATTTCTTGTGAACCCTCCTCGTTCGGTACGAATTACTGCACAGCCCAAGATGTCACAGCAAAAATACTCGTACAAATATCTTCCCGTATTATATAATCAGTATTTACGCAACACATACACCAGAATTGGCTCGGCATCATGTCATCTGAGCACGGCATATCGTTAGAATGTTTTACGAGCTTAGCGTTCGTTTTAATAAAGTTCAGTTCATAATGTTCCCTGCAAACATATGACTAAGTCAAAAAATCAACAATAAACCTAGCAAAACGTCTCAACCGATAAAATCTAAGTTTTTTGTAAATACATTGCTTTATAACTCAATGATCAGAAAGTATCGTGATTTCTCAGCATACTCCACTGTTAAATTTAATAGATAGGGCCTATGTAAAGCATTTTCTGTAATATTTTAGCTGTTTAAGACATTTTTGTTTCATTCCTTTTTTGTATTTATGTTTAACATTTTTTACTTTCTTTATTAGTTAATCACATTTTTATACATTCTGTTTCTTTGTCTCTCCTCTTTCTTCACTTTGATATTTTTGAAACTTCACCCGAGCACGAGCAGTCTTGCTCATTCGGGTGTATTTCTAAATGTTAATATTTCTTGTGTTACAATAATTATTAATTATGTAAGTTTAGCCTATCTTTCTTTTCCTTTTTTTAAATAGCAGTTGTAGTTATTTTTGAAATTTTTACTTTTTTCTCCTTTACTTTACTTGTATAAATATGTATTTGTATCTGTAAAAATAAATAAATAAATAATACTAAAATTTATCGAACTGACGAAATAACTTAGTTAGGTTTTCAAACAAATAAAATTTGAATTTCGCTGAAAAGCATTAAATTTTTAAAAATACTTTAATATAAAAGAATTTTTTTTAAGTATTCGTTCATGGAATTATTTATTTTTTACACTTATACTGCTGATATTCCAACGAATGTAAGCTGAAATGTTCAACCTAGACGGAAGAGGGATAATGAATATAGGCCTAAATGGGCAAACATTTGCAAGGGTTTTCTGGGCCAGGGAACTCGAATCAAAGTCGGATTTTTAGCTGTTTCATTAATTATTAATCGTTTAGTTTAAGCTTATGAATGTTTCGCGTGCAAGTGTTAATAAATATAATGTTTTAACTATTTGCTCTTAACTTTAATCTTCCAATTAATTATCGTGGGCGAAGCCGCGGGGACCGGCTAGTATTGTTATATTGCAGAAATCATAGCTTTTGTACAGCTATTTACCTCAGAACGTCAAAGCTAGCTTATTAAGTGCCAGTATGGTACTTTATGAGATTGTGTGGGGGACGAAAAAATGTCTGTCCGTCTGTCCGTGTGTCTGTACGCACCATAACTCAAATACGCTTTTCGGATTTTCATGAAACTTGGAAAACACATTTATAATGTCTATGGGAAGAACCCTATTGATATTGAACCAAATCGGTTCACCGATACCGGAGTAATGCCCAATTTAGTGCCTATTTTAATAGATTATGGCGCCTTTTTAATAGAAAGGCGCCATAACTCAAATACGCTGTAGCCTATCGGATTTCCATGAAACTTGGTAGGCCTGTAAGCATTTATGACGTCCATGAGAAATACCCTATTGAATTTGAACCTAATCTGTTGACCGTTACCGGAGTAAAACCCAATTTAGTGTCTATTTTAAAGGCGCAATAACTCAAATACGCTTTATTTTTTACTTTGAATGTAACAGTTTTCACAGCAATAACCTAACAAGCTCATCGTCTTGCCCTAGCATATTGTTAGGCTCGAGAAATCATAGCTTTTGTACAGCTATTTAGCTCAGAACTTCAAAACAAATTAGCTTTTTACATTGATTGCAGCAGTTTTATTCGCAGCAAGAATCTAGCTATCCCGTCGTCTTAACCCAGCATATTGGTATAATCGGGCAACCCTAGCTCTTGCTTAGCTATTTAACCGAGAAATTCGTTATTAAAACAGGGTTGTTAGTCCCCATTTCGCTACCTAGTATTTACTGTGTAAGAGCAGCAATAAAACCCTAGCATCTCATCAGCCAAGCGTAGCATAATTACAGGCTGTACCATGCAAAACCCTCAAACGAGAGGGTAACCTGCTCTAGATTTCGCTATAAAACTTGTAATTATTACAGGTCGAATTGTGCAAGTAATATTATAAACCAGCATATCGTCATCCAAGCGAAACACATCAGTATATTCAACAAAACCTCCAGCCAGGGACATAAACCAGGATTTCGTTATTAAAATAACAATGTAACTTCATCATTATAAGAGTGGCTTAACGTAATAATTCCATAATGCCTATAATCCAGAAATACCAACTTTTCTCAGAACGTTGAAAGCAAACTGACATTTCCCTTAAAATGAAGCATTTTTCAGCAAGAATGAAAAAATTACGTCATCCCACTCTATGATATTGGTGTAAGCGAGAAACCCTGGCTTTTGTAAAGCCCTATTTTAGCTCAGAACCCCTATGCTACTCGATATTTTGCTATAATATTAATATAGGCCTGTCATTTGTTTGAAAAGCAACAATGTAAATATTCCATCGGAAGCATGTTGGTAGGTCTATAATCGAGAAATCCCAGCTTTTCTACAGCTAAATTATAGATTTGTGTAGGTATTTAACTCAGAATTCCTTAGCAACTCACGTTTCGCTACAAAATTCAGTATTTTTTAAGAGCTAACTATGTAAGTTCCTTGTCATCTCACCCTCGCTTGTTGATGTGTAACTTCTACTACAGTATACCCTGCATTTAGGCAAAAAGAACAGAAACGTATTTTGGAAGCAGAAACACAAACGCAGCATTTCTGTACATCAATAATAGTACTTACCTATTTATTATTTTGAATCATAAACATTGTTTAACAGAAATCTCTGCTTCTGCATATAGTTTCATTTTTACGGGCTGAGCCCTTTAAGAGGAAAAAAGTGCAAACACATTATAGAGATTATAGAGAATATCCCCAGATGTCACTGTCGTTGCTCTTCCCTTTTGTACAAATTACTAATCATTCCTTCATTTTAACCACTACAAATACTATAAATCCTATTGCTATTGTTATAGTGTACCTATTATTCATTTACAATATTGGGAAAAAATAAATTTAAGTCGCACCTTGGATGAATGTTCCCACCCACCCTCGCGATGCACTTTCTTTTATACCACTTCTTCTGTCCTCATATTACGTAGAAACTCGTGATTGGACGTTGGTAGTGTGACGTCATACCGGTAAACAAAAGTTGAACAAAAGTTGAAAGGCTTACTAACGTCTGGAAGATATAATATGCCACATTTTCGAAACCTACAAACAGTGTATCGTACATTATTCGAAAATGCAAGGGCGCTTCGCTTCGGCTGCCGCCTCCGCTCGCGCACTTAACTAAGTGGATAGTGCTATGCATTATTTAGACTATGTGAAGAGGTGATTGTGGTCTGGTCGGGATTGCCGAGTAAGCTAGAGGGTTGTCATTTTGGTGTAAGGGTTGGTAGCTTGTATTTGGTACGATCGGGAGTTTGGAGAGAAGGAACGATCGGGAGTGCCGAGATAACAAGCGAATAGCAACGCATTGTTCGGAGCGTAGGGGCGACTTAATCTTATCAAAATAACATAAATAACTATCAGCAGTAAAAATTTGGTACAGCAGAACGTAGATATCGGCACAAACCTAAAGCAACACAATATTTAGTTTCGCTCAAAATATTATTTACGAACTTCATTTCTCACATTCATTAATTCATAGTATGCAACTCCTTATCACAGAGAAGGATTTTTCAATATTAGTTTGTCATTTTCCTTCCGTATAACTTCCAAGAGAGATATACATTTCTTTACAAATAGATCACAATTCAATATATGCAAATGTTTCTGGTATGTTCAATTGTTTCAAACAGTGATTTGTTTCCAGCACCGCCGTCTCGAGAATTACACGATTAATACAGTTTAGAAGGCAGTGGTTTCCAGATAAATACTTTAAAACTTCCGGGCCCTACTTATAACACCGTTACTAGTATTTTCGACTAATCCTAAGTGTAACCCTTCATCTTTAGAACGGAAATTTAACTACTAACCTAATCACCGTTCGTAGTTCCATTATACAGTGAGTCCCACGCAAGAGTTGGCCAATGACGCGGGTTTCTGCGTCGCTGCGGACATAGCTCCAACTCACGGGCGAAATATCTACGCTAATAAAGCCGCGATCGGTGTAATGATTCAGGTTCTCACGTGGTTATTTTCATTGTAATTTTAACTGTAAATGTGAAAACCTGAATCATTACACCGATCGCGGCTTTATTAGCGTAGATATTTCGCTCGGGAGTTGGAGGTGTGCCCGCCGCGACACAGAAACCCGCGTCATTGGCCAACTCTTGCGTGGGACTCACTGTACACCAATACATGTACTGAACCAAGAATAGCACAGCACCAGTTTTCTGGATAAACCTACCCAGGATTTATTTATTAGAGGGACAATGTAACTCAAGATTTCACCATTAAGATGAGGCATTATTAATATGTTGCACACTGGAGCACCAACCACAGCAAAGCACTAGTTTACTCCCCAAACCCCGGACTTTACGTTATAATGCAGGACTATTATTATACGAACAACATATTGATGTTTAAAAAATATTTTTATTGTATGTTTGTATTTTTAATGTTTATTCTCTTCATGTATAGGCCAACCAAGAATAGCACAGGACCGGTTTTCTTGAAATAGACTTCTATTCTTAATGTATGTTCTCTTTTTTAACACTTTTTAAAAGTAACTAACACGTAAAATCAACACTGGGCTCTTAAGTTTGAAATCAATGAGGAAAATTTCAATGAATAGCTGGTTTCCATAAATGACAATTCTAACTTGTGGATAAAAAATCCTCACATTTTGTATAAAGCAACGCTCTATTGATCTTGTATATCTGATTTTATAGCATTTTTAGATGACGAATTTATAAGTCAATAGCAGTGAAAAGTTAAAGTACGCATAATATGAATACCATTGACTTGTTTTTCAATTCAGCTGTGTTCATACTCCTTTTAGCTGCGAGGCCATTCTGTGTCTATACAATAGGGTAGGCCATGCACTATTGACTGACAATTGTTTCTGTATTTGTATGGAGTAAATTTCAACTGATATTAATTTAAATGGATATGATACACGATGAAATGGCCGGCCACGGGATTTGAACCTGGGACCTCCCGAAAGCGAGTCCAAGAGGTTACCATCTCGGCCACCTCGCTCGGTTGAAAAAATAGTGTCCCTAACACGAGCCTTCTTGGTTAATTGGATACATTAGTCAAACAATAAATAAATAAATAAATAAATGAATAAATAACGATCGTAACTCGAGAATTAACTACAGATGCAGCATTCGTTATAAGTAGGTTTTGGATGTTTATGACTGTCATATATTTCTAACTTGACAGCCATTCTCGCCACAAGCACAAATTAAACACGGATTACAGATTCGTTGTCCTATATAAAGTCATATTTTGGTAATTTTCATGGTCTTGGTCATATTTATAATTTAATGTCATATTTCAGTTATAAATTCGGTAAAAGAGCATAATCATGCAGTATATGCCCTGAATGGTCGAATTAAATTTTTTCCGAAAAGAATCACGAACATTTTGGTCTTACTGTAATTGAAATGTGAAGGGACAATAACAGATAATAGCAATTCCTCCTTGTTGTTAACAACTTTCAAAAGACATGCTTTAAACATATTTTCAGTTCACATTTGCAACGGTATCTGGAAACATTAACAGTTTAGAAGTTCTTTACAAGTAAAACTGTAAATCACCTGAAAAATTGCTAAAAAGTTATTATCTGATTGAATTCATGTGATGTAATAATTTAAGTGTCATTGAACGTTTTAAATTGGAACTTTATTTTTAGAAAATACGTTCTTTTATGACGTCATATTTAGGAATTTTGGGTCATATTTAGTAATTTTTAAGGTCATATTTGCAGTAATATTTTCTACCTTTTTAGGTCATAAACATCCGAACCCTACTTATAAGTCAGGTCAAATTATGAATAATCAGCAAAACAACCATCCCTTTAACAACGCGTAGCAAAACACAAATTTTCTCGACAAACCCCTACTAGGGAATACAACCAAGGATTGTGTTTATTAGAGAAACGATGCAACTTGAGATTTCACTATAGCTGTTGCACTTGTTGTAGGTCGCCCTACGGGGCAGGGGAAAAAACCATAGCATCCCCTCATCCAAGCATAGCACAGCATCAATTCACTCAACAACCCCCTAGCTACACAATACAACCCAGGACTGTGCTATGAGGGAATAACGCAACTAGAAATTTCACTACAGATGTACCAACGTTCGTATTGGTCGCACTATGAGGCAAGAACCCTAAGAGCCCCTAATCCAAGCCTAGCTGCTCATCAATAATTTAGTCCAGAAAATTCCAGTTAGGGAGCCCAAGACTGCGTTTTTAGAGAAACGTAACTCTAAATTTCACTATTAACACATAGAATCCATTAGACCATTAGAGGAGCAATGTAGTAGACTAATGCACGGTTTCTATAAACTCGCGAAATACCTATGGGTAAATTATCCAATGGACAGAATTTACACAAGAATAACTCTTACAAACTCAAATAATTTAAAGGTAACAATCACATACTCTTGAGGCGAGTTTCTATACAAATGTCCTCTGGGTAAACATGAAAATGACAGAAAAAATGTTCCTACAAACTCGGGCTAAATCTTTCCAAGGGTAAATCGTCGGGTTAATTTATCCTTTCATGGATGGCTGGATAAAATTTAACCTCTCATAGGATCAATAATAATTTAAACAATGATAATCAAAGCCTTCTGAATTAAATTAACTGTACAACTCCAAGGCCTTCCTCATTATATCATTGTGGATGGTTAGGAACTAATTTGCCCATGATAATTTACTCATAGGTATTTCACGAGTTTATAGAAACCGGGCATAAAACACATAATCCCCTAAGTCAGGCATGTCAAACTAAGAATCCCCGAGGGCCAATATAGAACAAATTTGATTTGTCAAAGAAAATGATTGCAGAATGTTTACATTGCTTAAACTTACAAACATACAATCTGCATACAAAGCCACATTCATGAATGCAAAGTGACGAAATAGTTTAACAAAAGAAAGGGGGGAATTTCAAAAGGCAACATAAGAGTTGTATGCAACAGCAACAAATGCACTGTACAAAAATTAAAGAGTTAAACAAGAACACTATTTTAGTGTTTTGTCCTGAAGTGTGATAGGGCTACTTTTATTTTATGACAATTTTTGCTATGTCTTGCTGAAAAACCAGTGCAGTTCCGACTTTGATCAAAGATGACAAGTTTTGATCAATCAGTCTTGATATGTGATAAATTTTTGTAGATTTCATGAAGTAAAATAACTAGGTAGAACCGAACATTGCCATAATCCTTGTGGAAAACTTTCTGATTTTTAAACTTTTCAGAGAGTTATGAAATGAAACCAGGTAACCCCAAAATCGCCAATTAAAAAACACAAACAAAATTTAGGTCAGCTTATGTGTCATTTGTGCGGGCCGTAGAAGTGCTTGCAAAGGGCCTAATGCGGTCCTGATATAGTTGTTCTAAACCAAGCATAGCAGATAAAACATGAATTTTTACTTGACAACCCCACAGTTAAGCGACGTAACTCCGTTATTGTAAGAACATTATACACTTAAAAATTCAAAAGTCGCATTATGGAATTACCCAATATAAGTCTACATCAAGATTTTACTACAGATATTCATTATTTTAAGCATTATGGATTAACAATATAACATAGCATCCCCTGAACCAAGTTTAGCATAACTTTAGACAAATGCCCTGCTAAGCATTGTAATTCATTATTACGTTATTAGAATAACAATACACATCCGAATTTCACTAGACATGCAGCATCGGTTTAGGTCGCATTCTGGACCAACTTAATCCAGCATCCCCTAAACTAAGCGCAGCACTGGCATCGTCAGTTTGCTAGACAAACCCCCAGCTAAGCATTTCAACTCACGAATGCGGTATTAGGGGAAAAGTAAAGGGACATTTCACTGATTTATAGGTCGCACAACGGGTGCAAGATCCACAGCATCCTCTCATCCAAGCGTAGCACAGCACCAGTTTGCCAGACAAACCCCCAGCTACGCAATACAACCCCGTCACTAGTTCATCTCGCGCGATGGAAGCATATGATCTGAACCCAGCATCCCGAGCAGGGCCGCGAAACACCCGGTACCACTGGCAGGTGCTTCATATCGGCTGGCAGGTGGTGTGTTCTCTCAAGACGATTCACCTGGCCTGGCAGTGCAACAAGTAATAATGCGAAGAGAGCCTACGCCCAGGGACTTACCCGTGTGGTGTAGAAAGAACGCGAAGAGCAGCAGACTGTAGAGTATTCCTGCAGAGGTATCCATCACAGAGTAAGAGTTCCCATCTGCACACTCAAACACTCACTCACTCACTAGTGTGTGGTCCAGATCCAGATATCGAACGGTTCAAGCTAGCCGGAGCTTCAGTGCTTGCCTGCCGAGTTGAGATCGCACTGCCGCCGTTACCCTGCCTCGACCGCTAGGAGGCTCTGCTTTCCCCACTCCCCAGATCAATATAATGTGGAGCGGGGGCAACTGGTCGGATGGCCGGCACTGCAGCTACCGAGCTTGCCGATTCCCGCGACCTGCGCCGCGTGTCAAACAACGTAAACAATGACATTCCCATACGAGAGTATTATTATGTGCATATTGACATGTGGATCCAGAATCCAAAGCCTAAATAGTCTCTTATACCACCCTTCCTGTTAAATAAAGGGGGCTTTGAATACAGTGCAATTATAATATGAAGACCTGGGGGAATATAACAATGAATTTTACTTTTTCACTAACCTGAGTTATTTAGTTTTAAAGATTTAACACTAGACATTACCCTTGTTTGATATTATATAGAAGGCGCCGACTTCAAAATAATATTGGAGAGGGGCAAGAATGAGATTTTTAGGTCTTGTTTGATACAACATTTTGAATATTGGGGACAGAAAAGTCTACGCCTATGATAATTGTACAGGGTGTTAATGATGACGTAAAATGTGTATGCTACAGGGCATTAAAGTCATTACAATTTGATGCTCGTAAGTCAATAATGAATCGAAATAGGGTTAACATTTTCATCAAATTGACTCATGCCTTCTTAGTGATCGATAAAAACCTGATTCTTAATCATTCATCAACAGCTATATCGTAATTTAGTGTTTCCATAAACCGCAAAATTTACAGACTATTCACATGACTGGTCGCTACTGCATTAGTTTATTTAATCAGTACTCCAGTGTTAACAACGACGTTCCTTTGTTTTGCATTTTTTCAAATGTTAGAAGCAATGGCATGCTTGTTATCGTAATCAGACCATTTTTATTTTGCGTATAAAGTCATATTTTGGTCATTTTCATGGTCTTGGTCATATTTCGTTCATATTCGTAATTTAACATCATGTTTCAGCTAAAAATTTGGTAATAGTATATTGCGATGCCGTAAGGCACGTTTACGGGTCGAGGAAACAGATTGAAAACCCGAGGCGCAGCCGAGGGTTTTTAAGTTTTCGAGACCCGTAAATGCCTTTACGGCCCGTGTGTTGCATGCTATTTTTTGCACGACTGTTACTTATATCAATTTAATTATATTAATTGTGATATTACCTGAAAATATTATGTGTATACATTCTTGAAGAGAGATGTTTATTTCAGAAAGTGATTCGCATGTGTTTGTTGTTATGGGAACCGAATATTTGGCTTGGGGGCCGTGTCCATAAAGACTTGTATTATGAAGTGTATCGTAATGAATTATGACGTAGCGCAGGCACCGTAAGTAATTTAACCGCATCGCAACCGCCCTTAGCAACAAGACTGTGTGGGAATGTCAACTTACGATCCATGTAAACAACGTTCGTAAGTACCACTTACTAGCTAAGGAGTGCAAAAAAGAGCACAGTGATGCAGTATGTTCACTAAATTGTTGACTTATTTTTTTTCCCCCGGAAAATGAGTTACGAATATTTTGCTTTTACTTTAACTGAAACGTGAAGAGACAATAACAAGTAATAGCACAATTAACTTATCCTCACTGCTGTTAACAACTTCCAGTAGACGTGTATTTAAAAGATTTTCAGTTCACAGTTACAGTGGTATCTGGAAACATTAACAGATTAGAAATTCTTTACAAATAAACAAGTATATCACCTGTAAAAGTTTTTAAAATTGATTATCTAATGGAATTAATGTGATGTAATAATTTAGTGTCATAAAAGTTTTAAATTGGAACATTTATTTTTACATAATACATCCTTTTATGAAGGGATGTTTAGGATTTTTGGGTCATTTTTAAGGTCATATTTATTCATTTTAATGTCATTTTTACAGTCATATTTTCCACTTTTATAGGTCATAAACATCCGAACCCTACTAATAAGTATAGCCTAAATACGTTTCCTTCTATACCAGAACCACATTAGAGTTACCAGATCCCTGAGCAAGAAAAAGAGTAAATTACTTATTTTTATTTTTTCAGTTGAGTTGAGATTTTCAAGTTAATTCTACATTTCGAATGCACGACAGAGAACTTTGTTATTATAATTATTATTAATATTATTATTATTATTATTATTATTATTATTATTATTATTATTATTTTCGCCTTGTTACTCTATTTAATCTTCAGAGCACAAGAAGTCAATGAATGTTAATTCGATAATGGCTGCGATAGAAATTAATGATAATAAACATTACAAAACTTGGTGATGTTGGTGATTGAATATTCCGACAACAACAAAAGAATATCAGAGGTTAACATGCATCGCACAAAGAAGAGATGCCCAGAATAGGAAATTTGGCATTGAGAAGGAGATATACGAAAATTATGTTAGTGCTTTGAGCAAATGACAGACAGAGTACATTTCAAGAATTTAGCAAAAATGTAAAAAGTAGAAAATTAGGACCCCTGAAAACCGTACCGGTGCGTCTGATAACACTAACTACATAATATTTGTATAAGAAGAAAAAAACAATTTATTATAATTGTAGCAAATTTTCCAATTCATCCGCTGGGCCTGAATACTGTACAACTTAATTTTTTTGATAGATATATAAGCTTTCATGAACCACAGATTATTGTCTCTGTTGGACATTACATGAGAATATTATAGGAGAAAAATTCCTCCGACACTGGGACTGGGTTCAAGTCCCAGTGTCGGAGGAATTTTTCTCCTATAATATTAATTTTTTTGGACCAATGATCGAAGAATAGCCTCATTTTAAAAAAAAATGCATTTATTCATTGTACTCTCACAGTTGACCGCTCACTGACTATGGATACAAAAGTCTGGTTTCCATCCCCTGTACCTCTACTATTTTAAGCACCTTGCTCTGTATTTTCCACTGGTAAGTTTAAAGATGAAAGTACACTTAAAGAAATCGCAAGTGATTCTTAAACAATGGTGGAAGAAAACTTGTTTTGAAGTTAAAAACATGTTAATTAACCCTTTTTCGTGATTTTACGACGCATGGAATTTCCGGACTCGCATATCCTATGGCGTTATCTCATGTAAAATATTCAGTTTGCCATAATTATCGCAAATTCTTCTGTTTTTGCCACCTGCCTATTGGTTGCGTGTCACTGACCACTAAAATAATAATAAATTTGAATGTATTTATTTTAACTTCAGTTCCTGTCTGCTGTTTGCAGGTGGTGCAAATTATGCTTCAAGTGTCAATGTCCGTACAGAGAGGGACATCGAACGATACAAAATCATTCTTGGGCGACTGATTGGCGAATTGTGACTAAATTAAAATATATGGATGTGAGACATGGTCGCTTACTCTTCGGGAAGAACATAATCTGAGAGGGTGCTTAGGATAATATTTGGGCCTAAGATAGATGGAAATGGGGACTGCATAACGACGAGCTTCATAACCTGTACTCGTTACCGGATATAGTAAGGGTAATTAAATCACGGGGGATGAAATGGGCTTGACATGTTGCGCGCATGGGGAGGAAAGACATCTAAAAAATATTGACGGGGAGACCCAAAGGGAAGAGACCACTCGGAAGACATAGACGTAGGTGGGAGGACAATATTGGGATAGATTTAAGATAAGTAGGATTTAAGAGGAATGGTTGGATGGAGTTAGCACAGAGTAGGGTTGAATGGCGGGCTCAGGTAAGCGCGGCAATGAACCTTCGGGTTCCATAAAATAGTTAATATTCCTTTAGCTTGCTTAGGGATTGTCTATTGCCACTGAGTAAGTAAGTAAAGCAACAATATTTTGTCTTTAACAGTTATAGGCCGAAATATTGTCGTTTTACACTCGCAAAAATACATGAAATTTTGTATTTTTACTTAGAAGTTCGTTTTAGTGCGAAATTATTATTTTAAAAATATTTTCCAAAGGAAAATCTCGAGTTTTGGGAAAGTACTTTTTAAAAGGATTTAAATGGTAAGCTTATTGAAGATGCACACATTAATAAAATCATATTTCCATCTTCGTCATCTTCTTCCCACTTGCATGTTTTTACTCATTACTAGGTTTCGGATGTTTATGACCTAAACAAGTGGAAAGTATGACAAAAAATATGACATTAAGTGACTAAGTATGACCAAAAATATGACATTAAAATGACTAAATATAACCCACAAATCTTAAATATGAACTTATATATAAAAAAAAGTATTTTCTAAAAGTAAATGTCCCAATTTTAAACGTATAATGACACTAAATTATTACATCACATGAATTTAATCACATAATAGCTTTTTAACAATTTTACAAGTGATTTGCAGTTTTACTTTTTTTTAAAACATGTCTATTGGAAGTTTTTAACAACAAGGAGGAAAATGTAATTGTACTATTAATTTTTATTGTCCCTTCATATTTCAGTTACAGTAAAACCAAAATATTCGTAACTTTTTTCGGAAAAAAAAATTAAGTCGACAGTTTAGTGCACAAACTGCATAATTGTGCTCTTCTTTTTATCGAATTTATAACTGAAATATGAAGTAAAATTACAAAAATGACCGAAATATTACCAATACCATGAAAATGACCATGAAAAAACTTTTTATGCAAAATAAAAACGGTCCGATTTTTTTGTTGTTTATTTATTATTATTTTTTTATTTTATTTATTTTATTATTATTTTTTTTACAACAAATGTGCAAATGTTGTGTTTGCGGGGAGAATGGAGGTCAGGATAAAAATATGACATGCCATTAACATCCGAACCCAATTCATTACCTTTTCATTAACTTTTTATCTTCCTCCCTTTATTTATGTATTAGGAACTTGTGTGAAATTATCATTTATCACTGATATGAAGACTACCTTGGGGGGGGGGGGATCTTGAATCTAAAACACGTTTTGTGCTTCTGTGTGTACGTCGTAGTAAATCTGCACTCGCCACGCCGACAATAAGTGAATTGAAGGTATTCACACCCTTCCTCAGCAAGAAGACAGGCTTTGTGTTTATTAACATGAGGTTAATTGTTTGTTCTAATCTATTGTTCTCAGTCTCTTGTTTGGATTGAATCAGACGTCAGCTATTCTGACACTACTCCCGGAATTAAAACATCATAGCAGGTAGTCAGACAAATACACTGCAAGAAAAACAGTCATACAGGATACAGCAGGGCTAAGTGGGTGATTTCAACTTTTCCGAAATGTGTTCTGGAGAGTTTTAAACAATATTTATGGATAGGGGCGGATTTCTATTACATGTCATATTTTTCCCCTTTGCATTATTTCAGGTTCCCGACTAATTTAAATCCGGTTCCAAGCATCCTGGTGAAAATGGAACGGCTTTTATTCTGCATATATCTGCATATTTAGGAAATGTTCAACTATTGTAGCATAATTAGTATGAATATGCATATTTAGGTCATATTTTTGGCATATTTGTGTGCATATTAAAGAAATTTTGAAGTTTCATATTTTGTAAATTTTGCATTATAATTATACTTTTTGATAATTTACAGATATTTTAAATAATTAACACTATATTTTAATAAAATGAATTATAATGAAACTTAAAAAAATATATACATAATGTGTAAGTGGTAAAGTCATATTTTAAATTTTATTGGTCATATTTTAATGTTTTTAGGTCATAAATGCATGCATATATCCTATTTTTTAGGTCATAGAAATCCGCCCCTAATCATCACATTATGGAACCCCGGGTCAGGCTGACTAAATCCATGATATGGTTTGAGTGCACGGCTGTTTCCATGTTCAACAAGCTTCCATTAAATGTCCAAGATACGAACTTGAGTGTTTTTAAGAAAAGTGTGCATAAGTGGCTAATTGAAGACCCTTATGACATAAGGGAATATTTCTTGGGGTTCTTGGGGTTGTAAACATACGCGTATTTTAAGCTTTGTATGTATAGGCTATATTTAGAACGTTTATCTTTTTATAATCTATGTGGTAGCAATATGTTTTAATACGATGTGATTTGACACTGTCCACAGCAACATATTGATGCTCATGACCAGGCCCGTATTTCTAAATAGGCTAAGTAGGCTGCAGCCTAGAGCGGCAAATTTTCAGGGGCGGCAATTTGGCAATTTATTCAAAAGTTAAAATGAAGCATTTAAGAAATCTCGTAAGAAAGCTATGTAAATTTGAATATGAAGATTAAGTGGGGTGAGTTTTCTTAGAGAAGTTTGTATATTTTTCAACAAATAAACCGGTAATTAATTACATTCTGTGTAATTTCATTTCACCGTGTAGGATAACTTAATTCAAATTGAACTCAGTTATTCAATTACGAAAAAGATCGGCTAGTCATTAGCATTAAAATATAAAAATATGTTTAAAATAGTGATCACTGATCTCCAAGAACAAACTAATTAATTAATTTCGAAACCCATTTAATTTTTTAACGAATCTTAAAAGAAGTAAAAAACAAGTAGATAACTAATTTGATTATATAATTTATTATGTAAACCATTAAAATTGCGGTTTTATCTAAACCAAATGAATTTTATGTTTAAAAAAGATGAAAACGCCAATGAACTCTGAACTCCATCCTTTTGTTGTATAAAGCAAATATATTAAGCAAATATGAACTACAAAGGGGGCAGCAAATGGACTTTAGCCTATAGGCGGCATACTCTTAAATCCGGCCCTGCTCATGACAATAAAGAATCAATCAATCAATCAATCAATCAATCAATCATAGCTTTTGGTGAAGCTGGGATAACTGAACGCGCACTATGGCAATGCAGGAACTTGCTTTAAAAATACATAAAATATAAAGACCCATGGTTATAGGACAGAAAGTCACGCGCGAATTTAATATGAAGTTTTTTTTATATACTGTTCTGATTTTCTTACAGAAGATTAAACCAGGTTAAATTAATTATGTATTTAAAATATAATGTTAAATGAACATTCCCCAAATTCCACTCATTGTATTCCTACAATCGTGCATTTTCACATATTTTCATTTCTCTTTCTCTTTCTCATACCTCTACCACTTTCTCTTTGCTCTATTTAAATAAAATTGTGGAACTGTTTTAAATTATTATTTTAAAGTAAGCTACCGGTACAGTAGGCCTAATGGTTAAAGTGAACAGTGCAGTCTATGAACTTCTCCAACATGCAGTGTTAAAGCTTTCTTAACGAGATTTTTCTTTATATATTTTTGGAGTATGCCTTACAAGGAAAGGTGAAAAAAATAGCTATTTATGTATCAAGTACGCAAAATAACGATACAGCGGTCGAAACTAGTTTAGCGGCCGAGGCCGAAATACTGGATGAGTCCGAGTGTAAGCGATGTTTCTCTTGTGAAAGAAGATGTGGAAAGTTGTTGGCTTATATTTGCTGTTATATTATGAAGAAGTAGGCTTCCGTGTTTTGCGAAAACCCCTGATAAAGCTCCTGATTATCATAAAGAAACATATTAGCATAAATTTGTTGTTTTATGACCAAATATAAGCTTAAATCCACGTTGAAGTTGGTGTGATTGGTCAATGCCATCTGGATTTTGTTTATAGAATACCATGATGACGGCTGTAGCGTCCTACGTTGCTAAAATGCAATTTTTCGGCGTGTGACTAGTTCTACAAGCAGCTGTTTTAGACAGCGTGTACTAAAAAGTATTTTCAGTGAAGGGTCCCGAATTAAAATCCTGACTTACGAGGAAAACTGATTGTGAGAGATCTACAAGTTTGCGCCTATGATTTTTTGTCCTATCTCCATCGGTTATGACTTAAGAGTTAGATGTTCTATTTTAAGTACCGGTATATTTTGTATATTTTCCACATATTATCTATTTTGACGCACTTATATGACAGGTAGAATTATAAAATTTGGCAAGAACACTAATAAAACCATCTGTCATTAGCGTGCCAGATTTGGTGATTCTATCTGCCCTACCGGTACTATGGAAAAATTGACTAGATACCGGCAACATGTTTCACATCTATGACAGTCTAACGAGAGCTACAGCTAGAGCTAGACCATCTGCTCCACTTCCATATGAGCCAGAACCTTGAAATTTAAACCTGTAACCAAAGGGAAAATTTCAAAAAAGTTCAATTTTTAAACATTTTTATCAGCCCCCCCCCCCCTAAAAAAAACTTTGGTTTTCTCTCACTCACTGATATTACTGTTTACCCACTTTCAGATGAGCTAATAACTTGAAATTGGTCAAAATTATAACTTTTATCTTGTAACACACGGAAAAATCCCCAAAAACCTCATTGTCAATTTTTACTCCCTCCCCTAAAAAACCCTTAGTAATTTAAAACAAGACTTCGGTCTCTTAATAACAGAAGCATATTATTTTAATATAAAAAGAGTAGTGGACTTATAATTTTTAAGGGGAGAAGGTACCATCTATCTCTGGCATATTACATTTGTCAATTTCAATGTAGTTTACCTTTTCTTAAGAACCCTATGAACTTCTCTCCATTTACATTACACTACTTAAAATATTACACTACTTAAAATAAAGTGATTTTTAGAGAAGTATCTTTAGTAATGTAGTATCTAGATTTTTTAAATAATTATAATCACTTTAGCAAATTTTAGAAATAATTCGTTTTAATATTAATATTAATATTTTAATAGGAAGTTCAAAAATTTCAAAGCCTGCTAATATAGCAAATAAACAGACTTTTAAAATTTCAGTGTTCTAGTATGATGAGATTCAGAGAAAATGTACATATACGGGAAAACGGCTTTGAAATCCTGGTTGTTACTGCTTGTTGATTCACAACGCACAACAGGATCTTGCATCTAACCTAAATTCAACTCATTTCAATTAAATTCTATGTTTATTTGTCATGAGCTACATAAGAAGGTATAGATATTACCACATAACACAGAATATAACAAAATAGGCCTATTATATAAGATGTAATAGCCTGTAGGCCTAAAAAGATTATGGGTCAGTAGAGTGTCATAAAAGATGTAATTTAGGACCTGCAGATAGGCTTGTGGTTAAAAATGCATTTATATTTCCATAAAGCATATCTCAAACTGCGAAATCAAGCAATACAGGGTGTTAATGAATAACAACGACATATTTTACCTGTGCAAAGAGGGAACGTAGACAAGCAACTTTTATTGGAAGACTTTTTTTTCTATGGATTCAATTTTTCCTGTTACAGCATAAAATCTCCTAGGGCATGGCCGCCACTGACTTCTAACATTAGAAAAAAATGCAAAAAAAGGAACTTCGTTGTTAACACTGGAGTTATGAATTAGAAAACTAATGTAGTGGCGGCCAGTCATATGAATAGTCTGTAAATTTCGCAGATTATGAAGACACTGAATTATGATATAGCTGTTGATGACTAATTAAGAATCAGGTTTTTATCGATCACTAAGAAGACATGAATTCATCTTAATGAAAATTTTAACCCTATTTCGCTTCATTAATGACATATAAGCACCAAATTGTAACGACTTTAATGACCTGTAGCATACACACTTTACATCATAGAGCAGAAATCTCCTAATAAAAGTTACTTGTATATGTCCCTTCTATTTACAGGTAAAATACTTCGGTGTTGTTCATTAACACCCTCTATTTCCATAAAGCATATTTCAAACTATGAAATTAAGCAATAATATAAAAATGGGTATTTTGACACATTTCAAGGTACCTTCTCCCCTTAAAACTATCTAATCGGTCTACTCAGCGGACGAGTGCCGTCATTTGGACGGAGATGTTTTAATTTAATGATGTTACTCCAGATAGCCTACAGAAACCTGGCATAAATTATTTCCCGAATTCCCATTTATCTCTCAACAGTTGCACAACGCATAATAACAATGTAAAATCCGACTAAAAGCACGATAGGAACTTTGAAGTGGAACTTGTGCCTCAATATAGTAATTATGAGAGACAAAGGGAAGTCACTAGCAATCCAATTGCTTATTCAGACTCCGAATCCTTTCTAATGTATTATAATGTTATGTCCACACTGAACTAAATGAACAATGCTGACGAAAATATGTTAAATACACTTTTGCTACGCGTGAACCAGACGAAAACAGCTTTTAAGAAGATTACAATGGGCCAGGAGGATAAAAGAAGCTAGTTACTGTCATATTGTATTCAATACTGTAACAACTAACATCATATCGAGGAACAGGGGCAATGCATGGCGTAGAACAGCGTTTCTCAACCTTTTTGAACCCGAGGACCTCTAAAATGTATTAAAAAATTTACGGACCCCTAATTTTACATCCCATTTTTAAAAGAAGGCCTAATTTCTTAATATTTGGGGTATTAATTATAGGTCATTATAACGAAATATGTGAAAAAATTTTACTTCTTTACTTTCCACTTGCTTTATGATATTTTTTTAATTATGTCTGCGGAACCATCTGCACCATCTTCGCGGACTACCAGTGGTCCGCGGACCATAGGTTGAGAAACACTGGCGTAGAACAATAACATTCGCGCTCAAGACTGGATAAAAAATCTGATGTGAAAGTCACATAACTTCCTCTGCCCAAATAAAAGTTTGCAGCATTTACGCTAATTATGCTATAAATATCTTATAGCTCCTTCTTTGAATGTTGCGAATAAAAACGCAGGCTATGGGAAAAAAAACAAGTGACTGCAAACGTTTATTGAACTTTCCGCTGTTAAGAATAATTTCCGAAATTTATCAAATATTGCCCTAAGATATTTCTTTACTGTAAGCAGGGCCAACAGTACATTTTCCTCACTTCACGTGCTTATATAGAATAAAATGCCTTAAATGTCCGCGTATTGAGTTGTTCACCAGGCAAGTTGGTAGGTTACAACCACCCTTCAGAGAATGTTTTTGAAATGGTATAAGCAATCCATGTACAAAATTTAAAGGAAATTGTTGGAGCTGTTTATGAGAAAATAGCAAAAAACAAATCCCCTTAAATATAGGAGAAGGTTGTCGCCTCAGAAGGTACCTAACCCAAATACAAAATTTTGTTTTCGTACGATTTACAAGAAGCCGTATTGCAAAAAGCACGTATTCACAGTGGGTTGTTTATAACTACCCTTCAGAGAATTTGTTCGGAAAAATGTTTCAAATAAAAGTTTTAGCTCTTGGTACAAGCAATCCATGCGCAAGATTTAAAGAAAATCGTTAGAGCCGTTTTCGAGAAAATCGCGAAAAACGAAAATTTCTTCATGTAAAGTCCCCTTAAAAATAAGGGAAATTTGTCGCCAATCTTCGAATCACATCTTCAGAAGGTACATGACCCAAATATGAAATTTTGTTTTCATACGATTCTCCGTTTCGGAGCTAGCCTGTTCACAAACTTCCACACAGACAGACACACAGACACACACACATACATGTTTCACGTGTATATATGCTAAAAACTCAACTTCGAATTTTAGGGTCGAAAACAATACTTCCTCTACCTATAGTACCTATGGTACGGACAGAGGAAGTAAAAATACTGGCAATACTTCTTTAAAATCACGCTGAGTTACTGAAAGTTCAACACTCTTTTGTCAGATGTTGGTTGGATATCCAGCATATTTCAGAACAAATTGCAGCTCTGTGTCACTGTGAATATCTTCACAGCAACCAGAAGAAAATGGGACTGCCCCACCATCTGCCCTAAAATAACTTCTCAATACAAGGGTTGTTTCTTTTTTAGTTCTGGCAACTGTTTTATTTCTCAACATATAGCATACGTACATTGTTCTAAGTTTTATAGGCGTTTGATGTAATCGTCATTGCGTACAACATGTTCCCAGCGATGCGTAAGTCTTTGGAACCCGTTGGCACTGCCTAATCTGTTGTTGGTGCTACAAGTTTCAAAAGTTATTTCAGGATTGAATTCACGGGATGGCCTGGGGGGGGGGGCAGGCCATCCCGTGAATTCAACACTGTATCTATGTATGTGAGGAACTATTTTCAAGGATGAAGATTGTTAAATGAAAACTAGAATGCGAATGACTAAAGACCATCAGGAGAGCTCAGAATTGCTATATATAAAACAGAATACAGACAAATTAACTGTTGCAGTTGTCTCAGTAAAGCAGATGCTGTGTAAACATGTTAAGTTATATTCCTTTTGATAAGAATGCAATTTTATGTTCATTTTTTTATGGGTAAGTTTCATAATATTTGGTATTCAGGGAAAAATATCCTATTCTTGGGAATAGCCTATAGGGCTTGAAACAACCAGGGGCGGATCCACGGGGGAGGAAATGGGGGAAATTTCCTCCCCCAAAATTTGTAACATTAAGCACAGATTATTCAAATGGTCAGCCTAACCCAAATACTTAAATTAAAGCAACGACATTCATTATTTTGAAATACATTTGCAATAAAATGCCCTTGTGTTCATTTTGATTTCAAATGTATACTGGGAAAAATTAATTTTTATGAGTAAAAACTTCCTTTTCTACTTTGGTCCGCCCCCCCCAAATGTCTCTCTGGATCCGCCCCTGGAAACAACGTACCTATTCTTCCTTGCGGCCCTCGAACCTTCTACTGTCCAATAAGTGGCCCGTCAGCAGTAAAAGGTTGAAGACCGAGTCGTACGCTATGGTAAATAACTTTTCATTCTCTTATAATATTATTATCTATTTGCAGCCCAAACTTGTCATAGTAAGCACATAAAGAAGTAGCTGAATATCTGTTACCAGTTTCGAAACATAAACATCTCTGAAATTATAGCTTACTTTTCGATGGTGGGACAAATAAACAACAGTTTTCAAAATGCTAACTGGACAATTTAACCAGGAAAACAGACAACTCATGACAAGGCTTCTCTCTTATTTTTAAGTGTTGGTTTTCACCTTAGCCCTGGAACAGATTTCTCTTATAGGACATCTTGCATAACACGTCTTCACCCTGCTATAGTCTATATATAAACTAAACTCCATGGCGCTACATCCCTGAAGGGACAAAGCCTACCACCCGACCGCTGCGTCATCTACCATAGGCAGATGGCAGGATTAGGGGCATGAGGTCAGCATGCCGACACACACGGCCATTAATGGTGGTTTCCATGACCGCAGCCGCTACTTCTCTATCAAGAAGCTCTTCAATTTGAATCACGAGGCTGAGTGCACCCCGTTCCAGACCTCCCTGCCTCAGAAAAATCCGAGAAGGTTACCGGGGATAGAACCCGGGCCGACGGATCTGTAGTCAGCGACGCTAGCCACAGGACCACTCCGGCGGTCATATCCTATTTATGCTATAAAAGTTCAAATTTGTGGCCAATTGTCAAATGACTTTAAAATAATTTTTTTTAGATAATAGTAACTTACATGTGTGCATTCTTAAAATAGATCAGAATATTTACAAAACTGAAGTTCGTGGCACTATATCCCTTGTGGGACATACCTATCATCCGAACACTGCTGCATCATCTACCATGGACAGATAGCAGGATTGGGAGCTTGTCGTCAGGAGTAGACACCCATGGCCGTTCTTTACAAAGTAGCTCCTTATTTGTCATTATGAGGCTGAGCGCACTCCATTGCAGACCTTCCTTAGAAATTATCCAAAGAGGTTACAGATTTTTAACCCAGAACATAGGCGTAACCAGGCCGACCATATGGGGGGGGGGTTATAACATCCGCGGTGTCTGGGAGGGATTGGAATACCCCCCAGAGAGAGGGGGTCCGGGGGTCCTCCCCCGGAAAATTTTAAAAATTAAGATGCAAAATAACGAGTTTTAAGCTTCCGGGGGTCCGCCCCCGGAAAATTTTAAAAATTAAGACGCAAAATAACGAGTTTTAAGCTTCCGGGGGTTTTCCCCCGGAAAATTTTAAAAATTAAGACGCAAAATAACGAGTTTTAAGCTTCCCACGCTTTATACTTGTATTAAGTAATTTATGGGCAGACTTAAAAAAATTATACAATTTTCCTTTTTTTAATCAATGGGGGGGGGGGTTCAAACCCCCAAACCCCCAAACCCCCCCTCCCCTCGGTACGCCTATGACCCAGAATGAAGACCCGTGGTAAGCGACGCTATGTGCAATGCAGGTAGTCAATAGAATATTAAATATTACAAAAAATCTTCAAAAATTAACATTCCAAACAATTTAAAGGACTTTTCTATAATATGTAATACTAAATCATTGAAATCTTTATTTAAATCCAACTTAAATTTAATTTTTTTTAAATAACGGTGAAATAGCGGTGCTGCGCCATCGTAAGCAAATATCCAAGACACTGCCTTTACAACTAAGAAAACAGAAAAAAAGAAATGTCGTGGAGACCAAATAGGCTCGGACCCTCATAGCTAAGAAAAAGGGACCTAGGACAATTCCCGGTCTAACTTATGGTTAATTTATTAGCATTAGTTTCGGTTTTCCTTTGATGTGACTATTCCTTTCGCTACCGACTTGACCTTCCCTTTCAAAGGGCTTACACCAGTGTTGCCAACTCCAAAAAATTTGTTCCGTTAAAACAGTGTTCAAAATCCGCTGAAATCCGCTAAATTAAAAAAAAAAATAATTAATTGAAGTTCAAATAGCCGAAAGCACTTTCAACTTGTGCATTTGTCCATGGCAGCAATAAAAGCATAAGGGCAATCCCGAAATTTCTTAGAAAAGGTTAAAATCACTCGTATATAAATTCTCATTTAATTCAAAAAATTCCCTTATATTTTGATTTTCTCCCATTCTACAGTTTTAAATTTCAACTAATGAAAGTTCATTTCTGTCAGTGCATCGTCTGCAAACCTCATCTCTTTAGCCGAAAGTATTATTGGTAGCCTAATGTCATCAGCCTCAAACGCTAAAATTTAATAAAGAAAAATTAAAATATGGCATTATATTAGATTTTTTAAATATTCCGTCAAAGCACAACATCCACTAAAAGATCCGCTATCCGCTAAAACCATATTTTTCCCCGTTGAAAACGTTAAAAATCCACCAAATTTAACGGGAACTCCGCTAAGTTGGCAACACTGGCTTACACACTAATGTCTATAGGAGAGAGACGAAGCACTGGATCAACCCCCCAGACAAGACAAGGATAGACTCTCTGATGAGAGATCAACTCGAAGCAAAGCCTCCTTCTAGGATAACATAAACACATAGAACAGAAACTTTCAGGATAGATGGAAAGTAAATTCCAAAACACTCTTTTTGAGTGGAGAAAAACACAGATAAAACACACACTCAGGCCGGCTATGTGATTTGAAACTATTTTATAACTATATGTGTGTATTTAAATTTATACTGAATATTGTTTGGAAATAGATTATGCTATAGCTAAAAGTAAATTCCAACATACTCTTTTTGAGTGGAGAAAACAAGATAAAACACACACTCGGGCCGGCTATGTGATTTGAAACCATTTTATAACTAGCCTATGTGTGTTTAAATTTATACTGAAAGTTCTTTGGAAAAGATTATAGCTAGCCACCTTCTCTACTTTATTCCAAGACTAAGCATACTCCTGTTATTCGATCGCATACTCAGTGCAAGAATGTCAATAAATAAGTGAATTTCGTGTGACAGTCTAAAATAAAATAGTTATCAACGTGTATGTCAAGTAAAAAAAAATCGACCTTTTAACGTATAAAACAATAATTCCCTTTACTATGCTACCTATTATATGGGTTGAGAAAATAAAAAAGAACCATCCTAGAATACATTAGATGAAAAGGTATTTTGAGACATGGAATTTAACAGGAGAGAATAATAGACGAGAAAATGAAGCTCAGGCTTTGTAATTGACTCACTAAAGAAGAAGACCCTAAAAGGGGAGGCGGTTCAGATTATTATTAGCCTAGACATGAAAAGGCAAAGTGAGACGAATCAATATATGACGTGTATGTGTGCCGTGTGCCTCTGTGTATGTATGTATGTGTGTGTGTGGTATCTTATTACTAGCTACCCTAATAATGTATGGAGATCCATTACCACATAATATGAACAGACCGCAGTAATTTCCCATACCAGCGATGCCAAACACACTCATTGATGAGCTCAGGGCTTCTTGTGCACTGTCAGTTTTGCCATGGTAACAAACCACCCAAGGAACGAAACAATAAAATGGAGAAAATAACTTTAGTAAAAATCATTTGTAAATACTCAAATAGGATGCCTTTCTCTATAACAAACACGCTACTTGCGTACTTCTCGTTTCACATTTCGGCATAAAATAAGAGGCTGTATTGCAGGAGTGTGCATTCAGTTCCGAGAACCTTAGTCACATGCAAAATATTTTCAAAAGAAGACTAAAAGCCGATTTAGTAGTAAGAACGGCCTGTTTTCAGATACCGGTACCTTTAAACAATTTCCTTGAAAAAATGTCTAATAAAAGTTTTATACCATTGTTAGTCGTTAGCGTACAAAAGTTAAAAACAAATTCATTAGAGTAGTTTACAAATAAAAAAAATAGAACGAAAGTCGAAATTTTCAATAACCATTTTGAATATATTGTTTTTGGAATTCATATGACTCTTTCAATAGTTTCATGTACGATTATACCCAGACGCTCCGGGTTTGAATCTGGCTCAACATTTTTGCAGGTATTTGACAGATAACGTTTGCAAACGAAACTTATATCACCTATATCACACAAAAGACAACGAAATTTATATTTACTATATTTTCGCCACACATTGTTTGAAGGGTTATGATAAGCGCCAATAAAATAATGTGAAACACACAACTTCCTCTGCCCAAATAAAAGTTTACCTCTTAGTATAATATACTGTATGAAATTCTCTTTGTGTAAATTGGTTATAAATATAAAGAGAATGTCGTTACCACACCATATCGCATCCCCGAAAGATACACAACCGAAATACAATCTTTTTAATGCACTCGCGTAACTTTCTATACCTTAATAATGGCTAATACACCTTTCTATCCGATACAGAATAGTTCTCTTAAATCTATCCTAATATTGTCCTCCCACCTACGCGTAGGTCTTCTAAGTGGTCTTTTCCCTTCGGGTCAATATTTTTTAGATATGTCTTTCCTCCCCCAATGCATGCAACATGTCCAGCCCATTTCATCCTCCTTACTAGGTCTATATCCGGTGACGAGTACAGGTTATGAAGCTCGTCGTTATGCAGTTTCCTCCAGTCCCCATTTTCATCTCTCTTAGGCCCAAATATTTTCCTAAGCACCCTGTTTTCGAATATTCTTAGGTTATGTTCTTCCCGAAGAGTAAGCGACTATGTCTCACATCCATATAATGCAACCGGCAGGATAATTGTCTTATAAATTTTTATTTTTAGATTTCTGGACAGAAGACGAGAAGATAAAGGAGTTTTCTGTAAAGCATAAACGCAAGCATTTCCTGATTTATTATTTATTATTACCTTAAAGTCATCGGCGATTTTCACGCCACTCGTGGCATTATCTAATACTTACAATAATAATTAATGTAACTATTAGTTTTTTTTTTCAATATTGTTAACATTAGTGGTTTAAAACTTCTAACATACAGCAGGGCCGTGGAAAGAAAGCAAGGGCCCCAAGGACAAAATTTCCCTACCCCCGTCAAATATTAAATTCACTACTCAACTCGCCCTTTATAATGTATGCAACAAAAAGATTATGTAATGATATTACATAATTATTATGTGCCAGAATGGTACCGGTACTTTATGAGATTGTCTGGTAGACAGGACTATCTGACTGTCCGTGTATCTGTAAGCGAGATAACTCAAATACGCTTTATCGGATTTTTATAAAACTTGGTATACTATTTATAAGGACCATGGGACGAAGCCTATTGATTTTGGACCAAATCGGTGAACTGATGCCGGGAACAAAACGGAAAAATACATTAAAATGTTCTAATTAGGAACAATTTTATCTGTATCTACCAGTTTAATCTTTTGAAAATTATGATTTGAAATGCCGAACGTATAACCAATTTTATTTTAGAGTAAATTTAGAAAGTAAAAAATAAAACCTGGTCGGCCGGGCCCCCTTTTGGAGCCCGGGCCCCGGGGCTGCAGCCCCGGCTGCCCCTCCCTCTCGTCGGGCCTGACATACAGCAGATACGTTCACATGAAACTGTGTTCTGTACCACTTTCTCTGCGTGAAAACAATTGCACCCAGATTGCCGCTACTGAAGAGGCTGATAACGAGGGAAAAGCCGCACCAGCCACCACTGAAGCAGAATTTTACAGTAGAGCCACGTAAGAGAACTCTGCAAGTTCAAAGGTCAACACCATTACTGACAGACTGCCACACGTGCTCGGAGTTGCCGATGGAATTAATATATGTGGGGAAAACAGAAAGACTGACAGCTACAGTTCCTTCTGTGTGGGGAACAATTCATTCTGACTAGATAGAGATGGTGTGGTGTAAACCTCTTGGTCTAGTGTTCACAACTTCTGATCCTTATGATGAGGTCCCTTGTGCGATTCCCTGTCTTTTAGAAGCCGAGAAATTGGACTTCGATTGAGGATCACTTCCAGGAGGTACCTAGTCGTCCAGCTCTGGCTGAGGTTTCCACATTCGGAAAGAAAATGCTGGGTTGGAACAGCAGCTTTCAGTGTGGTGTAAGCATTATTACAATAAATTGTCGCCAAACAGATCAGGACGCCTGCGACAGTATGTGGATATTTCAATGCATCCACCTAATAACGCGGCGTTAAGGGAGTATTCTCGGAATAAACTCTAGAATATGTTTTGAACGTTTCATAGAGTTAACTCTTAACAATAATTATTTGATTTTGAGCAATAATAGAGTTAACGCGGAGTTTTAATTACTAGGGCAAGGCATTTAATGACCATAAACTAGTGAACAAATAATCAATTTTTTTTTAAACGACCAATAAATTTACCATTATTAGCCCACTTATTTAACTTATATATGCTTAGTTTTTTAAAGTAATGAATTGCTAAAAACAATTTATGACAGTGCATTATACATGAATTGACATTATAAAACACCACATTTTGTTACTACAGAAGTAAGTAAATTTATACTACTTGGTCACCCTTAGCGAAAAATAAATTCTTTCTGAACTGGCCTGCCCGTCAAATTGCCCCTTGCAAATATGTACCATCTAAAAACATTCTTTACTGCTACAAAGAAAACTGCAAAGGTGTTGACAATAAACCTGAATTAAAATGAACTATTAACTCTTTGCAGAGATTCTCAAATAAAAACGATTCTCCTCTATTATAAGTAGAGACCGGATTTTAAAGGGAAAATTTTCACCCAAAAAAGGACGAAAAAAGGGAAAATTATTGCCAAGAAAAGGTGGGGAAAAGGGAAAATTATTGCCAAAAAAAGGTGGAAAAAAAAGGGATATAAACGTAAAAGAGTGTAAAAATTCAACAGAGAAATATACGTTTGTTTTATGTAAAGCCTTTGCTTGCTCTACAGCTGCTGATTCTGATTCTGTAACATCTAATGACTGAAGACATTTTTTGATTTTCTTGAAATTCTCACAGAGGAAAATAGCACACGAAATCCATGTTCCCCACCTTGTCATAATGGGAAACTTAGGCAATGGCAAGCCTGTGATTTCCCTGTAGCGCTCTATTCTGCTGGGAAGAATTATTTTTTCAATGGTGAATCAGTGAAAACAATTTTTAATGTTTTCATATTGCCAAATACTGGGTAATTTACGAATTTTTCAAAATAAATTAGCAAAAAAGGCATTGGAAAGGAAAAGTCCCTAAAAAAAAGGGAAATGGGCCCAAAAAATGGAAAAAAGGGATGTTAAAACCAGGTCATTTGCAGTTGAAACTTACTCAATAATGTCTTGTTCAATTTTATCAAGTTTTGTGATGAAATATAAAAAAAGGAATTCCCTTTAAAATCCGGTCTCTAATTATAAGTACCTTGGTAGTATCAATATAAAATTCAAAACAGGTGATTTCCAAAAGACAGGTGTTATCTTATCATCGGCTTTCAATCTGTATAATGTATTATGACGAAAATATAAAATCTGGTTCTCGAAGGAGGCCACATTCGTCTAGACTGAAACGAAATTTCAAATTGGTTCTGAAAAACTACAGCTCTCGTATTTTATAGTGTGTTGAGTGAAATAGGCGTTCTCTGTATGTTATTACAGCTAGAATTCATGTAAAATAATTAAATTACACAAGGATCTGTTTTGGGCCCTGCACGGGGTAAAACATAAACATCACCGCCCCCTGTTTCCAGACGCAGTGTAATTTATGCCACCCCTTGACCAGTGTTTTGCCTGGCCAAGTAAAGATGTATGTTCTGTCACCCTCCGGAATCACAATGAAATGCAGGGTCACAGATTTGCATGACTCTGTGCGCGAAACAGCTTGTATATCCTATCCCACCTTAAATCTGAACTGAGACACTTCTGCTCTTAAATCACATTTACTGCCACTTTAAATCAGGATTGATATGCTTTCGCTTCGTGAATCACCAAGAGGCAATGTACTCCTTTACGGGACCACTTACTAAGTAATGGCAAGAGATTTTATTTTCTCAGGTTAATTCGTTCATGAAGAAATCCCGGTTCAGGTGCGCCGCGGTTGTTGTTTTAATCCTGGGTAAAATCGCAATGTAAGGGGACCCACTTTTAAAACCAACTTTCTTTTCATAAAACACCTAATATCACACGTATTTTGTTACAGATAGTTCTGTGGAGAGGAGTTGTCTTGACGAATGATTTCGTCCGACCCACCTGCCCTAAACGATGCACTTTCTTTTATAACACGATGTAGCGAAAAATAGCGTCAATTCCGCCATGTTTTTATCTCCATATGTTGAAGAAATTCGTGATTGGACGTTAGAGGTGTGACGTCACACCAGCAGAACAGGTAGAATTCTGGGAAACAGGATCAAAAACCCAACCAGCCTCGCGGGAGAGATACAATATGGCAACGAAACGGGAGAATTCAGAATTCATAACCTAACAGAACCTGTCACTAACTCATATGGTTTTTGGTTTACAATTATATAATAGTTTAACTGTTAATATCAAAACACTAAGTTTATTAGTATTTGGAAAACATGTCAAATATATCTTAATACAAATATGCCCCTACAGTTCGGAGGATGCACGCGTAGGCCTTTTAAATCACATAACTTTTAAGTAATAGGCCTACATCTATTTTTTTTATATTAGTATTAGAGGAAACCTTGACACTGTCCATAGGCCTACATTTATAATGTCTTCGACAATAAAGATTACTATTATTATTATTATTATTATTATTATTATTATCATCATCATCATCATCGTTCCTAACCTAACTGCCACTAAACTAGAAGTTCGGGTGAATTCAGAAGGCCATACTAAATTAATATCACTGTTAATAACCTAACAGAACCTGTCACTAACACTAATATCACCGTTCCTAACCTAAATGCCATATGTTGGTCAGTCTGTTTCGCTGAAAAAAAAATCATTCGTCCCTGGAAGCCTGCTCACATCGCGAGAAGAGTCTCCCTACATTGCGACTTTACCTAATCCTAAAATATTCACTAGTAAACATCCCACCTGCGCCATGATACTAGGTCAATGACAGCAGGTACACTTTCAAAGTGCGCCACGACACCAAGTGTACATAATTCATGAAGAATATTCAACACGCACACAACATATACTCAATTTTCTATAAAATGTATGCTTTACTCTCGTAACACGGCTAGTAACTATCCCTATGAAAACAAGTAAAAAGGATTCACAGTAGCTCTACCCTGCTCTCCTACAATGAGAGGAAGGAAAAGAAGAGCAATGTTAATGGTTTAAAATCTGTGTATAATTTAATCCGTGCTTATGAGCTGCGTAAGTTAATATCTGCTCCTCTCATAGGCGTAACCAGGCCGACCATATGGGGGGGGGGTTATAACATCCGCGGGGTCTGGCGAGTATGGAAGGAGAGGGGGCTCCGGGGGCCCTCCCCCGGAAAATTTTAAAAATTAAGATGAAAAATAACGAGTTTTAAGCTTCCGGGGGTTCTCCCACGGAAAATTTTAAAAATTAAGGTGCAAAATAACAAGTTTTAAGCTTCCGGGGGTCCTTCCCCGGAAATTTTTAAAAATTAAGACGCAAAATAACGAGTTTTAAGCTTCCCACGCTTTATACTTGTATTAAGCAATTTATGGGCAGACTTAAAAAAATTATACAATTTTCCTTTTTTTAATCAATGGGGGGGGGGGGTTCAAACCCCCCAAAACCCCCCCCCTCGCTACGCCTATGGCTCCTCCTATAAACTGTAGACATAATAGAACATTTTATATAAATTATGCCCGAACATATTATTACAGAAATTCTCCCCTTTTTTGTACATTGCATTTTGTACTATCTTCTATACAATAAATTTTATACACATCTATTTCAATCCAGAACAGTCTTTTATAGAGAAACATTTGCAAAATTTTTAGCATGCAGTCACAAAATCACAAAGCAAGGTAGGCTAATTATTCTTCTTCTTTTGTAATAGGGATGGGTCGATACCAGATTTTCTCGATACTCGATACCGATACATGATTTTTTCCTCGATACTCGATACTTCGATACTAGATACCGTCAACATTTCCAGGTACATTAATAATTAAAAGTTGAGAGAACTGTGTAGGCCTAATATCAACTAAATTAATTAAGTGTGCATATTTAATGAGACAAATTTTAATATCATCAGTAGCCTATAATTATTTTTAAACTCTACATTATAACTAAAATTAGATTTTGAAACAGTCCACTTACAAGTTTTTGTTCAAAAATTACAATGGGGTTTGACAGTCAGCTCGCGTATTGGTTGTTATTGAAACATTTGCCAGGAAACGAAACAATTAAGAATCTCTTCTGTTTGGATTTTAAAAGTCGGAAAGTCTTTATTTATGACTAGACAAAAGTCACAGAGTGGTTTCCTCCATTCCAAGGAGAAATGGAAGTATTTACTGTATTTAGTAGACTACTAAAAGCAGAAAGAACCGCATTTCCTTAAATTGCAGAATTAACAAAGTATCGAGAAAAAGTATCGAGGTTGTTTTCTGAAGTATCGCTCGATGCCGATACCATGCAAGTATCGAGAGTATCGAGGTATCGAAAGTATCGAGGACCCATCCCTAATTTGTAACTTTATTCATTTGTAATTAATGTGTTTGTTTTAGTTAATTTGTTTTAGTTAATTTGTTTCAGTGTTCTTTTGTTGTTTTTCTTAATGTTGTTTCTTAATTTGATTGTCAATAGAGTATAGGCCTACTATGTAATTTTTGAATTTAGTACACTTTAAACAAAAAATATATAAAAGAATAAGAATATGTCGCAACAAGACCAGAAGCTTACCTGGGCACGAAAGACTGACCTCTTCTTACTCATAGTTGGCCGCCGACCGCAACACGGCCAAAGAGGAAGATGAGAAATTCCTTCATTTTCAAGATCTTGTAGGGGTAGAAAGCGAGTCTAGCTGAGGCTTCCCAAGTGGCAGATGAGTAACTGGCCTACATCAGGCATGTTCACAGGATTCTTGGAGAAAAAAAAAACCTGAAACGCAAAAAAGTTGGAAAAGGAATAAGACTTAAGTACCAACCCTAAATTGCTGAATCAATACAGAGTAGAAGTATTTCAACCGTGCAAATTAAAGGGGGCACTCGTTAGTAGCCTACTTACTTACTTACTTACTCAATGGCAATAGACAATTCCTAAGCAAACTAAAGGAATATTATATATTTTATGGGACCCGGAGGTTCATTGCCGCGCTTATCTGAGCCCGCCATTCAACCCTATTCCGTGCTAACTCCATCCAACCATCCTTTGCAAATCTTAGTTCCCCTAAATCTATCCTAATTTTGTCCTCCCACCTAGGCTATGTCTAGTACTTCCAGGTAGTATTTTTCCTTCGGGTCTTCCCCATGCGCGCAACATGTCCATCCCATTTCATCCTCCGTGATTTAATTACCCTTACAATATCCGGTGAAGAGTACAGGTCATGAAGCTAGTCGTTATGTAGTTTTCTCCAGTCCCCATTTCCATCTCCCTTAGGCCCAAATGTTTTCCTAAGCACCCTGTTTTCGAACACTCTCAGATTATGTTCTTCCCGACCAGTAAGGGGCCATGTCTCACATCCATATAAAACAACCGGCAAGATAATGGACTCACTAGTACAGTACTATCGGTAATGTGAATTATTTGTTTGAGTGCTTTCAACTGTATGAAGCAGCCATCTTCAGCAACTTACTTCCATGACGTCAGCGTTGAATACTTATTTACTTACTTACTCAATAGCGAATACAAAATATTTGATCAATGGTTGATCTATTTCGCCTAAATCCACATTGGTGATCTGTCAGCGTTGAATATCAAACATAATAAATAAAGGTATTTAGTTATTCCTGAATATTTTCAATGACTAAGGCCTATATGTTAGTCATTATTAGCTATAAACTACAGCTCAGCTTTCTAACATAAGTCTATTTTCCTGGCCCTCAAGGAAGCAAAATCATTTACTGTATTATAATTTATGTAAAATATGCTAAAAGGGCAAAGAAATTCCCCACTGGGGCTTTTAATTGAAATTTATTCTAAACAACTTCAAGCCATTTTTGTGAATGTTTGTATTGCTCTGCGTAGCCTATATTCTGTATCAATACGCTTCCAAGAACTGTTTCAAAGGCAGAAAGCGCTGTTAGTAGGCTGAGAAATAACTTAAAACCAGGCAGAAATCTACGCAGGACAGGAACGCCTTGGCTCTCTTTCTCGTTTAGCTATTGGAAAATGCTTTCAGTAATAAATTCATCAATTCATGCAGAAAAGTGATAAGTATATTTTATCTTTATATATGTATATAAAAATATGTATTAAGAACATAATTTGAGTGTGTTCGAAAACAGGGTGCTTAGGGAAATTTTTGGGCCTAAGAGAGATGAAAATGGGGACTGGAGAAAAGTGCATAACGACGAGCTTCATGACCCATACTCTTCATCGGTTACAGTAAAGGTAATTAAATCACGGAGGATGAAATGGGCTGGATATGTTGCGCGTACGAGGAGGAAAGACATATCTCAAAAGTACTGATTGGGAGATCAGAAGGGAAAAGACCATTTGGAAGACCTAGACTTAGGTGTGAGGACAATATTAGGATAGATTTAAGGGAAGTAGGATTTGCGAGGGATGATTGGATAGAGTTAGCACAGAATAGGTTTGAATGGCGGGCTCAGGTAAGCGCGGCAATGAACCTTCCAGTTCCGTAAATTAGATAATATTCCTTTAGCTTGTTGAGGAATTACAAATTGAAAGAGTGTCCACCTTAAACCCTTGTCGTAGCACTTACCTGGGGCCACTTATATATAAGATAGCACTTATCTTATATATAAGTGGCCTTAGATAAGTGCTATCTTATATATAAGTGGTCCCAGATAAGTGCTACGACAAGTGTTTAAAGTGGACACTCTTTCAATTTGTAACTATTTTAACCCTGTCTGAAACTGAAATTCATTAATTGTTGAGGAATTGTCTATCGCCATTGGGTAAGTAAGTAGCCTAATATGTATATTTTATCTTATATATATATATATATATATATATATATATATATATATATATATATATATATATATATATATATATATATATATATATAATGGCCGGGTTCTGTTGATGTCCTGGCCCCGCTACCAGAGACTCACCCGACCCCTTCTTTATGGGAGACCTAATTTATGTAAGGGCCGTTACTTCAAGGCAATTCCATCACAATTCTTTGACAACCAATCTCTTAAAAGTATCATTAAATTATAGAAATTCTCTGAGCCCGTTATTTTTTCTTCAGTTTCCGTGTCAAATCAATATCTGACCTGACACACTTAGGAAAACAATGGAAAGGGAACACGACATCTGGATTTGGCGTGGAGTGTCGTGGAGTGGCTTGCGTGTACACACACACACGTGCAATAAGTGCAATAAAATGCGGACACGTGCATAACGCAAAGTAAGGGAACAAAACAAAACATGCGAACATCGCTCCCCTGTCAGTGATCAGGATGCAGCCCGCACTGCAGGTTGTATCATAGCAACGCCAGAGTACGTCCTCAAATATTCACAAGAGCGCGCTGTTTACAACTCGCTGACGGACGCGGAATCGAACCCTGTCGAAGCAATTACCTGGGATGAGGGTTGTTAACTGTTTTTCCCCACCATTTCCTGGACGTATGCTGGGTAATTCGAGCCATGCTACTACAATAATTAAAAATGGCGTACACATAGAAAGCTAGTATATCGTGATCGATTCTAGGGTAATCTAGCGTGGAATTATTCAGTTATAAAAGAGTGCCAGCTGTTTTTGAAAGTTATACTCCCGTCTAATGTTGGGGATTCCCGCCCCTAAAAGTGCAGGGAAAAGTTTTGTTATGAACTTATCCTGTATCGGAGATCGAGTTCGGCTGTCATAGATTCTCAGCAACCAACAGCAATAAACAAATGGTTCAATGCAGATTATCAGTTACGGAACACTTTCCTAAAAGAAAAAAAAAAAAAAAACAATATATATATATATATATATATATATATACATAAAAAAGAATATAAACCTAACATCTTCAGTGCTTTGCTTTAGATTTAAAACACAATAATCTTAAACAAAAAAAATAGTGTGCGTGGAACGCCACGCGACAGAAGTGAAACTTGTTTTAATTTTTGGATTTTTCAATTTTGGATTATTGGATATTTTTAATTTTGGATTGTTGGACTTTTTAATATTGGGTTTTTGGACTTTTTTGAATTTTGGATTTGTTTAATATTTATTATTTAATTTTGAAATTTTGGATTTTTTAAATTTTAGATCTTTGAACTTTTTATTTTAAGGATTTTTAATTTTTAAATTTGGGATTTTTTTATTTTTAACTTTTGGATTTTGGGATTTTTAATTTTGGAATTTTTATTTTTAAAATTTTGGATTTTTTAATTTTTAAAATTTTATATTTGGATTTTAAATTTGGATTTTTTATTTTTTAAATGTTAGATCTTTTGACTTTTTAATTTTGGATCTTCGATTTTTTAATTTTGGAATTTTGAATTTTTAAATTTTTTATTTTTTAAATTTGGACTTTCGATTTTTTAATTTTGGATTTTTAGATTTTTTAAATTTTGGATTTTTTAATTTTTAATTTTTGGATTTTTAAAATTTCGGATAACCCATATCATTGAGTTGATTATTTTCTGTGCAGTCCGTTCCGTCACACCTCACTAATTTCGTGACGATTTTGAGCGTAACGCAAGCTCTCGATTTACCCTACCGCGGCTAAAAAAGTTTCACTTCAACAAGTCTACACAAACGGGAAAGGTGAAGTCAGACTGAAAAATTCAATGTCTTAGGCAGGATTTAAACCGTGCCACTACTCTAACCATCTCAGCTACCATGGCAACAGACCGGTACAACATTAAATTCTCCAACTGACTCACATGTGGTATACCACCAGGCGTTCTCAACCTGTGGAGATTTACAACCAATAGGCCTAAGTACTTTAAGACCCGGGCTTCATAGTAAACCACTAGCAGGTCGCTAGTAGTCACACTGAAAAATTCAATAGGCATTGACATTGAATTTTTCAGTCTGACTTTACCTTTCCATCTTAGCCTACACACAACCAGTGTGAAAGAATTATCATTCCTCAGCACCAATTTTTATAGAAGTTAAAATCTTGAACTTTCTAGAATTTTCCGTCGATTACAGGCTGAAACCTAAAATTATGCCAAATATATAGTTTCTAGCTCGTCTGAAAGCGGTAAACAATGTTAGTGATTATAAACCTTATTAATTTTGTCGTGGGGCGAAACATAAACAATACTTTCTTTTTGAATTTTTCCATTGGTTACAGTCTGAAAGCTATAAGTTTACCAATTTCAAGATTCTAGCTCATCTGGAACTGAGTAAATATTATGTCAGTGAATGATTAAGTCATCCATGTGGATTTATAGTGTAGTGATGAACTGATATATATATATATATATATATATATATATATATATATATATATATAAGTAATAAGTATTTCGAGTAATAAAACCCTTATCTGAGGCTCACTATGACACTAATATGCATTAATAACTAGCCTTATTCGAGGACTGGTGGTAACACATTAATAAAATGTGTTTTCGCACAGTGGACGGGGTGCACTCTGCCTCGTGATTCAAACTGAGGAGCTATTTGATAGAGAAGTAGCGGCTTCGGTCATGGAAACCACTATTAACGGCCGTGGGTGTCGGCATGCTGATCACATGCCCCAAACGTGCCATCTGCCTATGGTAGATGACGCAGCGGTCGGGTGGTAGACCTTGTCCCTTCGGGGATGTAGCGCCACTTAGTTTTCGCACAGTAAATCTAATGACACAAGGTTTTAAACGATGTAAAACTCTCTTATCCAATATTGAAAGAAGTACGTACAATAAAAGCTTCATAATTTTTTAATGTTTGGAAAACCTAAGTGTTATCCTGAGTAGGCTACTTGAATCACCAAACTCTTATAGAAGAATAAGAACTTTTAACTGCAGTAACCTATTTGTTACTAACGTTGCATGTGGAAGTACAAGCATAAATATAAAGCACGATATTCCAGAAGACTGTAATTGTGTTTCTAACAAAGAACGAAAGAAAAACTTCACAACTTGTAATAAACTTGTAATAATAATTATAAATTACCTTAAAATCCAGTCAGGTCCTACTTGTTGGAGCATTACTTCACAACTGACAAATGCGTCATTCGTAACGGAAACGCGTTTAAGCTACCAACTTACGTCAATTTGACGTAAGTAGAACACGTAGCTGTAGGTGGCAGTAGGTTCCAGTATCAGGATGTAGTGTACAAATTACAATTGACAGTAAAGTTGAACGCAACCTAGAGGGCGCAGTTCCAGACTGATTGGACATTTGATTTGCCATGTAAGGAACAAGCAGGATATATTCAGTGTTTGTTATGTGGTAAACATTTAATTCGTAAGAAAAGTAGCCTTCAGTGACAGTATTCAGTATTCCATGGGGAGAAATACAGAGATTTTACAGGAGAAAAAAGACAAATTATTACGTTTGTCACAGAACAACATTAAGTAGACTCATAAATATTATTACATTGCAGAGGTTATATTTTGGCCTACGATGTAACAATGATGGTGCATCTTTGTTTTCTTTTTCAGTTATTGTCTTACAAGTAATATATCACAGGACGTAACAAAGTTGATATCACAAAAAACATTCTACAAGTGAATTTAATGACACTGACACTTAGGGGATTTATTGTACTACAATACGTTGCTATTATAACTACGTTAAGTTGTAATTTAGTGTAATAACAACTGCATCTGTTTCTTTGTCAAAGTTACTAATGAAAATAACAGCATCCACGTTATGTTTTGTTGTTTATGGAGAAAGCCCAGAATTGGTGACTTTGATAGAACATTCAGCGACAGTTTGAATTATTTAAATTTTGTGCAACAGCTACTCATAAAAAGCTTGAATATCTATTTTGATTATTCGTCCTACACAATTTCTGAAGGGTTGTTATAAGCTAGCAATTTCTTCCACAATATTAGGCATTCGTTGGCCGCGTAAACAATAAGTTAGGTGGCGCTCAGACAGCCGGTGTCCACTATGAACTAATTACTCTATGTCGGAGTGTGAACCGAGAAAGTTGCATTACTTATGCTTAGAGTTCAGAAGAACGAGTGAATTTTTTACTTCAGCATTTTTAAGTAAAATGCCAAAAAAAGTGAACTAAATTCGACTCTCTTCGAAAAAAAGTTTTGGGTTTATTGTACAATTGAATTTTTTCAGATAACAAACAGCAATTATTCTGGTTTCGTCCAGAAAACAAAAGAAGTAGTGATCTATCGGGAAGTTAGCCGCATTGGTTTTACCATTTTATCGAACAGAGTATAGCGAGGAGAGAAGAAGACTTATAAATTCCCTTGAAAATAAGAACAACAGAAGCTAGTAATAGCGTACACTAAACTAGCAAAATTATTTATGGTAGTATAAGTAAAGAAGGGCAAAAAATATGAAACTCTTCTGCATCCAAGTCAATTTAATTCTTGCAGAAACGTTATTCAACTTAAAAATCTGACATACTAACATATGTCATCAGCATAGGCGTAACCAGGCCGACCATATGGGGGGGTTATAACATCCGCGGGGTCTAGGGGGTATTCCATACCCCTAGGGAGAGGGGGGTCCGGGGGCCCTCCCCCGGAAAATTTAAAAAATGAAGATGCAAAACAACGAGTTTTAAGCTTCCGGGGGACCTCCCCCGGAAAATTTTAAAAATTAAGATGCAAAATAACAAGTTTTAAGCTTCCGGGGGTTCCCCGGAAAATTTTAAAAATTAAAATGCAAAATAACGAGTTTTAAGCTTCCGGGGGCCCTCCCTCGGAAAATTTTAAAAATTAAGATGCAAAATAACAAATTTTAAGCTTCCGGGGGCTCACCCCTGGAAAATGTTACAAATTAAGACGCAAAATAACGAGTTTTAAGCTTCCCACGCTTTATACTTGCATTAATTAATTTATGGGCAGACTTTAAAAAATGATACAATTTTCCTTTTTTTAATCAATGGGGGGGTTCAAACCCCCAAACCCCCCCCCCTCGTTACGCCTATGGTCATCAGCAGGGTTCGGAAGTTTATAATTATAACATACTTTTTTCCTGACCTCCATTCTCGCCATAAACACAAATTAAACATGAATTGCACATTTGTTATCCTAATCGGGCCGTTTTTATTTTGCATATAAAGTCATATTTTGGTCATTTTCATGGTCTTGGTAATATTTAGGTAATATTTGTCCTTTAACGTCATGTTTCAACTATAAATATCGTAAAAGTGTACAATTATGCAGTATGTGGACTAAATAGTCGACTTATTTTTTTCTCCGAAAAAGAGTAAAAAATATTTTGGTTTTCTGTAACAAATGCGAAGGGACAATAACAAGTAATAGCACAATTACCTCTTCCTCCTTGTTGTTAACAACTTCCAATAGACATGTTTTAAAATATTTTCAGTTCACATTTGCAATGATATCTGGAACCATTAACAGAATAGAAGTTTTTTACATGTCAAACCGTAAATCACCTGTAAAATTGGACACGTGAAGTCAGAATGAAAAATGCAATGCCATAGCCGGGATTTGAACCAGGATCTTCGGCTCTCCATGCCGATGCTCTAACCAACTGAGCTACCATGGCAACGTGCCGGTACAACATTAAATTCTCCAACTGACTCACAATCCCAGTTGGTTAGAGCATCGGCATGGAGAGCCGAAGATCCTGGTTCAAATCCCGGCTATGGCATTGAATTTCTCATTCTGACTTCACGTGTCCATCTTAGACTACACACGGCCAGTGTGAAAGAATTATCATTCCACCTGTAAAATTGTTAAAAAGTTATTGATTGAATTATGTGATGTAATAATTTAGTGTCATTAAATGTTATAAATTGGAACACTTATTTATGTTGTTTTATGAGGCCATATTTAGTGTTTTTGGTCATAATTAGTCATTTTTAAGGTCATATTTGCAGTTATAATTCCACTTTTTAAAGTCATAAACATGCAGGAACATGGCGAGCAGACATCCCGGATGAAGAAACTTTTCATCGACGTGTCATGGAAGCCTGCGAAACCATCCGACACCATCCCGGAGTATTTGAAAGGGTGCGACAGTCCATGATTCGACGAGTGCATGCATGTCTAGAAACAAGAGGAGGGCATTTCGAGCATTTGTTATGAGTTTTGTGTGTTGACGTGTTATGAGTGTACCAATGTGTGAACAGTTCCTAACGAGAAAACAAAGGATTATGGGACCTATGTTCATATGAACTTTTTCCCTTCTTTTGGTGTAAGGAACCCATGCTCGAAGTTTGTAATAGTATATTGCGATACAAGTGCCGTAAGCGATGCATACGGATCGAGGAAAGAGTCTGAAAAATCAAGGCACTTGCGCCGAGTTTTTTCAATTTTCCGAGATCCGTTATGCGCTTACGGCACGAGTATTGCATGCTACTTTTGCACGATGATTATTTATATCAATTTATTTATATTAATTGAGATATTAGCTGAAAATATTTTGTATATACACTATTGAAGATGGATGTTATATTTCAGAAAGTGATTCGCATGTGTTTGTTGTTATGGGTATCCGAATATTTGTCCTGTTAAAGTCGCCACAAACTGGGGGTCTTGGTTCCGGTTTTCCATAAAGGCTTGTATTATGATGATTTTACTTACGGCACTTGTGCTTTTTGTAATTTTTACCACGGAGATTTCTTTTGTTTTCATAGCAACCAGATTGCGTGCGGGAATGTCAAGTTACGATCCACGGCAACAATATTCGTAAGTACCACTAATTAGATAAGTCGTGCAAAAAAGTATTTTTGAAACACCCTGTATACTTGTTCTGAGTGACGCCTGTCTATTTAAGGAAATGGCCGCTTTGTTTTCGTGCCGAGCTGTTTCCGCGTAGGCAACACGCGGCATGGCGTGCGGGACACCCGGTAGTTTGACCCCGGATGCCGGTAATTTTTCACCTCACCTATCTTACCTGTTGCTCCGTCACTAAGTTAGATGTTTATTTCATTGGCCTCTTATATCAGTAACGCAGTTAGACATCAGACACTGGACGACATTGATTTTCCTTTCTGTCTGGCCCCGCCATCAGCTCCGGCATTAGCATGCATGGACATCACTTCCTGAAGTGAAGCGTCACTTCGTCATATACTTTCGCTTGCACGTCATTAATATCACTTCTTTACCATATAACATCTGTTGAACATAATCAATACTTCTAGAATATAATCACACCCCAAAGGTTACAATGTGTCCCTTTTACAAAAGAAGGCTTTACGATTTATTGTTAAAGCAGGGGTATAGGCGTAACCAGGCCGACCATATGGGGGGGTTATAATATCCGGGGGTCTGGGTGTATGGAGAGGGGGGTTCAGGGTTCCTCTCCCGGGAAATTTTAAAAATTAAGATGCACAATGACGAGTTTTAAGCTTCCCACGCTTTATACTCGTATTAAGTAATTTATAAGCAGACTTAAAAAAATTGTACAATTTTCCTTTTTTTAATCAATGGGGGGGGGGGTAAAACCCCCAAACCCCCCCTCTCGTTACGCCTCTGAGCAGGGGATCCCAACCAGAGGGGCGTGCAACAATTTGAAATTCATATTTTGATTTAGTATTGTCGGTAGACAAGAATTTTGAATCGGTTAACATTAACCAAACAAATACAAAGACACATTTCAAATTATTATTTTCATCTTCTTACTGAGCTGTAAAGGTGGTACATTTTCGAACATGGTATAATTCTGAACGGAGTAAGATTTTGGTCCTTTTTCGGGTTTCCAATGTTGGTCAACCTGTTTTCAATTACATGGCGTTGATACTGATCGTTTTCTATTTCTGCTTCCGCGAGAGTGATATTTTAAGCTGTCTGATTATGCAGTACAAATATTATTTTCCGTTCGAAGGTAAATACAGTATAAATGTGCAGTCGGCCAAATAAAAAACGTCGGGCGATTTTTGATAAAGTATCACGAACTAGCATATGCGCATGTACAGGAAGACTTAAGGTTAGGTTCACACCTGCCTCTTGTCTGACCATGTATTTTCTTTATTATTTAGTCAGTTTTGTTCCAAAACGAACATGTATAGAAGGCTGTGGCTATATGCCTCTAATCCGCCATATTCTTGCATGGAAGTTCTTATAATAATAATGAATAATTATTCGCGAGGAATATGTTTATCCAAGGAGCATTTTTTAAAAGATTTTATTTTATAATACCGGTACTTGTAGTGCAAAATCAATAACTTACGCTCAACTTCTGCGACCAATCTAGCATCTTGCTCCAGCGTCGAAATACGGGGCCGGCCAGATCCATCTTTCCTATGAAAACTTCCGGTCGCATTATAGTAAAGTTTCCACCTCTCAGCTGCTCTTTCATAAATATGGAACCTTCTCATTGCTTCAGAGGCCGAAAAATGCAGGTGAATTACAGCCCTAACTACACTTTCTCTCAAGCTAGCATTTATATTTGGCGCAATGACACAAAGCAAAATGAATTATGACAATACATAAAGTTGAATATCGTGTGTTGAGCTTTCCGCGTTGTTCATTTTTCCCCTCGTTATTCATTTAAAGCGATTAAAATTATCACCCAGGAGCTGATCTAGATTCCAGCCACTTAAACTAAATGTTTCCATACTCCAGCCTCCTTTCGCCGCTCATCTAGATCTGAGCGTTGTTCATAGGCGAATGGATATGGGCGGACTCAGGCCAATAGGAGATTGGCTCACACATTTGTGGTGTAATACAGAAATGATAAGAAGATTCAATGCCAATTTTAATTAAAGAAGGCCCCTAGAGGAAACCAGAAGCAACGGAAAATTTCCTTACACCCGATTGTACTTAGGAGTAGCCTATTCGGTAGTAATGTTGATTGCAGCAATTTATACAACCATATTTAAAACGGTATTTCATAACTCTAGTCATTGGCTTCTCCTGTCACTGAATAACCATCAAGCCAAGGAAGTGAAATGAAACGCCTGCCGCGTGTCTTTAGACTATCATGCACAACAAAGCGAAACGCTTGCAGAGTGGTAGTGCCAGAATAGTACTTTATCAGATTGTGTGGTGTCCATCTGTCCGTGTACCTGTACGCGCGGTAACTCGAATACGCTTTATAAGATTGTCATGAAACTTAGGATACGCATGTATAACGTCCAGCCTATTGATTTTGGACCAAATCGGTTGACCGGTACCGGAGGAACGACTAATGAATAGCTTTTACATGCTTTTAAAATAGAAAATCATCACTATACTGGATGAAAATTGTCTTTTCATTCAGAAATAAAAAATGCCTAATAAGTGATGCGTTCCTGGCTGTACTATAGCAATAATATTGCTAATGGAGAGCCTGTCCAAGTGTTTAAATTTCCCAAAAATGAATCCAAACGGCTTTCAGTATTAGGCCTAGTATTTTGCTAAATTGTGATTTATAATTTGTGATGGGTATTTATGAATTGCTTACTAAACGTACTATTATAATATTTAAACAGGATATTCTTTTAATGGGGTACCTACTGGTGTTCAGAATTGTACCTATGCAGTACTGTGAGGCACACTAAGTAGGCCTAGTGATTTTTTTTGTGACCGGTAGACCATTAGGGCAATTAGTCACAGGAGAGAGATTCCATCTGGCGCTGTGAATTGAACTCCGGCTTAGCTCAGTTGGTAGAGCATTGGCGCGAATAGCCAAAGGTCTTGGGTTCAAGTCCTAGTGTCGGAGGAATTTTTCTCCTATAATATTCTCATTATATGGAGGGTTGACTGTACTTTATATGTCTTCCCAGCACTTAAAACCTTTGCAAAAACAGCACTTCTCGAAAAGTCTATAGTAAATTAACAAACCAAAGTAGACGGTCATTTGGCCACTACTCCAGTCCGAACGAGGTTTTTGAGGGGTTTCCCTCGTTCTTAGGCGAAATTCGGACTGGTCAATAATCCCCTCAAACAGATACAAGCACTAAAAATCTCTAGAATACATAACTACAAGTCACTAAAAAACACACTCGGGAAATATTGCACATAAGACCTATCCGCACTTAGGTCAATATTGCGCCAAAATACAAAGACACAAGTACACAGCCCAAACACGTCACCCCATCAACATCCCCTACAGATGTACATAAGGGCACAATAGGTATACACACATCACATATGGTTACCAAAATTTGGTTTGACCGGAGGTTTAGGCTTAATTGCTTGGCACTCCGGGGGTAAGGGTGGGCACCAAAAAAAAAAGTACTTTTTATGTATTGGCACGGATTTTGTTACACATACTTGAAAGTTGTATGAGCTCACAGTTAGTAGAATTGCTTCGATTGCGTCACTTTCGAACTGAGGATAGAGTGAAGCAGACATATCTGTTGAAAGCAGGATTGGAGTACTAGTTCCCTCTGCATAAGCGAAAAAGTAAAAAGAGCTGAACGTGAGGATTAAAAGTACGTTTGTTCTCGCATAAATCGAGATCTCGTGAGATATCGAGTTGAAAACTGTGTGCATTTATTTGGAATGTTACAGGAATGGTTTTAGCGCCTTCATGTCCAGGTTTTTAAAGGGGAGATTAAACACACTTTTCATAATGCAGTTAATTTTCAGAGCACATGTCCTGTGTAGCTGTACAATGAACAGACAGAGATAATGTTGGAGAGTGAAAAGACGTGCATGTATTATTGGAATGATCAACCGTTTTTAGTTTACGTGTTAAATTTTTATATAATTGTACTAGCAAGTGCCCGCGGCTTCGCCCGCGATAATTATTTCAAAAATTAAAAATTAAGAGCATAATAGTTAAATCATTATATTTATTAACACCTAAATCACGTGGACTACATACCACGATTAGATAGCATCGTCTAGTAAAAGCGACCTCAGATTCGAGTTCCTTGGTCCAGAAAACCCCTGTATAGTGAGTTTCGTCCAAATAAAACAATGTTTGACCATATTAGGGCTTACAACATTCAAGCAATCCCGAAAGTTTAATTTCCAAGGTATGACAAAAATAGACAAAGCCAACTGTAATTGTCAAACTTCCATTTAATTTAATTCCAAACTCATCTGAAACCCACTGGCAACAATATGTCTTAATTTCAAATGTGATTCGGATTCGATAATTCTGTGTAAGAAGGGATTAAATATTCTCAAAAACATTTGATTTTTGGCATTTAAAATCAGAATTTTTCAAAATCCATTCTTAGTGAGCACCTACATTATGAAACGAAGGTACTGTCAAAATTCCAAGTCTCTACCTGTTATAGTTTAGGCTCTACGTTGATTCCTGTCAATCAGTCAGGACAAAGCCTTTTATATATATATAGAGATATTTCTTTTTCCTCTCTTATTAACAGACAGTGGCGTAAATTAACCCCCGCGGACTCTGAGCCCGCCATTCAACGCTATTCTGTGCTAACTCCATCCAACCATCCCTCGCAAATCCTACTTCCCTTAAATCTATCCTAGTATTGTCCTCCCTCCTACGTCTAGGTCTTCCAAGTGGTCTTTGCCCTTCGGGTCTCCCAGTCAATATTTTTTAGATATGTCCTTCCTCCCCCTTGCGCCCAATATGTCCAGCCTGTTTCATACTTCGTGATTTAATTACCCTTACTATATTTATTTATTTTTATTTATTTATTTAACCTGGCGGAGATAAGGCCATAAGGCCTTCCCTACCACTCGGCCAGGGCGAAAACATGAAGTACATAATAATAATAATAATAATAATAATAATAATAATAAATGAAAAACAAGAAATGATATACCTGAATAGAAAGACAAAAATTCAAACATAAAATACTTGAATAATATATAATACAAATGACTAAAATAAAGAAAGAAAAAAATAAGATGAGAGACTAAACAAATACACGTTCTTAGTTATTATAAATAAAAGTTATCAAAATAGCTATTTATGTATCAAGTACGCAAAATAACGCTTTAGCGGACGAATCTAGTATAGCGGCCGAGGCGAAAGCCGAGGCTGAAATACTGGATGAGCCCGCTAAAGTTTTTGCGTACGTGGTGCATACAATATTTTTTAGTAAAAGTTCTATAAATTATATGAAATAAAACAAAAATACTTTACAAATTAGTAGGGCCGTAGCTACGCGGTGGCGAGATGGGCCCCCGCCAAGGGCGCAGGTATAAAGAGGGCGCAAAATTAACCATGAAAAATACCACCTTTTTTAGACTGGTGCAATTTATCAAGCAATAAAAATTCTAGATTTTATGAATTAATTATTTTTTAAGTAGTTCAATCGTCTGAAAACAAGGTTTTAGTACCTTGAAAGTCCAAACTTAGTTCACTTTCAAATTGAGGTTTAGGTTTTCTTTGATAAAAAAAAACAGGTAAACTGATGTAACAAAGTGCCAGTATGTTTTTTTTAATAAGTTATGACTGCAATTATGACATGCAGAATGTGTTTTTTTTTTAAATTGATTTCCAAGTTAAGCTCCAGATTTATTCATTAAGCAGGGCTTACGGAAGAAGAAAGGTCTACCATCTCGGCCACCTGGGTCATTTTAACGGTCTAGTTGGATAAGCGCATGTAAATCAATATGTTTTTTGTCATAGCTACCTGTATTTTAATTTCCAAGGCCTTATAAGATCACAGTAAAACAATAGGCTATGTTGTCAAGATAACTGATTTTAATTTTTTTTATAAATTCTTTCGAATACGTATATTACCATAAAATAGACACTAAATTGAGCATTACTCCGAAACAGGTCAACCGATTTTATCCATTATGAATAGACGTCTTCCCATGGACATTATAAATGTGTATACCAAGTTTCATAAAAATCCGGTAAAGCGTATTTGAGTTACCGCGTCTTTAAAATATACACTAAATTGGGCTTTACTCCGGTACCGGTCAACAGATTAGGTTCAAATTCAATAAGACACTTCTTATGGACGTGATAAATGGGTATACCCAGTTTCATGGAAATCCGATTCAGCGTATTTGAGTGATGGCGCCTTTCTATTAGAAAGGCGCCATAATCTATTAAAATAGGCACTAAATTGGGCATTACTCCGGTACCGGTGAACCGATTTGGTTCAATATCAATAGGGTTCTTCCCATGATAATTATAAATGTGTTTTCCAAGTTTCATGAAAATCCGAAAAAGCGTATTTGAGTTATGGTGCGTACAGACCCTCGGACAGACGGACAGACAGACGGACAGACATTTTTCGTCCACCACACAATCTCATAAAGTACCATACTGGCACTTAATAACAGTGGTTTTATATCAAAATAATAAACAATTTTACAGAAATCTAAAAAAATTGTTCAGACCCCCCAGTATTGGAGGGCGCAGATTTGTCTGACTCGCCAAGGGCGCAGAAGGACCTTGCTACGGCCCTGAAAATTAGCATCAATTCCTAAATGTTATTGTATACTAAATGACGCTTGAACTGTGAAGTCGTTTGGCAGCTCCTGAGACAGCTAGGTGAAGAATTTGGTGAAGAATACAGGTTATGGAGCTCGTGGTTACGCAATTTTTTCAAGTCCCCATTTTCATCTCTCTTAGGCCCAAATATTTTCCTTAGCACCTTTTTTTCGAACACTCTCAGCATTCGAAGTTACAGCAAGGAAAAGGCAAGATCCACATTCATGTAAGCGAAAGTCGAGTGTTACATATTAGGCTAGATTTTTACAAAACGCATTCCACAAAATGTAAATACTAATAGGAAGAGCAAACAATCCGGGCTGGAGCTGGGAGATTTATATAGCTTTGTGTAATGAAAATGCGTGGAACATTATCACATTCCATCGTCCAGTCCATGGGTTGAGCCGCATGATCCGTAAACAATTCTCTCACGTGCCCGGGATCAAACCGTGTTATACGGTGAATCCTGGTTCAAAACACGCTCGTATTCTGCTTCCGTCCATGTTGTAGCACCGAGTTTTCATCAGGGTACTATACCCTTAGCAACCAGGGAAGGCGGTTGAGGCCAGGTAGGTTCCTTCACCTGCTTGGACCCTCACATTTACAAGGGCAGGGGATTTAGGACCAACGGTAATTTTCTCCCCATAAGTCATCTAGTCTACTTCAATCAATCGATCTTAGATTTTTTAATATGTCATTTTATCTTAAAATGTTTGTTATATATCAATTCTACACATAATTACAAGAAAAATGACACCAAACAATGTATAATTTACTTTAATAGGAACATAGGACTTGAAAGCAGATTTCTCGTAACTTTTATTTATGTATTTGTTAGAAATGTTCCTATTAAAGTAAATTATACATTGTTTGGTGTCCTTTTTCTTGTAATTATGTGTAGAATTGATATATAACAAACATTTTAAGATAAAATGACATATTAAAAAAATCTAAGAATGATTGATTGAAGTAGACTAGGTGACTCATGGGGAGGAAATTACGGTTGGCTCTAAATCTCCTGCCCTTGTAAATGTGAGGGTCCAAGCGGGTGAAGGAACCTACCTGGCCTCAACCGCCTTCCCTGGTTGCTAAGGGTATAACTTTTTCAGTAACATTGTACTATTCTAGGGTATCCATATAATGTTTCTGCACGACGTAACTAATTAGTGGTACTTACGAATATTGTTGCCGTGGATCGTAAGTTGACATTCCCACACGCTTTGAAAACAAAAGAAATCTCAGTGCTGTAAAAATTACAAAAAGCACACGTGCCGTAAGTAAAACCATCATAATACAAGCCTTTATCGAAAGCCGGAACCAAGGCCCCCCTGCTGTGGCGGCTTTAACAGGACAAATATTCAGTCCCCATAACAACAAACACATGCGAATCACTTTCTGAAATATAACATCTATCTTCAATAATGTGTATACATAATATTTTCAGCTAATATCTAATTATATTTAAATTTATATAAATAATCATCGTGCAAAAAATAGCATGCAATACTCGTTCCGTAAGCGCATAACGGATCTCGTTTTTTTCAAACTCTTTCCTCGATCCGTATGCACTGCTTACGGAACTAGTAAGCGCAATATAGGCCTACTATTAGATAACAACGGGGTTTTTAAATTTTCATGTAAACAGCCTGGGACAATTAAGAAAAAAGGGGACATTTTTTTTAACGTTTTAAATTGGAACATTTATTTTAGAAATATGTTCTTATATAAGGTCATATTTAGGAATTTTGGGTCATATTTAGTCATTTTTAAGGTTATGTTTGTAGTCATATTTTTCACTTCTTTAGGTCATAAACATCCTAGTGATTACTAATGAAAATAGTAAAAAAGTCAATACACAAGTGGCACGCACTCACTTTAAAAGTATGTAAGAATTTTTCATAGCAATTAAAAATAAAGTTACTTGTTTAAAATACAATTTTTTTCCATGAATGGTGTATGTAGGCTACTCTCATAAGTGAGGTTCCCGGCTAGGATTTCTACCCCGAGTTCCCGGGTTCAAATTCTGCAGATTTCAATGTGCTCGTGGCGGAACTAATGGTTTCTGACTCATAGCTAACTGTAATGCAGTTCGTGGCTCATGACTTCCAAAGCTTCCAACACCTCTAGGGATGCACCGTAGTGCAACTGTTGATTAGCCTTGGAGCAGGAGGCTGAGGCTTTGATCCCGGAACGGGCATTACTGTTTGTATACGTTATAATCAGGGCCCGGATTCTGATGACCTAAAATTGTTTGAAAAATGACCCTAAGTTTTAAATAAAATGACTTAATAATTATAAAAAAGACCTAAAAACTTATATTTTATTTATAAAAAATTATTATTGTACACATAAATTTGTACATAATTGTAGAAAATGTAAATAACTGTAATGATGTGAATGTTATTTTCTCACGGAAATTTATAATGGCAATGTGGCACTGGCGAGTCAAAATTCGGCATTTCCTTTTGTGGTCTGCTGGATTATATTGTTGTTTAATTGAGGGTAAACAGTAGTTTGTACTCTCAAATCCAAGCAGGTGGCAGACTCTGGTGCCAAGTCAATCTAATAACAATAATATAATACAAAATTTTGGCGTTTCTTTGATTCTCATTTCCGACTGAGACATGTCAAACACTTCAACACAGAGTTTTTCCTTCTTGCATTAAACAAACAACACTTCTAAGACAGCACTGATAGCGACGATAAAAGTTAATACACTCAATGTAAATATACGAAAATGACTGAATAAAGAAGCAAATGACATGAAAATGACAAAATAATGACTTAAAATTGAAATACATGCCCTAAAAATATAAAATTGCATAAAATGACAAAAAAATAACCTAATAAAAATGTATTATTATAATCTAGATGCCATGATTAGGATTTTCAACAAGTTGGCAATGTCTATGTATCATCAATAAAAAGATGACAGGTCATTAGAATCCGGGCCCTGGTTATAATCATTCCAGGAAAGATAGAATTGTTGGTTTAGCCATTTTGGTAGAAAAATCATTTTTGGATTTTAATGCAAAAAAAAATCAGTATGCCATAAAGTGTGATTCTGTAAAATTTTATGCCGATTGGGACCGTGGAAAGAGGTTGCCTGACGACATATTTAAGTACCGTACGCTATAAACTGCCATTGAATTCAAAGTTTAATCCCTCGTTTTCTCTGTTTCTATATTCATACTATTTAGTTAAGTTAAATTCAAAATCTATCTTCTCCCATAAAAACGAAGATACTTCAGTGAATTTTTTTTCACACTGTATTTCAGAATGTGTGCAACAGAATAACTAATTGAGTGTTGTATAGTCCTTACTTATACATTTTTTAAATATTGAAATTAAATTAAATTCATTTATTTATCCATCAGGTATTCACTTTCCCTCTAACGAGGAATCCATAAACAATTACAAAACAAAAACTACAAAAAAAAAGCAAGAAAAAGAATAGTTTTATGATACGCAAATGTTTTAAGACATTTCATTTTCATTGTAATTGTTTTAGGAAGGTATAAACATCTTTTTTTAAATCCGTCAGTAATTTCGTGAAGCAATCATGAAAGAATGTTTTTAAAAAATCAAGTTCAAAATATCTGTCGGAGATTGATTTTAATTTTTTAATTTAAAAAATCAATTACCGGACGTTAATTATCTCATAATGAAATTGGTATATTAAACTGAAATTTTATGCTGTTTTTCTGCACAAGTTTTAGTTAAGTGTGTCAAATTTAAAGTATACGGGCAAATGGTTTAGAAAATCGATCTCAACACTTTAAACAATCACAAACGCATTCAGGTAGTCCCAGGTTCAAATCCCGTTGCCGTCCAATTTGAAGGGATTTTTTCATGATTTCCCCAATCGTAAAGGGAAATGCCGAATTGGATATTTACATACCACGAATCATCCTCAACATTTCATCCTGTATCATATCCATTTAAATTAATATCAGTTGAAATTTACTCTATAAAATACACAAACGATAGAAAATAAATGACAATCAATAGTTCCTTGGCCTACTCAACTGTATATAGACACAGATCGCAAACTCCTGATATGACCTTGTAGATAAAAGGAGTATAAATATAGATGATTAAAAAAGAAATGACAAACAGAAAACGAGACAATCGTGGACCTGAAAAAGAATATCCATTTACTGTTAACAAATACACAGATATGCACATAGACTTTTAAGTGCTGCATTTGGATTAAGACTATTATCCTGTCGGTTGTATTATATGGATGTGAGACATAGTCGCTTACTCTTCGGGAAGAACATAATCTAAGGGTATCGAAAACAGGGTGCTTAGAAAAACATTTGGGCCTAAGAGAGATGAAAATGGGGACTGGAGAAAACTGCATAACGACGAGCTTCATAACCTGTACTCTTCACCGGATATAGTAAGGGCAATTAAATCACGGAGGATGAAATAGGCTGGACATGTTGCGCGCATGGGGGAGGAAAGATATACCTCAAAAGTATTGACTGGGAGACCCGAAGAGAAAATACCACTTGGAAGACCTAGACGTAGGTGGGAGGACAATATGAGGATAGATTTAAGGGAAGTAGGTTTTGAGACGGATGACTTGATGGAGTTAGCACAGAATAGGGTTGAATGGAGGGCTCAGATAAGCGCGGGTTACATAAAATATTCCTTTAGCTTGCTGAGGAATTGTCTATTGACATTGAGTAACTAAGTAAGTATTTGGATTAAGGGGATCTAATATATGCATTACAGCGAAAACTGAACGTGGAAATGACTGTGTGTAAAAGTGTATTTTTCTTGTGGAATACAATGCAAAGTTTTCTTGTAGTTGGAGTAAGAGATACAAGCCTCCCTAATGCACATGTCCGGGACAGATCCGACGTCTGAAGAAAATCCTTCTCGTCGCAGTTTCGCTGACACCGGTGACACGTAAGGGCTTTACTCGTCTGAGCTCAGAAACATCACACACAGGCTTTCGTCCCCATGTTTCGTCACCTTGCAATTTATTGTTATGCATAATGCATCGAAACAGACACTAATTATAGTATATTGCGATACAAGTGCCGTAAGCGGTGCATACGGATCGAGGAAAGAGTTTTTTTTTTCAATTTCCGAGATCCGTTATGCGCTTACGGCACGAGTATAGCATGCTATTTTTTGCACGTTGATGCACGGTGCACGATGCACGATGATACACGATGATGCGTCATATATGATCAGAAAGTTGGTAGAAGAGTACAGGATATGGGGATTAGAAATAAATTTCAATAAAACTGAATATTTGTCAATGGATTTGGAAGAAAAGTTAATATGTAATACTGAAGAAATTGCACATGTTGAATATTTTAAATATCTCGGGTCTATTATACAAAAGGATGCAACAACAAATTTAGAGATTCAAAGAAGAACAACGGATGGGAAGAGAATTATAGGAATGCTAAATTCAATCTTATGGAGTAAAAATATTTTACATAGAACTAAAAAATTAATAAGTATATCAGGCATTATTCCAAACATTATATGGCGCTGAAACTTGGGCCATAAGTAGACAACTAGCAAACAAATTAATGTTATTAGAAATGGATTTTCGGAGGCGTTCAGCAAGAAAATCCAGGAAAGAAAAAATTCGGAATAATAGAATAAGGGAAATAATGCAAGTTGAAAAGAATATTTTGGGAAGTGTAGAAAAAAGAAGTTTGAAATGGTATGGACATGTACTCAGAATGACAGGGGATAGAATATCCAAGAAAATTTTGGAAGAAGAAGAGGGAAGCCCAAAGAGTGCTGGATGGATGGGGCGAAAAGGAGTATGGCGCGAAAAGGATTAAGTGAAGAAGATGCTATGGACAGGGACTTATGGAGGCAAAAGATTGTTGTGGGATGAAGGAAAACCATTGTATCGTGGAATAGTCCTTAATAAAAAATTATTATTATTATTATTATTATTATTATTATTATTATTATTATTATTATTATTATTATTATTATTACTATTATTTTATGTCTGCGCCAACGTGGCAGTGTGGTGATTCTGTTTCCAACACCTGATATTGCTACTGATATCTTGCAATGCATGAGCATCCACCCTGGAGGTTTGTTTTGTGAACATGAAACCACAATGAATTGAGAGCGAAGGCTCATATCCTAATGAATGCATAATTATCTGACTTCATTGTTCAGCACATTGAAAGCTGTCTATTTTCAAAGCAGGAAGCTTCGAAAAATATTAGTCGGCTTATTTATATCTGAGAGAATTTTGACAGTAATAAATTTGTATATTTATGACTAGCTTGTGCCCGCGGCTTCGCCCGCGATAATTATTTCAAAAATTAAAAATTAAGTGCATAATAGTTAAATCATTATATTTATTAACACCTAAATCACGTGGACTGCATACCACGATTAGATAGCATCGGCTGGTAAAAGCGACCTCAGATTCGAGTTCCTTGGTCCAGAAAACCCCTGTATAGTGAGTTTCGTCCAAATAAAACAATATTTGACCATATTAGGGCTTACAACATTCAAGCGATCGCGAAAGAATATTTCCAAGGTATGACAAAAATAGACAAAGCCAACTGTAATTGTCAAACTTCCATTTAATTTAATTCCCAACCCATCTGAAACCAACTGGCAACAATATGTTTTAATGTCAAATGTGATTCGGATTCGATAATTCTGTGTAAGAAGGGATTAAGTATTCTCAAAAACATTTGATTTTTGGCATTTAAAATCAGAATTTTTCAAAATCCTTTCTTAGTGAGCACCTACATTATAAAACGACGGTACTGTCAAAATTCCAAGTCTCTACTTGTTATAGTTTAGGCTCTGCGTTGCTTCCTGTCAGTCAGGACAAAGCCTTTTATATATATAAGAGAAGAGAAGAGATGTACTGATTTTCATAAAGAAGAATGAAGTAAATTTTCCTATGAGAAATACTGTATACAAATACCAAACACGTCATGGAAAAAAAAATTGACATACCATATCATCGACTCCATGTAACTTCAAAATCTTATAAATTTGAGGGACTCAGATTATACAATCTGCTGCCAAAGGCCTTGACTTGTCTTCCCTTAAGTATTTTTAAAACTAGACTTCACAAGTGGTTATTGTTGAATCCCTTTTCTTCAATTCAAGAATTTGTAGAAGCTCAACGAGAAGATATTTAAATTAATCCCCAACGAATCATGTTTCATACTCTTATGTATTGACGAGTTCTACAGTGAGTCCCACGCAAGAGTTGGTCAATGACGCGGGTTCTTGCGGCGCGGCGAGCACAGCTCCAACCCCCGAGCGATCGAGTGAAATATCTACCCTAATAAAGCCGCGATCGGTATAATGATTCAGGTTCTCACATTTACAGTTAAATTTACAATGAAAATTAACACGTACCTCATCACAAATAGATGTTGGAAAAGTTTTCCTCTTGCATCCACACAATACTGGCATCTTTTTAGGAAATTTTCTTTCACGCGCATAAGTTCAGCTTCCGAGATAGAGTTAATTTATCTTGTGATATTGTCTTTAAGTTCTTCTAATGTATGGGGAATTTACCTATACACTTTATTTTTCAAGTTTCCCCATAAATAATATTCATATACTGTTAGAAGAACTTAAAGACAATATCATATAGGCCTATCACAAGAGAAATGAACTCTGTCTCAGTAAGGTAGTAGGGACTATCTCGAAACGAGTCACGTCTGAAAACAAATATCTTGGAGGTGGTGCAGTGTAAAAAGTTGTAACTTAGTAAATGAATGAAGTTGGGATTGTTTTTGACACAACTTGCATGCAAGTAGAATTAGCGGTGCCATTACCCCATTACAACTCGAGCGTTGCTAACATGCTGATGAAGAGACTCCCTGGTTCAGTGGCTGCATATCAGAATGTTCTAGATACATTCAAATACAAACACAAGAACTTGCAACTAAGTTTCTATTGCAATATTACACGAGGAAAAGGTGTCGGGACATTCAGAGAATGATTTTAACACCTCAATAACACCATTGATAAACTTCATGTCCATAGAGAGTTTCAGTATAATATTATATTTCGACCACATTATACACTCTATTATTCTTCCTCTTCCTCTCTCCCTGACTTTTACCTCCCCCTTGTAGGTACATTTACACATTTACGCCGCCCTGGCCTTATAGGACCGCGAACCGTCGGAAGAGGAGTTTCTATGGATCACATACATACTTCTTTGACTACGCAAGGACATAGAAGGCATACCCGGATAAGTGATCAGCCCAATGCCGGGATCACCTCCGAGGCTTAATGAATACATAGGAATATAGGCCTACACACCAGTCACACACAGACACACACAGATTCCGATCACGGAGTGGATGAGCTGAAGAAAATAACGATGACCATAAGAGCCTATAACATTCGTCTAATAGATGAGGGAAAGCTTCGGAAAACCCCATCTAGGTAACCTGTCCCGATCAGGAATGGAACCCGGACCAGCTGCGTGAGAGGAGCGAAATACACTCATTAAAAAAAAATAATTTACCTAAAAACTGTTCATAAAATTAATATGCCGTGGTGCAAGAAGAGGAGATGATAATCTGTATTGTAAATCATATTCAGTTGGTAAGAAAACAAAACTATTATGGTAGAAATAATACTGAATTAGATGTCCCCGATTTTTATTTAACCAGTCTAGGTTAGCAGTAATATTGCAGACATTAAAGATGGAATTCCACAAGGATCCGTGCTTGGACCGTGATTTCTTAGTTCAATAAATCATCATAGCTGTAATGTACCCAGAAAATTATAATTTATGGAGATCATACTGAAAGGCCAATGAGAATCGTAGTACACTGATAGAAAATGAGGCACGTGATTGGTTCACTTCATGCCATGAAGCACGAGATCTCGTCTCTGCTTTTGAGAATGCTATGAATAAGGCTCTAAAGTTAATGATAAAAAAATGCCGGAAAAAGTCTTTAAATTTATGAAAATATGACATGAAAATTGAAAAAAAAATGACAATATTTCTTAATATGTATTTTAAAAAAAGTGTGCGTGGAACGCCACGCGACAGAAGTGAAACTTGTTTTAATTTTTTAATTTTTTCAATTTTGGATTTTTTAAATTTTGGATTGTTGGACTTTTTAATATTGGGTTTTTGGACTTTTTAAATTTTGGATTTTATTAATTTTTGATCTTTTAATTTTTTAAATTTTGGAATTTTGGATGTTTAATTTTGGATATTTGGATTTTTTAATTTTGGATTTTTAGATTTTTTTTAATTTTGGTTTTTTTTAAATTTTGGATATGCCTAATCATTGAGTTGATTGTTTTCTGTGCAGTCCGTTCCGACACAGCCCCACTAATTTCATGACGATTTTTAGCGTATCAATTTCGTGACGATTTTGTCAGTAACGCAAGTTTGAGTTAGCTCTCTATTTACTCCTACCGCGGCTAAGAGGTTTCACTTTAAAAACTAAAAAAATATATAAATTAGTCAAATTGGAATGATACATAGATCGTACGTAATGACCCATTATTCGCTTTGAAAAATGTAAAAGGATAACATAAATAATTATAACTCAGATGGAATATTATACATATGAATGGTTTAACTTGAATATGGAGGATGAAAGTTTCAGACATGATTATATTTATGATGAAAATGATAATGAAAATGAAGTTGATGATGAGGAAGATGAGCACGAAGAAGCTGGTGGTGACACTGATGGATGAGCCAGTGTCCGGTCGCCTAGCAACTGGCTGCTTTGCCAATCAATTGTGTTTGCCCCACGTGTCTGCTTTCTACGTTTGTTATAAACACTTCTCCACATACTCAGGATGCTACCCCTGTTTAGAGTGGTCCTACAATATGTGGTACTCATAAACATTAAAATTATGAAGACAGCCAAAGAAAAAATATCTTAACCCTCTAGTTTCCAAATTATGGAGTGATGTCTGGTATTAATAAGACTAGAAGAACATATTAACCACAATATTTTTAAAATAAGAACTAATTGTTTTAAAACTAAGAAGGTTGGGATGAAATACACAACATAAATAACAGCAGAGTCTTTTCCCAATATTCTTAACATGGGATGAACTTTGATCTTGATCTTATTGAGCCATTTTCGAAAATAACAAATCGGGCTTAAGGGTATTGGCTGAAATAATCACAATTTTTTGAATTAAAAGTACCATGTACAAGTTAATGTACATAGGATGCTTAGGAAAATATCTGGACTAAAGAGACATGAAAATGGAGACAGGAGAAAACTACATAAGGACAAGTTTCATAACCTGTACTCTTCACCGGTTATAGTAAGGTTAATTAAATCACGGAGGATAAAATGGGCTGGACATGTTGCGCGCATGGAGGAGGAAAGACATATCAAAAGTATTGACTGGGAGACTGGAAGAGAAGAGACTGCTTGGAAGACCTAGACGTAAGTGGGAGGACAATATTAGGATAGATTTATGAGAAGTACGTTTGGAAGGAATGGGTGCACGGAATTAGCACGGTTGAATGGCGGACTCAGATAAGCGCGGCAATGAACCTCCGGATTCCATAAAATATTTTATATTCCTTGCTTAGAATTGTCTAATGTCTTTAGCCATTGAGTATGTAAGTATATACTGGCTAAGTTTCAGTGTCCTCAGGCACTTTTAAGTCTCCTTAATTACGCAATATTAAGAGGAGATATACAACTTTCGTCGAATTTAATTATTTTTTTCTTTCTCAGCAATGAATTGCTCTACAATCTTGCAATCTGATATACTCTTTATTGACTACTTCTACAATTGCATACTATTTTCAAAATGAATCAAACTGTTACAGTTACGGCTAATTTTTATTACAACATGGCAGCCACCTTTCATGCACTAAAAATGCCGTTTCCGTGATAATTTCAATAAATGGCAATAATTTTGAGTGATTCTTTTTCTACCTATTTGCAAACATCATATGAACTGCATAATCTACAATCATTGGAATATCTACTATTTAATCATTTTAAAAAATTATTTATTTTTATTTTTAATTTATATACCTTATTATTATTATTATTATTATTATTATTATTATTATTATTACATTACATGACATTACTTACATTATTTCACATTTAGTACAAGCAAAAATAAATAAAACCAAAGTACATACTATTTCTAATTTATCATTTAAAATGTAATGTATGCCCCTATATGAGCAATGCTCGTGTTTAGGGGGCATAGTGGTTAAATATATATATATATACCGTATATTATATACATAATAAAATAAATTATATGTGTACTGTGCAATAATCTCTATATATATAAAAGGCTTTGTCCTGACTGACTGACTGAATGAATGACTGACTGAATGACAGGAATCAACGTACAGCCTAAACTGTAACAGGTAGAGACTTGGAATTTTGACAGTACCTTCGCTTCATAATGTAGGTGCTCACTAAGAAAGGATTTTGAAAAATTCTGATTCTAAATGCCAAAAATTAAATGTTTTTGAAAATACTTAATCCCTTTTTACATAGAATTATCAAAACAAATTCACAGAACGTATTGTTACCAGTGGTATCAGGTGGGCTTGGATTAAATTAAATGGATGTTTGACAAATTAGAGAAGGTATCATTATAATTCATATTATCTATATTAATAAAAGGAATTCTCCTCGATGTCCAGCGAAATCTACTGAACGCAGAGATCTGAAATTTTAAACATAGGTGTGCTGAAGGGACGGAAAATGCACCTCGAAGCCGGAATTTTAATTTTAGTTTTCGTTCGTGAGTTATGAGTGAAAAACTGGCAAAAAACGTGCATTTTTTGCGTTTTCAAAACATAAGTTTTCAGTTATACATTTCAATGTCAAATCAATTACAGTTGGCTTTGGCTATTTTTGTCAAACCTTGAAAACAAAACTTTCGCGATCGCTTGAATGTTGTAAGCCCTAAATATGGTCAAACGTTGTTTCATTTGGACGAATCTCACTATACAGAGGTTTTCTTGGCCAAGAAACTCGAATCTGAGGTCGCTTTTACCAGTCGATGCTATCTGATCGTGGTATGTAGTCCATGCGATTTAGGTGTTAATAAATGTAATGATTTAACTATTATGCTCTTAATTTTTAATTCTTGAAATAATTATCGCGGGCGAAGCCGCGGGCACATGCTAGTACATATATAAAATAAATTACTAATGTTAAATGAATGATTGTAGATAGTGTTGTTCATATGATATTAATAAATACACAGAAAAAATAATCACTCAGAAATATTGATATTTTTGGAAGTTATTGGGGAAACGGCATTTCAGTGCAGGAAAGTGGTTGCCATTTTGAAACGAAAATTACCCGTAACTATAACAGTTTGATTAATTTTGAAAATAGTATGCAATAGTAGTCAACAATGAGTAGCCTATGTCAGATTGCGAGATTGTAGAGCAATTCAATGCTGAGGAAAGAAATAATGTTTACCTATTTCTCTCCTACGAATTTCATCGAAAGCTTTATGTACCCTCCTTAAAAACGCTACACTCGCATGGGCGTCCGTAGATATTTTGTCAAGGGGGGGGCAATGAACGAATTACTGCCACCACCACCATCACTATGCTACTACACCACTTTATTATTATTATTATTATTATTATTATTATTATTACTATTATTATTACTATTATTATTACTATTCACATTATTGCTATTATTATTATATAATCAACATCCTTCATTTACTATAGCTGGACTATGGCCATGGCTACAAAGAAAACAACTGATATATACACTCACATCACTCACATACACCTTACAATTTCACAGGTACTATTCATATAAAATACTAGCTTAAAAGACCCGGCGTCGCCAGGGTTTTGTATTTTGTAATTGGAAATTAACTTATGAAAGATTTTCAATTTTAAATTCTAGGTCCTTATATAGGCATTTATAATTTGAAATAGGAAGAACGACTTATTACACTCAAACTATTCCCTCAGAAAACGCTTGATATAGTTTTTTATGGTTCATAGAGGATCTAGAATTTTGCATCCCATCGCTTGTACAGTGCACAGCAAGCCTGGTAGAGGTTTAAATAAGAAGAAACAGAAATTCCTGTAACATAAAATTGTAATATCGAGGCGGGAAATTTTCCACTCTTATGTTACCATAAAGCCCTTTTGGGGATGAAATTAAACAGAAAGCATTATCACTTTCATACTTTTCTCTCCAAAAACCTGCGATATAATATAATAATATACACATTACCATACCTCGTTTCGTTTTCTCTATGTCCAGGGTAGAGAAAGTTATGTGATTCCATTATTTTAGTGGATTTCATTCTGTAATATTTATTTATAACATGAATTATTTTGATAACTTCTCTTATTTGTCAAAAGTGCATTTCATTTGTTTTTTCCAAGCCCATCATATACCATTTGGCAACAATATATTCTGTGATTTGGAATTGATAATTCTATGTAAAAAGCGATTAAGTATTTTCAAAAACATTTAATTTTTGGCATTTAGAATCAGAATTTTTCAAAATCCTTTCTTATGAGCACCTACATTATGAAACGAAGGTACTGTCAAAATTCCAAGTCTCTACCTGTTATAGTTTAGGCTGTACGTTGATTCCTGTCATTCAGTCAATCAGTCAGTCAGTCATTCATTCAGTCAGTCAGGACAAAGCCTTTTATATATATAGAGATAATATGCGACATATTCTTGCCTTATCTTCATTATAATAAAATGTTTGGGTTTAAATGGTTTCAAGTTTAGGGGAAGTAAGTATTCCTACAAGCTAATATCTAATAAGCTGTTACAGCTCGTTTTCACCCAAACAACGTGAACATACAACAGAATTTGAAAACTTAAACCTCACTTCACATTTAGTTGCTTATTGTCATTTATAGGGGGCGGATTTCTATGACATAAAAAATTGGATATATGCATGCATTTATGACCTAAAAAAAACATTAAAATATGACCAATAAAATTTAAAATATGACTTTACCACTTACATATTATGTATATTTTTTTTAAGTTTCAATACACTACATTTGATTAAAATATAATGTTAATTATTTAAAATATCTGTAAATTCTCAAAAAGTATCAGTATAATGAAAAATTTACAAAATATGAAACTTCAAAATTTCTTTAATAAGCACACAGATATGCCGAAAATATGACCTAAATATGCATATTCATACTAAATATGCTACAATAGTTGAAATGTCCTAAATATGCAGTTATATGCACAATAAAAGCCGTCCCATTTTCACCAGGATGCTTGGAATCGGGTTTAAATTAGACGGAAACCTGAAATAATGCTAAGAAGAAAAATATGACATGTCATAGAAATCCGCCTCCTAGTCATTTAATTTATAGGTTTATGTGTAAACAGTTTCTAGGGAGGGGCAGCGGCCCTATCCTGCCCCCACCCCTTCCGGACGGCCATGTACACTCGTTAGAATGTTTAAAACTTAGTGATGAAAATAAATTAATTTTGACAAAATTAAACTTCTTTCAATCTCTAAGGAAGTAGAGGAAGTAATAAAATAATGAGACATATTGACAACCAGCTACTCTTATACAATTCAACGGCCTTAAATAGTCATCGTGAGACATCGGGTATACTCGGCGATGTTCGTCTCTCGCAGTCTAAACTTTCACGAAGAGTACAAAATTAGGAAAATCGTTTCTTTATCATATTATATTACGTTATATAAGTGAAATGAACACAATGAACAAACATTCTAATTTTATTTTTACTTACAATTTTCAAAGCTCTGAACCACAAACGTTTTTAATAAACTGCCAATGTAAATTTCTTAATTATCCTGGAGTCAATTAATAATGGCGGGCGAAGCTGCGGGTACCAGCTATAATATATTGATAGTTTAACCCTGGAAGTATACACTGAATTTATCAAATAAAATTCACAAAATATTCATCTGTTAACAAACAGTTGAGAAACTACACGTAGTATCCACCGCCGAGTCGAGAATTACACACGAGAATTATACAGTTTAGAAGGCAGTGGTTCACAGTTATCTTTGGAACTGCATAATCGAATCTGAGATAGTTTTCCCAGGCGGCGCTTTCTAATCGAGGAATGTACTCTAAAGCCGGAATTTTAGCTGGTTCATTAATTATTAATGGTTTAGTTTATGAATGATTCGCGTGCAAGTGTTAATAAATATAATGCTTTAATAATTATTATACTCTTAATTTTTAATTTTTCATTTAATTATCGTGGGCGAAGCAACGGGCACCTCCTAGTATGAAACAAATACAAAGTGCCTACCATTTTGCCGAGCTCAGGTTTATGTTAAGCTGAACTCCCAACTTGAGCGATTAGTTGTATACCACACAAATTCCCTGCAAACTATGCTGTAAACTAGGCATAAATAAAAACTTCGATCAACAGGGTTTGTGTCGGATTATGAACAAAGTTTGATGGATGTATCTTAACTTGGGTTTATCTTAAGGAACTGCAAGTTTTCTAAATTCATTACATCCTGTGAGGTTGTGGGCAGAGGTTTTTGACAATTAACTTGAAATGCGCGTGGTTTTCGCAAGTGACGTAAACAGATAATAAGACTAATTTAGCTTCTTAGAAGATAATAAGCATTTATATATCCCTATCGTTTGCGTCAAACCCCTAATACTACAACTACTAAAATAGCCTACTGCATGGATTTTTTTTAAAATCTCATGTAACACCGCAAGAGAACTTAGGATCCTGCTCTATTCTCACAGTAAAAGTAAAGTAAAGTGTTCCCTATTACAGGCCATGGAGGCCTAGAGGGTTCCAGGAGGTTGAGGCACCCAGATTTTTTGACATCGGCACATGAAGGTGGTAAGGTTGTCAGCCCTACGCACCGGCCGCCTTTACCCCCAGGATTGCTCCTGGTACTCATTTCTGTTAGAGGCTGAGTCGACCCCAGGGTCATAGTGCCACCAGCAGGATTAGGCCAATTGAAAAACTCCAACGACCTCATCGGGGATCGAACCCGCGACCTTCCGGTTTGTAACGCAGCGCCTCAACCACTACGCCACGGCGTACCCCCTATTCTTACAGTAAGCAGCAGAATTGCACAAATTTATTTATAACAAATACACTTACTTAGTCAATGGCAATAGACAATTCTTAAGTAAGCTAAAAGAATATTATCTATGTTATGGAACCCGAAGGTTCAGTGCCGCGCTTACCTGAGCCCGCCATTCAACCCTATTCTGTGGTAACTCCATCCAACCCATCCCTCGCAAATCCTGCCTCCCTTAAATCTATTCTAATATTGTCCTCCCATCTACGCCTGGGTCTTCCAAGTAGGCTTTTCCCTTCGGGTCTCCCAGTCAATATTTTTGAGATGTGTCTTTCCCATGCGTGCAACATGTCCAGCCCATTTCATCCCCGCGATTTATTTACCCTTACTATATTCGGTGAAGAGTACAGGTTATGAAGCTCGTCGTTATGCAGTTTTCTCCAGTCCCCATTTTCATCTCTCCTAGGCCCAAATTTATAAGCAAGGGACATAAAATACAGGATTTAAGTTCCACGCTCAAATGAGAATTTCTCGTGTGTGATGGCACTGTCCGGTAGGATTTAAGGAAGAAAACTAAAATCTACAAATTTATATATTCATTAATACAAAGAACAGGTAAATGATAATAATACAACTAAATATAAAATTACATTTATTTATTTATTTATTTAATGAATCTCTCTTTATCCAGTGAACAGCCACAAGGGTGGTTGGCAGCAGCTTCCCATCGTTCTCGCCATTCCGCCTTTAGACATTATCAAATATCAAAACTAAAAGCCCTATTTTACTCTTGGGTACGTTAGGGTTATAACAAATATTTATTTTTAAAAAAATAGGCCTAAGTGAAAAGAACAGTAGTGAATATCAAAATAACAAAAGAGTATACGCAAAAAAAAATATATATATAGATGTATATATAATTCACATAAAATATGTGAATTTATTCATTTTAAGAAAAGACATAATAACAATACTTTATACATCGCACTGAAATTAGCAATGTGTATGTCACTTGTCACTTGTCTTTGTAACTCGAAAAGGTGCCGCCTCGCCGTCGCAGGAAATGAAACTTGAGCAGTCTCCAATACCTTGAAATCTTCAAATCCACTGTCGTTTCAACTTTCAAGTAACAAGTTGCCAACCGATGACAGAGAAGTATAGAAGCGTCTGTGTCAAAAAATTAGAATACAATTTTCGGTGTTAATATTAGTGTTTAGAAGGCTAAAACCTAAAAAGGGCTATTCCACAAAAATAAAAGGCTAAAATACCTTTTATAAATGCCTAAAAATCCGGGCCCTATTGATGAGTGCCCCCAATGAGGAGCGAGATTTCTATAATTTTCAGGGCCCGGATTCTGATGACCTAAAATTGTTTGAAAAAGACCTATAAAATGATCCTAAATTTTAAAGAAAATGACTTAATAATTATTTAAAAAATGATATAAAAACTGATATTTTACATATAAAAAATTATTATTGTATTATTGTATTATAAAAATTATTATTGTTATAGACTAGTTTGTACATAATTGTAAAAACTGTAAATAACTGTAATGTTGTGAATGTTCTTTTCTCACGGATATTTATACTGGCCTTGAGGCACTGGTGAATCAAAATTCGGCACATCCTATTGTGGTCTGCCGGATTTTATTGTTTATTGAGAGTAAACAGTAGTTTGCACTCTCAGATCCAAGCAGGTGGCAGACTCTGGTGCCAAGTCAATCTAATAACAATAGTTATATAATACAAAATTTTGGCTTTTCTTTAATTCTCACTTCCGACTGAGACATGTCAACACTTTAACGCCGAATTTTTCCTTCTTGCAATAAACAAACAACACTTCAAAGACAGCACCGCTAGCGACGAAAAAAACTTAATACACTCAATGTAAATACATGAAAATGACTAAATATGGAAGCAAATGACACGAAAATGACAAAATAACGATCTAAAATTGAAATAAATGCCCTAAAAATATGAAATTTCAGAAAATGACAAAAAATGACCTAATAAAAATGCATTTCTATAATCTAGAGGCCATGATTAGGATTTATCCACAAGTTGGCAATGTCTATGTAGCATCTATAAAAAGATGACATGTCATTAGAATCCGGGCCCTGATAATTATACAGGGTGTTAACGAATAACACCGAAATATTTTACCTGTATATAGAGGGGATATAGACAAGCAACTTTTATTAGGAGACTTTTGCTCTATGGATTCAATTCTTCCTGTTATAACATAACATCTCCCAAGGATATGCACGCCACTGACTTCTAATACTTAAAATATTAGAAGGAACAAAGGGAAACAAAGGAACAGTGAATATTGTGTAGTGGTCGGGAAAATTGTAAAAAATGACGATCGATATCTTGCAACACTGAGGGAAAAAAAGACAAACGAAACATTTTTGTTAGGTCTGGAATTCGGAATAAAAACATAATGCAGTGGCGGGCAAACATGTGATTAGTCAGTAAATTTTGCAGATTATGAAAATTCTAAATTATGGTATAGCTGTTGATGAATTATTAAGAATCATGTTTTTATCGATCGCTAAGAAGGCATGAAGTCAATTTAATGAAAATTTTAACCCTATTTCGCTCAATTATTGACTTATGAGCACCAAATTATAATGACTTTAATGCCCTGTAGCATACACATTTTACGTCATAGAGCAAAAATCTCCTAATAAAAGTTGCTTGTCTATGTCCCCTCTATACACAGGTAAAATATTTCGGTGTTATTTATTAACACTCTGTATAGGGTATAGGATAAATCATGTGAATGTTTCAACAAGATTTTTATTTGATATTCAGTGTTTCTGGAGAAATGCAAAATGAGTATATTCTAACTCCAGGCAGATATGCTTCCGCTGAGAAAAAGGCGGCAGATAAAGGTCTCCAAGGAGTTCGGCCGAGTCAATTACGCAAGCAATTTCCAGTTTATAATTTATCATCTCTGAAGTAGGTCTACATAATTAACTTCCGCAAGGTCATGCATGGAAAAACGAGGGTTAGCATCTTTAAACGCTGAATGTCAACGAATTAAAATTTAATCTCACAAGAGTCTCGAAAAGTCCCTAACCAGCCTTATTAAAATAATATGAACCTAGAATTGAAAATCAATTATGTACTCGTAATCGACGTTTAAGTTCCTAGGTTTACACATTAAGTGATCGATCCAATAATTTGATAATGATTTCTCAGTTAAACTACAGTTTTAAGGGGAGACATACATCTTTCGATGCTGAAAAGTTGGTGAAGTTTCATTATTTTTTTCTCAGCAATGAATTGTTCTGTAGGCATGCAATCTGGCATGCTCTATATTGACTAGTTCTACAATTGCATGCTTTTTTCAGAATTAATAAACTATTACGCCGCCATTTCAACATTCATCAAAATGAGAACATTCCATGTCGGAATACCATACTGTTGTGGGTGGCAATTGTTTTTTACTTGAATGCGCAAGCGCGAGATGTTTTGGCGACAACGAGTTACGACACTACAAGTGTTTTGCAGATGACAAGCCCTTTCTTCCTTCTCCTGCTTAGATACGCGGTCCAAATTTTCCGGGGGAGGACCCCTGGAAGCTTAAAACTCGTTATTTTGCGTCTTGATTTTTAAAATTTTCCGGGGGACGCCCCCGGAAGCTTAAACTCGTTATTTTGCGTCTTAATTTTTATAATTTTGCGGGGGAGGACCCCTGGAAGCTTAAAACTCGTTATTTTGCGTCTTAATTTTTAAAATTTTCCGAGGGGTCCCCCCGGAAGCTTAAAACTCGTTATTTTGCGTCTTAATTTTTTAAATTTTCCGGGAGAGGACCCCCGGAAGCTTAAAACTCGTTATTTTGCGTCTTAATTTTTAAAATTTTCCGGGGGAGGACCCCTGGAAGCTTAAAACTCGTTATTTTGCATCTTAATTTTTAAAATTTTCCCTATACCCCCCAGACCCCGCGGATGTTATAACCCCCCCCCCCATATGGTCGGCCTGGTTACGCCTATGTTGTGGATTGAAGTAGGAACACAATTTTATAAAAGTAAATGATCTAGGTAAAAGAATTTGAGATATATTGTAATTCTAAAATAAGATAATGTACGCAAACGATACAGTTTTGTCGTAATTTCAACTTAAAAACCGTCAGATTTCTCTGCCGGACCTGTACAATGATGAAATAAAACAACTTGAAGAGTAACTTAATTTTCAAAAAATAAAAAATAAATCTAGTGGGTAAAGGGTTAAATGCACATTCTCAGTCCACTTAATGCAATAGTAATTACTAGGGCCCGAATTTTTATGTGCTAAAAAACTAAAATATATTTATTTTTTATGTGCTAAAAATGTTAAAAATATGTGCTAAAATTGAAAAAATATGAGCTAAAACTAAAATTAAAAAAAAAAATTCTGAAAAAGAAACAAAAACACCAGAACTTACTAGAACAAATTATATTGAAACTCACCAATTGCAGCTAAACATCATATGTAAAATGCTGACTGGAGTTGCAGTGCACAACAAATGTCATCTCCAGATTAGGATCACAAATCCTTGCCTATTATCCGAGAATAATGCCTTATATTGAGAAAAGGAACGTTCTACATCACACGATGTTAACCTTGCATATTTGAAGAGGGGTATGTCACTAACACACACACGATCCAATTCACTTATGTTTTGGCCTTCCAAAACTTGAGCGACTTTGCAGAGGGTTTGGTAGCCACCATTTTTCTCAAACATGCCTTTAAATTTTGTTCTTAGAACATCTATTTTCGAACCTGATATAGTGTTAAGTTGCCTTTCAACATATTGTATTTCTTTAACTGAATTACGCGATGTTGAGATTGGGTTCTGTTCTTCCCCGACAAGCAAGTGCAAGTGAATCACTCTCACCTCATTGCAAGTGAAGCATTTAGAGTGAATTCTTTCGAGCTACAAATTGTTGTCGTAAAATGTAAAAAGAGAATGAGGAAAAGTACTAAAATATTTATTTATGGAGAATATATCGAAAATATTTATTCACATAACCTTTTTTGTAAAACATGTGTTTTTATGTAAAATAAAATTTGGAATTTCCGGTTGTCGGGCCTTGGTATGTTCATCAGGAAAAAATATTACATAAAAAATCCGGAAAAGTACCAATTTATGTATTTATGGAGAAAATATTGAAAATATTTATTCACATAACTTTTTTTTTGTAAAATATGTGTTTTTATGTGAAATAAAATTTGGAATTTGTGTTTGTCGGACCTCGATTTGGATACTAAACTTTATTTTAGGAATGTACGCATCAGGATAAAAAACATTTTTTTACGTATAAATCCGGGCCCTAGTAATTACATGGACTTGTTGCTAGAGGTGAGATTTCCCAGACATCCAATCTTTAATGGTCCACTTTATTCAGTGTTAAATGAGAAGAGTCGTGTGAGTGTTTTTCTGTGGAACTCGGTTGATAAAGAAGCAGTTAAGGAATGAGACGCTTCGACCTGACCTCTGACCCCGGGTGAAGCCCACTCATGTGACCTTATTGACCTTCATTCGATCACATCTCTCATTCCGTCACACAGGGGACGCAGACTTCAAAAAAGTCTCCACTTGTTATTTCTTCCACCTGTTTGTTCTGTTAGTCTCTCATTTTCCGTCTGTTAATTTCACTGTTTGTGAGAGATTGAACAGAAAACAGGCGTGCGGTGGGCGATGGTTCCAACTAGGGTTGTGAAAAATACTGAGGGAAAATTCCGGATTATAAAGTGGTACTCATACACTAGAAAATATTCAATAAAGAATTCTTTTATACAGTCGAAGGTAAAAAGAAGTTTTTAACGGTAGATTATATTAACTAAAATGATAAAATTATGCCAATGAGTGGTGTAAAATATTTACATTTCAGGGATACCAACTTTAGTATCCGTCACATAGAAAATACTCTTTTAGTTTAATTTATTTGCATATAATCATTAAATAGACTCAGTTTGATAAAAATTGAATATGTTAAAAATCGTTACATCTATTTCAATGCTAAATTTCTAAAGGTGGTCGCAAAAACAGTCATACTTGGTGGTTCGACTAGAAGTCATATGTTGGCAGTAGCTTCCTAGAAATTCAACGACCTCTGTATGCAGACGTGTGTACTAGATGGCAGCCCCTGAGCACAGCAAGTAATGTTTATTAAAATTAACATAATAATTATTTCACAAATATTAATGGATGATACGCAATGTAAAATGATTTTAGTATTTTGCTCATACGATTGCTATACTTGTTCTCACGGGTCGTTTGCAAACATAACCTACTCATAAAATAAAATTTAGTTTTTAACGCTTGGATCATAACTATTTTATCGTTTCAAGTGATAGAGTATGTTATTCTCTACACAATTCTGATTTTCAGACAAAGATTCTACAGTACTTAATAGTGATATTATTCAAGCTTTTTCTAAACCTGTGCTTGAGACTCGTTTATCCTTTAGTTTAAATTGTCATTGTAAAAAAAGTAGTAGCCTATCTCAAGAATCATTTGTCTGATTTAATTCTAATTTTGCACAGTTGTCTTTTGTATTAATCTATGAAGGGCGGATCTTAATGGTTAATGGTTATTAGTGAATGAAGTGAAATTTTCGAGCAAAGAATAAAATTCCTCTTCGCTTATGAACCATTTTAATAATGCTAAATTCATGCACTCTACAGGGGATTTTTACAATATGAATGGTGATATTTTTAATATCCATCACACAACACCAGGAAACCCATCTACGAAGTGGAACTGAAAATTTCCAACCATATTAAAGGCACGAAATTCACCTTCTATATATTTACTTTATTTTGGACATAAAAATGAACCCAATAAGAAAACCTGAAAAAGAACGATACGAAGAACAAATACCATAAGTTCAAGACAAAGAAGAACAAAAGGAATATCTGATGAAGAATGTGATAGAGAACGCGAATAATAACTTGAAGAACCTAATAAGAACTAGAATAGGACTACAGTTGAATTCCAGTTATCCGGATTGAGACCAGACCCGATCCGGATAATTGGATGTACCATGAAGGGATTTTTTTAAAAATTAAATCAGGTAAACTTATTTAACAAAGTGCCAGAATACTTTTGTTTAGTCAGTGATAATTGCAAATGTGATATGCAGAAAACAGGCTAAGTTTTTTAAAATAGATTTAATAGTTAAGTTCCATTGCAATTTACAGTTCTTCCATTAGTTTGTGTTTGTTTTGAAAATACAGTATATATGACCATAAAGTAGGCAATAAATTTTGTATTACTCCGGTACCAGTCAACCGATTTGGTCCAATATCAATAGGCTTCTTACCATGGACGTTATAAATGCGTATACCATCTTTCATGAAAATCCGATAAAGCGTATTTGAGTTATCGCACGTACAGACATACGGACGCACAGACAGACAGACAGACATTTCCCGTCCACCACACGATCTCATAAAGTACCGTACTGGCACTTAATAACTAACTTAATAACTAATAAAATCAGGTAAACTGATGTAAAAAAGTGCCAGTATGTTTTTGTTTAATCAGTTATGACTGCAATTATGATATGCAGAATATGTTCTTTTTTTAAATTGATTTCCAAGTTAAGCTCCAGATTTATTCATTAAGCAGGGCTTACGGAAGAAGAAAGGTCTACCATCTCGGCCACCTGGGTCATTTTAACGGTCTAGTTGGATAAGCGCATGTAAAACAATAGTGTTTTTGTCATAGCTACCTGGATTTTAATTTCCAAGGCCTTATAAGATCACAGTAAAACAATAGGTTATGTTGTCAAGATAACTGATTTTCATTTTTTTTATAAATTCTTTCGAATACGTATATTGCCATAAAATAGGCACTAAATTGAGCATTACTCCGAAACAGATCAACCGATTTTATCCATTATGAATAGACGTCTTCCCATGGACATTGTAAATGTGTATACCAAGTTTCATAAAAATCCGGTAAAGCGTATTTGAGTTACCGCGTCTTTAAAATATGCACTAAATTGGGTTTTACTCCGGTACCGGTCAACAGATTAGGTTCAAATTCAATAGGGCACTTCTCATGGACGTCATAAATGGGTATACCAAGTATCATGAAAATCCGTTACAGCGTATTTGAGTGATGGCGCCTTTCTATGAGAAAGGCGTCATAATCTATTAAAATAGGCACTAAATTGGGCATTACTCCGGTACCGGTGAACCGATTTGGTTCAATATCAATAGGGTTCTTCCCATCGACATTATGAATGTTTATACCAAGTTTCATGAAAATCCGAAAAAGCGTACTTGAGTTATGGTGCGTACAGACGCACGGATAGACGGACGGACAGACAGACAGACGGACAGACATTTTTTCGTCCCCCACACAATCTCATAAAGTACCATACTGGCAGTTAATAACTAAGCTGTAGCCTACTTACATAAAGTGTCACATCTTGAACAAATCGGTCAGTACATTTTTTTGCTGACAAACTGGCGATTTTGCCGGCTAAAAGTTTTGCTTTTTCACAATATAATCGCCCTGAAAGACGGTCTCACAATGCCCGCTGCTGCAAAAAAACCAATTGAATACGGTCTCGAGGTGATCCAGATAATTGGCGATCCGGATAGATGGAGCTCGGATAATTGGACTTCTACTGAAATACGAGTAGGAAAAATAATAAAAGTACTTAAATAAGAATGATACGAGAAACACAAGAAGAAAAGCGAATTAGAGGACGATGCCGAGGAACAAGAAAAGGAAAACGAAGTAAAACTCGAAGCAATATAAGAAGAAGAAGAGGTAAATGGTGATGATTAGGGACTGGATTCTTAGGTTTTTACCTATTTTTTTCCTTGCTTCCAAAACAAAAAGCGCTCATACACTTTTTCGAATCATGTCCATAGGATTCACCCACATTAATTCTGTGGCACCTAAAAATACCTAAATGGGTTATAAAAACCTAAACATACCTAAACGGGATATAAAACCTAAAATATCTAATTTAGGCTACTTTTTTGTATTTTTTGTTTGTCAGTTGAGGAATCGATATTTTGCGGAGAGACAAATTTTGTCGGGTTGAAATTAATACCACCAGCGTTTCGTTGAACCCATTGTCGTCTAGGATGGACTGTATCAAGAGAGGAAGTGTAGAGTACCGGCGTATTCCTTTTAAAATATTCTTACGAACAACCATTGTTGCCGTGTATGAACAAAGATATAGATTTCTGTGTTTTAAAGCGTTTGTTTGCCTTTAGTACTGTCTTTTTATTCATACTGAGTGGTCACACTGTGTTTTAAGAAGACGTGTTAATTATGTATTGATTCCTATGTAGCACATTCAAATTCATTAAACCAATTATTCTACCCGCAAACGATATTTTGGACAAAAAACCTAAAAAAAAACTATTTCACCTGATGGAAAACCTAAAACAGTGTTTTTAAAAACCTAAAAATCCGGTCCCTAGTGATGATATAGAAATGGAACAGAAAGGAAAAGTGGCAAAAACAGATTGAAGAGCAAGTTCTGATCGCTCATGTCTGCAGTGTTGAAGGTCAATGCTACTGTGTCAGGAAATGGCGACTTTTTGCTTTCATCTTCTCCTTGAAAACTGTGATATCATTGTCAACCGGATGCCAGGACCTCGGGGTACAAGAAGTTGTGTGGCCCGTGGGGTTCAATCATTGCATCCGCTCATCTTCTTTTCAAACTTATGCATTCATTATGTGCTTGTATAGAAGGGGGAAAAGCTCAAGAATTTAGATTACCTTTGCTATAAAGTACGTAACAGATATTGTCAATTGTAAACATTTTGAAGCATGATGCATTGTCGTATTTGTGTTTACAGTAGAACCCCGATAATCCGAGCTAATTGGGGCTGAGGCTACCTCGAATTACAAAAAACTCGGATTATACGGAAATATCACTAAATCAATGGGTAAATTATAAATGAATATTTAATGAGCACAATAGTGGTTTAAAAATAAATAAATAAACAATATAGTAGGCCTACATACCTATGTTACGCCTCCAATTTACTACGTCGGCAATACAGTATTCTTTTCTGAAAGGATGGTATGCAATGTACAATTGATTGACACGAGGTCCCGACAAAGAAAGATCGAACCTAACGGTTTCTGTCAATCTGTCAAATGCATTGGCAGTGTGAAGCCAAGGTTATTTCTGTGTATTAGGAACGAAAACCCAAAGTGAGACAGTTTTACCTGTATTTTTGTACATGGCAAAATTGAAAGAAAGCTCAAAATGCAACCCATTCGGAAGTGCATAAAACTTATATGCGGACACCATATAAAAACGGGATTTTACCCTAGTTTTATGAAAATTTTAATTTTCTTAAGACCACCTCGAATTACACGGAACCTCGAAATACCGGGGTTCGAATTACCGAGGCTTTACTGTATTGGAATAAATTTTGTTTTGTTTCTGTAAACGGTCCCAGGGAAACTTAGTTTATGGACGCGCCTCGTAGTTTGAAACTCCTTTCAAAATCTAGCGTAAATTTAATAGTTTTAGTATTGTACAGTTAACGCTGCAAACCGGAAGGTCGCGGGTTCGATTCCCGATGAGGTTGGTGGGATGAGTGATCATGATTTTCTTTGGTTGTATGGCAATATGAAAGTGGGAAATAAAATATCCCATAAATACAGTAAAATGTTATGTTCCGGCATTTCTGTTTCTTCTTATTACAAGCCCTACCAGACATGGTGGGTAAAAGCAATGGGTTGCAAAATTCTAAGTTCTGTATGAGCGATAAAATTCGAGTGTGATAAGTCAAACTCTAGATCCCAATGGGCTTATATGAGGGCTTACAGCTTGGAAATCAATATAATGAATAACAATACAGTTATGTAGCCTACGTTAACTGAAATAATCACCGATTTTTCCTGCATCATTTCCAAACTACGTTTCTTTCCTAAACCGAACGCAGCGTCTTGCAACTTCCTCAAGAACGGACCGACTGTTGTAGCTGATTTCAGAGCCTTGTGATACGTAAATAAATGTAAGAGATGTAACGGAAACGTTTATTTTCACAAGCAATGCAAATTACGTGAAATTATTTCTCAATTCAAGCAATTTATCGACACTAGAACAAATTTCAATACATTCCCTACTATCCTGTGAATGCCGCTAGGCATGCGCAGTGGCTCATATCGGCAACTTAAGGTGCTTTGCAGATGACAAGTCCTATGTCCTTCAACTGCATAGATACGCGGTCCAATCAGAGACGCCGAGACGGAGGGAAGACTCTCATTGCTAGCGGCAGTCTTTTAGCCCGTACACGTGATTGGCGGTGAAGGAAAAGACTTCTCATTTGAAAAGTAATTGTAGATATTTTAGTCGGTCCGCTTCCCCCCCCCCCCCCTACGTTACCCGTACATAGCTACTGAATTTGGAGCCCGGTCTTTGTGTGTGTGTGTTTTTTGTGTTAAGTTTGTAGGCTACACAGGCCTACCCTCGAATTGATATCTCAAGTCAATGGCAGAATGGCAGACAATGAAATGAATAAATAATTATGTATGTATATAAATAAGAAAATATATAAATAGGAAAATATACTAACTTATAAAAAGACTGAATTAATAAAATGTCATCAGAACGAAAGGTAGCCTATATGCATAAAAGCGTGAGGCACATGCTAACAACTAACCTTAAGCACATGATATACGGCGTATACCCGCATATACCCTCGATTACACGTCCCTACTTGAGACACCGGAAACTGTGAGTGCACAAAGTAAAATGCGAACTATACTACTGTAAAATTTTGATTGAGAATGGCGCACTCTGCCAACGAAAGGTATTGGGAAACAAATTTGTTTAAAACAGAACAGAGATTGTATTGGACATCACAGATAACTGTTTGTTATCGGGTTGTTTCTTCTCCTTGGTTGTGAGAGAAACGGCTTATCTGTTGTGAAGATGGAGCATGATCTGGCAAAGCATTCGCCCCGTTTTCCACGGAAAATATGTTGCAAGATTGAAAGTGGGAGAACGAGATAAAGAAATTAAGTAAGAAAGAAGAATAACGGAGGCAGGCAACAGGACATGGAGTTCCCAATATCCGCCATTTCCTTGCTATTATCCAACAACAACACATTTTATTCAGAGCGCAGGAAATGCGAAGAAACGCACTCACTCAGTGTCTCAACATAAATTCAAATGTTCGTACAGTCTGTTCAGAATCTTTATCTGAGCCATACTGATGATTAGACCCGGGATTTTAGACTTTAAAAAATCTGATGTGAAAGTCACATAACTTCCTCTGCCCAAATAAAAGTTAGCAGTATTCACATATCTTTGTACAGAATCGCAAGACACAATTTTTCGCGAATTATGCTGTAAATACCTCTTCTTACAATGATGCGACTAAAAGCGTAGGCTATATAACAAACGTACAAGGAAAAAAAGAACAAGTGACTGCAGACGTTTATGGAACTTTCCGCCGTAAAGAATAATTTCCGAAATGTATCAAATATTTCCCCCAGATACTTCTTTACTGTATGCATGGCCAACAATACATCTTTCTCACTTCACATTCTTATATAGAATAAGAGGCCGTGAAAGAGCGTGTATTCAGTTGTTCACCACGCAAGACAAACTTTCTACAAACAGTGGGTGAACAGTGGGTGGCTTGTAACTACCCTTCAGAGAATTTTTTCAAAAAAAGTTTCAAATAAAAGTTTTAGCTCTCAGTAAAAGGAACACATGTGCAAATTTTAAAGAAAATCGTTAGAGCCGTTTTCGAGAAAATAGCGAAAAACGAAAATTTCTTCATGTAAAGTCCCCTTAAAAATAAGAGAAACTTATCGCCAATCCTCGGCTCACATCTTCAGAAGGTACCTGACCCAAATACGAAATTTTGTTTTCATACGATTTTCCGTTTTGGAGCTAGCTTGTTCACAGACTTTCCACACACACAGAGAGACAGACAGACACACTGACACACAGACATATTTCCAAAAACGTGCATTTATGTCAAAAACTCAACTTCGCATTTGGGGGTCGAAAAGAATACTTCCTCTACCTATAGTACCTGTGGTACGGGCAGAGGAAGCAAACAATTTGTTTTAGGCACCTAAAATAGGTCGTGTATAAAATATTTTTCCACCTATTCCCTCGTATAAAATGTTTTTGTTAAAATATCAGCTCATAGCTTTGTCAAATCTAAAATTTATATTGTACATAAGATTGTATTCACATAGTTAATTAACAATAATCAGCTAATATATATTATACCTTTTTTAGGACCTGAAGATGGCTGAATAGCCGAAATATATTGTCCAATATACGAAAATTATCTTATAAAATTGACAGACATAATTTTTAACTATGTTTTATAATATTTACAAATATAAATTTTAGATTTGACAAAGCTGTGAGCTGATATTTTAACAAAAACATTTTAAACGAGGGAATAGGTGGAAATATTTTATACACGACACACAAATCCCTCGTAGGAGATAAATAACATGAAATGTATCAACACCTAAAATAGGCTTTTAAAACAAGTAAATAGGTTTTTAAAAGAGAAAATAGGCACTTAAAATGTTTCAAAAATGTGTAAATAGACAGAAAATAGACTTTGAAATACTACAATATGCTCTTAAACTGTAACATGATTTTCTTTACTGTAAGAAACGTGGTATAGGCGCACCTATTTCAAAATTAAGACAGAATTAAAAATACATTTATCAAAAACAGTTCTGGATTATATGAAAAATTGACACAGTATGTCCCTTCTTACTCTATACCTGCTACTTATTTTGAGCTAATCCTCCCCCGTCAGTCAGCATTCCTCTGGCGACAACTGTTTGGGAAAATCAAGTTTCTGTGAAAACCCCGCCCTCTGCTGTTCTGCTCTTCATTCAGGGATGTCCATTAAATGATTGTAAGAGTTAAAGAAGCTGACTTTTATTTTAAATGTACAAAATAGGCATTTTAGGCTCTAAAATAGTAAACATAGGCTCCAAAGGTGAAAATAGGCATTTTAGGGCAGTATAAAAGTCTATAAAAAAAAGTGATTTATCATGAAATGTCAGCATATTTTAAAAAATGCATGTGATTTCATAAGGAACAAAATAGGCATTTGCCTTAAAATCCCAGGTCTACTGATGATGATGATACACTTACGTAGACTACAGTGGCGCAGTCCCCCCTCTCCCCCAGTAACCCAAATCAGAATGTTTCTTTAATGGCCATTTCCAATTGGTGATAAGTAGGGTTCTGATGTTTATGACTTGAAAAGTAGAAAATATGACTTTTTTTTTTTGTAATGAAGGTAAGACAATGGAAGTATAGTATTTTATGTGAAATTGTAAGGGGTAGAAAATTTCATATGAGTGTACAACATCAGATTTTTTCTTTCTATCCATAGTCATAAATACAGCTACAGTAAATCAATTATGTGGATTGTAATAATAGTAATAGTAATAATGATAATAATAATAATAATAATAATAATAATAATAATAATAATAATAATAATAGTAATAGTAATAACAATAATAGCAATAATAATAATAATAGTAATAATAATAAAGCAATAGTAGCAAATTGATGCCGGCGCGGCGTGGTCTTGTGATTAACGTGGCTGACTACAGATCCGTCGGCCCGGGTTCGATCCCGGGGTGCACTCAGCCTCGTGATCCAAATTGAGAAGCTACTTGATAGAGAAGCAGCGGCTCCGGTCATGGAAACCACCATTAACGGCCATGGGTGTCGGAATGCTAACTACATGCCCCCCAATCATGCCGTCTGCCTATGGTAGATGACATAGGCGTAACCAGGCGGACCATATGGGGGGGTTATAACATCAGCGGGGTCTGGGGGGTATGGAATACCCCCCAGGGAGAGGGGGGTCTGGGAGTCCTCCCCCGGAAAATTTTATAAACTAAGATGCAAAATAACGACTTTTAAGCTTCCGGGGGTCGGTCCCCCGGAAAATTTTAAAAAGTAAGACACAAAATAACGAGTTTTAAGCTTCCCACGGTTTATATTTGTATTAAGTAATTTATGGGCAGACTAAAAAAAATTATACAATTTTCCTTTTTTTAATGAATGGGGGGGTTCAAACCCCCAACCCCCCACCCTCGGTACGCCTATGGTAGATGACGCAGCGGTCGGGTGGTAGGCCTTGTCCTTTCAGGGATGTAGCGCCAGGGAGTTTTTTTAGAAGCATATTGATGGTGGGGGGCAGTGGTAATCTGTTCATTTGCCCCCCCCCTCTTGACAAAATTTGCGAACGTCCATGGATATAGGCCTATTTCGTTCATACTAAATCAAAATATGTAAATAAGAGAAAGTTTATGGAGTATGTTTTGTATTTATTTATATAAATTAACCAACGTCTTGCGAAATTTGTTGACAAAGATGGCTGGTACAGGAATGAGAGAGCAGCATAGTAATTTCCGATATGATCTGAATAGGATACGTGTCCAGATGGCAGTGAATAGAAATTGGATCACATTGACCTTGTGACTGAATCCGACAGATCCCCACCGTTTACACAAGAGCATTCTATACCCAGGCTATGTGTATTGAATTCGATTTCGCCATGTAAACCTATAGGCATACTTGTCAGCCGCCTAAGGGAGCGTTTTAGGGAAATAATATAAAGCATTCACTCGACTTTCGTTTTTTGATTGCTTGTACAGAAGCACAGGCGTGTCTCTAGGATTTCAGAGGAAATACGAAATCTGACGAGAGAAGTCTGTCTTCATATCATATATCGGATGGTAGAAAATATATTAGAGTGGAAGCAGTATTATATTTTACCAAACAAATTGCTGATTGTAATAAATGAAGGAAGAAAATTAAAACCCTAAGCAAATAGGACATACTAACAAAATTAAAACCCTAAGCAAAGATCTTAGAAGTTATTGGTCTTATGGTGGGTGCAAGAAGTAGAATTCCTCGCCTCTTCGTAGACTTCTGCGCAAGTTTTGCCCTCCATCAAGATTTTATTTCAAACATCTCCATTACTGTCATTAGAAGATCAATTGCTGTGTTGAAAAATCATATCTGCACCTTAGAAGAACAATATCCCATGATTTTGACTGCATCTATTTTTTGCTTTATTTGTTATGTTCCTAATAAATATTTATGTTCCTCTGTTATGTATCTCTTTGTGTGTACTGTATTTTATTTCCATATTTATCATCTATTGTCAGGCACGCTTTGTCTAATGACAGCCTCTTAATGGAGGAAACTAAAAGATTTTCTTAATAAATAAACAACAAAATTAAAACCCTATATTTACATAGGATATTCTAACAAAATTAAAACACTACGCAAATACGATAGTGTCTGAAGGGCTATTTATTTATTGAATCTCCAAATCGTTGTAACCCCTATTTTGCCAGAAAAGGCATGTTAGGGTTATAACCAGGGCCCGGATTCTAATGACATGTCATCTTTTTATTGATGCTGCATAGACATTGCCAACTTGTAGATAAATCCTAATCATGGCCTCTAGATTATAGTAATGCATTTTTATTAGGTCATTTTTGTCATTTTATGTAATTTTATATTTTTAGGCATTTATTTCAATTTTACGTCATTATTTTGTCATTTTCATGTCATTTGCTTCCTTATTTAGTCATTTTCATGTCTTTACATTGAGTGTATTAACTTTTTTCCGTCGCTAGCGGTGCTGTCTTTGAAGTGTTGTTTGTTTAATCCAAGAAGGAAAAATTCGGCGTTAGGTGTTATCATGTCTCAGTCGGAAATGAGAATCAAAGAAACGCCAAAATTTTGTATTATATTACTATTGTCATTAGATTGACTTGGCACCAGAGTCTGCCACCTGCTTGGATTTGAGAGTGCAAACTACTGCTTACCCTCAATAAACAACAATATAATCCGGCAGACCACAAAAGGAAATGCCGAATTTTGACTCGCCAGTGCCTCAGTGCCAGTATAAATTTCCGTGAGAAAAGAACATTGACAACATTACAGCTAGGCTACTTACAGTTTTTACAATTATGTACAAACTAGTCTTTAACTTTGTGTATAAAATAATAATAATTTATAAATAAAATATAAGTTTCTAGGTCATTTTTTATAATTATTAGGTCATTTTTTTTAAGATTCAGGGTCATTTTATAGGTCATTTTTTTAAACAATTTTAGGTCATCAGAATCCGGGCCCTGGTTATAACTTAGAAATAATATGAAATATCAAGACTTTCACTATAACATGTATACAAATTAGCATCCGGAGTTTATTAATGTAAACATATTTATTTCTGTTATCAATGTCCCTTTTTCTCAACTAATACAAAGCCTACAGAAGAATAACATATCAGCAGATAGGGTGTTTTCCGACTTCTGACATAACATACTCAACTCAGGCTTGTAAGTCTTGATTTTGCGTGAGGCTGAGACAACTGAATAAGCATTCCCTGCAACACGGCCTCTTACATTTTTTAAATACGAGACGTGAGAAAATAATATTGTTTAAGTCCAGGGTAGAGAAATTTATGGGAGTGCATCACATAAGACTTTTATTTACATAGATTTCTATCTCTATAATTGATTTGTAGGAATGAACTCAACCGATAGCTTTTCGATTTGGTCGATTTTGTCAAAGCTCAGGCCATGTGTTTCCACGGACTCTGCACAGTGGCTTCATTACCATGCAGTTTATGGATTTTAAAGAGTTTTTGTGCATTTGGAGACTACATTGAATATTATAGGAACTCTATAAACAAGCATAAATATATAAATATTGTTGTAATTATAAATTGGATACAGAAAGACGGCGTTTGCTGTTTGTATGTAATTGCAAGCCAAAATTGGGTCAACAACAGTAAATGTAAATTAGACACAAATCTGATGAATAAAATGGTATTTTCAAACATTGGGTCTTTTCTTTTAGTTTTAGGGTCATTTTTTTATATTTTGGAGTCATTTTATAGCTCATCTATCAAGTATTTAGGTCATCAAAATCGGGGTCTTAACGATTAGCAGGGCCTGGATTCTAATGACATGTCATCTTTTTATTGATGCGGCGTAGACATTGCCAACTTGTAGATAAATCCTAATCATGGCCTCTAGATTATAGAAATACATTTTTATTAGGTAATGTTTTGTCATTTTATGCAATTTTATATTTTTAGGGCATTTATTTCAATTTTACGTCATTATTTTGTCACTTCCGTGTCATTTCCCTCCTTATTTAGTCATTTTCATGCATTTACATTGAGTACATGAACTTTTTTTTGTCTCTTTTCCGCATAGGGTGATATTTAAATAAATTACTAGGCTAGTATAATGCAACATTTTTTGTAGGATATATTTTAAAAACTATTTTCTGGCTTTTCTTCTCAAATGCTCCAATCAAGAACAAGGAACAAAGTTTTTAGACCTACAACATCCTTTACAGTTTTTGAAATTATGTAAGTTACAAATTAGTCTATAACTTTGTGTGTACAATAAAATTTTTTATAAAAACAATATCAGTTTTTAAGTAATTCTTTGCAATTATTAAGTCATTTTCTTTAAAATTTAGGGTCATTTTATAGGTCATTTTTCAAACAATTTTAGGTCAATAGAATCTGGGTCTTAATGAATAGTAGGGGGCGGATTTCTATGACCTAAAAAATAGGATATATGCATGCATTTATGACCTAAAAACATTAAAATATGACCAATAAAATATGACTTTCCCACTTACACATTATGTATATATAATATATTTTTAAGTTTCATTACAATTCATTTTATTAAAATATGTTAATTATTTAAAATATCCGTAAATTCTCAAAAAAGTATCATTATAATGCAAAATTTACAAAATATGACATGAAATTTCAAAATTTATTTAATATGCACACAAATATGTCAAAAATATGACCTAAATATGCATATTCATACTAAATATGCTACAATAGTTGAAAATTTCCATTTTCAGCAGGATGCTTGGAATCGGGTTTAAATTAGTCGGAAAGCTGAAATAATGCAAAGGGGAAAAATATGACACGTCATAGAAATCCGCCCCCTAAATTGATTAGTGTATTAGATTTAATTGAAAGATGTTGCACGGTTTCGCATATATCGGCATTTGAATTAGCCCAAGTTCTTGAATTGCAGTGGTATTGCATAATCCCAGCGGGAGACTTCTCTATGTAAACAATCCATGTGAACTGATCGAGATTCGCACTCAAGTTCACCTGACTGAGATGTAACCGGAGAGCTGAGTTGAGTAACTGAGCCGATGAGAGGCGTTGGACTCCGCCCACTTCGCAGTGCAGCGCAACGACCTCTCTCATGTGTTCATCACTTATACAAGCGACATTGCCTTCGCTGGATTTTACAACTCCGACCAGAGTACCACCGACACATCGCCAGTCAATTGTTTCCTCGTCAAAGCCCCCTTTACATGGCTCATTTCTAAGTGCCTTTACCGGAACCATGCATGTTCCAGCAGCGTTAGCTTAAAATCAGCTGTTAAACTGAAAAAAAAAAAAAATAATAATAATAATAATTCCGATCCTAACCTAAAAATTCAAAATCTTATATAACAATTTGTGACATTCCTAGTTTTTCCCTGTAGTTTTTAAATTAAAAGAGGCTATTTAAAGTACGCAATAAGCCCACTTATTTGAACTTCGATCAACCGGGTTAACTGAAATAATCTTTAATTGTTGGAATTACATTTGGATAAAAAGTACAGTGTGTCCCACGCAAGAGTTGGCCAATGACGCGGGTTTCTGCGATGCGGCGGGCACAGCTCCAACTCCCGAGCGATCGGGTGAAATGTCTACGCAAATAAAGCCGCGATCGGTATAATGATTCAGGTTCTCACATTCACCGTTAAAATTACAATGAAAATAACCACGTACCTCATCAAAAGATATGTTGGAAATGTTCTCCTCTTGCATCCACACAATACTGACACCTTTTTAGAAAATTTTCTTTCACGCGCATAAGTTCAGCTTCCGAGACAGAGTTAATTTCTCTTGTGGTATTGTCTTTAAGTTCCTGTAATGTATGGGAAATTGATCTAAACACTTTATTTTTCAAGTTTCCCCATAAATAATATTCACATATTGTTAGAAGAACTTCAAGAGTACTCAAACTTTAAAAATAGTTTCCTCCAAAACTTTGATTTCTTGACATTCTTCCTTCTTCCCCTGTAACCCTTCCTGTGCTAATATAAAAAACTCAACTTCGAATTTGAGGTCGAAAACTATATTTCCTTTACCTATAGCACTATGGTAGGAGCACAGGAAGTAAAAAGCCATTAACATATGGAGCGAACTAGATTTAGGTAGCATGCACTAGACCAGCGTTTCTCAACCTTTTTGAACCCGAGGACTTCTGAACTGTCTAAAATATTTTACGGGCCCCTAATTTTGCATCCCATTTTTAAAAGTAGGCTATATGTAGGCCTATATTCTTAATATTTGGGGTATTAATTATAGGTCATTACAACGAAATAAATCGAAACACATTTTTTTTTTTAATTCGACGGAAACACAGTTATTGAGTGGAAGTAAACTATTGACAGTAAAATTATATTTTGAACACACTTTAATATTTATTACCAATTCGATAATATAATTAGGAATTATAACACAGGTTGACCGGTATCAGACACTCGGGCACCTCCAAGAATAAAACCCTTGTTAAGTGAGCGCCTCTAATAACAAATTCCGACAAAGTCTTATTTTTCAGGGTTTTGAATGAAATAGGGAACCATAGACGTCAGTGCATCAGGGGTTTCAAACTGTGGTTCGTAACTGCAAAAGTAAGGAAACTTGCAATAGGATCTGTATTTTGGAAGATTTTAAAATATTTGACATCTTGTGTCCATTTTATGTGAAAAAAAATTTACTTCTTTACTTGCTTTATGATATTTTTTAATTATGTCTGCAAACCATAGGTTGAGAAACTCTGCACTAGACGTTTCACGTAGACAATTGTGCGGCTACATCCGCCACACAACCCACCCGAGCTTTTCATATTTCTCTTTCATTTGTTCTTTACAAAGGTAGAGAGAGAGTCCTTACCAGTTCAGTAATCCGCTGTTTCGAGATTCGCACACAGAGACGTAATGTAATCAGCCCCAGCGCCTACCAAACTTGAAATGAATTCTACTCTACCCCTGTAGATGCATATTTCATCTTATCCATTCCACTGAGTGCTATTACGACCCTAGAACAAGACGTTTAAATATCCGAATGTAGGCTCTTACCCTTAATTACTCTGGAGGTAACGTCAGGAAACCCCAAGCCGCGTTATGGCAATAGAAAACATCTCTAGTTGAAACACAAGTGTATTTCCTGTACTTACATACCAGTAGTACTGTAAACAATTTCTATATATATATATATATATATATATAAAAGGCTTTGTCCTGACTGACTGAATGAATGACTGACTGACTGATTGACTGAATGACAGGAATCAACGTACAGCCTAAACTATAACAGGTAGAGACTTGGAATTTTGACAGTACCTTCGTTTCATAATGTAGGTGCTCACTAAGAAAGGATTTTGAAACATTCTGATTCTAAATGCCAAAAATTAAACGTTTTTGAAAATACTTAATCCCTTTTTACATAGAATTATCAATTCCAAATCACAGAATATATTGTTGCCAAATGGTATCAGGTGGGCTTGGAAAAAACAAATGAAATGCACTTTTGACAAATAAGAGAAGTTATCAAAATAATTCATGTTATAAATAAATATTACAGAATGAAATCCACTAAAATAATGGAATCACATAACTTTCTCTACCCTGGACATAGAGAAAACAAAACGAGGTATGGTAATGTGTATATTATTATATTATATCGCAGGTTTTTGGAGAGAAAAGTATGAAAGTGATAATGCACTGGAGAAAACTGCATAACGACGAGCTTCATAACCTGTATTCTTCAGCGGATATAGTAAAACTAATTAAATCACGACGTAAAAATCCTGGGCACGGAGTCCTCCGGGAGGGACTTTAAGCTGGGGGGCCCGTGTCGTAGATTTACGGCAAGTAAAAGAACTTTCTTTCTTTCTTTCTTTGTCGTAGTTTTACCTCTCCCTTTTTAGGATTTAAGCGACCCAAGCCGCCCGGGCCTTACAGGGCCGCGACCTGTCGGGAGAGGGATTACCTTTGGATCACATACATACTTTTTTGACCAGACAAGGACATGGAGGGCCTCCCCGGATGAGTGATCAGCCCAATGCCGGGGCCACCTCCGAGACAACACGAACACATAGGACGATACACACCATTCATACACACACTCACTCAGAACAAGGCGAGGATGAGGATGAAGATGATAATGACGGCCAGATGATATCCGGGGACCACAAGGGCCTAAAGTTACCTGACATTTGTCTCATAGGTGAGGGAAAACCCCGGAAAAAACCTCACCTAGGTAACTTGTCCCGACCAGGAATCGAACCCGGGCCCGCTGCGTGAGAGGATTGGACGCATCCCCTGAGCCACAGCGGTGGACAAGTAAAAGAACTCCAAGTCTAAATTAGAGCATCTGGACAAAATTTCTCGGCCCTTTCACGTCCAAGTAATATCTTAGTTTCCGGACGGGGGTTACGGGGCGATGGGCCTACCACCTGTCCCTCTGCCCTCTCTAGGAAAATAAGCGTAACAAAATTCACATCGGTAAACAGAAACCTCCACCTTCGCCTCAACATGGGGTCATAGGATGAGAGAGAGAGAGAGAGAGAGAGAGAGAGAGAGAGAAGGAATTAAATCACGGAGAATGAAATGGGCTGGACATGTTGCGCGCATGGGGAGGAAAGACATATCTCAAAAGTATTGACTGGTAGACCCGAAGGAAAAAGACCACTTGGAAGACCTAGACGTAGGTGGAGGACAATATAAGGATAGATTTAAGGGAAGTAGGGTTTGCTAGGGATGATTGGATGGATTAAACACAGAATAGGGTTGAATGGCGGGCTCAGGTAGGCGCGACAATGAATCTTCGGGTTCCATAAAGTAGATAATATTCCATGAGCTTGCTGAGGAATTGTCTATTGCCATTGAATAAGTGATGATTATTCAGATACATTATCATGGATGTGAGGTACCAGTGACCGATCAGATTTAATGGATTTTTAACATTGAAAAACTTACAAAATTTGAATTTTAACCTTTCTAGTACCGTTGGGGTCAATATGACCTCAAAAACAGCTTTAAAATAAATACCTTCTCTAGTTTTAAAACTATAATTATTTCAATATTTTTTACTTTAGATTGAGACAGTCAACCATTCAAGTTACGGCATCGCCTGCCGATATTACGGCGACCACTTCTCTGACACCAGAGTACTGCGTGAAGCCTAACGTAACTCGGCAGGCGCTCCGTTCAACAGGACAACCTCGTACGACAGAAATATAGTTAACTAAACTAAACTAAACTAAACTCCGTGGCGCTACATCCCTGGAGGGACTTGGCCTACCACCCGACCGCTGCGTCATCTCCCGTAGGCAGATGGCAGGATTGGGGGGCATGTGGTCAGCAAGCCGACACCCATGGCCGTTAATGGTGGTTTTCTTGACCGGAGCCGCTACTTCTCTATCAAGTAGCTCCTCAATTTGAATCACGAGGCTGAATGCACCCCTGCCAGACCTCCCTACCTCAGAAAAATCCGAGGAGGTACCGGGAATCGAACCCGGGCCGACGGATCTGTAGTCAGCGATGCTAACCACAAGACCACGCCGGCGGACAATATATTTAACACATAACCATATTATCAGCATGCAATCTTTTTACTTTCTATACATGTACCACAGGTACCATGGTAATGATAATAAGAGGAAATGTTTGTCTGTCTGTGCGCGATTATCTATATTATTCTATAATAATAAGAGGAAGTGATTGTCGCCTGTTTGTCTGTGCGTGATGCCTAGCGAAATCTACTGCACGCAAAGATCTGAAATTTTAAACATAGATGGACTGAAGGATGGCCGAACGCATCTCGGAGCCGGATTTTTTTATTTTAGCTTTCTTTCGCTAGTGGAAGAGGCTTTGTCCTGACTGGCTGACTGACTGACTGACAGAGAATCAACGTAGAACCTAAACTATAATAGGTAGAGACTTGGAATTTTGATAGTACCTTCGTTTCATAATGTAGGTGCTCACTAAGAAAGGATCTTGAAAAATTTTGATTTTAAATGGCAAAAATAAGCGACAATAAATTAACCCAAAATCCCTTCGAAATCTACCTCAGCCTGTAGGCCTGCCTAAAGGGATTTTTAAAAGTTATTATGTTCTTTTTACTATATTTTAGGGTATTTTGATAGGTTTATTTTAGAAACTGTATAGGCCTTCAACTTCTGAGCCCTAAACTAAACTAAACTCCGTGGCGCTACATCCCTGAAGGTGCAAGGCCTGCCACCCTACCGCTGCGTCATCTGCCTATAGGCAGATGGAGAGATTGGAGGCCATGTGGTTAGCATGCCTACACCTACGACCGTTAATGGTGGTTTCCATGACCGGAGCCGCTACTTCTCTATTAAGTAGCTCTTCAATTTGAATCACGTGGCTGTGTGCACCCCGTTCCAGACCTCCCTACCTCAGAAAAATCCGAGGAGGTACTGGGGATCGAACCCGGGCCGACAGATATGTAGTCAGCGAGCTAACCACAAGAACCAGACGTACCAGGGATCGAACCACGCTAACCACAAGACCACGCCGGCGGTCAACTTCTGAGCCCTAGCTATAACAAAAGGAGAAGCGAGCATTCATACTGCCTTTTGTAATGCAAATATGAAAAATTGTTACATATGGAGCGCTCTAGAGCTAGCCTACCAAAGTTTTTGGATTCAGTGGACTTCATAATATGATGTAGTAATACTGAAAACTCGACATCGAATTTCAGGGTCGAACAAAATACTTCCTCTGCCTACATTACCTCTGATTCAGGTACAGAAAGTGACAATTTGTTTTTATCATGCAGTCTTGTTGGAACTGTATCAGTGAAACAGATGCCGTCAGTTATCAGCGGACAGCAATTCGACACGTCATGATGAGGGAGGATGCTATGGCTGATGAAACTCAATATAGGTTAGCATGAAACAGCCGCCCTGGGATCGACTCAGCCTACAATATAAACAGGGGCGCCGACTTTATAATATAAAATATAAATCTATGATAATAAGAGGAAGTGTTTGTCTGTTTACGATGCCCAGCGAAATCCACTACACACAGCGATCTGTTATTTTAAACATAGATGAACTGAAGGGAGGTCGAATGCACGTCGAAGCCAGATTTTTAATTCCCGCTTTCGTTCGCGAGTTATAAGTGAAAACCTGGCAGAAAACGTGATTTTTTTTTCGCAATCGAAGCATCAGTTTGAGGTAATACATTTCATGTGTGAAATCAGTTGCAGGTGGCTTTGCCTTTTTTTGTCATAACTTGGAAATAAAAGCATCGCGATTTTTTCAATATATGGCATGGAATTATAGATCATTTTTATTATGTGAGTTCACCCTGGTCGACTTGTTTGTTTATAATGCCAAATAAACGCTTTCTATTCGTGGAATGCTCTCCAAAGCCGGATTTTTAGCTGTTTCATTGCAATTATTAATCGTTTAGTTTATGAATGATTCGCGTGTAAGTGTTAATAAATAATTATAATATTTTAATAATCTATATATATAAAAATGAATGTATGTGTGTCTGTGTGTGTGTGTGTCCTTTATGCATTACTACACCATTCAACCGATCGCCATGAAACTTTGGGAAGTTGTTGAGTACATTCCCGGGAAGGTTTTCGGCATATTACATTTTTAGTTTTTGCTTTCATTATTGAGTTATGAGTGAAAAACGGGCAAAAAACGTGTATTTTAGCGTTTTCGAAGCATCAATTTTTAGTTACACATTTCAATGTCAAATCAATTACAGTAGGCTTTGGCTATTTTTGTCATAAAACCATTACGATCGCTTGAATGTTGTAGCTCACGATGGTCGACTCATTTGTTTATCATGTCAAGGCACGCAGATATATGAAATTTTCAACCAACACCGAAGAGGATTATTATTAAGTGCCAGTATGGTACTTTATGAGATTGTGTGGTGGACGAAAAAATGTCTGTCCGTCTGTCTGTCTGTCTGTCCGTGTGTCTGTACGCACCATAACTCAAATATGCTTTTTTGGATTTTCATGAAACTTTGAAAACACATTTATAATGTCCATGGGAAGAACCCTATTGATATTGAACCAAATCGGTTCACCGGTACCGGAGTAATGCCCAATTTAGTGCCTATTTTAATAGATTATATTAGAAAGGCGCCATAGCTCAAATACGCTGTGCCACGAAACTTGGTATACCCATTTATGACGCCCATGAAAAGTGCCCTATTGAATTTGAACCTAATCTGTTGACCGGTACCGGAGTAAAACCCAATTTAGTGTATATTTTAAAGGCGCAATAATTCGAATACGCTTTTTCGGATTTTTATGAAACTTCGTACACGCATTTATAATATCCATGGAAAGACGTCTATTGATATTCGACCAAATCGGTTGGTCAGTACCAGAATAATGCCCAATTTAGTGCATTTTATGTTAATATATAAGAAGTCGCGATAACTCAAATATGCTTTATTGGATTTTCTTGAAACTGTGTATACCCATTTATAATGTACATGGGAAGAAGTCTACTGATATTGGACCAAATCGGTAGACCGGTACCGTAGTAAAACCCAATTTAGTGTCTATTTTAAAGACGCGGTAACTCAAATACACTTTACCGGATTTTTATGAAACTTGGTATACACATTTATAATGTCCATGGGAAGACGTCTATTGATACTGGATAAAATCGGTTGACCTGTTTCGGAGTTATACTCAATTTAGTGCCTATTTTATGGTAATATACGTATTCGAAAGAATTTATTTAAAAAAATGAAAATCAGTTATCTTGACAACATAGCCTTTTGTTTTACTGTGATTTCTAAGGCTTTGGCAAATAAAATACAGTTAGCTATGACAACACTATTGCTTTAAATGCGCTTATCCCATAACTGACCCAGGTGGCTAAGATGGTAACGTCTTGGCGTCACATTCTGGAGTTCCATGGCTCAAATCCCGAAACCGGCCAATTTGACTTTTCTTTATATTCTGCATATCATAACTGCAATCATAACTGATTAAACAAAACATACTGGCACTTTGTTATATCAGTTTACCTGATTTTATTATTATTATTATTATTATTATTATTATTATTATTATAAGAGGGATAATCAATATAGGCCTAAATATGGTCAAACGTTGTTCGATTTGGACGAAACTCACTATACAGGGGTTTTCTGGGCCAAGTACCTCGAATCTGAGGTCGCTTTTACCACGCGACGCCTAAATGGGGTCAAACGTTTTTCGATTTGGACGAAACTCACTATACAGGGGTTTTCTGGGCCAAGTACCTCGAATCTGAGATCGCTTTTACCAGGCGACGCTATCTAATCGTGGTATGTAATTCACGTGATTTAGGTGTTAATAAAAAAAAATATAATGATTTAACTATTATGCTCTTAATTTTTAATTTCTGAAATGATTATCGCGGGCGATCGCTTGATTTTGTAGGTCCATCCTTGACGATTCATTTGTTTAGAATATCAAGTCCCACAGACGTATGAAATTTTCAACCTACACGGAAGAGGGATATTCAATATAGGCCTAAATATGGTCAAAAATTGTTCGACTTGGACGAAACTCACTATGCAGGGGTTTTCTGGGCCAGGGAACTCGAATCTGAGGTCGCTTTTACCAGGCGACGCTATCTAATCGTGGTATGTAGTCCACGTGATTTAGGTGTTAATAAATATAATGATTTAACTATTATGCTCTTAATTTTTAATTTTTGAAATAATTATCGCGTGCGATGCCGCGGGCTCACGCTAGTATATAATAATATTTAATATTATTTTGCTCTTCATTTTTAATCTTCAAATTAATTATCGTGGGCGAAGCCGTGGACACCTGCTAGTATAAATATAAATATGAAAAGCAACACATTTTTTCTTCAATATGTTTCTTACAGCGGAAAGGTTTTTATAACTCTGACAGAGTAATTCTATTAGCCGACAAAAGAAAGCAAACCGGTAATGATATAATCTAGTAGTGAAATAAACACTTTTAATGTGACGGTTTTCAGTAAAATAAGCTATATTAATTGAAAATAATAAAATAACCAAGCAAAATAGTTTTTTTTTCTGTCAGAATAATAAAAGTAAAGACTTTCAAATAAGGCAAAATGGCTTGTCAAGGAGTGTCTTACAAAATATAACATATCTGTTTATGCTTAGGGGTCTGAAAGTAAATATGAATTTTGCTTAGAAATCCTCTCTCTACTCCTGACAATTAAGCACTGAGTTATCGTCATCACCATTATCATCATATTATTATTATTATTATTATTATTATTATTATTATTATTATTATTATTATTATTTCGGAATAAAAAATTCGGAATAATAGAATAAGGGAAATAATGCAAGTTGAAAAGAATATTTTGGAAAGTGTAGAAGAAAGATTCTTGAAATGGTATGGACATGTACTCAGAATGACAGAGGATAGAATACCCAAGAAAATTTTGGATTGGAAAGTAGAAGGAAAAAGAAGAAGAGGGAAGCCCAAAGAGTGCTGGATGGATGGGGTGAAAAGGAGAATGGCGAGAAAAGGATTAAGTGAAGATGTTATGGACAGGGACTTATGGATGCAAAAGATCGTTGTGGGATGAAGGAAAACCATTGTATTGCGGAATATTATTATTATTATTATTATTATTATTATTATTATTATTATGCCATGAGATGTATGTACAAGCTCATGTTGCATTTAAAAATCGGTGACATTTCTAAGCTTTCATTTTTACGTGTAGACCTGGTTTCGCGAATTATATTACTGCCATATTTTGAAAGTGCATTCAGAAAGTGTGGATGATTGGTCAGTGAGAGCTGGTAATCTCAGTTTGCGGATCGCAGTATAATTATACAATATATTATGTTATTACTATCTGATTAATTTAGTGGTCTACTTCATAATTATTATGTCCACCTGCTCCTGTGTTGTGGTGGACGGAACATCACGATTGTTGTTTTGTTCAATAAATTAATTTGTATTCAATTTTACATCCTTATTACTCTAGGGTAGTACAGCAGAGTCCCGCTAATCTGAACTAGATGGGACCGGACACTGTACGGATAACCGAAAGTCCGGATTAAACGGAATTTGCCTCATATTGCACCTGCTGTACTGTGATACTAGTTTTAGAAGGGCAAAACTTTTAAAAAATCCACGTTTTTTCATCAATATAACTTTTTCTACAATTTAATTTTAGTGATTATACCAAACACTATATTTTAGTGTTTTTAGTGTTTACGTAGAGCCAAGCTTTTAACCTACTTGACTGATGTAGGATGAGCAAAAGAAAACATCTTCGTGATTAAAATTCAAAATTTATTTTTTAAAATCCCGTCTGGATTAACCGGACGAGCGGTGTCCGGATTAACCAGAATAGCGTTGTCCGGATTAGCGGGACTCTACAGTACTACCAAAGTTGTATTATTATTATTATTATTATTACATAAGCACAAGGAAACGCTCCATCTCCGATGAGGTCGTTGGAGTTTTTCAATTGGCTTAATACTTCTGGTGGCACTATGGCCCTGAGGTCGACTCAGCCTCTAACAGAAATGAGTACCAGGAGCATTCCTGGGGGTAAAGGCGGCCGGTGCGTAAGGCTGACAACCTTACCATCTTCACATTCCGAATGTCTAAAATCTGGGAGCCTCAACCTTCTGATACCCTCTGGGCCTCCATGGCTTGTATAGGGAACACTTCACTTTTTTTTTATAAGGAAACGAAATTGATTGATGTAGGCCTACTGGATTTCTAAAAGCTAATCCTTCTGGTTCCACAATAGACCTGACATTCTCCCATCCCCTAGCCGGGCTAGCTGAAATGAGTAGGCCTACAATAGTCCTAGAGGTAAAAGTCGGTCATCGCATAGAGATTCATAACATAACTCTTACCTTTTATCTTCACGCAAAGATCTGAAAATCTGAGAACATAAACCTTCAAGAAAGACCTCTTTGATTTTGTCTGAGGTATATTTTGTTTTTACCACCATCATCATCAGCAGCAGCATCATCGTAGTGTTCAAATCCCATATCTCGACCAAAAAGCACAAGAAAGGAAAGATAACAAAATTAAACAGAAAATACTACAGAAAGCATATGAGTAAGTTAGGAAAAAGGGGATGTAAAGAGAAGAATGTAGATATATATCTAATAATGTATATACAGTATATATATGTACTTATGTATATGTATATATATATATATATATCACATAAACATACACATATACATACAATTATATGGACGAGGATAAAGCAAACAAAAATAGGTGAACAAAGAAATAAGGAAATAACAAAAACAGGAAGACAGAGGGAAACAAAGATACAATTTAAGGTAGAAATAAAGAAACAAACAAAGAGACAATTTAAGAAATAAAGAGAGAAAGAGAAGGAAAAATGAAATCGTAACAAGGAATAGAAAACACTTCCACAAATAAATAAGAATATGAGGAAAAAGGAGAGGAAAAACGAAAGACGAATTCAATGAAAGGAAACGAAAAGTGGAAACAAAAGGGAAAGAAATAATAAATTAATCCACAACGATATAAGAAAATAATAACTAGCTAAAGATAAAAGAAAAGAAGGAAAGAAAGAACGAATGAAAAAAGGAAAGAAAACGAAGAATGAAATAAAGGTGAAATAGAGAGAAAGAAGATTCCTATGCAATGTATATTTTATGGTTTAAGCGGATGGTGGCTGTTTTTTTTGTTCTGCTCTCAGGAGTGGAATTTATCTTGAGATCTGCTCCCCGTGTGATGATAATTTTGCTTTCAAAGGAAGCAATCCATATTCTAATGACTGGAAATTGGATTCTACCTCCGCTGTGTTTGAATACAACAGCCATCTGTCGGCGACATCTGCACTTACTAGAGCGTTAGAGATTTCTAGTGGCGCTCGGTGGAACTATTTCCGAGTTTCACGAGACTGTCAAAATAAATGCACTGTGCAATGCGACAAGCAACTTTATAAAATTGATAGTTATCTTTACATTTGAGCAGGCGCGGACAAGGGGGGGAGGCGATTACACCCGATTAACGACCGAAAAACCTTATTTTGACCCATTTCAAAATTTTGAAATCGTCATAAGGACTTCAGTACCTGTTTACGAGAATCATAACCAGGGCCCGGATTCTAATGACATGTCATCTTTTTATTGATGCTGCATAGACATTGCCAACTTGTAGATAAATCCTAATCATGGCCTCTACAGTGGCGGCTATTCAGGGGAAGTAGGTGAAGTAGCACTTCACCAGTATTTTTCCTTTACAATACGTATTTTTAAAGTTTATTTTCCATATCACGAATGTTCGTTTTTACTATAATGTATTTCTACAATTTTGAATATCCCGCCACGACTGGTGTCAACGCTAGGAGGCAAGTGTGCTCCCAAGTCCTCTGTCCTCCTAGCATTGAATCTGAACCTTCCCAGACGCATGGGTAGTCTGTTCCACTAAAAATGGGGGCGTGGGCTCATGGAAACCAGCCGTTTTCTCGCTTATCCCACTGTCTTCTTACTGAGGGGATCAGACTACCAAGTGAAGGTGAACAGTTCTCTCAGTCTCCACCAGACTTCTCTGTAAAGAAGTCACGTGATATTTACTTCTTTCTGCATATAGGAATAGTCAAGCGTCCACGGTGCCTTCTACGCATGCGCGACCTTCCAGCTGTCGACAATTGTTCTGTTGTTGTCCACGCATGCGCGATAATCCAGCAGTCGACAATTTTGTTCTGTCGTTAAGTTCATAACATGGACAGTTTATTCTTTTCCAATATTTAGGAAGCATGAGATCACGTTTTTAAAAATAATATTAATAACTAAAGAAAAATGAAATATTAGAAGACTTCACTTTAATTAATAGTTTCTGTAGAGAAAATCATAGTGCAGTGTCAATTTATGCTAAAACCCCTCTTGTTGAAGGTGCTGGTATCAACGAGTCCTGTAAAAATACAGAACCAGTACTCCAAGATCGTCACGAAATTAATGTAACGCTCAAAATCGTCACGAAATTAGTGATCTGTGACGGAACGGGCTGCACAGAAAACAGTCAACTCAATGATTAGGCTTATCAAAAATCCAAAAATTAAAAAACCCAAAATCCAAAATTTAAAAAATCTAAAATTAAAAAATCGAAAAACCAAAATAAAATAAAAAAAATATTCAAAGATCCAAAATTCAAAAATCCAAATTTATAAAATAAAAAATCCAAATATCCAAAATTTAAAAATAAAAAAATTCAAAAATAAAAAAATTAAAAAATAAAATATCCAAAATTCAAAATCTAAAATTAATAATAAAACATCCACAATTAAAAAGCCCAAAAACCCAATATTAAAAAGTCCAACAATCCAAAATTTAAAAAATCCAATAATCCAAAATTTAAAAATCCCTAAATTAAAACACTTCTGTCGCGTGGCATTCCATACACACTTTTTTTCTCTTCACCTAATTTTCCGGTCACGAGCCGCCACTGGGCCTCTAGATTATAGAAATAAATTTTTATTAGGTCATTTTTTGTCATTTTATGCAATTTTATATTTTTAGGGCATTTATTTCAATTTTAGGGCATTATTTTGTAATTTTCGTGTCATTTGCTTACTTATTTAGTCATTTTCATGTATTTACATTGAGTGTATTAATTTTTTTCGTCACTAGCGGTGCTGTCTTTGAAGTGTTGTTTGTTTAATGCAAGAAGGAAAAATTCGGCGTTAAGCGCTGTCATGTCTCAGTCGGAAATGATAACCAAAGAAACGCCAAAATTTTGTATTATATTACTATTGTTATTAAGATTGACTTGGCACCAGAGTCTGCCACCTGCTTGGATTTCAGAGTGCAAACTACTGTTTACCCTCAAAAAACAACAATATAATCCGGCAGACCACAAAAGGATGTGCCGAATTTTGACTCACCAGTGCCTCAGTGCCAGTATAAATTCCCGTGAGAAAATAACATTCACAACATTACAGTTATTTACAGTTTTTCTTATTATGTACAAACTAGTCTATAACTTTGTGTGTACAATAATAATTTTGTATAAATAAAACATCAGTTTTTAGGTAATTTTTTATAATTATTAAGTCATTTTCTTTAAAATTGAGGGTCATTTTATAGGTTATTTTTCAAACGATTTTAGGTCATCAGAATCCGGGCCTTGATCATAACTCATTTCTGTTATATCATTTGGCTAGGTGCGATCAAGGATGCATCTCCTGTAATACAGTACATGAATTTGTACTAGTCCTTGCAACGCTTCCAGTGACAAATTTCTTTAAAAATCAATGTAGCTTTTTAACTACCAGGGCCCAGTGGCGTAACTAGACCACTTGGGGCCCGGGGCGGATTTATTTTTGAGGCCCCCTCCCCCCAGCAAAAGCTACCAACACGGCTAATTTTAACTTCTATTTCTATGACTATCTTTTTTGTCTTCTAGTTCGACTCCATGGGCTAATCTATACGAAAAAAATAATAGACAGAATAAGGGAGCGAACTCATGCAGTATTTAATGTGCTTATTTATTATTATATTAGTCCGATAATATTAAGTTAACTGATTAGCAAAATATAAATGTGTGCATAATTACAAAGTAATGGAATGGAAAAAGGTTAAGTTAACGAAATTTTAAGGTAACAAACAAGAGTTTTAATTTATTCGGAGAATCAGATAATAAATTAGCAAAATCTGGATTATATTAATTCAGAATATTAATATTCACGTTTAAAATTGTCTTTTTAAAGCTTTTACATTAGAAAATTGTCTAATTGTCTCATGAAAGGTTATTTTCATAGCCAAATTGTTCTCGATGTATAACATTGCCGGTCCATTTAGTCTGATTTGGCTCATTGTTGAGCGCAAATAATTTTTGATTAATTTCAGTTTTGAAAAACTACTTTCATAAGTTCCAAGTGATATGTAAATAGTTAAAAAGCAACTTTTCTCCTAATTTCTGTGTTTAATCAAAAGGGCCTTTTTTTTAATTCACTGCCTCGTTTTACAAAATCAGGTGGAACATTAATTTTTATATTAGGGTGGGGCATCAATGGGGCCCCCATAGTAAGTGGGGCCCGGGGCGGACCGCCCCACCCTAGGAACGCTACTGCCAGGGCCACCAGCGACCACAACAATTAATACATTAATATTGAATAAGTGGTACAAGAAGTGAAGTATCTAAAAAACCATAAATGGTAACTAGACATTTAATAAAAGAACAACACATTAAATGTAGAAAGAACTGAAAGTAATTTTGCAACTATTAACAAACTATGATAAAATATATTTAAGGTCTTTCCCTTATGCGCATCCATAGGCATATTCCTATTGACATCGAGAAAGTGATTGCAAGATTTGAAAAAACAGGCCGTAGGAATAGATTGAAGTGATCCCTATACAGGCCATGGAGGCCCAGAGGGTTCCAGGAGGTTGAGGCTCCCAGATTTTGAACATTCGGCACATGAAGGTGGTAAGGTTGTCAGCCTTACGCACCGGCCGCCTTTACCCCCAGGATTGCACCTGGTACTCATTTCTGTTAGAGGCTGAGTCGACCCCAGGGCCATAGTGGCACCAGAAGGATTAGGCCAATTGAAAAATCTCAACGACCCATATTGGGTAATAATTATTGCATCAAAAATTTTTAACCTAATTGTACAGTACTGTTTCCTTAAACAGTAGTAGCATAATAAATATATAAACAACTGTCTAAAAAAGACGTGATCTTTTACATTCCTGATCTTACTCTCTTTCAACTTCCAGCTGTGCTTGAGCAAAATTAGAGGTATATTAGGCGGAACCTTTTAATTTTATCAATGGTGCATAATTTATCACTCGTGTTTGCAATATATTTTTGTTTATAGGTACGAGGCAAATTTTTTATTTCATGAAATTAATTCATGGAAAGAGGCGTAATTTTGAAATTTCTTAATATCCCAACAGAAGAGTGAAAGAATGCCAGTGTCCGCATAAATATGGTGAATGACCCCAAGACACTCTGTCATATTCATTCACAAGGGTCTTAAACGTAAACAAAGTTGTTTCTTCACTAATAGGAAGAGATGTCGCCATGGAAACGTCTCAATCACATTCTTCTGTTAATTCAACTGTGGTCATAGTCATGAATGGGAGAGTCCAGATAAAAGCGCGTGACAACGAGTTGGCGAGCTTCAGGTGGACAAGGGAGCTCTATAAATAAAGCAGAGAAGTTGGCATTAGAGCAAAATGCTCTTCATTGTACGACCTCGGAAAGTAAATCACTTTCACACTCAGTCATAGTACGTTCTCGGCATGCAGATGTTTTGCGCAGATTCCAAGAACTCAGCTGCAAAAGTAGGATATTCTGGAATTGTACGCTTTTGGCAACCAATTAATGAAATGAGCGAAAACCAGAAGCGCCATTAGCTGGGGGTATGTGTGGGGAACGTGCCCCCCCCCCCATGTTTGTCCCAATTGAAAATATTATATAATAATAATAATAATAATTATTATTATTATTATTATTATAATAACAACAAAAACAACAACAATAAATAACTTTAATAGAATAGAGGGGAGAAACAAGGAGTCAGTTTAATTCCACTGCTGTTTAGCTATTATTTCCTGCTATACTATTTTAAATCGTAAACTTTTTTTGCACGATGTAACTAATTAGTGGTACTTACGAATATTGTTGCCGTGGATCGTAACTTGACATTCCCACACGCAATCTGGTTCCTATGAAAACAAAAGAAATCTCAATGCTGAAAAAATTACAAAAAGCACTAGTGCCGTAAGTAAAACCATCACAATACAAGCCTTTATCGAAGGCCTGAACCAAGGCCCCCAGTTTGTGGCGACTTTAACAGAACAAATATTCCGTCCCCATAACAACCAACACATGAGAATCACTTTCTGAAATATAGCATCCATCTTCAATAATGTATATACATAATATTTTCAGCTAATATCTCAATTAATATAATTAAATTGATATAAATAATCATCGTGCAAAAAATTGCATGCAATACTCGTTCCGTAAGCGCATAACGGAACTAGTATCGCAATATGCTATTTTACCAAAGGCATCGTGGTAGTTGCTTACATTAAAAATCTATAAAAGCACACGAACAGGCTTGCACCGAATCGAAATTGTTTTTAATCAATGGACATTTATATTATTTCGATTTATAAATAAGTTATGGTGTAGTAAGTAATGTGTTTTCATTCTGCTCAATGGCAGCACGTGACGTATTAATCACCACACGTTCGTGCCTTACGTGTCCAGTAACGAGCTGACGTTTTATCAGCTAAAATTGCATTGCGATCCGAGGAAGAATATTATAAGATATACGGCCGTGATTGGTCTATATCGGAGGAATTGCTAAACGTTATTGGTCAATATCAAACACGCGGCGTATGAGTGGAACAGTCGGAATAAATATATTTGTTTGCTGAAAGAGCTCTTTGACAATAAATATCTGAAACTGAAACGTACATCGACTGAAGACCCTAATAGTCCAGTCAATAAACGTCGAAAAACACCAAATAGAAAAAAGAATCGTGTAGTTTTGAAATTTTGCAGAGATGTCGGATGGAGTGTCCCGAACAACATACTAAAAGTCCCCGACGGTGGGGGGTGAGCGGGGGGCAGGGGGGGGCCCGTAGAAGGTCCCTATTTTAGGTTTTTCGCCGATATCTAAACAATGGTGCATCGTAGAGGTAAAATTGCTATATACAAAATTAAAGCTGATAAAATTTCCTACAAGTTTGATTCTACACATTTCTTTCTATTCCCAATAGTTTTTTAGATATCCGCCAACGAAAATAACAAATTTTCGAAAAAAAGCTCTTTCGCCTCGCGCTTTTTGACACTCTTTGCCTTCTAGCGCTTCAGCCCTTAGGTATACAGCAATGTTCTCATGAAAGAAGTTGTAGGGAAATAAATTCGCTTTAAAATGAGTAGTCATTTGTTATTATTTCTTCAAACTTTCAAAAGTTATAACAATTTTAAGTTTCGGTAAAATTTCGAAATGTTGGAAACTCTGGTACTAATCCTCGTACAACTTGCTCTAAGTCACTTTCCTCAGAGACAAATTTTGACAGCCTTTCCTGATGCATGTAGAATTCTGCAAAACCGTCAACATGTAGGCCTACAAGATAAAAAATCGACCTTTTTAATTTTTTTTGTCCTAAAGAAGAAGCAATTTTTAACTGTGGCTGTGACAGAATAAAAAACTTCATGTCCAGGATCGTTTAAAACTAACAGTCTTACTAATAATCCAGTTGTAACATTTATACCAGGAATATACACAGCTGAGGAGAAGAACTGTACTAATAATCCTTGCATAAGGCTGAATGTGTGCAATCTTTACACAGCCTGGCACCCTTGTATAAACTTGACGTAAATAATCAAGATGGCCGATATCCGTAACAGCCGGTCGTTTCGTAGATGTCCGAGATTGAATTTTGAGGCTACGCATATTCTGAGCTGCTTTTGCGGAATTATAAACATTGTTCCTTGTTTGCGGGACATATTTCCATACTTGTACCCATGATTACAGCTTTCTGAAAACAATATAATGAAATACTGAAACTCTGCAGACGATCCATCGTTGTTTGCCGCTGCACCGATAGATGGCGTTCAGCAGTCCCTTCATAGCCAGGGGCTAGTAACGTCACAAATAGAGTGACGTATTTGATGACGTTGGACGTACAAACTCGGTGTAAACTCGGCAGTTAAACACCCTTTATTGGTAATGCGGCTTATGCAGAACTTACACGGTGAACAACCAAACAACCGTTCAACGCAGATATAAGCAGCTTTTATTAGTAAGGCTGCAAATCTGTAAGTTTATTAATGCATGCCATGCAAAAATATCGCAGTGAATTACTGATTTCGTGGTTCATTTCGCGAGTTGAGTTAAAATTCACCTTTAACCGCGACAGTAAAAGATAGCAATTGAAGCGTTTAGTTTTAAAAGGGTCTAAGTACCAAAATCATGATTTTTCAGCTGATAATTTTAAATGGATATATGTACCCAGACCAATGCATTTCAGAAGAGTCCATCGTCCAGGGAAAGCCACGTTAGTAGCAATAAATTCCAAGATATAGCGCTGGGTCTATCTCCGGTACGTCTTTCTGTGGGTCTGTGTCTTGTTTTCTACACAATCATGATTTTGGCACTTAGACCCTTATAAAACTAAACGCTTCAATTATGCTACAATAGCTACATAATTATTCCTAATACCATTTTATTTTTTTTATTAAACTCGCTTCGCTCGTTGAAGGCTCTGCCCCGAAATTGCCAATAAGGTTCTCGGAAAAAGCTTTTTTTATTTTTTTATTTTCTCTATGAACTGACGGTGGAGCCCGTGTATGTAGACTCTCGTAGCTTATATTACTGTTTAGCTATAATAAACCTTAAGAAACTACGGAAAGGCTTTCAAGATTTTTCGGGGATAAAAAAAAATAAAAATTGAGCTAAAAACTATAGGCTAAGTCTGTCAAATTTCAGGTTTCTAGCTCGTCTAGAAGTGGGCAAACATTAATGTCAGTAAAAAATCAAAGCTTTTCTTTGTGATAAAAAATGAAAATGTTGAACTTTCTGGAATCTTCCCATCGATTAGACGCTAATAGTTGTAAGGCTGCCAAATTTCAAATTTCTAGCTCATTAATGTCAGTGAATATGTGCTTTAGACTGTGGTATATGTGAATAAAGTTAAGCTAAACCGTCAGTTTTCCATACTTGTAGGGCAGCTAGAATCACCAAAATTGGTGTGCTCGTGAAAGCTGCATGAACAAATATTGAACCTATACTTTTGCCAAATTTTACGATTTTAGCTGTCCTATAAGTGTGAAAAAAATTATACTATAATGTGTGGAAAACGTACAAAATTCTTTTAAAATAAAAAAATCTAACTCTAAGGCGTAATCGATGGAGATACGACAAAAAGTCACAGAACCAAGCTTGTAGATCTCTCAAAATCCATTCCTGGAAGTGCAATCGGTTTTAGGATACAAATAAATTGTCTAGCTGCAGGGACTTCGAGCGGCGTCTGCCATTCTGAAGTTTTTTTTTTGGGGACATTAAATTAAAAATCTGAACGTTTTGAAATTTTCCCAATGGTTGCAGGCTAAAAGCTATAAGTGTGCCAAATTTCAAGTTTCTAGCTCATTTGAAAGTGGGCAAACAATGTCAGTGATTGAGCCATGTAGCTTTATATTATAGAGATTTCGTGTTATCGCGATCCACCAAAAAATCGTGTCTCTAATATGGGGTTATGCACGGTCCAGTGACATTTAGTTCCGCAGTGCTATTCCTGTTTGCGTGACGATTCAAGAAAATTATAGAATATTTAGTAACTAAAGCAGCTACTTACTCTGTATGATGAATATTGTATATGCAGTGAGTTCAGTCAGGAACCGCTCCACATGGCATGTACAGTACTGTATGCAAACCACTACTCTACGTCAACATGAAACTTCCGTTCTGTAAAGTGCTTCATCTGTAACTGATAGATGTCGCCCTCTATAGTTCTAGTATACGTATTCTTTATTCCGGTATGCCGCTATCAATGTCCTTGGACAAAACTTGTACAAAATTAAAGTCGATATTTGAATCAAATATGCGTTATTAACAGGTCCCGGATTCTGATGACCTAAAATTCTTTGAAAAATGTCCTAGAAAATTACCATGAATTTGAAAGAAAATGACTTAATAATTATAAAGAATTACCTAAAAACTGATATTTTATTTATAAAAAAATTGTTAATGTACACACAAGGTTATAGACTAATTTGTACATCATTGTAAAAACTGTAATTGCAGAAAGGATCTTGTATGTCTAAAAACTATTTTCTTTGTTCTTAATTGGAGCATTTGAGAAGAAAAGTAAGAAAATTGTTTTTAAAGTAGATCCTACAAAAATTTTGCATTATACTAACCTAGTAATTTATTTAGATATACCCCTATGGAGAAAAAATACGACAAAAATTTAATATACTCAATGTAAATGCATGAAAATGACTAAATAAGGAAGCAAATGACACGCAAATGACAAAATAATGACCTAAAATTGAAATAAATGACCTAAAAACATGAAATTGTATAAAATGACAAAAAATTACCTAATAAAAATGAATTTTTATAAACTACAGACCATGATTATGATTTATCTACAAGTTGGCAATGTCTATACAGCATCAATAAAAAGATGACATGTCATTAGAATCCAGGCCCTGGTTATTACACTATATCCAAGACCTTTCACCCAACCAGTTTTTTATATAGAAGGCGGAAAGTATGAATTTCGAAAGGAAGATCGTAAAAAATTCCATATAATGACATTGTTTTTTAGTTTTTATAAAAAAAATTTATTCCATATAATGACATTAGTTTTTTTAGTTCTATATAAATGTTTTTATAGCAGTATTGGAGAAATATCTAAATGACAAAGAAATTGGCAGAATCTTGCTTTCTTTAATTGGAAGGTTATGTTGATGATTACACCAGTTTAGGTTAGCTGGCAAAGCCATTTATAGTAATATGCAATAGAATCCAATTAGGGGTTTTATTTCCACAGCCATATCAACTCTATAAATATTCCCAATTATTTTGAGATTACCTTGTTCAGAATAGTTGGTGCTGAGTCGCCATTTCAGACCCGTTGATACGAATGCCAGGAAATGTTTGATCCCATGTAACAACATGCAGAAAGCCTTCAGGATCATCCAATACGGTTTGTTCTCAACTCCTTGAAGCAAAGGACTTTTTTTTTTTCAAAGCGATTTTAACAAATAGGCCTAATGGAATACCAACCTTATTCATGTGTTTGTATTAGGGTGGAAAATACTTTCTAAGCAAACCCCTTCTTTCCAGGAAACATCAATTACGTACGGTACTCAGTTAAAAATATATATATTTGTTCTAACCATAATATAAGAGGCTTATTACATATTGTGACGTGCGGACTATATCAAGGTTAAAACAACTGTGCGGATCGAAAATTAAGTCATGATTGAATTCTTTTCTCCATTTCTCGCAAAATATTAACTAACTAAGACACTAGTGAATATATCTGCAAAGCATCTAACAAACAAATGTACCGGATTTTAAAAATTGACATTACTTGATATGGGTTTTTAAGTGTCTACGTAGATTAACCTTTTCACTGCTACTGACGTATAAATCCGTTCGTTCAATAAATGTGTCAAGGCAGAAATGTAATTATTTATAGAGTGAAGCTACATTTATCTTTGTGAGAATTTTCACCCTTGTGTTACGACTATAATCCATAGAAACTAGTTTTTTCTACTGCAATTCTCTCTATTGATTTCAAACTTAGACCCCACTGATGATTTCACTTGATGATTGCTTATGTTATTGTATAAAGGAAGAAGAAAGGTCTAGTTTGATAAGCGTATGTGGAAGAATATGTGGGTAGTATTATTTGTAAAGCTAACTGAATTGCAACTTCCAAAGCCGTATATGAACACTGTAAAAGCAATATGTTGTCATGAGAATTCAATTGCATTTGATAAATAATTTCTCTATATTAGGCATTACTCGGGTACTGTCAACCTGTTTGGTACAATATCAATAGGCTTCTTCCCACGGACGTTTTAAATGCGTAGGCCTTTACAAAGTTTCATGAAAATCCGTTAAAGCGAATTTGAGTTATCGCACATACAGACGAACGAACAGACAGACGGACGGACAGACATTTTTCCGTCCACCACACAATCTCATAAAGTACAATTCCGGCTAATAATAATAATAATAATAATAATAATAATAATAATAATACTGGCTTTCAAGGGACCAGAATATTTCTATTTATAGTGAAAACTATACAAGACATTTCAAAGTCGAACATAATTCTTCCTGTACCTACAATACGTACAGAGAAATTAAAAATTTAGAAATCCCCTTACGACTTCCTCTTCGGCTAAAGAGGGAAGACTACCTAAGTCAAATGAGCTGTAGTTGCAAAATAAATTCATTACTGGAAAGCCTTTTCCTGTTAAGTTCAAATACTGCACCCCTAATCAAACTCGTTAACTCTTTAGTAGAACGTAAGGGGTAATTAGCTGCACCTAGGGGGCATTGCATGACTAGAAACAAGTAATTTCCCTAACGAGTTTGAACTACTGGCAACACCCTAATTCAAGGGATTACAACTCATTTTCTACTATTATATTGTGAGTTAAGCTAAGGTATTCCTAGACCTTCAAAGGAAAGAGGGATTGCTTGCAGGACTGAAAAGAGGAAGGAATTGATAATCACCATGCCAAGTAAATTAATTATGTGATCGACAACCTGGCGGCATCGATTAAACTGACCATCTTTCTTTCTTTCTTTCTTTCTTTCTTTCTTTCTTTCTTTCTTTCTTTCTTTTTTCTTATCTGATGTACATAACATTAATACTAGAAATAGATACAAATTGAATATCCCTAAATGTCGACTTACCCGGACTAAGGAAACATGTTTTGTTAAAGGTATGGTGCTTTACAACAGATTAACTCTTGAAACCAGAAACTTAAGTACATGCTGTTTTAAAGGAAAACTCTTTGATTGGTTGCTAAGGCATCCTTTTCACTCTGTTAACGACTACCTAAGTTTTAATGTTGTTAATATACTTTGATTTTATGTGAATTGTTATTATAAGGAATTTATTTTAATGTACAATGGCAATGTCTATAGCAGGAACAAGCTGCTTTTTGACAATAAAATATTATTATTATTATTATTAATTACCTCATCCTTTTAGGATTTAAGCGACCCAAGCCGCCCGGGTCGGTCAGGAGAGGGATTATCTATGGATCACATACATACTTTTTTTGACCAGACAAGGGCATGGAGGGCCTCCCCGGAGTGATCAGCCCAATGCCGGGGCCACCTCCGAGACAACACGAACACATAGGACGAGACACACCATTCACATACACACTCACTCCAAACAAGGCGAGGATCGGATGAAGATGATAATGACGGCCAGATGATATCTGGGGACCACAAGGGCTTAAAGTTACCCGACAGGGGAGGAAAAACCCCAGAAAAAACCCACGTAGGTAACTTCTCCCAACCATGATTCGAACCCTGGCCCGCTACGCCACAGCGGTGGACAAACTGATCATCTAATAAGCAAATTACTTTTTTTCCTACCTTCTAAATTTTACTTTCTCTATCCGTACTACACATACTGTAGTATAGACAAACTGTAGTGTAGACAAACTAAAGGATGTACAGTGAACGCCGCTTATTGTGATAACTCCGGGATGCAGCTAATCTGATAATATTAACCGATTTATAACAGTAACCGAAAGAATTAATTAAAGATTACTTATGCATACATACAAGATAATACGTCAATATTAATCACTGAACCACACATAAAACTGTATTAGAGTGCAAGCAGATGTTTTTGTAATCAATAAAAAGTTTTTAATTGTTTGTTTTCCCTTTGGAGTCAATTAACCAATATTTCATACTCATAGTTGTCTGGAGGGATTTTACTGACCTGTGACGAACACCGCTTAGCAAAACATCTAACGCCTCTCTGTTCTAGTCTTTTCATTTTACACTAACAATCACTGCATGTCAAAACTGTGATTTTCACAAATCAAAAGGAACAGCTAAACTGTGGGGTGAAACGTGTTTTATTGCTTAAAAGAGAAAGTAAGGTAATGCCACCCCCTCGAAGTGGTCTTCCTGTGAGCTGGAAACAGTACCGCTACTTTCAATACAACTCAGTACAATTAGAACTGATTTAGAAACGAAATCCTTAAAAACTAAATTTTTATTGGCGTACAGTACTTTGAAATAAAGCCGCAAGAAGGAAAATGTGATAACATAAACAGAATCTTTGATTATAAAAAAAAAAACAACATTTTTTTCAATGTATGAGTATTAATCCGTACGGGACTTCATAAAAGTGATAATACCCGACTGATAACATTATCCGCGATTACTTTAAGCGGCGTTCACTGTATTGTGTTCGACCCTAAAAATTCATCGTCGCGTTTTTAGCATTAAAACAAGTTCTTAGGTCCCATGAATCCAAAAGTAGGGGACTCATGAAGAATGACCATATTTGAATTCATACATAAACTCAGCTTGTTTCTAAAAATATAATACAAAATGAAAGAAAAATCCTGAAAAAACCTAAAGTGGCGTTATTTGTACTGCTTAGTCATACGATTCGGTCAGGGGCGGATCCACGGGGGGGGGGGGAAATGGGGGAAATTTCCCCCCCCAAAATTTGTAACATTAAGCACAAATTATTGAAAATTTATTAGAACATAACCCAAATACTTAAATTAAAGCAACGACGTTCATTATTTTGAAATACCTTTGTAAGAAAATGCTGAAATTTTCATTTTATTTTCAATTGTGTACTGGATATAATTAATTTTTATGAGTAAAAACTTCCCTCTCTACTTTAGTTCCCCCCCCCCCCCCCAAAAATGTCTCTCTGGATCCGCCACTGGATTCGGTAGATAGTCATGACATGGGGAACGGTGCGCAGAATCAAGCTAATTATGAAACAGTGTAGACAACCTGATGATGTTGACGGTGGTTATGGTGTACAAAATTTAAAGGAAATCGGTAGAGCCGTCTTCGAGAAAATCACGAAAAACTAAATTTTATTTTTGTCAAATCCCTTAAAAATAGGAAAAAGTTGTCGCCAATCTATCTGTCACATCCTGACAAGGTACCTAACCCAAATACAACATTTCGTTTCCATGGGATTTTCGTTCTGGAGATAGGCTGTTCACAGACACATAAACACACACAGACATGACATTGAATTTTTCATTTTGACTTCACCTTTCCATCTTAGCCTACACACGGCCAGTGTGAAAGAATTATCATTCCACACACAGACATGTTTCCGAAAATATTATTTTTGGATTCAAGGGCCTTAAAATGTGTTCTTATGTTAAAACTCAACTTCAAATTTGGGAAATCGAAAATAATACTTTATCTACCAATGGCACGGGCAGAGGATTTATATTTAAAAAAAAAATAAATAAAAATAAAAAAATAAAATAACGAATGGGTCATGTTTTCTGCGTCTGGTACTTTGAACCAAGCTTATGAGTAATATCAAAATACATCCTAGATCCTACACCCAGTGGCGGACGCGAGGGGGAGGGACTGGGGGGATATATCCCCCCCCCGAAATTTGAAAAAAGGCTATATATTCTAAGTGACTGGTTTTATAAACTAATTATATATGTAAGTTAATTAATTTTTTAGTATTCTTTCTGCCTATTAAAATCCCCCCCCCCAAAAAAAAATTCTGCGTCCGCCACTGGCTACACCGATCAAACTACAAGACACTAAACTATTAATGTTTTTCTTCGAACCGCCTAGCAGTAAAGTGGTTACGTCTAACTTCAATTCAGTGCTAACGTGTACCGAGTCAGCATATTCGATTCAGGGAACCTCAAAACGTGTGTTTATGTTAAAGCTCAACTTCGAATTTGAGAGTCGAAAACAATACTTCCTCTACCAATAGTAGGCTACCTATGGTACGTGGCGTGGCGTGGTCATTTTTTCTGCGTCTGGTACTCTGATCCAAGCTTCTGATTAATATTAATAATAATAGTTAGAAAAGCGCAAAATATGCATGGTTTGATGTGTTTAATCACTGCAGAAACTAGTTAGTGATTCCACTCTTCGGCTGCATGAGATGGCGCGGTATCTTTCACAGGCACCTTCGCACAATTTGCATACCACTGGGTTCGTGGTAGCCTTTCGTTTTGCAGGTCTTCAAATGGAAACCATGCACTGCAAAGCGCATGATGGTGTGTCTGAGTTATAATATAAATACATCCTAGATGCTACACCGATCAAAGTAGAAGACACTGAACTACTACTCAGGATTTTTTTTCTTCTAACCGGCAAACATTGAAGGGGTTGCTTATGTCTAACCTCAATCCAGTGCTAACGTGTGTCGAGTCACCATACTCGAGGCTGACAATGTTAATACATAATAACAAAAGCTTTTATTATCACTTACCAACTTCCTGGTCGGCATGTTCATGTTGGATTTCCAATAGTCTTCATAATTTGTCTCTTATCTTCGATAAAACACAACACACACACCACACTTCCACAAACCAGTATGTAGACCGGAACTAGACACCGCGCGCAGGCGCAGATACCTGATAACGAGAGGGTGGGTGGGTAGGCAATGGGACAGTCTATAGCAGTGGTTCCCAAACCTTTCAGTCCGCGGACCCCTTGAAAAAAAATTAAAATTTCGCGGACCCCCTCTGGGTTTTGAAATAAAAAACTAAATAAACACTTTGATTCAAATGTATTAAATTCAATAGACAAAATAACAATATCAATGGTAACAAACAGAGTTTACTCCAAAATGTGAACAGTGAAGCTGCTTTTGATTAATTATCTCTGCAATGTTAGGTTTAATGTCTGATAATTTCAATATTAAGTCACTTTCAACTTCATGTTTATTTGTCAACTTTGATTTCAAATACGTGAGGTGGGAGAATGCTGTTTCACATAGATAAGTAGTGGGGAACACAGTCAAGCACTTCAAAATTACGGGATACCCTATTTCTTCTTAAACCCCCTGCGGACCCCCTGAAACACCATCGCGGACCCCACTTTGGGAACCACTGGTCTATAGTGTAAACGACTGTAGTTTTGTACGTCTGTATCGTCTAGTGATATAATAGTATTAATTTAGCTAACTTTAACATCCTTTCATTTTCATATTATTTATGTTATACTTAATAATGATCTCATGGATTCTCACCCTACCATAACTACTACACTTAAACCAACCAATAAGCAGGCCGGAACTACAGTGAGTCCCACGCAAGAGTTGGCCAATGACGCGGGTTTCTGCGTCGCGGCTGGCACAGCTTCAACTCCCGAGCGATCGGGTGAATTATCTACGCTAATAATGCCGCGGTCGGTGAAATGATTCAGGTTCTCACATTCACAGTTAAAATTACAATGAAAATATCCACGTACTTCATCACAAGAGATGTTGGAAATGTTCTCCTCTTGCATCCACACAATACTGGCATCTTTTTAGGAAATTTTCTTTCACGCGCATAAGTTCAGCTTCCGAGACAGAGTTACTTTCTCTTGTGATAGGCCTATGTGATATTGTCTTTAAAAGTTCTTCTAACAGTATGTAAATATTATTTATGGGGAAACTTGAAAAATAAAGTGTATATGTCAATTTGCCATACATAAGAAGAACTTAAAGACAATATCACAAAAGATAGGAATTGTCTATTGCCATTGAGTAAGTATACTGAGTAAGTATATGTAAGTACGTATTATTATTATTATTATTATTATTATTATTATTATTATTACCATCGTCTTTATTATTAATAATATTATTATTACTTCTACTACTACTACTACTACTACTAATTTCGCAATTCTTATAATTTTAGAGACATTTTTTAAATTCCCTTTTAAGGGGCAAGTTTTAATGCAATCCCTAGGATTCGTGCGATCTAGGTTGGTCTAGTGGTAAATCCTCCCTGAAAAATACTTGGGTTTTAAGGGGTTTCATATCGACGCCCTGGAAAAATGGTCCCTGAGAAGATTGGTCTTTCAGGTAGTATGAAGGCTGGTGATTGTAGTGATATTTATTTTTTTACATTTTTACAATGTTCTGTCCTACGAGACGACAGATATCACACGCACACAGAGGCGCGAGACCCCGGGAAGGCTCGCACTAAATATATGATACAACACTTACAGCTATATAAAAATGCTCATTGCATGTCCCTGTCCAATCCACTATTATGAAAATACGAAATTGGTGACAATGTCATTGTTTGTTGCATTTAAATTTGAGCATTAGATACCACGTCACACAAAAGACAACATACATACGAACAACTTGAGGAATGTGGGGGGGCACCGAACTACAAATCTGCCTGTTTCTTTCACCACTTTCAAAAATTATAAAAATGCATATTTGTCACCCTTGCTGTTTGCTTGCTATCAAAAAATAGGAAAGCTTCAGTTTTTTTTTCTTTCTTTCTTTTGAACATTCACACACACAGAGACGGAAATGATCCTCAGCACGAGATCTCGTTATCAGCGAGAAGAGCCGCTTGCACGGTGAACGGGCGACTTTGCGTCTGAACGTCAGCCTCCTGCGCATCTGACGTCACGTGAGAAGGTGTCATGTTGACGTTCACGTATGGCAACGGTTGCTGCTTCGCGAGGGCCGCAGGATCTAAGGACAAGCTCGCTTTCAGACTGTTCCTCTGGGGGTTGTTATTGTTGTTGTTATTGTTGTTGAGGCTCACTAGGCTGCCCACAGTGGCCGGCTTGTCTGTACTGGAAGCGGAGCTCGAAGTCGAGGCCTCTTCCAACAGAGGTTGTGTCGATCTGGACTCTGGAAGTACGAAACTCGTCTCCCAATCTGACCCTGTGCAATTGGCAGCTAGGAGCTTGTCCACACTACTCGTGGAAGGTGATGAGGGAAGTTCAGGGGCCGCACGGGGAACCAGGTAATCTGCGGCCCGCTGCTGGACCTGTAGACATGAATTTTCATGCGCTGGGGGCCGCATTATAGTTGCATCTCTTTCAGCCGATGGCGGCCGATGAAAAACCGGCAGAGGTGCGTTCATAACATCTGGATCTTGCAGACAATAACCTATCCTCTCCATGATGGTGCAGAAATTGGGTCTCTCGTCTGGTGTGGGATGCCAGCACTGCGTCATAATGCCGTACAGGGGCCCCGGACAGTTACTAGGGGGCTCTAATCTCCCCCCACTAGTGACCAGATCCATCACTTCCTTGTTAGCACATCCTGTATATGGCATATACCCTAAAGACATAACCTCCCACAAGAGAACGCCAAATGACCACACATCTGTTTTGGAGGTGAATATGCCATCCAGAAAAGCTTCTGGTGGCATCCATTTGATGGGTAACATCGCTTTACCTCCTTTCCTGTAATAGTCTGATCTATAGATGTCTCTTGCCATGCCGAAGTCCGCTATCTTGACTACCCTGCCAGGTCCTTTGGTTGTGAGCAGACAGTTTCTGGCTGCGATGTCGCGGTGGATGAACCTGTTGACAGAAAACAAAAGAAGACCTCATGAAGGATACAGATAACGAACGTCGAGTTTGAATATTTAAAAGAATATAATTTCGCTAATCATAAGCCCTGAGCATAAAACATACTGCAATAAGATAGACATACAAGCATTTATGAACCACAGATTATTGTCTCTGTTGGACATTACATGAGAATATTATAGGAGAAAATTTCCTCTGATACTGGGACCTTTGGCTATTCGCACCAATGCTTTACCAACTGAGCTAAGCCGGATTTCAATTCATAGCGCCAGATGGAACCTCTCTCCTATAACTAATTGCCCTAATGGTCTACCTCACAGACAGACAAGTTATGTCATATGCAGTACTGTGAGGCACACTAAGTAGTGATTTTTGTGACCGGGCTCCCACTGTTATTGTACAGTTAACATTCAAGATAGATATTTAAGCATTCATGAACCACAGATTATTGTCTCTGTTGGACATTACATGAGAATAGGAGGTTATAGGAGAGAGGTTCCATCCGGCGCTGTGAATTGAACTCCGGCTTAGCTCAGTTGGTAGAGCATTGGCGCGAATAGCCCAAGGTCCTGGGTTCAAGTCCCAGTGCCGGAGGAATTTTTCTCCTATAATATTCTCATACTACAATAAAATTCAGAAACAAATTGTAAAGAACACCTAAGTAACAACTAAAAGTAAAGTAATCCCTATACAGACCATGGAGGCCCAGAGAGGTTGAGGATCCCAGATTTTTGACATTCGGTATACGCACCGGCCGCATTCACCCCCAGGATTGCCCCTGGTACTCATTTATGTTGGAGGCTGAGTCGACCCCAGGGTCATAGTGCCACCAGAAAAATTAGGCCAGTTAAAGAACTCCAACAACCTCATCGGGAATCGAACCCGCGACTTTCATGTTTGTAATGCAGCACCTCAACCACTACGCTACGGCGTACCCCACCTAAGTAACAACTAAAATGTAAAATTACAAGGCAATCTGACAAAAATCACATGGCAAGGAATATTATTTATATGAAGAAAAATGCAACCGAGAGGAAATGTACGAGAAGGGACGTGCTCCACTCATCACGGGGCGTTTAATTTCCTGCACACTGTAATCGAAGGAGAAGAGATTTCAAGTTTGTATCATTTTTGGCAAATCTATGATATTTTGAAAATTAACATATTTTTCAACTTAAACATTTTTAAGGGAATCTAGAAGTGAAAAATAAGTTTCAGATCTAGCATTACGTTAGTTTTATACCATAGGTTGTCTGGTGAAAATATAAAACAAAATTGTTATAAAATGTGGCTTTTGCCTTCCAACGTGAATAATACCTTAACCTAGCTTTATCAGGGTTAAGCTTCAAAGATGGTGTCTTGAATTTTCAGGGCTTGTTAGGGAAAACCCAAAAGAAAAATCTGAAATAAATTTAATAAAAACCTGTTAATTTCCATGTAGCGGCAGCCTTTAGCAACGTCCATGGAGCACATGAGCAGATCCTTCATGGTGAGGGGTGACGGCCGCTCAGGCTTGGGTCGGGACTCCCTCAGGAAGGTCTTGAGATCGCCTCCCGCCAGCAGTTCCAGCACGATGAAGCGCGGATGCTTGTCGAAGCAGACTCCGATGAAGTGGACGATGTTGGGATGGCTAAATTTGCTCATGATGAGGGCTTCCATGAGGAAATCCGTCTCCGCTTGATGTGTGGAGAGTTCAGGTAGCGTCTTCACTGCTACCGGCATCTCCACTGCATCTCCTGCTCTGTGTCGGAAGAACCCCTGATACACTTCTCCGAACGCACCCTGTCCCAGCGCCCTGTCGACACACACATACATAGATTGCAGACACCCCAGATAATCTTGCCAACATTTCTGAGATCATCAATAAACACGCATCAGTGATGAGCTGATCTTTTGCAATGGTGATAAAACGCGAAAGTCAATTTGTACAGGGGTTGAAGACTAGTTTAGCATGACGTCAGCATGTATGGACAGTCACTTCATAGCATAATCAGAGCGCGCCTCGAATACATCTTTTTTTTTGGGGAGGGGGGCTCCACCACCACGGAGCCCTTAACCATAGGCCATACTCCGGTCCCAACAACTTTTCGGCGCTTGTGTACTTTACGCTTGTTGGTAATGTGTTTTGAGCCAGCTGTTTAATTCAGCACTAATAGAACTATGTAACTCTGTTTGTACTGCAGTTGGGGTTGATTGGTTGGTAGGCCTATATGGTTATTTAACGACGGGGATGTAGGCCTACTGCTACATAGGCCTGTGACCGCAGGAGTTCTTTTACATGCCAGTAAATCTACTGACATTGGCCTGTTACATTGTGATAGAGCGAATAAGTCAAAATACCAAAGTTTTAGAGACAAATAACGAATTATTTCCCACAGTATTGTTACAATTTTTAGTTCAGCTCACCAGATATTTTTACACAGTAACTTATTATGTAAACATATCTGGGTTGGCTGATCTAAACGGTGTAACAATGCTGAGGAAATAAATTGTTCTGTGTCTTTCCTGACTTATTCGCTTTTTCCCTACCACTCTAGAATTTTATGCACACATAAATACCATCGACACTGGGCCGGGTTCGAACCCGCAATCTTGGACACAGAAAGCCAAGGTGATACTAACTGCGCCACCCAGGCCGATGCAGCTGGGGTTGAGAGAGTAATTTATCCGTAAGTACTTTACACGTAACATACATGTAAAATACGAAATGTAAACAACAGTTTAATACATGTAATGTAATAAAGTAACATTTAATTCATTTGTCCAGTATAAACATTCATGACAGGAGATATTTATAAAATGAAAAAATTAACGCTTAAAAAAAATTACAAAGCGTGAGTGTGTCAAGGAAAGGAGAGCGGAAACAAAATTTTCGGAAGAAAATTATCATAACTGAAATGCCGAAGACCGGCAAACTTAAAAGAAGCTCTAAAACCATTTTTAGTATGTGGTTTTAGACATAGAATGAAGTTGTTGTTATAGATAAGGATACCAGTAGCAGCAGTTGAATTATTGTATGTAGCCTACGTGTACAATTAGATGCTGTTTAAATTGGTGTATAAGTAGCAGGCATTGTAAAATTGAAATATCTGAGTCCAGATAAGTGTGAAATTTGTAAAGCTATTAAATTATGGTTAATTAATGCTTGTACTATGAAAAAATAAAATCAGGTAAAATAATATAACAAAGAGCTAGATGGAGCTAATAGGCAATAATTAAGAAACTATTCAGTTTTGCTTTGCATAAAAAATCATGCTGGGTAGTGTTATTTGTCAAAAGTCAGTGTATTGCAATTTCCAAAGCCCTATATGAACACTGCAAACAATATTGTTGCCATGAGAGCTGAATTGCATTTGATGAATAATTCAGTGTAATATTTTCAGAAATTAGGTCCATAATTTGGCTATAGGCCTACTCCGGTATAGCCAATTACTCCGGATTTTGGTCCAAAATCAATTGTACCACTACAAACTACTAACATAATTTTATTATGAATAGAACTACGTTGTGTAATTGCGCTTGAAGTGACATGTAGGCAGATTTTGCAATGGGTATGTGAGAAGGTATAAAAAATAAATAGAATCATACTAAACGAGCACTAATTGCATATTTTGGCCTAGGATAGATGCAGCTGAGGATGGTCTATTTAGGCTGAAATGCAATGTGAAGGAGGAGCCGACATTAACTCTCACGTTTTAATATTATAATTCTATATGCAGAGATCTGACAGAGTTACCTAAAGCTTTCAATTAGTTATTAATTTTTTTAATATTTAGACAAGTAATTGCACTATTTTTAGGCGGTAAGATATTTTACATTACATACAAACGGTTTTACTTTAATTGTTATATTATAACTTAATATGTATACGATAAAGAAGATAGACTTAGGCCTACTATGTAAGGGTACGTTTAAGAAAAATATATTCTGGGTATAAGACAGATAAAATTCTTGCACAAAATAATTTGAACCGAGCGAGGTGGCCTATATGGTAATGTCTTGGACTCGCATTCGGGAGGTCCCAGGTTCAAGTCCAGTGGCCGGCCAATTTAACATGGGTTTTTTCATGGTTTCCCCAGTCGTAAAGGCATATGCCGAATTGGATATTTAAAGTAAAGTAAAGTGTTCCCTATTACAGGCCATGGAGGCCCAGAGGGTTCCAGGAGGTTGAGGCTCCCAGATTTTTAGACATCGGCACATGAAGGTGGTAAGGTTGTCAGCCTTACGCAACGGCCGCCTTTACCCCCAGGATTGCTCCTGGTACTCATTTCTGTTAGAGGCTGAGTCGACCCCAGGGCCATAGTGCCACCAGAAGGATGCCAATTGAAAAACTCCAACGACCTCATCGGGGATCGAACCCGCGACCTTCCGGTTTGTAGCGCAGCGCCTCAACCACTACGCTACGGCGTACCCCCAATTGGATATTTACATACCATAAATCATCCTCACCATTTTATCCTGTGTCATATCCATTTAAATTAATATCAATTAAAATCTACTCCCTGAAATACACTGAAAATAAAAACTCCGTGGCACTGGAGGGACTTGGCCTACCACCCGACCGCTGCGTCATCGACCATAGGCAGATGGCATGACTGGGGGCATGCGGTCAGCATGGTGGTTTCCATGACCGGATCCGCTACTTCTCTATCAAGTAGATCCTCAATTTGAATCTCAAGGCTGAGTGCACCCCTGCCAGACCTCCCTACCTCAGAAAAATCCGAGGAGATACCGGGGATCGAACCCGACGCTAACCAACAGAAAATAGTTGACAATCAATAGTTCCATGACCTACCCTACTGTACAGACACAGATCTCGAACTCCTGATATGGCCTCGTAGCTGAAAGGTGTATAATACAGCTGATATAAATAAAATACGGTAATTTGAACTGTGAGCCGCGACTGCCTCCGAAATGAATTGAGTTAACATTAAACATTTTGACCGAAGCCTGTTTGCGATCGTTCAGAATGAATTTCTGCTTTATACGAGCTCTTTTGAAAACTTCAACTGATTTTAGGAGCATGCATCTTAAATCGGTATTACAGCATTACTGGTCATTCGTCGTAGAACATTTCAAATTAAGAAAATAGTATTCAGCTTTCTTGAGGTACTTCGATTGGTTCCAGTTTAGTAGAAAGAGAGAGATGGAGATATACAGTTAGAGAGATAGAAAGATACACACATACATACATACACATATACACACACAGATAAAAGTAAATTTCTCAGTAACCCTAATTTCGCAGAATCTTAATTATTACGAAATCGGGAACAGTAATGGAAAAATCTACAAGATAGAGCAGAAGCTCCCATCTGATAAATAAGATGACCTATTTTCATCACTGAACCAAATGTTGAAATAAATAAAATCATAAGATATTGCGAAAACAGGGGTACCGCGAAATTATAAATGTTTGCTACATATAAAGAGAGAAGTAGGAGGAGATAAGAGAGATACATATATTTACGTAGGCTTATATATACTTTATATAGGCCTATATTTATTAGACAGAGCGAAAGAGGAGAGATAAGAGAGATATAGGAAGGGAATATTATAGAGAAGTAAAATCGATTCAGGAAACAGTAAGTGTTAGCCTATGGTTTATATATTTTTACAGATTATTGTGTCTGTTGGACATTACATGAGAATATTATAGGAGAAAAATTCCTCTGACACTGGGATTTGAACCCAGGACCTTTGGCTATCCGTGCCAATGCTCTACCATCTGAGCTAAGCCAGAGTTCACTTCAAAGCGCCAGATGGAACCTCTCTCCTATGACTGATTGCCCTTAATGGTCTACCTCACTGACACACACATTAAGTCATACACAGTACTGTGAGGCACACTAATGAGTGATTTTTGTGACCGGGCTTCCACTGTTATTGTACAGTTGAAATTCAAGATGGATATACAGTATATGTATTCATGAACCACAGAATATTATCTCTGTTGGACATTACATGAGAATATTATAGGAGAAAAATTCCTCTGACACTGGGATTTGAACCCAGGACCTTTGGCTATCCGTGCCACTGCTCTACCAACTGAGCTAAGCCAGAGTTTACTTGACAGCGCCAGATGGAACCTCCCTCCTATGACTGGCGCTGTGAAGTGAACTCTGTCTTAGCTCAGTTGGTAGAGCAGTGGCACGGATAGCCAAAGGTCCTGGGTCCAAATCCCAGGGTCAGATGAATTTTTCTCCTATAATATTTTCAATACTGCATCTTAAGCCCTTGTGAAGAAATTTCCCAATCCTTTTTAGAAAGCAAAAGTGTCTCTCTCGTTCTCTCTCCACTCTGGAAAAGAACCAATGAACAGCGCCTCCATAAGGCACAATACTATTTCCTTAAAGTGACAGTAATGTACTCACTTGACGAGCCTCAAGTGATCTCGGGGGATGTCCTTCAGGTCCCGGATCGTGTAAGTACCTCCCCCGAATTCGTAGTTTGGGTTAAACTCAGTCATCATGCTGTCAGAGGCTTCCCTCAGTCGGTTGAGCTGCAGGTCGGGTCCGGTGAGCATGCGTCGCCTGTCGATAGCCGATTTGTTGCGTTGGTAGCGGTTATCTGAAAAGTGTGAGCGTGTATGTGGGTTTGCTGTAAGGGGCAGAGCACACGAAGACTTGCAGACAGACACAGAGAGGTTACTCACATAGACAGAAACACAGAAGGCTGAGACCAAGTACCATAGCCAGACCAGTCATCATCAACCCGACAATGAATGTGATCGAGGGCTCGGGCGGGAGCACGCACGAGCGCTCGTTGCCCGCGAGCTGCCAGTTGTCGGGGCAGATGCAGCTCACTTGGCTCCGATACTCGTCCATCGCCACGCAGCGGTAGTCACAGGAACAGGCCTTGTCCAGTGCAGGGATGATGATCACAGCGCCTGGTCCATGATGACGTCCCTCTAAGACGTCAGGCAGCAGAGCTCCGATGTACGAATAGCCGCCTTCGCCATTCCGAGTGGGATCTGACCACGCGTTTCCACCTGAGAATCCACCTCCACCACCCCCAGCCGCGCAACCACCTCCTCCACCGCCGAAGCCACCAGAGCCGTCTCCCATGGGGGTGTCGTAACAAGCTCTACCGCCTTCAGCCCCGTCCAGAAGAGCCTGGCCCGTTTCCTTGCGTCTGAGTCCTATTACTTGCCAGCCGCCCCCCGCCCCTGCTGGGTTCGGTCCGTATTCATCGCCCGTGGCCGCCGGTCTGCTTTCATTGTACCCGTGGCCATGTTGCAGACCATCGTCCCTCCCGTTCTCTTTGTGACTCATACCTCCGCCCCCGGCTGCCACCACCAGGGGCACTGATCGGTTATCTCTAGATATGACGAACACGAAGGTGCCACCCCCGCCGCCTCCAGCAGAGTACGTGAAGTTGGTAAGATTTCTCACGCTGCCCAGAGCGTTGTGGACATCTCTCAGCGAACTCGTGCGCGATCTTTTGCGCCCTTTCAGTCCCTGCTGACCTATCAACATGTAGACGTGCTGCCCCCGGTGCAGTTCTATCACAGACCGCACTGTGGCGCCACTACTAGTCCCACCCCCCATCCCCGACCCTCCACTAGCACCTTTTGCTATTATGGTGTAGTAGCCGCCTTCTGGGACCGTCCAGCGCTGAACCCCGCTCTCCAGTACAGTCACATTCGTTGGAGAATGTTGGTACGCCTTGGTGCAGTTGGCAGGAGTGGGACCGTTCCGACCCTTTGCACCACACGTGCTGAACGAGTACACTGCAACATATATGAAACATAATTATAGTATTAAAGAAAACAACGTTCCACCATGTAAGTGGAGGCACGTTTGAATGCCTGTCATATGTGTGCACACCATCTCCGATAATAAATTTTAATTGCGTGTATCTTTGAAGTAGGATCACTACAGGCCTATAGCCAGATTTCAAAATCAGGTGGGCAGAATGTTTCTCAGGATAGGCTAGAGCAGTGGTTCCCAAACTATGGGTCGCGACTCACTGGTGGGTCGCGGGAGCAATTTTGGTGGGTCGCGAAAAGGGCGAGAAAAATTAAACGTTTTTTCAGAAAAAGGAAAGAGTGTTCAATTTAATTTAATTTGTAAATAAAAACAACAGTTTCACAAATCTCATGAATTTTTAAAAAATAAAATGTACTAGTTGGACAATGTTCTTTATTGAAATAACCTTTACCATTTTTATTTTAACTTTGTTTTCTCAGCAGGACATTTGAACACAATAAAACTATTGAAAGGCATATGAAAAACATGTGCTACATTTTATATAGCATATATTGGCTATCGTTATGTAGTAGTGGGTCGCGAAAAAATTTCTAGATGAAGGTGCATCCCAGGACAAAAAAAGTTTGGGAACCGCTGGGCTAGAGTTATGGTGTAGAACAGCGTTTCTCAACCTTTTTGAACCCGAGGACCTCTAAAATGTCTAAAAAATTTTACGGACCCCTAATTTTACATCCCATTTTTAAAAGAAGGCCTATATTCTTAATATTTAGGGTATTAATTATAGGTCATTATAACGAAATATGTGAAAAAATTGTACTTCTTTACTTTGCACTTGCTTTATGATATTTTTAAATTATGTCTGAGGACCATCTGCACCATCTTCGCGGACCATAGGTTGAGAAACGCTGGTGTAGAATAACAATGAATTTTGGCCTGATGTGGAACAAAAACCATGAACTGCAAAATCCTGAGCACAATTAATGTTAAATGGAAGATATCTGTCCTGTGACATTCATGTAGGTTTGCGGATTCTTATCCACTATTGCAAATGGCGGGATAATACTTGACTTATTGATTTTAGTATTAGTATTAGTTCTAAGAATTTTGTAATAATAAAGAGAACACTGTAATTGGTTAATGTGCACATCGCAAGACAAATAAGGAAATAAATAAGACCCTGATTAGGAAATGCACTCACCTGTCTTATTGAGGAAGTTCTCATCTGGCGCCTTCATGTCGTCACCATAGCAATAGGTGGAGTTGTACACATATCCATCAGTCTCCTCTGGCGGCACTCCCACTCCAAAGCACTCCGGACTCATCGAGATGTCATCCAAACCCAAATAGCTAGATCTCGACAATCCCTTTACAGCGTGGAACTGAAGGAAGTATCGGTGGGTGATGTTAGGGAAGGGGGTTATCATGCGTATCCATTTTACGTCGCTTTTGCTGAATAGCCAAATGAGTTGAGTATTCTTGTTGTCATGGGGCAAGATCTCCACCAACTTCAGCTCCAGAGCCGCTCCCGAAGACCCAAAGATGTAGTAAGAGAACCTGATGGTACAGCTATTATAGTACGGTGACTCGTACCGGCTGTGGTAGCATGGCGGTGGGTGGAACACAGGACTCTCCAGAATAGCCTCCGCGCCCATTGATCCTGGCTTTGACCAGATGGCAGAAGTATTTACATACGCATACACTCCATTGTCGCCCACATCGCCCAGTTTCCTTGTCCATCGCATCGTCCTGTCGCTCCTGTTCGTCCAGCCACACCAGTCGTCCTCGAAGTTGCACGAAGAGTAGGATGGTAACTTGTCGCAGTCCTGTTTCTCGTCCTCTCCTTCGGGACAGTCCCGGTGAAGATCACAGACACTGTCCCGACTGATGCAAAGATTGTTTTTGCATCGGAATTGGCGTCCCTTGCAAACGCCGTTTCTAGGGCCTGGCTGTTCTGTAGGCCGGAAGCAATCCCTGAGCTCGAGTCTATCCAGTGCGAAGATGGCAGGGAAGACTCCTTCGGGGACGACTTCGAGGATGAGGCTGAAGGCCTGCCTGACGACACCTATCGAATACTTTCTCCACTCCCAAATGCCTCTGTTGTTGCCTCTCTCCTCGCGAGCCACTGTGGGCATCTTCCCGTTGATGACTAACCGTACCTGCGCATTGCTCATGTTCTTCATGAACATCCATACCTCCAGACTGCAGGAAGAGTCTGTGCTCTCTATCAATGGACTGGTTACATGCAGCTGTTCGTGCAGTGGCGACTGTAGATGTAACAGCAGAAAGTGGCCTGTAATACCAAACACATACAAAAACGCATTAAATTAAGGCTAGTCCACGCTGTATACATGTTTCTGAACAATACTGAGCACTGTTTCTAAACAGTAGAGAAATATTGTTTCGGAATAATCTCCATACATTAATAAGTTAAATAACACTTACTTCAGGGTATCCCTTGTAGCTTATGCATTTCATTTATAAGTAAAATTGAGGGTATAAGGTGAATATATTTGTTAACTTATTATAATTAACCCTCAAAGGTAAAAACAATGAAATTAACCAATTCTGCATACATTGTTCAGCGTCCAGATTAAGTAAGCGATTCGGTGTTTTTCAAGTGATTATCATGTCCAGTGGAGCTATTGTAGAAATTTGTGCTGCCAATTTATGCAATATAGAAAGAAAGACAAATACAGTCAAACCTCCGTATAGCGATAATTGTGGGATCTAGCAGATTGTATTGTTATATGGGGTTATTGTTACATTGAGGGGCTGTTACTTACCACATACTAATAGGAAGAATACATGCAGAATACGTTATAATCTAAGGGATAATTCAAGAATCAGACGTGCATAAAAGTGAAAAATAATTAATACAAACCTTAAATGCCGATAATGTTGTTTCTAAACTTACTAATTCAGACTGAATTAACATCATTAAACACGGCAATCTTTGAGCCAAGGCATGGGCTATGCCATAAATTTCCTACTCATAAAGGGTGGGAAGAGGGAAGAAAAAGACATCAAATTCGCCACATAGCTAAAGCAAAACTAAATCCATATGCTCGGTATGGTGTTTTAACTACACACGATGTGCATGTTGAAGTAGCAACCGAACTCACTGTACATATTTTGGAACATGTAAGGGGCGATCTTGCCCTCAACCACCTTATTTTCCGTACCTACTCAATATTTTCTTCTGGAATTTCTAAGAAAGGATGTCTTCTGGAATTTCTAAAGAAAGTAGAGCGAACAGTATTCAGGTCCCTAGAAAACATATTATTATTAGACCTGGGATTATAAGGCAAATGCCTATTTTGTTCCTTATAACATAACCTGAAAATTTTCAAATATGTGGACGTTTCATGAGAAATCACTTACATTTATAGACTTTTACAGTGCCCAAAAATACCTATTTGGACATTTAGGACCTATTTTACTATTTTATTGTCTAAAATGCCTATTTTGTAGATTTAAAATAAAATTCAACTTCTGTAATTTTTACAATCTTACAATGGAAAGCAGAACAGCAGAATAGGGTTTTTCACAGAAACTTGATTATTCAAAACAATTGTCGCAAAAGGAATGCTGACTGATGGGAGAGGGGAGGATTAAGGAGGAAGGACCACTATGTCAAGTCACCAGTGTTTAGCCTAAGTGAATATACACAGACCGGCAAAAAAACCGATCACTTAAAGAAATTTTAAAAAATTAAGTTTAAATAAAAATTATTTAGTAGGCCTAGTGCTTGAAATAAAATTACTGCAATTGTATACGTTTTTAAGATTAAAATTTAATGACACATTTCACACTTAATTCCCCATTTTTCCTCTTGCACCATGGTGAATGGTGAGCCTAAGGTTGCAGGGGCAAACGGAGGCTGCATCCATCATCAATTAGAGCAACAGCTTTTGCAAAGTCTTCAGGACTGAGAGGCATGATTTCTACTAAACTTACTGACAGAATCTCTTCGATGCGAAGGGAGACAGTTTCCGTTCAGTTTGGAAGGAAATGACGCAATACAACAATGAAACACCTAGCAATATGTACGACAAGCTAGTGCTTATAATCATATTGGAATCACCTTATTGCCATGTTTTTTTTTAGTTTGGTGATAAAGTGAAGATATGAAGAAAGCAGATACGTGTATCTATAGCTAATGATCCATTAAAAATAATAATTCATCCTCACCAACAACAATGTATAAACATCCAATCAAAATTATGTTTAATCTTAAAAGTACAACAAATATTACAGTGATCGGGGTTTTTTTTCTTTTGCCGGTCAGTGTAGTTCGTGATGTCTAATTTTGCAGTTAATTCGGTTAAGAATAGGTATACCAAGTTTCTTAAGTAGAAAAGTAAAAAAAAAGGAACATGTTACAGTTTGTGTGTATATTGTAATATTTTAAAGTTTATTTTCCATCTATTTACACATTTTTAAAGCCTATTTTAACTGCCAATTTTCTCTTTTAAAAGCCTATTTACTTGTTTTAAAACCCTATTTTAGGTGCTTAAAACTAATTTTTTTAGAGCCTTAAATCCCAGGTCTTATTATTATATTGGTGGCTGGGAAGGACACTACTCCAATAACCAGCTCCCATCCACAGGGTCATAGGCGTACCGAGGGGGGGGGGTTTGGGGGGTTTGAACCCCCCCCCCCCCCATTGATTAAAAAAAGGAAAATTGTATAATTTTTTAAGCCTGCCCATAAATTACTTAATACAAGTATAAAGCGTGGGAAGCTTAAAACTCGTTATTTTGCGTCTTAATTTTTAAAATTTTCAGGGGGAAGACCCCCGGAAGCTTAAAACTCGTTATTTTGCATCTTAATTTTTAAAATTTTCCGGGGAAGGACCCCGGACCCCCCTCTCCCTGGGGGGTATACCATACCCCCCCAGACGTTATAACCCCCCCCCCCCATATGGTCGGCCTGGTTACGCCTATGCAGCTGGTTTGCAATAGGAATTTAAAATCAAAATATTGTTATAAAAGGGTGTTTCTATAATAGCTTCATCGTTGTATTGAGTGATATGTAACATTATTAAGATAGGGAATTTGCCCGGACTAAACAAAAAAATTGTTAAATGCGGGTTTATCGTTATATCGATTTTCGTTATACAGAAGTTTGACTGTATAATACTGCAGAAAGACACAAAAGAAAGAGAGAGAGAGAGAGAGAGAGAGAGAGAGAGAGATAGAGACAGAGAGAGAGAGAGAGAGAGATTAGAAATGTAAAGGCAGAACACTCCATAGGCGTACCGAGGGGGGGGGGTTTGGGGGTTTGAACCCCCCCCCCCATTGATTAAAAAAAGGAAAATTGTATAATTTTTTAAAGTCTGCCCATAAATTACTTAATACAAGTATAAAGCGTGGGAAGCTTAAAACTCGTTATTTTGCGTCTTGATTTTTAAAATTTTCCGGGGGACCCCCGGAAGCTTAAAAGTCGTTATTTTGCATCTTAATTTTTAAAATTTTCCGGGGAAGGACCCCGGACTCCCCTCTCCCTGGGGGGTATACCATACCCCCCCAGACGTTATAACCCCCCCCCATATGGTCGGCCTGGTTACGCCTATGCAGCTGGTTTGCAATAGGAATTTAAAATCAAAATATTGTTATAAAAGGGTGTTTCTATAATAGCTTCATCGTTGTATTGAGTGAAATGTAACATTATTAAGATAGGGAATTTGCCCGGACTAAACAAAAAAATTGTTAAATGCGGGTTTATCGTTATATCGATTTTCGTTATACAGAAGTTTGACTGTATAATACTGCAGAAAGACACAAAAGAAAGAGAAAGAGAGAGAGAGAGAGAGAGATATTAGAAATGTAAAAGCAGAACACTCTATGTATTTGTATCACAATTTGGTAACGTACGGTACATATTTTGAGCACCTCAAATTAGGCCAAAGTAGAGAAAGCTTACAAGCCATTATAACTGGAACAGTCAGCAGAATTAAACTGGTTCAAGCGTTTGCATGCATAATTAATTCAGAAAAGTCCCCAGCACACCCAATAAATTCTCTCTGAAAAGTGACCAGATGTTTATCACATCTCTTTGATTACTGCCATGAAACATTTCAACCCTCAATGTTTTATTTCTTCTTGACTACCTAGTCCCGTGCGAATAATTCTTAGAGACTTTAAGCTTCATACTTTCTAACAAATCTGTTTTACATCTCTAATCTCCATCGTTACATTTTATTTCCTCTACCCTACCCTACTTGATCTGTTCAAGTACTTAAGAAGTCCGCTGACAAATGATGCCTACATATTTTTCATCCCAGACTTTGTATTCATTGTATAATACAACTCAAGAAATACAAAAATACAAAATGCGACACAAATTATGATAGTATTTACAAGTTAACAAAAGTGATTTGCTCCCGAAAGAGCAAAATGCATGGGCTCGGATGCAGTTTAGTTCCAAAATTTTTCAAATTTTATGAAAAGTACATAATGCAAAACATAAAAGAGAGCTATAAACACACACAAAAAAAAAAAAAAATAAAAAATAAAGAAAGGCATAAGAAAAAATAGGCCTATATACACATGTTTAATTTTGAAAATACTTCAAGAAGTCGTGAAAAAATATTTTAGAAGAACTATTTTATAATACAGGTTATCTTATTCTATTCTTTAATGTATGTACAGTAGACTCACTTTATTCACATTTGGGTATTTTAAATTGTCGGCTGCGGTGGTCTAGAGGTGCCCGCCTCTAGATCCTTAGGTCGCGGGATCAAACCCGGCAGCAGTCGATGGGTTTTTCAGGACGTAAAAATCCTGGACACGGAGTTCTCCGGGAGGGACTTTAAGCTGGGGGGCCCGTGACGTAGATTTACGGCACGTAAAAGAACTCCAAGCAAATTAGAGCCTCTGGACAAAATTTCTCGGCCCTTTCACGTCCAAGTGATACCTTAGTTTCCGGAGGGGGGTTAAGGAGCGATGGGCTTACCGCCTGTCCCTCTGCCCTCTCTAGGAAAATAAGCGTAACAAAATTCACATCTGTAAACAGAAACCTCCACTTGGAGGCCCTTCGCCCCAACATGGGGGCATAGGATTCGAGAGAGAGCGATATAAAATATGCTATTGCTAGTATGGGGTCTGGACTTTTGCATCCCGAAACCACTAAACTAGGACTTTTGCGTCCATAGATCCTCAGATCCAATGACCCGTTTGCGTCCCAGGTCTCTCTAGAGCAATTACCAAAATGCGTCCCATGGAATACAGGCAATATTAGTGATATTAGTGTTGGTGACAGGTTATGTTAGGTTATGAAAAGTGTTATTAATTTAGGAAGGCATTCTGAATCATAGGCGTAACCAGGCCGACCATATGGGGGGGGTTATAAGAGAATACCCCCCAGGGAGAGGGGGGTCCGGGGGCCCTCCCCCGGAAAATTTAAAAAATTAAGATGCAAAATAACGAGTTTTTAGCTTCCGGGGGCCCTCCCCCGAAAAATTTTAAAAATTAAGACGCAAAATAACAAGTTTTAAGCTTCCGGGGGTTCAAAATTTAAAAAATTAAGACTCAAAATAACGAGTTTTAAGCTTCCGGGGGTTTTCCCCGGAAAATTTTAAAAATTAAGACGCAAAATAACGAGTTTTAAGCTTCCCACGCTTTATACTTGTATTAAGTAATTTATGGGCAGACTTAAAAAAAATTATACAATTTTCCTTTTTTTAATCAATGGGGGGGGGGTTCAAACCCCCAAACCCCCCCCCTCGGTACGCCTATGTTCTGAATCATCCCGAAATTCCAGTTTAGTGGCAGTTAGGTTAGGAACGGTAATATTAGTGCTAGTGACAGGTTCTGTTAGGTTGTGAACAGTGATGTTAATTTAGTAGGGCATTTTGAACTCCCGTTTCTTAAATGTTCACATTATATCTCCCGCGAGCTTTGTCTTGTTTTGAACCTGTTTACCCAGAATTCTAGGTGCTCTGGTGATGTGATGTCACACCTCTAATGTCCAATCACGAGTTTCTTCATCATAGGGAGAGAGAAATATGGCGGAATTCAATTTCACTAGATCGTGTTATAAAAGAAAGACGGGACGCACGAGGGTTGTTTACGTCAAATTGCACCGGACGCACGAGGGTTGATTTGATGAAGCGACCACTCGCTTTGGGACGCAAAAGGGTACAACCCGCTAGTATTACTCCAAAACTAAAAGCCATGCTTCATCGCAGCTGATGTAGGCCTATCACATTTAATTTCAATTCAATAGATCACGAATTCCTATGGCCAAGATGGCATTCGAATGCGTACCAAGCTAGTACTGGCCCAGGCTGGTAACAAAAAGTTGTGTTAGTCATCGGTTTTCCAATCGGCCCTTTTACTATCCTGTGGTGAGGGTGTGGTGAAAGTTTTGTCATATAATTATCTGCTTGTTACTATGTTTCTTATTATTTGGAGAAAGTGCATTGCTAAGCACATTTAAAAAGATAGAAAAATAATTATTTATTGCTACAACACAAACTGATACGGTGGTTACAATAAACCTGCATTAGAAATTAACTATGAACACTTGGTGGAGGTTCTCAAATAAAAACAATTGTCTGTTGTCTGAAAGTAACGATTTGTACATGGAAAAGCTCCTCTCTACTTCAGCTGAAACATGACCTACAAATGCCGAAAATGACCTAATAATTGCCAATAAAATTACCTACCTCTTGAAAATGATCAAAAATGCAAGATAAAGCAAAAAAAAACAAAACAAATTTCCCTTATTTAATCAACTATTTCATGATACTGAACTAAAACTCCGTGGCACTACATCTCTGAAGGGACTTGGCCTACCACCCGACTGCTGCGTCATCTACCATAGGCAGATGGCAGGATTGGGGGCAAGTGGTCAGCATGCCGACACCCACGGCCGTTAATGGTGGTTTTCTATCAAGTAGCTCCTCAGTTTGAATCACGAGGCTGAGTGCACCCCTGCCAGACCTCCGTACCTCAAAAAGAACCGAGGTACCGGGGATCGAACCCGGGCCGACGGATCTGTAGTCAGTGACGCTAACCACAAGACCACGCCGGCGTCTATTTCATGATGCACATTTATATATTCTAGCTATCTTTTAATCTTCACATAAAAAAGATGCAAAAATCATCAAATGCCTTGCCCTAGATATTACCTTTGGAATAAGTGACGGAAGAGAAAGATAAATAGATAAATAAATAAATAAATAAATGTAACTAAATGCAACTTACGAATGAGGTAAAAAAATGTTGGAGGAAAGCAGCAAATGAGAAAGGAGGAAAATAAGAAAGATGTGGGAGAAGAAAGGCTGGATGTGTTGGAGGAATGCAAGCCTGGTCCACGGGACTGTTACCATGACAACGGGAGGAAATTGATCTGGAACATGGCGTCGGGCGCGACCACGACGGAGTGGGGAGGTGGAGACATCTGGCGAAACAAACAATGCAACAATGTGATGCTACTACTTATCCTTGAAAAGCGGCCAAACAGCGTGCGTGAGATCCAAAAATATCAAATTGTGGCGCGCATAATGTTCTAAGTTTAGCTCTTTGTTGCGTAGCTCAGAGCATTCACTACCTGCTACGTAACACTTGTAGAAAAACAGTGCACGCGTCACTCTTCCCTTCTCCGGCAACTTTGTGCAGCCCTCAAACAAAAAGCTATAGTCCTACTCATTTAAGGGATTACTACCGTATTTTGAAAATGCTAAATCCCACCTTTAATTGGCGAGGTAAATGTTTTCTTCCCTAAAACTCCGTGACGCTACATCCCTGGAGGGACTTAGCCTACCACCCGACCGCTGCGTCATCTAGGAAGATGGCAGGATTGGGGGGCGTGTGGTCAGCATGCCGACACCCACGGCCGTTAGTGGTGGTTTTCATGACCGGAGCCGCTACTTCTCTATCAAGCAGCTAAATTCGAAATACGAGGCTGAGTGCACCCCTACCAGACCTCCCTACCACAGAAAAATCCGAGGAGGTACCGGCGATCGAACCCCCGTTAGTGGTGGTTTTCATGACCGGAGCCGCTACTTCTCTATCAAGTAGCTAAATTCGAAATACGAGGCTGAGTGCACCCCTACCAGACCTCCTTACTACAGAAAAATCCGAGGAGGTACCGGCGATCGAACCCGGGCCGACGGATCTGTAGTCAGTGACGCTAACCACAAGACCACGCTGGCGGTCGTTTTCTTCCCTGCCTGAATTTAATTTTTTGTTAAAAATATCTACTAATATTTTTAATTACATTTTTTATATAATCTTGGGTATTGGTTAAGGGATTTTATTGATTAACTTCAAACAAAATTGCATTTGAATCTAACAAGGGGGGCGCATCCCCCTGGGGGGGGGGGGTGGTGGCGCGAGACTCTTCTTAGGGGGGCATGCAACAATTTGAAATTCATACTTTGATTTAGTGTTGGTGCCTTGTCGGTCGACAAGAATTTTTAATCGGTTAACTTTAACCAAACAAATACACAGACACATACCGTAATTAACAAGAACAACAGAACAGTGTGAATTTACATTTTATAATCTTATAAACTGTAACTATATTTTCCCTGTCATATTAAATAGTCATATCTTGTCCACAACACGCTTATAACAATTTGGAAATCCTAATACGAGATACGAGTTAATTGCTTTGTGCTCTGTCAAACATAAAACCTAATACTCAAAGCTGGTGAAAGCTAAACAGTGCCAATCATCTCACTAATATTCAGTTTTTAACTCTACATTGGACATTTGTGTTTCTACATTTAACTTTTTTTATGAACTCTACTGAGACTCAAATAAGATTCACAATCATTAGATATGCATTTTCGTGTTTTATATGTGACAGTAAAAGCATCACAGAATAAATAAGAATAATAAAAGAGGTGAGCAATATTAATTTTATTTTTATAAATATTATAGGGATCTTTTAAAGTGCAAAAGTACTGACAATCACGTTTTTAGGCCTTCTTCTCCCCATCACTGTCAAAGGGGGCGTGAGGATTTCATGATATTCGAAGGGGGGCGTCAGCTGGAAAAGGTTGGGAACCACTGTAATATATGAAATTGAAAGTGTATGGGCATATTTGTATTTATGTATGTTTGTTCCCTATACAAATCTACATGCTTTGACTAATTTGCACGAAATGTTGCACACATATCCATTTGAACCGGGAAAGAAACGTAGGCAACATTAAAATTCAATGAAATAAAATAAAAATGTTATACCAGTTGCTCAACTATGATATATGTTGTGATCCGCCGCCTAGGTCTTTCGGTGCCTTTACACCATCTTCACATGCGGTGAGGAGGCCACAGAAGGCCACAGAAGACAGTTCAGTGACAATGCTTTTATGACATTTTATAAATTTTATCTTATTTTGTAAATGTGACAAAATGCAGCTTTTATTTTAATTCTTAGAACTCCAGGCCAGCAAAAGATACCCTGAAGATGTGATATTAGTCTGTAGTCCGAGCTTTCTAGGTTAAAAGTAGGGATGGGTCGATACCAGATTTTCTCAATACTCGATACTCGATACCGTTACACGATTTTTCTCTCGATACTCGATACTTTGATATTCGATACCGTCAACATTTCCAGTTTCAATAAATAGGTACATTAAAGATTAAAAGTTGAGAGAACTGTGTAATACCGACTAAATTAAGTGCATATTTAATGAGACCAAATTATTTTTTAAACTCTACATTAAATCTAAAATTAGTTTTTGAAACAGTCCACTTACAAGTTTTTGTTAAAAAATACTAGTATTCTCACTTAATTTCAGAATTGCAGAATTGCCATAGTATCGAAAAAGTACCGAGCGAGTTTTCTGAAGTATCGCTCGATGCCGATACCATGCAAGTATCGAGAATATCGAGATATCGAAAGTATCGAGGACCCATCCCTAGTTAAAAGCTAATATCAATTTTTACCTAGATATTAATATTGGGGGTTATCATAAGTTGATGATGAAAGTAGCTACGAAACCAAGTGTCATCGCGTACGTAAACTTAGATGGATATACGCATTCATGAACCATAGATTATTGTCGCTGTTCGACATTACATGAGAATATTATGGCATATGCATATGACATAACCTGTCTGTCAGTAAGGTTGACCATTAAGGGTAATCAGTCATAGGAGAGAGGTTCCATCCTGTACTGTGAAGCGAACTGTCTTAGCTCAGTTGGTAGAGCAGCGGCACGGATAACCGAAATCCCTGGGTTCGATACCCAGTGTCAGAGGAATTTTTCTCCTATAATATTCTCATTAACCTTAACCTCAAAACTCACTAAAATTTCGTGAAAAGCTGGAATCTGCCGATACTGCGCAGTGTCGTAACTCAGTGTCGGCAGTACATCTCGCGCTTGCGCATACAAATAAAAACAGTTGCGAAACTTGGTTACGAAACCTTATTCGTCATGTTAACTAAAATTAAGTATTAGAAATTATTCTCATAGTCCAAAATGTAATGTTTTTTTTTTTTAATAGTTAAATTTGTTTCTCTTCTGAAATCAGACTATGATTAATTTAGCCTATTTATGTTTCATTTTTTTACAGGTTATGTCGCCTTGGGCTTAAATAAATGTTTATGTCATGTAACTGTAGATTGGGACTAAAGTGTTATTAAGTGCCAGAATGGTACTTTATGAGATTGTGTGGGGTACGCACCACGGAAAAATACCTGTCCGTGTGCCTGTACGCGCGATAACTCATATACGCTTTACCGGATTTTTATGAAACTTGGTATACGCATTTATAACGTCCATGGGAAGAAGTTTATTGACACTGGACCATATCGGTTGGCCGTACCGGTCCATTTAGTGACTATTTTATGGTAATATATTAGAAAGAGTTTATAAAATGCAAATCAGATCTCATGGCAACATCAGTGTTTTTACAGTGTTTATATACGGCTTTGGAAGTTGCAATACAGTTAGCTATGACAAAATAGTACTACCCACATATTCCTTCATACATGCTTGTCAAACTAGAGGTTTGTCTTTCCGTAAGCCCCACTTAATGAATTGGTCTGGAGCTTAACTTGGAAAGCGACTACAAAAATAACTTATTTTCTGCGTATCATAATTGCAATTATCACTGATTAAACAAAAGCATTCTGACACTTTGTAACATCAGTTTGCCTGATTTTTTTTAGATGTTCACAATATGGATTCAAAGCAAGCACGTTTGCTATTTGGTGGCAGATAAGTTGGCTATATAATCTGACAAATGTCGAGACGGGCCTGGGATGGATAGATTGGCAAGCACAATGGAGTGGATATCTCCAAGTTATTTGGAGTTGCTACAAGCTTACACAAAGCTCCAGTATGATGAAAATAGAATGTGCGTCTGTTGTCTGGAATTCCAGACGGACTTCATCTCTTCCAAATGTATACAAGGAAGAGACTGTGCGATTCAATACCAGACACACTTCATAAGTATTGCTCATCTAGATGTCTTCATTTGTTGTACGCTACAGATTCAAAGGGTTCTGTGAGATTATTTCTAAGTATTTCAGCAGATGAGTTTAAAGGATCTAAACCCAGACGGGAAATTTCCAGTCGCCAGATCGCCTTTGGTGACCAGGTTTCTGAAGAAGTCGACAAAGATACGATTTTGAAAAACTTATTTTTTATTAAGTACCAGGGGAGAATGTCTGTCTGTCCGTGTGTCTGTACGCGCGATAACTCAAATACGCTTTGTCGGATTTTCATGAAACTTGGTATAGTCTACGCATTTATAACGTCCATGGCAAGAAGCCTATTTATTTTGAATAAAGTCGGTTGACCGGTACCAGAGTAACGATTAATTAAAGGTCACGTGCTTTTTAAATGGGAAATCGTGACTATACTACAAAGCCGCTTTGCTAATCATTGAGGGCCTTGACTCCAATGCAGTCAGATGTTTGTTTATTTCGTTGATCAAGTTGAAAAGAGTACTACATGAATACTGTTACATACAGACGGAATATTATTGTGAAATAATTAGGCCTACGTATATTAAGCGGAGTTCTCTGCCAGAGTAATAGACTACCGGTATGTGAAATGTTGACATATTTTAAGAATTTAATATATCAGTGAATACGAGTATGAATAAAGGTTAAATATCAATTTTTAGACCCTTGTTCTTCCGCAAGCCCTGCTTAATGCATCGATCTGGAGCTAACTCGGAGATATCATAATTACAATTATCGCTGATTAAACAAAAGCATTCTGGCACTTTGTTATATCAGCTTACCTGATTTTAGTTTTGGCCCGAACAGGTTGACTGAATATTCATGTTTTCTCGGAAGTGTTCGGAAATATCCGGAAGTTAACGATATAATTTGAACTTCCCACGCGGTTTTGTTTCCCTGAGTTTTAGCCAGTCTTGCTAAAATAAGAACAAGCGATATAGTTTGTGTTTTGCTCGTGTCAGTTACAGCCTTCAAAGCTTATATATTTATTTTAATAATTTTATTTAAATTAGTTGTCATGCGAAAAAGTCAAACTACTATTCAGCTTCTTTCAATAGGGGGATAGTTGAGTTAATATGTTGTAATATGTTTTTTATTTAATTTTGCGTATTTAAGTACAAATTTTGTCCGCCGCTGTGTCGTAGGGGATGCGTTCGCTCCTCTCACGCAGCGGGGCCCGGGTTCGATTCCTGGTCGGGTAATTTTAGCCTATTTTTTGGGGTGTTAACAGTCCAACAAGCAGCTGTTTTAGAAAGCGTATACTAATAGCATATTGCGATACAAGTGCCGTAAGGGATGCATACGGAACGAGGAAAGAGTTTGAAAAAACGAGGCGCTCGCGCTGAGTTTTTTCAATTTTCCGAGATCCGTTATGCGCTTACGGCACGAGTATTGCATGCTATTTTTTGCACGATGATTATTTATATAAATTTAATTATATTAATTGTGATATTACCTGAAAATATTATGTATATAGGCTACATTCTTGAAGATAGATGTTTATTTCAGAAAGTGATTCGCATGTGTTTGTTGTTATGGGAACCGAATATTTGTCCTGAGGGCCTTTGTCCATAAAGGCTTGTATTATGATGTGCCGTAAGTAAATTCTTACCGCACGGAAACTCTTACCACACATAGCAACAAGATTGCGTGTGGGAATGTCAACTTACGATCCACGGCAACAACATTCGTAAGTACCACTAATTAGTTAAGTCGTGCAAAAAAAAAGTTTTTCGCACTTAGATGCATGTAGTCATAAATCCGTCTTCTATCAAATAATTATGAACCGTCAATTATCTTTTGACAGTTGATGGTTTCGTTGTGTAATAATTTTGGAACTCATAAAATAACTTCCAAACTATCTATGTCCTGTAATAAACTGCGTCAAATTGATATTTTGAAGGGGGGATGTTTAGCCTGTAGCCTATCAAACAATGCACAGAAGAGGAAGTAAAATTACCACCCGAGACAAACAGTTTTCATGCACATCTATCAAGAGCGCATTTGTGTGACACATGTAAACATCTCCTGCGCCACACATGTGCTCTGTGTTTGCTCAGCACGTGCGTGGCCCACTACACGTTCTGTCACCTTCATTATTAATATTTATGTTCGAAATAATCTGTTTTCAACCCATGGTGCGCAAGCTTCTTTTTTTTAAATCCAACTGTGTTTATAGTCCTTTTAGCTGCAAGGCAGGAGTTCGGGATGTGTATCTATACAGTAGGGTAGGCCATGGAACTATATCGATTGTCAATTGTTTCTATTACTGGTGTATTACTTCCTCTGCCCGTACCATAGGTACTAGGCCTATAGGTAGAGGAAGTATTGTTTTCGACCCTAAAATTCGAAGTTGAGTTTTTAGCATATATACACGTTTCAAGGCCCCCTGAATCCAAAAATACTATTTTTGGAAACATGTCTGTGTGTCTGTGTGTCTGTGTGTCTGTGTGGAAAATATCTGTGAACAAGCTAGCTCCAAAACGGAAAATCGTATGAAAACAAAATTTCGTATTTGGGTCAGGTACCTTCTGAAGATGTGAGGATAAGATTGGCGACTATTTTCTCTTATTTTTAAGGGGACTTTACATGAAGAAATTTTCGTTTTTCGCGATTTTCTCGAAAACGGCTCTAACGATTTTCTTTAAATTTTGCACATAGGTTGCTTATACTAAGAGCTAAAACTTTTATTTGAAACATTTTTTCGAGAAAATTCTCTGAGGGTAGTTACAAGCCACCCACTGTTCACCCACTGTTTGTAGAAAGTTTGTCTTACGTGATGAACAACTGAATTCGCGCTCTTTCACGGCCTCTTATTTTATATAAGAATGTGAAGTGAGAAAGATGTATTGTTGGCCATGCATAGAGTAAAGATGTATCTGAGGGAAATATTCGATAAATTTCGGAAATTATATTTTACGGCAGAAAGTTCAATAAACGTCTGCAGTCACCTGTTCTTTTTTTTTAAAGTTTGTTATATAGACTGCGCTTTTAGTCGCATCATTGAAAGAAGAGGTATTTATAGGATAATTAGCGTAAAATTGTGTCTTGCGATTCTGTACAAGGATATGTGAATACTGCTAATTTTTATTTGGGCAGAGGAAGTTATGTGACTTTCACATCAGATTTTTTTTACTTCCTCTGCCCGTACCATAGGTACTATAGGTAGAGGAAGTATTGTTTTCGACCCTAAAATTCGAAGTTGAGTTTTTAGCATATATACACGTTTCAAGGCCCCCTGAATCCAAAAATACTATTTTTGGAAACATGTCTGTGTGTGTGTCTGTGTGTCTGTCTGTCTGTGTGGAAGTTTGTGAACAGGCTAGCTCCGAAACGGAGAATCGTATGAAAACAAAATTTCGTATTTGGGTCAGGTACCTTCTGAAGATGTGATTCGAAGATTGGCGACAAATTTCTCTTATTTTTAAGGGGACTTTACATGAAGAAATTTTCGTTTTTCGCGATTTTCTCGAAAACGGCTCTAACGATTTTCTTTAAAATTTGCACATGTGTTCCTTATACTGAGAGCTAAAACTTTTATTTGAAACTTTTTTTCGAAAAAATTCTCTGAGGGTAGTTACAGGCCACCCACTGTTCACCCACTGTTTGTAGAAAGTTTATCTTGCTCTTCCACGGCCTCTTATTCTATATAAGAATGTGAAGTGAGAAAGATGTATTGTTGGCCCGGTATAGAGTAAAGAAGTATCTGAGGGAAATATTCGATAATTTCGGAAATTATTCTTTACGGCGGAAAGTTCAATAAACGTCTGCAGTCACTTGTTCTTTTTTTTAAGTTTGTTATATAGGCTAGCCTGCGCTTTTAGTCGCATCATTGAAAGAAGAGGTATTTATAGGATAATATTAGGGTAAAATTGTGTCTTGATATGTGAATACTGCTAACTTCTTTTTTGGGCAGAGGAAGTTATGTGACTTTCACATCAGATTTTTTGAGTAAATTTCAACTTATATTAATTTAAATGGATATGATACAGGATGAAATGGTGTGGATGATTATGCCATACCATGGGTATGTAAATATCCAATTCAGCCTTTACGACTGGGTAAACCTGTGTTAAATTGGCCGGCTACGGGATTTGAACCTGGGACCTCCCGAGCTTCTTCTTGTTACTTGATATTTGAACGAAGAGTATCGTTTAAAAGTTAAACTTTCTCTTGATAATAAATTGATTTAAATACCTCCGACGAAGATAAACTGATAGAAATATAGAAACGATATCCTCTCATTTAAGAAAGGACTGTAAAATATTGGTTGGAGTTTAGAACTACTTAACTTTGCAATATGTGGTTTTTCTTCTCCACTTTATTCAAAATCCGAATAAATTAATACAATGCAATATTCATTGGCCTATAAGTATAACTGCAATCGGCTTCGTCAGTAAGTTGTTTATACACTAGGAGGTGCCCGTGGCTTCGCCACGATAATTCTTTTAAAAATTAAAAATGAAGAGTATAATAATTATTAAAGCATTACATTCATTAACACTTGCACGGGAATCATTCATAAACTAAGCCATTAATAATTAATGAAACAGCTAAAATTCCTGCTTTAGAGTACATTCCACGACATGAAAGCGCCCCCTGGGAAAACTATATCAGAATCGATTATGCAGTTCCAAAGAACCTGTGAACACATAATACGTATTGTTTCCCCAGCTGTTTATTGGCATGAATATGATGTGATTTTTATTTTATCAATTCAGTGTAATTTTCAGAAATTATATAATGTTTCTAGGGAAGGAATGGTTTGTTTGGATTATTATTATCAGCGATATTTCAAGAGATAAAACCATCAATATTTTACAGCTGTTGCCCCCGGCTTCGCCCGACAATATTCATTGACTCCAGGATTTTTAAGAAAATTACACTGGTAAATTATTAAAAATGTTTGTGGTTCAGAGCTATGAAAATTGCAAGTAAAAATAAAATTAGAATATTTGTTCATTGTGTTCATTTCACTTAGGTCTTATATAATAAAGAAACGGTTTTCCTTCCTAATTTTGTAGTCGTCATGAAAGTTTAGACTGCGAGAGACGAACATCGCCGAGTATACCCGAGGTCTCACGAAGCGGGCGAGCAAACACGCTATTTAGGGCTGTTGAATTGTATAAGAGTAGATAGGCTACTCAAATTTTCACTCTGATTTTTAACAGGAATTGAGGATGGCGTAACAATTGCACCGAAATGCATATTCAGTATTTAAACAACACTACAACACACTGGACATCCAATTCTGCAAGAAATTTACAAAATAATCAAGAGAGGAACACTCTACAATCCTGAAGATTTTGACATCACCGTCATATATATGGTACAAAGACTCCCGACAATAGGGAAATCCATTTTATACACATTTTAGTATTTTCACAACTTAGACCTGTGTAATTTGTGATTAATTTTTAATCTGTACATAAATTTTTAATGGTCTTTTTTAGTGTTCTATACATAAATATCAATGTCATAGTGTGTTATATGTTTATTTTAATATAAGAGGGTATAAGGAGGTAAATACTGTTCAAAAAAAAAACTCAAACGTAGGCTACACTCATGAAATTATACTCTCGCCAAATTTATTAAAGAATTCGCCTATCGAATAAAATTGATTACATAGTAATCAGAGGTATAACCCAGTAGCGTAACTATCGGGCCCGCGGATTCAAGGCCCCCCCCCCAAATATATTTTTTTAGCACACGCTCTCTAAAACAGCTCCTTGTCGTACTGGTAACATGCCGAAAAATTGCACTTTAGCGACCTAGACCGCAAAAATTGCATAAAACTCCATTTAAAAGTCGTCATGGCAATCTATAAACAAAACCCACATGGCATTGACCAGTCACACCAATTTTTAACGTGGATTTAAGCATATTTTTGATCATAAAACAACAAATTTAAGCCAATATATTTCTTTATCATAATAACAAACTTTACCGGGGTTTTTCGAAAAACACTGTAGCCTACTTCATCAAAATAAGCCCATACCTATAGCCTATATTGACTGGAAAAAATAAAAGTAAAGACGTCTATCAAAAGAAGCAGTAATTAATCAGATTAGTTAATAAGTATAAATCACTCAGACGTTAGACGGGTTATACACAGTGAATGGTTGCCAGCAAGGGCAGATCGGAACACTGAACCGTGCTGTTGGCGAAGACCCATTGTGCCCGATTTAAACCTTGCGACCTATTCATGGAATCGCGTTCATTGAAATGCTGCGCCGTTTTTTATTTACACACAAACCAGGCCTCTCGTTTCTTCGCACTCATCACTGAATTTCACGCAGTTCGATCAGGGCTTGTTTGAAATTCAATAGAATTACGAGAAAATATTTTAAATATGTTAGATTTCAGTAAATATATCCTAGGAATACACAATGAAAGGACGGAAAAGACATGAAATGAAAGCATTTAATCAGAAAAACGTTTCTAGCAGTGCCAGTTAACGACTTACAGTTTTGAGGGAAACGCCTTTAAAATCGGTCATATGGTGGGGGGGTCCACTTGCTAAAACTGCATGTAACGGACTTACATCAACTCTAGAAAATGAAACCACGGCCTCATTAGGCTCATTCCATTATTTTATTATTATTATTATTATTATTATTATTATTATTATTATTATTATTACTATTTAGTCCAACTGATCATACATTTGGTCAAATGAACTAAAGTCGAGACCGCCACTTATAAAATTTGGTGTTCCTCAAGGGCCAATTTTAGGCCCATTCTTGTTTTCAATCATGTTAAACGATCTTCTAAATAATATAACAGCAAAAACAATACTTTATGCAGATGACTCTAATTTTTTTTTACGTCAAATTGCAATCTAGACGATTTAAGGTTACACTCCGGACCCCTCCCCCCGCGAAATCAAAACCTAAAATTATATTTAAATTATTTAAGCTCGATTTTCTCTAGTATTTAATTTGTTTAATAATAAAATACTGAACTTGTTAATGTAGGCGTATTATTTCCACTGTTCCATGTGTTATTTAACTTTTATTATAAATAGTAATAAGTGTTATAACTTAGGTAAAGGTTTCTTGTTTAAGTTGGCATGTTAAGTATAGTAAACAAATTTGGTAACTAGTTTTCCAGTGCTAAAATAGCGTAAAATGTGATTTTTATTAGTTCGATATTTAAAAACTTTTCCGGACCCGTACCTCCCTTTCTTGAGAGGTATTGCATGCACCAAAACCCCCCCAGCACTTTTTCTCTCCCAGAAACTATTTTCCGATTACGCCACTAAAAAGGTCAAAGGCCTCAGTTCTAAGGTTTCTCAGTTACGCAGAAGTCATCTTGTAACTGCATGCACCCAAGTTTCCAGAACACAAAGTCCAATGCAAAATATCCGACGTTCTAATTACATTGTGGAAAGATGACCAAAAACAAAATGAATCTCTTCCGGCTAGCTTGGTTTCACTAGACATCCGAGAACGCTATGGGAGACTTGGTGTACATACGCGGCGAGGAAGTTCTATTTAAATGAGTGGAGTGTCGGGCTAATCAAATATTCCTCACACAGTCTGTAATCACGTAATATTCGCAGTGGGCGCTGTCTTTACACTGGCCATGGTGCCCTGTGAATATTGTTACGGTTCAGCAACTAGATTGGCGGTTCCCAACCTGTGTTCCGCGGAGTCCAAGTGGATAATTTATATTTATTAAGTGCCAGAATGGTACTTTCTAAGATTATGTGGTGGACGGGAAAATGTTTGTCCGTTTGTCTGTCTGTCTGTCTGTCCGTGTGTGTGTACGCACATATATAACAATATATGCTTTATCGGATTTTCAAGAAACTTGGTATACACATGTTTAACGTCCGTGGGAAAAAGCCTATTTATTTTGGACCAAATCAGTTGACTGGTACCGGAGTAAAGTCCAATTTGGTGCCTATTTTATGGTAATATATTAGGAAGAAAGATTTTTTCAAATGCAAATCAGTTATCATGACAACATATTGATTTACAAAGTTCATATACGGCTTCGGAAGTTGCAATACAGGTAGCTTTGACACTACCCATATATTCTTTTATATATCCTTATCAAACTAGACTTTTGTTCTTCCGTAAGCCCTGCTTAATGAATCGATCTGGAGCTTAACTCGGAAATCGATTACAAAAATAACTTATTTTCTGCATATCATAATTGTAATTAACACTGATTATACAAAAGCATTCTGGCACTTTGTTACATCAGTTAACTTGATTTTATTATTAATATTATTATTAGGATATTATTATTATTATTATTACCGAATACTTTGTACACTTATTTCTAAATAGAGGATCAACTTCATGGGGAACAACTCGGTAGAAGAATCAAGTAGTAGTAGTAGTAGTAGAAGTAGTAGGGCCTAGTAGTAGAAGAAGAAGAAGAAGATGAAGATGAAGAAGAAGAAACAGAATAAGAAAACGAACCGAACTACACTACAAAAAGCTGATTAACTGAAATGAGAGATCAAACTTAACTTTAACGACACAAAATTGTATAGTTCCCGCACGATATCTGTGCCGATTGCCTAAGTCATTGCATTACGTTTTCGTGGGGACTGTAGCGTCGATTGGCCTGCTAACTATCTCTCTCGCACAACAGTACCTCCCTTTCTATTTGTAAAGGCCAAGCTACCTCTCTCTCTCGCACAATAGAACGTCTCTTTCTAAAGAGTAACGGTCTCATCGGCAAAGATTTCATGCGAGATCTTTAATAGCTTGAGAATGTGTAGGTAAAGAGAACCGAAATCTGGGTTTATCGAAAACCCATTTCTTTCTGAAATGCTTGCATACCGACAAAAAAAAAGACAAATCTCTCCCAACCTCTAGTAGTAGTAGATTTAGTAGTTTTGTTCGTAAAGCAGACCCCAGCATTAGTAGTTTGTGTAGGTTGTATTAGTAGAAGTTACAAGTGGTTTGTTCTTAGCAGTTAATAGTGTTGGTAGAAAATGAAATTACTGACATATAGAAGTGTAAGGGTTTAAAATCTGTAGCCTATGTTATATTTAAAAAAAGAAACAATAAACTTAAAATTAAGCAAAATCTTAGCACATTACCTCCTGGTTCAGAAGCCTAGACAACAGGATCTAATCCAACAAATTTTGTTTTCCATATATTTGTTTTTACTAATGTCCTATGTAACTGCGAAATCTCTCTCTTCACCTTAGTTTTACCTCTCCCTTTTAGGGACATTTAAGCGACCCAAGCCGCCCGGGCCTTACAGGGCCGCGACCTGTCGGGAGAGGGATTATCTTTGGATTACATACATACTTTTTTCACCAGACAAGGACATAGAGGGCCTTTCCGGATAAGTGATCAGCCCAATGCCAGGGCCACCTCCGAGACAACACGAACACATGGGACGATACACACCATTCACACACACACTCACTCCAAACAAGGCGAGGATGGGATGAAGTTCATAATGACGGCCAGATGATATCCGGGGACCACAAGGAACTAAAGTTACCCGACATTTGTCTCAAAGGTGAGGAAAAACCCCGGAAAAAGTAACAGTTATTCCACTATCCGTCCACTGTATTTTATCATATTATCCTTTCTAAGTTTTCTTTCAAATTCTACATTACAGACAATATATTTAGCTCTAGTAGAGTCGTTAATCCAATATGGAAATCTTGGCTGCGGTAGCGAGTAGAACTCCAAATATCCGAACTCCTACTATCCGGATAGCTTTGAGGCTGTATTCAAGTGTTGTTTGCAGCAACGAGCATTGGGAAACCCTCTTTCAGGGCCGATTATTTGTAAAAAAATGTTTAGCCGACAAAATCGACAGTTTGTCAGCAAAACAACTGACTCTGACCAATATGTTCAAGTTGTGACACTGTATGTAAGTACAGTAAGTAGAGTAGTACTGTACAGTTTCTTCTTTCTTCTTCTAATAATTGACTTTTTCCATGATTTATCCAATTATTCGGATATTTGATTTTCTGGATCGGGTCCGGTTCCAATTAATCCGGAAAATAGGAGTTCTACTGTAATTTTACTTCAAAATAGAATAATAAAAGTTGGTTTAAAGAAGCCTATCGACTAACCTATAAACCTATTAGACTCCGAATTCAAGATTATGAAAAATCGAACAACTTTTCAAACAACAAAATTTGCATTATTGTTTTTTTACCCCCCCCCCCCCCCACAAAAAGCAATGAAAATGTACTTCCTTCAAACGTTGTCAAAATACATGATAAAACACCATGTTTCGTTTTACGTAAACAAGATGAAGGACTAGGCAATTACATGGTCTAAACTATGGTTTGAAACTTTGTAACACTCTTACTGCTGAGCATTCGGATTTCATAAATATAGTAGCAACCCAATTTAAGACAGAAATTTAAAAAAGCTATTTAATATTAATAATGAATTATGGAAATTGTCTTCCATTTGTTTGAACTTAATTTCTTCCACCAACTTCTATTTATAAGTATAAACATATTTGTAAAATTGAATCAACTTTTGTAATTTTAAATTTCCTATTTATTATTTTTTTGTTAACATTGTTAACTGATTATAGCTTAGGTAATTAATTTATGTGTATATTCGTAAATTTCCACGTTTCCCTATTATTTATTATAATGGTAATTGCTGCCCCTAAACCGCAGCTTTTCTTATCTGGGTGCTTATGATTTTGTAATGCATGATAATTTTGGAATGATAATTCTTTCACACTGGCCGTGTGTAGGCTAAGATGGACACGTGAAGTCAGAATGCAAAATTCAATGCCATAGCCGGGATTTGAACCAGGATCTTCGGCCTTCCGTGCCGATGCTCTAACCAACTGAGCTACCATGGCAACGTGCCGGTACAACATTAACGGTATACTGAGATTGTGAGTCAGTTGGAGAATTTAATGTTGTACCGGCACGTTGCCATGGTAGCTCAGTTGGTTAGAGCATCGGCACGGAGAGCCGAAGATCCTGGTTCAAATCCCGGCTATGGCATTGAATTTTTCATTCTGACTTCACGTGTCCATGATAATTTTGTTTGTTCGTATGTTTGTTTTAAAATTCTGATGTTAATAAAATTTAATTTGATTTGAAAAAATGACACAAACATTTCATCTGCTATTTGCCGTATTATCTGCAAAGTATACAAGTAGTCATTCAGAGCACGGCTGACTAGGTGGATGCTGAATTGCACAGTTTTGCGCCCAATTTTAATGAGTTCAATTTAAATTCCCTGTATACCATAAAACATATCACATTTACACTATGTTAAACATGTTATGTTTACTGTTGCATTTACCTTGAGTGTTGTTGTCTGCATCGTGCTTAGGGATCTTGACGTCTTGCCCGCTGACCACCCGGAAGCCATAAGGCTCAGTTCTGTTCCAACTCCATCCGCACTTGCTTTCGAAGTCGCACTTTATGACGGAGCTGTCCGGAGTCGAGCTGGAGGTCTCCAGCACCAAGAGCATCAGTGCCAGAGCTAGCAGCATCGTACTGGAACCACAAATAAAATCAATCAGTAAAACATACCCTCTTTCAGTAAAACATAACCTCAATCAGTAAAACATAACCTCAATTAGTAAAGCATAACCTCAATCAGTAAAACATAACCTCAAATAGACAAACAATGTATGTTTCAGCAGTTGTTTCTAATAATGTGCGCGTGCGCTCAATTAAAAGTACATAGTAATTTATCAATAAATAATATGCAAAAAAGTGAAAACTCACATCTGGGTTTCAAAGCGGTTACGCGAGCCCTAGCACCACACTGCCATTGGCTAACAACGAACTTTTGTCTCATTGGTCCTTTAAGCACAGGCTTGGCAACTGCACGTGCGAGTGATTATAATAACTGGTACTATAGCTGCTCGAACAGTTAATTCCCGTAAACTGCACCGGATTTTCCGGTTTGAAGACGGGTGAGGGAGTAATGTGTTGAACTAGCCTAGGTCTCGTACCTACCTAGGTGAGAGATTTCCGTATTAGCCTTTATAACTTTTCTAGGTGCCAGATGTAGGTTTGGGCGCATCCAATGCTGGTCATGATATATATGGCCCATTTTCATCTCGCAAACAATATTCGCGGATTCTAGGTATGTGATAGGTTAGGAACAATGGTATTAGTGTTGATTGCCACCAAGTTTACATCCCTGTTTCTGGATGACGTCACCTAACCTCTCCTTCCCCTCCCGCAGCTGAGCAGACGATTCTCGTGGACACGTATCACTTCATAGCCCCATTTTAGGCTAATTTTGTGTGAACTTCTTATCGATTTTACTAGTATTTAGAATATTCCTACAAGATAAAGATATTTATAGGATTTTACAGGTACTGAAAAACAAGATAGTCAGTGCCGTATTTAAGCCTAGGCAGACTAGGCAGCTGCCTAGGGCGGCAGATTTGAAGGGGCGACTTTTAAGCTGTTACTGTTTTTTTTAAATATATTAAACATTTTTTTATTCATAACTCTTCAAAATAGTACTAATATAACGCACAATGAAGTAGAAATGAATAACATTGACAACAATACGCACCTGTTTACTTATTTACTTATTTATTTATTATTATATATTATTGTTAATATTATTTTGTTATTATTTTTATTACTACTATTATTATTAGCCTACTATTTCAGTTACAATAATGCTTATTGTAGGTTACTTTATACATTCATGTAGAAATAAGGGGGCGAAAATATTTTTTCTCTGCCTAGGGCCGCTGAAGTAGCTAAATACGCCCCTGAAGATAGTGATAGTGATAGTGATAGTGTGAAATTTGGCAGATTTCTTAAAAAAACAGATATGAGGTATAGTAAACCTCAAGTACAATAATTTGTATACTATATGCATTTATGAAAGTTAGTAAATTCACTTCTTTTCCTCCCTACGTGATCTCAGGCCTGGTAACGATACTTTGTATGGCAGATCACGAGACAGGACAGCATAGCACAAGAAAAGAAATCTGATGCTTTCTGTATCCTAAGTAAGCATAGGAAACGCAAATTTCTCGTACTGATATAGAAAGGCCGTATTCAGGATTATACATGCCCTGTTTTTCCTTGTTGACTTCTTGGAGCGGTGCCTCGTTTACTCTAAAACGCCCAGTAGGGTAAATCGTAACAGGAAATGTTGTGGAGATTACGTTTTATAGACTTTTGAAGTAGAATTATTTTTATGTTATCACTAGGGGGCGGATTTCTATGACATGTCATATTTTTCCCCTTTGCATTATTTCAGGTTTCCTACTAATTTAAACCCGATTCCAAGCATCCTGGTGAAAATGGAACGGCTTTTATTGTGCATATAACTGCATATTTAGGAAATTTTCAACTATTGTAGCATATTTAGTATGAATATGTATAATTAGGTCACATTTTTGGCATTTTTGTGTGCATATTAAAGAAATTTTGAAGTTTCATATCATATTTTGTAAATTTTGCATTATAGTGATAGCCTACTTTTTGAGAAATTACAGATATTTTAAATAATTAACACTATATTTTAATAAAATGTATTGTAATGAAACTTAAAAAAATATACACAATGTGTAAGTGGTAAAGTGTCATTTTAAATTTTATTGGTCAAATTTTAATGTTTTTTAGGTCATAAATGCATGCATATATCCTATTTTTTAGGTCATAGAAATCCGCCCCCTAGTTATCACAAAGTTACGCATCTTTTGATGGATGTTTTTAATAAATCTAAACTATAGGATAATCCGAAATGACAAGAATCTATACATGCATATGAAGTTGAAATATAATATAGACATCTTATTATTAAAGGGTAAATGACATCAATTTATTGCTACAAATTACAATACTTTAGGTATTTTGTTTTTTGTATTATAATAGCTCGACGAGCTTCATAACCTGTACTCGTCACCGGATGTAGTAAGGATAATTAAATCACGGAGGATGAAATGGACTGGACATGTTGCACGCATGGGGGAGGAAATGCATACCTCAAAAATATTGACTGGGGCACTCGAAGGGAAAATACCTCTTGGAAGGCCTAGACGTAGGTGGGAGGACAATGTTAGGATAGAGTTAAGAGAAGTAGGATTTAAGAGGGATGGTTAAGAATAGGGTTAAATGGTAAGCGCGGCAATGAACCTTCGGGTTCCATAAAATAGATAATATTCATTTAGCTTGCTTAGGAATTGTCTATTGCCATTGAGTAAGTAAGTAAGTAAGTATTATAATAGCAATATTTTCTTAATAAAGTTAATTAAATTATTTTCTTAAGCTTAATCTGCTTCATTCTAGATATTAAATTTATATTTTCGGGTTCCCTTCCATGACGATTCTGTTTTATGACGTGTAAACGTCTCTACTTCCTCGGTCGGTCTTATTAGGGAGATACTTTCTAAAACGATATGTAACGGAAATAAGTTAAGTCTGGGCTTTGATATTGAATATTGACTACAATATGTAGAGTAAATTCACAAAGTTTAAAATCACATACAATTACGAATGTGTGTAATATGTCATATGGTATCCTCATATGGGGGAACAGTTCCAGCGTTTCCAAAATCTTGATAGTACAAAAAAAGGCCATCCGTATCTTAGCGGGAATGGGACAGGATGCACACTGCAGACCCCTGTTCATTAGTGAAAAGATATTGACTGTTATAAACCTGTACATATACCAGTCTTTGATTTACGTAAAACGCAACATAAATTCAATGCAGGTCAGATCCGATATCCATCAGTACCCAACCAGGAACAATTTCCGTATCAACACGCCAAACGTTAGACTGGTCAAAAGCAAAAAATGGTTTCAGATTGCGGCAGTGGACATGTTCAATTGTTTGCCTCTTGAAGCTCACAATTGTAGTTATAGCAGATTTAATTGTGTGTTACGCCGTTGGCTGACTGATAACCCTTTTTATAGAATTGAAGAATACTATATGTCAGTAATAAATAGGCCTGTAACTTTCTGATGCCCAGACAAGTGTAGGTTTACATGTGTAGATATAGGCCTAGTATATTATTGTATTGACAATGTCTATAGCACCACTGGAAGTTTATGACTGTAAATTTATTGAATTGAATTGAATTGAATATAAGTGGCATAAAATGTTTTTAATAAAATTAATTCTTGAAGATTTTTGGCATATGGATGTAGCATCACAATCTTCAAAAAGTAAATTTAGCTGGAGTCTTTTCCTTTCAAATATAGAACAAACAAACAAACAAACAAACAAACAACAACAACAAAAAGTGCTTTACTATTAATATTGATTCTTGACACAATAATAACTATTCTTAGTAGTTAATTAATATTTTAAAATTTAATCATGGCATTTTATTAGCAGAAATTTTACTTCCTCTACCATAGCTAGTACAGGTAGAGGAAGTAGGCCTATTGTGTTCGGTCCCGAAGTAAGTTTTCTTTAGATTTACAATGAAGTCAGATTTTTTTTTATTATGTCATGTGAGTTAGATATTTACAGACACACACATACATCTTCATGAACATAGTTTTTATATTATTATTATTTATTCAGGTAACCTCAAAAGGTGTATTTTTGTTGAAAACACGACATCATATTTCGGGACGAGAACGAAAATCGTATAAAAATAAAATCTTGTATTTTCTGGGGATATGACACGAAGATTGATGACGACATTCTTTTACTTTTAATGTCACTTTCCATGATGAAAATATCATTTTTCGCGATTTTCTCTGAAACGGTTCTTATGATTTTCTTTAACTTTTGCTTGGAATATGTTTATATTAACAGCTAAAACTTTTATTTCAAACTTTTTTTAAGAAAAAATCTATGAGGGGTAATCAAAAGCCAGCCACAGTTCACAGATACCCAGTCTTGCCTGGTGAACAATAAATACTTGCGTCAGATAGAAACAACTGAATACGCGCTCCTTGCAATATGGCCTCTCATTCTATATCACATTGTGAAGTGAGAAAGGTGTATTGCCATGCTTAGAGTGAAGAAAATTATGGGAGTGCATCTATCAGGTTTTATTTGGGTTGAGAGATGCAATTAGAAACATGGTAATGACTTTCTCTTAATTTTTCAATCACTTTTACACGAAGAGTTTGTCATTTTCCCAAATTTTCTCGAAAACTTTTCTATCGACTTTGAATGATTTGAAATATTTTGTTTAATTCCGTAAAATAATATATTGTAATGTACAATATATTATGTATTATGATATATTATACTAAGAGCTAAAATTTTATTTGGGAAGAGTTGGTTATGTGAGTGCATCTTATTAGAATTTTTCAGGTAGACAAGTTGGAGAGTAGTCCCATTTTAAACAGGCCAGCTGTCATTATACCTAAAAAGTACGTAGAAATAATGTACTTATTCCTATATCCTGTAGAATGTAAACCTTCGGTCTGTGCTCTTTTATTGTGAGAAGATGCTTGTAAAGTTATATTCCAAGAATCAGAGATTCGCTAATCGATTGCTGGTAATCTCTGCTGCTATTATTGATTATTGCAAAGAGATACAATGTTCCTGTTGAATTACCTCTGATATCAGTAGTGATGCTCTACTGTTTTCCCAGCTGTATTGTTGGCAAATACTCGATAACATCGAACGGAGATCTCGCATTTTATTAATTACTTATAAAAACAAAATCTATAATGACGCCATTCCGAAATGGTCTCCGCCGGTTCCAAGTTCGCTCGCATTTCGGCAGTGCAACGTACAAAACGGAACGAATAATTCCTTCGAATCTCGTGAAACACTCGTGAACTTGAACAAGGATGGAAATATGAACGTCTGTTAGTAAACTGTAACACATTCACTTAAATAAAAACAAACACCGAGATTTCACAACCAGATCTTGTGACATGCGTAGTAACTCAACCTTCATACAAACAGATAAATAAGCCGGGCTATGCTAATTCCTTATTCTGCACTAAATATTAGCAATTTGAAACACACAAAAAATAGGAAAGGAAGTAAATCACTCGTAAAATATAATTACCGGTACTTTGATATATATAAACTCTTTAATGCACTCAATAATGCAAAAAATAACATGCAATAACAAAGCGGTAAAAATAAAATAAAAAAAGCGATATCGCTAGGAAAAGTATACGGTATATAATTTGAGGAAATTTTAAGCAATCCAAAACTTAAGTGACAGTTAAGTAATTATCGAAATATTTTAAAAATCAAAAAGGGGATTGTTTGAAATTTACGAAATAATCAAAATTCGGAAACTTCGGTTATTAATATAATTTTTCTAGAAGCCTTGACTTTTTCCAAAGCCTACCAAATCGATTTACTATAGTGGGCCGTGAGATAACTATACAGGATATAGGGTACTGTAGATAAGTTATCTATGCAGAAATGAAAATGCAACAACATATGTAAGAAAATAGTAGCACTTTTGACAATAAATAAACAAACAAGTAAGTAAAACCTCGAAAATCCTAATTTCAATGCAATCAAATAAAAATCAATATTTCAGAAAAAGTCAAAATATTAGAAAAACTGAGTTAAACTCGGTGTTCTTTTTTTTTTAAAGAAATTAGTTAATATTGATACAAAAATCAATAATAGTTATGTTATTTAAAAACAAAACAAAACATGACCAAAAAAATAAAGGACAAAAAAGTTTCATAACAAAAGTTCAGGTGGCTGCATTTTGAGGAAATAGAAAAGCAGTTGTGACTACGTATTGTTAGGCCTATGTTCTGCACACAATTAAAAATAATATGAACTTACAGACATGCAAAAATCATCGAAGACAACGAAGCGGTAACCACTCTAAAACAAACACTTGCAGGAAATAACCAAAATGAAAATAACGATGTATTATATAATAATAATTGTGGTGAAATGCACTATGATATTAACGCAAATAAACATTTATTTACACAATAATAAATAAAAAATAAAACGAATACGATTTGCATAAACGTCAAAAACATTTATAACCACATTGCGGTTAACAACAACAAAAAAGGTTATGACACTCCAGAAACCGATGATAAATGCGATGAACTTTACATAAAACGAATCCGCTACCCGTGACGAAAAACACATGGAAAAGCAAAAGTGGTTATGTTACTTTGAAAGCCGCTTACATGGGAGTGTCGTTCAGGCAACATGGCGCCGCCGCGCACTTGTCATGTTGTAGGGCGCTCAGCGCTCACTGCCAGGTCCCCGGACTTTGATTGCTTGCCAGCCAGGGTGAGGCGACGCTCCCGCGCTCTGCCGGGATGCTGGGACACTACTGCACTTATAGATCTCGGCGCAAATCTCAACACTTTTATTGCAGCTGGGGTTGCGAGGGCCGCCTGGAAGATTAATTACTCGCGTTCAAGCCATGGCTGGTTAACTGTTTCTTCTTTCTGGAGCTCCTGAGGGCAGGGTTACCATAAGATCTGTGCAGATGATGTAGAGATGCTGTGCAGGGCTGCGTCCACCCCCTTGCTGGACTGCGCACACTGAACGGGGCCATCTGTGGGCAGCTGAACCAACTCGGTGGCACCCGCCTCTTGTCTCTATTGATTTTCACGTAGGCTCCTCTACAGGTGGAGGGCCTACAGTCCTCCACGTGATGCCCCGGCTGACAATGGCACTGCCTCGCTGATCCCACGTGATATTAGCCTCAACACTATAAGTGACATTAGCCAGAAGATTCCCTTGCTGACAACAGTAGCTGTAAGACTGTATTGCTGACTATACCTGACAATAGCCATAAGACTGTCTTGCTGACTATACCTGACAATAGCCATAAGACTACCTTGCTGACAACAGTAACTATAAGAGTGTCTTGCTGACCATACCTGACAATAGCCATAAAGTGGCCTTGCTGACAATAGTAGCTGTAAGATTGTCTTGCTGACCATACCTGACAATAGCCATAAGATTGCCTTGTTGACAACAGAAGCTGTAAGATTGTCTTGCTGACTATATCTGACAATAGCCATAATACTGCCTTGCTGACAACAGTAGCAGTAGCAGTAAGTCTTGCTGACTACATCTGACAATATCCACAAGACTGACTTGCTGACAACAGTAGCAGTAAGACTGTCTTGCTGACCAAAGCTGACAATAGCCATAACAGTGCCCTGCTGACAACAGTAGCAGTGAGACTGTCTTGCTGACCATAGCTGACAATAGCCATAAAAGTGCCTTGCTGACAACAGTGGCAGTAAGACTGTCTTGCTGACCATACCTGACAATAGACATAATACTGACTTACTGACAACAGTACCAGTAAGACTATCTTGCTGACCATACCTGACAATAGCCATACGATTGCCTTGCTGACAACAGTAGCTTTAAGACTGTCTTGCTGACCATACCTGACAATGGCCATAAGACTGCCTTTCTGACTGTAAGGCTGTCTTGCTGGCCATACCTGACAGTGGCCAAAACACTGCCTTGCTGGCAACAGTAGCAGTAAGACTGTCTTGCTGACGATGCCTGACAATAGCCATAGTTCTGCCTTGCTGACAACAGTAGCAGTAAGACTGTCTTGCTGACTATACCTGACTATATCCATAAGACTGACTTCCTGCCAACAGTAGCAGTAAGACTGTCTTGCTGACTATATCTGACAATAGCCATAACACTGACTTACTGACAACAGTAGCAGTAAGACTGTCTTGCTAACCATACCTGACAATAGCCATACGATTGCCTTCCTGACAACAGTAGCTGTAAGACTGTCTTGCTAACCATACCTGACAATGGCCATAAGACTGCCTTTCTGACTGTAAGGCTGTCTTGCTGGCCATACCTGACAATGGCCATAACACTGCCTTGCTGACAAAACAGTAAGACTCTCTTGTTGACCATACCTGACAATAGCCATAATACTGCCTTGCTGACAACAGTAGCTGTAAGACTGTCTTGCTGACCATACCTGACAATGGCCATAAGGTTACATTGCTGAACATACATAATATCAGCCGTAAGATTGGCTTGCTGATTATTAGCCCACGGCAATCTTGCTAACCTTTCATGACGTTGATCATGTCTTCATGCGAGACATATGGCATATGGCATGACCGATCATACGTGACATTAGCCGTATACTATCTTGCTAACGAATCGTGATAACTATTAACAGTAATACCATCCTGCTGACGATACGTGGCATTAGTATCAACTTAAGTGATATTAGCAGTGTACTGATTATGCGTGGTCAGCTTAAGATTATATTTGACACATAACACTAAGATTATCTTGCTGATTGTGCGAGACGGCCAATAGACTATCAAGGAAGACAGACATCAGATTATCTAACGGATCGTATGTGACTACACCGTAAGTAAATTTTCCTCATTATATGCAGCATGGCATTAGACTAAGACTATCTTGTTCAAGCTATTATACTTTCTTGGTGACCTTAGTCCAGCGCGCAAATGTTTTAGGCAGTGGGATGAGTACCGTATTTTTACGGACCATAAGACGCTCCGGACCATAAGACGCGCCCCTTTTTTTAGGATGGAAATTTAAAGGAAAATAAATTTAATGTGATTGTAAATGAAACATTTTAAAGGGAATAATATACTTCATTGCATAAACAAATTATAACCTTGTACAATGGAATCGGTGTAAATCACTTCTAACTTAAAACCTGCATTGTTCGAAAATCTCTTCTATACAGGTGGCATCGCGTAAATTTTAACAACTGAACTGATTTCTCATGAAAGACTGAAAATACTTTTACACTCTCTAACCCTCGATTCAGCATATGGTAAGTGTAACGGGGCAAGGCTGTTTAGAGGTCATTGTATTCAGTTAAACCACCCGGCGAAGACACTCCTTTTGTATAAAAGAACTCAACATTCCTTTCTTTTCGCATTGTATACCTTCATTTTACGACTGTGATAAGTGCACTGAAGTAGGCCTTCAGTCTGCCAAAATTTGTAAAAATGTTATTGTTTACAACACTTTTTTTATTACTATGGTATTCCGGCACTATTTACCACAATATTTTAATTTTTTTTTAGTGTACTTCAGACCATTAGACGCATCCAACTTTCAATGCTCTGTTTTCAAGGTAAAAAATTGCGTCTTATGGTCCGTAAAATACGGTAGATGCTATCCGGTCTAGAAACGACCTTAAGTAAAGAAGTACGCCTGTCTCACTCTTAAGTAGATATGAGTAACGCGCTAAAGTGGGACAGACACACTTGTATATTTCTGTGCTGGCTCTAGAGTGGACAGTATCTACTATCTACTCATTCCATGTCTAAAACATTTGTGTGACGATTTTAGGACCCGGGTTCCATTGTCGACTGCCGATGGGGTAACTTATATGTATAGTCTATTGACGGGGAATTAGGGAGATAATAGCGTTGCTGTCTGTCGGTTTTATACAGAAAACAAAACAACGTATTACTTCATTATTAATGAATTACATTTTCAGACAGGGTTAAAATAGTTACAGAATTGAAAGAGTGTCGACCTTAAACCCTTGTCGTAGCACTTATCTGGGGCCACTTATATAATATAAAATAATACAGAAGATACAAGCACTCATTAAAACAATGTTGTCACAAATTAAAATCTTCTTATTGGTCCCAGATGAATCCTTCATTAATCGAATATGCATTTCAATGCATGTTGCATCATAGGCGTAACCAGGCCGACCATATGGGGGGGTTATAACATCCGGGAGAGGGGGGTCCGGGGGTCCTCCCCCGGAAAATTTGAAAAATTAAGATGCAAAATAACGAGTTTTTCACTTCCGGGGGTTTACCACCGGAAAATTTTAAAAATTAAGACGCAAAATAACGAGTTTTAAGCTTCCCACGCTTTATACTTGTATTAAGTAATTTATGGGCAGACTTTAAAAAATTATACAATTTTCCTTTTTTTAATCAATGGGGGGGGGGGGGTTCAAACCACCAAAACCCCCCCCCCTCGGTACGCCTATGTGTTGCATCATCTTCAGTTCTGTCTTGAAGAGGTAAAATGATATCATTAACATTATTATTATATATGATATATTTATCATTATTATGATACATGATATAATTATGATATAATGATATCATTAGACAGTGACTATTGTATCCAGGGCCGTAGCAAGGTCCTTCTGCGCCCTTGGCGAGTTTGACAAATCTGCGCTCTCCAATACTGGGAGGGTCTGAACAATGTTTTAAAATATCTGTAAAATTGTTTATTATTTTAATATAAAAACACTGTTATTATCAAAGAAAACCTAAACCTCAATTTGAAAATTAATTAAGTGTTGGACTTTCAAGGTAGGCCTACTAAAACCTTATTTTCAGACGATTGAACTACTTTAAAAAGAATTAAATAATAAAATCTAGTATCAAAAGTAAATTACATAATAGGCCTGAGGCCTACTAAAATGTTTAACACATTAATGTAGGTGAAAGTATTTTTTTTCGAATAGTTGAACCATTTTCATCTCATTAATAACGTAAATTTTAATTTTTATTGTTATATCATTCCCTATTGTTCATGATTTATGTTATACTCTGTCAATAAAAAACGTGTTAATTAAAGAACGGTGCATGACTGATTTTTGTTTGTAGACAATTGGCATAATATTACAGATAGTTCACGTGCAATAATTTTTAATAACCTGAAAGATTTCTTCCATTAACGTGGAATTTTTATTGCTTGATAAATTGCACCAGTCTAAAAAAAAGGCGGGATTTTTCATGGTTAATTTTGCGCCCTTGGCGGGGGCCCATCTCGCCACCGCCACATACGACCCTGATTGTATCTCTGCAAGACAGAACTGAAGATGATGCAACATGCATCGAAATGCATATTCGAATAATTAAGGACGCATCTGGGACCAATAAGAAGATTTTTAATATTGTGACAACATTGTTTTTAATGAGTGCTAGTATCTTCTGTATTATTTTATATTATTTAAGTGGCCCCAGATAAGTGCAACGACAAGGGTTTAAGGTGGACACTCTTTCAATTTTGTAACGTATTACAGTGGTACCTCGAGATACGAGTGCCCTAACATACGAGTTATTTGAGATACGAGCTGTCGAGCGAGCGAAGTTTTGTTTTGAAATACGAGCTACATTTGAGATACGAGGAACGGCCAGATGCGACGCTGCACACGGCCCACCAGTTTACTGCGCCCTCGCCTCGTGCATTATCCCACGTATTCCCCCAGTGTGCTTGTTTACCTCGCTGTCGAAGCATCTTTGCTAAGTTTTTCTAGGGCTTTGCGCTTTTTGTGCATTTACATACTTTATCACATTTCTTTTTATAACCATGGGTCCGAAGAAAGTATAACAAATATGTATGTACACTTTATAAAACCAGTTTTTTTTGCTTTACATTCTCTTTTACTACGTTTTTATACAATATTTGTCATTTATAAATATATTTTTCTTATTCAAAAACACATAACAAAAACAATTGGGGGTAGCATTTTTGGGGCTGGAACGAATTAATGACATTTCAATTAATTTCAATGGGGGAAAATTGCTTTCAGATACGAGCAAATTGACATACGAGCAAGGTTACGGAACGAATTAAACTCGTATCTCGAGGTATCACTGTACTTATGTATCTCCATTCTCATTTATAACTAAAAACAGCTCAATATTGTCAATATGTCGCTTAGAATTACAATAGATCTGAACGAAAGTCCTTCTCTGACCCTTTTGACTCTATAGACATAATTGGGTGCGCGGAAACTGCAAATTTTGATCCGGAAACCCCGTTTTTAAGGGTCCCACTAATCCTATCCGGCACACTGATTCAGAAGGATTAGGACTAGCGGAAACTGCAAATCTTACGTGAAAATGGCAAAACTTTTTGTGTCCAAAAAAAAGTTTTTATCTTTTTACAATATTATGTTTGGCATTCTCTTCATGTAAATTTTTTATAAAATGAAGAGAATGCCGTTGCATCGCATCGCATCCCTGAAGGATACACACCCAAATAAAATTTTATTAATACACTCACGTAACCGCAAGCACATCACATCACATTCTGATGTTAGAATAAGATGCCGTATTGCAAAGAGCGCGTATTCAGTTGTTTCAATCTGAAGCAAAGCCTTATTGTTGACCAAGAAAGACTGTTTCTACAAAGAGTGGGTGGCCTTTCAGATAGTTTTTCGAAAAAAATGACTCAGATAAAAGTTTTAGCTCTTAGTATAAGCACCCCAATTTCAACAGAATCGTTATAGTTTTCGCAAAAATAGAAATTTTCTTCATGTAAATCTCTACCTATAGTACCTGTGGTACGGGCAGAGGAAGTAAGACTGTGGGAATTACATTGGTTAATATATCTTCTTACCGAATGGTGTACAGTAGGGTGTCCATATAATGTTTATACAAAAACGGGACATTTTCACTTTTTTGTAAAAAAAAAAAAAAAAAAAAAAAAAAAAAAACTGAGACAATTAAGGAAAAATGGGACAAAAATTTAATTCACATAATTGAGGGAATATTTACAATTTACCTTTGTCTCATGCACACAAATTATCCCAAATGACTTCTTAAATTTCTTCTGCAGACTGGTGTAGATCATTTATTCCACGGAAATAGATGCCTCATTGTCACTGTACATTTCACTTTTATGTATTCTATCTAGAAGTGCGTTTTTTCTTATAATTTATCATAAGAGTCAGCACATATTACTCCATTAAAGTATGTTTTGACAATGAGAAAGACCTTCATTGTTGAAACTTTTATTAATATAACGTGAAACACACTGGTCAATCACAATCACAAAAAAGCGGGAAATATGAGTGTCCCCAATACAACTTTCGGGACCGCGGGACATTTTTTTTCAAAAAACGGGACCGTCCCGGGAAAACGGCATGAATGGACACCCTACTCCTACTGTATAGTAATTCTGCAAGCTTCTGTGCCCGGAGTGGTACGGCAGGGTGCTGACCACTACCATGTGCTTTGTTGGCAAATATAAATCACAGTTTTCTTGCTTGGTGAACTTTACAATGTAGCTGTAGACTTGTTAGAAGCTAATGTAGTCGCCCACGTTATGATGCTTTCGAACATAAAAATGCTGGTAAAAACTATGTGGCACGTCCATAAAGTAAGTTTTCCTGGGGCCGTTTACAGAAACAAAACACAATTTTGTGCAAATGCTTATTGCAACAGATAGACCTACAGAAAGTGTTCAGCTATTTTTCAAAATATTCGCTACCAGAATTGAGACATTTTTCATTCCGTGGGACCAATGTTTAAATACCTGTGTCAGAGAAGTCTGCCGCCTGGGATTTGAGCCACTGTGTGACAACCATCTCTGCCTGTCTGTCATTTCTTGAGTAGTAGGAAAAGATGGAAATCAATGGGAGTGAGGTCCGGGCTGTAGGGTGGATTTTTAAACACCTCCCAGTCGAACTTCTGCAGGATCCAAGTTCTTAATGTGTAATTTATGTGGAATGAGGGTGGAACTGAGAAGCAAGCAAAGCAGAACTTCTTAAATACAAGAGATTAAAAAAAAAACTAGTTTAGGAACATGTATCTTACACTGAACTTTCTATGATAGTACAAAATTTACAATAAATAAAACCTTAAATTTACTATGAAAAATTTCAAAATAGGGAGGTTATGCAGTAACAATTTCATGGCCATCTGAACCTGTATTATTTTTTTTATTTCATAAAATGAAAAAAAATCCATAAAGAGACAGCTTCGTTTCTTTAGACTCTTGTGTTTGAAAGGCTTGCGTTAAGCACTCTCAACAACTGAACAAATTGCAACTTCACCTGCTATCACAGAAGCCTGGATTTATAAGCAAAATAAAACAGTAAAATAAGCAAGCAAATAAACATGAAAAATGTAAGAAACTAGGAGGTGCCCGTGGCTTCGCCACGATAATTCTTTTAAAAATTAAAAATTAAGAGTATAATCATTATTAAAGCATTATATTTATTAACACTTGCACGCGAATCATTCATAAACTAAGCCATTAATAATTAATGAAACAGCTAAAATTCCTGCTTTAGAGTACATTCCACGACATGAAAGCGCCCCCTGAGAAAACTATATCAGAATCGATTATGCAGTTCCAAAGAACCTATGAACACATAATACGTATTGTTTCTCAGCTGTTTATTGACATGAATATGATGTGAATTTTATTTTATCAATTCAGTGTAATTTTCAGAAATTATATAATGTTTCAAGGGAAGGAATGGTTTGTTTGGATTATTATTATCAGCGATATTTCAAGAGATAAAACCATCAATATTTTACAGCTGTTGCCCCCGGCTTCGCCCGCCATTATTCATTGACTCCAGGATTTTTAAGGAAATTACACTGGTAGATTATTAAAAATGTTTGTGGTTCAGAGAAATGAAAATTGTAAGTAAAAATAAAATTAGAATATTTGTTCATTGTGTTCATTTCACTTAGGGCTTATATAAGTTAATAAAGACACGGTTTTCCTAATTTTGTAGTCGTCATGAAAGTTTACACTGCGAGAGACGAACATCGCCGAGTATACCCGATGTCTCACGAAGCGGGCGAGCAAGCACGCTATTTAGGGCCGTTGAATTGTATAAGAGTAGATAACCACCAAAATAAGCAAATACAAATTACAAGATAATCAAATAAATTATTATACAGTGTGTTAATGATTAACACCGAAATATTTTACCTCTGTTTAAGGGGACATGCACAAGCAACTTATATTAGGAGACTTTTGCTCTATGGAGCATAAAATTTCCCAGGGTAAGGCCATCACTGACTTCTAACATTAAAAGAAAAAAAAATGCAAAACAAAGGAACTTCATTGTAACACTGGAGTTATGAATAAGAAAAACTAATGCAGGGGTGATCAATCATGTGAATAGTTTGTAAATTTTGAAGGTTATGGAAACACTAAATTATGATATAGCTGTTGATGAATGATGAAGAATCAAGTTTTTATTGATCAATAACAAGGCATGAAGTCAATTTAATGAAAATTTTAACCCTGTTTCGCTTCGTTAATGACTTATGTTAATGAATAACACTCTGTATTAAAATAATGAGATGGTTTTTACATTCTAACTTCACTAAAATTGATCCTAACCTGGACTGCAGTTTCAAAGGGTATCCCCATTCATCTTCAGCTAGGCGCTATCTGTTAGTTGATCAGCATCAGCAACCTCTCATGGGCAACCAATGAATTACCTAACGATATCATCATCCACAGCAATTTCAAATATGTGAACAGAAACACACTTATGAACTTTGAAATTCCTGTGGATGATGATCTCATCAGGAAGTTCACTGTTACACGAGAGGATGCTGATGCTAACAGATGGAGTCTAACTGAAGATGAATGGGGAACCATTCGAAACTGCAGTCTAGGTTAGAGTCAATTTTAGTGAAGTTAGTGTGTCACATTCCATCTCATTATTATTTTTATATAATAATTACTTCACTGTATGAACTTTCTAAATAGTATGATAAATTATTAGTTCTTTAAAAAATCTTATCTTATTCATAACTGTTACAGTTTGTAAAAGATGTCATCTGCAGAATTCCTTGTGTGAAGCTCCTGCATCTGTCAGTGAAGAACGTCTTACAAAATGAAATGTTTTCTCTTTGCAGGATGTTACATTTTCATACGAAAAGCAACATAGTTTTTCTTTGATGAATTCCTCTTCAATATCTGTTGCTTCACCAGAAAGCATTTTATAAATCTGACAGTGTGTTTCATAATTCGGATTTTTCAGTAATTATATCAACAGACAAAACAAAGGAAGCCGTTTATAATGTAATGTAATGTGAAAATTTTGGGTAAAATCTATTTTAATTCAAAATTATAAAATAAGCTTCAAAATCGTTTTTCTCTCAGAATAAGCAAAATAAACACTATGAAATCAAGTTAAAATAGCTTAAAAACTTCTTCCGGGCTGTTGGGCCATGATCTCGGCTTAAAACTGCCTGACGTTTCACACATGGCTGTGATGGGCATCTTCGGAGGTATTCAGGTTGCTAGTTGGTGCAGGCAGTTTTAAGCTGAGACCACGGCCCAACAGTTCGGAAGAAGTTTTTAACCTACAAGACTCTGGCCATGAAAGCCATCGATGTTATAAAAGTTAAAATAACTTGTCAAGGGATGTCTTGTGAATTACAACATTTTTGCTTATGTTAAGGAGTCTTAAAGTAAATATGCATTTTGCTTAGAAATCCAGGCTCTAGTGGTAACCTTAAATCTAACCTATTCAACCAAAATCCAACCGGAAACCTGATCTCAAATCCCACCACCAATTCAACTCTACTCTCATATAAATCTATGAAATATAAAACGGCTTTGAAGACTTCTCAGTGGTTGTATCCTGCCTCTGTAAGGAACTTAATCATAAGAACATCAAGTAAAAAACACAAATCAGCTTTATTGTCCGAAAACATTTACAAAATATAGAATGCTAGCGGACTACAAGCAAAATAGACTTCTTAACAATAACAGTGCACTCTGGTAATGGGAAGTACATGGCTTAACAACATCACTGGAGTGTACAAGACTAGTGATGTGGGCAGTGAAGATTCATGGATAAAACAAAATATGAAGTTAATATTCCACACTTTTGAGAATGTCTTTAACACTAATAGACCAGCTCTTTCAAATGACATGCACCACAATAAATGAACAAGTTCTGGGTGTGAAAAAAATGTTTCACACTTATTCTGAGGTCAAGGTTTATAGCAAAGTAAAGTTACATTGAAAAAAAGACAATCAAAATTATACTTACTAAGAGAAATGGCCACAAATTTAAGGTCAAATTCAAGACTTTTTTCTTAGAGTATTTGTTCATTTAATTTGTGTCCTTGCATATTTTATGCACAATCATTTTTAAACAATAATTTTTAACTTTACACTTTTGCTCTGCATATTTTAATGCACATATTTAATAAACTAACTACATCTATCGAGTCTATAGAAAAAAAGTAAAATACTTAAAAAGAAGCTAAGGTCCTTCCTGCAGACACATTGCTTTTACTCAGTGCATTAATTTCTTTCTTTATAGACTAACTAACTCGGTGGCGCTAACCTCCCGTGGCGCTAACCTCCTGTGGCGCTAATCTACCATAGGCAGATGGCAGGATTGGGGAGCATGTGATCAGCATCCCGACACCCATGGCCGTAATGGTGGTTTCCATGACTGGAGCCGCTACTTCTCTATCAAGCAGCTCCTCAATTTGAATCATGATGCTGAGTGCACCCCTTCTTTCTTTATAGGATAAACATATAAAGAAGTGGTACACCATCTAATAACCTACAGAGTAAATTTTAGGAAATAGTTTAAAACACTGTACAATTAGAAGATACGAAATACTTGTTGGAAAAAATTCTAAATTTCTAAAAATCTCATTTCCATTATTATTATTATTATTATTTTTAATTTATTTATTTATTATTATTTTTTTTTTTTTCTTTTTTGCAGAATACTGTAGGCTACTGTACTCTGTTATGTTTCAACAATTTTCAAAGTAAAGATGAGACAAACAAATGAAGGAATGATCAATCCCATATAAAACTCATGGTAAAAATAGTGCCTCCGCCATATTAGAAAAACTCTGTATGGAGTAATATCCATGAATCTCTGCCCCTATATGAAAACAAACAAGAGGTAATATTCACACATTTATTTGTTTAATCCCACTTGCAGAAAAATAACAACTCACGATGGCAGGTTATTTCAAAAACACTATACAAACATTCACTGTATTTCCTAACAGAAAATGTGTATAAACATAAACACAGTATCTATTAGTGAGTAAACACTCTGCCATGTTGGATGTGAAAGTTCACTATTTTCATAACATTTGTAGGCTACTCAATTTGAAAGGAAATTCTCAAATTAAATAATAAAAATAAAATCAAGTAAACTGATAAAACAAAATGGCAGATGGTGTTGTTAGGACATATTTCAGAATCTAAACAATAATACTTCATACTTTCCTATTTTGTCGTCCATATTTTTGGATTTGTTCTTTTTTTAAATGCATTTGATAACAAAAGCACTGTGTTTTCAATTATTGTTTCAAGATATCTTTTTCAAAGACTTGCATATTTTACCCACCCCCATTTTCCAGTGACCAAAATAGTGTAAAAAGTGCATAAATTATGCAAGCAAATACGACCATTTAAATCAGGCTGGTTAAAGACATTCTCCCTATTTTTTTGTTATTTTCCTCTCTTTTAACTAATGTTAAAACTAAATAAAAATAGAATTTCCAAATGATTAGAGTTACCGTAAGTCATGGATTTCATGGTCAATCCCGAATTTTGTTGTGTAAGAATATGTGCAGGCTGCAAAAACTAAAAGTCCATAATTGTGTTTTGATGTTAAAAATTTTTAAAATGTTGGCAAACTCAAATGACTGCCAGGCAATAATATTTTTGCCAGGAATGAAATTCTAGCCCTATATTTGTATCTAGTGCAATAGTGGCCAATAGCCTCAGCACAGACACTATTAATTAGCCATAAATATTTTGAAATATTTCCTCTTCTAGTCCAGCATTTTGATTATAAGAAAGGAGTTCAAATGAAATTTCTAAATTTAATGAATGTGGCAATGGAAATACTCATACCGTATCAGACATGAAGCTAATAAAACATCCATCTCGGTCCCAAATTTCCACTGAGTCAAATACAATAAAAACATATGTTTAAAATTATTACAAAATCAGTGGATTAACATTAAAAAACTAAAACACAACGTTTCGACTCTGCCCTTGAGTCTTCCTCAGGTGACACCTCAAACAGTACTGATCATGAAGAAGATTGAGTTTCGTCACGGTAACCATCGATAAAAACACTGTTTCTAAAATATCTGTTTTTCCAGTCCTTTGGAATGTCAAACATTTCCTCCTCTATGCATTCCGCAGGCGGCCGGGGAAGCCATTTCAGAATATGATATTAATATCAATTATCAATTTGATGTGAATTATGTACTGCTTTTTGATTCCTGAATTATGGCAACTCTACAAATAATGGAAATACAAAATTATTAAATAAAATTTAATACATATGATAAGAAGAAAGCTTCATAAACTTAACAGTGAAGAAAACAGATGACTGTAATCATTCTTAATGTGCTGGAATTCTGTTCCGTAGGAATTCTTTTACTTTCTGGAAAACTATAGACAGAAACAGAGTACAGATTAAAACTAAATTGTATACATATTAGAATCAGGTGTGTGAGTCAGCTGTACCTAAAGGTTAGTGAAAATATGTTTATCTAAGATTATTTTTTTAAGAAAATGTATCAGGCACTATCTGGTGGCTCGATATAATGTAGTTTCCAGTGTACAAGACACATTTTTTTACCCTGAAGATGGGACTGAAAAATGAGGTAAAGGTAAGATTTGTTGTGATATTTTTTTCTGCAAAGACTTGTGCGCTGTCTTTTGACTTCCAAGATTTCTGTTGCATGCACTCCATTTGTTGAGCCAGATAATGCAACAGCACACATGACCTTCTCGTGACTTCTCAAGCAATAGAGGCTGTCAGTAGAGGAATCCCCCTGAAGCAACCTGAACCGAATAATCGGTTAATGACTGTACGTTTTATCAGTAGTAATTCATGGAAAAGTTCTTTTACAGAATTTAGATTCCAAGAGAATATTATAGGTAAAAAAATTCCTCTGACATTGGGATTCGAACCCGATCACAAAAATCATTAATTAGTGTGCCTCACAGTACTACATATGACATAAATTGTCTTTCAGTGAGGTATACCAATAAGGATAATCAGTCATAGAAGAGCGGTTCCAACTGGTGCTGTGAAACAAACTCTGGCTAGCTCAGTTAGTAGAGCAGCGGCATGGAAAGCCAAAGGTCATGGGTTCAAATCTCAGTGTCAGGGGGATTTTCCTCCTCATGTAATGTCCAACAGAGACAATATTCTGTGGTTCATGAAAGCATATCTACATCTAAATTCCAAGTTTTTTTTTCCCCTGAAAAATTTTGGGATGCACCTTTACATAGCAGTGTCTTATACACTGGAAAATAAGGCTATTGCTCAGTGAAGGATTTGTAGTATTCTTTCTTGAAAGATAATGAAGTTTGCTGAAATACCAATTTCTGCACGATAAACCTGTTATCTGCTCGAAAGGGCTTGAAAAGTAGATAGAATTATGAGTTATTAAAAACAACAAAAGAGTAAAGATAGACTGTAACAATAGTGACCAAGATTTGGGGCAGAAATGCCAGCACAAATATGGTGGAAATATTATTAAAGAAACCCAATTTTAGAAACCACTCTGGTCAACATGAACAACAATGCTGTACGTAAGCAATATAGATTATGTAAAGAAGGCACCAAAAATACTTTACAGGAGAAAATTCAAATATATTTACGGTTATAATGATATTAAAAATTGACGATAACATTCCTACTCTATCTTCGTTGTATAGATTTAACTTTTAATGGGGAGTATAATATTCAATTTACATTCAACAAACTTACTTGGCTCAAGAGAACTTATTCTAAGTTTTAATGGCATCACACCAAATACAGGCCTTAAAGATTGACGTTATTTATGTTATATATATACCAATAAGAGTAAAATTGAAGATAAACATGATAACACCTGAACCAAAGTGGTTTTTGAAATTGAGATGCCTTTATCGTATACATGTTGAGGGGGGGGGGGGGAAGGGGATTTTCTGCCATCTTGACTGTGTCTCAGCCATGCACTCCCACTTCTTGCACATTACAGATACAGGCACTGTTCCCTGCCATATTACAACATTTACAAAAATGAAATGCAAGTTACGAGTATAAGGTTTTCTCTACCCATTCCTCGAGTGTGAATGTCGCTGTGTTTGTGTTATCTGGATCCCGCTCCTTGAACATGTCTGAAACATAAAACACAACAATGCGAACTTGCTCTTTTCTTCATGCTTGCCTTTTACTTTCCCAATTTTTGAGCATCATGGATTGTCGTAATCACTGCTGTATAATTTTTAACTGTACTGCATTGCCATGAAGTATTATCATGCTTTAATATTTACCAATATTTAAAATTATTCTAATAAATGTAGTCTTTTCCTTTATATCTAAAAGGTTGTATAAAGTCCATTTACAGAAACAAATAATGCTAAAATCAAATTCTAAAAACACATCACAGCTATTTGCATAGAACGATGAGTGAACAGTATGCTAGGTGGTACATAATCTAATCTCTTAGATCTGAGTGTTAGCATTGTATAAATAAAACACTGTACAGAGTTGCCAGATCCTCTTCATGCAATACCATAGTATAAGTTTTGTGATATTGGTCAACTCATAAGAATTGTGGATTTGTACTTTCTTCTAGTTTTGTGGTTACTTCCATTACTGAAATGACCTCTTCAGAATCCATATTCAGTTTTTGTAAAGAGGGAGACATAAGTAGCCCAGGCTAAGAGGGTGTATTTAGTTCACCACTTGCTGTTTCACAAAGTGGTTCCATCCTGGGTTGATGGCAAAGCCTTTATCTCTGTTGAAACTGTTAGAATCCAGATTGATTCCAGGATTGATGGCTTGTTTTATTAAGTTGTCCCAGATTTCGCCAGGACAGTGGTGTTTGAGAAGCCATTGAAATTAAGCTTGAACCAGTTTCAACAAAGATGAGGCATTGGCATCAATCCAGCATAAAATCACTGTATGAAACATGTAAGAGACAGTAGAGAGCGACTGGTCCTGAAAAAGACCATTGGAAGTTTAACTGTTTCCTGACTGGTCAATTCTGTCCTAATCGGAATCAGTGGAATCAGTACATATATCCCCCTCTACACAACGACTCGACACTTCAGCATCCCTGAGGATGGAGGCAACGGGGGCCATTGAAAAAAAGAAGATCCAAGCACCAAGAGGAAAAGATGTTACAATTGTGGTTGTTCCAAGAATAAAGCCATGAGATACACTTGCACATCTAGTATCTTTGACTTGAGATACTCAACAGATTTTCCCAGACTGTGCATAGTGCTTGCTGTTTTGACTAATTGTTACTGTCCTCAAAAAAAAAAGAGAGAAGTATTTTAATTAATCTAAAGTCATCTGCCTAGTAACCATACAGATCCAGAATAAGAAAAGCATACATTATATAATTACTTGAACGGAATTGGAAACCAAACATATTGTCAAAGAACAGTACATAAGAACTCTAATGACTATGTAACAAATATAAGGAATCCTCTAAAACTCTACTACAGATTCTAACAACAGTCTCATTAGAGAGAATGCAGTAATGTATTTGTAAGCTGAAACTTGCACCATTGCACCAAAAAGAAGACCCTTCACCTCCATGCATTTACGGTAAATTATAGCTCAAAGTGTAATCCTTTGGTACAAGTATCCTGTAATATGATTAAGCTACAGTTTGTTGTAAGTACAAAATAATTATAATAACAATGATATCACAGCTCAATATCATTAGTAAGCATACAAAATTATTAACAACTGATTTCAACAATACGTAGTTTTTAAAATAACATAAAAACACCTTTCTATTACACAGAATTGCAGGCATAAGGAAATGATTAGCAAATGGTACAGAAAACAGTTTATGCAAGATACCAGAATTTGAGGAAGGGGGAAGGAGGGGCCACCCATCATTGTTTCGCTACTGTACAGGTATGTATCTGCATTAATTTAAAAGTAAAAATAAATCCAAAAACAGGGCACCCCTTAAGCTCCGCCCACTCGATATTCATATTTGCATGGACTTTGTTTCTTAGCGAAGCAGGGTGACCAACTGTCCTTGTATATTGTCGCAAGTGCCTTGTACCCACTGACCTTGTATACTGTCGCAAGTGCCTTGTACCCACCTCATTATATCTCCTGCGAGGTTTGTCATCCCGTCACCGATATCTAGCGATATGTCACACCTCCAATGTCCAATCATGAGTTTCTTCATAATAGTAGGACAAAATAATTAGCTAGATCGTGGTATAAAAGAAAGTGCACCATTTTGGGTGGGTTGGGCGGGATACCACTATCCGAAGGTGTGACCTGTTTTTGGATTTTCCTCCCGAATTTATATACAAGTTGCATAACAAAGTGAATATACATATAAGATATACAAACTAGTGGTTTACCAAGAATTAACTGTGCCAGATTTGAAGAACTATCTATCTATAACAGGTGGGGAAATAAAGACTAGCAAATTCACTCCTACCGCAATAACTTCTGCTGAAGAACCACTTACACCAACTTACCAATCATTGCCTTAAGACGGACGGCACACATCATGTAGTCATCAAATGTGATTAGGCCATTTTTAGAGCTGTAACGGTGGGCGAGGATGTTGAGGATGTGATTGTTGAGACGATAACCTGCCGAGTTAAGAGCCTGTCGCAGCTCGAAGGCACTCAAGCAGCCAGAGCCATCTTTGTCGTACAACTTGAAAACCGCCTGCAAAATACATAGCAGCACATCTGTTTACTATACTTCAATTCATTTAGTCATTTAGGTTCAAAAAAATGTTTGCTTAATGACAAACTAAAATAAATAGGAGAGCTTTCAAAAACTCAATACTCAGGCCTGATCTAAATTTCCTTACATAGACAGTTAAAGACTTTGAAAAATACATTTGAATAAAAATGTCTTAGTTTTTCCATGGTTTTCCCAATCACAAAGGCAGGTGCCAAATTAGATATTTCATACCATGATTCATTGTCACTATTTCATCCTATACCATAATTAGGGCTAGGATTTTTAAGGCTTACAAATTACAAACAAACAATAAACAAACAAACAAACAAAAAAGACTTACAAACAAGACATTTCTAACTGAAAAATTCTTAAAAAATTCAACAGTTATAAAAAAATCTGATGTGAAAGTCACATAACTTCCTCTGCCCAAATAAAAGTTTGCAGCATTTACGCTAATTATGCTATAAATATCTTATAGCCCCTTCTTTGAATGTTGCGACTAAAAACGCAGGCTATGGGGGAAAAAAAAAACAAGTGACTGCAAACGTTTATTGAACTTTCCGCTGTTAAGAATAATTTCCGAAATTTATCAAATATTCCCTTCAGATATTTCTTTACTGTAAGCAGGGCCAACAGTACATTTTTCTCACTTCACATGCTTATATAGAATAAAATGCCTTAAATATCCGCGTATTGAGTTGTTCACCAGGCAAGTTGGTAGGTTACAACCACCCTTCAGAGAATTTTTTGAAATGGTATAAGCAATCCATGTACAAAATTTAAAGGAAATTGTTAGAGCTGTTTATGAGAAAATAGCAAAAAACAAAATATTCTTCATGTAAAGTCCCCTTAAATATAAGAGAAGGTTGTCGCCAATCTTCACTGCCTCAGAAGGTACCTAACCCAAATACAGTATTTTGTTTTTGTACGATTTACAAGAAGCCTTATTGCAAAAAGCACGTATTCACAGTTGGTTGCTTATAACTACCCTTCAGAGAATTTGTTCGAAAAAATGTTTCAAATAAAAGTTTTAGGGTCAATCCATTAGAAATGAACCAAATTTAATAAAATTAAGTTGCTCGACATTTTTGATTTTCCTAATTTTTTTACCAGTTATTTCCCAACTAAAGGTGAGTTCAAAACTATGGTAAAAAAATTTTTGGGCTCATACTTTTTTTTTGGCGGCCATTTTAAGTTTGCTTTTTAACCATATTTCAGTCGAAAACATGTTTTGCATAAATGTATGTAACTCTGTTAATTTTATAGATAACAAGACAAAATAAACACCAAAATTATCAGAATGAAATGCTCTACATTTTTGTTTTAACACAATATTACCTAAGAAGTGAGGAAAGTGAAGAAAAAAATGCAAAATTTCAAATTGAAAATTGACTTAAAACGGGAGTTTTAGTGCCGCAAAATTATTAGAAGGAAGAAATACTCGCCCTTAATTTTTTTTTCTGGTGTAGATCTACTATAGGACTACTCGCTGTAGAAGTTTAAAGCTTGAGAACTTTGCGGTTTTTTTTATACAGTTTTTCAAAAATGCCCAAAACCATATTTTGGCAATATTTGAAGTAGAATATCTCAAAAGGGACTGAGTGAAAAATTATGAAATTTACATAGATAACACCTCTTTATGATATAAAGATGTGATATAAATTTGATGACTGAGACTCAACTGGTTCCCGAGTTATAGTGCATCGAAGTTGGCCATAACTGCAAACTATGCACCGAAATTTCAACACTCTTCAAAGCTTTGAGGAAACCAACAATTTGTCATGTTAACTGATGAAATGTAGCCTACATATAAAACTCTTTTTTGTAACAAACTTAGGCTCACAAAAATGTTATATTTAAAATTAAAAAAGTGAATTTTTACTATTAAATTACCGTTAAATTTCGTGTGCCTATAACGCAATTTTTGGCCAAATTCAAAGCACTGTTACTCTGGAACCAGTTGAGTCTCAGTCACCAAATTTATATCACATCTTTATATCGTAAAGAGATGTTATCTGTATAAATTTAATAATTTTTCACTCAGTCCCTTTTGAGATAATCTACTTCAAATATTGCCAAAATACGATTTCGGGCATTTTTGAAACACTGTATAAAAAAAAGGGCAAAGTTCTCAACCTTGAAACTTCTACAGCGAGTAGTCCTATAGTAGATCTACACCAGAAAAAAAAATTAAGGGCGAGTCTTTCTTCCTTCTAATAATTTTGCGGCACCAAATCTCCCGTTTTAAGTCAATTCTCAATTTGTAGTTTTGAAATTTTTTCTTCACTTTCCTCACTACTTAGGTAATATTGTGTTAAAACAAAAATGTAGAGCATTTCATTCTAATAATTTTCGTGTTTATTTTGTCTTGTTATCTATAAAATTAACAGAGTTACATACATTTGTGCAAAACAAGTTTCCGGCCGAAAAACTGTTACAAAGAAAACTTAAAATGGCCGCCAAGAAAAAAGTATGAGCCTAAAAAATGTTTTACTCTAGTTTTGAACTCACCTGATATTGGGGAGTAACTGGTAAAAAAATTAAGAAAATAAAAAATGTTGAGCAAAAAATTTTATTCAATTTGGTTCATTTCTAATGGATTGACCCTATTTTGGCACTATTTGAAGTAGAATATCTCAGAAGGGCCTGAGTGAAAATTATGAAATTTATACACATAACACCTCCTTACGATATAAAGATGTGATAATAATTTGGTGACTGAGACTGCACTGGTTCCAGAGTTACAGTGCATCGAAGTTGGCCAAAAATTGCAAACTATGCACCGAAATTTCAACGCTCTTCAAAGCTTTGAGGAAATTATAAATTTGTCATGCTAACTGATGAAATGTAGCCTACATGTACAACTCTTTTGTGTAACATACTTAGGCTCACTAAAATTTTGCATTTAAAATTACAATGTGGATTTTTACTATTAAATTACCGTTAAAATTCGTGTGCGTATAATGGCATTTTTGGCCAAATTCGATGCACTGTAACTTGGGAACCAGTTGAGTCTCAGTCACCAAATTTATATCACATCTTTATATCATAAAGAGGTGTTATCTGTATAAATTTCATAATTTTTCACTCAGTCCCTTTTGAGATATTCTACTTCAAATATTGCCAAAATACGGTTTTGGGCATTTTTGAAAAATTGTATAAAAAAAAACCGCAAAGTTCTCAAGCTTTAAACTTCTACAGCGAGTAGTCCTATAGTAGATCTACACCAGAAAAAAATTAAGGGCGAGTCTTTCTTCCTTCTAATAATTTTGCGGCACTAAATCTCCCGTTTTAAGTCAATTTTAAATTTGTAGTTTTGAATTTTTTTCTTCACTTCCCTCACTTCTTAGGTAATATTGTGTTAAAACAAAACTGTAGAGCATTTCATTCTGATAATTTTGGTGTTTATTTTGTCTTGTTATCTATAAAATTAACAGAGTTACATACATTTGTGCAAAACATGTTTTCGACTGAAATATGATTAAAAAGTAAACTTTAAATGGCCGCCAAAAAAAAAGTATGAGCCCAAAAATTTTTTTGCCATAGTTTTGAACTCACCTTTAGTTGGGAAATAACTGGTAAAAAAATTAGGAAAATAAAAAATGTCAAGCAACTTGGCCTGGTTCATTTCTAATGGATTGACCCTTTACCTCTTGGTACAAGCAAAATTTAAAGAAAATCGTTAGAGCTGTTTTCGTGAAAATCGCGAAAAGCGAAAATTTCTTCATGTAAAGTCCCCTTAAAAATAAGGGAAATTTGTCGCCAAACTACGAATCACATCTTCAGAAGGTACCTGACCCAAATACGAAATTTTGTTTTCATACGATTCTCCGTTTCGGAGCTAGCCTGTTCACAAACTTCCACACAGACAGACAGACAGACAGACACACACACAGACACACAGACATGTTTCCAAAAATAGTATTTTTGGATTCAGGGGGCCTTGAAACGTGAACATATGCTAAAAACTAAACTTCGAATTTTGGGGTCGAAAACAATACTTCCTCTACCTATAGTACCTATGGTACGGGCAGAGGAAGTAAAAATGACCTACAAATAAATTTTATTTTCTAAATTTACTTAGTAGAAAAAGAGGGTTTGAACTTTAGGTTATTATTATTAGAGTGTTAATTTTAATTAAGAATTTCATTTTTTAATTCAAGTAACATGCCAACATTGAAGACTGTATACTACAGTACGGTATTTTCTATTTTATTTTTGCACTATTTTTTCTAAATATTGCACATAAATTATATCTCCTTAAAAGATATTTATTAATCATTTATTTATCATTGGTTTCAAATTTCACTTTGAATTGCAGTAGACAATAAACACTACATGAAAGTTTTAGCCAAGGAAACTATACTGACAGGTGGGCTGAACTCTCCATTACTAAGGGGTGGAAGTTAAAATAAAAATTTTGAAGTGCAAAACAAAAAAGATTAAAACATTTTTAAAAATGGATTCTAATGGTGAAAATGAATACAGAAAATATCAAAAGAAACTACAAAGACACGAAATTACATTATTACTGGAGTTTCTCCAAAAAATTGAACTTAAATGCACTAAAATTGACAAATGAATAAGATTGACAAAAACACCACCCAAAAAAAATCCCTTAACGTGTACGTCTATAAAGCCTGCTTTTAACATAAAACTTGCAAATACAAAAGCAACTATGTTTCTGTATTACCAGAAAAAATATGCAATTCCATTAAATTCACAAAATCATAATCATAAGCACTAAAATTGAACAACAGTTGAAATTAACAGAGGCCGTAACACACCAACAATAGAAATAGATGCACATCAAAATTACATGGCCTACTGATACACACATAGAATCTAAGACTTGTGACCTCTAAGTTAAAACTTGTATAAATACGAATAAAGTTGAACTAAAAAGATATAAATCGTAATTAAATAGACTTGTAATACATGCACGAATGCATATAATGAATAAATGAATGAATGAATAAGCCTTATTTGTCCCATGAAGGGCTATGGCCTCCTAATTAGGGGGAGCTCGATTAGGTATCACATATGGAGGGCTAGTCCATATGATCTTCAACCTTCTAAGGTTGACTTGAATAAATAAAAATAAATAATTAATAACAATAATAATAAAGATGATAATGATGATTGACAATAATATGATATGAGTCTTTCTCGGTAATGACGGGATTGTCGACAGCAAGCCAAACAAATTCTCTACTAAAGCCATCTCTGCAGCCTATTGAGCATCGTTGGTTTGCTACAAAAAACAGAGGCAGGTTGGATAGTAAAATTAATAGTGTTGTTTTTTTTTCCCCCTCACAGAGAGCAACCATTTAACTTTAAAAGCATAGCTCCACTTCTAATTTTGGGATTAAAATGCCCTTATAGAACTCAAATCCAAAAGAAACTTTGAAAGAGAGCATCAAACTCAACCACCATTTCTCTAATAATTACATCATCATCATCATCATAAAAACCATAAAATCACTCTAAACATTTGTATTCATGCTGCATATTCACATACAACATTTACATTTTCAATCATGTGAAATCTTGAATAATACTAACCTATGCTTTATTGCAGGACCTTACCTTCCAATGTCGGATGTCAAGCCACAGGGCCTTGAACTCCTCAAAGCCGAGCTTGCCAGATCGATCCACGTCCATCATGGCGATCATGCTGCGGCACACGTCCTTGGAGAAGCCTGCATTCTTTGTTTCTAAAGAAAGAAAACTGTATTAGGACACGTAATAGAATTCCCACGTCAATACCTTCATTCAGACCTTCAGGCATTTTGGTACGTTACATCCTCTGCATAAAAGGATAATATTGATCTGAGATGATAAAACACTATGAGTTTCACATTTGTAGACTTGACTGGAAAAGTGTACTAAACCAGGGGAAGAGGTTTATGTTGTCCGAGCTTTCAAGTGCTTCTAACTCGGTAGCCATCTTCCTACATACTTTAACAGAGTTGGGAAAGGACAGCCAATCAGAAGACAGGAAAAACTAGAAGGGAAGCACCAGCATCCTATTGGTTTGAAATGGCAGACTGATTCAATGGCCTTGATTTTGCAACTGGCTTAATGCTGAATTCCAGGCCTGTTGCTGTGGAGTTTTATTTCCAGAGCCTCAGCCACAACACGACCCCGATAAGTGGCTTGCTTGCCACAGCTAGCTCACTTCTTCCCAGAAGATGGCTGTAGAGCTAGTAGCAACCAAAAGCTCAAACAATATAAATCTCTTCACCCAGTTGGAATCCCGATAAACTATCATACATAACCAATGGCAGGAAAGCCTCAAGTATCTTATTAAGCGTACTGAAGTTAGATAATATTTGTGTATCCTGGCCACATGGAGTGGTGCTGAGGAACAGTGAGCATCATATTATTCAAGGTATGAGGGCTCTAGTATGCGTAATTGATGCTGCTCTGTCTATGAGGAAGTCTATGGCTTAGCCAATGATGGCAGTAAAAGACGCAGAGATATTATTGCATTCAGACCATCTGTTCAGCTGGATTTTATAGGCAGAGTGGTTGAAGTGATTAGTTGATCTCTACCCAGCCCTGGTACACTAAACACTCCACTACTTCAAGGTGCCCCCGGAAGTCTACCATGGTCAAGTACCATCTGATGACATTCACAGTGTATTACTAAAGGAGGCAGAAAGGGGGTGTTAGAGCCCTTGTGCATACCTACAAGAGTGACCCACAATTGTGGTTGGTCTTTGCCAGGTAGTACAAGAGTGACCCACAATTGCGGTTGGTCTTTGCCAGGTAGTACTCATGAAAGTCATTTGATACTGAGGTAGAGGTGAAATCCCTATTCAATAGTAACTTAATGTCAATGTAAGTCGATAGAGTATTGCTAGTGCTACTCTGTTTAACCATCATAAATTATGGAGTGTCTTTTGAACTTGAGTAATATGTCCGGCAACAAGTACCTATGGGTAAGTTGGAGGTTTGGCTGAAGAGCCACAGAAGCCTATATAAAGAGCCTACATAGCTTCTACTTCTAAAAAGGTCCAAATGAAGAAGTTGACACAGGAATATTTTTTTACAGATTTCTCTAATAATTCTTTAGAATACAGTATAATATAACTAGATTAAACTTAAGAAGCCAGAACACTTGGTCATCTGAATATTTTGGGCTATCAGGATTGTAACATTAGCCTTATACAGATGTAACAGCAAGATAGATCCTAAAGATCTTTAGATAACCAAAAGCTCAAACTTCTTATACTTATACGGATGATTATCTCAGAAGCCATAACCATCAGTGGATGGCAGGAAAGCTTCAAGCTTTGTAACCACTGGAACAATCTAGACAAGACTAAACCCATTCTTCTTCGCTCTTTCATTTCTTTGGTTGTGTTGTGGCTATTCCAGTTGCGATCACTCCACAAGGTTCCATTCTTGACCCTCTTCTGCTGTGGACTCAGTAAGCACAGTGTTCCCACCACCAAAATAGGAGCACTAGTAGCAAGCAGAATTTCTATTGCTCGGTGTCTTCAGTCTTAGTCATTGTTAATTTAACACAAAGTCTCTACTTCATAGTTTGTTTGTATCAGTCCTGGTTCACTTCATAAAATTCAAAAGTTCTTAAACGTAATTGTCAGTTCTTGTAACACAGTAACACTCAAAGACAGTCACAAGACACAAGACATTTATGATATTATAACATAGGAGAACCAAGATATACAAATCCCACATATTCAGAACGGAATAAACTACATTTTATTCTGGTTATGCAAATAATAATTTTTTTTTTTCAAATTAAATCGGACCCTTCTTTTGTCATGTAGAATATGTTACAAGGACAAACTCGTACATTTTTTCTTAACAGCTAAAATTTTGAAAGAAATTATATTGAAAATTCTTCCTTGTTCATGTTTTGGGAATGACACTTAAATTAGGGTATGATCATTTTTATCTACCCCTGAGTTTGAGGCTTATAGGTTATGCAGATTCTGGCAGCAAGTCAGTAGCAGTTCAGAAACCGCTGATGATGCACTAAAATAGTGCGAAATAGCCATCCGGATTACCAAAGGTAATCCTAGTTTGCAACATCAAGTATTAAAGTATTATAAAAACTTTGTTAACGTAATCAAGAATGGACACCAATACATAGGCCTACAAATACGAGTTATTTGTTTTGTGAAAAATCAGTTATTTGTTTTGTGAAAAATAATTTTAAAATTAACTGGCATTAATATATTTTTCATTTTTAAAGTAAAACAGAAGTTGAACTCAACACTTTCCTGCTTTAACAAATAATTATTATAATCAGGTCGAATCCACCCAAAAAAAAAATCAACATCCTACGAATTGTTAAATACTAATTGCCTTTAACTGTAAAGTCTGTAGTCATCAATACAAAAACCTGTGTCTTCTGACCGTCTTGTACCTCACACACTCAACACACACACCTAAATGACATTGCTTACCAAATGCTTGGGCGAGAGGTGTGCCTTGACACGCTAGACCGCACACCATTGAAAGGATCGTAGAGATGATTGAATCCTGCGAGCTAGAACTACTGGGCAGCTCTAGTAACAATGACAACAAATATTCATTACTCATGTTGTCCGTGACGTTCAAATACGTTCACAGTCAGTGCGAGCCCCGCATGCAATTAGTCGTGCTCATGCATCACATAAAAATCAATTCTATGCATGCGTGTCAGTAGCTTCTGTCCGATATACTTCATTATTGAATCCCATAATCTCAGTTTTCGTATTAAATAATGCATACTTTGTTTTGAGTATGAAAATACGGAGCTGAAATGTAGGAAGTATGGGTAATTAGCCAGTATACACACCGAAACTTCTTTCAAAGTTGCACGTGTACTTACCCACAAGCTATAACCACTAATTTTAAGTTTCATTGGTACAAATAAACTCAAATAAGTCACTTCTGTGATCTAGTTATTTAAAACATCAGCAGATCATTCTTAAAACTGGGGTTGTTAATTTCATGGGAATGGAATTCCATTGCTGATCAGTTTGTTATGAAGGCGAGTCAATGAATAAGTTGCAAACACCAGAATACTGCAAACTGTTTTAAATTTCCTGCCTGTGTGTTTCTAGAAGGTGGCAGCATGTCGGCTGGAATATAGCCAATAAACAGAATTCCACAGTGAATGGTTAGTGAATTGCAGCCAGTGCGAGATGACAGATGTGCTAGTGGGTCAAGATTTTACTGGGAATGCTTGGAGCATCCATCTTACAGCCCTTACTTAGTTCTCAGTGCTATTTCTCAAATCAAATAATATAATATCTTTATTAGTCTTTAGACAATAGCTGTTGAATTAGACTTCTAAAAATTACACATAAGCTGACATACAGACATAAATATTAAACATAAGTTTATTATATAACATGAAATGAATGCACGAGTAAATAAGGTAGAGAGATTTCAACTACACAGTAGCCTACACCTATTTTAACCAGTGTTGCCAAATAATAAAAGTAAATTACTCTGTTATAAATATACTTAGATAATGAATAATTTAGAGTGAGTAGGGTGAATAATAACAGCAATGTGTTACTTACTAGTAGCATTAGACAGACTTATAAATTCCCTTGTAGGATAGTCTTTGAATTCTTCTATTGGAGAGATACCTTGCCTCCTAAGCTACTGTTTTGAATTTTTGCACTGAAACATGTTGTGCACTTTTTGGTAGGAGATTTAAAAAGTTCTATGCTCACATATTTATAGCTGTTATGTGTTGTAGATAGTTGAAAGTGCAGGGGATCAATCTTATGGTTATTTCTTTCTTTTAAGAATGTAAACTGATTGCCCAAGGGTGAAGTTATTCAAATTTTATTTAGCAAAAATTAAACAAGAATAGATGTTTGAGATCCTTAAAAATCATCTGGGCAGGCAGAAGTCACTTTTTGTTAAGTATACATGGAAGACTCAACTCAGTAGGCCTATTATATCCTGTATAATATAGCTTCACTGTGTAAGCTTCCAATATATTTTTGAATGGGATAAGTGTTTAAATGTAAAGGGGGTGTATGGTGGATGTTCCAAGCATTCTCAGTGAAATCTTGCCCATAAAAAATGCACAAATGTGCACTTTCTAGTCAGGCATACACTTGTAGCACACCTGCCTCCTTGCACTGGCTGCAGTTCACAAACCGTTCACTGTGGAATACTGTTTATTGGCTATATTCCAGCCAACATGTACTACCAACTTCAAGAAACACAGGGACACAAACTTTAAAACGGTATGCAGTATTCTGGCATTTGTGACTTATTAATTGACTCATCCTTGTAAATGGATATTAAAGGATCTTTCTTTGTTTACATAAATCCAATAATAATTTGGTCCAGCTAATCCTACGTGCAAGGAAAGGCAGTGCTAGAATGGAAGTTAAATAAGTAGCGAGGATATTAACAGGTGGCAAGATCAGTAAACAATTCAACGGCCCTAAATAGCGTGCTCACTCGCTCGCCCACTTTGTTAAACATCGGTATACTCGGCGATGTTTGTCTCATGCAGTCTAAACTTTCACGAAGAGTAGGCCTACAAAATTAGGAAAACCGTTTCTTTATTATATAAGGCCTAAGTGAAATGAACACATTGAACAAATATTCTAATTTTATTCTTACTTACTATTTTCATAGCTCTGAACCACAAACATTTTTAATAATCTGACAGTGTAAATTTCTCAAAAATCCTGGAGTCAATTAATAATGGCGGGCGAAGCCGCAGGCAGTATCGCGGACAATAAAAATCCAAACAAAATAACTCCTTCCCTTGAAAAATTATATAATTTCTGAAAATTACACTGAATTTATGAAATAAAATTCACATCATCTTCATCTGTCAACAAACAGTTAAGAAACAATACGTATTATCAGTGTTAACAGGTTGCTTTGGAACTGCATAATCGAATCTGAGATCGTTTTCCCAGGCAGCGATTTCATATCGTGGAATTTGTCTCTAAAGCAGGAATTTTAGCTGTTTCATTAATTATTAATGGCTTTGTTTATGAATGATTCGCTTGCAAGTGTTAATAAATATAATGCTTTAATAATTATTATACTCTTAATTTTTAATTTTTCAATTAATTATCGTGGGCGAAGCTGCAGGCACCTGCTAGTTAATTAACAAAGAAATGCAAAGCTTCTGGAACAGAGGAACATAACTGGTGAAATGTGATCACGAGGAGGAGGAAGGGGAAAGCCATCACCCAAGCAACACACACAGACTGTGCTGCGCCAACAACATGATAATCTCTGCAACGTCACCACATTAAGTGAGAAGTATGGTTCCCAGTGACACAGAGCAATACAAGATAATAGTGTGCACAACAGAGAAATTTTCCATGTGATCCATCACCATAACACATATCAGAAATGTTGAAGCGAAGCAACAAAATTAACACATATAAAAATATGTAATTTAATATATACAGAGTGATTCACAAGTAGACTAATATATTATGTAACTTCAGGAAATGACAGATGACATCGTTTTCACAAAAATTAAAAAAATAAATAAAGAGAAATTTGTTGCCATGCATTGTGCCACATTCTTCAAGGATACAACCCAAATAAAATTTTATGTAATGCACTCATGTAATTTTCTTTATCCTAAGCATGGGCAATAAAACTTTCTCACTTCACATTCTGATATAGAACAAGATCGTAATGCTAGGAATGTGTCTTATCCTCAGCCTGTACAGTTTGCCATGCAAGACTTAGAGGTTGAGTTTCTACCAACAATCACTACCCTTCAGAGAAATTTGCCCAAAAATAAAAAAAATATATATATATATATATAAAAAATTCTTGGCATAGGCACTTGGTGTGTAAACTTTAAACAAAATCATTAGAGCCTTTTCAAGAAAATAGCAAAAAAGAAATTTTCTTCATATAAAGTGGCATTAAAAGTAGGATCAAGTCATTGTCAATCTCCGTATCATATCCCCATAAGATATTTAATCCAAATATAAAATTTGTTTTTAATATGATTTTTCACTCCTGAGTAATGCTGATCACCCACAAACACATATGATTCTGAAAATAAAATCTTATTTACTTAGGGGACTTCAAAACGTGTATTTATGTTGACTATTCCATTCACACACTGCGTGTTTGATATTGATCAATAACGTTTAGCAATTCCTAGGATATAGACCAATCACAATCATTTATCTTATAATATTCTTCCTTGGATAGAAAGGATGCAATTTTATCTGATAAAATGTCAGGTCGTTACTGCCATTCAGCAGTATGAAAATGCATTATTTTATACAACATAACTTGTTTGGAAATTGAAATAATATAAATGTCCATTGATTGAAAACATCAAACGGATATAGAATTATGATAATTTTAATTGCTTCTACGCAGCTTTTATTTTGATTAATGAGATGGTTTATTCAAGACAAGGAATAATTTAATTTTACATTATTGGATCTGTTACAGTTGATTTCATTTACTGTTTCAAAACACTGTTTAACAGATGACTTCAACAATGTATTCTGGCCCAGATATTAAGTGAACTGTGCATGAGTGAGGTGTAAATCACGCAAATGTAGTTATTCCTTGGAAACCATGCTACTAATTGTAGCACAATCAATTCACAGGATTCAAAGTTAATTGTCTCTTTAAAAAAATTTAAAAAGAGAGAGAGATGATTCTGTAGTCATGCGAATATGGCACATGTTAGTAGGCATTTTATACACAGAAAAGTGTCAACTAACATTTCCTGAAGTTACATACTAAACTTTGAGTCACCCAGTATAAATAGAAGTAAAGAAATCAATTAAACTACATATCTCTTCCTTAAAAATACCTATGTATAAAATAGAAAATATTTAATTCGTATATTTTACTAAGCCTTGGCATAGGTTTGTTTTTTAAATATTCTTCTGTTGATGCTACATTAGAATGTTTACGAAAAAAGCTCATCTCACAAGAGACGAATTCCACATGCCACTATGCTGCTAATTAGCTGAGTTGTTACAGAATTTTCGGGATAAGCCGAAGGTTCAAGAAATTTTCTTGTAACCATTTTCTTGTAACATCTAGTCTACATAACCGCAATGACGTTTTCTTGAACTCTGTCCAGTACACGTCACAACTTTGGTTTAATTTCAGGTGATGAATCACATAAAATCTTAAACAAATTTTTCTTTTTCTTGTGCAAAAGTATTTTAAAATAATGGAAGCTAACACACTATAATATAACAATAATTTCTGTTAGTTTTAAGGAGAAAGACTGTAGAGGCATATAAAAATGAGATTTTTGTGGCCCTACATGTACATTACAAACAGAAGGCAGAATGAAGCTGTGAAACATTTTCTTGAGTGATACAATCACACAGTGGACAAGGAGTATTTTTAGTGGGATAGTATTACTGTAATAGTGAAGGAAGTGGGGAAAAACGAGAGACGGTATACTATCTCAAGATTTTTCCCTATCATACCTCAATTTTAAAAAAGCCCTTCCCTTAAAACATAATTATGTGATAGCTTATGTAAGAAATTATTCTATACACTCGCCGGTGATTTTAATTAACTTCCCCTACGAGCAAGTTTTATAGAATATCTCCAAGCAGGAGCACAAAAATCACGGACATCTTGTACCATTTAATACCTATTTAAACAATATAAAAGTTACAATATTTTGTTACCGAGGAATTTTTAAGAAGCATCAGATCTAGCGGTATTGTCATTAAGATGCCAACATAGGCCATCACAAGTTACTGGCCACAGCCTTCTATACTGGTAATGGCTACCACTGAAAGCGATCCAGTGGATGAATGATCGTGAAAGTAATTATATTATGACTCAAACATATAATAGGGCTACTCTTTGTTACAAAGGAGTATTTTTTAAAATTTAATTGATGGTAAGTTATTTTACCATTATAACTGGTGCTGGTATGCTATTCGACCTTTGAAACCAGTGCCAGTTTTCCATACTGGCGCATACCGCCTCACTTCCCTCACTGACTGTGTATTAAGAATGTGAAGAAACAAATACTTGTAATATCAGTTTGGACATTTGAATCTAACATGTTACTTTTTTAAAAAGAAAATCCAGTCCAGTAATACTGGTACTAACTTCAGTGCTAGTGTAATTGTTAATGCTTGCAAACTTGAATGCATCATCAAGTAGACGTGTGAACACATCTAATAATAATATGGCGCGTTATGCTATGAGTTTTGAATTAACTGAACTGAATTCATTACTGACTTTGTCAGAAAAATAAAAATTACTTGCTGAAATCTCAATGACCGGGAATTAGATTTGGTTTCTAAAAACCAGAACATTTAGGTGACCTGGTAAAACCCAATGGGGACAAAAGGACTTGATTTAAAAAATCTGGGCTGTCCCAGCCAAGTTGGGACATCTGGTAATTTTAGATTTTAACTAGGAACTAGAGGTATGTAAGGGTACCTTATGGAACATATGTCTGAGAGTATAAGGCGAAGAAGAATACTGTAAAAGATAACATAACCCTCACTGAATATGAAATCTATCAATAACGAACAGATATGAACACTCAACAACAGGGCAAGGTTTAGATGAACACACTGTAACCTAACCTCAACTACAAATAAAGTCAGAGTTTGATAGTGAATGTGCATGATTGCACAAGAGGCTTGAATCATCTCAACATTACCATTCCTCATGGCGTAATCCAAGATTTCTTTGAGTTCTATCCAATCCACTTCCATGTCGTCTCCTGCAATCTTGTGGAAGAACTCCTTGACTTTGTCTGATGTCTTCTCCTCTTCAGGCTCTGGTTGGTTCACCACCTGTTGTACATAAACTTATATTATTATGCAACTCATTGGTACACTGGCAGTCACAAAATCTGGCTAGTGAAGAGGCATTAATTAGGAATAAGAATGACCAGATTTTACGACTGGAAGTGTACACACAAAACAAAAAATGTTACTTGAGTGTGAGTGCATGAAAGCGTGAACTTACGTTGTCGTCGCCAGGAATAAAGTTGTCGATCTTGTCACGCACCTATAAACAGCATGCATAATGGTTAACAAGCATCAGCAGCTAGACTTAGGCACTTCAACAGAAAATAAAACATTAAAACAGATAGTGAAGGATGAAGGTGACTTTAATGAAGCACAGATAAACTTTCAGAGCAGCCAGATGACATCAGATACCCACATCCATTAATGCTCATCCTTTAAGCTCTTTATTAATGGGATAAACTCTTTATTAATGAAACTCAAGGGGACTAATTCTTTTTCCTGAAACAGGGTTCTAAAAGTAATTAAATTGGGGGGGTGAAGAGAGGTCCTGTTTTAGCTCAACCGTTCAACATTTTATTTGTTTGTCTGTAAATTTGTGTGTTGCGCAATTGTGACTGAATGTGTTGTTTAATTCTCTTCCACTAATCTGGTATGCTAGACATTGAAAGTAAAAGTACAACTAAAAGATAAAATAAAATAATTCATGCAATTTATGTAAAAACAATTTCAGTGTCAATAAATATAATATTATAAATATTTTAGTATTAAATAAATTTATTTTAAAACATCCAGCTATTAAATTAATAACGCAGCCACAGTACCTGCTAGTACAAAATACAATGGAAAGTTACAAAATATGTCTTATTTTTAAAAAATAATTAGAGTATTATAGAAAATATAATGCAAAAAATCATAATTTCACAAAACTGTGCCTTATTCTTATAAACAAAGATTCAAATTAAAAGTGTAAAGTTTTTAGTAAAGTTTACTTGAAAAATATAAAATCACATTGGCGAGAAATGGCAGGTTTAATCTCCTTGAATCAATATAATGAGCAATAGATTCGAGGCACAAGAGAAATGCAGAAGAATAACATTAACAGACATGAATTTCCAACCAGTTCAAACTGCTTTGAAAGAATCTCTGTGCTTCTTATAGTGAGAACATGAAAATGAATACACTCAGATTGTTAATGAAGGCTGTGATGAAGAAAATCCGGTACAAGGATTTATTTTGCTGAAGAAAAAAAAAGTGGGTATTTTAAAATAAAATCACAGTGCAGATGGAAGCTGTCAATAAAACAATTGCAAAGAACTTGCTCTCTTAATTAAAGCTCCTTTTCCACTCTACGATAGGATACTACCCCATATAACTATCTATCAGTGATAATTCAAATCCATCATATTCGCATTCACATGTTACATATTTCATGCTTTGACCGATGGTCCTTCAGACTTAAATAATCCAGATGTGGGGGTAGATGTATAAAAGCTATATATTAAAAAAAAAATCAAATTTAAAAATAACATAATATCAAAATTACCTCTGATAATATAAAAATAATAATGAGATGGATTGCAATACACTAACTTCACTAGAATTGTCACTAACAATCTCCAGATGGAGTCTAGGTGAGGATGAATGAGGGTGCCATTCAAAACTGCAGTCCAGGTTAGTGACAATTCTAGTGAAGTTAGTGTGTTACAATCCATCTCATTATTATTTTTATATAATAATTACTTCACTGTGTAAACTTCCTAAATATTATGATACCTCTGATAAATTTGTTAGAGAGTTATATGCATTTATTGAAGTCAGACAGACACACAATGGACAGGACACGGGAGGGGGATATAACTGAGGACGATTCAGTGATAGTGTTTTTATAAAGTTTTTAGAAATTTTGATTTTATATTTTTATAATATTCGGGTAAATACGTTATTTATTATTCAGAATAGAAAGCTTATCACATAAAATAAACTATATTATAAGTGAAAGATGGAAACTGCTGGGCATATAAAAGCTTAAGTAATGTATTTGTCATTTTGGAGAGCCATATAAGAATATTAGTACTGCACGAAAGCAAGAATGTACAGTTCACTGCAAGTGTTTAGCAGCTTATAGATTGAAAAAAGCAATGTTTGCAAGCTGTGCTTTTGTAGGCCAGGAAAAAGCTGAAGTCACCTGAAGAACTGTTACATATATATGGTAAGAATCATCATAAATGAATCAAGAAGATTCATGATTCAAGATTCAGCTATCTCACCACAACCTTCATATCTGTTATGTACAAAGCAAAGCAAAACAGTGTAAGTCTTTTACGTTAACTATTTAAAAGAACTGTGCAGCTTTTCTTACAGAAAAATGTAACAGAAAATAAACACAGGCTGGCAAAAATAGGTACAGTGCTCACTTGAATCTATCAGCACACATAAATTTTGTTTTTAGGGGCAGAGAAACATAGAATTTACAGAGCAATGCAATGACACACTAACCCTGAAAGTCGTATGCATTGTATTCAAATTTTTTGGTTCATAGTTTTTGTCAAAACAGCATAGGAAAAAATAAATATCTAATATATTAATATTACTATGACAATAGACAATTTTCTAAGCAAACTACAGGAATATTATCTACTTTATGAAAACCGGAGGTTCATTGCTGTGCTTACCTGAGCCCACCATTCAACCCTATTCTGTACTAACTCCATCCACCCATCCCTCGCAAATCCTACTTCCCATAAATCTATCCTAATATTGTCCCCAACTACGTCTAGGTCTTCCAAGTGGTCTTTTTCTTTTGGGTCTCCCAATCAATATTTTGATATATGTCTTTCCTCCCCCATGCATGCAACATGTCCAGCCCATTTCATCCTTCGTGATTTAATTACCCTTACTATATCCGGTGATGAGTACAGGTTATGCAGCTAGTTATTATGCAGTTTTCTCCAGTCCCTATTTTCATCTCTCTTAGGCCCAAATATTTTCCTAAGCACCCTCTTTACTAACACACTCAGATATTTAATAAATATCTGTGAATGAAAAATAGAGAACCGTATCTTTCTATAATAATATATATGGGTTAAGAGTGGGGATTTAAAATATGTACTTAATACTGAAAAGTACTCTCAACTAAAGTCCGTTAATCAAGATTAAACTGTATATATACATTTTCCAAATAATTGTGCTCATAGATTCAAGTAAATATAGTAGTTTAAATCTATCTCTATTGCTATGTGCTTTGATGTTGACTAACTGCACAGATGCTAGAAGTTACTATCTTTCTGAGATGTGCAAATACGTGAAGATAATATTTCAAATCTAAACTAAATTCAAACAGGCATTCATGTACCTACTGTGTGACTATGTGGCTACTACTAACACTAGATGTACCAACTCGTGAAAACAAACTAAGAGAATGAATGAACAGAATGGTGTAACACTCACGCGCTCGTCCATCTCGCCCATTCCCACTTCTTCGTCGTTCTCCCTGTAAGCAAATAAAGCATCACAATATTATAATCTGTTATAACATGTTTCTACAGTATATTTACTTATTTATTTCAAATACACAAACTTACATGTAAGTGTATACTTGAACGAACAAATGCTCGTGCTTGGGATTAGTTCCAGAAACAACACATACATTGGAAAGATACCTTAAGACTCGATTTCTCAAAATCTTTGCTTTATTGAATTTTGAAGAAAAACTGCTCAATTTTAACCATTGCCAAATTAGATGCATATCTTGGAAATTGAGATAGGCAAAAATTGCATACAGAGTTGAGACTAGTTATATCCAAGGTAGATAAATTTATGTATGTTGTAGTAAGCGAGGGAGAAAAGCATGTGCCTCATGAGGAATTAATTGGTACCACTGAATGTTTTACGTTAATGAAAAATTTCACCTTTTTTCACTTTACGAAAAGTAGATGCCTGTATTTGTCGTAATGCAGACATAATTCACCATGAGATAAGTATATTTATAACTTACTCCATGTTGTTCTTGTGCTCAGAGAACACCCGCAAAATGAATTCTCCCTCTTCATTGGCCTCGAAAGTGGACGGTACGATGCAGTACACCCCTGGAGGCAGCTTGAACCGACAGCTCACCTCTCTCATGTTTATGAATGTTGGCGATCTTGCGACAGAACCACTGTACTTGAAGAAATTCATGTCTAGTGGCTTGGGTAGATTGTCAGGGTCTTGCAGCTGTAACATAAAAGTTGTTTATTATTTTTAGAGAAAAGTTACAAATTTGGTGAGGATAAGTAACTAGTTTTGCTTGCATAGTTAACCCTTTAAGGACTCACATTCATCTTTTTGCCACTTAGTTTTGTGAAATAAAGTTATAATAATAATAATAATATATCTTTATCTAATCTGGCAGAGTTAAGGCCTTAAGGCCTTCTCTTATACTCAACCAGAGACCAGGGGCAGATCCAGAGAGACATTTTGGGGGAGGAACCAAAGTAGAGAGGGAAGATTTTACTCACAAAAATTAATTATTCCCAGTACACAATTGAAATCAAAATGAACATTTCGGCATTTTATTACAAATGTATTTCAAAATAATGAATGTCATTGCTTTAATTTAAGTATTTGGGTTATGCTGTCTTTACAAAATTTATTAGAAGGCTGACCGTTTGAATGATTTGTGCTTATTGTTACAAATTTGGGGGGGGGGGGAATTTCCCCTTGGATTCGCTCCTGCCATAGACAGAAAAATGGAACAAACAAATACACTAACATAAGTAGTAAGAATACACTAGTTATATACAAATACAGTAGTTAATTGAGTCTATGTTACATAAAATTAAACTATTTTAGCTAAATGTATTACCCTAGGAAATGAAGTAACTTAACTTTAGACCTCAATATACATGAAACAATAAAAAGCAAATGTTTTATACCTAAAAAATTAAGAGTTTTTTGAATAGACAATCATTTAGCCTAGTTTTAAATGTTGACGGCATAGAACAGACCCTGATGCTGGGGGGGGGGGGGGGGGGGAAGAAGATTTCAGGAATGTGCAGAAGTTACACTAAAAGACCGGGAATATGTGGATGTTCTATGGATAGGTATTGAAAGTAGAGAGTCATGTTGTGATCTGGTATTTAATGAGTGATTTGAAGATAAATACTGAATATGATTAGGCAGGTAATGGGGAGATGAGGATTGGAGGATTTGAAAAAGAAGAGAAAGGGAGTTTGTCTTTCACAGACATGGGGCCAAGATAATCTTAGAACAGAAGGTGTGGCATGCTCACCTAGTCCAATATTGCACACAAAGTTATATGGTTGAACCAAAAAAATAAGCACAGAAAAGTAAAAATTAGCCGCAATGTGCATACAGGCACTATAATATTAAGGCACATAATACAAATAATACAAGTAAAAATATGAAAATTGAATTTAATCACATTACCACAACTCTTGAATTGATTTCAAGCATTGCAATGTGATTTACCACCACAATTCATAATTAATATGAACATAACTTTTCTTACTTTAACTTCTTGGAACATTTATATATCACTGAAGCCATGTAGTTATTTGTTTTATTTTTATTTATTTTGTTACGCTGCAAATGGGCCAACAAACGGGTGGCAGTGTTGCAAATAAATACCAGCTATACAGCTCAGACAGATGGCGACATTGGCGTTCTACAGTTGCATGTTTCCTTCACAGCCATGAGCGAGAGACGTCATCACCAGCATGACATGTTTGATGATGTTTCACATTCAAACCCGGTGTAACCTTTCTTTCTTTCTTTATCTTAATTTTACCTCTCCCTTTTAGGATTTAAGCGACCCAAGCTGCCCGAGCTGATCTTTGGATCACATACATACTTTTTTGACCAGACAAGGACATGGAGGGCCTCCCCGGATGAGTGATCAGCCCAATGCTGAGGCCACCTCCGAGACAACACGAACACAGAGGACGAGATACACCATTCACACACACACTCACTTCAAACAAGGCGAGGATGGGATGAAGATGATAATGACGACCAGATGATATCTGGGGACCATAAGGGCTTAAGTTACCCAACATTTGTCTCACAGGTGAGGAAAAACCCCAGAAAAAACCCCACCTAGGTAACTTGTCCCGACCAGGAATCGAACCCGGGCCCGCTCCTCTCACGCATCCCCTACACCACAGAGGTAGGCCCGGTGTAACCTTTGGCAGTTATGCTTAGCTTATTAGTAACACGGCTTATGTAGAACTTGTGCAGTGATCAACCAAACAACCGTTCCAAAGCAAATATAAGCTGTTAGTGTATTGCACTTTGTTTGTTATATCTTCTGTTAATTAAGTTTTGACACAGTCTGTACTTCTTGGAATACAGTCTTTAAGTACCTGTATGTCCTCATGCACCCCTTTGTAATGTGTAAAATTATCTTAAACCTAACTGTACTGATTTCATGGTTTTCTTAAAACTTGAAGTGATAAGGAAAATGATCAGGAATTAAATTACTCTACAAATATTGTCTTTTTAAACCTCCCTTGAACGGACGCCCCTCTTCAGCAGAAAAATGTTATGGTTTCGGATGTACCCATTATACAGAGGTTTCACTATTCATGTAGAAAACGAAAACATTCAAGATACTTCCATAAAAATGAAAATTCCTGCGAGCCAGAAACAACACCATTAAAATGCCGGACTTGTCCAACAAAAACCAGTTGGTTGGAAAACCTAATCAGAAAACATAAGCGACCTGATTTTCTTCATAAGAACTGTGTTAGTGTTGAGGAATATTCTGATATTCTGAAAATCTGACTCTGAATGATGTGATAATTATTATCAAAATGCCCCTGATGTTTTTTAAACTCACGTGATACATGGCGAATCCAATTGTGAGACACTCCATGCCCATCCTACGCTGTGACCGCCTGTTCTTCTGCATCAGAGCCACTATTACTGTGCACTTCTGATCCTCGTCTTCTTCATCTGGGTCTTCCAGTGTGATTCTGTATTGCGGGTTGTGCCAAAAGGTTTCTGCAATAGACAAAACCACTTGCTTCAATCATGAGCAAGCTTCATGAAAGAGTATAAGAGATAATCCACAATAATGAAGGGAAGAAGGATGTGTAGATAAGAAGAATAATGAAAAAATTTCTTATAAAGATGCATTTGGACATTATTTACATTGATTTCAAATTCAAAATTACGATGCACGTAAATGTGGAAAGGAGAGCCAAACATCTATTAATTGATTGTCCACTCTTTTGGTGAGATAGATACCAACTTGTATTATCACTGAGAAGAATAAAATACAAATATTCAATCTCTCTTAAAATTATACTTGCAAACAAAAACATATTTTAAATATTTCAGTTCAACAAACTGAAACCAAAAAATGGAAAACACTGCTAAAACCTAATACGTTACCAGACAGCCCTCAATCAGACGCAGTTGCCTTATTTTGTCTAGAAATTGGTCATTATTTCTTGGCAGAACATCTTCACCGAATATGTTTGCTCAAATCACCACATTGTGTTTTATGCAAGGATATTAATACCATCATGAACAAAGAACATCTATTAGTCTGAAAGACTCTCCAGCAAATGTTTAAAACAGAAATATGCAAATACTATTGGGAAGCCAGAAAGCAAATTAAGTTAAATCAAAAGCTTTAGAACATTTGGGTACAACCACTATATTTCAATTCATTTATAATAACTAGGGTTCGAATGTTTATGACATGTCATATTTTTATCATGACCTCCATTCTCGCCGCAAACACAAATTAAACATGAATTGCACATTTGTTATCCTAATCGGACCTTTCTTATTTTGAATATAAAGTCATATTTTGGTCATTTTTCATGGTCTTGGTCATATTTCGGTCATATTTGTAATTTAGCGTCATATTTCAATTATAAATGAAGCAACAGAGCACAATTATGCACTATGGGCACTAAATTCTCGACTTACATTTTTTTCTGAGAAAGAGTCATGAATATTTTGGTTTTATTGTAACTGAAATGTGAAGGGACAATAACAAGTAATGGCACAATTACCGCTTCCTCTTTGTTAACAACTACCAATAGACATGTTTTAAACATATTTTCAGTTCATATTTGCAGTGGTATGACATTAAAAGATTAGGAGTTCTTTGCAAGTAAAACTGTAAATCACATGTAAAATTTATTGAAATAATGTGATGTAATAATTCAGTGTCATTAAACGTTTGAAATTGGAACATTTATTTTTAGAAATACGTTCCTTTATGAGGTAATATTTAGGATTTTTGGGTCATATTTAGTCATTTTTAAGGTCATACTTGCAGTCATATTTTCACTTTTTTAGGTCATAAACATCCAAACCCTAATAATAACATTTATAACAAACTTTAATTGTAATCATTGTCAAATTACTATTTGCAACTTAAAAATTAGTTTCTGTTACAATATTTTTAGTATAACCCAGGAAATTTTAGGAATGCCGTAAGGCAAAGAGCACTGTTGTCAATGTTTATGTCTGCATGTAGGTCCTTGCAGGCAGTGAGAGGAGGAAAGGAGAAGTAAATACCATCTGTGACAGAATGTCCTTCACAGTAGTGTGCTGTGTTTTAGAAATGCTTGCAGTATTGGCTCACCTTTTAATTGTGAATTGGAGCTATTGATTCCATGAGTTACAATTACTAACACTTAATGATGCTGTCCGCAGCATGGAACAATGACAATTCATCAGGTTATAGGAGACTGATTTTTCATGCAGAGTGTACTGCACAGTGTGATAACATGACTGTAGAGGAAGATAGTTCATAAACATGACACTGGCAGAGATATTTGTCCTGAGTTATATCTAGTTAGTTAAATTATTATATTGTTATTCTTAGCTATTATTAATTAATTCTGTTTAATGCACTATACATACTGTTACATTCTGTCAATCAAATATCAAAAGATTTTAAGTTTTCTGCCACAACTTCAAACACAAGAACTGTGTAATTGATGATTACATTTTTTTAAATGTATTGCTTTAAGTTTTTGCCTTTATATTCGTTATTCCACCCTGGAATATAACACTATTCCATTAAAACCTGGTTAGGTAATAGGGATGGGAAAAAGTGGCCCACTCACCGAGATAGTTTCTGCATCCTCCTGCTGTGACGCCTCGTACCCACTCGCCCTCAAACATGCTCATTTCCCACTTGCGCTTATCGTTGCGCAGAAGCTCCTCCTCAGACAGGGAGTCAGGGTTCAAGTTGCAGATCTCCAGTCGAGTGAAGTGCGACATAAAGTCTTTGTACGACATCCAGAACTCACCATCATCATCGAACGTCAGTCCAATCTCCTCCTTTTCCTCATCAGAGATGAAGCGCCATTCTGGAGATCTAGACAGACAATATTTGTCAGTCAGTCACAGTATTTATTCATCATTCAGTACATGGGATGCCCCCCTGTTACATCTCTGTTTTCAGTGAGGCATTCCACCTTACATGACATCGATTGTATATTAACAATTAACTATTAACTATTCCTATACAAACTAAGAAAACAAAACCACATGCAAAACGGCCACTCTCATCAAAATCCTTCTACTGAGTGCAAACTGCTAAAACATCACATGCTAAGGTTCACCCTTCTAAAATTTGACAGACAATATATTGTCAACACTTGGTGACAAAATAGGGCTTGTTTCACAATATGAGGTGCTACCCAAAAGTTCCTGAACTACATAAATAGCAAGCAAACGAGTGGTAGTACGAGAAAATGCTACTATGTGACACTTTATACATCTCTTGTGGATCAGTGGCTTCAATAGCTTCCGTTACACACAAGCTTTTTCGCTCAGGTTTAGGCAGATGTGCACTCAAATGCTCGTGAAAACATGTGCTTGTCAAAGCAATAGACAAACAAAAGAAAGTGTGCGGTGCATCATTTGTGCAATGCTGCACTCTTTCGCATGGAAGTGTGAGTGTATGAAAAGGCAGAAGACAAACAAACAAAACATTTCAAGAGCAAATCAACTCCTCTGTACTGAACTTTAAATAAAACCGTACGCTCTTAGCTGGCATTCAGTACAGATATCTACTGAGTTGATGTGCTCTTGGAATGTTTTATGTGTTTGTCTTCTGCCTTTATGTACACACACACTTCCATGCGAAAGAGTTCAGCATTGCACGAATGATGCATCGCACACTTTCTTTTGTTTGTCTATTGCCTTGACATGCACACGTTTTCATGAGCATTTGAGTGCACACCTGCCTAATCCCAAGCGAAAAAGCTTGTGAGTAACAGTAGCTATTGAAAAGATTCAATACAGAACAAATTCGTCCGTGTGTGCAATACGGTCTGACGAATACATGTTAAGTCTTCCAGATGGATCTTAGAATCTGAAGCCCAATAATTTTTTTGTCTAAGAAGTTACTATTTAAGAAGCTTAATAAACTAGGCTTAATGAATGTCTTAAAACTTACTTGTCGCTCCAGGGTCCGTTCCACTCTGCTTCGTTACCCCAGGGATTGCGGACTCGGATAAGCGGGATTCTACCAGAGCTGTGAGGTGTCTGTATGTCAAGGTACTTCACCTTGGTGATACTGTAGGCATGACCCTTGATCAGGCCCTCTCGTGTCTGAGCCTCGAGTACAGCAGGGTCGGGCTCGATGGAGCAGCCCATGAGGGACGAACGTTCATATGCCTTCAGCATGATCTGGTACAAATTCTGCGGAACCTTATCCCTCTGGTTCAGTTCATACATCTCTGTCACACCCCCAGTGAAGTCCTCCATGGCTTCGCATGTCGTGCCACCTTTCAGAGCCTCGTATGACCCATGCAACCTGAAAAAACAACATGTTTGTACAGTGAAGTAACACAACTTACATGAACTTGGAGTTATGCGATACTTGATTTTCTTGTCTGGCTAAACTGTCATCCACTATCTTCAGTGTTTCAGTCTTTATTTTGCTGTGATATGCATTGGATGCATTTTGTACAAACTCTAAAAGCATGATTATGATTGTAAGAGCGATAAAAGTTTAAACTATTTTCATGTATGTTTTTTAAACCATTAAAACAGCTATGACATCTAAACAAAGTCGATCTGATTCTCCTACACCTAGTAAGAAAATGAAAACAATATTTTTCAAGCGTAAACTTAACATTATGAAGGAATTTGATAGGAGAATGAAACTTCATGAATTGGTAAAAAAGTCTGAGCTGCTGGAAACCACAGTAAGAATTGTCATGAGAGATAAGAAAGAATTATTCATGTGGTGAAAAATGCTCACTCCTTCAACTCAAGCATAATTATTTGTAAATGTCATGTTTGAGAGAAGAAGCTGGGGAGGTAGGCAAAGATAAAAACCTCGTAGATAGTAATAGTTGGTTCAAATTTGTTTAAAGAACAGCAATTTTACTAAATACTTTTATTCTCAACTAATGTTTTTACTAGTCCTTGATCCCAATTAAACAAAATTTATAAATATTTATATGCACAAATTTGGCTTAAGCAATTTTCGTTAGACCCCCTATCGAATACATATTCTTTGTGAACCATTCAAAATTTAGTAACCATCTTCACTTATATCATATTACAGGCATTCACATGCCCTGTATAATTAGAGGTCGATGAAAGTGGTTTCATTAAAATTTTTAATATTCCGGTGTTATTATTAACTTAGCAATGTTATTTTAAATATTATATATATATATATATCAAATATATATTCTATATTTATTATATATATTGAATAAAAATCTCTATGCATAAGTAATTGGGACCAATAAAACTAACATAGAAGGCTTAACACAACATTATAATTATGAACCTGTATACTCACTTTGCATAAGCCTTTTCAAAAAGCGCACTCCAGAATTCATTGTGCTCTGAAGAATGGAGGAAGACGAGTTTGCCAGAGTATGTGGGGAGGCGGTCGTCAATGACTACATCCACCCAGCGACCATACTGCCAGAACCGGAAGTGGAAGATCCCTGCGTACTTGTCTCCGAAACCCTGGTCATCAGGTACAATTTGACTGAAGAGTCCTTTGTTAAGTGTCAGATTAGCTACGGCTGCCAGCAGCCAACAGTCTCCAAGTTCACCCTGCTGAATGTCGAACCTCGTGGCATCGTCCACGAACAGCTCGGGGCTGTCTGAGATCTCCTGTGAACAACAACACTCTGTGTAGTCAAATGAAACTGTAGTGCTGTAGTCATATTCATAAATGTGAAAGGCAGGAGGGGGACTTATGATAGTGCCCAGTATTTATTTGTGGTATCTTTTATTAAGTGACAGAATGGTAGTTTATGAGATTGTGTGGGGGATAGAAAAATATCTGTCCGTCTACCTGTCTGTCCTCGTGCCTATACACGCGATAACTCAAATACACTTTATCGGATTTTCATAAAACTTGGTACACACATTTATAACGTCCATGGGAATAAGCCTATTGATAATGGACCAAATCGGTTGACCGGTACCGGAGTAATGCCCAAATTAGAGCCTATTTTATGGTAATATATTAGACAGAATTTATCAAATGCAAATCACTTCTCATGACAACATATTTTTTACAGTGTTCATATACGGCTTAGGAAGTTGCAATACAGGTAGCTTTGACAAATAACACTACCCACATATATCTTCACATATGCTTATCAAACTAGACCATTGTTCTTCCATAAGCCCTGCTTAATGAATTGATGTGGAGCTTAACTCAGAAATCAATTAAAAGATAACTTATTTTCTGCATATCATAATTGCAATTATCACTGATTAAACAAAAGCATTCTGGAATTTTGTTACACGAGTTTACCTGATTTTATTGCTGTTATAAATATCACCTTATTTAGAAAAGAGAATTAAATTCAGTCCCGGTGTCCCTTAATTTAAAGGTTAAAATATTGTGACAAGAACATTTGAAACAATAGTGCATTTGTGTAAATAATTGGTAATGTTTTGTTAGTACATTGCCAACAAGAAGTCGCTCCACAGCTCTGGTTATATTCGCCACCCAGGCAAAGGTTGGTATTTTTCTCTACCTTCCTTTCAAACTCATAGTAGGCCATATAACTTTACCATTGATATGTGTCTGTTTTTGATTGTTAATGTGTTTATAGTGTCTGATAATTTCAACTCATATTCAATTTTAATGTATTTGATACAGGATAAAATATCAGATGAACCATTGTAAGCAGGGCCGTAGCTAGGCGGTGGCGAGATGGGCCCCCGCCAAGGGCGCAGGTACAGAGAGGGTGCAAAATTAACCATGAAAAATCCCGCCTTTTTTTAGACTGGTGCAATTTATCAAGCAATAAAAACTCCACGTAAATGGAAGAAATCTTTTAGGATATTAAAAATTACTGCACGTGAACTATCTGTAGTATTATGCCGATTGTCTACAAACAAAAAGCAGCCATGCAACGTTCTTTAATTTACTTTTTTTTATTGACAGAGTATAACATAAATCAAGAACAGTTTGGAAGGGTTCAACTATTAAAAAAAAAAACTTTTACCTATATTAATGTGTTAAACATTTTAGTAGGCCTCAGGCCTATTATGTAATTTACTTTTGATACTAGATTTTATTATTTAATTATTTTTTAAGTAGTTAAATCGTCTGAAAATTAGTAGGCCTCAGGCCTATTATGTAATTTACTTTTGATACTAGATTTTATTATTTAATTCTTTTTAAAGTAATTTAATCGTCTGAAAATAAGGTTTTAGTACCTTGAAAGTTCAACTCTTAGTTCATTTTCACTTAGTTCACTTTGAGGTTTAGATTTTCTTTGATAATAACAGTGCTTTTATATTAAAATAATAAACAATTTTACAGAAATTAAAAAAAAATTGTTCAGACCCCCCCAGCATTGGAAGGCGCAGATTTGTCAAACTCGCCAAGGGCGCAGAAGGACCTTGCTACGGTTCTGATTGTAAGTAAACGAAGTGTGAACTGGTACATATTTTAAACATCTTCTGTAATAGGTGAGTTTTATGTTACTTTTATTTCTTACTTCATACTAAATGCTTGTAGCAGATCATTATAATCATATGCTAGTGCTGCCAACCGAAAACAGTTTCTTAGCAGATCCTTGCCTGCGCAAGTCCTGCAGAGCAATTCCTTGATGGCACTATACTTCCAAATGTACAACAACAACAACAACAACAACAACAAAATAATAATAATAATAATAATAATAATAACCTCAAATCCAAACATATGACCTTGGCCCTCTGAATTTCTGCGAGAAAAATCTAGCCTCTGACTTAGAAAGAATGGAATCACACTGATTTATAATATCATAATTATTGTAGTTATAGTATCTCTAGTTAATTCTAAGAATTCTGTTCGTGTAAATTATTATATTGTGTCCTTAGAATAAAAATTGTTAAGTAAAAATAGAAATAATAATAATAATAATAATAATAACATGCCGTTGTCATTATTTAAAGAATTATACCATGTAGAAATGAGAAGACATAAAATAATAATAATAATAATAATAATAATAATAATAATAATAATAATAATAATAATTTGCATGTGAAAAGTTCTGGTCCTGCAATTTAGTTTATAGCATATCCCCAGGTAGCACACAGCTGATACTTTTTTCATTTTTCTTATGGACAAAATACTTTTTTGTCCCCTTTATTAATTACAATAAGCAACTAATTATTTTCCATTTGGACTTTACACCCATGACTTATAAGCTGATCTGATATAAACTTATACTGAAATGGAAAACATTTTGAACTGAAGTTAGCACACATAATTCATGCTGTAAGGATACTGACCATGGGCCGCCTCCATTCGAAAGGCCGGGGTGGAGACTTGCTGAAGAATATGGAGGAGTCCTCGGGTGGGAACTCGGGGTCCTCGAACAGCGTCCCTGACTGTAGGCATTCGTCCCGTAGTTTGTAGAAGTCCTGGACCTGACCTCTCGCTCTCAGGCCTGAACCCCGCTCCCCAAGCTGCAAGGCAAACAAACAACATAAATAAACATCCATTTGAAACATGAAGTAAAGTGTTCCCCATTACAAGGCATAGAGGCCCAGAGGGTTCCAGGAGTTTGAGGTTCCCAGATTTTTAGATATGAAGGTGGTAAGATTGTCAGCTTTACACACTGGCTGCCGTTACCCCCCGGATTGCTCCTGGTACTCATTTCTGTTAGAGGCTGAGTCGACCCTAGGACCATAGTGACATCAGAAGGATTAGGACAATTGAAAAACTCCAGTGACCCCATCGGGGATTGAATCCGCGACCTTCCGGTTTGTTTGTTTGCGCTTCAACCACTACGCTACGGCGTACCCCTTTGAAACATGAAGCAAACCCTAAATGTATGACATTGTTAACTCCTTGGTTATACAACTAACGGGTGATGGCTTACAAAGTATGTGTCAGTTGAGAGAGTGAGAGATAGGGGGGGGGAGAGAGAGAGAGAAAGTGTGAGAGAGAGAAAGAGAAAGAGAGAGAGAGAGGGAGAGAGAGGAGAGCGAAAGATAGGGGGAAAGTAGGAGACACGCTTAGCTTAAAATTTCCCTTCAGAAAACTGTTTAAATAAATTACGGCTTACACATGTAGTGGGTTACGCCGTAAAGTAGTCGAAGCACTGCGCTCCAAACTGGAAGTAATTGGGACTTTTCACTTGGCCTAATCTTTTTGGTGACACTATGGTCCTGGGGTCGACTCAGCCTCCAACAGAATTGAGTACTAAAGTCGTGCCGTTCTAAAGGAAACCTGAAGTAAAGAAAAACCGGTACATTTGTTTCACTCTAGGACATGACTTGTATGACTTAAGAGTAAGACAGACATACAGGTTTTTGTTTACTTCAAGTTTCTTTCTTAGCTCGTCTCGAGTATAGACGCAATCCTGAGGGTAAAGGCGGCCGGTGCGTAAGGCTGACAAGCTTAGTCTTCACGTGCCGAATCTCTGAAGCTCTGGATATCTCAAACTCTGGAGGACTTCACGGCCTGTATACAGTCCAGTTTACAAGAAACTGTTTACGCATGTAACTTAGAGTTCAAAATTGAAAAAAAAAAAAAAAAAAAAAAAAGTTAAGAGCTGCAGTCGAGAAATTTGTGGAAATTGCGTCCTTTTTCTTTAAATAAATATATTCATAAATAAATATATTCATATGTTTCGTATCTTTAGATGATATTGAACAAAAATATACATTTTGTATATTTTTGTTTTGATACAATTTCATTTTTCGAGCACTCTCAATTATGCCGGTCTCTTTAGCCGCGGTAGCTAAGGCGTGCTGCCTCGGAGCCGTGGGTTCGAGTCCCGCCTCGGGCATGGGTGTTATAAGGGAAAAAAGGAAAAACAAGGACAAACGGAAAACAAAGATAAAGGAAAAAGAAGGAAAAACAGAAAAAAAGCCGGTTGACAACACAGTGAGAATATTTAAAAAGAAAAAAATTGACATTGTTCAGACACATATTTGTATTAGGCTTAACGCGTATTAATGGCAAAACCTCGACAAGCAATCATGGATCGAACCCAGTACCTCCCCATCACACCACATTACGGGTGGAGAACATAAAAATCTTTGAAATGAACGCAATTAAACCCTGCATCCGCTCACAGAAAACAGGTCACTCCGTGGCCAATAGGCAACTTGTCTAACACCACATTCGTGCGTGTAGCCTGGCATCACGGAGTTTGCGAGGTAACTCTACGGACACTACCATTATTAGCTGATGCAGTTAATTACATCGTGATTCTTGTGTAACTATAGCGTGTATCTGCAAACGGGAGTCTGACAGATAATTACCATGATGACAGTAATAAAAATAACACTGATAGTATGCGAGGTGTACAGTTGCTAAACTGAGTGAGTCTATTTTCAGGAATAGAATGCAATTTATCATATTTTATACATTTTAGTACACGAAAAGGTTCATCGCAGCGGGCCTGGATTCGATTCCCGAACGGGACAAGTTTCCTGGGTAGGGTTTTTTGGGGGGTTTTTCTTACACTTGTGGCTAGGCTATATAGTAGTTTTCTCTTGTTGAGGGTGATACTCATACTACATTGTGCGATGTGGAATTGACTAAGAAGGTTCTAAGCACAACATAGCAATTATAGATGAAGACATCACAGCAAAAATGTATAGGAGGATGTAATAAAAGAAATAAGAATGTTAAGTGATTAATTATACATATAGTCCAGTATATAGGTAGCGAAAAAAGGGTCCACCTTGTATTAATTAGGGTAAAAGATTTTTCTTTCTTATATTGTTTGGTATTGTAAGAGTAGTGTAAATCTAATTTTTCGACCTCGAAAGCCCTAGGGACAACTTTCTGTGAGCAAAAAACCTAGAAATTTTCGCACTTTTTTCAGTTCATCGGAAAAAACTCCTAGATATCAACTTCTCGCAAACATTTGTCTATCACCATTCGAAAGAGTATAAAATTTCCTGCAAAATGCTCTGGTCAAACTTTAATTTACATGTAGTATTACAGGTACTATAGTACTTGGAATTTAAAAAAATATATATATTAAAAGGCGTGTATTGGCCCATTTTATCGATTTATGGCGGTTTATGTAGTCCATTTTGCGTTTTAGTTATGAATGACCATTCATTATGTATATGTACATGTATTACAAGGTTACCTTGGGGGGGGGGTCAAATTCGATGAACATAAATTTACGACCAGATAACATAGAAAGTTTAAAATCCGTTTAAAATTACGTAACTTAGGTGTAAAAGAAATTATTTTTTAATCCTTTTTTTAAGCGAGGTCTACTGTTCACAGTAGCATACTGTCCGCGTAAGGTAAATAAATCACAGAATTGCTTAATTATAATGCCACTTTGTGATTTTATTCGTATTTAGGTTGAAAGGTGGGAGAAATGAGTCAGCAAACGTTGTGATGAGAGGAGGGGTTCTGTCGGTCTGTTGGTCTTAAATATTTCTTTTACACCTAAGTTACGTAATTTTAAACGGATTTTAAACTTTCTTTGTTATCTGATCTTAAATTTATGTTAATCGAATTTGACCCCCCCCCAAAGGTAACCTTGTAATACATGTGCATATGCATAATGAATGGCCATTCATTACTAAAACGCATAATGGACTACATAAACCGCCATAAATCGATAAAATGGGCCAATACACGCCTTTTAGACTAATGTATTTTTTAAAAATTCCAAGTACCTGTAATACTATATGTAAATTAAAGTTTGACCAATGCATTTTGCAGGAGATTTTATGCTCTTTCGAATGGTGATAGACAAATGTTTGCGAGGGGTAGATATCTAGGAGATTTTTCCGATCAATTGAAAAAAGTGCGAAAATTTCGAGGTTTTTTGCTCACAGAAAGTTGTCCCTAGGGCTTTCGAGGTCGAAAACTTAGATTTACACTACTCTTACAATAGCAAACAATATAAGAAATACAAATATTTTACCCTAATTAATGCAAGGTGGGTTGTATCTATATACTGGACTAATAGTTCAAAGTTGTTTTTTATTTATATGCAATGTTGAATATCCAATAAACGGCCAGTTTTTAAAATACCGATAACTTTTCTACTCTACAATTTCGAAAGTCTTAATCCTACGGAAAAAAGGGACCCTTTTGTACAAATATTATTTACTTTAATTTTCTATACGACGGACACAAATGCCAAAAAAAAGGGGGGAAAGAAACCGTAGAAAACCCCCATTTAAACAGCTCCCTCCCTCCGGTACGTTTAGTAGTAGTGTGTGTATTTATTTTCACAAAAAAAATTCTCACATATAAATCACATTATTTACATTAACCGGCGCACGGGTCGGTGTCGACCATACGTGCTCACTGCATACACTTAAATTATTACCCCATAAAAAAACCCAATTGAAAAAAAAAACTATATTCTATTATTTACATAACCCCAGACGTAACCCCCCACCCCCAAACAAGTAAAAATTTCATAGACACATAGACATTATTAAGACAAAAAACAAAAAGATAATAATAATAAAAAAATAATAATACTTAGATTTCCTTAATTCTCTAAATCTAGGCTTTCTCTCATACATCTCACTTTCTGTAGAAATTTACATAACCCGTGCCAATTGTGCTCATCCAGTAATAGATTTAGACATGCCTCCCCACTTCTTTGCGAGTTTAAAAATTTGTCGGGTAGCATCATAACTCTCCAGCGCTCTGTCACTACACATCCCGCCAAGATATGAACCCAGGTTTCATTTCCCCTGCACATTGGGCAGATTCTCCCCCCTCCCTCATCCGAAATTCTCTGAGTTTTCCATCTTCCCAGGCGAATCCAGGCCATTGCTGCTCTATCTTCCGCACCCAATCTTTCTATATATGCTTCCCTTCCCCAATTAGCCTTTAATTCTGCTTGTAATTCTAATGACACTTTACCCTTACAATCAGCCTCGATGTTCTGCCTCTCGATATCAATTAGTCTCCCTCTTATCTTCTTCCAAATATTTTTTCTATTCTCAATTCCCTTTTCCCACACCCACCCCATCCCTATACCCTCCAAACCCTTTTTTATGTTGTACGCCCAGTTTGTTGTTCCTAAATTCTCAAGTTGCTCATTGTAACAAATAAATTTTAAAGATGTATCTTCAGCCGTTAATAAATTTAACCAGTATTTTATTGTCATAATTTTGCAGAATGTTGTGTCGCATGTAATTCCCCACTCTTTTCTCACCCCGCAATTTGCCGCACCTCTATCTACCCTCAAAATCCTTTTCAGAATGATGTCTTGTAGGTACCAACGAACAACCATACCAAATGCCAAAACTCCGGGACCTTCTCACTCGATTTGTTTAATTTGACTGGGCTGTAAGTAATGTGTGGGATAGCCTAAAAAACGATAGCGTAAAACAGTATTGCAGTTGTAATTAGTACCTGTGGAGGCCCCACATTGTGGTTTGCGATGTCTGACTGGGTTCTCACATACCGGAGTCCTGGCTTCGTATTCTTGGTTTTAGTGCTGCTGCAGGTGGAGAGACGTATTGTTGTCGTGGTGGAGTACATGATACAACTGAGGCGTAAGTACGGCAGGAAGGTAAATATCACGACCCCAGGAAATTCGTATCGGCTTGTGTTCCGGTACATATCCGCCTTCCTGGATCACTTGCATAATCAAGCTAATACAGACAAATATTTCAATGGCCTGGAAATGCATCAAATTATTGCTTTAAGTTATTTTCTCATTTTTCGTAGGGAAAGAAAAAAAGGACAAATCTCTGTAAATGTTTAGTGTTTTTAGAACACTTGGCTAACAGGGATGACCGATGCTAATTCAGACCATCTACAGCAACGTAAAATTTCCCGTGGATCATGTGAGATTTACTTACCCTGTAACATTGGGTGCTTGAACAAAATTAACAGTCGTTTCAAGTCTAATATCTACCTTCCCAGGGACATAGATTTTGTTTTGGGAGCCCAGTTTTTGTAAACTTTTATTAATAATTTTAATAATAATAATAATAATAATAATAATAATAATAATAATAATAATAATAATAATAATATACAGTAGTAGCAGGTCACCCGTCCTGTAAGAGGGTAAAAAAGTACAGGCCTATATCAATAATCTGGCTTTTGTAGACTTTCTGTAAAGATTACTATGGCACTATGGCACTATTTGGATATTAATTTGATTGTGGAAAACCAAGAACAATCGACTTGACAACGGTGGCTGTAGCAACGCTAAATATCGGCAAGGAACAGAATCCTGTTGCTCATCGCAAGCCACTGAAACTGCCTTCTTTTGAAAACAGTAAGAGATCTCGAAAAGTACCACGAGACTTACACACCCAAGTTGTCTCCGAATTCGATTTGACTAACGGTTTGGTCATAGTAAAGTTGAATATCAGGATGGAATATAATGCGATTGTTACCGCAAGCCATTTAAACGGTCACGTTCCATAATGCATGTATTAAAATGATTAACCAGAACATACAAAAGCAGAATCGCATTTTGAACTCTCTCCCTACTGGTAGATAAAAACTATGTAACGTACACGCCTCACAGATATAACGTAAGAACTCAATAAATAATATTATAAGCAAAAGGATATTAAAGTACGTCAAAAATGTTATACAGCCTACAGAAAATTGTATAATAGATTTTACAAAATTATAGGACCTGAGGATGGCTGAAATTTTTAGAGTTGTACAAGGCTATTAAGCTGGTGCATTAGCAAATAAGTTATATAAAATCTAAATAGCGAGGGACTAGGTAGAATCTTTTATAGCCTACACATGTTACATGACATAATCATATCCCTCATAGGTAAAATATAAAATACCTTAACACATTAAAATGCTTGTTGTTACTGTAAAAGGTTTTCTCAAAAGAAACCGCTGACTGAATCCGTATTGCCAATTCTCTCATTGCTCAATGTCATTGCCACGTAAGTGTTTTGCTGCATCTACATCTTCCCGCTCTGTGAACAACACTGTGCAGTATGGCAACTACTCCAAGCGGCGGCGACTTCTTTGATGTTAACTGTCAACGAATTGAGTGCGGCGATAATACCATCAATAAACGGTGAAACATTTGAAACGCCTGCAAAATTTCAGCTCTATCGGTTATAATTTTTTTTTTTTTTTGCTTCAAGGGGATCAGACAGGCTCACAGGAACTACCAGATTTTAACTCACTTAGACTAATACTTATTCACTTTCAAAATATTCTCATGCAAAATTATTTCCTTTTCCTCCGAAAGCAATGGATAGGCAATCGATTATTTTTTACAAATGAAATCACAAACAAGCGACCCTTTACGATTTTATTTATATAGATTATCATTTGAAGAGAACAGAAATGAAGCTATAAATATTCTGTACGTTTCAACAGCTGTTGTTCCAACTTGAAGGAAGAATGCCAGCATACTGTAGAATACTGAAGTTTGTGATGAAGAGTTAATGACCTGTATCAACTATTGGCAATAAATGATAGTGTAATTACTTAATGGAATGAATTATTGCTAGACATTACGTTAAGAGAAGCAGCAAATGACAGACAGAAAGATTCCTCGCTGTTGTAGAAGGAAGTATACGAGGGTTGGAAGATTAATAGTGGTAACACATCTATAAAATCAAAGTGAGTTATAGGAAGTTCAAAAATCGCTTTTATTGGATGTTGGTTGGATATCCAGCATATTTCAGAGCAAATAGGAGCCTTCTATCACTACGAACGCATTAACAGTAACCAGAAAAAATTGACCTGACTTTATCAATCGGTATAAAATAAATTTTATGTTAGTGCATAATATTGTGAATCAAGAATAATTTTAAGGTATTGAATTATTTTTAATTATTGCCTTTCTGTCAGATCCAAAATTCATTTTAGGCAGGAAACTCGAATTTGAGGTCGTTTTTCCCAAGCGGCGCTTTCTATTCGTGAAATGCACCCCAAAGCAGGAGTTTTAACTCTTTAATTAGTACCGTAACTTAATCGTTTAGTTTATGAATGATTCGCGTGCGTTAATAAATATAACGTTTTAATTATTTTGCTTTTAATTAAATTATTTTAAAAAATATAGTGATTGAACTGATAATCGTGGGCAAAACTACGGGCATCTGGTAGTAAAAACTAAAATTAATAATATTAATAATAATAATAATAATAATAATAATAATAATAATAATAAATTCCTATATTGCAACCAATGGTCATAGTATGATGAATGGAGCTCTAGTGGAATGATATATGGCAGGGGAAACGTGAGCACCTCGAGAAAACCTGCCATGACCCCATTTTGTCCACCACAAATTCCACATGGACCTACCGAGATTCGATCCCGGTCCAGCTGTGAAAGGCCAGTGGTCTAACCACTCAGCCATGGGAGCGGCCCAAAGATGATGATGATGATGATGACGATGATGATGATGAAATAATAATAATAATAATAATAATAATAATAATAAAAAGACCTCATCTACCTCTAGAAGTCATAAAATGTAACAAAATAAAAAGTTCCTTTCTTCTGTCAGAAAGGAGAAGCTGTGCCTCCTCGATCAATTACGTTTACAATGCCGGTTTTGTACATGATTGCTACCTTATGATTTCCATTGTGACTTGAGGCACACTGGGTTATTACCATCAATAAAATCACAGCAGTCTGCACGCAAAGTCTGCTCTCCATCTACTCGGAACTGCTTGTGTTATACGATGCTCCTTCACAACTTTGTTTCTATTAATTTACTTGTTATAAACACAAGCAATCGCATGACTTTCTCTTACAAAAAAACACACACTCTACTCAAATTAGCACTTTTTCCAGACAGGATTTAAACTAACGTTAACATAACAGTTAAATAATATTTAATAAGTGCCAGAATGGCACTTAATAAGATAGTGTGGAGGACGGGAAAGTGTCTGTCCATGTTTGTACATGCGATAACTCAAATCCGCTTTTTTGGATTGTCATGAAACTTGGTATACGCATTTACAACGTCCATGGGAAGAAGCCTATTGATATTGGACCAAATCGGTTGACCGGTACCAGAGTAATGCCCAATGTAGTCCCTATTTTATGTGTGGTAAATATAGGAGAAAGAATTTATCAAATGCAAATCAGTTCTCATGACAACATATTGTTTTACACTGTTCATATACGGCTTTGGAAGTTGCAAATAACACTACCCCCATATTCCTTCAGATATGATTATCAAACCAGTAAGATGTTTGTTTATTTCGTTGATCAAGTTGAATAGGTACTGTTACATACAAAAGATATATTAGGCCTACTGTGAAATAATTAGGCCTATGTACATTATGCAGAGTCCTCTGCCAGTGCATATTGTGAAATGTTGACAAATTTTAAGAATTTCTTATATTAGTGTATACGAGTTTGAATTAAGGTTAAGCACCAAACTTTAGACCTTTGTTCTTCCGTAAGCCCTGCTTAATGAATCGATCTGGAGCTTAGCTCATAGATTACAAAAATAACATATCATAATTGCAAATATCACTGATTAAAGAAAACCATTCTGGCACTTTATTACATCAGTTTACCTGATTTTATATTCAGTGAGATAAGACTGGTTCACCATTGCGGGGGTAGCTGATGCATCGGACCCGGGTTCGATTCCTGGTCGGGACAAATTACCCTATGTGGGGGTTTTCCTTGAGTTTACAGTCTGAATCCATTACCGTAGTTGTCTTTCCTTACCTCACTTCTCTTCGGGATCAAAGAAACTGTATAATGTTTACTTTTTGTACGGTGACCTAGTGTCGTGTGCCACACGCAAAGGCTGCCCCCGGTCTGCAAACTTTGCGCTTTGCAGCGGAATGTAATGATGTCACGCAACGCTCAACAGTCAAACTTCATGTAAGGAATACGCCCTACACGAACGTATTATTCAATTTAGAGAGAAGGAAGCCATGTCTATTAAAAAACTTATACTAACTCACGATAAAAAAAATATTATGTGAAAGCACATAACTTCTTCATAAAAGCTTTATTTATACTCTCTGAATATTGAAAAGGTGTCCAGGTTCTGTGTGTATACCAGTAGGTCATGCAACTATTGATACTTATCTATTTTCTATTGTTGATGTGTTTTATGGCGTCTGTTAAATTTCAACTGAAGTTAATTTAAATGTTTACAATACTTTTATTTACATTTTGATACTTATGTTCATTTACATAAGTTGGTTTTAATGACAATCGCAAACATTGTAAAATAATATAATAGTTTTTAGCTTTAGACGGTATATATAAGAAGGGCCCTTATTGCTGTATATATAAATTTAAGCTTAGGTTAGATATATGCTTGAGGGCATAAGGTTGCTTATTGCATGCAAACTTATGTTCGTAAATTATCCCTTATTTACCCTTTACTATGATTGGCCAGAACGCGATTTCCTGGAAGGATGATGGAGTTAAAAGTGCTTTGTTTCCACTGTGATATCAGCTCTTTTTATCTTATCTTGAGTACAAGTATATGCAACATTGCAATCTGCCCGCTATGAATCACTTCTGAAAAACTCACTGTTGAATAGCAATGGTATTAAATGACAATACAGATTGCTCAATTCATCATCTATTTCCTGGAATATCAGGCGATAATACTCAGCACTACAGGAAAAACACACTACACCTCATAATTTATGTATTATACTTACGCAGAAAATTCTTCACAAGCAGTCCTTACTATACTGGTTTTCACATCGTGAAGACACAATCGGCTCTTATGGTCCATGCAATTCATATGGGAGAATCAGAATCAAGCGCTATGTTGCCAGAATTGTCTATTTTCAGAATATGACCAAAATGAAATATAAACATGCATTTTTGTATGAAATTATGTGAAGAATATGAAGGCAGACACGAAAATCTCATATTTTCGTTCATTTTTATTTAAATAATAAAAATCTGTATTTTTTCTTTAATCGAAGATTTAAATATATTTTTCGTTCCGAACATTAAAACGTATGAAAAAATGAAACAATTACGACGAAAAAATCTCAGTTATTCGTTAAAAAACAATGGTGATTTAAAAAATTCGACGATATTTTAAAAATATGGTTTATAAACAAATTAGAGGCCTAATTGTCAGATAAGGTCAGAGTATTTTTAGATTTTGCACTGGAAAATGTCGTCACTGGCTGAATTTATTTCTATTAGTCCATATATCATGGTTTACATACGAAGTTGATCAGATCTATGATGATATTAGAATGGACAGACATTTCTGGAAGGATCTCAAAATTGTACAAAATATTTACGCCTTACGCAGACTTTTACTGTATTTCTTCTACCCAGACCATTCGAAGGTTACTACTATAAGCAGATGGCTCTGAAATTAAAACGTATAATTGATACCATAAGCTCAACAACCTTCATTTTATGCTGTTTAGACCTTTCGATACTCTTATGCCATCTTCAGGCATCTTGCTAAGCTGGCGAAGCTGGCGTACATGTTATAATGATTCTTTTTTTAAACTAAAAATGTGGGAAAATCTTTTCATGAAAACCACCCTTCATATTTTAGAAATAGAACAAAATTATAGGGCTGGTAATAAAGAGACCAACAAAGCGCACATTCAAAATTATAAAACAGAGGACACGCTTTATCCGCAAACGTCCTGTACAAACAGACATACATGTTTTCGACATTATTTTCGGCTTCTAGGCATCGTGAAAAACTTTTTTCCCCAGTGTTAACTCTATTTCGGCTTTATTCGCAATACTTTCACTATACTACGTATATGCGAGAAGCTATAAGCCGGTTGTCGACCAAGAGCTAAACTAAGTTAGCTTAGCTTAGCTCGCACCCTGTGGGGGATTTCATATGTAGTTGTGCCGACACAACTAGGCTACATATGAAATCCTGCACAGTAAGAGAGCTGAGCTAAGCTAAGCTAAGCTAAGTTGGCTTAGCTCTTGATCGACAACCGGCTATAGAGTGGGTGCCACTTTTTAAAGATTCTTTCTCCAAGAACTTCGCCTATCTGCCGCCACCCTAATCCTCTTCGACCTGCCAAACAGTAAATAGAAAGGTAATTAGGCGCATTCACTCTTGTCTGCAGTCCAGTTCAATGTTCCCAAATACGTACCACAGCACTTACTTTCCTTAAGAAGTAGTAAATGACAGTGACAATACTGGGGAAAGCCATGCGACTACCAGAACATCTGTTCTTTGTCGGTGTCGAAGTAGGTGCAGATTTTCGGATTAGGAAACAATGATATTATATTCTTTCAGTGGCGTAGCAAGCTTAGGTGGTACCCGGTGCGGAAAATTTCTTGTCACCCCTCCCCCCCCATTTAAATTATTAAAAGATGGAACAGTTCCAAGTGTTATTTTTTGGATAGTCAAAGGTAATCCCACGAGAGTTTAAGAGTTCATCGAATTTATCTTTTGTAACTCGTAAACTCAACGGATTATGCAAAATTAGTAATAATTACTTTGTTATATAAAAACAAAACTAAACTCCGAAATCATGATATACTATGAATCAACCATCCATAAAGCGATTCGAGTTACCATGTTGTCGCCATGTTGTAACCAGTGTTACCAATGGTGCATAAAAGACATAATAGTTAACCTAATTCAGCAAATTTTGTTAGGATTAAGGAAAGACATACATATCAAGTACATTATGCTGTACATTGTACTGTTAAACGACAATAAATTCTATTATTATTTTTATTATTATTATTAATAATCTAAAGTGCGTTATAGACAGACAGAAATACATTGTTTTCGTGAGCCACAGACTGTGGGTGTTACCGTTAATAAAGCGAACATATTTTGTTTCACATATTTCTAGGCCAAAATACACTCCCGAAATTGTGCAATTTTTTATTTTTTGAGTGATTTTTTTTATATTTTGTTTTCCAAGCAAAATCTCGATGTTTTGAAAGATGAATTTTGACAAAAGGACAAAATTTTGTATTTATGTCAGATACCTTTCAAGATGTGACCGAAGATTGGAGACACGTTTTCCTTATTTTTACATAAAGAAAGTTTTCTCGAAAACTGCTCTAACGATTTTCTTTAAATTTTGCACGTGGGTTGGTTATACTAAGAGCTAAAACTTTTATTTGAAACACTTTTTCGAAATAATTCTCTGAAGGGTAGTTATAAGCCACTCACTCTGAATACGCACTCTTTGCAATACGGCCTCTTGCAACGGAAAATCGTACGAAAACAAAATTTTGTATTTGGGTTAGGTACCTTTTGGGGATGTGACACGAATATTGGCGACAACTTACTCTTATTTTTAAGGGGAGGCTAACTTTTATTTGCGCAGAGGAAGTTATGTGAATTTATACATCAATTTTTTATAGGTTGATCCTAAGAAATTTCATAAACAAGTAATGTGACTATTTTACGGAACTGTATTATTAATAATCTATTCTTAAATATGCGCACATCCCAGTTCAAAATCTAGTTTGAAGGAGTCTTCGGAGTCAACTCACATTCGAAGTTTATTTTCGTCAAAGTCATGACTGCCGCAGCGGGTAGAATTGGTTGCGGCTTGAGTGATATAAAATATCACCGATTGTTGAAGTCTCATTTAAATTAATAAAACTGCAGAGACAAGCATCGGCAGAAATAAACACCCCTCCCCCTAACCATAATATTATTGTTCTTATCTACACAGCGGCCAGTTCAGCCGCGTTTTATTACCTTTGTTGACTGAATTTAAAACTAAAAGAAGTTTCAATACGCATGTTGACTTGTAGAAAGTTGTTAAGCTTATTTAATTGTTTTAAAAAAAAAAAAATTTTTTTTAATTCCCTTGAGCGATTTTTTACTTACAAAGACACATTTTTATTTTGTCACCCCCTGGGTGATGGCACCCGGGGCGGCTCGCACCCCCCGCACCCCCCTTCCTACGCCACTGTATTCTTTTGTAGATAGAAGATTGTTCGGGACGAGGCCTTCTTAAAATGGCACCAACTGTACTTCACGTATTTGCGTGAAAGTAGGAAAAAGGAGCATTCAAATACCGAACAGCCACGTTAGGGAATTCCGAAAAGGAGTATTCATATTCCGTCAAGCAACTGAAGGTAAAGATCTTGTCCTACCCTAGTTTCTTTTGTGCTGTATGACAAGGGAGGAAGCAGACTACCTGTTTGACATTTGGACAAATAAAGGGATACGACCTTACGGAGTGTCTGAGAGAATTCTCTCTCGAGAACCCAAAACTGGTGCACGAAGGGTCATTAAAGTTTTGCACGATCGTGCATGAAGGTATATGAATGCTTTCTTTGTATGAATTGTTTTTATTCCTGACGTTAATCCCTTTCGGAATTCTGTCTGATATGCTGTTCAGTATTTGAATGCTGCTAAAGGATTTTGCAAACAAGGATTCATTGTTCTTCGTACGAGAATCTAACCTTCCAAGAAGGTAGTCACTAACTAGAAAAGGACATAGTCGGCGCGGAAATGTTTTACACATTGAGATGGGTAGGTATTGTCCGCTCTAGAACTGGCTCTAAAGTAAACAAGTAAGTCTGTCTCACTCTAGCACATTACATGAATTATTTAATTAAGAGTGAGATGTTTACTCTTATGTAGTTAATGTTTACTTTAGGGCCGATTCTAGAGCGGATAATAGGCGGGTAGAGCACTATCTCCAGCATTGCAATTTTCCTTCCTGGAACTGGAAACCAAGAAATTGATTAAGGAGTGAAGTTAGTAGTTTTTAGAATTTTATATTGTATTTTTACCCATTTCAATCAGTTCATTTTTGTTACGCATAAAACTCGCCAGCCATATTATGGTTCTGAGCGAAGAAGTATGACTAACTGTCCTCCTTGCGTTAAGGTAAGTAGTGGCATGTAGATTCTATTTTAGTGGCAGTTAGGTTAGGTTAGGTTAGGTTAGGTTAGGTTGGTTAGGTTTTGAACAGTGATATTATTAGTTTTGTAGGGCATACCAAATTCACACTTTTCGAAAATGTGCCATATTATATCTCCCGTGAGGTTATTCGTGTTGATCAACCTGAGTATCCAGATAAGATGGCCGTTAATTATATGTTAGGCTATTATCATGATTTACGTATTTTAAGGTAAGAGAATTACAGGATGTATTCTAATATTACCAAATTTCGCACCTAATTATAATCCTTGCACCAAGGGACACATTTTTTAACGTTGTTTCGTTTAGTAAAAATTAAAACTGTAATGCTAAGGAGTTAGGGCTGGTTCCTAATAGGCTACCTACCCATTCCATTATCTAAAACACTTCAGCGCCGACTATAGTCGTGTAATAGATTGGCTTATTCGTAAAGAGATAAATATAATACATAACAAACATTATGTAAGGCTGTCATTCATATGTTGGCGACATTGTGTATTTCATATTATGGAAACGGAACACATGAAATGACTATTAATAATCAGCAATTTAGCGTTAATGATCATATGACCTCTTCACATGCAAATAAAACACACATTTCTGCACAGGAAACTCATCTAGATAAGAGGGCGGTACGTCACACGCTTCCCTTGCCATAACAAACTCCGTATGAAGCCTGAGTAATTATGTTCGTTATCCTTGCTAGCAATTGCAGTGGCGATAGATAAAAAACCTGAATTCCAGCTGGATTAATCACACAGTACTTACGTGGTATACGACGAACTTGAGATGTCTGTACGGCATGGCATATTGTCTTACTACTGACACCCTCTCTCACAGACGCGGCGCCCCCAGTATCGATCATAATCGAGCAGTCGCAGTCCGCACCCTCCCTCACATGGCCCTCTATACAAACCCCAAACAGCTGATCCCCATTCAAAACTACCGTATCACCCTACAACAGCGTGCAAAAGAGGAAGGTTACACGGTGAATTTGTCCAAAAATAATTTGAAATATTTTGCAGAATTTACGGGGTTTTTCCACTGCAGGAATCTGAAACTGTGTTATCAAACAATTTTAAAAATACGCGATGAGGATGGTTTCCATTTACGCACGACTTTTATTCACATTTAAAAAGTTTAAAACCGGTGATCTTGTTTCTTGTAGGCTACGTACTTACTCAATGGCAATAGATAAATTCTCAGCAAGCTAAGGAATATTATCTATTTTATGGAACCCGAAGGTTCATTGCCGCGCTTACCTGAGCCCGCCGGCCGCCATTCAACCCTATTCTGTGCTAACTCCATCCAATCATCCCTCGCAAATCCCATTTCCCTGAAATGTATACTAATATTGTCCTCACACCTACACCTACATCTAGGTCTTCCAAGTGGTCTTTTCCCTTCGGGTCTCCCAGTCAATATTTTTAAGATAATTATGTATTTCCTCCCCCATACGTGCAACATGTCCACCCCATTTCATCCTCCGTGATTTAATTTTGTGGAAAGTGTCCGAAACCCTAGGAAAATGAGAGTGAATATAGTAATTTTCTAACCTTAAATAGCAATCTGGGAACAAAAAATGGGCGTTGGAAAGCGAGATTTAATATACGACTGGCAGTGAGTGCGCATGGGCCATGTGATCCAGAAACAGGGCTGTAAACTAGATCGCTATCAACATTTGTATCAATATTCCTAATCTAATTGCCACCAACCTAGCTCTACAAGTCACTAACATTATTATCACTATTCCTAACTTAACTGCCACTTACTTAGAATCGCGGATGAATAATGAAAAAATAATGTGGAAAAATTATAAACAAATCTTTCCTATGTAAAAATCTGGACTGTAAATCTGAATGAATTTTTTCCCCTGTATATGGTAAACAAGATCAAATGGCATTAAGAAAGATCGGAACTAAACACATCTCCTCGAATTCCTATCTGGCATCATTCTGTGAACTCCAAACGAAATACAGGGAAATAAAAAGAAGAAAAGTTCTCCGAAATCATGATGGAAAGCAAATGCAGGATAGAGCGTCACCAGTTACTGAGAAAAGAAAAAGATAGGAAAAATCTTACAGCAGCTAAGGTCCCCATCATGTGGTACCGACTAAGGCTGCATACATGTTACAGTGACAAAAAACGAACCAAGAAGCAGCGCTATTCCACCAAGAGAATGGTAGCGTCGATTAACATTGTTCATGTTTGGAGCAACGATGAAAGCGCCGATAAAAAATTACTCTAATAGAGATGTTTTGAAATAAAATAATCCATTTTCTTCGCTTTTCTCACAGTTCGGAAGGCCACGATTATATTTTCGCTTTATGTTGTTCATATTCATACTCGAAATAATAAAATATCTAATAATAACATTCTATAATAAACAAGAGAGTCCACAGCCGTGGTGCAGGTGATGCGTTTCGCTTCTCTAACTTAGAGGATCCGGGTTCGATTCCTGGTCGGGACAAATTAGAATATTTTCTTTTTACCTCACGCTGCTCAAATGATCAGTAGCCTGGACGAGTCTATTATTGAAATACTGTCATTATAAGGGATGGCGGCTTAACAGTGCGTTAGTCACATCGGAAGCTGCTGTTGGGTTGTAGGTCTAGTCCCACCAGAGATTAGAGCCATGGAGTTTAGTTAAATAAGAGGTGAATATTGACCTAAGAGACCTCTGACTCTAGAAAATCTTATTCTCGCGAGAATTGAAGCGACTCATAAACAGTCCAGTCGTCGTTGGGATTTCTCAAGCATCAGTGCTAAGGGGACTTAAAAGTTCAATTTCATTTGAGAACTCTCTTACTCGAATCTACGGCGAGAAATGGAAGTAGCTTACCAAAGAGAGCTAAAACTGTCATGGAGGCCGGACGTCCTTTGCCCTGTAAAGACACTGTGCAAGTCCGGTGGTTACTTCTTTGGTTTTCACTAGGGATGGGTCCTCGATACTTTCGATACCTCGATACTCTCGATACTTGCATGGTATCGGCATCGAACGATACTTCAGAAAACTAGCTCGATACTTTTTCGATACTTTTGTAATTCTGCAATTCTGAAATTAAGTGAGAATGCTAGTATTTTTTAACAAAAACTTGTAAGTGGACTGTTTAAAAAATAATTTTAGTTTTAATATAGATTCTAAAAATAATTATAGGATACTGATGATATTAAATTTTGTCTCATTAAATATGCAGACTTAATTAATTTAGTTGGTATTACACAGTTCTCTCAAATTTTAATTTTTAATGTAACTATTTATTGAAACTGGATATGTTGAAGATATCGACTATCGAAGTATCGAGTATCGAGGAAAAAATCATGTATCGGTATCGAGTATCGAGAAAATCTGGTATCGACCCATCCCTAGTTTTCACTGTACAATCCTATGGTACGGGTAAAGAGAAATTCAAAATATGATGGCAGTGACATTTTCAGTATATAAAAGGGAACAGAGCTCGTACTTACTTGAACCGTTTACCAACGCGCTGATACGCTGGTTTGACAACGGTTCCTGTGATAAGCGCAACTTTCTCTGTACACGAACAATTGCAATGATATCACTGGACGCAAGGAAGTACTTAGTACACAGTAAAGTAATAAAACTGTTATATCTGAATAAGTGACAGCTGAAGTAGTCTTTTGATGAATGTGTATGTCAGCGAGGTCTAATGTCAATGGTAAGAGGAAATGTTTGTCTATTTGTCTGCCTGTATGCGAAGCCCTACCAAATCTACGGCAAGCGGAGATCTGAAATTTTTAACACAGATGGATTGAAGGGGATCCAAGTTACCTCGAAGCCAAATGGAAAAGAAAAGCATTGCGGAAATGGATTTTTTCCAACACAACGCATACAATTGTCGGTCGATTCAATTTTGTTAGCCCGCGCTGCTTGATTCTTCGTTTATAAAGTTTCGGCATGCAGAGATCTGAGATTTTTAACATAAGTGGACGGAAAGGGGCTGCCTAAATGGCAAAAGATTTATCGATTTCGAAGAAACTCACTTTTTTTTTTTTTTTTTTTTTTGCCATAGAAACTCTCTTGTTGTAGGAAAGTTGTTGTTGAATGTATGGTTCGTTTTAATAGTTATAGTAACAATTTTTTAATATGTCTAACAATATAATTAAAAACAAAATAATGTATTTCATGAAATTTACGTAAAAACGATGTCAGTGTGAATAAATATAATGATTAAATTATTTGCCGTTAAATCAAATGCTTTTAAAATCTAGAAGTTGAATTAATAAACGCGGGCGAAGCCTGCTAGTAAAAATTATTTTTTAAATGTCTGCTTTCATTTTGAATCTTGCTCGCTGTTCCGAGTATGTTTTTAAGGAAGTTTGTCATTTTTAACCCTATTGTACTGGTCAAGGAAATCGTTAGTGAACCGAAATTCCCAGTTTCTTAATAATCAAATTAAAGGAATTCTTAAGAACTTGCAGTTTATTCACAGTGTTTGCTCCAGCAAGACGCCAAAAATAAAGTTTTCTTACTTTTTTAAACTTACGCGGTGGGGTTGGAAATGACAAGGGTAATTCTATAATGAATTGTATTCTATGAACTAAAAAAATTAAGCAAAAAGTGTTTCTATGTTCTGAGGTTAAGAGATACAGAAGTTGTAAGTAAAAATAACAATTAATTATAGTACATTAATAATAAATTAACTACATAGTATTATTTTAAACACTTTATCTCATTTTAATTAAAAATAGTTTTAGCCGTTTTAGCATGAACAGGAAAAATAATTAAAAAACACTATCGTAGAAAAGACACGTTCCCTTCACCATCACTCACCAATCAATACCTAAAGTTCTATGGGGATTATACACTGACAAGTCTGTATTTTCCTTTTCAAACATAATGTACAATACAAGCTAACGAATTATTTTATTGGTAGTAAAAGCTGAAACAGGGCCTGCGCACTATGTTGGAAATGGCGTGCAATGTCTTATTAGTGTCCCTGATCCCTGGGGATGTAAACTGTAAATCAGCTGGCAGTACCCAGGGCGTGGTCTCTTGTTATTATCTGTACCTGTCAACTTTTCATCATCTCCTGCTCCTTACAGTCACTTCCCAGTGTATCTGTATTTTCCTTGTTTTATTACTGTATCTGCTCGTTCCATATGTACTACTAGCTTAAAAGACCCGGCGTCGCCCGGGTTTTGTATTTTGTAATTGGAAATTAGCTTATGAAGGATTTTCAATTTTAAATTCTAGGTCCTTATATAGGCATTTATAATTTGAAATAGGAAGAACGACTTATTACACTCAAACTATTCCCTCAGAAAACGCTTGATATAGTTTCTTATGGCTCATAGAGGATCTAAAATGTTGCATCCCATCGCTTGTACAGTGCACAGCAAGCCTGGTAGAGGTTTAAATAAGAAGAAACAGAAATTCCTTAACATAAAATTGTAATATCGAGGCGGGAAATTTCCCACTCTTATGTTACCATAAAGCATTATCACTTTCATACTTTTCTCTCCAAAAACCTGCGATATAATATAATAATATACACATTACCATACCTCGTTTTGTTTTCTCTATGTCCAGGGTAGAGAAAGTTATGTGATTCCATTATTATAGTGGATTTCATTCTGTAATATTTATTTATAACATGAATTATTTTGATAACTTCTCTTATTTGTCAAAAGTGCATTTCAATTGTTTTTTCCAAGCCCACCTGATACCATTTGGCAACAATATATTCTGTGATTTGAAATTGATAATTCTATGTAAAAAGGGATTAAGTATTTTCAAAAGCATTTAATTTTTGGCATTTAGAATCAGAATTTTTCAAAATCCTTTCTTAGTGAGCACCTACATTATGAAACGAAGGTACTGTCAAAATTCCAAGTCTCTACCTGTTATAGTTTAGGCTGTACGTTGATTCCTGTCATTCAGTCAATCAGTCAGTCATTCATTCAGTCAGTCAGGACAAAGCCTTTTATATATATAGAGGTTGGCAGAGGAAGTATTGTGTTCGACCCAGAAATTCGAAATTGAGTTTTTAACATAATTACACTTTTTGAGGTCCCTGAATTCCTTCGAGGATTCTACACGAAGCGTCGTAACGTCTTTCTCATTAGTTTTTTTACGACTTCACCACGAATAGAATTGTGGCGAATAGAATTTCGTTTTTCGTGATTTTCTTGAAAACAGCTTTTGTTTAAAATACTGCATGAATAATTACATAATATGCATAATATACTACAATATACGGTACACTATGTTCGGTTCTGTTCTGTTCTGTAGGGGCGAAGGGCCTCCAGTTGGAGGTTGCTGATAGCTATGTGAATTTTATTACGCTTATTTTCCGAGAGAGGGCAGAGGGACAGGTAGTAAGCCCATCGCCTCACAACCCCCCAAGAAACTAAGGTATTACTTGGACATGAAAGACCGGGAAATTTTGTCCAGAGGCTCTAATTTAGGCTTGGAGTTCCCTTGGAGTGAACTTTTACGTCCGGAAAATCCATCGACGGCGGCCGGGTTTGATCCCGCGACCTGCGGATCCAGAGGCGGGAACGCTTACCCCTAGACCAGCGGCCGACACGGTACACTTTACATTATAATATATTATACTAACAGCTAAAATATTCACTTCAATTTTCCCCAATAAATTCTCTGAAGGGTAGTTATAAGCTACTCATTTCATACACAAATTTTCCGCATGAGGGTAGGTTAAGTCTTAGGTTAAGATAATGCACATTGTGCGCGATTCCTTAGTTATAAAATAACGTCCGGTGCGTAGGGCTGACAACCTTGCCACCTTCATGTGCCGTATGTCACAATCTGGGAGCCTTTAACATCCTGGAAACCTCCTGGGTCTCCATGGCCCTATACAGGAATCGCTTTACGTTTAACTTACCCCTTTATTAAGGGTAGGGGAAGTTGTGGGGTTCACATCTTTTTTTTTTTTATGTTATCGAACAAAACGGATCATATTGAAATATTTTACATTTACAATTTTACATTTGTAGTCGTAATTTCAGCATAAACGAGCAATTTCCTAGTGGCTGGGAATGTACCGTAGTTTTAAAAAATGTAACAAGACGCGTTGGGTATGAAGGTGATAAATGATGGCCAGATAGTAACCGGGGGACCATAAGGGTCTAATGGTACCCGACATTCTTCTCACAGGTGGGACAAAACCCAGGGAAAAAACACCCAGTCTCTAAAACCTAAAATAAATTTTTACTAACATTTTTCCATGGATAGAAAAAGAAAATGCTTATTTTTTTAAATAATGAAAGACGCTGCTTGCAGTAGTAGGCTAATAATAATTTTACCTAAAACCCGAATAAAGACCAAAAACCCGAAAAAACCATACTGGGCATATAATTTCTGAAAACAAACCTAGTTTTTTTTCCAACTCTGATGGAAACAGAAATCAAGTGCCTGAAATATAATTATGAAAGTGGATTTAATTGTAATATTATGTAGACTGGTATTGGTATAAATGAGAGCGACGGAAGATGTCTACATATTCCAAGTTGAATTGGTTGTAAGTTTTATTACTAATTTAATTAGGTAAGGATTTCGCAAAAATGCATAAAAAATCGAACAATGTATTTTTTTGGAATATAGACTGTTCTACCCAAGCCGGATAATGAAGAAGGAGGAGAAGAAGAAGATGATGATGATAATGGTGAGCTGCACGTGGTATTGTGATGGGTGTGTCACCGCACGCACGGGAGGGGCGTGGCACTGCAGGGAATACACAGATTTCTTCGTGAACATTAACCTCTCACTTTCGCTTTCTGTTACACTCTGCATTGTTTCTTAGATAGCCTTGCAGTTAACCTTTCTTACACACCAAAATTATTCAGGCATAACAGTAACTGAGGAGCTCGGCTGGTGGATAACTGGAGGACCAAACAAAGATTAAGCTCTCCATACCTTTGGTGGATGTAGTAATTTGTACAACCTTTTTTCAAATGGGAAGCGTTTTGTTCTTCTCCTTGCTTAGATACGCGGTCCAATCAGAGACGGCGAGACGGAAGGAAGACCCTTCCTGATAGCGCTACTCTTTAGCTCGTACACGTGATTGGCGGTGAAGGAAAACGCTTCCCATTTGAAAATTACTGTAGTTTGCTATGCCCGGTTTCTATAAACTCGCGAAATACCTATGGGTAAATTATCCAATGGACAGAAATTACACAAGAATAACTTTTAAAAACTCAAATAATTTAAATGTAACAATCGCATACACTTGTGGCGAGTTTCTAGATAAATGTCCTCTGGGTAAATATGAAAATGACTGGAAAAAATGTTCCTACAAACTCGGAGTAGATCTTTCCAATGGTAAATCGTCGGGTTAATTTATCCTTTCATAGATGGCTGGATAAAATTTAACCTCTCATAGGATCACTAACATTTTAAACAATGAGAATCAAAGCCTTCTGAATTAAATTAACTGTAAAACTCCAAGGCCTTCCTCATTATATCATTGTGGGTGATTAGGAAGTAATTTGCCCATGGATAATTTACCCATAGGTATTTCACGAGTTTATAGAAACCGGGCATAAGAATAGCGTAAATTGTAAATTACTGGACTCCAGTAATACGAGTAGAATAGAGTAGTTAATAGTATCTGTAGAAACTGTAGAAGTAGAATAGATTAGTTAATAGTACCTGTAGAAACTGAATTGCTTCTTCATGTAGAAGAGAGTTTAGATGTAAATGCGAATTTAGGCCTATATTATAATATGTGTATTATAATGTACTAAGAAAATATAAATAAAGTTTAAATAAAATAAAATCTTAGCATAGATGCCTACACAAAAAATCTAATGAAGGAGATTTATTTTATTTTTTATTTATGGTTCATCTCTGTCTGTTCCGATTTGTTGCAAAAACGACTAACCTGACAGAGTTGGAATTCTGTATGAACATGGATTTATACCCGGAAAAATTAAGTCGTTGATTCATTCTCTACATTTCATTTAAAATCACAATCATTCAATTTCTGTATCAGTTAACATGACCATCAGCCATGATACAATAGCAATATAAACAGATGAACATCAATATTTCATGGCCTGCAGGTAAAACCAATAGAAGTAGATAAGCATTCTTCGTTGCAGCACTTTACGCGACTATTGTATTGAAATAATTATCAAGAAACATTAATTAAGAGCAATGTGGTATTTTGTCACATATTTTCAGCTCAAATATTGAAATAATACTGAAGAAATAAACAAATAAACTGGTTCGCGTGGAGATAGTTGCAGAGAGGCGCCATTCTCAACTCCGGAAGAACGTCAAACTCGTTAAAAAAAATTGAAGTATGGTTACTTCCTCGAGAAGTTACTTGGTTAAGGCTTAAAAAACCTGCAAAATACGTTTTCACCCTTACGAAGGATAGATAACCACCTGTAGTAAGATTCAAAATTCCACTTCGCCTTTCTGCACTGATTAGACTACCACGCACAACAAGGCTTTGCGGGTAGTCTAAACAGTTCACGCAGGCGAAATGCAAATCTGTTTCGTTTTGTCGTAAAAAGAACTAACCTGATAGTGCTGAAATTCTGTATGAACATAGGTTTTATACCCGAAAAAATTATAGACTATAGTCATTGACTCATTTTCCATATTTCACTTAATATCACAATCATTCAATTAACCATGGTTCTGCAATTTCTTTGTTTAAACTCCAGAAGAAAGCTGTAAGGATGATATGTAAGGCTACACATACTGATCACTGTAACCCTATATTTAAATTTCTTTGGGTACTTAATCTGTCATCTATTTACGTCTTACAGTGTTTAATGTATGTAAAAAAGAATATTAATTTCAGATTTAATTCCACATACCACAACTATGAAACTAGAAAGTGCAACCACATTAGAAATGAACTTTGTATTTATATGACTACTCAAAAGAATGTCAATTTTATGTCTCTTAAGTTGTACAATAGTTTACCACCAAGCATTAAAGGCTTAGATAATGGTGAATTCAAGGCTGTCATTAGAAGGAATTGATATTTATAATGTTAATGAATATTTTAATATTGTAGCTAGTTTTAAGTGACCTAATGACGTTGGTAAACATACACATATTATGTATTCGCACACTTTATCTTGAGCTAAACACTCCATAATTATGAAAACAGTCCATATCAAGAAGGCCTCGCTCGAAAAAATGAAGATCGCGGCCCGTTCCCAGTGTTGCCATACCAAAAAAATATCCCGTAACGGCATTTATAACAGCAATAAAGAATCTATCTATCTAAAATATCAGTTAACATGAACACTAGCCATGATACAATCACAATATAAACAGGTGAACTACAATATTTCATGGCCTGTTGGTAAAAACAATAGAAGTAGATAAGCCTACTTTATTACAGCACAATGCACGACTATTGTATCGAAATAATTATCAAGAAACCTTCATTAAGAGTAATGTGGTATTTGTCACATAATTTTCAGCTAAAATATTAAAATAATACCGCACAAATCTATAAAATAAGAGGAATTGTTTGTCTGTCTGTCAGTGTGCGATCTCCAGTCAAATCTAGGGAAAGCAGAGATCTAAAATAGTTTACAAAGATGGACTGAAGGGTGTTCGAATGCACCTCGAAGCCAGAGTTTTAATTTTCGCTTTCGAGAGAAAAATTTTTGCACTATGAAAGTACCAATTGTAAAATTAATTGCAGATGGATTTGCTCTCCTGCCATAGCAACCAGCAAAGAAGAGCACCGCGGAAATATATGTTCAACATAACGCATGGAATTGTCGATCGCTTCTATTTTGTTAGCCCGCTCTGCTTGATTCATTTGTTTATATTTTTCCCCAGGCAACGTACTTTAATCATGAAATGCAGTTCGAAGCCAGATTTTTAGCTTTTAAACTAATAATCACTTTAATTTTTATGAACTATTTGCGAGAAAGTGCTCATAAATACAGTTGGGAGCTGACGAGATGATCCCTGGAATGACTATGGGGCTCTTATCTGCAGCCAAAGCAGCGCTCCCCTACACGTGCAGTTATAGCACAACGCCGTCTTCCCCCTGCATGCCACCACCAAATCACGGATCATCTCGTCAGCTCCCAACAATATGTTTTAATTATTTTGCTGTAAAATAATAAATGATTGCTGTTAAATAACTGCTGGCGATTTAATAAAAAAAATGATAGCGAAAGGGCGGTCCCTGGTAGTTGTAAGAAAAATCGAACAGAAGAAGAAGTATTGTAATAATTTTAAAACGGAAAGATAGGAAGAAAAGCAATGCAGAAACAACAAAACACATAAAAATAAATAAAGAACGAAAGGAGTAAGTAGAATAAAAGGAAGGCAGAAAAAAATATATATAACGAAAGAAAGATAAATGATAAGTACGGTAAAAAGGGAAGAGAGAGAAAGAAAACTATAGAATGAAAGAAGGAAAAAAATTTAATAAAGACGAAAAAAGAAAGACAGAAAAGGAATGTACAATGAAAGAAAATACGCTAGATTAGTATTAATAAAGAAAGGAGGCATGAGATATAAAGGAAGACAGAAGGAAATAAAATACAGAAAAAGAAAGTAAGCAAAACGGAAGAAAGAAAGACAGAAAGCTATTAAGGAAGAACGAAAAGGAAAAAGAAGGAATAAAAAGAAAGGTATGAAGAAAGATAAGAAATAAAAAGGAAATGAGGTAGAAGACAGTTTGAAAGAAAGAAAAAAGATGAAAGAAAGAAGGGAAGACACTGAAATGTTATCCTAGCTTAGAGATATGTTATGAGTAGAGCCCGGATTTCCATGCAAATGCATGTTTTTATATACTTTGGTTACACTTCTCAAACTTTGTAGTTACACATTACATGACTTATGGATTCCAAATAACCATACTTTTTCCGTGCATGTTTGCATATTTCCGCCTTTTTATGGCAAAATTAATGCATAATGCATGTTTTGGATTTTTTGGGCTTAATGTAGCATATTCAGACGTTTTTAATGCATATAAACCCTCATTTTCTGGTTTTTGTGCATAATATCAAGTTATCATGCATAACTGTGCATATTATGAATATGCCTCCCTAAAATCTTGGCTTTTCAAAGAAAAGTAAAAATGTTGTATTGCATTACCATTGTTATATTTTGATTGACTTGGCAACAGAGTCTGCCACCTGCATGAATTTGAGAGTGCAAGCTACTGTTTACCCTAAATAAACAGTAATATAATACACAAGGCTACAAAAGAAAATTCCGACTCGCCGACCATAAACTATTTTCCATTGAAAGAAAACTGCTAAACAGAATGTTCACTGCTTGAATTTGTCAGTCACTAGCCATTGTTGAAGACTTTTTGAATAGGCTACTTTAGAATCGTGTTGTGGAGAAACGGGTGTGTCAGTCAGGGAAAAACTTAAGAAGGTACTTAGTTCAAACCCTGATCTTAAACTTCTGAAAACGTGAAAGATGTATTATGTAGAGAAAATTTAAAAGACATGGAATTCGATCTCATCCTCACTCAAATTTCTTCCCTTGAGTAGGCCTATGAACCTGTTACTTCTTGTGAAGTAGAAAGATCCTTTTCTGCGTTCATGAATGTCCTAACTGATAAACACACGAGTTTAAGTGAGGAGAATTTCGAAAAACTCGTTGTTGTACAGTATATTGTTTTAAGATAAATTGAAATATATTGCAGTACGGTGCGGATTTTTGATAGTGCATGTTTCGCCCTTCATTGTGCATATTTGGAGATACGATAGTGCATGAATGCATGCATATTTTTAAGTTTGATAGTGCATGAAAATCCGGGCTTTAGTTATGAGTATGCAGATACGTAACTGGCCATAACGAGAAACATGTTGTCTATATTTAGTAGTCATTCACAATAGCTTCTTAAAATGGGCTTGCAGTAATTTGCCTTCCAGTCTGCAGTCTCGCCAAGCACCGGCATTTACAACAAGATAATGAATTCTAAAAATAAGCGACACACTGTATTAGGATGAAAAAAGACAAGTGGAAAAGGAGATAAAGCAACATGGAAAGGCAACTGTAAGAATTATTTCTACATAGGTAAATATTTAATAAATACCGTAAAGTAAAATAGTTTTCATTTATGTATTTTTGTCGAGAAAGTTGCATACGACAGTTTTTGTTCGACCATAATTAAATGTTTAAGTTTTGGGTTTTTAGACTCTCGGAAGGCTATTAGTAGTTCTCGTCTATCTCTATATATAAAAGGCTTTGTCCTGACTGACTGACTTAATGACAGAGAATCAACGTAGAGCCTATACTATAATAGGTAGAGACTTGGATTTTTGATAGTATCTTCGTTTCATAATGTAGGTGCTCACTAAGAAAGGATTTTGAAAAAAATTGATTTTAAATGCCAAAAATCAGATGTTTTTTAGAATACTTAATCCCTTTTTACACATAATTATCAAACCCAAATCACAGTTCACATTTCAACAGTGTATGTTGGCATTGGTATCCGGTAGGTTTGGAAATAAATGAAATGGGACTTTGACGAATATTAGAGAAGCTATTGATATAATTCATTGCTGTAATTAAATATTGAAGATTTTTGGCAGGTTTTTGGGGAGGGAAGTATGAAAGTGAAATTGAATTACTTTTTAATTTCATCCCCGAAACGGTTTTATGGTAACATGAGAGTGAGAAATAAAATATACTGCAAAGACAATACAATTTTATGTTACCGAAATTTCTGTTTCTTCTTATTTTAAATCCTACCAGGCTTGATGTGTACAAGCGATGGGATGCAAAATTCTACGTCTTCTATGAGCCATAAAAAATCTACATAAAGCGTTTTCTGAAGGAATAGTTTTGAGTGTGATAAGTCGTTCTTCTTCGTTTCAAATTTTCAATATGTAGCCTATATAAGGACCTAGAATTTGAAAATCGAAAGTCCTTCATAAGTTAATTTTGAATTACAAATACAAAACCCAGGCGACGCCGGGCCTTTTAAGCTAGTTACGATATATGGCAGGCTACATGACACGCAGGTCGCAGGTCTTCTCTTGAGCTTTAACGTCAAACAACGCACATTAAAAACGCACGACTTGAACTCAATTTAGTATAATATTAAAATTAACACGAACATTGGTTTTGTTTTAAACTCAGGTTGTTTGTTACGCAGTGTAGTTATGATAAAAACTCAACTTCGAATTTGAAGCTACCTATAGTTACCTACAGTAGCAGCAGATGAAGTAAAAACAAAGCCAAAGCAAAACGTTTCAGTGAATTTAAGACTAATGAAACGAAACGTATCTTTAATATTATACAATCAGTTCCAAAAACATTAGGCTTTGTAGTGCAAATTATTGCACTGTCAGTTCGTAAAACATACAAATGCTGTAAATGTTTTGAGTTAACAGATATGTGCACAATATTTAACATCTCTCAGAAATATGTCATAAAAGTGTGACAAAATAATCAAATATGAACAAATATTTTAATATCAAGCAAATATGATGCAATGTCGCAAAATATGCAACAATAAGCAAAATGAAACCATCAATTTTATACAATTTCTTCCACGTCTTGTACACATTTTAACTCTAGCATGTAATAGAGAACATTATTTTAAATACGATTTTTTATAAACTCGAGGGCCCTAATTAATTGTAACATTATATACAAAGTGTAAGGCTTATAACCGCAGAAAACAAAGACAACATGTATGGTCCTTAGAAATCTGTAATTCCAAGATTCCACAATGCATAGTTTCGTTGTCAGTTTTTTATAACCAGGACCCGGATTTTGACTACCTAAAAATACTTAAAATATGAGCTATAAAATGACTACAAAAATATAATAAAAAGATCCAAAACTAACAAAAAGACCCAAAAATTTATATGAAAATGCTAGTTTATTCGTCAGATTTTCGTCAATTCTACCTTTATACTGTTGACCCAATTATAGCCTAAAATACAAACAGCAAACACCGTCTTTCTCTATACAAATTAAAATTACAACAAGATTGTGAATTTATACTTATTTAGAGTTCCGATAATATTTTATATATAAGTAAATGCACAAAAACTCGATATAATGCGAGAAACAACACAAAATAAGAAAATAATTACTTTATATTTTTTTAAATCACCTAAAGATTTGCGGTGGTCTAGAGGTAGCGTGCCCGTCTCTAGATCCGAAGGTCGAGGGATCAAACCCGGCCGCAGTCGATGGGTTTTTTCAGGACGTAAAAATCATGGAGTCCTCCGGGAGGGACTTTAAGCTGGGGGGCCCGTGTCGTAGATTTACGGTACGTAAAAGAACTCCAAGCCTAAATTAGAGCCTCTGGACAAAATTTCTCTGCCATTTCACGTCCAAGGAATGCCTTAGTTTCGGGAGGGGGGTTAAGGAACGATGGGCTTACCACCTATCCCTCTGCCCTCTCTACGAAAAGAAGCGTAACAAAATTCACATCGGTAAACAGAAACCTCCCTTGGAGGCCCTTCGCCCCAACAAGGGGGCATAGGATTCGAGATATATATATGAAATGTGGGAGAAAAGACCGTAAAATAACAACAACAAAAAAATGACCAAATATTGACATTACATTCTAAAAACTACATAAAACTCTAAAATGGGGGGAAATGACAAAAAAAGGCCCCAAAATTGCAATTTTTATAACCTAGGAGTGGTGATCAAAATATCTGCACTAGTTAACAACGTCCATGACGTTCCAGTTAAAAGATAACATTTCATCTTAATCCATAATAATCCATAATATGTGATTTTGATCGTTTTTCCTCTGGACCCTTCTTGGACTATTTCGGTATTTCCCCATTATGAGAAATGCCAGTAAGTAAATAGGATGGTCTGAGTGACACACACTGTATCACGTGGTGAGCACAACATGTAGTGTGAATGAGATGCGTTTGTGTTATGATAACTATAATGGCGGCCTCGCTTTGAAGGATCATGACGTCACCTCACAATCTCTTCCGCCGACCTTCACCGCTTGATATTACATTATGCTACAGATGATACGTCACTGACGAATTTAATCCGGGCGTCTCCCCATCCAGAAAAAAATAAAAAATCCATCACAGCCGAAATAATCGGCGTCTTTCCTACTTCAAGTGGCGCCACACCTCGCGATGCGTCTCTGTTTCTCTGGGCGCCTCCTTCACTATCGCATGGCTTACTACATGTGTTCATAACCTCATTATGCTTTCGTCTTTTAGGGGTTTTTCATGTGTTTTATTTAATATTTACAGGGTGTCCATCGAGTATTGTTGAAGAAATTCCCGGCTTATTCCCTGGTTTTCATTGATCATTTCAGAAATTCCCGACCAAAATATGAAGCACTGTGTAAGAAAAATTACAGGATTATACATACTTTAAATAAGAAAAACTTTTAGTAACAAAAGTAATTGCAAACAATAATTACTTAGGCTATAAGAGATACAAAATTTAGGAACAATAAAATAAATTAAATATACTTTCATATAGGCCTATTACTGTCTAGAAGTCTTTTTGATCACACTTTGCAATTTTTCGAATTTTCCTGGATATTTTAACAAATTCATTGACTTTTCCCGGATTATCCCGACCATACGAAATTCCCGGCCTTTTCCAGGAATTTCCCGACCAGTGGACACCCTGTATTTAGTTTACTCACCCTTTGGTTTTCAATCATTGATATGGCCTTCGTACTTGTTTTAATTAGCATTTTAAGATAATTTTTATTTCTGATAGCCTAACACTATTTATTGCTATTCTATGGTTAACGTAAAAAAAAAGTTCTTAAAAATCATGCAATGGATTTTAACTTTTAACTTTAAAATGCATGGAAATTATAAATATGTTGCGGACTGCAGAGAAAACGTTCAACAAAATGAAAAGGCTCATGGTTTATTTCTTGCGCACTGTTCTGCAAGATTTACATATATTTTAAAACTTATTTCGAGTTATTTTACGTTATTTTATTACAAATTTACGGCAAACTATCCTGCAGGATACATTATGCATTTAAGGTTTAACGTACCGTCTCGTATTTAAAGAATTTTATCCCCTCTTTAAAACAGTTATACAGTAAAACTTCAATTAACCGATCTCCAACTATCCGGATCTCTTTGGGGCCGTATTCAAGTGGTTTTTGCAGCAGCGAGCACTGGGAAACCCTCTTTTAGGGCCGATTATTTGCGAAAAAGCCAAAAAATGCAGTGTGTCAGTAAAACAATTGACTTTGACCGATTTGTTTAAGATGTGACACTTTATGTAAGCACAGTACTGTACAATTTAGATTTTTTTAAATAAAAACAAGACATCTTTTCATGATTTATCCAATTATCCGAATATTTGATTATCCGGATCGGGTCTGATCCCAATTAATCCGAATAATTGGAGTTTTACTGTTTACTACTTTAAAATATTCGTTAAATGTTTTAAATCGTTATAGTTATTTACGAATTGAGACCGTTATATATACTTAGCACGCAAGTAGGCGACTAATGCCCGGTTTCTATAAACTCGTGAAATACCATGGGCAAATTAGTTCCTAATCACACATAATGATATAATGAGCAAGGCCTTGGAGTTGTACAGTTAATTTAATTCAGAAGGCTTTGATTCTCATTGTTTAAATTATTACTGAACCTATGAGAGGTTAAATTTTATCCAGCCATCTATGAAAGGATAAATTAACCCGTCGATTTACCCTTGGAAAGAACTAGCCCGAGTTTGTAGGAACTGTGTTCTGTCATTTTCATATTTACCCAGAGGACATTTATCTAGAAATTCGCCACAAGTGTATGTGATTGTTACTTATAAATTATCTGAGTTTATAAAAGTTATTCTTGTGTAAATTTTGTCCATTGGATAATTTACCCATACAGTGTTTTGCAGATGACAAGCCGTTTCTTCCTTCTCCTGCTTAGATACGCGGTCCAATCAGAGACGGCGAGACGGAGGGAAGACCCTTACTGATAGCGGCACCTCATTAGCTCGTACAGCGGTGAAGGAATTGGCTTCTCATTTGAAAAATACTTTTTGTAGGTATTTCGCGAGTAGCCTATAGAAACCGGGCATAAGTTAACAAAACGAGTTTTAAGTTCTTTATAACGTTGGTACATCGTAAGTACCTATTATTTTACAAAATGTTGCATTATAGAATTAATTAGCACACTATATTATTGTCATTTACCTCAGGATTTCCGTTGTGATATTTAAATCTTCGTATCTGGATTTTGATAACATTTTTGTGTGATACTAACTTAAACTTGATGTTGCATTTTAAGACCATTACATGCGTTTATTTCTAAAATTTTTATATTTCAACGCTGTATGTTGAAGATCATTATCACGTCCGACAAAAACATTCCTACATCTTATTTTTGCTTATTTTACGCAGTTGAACATTGTAGCTTTCCGTTTAGCATATATATAATTTATATGTAAAAAGCGTTCCCTATTGCAGGCCATGGAGGCCCAGAGGGTTCCAGGAGGTTGAGGCTCCCAGATTTTTAGACATCGGCACATGAAGGTGGTAAGGTTGTCAGCCTTACGCACCGGCCGCCTTTAGCCCCAGGATTGCTCCTGGTACTCATTTTTGTTAGAGGCTGAGTCGACCCCAGGGCCATAGTGCCACCAGAAGGATTAGGCCAATTGATAATTTATATATATATCTTATATATATATATATATATATATATATATATATATATATATAAAAGTATATATATATATTAAAAGTATAGCTTCTAACACAAAGACACACGAAGCACATCTTGATCATTATTGTCGCACTAGTGCTATAAAATGTTTATGGCTCTCCATTGTCACCAACTATGATTCCGGTTACATGGGAAAAACTCTTTTAGTTAAGAATAACTGCATATGATAATTAAATAAACTCAGTTTGATGAAGATTGAAAATCTTAAAATTCAATACTCATTTTCAAATGTTTAATTTCTCGCGGTGGTCGCAAAAATAGTCATACTTGGCGGCTGAAAAGCTTTGTCTACTCCATCCCTTATGTTGGCAGCCATGTACCAGAAAATCAATAACTTACATCTGAGCATGTGCATGTTCGATGGCAGGGCAGAGCAAGGCTCCCAAAATGGCAACACGGCAGGTAATTCATTTCACAAATATTAACTGCTGTCTAGAAAATAGCGTATGATACACATGGTAAAGCGGTTTTATTTTCTCGTAGGATTGCCACACTAGCTCTTACGGGCACATTTCGCAAACATATCTATTCGCAAAATAAAATCTCGTTTATACCACTTGTTTCACAAATAACAATTTTTCATTTACATCGCAAATTATTCCCCATTTCCGCGGTTTTTTTTTTCTGTACAGTGTTCGGGTCCACTACTTAAGAAACATTTCTTCGCACGTTGATGCTACAATGCAGCAACATTAGGCCTAATAACAGTAGAATTAACACACCTTTGCTTAATCAACGCAACGAAACCTGTCAAAAGGGCGCCCTACACATCAAAAACTACCACTACAGGCACAACCCAAGCAGGTGTAGAAAACAACAGACACCCGAACACAACTTCTGACATCAATGTAGACGCCACCGAAACTTGGACGCACTGTTGTTGCACCGGAGTTGAGAACAATAGAGGTTATGGAGGTGTCGAACTCGCGACTCACCACTTTTATATTGAAGATGGAAGGCAGGACCCTTTTGATGTCTGTGGCGGTCCTGATGAAGACATCCAAACCATCTCCACCACCCTTGAGGAGTCCATCCTGCTCGCCATTGCAGCCTTCCATCCTGACTAAACAGACCGGCCCGAAGTGAAGTCACTCGCGCCTATCACCACGTCATACACCCGCACGTTCATAAGGATCATTTTCCCGCGCTCGACAAGCATACTTTCGGCCTTACAGGCCTGCACGGCCTTGGCATTCTCCATACTGAAGAAGTCAAGTGCTGGAGAAGGGAATCACCAGTTAACTCCTGAGGAATCTCACATGTGACTGTGGCCTCAGGTGTTCTAGTAATCTGTCCATCCGTTCCCATTTTCACTTCCTCTGCCAGAGGAAGTATTGTGTTCGACCCCCAAATTCGAAGTTGAGTTTTTAACATAAACACACATTTCGAGATCCTCTGAATCGAAAAATACTATTTCCAGAAACATGTCTGTGTGTGTCTGTTTGTCTGTGAACAGCGTAACTCCAGAACTAAAAATCGTATGAAAATAAAATGTTGTAAATTGGGTAAGCTGCCTTCTGGGCATGTAGTCCTTTATTCCTTCCGGATATAAAAACTATGTTCATGCAAAAATTAAGCTCTGTCGGTTTAGTAGCTTTTGCTTCAAATCGGAACCAATTATTATTGATCCCATTCTAGTTTGATCCTACTCAAAATAAAGGGGAGGAGAACTCACAGAGTTCGCGGAAAATTCGCATCATGTGACAAAACGTGATTGGTTAATGTCATAAGCATGCGCCATTAGCAGGGTGTGTCTAACGAGTGTTCGTAAGTTCATGCAACAATAATATCAACATTTACACGTGAAATAACAAACTCTCACTGGCACCGTCATCATTATAGTATATCAATTAGCAAACAAAACAAAGGATTCATTGTTCACGACGACCCTGCGGGTCAGTTGTACTAAGAATAAACAAACTAACATTAAACACGGTGAACACGTGCGTTCTCACGTGCGGGCTATGACAGCCACGTCTCTTTGTTTTGAACAGGATCGTTCTTAAATGGGATAGAGAATAGTAGGCCTAACATTACATTCTTAAATAAATGTATGTATGTTGGTTGGTTGGTTGATAGTTATCTAACGACGGGGACGTACTGCAACTTAGGCCTGTGACCGTCGCCGGTGTACCGGTATTTTGTCCCGCAGGAGTTCTTTTACATGCCAGTAAATCTACTGACATGAACCTGTCACATTTTTTGCGCACATATATGTCATCGACCTGAACCGGGATCGAACCCGCACAGAAAGCCAGCGCGATACCAACTGCGCCACCCAGGCCGATTAAACGTAGGCCTATGTTATTTCCCTACTTTTCTAACTTATAAAATGTACGATTTTAAACCTATCTCAAACAAACTCAATGCCTAGTACAGAAAAGATAAATGAAGGGGTCGGAGAAAGATAGTGCTTAGCCCTGCTTACCTTTTATTTTTTTATTTTTTTTTTTTTAAGTTGAGATTGTTGCAATACTTATATTTTTTCGTAGCCACTACTTATTCCAATGTTTCTGAGCATAGACTAATTCTTTCAATAAGTCTTGTTAGTAACACGATATGTACAAAAAAAAAAATATAAAAATAAGATCTGCAGATTTGAGCAAACTGTAAAAATATAATATCTCGAAATGAGATTTTTTGGGTTAGCACTATTTTCCCCCGACGCCTTCAAATATATTACACACATTATTCTTTTATTATATTTTTAATTAAATTGAATTTCATTTAATACTCTTGCATGAATATACACATGATATTCATGTCCGAATGAGCCAAGTCGTGCTCAAGGCAGGGGCGTATTTAGCTACTTAAGCGCCCCTAGGCAGAGAAAAATATTTTCGCCCCCTTATTTCCACATGAATGTACAAAGTAACCTACAATAAGCATTACTGTAAGTAAAATAGTAGGCTAATAATAATAATAGTAATAATAATATATAATAATAAATAAATAAGTAAATAAATAAAGTGCGTATTGTTGGTAATGTTATTCATTTCTATTTCATTGTGCGTAACATTAGTACTATTTTGAAGAGTTATGAATAAAAACATGTTTAATATATTTAAAAAAACCACTAGGCGGACTTGGTTGTCACACGGGATGGTTGTCTCACTAGTAAGTAACTGGATACACAGTTGGCAGGAGTGATTGGTTTTAAGTGTGAAAGATGCTTCCTTGACCATTAGCACCGTCTGCTGTTTCCCGCGAAGCAGGTGTTAGTTTTGTGTCCATCGTTGAAAGATTTGTGATTTGCTGTGTTGAAAATAAAATTTTTGCTCTGAAGTTTACTTCTACTTCATCGTAAACGGATAAGTTTACAAATATCTTCTATATTATGTTAAACAATACATTTATTTAGGAGTATATTGCTATATTCTTTTCGGCTTTTGCTTGGTAGAAAACCTCGCTAGAGCAATGAAATTCCAAAATGGCGTCAAGGGGTTGGTTGTCACATGTGACTTCCATCCCCGTTCGGATTGGTTATCTCGTGTGACAACAGACCAAATTAGAAGCCTAACATAAGAGATTGAAGGTGATGCGAGATTTCTATGCTAAAATAATGTTTATTCATTTTTCTATCAATTTTGAATAAACAAAAAGTTCCTTGTTAGCCTCAACCCCATGTATCAATCAAAAGTTTAATGTGTCACTTAATAAAACATTTTGTTTTTGTCAACAGTTTAATAATATTGACGTTATATTATGGGAATGCTTCCCTTGCTTTCACGAGTATTAAATACCACACCATTGAACTTACAACATTTTTATTCCAGTTATTTTTTTGCATTGTGACAACCAACCCCAATGACTGTGACAACCAACCCTGAGCTGGGGTTGGTTGTCACATTTTACTTTTTTTTTAAGGATGATATTTAAATACTTTCTGTTTCAATGTTTGTTTTGAACTTTGTTTTACAATATGCCAAAGAGTTGAAAAGAGAGATTTGATAATTAGTTAAATAAAAAAACCGATAGGAATAATTAAAAAATGCATTTTATTGAAAAGTGTGACAACCAAGGCCGGTCTCTCCTAACAGCTTAAAAGCCGCCCCTTCAAATCTGCCGCCCTAGGCAGCTGCCTAGTCTGCCTACGCTTAAATACGGCACTGGCTCAAGGCAATTCAGTAATACTGTAACAATATAAATGTAAAATGTTCACTGTTTAAATTATACAAAAAGAAAAGTACAAGTTAGAAAGCGTATGTATATAAACTGAGATAGGGGAAGAAATCTATGGAAAATTAATAATATTGACATGCGTTAAGTAACAACATAACAGTTACAAAACGCTGTTATCTCTTCAGGAGTTAATCTTCATAACAAGGGCATGTGTTCCCTCATATAAATACTGCCCTCTATACCCTTAGCAACCAGGGAAGGCGGTTGAGGCCAGGTAGATTCCTTCACCCACAGGCACCCTCACATTTACAAGGGCAGGAGATTTAGGACCAACCGTAATTTCCTCCCCGTGAGTCACCTAGTCTACTTCAATCAATCAATCTTAGATTCTTTTAATATGTCATTTTATCTTAAAATGTTTGTTATATATCAATTCTACACATAATTACAAGAAAAATGACACCAAACAATGTATAATTTACTTTAATAGGAACATAGGACTTGAAAGCAGTTTTCTCGTAACTTTTATTTATGTATTTGTTATAAATGTATAGGGTATAACTTAAGGTATAACTTAAATAACACTGATTTCTTAATTCTTCTTCATAATGCAATATCTTTCATAAGAAACTGTTCTCCAAATATAACTGATGCAATTAGTATAAAGAGAATTTCTAAAATGATCCGAGAAAACCTTTTATTAAGACGTCTGAAAGCGCTTGTCTCAAAAACTTATTTACGTATGTCTTATTTTGCATTATTTGACAGCGTTCTGCTCTATGGAATTCGTATTTGGGGTAACAGTTCCTCGAGTATCAAATTGCTGCAGAAGAAAGCATTACCTTTACAATGGGCGCATCTTTCTATGCACATTGTAAACCCTTGTTTAAAGAAGAGGATATTTTGACAGTCGTAAATCTCTGTATATTAGAATGTTTAATAACAGTTAAGAATGGATTGGGAACTTATAACAGTGGTCGGGTTATGCATAGCTACAACACAAGGTTTAACTAGCTCTTGTCCGAGCCTCTGGTAAGATTGTCAAAATCGAAAAATTGGTTTAATTCAATATCTTTGAAGCTATTCAAAAAATTACCTCCAGACGCTTACAATGTAAACTTTACTACATTTAAGAATATTTTTAACAGATGGCTTGCTGAAAATCCTTTTTATAATGTGATCGAATATTTTGAACATGTACGAACAATCAATTTTTAACGTTTTTATATGTTACTACTGACAGTGTCCATAACGTATCTTCTGTATGTTGATGACTGCAATTGTTTAAAATAAAATAAAATAAATTAAATTAAACCTACAAGATACGAACCTGCTACCTCCAGGATGTGAGTCCGCGACATCAGAGCCTCAGATACCTCACTCCATGATATTGGGAACGTGAAACCAAATATGAACTAAATGCTTTTAAGTTTTACTAGGAGTTGTTTTCCTGTTTAAAGCCAGTTTCCGTAAAAGTAATCGTGTTAAAAAAATACAATTTCTCGAAGACTATTTAGAGTCTATAAGAACAATATTAGCCAAGGCCTTGCTGCATAAGGGCTACAGCATGTGCGAAGAAGTATACGGACATTCATCAGAAGGGAGCAATCGCCAAATAGACATTATCGCTTTCAAACCAAATCATCCACAAGAGTTTCTTCCAAAGATTTATAAATCTTTGGTTTCTTCACAGATCCTACAGTGAGATTCGAGGACCATGAAAAACAACCAGAGGAGGTGGACAAAGAAAAAGCTTATTAACGAACCAACACGTCAATTCTTAAAAGAAAAATACCAACTGAAGTCCTTAGAAGCCAACGGTTTAATGGTTGGAGTACGTAGAAATCTTCATTTCCTGGTAGACTTCAACAGAAAGTTCGATCCACTCCAAAAGGTGCTAGAGATTATTACTCTTTCAGCATTGAAGGACTCTGTAATAATATTTAGGAATAATTTATTTGGCTACTAATCTAATGTATTACTATACGTTATAGTCTATTGGACAGCCTGCGTGGTCTTGTGGTTAGCCTCGCTTGAATACAAAATCTGTAGGCCCGGTACCTTCTCGGATTTTTATCAGGGAGGTCTCGGACGGGGTGCACTCAGCCTCGTGATTCAAACCTAGGCGCTACTTGATAGATAAGTAGCGGCCCCGGTTTTGGACACCACCATTAACGGCCGTAGGTGTCGGCATGATGACCACATCTGCCTATGGTATTTGATGCAGCGGTCGGGTAGTAGGCCTAGTCCCTTTAGGGATGAAGCGCCAGGGAATTTAAATTAGTTTTATTGTCTATTGTGTTTTATATCATTTTCAATTTTTCTCCATCAAAGTCAATGTAATACGTTATAATATTACTTTGCTATTCCGCCAGCCTACAGTTGTTGTGAGAAGAGTAGGCTATATAATAAAATCTGCATGAAATTATCCACAAATATTTGTGTTATCTTAATGTAAGTTGTATATAAAGACCTAAAAAAATTAAATTTAGGGAAAATCGATATGATTTTACACAAAATCATAGTTTTATCAATTGAGCTAGGTTTTTGATGACCTATAACATTACCAAAAATATCCTATACACAAGGCATTTATTACCTAAAAATCCCTTTAAAACTGCTCTAGAACACATGAATTATAAAAACGTAGCTAAAATTAAATTTTACATTCAAAATTTAATTATAGTCAATAAAAAAAGAGGGTTTAAATTAGTTGTTACTACAGTATTTAGAGTAGTAATTTTAATTAATAATTGCATTATTGAATTCAAACCACATCCAACATTGAACTCTGTATACTACAGTTTTTTTTGTATATGTTTTACTCTATTTTACCTTCAAAAGTATTCGTTAAATACCGGTAGTTCTTTCTGTCATTGATTTTAGTTCTGCTTGGAACTGCAGAAGAAAATAAACATTTTATGAAAGATTTTGTGTTAAGTTCGTCTTACTTAATAAATGATTATTAATAAACACTTTAAAAATAAATCCGTAATCATTATACTTAAATTTCAGAGGTTCCCTGAATTTCATGTAACGCAATCTACTTCAATTGTGTGTGTGTGTTTTTTTTTTAAAGGACAGGTCAAGGCTACAATATCCACACAATATGTATGCTATGCTAATAATACTAAACGAATGTCAAACCTTTCAAGTTTTAAAGCAGGATGGTCCCCATACAGGCAGTCAAGGCCCTTAGGACTCCAAGAGGAGACGCTCCCAGACTTTTAGACATTCGACACATTTCTGTTAAAGACCTTTCAAGTTTTAGCATGGAAACTTTAAATTTATCAGTCTAGTGATATAATTATCCTGCCGAGTGTGTTATATGGATGTGAGATATGGTCGCTCACTCTTCGGAAAGCACGTAATCTGAGTGTGTTCGAAAACAGAGTGCTTAGGAAAATGGGGACTGGAGAAAACTGCATAATGATGAGCTTCATAACCTGTACTCGTCACCAGATATAGTAAGGGTAATTAAATCACAGAGAATGAAATGAGCTGGACGTGTTGCGCGCATGGAGGAGGAAAGACACATCTCAAAAGTATTGCGTGGGAGACCCGAAGGACCGAAGGGAAAAGTCCACTTGGAAGACCTGGACGTAAGTGGGAGGACAATATTAGGATATATGTAAGGGAAGTAGGATTTGCGAGGGATGGTTCGATGGAGTTAGCACAGAATAGGGTTGAATGGCGGGCTCAGGTAAGCGCAGCAATGAACCTTTGGGTTCCATGAATAGATAATATTCCTTTAGCTTGCTTAGGAATTGTCTGTTGCCATTGAGTAAGTACGTAAATATAATAATTATGAAACATTAAAAATCATCTTCGATTATGACGCAGGCCGATGAGGTTACCGGCTCTTAAACCGACAAAAGTTCATAGCTATGTGGTGTCAGTACAGTCATATGAACTCTTTTTCCTGTTTTGTTGCAGGAAGTGCGAAGTGCAAACTTCTGCATCGCTCATTTCTGCATTGCATCAGCTGGCTTCTCAACCATTACGTCATAACCGATTCGGTAGTCCGGGGTTTGGAGCCCGTGACGAAGTGACCTCCAGCACTATCTGGCGGTGAGAACTGCAACTACTCGCGTATTGCAATTGTTTTGACTCGCTGCAAATTACAGACACAACTCCCCTCTCTTGTAGGAAGTGGCCGCCATCCAGTTCTCTTATCTGCTAGCGAAGTTACGACTTGTATTTACAATATTTTACATCTCCTTTCGTTAAAAAATAATAAAAAAATTAATGTAAAATAAAAAATAAACCGAATGGCTAGGGCATCTATAATCGTGCCTTATTTTACCGATACACTTTTCATTTTAAAATATTAGTTTTAATCCTGTGGATCATACGACAAATCTGCGGTCTGCATACTCTTTAGGTATTCATTTTAAGTCTAATTTACGGTGGCAATCCCACTGCAGTATGTTGCTGCTAAGATCAGCAAAGCTCAGAGTGCTTCGAAATTCTGTTGACCTAACAAAAATTCTTATTTTAGAAAAAAAGGTGGTTAAGAATTAATATTGTGGTGCCTCACCTTCATCTCACTGTAAACTACTCTTTAAAGTGCCAGTATGGGACTTTATGAGATTGTGTGGTGGCCGGGAAAATGTCTGTCCGTCCGTGTGTCTGTACGCGCGATAACTCAAATACGCGTTATCGGATTTTCATTAAACTTGGTGTGCGCATTTATAACGTCCATGAGAAGAAGCCTATTGATATTGGACCAAATCGGTTGACCGGTCCCGGAGTAATTCCCAATTTAGTGTCTGTTTTATGGTAGCATATTAGAAAGAATTTAACAAATACAAATCTGTTCTCATGACAACATATTGTTTTATTGTGTTCATATACGGCTTTGGAAGTTGCAACACAGTTAGCTATGACAAATAAAATGATTGATAATTATTAAGTTCCAGAATGGTACCTGTTGAGATTGCGTGGTGGACGGGAACATGTCTGTCCGTCTGTCTGTCTGTCCGTGTGTCTGTACGCGCGATAACTTAGATACGCTTTATGATTTTTATGAACTTATTATACGAATTTATAACTTCTGTGTGAAGAAGCCTATTGATATTGGACGAAATCAGTTGACTGGTACCGGAGTAATGCCCAATTCAGTGCCTATTTTATGGTTATATAATAGAAAGAATTTATCAAATGCAAATCAGGTTCTCATGACAACATATTGTTTTACAGTGTTCATATACGGCTTTGGAAGTTGCAATACAGTTAGCTTTGACAAATAACACTACCCACATATTCCTTCACATATGCTTATCAAACTAGACCTTTGTTCTTCCGTAAGCCCTGCTGGAGCTTAACTCGGAAATCGACATAAAAAATAACTTATTTTCTGCATGTTATAATTGAAATGATCAATTATTAAATAGAAGCATTGTTACATCAATTGACCAGATTTTATTATTTTGAGAAGTATTTCATACGACGCTGCTTCAACTACGATATTTCATGCTACGAACCGGATGGCAACAGAGTGATAATTTCTTTCTCGTGTAAATATCTTGTTCCCCATCCATTCAGTTGCTCTACATTTCTGAGCAAGTTTCTGGAATATGTCCTGACCAGTATTGCCAGAAAATGTGTTGCACGGAAATACTGAGCAAATAAAATAGTACTTGTTTCCCAAGATTAATGGGTACTGCGCCCTTGGGTCAATAATTCTGACATCAATGGTTTTTTCCTTTCTAAAGAAAGTTAACTCCGCTGGTATTATCCTGCTTTTTCTTCATCATTTCTTAGTAAATCCTCTGTAATTTGCATTTTGTCATTTAATCTTTTCACTGCTAATGACGAATAAATGCGTCATATCAAAACATTGTTTGAAGTCAAGATATAATGCTTTACCTAAAATATGAGGAATTTTACCCATATGCTACGACTATCATTTATGCAAACCAGCTATGCCACAGAAATTTTACTGACTGATTTTACATTCAGAGCCCACTGATGGTTTCACTTGATGGTTGCTTATATAAACTTACAAATCTAACACTGAAAGAGTTGATTAGATTTTTTTCTTGCGTTATTACTCCTTTAAAATCCAAAATTATCTTCTAACAATCATTAATAATTCTTTCAGCTCTTCTTTGTTTAATGAATTCTGTTGTTTTCAGACAGCAGAAATATATCATCAACGAATATCAACATTTTCACTTACTCTCCTTGAACTTTCATTCTTGTTTCATAAATTCCTTCATCGCTTCCTCAACAAACATTACCAGCTATATCCCCGCCTCACTTGATTTAGCCGCTTTGGTAAAAAATTAGATTTTTTAGTTTAGTATTAAAAAATCAAGCATAACCTGAAATATACCTGTGCAAAAATTTATGCCGTTTGGACGCATGGAACTGCTGACATCATTTTAAACCCCAGTGCGCTTCCAACTGCTAGTAATTACATGCACACGTTAATCGCCGTTTTCTACGATTCAATTTGCGTGTTATTTTGCCATATTCAAAAGCTTTCTTCTCCCACAGATGGAGATACAGCTCTGAAAACTTTTTCACGTTATACTTTTTAATGTATCCAATAAGGACTTAGATCTTTGTAAAGTATTTAGTATAATTTCAGGGCAGTTTTTTTTTTTTTTTTTTTTAATTTTACTGGGTAAGATTTTTTTTAACAAAAAAGGACAAAGAATATAAAAATTCATCATACATTAAAGACTCTCACATAAAAATTAGGTTCACATATCAGTATTTGTCGGAGGAGATAGATTTCAATTTTGATTTAAAAAGTCAATTACATTAATTAACATCTGAAAAACAAATTGAGATATTAGAATGGAATTTTAAACTTTAGTTTAAGTTTACATTTTAATTAAGTGTTCAAAATTTCAAATTTCAAATTTCAAGTAATTTAGAAAATAATTTTCAACACTTGGTTATCCATTATAATTGCCCCGAAGTGGATGTTTAGACAAAAAGTACCGTAATTAAAAGTATGCACAGATGTGCTGTTCCCTTCATACCAAGCACGCAATACACATGGGATATCTGTTATTGCTTATCTGCATGCATTCCAACTGTGTCACAGTGTATCCTGGCTACTGTATACGCATACAAACATCATTAAGGTCCGGAAGTTAAAACACTCTATCAGAAGACAAAATATGTATGCAAATATGCTTTGAAATATGTAAATATGCTCCGGAATCAATTATGTATACGCTATCATTTACATCAATAATGCTTTACGTTCTCTCGTTAGCCGAATTACTTTATAAACTACAAAATAAGTAGAAGTTGTATAAATAACGTTACAACACATTTTCAAAAGCAAGGTCAATGCAACAAATTTTATAAATTTAAAACTAATAAAATCAGGTAAACTGATGCAAGAAACTGCCAGATTGCTTAGGTTTATTCAGTGATACTTGTAATCATAGGCGTAACCAGGCCGACCATATGGGGGGGGTTATAACATCTGGGGGTATGGATTACACAATACACAATATACAGATGCACAATAACGAGTTTTAAGCTTCCCACGCTTTATACTCGTATTAAGTAATTTATAAGCAGACTTAAAAAAATTATACAATTTCCTTTTTTTAATCAATGGGGGGGTTCAAACCCCCAAACCTCCCCCCCTCGTTACGCCTCTGCTTGTAATTATGATATGCAGAAAATAAGTTAAGCTCCAGATCGATTTAATAAGCAGGGCTTACGCAAGAACAAAGGTCTAGTTTAATAAGCATATGTAAAGGAATAAGCGGGTAGTGTTATTTGTCAAAGTTAACTGTATTGCAACTTCCAAAGCCATATATGAACACTGTAAAACAATATGTTGTCATGATAACTGATTTGCATTTGATAAATTCTATATAATATATTACATTAAAATAGGCTCTAGATTGGGCATTACTCCGGTACTGGTCAACCAATTTGGTCCAATATCTACAGCATTCTTCCCATGGACGTTATAAATGCGTATACCACATTTACACATCCAATTATAATATAATTCTTTACTTTAATTTGCTTTCTCGGCATATTATTGGACGCATTTTTGTCTTATGTTTTAATATAGGTACTTCAATATTGTATTATTATTTTATTTTTAACATTTTGTATTATGTATGATATCTATTGTATTTGTTTTTTGTAAATTCCTTTTAATGTATTTTGTCTTTATCCTGGTTGAGTGGAAGATAAGGCCCTATGGCCTTAACTCTGCCAGGCAAAATAAAACATTATTATTATTATTATTATTATTATTATTATTATTATTATTATTATTATTATTTTTATTATTATTATTTTATTATTATACCAAGTTTCATGAAAATCCGATAAAGCGTGTTTGAGTCATCGCGCGTACACATAGACAGACAGACAGACAGACGGATAGACATTTCCTGTCCTACACACAATCTCATAAAGTACCATTCTGGCAGTTAATAAAATGAAACATCGCATTAATATTATACAAAACATAGGGCTAGGTACTGTCATTATTGTACAGTCAGTTCTCAAAACATTCACATATGCTGTAAATGTTTGAATTAAGAAAGATATGCACAATATTTCAAATCTAAGATAAATATGCCGTTAAAATGTGACAAATTTATGTTATGCATAAATATTTTAATATCAAGCAAATATGATGCATTATCGCAAAATTAATAAAACATGCAAAAGGAAACCATCAATTTTCCGTTACTTCTTTCATACGTTGTACACAATTTAACAATAGCATGTAATAGAGTTCATTATTTAAAATATTACATTCCAGGGTCCTAATAAGAACATTAAAACAATAATAATAATAATAATAATAATAATAATAATAATCTGGGCCCGGATTTTGATTACCTAAAATACTTTAAAAATTAGCTATAAAATGACAACAAAAATTTAAAAAAATTACCCAAAAACTAATAAAATTACCCCAAAATTTGTATGGAAATACTAGTTCATTCATCAGATCTGTGTCTATTCTACATTTACGTTGTTGATCCAATTGTATTACTTGGTACATACGGTTAAATGTAAACAGCAAACACCGTCTTTCTGTGTCTAATTTAAATTATAATAATATTTATCTATTTAGGCTTATTTAGAGTTCGATAATATTCAATGCAAGTAAATGTACAAGAACTCTAAATATTTGCGAGAAACAACACAAAATAAGAAAATAATGACATATTAAAAACACCGCAAAATGACCCCATAAAATAATCAAATAATGACGTTAATTTCTAAAAATTACCTAAAAATAAAAAATGGGGAAAATTATCAAAAAATTACCTTAAGAATTACCATTTTTATAATCTGATCAGAATGGGGAATGGACTGTCAGAATGGAGTCATGATCAGAATATCTGCACAAGTGGGCAACATCCATGAAGTACCAGTAAAAAGATGACATGTCACCAAAATCCGGGCCCTGATGATAATAGTATCAAAACGATACCACTTTCAAAAAATGATATATAGCGAAACAATTCCACAGTTCTCACCTTTGTTGCTTCCGGCTTCGATAAATACAGCGAAGTTTTAAACATCTAGCAATGTCGTCACTCCCACGATTACGGCAAAAGGCGTCAATGGCACACCATATTTGCTGAGTAACTAGCGTAGCGTACTCCAGAGTAAACTTGAACGCATGGAGATAAGCGTGTCTCGGGCCCGAACCCGCGCCGGCTTGCACAAAACAAAGACGGCCTTGTGAGAACGAATCTGGTTCTCTTGACATCCTTGAGTCTGCGAGCCGATGCTACTGAAATCTTGTTACACATGTGCAACTGCTACCTGACTGACTCGGCAATTCGCACTCATGTAGTAATATTCTCACCATGGGCAAATAAAGTGTAAATTACCTTTACTTGAAGAGTACAAGATAGCCAGGTTGACCAAACGTCACTATTTTCCCGAGAAATTTCTGAAGTGAAACTTCTTTAGCCGCGGTAGGGGTAAATCCAGAGCTTGTGTCACGCTCAAAAATCGTCACGAAATTAGTGTCACACTAAAAATCGTCACTAAATTAGTGAGGTGTGACGGAACGGACTGCACAGAAAAAATAAACTCAATGATTAGGAGTAATCAACTGCTATACGATTTAAAGGACAAAATAAAATACTCAAAGGGGAAACTTGCTCAATGGCAATAGACAATTCCTAAGCAAGCTAAAGGAATAGGGCCTATTATCTATTTTATGGAACCCGGAGATTCATTACCGCGCTTAAAAAATCCAAAAATAAAAAATATATTATAATGAGACGCAAAACTTTTGCCTCTGTTATGAACTCTTATTTTAAATGGAACACCCTTATATTTTGAATAGTGCTCATTGAGCGCTTTTTCAGAAAATACCCACACGAGATACTTCTTTGCAAATTTATTCAAGAAAACAGAAAACTAACAATATCAGTAAAACGCTTCTTTTGTTTACTGTGATTTTCCCCGTCAAGCTCTATGCGGGCCGTCATGACCTTACATTAAAGTTTACTTTTTGTATGTAAGAGGTACATTTTCTCACCTACAATCTTGAAATTTTTATCATTTGTTTATTTAGATGTTTTACATACACTGAAAAAATTGAATCGGTTAATCTCTAAAATATTTTCAGGTCATAATGTAAGTTACTTCAAAATGTAGTTATTATTTTTTTTAACAAAAAGTCACATTTCAGTGAAAAAAAAAATGAAAAATCCTTTTTTTCAGTAGGCCTACTAATACAGGATGGGTATCTTGATCTAGTCTCTAGCTTAATAGTAGATTTTGAGAAATGGTAGGTGGTTGTATATAGTTATTTAACGACGGTTATGTACTGAAACTTAGGCCTGTGACCGTCGTCAATGTGCCGGAATTTTGTCCCGGAGTTCTTTTACATACCAGTAAATCTACTGTCACATTTATGCACACACACAAACGACATCGGCCTGGGCCAGGATCAAACCCAGCAATACTAAATACGCCACCCAGGCCGACGAGAAAATGTAGGCCTACATTGTATTTAACATTATAAAGATAGGCTATTCCGTTTCCCCTTAGTTATTCTATTATCGTTTGTACGGCGGCTCAGCCCCCTGTCTGCTAAACAGAGCGGCAACTACTCCTGCACAGGTGTATTGCGTGTGCTCTAACCAAGACTTCGCAGGCGGTCATACCCTAGCCTGTTGCGAATTATAGCAACTTCCACGACAAGTGATATGACGTACTTCGATACCCAATGGCATTACCTTTGTATCAGTGCCCTTCATAACTCCGTTACCATTGATTACAGAGGGAGACTTTCTTGTAGCAGTTTTACAACAGAAGTTCTTTTTGAAGTGAGTAAATCGAGAGCTAACCCAAAGTTGCTTTACGAAAAAAATCGTCACGAAAATAGCGGGGCTGTGACGGACTGCACAGAAAACAATCAACTCAATGGAATTTAAAAAATAAAAAATCCAAAATGAAAAATCCAAAATTTAAAAATTAAAAAAATCCAAAATTAAAGAAGTCCATAAACCCAAAATTAAAAAATCCAACATCCGAAATTGAAAAAATCGAAAAATTAAAAAAAAATCCAAGTTTCACTTCTGTCGCGTGGCTTTCCATGCACCCGATTTGTTTTAGGTATATCCAAATGTCCCGGTTTTTTAGCAATTGTTATTTCTGCTAAAAAAATATACAGGTAATATATAAATAGATTTCGTGCGATGCTTACTTTTATTTTATAGACCAACTAGCTGAAAAGGCCCGGCGTCGCCCGGGCTTTGTATTTTTTAATTTGAAATTAACTTATGAAGGTACAGTATGTAGAACTTGAAATGAAGAAAAAGATTTATCACACTCAAACTATTCCATCAGAAAACGCTGGATATAGCTTTTTATGGCTCATAGAGGATGTGGAATGCTGCATTCCGTTGCTTCTACACATCATGCTTGGGAGGGGTTGAAATAAGAAGAAACACAAATTACATAAGATTATACTGACTTGACGGAAAATTTTATTTCTCATTCTCATGTTACTATTCAATCGTTTCGGAGCTGAAATAAAAGAGAAATGCAGTATCACTTTCATACCTTCCTCCCCTAGAACCCGGGACATAATATACTGCGAGCATAGGACTCAAAATGTTCCATCCCATGCTTAGGGCCTATGATAAACATCCCTATTTCTCAACTAATATAAAGCCTACAGGTATGGATAACTTATCAGCGGAAAGGATTATTTACAGACTTTTGATATAGCATACTCACACACTTAAGTTGTCCCTCTTATTCTACATCAAAATGTGAAGTCAGTAAATATTTCTTATGTCGAGGGTAGAGAAAGTTACGTGACTACATCACACTGTGCTTTATTTTCGTGGATTTCATTTTCAGTAATTATTTTCGCCAATATATTACATCGATGGAATCATAATTCGTCCAGCATTAGGCTATATACTTGCCAAGGCCCTATGTAATCATAGTAAACAATTCTCTGTTGCCATGTGAACTAAACAGCAATTCATTTTTTTCAGTATAAAATTCTCAGAAATTATATAATTTTCAAGGGAAGGAGTATTTTGTTTGAATTTTAATGTTGACCGCTATACTTCCCGGGCTTAACTGGGTATGTGTGAAAAATTCCGTGTAAATTGGTAAAGAAATGTAGATTTGTATAAGGAACAAACATACCCACAAACACACATTCGACTTTATATATTAGATATAAAATTCTCAGAAATTATATAATTTTCAAGGGAAGGAGTATTTTGTTTGAATTTTAATGTTGACCGCTATACTTCCCGGGCTTAACTGGGTATGTGTGCAAAATTCCGTGTAAATTGGTAAAGAAATGTAGATTTGTATAAGGAACAAACATACCCACAAACACACATTCGACTTTATATATTAGATGGTTACCAACATGGGGGTATTAAAAAGTCAACTTAATTTCTTTATACTGTGTGTATGGGTATATATTTTAATGAGTAGAGCAAGACATTTAATGACTATAAAATAGCGGAAAATGATAAATAAAAGATGCAATTATGATCTAAAAATAGTGAAAAATGACCCGAAATTTTTAGAAAAACCAATAAATTTACCATATTAGTTATAATAAGTTTTTTTTAAATAATGAAATGCTAAAAACAATTTAATGGATGGAAGTGAGATATATATGAATTTACATTATAAAACACACTTACTTTGTTACTAAAGAAGTAAGTAAATTTGCACTACTTGGACACTCTTAGAGAAAAGAAAATTATTTCTGAAATGACATGCCCTTCAAAATGCTCCTAAAAAATATGTGCCATTTAAAAAGAAAGAAAAAATTTTATTGTTACAAAACAAACTACTATGGTCATACAATAAACGTGAATTAAAATAAACTAAGAACACTTGGCGGAGATTCTAAAATAAAAACGATTGTCTGAAAGTAATGATCTGTACAATACATGGAAAAGCTCCTCTCTACCTCCACTGAAACATGACTTAAAAATGCCGAAAATAACCTAAAAATTGCCCAAAAATGACCTATCTCTTGAAAATAACGAAAAATACAAAATAAAACAAATCAATTAAAAAAAACTAATTGACCTTATTTAATCAATTATTTCATGATACACATTTATATATATTCGAGCTGTATTTTAACCTTCATATAAAGAAAATATGCAAAATGCCTTGCCCTATTAATGAGTGTTGTTATTGTCAAAATCAACTAAACGATAGTTTATTGCATCACTGTATTTTACGTGGAAAATCGTGTAGGTAAATTACTCTCCCGACCCTGTTCTTGGTCCTGTTCTAGGGTCACGGAGATGACCGAATATGGGGCTTTGAAAGGCGCCTGAGATGAAATACATTATACTGTGTTGATATTTCCTGTATACATGTGAGTCAGAAGCAGTAAAACACGTGTGTTTACAACAAACTGTTTACTGCCTCGTAACTCATCTTGCACCTCTTCCGCGGCTCAAACCTCAAAGAAAGAATACTGCACAAGAACAACACCTCACTCATTTGGTCGAAATTTCTTCAAATCATAAAGACCCGATTTTATATAGGTAAACAAATGATTATGAAGGAATGATACAGGATGAAATAGTGAGGATGATTTATGATATGTGATTATCCAACTCGCCATTTGCCTTTACGACTAGGGAAACCATGAAAAAACCCATGCCAAATTGGCCGGCCACGGGATTTGAACCTGGGACCTCCAGAATTCGAGTCCAAGACGTCACCATCTCGACCAAGGCTAGTATGTATACTTTTTTCACTTCTGAAGAATTAGGAGAGGTTGCTATTACCTTTTGAAACTTGACAATTTTTATTTTTAACATATAAAACGATAATTTTGCAACAGTTCTCACCCCCTAGAAATTTCAATGACGCACTCTGCGCCTTAATACCTTCCCCGTGGACACCCCTATGTATATGTGTATTTCTGTAACATATGTATTAACCTAATGCTATTTCTAAGTTTTTAAATAATTCCATTCAAATGATTATCTCAGCCTTCCATTAAACTGTAAAACATGTATCACCTTTGCAAACACTGAATTGTGTAAACAAAGTGCTACAGTAGAACTCAATTATCCGGATTAATTGGTACCGGAACCGGCCGGAAAATCAAATATCCGGATAATTGGGTAAAAAATGAATGTATTTTTGAAGTGAAACTTCTTTAGCCGCGGTAGGGGTAAATCGAGAGCTTGTGTAACGCTAAAAAATCGTCACGAAATTAATATAACGCTGAAAATCGTCACGAAATTATTGAGGTGTGACGCAACGGACTGCACAGAAAACAATCAACTCAATGATTAGGCTTATCCAAAGTTTAAAATATTAAAAATTTAAAAAATCCAAAATTAAAAAATAAAAGAACTCAAAGATCCAACATTTTAAAAATCCAAAATTAAAAGATCCAAAATTCCAAAATTAAAAAATTCAAAGATCCAAAATTCAAAAGTACAAAAATCCAATATTTAAAAAATAAAAAATCCAAAATTTAGAATCCAAATATCCAAAATTTAAAAATCAAAACATTCAAAATTCAATAAAATCAAAAATCAAAAAATTAAAATTAAAAATTTAATAATAAAAAAATCCAAAATAAAAAAAATCGAAAATTAAAATAACCAAAATTTAAAAAGTCCGAAACCCAATATTAAAAAGTCCAACAATCCAAAATTCAAAAAATTCAATATCGCGTGGCGTTCCACACACACTTTTTTTTAAAATCTAAACTGTACATTACCTTACTTACATAAAGTGTCACATCTTGAACAAATTGGTCAGAGTTAGTTGTCGATTTTGTCGGCTAAAAGTTTTGCTTTTTGGCAAATAATCGGCCCTGAATGAGGGTTTCCCTATGATCGTTGCTGTAAAATCCATTTGAATACGGCCTCAAAGCAATCCGGATAGTTAGAGTTCGGATAATTAGAGATCTACTGTACTACTATCACCGACAAATCAAATTCCACACATCCGTACATGTGTGAATTACACGCATGGGACCACCAGCCATTCGCTATTTCTACTGTGTCTTTTCGTATCAGCCAGTAAACACATAAATTTCAAGACTACATAAAGTAGCGGAGCAGTTTTGTGAGAAACCTTTCATAGTAAATTCCACTAGAACAAGAGTTTGTAAATGCTAAGTGGCAGATCCGACTTTTCTCGGGCCATCAGTCGAGAACAGTAAGCATTATGAGTGTGTCAACATCCTTCTTCATGCAGGCAATCAGAAGAGATTAAACAGGAATTCAAAAGATGTTGCCAAAATGGCGTCGGGCCAGGTCAGACTCACCTGTCTGACCTTTGTGACTCACATCCAGAGACTAACCTAACCTCAAACTGTTCAACTCAGTCCCGAGATTCTTATCTCCAGACTGCCTCAGCCAAGTCAAAATTAAACACGTTTCAGATATTTGATAAACACAGAACAGCGAGATTCAGATCGATCTGAATTTGTTCCCGATATCGAGAAAGTCACATAATCGCGGACTCAGCCCGGGAAAAATTTCCTATCCGATATCTGCAAATGGAGCAGGGGTGGGGAGTGGGAATGATGATTCCCTTACCAACATAAACCACTGGGTATCATGTCGGAAATACTCCGTGCACTCGATTGTACATGCAACAGGGACCTTGCCCGGGGTCTTTAAATCTGAATCCTTGAGTAGGCTACTATATAATTAAGGCTCTTACCAAAATATCAAGTTAAGCTAATTTTCAAACATCCTAAATATTGACGACTAAGAATTATTATTAAAGAAGCCCCCGTGGACTAAAACCAAGAGCTAAAATCAATGTTAAAACTGCTAATGAATTCTTTCTTAAATGTCACCTTAGCTTAAATGTCACTACGGGGAAAAGCTGTTAAGAAGGTAACATTAACTTATAGGTCTATAGGCCTACTAATTTGTAATTACTCAAGACAATGTTTTTACATAAGTCTGTTGCCAGTCTTGAACTTGCTAAATATCCTTTTCATGGCTTATTGATTCTAAATAATTGTACTATTTGTATGCATATTTGCATGCATATTTGAATGTTTTGGCCTTTTTATGACCAATTCCACGCTTAATGCACGTTTCTGGGATGAGTTCTGCCCTCCCTCAAATTTTATTTTTTGTAATGTTTACAAATTTATAATAAAGCCACATTTTTTCAGTTCAGTTAATTTGTTCGTCCAGTAGCATTACTAGTGAAGAAGATATGAAAAAGTCACAACGAACTTGCTTACGTAAGACAAGACTCCGAAGAGGTATAGGCTAAGTGAAAAGAATAGGAACGCCTTTGATGATTGTTAACATGTTAGCAGCAGTAAGAGCTTTTGCATTTAGTACAGCAGTTTGTGAGTCTAGTTTCTTTGTCCTAACAAGAATTAAGAGGCCCTAAAGACGTGCCACGACTCACTCAAAAATGACTAATTTTGTGTATTTAACATCTGAGGAGACCAGAAAAAAAAAAGAGTTTGAGAAAATTCAACCTTTGAAAGGAGAAATATAAGAAGAGTACTAGAAGAATCTGAACACAAAATGCCTTTAGTATTTTCAAAGCATAAAAAGAAATTTCGATGGTGGCTGTGGGAATTGCATTAGTAGAGTAAGATGTAAAAATTTAACGATTTGAGGAACGATTTCAAACAATAATTGTGACTGATAAATACGATAATGCGATAAATGATAGTAATATAGGCATATGGAAAATTATTGGCTTGAGTACCAGAGGCCCACATAAGTTGGCGCCACTGAATCCATACCAAGTGCGAAAAAGATGTACAGTGAACGCCACTTATTGTGATCACTTCGGGACGCAGCTAATCTGATAATATTAACCGACTGATAACAATAGCAGCAGGAATTAAAATGAAGGTTATTTATTCATATATAAGATAACACAAACTTTTATTCATAAAATAATACGTAACTGTGAATCATTGAACCACTCATAGGCTAATACAGTAATAGACTGCAAACTACTATTTTTTCAACCAGTAACAAATTTTTTAACTGTTTTTACGTAAATGAAATAGACAGTCCTTTAAGTAAGTTAGTGTGCATTAAAATCACGATATCAAGTGTGGAGTGGAGCAGAGTTGCGTGGATTGTGTGAACATACTAATTTCCTGTCACGCGACAAGAAAGTTACAGGATGCTTTGAGTTGTGAATAACATTTGAGCATCGAGTTTTGGATTCCGACAAATGTTTCGATGTAGGTCACGATTTCGACACTGTGACAAGAAATAGCGAACCTTGTTTATGTAACCCAGGATACATGTGTCCGCCACATGGCGTGAAAAGCGTTCTGACTAGAGCGCGCGCTTTCTATCTTTTCTTGTTTAAAATAATCAAGAATAACATAAGTACTGGTGTAGATAGTTTCGTGAAAATTTATGACGTGGCTGGGCAGTCTTAACAGAGGTATAAGAAAATTTTAACAGGGGTGAGAACTTCCCTTTAAATCACAACAGTACATTGTTGAATCGTTGATCCATTACGGAATTCTCGGCTGGGGTAGCGTTCCTAAGACCATTTGTACAAAATTAATTTTAATTCAAAAGAGAATAATAAAAATTTGCTTAAATAAACCTATTGATTACCCATCAAAACTATTATATGCTGAATTCAATGTTATGAAAATCGAACCTTTATAAGTTAAAATTATTATTATATTACCATAAAAACATACCTAAATGTATTTCCTTCAGACATTGTCAAAATACAAGAAGAAACGCCATCATTCGTTTCGCTGAATCAAAATGTAAGACGACCAAGGGGCAATTACATGGTAAAAACTATGGTTTGAAATATAACACGTTTATTGCTGAGCACCCAGAATATATAAATTACAATCTCAAACATTTCAAGAGGAAAATTAAAAAAAAAAATTATATAATATTAATAACACAACTTTAATTTTGTTTTGTTTTTCAATGGTTCAACCGAATTTATTTCTATATTTTTTTCTGTTTTGTTGTTGTTTTTGTTGTTGTAATTTCTATATAAACCACTGGTTAATGATGCAAAATTATTTTATATACATTGTAATCACACATTTATAATTATCGTTTGTAGTATACTGTGCATTAATATATAATTAGATTTATATTAATCTATTATACCCCTAAACACGAGCTTTGCTCATCTAGGGGCATACCTTACATTTTTAAACGCTAAATTAGAAATAATATTTTCTGTTGGTTTTTGTTCTTACCTGTACTAATGTTGAAATAATGTAAATAATGAAATGTAATAATGTATGTAACAATAAACTTCAAACTTCCAACATTATGCAACGAGCCTATAGTGACATTTATTTAAATACGAATATCTTTACAAAACGAGCAAAGCGAGTGCATTATTATATATTATAGTATGGGAGGTCAAAGAAAAAATACTTCACCCAGGCTTGAGGATTCATCAAAAGTGCTCTGTGACCAATCATGCCTTCACTTTCTAACAATTATTTAGCATACTCACTTGTCAGTATTCAGTACTTCTGCTGTCTCATACTAATTTCAAATTTTTCTTAACTATTACCAATATAGTGAAACAACCTTATAACGATATTTGTGGGTCCTAGCAAATCATATTGGTATATGAGGGTTATTGTTGTACCCAGGGGCATTCAGATAATTGTGCCTAAAAAAGATAATTGAAATTAAAATTGGCTTAAATAAAAATAAAAGTATCGGTCGTAAGTCTGAATACTTCTGATGAGGCTGTAGGCTATATACTCATTCTTCATTTAAATATCACGCAAAGGCTTAAGATTATTTTCCCATGTTTTTATTTTTATTGTACGTGTACACATACAGAACTAAGTGGGTTCTACAGATTAAACGTAGGGAGTCTGAAATTTTCACTGAAGTTCTACAGAGTATGACTAACAAAATAGTGCAGGGTTTTTTTACTATGTCAAAAATTTTCAAAATAAAAATTAAATAAGTGAGATGATTATGAACTTCTTAAATTTGAGACATGCATTGAATAATAATTTTTCCATTTGTGGTAAAGATAAAAAAATAAAAAAAATAAAAACAAAAAAAAAAAAAATCTTGGTATTTTACTCGCGTGGTAGGCCTACTATGTAAATAATTCAGATGCTTTCCTGAAAAATTGTGTGACAAGTTTTATTTCTGAAATAAGCACATTTTTAATATTAATTTCTGAATAACTCACTAACTAATAAACTGAGCAAAGTGAAACTTTCACCAGCAGTACATGTTACGAAAAATGAAGTGTGAAGCTTTAAAAATGTAGAAAATAGACATTTCACCCACTATCCCCCTTAACACAAAATTTTGCGTAATTTTATTACAATGAAACGAATTTCGACAACAGTAAAAAAAAAATTATCTCATAACTAACCCATGTGTTCTGTTCGTACACTGACTCTTCCTCATTATTATTATTATAATATGCTTTATTATATAGGCCTACTTATTTTTATATTAAATTATTATTAATGTGGGTCCTATTTTACGGCGAATAAAAGTGTTAAATTTTGGTACAAAAGTTGGGTTAATTTCGGTGTTATTCCGCACAGAAAGCAAATAGAATTATGCTCGTCAGGTGCAAAATATTGCATATTTATATTATATATTAAATCTCCTTTGATATTAGGCCTTTCATTTAGTAGATTTTAACGATTCTTACCAGTTTATTATTTACACTTGCCTAGAATATACTTAGGGTATAAATTACTGGATTCAAATAGGTCTATGTTGTCAGCGTGCCAAAAAGTAAATCAATTTAGATGAACATCTCTATACAACAGATTATTTTTATTTAAAAATAAGTAGTCTATTTCTTGTATTTTTAGTTCTTTTCGCTTATATCACTTACATGCCTGCCTAGTCGATTTATTGCATATTTATTGTATTAAATGCACATATTATATTGATGTGACTTTCGATAAATAGGCCTATACCACTTAAGTCCTCTTAAAAAATCCTTTCTAAAACTCGAGATTTTCCTTGAAAATACAATTTCGTTTCTTTTGTGGGGGATGACAAATTAAAACGACAATATTTCGTCCTGGAAGAGTTTAAAACAAAAAAGAACATAACTTTATCAACGATAATAACCACAATTTGTGAGTCAGTCACTCACGAAAACTAGGTATCCCTAAACATTATTATTAAGGCCCGGAAGTTAATGTTCTATCAGAAGACGAAATTTGAATGTAAATATAGGCTACTCTAAATTTAATAAAAAAAATAAGCTCCGGAACCAATGAATTATGCTTAAAAACCGGTAATTTGAATACTTCATATATTTTCTTGTTAGCTGAATGCCTGAATTGCATTTTAAATTACAAAAAATAGTAATAGTTGTATAAATTAGATTACAAAATTTAAAAAAATACTTTGTCAATGCAACAAATGTTAGTACATTGAAAATTAATTAAATGAAATGTCCGAAAACATTAGACTAGGCATTGTCAATTATTATAGGCCTATAGTCGGTTCTCAAAATATTAACTTAGCTAAATATGCTGTAAATGTTTTTAATTAACAGAGATTTACACAATATTTAAAATCTGTCAGAAATATGCCGTTAAACAAGTGACAAATTAATAAATTATGCACAAATATTTTAATATAAAGCAAATATTATGCATTATCTGAAAACTAACGAAATATGCAGCAATAAACAAAATGAAACCATCAATTTTCTATTACTTCCTCCATGTCTTGTACATATTTTAACACTAGCATGTAGCATACATCTTCTGATAAACTTTTCATTTAACAGAAAGAAAAAAAAAAGCTATTAGAATCATATGTGGAGCTTCGTCAACAACCCATTGTAAACCACTGTTTATCAAACTTGGCATTCTGACTCTTCCAGCAATTTTTCTTCTTAATTGCCTACTTTATGTATTTAAACATCTGGACGAATTCACTAAATGTGAAAATATCTATATCTATGACACACGCAACAGAGGCAATTTATATATTAAAAAATGTAAATATGCTAAAACATGAAAAGTTACAAAAATGTCTCTTTGAATCTGGATAACAGCCTACCTGTCAACTTTGCAATCTCACCTAAGAAATAATCCACTAGGCCTATACCTCGTCCAGGAATTTTATTCTATACATTGGATGTGAATTTTAATTTTTAATTTTTGACGTTGCTATACATTTTCTTTTAATGTCCTGGCAAAAATAAATATATCTATCTATCTATTAAAAATATTATTTTTCGTTATTATTATTATTATTATTATTATTATTATTATTATTATTATTATTATTAGGGCAAGGCGTTTAATGACCATAAATTAGCGAAAAATGCAAAATAATAAATTAATTTATGACCTAAAAATAGTGAAAAAATTACACGTAATTAAAAAAAAAGCCAATAAATTCACCATTATCATTTATAATTAGTGTTTTAAGTAATTGCTTCTAGCAATTCAATGCATGATAGTGCACTATATAAATGAATTTATAATATAAAACACACTTATTTTGTTACTGAAGAAGTAAGTAAATTTATACTTCTTGCACACCCTTAGCGAAAACGGAATTCTTTGTGAACTGGCATGCCCATCAAATTGCCCCTAGCAAATACGTGCCAATTAAAAACAAAGAAAAATAAATAATTCTCTATTGCTACAAGACAGACACTGTGGTGTTTACAATAAACCTGAATTAATATTAACTATGAACGCTTGGCGAAGATTGTCTGTTGTCTGAAAGTTACGATTCGTACATGGAAAAGTTCCTCTCTACCTCCACTGAAACATGACTTAAAAATGTCGAAAATGGCCTAAAAATTGCCAAAAAATGACCTATCTCTTGAAAATAAAAACAAAGCAAAAAATTAAAAAAAAATACAAATTGTCCTTATTTAATCAATTATTTCATGATGCATATTTATATATAGGCATATTCAAACTACCGGTATCTTTTAACCTTCATATAAAAAAGATGCAAAATCATCAAATGCCTTTGTTGTTGTTGTTGACATCGTCGTTGTAACACCTGCACAGGAAACACAGATTCACATGCACATGACCAGCGCAAGAAGACAGGAAGAAGCAGTGAGGAAGGTGTTGTGATAGGTCACGCACCGAGGCCTGGGTGGCGGTGAAGAGTTGCTCCTGATCCGGGCACTGCGGCATCACTGCACTACACTCTTATTGTGTCAACAAGTGCGATCAATAGCGCATGCGCTCAACAGGCGCCTCTAATGCCATTTCACGCAGGTAATGACCAGTGACAAGTTCCAGCCTGGATCCTATCAAAATGGCCTTTAATCCAGTGTTGCCAGAACCTTTGATATTTCGGAAGATCTTCAGATTTTCTGAAAAGTATATAGGCCATGGACCCCCAGAGGGTTCCAGGAAGTTGAGGCTCCCAGATTTTTAGACATTCGGTGCATTAAGGTGGTAAGGTTGTCAGCCTTACGCACCGGCCGCCATTACCCCCAGGATTGTTCCTGGTACTCATTTCTGTTGGAGGCTGAGTCAATCCCAGGACCATAGTGCCACCAGAAGGATTAGGCCAATTGAAAAACTTCAACGACCTCATCGGGGATCGAAGCTGCGGTTTGTAGCGCAGCGTTCAGATTTTTTGTAATGCCAGAAAATACGAAATTGTGAGAAAAACTTCCTAATTTTTTCCCCAAACCAAATTTAAAGAAACTGGCCGACAACGCAATACAGCCTATGATGTTTCTGCTAGAAATTAGTTTGAGAATTACATCGGTGGACGTGGACACTACAGATCTGATGAATACTGGAGTCTGGTCTGAATCTGATTTTCCTGTAACCCCTGGGGAATAGGCCCTCCCTTTGGAGGTTTCAGTACCTAGACTAATTATGTTACGCTTATTTTTCATGAGAGGACAGAGGACAGGTGATAAGCCCATCGCCTCACAAATCCTCCCAGGAAACCAAGGTATTACTTGGACGTTAAAGGGACAGGATATTCTGTCCAGAGGCTCAAATTTAGGCTTGGAGTTCTTCACGTGCCATAAACCTACGTCATGGGCTCCCCAGCTTAAAGTTCCTCCCGGAGGACTCCGTGTCCAGGAATTTAAATCCTGAGAATACATCGATCGCGACCGGGTTTGATCCCGCGACCTTCGGATCTAGATGTGGGCACGCTTCCTCTTCACCACCATGGATGACTGAATTTGTAAGATAAGTTCAGGGGATGGATCTTAATGTTTACTCAACTGTTAATCTTGACGATGTCAAAGATGAGGAGAAAAAGAAGAAACAAGAAGAAAAAGACGCCTAGAATACAGAAAACACTGAGGAAAGAATGTATTATTTCTCATAATAATCTCATAGGTTGTAGTTGTAGGCTTAATGTCATTACATTTAAGGAACTTCCGAATTTTTTCTTAAATCTTCAATATATATATATATATATATATATATATATATATATATACACAGTATATATATTCCACATCTGGAAATCCCAGTTTCATGTTCTACAATAGCATTCATGTCAAGCAGAGCCTTCCGGGATGTCTGAAGAGCTATCCCTCTTGGTCTAGCTGCCTGTAAGGTGTAAACAGTTTTTTTACTTTGCCGCTTAACCCTTTTGCGACTAACAAAATAGCCGTCTATGCTTAATTAATTCTTCTGGGGTGTCAGAAATGTTATCTCTGCAAATCAAGCTCTTCTGGTAGCATCGCCCTTGTCGGTCATCAGCCATCATCGTCAACCAGACTATTCAAGGAGACAGAATTATGCTTGCCCATCTAAACTAACAATACGGATGTCAACAGAGCCATTCTTGACGATCTAGCCCAGTGATGGGCAAACCTCTACGGCAGCGGGGCAAATAACAGAAAAAATTCAGAAGGCGGGCCGAAATAGTTTATTGAAGTGTTGAAATTGTGCAATTTTCAGAACTACGCTATTTTGTATAATATTTACAGTCTATATGAAGAAGTGGGCCTATAACATGACTGCGACTGTACTTCCAATAAGTTTTCATAGTCCGATTGCAATTGACACGAGATGAGCCTCAGGAGTGAAGGGAAGCGGGTGGGCCTGGCAAGCAAGCGGTCCCGGGTTCAAATCCCGAGGCGGGCGGGCGTGTCATTCGTGGTGGATGAAGCCGTGACTTTGGGGGTTTTTCTCGGGGATCCTCCCGTTTCCCCCTCTCATTCCACCGCTTTCGGGCCATCTCCCGCTGCAGCGTCCGCTGCGGGCCTCTCCCGTCCTGCCCCGTGGATTGTGGTCATGTAGTTGTTGGCGGTCTGCTGCACACCTGGGGGGGGGCGACCCTACGGGAGGGACCGGGGGCGTGGCACATGTCTGAGGGTCCCCGGGGGGGTGCACGTTGTGTGGCTTATGGTTCTAGCTGGATATTGGGGAGTTCCGTGGGGGCTCGCGCTAGAATTTGCTGTTGGGAGAGGAACTATCTATGGATCACATACGTACTTTTTTTATCAAGGACATGGAGGGCATTCCGGATGAGTGATCAGTCCAATGCCGGGGCCATCTCCGAGACAACGCGAACACATAGGACGAGACACACCATTCACACATTCACTCTGCACAAGGCGAGGATGGGATGATAAATGACGGCCAGACGATATCCGGGGACCACAAGGGCCTAAAGTTACCCAACATTTGTCTCATAGGGGAAGAAAAGCCCCGGAAAACCCGCTGCGCGAGAGTAGCGCACAAGAAGAATAAATAAATAAATTTCCGGGAAATTTTGGATTAACTGGCCACCCTAGCTATCCTAAGAAAAGAAAACTATGATTGACGTTTCTTTTAAGTTAAGATGCACTGTTCAGGAAATGAATCTGGCTGTACTGTCTTCAGACCATCAAGAAGTACACTATTTTTAGCGCCATCAATTTGTTTTGGCTTACACATCTCTGTTATGTAAAAAAGACAGTAAACAGAATGTCTTAACACTATATTACGCTCTGATTGCTGCTTGCCACTAATCCAAGCTTGAGGTGTTCAAGTCCAAATGACCAAAGAATTTCCTTGAGAAAAAGATATATTTATTAGTTCCACAAGTTTAGGGCGTAGCGTTAAAATTATAGAGTTTTATAATTTTATGCTTCAAGATCATACACTTGTATGGAAAAACTTCCTCTATCCTTAATATTCCATTGTAAAGTACATGATCGTATTGCAGCGGTGCGCATTCGAAGTCGCATTATTCGTGCGGCAAGATTGTATAATAAATAACTTATAAATAACCGTTCAGAAAATTTATTGGGGAAAATTTTCAAGTAATTTTTTTAGCTGTTAGGCCTAGTACAATAAAATATAATACATAGTATACAGTACCGCATATTCGCTCTATCATTTAAGTAATTTTAATACTGTACGTTCTCTTGTTTGGTGAATTCCCTTATGATTACAAAAAACAATAGTAGAAGTTTTATAAATTGCATTACATTACTTTTAAAAAAGTTCAATGCAAAAAATTGTAATAAATAAAAAAAAAAACTTATGAAGCGAAACGTCGCTTTAATGTTATGCAATCATTTCCGAAAACATTAGGCTATGTACTGTCAGTTATCCTCCGGTCGGTTCTAAAAACATTGACTTTAAAAAGAGTATGCTGTAATTGTTTGAATTAACAGAGAAGTGCACAATATTTAAAACTAAAAAATCCCTGCGGCTTCGCCCACGATAATTAATACGGTGATTAAAAATCAATACTAAAATATAAACTATTTATTAACACTTTCTCGCGAAACATTCATAGACCTAAACTAAACGATAACTAAATAATTAAACAGCTAAAAATCCGGCTCTGAAGTGAATTCCACGATTAGAAAGCGCAGCATGAGAAAAACTGCCTCAGATTCGAGTTCCCTGGCCCAGAAAACCCCTGCATAGTGAGTTTCGTCCAAATCGAACAATGTTTGCCCATTTAGGCCTATATTCATTATATCTCTTCCGTCTTTGTTGAAAATTTCATATGTCTGCGTGCTTTGACATTATAAACAAATGAGTCGACCAGGGTGGGCTTACAAAATTCAAGCGATCTCGATGCTTTTATTTCCAAGGTATGATAAACATAGACAAAGCCACCTGCAATAATTTAATTTTGACATTTGAAATGTCTTACTGAAAACTGAGATTTCGAAAGAGCAAAAAATGCACGTTTTCTGCCCGTTTTTCACTCATAACTCGCGAACGAAAGCGAAAATTAAAAATCCGGCTTCGATGTGCATTCGCTCACCCTTCAGTCCATCTATGATTAAAATTTCAGATCTCTGCTTTCAGTAGATTTCGCTGGGCATAGCGTACAGACAGAAACATTTGCATCAAGTTTCTGTTATTTGTTTCAAGTCTTGCATTCATTTTAAAACTAGTATGTAATAGTGTTCAATATTAATAGGGGGCGGATTTCTATGACCTAAAAAATAGGATATATGCATGCATTTATGACCTAAAAACATTAAAATATAGCCAATAAAAATTAAAATATGACTTTACCACTTACACATTATGTATATATTTTTTAAGTTTCATTATAATTCACTTTTTTAAAATATAATGTTAATTATTTAAAATATCTGTAAATTCTCAAAAAGTAACAGTATAATGAAAAATTTACAAAATATGATATGAAACTTCAAAATTTCTTTAATATGCACACAAATATGCCAAAAATATGACCTAAATATGCATATTCATACTAAATAGCCTATGCTACAATAGTTGAAAATTTCCTAAATATGCAGTAATATGCACAATAAAAGCCGTTGCATTTCCACCAGGATGCTTGGTATCGGGTTTAAATTAGTCGGAAACCTGAAATAATCCAAAGGGGAGAAATATGACATGTCATAGAAATCCGCCCCCTATTTATGACGTTAAGATAATATTTGTGATTATAAGAATCTAACCCCTTATTTTATGAGAACTAAACGATAATTGACTTACCCTGAAGATGGATTGTGTGGGGTTGAAGACATTACCAGAGCCGCCAAATCCGCCTTGCAGGACGCGATTCAGGAAGTGGTACGTGCCTCGGGTCCAGCCGTCATGGGAGGAGGCGTCCCTGTAACACAAACACGTGGCGTCATTTTATCGGTTAGTGTTACACAACCCCCTGCTTCCATCCCATAAAGAGGCACTCACCCCCTGCGGATGCTGAACAGGCCGTCCTGGTCATTGAACGCTTTCTTGAAGAAATAAGAGTAGTGGAACGGCATGACGATGTTGCCCTTAATGCATCACAACACTAGTAAAACACACACTTTCACACGTGGGATTGCCTTAAATCTCTGGAAAAACTACCTCAATTCTTATAAATATTTTGCCTAATATTATAATAAACGTCCTTTAGGCCTATATTTATAACTCAGAGTGCAACAAATACTCTTTCTCTCCCAGAATACTCGTAGAATGTTTTCGTACTTTTAAGAAAATGGCCAAAGGATTTTAGGTTTCTTCTCTTACATTCACTTTCATGAGGCTTACAACAACGTCGACTGATTACAAGTATAGCTCACATTTTACAGAATTTTCACATATTCCAGGAGAACGTCGGATATGTACGCTTGCGGAAAAACGCGTCGATTTGTCTCACGATCCCGGAAGAAAAAATATATTCGCCCGTTTTCACAATCCCCGAAAAGCTCATAAAATATTTTCACGCCCGGAAAGTTTACGAACGATATCGCGCTCCGGAAAAGTTCGTCAGATATATCACGCACCCGGAAAAGTTCGTCAGATATATCACGCTCCCGAAAAAGTTCGTCAGATATATTTCGCTCCCGGAAAAGCTCGTCAGGTGATATCACTCTCTCGGAAGAGTTTGTCGAATGATCTCTCGATTTCGGAATAGTACGTCAAATGATCTCACGATCGCGCACGAGTACTTCGAACGATCACACGTAACCGGAAAAGTTCGTCGAATATTCGTATGCACTACGAAACACATAGAATATATTTTCGCGAATAGAAAAAATCGGTGTTCTTCACATAAGAATAGGAAATATGTTTAGAAGCTACCATGAATAAACATCGAATGTTCGTGCAGCTTGTCTTCAAGTTTGCGAGACACCTTGCACATTTGCACACTTAAGGAAAAATAATATGCTCAGTGTTTTGTTCCAAATATCCATTATTACTAAGTATTGTAATAAACAGTAATATAATAAACGCATAGAAGTTTATAACGTGCCACGGAACACAGAAGAAAGTCTCTCTTCCAGGAAGTTTATATAAAAATAGGCAAAGAGCTTTACATGAATCGTATCTTCACGAATGAATGAAAGTTCACACACACGTCAGTCACTGTCAAACACCAGATGGCAATACAGAGCTTATCTGAAAAAACTCACCAACTTTCACAAATATTACTAATAAGTTATTTGTAACACGATGAATAAGTAAGGCAACAGCTGATAAGAACTGACAACACTTCAATTTCCCTCTCGTATTTCTACGAATCAGTGTCTAAAATAGACCGTTTTAAAAGTATGTTCTTGAAGATAACGGGAGGAATATATTATTAGGCCTACCCAAATACTGAATAAATATTATTCACTACACAATTCACCTTAAAATCTACAAAAGTAAAAATACTATTGAGGAATTAAAATTGTAAGGAAATACTGTCGAATTGTTTACAAATTATGTGAAACTATGGATTGATTATGTTTATAAGCAATCTATCTCACACATAGAAGTTTTGGATACAATCGTAGGATGAATCGACTGGAAAAATAGAAGTACATTTGTCCTTGTAAGATATTGAATTGCAAACTGTTAAAGTAAATCGCTTAATTTGTCAATATTGTCGTTCTATGTAGTTGTGGTTGTATACAGTACATCAAAAGTCCTCTTTGGACTACAGAAAAACAATGTTAACTATGTTTTTACCAAAACACGAGAAGAACAATCTATAATTATTTCTAAACCATTGAAATGGTGTTAGATGGCGATGGATAGCTGGCATGTAAAGTCAAGTTCATATATTATGTATTATTTCAACACAACTAATGGTATTTTATTTTCATATCAAGTTCCAGCACACATCCCCGGCGCGGAAAAATATGACACGGAGTGATCGTTGCGGGAAACACGGCATCGGATAACCGATCAGCGCGGAAAAGACGCTACCCGGAGATGGCAGATAAGAGATCTGTCCGAAAACGCAGCAAGAGAAAAAAAAAAAAAGATCAGCGCGGAAAACACGAAGATAACGGCCTGATCAAGACGGAAAACCCGGCACGTGCAAAGATAACACCCAGACTCGCGCGGAAAATCCGACACGTGGGATGTCACGCGTCCCGTTTCTGGCTACAGGCGGCGTCGTGGCGGACTGACTGAAGGAAATAAACCATCGCTAGCATTAGGAACTATATTTCACACGAGCGCCGCCTGTGGGCGACCGACGCACTCATTGTTACGCGCCAGTGACCTTCTGTTTTTTCTTCCGCGTCCTCGGCATGATCGCTTATCCTAATTATACTCATTGACTGGTTTCTCTCACTGTCATTATATTCCTCCACTTCTGTGGCTGCACCTAATCACATGGATTATACCAAGGACACCATACAGGTCCTTCGAGAATGAGCAAAAAATAACGACCTGATTAAAATATCCATTCCGATTCATACAGCTATCAGAGCCAAAAAAGGTCCGTTTTTTGACAAAATGTCCCGCTGTCCCGAAAGTTTTATTGGGGACATTCAAATGTCCCGCTTTATTGTGATTGTGATTAGCCATGTGTTTCACGCTACATTAATGAAAGTTACAACAGTGAAGGTCTTACTCATTGTCAAAACATACTTTAACGAAGTAATATGTGCGGACTTTTATGATAAATTATAAGAAAAAACACACTTCTTGATATAATACATAAAAGTGAAATGCACAACAGAGGCAATGAGGTATCTAATTCTGTGGCATAAATTATCTTCACCAGTCTGAAGAAGAAATTTGAGAAGTCTTGGGATAATTTGTGTGCATGAGACAAAGGTGAATTGTAAATATTCCTTAAATTTCGTGAATTAAATTTTTGTCCCCTTTTTTCCTTAATTGTCCCAGGTTCCCCCCCCCCCCCAAAAAAAAATTAATATGTTTATATAGACATTATATGGACACCCTAGGTTATTGAAGTGTTTGGAAGAATGTATGCAACGTTTTGAGACAATGTGTATCCCTCTAGTATGACTTACATATACGTTGAATATCAAAGAGAAATAAAAGATAATATTGCAATAAAAGGTACTGGCGTTTTTCACGGTGTTTGGCTTGGACAGCAGAAAGTGTGAAGAGCAGTGAAGTGAACAACACAACCTCTGCTTGTGAAGAATGTTACTTCTGCAACACGTGATTGCATGTGAGGAGCAAAAAGTTAACACAGATACTCGCGTTCAAGTTGCAGGAGCATAATAAAGCCGTCTTGGGAGTATGGATAGGAATTACTATTACAGTAAGTATACAACGAACATCTCTAGCACTCAGGTTCGTACGGTCAGTGGTTTTTTTTCAGAATGTAGAAAAGATGCCCCTCCAGTCTGAAATTTTAGGATTTCAGGCCAAGCTAAAGTGTGTAACGTGTGTGTGTGAAATGTTGGTACGTGATATATGCAATAGTCATATATACAGGGTGTTAATGAATAACACCGAAATATTTTACCTGTGTATAGAGGGAACATAGACAAGCAACTTTTATTAGGAGATTTTTGCTCTACGACGTAAAATATGTATGCTACAGGGCATTAAAGTCATTACAATTTGGTGCTCGTAAGTCAGTAATCCAGCAAAATAGGGATAAAATGTTCATTAAATTGATTTCATGCCTTCTTAGTGGTCGATAAAAGCCTTATTCTTAACCATTCATAAACAGCTGGGCTATATCATAATTTAGAGTTTTCATAATCTTCAAAATTTACAGACTAATCACATGACTGGCCGCCACTGCATTAGTTCTTTTATTCATAACTACAGTGATAACAACGAAGTTCCTTTGTTTTGCATTTTTTCAAATGTTAGAAGTCAGTGGCGGCCATGCCCAGGGAGATTTTATGCTGTAACAGGAAAAATTGAATTTACAGAGCAAAAATCTCCTAATAGGAAAAGTTGCTTGTCTATGTCCCGTAATTCCTCAGCAAGCTAAAGGAATATTATCTATTTCATGGAATACTTAGGTTAATTGCCGCGCTTACCTCAGCCCGCCATTCAACCCTATTCTGTACTAACTCCATCCAACCATCCCTCCCAAATCCTACTTCCCTTAAATCTATCCTAAAATTGTCCTCCCACCTACGTCTAGGTCTTCCAAATAGTCTTTTCCCTTCGGGTCTCCCAGTCAATACTTTTGAAATGTCTTTCCTCCCCCATGCGCGCAACAAGTCCAGCCCATTTCATCCTCCGTGGTTTAATTACCCTTACTATATCCGGTGAAGAGTACAGGTCATGAAGTTCTTCGTTATACAGTTTACCCTTACTTACTTCCTACTTCCTTACTTATTTACTTACTTACTCAATGGCAATAGACAATTCCTCAGCAAGCTAAAGGAATATTATTTATTTTATGGAACCCGGAGGTTCATTGCAGCGCTTATCTGAACCCGCCATTCAACCCTATTCTGTGCCAACTCCATTCAACCATCCCTCGCAAATCTTACTTCCCTTAAATCTATTCTAATCTATCCTCCCACCTACATCTAGGTCTTCCAAGTGGTCTTTTCCCTTCGGGTCTCCCCGTCCTAGGTATAATAAATAGGCAAATAAAAAGAATGTATATTATAAGAATGCAAGTGTTTTCGGAATGTCTTCTGTCTTGAATTCAAACCAGCACTTGTCAACATGCATAACCGCGAAGTCATGAAGCCTACTATCTTGATTTGAAAAGAGAGAGAGAAGAGAATATCGATATTTGTAGGGAAACAAAGAGAATTTATAATCTCGCCATACTTAATCAGATTTTGATTGGTGCAGGACAGAGATATTATGCTGGCTTATCAGACACAGATGAGAACCTGTTTCCTGCACATGATACGATATCATCAGTATCACCTGTGATGTGTACAGATCTTGATTGCCATCTCAGGTATGTGCCACTCTGCATTACTCTTAATCATTTTAAGGTATAATGAATTTCCTAAGCCCACTCTAACCATGTATGAGATTATTGTGTTACATTAACATGCCTTTTAACAATGAAAAACTTACAATGAGATTTTTTTTAAACCAACTGAGTTTACACTCCTTTTAGCTGCTATGCCAAATCAAGAGTTTGGGATGTGTAACTATACAGTAGGGTAGGCTATGGAACTATTGACTGTCAATTGTTTCTATTATTGGTGCATTTTTACGGAGTAAATTTCAACTGATATTAATTTAAATGGATATGATACAAGATGAAATGGTGAGGATTCTTCATCGTATGTAAATATCCAATTCGGTATTTGCCTTTACGGCTGTGGAAACCATAAAAAAAAAACACGTATCAATTTGGCTGGCTACGGGCTTTGAACCTGGGACCTCCCGAATGCGAGTCCAAGACTTTACCATCTCGGCCACCTCGCTCGGTATTAGTAATGTTGTAAGAGACACAGGTTGCGTGCTCACGGGGGGGGGGGTGCCTGGGCACCACCTTACATGTCTTTATAAATTAAATAGGCCTAATGTAAAACATCAAAATTATTTTAAAATGTGTCATGCTGTGACCGGGTGGACACATCTTTATTCATGTATAGCCTCATGTATTCCTGTATAGCCTACGTACACATGTCATTTTTATCGCACTTTCAAAGATCAGTTGCAGTGGCTCAAGAATGTGGATGGGCTTCATTAAGATAAAAGAAAATAATCTTTTATAATACTCCTTAATTCCTATATTACCATCCTGTGAAATAGTTTCCTCGTAAGAACACTAAATTGATGATATATCCAACTGTAGCAGACAGACCTGGAGACTTTGGATGCAAAATACAGTAAATCTCCAACTATCCGGATTAATTGGGATCGGACCCGATCAGGATAATCAAATATCCGATTAATTGGATAAATAATGAAAAAAGGCAGTTCTTAAAAATAAAAATAATTTGTACATTACTGTACCGGTACTTACATAATGTGTCACATCTTGAACATACCGGTCAGTCAAGTTGTTTTGCTGAGAAACTGTGGATTTTGTAGACTAAAAATGTTAGATTTTCGCTAATAATCGGCCCTGAAAGAGGGTTTCCCAAAGCTCGCTGTTGTAAAGACTACTTGAATACGGGCTCAAAATGATCCGGATAGTTGGAGTTCGGATATTTGGAGTTCTACAGTACTGAAATACAGGCTACTGAATTTTTGTGATTTTCGACCAAAAAATGAAATTTTCATAGCTCCTTTATTATGAATGGTAGAAATATAAATAGAATGGCGGGAAGATAGAAGGAAGAATTCCGATGAGATGGGCAGAGTCCATGCACATCGTCAGATCAGAGAAAGAAGCTTGAACGAAAAACGAAGAGGAGACATGTTCTACAATCGAAGAAGAAGAAGAAGAAGAAGAAGATGAAGACGTTGTTGATGATAGGCTTGTAATAGTTAATTGTACATACTATGCCAACAGCAAACACCGTCTTTGTAAATCCAAATTAAAATTATAACAAGGTTTATTTTTTAATGCTCATTTAGAATTCCGATAATACTCAATGCAAGTAAATGCACAAAGCTCTGTATAATGCAAGAAAAAACATAAACTAGAAAATAATGACTTTATATTTTTTTAAAATTACCTTAAAATATGAAATGTGGAAGAAGCCGGCGCGGTGGCTCATACTGTAGCGCGTGAGCCTGGCATGCTAGCGGTCCTGAGTTCAAATCTCGGGGCCGGCGGGTGTGTCATTCGTGGTGGACGAAGCTGTGCCTTGGGGGTTATTCTCGGGGTTCTCCCGTTTCCCCCTCTCATTCCACCAGCACTCTCCACTTCATCTCACCTTACCCCCTTTTCATCATCATCCCGTTTCCACTTCCGGTATCGGGCCTGCTTTAGCAGTCAGCGCCCTTTGGGGGCCTCTCCCCGCTGCTTGTGGTCAAGAGGTTGTTGGTGGTGTGTGTCACGAACCTGTCGGGGCTCCCGGTTGGAGGTACCGCAGGGGGTGGCGCACACGTGGCATGGTACTGGGCTTGTTGGATGTAGGGGAGTTCCGTGGGGGCCTACGGGGGGCTCTGCGGAACCGGGGCGGCCTGTGGGCACGCAACTCATCCCATCCCGGAGGTAGGTACAATAAGTCGGTAGCGGCTGCGGTGCTTAGGGGCGTTCCCACCCCGCTTCCCCGCCTTAAAGGGCACAAAATAGAATAGAAATGTGGAAGAAAAGACCGTATAATGGCAAAAAAATTACCAAATAATGACATTAAACTCTTTTTTTAAAAAATGGGGGAAATGACCGAACATGACCCTATAAATTACAATTTTTATAGTCTGGAAGTCATGATCAGAATATCTGCACTGGTGGGCAACGTTCATGATGTACCAGTTGAAAGATAACACGTCATCGAAATCCGGACCCTGATGGTGATGACGTGGGAATTCGTCAGACTTCCTTACTCGAAGAATTTTATCCGCACTAGCTGATACAGATCTGGGCAATCTGTTCACGTGTGACTCTATGAGCGCTGTTTCTGCGAACTCTCCATTTATTTATAACTACCGTTTCCTCTAAAAACAGACTTCATGCGTGCTTTATGTTCTCATCACTCAGAACTCAAACGCATGGGAATAACTTTACACAAACATGAGCACAAAACCGACGATGGAAGGATTTCAAAGCAACAATTTGACTTACCTACTACTTCCTGAACTCTCAGACATATTCCTTTGCTGTAGCGAAATCGTTAAATCACAATTAAACGTCGTCAGTTGACAGTTAGTGGTGTTTAGTTTGAGTGATAGATCACTGAAAAAGTCACGAGATAGACTGGTAATCAAATCTGGGAATAGGGAATACGGTAAATTACGATGACACTGGGTGAGAAAACTCACGGTGTCCAAGAGGGCCGTGGAAATCCTCAACCAGGCAGTGAAAGATCAAATTCAACAATGTGAGCAGAAAGGTTGACAACATAACTTGCCTAAAACATTATACAGAAATCTGATGGAAAACACATAACTTTCTCTACCCTATACATGAAGATTAAAAAGTTCTCGTTACATAGTATACGTGTCCATATTGCAGGACTGCGTATTTAGGTCAGGTGCGCCGACCCAAAGAAAAATGGGGAGCAGTGGCGTAGCCAGAAAATAATTGCGGGGAGGGTCGAAAGTGCCGGGGGGGGGGTTGGAATACCCCCCAAGAGAGGGGGGTTTGGGGGCTCTCCCCCGGAAAATCTTTAAATATAGAACCAATGAAAATCACATTTTACGCTATATTAGCGAATTTGTTTACTATACTTAACAACATGCCAACTTCAACAAGAAATCGTTACAACACTTGTTACTATTATAAGAAAAGTTAAATAACACATGGAACAATGGAAATAATCGGCTTACATTTACAAGTTCAGTATTTTATTAATAAATTAAATAATTAAATATTTGACATAACAGAGCTTAAAAAACGTAAATGTAATTGTAGGTTTTGATTTCGGGGGAGGACCGGACCCCTGGTCCTCCCCTTCCCTACGTCACTGATGGGGAGGGCTTAAATTAAACAAATATGCCTAAAAAGGCTGTTTTTAACCCTAGACTGCTTCCCAGGGCAACTCATCACCCCAAACGCCTCAGTTTTCTTTTGCACAGTTGGCATGCAGGACAGGCCCCGATTTCGGGCAAAGCTCTGTATCACCGCCTCTTTCATTTTTTTGCTAAGAAATAAGGAGGCCATGTCCAGCAACACTTCAGAAGAACATGAAGAAGCTGCATGCAGACCACATGCTCAGGCAACATAAAGTACCGTAAAGTGTAAGGTATAGGACACACAAAATACTTACATGGCAGTGCTGCCAACTGTACCGCAGCGTCGCAACAATACACCCACTCCACCCCGCGCTTAAAATAGCCACACTCCCTGGGAGCCGATCACAGCGACCCGACGCAATGGGAGGCTGCGTCTGTAAGTAATTACATTGTTACGCAGTCGTCGCACTTAACCTCAATTCATTACCAATGCCGAACTCATACGCTTGTGTTTGCTTTTAAAAATAACGCCGTGTGATTGAGTCTGGCATTAGTTCTTAGTTTCTTACCACAGCACGAGCCTCTGTGGTTAGTTCCTGCTTTTTCTAACACTCCTACATCAAGCAAAGATTGGCCAAGTGGCGGAATTCATTTTCAAATAATATTTTTTACACTAGATTGTCCCATTCATCGAGGCTGTTCCGTGTGGGTGGGCAAATGGGGCGATCGCCCCTAGCCCGGCACTCGAGGGGCCCTGCGTTATAGGATTTAGATTTAGGGCTTAGATTTCTAAGAATTTAGAGATGATGAACCATAATTTCCATTTTTTTTTATTTGAAACAACCCAAATAAAATATTTAAATATTATTTTTTATGAAAATATGTGTTGCGATAGTTCTTACTTTCTTGAATTCAAAATTACGAAAAACTATATATATAAGTTTATTCAATTAACTTATTTATTCAACCAACTTTAAATTTTGTGCCAAAAATAGCGTTAAGATTGATATAATATACAATGTATAATTCAGTCCATTTTAAAATATAAGCCACAGGGATCAATACTAGGCCCAATATTAACCATGTTATATAAAAATGACCTAAAATAAAAGTTACACAGTCTGCAGATGTTACAAGCATCACTTCAGAAAGTACAACACACTAAAATTAACAAAACCTAATAAGCAATGAAATGCCAAAAATCTCCATTGGTTCAACAAAATTAAACTAATAGTGAATCCAACTAAATCAGTAGCTAGGCATTTGTTATCATATATATAAAATAAAAATTTTAAAGAATGCAATGTGACTTTTAACGGCAAGAAAATAGACAACGCTGACTCTGTAAAATTGTTAGGTTTAAAGATCAAAGCACTCACATGAGCAGTGCTGCTACATGGAACAGAGGAGCCCGCAAATAGAAAAAAATATATTAAAAAGCAAAAGTTATAATAAGTTACTAAATAACTTTTTCACATGTCGAATTAAAATTCAATCCAGAATGCTTTACGTGAATGATTAAAAATTTTCAAGTAATGAGTAAGTGCTAATGATCAATTTTAGTATGATTTTTATTTACTCTAAATGCAATTAACGTGTTTGTAAACCTACTGACGAGTATTAAATGTCCAAATAAAAGATTGATTATTATGTAAAATGTTTACTTCATGTAAAATATATACTTTTTGTTATTTTATTGACGATTCATCAGCTCCTTTTTATCTTTTATATTCATTAAAAATTAAAACAAAAGCTTGTTATTTATTAATTATTATTATTTTTTGTTTGACCATACTATAACACTCTTATTACATGTGAGGTAACAGTAATACCCATTTCGAAATAGATTTTCATTATAACACAGGTGTGGTATCAAGTATTATCGAACACGGAACGATATTGAAACCTTAAGAGTAGCAAATGAAAGTGCGTAATAAACAGCCATATTTTAAAGCACAGAGGCGTAACGAGAGGGGTTTTTTGGGGGTTTGAACCCCCCATTGATTAAAAAAAGGAAAATTGTACAATTTATTTCATTATTGTGATATATCACCTTATTTAAAAATCCGCTTATAAATTACTTAATATGAGTTTAAAGCGTAGGAAGCTTAAAACTCGTTATTGTGCATCTTAATTTTTAAAATTTTCCGCGGGAGGACCCCGGAACCCCCTTCTCCAGATGTTATAACCCCCCCCCCATATGGTCAGCCTGGTTACGCCTATGTTAAAGCATAATCGTCAACAAACTACTTTATTCCCTTCTTATTTCAAAGTAGGATTTGAATTTAGTTTGGAGAAAAGGCGGCTAAGTCAATACTTGCCTACGTGGACTAAACCAAAATAGATATTTGATTGACTGCACCAAACAAAAATGCCGGACATTTTGAAAACTCTAAAAATCCCATCGAACCGTAGAGTAGAGTAGAGTAGAGTAGAGTGTTTATTTTGTACATGGCCATACATAATATGGATATACACGTCAAAGTAAAAAAAAAAAATCACAAAAAATACACTTACAAACAATCGTTCATAAATTCAGGAACTGAATAATAACATTTTTTTAGTAAAAACTTTTTAATATATATTTTAAAACAATTGTAAGACATGACTTTAACTTCATGCGGTAATTTATTAAAAAATGTTATACCTGCATGAGCTGGCGATTTTTCAAATTTCGCCAGTCGGTGACTTAAAGTTGAGGTTGAATGACAATTCCTAGTCTCATATGAATGATAATGAGATTGTTTATAAAAATTATGTTCGTGTAATTTAAACAAAGTCAGACATTTAAAAATATATATACATGGAAATGATAAAATTTTGTACTTAAGCTCGAGAACGTACGGACATACGCCAACCCCGTCGGTATTTTGTGAGAACAAAAAACAACACACCCACATTATTAAATCTATCCCACGTCAGCTCTCTAAAACGAGTGAATCCGCCACTAGCGTGTTCCAAATAGAATATGACTCAAAGTCGTTCCTCTCTGAACCAACGGGAATAGGGGGGGGGGGGGGAAGCACGCTGAACCCTAAACAAACAAAAAATCAAATCATGTTTACATTGCTAACATTAAAACACTGCGAATAACCAAATCGGTTTCATCCTTACATAATTAGAGTAAGATTATAAGTGCCTGGACACATAAAAATTCTTCAAGGAACAAGATTTAAATCTTAATTGAAGCAGTACTTGCTAAGCATGCCTCTGTATAAGCTTAAGTAATTTTATATACGAGCCCCTTAAAGCCCAAGTGGTGTAACTCACATTACTGCTGTTCTGAGATATTGAAGGTTTTGTCTGTCATCAAGTAGCCTACATGGCTTTATGGACAGCATAAAATTGTTCTCCTACCTACAGGGTTGCTATGCAAGTTATGACTTACACCATTTGCGCTATTAATAGAAGAACACTTCCTGAATAGGATCCTGACCACAACTAAAAAAATCCAAAACTGGAGTTACACCACTTGGGCTTTAAGGGGCTCATATAGTAGTATACTTTTAGACATATGTAACTTAATTGGACAATGCCAGAAAAACTTGTATCTCAAGTTCTATTGGAAGTAAAAGAGTATTATTATTATTATTATTATTATTATTATTATTATTATTATTATTATTATTATTATTATTATTATTATCATTATTATTATTTTTATTGTTTTTATTATTATTATTATTATTATTATTATTATTATTATTATTTGGTTCACTGAGGCTTTGTTTTAATAATTGGGATCAAGTTATGAATACTGTCTTTTTCTAGTTTAACCTCTCCCGTTATGGGAACGTTTAGGCGCCCCACGCCGCCCGCACCTCACAGGAACTCGACTTGTTGGGAGAGGGATTATCTCTGAATCTGCCTCTGAGAGGCTCCTCGGATGAGTGATCAGCCCAATGCCGGAGCCACCTCCGAGACAATACGTTACTTGAACACATAGGACGAGTCAAACCAGCCGCGCACACACTTATGCCGAAGAAGGGATGATATCCGTGGACCATAAGGGCCTAGAGTTTGTCGATATTCGTCTCATAGGTAAGAAAAACTCCCGGAGAAAACCCACCTAGGAAACTTGTCCCGACCAGGAATCGAGCCCGGGTCCGCTGAGTGAGGAGAGTGAAAGCATCCCTTGCACCACAGCGTGGACACGCAACGCCTCTTAACAGTAAAAGGAAAAAGGAAAATACGATAATGAGGAGGAGGAACATACAATACACCACAGAACACCAATATTATTGCAGAAAGCAATTTCCATTGTAATTAGTGATTAATCCCATGGTATATTACTTCCTCTGTCCGTACCATAGGCAGGGCCGTAGCAAGGTCCTTCTGCGCCATTGGCGAGTCTGCGCCCTACAATTTTGTTTTTATTTCTGTAAAATTATTATATTATTATTATTTATTATTATATTATTTCTGTAATTATTATTTTAATATAAAAACACTGTTATTATCAAAGAAAACCTAAACCTCAATTTGAAAATGAACTAAGTGTTGGACTTTCAAGATACTAAAACCTTATTTTAAGACGATTGAACTACTTAAAAAATAATTAATTCATAAAATCTAGAATTTTTATTGCTTGATAAATTGCCTAAAAAGGTGGTATTTTTTATGGTTAATTTTGCGCAATCTTTATACCTGCGCCCTTGGCGGGGGCCCATCTCGCCACCGCCTAGCTACGGCCCTGACCATAGGTACTATAAGTAGAGGAAGTATTGTGTTCGACCCCCAAAATTCGAAATTGAGTTTTTAACATAAATAGATATATCTATAACTATATCAGAATGTCAAGTGAGCAAAATGTATTGGCCACGCATAAAGAAAGTTACGATAGTGCATTAATTAGATTTTATTTGGGTCATATGTAGACTTCGGACTTTTAGGTCTCTAAAAATTCTGTTTTAGGTACCTAAAATAGGCTCTAAAAATTGGAAAATAGATTCTAAAAATCGTAAAATTGTCTCTTATAAAATCGTGAAGTTGCCCATTTTCTGAAATATCTCAATTGCAATGCAGAATATTATATTTATTGAAGTCACCATTAATCAATAATCATGATAAAACACAGATATAGGCCTATGGTACACAGAATTATGTATACCTATTACTAGGGCCCGTATTACTACCACAACAGTGAAAACCTAATCCCTGCGCCCAGAAGCTACGCACGCTAGCATATTCAACCCCATGTATCCCTCAGTGATTCAGAGAACTAGGTTGTTTTGTTGGTTTGTTTGTTTTTTCTTTCTTTCTTTTTTTCTTTTTTTTTTGACTGGATGTGGGAGTCGGGAGAAAAACACTACGTTTTCGTCAGTGGCGGACGCAGAAATTTTTTTCGGGGGGATTTGAATAGGCAGAAAGAATACTACAAAAAATCAATCAACTTACATATACAATTAGTTTATAAAACTGGCCACTTAGAGTACATACATAGCCTTTTTTTTTCAAATTTCGGGGGGGGGGGGGGGGATGTAACCCCCCTACGTCCGCCACTGGTTTTCGTGGGAATTGCAAGGAATTTTTCTACTGAAGACTAAACATTTCTTACTATTTAACCATGTTGCAAATGTGTGTCATGTACCGCACATTCCGAGCTAAAAATTTAGTATGAACTGAAAATAAATGCTAGAATGTATAACAAGAAATAACTTACTTTGAACTTCAGACGAAAAACAAGCAAAAAAGCAATATTAGGCTCTAACGTAAAAATAGGCTTATTATTGTTATTGTTATTATTATTATTATTATTATTATTATTATTATTATTATTATTATTATTATTATTATTTGTAATTGACGAAGACGTTAAACTGAAATTTTGAAGGCTTACTTTTACCAAAGAAAATCGGGGGAGTACTCCCCAGCAGACCCCTCCCCCTTGGGGCCCTCCCAAACCATAAACCTGGCTACTCCCTAGTGATACATACCGGTTTCTTCAGTCAATCTGAAAACCTCAATAATATAAAACTTAATACGTATATGTGAGAAAGTTTGTGCATCATATTTTGCGTATTTTATTTCTTATCCTATTGGATTTAAACGTGAACAAAAGCTATGAACAATAGAACCGTTTTTTTATAATAATTTATTATCAGCATGTCCCATTACGGAGTAATACATGCTTTGTTTGCATTCATTTTACAATTGAGATTTTACAATTAACTTCACAACAAAATAAATTAAGGTTGATAACGATATGTACAGTTATCCTTAGCTTAATGCCTAATCTAAATTTAAGTCTCTTTTGATCTAGATTAAGTTTCATTTAATGTTGCATTTAAATAAATAAATAAAATATTATTGTCAATTAGGCCATTACAGCAATAGACAACGTCAAACACATAAATACTAGAGTAGACAGCTAAAAACTAAGACATTGAGTGAAAATTTAGGACAATAGGACCGTGTAATTTCATGACGTAGGCACCTCTGAATGAAATTATCCATCTCTGCCTATGAAGACTGACCTAGTATTAATATTTAGGGAGGCAAGGAGGTCCAGGAAGGTCATCCGTGACTAGGACAATTGCTTAACAACTTTCCGTTATACAACTGTTTGCAATTTGGCAATTTTCCCGATACACTTAACTCTGATGAAGATGGTCCAGCCAGGGAGTCTGCAGAGATATAATTTCACTTTCACCCTCTGCAGTGACGCCAGGAAGCGGGGGTAGGAAAGGGTGGCACAAATTGGCAAAGAAACTAGAACACGACACAAAAAGTCTATATAAATCAATAAATTAACCATTTAAAATATTATACAGTCTTCAACATGGTCTATTTTATTAGGGATAATCCCATGGACGCATAGGCGTACCGAGGGGGGGGGGGTTTGGGGGTTTGAACCCCCCCCCCCATTGATTAAAAAAAGGAAAATTGTATAATTTTTTTAAAGTCTGCCCATAAATTACTTAATACAAGTATAAAGCGTGGGAAGCTTAAAACTCGTTATTTTGCGTCTTAATTTTTAAAATTTTCCGGGGGAAGCTTAAAACTTGTTATTTTGCGTCTTAATTTTTAAAATTTTTCGGGGGAGGGCCCCCGGAAGCTTAAAACTCGTTATTTTGCATCTTAATTTTTTAAATTTTCCGGGGGAGGACCCCGGACCCCCCTCTCCCTGGGGGGTATTCCCTTATAACCCCCCCCCCATATGGTCGGCCTGGTTACGCCTATGCATGGACGTCAGGTCACGACGACAATCGATAATGGCCGGTCCTGGGTTCAATATGCTGACCACATGTCCTGCAATCCTGCCATCTACCAATGTCAAAAGACGGATGTGATGACGCAGTGATCGACTGGTAGATCCATTTCCTTTATACGAGGGCCGTCCACAAAGTTAGTTTCCCTAGGTCCATTTACACAAACAAAACAAAATTTCGTGGAAATATTAATTGCAACAGATACAGCAAGTGTTCAGCTATTTTTCAACATATTCGCCACAAGAATTGAGACATTTGTCATGCCGTGGGGCCAACTTTTGAACACTTGTGTCGTAGAAGTCTGCTGCCTGGGATTTTAACCACTGTATGACAATCATTTCCGCTTCTCTGTCATTTATTGAGGTGTAGGAAAATATGGAAATCACTGGAGCGAGGTCCGTCCATCTCCTAGCCGAACTTTTGCAGGAGACTTGCAGAGGAAGTTTCCACCCTACAGCTCGGATTACGCACACCAGAAATTTTCATCTTTTCCTACCCCTCAAGAAATGGCAGTGAACGACAAAGAATTGTAGAGATTTACAGAGAAACGGAGATTACCACACAATGGTTCAAACCTCAGGCGTCAGACTTCTATGGCACAAGTGTTCAAAAGTTGGTCCCACGTTATGAAAAATGTTTCAATTCCTGTGGCGATATGTTTAAAAAATAGCTGAACACTTGCTGTATCTGTTGCAATAAATATTTCCGTCAAATTTTGTTTTGTTTGTGTAAACGACCCCAGGGAAACTTGCTTTGTGGACGGCCCTTACAGAGCTACATACTTTAATTTAATCGCAATTAATTTTTTCCACTATTATACTGGAGGAAGAATGCTTGCTTGTACATTATTTTTCCACATAGTCCCCTCCCAGTTCAATGCACTTCCGCAATCGGATAGGAAGTGCTTTAATACCGCGCGAGAAAAATTATTTTGCTTGACGCTGTAGCCACTCGTGCACCACCTATTGGACGTCTTCATCGGACTTGAACTTCTGCCTTCAAGGTGCTCCTTTAATGGACCAAAGATGTGGAAATCTAATGGTGACAAATCTGGCGAGTATGGCGGATGTGTGAGGCACTTGAAGCGAATGTCATCGATGGTTTTCATGGTTGCACGAGCTGAATGAGGACGGGCTTTATCACGTTGAAGCAAAACACCTGCGCTCAGCAATCCCCTTCGCTTCGGCACCATCAGACTTCCACATCTTTGGTCAATTAGAGGAGCACCTTGGTGGCATAAGCTCAAGTCTGATGAAGACCGTCTAACGGCAGTGCACGAGTGGCTACAGTGTCAACCAAAATAATTTTTATCACGCGGTATCGAAGCACTTTCTATCAGATGGCGTAAGTGCATTGAACTGGGAGGGGACTATGTGGAAAAATCTACTCTTATACAATTCAACGGCCCTAAATAGCGTGCTTGCTCGCTCGGCCGCTTCGTGAGACATCGGGTATACTCGGCGATGTTCGTCTCTCGCAGTGTAAACTTTCATGACGACTACAAAATTAGGAAAACCGTGTCTTTATTAACTTATATAAGGCCTAAGTGAAATGAACACAATGAACAAATATTCTAATTTTATTTTTACTTACAATTTTCATAGCTCTGAACCACAAACATTTTTAATAATCTACCAGTGTAAATTTCTTAAAAATCCTGGAGTCAGTGAATAATGGCGGGCGAAGCCGGGGGCACCGGCAGTAAAATATTGATGGTTTAACTCTTGAAATATCGCTGATAATAATAATCCAAACAAACCATTCCTTCCCTTGAAACATTATATAATTTCTGAAAATTACACTGAATTGATCAAATAAAATTCACATAATATTCATGTCAATAAACAGTTGAGAAACAATACGTATTATGTGTTCACAGGTTCCTTTGGAACTGCGTAATCGATTCTGATATAGTTTTCCCAGGGGGCGCTTTCTAATCGTAGAATGTACTCTGAAGCCGGAATTTTAGCTGTTTCATTAATATTATTAATGGCTTAGTTTATGAATGATTCGCGTGCAAGTGTTAATAAATGTAATGCTTTAATAATTATTATACTCTTAATTTTTAAATGAATTATCGTGGGCGAAGCCACGGGCACCTCCTAGTAATGTACAAGCAAGCATTCTTTCTGCAGTAAAATAGTGGGAAAAAATTAATTGTGGCATTCATTTGATTCCCCCTCGCACTATTCAACTTGCACCTTACAATCCTCAGGTTGAAATAAGGAGAGAACATAAACGCTTTCATTTTTGTTTTGTATTCAATTAAATTTGAATGTTATTTTACTAGGTAATTATTTTTGACGAATTAAAAAAGTGAAATCAACAAAAGAAAGACCAAGGGGGAGGCGCGGACACTACGGCCCCCGGGATCCGCCACTGTCTCAACTTGCTTTAAACACCGACAGGGAGGGTTCGATTGTTTAAAATTGCGTGGAGTATTAAATTATAGGACCACCGGCGTGGTATTGTGGACTGTGGTTAGCGTCGCTGACTACAGATCCGTCGGCCCGGGTTCCTCAGATTTTTCTGAGGTAGGGAGGTCTGGCAGGGGTGCACTCAGCCTCGTGATTCAAAATTGAGGAGCTACTTGATAGAGAAGTAGCGGCTCCGGTCATGAAAACCACCATCAACGGCCGTGGGTGTCGGCATACTGACCACATGCCCCCCAATCCTGCCATCTGCCTGTGGTAGATGACGCAGCGGTCGGGTGGTAGGCCAAGTCCCTCCAGGGATGTAGCGCCACGGAGTTTAGTTTAGTATTAAATTATGGAATCAGAATCGCTGAACTTACCATTGTCGACAACAGTGTGTGCTATATTTTGCTTTCATTTCATTTCTCAGGTACCCTAATGAATGTATTGCGAATAGTATCTCCGCGCAATAATTAAAAAGGGCACTTCTAACGCAAGTTTGGTTTAGATCTTAATGAGAATATTTTTTTCATAATTTCTCTCCATTTCCTATTTTATCTTCCAAGTAAAATAATATGATTTCCTAGTTTAATTTTGATAAGAAGTTTTGAGGCTGCTTCTATTTCTTTCATTCTGTGACATTATTCTTGACAGTTCCCATAAATTGTATAATTTTCCATTTTAACAAATCATTATTTTTTGCATGGTGATTTATGTAAATACAGTAATTTCACTTCCTGGAGTACATGGAATTATCAATAATTTTTTACTCTTGCTGAACAGCATAATACGAAATTAAATAATAAAATGGTCCAGAAGCTGCGTTGCGCTAGAGAGATGTATTTGTTTTCATTATTGTCAGAGATGCTGCGTTGCGGGTAATCGTACATTAGGAGCCATCTTTCGGCCATTGAGAATAAATAATGGAGGAGGGAGTGCTGTTGAAATGTCAATGTGCGGAAACTATACTGTCTGTCTCGGAGGTCGGCGACACTGCGATCAATTAATATTCTGTTTTGCTTCGGAAATAACGTAATTGTTGTTCGGTGCGTTCCTGGACCATAAAAGGCATTTAGAGCCCAATTTAAAGTGCAAGTTTATCTCGTAAGACTACGCCCTGCCAGTTCAAACACAATGCTCATATGTGCACGTTTCGCCATTGATTTCGTTGCTACGGCAAAAAATAATCGATGAAAATATAAACTCAAAACATCAAAGTGAACAATGTACTGGGTACAGGTGGATACAATGACTCACTGTACTCTTTTTATTACCGGTATTGCAAATACACGAGATATTTACAGGGTGTTTCTTGTTTACTGTACTGCCATCAGTATGTGAACACTTTTGACATTTGTAAGATATTAATCTATAATTGTGCATGGCAAGAGTGCATGATTTTTAAGGTTAACTTAGCAGTATTGGTTAAGTCATAACAAAAACAAGAACATCATGTCAGGTGGGGAACGCAAGAAGCGAACGTCCCGGGGTCAAGGCTGGGAAGAAGCTGGGGCAGAATTTTATCAAGAAAGTTACCCAGCTGATGTGGATTTGGAAGTTTTACAACGGGACCCATCTCATATCGCTACCCTCTTACCGAGCAAACAGTCCCGGGCAGGTATGCATGCACTTTTCTTTCTACTCTTGCTAGAAGTGAGGTTAGGTTAATTTTTGGCACTCATACAAAAGAGGACAATATAGAACTTGTCAAGTCAGTGAGCTGATTTAATCGCCAACTCTGATTACATGTTGTAGAGGCCACTTTGTCCCATGTAACGATAGGTTAGAAATGTATAGAAGGGTTAGGTCTAAGAATGTTGTCAATGGGATAATGGGATAATTTTACACTTAAGTGGTTCAAATCATATCTGTCTGATAGAACTCAAAAGGTAATAATAAATGGAAATGAATCTAACTTAGGGGTTGTTAAGAATGGGGTACCTCAGGGATCAATACTAGGACCTTTGCTCTTTTTAATTTTCATTAATGACTTGCCCTATAACTTAAGTGACGAATCAAAGGTATTGCTATTCGCAGATGATACTAGTGTATTACTTGTAACAGGAACTTCACAAGAACACTTATCAAGAATGGCTACAAAGGCTTTTCATGAGTTAAACACATGGTTTCTAGCTAATAAAATGACACTTAGTATTGATAAAACACACTTTATACAATTTAGGACAAAAAACATGTGTCTCGAATCTTGAAATTAATTATCAAACACAAATCATAAAAGAAATTAGCAATGTAAAATTTTTAGGACTTCAAATTGACCAAAATCATAACTGGAAGACACACATAGAAATGATAAGTCTAAAACTGAGTTCAGCGTGTTTTGCTTTACGAATCTTGAATAATAGGCTATATTACAACAGGATGCATTACTTATGGCATATTTTGCATATTTTCACTCAGTAATGAGGTAAGGAATCATATTCTGGGGCAACTCTTCCCATAGATTACAAAAACGGGCAATAAGAATAATAGCCTATGTGGAAAGAAAAAAAGGGAATCTTGTAAACCGCTATTTGAAAAATTAAAAGTCCTCACTCTTACAGGGGAGTATGTATACTCTGTTATGTGCTCGTTAAAATGCTTTCAGAAGGGTGCTTATTATTCTGCAATACAGATATATAACAAGCTTCCAAATAACATTAAATTATTATGTATTCAAAGAAAAAGCAAACCTTTCAAAACATCTGTCAATAAATTTTTAATAACTCACACCTTCTACAATTTGGAGGAATATTTCCAGCTTGGATAAATTTGGCAGCTTGCTGTTTCTGTGTATTAATGATATAATATGCATGTATTTTTTTATCTGACATGTTCTAAATCCTTGAGCCCCGCTCAACGCAGGATCTACAGGTCGAGATATCTACATCTACCTAATCAAAAGTTCCATTCATGTCATTTAGGTTATAAACTACAGTTTCCCTGTGTAGCCTGTTGTAATTAAACTTTGCTGGAGTTCGTACTTCCTTTCTACAGGTTCATGCAAATTTATCTTAACTAGACATTTTCTTTCAATTGTCATATACCAGTAGGCTACTGGTTATCATATAATAATCTCTTGTCTACCTTGTCTTGTGACAAAGATTTGAACATTATTACTTTGGTACTGTACTTTCTTTCCACTGTTGCCAAATCCAGTTTGCTTTGTTGCATTTTAACCAACATTTAGGTCTATTACAGTATAAATAAACTAGTAAACCCTTTTAACGCTCTCTCAATTTGCCTTTTTTATTAATACTACAGTGTTTTCCAGATGACAAGCCCTATGTCCTTCAACGGCATAGATACGCGGTCCAATCAGAGACGGCGAGACGGAGGGAAGACTCTTACTGCAAGCGGTAGTTTTTTAGCCCGTACACGTGATTGGCGGTGAAGGAAAAGGCTTCTCATATGAAATATACTTTAAGAAGACATTTAGCAAGCATACCGGTACACTCAGTGTTCGAAGTGAGAAAAGATAGTAGCCTAACTTGTCTCTTAACAATTTTATACAGGCAAATCTGGCATAAGAAAATGCATCAAAACATTTTAACAAGACTGAAATCATATAACTTATTTTACAATACCCTTACGCAATTTAGTTCTATAATGTTACACCAAAAATTGAAATACAATTCGCTAGCACTAGTCTAATCTTCCCATATTGACTTCATTTCTATGTTTGTGTTTTCATTTTCATGCATGTTTCATCTGCACTCCGGCAACCCTGGCCTAAAACTAAAAACTAAACCCTGAAGGCCTATCACCAACTGCTGTACATCTACCATAGGCAGATGGCTGGATTGGGTGGCATGTGGTCAGCATGCCGACACCCACGGCCGTTAATGGAATCCTGGCCTAGCTAAAACTTAATATCTTTCTCCTGCTAGAATATATTTATGGGAGATACTGTTAGCTTTAAGAAGAGCAGATTCATTACTGTTAATATCTCTTGACTTCTTGAAGGCGTTAGAACAATGTTCATTCCACTAAATGCTCTTTCAATTCTGCAATTGATATACTGTAATTACAAATTAATATGATGAGATTCTGCCATGCTAGTAGGGCCGATCTCCCAGCATGCACAGCATTCAAGAGTAATTCATTCAGCACTAGCATTAGTAATCTTAAAACTACAAATGAAAAGCAAAATTATCTAAAAACTGAGCATTTAGCATTATATTATATTATATTAGCCAAAAATAGGCTATATTATGAGATCAATAACTGTGCCAACCGAAAAAAAAACAGGGGTGGTATGCCATTAATCTTTTCCCCGGTACTGGAATTGCTTACCGGCTCACTTTAAACACTGGGTAGGCTACACTATTAAATATAGGCTATAATCATGTACAGTCACAGAATTCATTTTATACGGTACATGCAAATACAGCTGTGTATTCAGAAACTTCTGTTTAATTGAGTGAATTTATGAATGAATATACCGTAAATTTGATTGAACATTCATAACAACATTGTATTTTAAGAAGAGAAACATATTGAAGGTATAGGCCTAGTCTTTCCCAAAACAAGAAATACCTCATTTTACCGACACAGCTTGAGGATGTGGTATCTATGAGGACTTCTAATGAGGGATGCTCTTTGTTTGCTAAAATCCCAAAATCAGTGTAATTACAGAGGAGGCCTACACTTTCTTTTGATGTGGTGCATATGGTCATTTTTACACCTAGGTTGGAGAAAAATGACATATTTCCCACCAATACAGCAGGTGCAGCTGTTCAACGCGGTTGTACAGTTTAGTTAGAAACAAAACCCTTAAAAACGAAATTTAGAATGATATATAGTACTTGGAAATAAAGCCGTGAAAAAGAAAATGTGATAACATAAACTGAATCTTTGATCACAATAAACAGCATTTTTTCAGTGTATCAGTATTAATCCGTACAGGACTTCATAAAAATGATAACATTACCCGAATGATAACATTATCCACGTTTACATTAAGCGGCGTACTCTGTACTTATATAATGTATTCAATCCAACAATTAAACTTGTCTAGTTATAATTAACCAACAGAATTAGCCGTACCATCATCCCTTATTCTGTAAATTGGATATCCACCAACATGACAATTAGTTAGCCTCCATAAAAAACAAATCTTTGGAAATCATTGATACATGGGCTGTTAAGATTTAACGTCCACATTGGCCATGAACCATGAAAAATTGCTTGCATATGAGGAGCATCGTTTCAAAATGTATTAAGTGCACTAAAATAAAGTTGTACATAATACGCTTTGAACCGTTCATTCCCGTGCACATAATACGATTTGATCCGATACGTCAACTTTGACAGTGAATTAACACGGGATAGAACATGAAATGTTCCATTCTGAATTGATAGCTTTAAAGAGCGCTTAAGAAATAGGGTGAAATCGTATCAAACTGTATTTTGACCAAGAGTGCACTTAATACTAATTTATTTCTGATTATAAGAACATCTTGACTTTGTAAAATTATAATCACAGAAAGAGAGAACATTAAGTTATACCATAATAATAATTTTAATTTGTTTCCAAGCCAAATTGTATGGTATATAAAATACCACATACTAAGTTATAATAGATTATTTTCTAATCAGCACGATCTCTGTAAGACTCGCAGTCTTCAGTTTATCTGTCATATAGAGTGGGCCATGGAATTTGAGTGTTGCTTCTTCAGTGGGAATTGCTTTATTCACATTATTTTTATGATCTTGTGAATCTGACTTTGATTGGTTATCATAGAATTATTCATTGAAATGTATGTTTTCTGTGGAAATGTATGTAAATAAACATTCTTAATTATTATTTAAAAAAATATATTATGCCTGGTACGCAATTAGTGAAGAAAATTTAAATAAAATTGTGAAGCTGTTTTCAAGAAAAATTAAAATGTCTTCATGTCAAGTGTTTGTGAAAATGTAGAGCAAATGTGTTGCATCCACGAAGGATAAACAACCCAAATAAAATCTTATATGTAATGCACTCACACAATTTCTTTACCCTGAGCATAGGCAATAGACCTTTTTCACATCACATTCTGATATAGAATAAAAGGATTTATTGCAAGGAGTACATATTCAGTTATTTCAGCCAGATGTATTATTCAACAGGCAATTTGACTGAGTTTCTACGAATGGTAGCTGGCCTATAACCATCCTTCAGAGAAAAATGAGAAAAAATGTTTCAAATAAAAGTTTTAGCTTTTAGTATTATAAGCACCTCATATTATACAAACTTGTTAAGTCGCCAATTTTGAGAAAATCAGAAAAAATGACATTTCATTATAAGTGGCATTAAAAGTAAGAGAAAGTAATAGACTATTTTTGTGTCACATTCCCAAAAAATATCCAAACCCAATAACTTATTATATTTTTTAAATATGATTTTTTGTTCTCGAGCTATTGCTGATAAGTAGGGCTAGGACTTTTAGGTAAATACATATTTTTTTTGCTATTACTTATGATTTCTGGACTTTGTCCAAGTTTCGGTTGGGACCTTTGGATTCAAAATACTGAGTTGCATATCACATAAAAAAAAAATATTTTCGGTATTTCTTATTTGAATAAATATTTTTGGTAACTTAATTATTTTTACATATTTTACCACATATCAAGTTTAGAAATGAATATTTTGACAGTTTTTGTAATATTTTACCACACATCATGTTTAGAAATGAATATTTTGACAGTTTTTTGTAAAATTGCGCCATATTTTCAATGTGTTGCGTTGTTATGTTCAGTCAGAGAATAAATCAAATCATTAGTGCAAATTTCTGTTTCCTCTTACACTGCATTACTAAGTTGGAAACAACAAAACAATTGTTGACAGAATCAATAAAAAGAAATCAAACACATTGAAAACAAACTTAACAAAATCAGTGGTTCAAAAGCAAACAAAATTAAAGAAAAATTCCTGTCATGCCTAAATAAGAATGAAGGGTTACAAGTGTTGCGCAAGATTTCAGAAATTTTAATAGGTAACAGTGTAGAGAACTTGGAGCAGATGGAACATCTGAGTGTCAGTGTTACAAATATGCAAGATGTTGAACGTACATTTTCAAGATACAAGTCTCTGTTCCGTGAAAATCGTTACAGCTTTAAGATGCACAACTTAATATCTACTTTTTTCCTTCACTGCAACAGTTCTACACTTGCTGACTAGAATGACTAGATGAGTAGGGCTACTTCTGTAAATATTGGTTAAATAAGTTAATTAAAATATTTTCATATTTTTTAAACATATTTTCGACTTTTTAAACACATAAAAAATAAATATTTTCGTTTTTATAAGCACCTAAAAGTCCGAACCCTACTGATAACAGATGCACATTTACACATACGGAGAGATGTTTCTGAAACAGCATTTTTGGATTAAGGTGTAATTGTGTTGAAAACAGTACGAGTTTCGGGGTACTGAGAGGATTCACTGTGTTTTCTTTGAATATTTCTCTTCATTTAGAACCTAGATTTTAAGCACAAAAATGAACACTGACCTCATATTGGATGAATGAGTGCATTGTATCTGTGGGAGGCCATAACTAACACAATTAACATACTCAAACTTCTTGCTCTTGACATTCTATTCCCTGCCAGTTGAATACACAATTTGGCACCAGCTCAACACAACTATTTTGTTTTGGAAACGACTCAGTTTCATCACACTAGAGACCAACAGGTGAGCTTTATAACATCTCTGATAATTTAACTCATGCCATCCATAAGACAAGAGGAATTTCTTTACTTTATCCTCACCCACAAGACGTTTGTACTTGCGATTTAGAGCTTGCTATCAGTAACTGCAATACAGTAGTTGGCTAACTGTTGATCATGATCGACCAGTCAATTGCACGGACCTTCGAATGTGGCAAGGTAGATTTTGTGAACATGTTATCTGTCAAAATTAAAATTGTTAAAGTGTTTTCAAGAAAATTGAAAAAAAAAAAAAAAAAAAAAAAAAACTTTAATGTAAATGGTGAGAAAAGTAAGAGAAAATTGTTGCCATGCTTCATCTTACAATCGTGAAAGATAGGCTACTTAAAACAAATATAAAGTTTATCATTTTTGAGCTAAGCTGTTTTTATATAGGCTACACAGACATGATTTATTATGCAGGGAGATTCTAAAATGTGTATTAATGCTGAAAACCAGAAGGGACTATCAGGATCAAATGCAAAACTTCTTTTACCTGTAGTAAAAAAGTTAGATGTCATAAGACACGGTGACCAGATTGTAAAACAAAACAAACTGGAACACTTTACTGAACAATACAATATTCGAACTTGTTATTTCAACAATTATTTACAAATGAAACATTCAAATTATGGCAATTAGATTAATAATATACCGTAAAGCACTTGGAGTTCAAATGTGGACATTAACTACTCAAAGTAAGGTCAATAATTTTTTTGTGCTTTTCAAAATTATTAACTTGCTTTAAGAGCTCCTGATTTTATATAAGAAAAATGTGTTCATTCTGTACACTTTGCATCTTCCTTTAATCAAACTAACTGGCGTGCAAAACTTAAAGTAGTAGGCAGCAACAGGCACAAAGTAAAAAATGGCCACTGCACAAGTCAGTAATAGGCATGAACCAACTAAAACTATAAAATTTCAACCAAATGTCAGTTTAATCCATTGCAGTAAACTTTCTACGGACACTGGGGCGTATGCTCAAAACCAGAGCGCCAAGGTGACAGAGCTGTTGATTAGTAGGCTGTGTCCCCAAAAAGAATGAGTTTCTGTAGGAGTCCTTCATTAATTAACTTAATAACTTTTGGTCTGTAGCATTAAGATTATATTCATTGCTAATGAAAATGCTTAAAGAAAATGTATTTGAATTGTTACAGCTACAAGCAAACGAGTGAGAGGTGAGGTGAAGCCCACATTGCGTCGTCGCACATCTACCAGATCTCGATACGCCAGCACAGCTAGGAGGGCCTCCACGGCCCACGATACACACGTGGCCATGTTGCCGGATCTGTCAGAGAATCTGTCAAACGAAGAGCGAACATGGGAGGAGATCATGCAGATCAAGGCAATGCCAGTCAGCATGACGCAGAAGAAGGAGATGAAAGCAAAGCTTCAAACTGCAACCAAGCTGCGTCTTCAGGGCTTCGAGCAGTTCAAATGGCAGCGCAGGAAAGTCTGGCAACAGATGAAGGGGCGCTGGAAGGAGACATATGCCAAGCTGGAACTATGGAAGCATAGTCTGAAGAAGATAGAAGGCAACTTCGGGACAGGGGTCGTTGCATACTTCATTTTCATAAAGTGGCTGATGTTCCTTAACTTCTTCATATTCCTCATTATCCTACTGTTTGTCATCGTGCCAACCCTAGTCCTCATTCCTTACGACTCCGCTATAAATAACAATACAACACTGGTGGAGGAGTGCTCGCGGATCTACTCCAACATGAGCGAGGACTCCAACATTTTAGACTGGGTTCAGGGTACAGGCGATATGGAACGCACCATCATGTTCTACGGCCACTACACATACAAGCTGCTGAGTGCAGATGGTGGGGAACACTACTACAACCTGCCGCTAGCATATGTCGCAGTTGCTGTTGTCTACTTGCTGGGCAGTCTGGCTGTCATGGTGAAGTCTGCAGCAAGAGGCTTCAAGGAGAGACTTGTCGAGGGAGAAGGACAGTTTTACCAGTACTGTAATCTGGTGTTTGGAGGTGAGTGGATCAGTATTCAGAACAAATGAAGGGTCCAGGGGAAAAAGAATCAGGGACAGTGGATAGTATAGCTGGACTTTTCATAGAAAAAGTTGATAAAATGTCTTGGAATTAGGTTGTAATGATCTATAAAACCTACATACAGTAATAAGAAGAAGTGTTTGTCTATCTGTTCGTTTTTCGTTTGTCTGTGTGCGATGTCCAGCCAAACCTATGCCAGATGGACTGAAGGATATCTGAATGCACTTCGAAGCCGGGATTTTAATTTTTGCTCTTTTCACGAGTTATGAGTGAAAAAATGGCAGAAAACATTATTTTTTGTGTGCTATCGATGTACCCGTTTTGGATAATAGGCTATATTTTAATTGTAAAATTAATTGTAGATGGTCTTGCTGTGCTACCCTAACTGAGAAAGAAAAAACATATTATCTGCAATAGATTTTTTGCATATAACACATCAATTTGTCATTCGCTTCAATTTTGTTAGCCCACTCTGATTGATTTATTTGTTTATAACGTTATACATGCAGAGATCGGAATTTTTTTACATAGGTGGACAGAAAGGGAATCATGAATGCAGGCCTAAGTGAGAAAACATTGAATGATTTGGATGAAACTCACTATGCGGAGGTTTTTTGGGCTAGGGAACTCAAATCTGAGGTTGGTATTTTCCCGGGCGGTGCACTTTAATCATGAAATGCATCTCTTAGACGGATTTTTAGATTTTTAATTATTTTAATATTGATTTGCATATAAGGGTAAGGTTTGTGAATCTGTGGTTTGTTTTAATCATTTCATTTCGAATCTATATGACTGCACAAGATATGTTCAGTCGTTTTAATTATTTATTTACTACATCTAATAATGTGATTAAAAATAAAATTATGTAATTCATGTAATTTATATAAAAATTATATCAGTGTTAATAAATATAGTGTTCTAATTATTTTTCTATTGAATAAATTATTTAAATTAAACATAATTATATGATTGAGTAAATATTAGCAGGTGAAGCCGTTTGCACCTGCTAGTTCATATATAAAATCAGTTTGTTTCTAGAACAATGCAAAATATAGGCCTAGGTAAAATCATGAAGTAGTGGACAACAACCTAAAAATACAGTATATTATACGCTAAGAGGTGCTGATGTAGTGCCATTGGCACAGCAAACACAACAGCCAAGTCATTTCCTTCGATATAAAATAAGTCTGCAAAACGAACGAATGAATGATGTCATAACACTTTTATAAACAAGTACTGTTGGTCTAGGCCCCATTTTCAGACAAGTTAGCTATAAAAGTAACCACAGAAGAAGTTTCCTGCAGCTGGGAGCAAAACATCTGGTTGTAAATACACCATTATATATGGCTTATATTCTGAAAGACTTCTATAATTTAGTATTCTGATAATTGTACTATGGTTGTGAATTCTATAAAATCATAGTGAATGGCAGGAAATTCAAATCGCTTTTGTCATAGATGTTGGCTGGATATCCAGCATACTAGCAAATTGGAGCCCTCTTCGACTAGAAATGCCTTCATAGTAATAAGAAGATGAGCCATCACCATCAGCTACCCTAGAATGACTTTCAGAAGTTCTGTAAGAGGTATTGATAGGAATTCAATTGATTGAGATGATTTTTGACTTAAACAGGCTTTTGAGGAGTCTACATTTTCATCCACCTGGCAGTGGTCTATTTGTCACGTTCAAGCATTCATCATTAGAACCATTGTATCTTAAAACAGTTTGTCATAGTATTGCAGGTTACTGTATTCACAAGTATTTGTTCTAAAATTTCATTCTAGGGCAACTGATGGTGGTATTCAATTTCTTCAGGTTACTTGTGAAGGCATTCATAGTGAAAGAGGGCTTCAGTTTGGTCTGAAGTATGCTGAATATCCAACCAACATCTGACAAAAGTGATTGTCAATCACCATGACGTTATAGATGTGTTGCTACTATTAAACTTACAACCCTCATGATTTTATATATTACAGGTTGGGATTATTGCATCCATAATGAGAAGTCAGCCAACATCAAGCACAAAGCTCTGTACTACGAGATGAAAGCTTGCTTGGAGGCTGAGCGATTGGAAGAGGAGCGGCAGAATCGGTCTAGAGATGAGATGATGCGACTCATCTTCACACGGTGTATTATCAACCTGATAGTGCTGGTGGTTCTGTCAGGTGCACTTGCTCTAATCTACTTCGTCTTCACCTACTCATGGGACAGGCTCAACGAAAACCTGGAGGATCCTCTTTACAAGCTAGTTTTGGATTTCCTCCCCTCCATCACCATCGTGGGACTCAACCTCTTGGTGCCAAATCTCTTTACTTATCTGGTGTCTTTCGAACGGTACAGTCCATTATTCGTAGTGCGGATCACATTGCTGAGGACCATTTTGTTGCGTCTAGCATCTCTGATCATGCTCATGGTGTCGCTCAATGAGAAGGTGAAGAGCTGTGAGTTAGAGGATAACTGCTGTACGACGTGTTGGGAGACCAGTGCAGGGCAGCAAGTATACAAGCTAGTCATCCTAGACTTTGTAACACACGTTCTAGTCACATTTTGCTTCAACTGGCCAAGGATGCTGATCGCCAAATACTCCAAGAGTAAGGTGGCTAAGTTCATCGGCGAGCAGGAATTTGAGCTGCCCAAACACGTTCTAGATGTCGTGTACAGCCAGACATTGTGCTGGCTTGGCAGTTTCTATGCTCCTATGCTGCCCTTGGTGGCAATGCTGGAGTGCTGTCTGCTCTTCCACATCAAGAAATTTGCTTGCCTCGTCAACAGCAAGCCCTCATCCACTGTGTATCGAGCATCACGGTCAAACTCTCTCTTCATGGCAGTGTTGCTCATCTCGTTCATAGTGGCAGTACTGCCTATTGCGTATGCCATCGCAGAACTTGTCCCTTCCAAGTCATGTGGCCCATTCCGTGGTAACACTACAACATGGTCCGTCGTAGTGGACTCGTTTGAACAGTTACCAGGATGGATCAAGTCAGTTCTCTTTTTCTTCGGGACAGCAGGCTTTGCCGTTCCAGCATTTATAGTGTTAGTATTGTCATTGTATTACTTTTATGCTGTATCTACCGCCAATAAGCAGATGGTAGCGGTGCTGAAGAACCAGCTCGTGCTGGAAGGACATGACAAGCAGTTTCTGCTCAATCGACTCAGTGCTTTCATTAAGCAGCAACAGGAGCACCAGAAGGCAATGAGAGGACATCATGATTTGTCAAACGCCAGTTAGACCTGGTCCAACAGCTGGGTTTCTTCACTTAGTGTTAGTGTAGCTGAAGAACCCCAGCTTGTGAATGGTTTTTACTGAATTTTATATCATGTTTTTATATGAGTGTACTTTTTATATGTAGAAACATTTGGCTGTGCTTGTAGATGTTGTGTGTATATCCCAAACAGGGTTGTATCATTCCTTTCAATAGCTGACAAATAACTTATATATCTGTTTCTGTAAACTGCTGGACTATTAAAACTAAGTTATTAGTAACTTTGCTTCCTTTATTTTTCTTGTAGACAGAGGTCATGCAAACAATTGTGTTGTTATTATTGGGGAGAGGAAGTTTTTGCAATTGCAAATTTAAGTATAGTAGGAATGGTAACAATCTACATCAGGGGTATCTAACTTCAAGAGGTCCTGAGAGCCAATATTATGTCCAGAAATTGATTGGCAGGCCACACAATTTTTTTTTTTTGGTGGGGGGGGGGGGGATGAAATTAGACAAATTGTAAATAGTGAGCTATCGGCTGCGGTGGTCTAGAGGTAGCGTGCCCGTCTCTAGATCCAAAGGTCACGGGATCAAACCCGACTGCAGTAGATGGATTTTTCAGGACGTAAAAATCCTGGGCACAGAGTCCTCCGGGAGGGACTTTAAGCTAGGGGGCCCGTGTCGTAGATTTACAGCAAGTAAAAGAACTCCAAGCCTAAATTAGAGCCTTTAGACAAAATTTCTCGGCCCTTTCACGTTCAAGTAATACCTTCGTTTCCGGAGGGGGTTTGAGAGGCGATGGGCTTACCACCTGTCCCTCTGCCATCTCTAGGAAAATAAGCATAACAAAATTCACATAGGTAAATAGAAACCTCCACTTGGAGGCCCTTCGCCCCAACATGGGTCATAGGATTTGTGAGAGAGAAATATTGAGCTGAAAATAAATTGAAACTTATATACCATATTTACTTGAATCTAATGCGCATCCCATTTTTAAACTTGAAATCATAAAAGAAGTTTGTTGGCGAAAGCAGTGCGTATCAATGATAGGATAACTTATTTTATTTGTTATTTTACCTTAGTAGCCTATTTTATTTTAAACAACAATGGATTTTTGAATGCTGATGAATAATGGCAGGCCTAATTGGGTAACTCGTGAAACTGCAACAGCGGCACTAGGTGGTACAAGACGAAAGTGTGGCAGGTGGGCTTAGCTGACGATGACAGGGAGTTTCTATTGAAAACCAGTTACTAGTAAGTATTGCATATTAATGTAGTGAGTGTTCTCTATGATATGTATTAGTAAGGTATAACTTTGCTTCTTTTAAGGCCTTTTGAAGGAAGTCTAAGCCATTTTAATTTGCTTAAATATCACATACCAGTATTTCACACAAAATATTAATTGTGTACTTTAACATGACCTGCAGTACTAAAATTAGATGATAAATGCAATGGAAATAAAATAATTTCACTAAAACTGAATAGGCCTACTTATTGATGAATTAAAAATGATTTCTTTCTCCCCAGTGCTCCCTAATACAGTAGAGTCCCTCTAATCCAGACTAGATGGTACCGGACCCTGTCTAGATCACCGAAGCCCGGATTAAACAGAATTTGCCTTAAAATGTACGTACTGTTTTGTAATACAAGTTTTAGATGGTTAAAACTATGAAGATTGATTTTTTTTTCATAAATATAACTTTTCCTACAATTTAATTTTAGTCTTAGTACTACTGTGTATGTAGATCTAAGGCCGGTATTCATAGTCGGCGACTTAAGAACCGACTTTATAAAGCTGAACTTATTTGACAAGTCGACTTGTATGTTTTTCGTATTCATAGTCTTCTTTAAAGTCGTACTTTATTAAGTCTGACTTCATAAAGCTCTACTTATTCTACATACTAAAGTCGAACTCAATAATATGAAAAATCATGCGTTCACTGCCGTAACAACTGAATTAGCCAATCGTGTTTAAGATTTTTTCAGATTTTATGTAAAGCAAAGCCAACTGAGTACGTATTTCGCTATCGTGATATAAAAATACAGACGGCTCTGTACATTGTAAACAAAGAATTCAATTCTTCCAGTCATATTATGCAGCGTGTAAGTAAACTAACTAATTAATAGTTTTTTTAGAATATTCTGCGTATATTAGCTTGGAGATCGTTCAGAATTAATACCGGTACGCTTATGTATTTATTTCGATATTAATTATTGTTTCAGAGAGATTCAAAACAGCTTAGGAAGCTGAAATGCCAGCAGAGAGAAATGCTGATGAAAGATAGGCGATTGATGTCGTGTATAAAATAATTCCACCTGTTTTAATGGATTAACCAACAGAGTAAGGTCACCTGGTGAAAGAAAAGGACTTGAAGATGGCTGAATAGCCGAAATATATTGTCCAATATACGAAAATTATCTTATAAAATTGACAGATATAATTTTTAATTATGTTTTATAATTTTTACATATATTAATTTTAGATTTGACAAAGCTATGAGCTGATATTTTAACAAAAACATTTTATACGATGGAATAGGTGGAATTATTTTATACACGACTTACAAATACCTCCTAGGAGATAAATAACATGAAATTTATCAACACAAATAGGCGATTGATATTTCCAAAATTGTGTCTGCTTGAAACGAAATCTCTGTTTAAATTCATTGTCACTGTAGAATTTGAATGGATTCATCATGTTTCGCAAATAACGATTTGGGGCGTGAGTTTCTTCTAATACTCGCCAAGATCTTCAAAATTACTATTCATGGTTCTGGCTTAAACTGAAATAAGTCAGGGGGACCCTTGACTTGATAAAGTACGACTTATTTCGACACATAAGTCGTACTTTAGTGACTATGAATACCAATAAGCTCGACTTTGTCAAGTCTGACTTTATAAAGTAACTACGTCATAAGTCCGCTTATTTATGTCAGAAACTCAACTTAAGACGAGATTAAAGTTCGACTTGGATATAAGTACGACTTATTACGACTATGAATACCGGCCTAAGTTTTTAATCTAAGAACTGATGAAAACAAAACATTTCTGTAATTAAAATTCAAAATTTGTTGATTGTTCAGTACACAGAAAAAAAAATAAGAAAGAAACATTGAATTTTAACATAACTATAAAATAAAATTTAATTTAAATCCTGTTTGGATTAACTGGATGTCCGGATGAGTGGGATCCAGATTAGCACGACTACTGTAAATAGTATATTAAATTAATGCATATTTCAAACTGAATTCACTAGCCATGAAAAAAAAAGTGTGGAGGGCCACTAATTGGAAAACACTGATCTACCTTTATATGTATCCAATAGTATCTTTGCCAGACATTATATCATCTGCCACCTCTCACTGTATCTTGAATAGGTTTAAAACCTAATCAGTTACGTGGCTAATGTAAAAAAAGAATGCTCTTCTTAAAGCGGTAAGTAACATGAGTTTTCTTGCTTAAAATAATAACCGAGTATAGTCTCCTTATTTTCTGAAAGTGTGGTTCTCTTACCCAAAAGTAGGTTGGAAATGGAGTCTGTTATTAACAGGGATGCAAATGCTTGGAGACATTTCAGAGCTATAGGTTTGTATTAACATTCCCTAAGCACATCGAAAAACAAACTATTTTTATCTGAAGAAAATTTAATTTATATTGATGTAGGCCTACTGTAAATAACATTTTAGAAAATCCCTTATGTTAATTCAATGTAAGATTTGAATATTCTTAATTATTTTGGCAAGAGAGTATTCATGCTCCAAAAAGGTAACAAATGCTTAGATTTTACATGCCAAAGGTACTAAAGAGAGAGTTGACAGGGATGACTTCAGACTAATAATAATTCCGAGAATGAGAAATGGACTTAGTCAATCTAAAGATTTTAACATCTGTCAAAATATCACAGAATTTGTGAATAAAAATATGTATCGTACATTTGCCAGAATTTTGTGTTTAATTTGATCACAAAGTTGCATATCAACAGTCAGGAACCATCTAAATGCCTAATTGAACTCTTTGCAATGTTTAATTTTAACTTTATTCACAATAAAATTGTCTCTCTACTTTTGATACTTCACAACATGCAGCATGTGGCCTGGAATGAACTGGGGATAAAAATTCTAACACATATGTTGCTTTAAGATTTCAAAGAACATTCATGCTAAATTGGAAGCAAATCAAACAACCCATTTGGTTGCGACTGCATAACTAACATATTTATAGAGAAACAGATGAAATTCCGAATAGTTGAGTTAAAACAGGATCACGCTTCGCTTGGTCAATAAATATTTTAAAATATTCCTCTTTTAGTATATCTAAAGAATGCACCAAAGACAATAAACATTGTAGTACTGCATCAGATAGGACATGCTTGTTTGTTTGTTTGTTTGTCATACTACAATATATTATGTTACACTTTGCTTTGTAATTCTGTATTTGTACTTTGGAATTTTTGTATTTCTATTTAAATTTTTATTGACGTGTCCATTATCTTATGTAAGATAGAAGGATGAAAATAAACTAAACTAAACTAAACATATTTAAGAATATAGTGTTAGTATCAACTATCGATTTTGTGAATTATGTCCTGAGGGTTTCACTCCTAAATTAAGGCAGTCCTAGACACAGCACATGTGTATGCTGAATAAACTCTTAGACATTTCTAATAAAATAAACGAATTATTAATTCTTTAAGAAGGGAGAAAGAGAGAATTTTAGGGTGGGCAAGAAGTGACTGCAGCCTATTCAGCCTATGAATTCGCAAGTATTTGATCTAGTACCAATCGAAAAACTCAGCACCAGTTGATCTCAACACCCCTGTTCAAACCCCACCACTTTAACTACAGCCCATAACCCACCACCACAGCATTCATACTGTTAAGTTACAAGACAGCAGTGCCCAAAACACAGCTACAAACCACCACCACAACAACCCAATAAGATGTTTGTCGCTTACCACAACACCAAAGATGAGTTTCTGTTTGTCAGAGTCATAACAGCTTACGCAGGTAAAGTGCTGTGTGGTTCTTAATTCTCTGCAAATCCCAGAGGTGACAACATTATAAAAATATAATACATATTGCTAGTTTGTATTGATAAAAATAAAGAATCATTAAATTAGGACCCATATTGTTATAGCACTATAGTATGTCTCAAGTAAGTTTGATCCTGTTCTAAACAAAGAGGAGTGGCTATCATAGTGGCAGCTGTTGTACATGAGAACGCATGTCATCACTGTGATAATAGATAGTTTGTTTATTCTCAGTACAACTCACCCGCAGGGTCATTGCGAACAATGAATCCTTTGCTTTGTTTGCTAATTGATATACTATAATGATGATGCCAGTGAGAGTTTATTTCACGTGTAAATGTTAATATTGTTGCATGAACTTACGAACACTCCTATTCCATTAGCAAGCCACACCCTGGTAATGGCGCATGCTAATGCCATTAACCAATCACATTTTGTCACATGATGCAAATTTTCCACGGACTCTCTGTGAGTTCTCCTCCCCTTTTTTTGAACAGGATCAAACTAGCCTGAGATATATTATAGATAAAACATGTCAGTAAAGTAAAAGAAAACAAATGCAACTGTACTAAATATAAAAACCATGGCAGGAATTTTGGTTGTCTATTATACAATTCAGTAATAAGAAAATTTCCACATCCTAACGATGCAAGAAGCAAATACAGTGGAACCTCGTTAAGACGTTTTTCTAGGGACTCAAAAAAATAGACGTCTTAAACGGGAAAACGTACTACTGAAAATAAAAATAAAAATCCTAGGGAATATGTATATTATGTAAACGAATACATAGGCCTAACAATTTTATCTGGAAAAAAACTTTCAAAAATTGATGGAATGTATGGGAGCCATATTTAATGATAAATCAAGACGAAATTCACAAAGAAAGCATCTATTTTATTCTGAAAATCACACATGAAACAAGTTGCACTCCACAATCTATTACCAAACACGAAATATTGTAATTGTGCAAAATTTCACACGTGCCAGTTCTGTAAACAGTCTTGTACACGGTCATGTTCACAGCCACAATTTGCTAATGAAATGCGATCCAATACCGACGTGAGAAGCACGATCTGCTTTTTTGGCACACATTTCTTCAAACATTCTAATATTTTCTTCTCCTCATCACACGAACCGTAAGAAATTTAAAATATATTTCACTACTTCAAAATTATCACGATATAAAATGGCGGCCTAACAGCTGACTCGGCAAAATCGGCGCCAAGTCAAATGGCCAATGAGAAGCAAACTGCAATGGTTCAAAATGGCTGACGATTGGTCCCATAGAGCAAAGATTGAGACTTGGACACCAGAGAGTACAAGAATTCTGACATAGAGATCACACAATCGGATGCGCGTTCAAAGTTTATGTTTGACAAAGTGTGGTTGGCGAGCCAAATACGAACGCACTAAGCGTTAAACCAAAACGTGTTAAGAAACATTTAAACATGTAATTATTAAGATTGGGATCGGGACTTCCAAAAACCGACGTACTATGCGGGAAAACGTAGTAATGAGGAACGTGCTAACGAGGTTCCACTGTATTTTTAAAACAAATACCTTAGTTCAGTTTGAAGTTGTCATGTTTGTTCCTTTCTCCAGCCCACTTCCTAGTATTATTTCCATGATTTTAATTTTGCATTTTATTCTATTACAAATTCTTTTGTTCTAGTTCTTAAGATCAATTTGTAATCTCTCTTTTCATCCAATTGTCTTGAAATCTAAATATATTTTATTTAATAAATACTACATTTTAATGTCTATTAATGGTATTTAAATACAATATATACAATGAAAGGTACCCACACATGAGCAATGCTCATTTGGATGTAAACGTCTGTATTCATAAGATGGGTTCTCAGGTAATCAGCCATGTCAATATTATTAAGTTTGAACTTTCAGCCATCATCTCTCTGTAGTCTTCCTCACAAATGTGTAGATGGAAGAAACTTATCTATATTTATAGGGGTGAGGCATAATATTGATAGAGAATATACGAGTATTATCTCATTGGCTGAATTAAAAATCTTGACGGAAGGTCTTTTGCTGTCCCACAGTTAAATTTTTTGCAAATACTAAAAATATTAAGTGACAAAAATTTACTGAAATTTCACCCATCCAGATTTAAAGCACTTTGCACCCTGGACAAAGATTTGTATAACTGTCTCTATCATTTTATATTTTTTTTTACTTTTACCCCAACCAACCCCTGCCCTGAAGTTATTGTTTCAGTGTTAAGTTGGGTTTTACCCAAGTATCAATCAGTTGTATTCAATAGCATTTTATTATTGCGAGTAATCCAGTCACTACTTAGGCTACACAACAATAATTAAAAATATTTTTTCTAAAATAAAAGTAATTACGTTTTGGTAAAAAATGCATAATTGCATGATTTGTAATTTCATTTATAAAAAAATTGCCTCAAAACTAAAAATACTTTTCACACATAATACTATATAGTCAATCCTTGAAATTTTACAAAAATATTGAATATATTTCGTAATTTTGAACCATATGCTGAAGTATATTGTTCATAAAAACTAATATTATAAGTATATTAAAACCAATATTTTTAGAACAACAACATATATATATATATATATATATTGCCTTCTACTTCAAAATGAGAATCTAAAACTAAATCAAACATTTTTTTCATTGTTTCATGTTCAATTCTATTAAATTCAGTTGGCATAAATTTTATTTTACAAAAAAATTTGCAGCGCAGTCTGCCCATTTACAAATCACGGCCTGCACCCATCTCCTCAAATGTTTAGTGTAGTACAACATATTCTTGACTTTTTCTTACTTCACATGAGAAGTTCGCAGAAAAAACACAATGAAAAATATAGTTTTTTGTAAGTATAATTAATTTATTATTTTATAAAATATATACACTTTCTTTCAAGCACAGATGGAAAATGTGTGGCAATTTCCAGCAATCCAAAAGCTGAAATTGAATTTCTAAAAGGAAGTCTGCACATCAAAACTGTCCCATATAAATAAGTTAATAAACAGGCTACCTTTGAAAGTGCATAATTCTCAAAATAAACCAAGTTTTTTTTTAAAGGAAAACATAATAAGAACATATTCTCTAATTATAAACCAATTTTTTTTAAAGGAAACCATGTTATCTAATTTTCTATTGTTTTTTAATGCCTACCTATCAGATGGTCTCCTATGACCTCCTACTTTTTCTGAAAGCAGGAATTGCCTCTACAGGAACTACTCTGACAGCTGGCAGAGCATGGCAACTCCACGCATGATCCAATGTTTAGCGGGTTTTTGGGTCGGTAGTAGCATGGCGATCACAAAGTTTGTGGAATGTCCTGTGGTCGAGAGCACGCCCCTCCTCTCTGATGTCTTGTACACAGGACAAGTGTAGGTCGAGCGTTCCACGAGGTCTGCCCGTCTCAGTGGCTTCAGCCAAATTATAGGCACTGGACTGAACAGGACTTTGGGCAAGCTCTCATCCAGGATAAAGGCTTGGTGATTCCAGCGAGCCCCATCCAGGAACAGTCCGTATATGTAAACTCCATCCTCTGGAGGGATCTTATAGTCGCTTTCAGGCATCACCTGCAATGAATTATCCAACATTTTAGGTTAAGAGGAGTAATCCATAGTCTTAGTTTATTAAAATACACTGACCGGCAAAAAACCGATCACTTAAATAAATTTTTAAAAATTAAGTTTAAATAAAAATTATGTAGTAGGCTAGTGCTTGAAAGAAAATTACTGCAATTGTATACGTTTTTAAGATTAAAATGTAATGACACATTTCACACTCAATTCCCCATTTTTCCTCTTTCACTGTGGTGAATGATGAGCCTAAGGTTGCAGGGGCATAACAGAGACTGCATCCATCATCAATTAGAGCAATAGCTTTGGCAACGTCTTCGAGACTGAGAAGCGTAATTTCAACTAAACTTACTGACAGAATCACTTCGATGCGAAGGGAGACAGTTTCCGTTCAGTTTGGAAGGAAATGATGCAATACAACAATAAAACACCTAGCAATATGTACGACAAGCTAGTGCTTATAATCATATTGGAATCACTCTATTGCGATAATTTTTTTTGTTTTGTTTGGTGATAAAGTGAAGATATGAAGAAAGCAGATATGCTGTATCTATAGCTAATGATCCATTAAAAATAATAATTCATTCTCACCAACAACAATGTATAAACATCCAATCAAAATTATGTTTAATCTTCAAAGTACAAACATTTTTACAGTGATCAGTTTTTTTTGCCGGTCAGTGTAAATTACTTACACCTTATGCTCTTAAAAAGTAAGCCTATAGATAAACCAAGGAAATTATTAAAGTATAGCCTTAATTTTTAATGTGGGTAGTGTTATTTGTCAGAACTAACTGTACTGCAACTTCCAAAGCCGTATATGAACACTGTAAAACAATAGTTGTCATGAGAACTGATTTTCATTTGATAAATTCTTTCTAATATATTACCATATAATAGGCACTAAGTTGGGCATTACTCCAGTACTGTTCAACCGATTTGGTCCAGTATCAATAGGCTTCTTCGCATGGAGTTATAAATGCATATACCAAGTTTCATGAAAATACAATAAAGCATATTTGAGTTAACACACGTACAGACACACGGATAGACAGACACGCAGATAGCCATTTTTCTATCCCCCATACAATCTCATAAAGTACCATTCTGGCACTTAATAAAGATTTCCTACAGTAAACAAAGATGCAAGATGCAGGAAATTTGAATTACGCTGACAATAAAAATACCTGGCGTCTATTAGACTAATTCATAATAAGGTAATAAGTGGCTTATAAAATTTACAAATTATATAGATCACATTTTTAAAATAGCACTGCCGATTTAGTAATAACACTGAAATACTGAAATTTTAGAACAAATTTTGCTTAAAAATACAATCATTTTCATGGATCTCTAGTTATGAGTAATGCCTTCAAACCAATTTCCATAGCTGGAAGTTAATATAAATTCGGCAAAAACCCTTTCACCACTCACCTCAAAGTCGAAAGCAAGCAGATCAATGGGAATTGCAAACTTTCTTGCGTAGTTCTGTTGTGCTCCAGTGAGGAAAGCCTGTGTGAAGAAGAACCCTGACAACCAGTAAGTGGGTGGAGGCCCCTCCATGTACCATTTCTATGAACAAACAAGAGAATCAAAATCATTTCATGATTACCAACAGTAACATACATGACAGCCTCTGAAAAAAAACATGTAGGTAAGTTACATCTTATAGATAAGAAAAAGAAAATTCGAGTTGTTCAAGAAAAATAAGAAAATTGTGAAATTTGAGTACCTTACCATACAGAAGATAATTGCGAAAAATTATTTTTCCTCATAAAAGTGTAAAAGGAGGAAATCTACATGGTTCAGATCTTGTGATTAATAATAATATCTTTCCCCCAAATAAATAAATAAATAAATAAAGGTGTGTTTTTATAAAACTTCGCTTATGAATGATGCATTTTTGCTGACAAATAAACATATCGTTGGTATCTATGCAATTAGCCATTTTAATATTATAGTTGTGAAATATTAGAAAAAAACATTTCTATGTTTTTGGTGAAATCTTGTATGCAAACAACAATCTATTTTGGCATTATAAGCAATGAATCCAAAATTTCAAACCTTAAACATTTAATGATGGTAGAACGAAAATAGTCATATTATGCAACTTGCCTATAATGTTAATTAAGATACTTGTATAAAAATCATGAAATGAGCAGCTCGTTTCATAAAAATACTTGTATCTTAATAAATGTCATTATAAGCTCTTTGCAAGATGTAGTATTGCAATTCTTACCATTACCCGAGAAGCACCACATTTTGTTTTGTTTGTAAAAAAAAACAAAGAACAATCAATTTGACCAGCAGTTTCGCCATAGTAATACTATATATCAGCAAAGAACAAAATCGTGTTGTTCACCAGAAGCCATTAAAATGGCCTTCGTTTGGTAACCATAAGAGATATAGAAAAATACCAACAGACCTTTTTTGCTGAAAACTTATTTTTATCCACAAGTGTCTCTGAATTTGATTTGACCAATAATATGGCCACAGCAAAGTTGAAAATCAGCAATGAACATAATGCAGTCGTTACCACAGTCCATTAAAACCTACACCATCTTGCAATAGTGAACATTTCTAAACTGATATAATTCTACATTCTTTCCAGTTATAAAAACTGTAGTATGTTCATCCAAAATTTCAGCTCAGCCAGTTGAGTAGTTTTTGCATGAAAGTAACAGGCAAACTCACAGAAACTACTAGATTATTATTAATTAGTACAATGGTTTTTGCCTTCCTCCATTCTTTCATTTCTAATTTTTCTATGATTGATAATTAATTACGTCCTGCAAGCTAAGTTTATTTTATCTATATTTCTTTTAGTTGCTGAGACAGTCTGCATAACAGTAACATTGAAACAGTAATGCAATATTTAATTTACATTTCTTACTCAATTTTCTTTCCCCCTGAAATGAAGACCAGGAAATTAAGGTCTCTTTTCCATTAGACCTAGGCTGACCATATTACCTAGGGTCGAAAACAGGACAGTGGGATGGTAAAAATGGGACAACAGAAAAATGGACATTACAATGTTGCCATACTACTTTTGTTCCATCATTACAGTACTTGTACACAGTGATAAATTTGAATTTTTTCTGGAGATCGTTGCTAAAACTGCACTTTCGCCTTTTTTTTTTACATTGGAAGTATATACTTAAAGCTTTAAAAATAAAATATAAGATTTTAAAAAGTGTGAAATTTAGACCATCAATGTTCAATAACAAAGCACTATTTGTATATACACTCATCGACAGATGATCACATCAGAACAGAACTATGGAAGTACACCAGTCACTACTCCAAACAATGTGATATTTTCTCTGAATAAATCACTGAAGATATCAATTCTTAGTATCAAACAATGTAATTTTGTGGTTATTCAATTTACTGGTACTCTCGTGGGAAATAAGTTCACCAAATTCAATTTCCAAAGATGTTGATAATTTGAACAAGTCCTGAAGTCCTAATGGATGCACAATATTGATAAGACGTCATTTTGAGGGTATAAGGCGAAATATTACCCTCTAACTCCTTAATTGATAAGACGTTTGATGATAGATTTTAAATAATAAATTACAATAATATTATGACAATGACCAATATTAAAGTGTAATAGAGTTTTTATTACAATGCTACAAAAATGACAATTTCATTAAAATGATGGAACGGCCAAAAAATATTAAAACAAAAGTAATGTCCCGTTCAAAATGGTACTTATGGTCAGCCTAATTAGACCACTACTTGATTAAGAAGTAGTGGCTCCAGTCACAGAAACTATTATTAATGGTCATTGTTATCCACATGCTCTCAAATCAAGGGACGTAGAGCCACAGCGTTTAGTTTGATTTCCATTAGACCATGAGAGACCCAATGACGTCAAGGGTGTATTTAGCTACTTAAGCGCACCTAGGCAGGGAAAAATATTTTCGCCCCCTTATTTTCACATAAATGTATTACCACAAAGTGATAGCGGTGTCTCATAACGAAGACCGCCTTGAAATCAGAATGTCAGAGTTTAATCAAAGGCGGTTAAATGGAAAGAGAGTTCCAATTTCATTGACAACAACAATGGAACTTCTAATTGCTATTAGCGAAGGAGGTTACTCGTTGGTAGATCGTTGATTAAATTTGAGCGTATTGTTGTCAATGTTATTCATTTCTATTTCATTGTGCATTACATTAGTTTACTATTTTGAAGAGTTATAAATAAAATGTTTAATATATTAAAAAATCTGATGTGAAAGTCACATAACTTCCTCTGCCGAAATGAAAGTTAGCAGTATTCACATATCCTTGTACAGAATCGCAAGACACAATTTTACGCTAATTATCCCATAAATACCTCTTCTTTCAATGATGCGACTAAAAGCGCAGGCTACATAACAAACTTAAAAAAAAAAAAAAAGAAGAAGAAGAAGAAGAAGTTACTGCAGACGTTCATTGAACTTTCCGCCGTAAAATATAATTTCCGAAATTTATAGAATATTTCCCTCAGATACTTCTTTACTCTATGCATGGCCAACAATACATCTTTCTCACTTCACATTCTTATATAGAATAAGAGGCCGTGAAAGAGCACGTATTCAGTTGTTCATCATGCAAGACAAACTTTCTACAAACAGTGGGTGAACAGTGGGTGGCTTGTAACTACCCTCAGAGAATTTGTTCGAAAAAAAGTTTCAAATAAAAATTTTAGCTCTCAGTAAAAGGAACACATGTGCAAATTTTAAAGAAAATCGTTAGAGCCGTTTTCGAGAAAATCGCGAAAAACGAAAATTTCTTCATGTAAAGTCCCTTTAAAAATAAGAGAAAATAGTCGCCAATCTTATCCTCACATCTTCAGAAGGTCTGACCCAAATACAAAATTTCGTTTTCATACGATTTTCCGTTTTGGAGCTAGAGTGTTCACAGACAGACAGACAGACAGACAGACACACAGACATGTCTCCAAAAATAGTATTTTTGGATTCAGGGGGCCTAGAAACGTGTATATATGCTAAAAATTCAACTTCGAATTTTGGGGTCGAAAACAATACTTCCTCTACCTATAGTACCTATGGTACGGGCAGAGGAAGTAAAAAACAGTAACAGCTTAAAAGCCGCCCCTTCAAATCTGCCGCCCTAGGCAGCTGCCTAGTCTGCCTAGGTTTAAATACGGCACTGAATGACGTTAGATGCACAACTTACCTCTAGGAACTCCAGTCTGGCCAGGAAATCTGCCACGTAACTGCCAAGTGGTTTCAGAGATGGGTATGACTTCTTCATCCACATTGCTGGGATCCGGCCTGTGAGAATGCTAGTCACAACCTCCTCCAGTTCAAACGACATCACCACCAATCCTAATTGGTATAAGGAGATTTACATTATTGTAATATGTTTAATTTTATGTATAGATGCATGTTATGCTAAACACTTATAAACTCAATGAGGCCTTTAGTGTAACTTATTTAGGAACTTACAATTTCTTAACCCATGCTAAATGCTGTCCCTCATAATTAAGAACATCTTATGCTAATTTAGGCTGTCATGTAAGCTAACGCATAAATTTTGTATATTGGCAATGATTTCCTAGATGTCAGGATAAGGTTTCTGTAATTCAAAACATTGCCGTCAGCACAATAAGTCAATACAACATGTAATTAATATATTCAATACACACTTTTCTCCAATTGTTAGTGACTAACTTCAAATTTATAGGAAGTGTAACCATAATGGACAATTAGCATGACAAAGAAGTGACTGTATTTTGTGCACTGTTGTGCTGTTTATCTGATAACCTTCACATATATCAGGAAATACATCAGGACACATGTGGCCCGTGACAAAGCCAATTCACAAAATTTAAAATATTTATAGCTTTATATTATCATTTGTGTAAATGGTAATAGCTTAAAAAAAACACTAGACCAACTAAGGATTAATGACTCAATAAAAAAAATTTCTTGAGTTACCTTTTATAGCGTCCTGCACATTGATAAGGCTGTTGCGGATGCACGTTAACAAAACATTGAATCGACCCATTTCTTGCACCAACACAGTGTTCATCGACTGTTTGTACTGTGTCGGGTATTTCTCCAGGGCTGCCTCTAAGTCGAAGTTGGCCGGCAACTTCTGAAGAATGTCGGTGGACACTTCCAACACCACTTCATCTGGCGACTTCTCTCCCCCCTCTGCAGCCAAGGCATCCTGTAAAACAGCAGTGAGTTGGTAGCGATCTTCATACCTATATTAACCCTAAGATCTGTACTTACTGACAGTTCCAGAATGTGGGTGGTCTCTTAATAGGTGGTATGTATTTTTATGTAATTACAATTTATGAAGTTTTCAAATACATAAAGATTATGTAGCCCATCATTAATTATTATTTATCATTAATTAAGGTTACTTTAAATTATTGTAATTCATCCTAATGTGTGGAAGAATAGTCAGTAGTTGTCTGTTTGTATTTACAATAGGCTATGCCTAAACTTTTATTTAATAATTCACTTCCCAAACTGTCTTTTAGAATATAAAAAATGTAATGATAGTTGCACAGAAAGAGCATAAAGGCCCAAAGCACATCCAACCTCTATTTACAGCTAAAATAACATAAGAATCAGTCAGGTGAGGGATTCTGAAATGTCTCTCCATTGTTTCGCACTTGTTTCCACTGTTTTATGGTATCATAACTCCCCACCATCAATCAATAGGAATTTGTATTTCCAGGAATAGCAGCCCAAAACATTGTCTGACCATCCCCACAACGTGAATTATTATTCTCTTCATAACCTTAAAAATCCCATAAATGTATTGAAGTGTTCACATATATTTTTCCGATCAGCTACTGATTTTAAGCCTATTGTAGAAGTAATTACTTCATGATTCTGGTTGATAAAAAAGAATTAAAAGCAACACAAACATTGTTCTTTTGGTTGGTGGAAGTGGTGATCTTTTAATGGAGGTAAGGATTTCCATTAATGTTTTAGGTTTTAATGTTCGTTCCTAAAAAATCAGTCCTTAAAGGAGGAGGTGTAATGGGTGAAATATACAGCAATTTTGGTCAAATTTAGCATTATTTGCTTTTTTTTTATAAAAAATACTACGTATCTTAATGAGTATGTTGGCTAAGTTTCAGTGCCCTCAGCATCCTAGTTACATGATATTAAAAAGGTTACATTCTTTGAATGTTTAAATTTTAGTAATGAAAAAATATATAATTTTTTACAGAATTAAACTGCCTTCAGAAGATATCCCTAAAAAAATAAAAGTGATGCTCAAAAAGCATTAGTCGTAAGGCTGAGTACTTCTGATGAGGCTGCATGTACACATTTAACATTTATGTATCTTGAAAAGGTATAAAGTCATTTTCCCTTACTTTTATTTGAGTATATTCAGAACTGAATGGGTTCTACAGATTTAACACAGGGAGTCTGAAATTTTTACTGTAAGTTCTACAAAGTACGACTAAGAAAATACCCCATGGGGTTTTTGATTATGCCAATAGCTTTTAAAAATAAAATTAAAATACGTGTGGTGACCACAAATGTTTTCTCAAATTTGAGACTTGCACTGAATGTTAATTATTTTCTCCATTTGTATTAAAAATTCAGGAAAATGTGTGATATTTTTCTAAATATGTAAATGGTCTATTTTTAAAAAATCAGGCATTTTACTGAAACATTGTGTGAGAAGATTTATTCTGAAACATGCAAATGTTTCAATATAAATTTCTGAGTAACTCAAAAATAATAAATAGAAAGAATGAAACTTCTTTACAACATAAGTATGTGTATGAGAAATTAAGTACGTAGCTTTATAAATATAGAAAATAGAAGTTTCCCCCTCTACCCCCCTCAAGGGGGAATGTGTCCTTAAATACAAATGTTTTACTGTATTATGACAAACAACACTCACCCTCTGTATGATGTCCTGGTAGCAGTAACAAAGGAAAGGTAAGATTAGAAACACAAGCAAGCCACAAGGCAGTGTTATGCTATATTATTCAACATTGCTCACTACATACTCACAATTCTGTCCTGATAGCAGCCAGAGCAGCAGGAAACAAATTAAATACAATATTACTGGTCAGTTCCTAAAAGGATAGATTTCTCTATCTTCACAGTAATCTGTAATGTAACATGTTGATATCTTTAAAAAATGTTTCTGAAAAAACAGTTATCACCTACCTCGGTTATCTGTGGATTGATCAGGAACTCTACCCAGTTCTAGGGTTGCCTACCTGTTAAGGCGTTATGTACATCAATGAAAAATGACATGTTTTAACTTTTATATTTTATTAAATGAGCTTTCCACTTTAATTTAGTGTAAAGAATATCAAATTATCTCAATTAGTTTTTGTTAAAAAAAGTGAATATGTGTGAATTTAATTGAATCTTTAAATTTACTCCTATCACATCTTCTATAGTAAGTTTGGGGCTCATTTCTCATAACTGATGTTTTCTAAACCTGTTTTTCTTTGACCTTAAACAGTTTTCTAGCTAAATTAATGACTCTTGCAGGCAATTATATTTCATATTAATTAAAAATAATTTGTTTATTATTTTAATTCAATTTGTTTTATTAACTTTTTTAGGAAAATAAAAATTGGAATAGGCTATTTACAATCATTGACAACAACTGATCATATGGTGTGAATGATAACAGTCTTTTTTTAAAACACGATTAGTCTATAAATAAAATGAACAAAAGTCAATTTCAAAATATTGAAAATTGTACGAGCTATGAAAAAAATGGTTTTCCTCTGTATAGAATTGTACCAGGCAATATTAAAATACCGGTATATTAATTATGTATAGTAAAGGAATGCCACAATTAAATGATAGACATAATATCCTTTTAACTTATGAACAAAAATACAAAGAATACACACAATGATGCAGTAATACTGTGTAGTCACCAGGCAACTTTTAGCATCAAAGGATTAGACTTGAGGGAATAAAGTTATTAAAATTTTAGTTTTACGATACTTGTGCCAGGAAAGCTGTACATGTCCTCGTAAGTGGTGTAATATTTCAGATACCCACAAATGGTTGTGGAGTACATTTTGTTCCACAGATATGTTCAACAGTTTGTTAAGCATCTACTCTAAGGAAAAAAATATATAGATTATGCATTACCTGTGTTAATAGAGTGCTAGACAGCAATAAGTCTGTCTCCTGCTGATCCTTCTTGATATCTGCATTCTCGTGCAAGCCAAACACTTCCGGATGTGTGAGGAGTGGCAGATTGCGGGTATATTCCACAAACTGCTCAAATTCCTTCACATCTGGCACATAGTACGTTTCAAACGGGGAGAAGTAGTACACATCCTCCTTTACAATCTCCTCACAGTAGAACTTGGCGAGTATGGTGTTGAGCGTGCGACGATCCCAGTCATCTGTCACTCGACCTCCATAATTACATTCCCCAGTGAGATACCTGATGGCATCAAACTGGATGTCCTCGTACTCATCCAAGAACATGTGCAGCTGCATGACGCTGATGCGCAAATCCGTCTCGTTAAACTCGTATGGGATGTTCCACCCCAGTGGTCCAAATTTACGTCTCTCCTGTGTCAGAGCGTGGAAGAAACATAAACCATACAGAAGCTTCTTGAAGTTATCTGGCTGCTTGCAGCTCTCAAAGAATTCAGGGTCATTGATTGGATCCGAGAGATAAGACCTCACAATGTTAGCTCGAAGGCCTTTGGGTGGCTCATTGGTCATCTTGACTCCATTCTGCAGCACAAGTACAGGGAAATGGTCTGCAGGATAGGATGTGAGCCATAGACGGAAGTCAGGATGTGTTGTATCAGGCGTGAGACTTTCACAGATCTTCTCAAGCGTCGGCATAAAGCTCTTGGCAAGATGGCAGTTCTGTAGCACCACCCATGTGCCATTTTTCACGCCCTCTTCTATCATCTTCACTGCAATGGGGCCTTGTCCCTGTCCCAGTGACAGAGAATACAGTCTGTTTGCCCCAAAACCCTGCAACAGCAAAAATAAGATTCTAAATTTTAGAAATATCTTTGAGTAAAATTAATAAAAAAAAAATCATGAATGATGAATTTTGTTTCTCTTAGTGGTAGAAGTAGTATAACTGTGCAGATTAAAGGGACAGCAAGTAACATTAAAACAAATATAAAATCTATTTTGCATTTTGTGAATATGTCCATGATAATTTGGTTAAACTGCTAGTGCATGGGTGAAAAATAATTTCATGTGTGTAAAAACATCATGAAATTTCCTTATTACTTAGCATTATATTAATTTAAATTAACTGTATTATTTTTAAATAGACTCTTGAAAATGAGAAATAGAAAACAGTACCTGATCATCAGCAAACTTGAGCAGCAGGGCTGTGGGGTCGGCACCTGGAGTCAGCACAAAGATGAGTGGGATGCAGCAGTGAGAGTCATTGTACGAGGAAGTCAGGTCAAATGTGGGTGGCTCCACGTATTCCTTTCCCATGTTGTCTGCAATACAAAACACAATATTTGATCCAACTACACAGAATCTTGAAATAAATTACCGGACATATTCTTCGGGTATCTACAGTAGAATCATTGTTGTAGTGAGTGAAATTTAATATTATTAAGATAGGGAATTTGCCAGGCCCATAGAAAAATATTTCTAAATGTGGGGTTGTCGTTACATCAATCCTTTTTATATAGAGGTTAGGCTGTATATGGTACCAGTGTACAATGAACCTAACAAGTTAGAACTTACGCATAACGAAGTTCTGCACTGTGGCCACAATCTTGTCAGGACGAATGCAGCGCAGTACCAGCATTGTCTGGAAGTCAGTTAGCTTGGTGGTCCATGGCACAGGAATCTTGACATTCTGTGGCTCAGGGCTGTCAAACACAGCTCTCCATGCAGATGCGTTCTTTCCCAGGTGCTCCCTGAAAAAATAAAAAAATAAGCACATCAATTGGACCCCTCATCTCATACTTAAATGCATAGATTACTTAATTTCTATATCTTTTTTTTTTTTTCCAAGCTATGATAAACTGAAAGACACATACGAAAAGACAAAGAAACAATGCAGACATTTTTCTGACCTTAAAACGTGTTAATGCTGAAAACTCTAATTCTTGTATAAGAGTTTGACACAATAATTCATCTACCTAGAATATCTAGAATATCATTTCAATCTCCAATTACAAAACAAAATACGGTAATAAACAAATAATAACAGTCATTAATATATTATATGAAACTTTAAGGCAATCAACTTCACATAATTATTTTAAGTCAAATCTTACCAAAATAGAATATAATATTCAAAAGCTCTTTTTTTCTTCCATCATCAACTGAGATCTATTGATGAGTTTGTTTCTCTGTACATCAGATGTCCTCCAGGTAGTATGAATTTTGAAATGAGATCACCGCCCTTAAGGATGTTATAAAAATTTATAATTCTTTGTTTTTCTGGATGAGAACATTTTCCCAATCAGTTAAATCAAGTGGTTTCTGAACACAGTTCAGTAATTTTGCCTTACTAAAATGATTAAAAATTCAATTTTTAATTATATTTATAAATATTAATCATTTTATTTTTTTGGTTTTATTCACTTTAAGCTGTAAGGCAAAACAGTTACCTGAATACAGTAAAATGTGTTATACAATACTTTTCTGTACGGTATATCCTTTTTTGTCTACAGTTTTCTTGTACTTTTAAATTACATATTCATTTAGCAATTATTATTTTTTATTTAAAACACTTCCTCAATTACAAGGCTGCCAAAAAAAACAAAGCTTACTATCTACTTGCTCTGCTTCTAGTTTTAAATTCTGCGTTATTGTGTGTATTTTTCATTATCCATGATTTTGAATTATCAATGTTTATTGTATCTGGCAATACACCGGATAATTGAGAGTCGACTGTTTTATTGTTTGTAACATGTATAGTTTTAAATTTTACTTTATAAAATAATGTAGTTTGTAATAAGTACAGTTTTACTGGTAAAGTGGAAGAGAAGGTCTTACGGCCATAACTTTACCAGTATAAACAAATAAATACTGTAAATAAATGTAATAATAATAATAATAATAATAATTTATTGCATCTGTAGCTATACATTGTATAGGTAGACATTGTCAATATTATTTAGAACAAATAAAGGTTACAGTAACTGCAAAATCATCTATGTAAAAAATCCTTAAAAGAATAAAATGCCTTCTCATACAAATACTCTTTCAGTTTAAATTTAAAACACCTGAGATTTTTCACATTTAAAATACTAGCTGGTAAGTTATTTATAACTTGACTAACAATGTAAACTGGCGATTTAGTGTATCTAAAAGTTCGATATTTAAAAATATGTATAAAGTCTTTGCTCCTTGTGTTGTGCTCATGTAATTCTGAATTAAAGATGAACTTATCTTTGTTGTTAAAATAAAATAAAGCAGCCTTGTATACTAAAATTCCAGTTACTGTTAAAATCTTGTTATTTTTGAAAATCATTCTTAAAGACTCCCTTGGTGCCAAATTAAAAATAAGTCTTAAGATTTTCTTTTGTGCAACAAACACCCTATCCATGTTTGTTGCCCTGCCCCAAATCAGTATGTTATAGGTCACATAAGCTGTCTGGTCTCACCTTATTCCTCGGAAATTGGGCAGATCATCCAAGCGACACAGTTCATCCCAGGATTTGTTAGGAAGCCATTCCACAGGACACGAGTAGGGGTTTTCTAGACCTACTCCCCCCGTCAGCAGAAACATCCACTCAGGTGTGTCAATTTTATTGTGACTTTTAAGCAAGTTCACTGTCAGCAACAGCGAGTACAGCAATTTATCCTGCAAACATATCGATATTGAATAGTCACAATGCTGAAATTGACAAATTACATAGAAAAACTTGAATACAAAATTATATCTACACAAAACATTTAAATACACATTGAAAAGAAGATAAAAAGAAATTAAGACCGAAACTAAGACAAATCTGCATACATCATATGGATCAAGTGGTGTCATCAGTAACTACTTCTTTATAGGAGTTTCAAATTGCTGAAATTATTACTAGGGTTCAGATGTTATTGACATGTCATATTTTATCCTGACCTCCATTCTCGTCACAAACACAAATTAAACATGACTTGCTCATTTGTTATCCTAATTCGATCGATTTAATTTTTATATAAAGTCATATTTTGGTCATATTCATGGTCTTGGTCGTATTTCGGTCATATATTTTGTAATTTAACATCATATTTCAGTTATAAATTCGGTAAAAGAGACCAATTATGCAGTATGTGCACTAAACTGTCAACTTAATTTCCCCCCCCCCCCGAAAAAGAGTAACGAATATTTTGGTTTTACTGTAACTGAAATGTGAAGAGACAATAACAAGTAATAGCACAATTACCTCTTCCTCCTTATACGGTAGTTAACAACTTATAATAGACATATTTTTTAAATATTTTCAGTTCACATTTGTGGAATCACCTGAGGAAGACTCACAGGAGGGTTGAAACGTTGTGTGTCAATCTTTTGAAGTATTTTGAGATCCATTGTAAATGTGTTATTTTTAGTGATTATAAAAACTGTAAATCACCTGTAAAATTGTTAAAAAGTGATTATCTGATTGAATTAATTTGCAGTAATAATTTAGTGTCATTAGAAGTTTTAATTGGAACATTTGCTTTTAGAAAATACGTTCTTTTATGGGGTCACATTTAAGATTTGTGAGTCATATTTCGTCATTTTTAAGGTCATATTTGCTGTCATATTTTCCACTTTTTTAGGTCATAAACATCCAAACCCTGCTTATTACTGTTAGATCTTTCTGTGGGAACTGAAACTGTGAAAATGCAATTAAAATGATTTAAAGCATACTTTTAATCTACTTCATTTACTTTTCTATGTCAAGAGTGTTTTTGCTCCAACTGGAGCTGAAATCAATCCCAACTGATGATGCTTCAGACTGAAGCAAAAGTGCTCTTGTATAGAAAAGGTGAAGTAGGTTAGCATTAAATTGTTCAAATGTTCATTTGAATACTTTTTATATGATTTTTGATATCTCAAAAAATTTCAAGAACTGAATAATTCCTATTTCTTTATTCGAGATATCACATCACTACCTCAAATGATCTGCCACTTACCTTTTCAAACAGACTCCTGCAGATGTTAACATACAGAGAGTAAGTAAAGTATTTTGTAAGATCTGCAAGCCGATCTTCCACTTTCTCCACTTTCTCAGTGTTGTCAATTGCAGCACCAAACAGGTTGACAAACCAAGTCAGTGAATACTGATACATAGGATCAATATTGGCAAGATCAGCTGCAAAGCAAATTAAATTACAACAATTACGTATGTTTGCAGCATACATTTTATGTTCGTTTCACCTGACACTATCACCAGCTACATTCAGTCATGAGAAAGCATCAAGTACCATGCCATGCCACTGAGGCAAAGGAAAGTTCAAAGCATCCTGTGACATGTTTTCATCATTAATATATATATATATATATACAGGGTGTTAATGAATTACACCGAAATATTTTACCTGTGTATGGAGGAGACATAGTAAAATATTTCTCATTAACACCCTGTATAGGGTGTCACCCTTATCTGGGTTCAGGATATAAGATGGCATTATTAATGAGCAATGTTTAGAATGTTAATAGTATGTTATCGTAAACACTCAGCTTGAGATGGAGCCCTTAGTAATGTACACATTATTAAACACATCTCTACTTGGGTGCAGTCCACTCTTGGTCCCTAAAGTGTTAAACACCTGATGTTAGTACTAAAGGTAGGTTTAAGGTGTTGTTCAAAATTACATCAATTAATGTTTGAAATCCAGTCACAACTTTAGGGACAAGCTGTATAGTCAAAATATGGATATAAAGTGCATGCCGCTTACTGTGATCACTTCGGGACGCAAAAAATCTGATAACATTAACCGATTGATAACAGTAGCCGAAGAAATTAAATGAAGGTTATTTATTCATATTAAAGATAATACACTACAAAACCGAATTAAAAATATTTATCATAAAATAATACATAACTGTGAATCATTGAACCATTCATAGACTAATACAGTAATAGACTTTTCAACCAATACTCCATACTCCGTTACGAATTACGAGTATTTTTGGAAGTTTATACTGATATGTGGTGAACACCATGTAGCAAAACATCTAACGTCTGTCTGTTAAAGTCTTTTCATTTTACACTAACCATCACTGCATGTCAACACTGTTATCTTCATAAATCAAAAGGTGCAGCTTAACTGTGGGGTGAAACATGTTTTATTGCTTAAAAGAGAAAGTTAGGTCATCCTGGTCATCCTGTGAGCTGGGAACAGTATTGCTTCCTCCAGTATAACACAATACAGTCGAGTTAGACACGAAACCCTTAAAAACAAAATTTTGAATGACGCACAGTACTTGGAAATAAAGCCACAAAAATGAAAGTGTGATAACATAAACCGAATCTTTGATCACAATAAACAGCATTTTTTCAATGTATCAATATTAATCCGTACAGGACTTCATCAAAGTGATAACATTATCCATGATTACATTGAGCGGTGTTCACTGTACTGGGCTTCCTAGTTAAATCTTAAGCAGGCTTACCAACAGTGAAGAAAAGTACAGTAGAGTAAACAGCAATGGGCTTATAGCTGAGCCTAGCCTTGTCGATCGTTTTCTCAGTAACCTCGGCAACAGTCTGTTTCTCTTGAATCTCATTGGACAGAGTCTTGGAGGAGCTCAGCGTGTTGACAGCTTCCTCCTTCTCCAAGATATTGCCTTCTGATGTTGATAGAATCCGGAGGATCTTGTCTTCTATCTCCTTCAGCATCCTGTAAAACCATACACCAAAGGTTGTAAGTAGTACCATACATGGACTAGAAAACTTTGGTCATAGCTCACAAAAAGATAGTTAACAGAACTTTAGAAAATAGATTTCTCATCCAATCTCATACAATATAGTACTATTCTTTTCAGGAGGTATTTTTGAATGGGGCACAAAGGAGGACAACTGTAGTCTGGGTAAACCATCTTACACTGAATAGAGGCCTTAAAGTCGTATACCCTTATGTGTTGTCAGTGGCGGACGCAGAATTTTTTTTCCAGGGGGGGATTTGAATAGGTAGAAAGAATACTAAAAAAAATTAATCAACTCACATATACAATTAGTTTATAAAACTGGCCACTTAGAGTACATTTTCTCAAATTTCGGGGGGGGGGGTAACCCCCTATCCCCCCCCCTGCGTCCGCCACTGTGTGTTGTAAGAACTGACTCTGAATATAAATGATTATAATTTGTGTTCCCTTATATGTTTGTGAAAGGTCCAAGAAACCCTGTGACTGTATCATACACTAAATTGCAGCTTACAGGCAGAATTGATATGTACGAACTGACTCCACCTCAGACGATTCAAAGTCGTATAACCTAATGTATGTAGTGTGCGATTCCACGTTCATTCTAAATATGTGGGTAAATCTGGCAACGTTCTATCAAATCAAAAGTGAGAGTAACCCCGTTAAATATTCTTTAGAAGAAAAACACTGGTTATGACATAATATATAAGTGGGAATTTGTCGGTTCTTTAGTAGTGTGAAATCTTCTTCTTCTTCTTCTAGTTTGTTAAATACTAGTCCCGTTTTGTAGTTCTCGACATCTAGCCTGCAATAATGATTGGTTTCTCTGTTCCACTTTCTTGGATTAGTGAACTTAGCTCTTCAACAATGTCTATAGCTTTTTGGTGTGAGTTTAAGTGAGCTGCAATTATTGCATATTGAGATTCATTGCATTTTTATTATCAGTGTATTTTCCTTTTGTGTTAGGTGTAATATTGGAGTAATCCATGGCTTTAGTAAAACAGATAAGAATATTACAGGAGAAACATTTCTCCGACACTGGGACTTGAACCCAGGACCTTTGGCTATTTGTGCCAATGCTCTACCAACTGATCTAAGCCGGAGTTCAATTAATTTTTCTCCTATAATATTCTCATGTAACGTCCAACAGAGACAATCTGTGGTTCATGAATGCTTATATATCTAAAACAGATAACCCTCCTACGGGTCTTCCTGCCTTGCTTTTTGTTGCTTTTAAGAGGATGTTGAAGAATTTTGTGTGTTGCCAGTCATTCAATAAGAATGTTTCTCTTAAGATTGCCAGGCATTATTTGTTTTTGTGCCGAAGACATTACGCTTTTAATGCCTTCTATATTCCACAGAAGTGCGGTGAGCGTTTGTTGTCCTGGTGAAGGTGTTTTCCTCAAGGGAAGCTCCTTTTTATGGTCTCCAAAATCAAAAGCATTGAACAATGACCCCTCATGGCCAAAAATCCGGGTTTTTTGTTTTCTGTAGATGACCAACTTTGAAGGCCTTGGTGTTTGCCCTTGTCTGGATTTCTTCATTTTTCTGTAGGAATCTTTTAACCATTTCTATTGTAGAGCCTAATTGTTTCTTTCAGTCTCCCCACAAAAGCCACGCTGTTCTGTCTCCAGCTTGTAAATCTGCATCTTCTTTCATTCCAATCATTGTGTCTTTACATCTTGTGTCACGTTCCTCTCTGCTATCTCTAGTTCTTAGAGGTATTGCCTCCCATTCTTGCTTTGTGATATATCCTTCTTCTTCAGCTTCTATTCTCCCTTCTGTATTTTCATTGAGATGTGCTTAATTCGGTTTCTTTATTATTTTGGGCTGCCTCTCGGTGTTTTTGCTATTTTTTTCAGTTACCGGTAGGGGTTATGAGGTCTCTCTGTCATAGGTTTCTGTTGTTGAATTGCTTCCTGAAAAGTACCGGTATTCTGTTTCTTGCAGTAATGTTTCTACAATGAAAGTCATTTTTTCATCAGTGTTACCCCTATATCATCTAACTAGTTGTTTTAGTTCACTGTACGTTTACTTGTATTATTTTTGTATCTTTCAGTTATTGCTAATACCATACGTTTCCCACAAATGGCACCATTTAGTACATACATATTTGTTCTTATTTATTATTTATTTTGTTACACTGCAAGTGGGTCGACAACCCGGTGGCAGCTTGGCAAGTATTACCAGCCATACATACAGAGTGCTTCAGAAAAATGTATACACACTTTGAAGTGTCATAGAAAATCTATTTTCCGTTCTACGAGGTTAAATTTCTGGAAATGGAAAGCTTCAAGTCCAATTTTAAAAATAAATTGCTTTCTAATGAAAATGTGATTGTTCAAATGTTCCAAATGGTGGCCTTCAGCATCAATATATTTCTGAGTACAAGTCACCACTGATTCCGTACATCGTACCAAAGTGTCCAATGAGATTTCTGCGCACACCGCTTGAATCTCATTCCAAAGTATGACTAAGTTATGTTGTTTACGTTTGTACACATCTATTACTGGGCCCCATAAGAAGAAATCCAGCGGCGTTAGGTCTGGAGAGCATACAGGAAACTCGATTGGTTCCCTGCGTCCTATCCACTGCCTTGGCAAATTTTGGTCCAGGTATGCTCGTATGTCCTTTGACAGTGCGGCGGAGCGCCATCTTGTTGGTAATAAAACCGTATAATGCACAAATGGCAGGGAATATGGAATGAGCAAGCATTGTTTGGTACTTTTCATTGTTGGATGATTATGGCATGTTTGTTAGATGATTGTTGAATCTATTCTGCTGCCATCTGTTGAAGAAATATAAGTTAACATTACTTTCTCCCAGAAATTTAACCTTGTAGAACGGGAAATAAATTTTCTATAACGGTTCAAAGTGTGTATACATTTTTCTGAAACACTCTGTATATACATAGAATCACACACATTAAATATCCCAAGAAACTATTTGCATACCAATACCCTAACAATAATTAAACAACAAAAATTATCCAGAACATACCTCTTCCATTTTTTCTGCTACTTTAAATACAATGATCTTGCATTAAAGGTAGCACACATGTGAAAATATGAATATGTTGATCCATGGACATTACCAATGAATCAACTACAAAAATTGTTTTTAATCAACCTCTGGGTGGGTCCGTTAACAGTATAGAAGAGTCCAACGAAGGCCATCTCAATAGTACTCAAAACTATCTGTGGAAATCGTTCATTTAAAAGTGCAAAATATTTGTTAACTAAAAGTATTCTGCATCTGCTACCTTATTAGTACAGGAGAATTTTTTAAAATGTCATGTCACTTTCTGCTGACAATTTTATGACATATTTGGTTGAAAAACTGGTAAAATCAAGTAAATTCTAAAAACAAGCTACTATCCCATCTAGTGGCGAACAACTTCAACTACATGAATTTTGAACTGCCATCTTTGTTGCCATGAGCTCCAGCTTCGAAGGCTCAGCAGATAGGCAAATTTGCTCTTGTATGGCACTCACTTCAAATGCAGAAATAGGCCAATACGAGGGAAATTCCTTATTTATCCTTTTTCATACGTGTCTAACCCATAAACTTAATTGAGAAATGAGCTTGAAAAATCGGCGGATGCTCATGAATAGGGGGTTAAAAAAAATTATTAAAAATTCATTCTAATATTGATTAATTTTGCAAGATCAGGTATTATTTCTATGAAAACAAAATATTGAAATACTAAAATTCCATCAGAAAACGTGACTTATCTCCCTCGAGACAAAGCTTTTTATGCCTACTCTTTATTTAAATATATTTATGAGACCATTATAGTATTAATTATAAGCATAGACAATTTTTATATAGTCAATATATTATTATTGTTATTATTGTTTTAATTAGTCTTATAAGCTTAATATAAAAAAACATTAAAATTCAAGTACCATTATTTTCGTATTTTATAGCCGTTCCATCGTTTTGATGAAAACGAATGTCGGTTGTGTACCATTTTTAATAAAAATTAAATTATATTTGTACAGTCAAATTTGGTTAATTCTACATTGTATAATTCGAAATATTGTATAATTCGATAAATACTCATTCCCCTTGAAATTCCTATATAAATGTATGTTAAAAATTGCAATTAATTCGAATTTTTTAAGCATAATTTGGATAAATCAAAGCCAAAATTTGTCTCGTGTTAATTTTGTAAGGATTCCAAGAGTTCATTGCTTCCAGGAATTCCACAAGAATTCTCTATTTCGCTGAAGAACCCTATATAGTCGCTAGTAGCCAGCAGGTACCGTACTTAAGTGTATTTTTAACCACCGTTATCTTCCTCCTGCTGAATAGATGTTCAATGGAATGCGAAATTCACCCCCTCCGCTACAGTCTTGGAGGGATTCAACACTTCTGTGAAAATGTTAGTGTTCATTCTATCCTCAAAGTGTGACTGTGTTTGAATATGTCAAAGCGTGGAGCATACGCCAGTTCCTTTATTAAATTTAGGGTTACAGTTTTGGTGTGGGGAAAAAAAAAGTTTCGTTTAACATCCTAACAACAGGATGGCAGTCATTCAGGTGACTATACAATATTCACTATACAATAATTATTTATTGCAATGAGTTTATTTTTAACATTTTTACGGCATTTTCCTTTAAAAAGTCACAGTTTTGGTTAATTCAAAATTTGGATAATTCAATTTTTTTCTAATTCCCCTTGGGGTTCGAATTACTAAGAGTCCACTGCATAATGGTTTCTTGGGCTTTCAACTGAGTGAGTGGGAAGATTGATTCTGAGATTTCGGCAACTCGCCTAATGGGAAGCCCGAGAAACCATTTTGCATTCTCAACACTGTTAAAGCCTCAAGATACTTCTATTATACTTCAATACTGATCAAGTGTGATTTACTTAACGTAGCCTATAATTGTATAGGCCTACCAATGTCATAATTACCAGTAAACTGAAAGCCATGGATTTGCATTGTTCAAAACTATGTTTGATATATGATGGAAGATCTACATTTGTTACAAAAGATTACTTCATCAGAGAAATATTCATGATATAATAGTGGGTGCATTTACCTAATTACTATCTCTGCCCGTACCATAGGTACTATAGCTAAAGGAAGTATTGTATAGTGTTTTCAAAAGCAATTCCACCTTTTCCACCTTTGAATTTGGTTCAAGGAAAAATTTGAGGGGAAAGATGGAATTGCTTTTTAAAACACTATACACTCGAGGAAAAAATAGACATGAAATTTATCAACACAAAGGAAATATTGTTTTCAACCCCCAAATTTGAAGTTGAGTTTTTAACATAAATACATGTTTTGATGTCTCTAAATAAAAATATTTTCGGAAACATGTTTGTGTTTGTGTATGTTTGTGAACAGCAGCTCCAGGATGGAAAACCTTATGAAAACAAAATTTTGTATTTGGGTTAGGTACCTTCTGAGGATGTGACAGGAAGATTGGTGACAACTTTCTCTTGTTTTTAAGGGGACTTTACATAAAAATTTCATTTTTTGCTATTTTCTCGAAAACAGCTCTAACATTTTTTTTCTTTTTTAATTTTGCACATGGGATACTTATACCAAGAGCTAAAACTTTTATTTGACACTTTTTTGTAAAAATTCTCTGAAGGGTAATTATAAGCCACCCACTGTTTATAGAAACTTGGTTTTGCTTGCTGAACAATAAAGAGTTGCATCAGGTTTGAAACAACTGAATACGTGCTTTTTCACGACTCCTTATTCTACATCAGAGTGTGAAATGAGAAAGGTGTATTGAAGGCGTTGCTTAGAGTAAAGAAAGTTACATGAGTGCATTAATCAGATCTGATTTGGGTTATGTATCCTATGAGGATGCAATGCTATGTTGTAACAACATTCCCTTAATTTTTTTAACAAATTTACATGAAGAGAATGTCATACATAATATATTATACTAAGGGCTGATTGTATAAACATTATTGACTGGAGATCGATTATGATGTAAGTTCAGAAAATGATCTGAGTTCAGTCCGGAGTCATGTTGTATAACACTGAATCAGTTAATCAAAGTTCAATTTTCACCTTAGTTTGTATAGGCCTATGAGTGCTTAGCAATATCTCACAAACAGTTGAAATCGCAAAGCGAGAGTATTGTTACTCTGTTTTCCTTTGTATTCAAACTACATGTTGTGCCAAAGGAAAGGAAAATATGACTGAAATTAAACTGGAAAAGGATCATTCCCATAATTTTTTCCATGGAAGGATGTTCTGATTGAAACTGTCTTGGTAAAATATAAAGACACTATACAATCTAATAAGACAGATGCAATAACACACATGCAAAAGCACAATGCGTGGAAAAATTTTGCCTCAGATTTCAGTTCTGGTAATATAAATCGGCTTAACATTTCCACTGCTACTGACATATAAATGTTCGTCTCAAGAATTGTAATCAGAGATGTAAGATTAATAGAGCAATGCTTTATGTTCATGTTCATCTCTGAGTTTTCTTTATAACAGTCTTCTTCAATTGCAATTTTTGCAACTTTCTGAATCCTGTCAATCGATGGGATTAGCAGTCAAAGTGTTAAAGAAACTAACAAAAAAAAAACACCTATCAAAATTGTTGACATAAGTTAAATAAAAATAGCGAAAAATATTCCAAAATGACAACAACAAAAGCAAGAAAATTAAATCTGGCAAAACTTTCTGCTGCTTGGAATGGTAAAACTCACCTTTTGTTCTCGGCTCCCTGCACAATCAGCTGATTTTTCTCAGCCTCCAAGTCAGGTCTCTCCTTGGCGACCACAATGCCCAGTAGCTGGTCTTCAAGACCAACAGGTGTGATCATGAAGTTGAGCAATGTCACCTTCACTGCCACCTCAGGTAAGTAGTGGGGGTTGCGTAGCTTGGTTGTGATATAGAACCTGAAGTTGGAGTTGTATTCTACAATGGTGTCGCCCAGTTTGAGGCACAGTGCACCCCCCTGTTTGAACGTCTGCTTTTCCAGCAGAGGCCCCAGCATGGCATCCAGCTCCTCACCCACATTCTCCAGTAATACTGGCGTTCCAAACTGAATTCCATTCTCTAGCACTCGAGCATAGTCGATGCTAGTCACACGTATTACGTTCAGGTTATTTTTTTTCTCCATATTTTTCACCCACTTGTTGGCCTGGCCTTGGGGATCGATCATGAGAGGGAAGCGACGAGCATTTCTGCAATAAAAATGGAGTTAACCGATTACAGATTATTTGTGACAAAAGTCACTTGGGAAACATAATTAGGAATTAATTAATTAATTAATTAATAATAATAAGGATTATAACAACACCAATGGTCTGCCTTGATTAGTGACATGTTCAGTTTGTTTTTTTGGGGCTAGTTTTATATTAAATTTCTTAAACTCTTTTTGATATACATGTAGTATGTTTATATGCAGGATTCAGATTGATCTGAGTTCGATCCCCTATTGAGATCACCAAGTAAATGCGGACTCAGTCCAAAATGAATTTTCGATCTGATCCTCTGCAAATGGAGGAACGGACCGGATTCAAATCATGTTCAATTCCATGTAAATGCTAACAAACTCAATCCTGGTGTGCACGCATACTCTGGCACAGCGTTCATCATTTGTTCTGTCAGCTGATCGTCAATTTAATCAAAAACACTCACTCAGCACTTATATTATTAAATGACAGCATACAGAAGGGTTACATACTTGATAATGATAGCATTGTCTACAGAGAAAGAGTCGCTGGGGAGTCCAAAGATGTTCCACTGTCGAATGAGTACAGCTTCCCCCAGCACAGCAGTGAGACTGAACTCCTTGGAGCAGACGATATCCAGGCTGATGAGTTGTTTGACCCACTGCTCTATCTGCTGCTCTCGGAACTGCATAGTGAAAGCACCAAGGTATGCCACCACACCTGAGCTTATAAGCACATCACCTGTTAGGGAGAAGTAGCTGGCACCCAGTGCCTTGGCCGTTGCTGCCCAGCGAGTCCTCTCCCCACCCAACCCACCGATCAGCTCCTCTGCTCGCTTTAGCTTCAAGTGACACAGATCCACATCAGCTTGCAACATAGCATAGCGTTTCTGGTACTGCTCCAGCACAGCTTCCAGACGTGCCAGCTGTGCCTGAATTTCTTGCAGTTTATCAATTTTTATTTCCAGTTCCATCAGCGCAATAGTAAAAGTCTCCTTGGCCTCTTCAAGGGCAGCTTTCTTAGGTGCCACAACTTTTGCCACTTTGTCATACTTGGATATTGCTATGACCCATTTACATAAACCTGCACAAGAAATGAAAATAAAAATGTAGAAATTTTTTACATAAATTAATACTTATTACAAAACTGGCGTAATAGCAAAAATGCAACATTTTCAGGAGAGCTAGGAAATGGGGTCTATAAAGCAATGTCTCCAACAATATAAGCTAAAGTCTAGTTTACACGACAAAATTCGGTTTTGTAACTAAGTTTCACAACTGTTTTTATTCGAATGTGCATGCTCGAGACATACTGACGACAATGAGTTACAACACTAAGCAGTTTCGGTTGATTCCAACTTTTCGCGAAACTATAGCAGTAATTTTGAGGTAATAGGCTTATTTAGCTTTGTAGATTGAAATAGGAAAGTGAGGAATATTGTATGCCTGGGATATGGGATTTCAGTCATTTGAACTTCAAAAATAAGGTGAAACGTGCGGTTACATTGGAATTAGTTTTGAAGAAAATAGGTATAATGTTTTGCGAAATCACTTTCATGAAAGTAGATACAAAACCTAGTGCCATCATGTAAACTAGCCTTAACTGTCTTTTGTTTCAAGTTTTTCAATGAATCACTAATTCCTCTGCTACTTTGCTTATGTATCCATTTTTCGAGCCTCATCAGTCATTTTCATCATTTAAATCATCTTCCATGAAATCAGGTAAAGGCAAGTACTATAAAGGCCAGTTTACTTGATGACACTAGGTTTCACTACTTTCATGAAAGTGATTTCGTGAAACTATTGTTACATCTGTTTCCTTCAAAATATATTCCAATGTAGTCATACATTTTACCTATTTTTGACGTTCATGCCATTTAAATCCCACAAATACATTAGGACTGCATATAAACCCAGGCATTTCACAATTTCCTCCTTCATTTTCAAAATACAAACAAGCTGAATATGTGCATCACCTGAAAACTACTGTGCTAGTTATGCAAAAAGCTGCTGTTAGCTATGCTCACTATTGGGATTTCTGCCATAACGTGCCATGCTGACCACTGAACATGGGCAGTGATACAGTTCCCCTACCCATCTTTAAATTCACATTTTTCTGGGTATTTCTTTCTTTATTTTATTATTAGCCATAAAATGTATATAATTAGTTTTCCCATGTAATTTATTATTGAAAGATAATTTTTAAATTTCAATTAAGGATCCAGATTAAGGATAAGTAATTTATTAAGGACTAGCATGTGCCCGCGGCTTCGCCCGCGATAATTATTTCAAGAATAAAAAATAAAAAATAAAGAGCATAATAGTTAAATCATATTTATTAACACCTAAATCACGTGAATTACATAACACAATTAGATAGCGTCGCCTGGTAAAAGCGATCTCAGATTTGAGTTCCTTGGCCCAGAAAACCCCTGTATAGCGAGTTTCGTTCAAATCGAACGATGTTTGACCATATTTAGGGTTGATTATCCTTCTTCCGTGTAGGTTGAAAATGTCATATGTCTGTGGGCCTTGACACTCTAAACAAATGAATCGACCAGCGTGGGCTTACAACATTCAAGCGATCGCGATGCTTTTATTTCCATGCTTTATTATTGGCTTTAAAATAGCCAAAGCCAACTGCAATTGATTTGACATTGAAATGTATTACAGTAGAACCCCGATAATTCGAGCTAATTGTGACTGAGGCTACCTCGAATTACAAAAAACTCGGATTATACAGAAATATCACTAAATCAATGGGTAAATTATAAGTAAATGTTTAATGAGCACAATAATGGTTTAAAAAATAAATAAATAAACAATATAGTAGGCCTACATACCTATGCTACGCCTCCAATTTGCTACGTTGGCAATACAGTATTCTTTTCTGAAAGGATGGTATGCAATGTACAATTGATTGACACGAGGTCCCGACAAAGAAAGATCGAACCTAACGGTTTCTGTCAATCTGTAATAGAAATGCATTGGCAGTCTGAAGCCAATGCTATTTCTGTGTATTAGGAACGAAAACCCTAAGTGGGACAGTTTTACCTGCATTTTTGTACATGGAAAAATTGAAAGTAAGCTCAAAATGCAACCCATTCGGAAGTGCATAAAACTTAAATGCGGACACCGTATAAAAACGGGATTTTACCCTAGTTTTATGGAAAATTTTAATTTTCTTAAGACCACCTCGAATTAGACGGAACCTCGAAATACCGGGGCTCGAATTACCGAGGCTTTACTGTACTGAAATCTGATGCTTCGATAGCGCTAAAATCACGTTTTCTGCCAGTTTTTCACTCATAACTCGCGAACGAAAGCTAAAATTAAAAATTCAGCTTCGAAGTGCATTTGCCCACCTTTCAGTCCATCTATCTTTAAAATTTCAGATCTCTGCGTTCAGTAGATTTCGATGGTCATCGCGGACAGACAGACAAACATGTCCTTTTATTATTATAAGACAGCATGTGCCCGCGGCTTCGCCCACGATAATTATTTCAAAAATTTAAAATTAAGATCATAATAGTTAAATCATTATATTTATTAACACCTAAATCACGTGGACTACATACCACGATTATGTAGCGTCGCCTGGTAAAAGCGACCTCAGATTCGAGTTCCTTGGCCCAGAAAACCCCTGCATAGTGAGTTTCGTCCAAATCGAACAATGTTTGACCATATTTAGGGTTGATTATCCTTCTTCCGTGTAGGTTGAAAATGTCATATGTCTATGGGCCTTGACACTCTAAACAAATGAATCGTCTAGGATGGACTAACAAAATCAAGCGTTCGCGTTGCTTTTATTTCCAAGGTATGAGGTATGATGACAAAAATAGCCAAAGCCATCTGTAAGTGATTTGATATTGAAATTTATTACTGAAAACTTATGTTTTGAAAACGCAAAAAATGCACGTTTTTTGTCAGTTTTTCACTCATAACTCACGAACGAAAACTAAAATTAAAATTCCGGCTTGGAGGTGCATTTTCCGACCCTTCAGCACACCTATGTTTAAAATTTCAGATCTCTGCGTTCAGTAGATTTCGCTGGACATCGAGGAGAATTCCTTTTATTAATATAGATAATATGAATTATAATGATACCTTCTCTAATTTGTCAAACATCCATTTAATTTAATCCAAGCCCACCTGATACCACTGGTAACAATACGTTCTGTGAATTTGTTTTGATAATTCTATGTAAAAAGGGATTAAGTATTTTCAAAAACATTTAATTTTTGGCATTTAGAATCAGAATTTTTCAAAATCCTTTCTTAGTGAGCACCTACATTATGAAGCGAAGGAACTGTCAAAATTCCAAGTCTCTACCTGTTATAGTTTAGGCTGTACGTTGATTCCTGTCATTCAGTCAGTCATTCATTCAGTCAGTCAGGACAAAGCCTTTTATATATATAGAGATTTATTTTTTTATACACTTCAAGCACATGATCATTTCACAGTTTAGGATTAATACAAATTGATTTCAGTTTTAGCAGTTTTTTGTTACATAAATTAAGAAACAATATAAAATAGATGCAGGTGGAAAATTAAATAAGTTTAGTATCATTTCACAAAAAAGACTTGTACCAGTTTACTTAATTTTTTGTTTGTTTAATCCTTACATACTCAACAACAAATCTACCACATGGAATTTAGCTATTGTAATTTGTCATTTTTTAAATCTCTAAAGTTTTCATTTTTACATATTTATTTTTATAATCTATATAGGCCTATATACATACACATTGAAGTTGTTTGGTTATTAGATATTCACAGAATATTTTGGGACTTTGGAAATCTGAGAGTCTTGAAGGTTTGGTGAAGAAATCAATCTTCTTGCCCTGGCTATGATGTCTCAATGGTGTCATTGTATGAGAGAATTTTAACATTACGTTTAATAAGTACATTGTTTTGTCTTTTTATAAACTAACAAGGGAACCGTACAGGTTGTCATCTCAAAACCTTCCCTCAAATTTTGCACATCAATAGATTTTCATTATAGATAGACAGGTGCAAAAAATTAGCTGCTCATACTAACTGTCAGTGGGTGAAAATGTGTTTATGTTCCATAAGTTAACAATGGGGGCCACTTGTAGAGCTCGCTTGAGTAGCCTGCATGCTGGGTTCATGTGATGGCGGGGTCGGGGTGTGCGATAGAGAGAACAAGCTGCCTTATTACTCGCGGAATGTGTTTCACTAAATAAGTTTTATATAATAATTTGTTCTTATCATTTCCACATTTTAGAGCTACATAATCTGTAATTAAATCACAGAGAATGAAATTGGCTGGACATGTTGCATGCATGGGGGAGGAAAGACTTATCTCAAAAATATTGACAGGGAGGGAAAAGAGCACTTAAAAGACCTAGACGCAGGTGGGAGGACAATATTAGGATAGATTTAAGGAAAGTAGGATTTGCGAGGGATGGTTAGATGGAGTTAGCATGGAATAGGGTTGAATGGCAGGCTCAGGTAAGTGCAGCAATGAACCTTCGGGTTCCATAAAATAGATAATATTCCTTTAGTTTACTTAGGAATTGTCTGTTGCTGTTGAGTAAGTAAGTGTAATCTGTACAGACACTGGGGGTTGCTCATGATTGTCAGTGTGTGTAGGTGTTATAGAAGTGTGACCACTCAATTTGCGTGATATTTGCACAGCGAATCACAATACCTGTAACAATAAACTTATTCTCAATGTTGACATTTATTGTCCAGACAAAAGTCTTTAAGTGTTAAGAACTCGGACTAACATACTATGTAATAATTGTACTCTTCAAAAATGGACCAATGTAAACACCACACGAGATTCACTTAGCTAATGCTAAAAATGTAAACAGGTACTGATTACTTCATGACAAATACCGGAATACAAGCATGTGTGTCAGAGGAGGATATTATTCATTATAATAATATTATTCCCTCCAGTAATGATAAGGAAAGGGCCAAATTGACATAGGTGTATACCTAGGGGGCGGGGTGTATATGTAGGGTGGGAATCATGAACACTGTGACAGCTGATGCCTATCACATGCTAGACAGGGGAGGCCGCTATCTTCTCCCGCCGACAGCTGTAAGAAGCTCTCAATATTTTGAATTTACAAGATTTGGAATTAATTTCACCTATTAAAAGTTTATATGAGCAGCTAATTTTTGGCATGTGTCTATGCGCAATGAACACTTACCAATGTGCAAAATTTGAGGTTAGGTTTCAACATGACAACCCTTATGGTTACCTTGTAAGTCTCATATTTTATACCTTGGTATTTCAAAATGTGAGGCCCCCAAATGGTCCACTGAAATCTACCTACACCAACCTTGCACATTACTGGCCCAAACCTAAACAGTAGCATATGAGTGAAATAGTTATTGTAAAGAGGCTTTAGCTCACCTTCCGCAGCAGTGGAAGCATATTTAATTTTCTCAGGATCAAAGTTTTCATCTGGAAGAATTCTTTCAGTTATCTTCTTCATGATCGCAGGGGGTATGTTGTCTTTGTCGTATGCGATTAGAGACTCCAGGAACTTCATGTCTCCAAGGACTCGCTTTGAGGGGCCCCAATAGTCTTCTATCATTTTACCACTCCCACTGGGGTCAGGAATTCTGTCAGGTTTCACGTCCTGTGGATACAAAACTGTATAGAGAATGTCAAACTTACTATTCCATTACTATTACTTACTAACCATGCTTCCCTCGAGAAAAAATACCATCTTATTTCAGTTCAGGTTCTATGTTTTGTAGAAACCATGGCAGTGTGTTAGCAAGACATACTTGTTGCCAGAAAAGGTTATGAATATTATTATTAGAGAATTTAGAATGTGTGATTTACTTTGTGACCGTGATAGTGATTTATTTGATTGCAGCAGTGACGAAGACATCACAATCATATCAATATATGGCAATACATATAATAGTTCAATTATATATTACTAGCTTAAAAGGCCCAGTGTTGCCCGGGTTTTTTATTTTGTAATTGGAAATTAACTTATGAAGGACTTTCGATTTTTAAATTCTAGGTCCTTAAATAGGTATTTATAATTTGAAATAGGTAGAACTCAAATTATTCCCTCAGAAAATGCTCGATAAATAGGTGTTTATAATTTGAAATAGGAAGAACTCAAATTATTCCCTCAGAAAATGCTCAATATAGCTTTTTATGGCTCATAGAGGATGTAGAATTTTGCACCCCATTGCTTCTACACACCAGCCTGGTAGGGGTTCAAATAAGAAGAAACAGAAATTCCGGTAACATAAAATTGTATTGTCTTTGCGGAATATTTATTTCTCACTCTCATGTTACCACAAAACCGTTTTGGGGATGAAATTAAACAGAAATGCAATATCACTTTCATATTTCTCTCCCCAAAACATATTACCATACCTTGTATTGTTTTATCTATTTCCAGGGCAGAGAAAGTTATGTGCCTGCATTATTTTCGTGGATTTCGTTCTTTAATATTTATGGTATTTATAACATGAATTATATTGATAGCTTCTCTAATTTGTCGAAGTCCCATTTCATTTATTTCCAAACCCCTGGCACTGGCAACAATATGTTGTCATGTGAACTGCGATTTGGATTTGATAATTCTGTGTAAAAAGGGATTAAGTATTCTCAAAATCATTTGATTTTTGGCATTTAAAATCAAAATTTTGCAAAATCCTTACTTAGTGAACACTTACATTAAGAAACAAAGGTACTGTCAAAATTCCAAGTCTCTACCTATTATAGTTTAGGCTCTACATTGATATACTCTGTCATTAAGTCGGTCAGTCAGTCAGTGAGGACAAAGCCGGTATATATATTATATATATATTTATACCTAAATTATGCTATTGCTATTATTAGGGCCCGGATTATGATGACCTAAGGAATACTAAAAAATTAACTAAAATAATGACTCTATGACTTTAAAATTAGTTAAAATTTACTTAAAAATTACTTTTACCTGTTGATTTAATTGCACATAATCCCTCTTTACCACTTAATACTGCATTACAATAAGTTACAAACACCTTCTGCAAATTTTCAAATTTACAAGAATTTGTGCAAATTTTTTATTGTCTTATATATTGAAAAGCTTTTTTCATCATCGACTGAATATACAGAGGGATACTTAAAGTAGTGAATATCGTGTTTTTACATTTGGTCTGACAACCACTAGCTTCCGCTCTGTGAATGACTGAATTGTAACCAGTAGACACAATAATCTGCTGTGCAACCCTCTAAAGTAGCAGGTAGTTTCACCCCACATTCCTTTAGAGGACACGTCTATCTTACAATAGACTTGAACCATTTAGTTGAACAAGTCCAAATGTTTAACAAAACTTTAATAGGAAAGGCCACACAGCAACAGATTCCCAAGAATTTTGTTGATTTCAAGATGCTAAAACTTGATTTTATGAGTGTTATAAGGATAATGCAACCAAACTCACTAAAAATGACAAAAATCTAGATTTAAAATGATTTATAACTAGACTTCGGACTTTTAGGTCGCTAAAAATGCTGTTTTAGGTACTTAAAATAGGCTCTAAAAATTGGAAAATAGGTTCTAAAAATAGTAAATTAGTCTCTTATAAAATCGTTAAGTTGCCAATTTTCTGAAATATCTCAATTGCAGTGCAGAATATATTTATTGAAGTCACCATTAATCAATAATCATGATAAAACATAGCCCTATGGTACACAGAATTATATAGACCAGTGTTTCTCAACCTATGGTCCGCGGACCACTGGTGGTCCGCAAAGATGGTGCAGATGGTCCGCAGACATAAAGAAAAAATATCATAAAGTACCGTAAGTGAAAAGTAAAGAAGTAAATTTTTTCACATATTAATACCCCAAATACGAGTATTAGGAATATAGGCCTTCTTTTAAAAATGGGATGTAAAATTAGGGGTCCGTAAATTTTTTTAGACATCTTAGAGGTCCTCGGGTTCAAAAAGGTTGAGAAATGCTGATGTAGACCTATTACTAGGGTCTGTATTACTACCATAACAGTGAAAACCTAATCCCTGCGGCCAGAAACTACGCACGCTAGCATATTCAACCCCTTGTATCCCTCAGTGATTCAGATAACTATATATATATTTTTATTTTATTTTATTTTTTTTATTTTTTATTTTTTTATATTTTTTTAAGCTGGATATGGGAGTCGGGAGAAAAACACTACATTTTCGTGGGAATTGCAAGGAATTTTTCTACTATTTAACCACGTCACAAATGTGTCATGTACTGCACATTCCGAGCTAAAAATTTGGTACGAACTGAAAATGAATGCTAGAATTTATAACAAAAAATAACTTATTTTGAACTTTAGAGGAAAAACAAGTAAATAGGCAATATTAGGCTCTAACGTAAAAATAGGCTGTTTTAGGTCCAATAAAAGTATCAGTTTTAGGCATAGTCACTTATGAAACATGCATATACAAGTTTTCGTCCATATATCACTTAAGGATTAAAATAGGTTTTTACCTAAAATCCGAAGTCTATTTATAACCTATTAAAAATACTCATGACAGAAAAATATCCAAAAATGAAGAAAAATTATCCATAAAAGTGGTTCAATTTCACTCACGAAGGTATGAGCCACATTTATTTTCCTCAGAGCATCGTCCTAGCATCATCAGAAAAAATCATCGAAATCCAGGTCCTAGATATCACTATACGAGGAATATTGTCCCTCAGGAGTAAAACTTTGTCTTTTGAGAATATTTTTTAAAAACTGTGTATTTTCTGTAAAAAACTATGGCACTCTAGGCAGGTAGAACCAATATAAAGGCTGGGCAGTGAACGGTCGGTAGGGGAAACCAATGATATTGGTGCCCGGTAGCAAGGTGGTTAATAGAGTTAGATATATACACATGCATTCATGAACCAAAGATTATTGTCTCTGTTGGGCATTACATGATAATACTATAGGAGAAAAATTCCTCTGACACTGGGATTTGAACCCAGGACCTTTGGCTATCCGTGCCAATGCTTTTCCAACTGAGCTAAGCCATAGTTCACTTCACAGCACCAGATTGGAACCTCTCTCCTGTAACTAATTGCCCTTAATGGTCTACCTCACTCTCATAGGAAAGAGGTTCCATCTGGCGCTGTGAAGTGAACTCTGGCTTAGCTCAGTTGGTAGAGCATTGGTATGGATAGCCAAAGGTCCTGGGTTCGAATCCCAGTGTCAGAGGATTTTTTTTCCTTTAGTATTATCAAGGTCGGCCACGGTGGTCTAGAGGTAGCGTGCCCGCCTCTAGATCCGCAGGGCGTGGGATCAAACCCGGCCGCGGTCGATGGATTTTTCAGGACGTAAAAATCCTGGGCACGGAGTCCTCCGGGAGGGACTTTAAGCTGGGGGTCCCGTGTCGTAGATTTACGGCACGTAAAAGAGCTCCAAGCCTAAATTAGAGCCTCTGGACAATATTTCTCGGCCCTTTCACGTCCAAGAAATACTTAGTTTCCAGAGGGGGGTTGCAAGGTGATGGGCTTACCACCTGTCCCTCTACCATCTCGGAAAATAAGCATATCAAAATTAGTATAGGTAATGAAACCTCCATTGGAGGCCCCTTCGCCCCACCTGGGGATCATAGGTAGCCAGTATTATCAAGAGTGCTTTTCCATACATTTCTAATAACTAGAGTCTAAAAAGTCCAAAACAAGCTGGATTTTCTGGACTCTCACCTTGACAATGCAAATAGCTTCCATGACGAGACGGATTCCCTTGGGAGGACTCTTCATAGTCTTGATGATAGTGATATCAGCTGGAGTGAGGGTGTTAAGAGCAGCGAGTGCTGCATCCAGGATGGGCATTGCTTCGGCCAGGTCAGCATCGCACTCATCCTTGATGGCCATGGCAGCCTCAGCTTTCTGGTTGGCTACCTCTTCATCTGCCTTGACCACTTCCTGCACTTTAGCCACATCCTCTGACTCCTTCTCCACCTTGGCCACCATCTCCTGCACCTGCTCGGCTGCAACGACAAGCTGGGGTTGCAGCGCCACCAATTCTTGCTGCATGACAGCCACCTCGCCTGCAGCATTGTCCAGTTTCTCTATCCCCACCTCATAACGAGACTTGCCTGTTAGCACTTCCCTGCAACGGAAACCTTCAACGTTACAACTGTACACCATCCAGTTAAAGAATGAAGTTAAAAGTTATCTCTCCCCCAACCACGTGAAATTTAATGCAGAACATGAACAGTTGAAATGTGTGTTATCAGTAGTGTTCGGATGTTTATGACCTAAAAAAGTGGAAAATATGATGGCAAATATGACCTTAAAAATGACTAAATATGAGCAAAAAATCCTAAACATGACCTCATAAAATAACATATTTTCTAGAAATAAATGTTCCAATTTAAAATGTTTGTCACTAAATTATTACATCACAATAATTCAATCAGATAATCTTTTTTAACAATTTTACAGGTGATTTACAGTTTTACTTGTAAAGAACTTTTAATCTGTTAATGTTTCCGGATACTAATGCGAATGTGAACTGAAAATATTTTTAAAACGTGTCTATTGAAAGTTGTTAACAACAAGTAAGAGGAAATTGTGCTATTACTCGTTATTGTCCCTTCATATTTCAGCTACAGTAAAACCAAATTATTCGTGACTCTTTTTCATTAAAAAAATGTAAGTTGACAATTTAGTGCACGTAGGCTAGTGTACAGTTGTGCTCTTTTACCGAATTTATAAATGAAATATGACGCTAAATTACAAATATGACCGAAATATGACGAAGACCATGAAAACAACCAAAATATGACTTTATATACAAAATAAAAATGGTCCGATTAGCATAACAAATGTGCAATTCATGTTTAATTTGTGTTTGCAGCAAGAATGGAGGTCAGGATAAAATTATGACATGTCATAAACATCTGAACCCTGGTTATCAGGTTAAAAGTTGACATTAAAATAATATTACCTGCGTATAATAATATTTGAAATAAATAAATAAGTAAATAAAATCAAGTAAACTGATGTAACAAAGTGGCAAAATGCTTTTCTTTAATGCAATTATGATATGTAGAAAACAAGTTACCTTTTTAATCAATTTCCAAGTTAAGCTCCAGGTCAATTCATTAAGCAGGGCTTATGGAAGAACAAAGGTCTAGTCTGATAAGCATTTGTGAAGGAGCATGTGGGTAGTGTTATTTGTCAAAGTGTTAACCCTAATGTCCCTGAAAGCCCCTTCTAAACATCCCAGAATCATCAAGTTATATATCATCATTCAGTCCACCTCCTGGAATTGGTAACCCTAGGCCCTAATAATAAAGCTATAAATAAGAGAATCTAAAGAGCACAAAAGGCCAAAAGAGACAAGATCAGGGTCCATAAAGGGGTCAAAAAGAGATCAGAGGGAACTAAAAGGATCCCAATGTGTCTAAATATACTCGAAGGGATCTTTTAGGCACCCAAAAGAGTTTAAAGGAGTCTGAAGGTCCTCTCAGAAGTGCAAGAGGGATCTCAAGGTTAAGATGAAAGGTGCCCAAACAACTTGAAATTAGTCAGAGTATGTTTGATGGTTCCCCATGAACATTCTGTAATGTGCCTGAAGGTAAAAAAAATCCCTTTAGGCAGGCCTACAGGCTGAGGTAGATTTCGAAGTGCTTTTGGTTTAATTTATTGTTGCTGCACAGCATCTTCTTCTTTAGCCTTGGCATGACAAACCCGCAATAATAACAGCAAAAAAGAGGAAAGAGCACTTTTTCAAACATTCAAATCTCGCCTTATATGAGAACTATCAAGAAACTAGTTATTGATTTGTAGAGTACTCATCAAGAGCTTTTCAAGACGTGGTTTCAAAAATTTCTAATTTCTATTCAAACAACCCCCACCCCCACTCGTACCCCCAAAACCCCCGAATCGTTGGTGTCACTGTGAACTCCATAGGGAGTACTCTAATTTATTCAAACAAAGTTTACCTCTATACTTCATAGGGGCTGAGATATAAATTTTTAAAATTTCAACCCCCTCCCCTGACCCCCCTTGGGCCAATTTTGCTTATTAACAAACTTGTCCGAACTATTGGGCCTAGGAATAACATAATAAAATTTGGTTCAAATATCTTCAAAATTACGGCTACTAGCGTGTAAAGATATATATATTTTTTTGAACGGGCGGTGTTTTCGTACTTAGGGAGGCATGAAACGTAAAGATACGAAAGAATTTTTCGAAAGTCATGACATGGTATCGATTGCAATAGGTTGATTTTTCTTCGAAATCTACCTAAAAAAACAGGACTAAAGGCCCGAAATGGATGATAAAAATACCCAAATATACCCAAAGGCAATTCATCACACATTAAAGCAAAGGAGTTGTCACACTTGTTCTAACTACAGTAATATTCTAATCAGTGTTATCACATCAGTAACTCACGCTCTCTTCTTCCCCAGCAGTTCTTTGAATGTGTTAATGAGTTCCAGATAAGATGTAGGAGTTACGTAGTTGTGTCGTCCCAGCCTCTTGAGGAACTCTTCTGACAGGTTCTGTGTGGACGTGTGAAACTCCTGACACATCACTATACAAGCATCTCGCTCTTTCTTTGTCAGCTCTACTTCCGCCAGAAAGCGAGTGGACACAGCAAGCAATGCATCATCGGGCCATGCCTGAACACAAAACCAACTTCACTCAGATCAATCCACCATTCATTATGAAATACAGTATTAAATTTTATATTAATAGGACTCTAGTCTACAAATTCATGGTGATATGACTGAAAAATGACCGCCTGGAACTATGTCCTCACTGTTGTATAACTACAGTCAACCCTCGACATAATGCCATCATCCGTTTTCTAACGTTTAGTGGCACAAAGCACTAAAACGAGATTTAATTTTTAAAATAAAAATGGCATAATACAGTGCTGTAATTAATTTACTGTACTGTATTATGGAAAAAAAATTAAATAAAAGAAAAATAGGGAACTTAGCATAAAATAAAATACTCTACAGTAAGTCATTTTATTCCAGTATATGTCCAGTGCTACACAAAGGGGTTGAAAATCACGTAAGTGATTAACTGTAACTGAGTAACTGCAGTGTAGTGTTTAACAGCTGAATGGACACTGGGCTAAAAGAAGTGTAAATTTGGAATGTCTCATTGTATGAAGGCTATTTCTACCTGCTCCCCCCTCGCACAGGCTGTCTGTCTGAATTCTTAATTCCACCGCACTACATTTAAAGTTAGTGGCAGGAGAACAATCACTTCTTGGAAATACAGTACAGTATGTTTCTTAAATAATCTTCCAAACATCCACGCCAGTTTTAAAAGAATTTTATAATTAAAAAATCCCTGCAAGCTATATTTTGTGAAAATCCTGTCTTATATTCACTAGCACTAAATGAATTGGCACAGTAAAGAGGTTTCTTAGGTATTTTATATGGGAGAAGATCCGATCACTTGCATTTATTGGTGCAGTGTGAGGGTGGCACTGTAAAGAGGGGCATTATATCGAAGTCTTAATAAGTTACAACTCTCAGGTAATACAAGTTACCAGCAATCTGTTAATAACTCTTAAAATGACTGTGAAATGGCATGGAGTTTCTTGTATATAGTTTGGTTTGGTGTATAGCCAGTTGCAAACTAACGTAGGATTCATAACCAAAATTGATGGTAGTTTGAGTACATTTTTAGACACTTGTGAATAACCACATACTCGTGACTACAATACAATAAACACACAGAGAAAGTGAGAGTATTGGTTTTTCAATACTTATCCAACACTACAATCTTTTAAAAAATTATCTTTCAATAAAAAGAAAGATTTGATATTATACCTGTATGGGTGTACTTTTTTTACTCTAATACAAATCAAAATGGAGCACAGAAACAGAGCTAAAGTAAAGGCTAATCTTCGGCTTCGAGTGACAACATTTAAACCACACTTACAATTGTACAGGCTGGTTAATCTTTCATTAACGAAGGAAGCGTATGTTCAAGAACATTTGCAAATTCAGAAAGTTTCAGAAATTAAGGATTTCTATAAGATACTAATAGACAAGAAAATTTCAAAATTAAAAAACAAGAATTGATAAAAATGACAAAACTCTCTCATTGGAGAAAGAGAAAACAACATTTTTTAAATCACTCTTGAGCCACACAAAGGTGTTATAAAATCTTTAAACAATATAATGTAACCTTAGCTTCATAAAACGGGACAGTTAAGGAAAAAGGAGACAAAAATTTAATTCACAAAATTTAGGGAATATTTACAATTTACCTTTGTCTCATGCACACAAATTATCCCAAATGACTTCTTAAATTTCTTCTGCAGACTGGTGTAGATAAAATATTCCACAGAAATAGATGCCTCATTGTCACTGTACATTTCAATGTTATGTATTCTATCAAGAAGTGTGTTTTTTCTTACATAAGAGTCAGCACATATTACTCCATTAAAGTATGTTTTGACAGTGAGCAAGACCTTCATTGTTGTAACTTTTATCAATGTAGTGTGAAATACCACTGGCCAATCACAGTCACAACTGGCCAATCACAATCACAAAAAAGCAGGACATTTGAGTGTTCCCAATAAAACTTTCAGGACAGAGAGTCATGTTGTTAAAAAAATAGGACTGTCCCAGGGAAAACAGGACAAATGGACATCCTAGCCAAGTGTCACATTATGATTTATCATTTTTGTTCATTTAGGAGGTATGTTTATGTAAATGAAGTTAAACTGAACTCTAAAAATGTTAGAAGACAGTGAATATTAGTTGATGAACTTCATTACGAAGCTTAAAGTTTTCCAACTAGTACACGTTATTAGAAGTCTATATATAAATGTATTACCGCCAAGTACTAGTAAATTGGCCCCAAGTAAATTCCGCCAAGTACTAGTACAGATAAACATTGTATTATATATTATGTTACTAATAAATTTGTAACTGGTAACATCATATGTAATTTTTCGTATTCAGCAAACACACGGTCCTCACTAGTCCTACAATTTACTAGTACTTGGCAGAAATACATTTATATATAGACTTCTAGTGAATATTAAAGTATAAAATATAATATAAAAGACAAACTAAAATTGTAAAACAGTGGATAACTCGATACAAATTACAGCACAACGTTTCAACTGGTTCCTCCCAGTTTTCATCAGGTTCTGGTACACCAACCAGTACCTGATGAAAACTGGGAGGAACCAGTTGAAACGTTGTGCTGTACTGGTTGGTGTACCAGTACCTGATGAAAACTGGAAGGAACCAGTTGAAACGTTGTGCTGTAATTTGTATCAAGTAATCCACTGTTTTGCAATTTTAGTTTGTCTTTTATATTATATTTTATACTTTAATAATCTGACACAGTTGGAAAGTTTGTGGACTGAATTGTTAAATATTCTAGTGAATATTAGGCCTAATTACATGAATAAACTTTAACACAGTAACCTAACAAAGTTCTGCATTTTGTTTACTAAATTAAGTGGCTAGGGGGTCCTTCAACAAGCATGTAATATGCTGAGGGAGCTCCAGCCCATGAAGTATGGGATACCATGCTCTATTTAAAGTTCTAAAATCTATGAAAGTTTTTTCTTTCTTCTTTTAAATCACTAAATGTAATTGTGAGTTCAAAACAAATATTGGCACCTGGAACTAGTCACTGACCTGGAACCAGTCAATAGTGCAGCAGTTGACTATGGCTGGGAACTTTCGCACTCTGTTCCGGAACCCATCTCCAATGGGGCTCATGGCTAACATGATGTGCAGTTGATCTCGTACGATGGACACAAACAGATTGAACAGGGCTACAGGGCTGCCATCAGTCTGCACTGATTTGTCTCGCTGCTTGTCAAATTGTCGCATCTTTTCACAGATGTCTCCCTTTTCATCAGATGCAAATATGTTGGGAACCTCACCAGAGTTCAGCAAGTTATTGATGTCTTCTAGGAAAGACTCCTCTTTAATCTAAAACAAAATGTAGGAACAGAATGTTTCTATTGAGCATTGCCAAAGGAATAAATATACACGTTACAATTAGTTTACAAAAAAATAATTTTCTAATATAATAAAACATGAAAAAGCGTATAGGCATATAAAAAGATTTCAAGTGCGAAATAAATGGTTTTTTCAGATAAATATCAATCCTCTAATTGCATTGACTGCGATGATATACAGATTAAAGAGCTACCTTTGTGAAAAAGCACTTTACAGGATAGATGAACTCTAAATTAGATATAGGCCTAGGGTAAATAGTTCTATGATATCTATTAATTAATGAATCTTGTATTCTGGTATGATCATAGTCTGTAATTAGATTTAAGTTTGACATGTCCAAAATCAATATGTAATTGATACACTGGATGAAATAAAATTATTATTATTATTATTATTATTATTATTATTAGGGCTCGGATTTTTAGGTAAATACATTTTTTTTTTGCTATTACTTATGATTTCTGGACTTTGTCAAAGTTCCGGTTGGGACCTTTGGATTCAAAATACTGAGTTGCATATCACATAAAAATAAATATTTTCGATATTTCTTATTTGAATAAATATTTTTGGTAACTTAATTTTTTTACATATTTTACCACATATCACATTTAGAAATGAATATTTTGACTATTTTTGTAAAATTGTGCCATATTTTGAATATGTTGCATTGTTATGTTGAGTCAGACAATAAATCAGGGCTGATTTGGCCTTCAATAGTGCAAATTTCTGTTTCCTCTCACACTGCATTACTAAGTTGGAAACAACAAAACAATTCTTGACAGAATCAATAAAAGAAACCAAACACATTGAAAACAAACTTAACAAAATCAGTGGTTCAAAAGCAAACGAAGTTAAAGAAAAATTCTTGTCATGCCTAAATAAGAATGAAAGGTTACAAGTGTTGCCAACGATTTAAGATATTTTAATGGGTAACAGTGTAGAGAACTTGGAGCAGATGGAACATCTGAGTGTCAGTGATACTGCGTTTTACAAATATGCAAGATTAACATCCTGCAATGTTGAACGTACATTTTCAAGATACAAATCTCTGTTCCGTGAAAATCGTCACAGCTTTAAGATGCACAACTTAAGATCTACTTCTGTCGTTCACTGCAACAGTTCTACACTTGCTGACTAGAATGACTAGATGAGTACTTCTGTAAATATTGGTTAAATAAATAAAATATTTTTATATTTTTTAAACATATTTTCGACTTTTTAACCACATAAAAAATAAATATTTTCGTTTTTATAAGCACCTAAAAGTCCGAGCCCTAATTATTATTATTATTAGATCTTGGTCCAGTCTCTGGAAGTCAGACAAAACTGATACAATTAGTCACCAAGAAATCAGCCTAAAACTAGTGATCATCTCAGGGGCATATCCAAGATTTCTTTTGGGAGGGGCTGTGATAAGCCTAATATTAGTATCACTAGGGCTCAGAAGTTGATGGCTTTAAAATGCCAGAAAAATAGCCTATAAAATGACTTTAAATTTATGAAAATATGACATGAAAAAATGAAAAAAATTGGCTTAATATTTCTAAATACATATTTTAAAAAGGGAATATAAAGTGTTATATTAATAAATAATAATAAAAAATGACAAAATTTAAGTATCGCTGAAAGCAGTGTGCCTGACAATACCGTATATAACATAAATGTCTTCCAATGAAGTTGACAACTAAGAAAAATTCTATCTGGTACTGTGAGTTGAACTCTGGTTAGCTCAGTTGGTAGAGTATTGGCAAAGAAAACTGATGGTCATGGGATCAAATCCAGGTATCAGAGGGAATTTTTCTCCTAAAACAATTAATTACAGTTAGATTCCCGCTAATCTGGATCTTGCTCATCCAGATATCCGGATAATCCAAACAGGATTTAAAAATTTTAATAGCAAAGCTGTTTTGTTTTGCTAACTCTACATCAGTTTGTAGGTTCAAACTTAGGTCTACGTATACAGTACTTTTAAAACTAAACTTTATAGTTATGAAGAAAATTTATAGTTATGAAGAAAAAAAAAACATTGATTTTTATAGTTTTACCCACGTCTAGAAGTTGCATGACAATACAGCAGGTGAATTTTAAGGAAAATTCTGTTTAATCTGACTTTTTGGTAATCCAGACAGGGTCCAGTCCCATCTAGTCCAGGACTCTAAAAAAACTCTAAAATTAAACTCCATGGTGCTACCTCCCTGAAGGGATTAGTCCCACCATCCGATCACTGTGTCATCTACCATAGGCAGATGGCAGGATTAGCAGGCAAATGGTAAACTTAATGATAATTTCTGTGACCTAGCCACTACTTCTCAATCAAGTAGTTCCTCAGTTTGTATCACAAAGCTGAGTGCACCTTGTTCCAGACCTCCCTTCCTCAGAAAAATCTGAGGAAGTACCAGGGATTGAGCCTGGGGCTGCGGATCCATAGCCAGGGACTCTTAACTACAGGACCATGTAGGCGGTGTAAGGGGATGCTACTGTAGTTCTAAAATGATTGTGAAATATATTTTCCTGTACAGACCTGTGAGTCGGTGAAGAGGAACACACCATGCTGTTCACTTGCACTTGTACGTCTCAATATGTTCTTCACATCTTCGTGCCACTCATACATGCCATACTGCTTTGATATCTCCACCTGGATCACAAACCGTTTCTCATTAATATTTCTTAAAAGTAAGTACAGTAAAATACCAGTATAACGAAATTTAAGGGACCTCAGAAATTAATTTGTTATAGCAAAATTTTGTTGTACTGAAATTTTACAGGTGTACAATATTCTGGACTTTATTTTTTGAAAAATTCAAAATAGTCACCAACCGCTGCACATGAATTTAAAACAGAATCTGGCATATTGCTGTTGTGGTAGAAGAAAATCTTGAAGACTATGTGCCATTTGTCAAACTCTGCTGATCACTGTGTTGCACACCTTCCTCTTCAACCTCATCATCACTCAAAATGTCTGCCACAATTCCAACATCTGTGATTTCTCGTTACACTATTACATCACAATCCACACTGACATAGTCATTAAGATTCACCCTTGCAGACCCATCTTACTTTTCCAGTTCTCTTCTCTTTCTATGTCATCTAGCACTTCACTCCAGGTTTTCTACAGCAGTTAGCGATTATTATTTCTTCTTTAAGCTATTTCCATTCAGCATTCAATACTCAGCATTAATATCTCTCTCTGAGGCAATATTACACAGCATATGCCGGAAAAAATAAAATTACATGCAGGCAAATAAGCGGAATTTTATTTTGTTTACTGAAAGTTTGAATTTGTTATAATGAAATGTTTTAACACATATTAAATAGGGAAAAGAGAAGGGGCCAATAGATAATTTTGTAATACTGAAAATTTTGTTATACTGGTGCTTGTTATACTAGTATTTTACTGTAAGGTACTTAAGAAAGAATAAGAGACAAGTTCTTCAAGCTTTTGATACCCTCCCTACTCTTGAAGTATTGATATAGAACGATACTACTGTTGAAGAACTTCATATTTTTTCATTATGTTAATAGAATACTAAATTTCTTGCTTAATATTGGCAATTTACTAGATGTAGCAGAAGTAAAAGTGACAGCAAGGAGCAATGTCTCAACTCATAAGTTTCAAAATAGCACATATCAGATAGAGCAAAAAACGGGCTTGTTTGGATTGAAATATTAGCATAAAAATGCTTTTCATCATCATCATTAACTTCAAGGCTTGGGCCAAACGGCCCGTTCCAACTCCAGAATACATATATACATGTTTTTCCCCTTTATACCTGGGTATTATAAAAAAATTTAAAAATAAAAAATGATTTTTTTATTTATTAAATAATTTGAAGAAACATTGTGAAGTGTCAACATTATATATTAAAAACTAAAACATTCAACTTCACATAATTGTTGTAAGTAAAAACTTACCAAATTAGAATGTAAGTTTCAATGGGTTCCCCAATTTCATAAGTTTTTATTTACAACAACAATTATGTGAAGCTGAATGTTTTAAGTTTTAATATATAAAAAAATCCATATTTAAAAAATGATAGAAATTTGTATTTTACTATTTTATTTTGAGAATGAAAGTATTCGAGTATCGAGATATTAATCATATGGGGAGTATCTTTGAAAACCACAGTATGTCCAGCCCTGGACAACATAGACTTTTACATGAATTCACATGGTTTCTAGCATGCTCTTTCATGCTATGAACTCTGTTCGCATCAAATCATATTTTGTTTCGATGTACATAATATGCAAAAAGCAGCTGTTGTTGCAAATAGTCTTTTGTCCACACTCGTGATTGCTCCAAACCTTATTATGTATACAGCTATTTTTGTCACAATCGTTGCTCTGAAAGTTAATTATATTGGTTAAGTAGAGGGAAAGGAAATAGACATTAAATCCATGTCTGGGATATTAATACAAGTAAGAATCAGTTTCAGTCAGCATTCAAATGCAAAGATGTACATAGGTCCACTAAAATGAGATTATATAAAACCATGATAAGACCAACATTGTGGTATGCATGTGAGAGCTGGACTCTTAACAAAAAAGATGAAAATGCTCTCAACACTTTTGAAAGATAGATCTTAAAGGAAAAGTAAACTAAAAATTCAGTATCATTTTCTTCATACGGATTGAAAGAAAATGTTTTTAAGAAATGATTTTCACTGTTAGAAATGTTTTACACCTTCACATTTAATCACAAAACGAATATATTTATTGTAAAGCGATGGGCGCGTGACGTCACGCTTGACGAAGGCTTGGCTCAGTCTTGCCCGGTGAAAGACATTTCACAGTATTCTGTCTACTGTTACAGTTTTTTAGTGAGTATCTGTTCAAACAATGGTTTATTGTTGTGTTGTGGGGTGTACAAACTCATCGTCGAAGAGTGATAACACATTTAAAATATCTTTTCATCGATTTCCCAACAGAGATAAGTCACCCGAACGTAAATAAGCAATGGCTGATAAAAATAAAAAGAGATAAATTTGTTCCTACTAAATACAGTATGGTTAGTTCACAACATTTTGAAGAAAATGATACCGAGCTTTCGGTACAGTTACGAAAACAGTTATCTGGAGAAACCCCGCAATCTGTTTAAAAAAGAAGTGCTGTGCCATCACTTCTTTTGCGTGGGAAATCTGAAACACCGCCAATGAAGTAAAGAAAATCGTCGTACTCGAGGAAGAAGGAAATGAGAGAGTTGTTGCAAGATTTGAACAGTAATCCTTCAGTATCCGGGAATGGACAAATCATGAATGTGGAATCTAGTATTTATGACGAAAATTCAGTTTCTAACATCGGAGGCGTTCAGTGTAAACTAGGAAATGAAACTTATGTCAATGTTTGCACAAATTCATTGAATGTTTCTTCTAGAAATTGTGATTTAGATAGCTCTTTTAGCATTTCAGAAATTTCTACTACCGCAAAAGATGATTCTGAATCTGAATGTGACTCTGTTCGTATCTTGAAAAATATTTTGTTTTTGAACTGTATTAGATCTAAGTATTAACTGATAACGCCTGGCAACTAGTGTATCTTTATTTATAATAACGCTATCGAATGAGGCATATTGTGTTATACAGTCTACAACCCCCTTCTGTTCACAAATTACTTCACAGTCCCAACAACACACACTTTCGTGGCCCGTTTTCATATGTATACACAGCCCACATACCACATTTACACCATTCCGTATTTTCTTTTCTTCCTTGCAATTCTTTAAATAATTCCTTGTCATTTTCTTTTCGTGTGATATTAATTTCTGAATACCGAGATTTGTCCTTAGAAGGTAACATTGCAGGCATCTCTATCAACAACAAACACAAATGAGACTTTGTGGTGTATTAGAAACACAGGCGCGAGCATTACAGTAGCTGTTGTCCTGCCAGCGAGTTAGTCAGGCGTGACGTCACAGCAGCTTTTTACTTCACCCGTACAAGGCGTAATATTGGACACCTGAAGTTCACGAGATCACCATTCGTTTCGTAATTCAAAGCTCCGTGCGATGAGATTAAAATAAGAAAATGGTATTTTTTTAGTTTACCCTTCCTTTAAGACGCATTTTAGGACCAATAAATGAAAATGGAATATGGAGGCTCAGGTATAATAAAGAAGTTTATGACAGGTTTAAGGAGCCCTGCATCTCAACAACGATTAAATTCAAAAGACTGCAGTGGGTTGGACATGTAATTCGCATGGGAAAGGAACGGATACCACTTAAAATCATGCAGAATGAATTTGGGGGCAGGAGACCAGCAGGCAAACCGAAAAATAGATGGCTGGATGCAGTGGAGAGGGATGTGAGACAACTTATGGGACTCAGAAATTGGAGGAGGACAGCCCTGGATAGACAAGGATGGAGAGGTTTATTTCGGGAGGCCAAGGCCCGACATCGGGCTGTAGCGCCATAGAAGAAGAAGAAGAAGAATCAGTTTGAAAAATTTTATGTCATAACCGGGATTTGAACACGGATCTTCGGCTTAACGCGCCGATGCTCTACCATTGAGCTACCATGACAACATGCCAGTACGACATCAAATTCCTCAACTGATTCAGAAGACAAGGCAGACCACGTTCAAACTGATTCTTACTTGTATTATATTGGTTAAACTGACAACTTAAACTTTGCTAAGTGTAGGAAGGGTTCTGTTAATTGTGTTGTATTTCATAATGAATGAAAGCATAAATGTAGGGGAAAAGTCTCGAAGAAAACAGAAGCAGTAAAAGTCAGTAAAGCAGTAAAGCAGTTGCATTCTGAGGAAAAATATGTATTGAAGAACAAGATAACAATTAGTAATCTGATTTGTCTTCATAATATTGCCATTGTGGAACAAATCTTGAATTGCATTTTTTCCCCGGAAATTAAGTTGTGCACTATAGCAAATAGCATATACAATGAGTGTGGGGGTGAAATTAAAGGCTTGGATTTTCAAAATAGTTTTTATTTGTAATACTATTCAATTTGGATATGTAAAGACAAGTTTTATGACTTTTAATTTTTAAATGCCTCCCACACAGTTTATGCGTTGTTTTTTTTTTTTTTTTTTGGGGGGGGTTCTATTGTAAAATTTTGTTTTTTAATATTCCTTAAATATTGGTATCGAGTATTGAGTATCGGCAAAATCTGGTATCCATCCATCTCTAATAAAAAAACGTATATCACATTATACACAAATACTAATGGGTAAACTTGATAGTGATAGTAATTTATTTCATAGCAGCAATGATGAAGATATCATGATATATCATATAGTGTATTACCATACCTAGCCTATGCATATCTCTATTACTATTAAGGTAGAAAAATAATTGTCCCTTAGGCGATATAACTCTGTCCTTCGTGAATATAGAACTGTACATTTTGTGCAAAAAAAAACTCTGGCATTCTAGATAGGTCAAACCAACACAAAGGCTGCAGGAGCAGACAGTAGGGGAAGCCGATCATATCGAAGCCTGGCAGGAAGAGGCTTAAATAACTCTGAATATCCTGTAGTTGTCACAGTACATACCTGATAGAGCTCATACTCTGATATATGAGCAGCAAGTCGAGTGAGGGATTGTCTGCCAGAGCCACCCACTCCTACCATGAGACCATGACTGCGAGGCTGCTTGAGAATGCGACACAAGCGAGATAGATGCTCAATGGCAAATCTGAAGAGCACGAGGTTCATGGGTTTCTTGGTCATGTTGTTAAACTCTGCTAAGAACCCCTCGCATGTGGAAGTCAACTGGCCCATGTCCATCACTTCTATGTAGTGTCTAGTGTCTGCCTTGGGGTTCACAAAGTCGCAATAGATCAGCTGCCGCATCTCATCTTCTCCCACCTGCAAAATCAGCAGTTGTTAGTTTTATTTCCTCATAGAGATAACTGGATATTTTTATAATAAATGAAAAAAAAGAACATAAACAAAAATGGGACATCTAGAGAGAATGGAAGAAACAAGGATTCCAAAGATGACCTTACAATATAAACCTAAAGGAAAGAGGGACATAGGACATCCAATTGAAAGATGAACTGGGTTCAATACAGGTCAAAAGGCCTAATCTGTGAAAGGCAGAAGAAGACGAAGATAATTTTTTTTTAAATTACTATATTACTATTACCCTATATTGATATGCTACCCTTATTATAAAATGCAGTGTCTCCAGGGACATAGCCGAAGGGGGAGTCCATGGGGTCCAAAGGAAAACAAATTAAAATAACAAATTGCATTTTCAACTTTGCATGATGAACAGTTTTTGTTATTTCTGTAACCAACCTACTTATATTTTAAAATTTAAACGTTAAAACAATGACCTTTTTAAAATTATAATAACAACGACACATCAAAAAACTTTAAACTGGATTCTTTAGAAAACTTTATGGAAGCACAACAACATTTGCCGAATATAAACAAATGCCAAATTGCAATGTAAGCAATACACAACAACATAAAAATGCTCACAAATACTAAATGCAGTCACTCATAACTAGGGCCTGGATTTTTAGGGTTTTATAAAAGGTATTTTAGCCTTTTATTTTTGTGGAAAAGCCCTTTTCAGGCTTTAAACAAATGATTTGAGCCGTCTTAATAAAACATATACTGTAATGAACACTAATATCGACACCGAAAATTGTATTATAATTTTGACACAGTTATTCTAGTTTTTTTACAAAACAAGCAAGTACCGTAACTATTCCTTATATCGACACTTGAAAAAAAGCATAAACAATTGAGATATTTACCATTTAATGATATAATTATTCAATACGCCACTCAATTAACTTCCGATCGACAAAAATAAGCAGACTCAAGTGTCACGAATTTGTTCCTTTAATATACTTCTCTGTTGTTGGTTGCAACTTGTTATTTTAAAGTTGAAACGACAATGGATTAGTTGCAGATTTCAAAGTATTGCAGAGGCTCAAGTTTCATTTCCTGCGACAGCGAGGCAGTACATTTTTGAGTTACAAAGACAAGCGTCATATACATTGTTAATTTCAGTTCGTTGTATAAGTTTTATTATGTCTTTTCTTAAAATACACAAATTCACATATTTATTTTCCTTTGCATTAATTGCAAAATCTATTTAAAAATCGTGTTTTCCTGCAAAAGTCCCTCTTTAGCCCCTAGTTTTCAGCAAAAGTCCTCTTTAGCCCCTAGTTTTTCACCAAAAACCCTCCTTAGCCCCTTTTAGGCCCTTCAGCCTGATTTGGCCCTTTTTTAGGTTCTATAAGATTCATATATTTGGAAGCAAGGGGCATGAAACGGAAAAACATGTTAAAATGTTCTAATTAGGAAGCTGGAAAAAAAATAGGTTAAAACCTTCAAATCCGGGCCCTACTCATAAAGAAGTCTTTGGCACATTTACTCACAAGAGATGAATCAAGTGTCACCTAGCAGATTTTTCTCACACTACCACTTGATCGCACATTACTTAAGGATTTGGGAACTTCTGGGTAGCACCTCATACAACACATAGCATTATATAACTGTTATTACACTACAAAGTTTTCTTCAACTTGTAATTAATTTATATCTGTTAAAATCTTCCAAAAACTGATTTTTAACAATGCCAAAGGATGATTCTGGCTTTTCAGGTAAAAAAGAAGTGTTTTAATAAAAAACAAATGGCCAACATTGACCTTGGTCACATGTTAAGCCTCTCTTGTAAAATTTTGTTTCCCGACAAATGGTTCCTTTTAGTGTTCTACATCTCATATCAATAATTATCGCTTACCTTTCCAGCCTCATCAGTACTCAAGTGGATGAACATCTCATCCATGTCTTCCTCTAGGTGTTCCTTAATGACCATACGCAGAGTATCCAGCAACCACTTGCGATCATTGTCATCCACAAGGCGATCATAGTACACGCGCAGTATCTCATGCACCCAGAGTCGCTTCATGGAGATCACATCCTCCATGGCCTCGGGAACAGATAATAAAACTCCCAGGATAACACGAGAGAAGTCTCGCAGGTTGAACAAGTAATGTGACTTGGCAGGTGTTGGAAGCAGACTGGCTCGTGCCATCTTGTAGATGTCCAATGTTGCACTTACCACTTGATCAGCACATGGATCAAAATCCTTACTGAATCCCCTGAGATAAAAAGAAATAAATATGAAGAGCACCAAAGAAAAACAATGAATGCAATTTTTTTTATAGTTTCCTATAAACTGGATTTCAAAGTTTGAAATTCCTATACTTCAATAGCACTTTGCAAAGTTGCAAAACAAAGACAACTGAAACAAGTATAAACAAAGGGTGGCAATAAGCTCACTGTTCTATATTCACAACAGTACCAATATACAGTAACAGTAACAATAACAGTCTAGGAAATTAATACTGAAACTACATTTTCAGTTGGAAAGGTGACTTCACCTACTTCACTTTTCCATCTTAGCCTACACACGGCCAGTGTGACAGAATTATCATTCCACTGTGACCTACTAGTGGTTTATTATGAAGCCTGGGTCTTAAAGAACTTACAAGTTTGTAAGTCGCACATTGGGTTGTTATCTCATATTGAGAATGCATGGTGGTATATGAGAGTCAATTGGAGAATTTAATGTTGTACCGGCATGTTGCCATGGTACCTCAGTTGGTAAGAGCAGCGACACAGACAGCCGAAGATCCTGGTTCAAATCCCGGTTATGGCATTGAATTTTTCAGTCTGACTTCACCTTTCCATCTTCACACATAGCCAGTGTGAAAGAATTATCATTCTACATTTTCAGTTGTCTTGTGTTTGTCAAATGTGGGGTCAATTTTCAAAGCAAGATATACAAATGTGGTATGCAAATTAATCAAATTATAACAAAAAATCTTTTGATTGATCCTCACACATATGTAACGGCCCAATACTGTATTTACCCAAATATAAGCTGCCTCCGAATTTAAGCCGTACCTGCCTTTTAACTAAAGTAAAGGGAAAAAATTAAATTCTCTGAAGGGTAGTTAAAATTTAGAAGAACTTAAAGACAATAACACAAGAGTAATTATTTCTATCTTGGAAGCTGAACTTATGCACATGAAAGAAAGTTCCCTAAAAAGGTGCCAGTGTTGTGTGGATGCAAGAGGAGGACATTTCCAACACTTCTTATGATGAGGTGCTTGGTTATTTTCATTGCAATTTTAACTGTAATCATGAGAACCTGAATCATTACACAGTTAGCGGCTTTATTTGCATAGATATTTCACCCGATCGCTTGGGAGTTAGAGCTGTGGCGGCTACCACACAGAAACCCACATGATAAGCCAACTTGTACGTGAAACACACTGTAATAGACAACAATTTTCCAGGGATATTTACTGATAGATGTTTCATAAAGTTAGACCATCCACATCTGTTATTAGGCTTATACTATTCAGTAAGAGGTATCAATTTGAGGAATAAACCATTTTTCTGCACATATCTTTAATATATCTGATTTTTAAAGTAATTTTTTACGCTTGCAAAGAACGTAGTAACTTATATAAGGCAGGTTAAGCAGTTGCTCCGATCAGGCTAAAATCTACAAAGTACACTTACTTTGTGTTGAGATGCCACGACATGATCTTACTGAAGATTGTGATCATCACTGCATCATCAAACTCATCAATACAAATGATGTTAAAGTGTCTTACAAAGCGTGGGGTGAGAACATTGCCACCCTGGCTGTAGGGTCCCATCGCACACATAAGCTGTGAACACACAAATAAACACACATATATTCAATAACATTTTAGTTTCAATAAATCAGGTAAACTGATATAACAAAGTGCCAGATGGAGTTAATAGGCCATAAAACTATTAAACTTTAGGCCACGGTTTCTTGAGAAAGTTTGATCAGCATATGTGAAAGAATAAGTGGAATAACTAGAACATTAAAATTTCTGGCATCAACAATATTCCTTTACTAGCATGTGCCTGCGGCTTCGCCCGTGATAATTATTTCAAAAATTAAAAATTAAGAGCATAATAGTAAATCATTATATTTATTAACACCTAAATCACGTGAATTACATACCATGATTAGATAGCATTGCATGGTAAAAGCAACCTCAGATTCGAGTTCCTTGAACCAGAAAACCCTGTATAGTGAGTTTCGTCCAAATCGAACAATGTTTGACCATATTTAGGCTTATATTGATTATCCCTCTTCCGTCTATGTTGAAAATTTCAGATATCTACGTGCCTTGACTTTATAAACAAATGAATCGACCTGCGTGGGCTTTTATTTCCAAGGTATGATAAAAATAGCCAAAGCCAATTGTAATTGATTTGACTTTGAAATGTATTACTAAAAACTGATGCTTCAAAAACGCAAAAAATGCAAGTTTTCTGCCCGTTTTTCACTCATAACTCACGAATGAAAACAAAAATTAAAATTCCAGCTTCGGGGTGCATTTTCAGACACTTCAGTCCACCTATATTTAAAATTTCAGATTTCTGCATTAAGTAGATTTCGCTGGGCATCGCAAACACACAGACAAACACTTCCTTTTATTAATATAGAGATTTTTGCAAAAACATCTGAAAGCCCAAAAATATGCAAGCTTTATTTGAAGAGTAAAAAAAAAATTAAAAATTGATCTTTTTGGAATTTTCCCGTAGCTCAAGATATAACTTTGCTAAACTATGTGAATGATTCAAGTGTTAAAATAATTAATTGAAGTACTATAAACAGTAGAGCATGTTGTAAAACTTGAACAGAGTCAACATTTATTTAATATTTACACTTCTTGCTCCACTTACATTTAATTAGCAGGACTAGTTTCCAGGGATTACTCCCTCATCCTCAGCTGGTGGTTGACTGATAACAATGTCTTGTTGATCTGATGCATCTGCTCCTACAGTGTTACCACTCCTATTACCTAAAAAACTAAATATCCCATCTGCTGCTGGGACATCAAAATTCAAGATCTTGTTTTGGTTCTTAATGATGAATATCTTCTCCCAAACTCCTAACTCAGATGGATTTTTGACATGTTTTAAAAGTTTGATCTCTTTTTTGATGTGGTGATCCTTGAAGTATGCATGGTGGGCTAAAGCAGATTTTTAGTACATACAGAAAAATCTGCTTTAGCCCACCATGCATACTTCAAGGATCACCACATCAAAAAAGAGATCAAACTTTTAAAACATGTCAAAAATCCATCTGAGTTAGGAGTTTGGGAGAAGATATTCATCATTAAGAACCAAAACAAGATCTTGAATTTTGATGTCCCAGCAGCAGATGGGATATTTAGTTTTTTAGGTAATAGGAGTGGTAACACTGTAGGAGCAGATGCATCAGATCAACAAGACATTGTTATCAGTCAACCACCAGCTGAGGATGAGGGAGTAATCCCTGGAAACTAGTCCTGCTAATTAAATGTAAGTGGAGCAAGAAGTGTAAATATTAAATAAATGTTGACTCTGTTCAAGTTTTATGTGAATGATGTCACAGCTATCCAGTCAATTTTTTCATAATTATTGGGAAGCAAGAAACATTAAAATTTGCATGCATATAGGAGTCAGATGTGCCAATATTCCTGGAAAATTTCACGATTCCAGCTGTCCTGTATGTGTAAAAAAATTACATAATGTGAGGAATGTATACAAAATTTACTTAGATTCAAAAAAATCTAACTCTATCTAAGGTATAACCGATGGAGATACGACAAAAAATCATAGGACTAAACTTGTTGACCTCATAAAATCCGGTACTGCTAGCGCAATATGTTCTTTTTATACGACTTACCATTTAGCTACTATAAGCCTCCAAAATAGGTCTGCATAGACCTTAAAGTTACGACTGCCATTTTGAATGTTTTTCAAGGGTAAACTTATTGGAATATTTCCATCGGATACAAGCTATAAGCTGACCGCCCGCATGGTCTTGTGGTTAGCGTCGCTGACTACAGATCCGTCGGCCCGGGTTCGATTCCTGGTACCACCTTGGATTTTTCTGAGGTAGGGAGGTCTGGCAGGGGTACACTCAGCCTCGTGATTCAAACTGAGGAGCTACTTGACAGCACAGTAGCGGGTCTGGTCATGAAAACCACCATTAACGGGCGTGGGTGTCGGCATGCTGACCACATGCCCCCCAATCCTGTCATCTGCCTGTGGTAGATGACGCAGCAGTTGGTGGTGAGGGATGTGGCTTACCAACTCAGGCTATAAGCTATAAGTAAGCTAAATTTCAAGTTTCTGGCTAATCTGGAAGTGAGCAAACAATTACATCAGTGAGGAGTTAGCACATAACCACCAATGGACAAGGTCTCCCAGCCTTGTCTATCGGTGGTTACGGTTAGCATCATGGCTTTGTGGTGTAGTGATGATTTGCCATTTAAAAAGCATGTGACAGTTAATTGGTCGTTACTCCGGGACGGTCAACCAATCTGGTCCAAAACCAATAGGCTTCATGCCATGGACATTATAAATGCGTACACTAAGTTACATGAAAATCTGATAAAGCATATTTGAGTTAACATGCATACTGACAGATGGACAGACATTTTTGCCATCCACCACACAATTTTCGAAAGTACAATTGTGGTACTTAATGATTAATAACAATCAGTGGTGTAGTAGTAGTAGTAGTAGGTTCCATGGCTTAATTCCTTTTACTTTATTTTATCATTCCATGGCTATTATTACCGGGTTTCTAAATCGTGCAATTAAACTCTTGTATATATGAAAGACAAATATATACAACAAATTTAATTAAATCGAGTGCAATGTACAGATTTTTTTTTTTTTTCAGATGTGTATTCTCTTTAAATACTTCAGAATTTCGTTATCATCGCAATAACCATTTTTGCTATCATTTTCAATACAATTCTGGTTTACTATGGGCCAGCCCGTTTAATACCAACTATTTATGTAAGTTTAATCACAATATTTTCTCTTACCTGAATGTCTATTAGCTTGATAGGAGTAACATCCTTGCGATCGTACCAGGTCCAGTGATCCAGCCATTGTCTTAGCAACTCAATGGGGGGCTGAGCACCATACACCTCCTTCATGGGCATGTTCACATCGTCCACAAACACAACACACTTCTTGCCCAGTGGTGGCCCAAACACACCCTTCCTTCTGCGGTCCAGCTTGCTCATGATGATATCCTGTGTCTGATTGGCTGAAGTCTGTGCTGAGAAGTTGATGAACAATGGCTTGTATATTTCTTTGTCCACTCTATGTAACAACGTGTCCTGCCAGCCAAAAGAAAGAAATTCTTTTATTACAACACACATTTAACTATAAAAGGGAATTCCACAAGAGAGGAGCCTGGTAAAATAGGATTCGTTTTTCACTATCATTAGGTGTTGACGAAAGTCTTACTACTTTTCGTTTAGAACAGTGTCTTCTGGTATATATCAGTATTTTATTAATACATTATGTACCTAAACACTGCACTTTTCACAAATGGTAGATGAACATTTTTGGAATATTATAATTATTTTTCAGTTTGAAGAAATTTAATGTAGAGGTAGGGAAAAAAAAAGCGGACCTACTAAAATATTTAAGTTGCCGATATGAGCCACTGCGCATGCCTAGAACCCACTAGGCAAGGGTAGTGGCTCATATCGGCAACTTAGATATATTAGTAGGTCCGCCTTTTTTTCCTCTACCTGTACGTAGCTTTTTTTTTTCTCTTAAGTTTCCTTTCAAAATATTTTTATACCCAAGCATATTAAAATCCAATGAACAACTATATAAATATTTTAATTATATGTTAAATTAGGTACGCTTCCGGTATACTTAGTCAATTCAGGCATTCCACATTTTGTAGAAAGCATTAGAAGTAATAAAATGTGGAAGTGTCAGAAATGTTTGTAGGGAGGTTTGGAGTACATAAATTTAAATGGTCCTGTCCCATCGAGACAATTTTTGAACTATGGGGTTTCTCAAAATTGTCAATACATTTAAATTTTAAATTAATTTTTATTTTATGAACCTGAAAATGTTGTTAAAGAATAATACAAATTTGATCTCAAAGCCAGTATTTAGAAGCTGGTTTCAATGTTTTTTCTTCTTTCTTTTTGTGAATAAATTTTATTCTAACTAGTAATGAAATAATGTAATACAATAATATATTATACGAAAGACAACATTAGAGCCTATTCTAACAAACTTGAAATTTAGTCACAAAATGATTAATTTACCAAACATAACAGCTGAGAAAGCCCATCAGTCATTGACTTTAAGGGCTTCTACAGGAAACCCAATTTTCCATCGTGCATGTAACAACAGAAATACAGTTGTGGTATTTTTACTTCCTCTGCCTGTACCATAGGTACAATATGTAGAGGAAGTATTGTTTTCTACCCCGAAATTCAAAGTTGAGTTTTAACATTAATACACATGTTGAGGTCCCCTGAATCCAAAAATACTATTTATAGAAACATGTCTGTGTGTGTGTGTGTGTCTTGCTCCAGAAATAAATTGTATTTGGAAAAAAAAATTGTATTTGGGTTCGATACCTTCAGGGGATATGACAAGAAGATTGGCGACAACTTTCTCTTACGTTTAATGCCACTTTACATTAAGAAGATTTTTATTTTTATTTAAAACATTTTGTCATAAAAGTTATCCTTCGAGGATGCAATATGGTAACCACATTCTCTTCATTTTTACACCCAATTTACTTGAAGAAAATGTAATACATAGGCCTAATATATTATACTAAGAGGTAAAACTTTTATTTGGGCAGAGGAAGGTATGTGTTTCATATAAGTTTACTTTACATAATGGTGAATCCCTATAGTAGCCTACAGGAATTAGCAATAAACACAATCTTGTAAAAAATTTAATTTGTGGGGTTTCTTAGAAAACTAATTCATTTATTACAAATACTCACAATGATGTAGCATGACTTGCCAGTACCAGTGGGCCCCACGAACATGACAGGTTTCCCATGTGTCACATACAACAGGATTACAGCCATCATGCGCACTGTCTCTATGGTCTGCACTATAATCTGATTGGCTGGAATGTCCCGAGGTATGGCCGGCACATTTTCCAGGTCTTCTTGCCATGGCCGCCATTTTCCTTTTCCCTGTAAGAATATAAAAAATACCTACGTAACCGAGCTCAGGTGCTATCATCTGGGGCTCAAATTTGGGAGCTCTCAAGTTCAAACCCCATTTCCGGAAAATTTAACTTGGGTTTTCCCTAATCATAAAGGCAGTTTGGATAGATGATAAGACAGATAGATAGATTTATTCAACCACAGATATATACATGTATGGTATTATCAAAGTATTAAAATAAATTTCCAACCAATAAAACCATAAAATTAATTTAGATTAAAAATGGGGTTAGCCATCAGTTTGTTCTGGTATAGGGAGATTCCTTATTATTACTGGGAATACTATGCAGAAAAGCTTAATAACAATTTCATCAGAAGATGTGAAGTATGTGTGGCAGCAAGTGGGGGACATTTTCAGCATCTTCTCTTTTTTATGCAGAAGCACATGAAGGATCCGTACATCGGTCAGTCCAGCATGAGACGCGGTGCAGACAATTGCAGTAACACAAGGCGCTGTATAATAATGTCCCTGTATTTATTAAAACATAGCAGTATTTAAATTCTCTAAAATGGAGTGAAAAACTCTTTTGATTGATGCCTCATTCAAATGTATTGGCTCAGTTTTTTTTGTAGATAAAGGAAAAATTACAACAGAAATAATTGTGATATGAAGCTAAGAAGATTAAAAATTCAAACTTATAATACAAAGATGGATACACTTTGAACTCACCTCTTTTATGAAACGATAGTCAAACACAATTCCCTGTGTAGGTGGAGTGAAAATGTATGACTTCAGAGGGGGTCCAACATCTTTGGTCAGCCCAAACAAGTCCTTGATGCTTGGTGGAAATTCCTTCTGAAGTAGGCCTCGAAAGAGAATGCTGAACTTCTCTCTACCTGCAGTGTTCAGAGTGCCCCCCATGGCCCAGATGCACGAGAAGAAGAAAACTCCCTCCAGTTGTGCTCTCTCATCCAAGTCAGAGAGCTCCTCCATGTACTTCTCGTTGTAGAAGTCATCCATGAAAGTGTCAAAAAGGTTCATGACTGCACGCACAACATTGTGATCAGAGGATGTGATGATCTCTTTGACGCCGCCCTTGTGCAGGAGGAAGAGGAGGGGGTAGGCAAAGCGTAGGAACATGTGACGCAGAATAACCTTATTTTGTGGATTCTTGAGAGGGGGCAGAGTGTTAAGCCACGAGTCGAGCAGTGGTTCCCAGCCCAATGTGGCCGGCTCCATGTAGATCATACCACATCGCGACACAGTTGCAGGAGACGCTACCTCCAGGTCCATGGGCTCGAACACTAAATTGGTAGTGGGGGAAAGCTGTATGATCTCACCAGACATGAGGCAGAGCTTCTTGTTGTCATCCAGTACGGTGTTCATGTTCTCTATCCATACGGCGTCCACTGGGCCATCAAAAATCAACCACTTCCTGCATAACACAAAAACATTTGCTTTGATGATGAATTTTCTACTACTTATCAGAACAGTGACTATAATACAGTATAATCACCATTCTGAATGGAAAGACTTTTTATAATCAACCTGAATTAGTAAAAGACACAAAAACTGTTGATGAAATTAAATAAAAATAGCGAAAATACATAATGAAATGACTATAACAATTTACAAAATCTGACAAAAAATTTCGCTGAAAATAGGTGCTTCTAATTCTAAACAATTTAAGTCATTATTTTAAGATCTATCAATCTTCTTGGCTGATTTGCTATGGTCTGCTGGAAGTAAAATACCCAGATGTTTCATCCACTGCTGTAGTGGACGATCTTCTGGTTGAAGGATCCACTGTGTCAGTATGTTAATAGGAGCCTCCCCCAATTGACTGGTGGTCAGCCGCAGCTGAGTAGGAGGTGGGATTGATGTCAGTTTCACAATGCTGGAATATTCTGATTGGTTCATCTCATTGTTCTGTGTCTGGGATTATTCTTAGGCCCTTAATAACAGGATGCCAAATTTTGTGCAATTTTAGTGACTCCTCCTTCTTACTGAAATTGTAGGGGTGTTTATAGGCCCAAGAAAGATCCAGACATCACCCCCACCTCTTACTCAGCCGTGGCCGGCCCCCAGTCAATCAGGGAGACCCAGCTAGTATAAACAGGGCAGTGACACCGACTGGAACATCAGGCACAGTGGAATCTTCAACCAGAAGACTCTGACCACTGAGGATATCCACTATAGCAGTGTATGCAATGTCTGGGTATTTTACTTCCAGTAGACCATGGCAAATCAGCCCGAAAGATGGACTCTGGCCGTGAAAGTCTATGTGCTTATTTACCTAAGTGCTTAAGTAATTCTAAGTCACCATTTACTACAGAAGCAATTTATTAAAAATAAGCCTACTTACCTGTTTAGGCTGGTAGACACAGCAAATGCTCGGTAACTGACAGCCAAGACACCATCAGACCACTCATGTGAGACTGGGTCAAACTGGCCATACAACTGCCCCATAGTGATGGCCTTGGGGTTGATGACGGTTATCTCCACCCTGTGCTCATCCATGAGACCCTGTTCCTCAACTATTGCAAGTCCATCAGCCAGCATGCGGTAAGCAGACGTCTTGCCTCCAAATGGAAGCCCTACTATCATGAAGCCATGTCTCACAATCATCATCTCAAAGATCTGCTGCACCTTTTCTAGGAAAGGTGGCGTGCACTGGATGTTAGCATTCTTGCAACCTTCATGCACAGCTGCATTCAAAACGGTATAGTCTGGCTCTGGCAGTTCGACGCCAGGGAACAGATCTGATGCTATCCCCTGCAATATAATTCATTCTGTTACATTATATTCATTATATCCAACATTTATTTGTTTTATTTAAATTTGTAACATATGTATTATGAAGAAATTATGTTTCATTTTCCATCTAATTTTTTTTCCTTCTAAACAATTAAATACAGTCAAAACTGGTTGTAACGACTCTAAAGGGATTGGCATTTTACGGTCATTATAGCTGATAGTTGCACAAACCGTATTTTTTTCCTGAACATTTCAAATCCATACGTTATATATTTTGAACCTGTATGTGTTATAATGTCATGAATGAAATATTCTCATTCCAGTTAATGTGTTACAGAAATTGATTACACTACATACTCTATACATAAATTACTGTAGCCTTTGTACTCGCCCACTGTAAATGCAATACTGTAAATTACGAAGGCCTACACTTTCTTCTTTTTCTCTTTTCACACTGTACCTTACATATCATTTTATCCAAAAGGAAGACCAATTGAAGTTGGATTCCCCAACCGAGGAGCAAATTCATTGGATATCGTTTGGAGAATAGGTCTATTGATCGACACGTTCATTTTTAGAGGATTTTATTTGAAAAGAGACTATATTTTTTCTCTGTCCTTCCAACATTGTAGAAATCGTTGAGTGTGATAACTTAATACCTTCGCGATACTGACATTTGTTTCCTTGTTTTCTAATTGCCATATTATGAGACTTCTCTGCAATATTACACTTTCCTTTTCTTTAGCAAGATCTTGATAGCAATGCTATCCTTGACTTAACAGACATGCTGCTTTGAAATCCATAATCTTCTGAAAACAAGAGTTTGAAAATAAACGTTACACTGTTGTCAGCAATCCTAAGAGCGTATAAAAATATCGACATTTCTCCAAAACAGTTATAAAAATATGTCGTTTTAAGCAATAGGTTGTAATAAGCAAAGTCCTACTAAGCAATTTTTTTAAATACAGAGTTTATATTGAATTTAGACGGGACCGATAAATTTCATAGTTATACCCAATACATCATTACAAGCGATGTCATTATAAACGGTTTTGACTGTACAATCTAAATATGATGATCAGTTAATATAGTGAAATATTAAGCTTTTTGAAGTAAAGTGTGTTTCATGCACTGCCTTTATAACGATAGCTCCAAATTTATCTTGAGAGTATCTGGACATCGAGTTATATGTATTGTGACTATTTAGTGAATACAGTAGAATGGGTGTCTGCTCCCCACTCTATCCTACATCCAGAACCCATAATCTGCATAATACATACATTCCATACCCTGCTCTTTCATTTTTATATTTCGATATCTCAAAATGGTCTGACTTTGAAAAAATAGTTGCCATGACTTATGCCCTATCCCTCATATTTGCTTAATAATAAAACAGTACATTGATTAGTAGTATCCTGTGAGTACCTGGAAAAGAGGCAGGTCGTGGTTGAGAAACTTGGGCAGATTCACATCCTTGATGGAACGCAGCATGAGGATTTCTTCGGACTCATTTGGGTACTTGAGCTTCAGGTTGCCGGCTGCCGTAAGGACTGACTTGACAGCTCGCATGCCATAGTCATAGTGATGTTGAGATGACAGCTGCTCTGAACACAACCTGTATGTTGCCACGATCTTCACAGCTAATGGTCGAGCCATCACAAATCCACACGAGTAAAGGACAATCTCCGAGATGAGAGCATAATCGGGTACCATCATCGCGACAGAGCGAAACAGTGCCTTCAGGTTGTCAGGCAATTCCGAGCGTCCTGCATAGCCTGGGTTCATTGTGATAAACACGGCACATGTCGGATCCAGTTTGATCTCTGTTCCTTCGAACACAAATCTCTCGACCCCAGAGTTTATGGCCCGCTGGATGGTTAGGATTTGCTGTGCTACCACAGACAACACCTCCAGATCAATTCTATTAAACTCGTCAAAACAGGACCATGCCCCGCATGAAGCCAGCCCCTGGAATGAAAACATAAACGTCTTGTAACATTGTAAAAGAACATAATGGAAAGTAATGCCTCCCATTTTTATTTTTATTTTAAAGCAGGTATAGCCACTCAAGTAAAAAAGAAACTGTAACTGCCCACACAATTTTTTGTAACTAATCCAGTCATATGACATGTATTTAATGTTGACCAATAACGTTTAGCAATGCCTCACATATCAACCATTATTTAGTCCAAAAAATTAATTGGCATCACTTCTCAGCATGCCCTCCTTTGCAAATGGATAAAAATGTATAGGGTGGGAGGAGAAGAGAGAAAGAAGGGAAGAAGAAAGAAAAAGAGAGGGGGGCAAAAAGAAAGAAAAATAATTATATCAAGTTACAGTTGATGACTTACTTTGAAGAATTTTCCAAGAGCAATGTAGTCAAGCCCATCAGAGCAGTTAAACACCACACACTGTTTAGCAACAGCCTTTGCCAGGTCCTTTGTAGTTTCTGTCTTTCCAGTACCAGCTGGACCTTCAGGTGCACCACCTGAAAACAATTTCAAATTAAAATAACAGATACAGAAACATTTGGTTAATCCAATGTTGGATAGTTAAAAAATACTGTGTGTTGTGAACAAAAGTCTACTTCCCTTGAAATTCTAATTGAAATCAATATCAAAAATCATAATTAATTTAAATTTTAAAAGTTCTAATTTGAAATATTCAAAACCAAGATTGTAAATTAACTTTGTAAGGATTCCAATCCAGGAATTCTCTATCTTTACTGAAGATTCTTAGGATAAGTGCTACTTGGTAGCATAGTTTAGTGTTTTCTCTAATAGTACTGAAGAGACTGGATAATATTACTGACTACTGACTACTGACTACTACTACAGAGACACTTGATCTTCAAACCTGGCTGTCTACCCGGGAAAAATTTATTCATACTCTTCGCCAGGAAAATCTCAAATCTTACATGACTACTGTTTTGTTTAGTGGAAAGTGACCTTCTCCCTTCCACCCAACTAAAAAATGGTTTTGAAGATTCAGCAATCTTGTAAAAACATTTTAGAGACCACTGGACTACTTGACTCTGTGGGGATAGTTAAAAAGTACTGAAGCTCAGTGATTACATGAGTTTAACGCTTGTGAAAAAAGTTTAATTGTAAAGAGAAGTGGAAAAAGAGTGAAAAAGAAGTGTGACATCATTAGAGAACTTGAAATCTTGTCAAACCCTTCATGAATCTACATTAAAAATAAGGACAAAACCATGGTGAACTTAGTTGAGTAAAATGAAGAAAACAGGAAATGTACTGAAAGGTCTATAGGTCTATACAACCCTGAAATATTAAAGATCTCTAATTTCACACTAGTCAAAGGAGTAGCTCCTCCCTTAATACCATGTGACTTTACCCATTGGTTCTATTCTTATGTATTGAAAGAAGACTGATATTCCCCCTGGTGTGTAGTTACATAGAAATCTTTCTTGTTCAGCTGATCCACTTCATTAAGGCAGTCATATTTCAAAGTCAATAGTTCACTCACCTAGATGCAGATGGAGGGCACCAAACAGTGTCCTATAGCATCGATCAGTAAGGGGTGTGATGACAAGTCGTGGTGAGTTCCCAAGGTATTCGTAACCATACATTAGTTGTGAGTTAATCATGCGAGTGGCCAGATTGTTAGCTATCCAGTAATAACGCAGCTGGCAAAGCCACTGGAAATCATTCTCCTTGCGTACGTTCTTGTCGATGAGAAGCTGGACAACATCCCGTGCATGCACATCCAATACTACGAGTGCACCAAGCGTGATGCGGTTCTGTGTCTTCAGTTTCCCTCGCACCAGCTCTATGATCTTGTTAATCTGGTCATTATCACGTTCCAAACACTCGATCAAGCCTTTCATTCCCTTACGGATGCCCTCATGCACTTCTGATGTCCAATATGCCATTGCAACGCACAACACTGTCTGACCTGGCCACTGTAAGACCCAGTAGTCTCTCTCCTTGATGGGATAGGCATCATAAGCCTCATGTACTTTCTTGTGGATGCTTTTCTTCATGTCCCCTTCAAGCTCCAGCAGCCATTTCTCTACAGCTCCTCTTGCCAGGGCTGTGGATATCACATCCACCAGTTCTACTTCCTCTCCTTCACTTGATCTCATCGTTGTCACATCCAGGTCCTCGGTGAAGTTCAGTGTGGCTATGCCTTCAAAACATTTCTTCAGATGGGGCTGAACTCGAGTTGGGTCCTTAGTTTCTGACAATATCTCCAGCAGTTCATCATTAGACAAGAAGAAGAATCTTGGGAAGTATAGTCGCTTCTTCTCCAGGTAGTCGTTGAGGCCTCTCTGGATTACTTCCAGCAGTCCATTGCTCTTCTTAAGTCGCTCCAGCATCTTATCGATCTCCAGCACCGACAGAACCTTGGGATCGGCCACCACACACTTCATTATGTCTCGCCAGATCTGGAATCAAAACATAGGGATAAAATGATATCACCAAGACCATATGAGGATTGTTATGCATCTCTTGTTGACCTTTATTTCAAAATTGCATCATAATAAAAATATAAACAGATAAATGATACAATTTGGCAAAAAATGCAATATGTGATACCATCGTCTAGGAACCAATACTGCATAACTGACATGTTTGGTAAAAAGTATTTGTTTTTGCACAGTTGGTACCCCAGTGCCATCTGCATATGTCAGTGAAAGCAGGAATTAAATCCACTAATGGTCTGTGTACAGAGGTGGGGTAAAATACAGTGTAATCTGAATATCACTATTACTAAGTAGGCTATACAATTATCGCAGGGCATATCAGACATTTATTATAAAACAAATAATAAAAAATGTGATGTGTTATATGTAAGCTGAATGTGCATAATAGAACTTTCTCTTCCTTCACATTCTAACATAGAATAAGAAGCCATATTGCAGGGAATGTTGTCTCAGTCTCACACAAAGGTGTAGACCTATTGTTCACCAAGAAGTCTTATTATAGCCTGCATTTGTGCTAACAGTGACTGGCTTATAACTAAGATTTTTTGCTGGAAAAAAGTTATAATAAGTTTTAGCTTTTAACATAAGCACCTCATTACAATTTTTTTTTTTAAATTGTTAAAGCAATTTTTGAGAAAATGGCAAAAAATGAAATTTTCTAATGTAAAGTAGTAGAAAAAGAGAAACTCGTCATTCTTTGTGTCACATCCCTAGACAATTTCTAACTCAAATATAACATTTTGTTTGGATACTATTTTTTTTTTGTACTAACTTATGCTGTTCGAATACACATAAATGTTTCTGAAAATTATATTTTTAGATTTAGGTGATTCAAAGCATACTTGATATGGAATTTCAATAGTAGGTGTACTATGATATGGGTAAAGAGAGTAAAAATTCTGTGATGACACAAGTGGTGACAACACCAGATTAACCCCTAGGCAGTCTAGGGTGCCCTTTTCTATTTTTTTCCCCGGAATGAATTGTATTGTAGTAGAAATGTCTTGTACATGACAGTATTTCTGTAATACAGATACATTTTCGAGAATTTTCATAGTGTAAATATGTGTTGTGTTCGAAACTGTGGAAATTATTCACCTTTCAACCTAATCGCAAGATAATTGACTATTTTAGAAGTTCCAAAAGTATGTTTTCAGAGTCCTTCAGACTATACCTTGTCCACAGCACCAAATCTGCGTCCTTCCTCTGGCATCTGTTGTTGGATATCAGGCGAGGAAAAGATAGGCTCCAGATATAGCCATGTAGCTTGAACTTTGAGCCAGTCATCTAGGATCTCCTGAAGCAGTGACAGTTTGCCTTCCCAAACTCTGGAAGAATATCACAGATCCCAATTTTTTAGAACAAAAGTTCTGGGTATAATAACTTTAAATGGATTTTTTTTTTTCGTATTTAAGGGAGTGACAGTGATTTTTCAGTTTTTCAAAAAACCTTCCCCATTTCTACTCCTTGGTTCTATTTTGCCCATTAACAAACTCGAACAAGATTTTTCATCTTTACAGGCCTATATTAGTCATTACTAGAGACAGGCACAATATGAAGAAAATTTTGCCAAAATATGAAATTTATTTATGCTAAATATGAAATTATGAAGAAAAAAAGTTAAAAATATTATGAAATACAATAAATCACCAATTTTATCATCTGAATATTATTATTTGATTTAAGACAACACACAAAGGAATATCTACCATATTCACAATGAGAGGGCAAAATAAAACACTAGTTACCTGGTAATAAATACATTAAATATTCACAATATTCTATTCACCTACATTTTTTCACATCTCATCATCACATCAATTAATATTTATTACAATAAGATACAAGCAGCTTTTCTATGTTTTCTGGCAAAAAGTTGCATCTTCTGTCGGTAAGAAACGTCTGAACTGTGTGTGTGTCTTTTTAATTTTAATTTTTTTAATGTTGAATGCTATTTGTGTGTTGTTTCAGCTGAAACTTTGTGTTTATTAAAAAATAAATTAATAACAAAATTATTATGTAATTCAGTCACCCATTTGTTCAGAATAAAGATATTGGCAAAAGGCAAATACTAAGTGCACTTTAAGCTCCGCCCACTCGATCACTCGATATTCACATTTTGTTTCTCAGCGAAGCAGGGTGACAAACTATCCTTGTATATTGTCGCCGACACTCCCGACAGTACCAAATATTAAAAATGCGAGAGTGCCCCTTGTACCAAATATTAAAACGGCTAGAGTGCCCCTTGTACCAAATATTAAAAATTCTAGAGCACACCTTGTACCAAATATTAAAAATTCTAATATTAAATTTTAAATGCGAGAATATGTGCCTTGTACCCACAGGTTTGCCTTGTACCCAACGGTTTGTCAGCCTATTCATCCTCGAAGAATTCGCTAGATCATGGTATAAAAGGAACTGCTTCACTGCTGGGGGAGGGCTGGCCGGGATATGTCTCATACGAAGATGCGTCTTATATTTGTTTTTTCCCAAGATATCAAATGTAGCGTAAAAATAATTTGAATGTTAGTACAAATTTGTCTTTAGATAGTATTACACAGATAATAAAAAGGACTATATTCCATACTTACACTTTTGTTACAAAATGTTCACATAACAATCGTTCCATCTGTTTTAAAACAGTTGAACTCTGTCACCAATTGCGCATTCCAGATTTAGGCACACGATCCAAATCACCACGAATCGCAAACAACACATAAATGCCAGTCCAAAACTGATGAACATGGAGGAGAGAATATTTCCTCCTCCCTGCTAGTGAGCTGGTTCCTCTAACTGTAAACATTCCCTACTGCTGTCGAGTTATCTTTTGAAATGCAAGGAATGTGACTACTTCCACACAATACGTAGAAATCCCATTCCCGTTCATAATGGAAGTAGGCTATTATTAGAGTGGAATTGTGTAGGGTACCTCTAACAGTTAGAAAGTGTTGCCAAATTTCTTAGCTTTCTGGAGTTTGCCGTATAGGGATTTGAGATGCAATTCCCGGAAAACTTTTCAAAACATTTCAATAATGTGGAAAACTCGATTCATTTGTCATAGAAGTATTAACGAAGGAAAAATTTGCAAATCATACAAAATATGAAGCTTTATGAAGATTTTCACGAAATATGAAAATTTTACCAAAATATTATGAAATATGAACTTTTTTCTTGCATGCATTGCCATCTAAACTTCGTAATTCATAATGATCCGAGTTTTCAGAGCGCTAGTAGCCATATTTTAGAATATGAAATTTCATATTTTGCCTGTCTCTAGTCATTACATATCAGTCTGGAATTCATTTGTGCAAAATTATGAAGTTATGTCCATAAAAAGTTACATATAATGTTTCTTTATTTTTCTTTATTTTTAGTCTAGGGAGCATGAAATATGGTATGTGCAAATGTTTTGGAAATCCCACCATGTTAACAGTTGCATTAGCTAGTCTTTCTTCAAAATCTACCTAAAAGTAGGCTAATATCAACCATTCCAAATAAAGTAAAAGAGATATGAATGTAACAGCCATACTTACAGTATATCCTGTTCGAAAGGTTTGATGTAAGGTGAGCTCTTCATGGTCTGAGTCTTGACAATGTGGTCGTCTAGCAGCAGCTGTATCTCATCCACGGCAGACAGAATGTGTGTACCAGTCTCTCTGTATGACAACACATTGAACTGCATTTCTGCCCACTCCCTCTGCATCTTGTTCAATGCCTTTTCCAGATTATTCTCCTTAGTTGCTGCCTCGCTGATCGCCTCAAAGCGAGGAATGAATTCCTCCAGGCCAAAGTCAATTACCTTTGCTAACGTGAGGTCTGGTCCTGGTTTTATTGGGAAACCAACAATTTCAGAAACTCTTTCCCAATGCCTTTCCTTCATGCCAGGGTTCCCCAAGGTCTGTACAATGGGCATGTGCTGTTTGAAGTCCTCTATCTTCACCCTCACGGTTGAAGTCAGGTCCTTTACCATCGGCTGTTCACTGAACGTCTTCTCCAACTTATAAATGGTGCGGTAGTATATTCCTACATCAGTCTCTATTCCATCTGGGTCATGAGAACCCACTTGGCTGTTCATCCACAGATCGTGCTTTGAAAGGAATTCAGTGCCGTTCTCATAGAGTTTCTTGTAAGGTGCCAGCTTGTCTGCCAGCTGGAAACAAATAATAACATTTACTATGAGCTGTAACCACCTAAACACTAAGCCAAACAGTGTCCGTGGAACAGGAAGGAAGCCAAAGGGGGATAGTAAAGTAAGAGTGACCATCAGAGCAAAACTATAACAAGTCCAAGCTAAACTGTAACAAATCATTGAATAATTTATTAACACAATGAACTGTAATCCTCCTCTTTATAATATGCTCCGTCTATACAATCAATTGCAAAAAATGGAGCATATAGATATATTTAACACTAACAATAAGCGGTTTTAAAGTATCTGTAATCAAAATTTGAAAACTTTAAAACTGTAGGCTAATTATTAAAATATGCTTCATATCATTTTCTTTCTGTAAAAGTTTGAATATTGTATTGTTTGATAAGCTGTCCCTGTATTTTTATTTTACAATTTAGTCACCCTGTAACTATGTGCAATAGAAAATTGGGCTGTATTTGATTGAAACACACTTTTTTTTTTAAATATTCCTTAGTCTAAAGCATGACTCAGCAAAAGTGGGAAAATTTATTTAACTGCAACCGGAAAAGCAAGAAAATTTATTTAACTGCAATCAAACAGCAATAAAAAGAACATTCTTCAGATTAGTAATACTTCTAAAAAAATTTACCAGCCTTTCCAACGAGCAGCATTATTGAAAAACTCCACACTAGTTTCCCACTTATTTTATAAATATTACAAGGAAGTTTACCTTCTTGCGCAGAGGATATTGTGACTGTTCCCAGCCATATGCCACTTCCTCCTCGTTGAACCCATCGATCTTATCCAGAGCTGACTGTATGCGATTGTCCAGATGCTGTGCTTTTCTCAGGTACTTTGGCAACTCTTCTATGTTACCATAATATTGGAACTCCTCCAGCTGTCTTTCATACGTCTCCAAGTCTTCTACAAACTTCTTGATGCGTGTCTGCAATAGAAATGATCCCCAGTCAGAAAGTCTACAGGAAAAACTCTACGTATATATTGTCTAAATATTTAGGCCTACTGACAAATGGCCTAATTATCAGAATCATATAAATATCCCCCTTTAGGCCTATACCACTGGAAAAATGAAATTGATTAACTACAAATGGCCTAATGTCAAAATGTCTATAAAAATAATGTATAATGGTTTTTTAGGGATAAGCAACACAATTCATTTTAAAAGGTGATTGTGTTAGATTGTTCAACTGTTAAAATTTGTTAGGAAGCTGGGACTGGACTTATCATCCTTAAATCAGATGGCAGAAAACATCATTGGGCATATTGCACCACCATATATAAGAATATAGTAAAAATTGTTTAGATGTTTTGTTCAAACCATTGTTTATCTGTTACCCATAATTTTTACCATCATATGAACCACTGTCAAAAGTGATTGATTGGTATGGCAACTTGCTAAATATTACGATAACAATCATTCATTGTTAACTTCTAACATTTTCAGCTATGTGACTGCTGTCAATGACCCTAGTTGATTGATCACAGTCATTTGTTTGATTCTGTGTGATAGCTCCCTTACTCAGTGTTTAAAATGGCTTGAATAGATGTAGTAGGTGGTATGCAACTGACTGAGAGTCAACAGCCTACAGGAAGAAAACCTACCTTTCTTTCACATAATAGTGCCTTGTGTCCTAGCTTTCAAATGCATACACAGTTTATGCACTGCCCTCACTTATGCTGATCCCATACTTAACACAGGAAGTCAAAAAAAGGCAACCAACCCTACCTGTAGGAATTGTTGGAACTCGCTGGTCTTCTGCTCCACAATGACACGATGCTCTTCAAATATGGACGGCATGCGGAGGTACCACTGGAATGTGGTGCTGTTCTGTTTGAGCTCAAGGGGGGAAAATGTGGTGTAGTCTACCAGGAATTGCATGTACTTGCTTATCTCTCGCAATCTGTTCTCCATAAGGAACACAGTCTCATTTTCTACTTTTAGAACAAATGCTATAAACTCCATCAGCTGGGCTGTATTCTCAGGGGGCGTAAGTGCTTTTGTGGCAATAGCTTCATACTCCTCCCCAAGTCTGAAACAAGAGACAATGTGTGAAAATTCTTTATGTGCCAAATTTTTACCTCTATTATTAAACACACAAACTTCCCTCAGTAGATGGCTGCCACATGGGCAAAGTGATACAAAAGAAATAAATTTAGAGTAACGCCATGAGTGCTGAATCTTATGCCAATGAAAATATGCTATCAGTAGAGATAGGAATTTTTCGGTGTTTTCAAACTGAAGAAAGTGGTACTTTGAAATATGAAATTCGGTGGTTTCAATTGAACTTTTTGGTACTTTCAAAACTATAGCAGATTCATGGGAAAGCATACCTTTTATGTGCTTAAACCATACAATTGAATTAACTTATACACATTTAAACCCAATCAAGACACAATATTTACAAAAGGCTAAATAATACACATTTAAACTCGATCAAGACACAGTATTTACAAGGCTAAGTAAATTTTATCCTTCTAGCGCTGCTAGAGTGACAGTCGGATCAGCTGATGATGGTGGAAAGTTTCCATCGAAATGCATTCTGAGGTAAATATACCTATTAAGTGAAGTTTGTGTGCAAATCCCGATCTAAACAATCTTTAAGTTAATATCAACTGGTCTTGTAAAATTTGTTGAACTTACTCTCTGCAAAGAGTCTGGTAGTCCCTTGTCATGCGAGCCAGCAGCTGGTCGCGGAGGTCTCGGGCTGCTTCTACGAGCGCATCTATAAGGTCTTCACGATGCATTTCATACATGCCCATCATGACTGTGTGGTCTAACCTGCAAGGAATCTCCAGACTCAACTCATGGTACTGCTCAATCATCGGAATGAACTCATCGAATGTGTGCTCGACAGATAGGAACTCAGTCATGGCTTCCTGAGCCTGCAAATAAAACATGTAAAATATAACCTTTATCTAATGTTATTTCAATCCTTTTTATATTACTTAGTAAAAATTACCATTTTTTTCCTAGGGTACTAATGATATTAAACTAGTGTTTCCAAATGTATGGTTTTATCAGGAACATAGCGTAACTTTTCAGTATTATTCTGCACATGGATCAAATAGTAAATCCTAAATAGTATTGACTCCTTTGATTCTAATACAAAAGAGAATTATAAAAATTTGTTTAAAAAAGCCTATAGAATATCCAACAGAATTGATATTTCCTGAATTTAATGTGATGACTGTAGAACAAATTTATAAGCTCACACTTTTAAAATACTTTCAAAAATACCGCAACATACATGTATCGGATCCTCATAACTACAATACTAGAAGAAATAAAACATTGCCTTTAATAGAACCAAAATACTTCACCTCTTCTGGCTCTAAACATAGCATTTATTATGGTCCAAGACTCTATAACTCTATAATTAGGTCACATCCAGAAATAGTACATATGAACAACAAAAAATTCAATAAGTTTATCAAAAATATTATTTCATAGTTCAAAAGTTACTTCACTCTGTACTTAGTAGACAATTAAGGAACGATTTTATTTGTAATAACTCAGGGTTTCAATTTTTGTTCTTACTACTTTTCCTTTTTTCTTTTTACTTTTCTGTTCTTTCTTTATTATTATTATTTTTTTGGTTTTGATTTCATTATATTTTCTTTATGTATTTTGAAATGTAAATGGCTGAACTGTGCCCGAGCACGAGCGCATGCTCATTCGGGTGGTCTTGTTTTGTTTTGTATAAATATTTTGTATAAATATAAATAAATACATAAATATATGCTAATTATTTAAATTTAAGACAAGAATTTGAAGTTGTCAAAATTGGCTGAATCTTGTTGAAACCAACCATATGATTTCTTTTCTTCCATCAGGTGTTCAGAATGTCAACCAGAATGTGTTTTCCTGATACAATGCTTGTTGGATGAGGGTGGACAACATTTTCAGCATCTTTTGTAAGATAAGATTTTATACAGAATCTAAGAGACAGAGTGTAGGTGCAAGGAAAGCTGGCTCCTGCATGCCCAGCTGCAGCCAATGGAATACCATGCAAGAGGCAAACTTTTTATTTAAAAGCCCTGTATTTCTAAATTTTAAAATGGTCCCACATTTTCAAAAGAAAAAATAGTTGCCCTGACTTATGCCCCATCCCTTGTATACGGATAAATACACACTTCAAATGAGAAGGACTCCTTATATTTATATAACTTAATTTATTAAGTGCCAGAATGGTTCTTTATGAGATTGTGTGGTGGACAGGAAAATGTCTTTAATAAACAGTATCTTGGTGAAACTTTTTAACAATGCAGCACTATACTATGTTTTCAAAAACAAATTGGTTGACCTTACACACTTTAGACTTCACTTTTACCTGTATTCTGCAGGACGATCGTTTCGCGGACTTGGTGGCCACCAGAGGGCACATCGGGATGCTCTAAATGGAAATCCGACAGTTGACTAGCAGTTGAAAATGCGGAAAAAGTCCACGAAACGATCATCCTGCAGAATACAGGTAAAAGTGAAGTCTAAAGTGTGTTAAGGTCAATCAATTTGTTTTTGAAAACATAGGAAAATGTCTGTCCGTCCATACATCTGTGTGTGTGTCCATATGCACGATAACGATTATCAGATTTTCATGAAACTTGGTAGACGCATTTATAACATCCATGAAAAGAAGCCTATTGACACTGGACCAAATCAGTTGACCAGTACCGGAGTAATGCCCAATTTAGTACCTATTTTATGGTAATATATTAGAAAGAATTTATCAAATGCAAATCAGTTCTCATGGAAGCATATTGTTTTACACTATTCATATACGGCTTTGGAAGGTACCTTTGACAAATAACACTACCTGCACATTCCTTCACATATGCTTACCAAACTAGACCTTTGTCCTTCCATAAGTCCTGCTTAATGAATTGATCTGGAGTTTAACTCAGAAACCAATAACAAAAATAACTTATTTTCTGCATATCATAATTGCAACTATCACTGATTAAACAAAAGCATTCTGGCACTTTGTTACATCAGATTACCTGATTTTATTCTACTTCAATTTTGATTTTCAAGAACACAAAGAGTTGAAAAGCACCTACCTCTTCATTAATCAGATTCATATATTCATCAAAATCTGACACTCTCAGCTCAGGACCTATCCTCTGGTCCTCTAACAAACGACTCACCCTCTCTCGACAAGCCTCTATGAAGTCCTCTGGAATCATTGGCTAAAACACATGTCACATTAGAATAATATTAATTCTAACTTAACATCACAAAAATTCCTTAGTCTAATAAATTAAAATGACTATTCTACAGGGCTGGGCAAGTAAATTACCTATAGGTAGAGATCCGTGAAAGTTCTTTTAAAATTCCAATGTTTTGGTGTTATTACTAGGTTGGCGGTATTATTTTAAAAATATGATCTATGTATGCAGATTTTATAATCCACTCATTACCATTACTATGAGTTAGCATACCAAAACCAGATATTTTTATTGTGAGCTTTATTCTACATTCCTGCTTATTTTATTTTAATTTATTGTAAGAAATATTTATTCATTTCAAACTTGTTATAAGTTCATAGTGAACGTTCGTAAATGATATAGATATCTGCAAAAATTTAGGAAATACAGTAATTATTTCTTAAAAACTGTATTGAATTTGTATTCCAACATACGAAAAAAAGTTTGTAAAGCCACAGTAGTTAGAAATTATGAAGCACTCTAAGTATTTTGAATGTGTTGCAACATGTGCATTGTATTACAGGTTGATCCTGTGGTTCTTCCTCCATGGCTGCATGATGTGCGGTTCGTTTTGGAGCAAAAATTGCTTCTCTATAGCCGATGAATTTATTTTTTGACAAAGCCACAAGGTTGTAAGTACAGGAAATTATGAAAATATTCCTTAAAAATGAATTATCATTAAGATTTTGTCCAAAGAAAATAATTTTTGCTGAAATTCGCTTAAAAAGTAGAATTATGTTTATTTTTTATATTATTATTATGAATTCACATTATTTTGAAATTCAAAGTATGTTTTTTGGGGTAACAGGCAGCGGTAAAAGGAAAGTTTGCAAACATTTGTCGAAATAAGAACAATTTGTGATATTGTATCTTGCAAATTTCAGGATCTCTACCTATAAGTAAAAAAATACTTCCATAAAAAAATGTTAAAGTGTCCCAAGATTCATTAAAAAATCTGGTAACCTTATATTTACACAGTGGAGTTGGAGGGTTTGAGGTGAAAGATGAGAGAGAAAAGATCAGGAATGAAGAGCTTCAGAGGGGAATGAAAGCAGAACAAATATCATGGTATGGTCATGCAAGAAGGATGTCACCGGAGATACGACCAAGTAGAATCCTTGACTGATTTCTGCTAGTCCAAGGCAGAAACAAAAAGCAGGCCTCAACTGGGAAGGAAAGGAGGAAGAATCAAAGCAATGAGAATTCAACAGTGTATTGGAACTTTACACAATGAAGCTATATTATACAGAATATATTGAGGTGGGTCTAGCACATATACTTCACTTTTTGTAAGAGGTGCTGCAGTGAAACGGGCAATTTTGAAATATCCACCAGCGCTACAAATTTATTCAATCGAGGGACACTAGGCTGGATGATAACGCGTAGGGTGGTCAGTTCCTTTCACGGGTGGGAATGAGGACACAACACCCAGTCCTGACCCAGGAAGGAAATTTTACATTTCTGTAAAATCCCCAACCTGGCCAGGAATCGAACCCAAGCCGCCTAGGTGGCTGGCAGTCATGCTACCAACACTCACCCATGGCAGCGGACTATTAAGAAGTTAGTGACCATTTTAATATTGCTGGCTATCGATACATCAATTACTTTAAGCATGGACAAGTACAGGTTTTAATAAAACGATGCACAAGTGCAGTAAATGGGCCAAAAAAAAAAAAAAAAAAAAAAAAACACACACAAGCAGATTAGATTATCGATACTGGGCACAGGAAGTTCCAGTTTCCACGAACAGGAAATGGATGAAAAGGAGTATCATAGTAAATAAAATAAAACATTAATAATGTTATAATATTCAATTTTTTAAAAGTCTTGTAACATGTAGGACAATATAAATGGAGGTTGTAATAAGTCAGAGTATACAATGTAACAACTGTTCTCGGGTTTCAAAGTTTCAGAGTATAATAGCCACATGTTGGATCTATGGAAGCCCTGCAGAGAAGCTTTACTTATGAATAGGGGCGAATATATGCATATATTTATGACCTAAAAAATATTAAAGTATGATAAAAAAATTTAAAATATGACTTTACCACTTACACATTGTGTATATTTTTTAAAGTTTCATTACAATACATTTTATTAAAATATAGTGTTAATTATTTAAAATGTCTGTAAATTCTCAAAAAGTATCATTATATTGCAAAATTTACAAAATATGATATTAAACTTCAAACTTTATTTAATATGCACACAAATATGCCAAAAAATTACCTAAATAAGCATATTCATACCATACTAAATATGTTACATTAGTTGAAAATTTTCTAAATATGCAGTTATATGCACAATAAAAGCTATTCCATTTTCACCAGGATGCTTGGAATCGGCTTTAAATTAGTCGGAAACCTGAAATAATGCAAAGGGGAAAAATACGACATGTCATAGAAATCCGCCCCCTACTTATGATATATATCTTAATTCCTCTGTATGAAAAAAAATTACCTTGAGCATTCCACGAGGTCCTTCATAATCCATGTAGAGTTCTGTTTCAAGTCGAGGCAAATTGCTCACTGTAGCTATCATAGTATCATATACACCAAGCAGAGCATTAAAGTAGCTGTTGAATGTCGGCTCAAACACCAGCAGAGTATTACGTTGGATTATGCTCACTTGGAAGCCAGGATTCATAAACTGCATAATAAGAAAAATTTAAGGTTATTATTAGAGCCCGGATTTCCATGCAAATGCATGTTTTTATATACTTTGGTTACACTTCTCAAACTTTGCAGTTACACATTACATGACTTATGGATTCCAAATAACCATATTTTTTCCGTGCATGTTTGCATATTTCGGTCTTTTTATGGCAAAATTTATGCATAATGCATGTTTTGGATTTTTTGGGTTTAATATAGCATATTCAGACGTTTTTAATGCATATAAACCCTCATTATCTGGTTTTAGTGCATAATATCAAGTTACCATGCATAACTGTGCATATTATGAATGTGCCTCCCTAAAATCTCGGCTTTTCAAAGAAACGTAAACATGTTGTATTGTATTACCATTGTTATTTTATTGACTTGGCAACAGAGTTTGCCACCTGCATCAATTTGAGAGTGCAAACTACTGTTTACTCTAAATAAACAGTAATATAATACTCCAGGCTACAAAAGAAAATGCCGACCCCCACCACCTTCCATCGAAAGAAAACTATATATTAAACAGAATGTTCACTGCTTGAATATTCAGTCACTAGCCATTGTTGAAGACGTTGGATTATCTTTAGAATCGTGTTGTGGAGAAATGGATGTGAAAATTAGGGAAAAACTTAAGAAGGTACTTAGTTCAAATCCTGATCATAAACTTCTGAAAACAGCAAAAGACGTATTATGTGGAAAAAATGTAAAAGACATGGAATTCGATCTCACCCTCAGGCAAATTTCTTCCTTTAAGTATGCACCTGTTACTCCTTGTGAAGTAGAAAGATACTTTTCTGCAGTCAAGAATGTCCTAACTGATAAACGCACGAGTTATTTGGAAGAATTTGCGAGGAGAATTTGGAAAAACTCGTATATTGTTTTAAGTGAAATTGAAATATATTGCAGTACAGTGCGGATTTTTGATAGTGCATGTTTCGCCCTTCATTGTGCATATTTGGAGATACGATAGTGCATTAATGCATGCATGTTTTTAAGTTTGATAGTGCATGAAAATCCGGGCTTTAGTTATTACAAACCTACATAGTATAATGAAATAGGAGCTAAATATACATAAAGAAATATTAGCAGGTTTTATGTGCTAAGCACAAAGCACATATGTTTCATTCTTGCGCTGGTTATGTGTTCCAGAAGGCACTGAACAAGGCAGTCTCTTAACTTAAATATTTCAGTCATATACTGAACAATTTCTAAACTGTTTGCAAAAGGATCAAGGGAAACCCTCCGTCCACAATAGAAAAATTGTTTGTTCTGCTAATTGTAAATGTTAAGGATGGTTAAGAGGGTGAAGGAAATCTTGGTCCCCACAAACCAGTTGTTTGCCCAACTAAAACTTCCCTTTTCAATACTTACATGGAAGAGCAGTTAACCCTCACAAACAAGGTCATCCGACCATACATCCTTCCCTAGTTGCCTCATCATTTGGAGACACTCTTAATATTAAAAAATAAAAAATAAAAAACCCTTGGAGAAGAATTCAGAACAACGCTTAGTATGACAAAAGAGTAAAAGAGACAGGGATGTTGCCAGGAATTTTATTAAGGGGGGAAAATTCAACATAATTTATTAGGCTAAAGTATACAGTAATCTATAATAAAATAATTAATAGACTATGGCGAACAATTAGTAGTATTACGACAATAATTTATATAAGTGCACCATGAGCTAATTCCTAATTGAAGTTAATCCACGTAGAAAAGGTACACATTTTTTTATCATGATCGACTGAAAATTAGTAGTATTACGACAATAATTTATATAAGTGCACCATGAGCTAATTCCTAATTGAAGTTAATCCACGTAGAAAAGGTACACATTTTTTTATCATGATCGACTGAAAATCCATTTGATATTTTTTAAACTGCACCCAAGCACGAGCAGTCTGCTCATTCCGGTTATTTCTAAATGTTAATATAATCATTAATTATGTAAGATTAGCCATTTTTCTTTTTCTCTTTTTAAATAGCAGCTGTACTTATTTTTGAAATCTGTATTTGTTTTGCTTTATTTTACTTGTATAAATATGTATTTGTATTTGTACAGATAAAATAAAATAAAAAATAAAATTAAATAAAAATAAAAAGATAAAATTAAATAAGAATTAAAAAAATGATTAGGCTAATTACATTAATATTCACATAGTTTCCCGGCCCCCAGCTGAATTCGACAAGGCTGCAAGTTTAAAATTAAGAGATACGTTCTTTTGAGCAACGGCCTTGGTGACGGATTATTATAAATACACTGAGGCAAGGTTGACAGACAAAGAGTACCAAAAAATAAATGAATCCATAAGGCATTCCAGAGGGGGGCAGTTGTCCCCCTTGCCGACGCCCATAAAAAGAGAACAGGTTACTACACCAGCTAAAGACATGCAGGAACATATTGAAACTAATTACTGAAAGTTTAATTACTAGACAGTTTATTTTACAAACACAATAATTCACAGGAAAATCCCGAAAAAACTGACAAAATTATGTAAATTATAATGTACACAATGAAAATAGTGGAAATTGTAAATTTCTCATCAAAGGAGAACTGTGACAATACAAATTAGAAGTTGATGTTTCAATTGATTTTGTGATAGATATATACTGTACATGAAAATTCATTGACATTTTGCAAACGAAACCAAGCTAATTAATGTTTTCTGAAGCTTTTAATCCGTAAAAATGTTAAAAAAAATAGCAAAACTCTGATGAAATTAAATAAACATAGCAACAAATATATACTAAAACGACTGTAAAAAGATTACAAAATCTGGCAAAAATTTTCATTAAACATAGGTGCTTATAATCATGGCTACTATGGAACTCTTATCTGCAAGTTGATTTTGCATTTGATCAGTTTTATCTGACTATTACTCACCCCCACATCACATATGAAGTCTGTATAATCAGCAATGGAATGGTAAAGGAGTGCTGAGATCTGCTGTGTCATAATCGTGGCCACGCAGTTGTAGAAGCGTGCCATTTTCTTGGGCTGGTCAAAGCTAGGCACCAGTTTCTTCTTAAGTTTCTTCCTGCTCGCCTGCAAGAAGATATTCTGGATGGTGGGGAACCAATCATTACGTAGACACTCCATGGCTGAATCCAGATGCTTTCTCACAACCAATGTCATCTCCAGCAGTTGCAGAGGTTTCCCAACCTTGCTCAGCTCCTTCACATCCACAAGTCGCATCTCACTGCACAAAACATTATTCTTGATATAAGCTTTCATGAACCACAGATTACTGTCTCTGTTGGACATTACATGAGAATATTATAGGAGAAAAATTCCTCCGACATTGGGACTTGAACCTCGGACCTTGCGCTATTCGCGCCAATGCTCTACTAACTGAGCTAAGCCAGTGTTCACTTCACAGTGCCAGATGGAACCTCTCTCCTATGACTGATTGCCCTTAATGATCTACCTCACTGACAGACAAGTTACTGTATGTCACATGCAATACTGTGAGGCATAGCCTACTAATTTGTGATTTTTGTGACCAGGTTCAAATCCCAGTGTCAGAGGAATTTTTCTCATATAATATTCTCATGTAATGTCCAACAGAGACAATAATCTAATCTGTGGTTCATGAAAGCTTATATATCTATCTTGAATGTTAACTGTACAATAACATTGGGAGCCCAATCACAAAAATCACTAACTAGTGTGCCTCACAGTACTGCATATGACATAACTTGTCTGTCTGTGAGGTAGACCATTAGGGCAATCAGTCATAGGAGAGAGGTTTCATCTGGAGCTGTGAATTGAACTCCAGCTTAGCTCAGTTGGTAGAGCACTGGCGCGAATAGCCAAAGGTCCTGGGTTCAAGTCCCAGTGTCGGAGGAATTTTTCTCCTATAATATTCTCACATTATTCTTGTTACAAAATACAGCATGTCCAATCACTTTTCCCAACCATTTTACAGCTTTGTGAATATGTTGGCGATGCTAGCGCTCACACGTGGGTAAGCAGGAAAGTGGCTAAGATAGTAGCTTAGGTACCTTTCTGCAATTTCAGGTTCAATTATAATATTAAACAAAAACCTACTTTTTTCTACTATTTACCTCATGAAGCAGTGACCAATTCAGCATAAGAATACATGGAATTTCAACCCATGGCAAGTGTCTATCGTCATAATAATACTGTTTTCCTTTTATCAATTTCACTTTCTCACCTACATGCAATTGTATCTTACGGAAATTCACAAGGTCAGAACACTGAAACATCTTTGATCAAACACAACTTACTTATGAACTAGGGATGGGTCCTCGATACTTTCGATGCCTCGATACTTTCGATGCCTCGATACCCTCGATACTTGCATGGTATCGGCATCGAGCAACACTTCAGAAAACTCGCTCGGTACACTTTCAATACTTCGGTAACTCTGCAATTCTGCATTTAAGTGAGAATGCTAGTATATTTGATCAAAAACTTGTAAGTGGACTGTTTCAAAAACTAATTTTAGTTTTAATGTAGAGTTTAAAAATAATTGTAGGCTACTGATGATATTAAATTTTGTCTCATTAAATATGCACACTTAATTTAGTTGGTATTATATAGTTCTCTCAACTTTTCATTTTTAATGTACCTATTTATTGAAACTGGAAATGTTGATGGTATCGAGTATCGAAGTATCGAGAATCGAGGGAAAAATCATATATGGGTATCGAGTATCGAGAAAATCTGGTATCGACCCATCCCTATTATGAACAAAAGATGAAAATAATATATAAATGCAATATTAATAAGATGATATTATTAGTTACATCAAGCAGGTTAATCTCGAAAAATAAAACATCTGTGAAAACAATTATAATATATTGATTGTCCTGTCATAGGCTATTTTGCCCAAAATGACAAAAAAAAGCAATGTGTTTTATTCACTTTTGTGGATTAATAATATTCATTACATGTTTAATTCTGTAAGTATTCATTAAATAGTCACAAAAATGTAACTCGAGGTCTAGTTTCTCTCAAGAAAAATTCCGGACGTCTCATAACATTACCTATGATAATTGTATGAAATTCTGGAAATGCTACATTACAATGTAACAAAACCAATTTTTAAAATTCTTGTAAGTTTGGGAGTTATTACTTTTTTTGTCTTTCCTGAAAAGTTTTTTTTATTATGGACTGAGTGCATTTTGATTTGCTCAAAGTTCAATGAATTCAAAAAAGGAAAGAATAAACTCTTAAATTTACATATGACTATTCCACTCATACGCCGCGTGTTTGATATTGACCAATTAACATTTAGCAATTCCTCAGATACAGACCAATCACAGTCGTTTACCTCACAATATTCTTGTAGGAATCGCAAGGAAGCCATTTTATCTGATAAAACATCAGCTCGTTACTGAACTGTAACAGTATCGTTATGCAGTGATTACTAGATTATGTCATCCACTGTCGGTGCTAAATTGAACATGAAAATGGCAAGCTCAAGGTTTGGTAATGTGTCTGTTGATGAAATTCATATTATCGTAAAGGAAGCTAAACCACATAATAAGTTACTGAAAGAAATATAAAATGCAAATGGATTCAGTTACAAAAGTTCTGTGAAGATCGTAAGTACAATTGAAATGAATTGACTAGGGAATCTACGTTTAAAGCAGATTGGGCTATCAATATGAGAAAATCCAACAGAGATTAAAATTGTGTTTTTAACCAATGCACATTCAGGTAGACCGTGGCAATTTAAAAATAAATTATTTTCTTTAAAAAAAAAAAAGGTGTTTTCATTTTGCTCTGAGTTTAGCTTCTCTTGAGGTTAACTCTTTTGGCACTACTTCGTTGGTAGCATTGCTTAGTATTCCATAATGCAGACTGTTCATTAATTTAGTATGCCATGATCTGACAGCTGACACTTTTAACGATTTTATTTTAAACAAACCAGAAAGAAATATTTATATCAGAATATAATATTATTTATATAATCCATTACGTTTATTCATGGAATAGTCTTAATAAATTCAATTTGAGTTTCACCAGATAAATTCGTCAACTCTCGTGGGATTACGTACGATAAACACAGCTGAAGTGACTAATGATAAAATATGATAGAGTATGAATCGTGAACCCACCTGAATGACCGGTACCACAAGTCCAGTATTTGAGCAAGGCATGGGTTTACTGTGTGCAGGGTCTTCTCAATCTTGGCACGATTGATGTGGAAACTGTCCCTCCATAGCTTTGACATTTCTCGCAGCTCACGCCGATGTTCAGAGTCATACTGTGGGATGCGGTTGTCACTCTCGCTGGGATCCTGCAGCACAAAGTCTACAACGGCCTTCTTGATGCTCAGAGTGAATTCTTCTTTCACCTCCTCCAGCAGTGCTGATTCCAACTGTGCACGATGACCTCTGATATGCTGAGGGATCTTCCTGTACACAGAATAGACAAGATGAATCAAGAATCAAGAACTTTATTCACCATTTACATTTGTTGATACATGTATTGGTTTCATCTACATTATACTTACAAGAGACTTAAAATATAATTATTAAAATTACACAGAGTTTAAAATAGGCTAAACTGATTACTTTTTATAAGGTCAAATCAACCACATTACAGGTTTCGTCTGTGCATTATACTCGTACTTACAAGAGACTTAAGATATAATTAAAATTGCACAGAGTTTGAAATAGGCTAAACTGATTACTTTATAAAAAGTTAAATTAGCCACATCACATTCTTTAAATTCTGGAAACTGTAAAATACTTTATTCCTAATCAAAATGTGTAGTGCATTTTTAAATTTAGTTTCAGGAGCAGTGAAAGTTTCTTTTGGTAGTTGTTAAATAACTCTGGGTTTATACATTTGTGGCTGTTATGCACTTTGGAGAGTATGGTTTCACAGCCACTTTTATTAAGCATATACTTCTGTTTGCTAAAGCTCTGATATATAACTAAAAAAAGCTAGCTGTTTTAAGTGTAGTACAGTAGAAGAATACCAAATAAAGTAATAGCCCAAACTCTATTCTCTATTGTTACAAAAAGGTTCATGGTTTCGACATAATGAATGGTTTGTGGGCGGCATTTCTCCAGCTCAGTATCATATGCAACTGCTTCAAGTGCATTCCTAGGGTGCTTCTCTGGCAATTAGAAATTCTCAAGAGGAAATATACAGCATCCGATAATTCTTGCGGGAATACACAGTGAAGTGGTTAAATTAAAACAACACAGGAACTAAAATGCAAGGACTGTGACAAATCATATATTGGCAAGACAAAAAGAAATTTAACTGTCAGGCACAAAGAGCATTCAAGAAATATCAGGTACAAGCAATTAGATAAATCAGCGGTGGCCCATCATTACTGGACCGAAAAACATGGAAGATTCTTTTGCACACCTGGTGGGCTTTTTATGAACTTTCTGATTAAACTGTCTTCCTCAGGTATTTCAAAATTCATTAGACTGTTCTTGTTCACATTGCAAAATTCAAGAACAGCCTAATGAATTTTGAAATACCTGAGGAAGACAGTTTAATCAGAAAGTTCATAAAAAGCTCACCAGGTGCGCAAAAGAATCTTCCTGAGAAGGATTTGGCAGTTGACAGAGTGTTTGAAAATGGAGAGGAGGCTCCTTGAAATGCGTCATACCAAAATATGGTAAGTGAAGCAAAAAGTATGTTTATGTCAACTCATATAGTAAATTAATGTTATTATGGGTTAGTATATTTGCAATTTGTGCTAGCTAAAATTTTGCTGGATTTATAATGTTGCTTCAATTGACATGAAACCGACCTATATTAAAATGTAACTTAGTTATAGGGGGCTTTGGTAAATCAAAATGGACAACATTACACAAATCTTACACTTCCAGTTAAATCAAACATCAGTATAAAAAAATTACTTAAGTATGCAACTAATAAGTATAGATTTTTACAAAATCTGTTGTAAAGCATTATTGGAATTAGGGAAAATCTTTCCCTGCCTAGTTCCATGGAGTCTTGTGTTTGTGGTAGCTTGACAAAATATAACATAACACAAAATAGTTTTGTAACAATAGCAATAAACTGCACAATAGTCTTCCCCACAAATAAAATTAAAAATATCTCAATACCTACATTTAAAAGGCCAGACAGATTAGCAATGATCCTGAAACCTTCTTTACGGCCTGATTACTTTTTAATAAAATAATACTTTAATTTCACTAACATTAATATACTAACGTTAATAAACTAAACTCCATGGCACTACATCCCTGGAGGGAGTTGGCCTACCACCCGACCGTTATGTCATCTACCACAGGCAGATGGCAGGATTGGGGGGCATGTGGTCAGCATGCCGACACCCACGGCCGTTAATGGTGGTTTTCATGACCAGAGCCGATACTTCTCTATCAAGTAGCTCCTCAATTTGAATCACGAGGTGAGTGCACCCCTGCCAGACCTCCCTACCTCAGAAAAATCTGAGGAGGTACGGGGATCGAACCCGGGCCAACGGATCTGTAGTCAGCGACGCTAACCACAAGACCACACCTGCGGTCCACTAACGTTAATACATAATCATTAACCTGCATTTTATCTTGTATAAATATTACTTGGAGATTATAATCAGTAACCATGGCTTTCTGTAATACTGAATGTTAACCCAAGTCCTTGAGAACCAATCAAAATGCTTCGGAGCACCCAACAACAAAAAATAAGATGTGACACGCGACACTTCAGGATCCATGAGGATGGAGGACATGTCAGTCCCTGTTCAAAACATTGGAAAACACCAAACTTCTCACTTGGCTGCAAACCCAAGTAGAATATTTCCAGGGTGTACTAGAATGTGTAATTCTCTCTATTCTACATTTAACTTTCTAGCAAATTAATAAATGTAGTAAGTAAGCATAAACACTGTTTGGAGTTAAGACTGGCAGTTTGACTAACCTATAGATGTTATCAAGCCATGCTGGCTCAATGGGCGCCACATGAACTGTGTCACTTCCTTTGTGAATGAAGTAATAGTAGCGCAAAACCTCCTTCTCCTCCGAGGACAGAGCTTCGCATAAGCAGGGAGGTGCACTCTCAGGCTGGTTTATTAGATTCACTAGTTTCTTGCGGAACTCTTCTCGCTTCTTCCTCATAGCTAAGTATGATCGCGCTCGACTCTGTAACATAAGACATTCCATGCTCACTCTCATCATCCTATTAAATAAGAAAATTCGGATATGCCATATTCAAAGTACTTTTAATTTAGATGCAATGCTAATACATTATATACATATTATGCCTTTAGTTTGCCAACATTTCCTTCCTTTAATATAACCAATCATCATTATTATAGCGAATTCTCTGAAGGGTAATTCATTAATAAGCCACCCACTGGGGGATATTCTAAAAAAAGAGTATGAAGTTCTTACTGGCAGATTTCAAGTTTGTACTTGCAGTCGTATGCATAAACAGCCTGGGGACTCCCCCACCCACTGCGCCCACGTGACATGACGCTCTATGTACTCTGTCGCATACTGCCCGGTTCAATTCCGTATGCAATAAGACCGAGGGGTGGGAGTATTAAGTAGGTAATTTGTGAGCTACCAAAACGGGACACTCACTTCACTCACAGCATGCTACTAGGGTGATTCACGTGGAATATATGGACATTCCAGAAAGAATGAAAACTACAAATTTTTAGTTTTAATCCCTCTGTCAGTATTAGGTGCTAGGGGTCTAACGATTTTGTTTAAATTTTGCAATTGAGGTACTTATGCTAAGAGCTAAACTTTTATTTGAAATATTTTTTTCAAAAAAATTCTCTGACGGGTAGGCCTAGTTACAAGGCAGGCATCGTTCATAGAAACTCAATCTTGTCTGGTGAACGGTAAAGCTTTGCATCAGGCTAATACAACTGAATACCTATTCTGTGCAACATGGCCTCTTATTCTATATTAGAATTTGAAGAATGGTGTATTGCCATGCCTAGGTTATACAAAAGTATTCGAGTGCATTTATTAAGATTTTATTTGGATTGTGTATCCTTCAGGGATGCGACATGAGGTATGGCAAATTACTTTCTTTTCATTTTTACAAGCACTTTATTTGACAAAAATTTAATCTTTCTTAATTTTCTCGAAATAGGTTTAACAATTTTATAGGCTTATTACGTAGGCCTACTATAATATATTATAATAAGTACTATTTGAAAAACTTCTCCCAAGACATTCTCTGAAGGCTAGTTATAAGCCATTCATTTTATATAATATAGACTTGGATTTTTTGGTCTTGCCTCGCGAATAATGCGACTTGGAAACGAGGCTGATACAAGTGAATGCACACTACTGCAATTCAGCCGTGTACTCTACACTGGAATAGGCTATGTTAAGGGTAGAGGGAGTTATATGAATGTTTCATATCACATTTAAAAAATACTAATTACCGGTATATTTAATGTTGTAATTATGTTATAGTGAATTTTCGTTAAACTAATTTAATCCTAAAATATTATGGAAATAAATATTTTCATTTATTATATTACTTCACTTAAAGTTTCTTGTGAATACTTGTACTATAGTGATTATTATTGTAAACTTCTAAAAATTAATTCTTGCATATTACGAAAATAATTATCTCGTTTATATTGTACTGTTGAAATTTGGTGGGTTTGTACCCGGTTTTCTTCATATCTACAGTGAAAACTGTTGAAAACGGAACCTGAATATGGCGGAATCCTATTCATTTCGGAAAAAAATATCGGTCCCGGCGAAAATCATATGCATATGCATGTTATTTTTCCTGAATAAATCGGAAACTGTGCAACGTGGAAACGGACAGGATCCGCCACTGATCAAATCGGAATTTTCTTTCTGAAACATTCCGAGAATTTAAGCCCTAGTGGCAAACCTTTTCTTTAAATCTCTCTGCCAAGGGAGCGGGTTGTATGTTAATGAGTCTTACCTTATTGTAAAAGGAGAATCCCGTTTCTGTCCCAAACCGATGCCTGCAGGATACATAACGGTACCTGCGATGAGAGGACAAGGGCTTTGTGCTCACATTCTTTTATTCTTATGGTCTTCTGAAAATAAACCTCACACACACTTTGTTCTGTTAGCAGGTGCCAGTACTTTTAGTCGTTCATTTACAGCTCTGCAGTGAACTTAAACGATGTCTCGTAAAAATGTAGGGCTAACATTAGGTGACAAAATGAAAGTGATTGAAATGCATGAGAAAGAGAAGAGAAGTGTTCGTGAAATTATGTTTAAATTTAAGTGCGGAAAAACTCAAATCTATGACACATTGAAAAACAAAGAACGTATCAAAGGTGAGTGGATTGAAGGCAATAATCCTGAAATGAAAAGGAAACAGAAGACTACAGGCTATGAAGAAATTAACGAATTGTTATGGGAGTGGTTTACTCACGCTCGATCCAAGAATATGCCAATTTCTGGACCTATTCTGCAGAGCCAAGCTCTTGAACTTGCAAAGAAGTTAAATAAGCCCGAATTCAAAGCTTCTAATGGATGGCTAGAAAGCTTCAGAAAGAGACATAAAATCGTGTGGAATCAGGTGTGTGGAGAAGCGAGTGACGTTAACACTACGGTTGTTTCTGAATGGCAAGAGAAGCTTAAAACGTTACTGGAGGGGTATGACGTAAATGACATTTTCAATGGAGACGAGACTGGATTATTCTTTAGGGCACTTCCCACAAAATCCCTCTGTTTACACGGAGAAAAATGTATAGGCGGCAAGATGTCCAAAGAAAGGTTAACTGTTTTTCTTTGTGCAAATATGGCGGGAAGACTTGAAAAACCGCTAGTGATAGGCAAAGCAGCCAAACCTCGCTGCTTTAAACACTTGGACATTAACAAGCTGCCTGTTGTTTGGAGAGCAAACAGAAGAGCCTGGATGTCAGCGGCATTGATGGAGGAATGGCTCAACAGTTTCAATGCCAGAATGAAGAAAGAAAATCGACATGTTCTGCTTTTCCTCGACAACGCTACCTGTCACCCGCATATCAAGTTGTCCAACGTGTTTCTGGCTTGGTTTCCTCCCAACACCACAAGCGTCACCCAGCCCATGGATCAAGGTGTGATATACACCCTGAAAAGCCACTACAGAAGATTAGTGCTTCAGGCAATAGTCGCCAAGATGGAAGATGCGCGCAGCGCTAGTGATTTCGCGAAATCAATTTCTGTACTGGATGCAGTAAACTGGATTCACATGGCAGCGCAGAAGATAAAAGAAGAGACGGTAATTAAATGCTTCAAAAAGGCATATTTTCTTCCCTACTCTGAGGATGCAGTAAACATCGATGAAGCAGAAGATAATGTGCACTTCATAGAAACCTTATGTACGGCAGGACAGTTTGACATTGATGCCAGTACATATGTGAACAATGACAACGAAGTTTCTACATATGAAACAAATGATTCTGCGGTAGAAATAATTGAGAGGAGGGTTAATCAATCAGCTGCTAATGATGATGATGATGATGATGAAAATGACGAAGAAGAAAATGATGAAGCTGATGAAACGCCAACTGTCAAGAGCTTTTCTGACGCTCTCAACAGTGTTAAGGGGCTGCAGATTTTCGCTGCGAATAAAAACCTGAGCGAACTGCATGAACATTTATGCAAAGTAAAAGAATGTTTGGAGACATGTGCTATTCAGCACAACACCAAGCAGGTAAAATTGAGTGATCTGTGGAACTTGAACAAAACCAACAACTAAATGTAAAAATGTGCTTTGTGACCTGCAGTACTCTAGTGACGTGATACAAACAGTAATTATTTTATTTTATTCTACTTCAGTAAGAAATACGTCATAATGTGTGTAAATTTTTAATTTTTTTGTTCTTAAATTCAGTTTATGTTTGTAAAAACAGCAGTGATCTAACAGAGACACCAAAGGATTACATTACAGAGCCTTAATTTGACCTAAGTACTGTAGGCCTACTGCATGAAAAAAAAATGTTTTAAATACTGTATATTGTTTTGTAAATACAGTACAATATTATTGTGGTTCTTTTTGACACTTAATTACAGTAGGCCTAGAACTTAATGTACTGTAATTCGTTGCAATCTTAAACGCGATACCCACAGTGCAATAAGAGCATGAGTTATTTACAATGCTGTGTTTAATATGTATTGCATCCTGAGTAACATTTTATCATTTTGTCTTCATAAGACGGAAACATGTCCAAATCGGAAAAAATGTTTGGAACGTTAGATGTCCGTCTTGAGCAGTTTTCACGTATTTTGTTTTATATTTTGGTTTTCAAGTTTTGGATTTTTTTTTGTACTTGTGTTTCAGTTAATTTGAAATTAAATGTTGAGTTTATGTGTGTAACAACTGTTTTCATAGCTTCTGATTTTTTAGCCGGACTACTGGTAACTGGGATTTTGCAAAAATAATTTTGTTTTGTTTCAAAATTGCAATGTTAAACTTCAGAGAGACCTGATAGAATTAATTGTCTTCCTCTTCAAACGCTGATGTGGCTGCCATGTACATCTCCCACTGCGAGAAGACCCTTGTTTATTTTCATAACTTTGTTTATGCAGGTGCATGTTTCGTGCTGGTTGCATGAGTAGAAAGTATCTTGTTCTGAGTCAGTCCTTTCTGTCATCGCGATGTTTTTTTGCATATGACTTGTAAGTTACTACACTTCTCAGCAAGAAGGCGCTCATACTTTATGCTTACTTTTTTAGAATATCCTCCACTGTTTGTAGGAACTCAGTTTTGCTGGTGAACAAAAGATCTTTGCATCAGGTTGAAACAACTGAATACCAGTACCATGCCTTAGGGTAAAGGAAGTAACATGAGTGCATTATATCTTATTTTATTTGTGTTGTGTATCCGTCAGGAATGTAATTCGAAACATGGTAATGACTGTGTTTTCATTTTTTACAACCACTGACATAAAGAGAATGTTATATTTATCAAATTCCTTGAAAATGGCTTAACATCTTTGTTTAAATTTTCTATATAAATTCCATAACATGTATAATATATTATAATTAATAATTATTATTAGAAAGAGCATTTGGGGTACCTAAAAACTGAAGTTTACTGCAAATTTACCTGTACACACAAACAGGACATGCTCTATGGAACCGAAGTGTGAACAATGAAGACAAAACAATGGCAGGCAGGACCAGTATAGTTGTTGCAGAATGAAATGTTTCTTGATTGTGTTGTATATAACAATGAAAGGTTTTCACCATAAGTAGATAAGAACTCTGAATCAATCTTTTCTACAAATGACTGTAGTTGCACCTTTGATGCTTTTGGCATAACATCTTACTAGTAGTTGGGCACACAGTTGGAAAAAAAAAAGCAGAAACAGGAAAAGGAGCTAAATTACATCTCCTCATTAGTCGTTGTGAGTGGACAGTGAGTGTACCAAAGTATTCAGCTCCCAGTTTCTCTGATATCACCAATGCCCATAGTGTTGTTAACTCGCAATCACTCATACGATACCACTTCTGCTCTCTCTAAATATTATATATGGTAGATCCTACATTATGTACTATGCTATACTTTTATTTGGATAATGGAAGTTATGTTTAACATCAGATTTTTTAAATTACATAAACACTCATGTAAGAAATTACTTTTGAAGCCTTTGGCAGCTCAGCCATTTCATAAATACAGGTGGGACATTCTAGCAAATTATAAAACTATTTTTGTTTATTACATATCATAAATAATAAACTAGAATTGGTTCTTCACATTCTGTACAATTTACAATGCCTTCTCCTCCACACTGCATGCAAAGCATTACTTAAAACTTATTTTAAATATTTTAAATTTGTTTTTCAAAATCTGTTACGGGTGGGACATGATTTGGACACTGATTTTAATGATGCAAAACAAAAGCTCATTTTCTGTTCTGCTATTACTGTTAGGGTCTTAATGTTGTTATTAATGAAGGTATGAGGGATTCAATACAAATTATAAACTGTTTCCAGGTTGTCAGAACATTTATTTAACTCATCAATAATAATTTAACAAAACTATCACTGTTACGGGTGGGACAAAAATTCCCTTGTTTATTATTTTACATAGTAATTAACCACACATATTTTTTGAAGTTAATCTTATACCAAATTGTACCTTAAGATGTATTTTTCTCAAATGAAAATGGACATAGCTTATTACTCTTGACTACTTGGTATTAAAGAGTGTTAAAATCATGCTAAAAATGTCAAAAAAAGTAACTCAATGCAATAAATAAGTAAATCAACAGAATTTACACATGAAACCACTTCAAATACACCTAAGTCCTTAAAATTCAGAGAATTTGAGGTTTTAAACTTATTTTTGACCACCCAATGACAATAATTTTATAACTTCTCTCTTTGAGGGAAAAATTCCCATATTTTATGAAATGGCTGAGCTATCATTAGCAACTCAATTACATGGATAAGATTTGGTAATAGCTTGTGAGGAGAGAAAAAAAAAAAGGGGAAAAAACAGAAGAAAATTCAAGAAAAAACAAGACTTTGTTGATGGAATTACCTTTGATCCACATTTCCGAGCTTTTGACTTTGCTCGCAGTGGCACTGGAGGTCGCAGAACTGACTTGGGAAGTCTGAAGAGCTCTTCAACTGTAAGGCCATGTCCCAACCAGCGACCTTCGGAACTAATTTCATCTGGTTTCTTGGGGGGCTCTTTCTTCCGTCTCTCCATCCAAATCTTCTATAATCAGGACACAAGACACAGAAATTACTTACCCAAAAATATAATTTTCATTTAAAAATGTTGTACAGAATATATCATTAATTTATAGTGCAAACCAACATGATTGAAACTACATGATAACAAGCCAAAAGTCCATCAAACATAGGTCTGCAGACAAGACATAGACGAGATAACTGTGAATGTGTGGTTCAGACCATCACTGGCTTCACTGTTTGTAAACGACATACCAATTGGTAAAATGCTAACAATATAGTAAGAAAAGTTCATGTTATGTTGCTAGAAACACTGTTGCTTTTATCCAGTGCTTTTTTCTGCCAGTACGGTCCCGTACTTGCACTGGTAAACTCTGAATTTAATATTTTATAAAAACTCTCATTTCTACTGGTGAATGTTAACATGACTTTTCCTAGATGAACATAATATGTACCGGTATTCCAATCCTTTTTGGGTTCCCTGTTACTACAGCATCAAGTGAAAGGCCTACGATATTGAAAAGTGAAGTGAAAAAAGTTGAGATTTTCTTATAAGGAAATTCAATGACAAAGTATCAGGTTGAACAGTTTGAGTACCTCGGCTAATAAGAAAACTTTACCGAATTAACTTTCCACAGAATCCAGCTTCAAAGAACATGTTATTAAAGTCTGCATAGAACGGTTAGGACAAAAAGTGTAATAGGTTTCAAAATAGCATTTCTGCATAATAGCCTCTGAAAACCTGTGTACAGTAAGTTACTGCCACTAGTCTACTACGAAGAAATCCCATGAGAAAATGTTAAGTCTTAATTTCCGGTTCCAGGATCGAACCCAGAACCTTCCAAATGAGAGCCCAACTTGTTGCCCTCTCAGTCATCTTGCTCGGCTCCCTGAGGAAATTGTGGCACCTGTTTCACGAACTATTTACCACAGTGTTTCTCAACCTTTCAGTATTCGCGGCCCAGTTTTCAATCATAATTTTCATCACGCCCCCCCTCCCCCCCCCCCACTTACAATAAAATGTATACAACAATAATGAATTCTGAGTATTTTGGAAGGCCCCTGAAGTCGATAATCTTTTCCGCACTTTGTAAAGACATGGGTTCGGTGCATTCACAGTTATTATTTTATTGCGAGGCAAGATGGTTATCACGTGGGAAATTTTTACGTGTTTATGAATTAAGAGAAGAAATCGCCATTTTTCTAGAAGAAGAAAACAGACCGGAAGCCGAGAATTTTCGCGATGGTTTATTTGTGATGAAATGAAGCTACTTGGTCGACATATTTGATAAATTAAATATCTTGAACCTTCAACTCCAAGGAGCAAATACACATATGTTGGATACGAGTGATAAAGTTAATGCTTTTTGCAGAAAATTGGATTTGTGGAGCAGAAATTTAAAGCAAAAAAAACCTAACAATGTTTGCAAATGTGGATGATTGTATTAAAACTTACAAGGCTGAAGAAGAACATGTAAAAGTTGTTTTTGTAACTATTGAAAATCATTTAGCCACGCTAGAAAAGAATTTTAAAAAGTATTTTCTTGCAGACGATAACTTGATAGAGAGTTGCGAGTGGGTGAGGGATCCATTTCATAAGACTCCCGAAGGACTTTCAATTGATGAAGAAGAAAAATTCATTGACTTCACGACAAGTGGCGAAACCAAAAAACAATTTAGTGATAAATCACTATTTGAATTTTGGGCAGCAGTAGATGATGATTTTTCTGCACTAAAAACCAGAGCATTTCGCATTCTATTGCCATTTTCAACATCCGTCCTTTGCGAAACTGGATTTTCTGCTTTGGCTTCGTTAAAGACAAAATATAGATCTCGACTAAATATAGAAACAGAACCGAGAGTGGCTATTTCTAATATTGAGCCTTCCTTCGAAAAACTTTGCTCTGCAAGACAGGCTCAAGGAAGTCACTAATAATTATTTAATTTGTTTTTAATTTAGTATGTTTTGATAAAGTGAGTTTTTATTTAGTAAGTTGTTTTACTTCTTTTTTTAATATGTCGAAATGTATTTTGTTTTCTATGTGTATATTTTTCTGTCAGTTAATAATTTTTTTAAATAATATTTTCTCTTGGATATTCTCGCGCCCCCCCTCTAGTCTGCTCGCGCCTACCCCCCCCCCCCCCCCCCCAGGGGTCGCGCCCCACAGGTTGAGAATCGCTGATTTACCGTATTTCTTTGATTTAACTTTGGCGCCAGATAGACCTGATGATTATCAAGAAATTACTACCTTCTCGGAGATCAAATAGAGCGAGAAATTAGAAATAATTATTTTTTATTTTATTTTGTTTGTCAGTATAGGTCCCAAAGAGCCAGGTGGCTCGTAGCTAGGGACAGTATATTACAGTACAATATAGAAGTTTAGATGGTGACAACAGCAAATAAAGAAAAAATTACACTATATAAAATTATAAAGGACAATAGAGTATACAGAGAAATAAACTACTTATCATACATGAAAATACAATGTAACAAATATAGAGCAAGCAAAGTCAAGTCTAAATGGTATTCCAATTGAAATAAATAATTTGAACAGCTGTATCCACATTATTTAAGATATAAATGGAAAACTAACATTGAAAACTATACATAAAATTACATATCAAATAATAAAATACATTTTGCGATTTCTACCTTCTGTGCCTTCTTACTGTAAAGTTAGATATAATTATTAATAAGATGGCTAAACATTTATCATTTTTCCATAAAACTGTTTATCCACGTTACCATGACTCCCCGCCAAGTGCCCATGCCATCCCATGCCCCTGTAGAAATTTGACCATAGAGCACGAGCTGACATTCATTAGAAGGCAGTGTTTTTCCCACACAGAGAGGACAACATGTACTTTGAAATAATTAAATTATTGTTTCCATAACTTATTAAAACATGAATTTAAAATAGTATAATAAAATACTAGCTTTAATCGTTTGGTATTCCTTTTAACATACGAAAAAAAGTAGGCATAAGAAATAAATGAATAAATCAATCATGAACATCAAGAGCTTTTAGTCCACACATAGTTGGTAGAGCTGGATTGATCAGCTGGGCGTCTGCTATGTTTCTGTAGGTGTCGGAACTTGGTTTAAGAGAAATCGCACATGTAAATTTTTTAACCGGCACTGTAGGCCTATACTGTTTATTTCTGGTTCAGTTTTTGAGTCAGTGACCGAAACCTAAGGTATAAAAGAAGTAACAGCTCAATCTAGTTCTAGGAACATTTAAATTTTAAAAATAGGAATACAACAAAATATTTATTTCATGTTATTCAAATCTTATTTACAGATGATATGTCGGCAGTTTGTACGATTTATACATTCCGGACAGACCTTTTGGAATTCAGCAAATAAATCATTATTAGGAAAGCTTCGGAAGAAGACGGGATATTCATTTGCTAATTGCAGGAAAGCCCTTGAATTGAATGATAACGATATAGAAAAGGTAGCTAGATCTATGCTTAAATTATCTAACTGGTACTGTGGAGAAGCAAGGATGTATTTAGAAATTTAAACTTACTGTGTCATTTTATAGGCTGAGAAATGGCTGCAGGAACAGGCACAGGCCCTGGGTTGGTCAAAAGCAACAAAATTGGAGGGGAGACCTACAGCCCAAGGATTAGTTGGGGTAGCCGTAGATAAGAGCATTGCAACAATTGTGGAAGTGAACTGCGAAACAGACTTTGTAGCACGTAATAAAACCTTTCAAACCATGGTTGATTCAGTGGCAAATGCATGTCTCAAGTTTGCAAGTGGTAAATCCATCATCGAGCAACCTTTGGTGAAGGTTAGTGTTATTGATATCTATACTACTGCGCCAAAAATAAAAAAAATACAGTAACAATTGTCCTCTTTCTTAGGAAAATATGGCTTGGGTTAGTACTAGTAATCAAACAGGACTACTTTGCAAGTATTTCCACTTATTTCCCCCTCCCCAATGTTTTATGTTAGTTTTTAAGCAACCTGCCTGTGAATTCTCAATCTGCATCAGCAAAAGCATATTGATCGTCCAGTTCTGGTTGATTACGTTATTGAAATATTATAATAAGTATGCCTATGTGAGCACATTTTACATGAGCAGAGCGAAGAATGTATGTGATCAGTAGAGCCTGGATTTATAGCAAAAAACAATAAGATAAGAAAGAAAAATGTACAAAATAAGCTAAAACAAATAGATTGTTAGTTTTATAGAACTCTTATGATCTTATTTACGGTTGTTTCAGTACATAAGGAAGGTCATTTGCAAATTTTCTTCTTGTCAAGCTGATCCATCTATCAGCGAAGAATAATTTGTATAGTGAAAATGTCCTTTAAATATCACAGGCGCTTGTGAAAAGCAACACAAATCTTCTTCAATACCGGTTTCTTCATTGTAAAGCTTTTTAGAAATTTGGCAGAATGTTTTATAACGTGGATTTTTTAGTAATTCTATTAGCCAACAAATGAAAGGAAATTGGTAATTATGTCTAGGAGTGAAATAAGCATTTTTAGTGTGACAGTTTTGAGTAAGATATGGTATTTTAGTTCAGAATCATAAACTGCAGCAAAATAATTTTTCTCCTAGAATAAGCAAAATAAGCATCTATATTAATAAAAGGAAGTGTCTGTCTGTCTGTCTGTCTGTCCGCGATGCCCAGCGAAATCTACTGAACGCAGAGATCTGAAATTTTAAACATAGATGGACTAAAGGGTCGGACAATGCACCTCGAAGCCGGAATTTTAATTTTAGCTTTCCTTCGCGAGTTATGAGTGAAAAACGGGCAGAATACGTGCATTTTTTGCGTTTTCGAAGCATCATTTTTCAGTAATATATTTCAATGTCAAATCAATTACAGTTGGCTTTGGTTATTTTTGTCATACCTTGGAAATGAAACTTTTGCGATCGCTTGAATGTTGTAGCTCACGCTGGTCGATTCATTTGTTTTTAATGTCAAGGCACGCAGACATATAAAATTTTCAACCTACACCGAAGAGGATTATTATTATTATTATTATTATTATTATTATTATTATTATTATTATTATTATTAAATTATTATTACTATTATTATAAGTGGGATAATCAATATAGGCCATATTTAATGGTCAAACGTTCGATTTGGACGAAACTCACTATACAGGGGTTTTCTGGACCAAGGACCTCGAATCTGAGGTCGCTTTTACAGGCGACGCTATCTAATCGTGGTATGTAGTGCACGTGATTTAGGTGTTAATAAATATAATGATTTAACTATTATGCTCTTAATTTTTAATTTTTGAAATAATTATCGTGGGCGATCGCTTGATTTTGTAAGTCCATCCTGGACGATTTATTTGTTTAGAATATCAAGGCCCGCAGACGTATGAAATTTTCAACATAGACGGAAGAGGGATATTCAATATAGGCCTAAATATGGTCAAACGTTCGATTTGGACGAAACTCACTATACAGGGGGTTTCTGGGCCAAGGACCTCGAATCTGAGGTCTCTTTTACCAGGTGACGCTATCAAATCATGGTATGTAATTCACGTGATTTAGGTGCTAATAAATATAATGATTTAACTATTGTGCTCATTTTTTATTTTTAAAATAATTATCGCGGGCGAAGCCGCGGGCACATGCTAGTATTAAATAAAAGTTAAAATTGCTTGTCAAGGGGCGTCTTACAAATTATAACATTTCTGCTTATGATAGGAGTCTGAAAATAAATATGCATTTTGCTTAGAAATCCAGGCCCTAATAATCAGAATCAATTATACTGTTAACAACACTAATACTAAGCAAAACAGAAGTTGGCATGTGTGAAAAAGAATTGTGCACATTGAACAATGGGTGGGATGGTCCCCAGTGTACAACCTCGATTGTCAGATTGTATTATTCTGAATCTGAGTATGAATTTTTTCTTCTTTTCATTAAGATCGACTAAAATGTTATACAGTATTTAAAATTTCTATTATTTTACTGTTTCAGATTGGATTGGATTCAGAACGTCTCAAGGTACTGACTTCCGAGGATGGGAAGTCCTTGTCAGATCAGGTGGCACTTCTCATTGGCAGTGTGGGGGAGAACGTGTCATTGAGGAGAGCTTACTGCTTCAATGCAAACTCGGATGTCACGGTAGCAGGGTACACTCACCCTGCTCCTCAGCATGCACACAAGACTCTATTTGGAAAATATGGGGCACTCGTGGCATTTAAGAAGTCAGAGCGTCAAAGCGAGAATGGAGCCAGTATCCCCACTGAGCAACTTGGAAGACTGCTATGCCAACACATCATTGGTAAGAGTTTGTTTTGAATATGCAGTATGGAAGTATGGTGTCATTAATGCCACAGCCAAGTATCGTACAAGGCGCATCCATAAAGTAAGTTTCTCTGGGGTTGTTTACAGAAACAAAACACAATTTCGTGGAAATATTTATTGCAACAGATACAACAAGTGTCCAGCTATTTTCCAACATATTTGCCACCGGAATTGAGGCATCTGTCATACCGTGGAACCAACTTTTGAACACTTGTGTTGTAGAAGTCTGCCGGCTGGAATTTGAACGATTGTATGACAACCATTCCGCTTCTGTCATTCTCTACCATTTCTTGAGGTGTAGGAAAAGATGGAAATCACTGGGAGGGAGATCTGGGTTGTAGGGTGGATGTTGAAACACCTCCTAGCCGAACTTTTGGAGGAGACTTGCAGGGAGGTGTTTAAACTTTTACACTACAGCTGTGACCTTGCTCCCAGTGATTTACATCTTTTCCTACCCTGCAAGAAATGACAGAGAATGATAGAGATTGACAGAGAAACAGAGAAGGTTGTGACACAATGGTTCAAATCCCAGGCAGCAGATTTCTATGGCACATGTATTCAAAAGTTGGTCCCATGTTATGACAAATGTCTCAATTCCGGTGGCGAATTTGTTAAAAAATAGCCTAACACTTGCTGTATCTGTTGCAATAAATATTTCCATGAATTTGTGTTTTGTTTGTGTAAATGGGCCTTGAGAAACTTACTTTGTTGACAGCCCTCATACAAGTCTAACATTCTTGATACCAAGTCATAGGCTTGAGTTCTTTTTAATACCGTATTTTCACGAATCTAATGCACACCTTTTTTTGCCTATTTGAAGCATTCAAAATTGGGGTGAACATTACATTCGATGCCACATTAGATTTCAGCACAAATCCATTCTGTAGTTCGGTGGTAACTTTGATCACTTACATAACGCATTGCTGTAATTATAGTCTTAGCTAGACTTTGTTACATTTATCATTGGACTATTACCGGTTCACACAAACTCGGGTTGAAGTTAGCATATTATTTTGACATTCAAGCTCAACACCAAATTTGTTCTAAGGTGGCAAGGATCCATGCAGAGGTATCTATTCTCCTGCACAACTGCACCATCCCCCTAAACCATTATACTGCCCTGTATTCAACAGCTATGATTTTAAATTTCAAAATTGGGGTGCCCATTAGATTCGAAATCACATTAGATTCATGTAAATACAGTATTACCAAGCCTATAATTTCTGTGGTTACTCTGGCTTGCAACCAGGTGAGTAGACTGATTCCGAGCTTTCGGCAGCTTGCTTTGCTGCAATTTTCTTGGAAAAGTGAGCTAATTGGAAAACATGTCTGTATTATATAGGAAAGATGAAGAAATGCTAGATGGAGTTGGGGAGGGGCAATAGGAAAATCAGGAAGTGGAACCCAGTTTTTCTATTGGTCCCCACACTCCATCCAGCATTTCTTCATCATTCCTATGTAAACCTTTCCCCCAATCAGCCCACTTCTCCCAGAAGATGGCAATGGAGCAAGCTGCCAAAAGCACTGAATCATTACTTCAGGGTGTCCACTGGTCGGAAAAATCCGGGAATCCGGGAAAAGGCCGGGAATTTCGTAAGGTCGGGAAAATCCAGGAAAAGTCAATGAATTTGTTAAAATATCCGGGAAAATTCGAAAAATTGCAAAGTGTGATCAAAAAGACTCCTAGACAATAATAGGCCTATATGAAAGTATATTTAATTAATTTTATTGTTCCTAATTTTTGTATCTGTTATAGCCTAAGTAATTATTGTTTGCAATTACTTTTGTTACTAAAAGTTTTTCTTATTTAAAGTATGTATAATCCTATAATTTTTCTAATACAGTCATTAGAAAGTGCTTCATATTTTGGTTGGGAATTTCTGAAATGATCAATGAAAATCAGGGAATAAGCCAGGAATTTCTTCAGCATTACTTGCTGGACACCCTGTTACTTCCACTCAAGTGGTTGGAAGCTCAAGCCTAAATTGTGACTTTTTTGTGCCCAGTTTTCAAAAGTTAATATAGCTTTCTTATTTAAGGAATGAACCCGACTAAAATTGGAGTGGAAGGCAAAGATGAGCCCTCACACAACCCAGATGAAGAGAAGTGCATGATCTTCCAAGAGTACCTTCTGGATCCTTCTCAGACTGTCTCACAGTTCTTGTCAGAGTCTGGGATCTCTCTTGTCGACTTCACAAGATTCGAGTGTGGCGAAGACTTAGATATTAAAACTCCACCAGAGCAACAGCGAAACTTGGATGTAGCTGTCGAAGTTGGTGGATAGATGTAAACTGTATATATTGTTATAGTATATAAATAAATTTAAAGCACAAGTTGCATGACTTGAATATAAACAAAACAAAAAATATTTTTGATTTAGTTGGTCACTGGCATCTGCTTCCTTTTCTTGCTACACACAGACTTCCACAGCCACATGCGACAGTCCTTGGTCCACAGTGGAGCAATGTCATTGGCAGAGTAAGTGTGTCCTTGATAGTTGAGGATGTTTGACCCCATGACAAAGAGCTGCATAGTGTTCTTGTCTCGTGTGCGGAAAATGTAGCCATTAGAGTTGGACCTCTCTAAGCAGCCGCAAGGACACTGATTAGTGAAGACAACATGTCGCTTGGCAGAGTTTGTTTCCAGCTTGAGCTCCTCTAGTGCCCCTGTGAAGCTCTGAGTCTCACGCATGATTGCTGCATTAGCAATGTTGTTGCAGTCAGTTGCTGAAAGGGAGCGCTGTGGAGGTGCAGACAAAGTCAGTTTCTCAAATTGCTCCTTCACTTTCTCTACCAAACTACAAAAACAAAACAAAAAACAAGCTTGTAAACTCATGACATGTGCAACAAATAATTTTTTATAATCAATAATTCCAAAAAATGTCTGATTCTGAAAATTTGGCAGTGAGGCAGAATTCAGATTTTGCAAATGAGCCTACATTGTATACATATTTACTCCATGGCACTACATCCCATCCCTTACCAACAAACCACTTCATCATCTACCTCTGTCTTACAACTTCAATGGCAGATGGCAGGATTGGGGGGGGGGGGGATGTGTTTAACATGCAAACTCCAATGTCTGTTATTTATGGTTTTCTTGGCTGGAACCACTATTCTATTTTCTTCTTTTTAGTTGTTTTCACAGGTTGATTGCATATCATTTCAGACTTCCCTGCCTCAGAAAAATTGAAGAGGTATAAAGATTCAAACCCGACCTGCGAATCTGTGGTCAGCAACGCTAGACTACGAAGGCAGTCAGGGCACATGATATTACAGAAGTTTATTTCAGTAGATTAGACTTAATGGCTCACTTGTAAAATTTGGAACTTGGAAATAAAAACTTTAAAACAGTTAAATTAATGTTTGTTGTTCAAGAGGTCAACATTCCGCAAGCGTGCTTGAACTGCATATAAAGCCAGGAATTTTACAAAATGTAAAGTGGCTAAACATGTGTATAACCTCAAAACTCAATATAGTTTCATGAAAAGTTGGAATCGGCCAAAACCAGTGTTGCCAGTATAGTATTTTCCAAAACATGAAAACATTGCCTTACTCCACCACCTGAGGAATGATTTTACAATATGTTCCTATCTAATGACAATGAGGGTAGCTCATTGTTCATTAATTCCAGTCAGTGTATTTATTTTAAAGAGTACATTTTATGCTGATCTGTTGCCAATGGCCATTTTTATACCTACGTCGGAAAAATGACATATTATACACTAACAAGAGGCACCAACTTGAAAATATTATTATGGGGGCCAAGAATTGGATTTTTAGTAGCCATATGCAGGCCTTATATGATAAAATCTTAAGTACTGGGGGGGGGGGAAGTAGAAAGTTCTTGCTCCCCCCCCCAAAGTCAGTGCCTATGACACTAACACAGCAGGTGCAACCATTCAACATGGTACACGACACTGGACTAAACAATTTTTTCATGTATTGGAAAATACTACCGTATTTTACGGACCAGAAGATGCTCGGGACAATAAGACGCACCATAAAGCAAATTATATCCTTGTACAATGGAATCGGTGTAAATCACTTCTAACTTAAAACCTGTGTTGTACAAAAATCTCTTCAGTATAGGTGGCATCGCATAAATTTTAACAACTGAACTGATTCCTAACGAAAGATTGAAAATGCTTTTACACCCTCTAACCCTCAATTCAGAATACAATAAGTGTAACGGGACAAGGCTGCTTAGAGGTCATTGTATTCATTTAAATCATCTGGCGAAGACACTCCTTTTGTATAAAAGAACTCAATATACCTTTCTTTTAGCATTGTATACCTGGCTTCCAGCTACTCTTATTTTATGATTGTGACAAGTGCAGTCTGTTCTAAAATCTGTAACTGTCTTATCGTTACAACACCTTATGTATAACTATGGTATTCTGGCAACATTTACCATAATTTTAATCTTTTTAGCGTACTTCGGAAGACGCACCCAACTTTTAAGGCTCTGTTTTCAAGGTAAAAAAGTGTGTCTTATGGTCTGTAAAATACGGTATATAACTCATGCATGTGCACTCAAGTATAAAATAGTTGTGAAAGCTAGTTAACAAAACCTGATTTCGTCATGTAAACTGGCCTGTATGTATCACCTCAAATGGTTTTGCAACAACACTACCAAGATTTAATTTCAATTCAATCTTAACTTCAACAGTTGTTTGTACTCACTGGTTTGCTTTGATATCAGTGAAGTCTTCATGTTGGGAGTTCTGATCACTCATCATGTGGCTGCAATGAGTTTTATTCATTTATATAACAAGTTGATGACAGTGAAGTTATACATACAGAGTGTAACAAAAAGATAGGCCAAAACTTTAGGGAAGCATTCTTTGCATATAGATGGTGAAATTGTATTATATGAACATGGGTTGGGAAATGGTTTTATTTCCTTGTTCATCTGCATCTCTTAGCAGAATACTCGAAAATCATATGAAATGGTACTCAAAACAGAACTGTGGGTAACAGAACATCAAATGAAATGTTTAAAATGTCCTCCGTTAGCATGGCTACATTCATCAACCCACCATCACAAGGATTCCCTGATGCGCTGATGTATCCGTGGAGAATCTCGTATTATCTGGCAACATTGCAGAATACGAACATGGAGACTCTTTACATTTTGCACCGGTGTTGCATACACGAAAGTTTTTAAATATTCCACAAGTAAAAATCTGGTGGATTTAGGTTAGGCAAACGTATCACACCATGTTAGTAGAGTTGCAGACGAAGGGCTCTAACCAGAAAATAGGAATTTTCGGACCCATTTTCATAAAACATAATTTCACCCCATATGCAAGGAATGTTTCCTCAAAGTTTGCTTACCTTTTTGTTATACCCTTTATATTATTTCTTTTGTAAACATCCCTTTTTCTTAACCAACACAAAGCCTACAGCAATGAATAAGGTATCAGTTGGTAGGACTGTTTACCAACATCTGACATAGCATACTAGACTAAACTAAACTCCGTGGTGCTATATCCCTGAAGGAATTAGCCCTACCACCCAATTGCTGTGTCATCTACCATAGCCAGTTGGCAGGATTGGAGAGGATGTGGTCAGCATGCCGACACCCACGTCCATTAACAATGGTTTTCAAGACCGGAGCCGCTACTTCTTTATCAAGTAGCTCCTCAATTTGAATCACAATGCTGAGTGCATCCTCTTCCAAAACTCCATACCTCAGAAAAATCCAAGGAGGTACTGGGGATCGAACCTGGGCCAACGGATCTGTAGTCAGCGATGCTAACCACAATACCATGCAGGCTGTTGACACAGCATACTCGGTTTACATTAAAAAACATTGTTTGTTTAAAATGTTCATATACATAATGACAAATTTAATTCACCACATGGAATTCACACTGCATGGTGATGTGACAAAATTAATAAAATTAGATAGGCTATTGATAGAATTCATTCCTAAAATGAATAATAGTTAATAAATAAAAATCCCATGTGATGCACTCACATAACTTCCTTTACCCTGGGCATTAAAAATATGTTCTTATTTCAAGTTTTGATATTCAGTGTAAAGTACATGAATGTATTACAGTAGTGGGCATTCAATTCTCTCAGCCTTATTTGAAGTAACTATTTGAGGCAAGTTTGCGTATGAAATGAATAGCTTATAAGAGAATTTTTACAACAACAAAAATGTTTCAAGTAAAAGTTTTAGCTATTGGTTTAAGCATCCAAACAAAATCATTAGAGCAGTTTTCAAGAAAATCACAAAATAAATGAAATTTTCTTCGTTGCCATTCTTTGTGTCACATCGTGAGAAGGTACTTAACACAAATATAATTTTTTTTCTTTATACAGTACTGTATTATTTTTCGTTCTCGAGATAGGCTGTTCACAGACATGTTTCTGAAAATAGTATTTTTGGATTCAGGGGATCTCAAAACGTGTATTTATATTAAAATCTCAACTTTGAATTTCGGGATCAAACACAATACTTTCTCTACCTATAGTACCTATGGAATGGGCAGAGGAAGTAAAAAGAACCTATGATATAAATTTCAACATTTTTACCATCAAATAAAAAATGTCTGAAAGGGTTAAATGCCTATATATCAATAAATTATTCAATCGCAAAAACAATACTAAAAGGAATTAGATATCAGATATACTCTAGAAAATAATATACAAATACTGTAAATTATTAATATTACCTGCATCAAAATTAAAATGTATATAAAAAAATTTAAGTAAATGATTGTCACCATGGAATTGGTATGATTGTTGTAATAACTGCACACAATAGAGATATCCATGGCCGTCCGGAAGGGGGGGCAGGGTAGGGCCGCAGCCCCTCCCTGGAAATTTTGTTTAGACATAAACCTCTAAATTAAATGACTGTAAGAAACTAATGTGAAGTGAGGTTTAAGTGATGATGTTGAACCTATGTTCTCGTTGTTTGGATGAAAACGAGTTGTAACAGCTGACTAGATATGAGCTTGTAGGAATAATTACTTCCCCTAAACTTGAAACCGTTTATACTCAAACATTTTATTACAATGAAGTTAAGGCATTTTATATTTTATATGAATAGTAGAAATTGTAAGGAGCAACAAAAGTCATTTGAGTGTGTACATCAGATGTTTTCTTTGTATGATCTATGGCCATAGCTCAGCTATAGTAAATGAAGGATGTTGATTATATAATAATAATAGTAATAATGTGAATAATAATAACAATAGCAATAATAATATGAATAGTAATAGAAATAATAATAATAATAATGATAATAAAGTGGTTGTAGTAGCATAGTGATGGTGGTGGCGGCAGCAGTAATTCGTTCATTGGCCCCCCTTGACAAAATTTCTGCAGACGCCCATGGAGATATCCATGGGAAGAAGGGGGGGTGATCAGATGATGCAAGTACATGCATGTCAAACAGGGTCAAAGTGGCCATGTGGACATTAAAGCAAATCACTGGTGCGCTGTGCTACCTTAATTTTCATTGAAAGGCACAGGTTGTCTAGGATAAGCTGAAAAATACTCAGAGGGGTGAAAGCTGTGTGCAAAGTGGAATATTTCAGGAGAAAAATTCCTGACACTGGGATTCGAACCCATGACCTTTGGCTTACCATGCCAATGCTTTATCAACTTAGTTAGCCAGAGTTTGATTCTTAGCATCAGCTGGAATCTCTCTCATATGACTGATTCTCTTGTAATGTTCAACAGAAGCAATGCATAATGCATAATATTTACAGTGCACGCCGCTTATTGTGATCACTAGGACCCGGATGTTTATGACATGTCATATTTTTTTCCTTTGTGATGTTACCATAGCAAATATAATTTAAACATGATATCATCTAATGTGATTAGAATTATGCAATTTTCATTGGTCATATAATGTCATATTTTAGCTTTTTCAGTATTTTTTGTCATTTTTCCGTAATTTTTCATATTATGGTCATATTTTCAATCATTTTTCATTTTTTCCCATGCTTTTTTTTATTCCATTTTCATTTATTTGCTTACAGCCGTCTCAGAGATGGGATTTGAACACCCCTGAATTGTTGCTTGTAACTTCTCAGTATTTTCTTTCTAAAAATACTTTCACAAAATATACGTTGGCCTACGTATATTTCTGAGAATTAGGAGAAAGAGAGAGATGCGTAAAAAGGGACCGATGCAAAGAAAGCGAACGGAGATATTAGGATGGCTATTGTCAGTTTTCATAGTAAGGTCAACTAACTGCTTCTGTAAATAACTTGAGCAGGTAGAAGTTCTTCTTGGGGGTGCCAAGGGGAAGGGGTGATAGGAAGGAACAACCATCCCTCAGTTATTGAAAAGATTTTGCTGCATGATGTGCTTCATCGCAATCTCAATACTCTTGGTTTATCATGCCTAAAACTAAGGGTCCGATAAGTGAAAAATTAATATTATTACTTATTAATGTGTTCTAATAAAATTTTAATTGAAAAAACCGACAAGATTTTGAAAAAAAAAAATTGTCTCTAGGTCACATTATTAGTCATATTTCGCCATTTTTTAGGTCATAAAGGCTTGCATATTTCTAACATTTTTAGGTCATAAACATCCGGGCCCTAGTGATCACTTTCGGATGCAGCTAATCTGATGATATTAACCGATTGATAACAGTAGCCGAAGGAATTAAATGAAGGTTATTTATTCATATATAAGATAATGTGCTACAAAACATAAAATCATATATCATAAAATGATACGTAACTGTGAATCATTGAACCGCTCATAGGCTAATACAATAATAGAGCAACTATTTTCTCAACCAGTAATAACGTTTTTAATTGTTTTTACTTTCCTTTAAGAGTCCATTAACCAATACTCCATGCTGAGTTACGAGTATTTTTAGAAGTCTATACTGATATGTGGTGACCGTCATTATCACCTTCATCCCGTCTGAGCCCTGTTCGGGATGAAAGTGTATTGTCTCGGAGGTGGCCCTGCTCTAGGCTGATCACTCTTACGCAGACACGATCAAACGCGTTGTTCGATTTTCTTCCAATTTCGGACACGCATGTTCCTTGAAAACACTAAAAATGACAAATTTTTTTTTTTTTTTTTTTAAATTTATTCTGCAGATTTACAATCTGTTCAAATAAGAACATTCAGTAAATGGTATAAATGGCACAGTAATGATGTCAGAGCTGTAAAATACAACTCTTTAAGGTAAGTCATTGAATAACAACTCTTTAAGGTAAGTCACTGAATCGGAATGCCAAGTCTAAAATCTTATGTCGATGTAAACGGTTGATTGAAGAACTATTGTCCAATAGATTGATGGCTAGGGAATTGGGATGATTGTTTAGGCGTTGCTGGTATCGAATGCTGTACAAGGTGATTTCTTCTTTAATAGTAGGGATGTCCAGGTCGTGGTGTAATGTAGCATTGGAAACATACCACGGTGCGTTAGCAAGTCGGCGAAGAGATTTGGATTCAAATCTTCTTAAGATGTCAATATTGGAATTGCTGGCAGTGCCCCAAAGCTGAAGTCCATATGTCCATACTGGCCTTATTATGGTCTTGTAAAGTATAACTTTATTATACAGGGATAACTGAGATTGCTTATTTAATAACCAGTACAATTGTTGAAATTTTAGTTTGGCTTCTTTGCTTTTCGTAATAATGTGATGTCTCCAGGTTAGATGTACATCTAAATGAAAACCAAGGTATTTTACATGCTCTACAACTGGAATTTCTTCGTTATTTATTTGTATTCTTGGGCATTTTTCTCGGCGTAAAGAAAAAGTGATATGCCGAGATTTCGAACTATTTACCTGAATGAGCCATTGATTTAGCCAGCGTTGTAATAAATCTAAATGATTTTGTAAATATCCTGAAGCTAAAGTAGGATTTTCATTTGAAGCAAGAATAGCAGTATCATCTGCAAATGTTGCAGTTATGGTATTTTCTGTTGTTGGTAGATCATGTGTATAAAGAAGATACAGAACTGGTCCCAAAACACTACCCTGTGGGACACCTGACTTTATGGGATGGAATATGGAGAGTTCGTCTTTAACTTTAACTTGAAAATGTCGATCACTTAGGTATGATGTAAGCAGCAGATAATAAGGATGAGGAAGTTTTAGTTTTATTTTGTACAGAAGGCCCATATGCCAGACTTTATCAAATGCTTGTTGAATATCCAGGAAAGCTGCTGTACAGTAACGACGTGATTCAAAATCCTGTTGTACAATGTTAACAATGCGATGGGTTTGTTCAACAGTAGAATGGCATTCTCGGAAACCAAATTGAAAGTCAGGAATTATTTCAGAGAGCAATGGTTTTAGTCGTTGCAGGAGCAATTTTTCAAACACTTTAGAAAGTACAGGCAAGAGACTAATCGGACGATAGGATGCTGCTTCAGTGGGTGGTTTACCAGGTTTAAGAATACAAATTATCTGTGCTATCTTCCATTGATTTGGAAAATGGCTACATCGGAGAATAGCATTAAAAATTGATGTAATAAATGCATATCCTTTCTTCGGTAATTCTTGTACCAGTACCAGTAATTAGGTCGTAACCTGGACTTTTTGCAGGATTAACATGATTCTTTATTGTCCTTTTAACTTCACTTGAAGAGAAAGGTTTAATGGGGGGTGATAATTGAAGTGGAACAGACAAATACTTAATAATGTCGTCCTCAGAAGAGCTCTTTCGAGTAGAAGGTTCGAAAACCGTTGCTAGATGTTCTGCAAACCGTTCTGCTTTTTCCTTTCCACTGCGAGCCCAGGTGTTGTCACTGTTCCTGATGGGTGGGATGTAAGATTTTGGTCGCTGTAGTCTTCTTGTTGCTTTCCAAAGTGAATAGTTTGATTCCACATTCGGGCTTAATGATTGGAAGTATTGGGTGATGGATTCATTTCGGTAAGACTGTAATTGACTTTTCAATTGCCGGGAAGCCCTGTTAAATGCACATCTATCCTCGGGTTGTCTTGAGCATTGCCATATACGTCGTAACCTTCTTCTTTCTTCAATTTTTTCCATGATGTTAAGTGGATATTTATTTTGTTGATTGTTACTAGTAGGAGGTGTCGAATCCCTTGCAGCTTGCTGTATAGTAGTTGTTAGATGTTCAATGGCTTCGTCGATTTCTGTGCTATTTTGAAGAGGCATATGCGGTGATAATTTTTCTTGTACTCTGTCTTTAAAATATTTCCAGTCAGTGAAATTATTATATAGCTTTGGAGGTGGACAATATTCAATGACAGAAGAGGCCAGAGTCATTAATACAGGAGAATGATCTGAGTTTAAGTCATAATTACTTTTTATTTCCATTTTTTCTAACGGCACTCCTTTGATTAGAAAAAAATCCAAGAGATCTGGAATTTTATTTATATCAGTGGGCCAATAAGTTGGTTCTCCAGTAGACATTATTCGAATATTAAGTTCTGACAAAGTTTTATAAAGTTCTGAACCTCTTGTTGTATTAAGACGAGAACCCCAATATTGATGTTTTGCGTTATAGTCTCCACCCACTATAAATCTCATTCCAATAGATTTAATAAATGTAGAAAAATCTTGCTGCGTTATCTTATGTTTAGGTGGGCAATAAACAGCCGCAAGTGCTAATTGACCCCATGCTTCTGTTAACATAATAGATGTAGCTTGTATATGCTCTGTCTTATAATCAGGTAGGCAATGATGTTTAATTTTATTACGGACAATGACTGCTGTTCCACCATGGGCAGTTCCATCAGGATGCTGCGTATTATAAACAGTATAACCTGGTATGTTTAAGTAGCTTTTATCAGTAAAGTGTGATTCCGAAATTAACATTACGTCTATGCTGTTAACATGTAGGAACAATATTACTTCTTGTCGATGTTGAAGTAGACCATTTGCATTCCAGAGAGCTATGTTACATATGCAAGCCATAATTATTTGATTTTGGACACAATGACAGAGAGCAGGTTAAGTAGAGATCCTATTTGTTCAGCTTGCTGTTTGAGTATATTTTCAAATTTGAGGAATGATTGTTGAATAATGGTTGCTATATCAATTTCATTATGTTTGACTGCTTGGGCATAATTATAGGAGGAAGAAAACGGAGGATGTGAGGAAGAATGCAAAGGCGGAAAATCCGCAGCATTTGGCTTTGGTTGACTGGACGAAGGTGAAGTTACTGGTCTCGAGGTAGTCGGATATCTCCTACTTATAATATCCCGATAAATTGCGCATCCTTTGTAATTGGCTGGGTGACTTCCCGAACAAAGAGCACATGTTGCAGGAGCAGAACGGTCCTTCCGACATGTTTCAGATAGATGGTAATCTCCACACTTGACACATCTAGGAGATCTCTTGCAGTATTTTCTTGTGTGCCCATACATCTGGCATCGCATACACTGGACTAAATCCTTCTTTTTATAAGGCGCTTCAAATGTAATTTTTGCATGCATCAAAGAGTCAATTTTATAGATATCTTTATTATTAGTCTGGGGTTCTAGATCAACATAAAATAGAGGCAATGGCTCCTTGGAAACTCTGTGTCGAATATTGTAAATATTGCGAACCTTATGTCCTTGTTCCTGTAATTCCGAAATAATGGATGGTACATCTACAGAATGGTGCATATTGCGTAGGACAACCCTAAAAGCTCGTTCTTGTTTTATTTGGTATGTGTGATACATAGCTTTTTTGTCATTGAGTAATTTTATTAATGACCTATAAGCTTCTATAGAGTTTGGTAATAATTTAACTTCATCTTTGTACATTTTATATGAGAAATCTGATTCAGGAACTTTTTGCTTAATGCAACTCAATAGTTCTGGCACTTTTACGACATCTGGAATAAAAATAGGAGGAGGTTTCAGTGGCACTGATGCCGAGGAAGACTCTGTAGGAGTTGAATTGTCATTTACGTTCGTAAGTGTATCGAACTGATTATGCACAGGCACTGGTGCAGTAATAGTTGGTGTGAGCCTAATTTCCTTTTCACTAAATTTACGCTTCTTACAGCGTACAAGTTGCCATTCAGGGTTAGTTTCAATATCACAGGACATTTCCAGTGACAAATCTTGTTGCGTGAAGGGGTCAGGATTTGAAATCCTTGCTTCTGTATCGTTTGTTGGAACAGACTGCATGAAAGTGTTATTTGACTTACTATTAATAGCTGATAAGCCACTTACAGTTTTGCTATTCCAGTCCTTTAGATTACTGTATGTTCTAATATTAGTTTTGTTCATGAATACAAACTGTGTATTTGGCAATTTTTCATTTGAAGGTCTCTCTTTTACTGATGTTGAGATATCAGATTCACCATTGTTTTGTATGCCCACATAAGGGTCCGTCATATTAGTTAACGTTTTTAGCACTTACACTGTTTATTATTTAAAGATAACAGTCACACTATCACAGATACAACTTTTGCACAATTTAACACCAAACACAAATAATAAACACGATAAAATATGAAATTATTGAAATATTTTCTCCTCTATTCAGAACTAGCTGTTGCTACAATAAGCAAGGCCAACTGTGAACAAAAATGACAAATGTGTAAGGATTTTTATTTTGTATCAAGATGATGTCTGTTTATATATAAAAGATCTGCTATCTACTGAGACCATGGTTTTTATAAATATATTTTTTGGGGGAGGGGGGCGCGAAGTCTCCTTCTCACAGAACTACTAGTGCGGGGATTACGTCCTCTGGTAACGCCTCCCGTGCCCCTTTGGTGGAAGAAATGATACACCACTGTTAGTAACTACGTAGCAATTAGCATACAGATTGCGAAACACCGCTCTGGAGTGTCAAGTCAGGTCAACAGGATGACCACGAAACAAAGAGGGCGCTTCTTTACTATCAAAGGAAGGGGGTACAAGATGTTACAGCGGGGTAACGGATCGTGTAATTTGCATGGCCGCCCGCGATGGTTGAGCGAACGCAAGGATGTCCAAACTATGCAGGTCGTCATGCTGCGTGGGCAGGGGCATTGTTGTGACCTTCTGCTGTTCCTGCCGCCATTCGGAGTTAGAACGCGGCACATCGTCAAAATGAATTGATAGCGGTTCTGATTAGATTAGATAGGGCGCGTCCATATCAGCGGGTTCTGGGCGCCCCGGCTCGCATTAGTGAAGAGGACGCTCCAAGCAGGTGAGTCCTGGATATCCCTGGCACAGGTTCCCATGGGAGCAAGCCACATAGCCTCTAATGTTCTCACAATGGTTCCTCATGTGTTCGCAGGATCATGGCAGCTATAGTGGACCCGGCGTTTAAAAACATCCCAAAAAATACCACGGCCTTCCTGGTATGGAGGATAGAGGTAAGCACAAATTTACCGGTTCATGTTCTGTGTTTTCTCCAAGGTTAGGCGCGTTTTTAGCAAGCAATCAGCGTTCTGACGTAGCAATATTTCTTGTGAGAGCCGGAACTCGTCAGCCTTGCCGTTTTTCCTGTTGAACATTGTATTTCAAAAGGCTTACGTGATGTTTCAGTTGACTCAACACCACCTACAGGAAAACAGGCGATGCTGCCCATGTGAATTATGCACGTGGACGAATTTGTGTGATATTCAAAATTCCGAACTTTAGCGCTATAAATTCAAACTAAATTATGTGCCCTCCACGGGTACCACATCATCAGGGCCGGCTCGTCCATATAGGCGAACTAGGCAGCCACTTAGGGCGGGAAATTTTTTATAAATATTTATTGGTGGCAACATCTAGATTTTTAAAAAGCTGAAAATTCCATCGCGACTTACAATTTAAAAAAAAAAGTTGTAAGAAGGGCAGAAAATTATAGAAACTTTAGAAAAAAAACTTAACCGTGATGTAGTTTTTTTGTTTGCTTTATGTAAATCCAAAAAAGTTATAACCTTTTTCAATTAAACGTATTTTAAAAATGTTAGGGGGAAAATTTAACCATGATGTAGTTTCTTGTTTGTTTTATGTAAATACAAAAAGGTATAAGGTTTTCAATTAAACGTATTTTTTTTATTTAATCCCTAGTCTAGATATATTATAACATCTTCATAAATGTAAGCCTTTCTCAAATTATATCAATTAAAATCAATTTTATTTAACCACTTAATAATACCAGGCTAGAGAACGTGAAACCCATGTTTAGTAAAAAAAAATAAAACAAAAAAAAATATTTTTTAAAAAAGTGGCAATTTAGTGGGCGCCGAAATTATTTCTCGCCTAGGGCATCAAATAGCTACAGTCGGTCCTGCTCATCACTTACGATCAAGAAACTAATTTTTAAATTTAATGAACTTGTAACCATGGACGAGAGGTCGTGTGAGCCCAGTAAAAACTGAAACCGCTGCTACTGTCTGGATTAAGGCGTGTGCATATCCGGAGGGATCTTTAGAGATCATTTGCGAACTAAGGACCTACTACTACTGTCTGGATATCGTCTTCACAGGTGGATTATTTACACCTTTCCCTTCTCAAAGCCCTTTGCAACCCTTTATGTGTCACTACGCACTAGTGTTGTGGAGCCGTGTTTGTAGTGGTCTGAGAGACCTCACGTCCATGGTTTAAGTTTTTCTATTTACTATTTTGTGAACAACAATGAGTGAACGGCCGGGCCATTAAAAACTGTTAGGCCGAGCGTTTTAGGGCTATGTAATGACTTAGAGCCCGGATTTGTATGCAAATTGCATGTTATTTTTTTATATAATATCCGTAAATAATATATTTTGCAAGTAACATTTTTCCAGATAATTTGACCGGTATTTGTTAATGCATATTCCAGGATAAAATGCATATTTTAAGTTTTATATGAAAGAAGTATATGTTTTACTCTTAATTATCGTATTAAATTATATTTTTTCCCTTTAGATAGTTAATAATTACTGGTACTTAATAAAATCTTTGCAACCAATCTAGATATTTTTTTACTTATTTATAAATGGATGGATGGGCGGATATATATTCTGGAACCCCTGAAGCTGAAAATGAATAACGTGCAGCTTCGGAGTTTCTTAGAAAAAACACAAACAAAAAGTTCCCGGATGAGTCGACGTTGCTCAAAAACTATGTACCACAGTGTTTTCAGGATTCACTGAAAAAGAGTTCTAGTGATTTCCACAAAAGGACATTTTCATTGTATAAAATTTTCTTCACTGACAGACGTAGTAAGATTATCCCCCCCCCCCCAAAAAAAATAGTTTATTTGATTTTTGTTCATTTGTTTTTGCATATTCCTGTAGTTGGCAGAATAAAATAAATAAATATTATGGTGCAAATTTTAAAATTATTTATGCATACTTCCATGCATATTTTATTATTTGATTATGCACATAAATCCGGGCTCTAGTGATGCTAATTATGATGGATTAGTTAAAGTGAAACTTTTCAGTGAATGTTTTGAAAGAATGACTATGTGACTCATTACTAAGGGGAAAATGTTGTAAGAAGCTACTGCAATCTTGAACACAAATTCTTATTATGGTGAACTGTGACTAAAATCGGCTTGCGAGTGGTGTGAATGGCGATATCAAATAAGATTTTTTGAACTTTAATTAGCTAATCGTTTTACAAATATTAACTCATCTTTGAATCTGTGCATTTCATTGCATTTGTGGTGTATTGACTCAGACGTGTGCCCTAACCCCCCCCCCCTCAAATGGCGTATTCTGTTTCGTTAATTAAACGTTTAGGAATCAATTTGCTTGAACAATAATCAAAATTCACGTTCTGTAAGAGTTTTTCGTTGTTACAAGTTCCTTAACTGCAAGTCCGTGTTAATGTAATAGAATAATCATGTCCTCTACCCGTCCCATGCATAGGTATAGTCCAGTTCACAGATATAGAGGAATAGATCGGCAGCGTGAGGGGAGGGACTGAAGCCAACGCGTTCGCTGCGTCGCCATATTGCGATCACCAACAATCTGACGAAAGGAAGGGAAGCGGGCGCGGGAATCAAACAAGAAATACTTTTTAAAGCTTTTTTTTAAATTGGGATTTCACAATCCAGTAAATCAATTAATAAATATAGTTTTATTGTCATTCGGCCATTACAGCAGTAGACGTCACACTTATGTACTAACTTATAATAAACTCAGGTAAACTGATATAACAAAAGTGCCAAAGTGCATGTAGAACCTAATAGTCTTAAGTCTGTATACAGAAGATGCTTCTATAGGATTAATGTTAATTTATAGTCACATATCTTTTACATTTTTTCAGCTTTGGCTGGTAAATTGGTGACTCGTCAATTTGAATTTACTTGGTAAAGTTACAAACTAGGAATATTCTAGCTTCTTTTTCTCTCGAATCATATGCCCCCATGTTGGGGCGAAGGGCCTCAAAGTGGAGGTTTCTATTTACCTATGTGAATTTTGTTACGCTTATTTTCCTAGAGAGGGCAGAGGGACAGGTGGTAAGCCCATCGCCTCTAAACACCCCTCCGGAAAATTTTAGCTTAGGCCTACACAATATTATTTGTAAATCACGATTAAAAATAAGGAAAATCTAATACTAATGTAATTATTTTTCTAATGCTATTAATGAGTGCTTGAAAATGGGATGATTTCTTTTACTATTTTTTTAAGTGAAACTTCTTTAGCCGCGATAGGAGTAAATCGAGAGCTAACCCAAAGTTGCATTATGGACAAAATCGTCACGAAAATGTTACGCTCAAAATCGTCACGTAATTAGTGGGTCCATGACGGAACGGACTGTACAGAAAACAATCAACTCAATTTTTAGGTTTATCCAAATTTTAAAAATCCATAATTTAAAAATCTAAAAATCCAACATTTAAAAAATAAAAAAAAAAAAAAAATTAAAAAATGCATAAATAAAAAAACAAAGATCCAAAATTTAAATAATCCAAAATTCCAAAATTAAAAAATCCAAAATTTAAAAAATTCAAATTAAAATATGGAAAATCCAAAATTTTAAAATCTAAAATGGAAAACTCGGAAATCCAAAATTAAAAAGTCCAAAAAATAAAAAATGATCCATTTTTTTTTAAATAAAAAATAAAAAATTCTCAATTTAAAAAATTAAAAGATAAAAAATTCCAAAATCTAAAATTAAAAAGTCCAAAAACGCAATATTAAAAAGCCCAACAATCCAAAATTGAAAAAAAAAACAAAAAATTAAAACAAGTTTCACTTCTGTCGTGTGGCGTTCCACGCACACTTTTTTTTATTTATTATAATAATTATATGTTAACCTCATATTCAAGGAATTCTCTGATTGAGTAATATGTTCTTTGCAAAACCAGTTTTTAATTTTAATTTTGAATTGTCTGCTATTTAATGCTTTTGGTTCGTTTGAAATTTTATTGTATGTTTTAAGCCCATGTATTGTGAGGGTTAATCTATGGGAACAGAATTTTAACAACTCGGTTTCTGGTGTTGTGTTCGCAAGTATGTTGTGTGTTGTATTGGTCAAAATTAATGTGTAGATGAGTTAGAAGCTCTAGTAAATATATTGAAGGAAATGTTAATATTTATAGATCTCTAAAGAGTGGCCTGTATGATTCCCTATATGATGAATGGGTCATAATTCGTATGTTTTTTTAATTATTTTTAAGATGCTTTCTCATTCGCTGCAGTTTCCCCAGACAATATTCCGTAAACCAGTATTGAATGAAAATAGCTGTAATAGACCCAGTTTAAGCTATAGTAATTTGGCCAGCTTATAATTGAATGTTAATTTGACCTCAAATGTAGTGGTATAGTACGTATTTGAAATTACAGGGATTCCCAAACAACCCTGTGGTTCACCATTTCACTATAAATTCGGGATTATGTAGGAAGAAAAACAATTTTCCGTAATGAATACGTGCTACTTAAGCGGACACTTTGGTGATACCAATATGGCGTCGGCTCTGCTTCCCTTGCCCCTCTTCACCCCTGACTCGGCTTCACTGCCACCTGCAGTTAAGGATACGGCGCTGCCGATCTATTCCTCTATATCTGTGGTCCAGTTACTCATTGCATACCCAGACGGCTTCCTTTCGTTAGGAGGAAAAGTTTGCCGACAGCTCAACCCATGTTCTTTGTTTTTACCGCACCAATCAGCTAGTTACCCCAGCCAATCAAAATCTAAGAATGTCCTGTGGCGATTTTGACAGCTACTCGTCTACTCCGCGTGGAGTTAAATGCACGGTTGCAAGATCAAGTAACAGTAAACAATAACACGTGTGAATTGAATAAAGCGAAGGAAGAACTGAGGTCAGTGATAACAATGAGAGAATATTGCAACGTTGCTTTTGTTTTGGATAGCGGAAGCCCAAGACCGATTTAGTCAGATCAATTAACATAAAGAAACACCGAAACCTTTGAAGCCGACTGGCCATCCAATGAGTAACTGCACTATACCTATAGGTAGAGAAAGTATTGTGTTTGGCCCTGAAATTCGATATTCAGTTTTCAGCATTAATAAATGTTTAGGGACCCCCTGAATCTAATAATAATAATAATAATAATAATAATAATAATAATAATAATAATAATAATAATTTTTCAGAAACCTGAGTGTCTGTGAACATCATAGATCACGAAAGAAAAATCGTATCCAAACGACATTTTATATTTGGGTTCGTTTGGTGTCGTCTGGGGATATGGCGCGAAGATTGACGACGACTTTCTACATAATTTTACCACAGTATACGTATTAATACAGTAAGGAAACTCAGTCCGTTTTTCTGCCATACGGACATGCGCGCGCAGATTCCATGCGATCCTACCAGCCATTGAGTAATACTACAATCACTACTGCGGGAAGAATGGAAATAAATAGGAGTCTTGAATTTTTATAGCAATGCGTGTTTGGAAAGGATGTTATTGTTCTGCTATAAATTGCAGTAACAATAAAGGAAGAAATCCTGAATTGCATTTCTTCACTTTCCCAAAAGATCCAGAAAGGTAAGAAGAAAAATACGTAATATTTATTGTATGCCTACTGGCTTACTCTTGACACATGTTCTGGTGTGGTTATGTTTACATTTACTTTAATGTAATATTTTTATCTTTAATTATGTTGTAATTTCTAACAATAGATACTAATGAAATGAAAATGTCAGCAGTCTATATCACGGTTAAAGATAACAATATTTAGGATGTCGTATTGTGATCGCTTAAGATAACACAATATTTGCTGCGGTGCAGCTTATTTCCTATGTGCATTGTAATGTATATGTCAGGGCCGGTTATGTATACAAACATGTGTGCCGTGTTGGCAGTCAAGAATGGCTATGTGAGCTCTAATGCACATGGCCATTTTGCAGCATGTAGCCGATTTTTTTTCTTTGCTTGCACAAACCTGACAATCAAAGATCCACATGCCCGGTTGTAAGGATCAATGCTAAGGAATATCAGTGCACATAACTCAATTTCGTAAAAAAAGTGCACATAGCCGATTTTACAGGCGGTACGATATTTATTTTCTCGAACACGATGTAGGCGTAAAGATGACGAAAACATAATCTTACATCATAAATTCTCGGATACATGTGCCATTAAGGTGTTTGCGACAGTAAACTAACATGACATCATTATCCAAACCTAGGCAACCTAAAATAGGCTACTGTTAAGAAGCGTATCTAGTCCAAGGTTTTTCCCACCTTTAAAATCAACGTTTAAGTTATAAATTATATTAAAGAGTGACCTTTGAATATAGGTTTGTCACACTGCTCGTCCTCAACTTCATTGTTGAGATTGTATTTTGTTTCTGTATCTTACGGCTTCGATCTACCTTCAATTGTTGTAATGATTTCAGGTGTAAAAAATGGGTCATCAATAGTCGGCGAGAAGACCTACTAACAAAAACTGTAAAATATTTAAATGTAAAGTGCCGCCTATGTTTGGAACACTTCGAAAACAGCCAGTTTATGAATTCCAATAAGAATTCTTTAATTAAAACTGCTGTACCGACTGTATACTAAAAGCAGTTTTGGAGTATTAGAAATTGAGAAATATTGATAGAAACCTATATTTTTATTTGAATTTTGTATTGTATCTTATGTAATATTGTATTGTTTTTGTAAAATGATGACATTTCTATTCTAATGTAATATTAGGCTACTTTTAAAAATAAAAATGAGTTATAATTGGTTTTCCAAGAATCATCTTGAAGTTATTAAAACTTGTAATAAGAATAGCCCTAGGAACTGCAGTGCAAGTTAACTATCCGTCACAGGTAAGTGGCATTTAAAAATTGTGCCTGATCTTAACTAAAATATAATACATGCTTCATTGTTTCTTAAATTTAAAATTCAGTTTTTAAAGAAGATTTTTTCTCTTATTATAACATATTTTGTTATGTGTTTATGCATTTTCCCAAGTTATTTTATATGGTGAGAATGCAGTTTTACTCAACCGCCGCATGGAGCGCTAGTGTCGCCCAGCTAACAAGTTGTCATAGGACTTTTAACACACAGTTTCCTTACTGTATTAATACTTATACTGTGATTTTACTATCCACTAAAAGAAATCCTTTGTTCGTGATTTCCTAGAAAAGGGCTCTAACGATTTTCTTTCAATTTTGTACACGAAATGCTTATACTAAGAGCTAAAACTTTTATTTTTAATTCTTTTCGTTAAAAAAAAAAAAAGCTGATCATCATTTGCACGAACTCAGGCAGTGCTTTTGCATGAGGCTGAAAGAAGCGAATACGCATTCTCTGCAGCGTGATATCTTATTCTATATCAGAACGTGGAATTTGAAAGTTATATCACAGATTACATTGTCCATACTTACGGTAGAAAAAGTCGGGTTAAAAAAAATGACAGCAAAATCCTTTAAATGATTCTTAGACCTAAACTTGCCGTTTCTTACATAATTTTTTTTCCCAAAATCATTTCGATTTCCCGCGTGGAGTTCTTACCCATGCTTGTGGAATATTCCGTAATAAATATACCATGTTCGTGTAAACAGAAAGCAGGTAGTTCCCGAATTAAAGATAAATATTTGTACATATATGAAACTACTAGGCTAATTCCTGTGACAGTAGAATTCATTCATGCCATAGACTACTTTCACATGCTCGAAAGATGACGGATATAGCTTTAAATACGAGAGAGGAAGTTAGAAAAAGGAGGGACGGGGACAATCCCTTAGTAAAGCGTTCATTTCTCTCGCTAAATCCTTATATAGGTCTATGTTTCATGGTATGTAAATATTCAATTCGGCATTTGCCTTTACGAGTGGGGAAACCATGAAAAAAACCCATGTCAAATTGGCCGGCCCCGGGATTTGAACCTGGGACCTTCCGAATGCGAGTCCGAGACGTTACCATCTCGGCCACATCGCTCAGTCAGGCAATTGTCTAAATAAATTTTCCAAGCAATTCAGTGCTGCTACTATTTTTAATAATAATAATAATAATATCACGTTAATTCCAACGAAATTTTAAAGGTGTCATCCGACCGTCAAAAATCCCTAATTTCATAACTGTTTGGAATTTATATTCGAGAGTACTGCGCGAACTGATGCCCGTCAATTCGCACATCGCAGTCGAAAAGAATCCCACGTCCACACATCCACCACGTATCCGGAACACTTTGGGAGTGGTGTTAGCCTGTCAGAGCCGTGACAAATGCCCATTAGAAGCTTGGTACCTGTCATCCAGCATGATAGGCGTGTTTCCCGTTGTTTCGACATTCTAAATACCGGTACTGTACTGCCCTGATAACGATAAGACCTGATCCCATACCATCGTTTCTATGCAGAAGAATAGGCCTACAATAGGTTTGTCCTTTAATTCGAAAAGCTTACTATGAGCTCCTAAAAAAAAGCCGCGATTTTTCTTCGAGATTTCTGAATAATGAAGTATTTATTGTGGACAAAGCATTACCACCTGATCTCACGGTACAACTCGAAGTCATTCTGTATTGTCGTCGATTCCAAACGAAGGTCGGTTTCTTGATACTGTAAGCAGGAAGAGGGAAGCATGACAGATCTATACCCTTAGCAAACAGGGATGGTGTGTGGGGCCAGGTAGATTCCTTCACCCGCAAGCACTCTCACATTTACTAGCGCAGGGGATTAGGACCGACCGTAATTTCCGCCCCATGAGTCACTTAGTCTACTTCAATCAATCAATCTTAGATATTTTTAATATGTCACTTTATCTTAAAGTGTTTGTTATATATCAATTCTACACATAATTACAAGAAAAATGACACCAAACAATGTATAATTTACTTTAATAGGAACATTTAGTGACTTTCTTCATAATTTGTTAGAAATGTTCCTATTAAAGTAAATTATACATTGCTTGGTGTCATTTTTCTTGTAATTGTGTGTAGAATTGATATATAACAAACATTTTAAGATAAAATGTCATATTAAAATAATCTAAGATTAAATGAAGTAGACTCAAGGGGCGGAAATTACGGTTGGTCCTAATCCCCTGTGCTTGTAAATGTGAGGTTGCTTGTGGGTGAAGGAACCAACCCGGCCCCACACACCATCTCTGTTTGCTAAGGGTATAAGAGGATGCACAACTTCCGGGGAGAAAATGTCATTATATCATGGCAAACAATTCATATATCACATCATGTGCTGGGTGAGGAGCGAACCTATGAATACTTTGTAAAACTTCAAAAAGTTCTGGCATTTTTTCAGTACTACAGCAATATTTTAAGCTCAGTCATAGGACTTTTAAGTGCTAGTATCGAATAAAAAATTTATTTTTTCTCTCTCAAAGAACCTTTTCCCGACTTCAAAATGCTCCTTGCCTGAATCTGATCCAATTGTTCTTCCAAATTCCCACAAACCGTCAATTTGGGTCACGTAACATCGATGACTGCCATTGCAAGCTCACACAAAAAAATAGTTTCCTTGATTTATGCCCCAACTCTCGGAGTATTTCTTAGTCTTCTGTATTTCAACCCAGCTGATGTTTTCCACTTCTTGATTTCAATTACCGGTAGGGGTGAAGAGGCATGTCTTGTGTTATGAAACACAATAGGCATGTTTTTAAATTGTATTTACAAAGGAAAATTCAAAGGACTTGGAAGATCTCTTAAACAAAGTAAAGACAGAAAGTGTTAAAATGGGCCTCAAAATTGATATCAAAAAGACAAAAATAATGGCACCAGATAATATCTCAATTAATACATGTGGTGAAGAAATAGCAACTGTAGAAAAAATTAACTTTCTGGAAACAACATTGTATTTGAATGGAGTTTGTAAAGAAGAAATTAAGAGAAGAATAGTTCTATGCAAGATAGCAATGAAAAGGCTAAATAAGATAATGAAGGATTCTGATATTTCACGCAAGACAAAAATCAAAATTATCAAACCTACAGTTTTTCCAGTAGTGCTGTATGGTAGTGAAAGCTGGACGTTAAGAAAAGAGAACAAGAAGATAAATGCATTTGAAATGTGGGTATGGAGAAAATTATTAAAGGTATCACAGACAGAAAGAAGGACGAACTTATCAATTTTAGAAGGGATTACACTGGATTTGTCACTTGAAGCACTAGCAGTGAGAGGGAAATTAAAATACTTTGGTCAGATTATGAGATAAAAAATTCTTTGGAGAAAGATGTAATACTAAGTATAATGGGAGGAAAGCAAGGAAGGGGCAGAAGAAGAATAAGATGACATGAAGAAATATGCAATGTCACCAATTTGAAAAGGGAAGAAGTGATAAGTGCAGTCAAAGATAGAGTTGAATAGAGGAAGCTGGTTGAAAGAATTTCAAGGGACAGAAAAAGACAGTTCAAGTAAAATTGGCTAGCATCCGTCTGCTTAGGATCACCAGGGGTCACCGGGGACTTAACTACTATTTATGTTTATGGAGAAAAATAAGTAAATAAGTAAATAAGTAAGTGTAATGTAAAGTTGTAACATACTAAAGCAATACCGTACTATATTTCTTGTTGAAGTGAATTTTTCCATAAAAGCAATGTATTTAACCAAGATATCCAATAACATTTCTTAGTGTATTGGTAGCATTTTACCACCAGAGCAAACTTTACTACCAAGAAGTCAACAAATTCACAATAAATCATCTTTTGCAGACCTATGTTGCTTCTATTATCATGTACTTTGAAACACATCAGTTTGCGCTATAAATTATGATACATCCTGTATATGATAAGGCTGAAAAATAACTCTTTACAATTAAAATATTGTGGGTGCCACTTCTTAAAGACTTTTTCCCCCAAGAACTGCCTCTACCTGCTGCCACCCTAATCCTCTTCGATCTGTCAATAAGTGAATTAAAGGTAATTAGGCGTATTCACACTTGTCTGCAGTCCAGTACAGTGTTGCCAAATATGTACCACAGCACGTTTACTTCACTTGATAAGTGGTGAATGACAGTGGCAACAATGGGGAAACCCACTCAACTACAAGAGCACCTGTTCTTTATCGGTGTCGGTGCAGATTTTTGGATTGGGGAACAATATTATTATATTCTTGTGTAGACAGACGATAGTTTGGGATGTCTTCTTAAAATGGCACAAACAGTAATTACTGTCAGAATGTGTTTTAGTTTATGAATAGTTAAAGGAAAATAATTGGGAATTTTAAAATGAGGTTTGTAGGTTGAATTGATCATGGATAGGCAGATAAGTGAATCGCTGAGTGTGGGCGAGGCTCATTATCTATCTGATTAGCTTGTAATCCAGATAACAACCACCTCACTGGATTAGTACTTCAGTTTGCCCTTGCAACATCTGATATGCACATTACAACATCTCTCTGGCTGCTTTCTGTATTACGCTTAAAGATAAATGTAACTCAGAACTCAACATATCCACAAAAATCAGAATTGAGATTTCCTTTTTTCTCGTCATGCCTGATGATTTAAATACTTTCTAACTAATTAACTCTGTGGCACTACATCCTTGAAGGGACTAGGCCTACCTTGCAACTGTTGCATCATCTATCATATACAGATGGAAGGATTGGGGGGCATGTATCAACATGCTGACACCCATTACAGTTAATGACGGTTTCTGTGACCGGAGTTGCTGCTTCTTAATCAAGTAACTCCTCGGTTTGAATCACAAGTCTGAATGTTCCAGACCTCTTTACCTCAGAAAAATTCAAGGAGGAACTGGGGATCAAACTCAGGCCTTCGAATCTGTAACAAGTGACGCTAACCACAGGATCACACAGGCAGTCTTTAAGTAATTTCTACCTGACCTTAATAAATCGTACTGAAATTGACTAAAGAATGCACACTTTTCAATAAGGACTTTTGTATCACAATATGCTACCAACATAAACATAATATTTTTCCATTACCTAACCACAAATTAAGACTGCACTAGTAAAGACATTGAAAAGTCCGCAGCAGCTTTACATGTATGGAATTCTGACCATGATGTGGTAAAAGAAGCGGCTCTACTTAAAAATCTGCATCATCCAATTCCGTTGACCATATGGGAGAAAATCCACATACAGAAACATAGAAATAATCTCCAGAATTTTGACATCCCAAGGGAGAATGAGTTAGACTTGTGGGATTTATGACTGGACACTGTCGGCTGCTGGGACACCTTTATAAGGTTGACATAGCAGACGACCCGATGTGCAGAAGATGTCGGAAAGATGAAGAATCTGCTCTTCATCTTCTGTGTCATTGCGAAATACTTGCGGCCATTAGGGTCAAGCATTTCAACTACTGGTTCATGCCGGCAGACAAATTGTCTAAGGTCTCAATCAAGAAGCTGGCACTCTTTATCAAAGAGTCTGGTCTTCTAAGGGACTAAAGCAAGGGGTGTGCAATAGATCAGCAATGGTCGCGGTGCATAGGGAAATAAATGCCCACCCTTGCTCAAATAAATAAAATGAGTTAGACTTAATTAGGAAACTTGTGAAACCACAACAGCATCACCAGGTAGTACAAGACGGAAGTTTGGCAGTTGGACATACCTGATGTTGATGGGGAGGTCCTATCGAAAACCGGTTACTAGTGAGTAATGAATAATAATGAAGTAGGAACTGTTCTCCAAGATATTATGCATTGATATTGTTCCACTTCGTTGTGTCTTCCCATTCCCAGTGAATTTAATGAAAAGAATGTCATTGCTAATCTTTATGCCAGAATCCCAGAAGAAATCTAACACAAATATAAAATTTTGTTTTCATATAAATTTTCATTTTTGAGCTATGCTGTTCTCAGACACACATTTTAGGCTACTAAACTAAACTCTGTGGTGCTACTTCCCTGGAAGGACTAGGCCTACAATCTGACACATGGTACACATCCATACACCCATGGCCATTAAAAATGGTTTCCGTAATCAGAATAGGTAGAGAAAGTAAAAATGTAATGATAAATCTGTTGATCTTGAAATGTATGCAGAATGCTTTCAGCCAATGTTATCTGGAATTAATTACTTAGCAATTCAATTCTGATAAATCAGTTGATCTTGAAATGTATGCATAATGCTTTCAGTCAATGTTAGCTGGAAAAAATTGTTTAGCAATTCAATTCTGTTAAATCTGTTGATCTTGAAATATATGCAGAATGCTTTCAGCCAATGTTAGCTGGAAAGAATTACTTAGCAATTCAATTCTGATAAATCAATTGATCTTGAAATGTATGCAGAATGCTTTCAGTCAATGTTAGCTGGAAATAATTACTTAACAATTCAATTCTGATAAATCAGTTGATCTTGAAATGTATGCATAATGCTTTCAGTCAATGTTAGCTGGAAAAAATTGTTTAGCAATTCAATTCTGTTAAATCTGTTGATCTTGAAATATATGCAGAATGCTTTCAGTCAATGTTAGCTGGAAAGAATTACTTAGCAATTCAATTCTGATAAATCAATTGATCTTGAAATGTATGCAGAATGCTTTCAGTCAATGTTAGCTGGAAAGAATTGCTTAGCAATTCAATTCTGATAAATCTGTTGATATATAAATATATACTAAAAAACTAAACTCCGTGGCGCTACATCCCTGGAGGGACTTGGCCTACCACCCGACCGCGTCATCTCCCGTAGGCAGATGGCAGGATTGGGGAGCATGTGGTCAGCATGCCGACACCCACGGCCGTTATTGGTGGTTTTCATGACCGGAGCCGCTACTTCTCTATCAAGTAGCTCCTCAATTTGGAATCACGAGGCTGAGTGCACCCCTACCAGACCTCCCTACCTCAGAAAAATCCGAGGAGGTACCGGGAATCGAACCCAGGCCGACGGATCTGTAGTCAGCTACGCTAACCACAAGACCACGCCGGCGGACTCTTGAAATATATGCAGAATGCTTTCAGCCAATATTAGCTGCAAAGAATTGCTTAGCAATTCAATTCTGATTAAGCTAATGGAGTACATACTGGTGTTAATGAAGAGACAGGAATTAAGACTCTAACACTGTGTTTCAGAATATGCAAGTGGTGCCGGTGCCCAAAGATCAGTATGGCAGCTTCTATGAGGGTGACTCCTACATTGTGTATGCAGCATCAGAGTATGGCAAGCAGATTGGATCAGACTCCAAGCCAACTCCAGTGCATGGAACACAAGAGGTTCACATCCACTTCTGGTTGGGAAAGGAGACTAGTAATGACGAGGCCGGAGTTGCTGCATACAAGACTGTCGAGCTCGACGACTACCTGGGGGGCTCCCCTATCCAGCACCGGGAAACACAGGGCAATGAGTCGACACGATTCAAGGGCTACTTCAAACTTGGCATGAGGTAATGTACTCCATTAATTATTAAAGACCAGATATGTTTTTATTCATGGAAATGTCTTTGTCTTTTATTTTTGTTAATCTGGATTTTCACTAATACAGACATCTCTCATCCCATTTGGTTCGAATTAACAAGGTTTTACTGCCTGTTAATGTTTGGTCACTGAGCAACACCATTTCTCTTTCTTACCGATTTCTCTCCTGCTGTTGCTTTCTCTTTGTTTCTTCCTGACATTTGTTGGGGGAAATATATTAATGCATTTCTTGAATGACTTTTTGCAGGCTTCTGAAAGGTGGAGCAGCTTCAGGATTTAACCATGTCACAGATACATTCGAGCCTCGACTATTCCAAATCAAAGGCCGCCGATCACCAACGGTAACCCAGCTACCAATAGAGTGGGATCACTTTAACAGCGGCGATGTCTTCATCATTGACACCAAAGAAATTGTGTTTGTATGGGTTGGCAAGTTTGCAAACAACATGGAGAAGCTTCAAGCAGCAAAAGTGGCAGCGAAGCTACGTGACGAACATGGAGCCAGCTCTGTTGTGTTTGTGGACGATGGGAAGGAGAATTCACTGCCAGTCTGTGAGCGGACAGTACTGAATGCACACCTTGGTCTCAGCAACCGCAGAGTGAAGGACCCCGAGGAGGCTGGGTCGGATGAAGAAGTGGAGGAGACTGTTAGGGAGGCTCTCACTCTGTATCACTGCAGCGATGAGGACGGCACTTACAAGGTCACGGAGGTCAAATCCGGACCTCTGCAACAGAGTGACCTCAGGTCTGAAGATTCCTTCATCGTGGATAATGGAGCAGCTGGCATCTGGGTGTGGGTGGGCCGCAAAGCTTCTGCCAAGGAGAGAGTAGAAGCCATGCGAAATGCTCAGGGCTATGTTGTCAAGAAGGGCTACCCTGCCAACACCTGTGTCACACGTGTAGTGGATGGAGGGGAGCCTGTTGAGTTCAAAACTCTCTTCACGTCATGGAAGGAACAAAACCAAACTGTTGGTCTTGGACGCCAGAATACCAGTGAGTCAAAAGATATTTAATCTAAACAGAGGTTATATGCATTCATACTGGAATCTAAATCTCTAAACAGGGATAGTGGCAGAGACACTGATACCATCATCCTCCAGGAAGACCTAAATAGAATAAACAATTGGTCTACAGATAACAAAATGAAAATAAATTCTTTAAAGAGCAAAGCCATCCATTTTACAAGGCTATGAAACAAAATAACTGCAACACACAACTTAGGGGGGTCAAATTTATACCAGAGGTAAAGAAATGCAAATATCTCAGGGCCTGTTTCAGCAGCGACCTCGAGTGGGGGGGGGGGGGGGGGAACATGCTACAGTAACAGTGGGAAAGGCTTGAAGAGTTTTACATTTTGTGATGAAGGTACTAAGAAAAAGGACCAATAAATCCAAAGAGATAGCTTACAAGTCATTAATATATTACCAATATTGGAGTATGGTGGCTCATGTTGGGATCCATATAGACTAGAATATATTCAAGTATTACATAAAATTAAAAAACTGGCGAATAAATTATGTTAAAGTAATTTCATATCATTGGGACATACTTGCAGAAAGGAGAAAACATGCTAGACTGTGGTGCATTGTTCAAACATGGAACATTTATTACACTTACAATTAATATTTTAAATAATTTTTCACACACATTTTTCAATTTATATCAATGCGGGCATATTTCACGTTTATTAACACATTTTGAAAAATTCAACAAACTCTGCAATTAATTTAAGTATTTTAATAGTGGTATTTTAAGATCTACATAACTAAAGTATTGAGAAATCTTCATGGGTTATCAGATGAGTCGAAGTTTTATAAAATTCCAAGCTTCTGGACTCCAGTTCTGAGTCCATAAGTGTGGAATTTTACAAAACTACTTCGACTGGGCTGATAACACATGAAGAAATTATTATTCACATTCACAGAGAAAACTTCAAGTTATTTATAAATATACCTAAGGGTTATTCTCCAGAAAAGGGCAGATTCATGTCGCAGTTGATTTTCTGGTGTAAAATAAGTACTTATGGATTATTAATTATTATGATAAGTTAGATTGAAATAAGGTCTATTTGATCCCATATTCCACTTTTTAAACAAAAGTTAAAATTTTCTGCATTTTAGGGCACAGTATGTAAGATCTCACCTCCGTGCCATGTCCCAATGCCTGACTTATCATTTTCATTCTTTCATAATTCAACAGGCTTTAATTTTTATTCCATTTTAGTGTTACAGCAAGAATAAACAGCTCAAAAAATGAGTCATTAATAACTGAAAATAAAATATATAATTTTGTAAAGACAATTTTTTGCACTAAACATGCTTGTCCCAAGGTGAGACCTCACCTCCGTGAAACAATATAAAAGTTCAATTATTTCCACAGAGATGGCACTGTAGTCTTTCTATTTTCCTTGGACTCCAACTTTTGGCAGTTTTCTTATCATTTATATAAAGCCAAGCTGTTAGTGTGATTTTAAGTGTTCTTTTGTTTGTGTAAAAGGGCTAAATGCAGAGTTGGTAATTGGACTTCCTCACCTCCGTTACCTACACCCAACGGTAAAGTTGTATGTTTTTATATTTACTTTTGCTATAAATTATAATAATAAGGAATGCTAAGTTAAACTCTAGACCTGAGATTTTCTAACCTCAAATGTTCCCAAGCTGTTTGACAAATTAGAGAAAAATCTCACCTCCGTTACCCTCACCTCCGTTACCCTCACCTCCGTTACTGTTACTCTCAAGTCCTATCCATGGAGGTGTAATTAATTTTGTAATTGATGACATATTTAACTGTCTGCATTTTTTATTTTTGTTTAAAGAAGATACTGGTATAGCCTAATAGTTTATGACAATATATCATGTTTTGATTTAAAGTTTTGATTTTAAGGTGATAATCTATTTTAACATAGATAAAAATAAGTAAAAAGTTGTGTGTTAATCCATTTGTATGGCAATAAATATTGTTCATTTTCATAACAACATTTAATACAGTAAATTAATTCTAATTCTCACATAACTTCTATTATAATTACTATTTCATACTATTTTCTCACCTCCATGAATGCGCCATTTTCTAACCTTGTTAATTTAATGCAAAATACCACTCGGTAAGTAGGGCAAGTACCTCAGTAGTACTCTGCAGAAGGAAATATTACATAAAAAAATTACATGATCCAAAATAAAAAATATTTTTTTTAAAAAATTCTAACATTGAAATCTGCCCTTTTCTGGAGAATGACCCCTAAGCAAAACTATTTTGAAAAATATTGTGTAATAAAAAAATATAAATAAAAAAATAAAAAGTCCCTAGCTGTAACTACACTCCATTGGCTTCAGATGGTTTATTTCTATGTTCTGTATAGGAGTACAAATGCTACAAATTAAGCACAAACCAAGCAGTCACAAAAATTCCAAATTATTGCAATTATCCGCTTCAAGTTACGATGATTTAAAACAATTTTAATTTCAGTTGGAAAAATCGCAGCAACAGTAAACAATAAGTTTGATGCATCCACATTGCACGAGAAGCCCAAACTCGCTGCAGAGTCACGCCTTGTGGATGATGGAACAGGTGATTGCACTGTGTGGAGAGTCGAGAATTTCCAGCTAGTCGAGGTGCCTAACAACCTGCAGGGGATCTTCTTTTCTGGAGACTGCTATGTGGTGCAATACACATACTTGGCAGGAGGCTCTGAACGCTGCCTAATATACTACTGGCTTGGATTGCACTCCTCTCAGGATGAGCAGGGTACAGCGGCACTCAAGACTGTTGAGCTAGATGATAAGCTTGGAGGAGCTGCAGTGCAGGTGCGAGTCGTGCAGGGCAAGGAGCCTCCACACTTCCTTCTCATCTTCAATGGCAGGATGATAGTGCTCAAGGGTGGAAAAGCTTCTTCATTCGATGGTAAGCAAATCACTTTAATACAGAACCCGCATTTACTCTCATAATTCTCACACTTAATGCTAATTTTGTAATCTATAATAGGATATGGATGTGATTCATGGTCGCTTACTCTTCGGGAAGAACATTAATCTGAGTGTGTTCGAAAACAGGGTGTTTAGGAAAATATATGGGCCTAAGAGAGATGAAAATGGGAACTGGAGAAAACTGCATAACGATGAGCTTCATAACCTGTACTCGTCACCGGATATAGTAAGGGTAATTAAATCACAGAGAATGAAATGGGCTGGACATGTTGCACGCATGGGGGAGGAAAGACACATCTAAAAAATATTGACGGGGAGACCCGAAGGGAAAAGACCACTTGGAAGATCTAGACGCAGATGGGAGGACAATATTAGGATAGATTTAAGGGAAGCAGATTTGCGAGGGATGGTTAGATGGAGTTAGCACAGAATAAGGTTGAATGGCAGGCTCAGATAAGCGTGGCAATGAACCTTCAGGTTCCGTAAAACCAAGTACACAACAGGAAAAGAAAGGAACGTTGGTTTCTTTCATACAAAAGCAGTTGCCTCTGTGGGGTGGTCTAAATGAAGGCAATGACCTCTCAACAGCCTGACTCTAAGCACTGAAAGTGTAGAAAGTCATAATTTGTGCATGCAATGTATTGCTTTTAAAAATTTTCGTTTAGAATCACATTAATTTTTTTAGTTAAATATCCATCCTAAAATCATGGTATATCTTATGATCCAAAAGCGTCTTATAGTCTGAAAAATATGGTAAAACGTCAGTCAGAGAGTAGTATGAGGAGGAAATTTCTGTTCTGAATTCAATGGTGGAAATACTTCTAGGGCCACTAAAAGAAAGGGTATAAAAACACACAGGAAAAATTGGATTTTGAGAAAAGGGAAGGTTACAGGGTATCTTACATTATTAATTCCTTCAAATTCAAACAAACTCTTACATGTAAATGGTTCATATTAAAACAAATACATATGACTGAAAATATTCAATGTGTTGCTATCTATGAATGCTCTCATTGCAGGGGAAGGTGCCAAAGACACTGAAGTGCCACAAGAGTTCCTACTACAAGTGCGAGGTAACGACAGTCACAACACCACAGCTGTGGAGGTCGACCTGCGTGCAGCCTCTCTCAACACAAACGATGTCTTCATCCTGCGAGCAAAGGGACATACTTTCATCTGGTGTGGTAAGGGATCCACAGGGGATGAGCGAGAGATGGCTAAGAAGATAGCAACTGCTCTAGCCAAAGGAGACCATCAGGTCATATACGAAGGTGTGTGTTTTATTAATATATAGAAACACTCACTGCTTTACTATTAATTAGAACATTATCTAGAACATGTTTCAGGGAGCTCTCTCCCCTTCTTCAACTAAGTTCCAACTGCCGAACTTACACCCTGTACCATCAGCTGCTGCAGTTGTGGTTTTATTGGTTTTCCAATTAGGGTCCAGGTGCCTGAGTGTCGTTTAAGAATAAACTTTTGTAAACTTTCAACTTAATGCTAGTTAAGTAAATTTTATGTTGCGCCATCATGTCATTAAAAATGACTTAATAGCTGTAAACTTGACCAGTTCTCTACTAGCCGTATAGGGGTATGCCATGGAGTAGGGGTTGAGGCACTGTGTTGCAAACCGGAAGGTCGTGGGTTTGATCCCCGATGAGGTCATTGGGCTATTTCAACTGGCCTAATCCTTCTGGTGGCACTATGGCCCTGGGGTCGACTCGACCTCTAACAGAAATGAGTAACAGGAGTATTCCTGGGGGTAAACTAACGGCCGGTGCGTAGGGCTGACAATCTTGCCACCTTCATGTGCCATATGTCACGATCTAGGAGCCTTAACCTCCTGGAAACCCTACTGGTCTCCATTGCCCATACAGGGATCACTTTATTGGCTGTATAAATGCTTTATGGCTGTCAAATAAAAAAGAACATGGTTACATTCCATGATAATTTTTAAGATTATTAGTTGTTTTTGTATTAATTAGATCACCTGGAACATTATCCACAGAGGAATTTTATGGGAAGAGAAAGTCATCCCCAACTGTCAGAGAAATGGCAGGCCAAGGAATGATTTTGGCTCAGCAAAAGCATATTCAGCATAATGTAGAAAGCTAAGTTACAAGTTGCAATCACCACATATAGAAATTTCTTTGCTGCAGAACATTTGATAATAATAGCTAATGCCATGAAAAGTTCTAAAGTGAATGAAAAAAATGTTCACCTTTCCATTGCAGGACAAGAGAAGTCTGATTTCTGGGATGCCATAGGAGGTCAAGAGGAATATGCTAATGACAAACGCCTTGCAGATGCTTCTGAGACCATGCCTGCTAGACTCTTCCAGTGCTCTAACGCTTCCGGAGTATTTAAAGGTTTGTAGCAAACACAGAATTTGCTTAGAGGCAAAATCGCCATCTCTGTATTTCTATGCCGTGACCATACCCACTAGACCTCACTGCGAAGTTGAGAAAAATGTGTTCAGACGTATTTCAATTATTTTCATCTTCCTACTGAGCTGTATAATTTGATTTTATGAGTATAAAGTCCACATATGCTCAGTATGTAAGAAAAGTTTTAGACACCTAACATATTTTAAAAAAAATAATTTATCCTATGAAATTTTACCTCGTATAAAAGCAGCATTAGCTACTAGTCTATAAATATATAAAAAACTTATGTACTTATGATACAGTAGTCATAACCCTATTAAAAATTCTTAACGCATTTAAAAATATGTTTAAAGTCCTTAAAAATGGAAGTCTTATAATAAAAAGCAGATGTCTTCTTCTTACGATGCGTTTTGACATTAATTTGTCATTTTCAGGTGTATACTTTGAGTATTCGTGCAGACAGAATAGCTGTAGGTTACATGCTTATCCGTGGGTTGTTGCACTGGTCCCAGTGCACGTCCAACAACCCACAAATAAGCATGTAACCTACAGCTATTCTGTCTGCATATCACTAAAATCACTAAAATTTTTAAAAAAATCTGATGTGTTACACTCACATAACTTTCTGACTTTAAGTATGGACAATATAAATTCCTCACTTCACATTCTGATGTAGAATAAGAGATCGTATTGCAGGAAATGTATATTCAGTCATCTGTGCCTCATACAATGGTGTATTATTTGCCAAGCAAGTTTTAAAGCCCCAGTCAGGTTTATAAAGTCTATCCATTAGAGAATTTTTGCAAAAAAATATTTCCAACAAAAGTTTTAGCTCTTAGCAGTTACTCTTTCTTACGTGTACAGTGGAAGAGGTGATGAACTTCAGCCAGACCGATCTGGTGTCAGAGGATGTCATGATGCTCGATGCCCATGACTGCATCTTCCTCTGGATTGGGAAGGACTCCAACAAGGAGGAACATGAGAAATCGGTGAGGGCAGCGATGGAGTACCTCATCACAGGTAAGTCACACACTGAATGATACATTTTTAACAATTTCAGAAAATTGCTTCTTACAAAGAAAGTTTCAAATTGAAAGTGGTGTAAGTTACAAGTTAAGTCAGTTTTGAGTAAAGTGTACCTAAAAAATAGAAAATTAAATGGGGCAAGAAAATTTACAGTGCTATGAGTTGTGAACTCATCCTAGAGTCTAGAAAATCAATGTTATCAGTGTTTCTCCACCCTTTCAGTCCACATTATGACGAGTTTGTAGGTTTCTGCTGTATATAACAAATTCCAAACACTAACACTTACGTTCTTACCCACAGATCCCTCAAGTAGAGACGATACTACTCCCATAATCAAGGTGAAGCAAGGATTTGAACCCCCAACATTCACAGGATTTTTTGGAATTTGGGACACAGCTCTGTGGAATGTAAGTATAACCTAATGAATGAATTTCTCACTTCTAATGCAAGAAGCTGAAGAAAACTTAGCTATTTGTAGAAAAATCTAGAACATCTACTTCATGACAACAGTATTAGCCTTAAAAATTACTGTGTCAGCAAATTCGGTTTATGTTAAAATACACTATTTGTTTAAAAATTTCATATACAGCAAACCCTGCTAGTCCGAACTAATTGGGACTGAAGGCTGTTCAGACAAAAATTCGGATTAATGGGGTAAATTTATAATTAAATAATTAGGCATATATATGGAGTCTACAAGTTAATTTTACTAAATTATTGTAACGTGCAGTGCTTTTTTCTATCGAATGCCGTTGTTGAATTCAGTGTCGAAAAGCAATGATAAGTGATTGGAAGAAAAATTTATTCAAGAATTGCAGAATTGTGACCAAGAAGGTAATCGAGGAGTGCCATACATATAAAAATTTCAGACTTTGACAAAATCTGATGAAGCAGATTTTGTATGGTTTTCGCAAGGAAGACAGGGAGGTGTTCCACAGAGTGGTCCCTCCTATAACCCAAGAAAAGCATTTGGCTCAGTAGGATGGTGAATAGCGATTCCAAATTTGGGTTCGGATTATCTGGGATTTTGGACTAGCGATGCTGCTGTAATTATATAATTTCTGAAAATCTTACACGGAACTCACCACATGGTATTCACAATCACGGCAAGAAATTTTAAGTCCTAGGCAGTAGTCAAACCAAGAATTTTAAGTCCTCATTATCGTACCTATGATGTAGAAGTACAGCCTGTTGGAAATTACGAAGAAATCATGAAAGTGAAGTTACTGATAATATGATGAGTCAGTATTTGTAACACTTCACTTAAGTGTTACAAATCCGGACCAATTATCATTATCGGTCGTACTTGTTACTGGAGAAGCTAGAGCAACGATTGGCTAAAGCAATGGAACCAAAAACAAAGGCTCATTGAAAATTCACATTATATCGACAAAGTCCAGATGTTTTTGAACGCTTCAGAGTAAATACAAATATTCAGTCGCCTTGTTCATATCAACAGAGTTTGCCTGTGGCAATATATACTATTACATTTGATTTTTTGTTATGGAAACTAAATTCACAAAAGAAAAGATATTATAATAGTACTTTATCATAATTGAGTCTTTGTCGTCCACCTTTAAATTCTGGTCAAAAATGGTGTTCTGGTATAAGAATACTGGTAAAATAAGGCTATCATTAATGGTCAAAGACATTGGCATAATCTCCAAATTCCACTAAAACCTGCCATCTGCCAATGAAGCTGTAAGGTGAAGGTAAATGATGCAGTAATTAGACAACAGGCACTGTCCTTATAAAAATGGTAGTGCCACACAATTTAGTTTTTAGAATTCTCATAAAACGAATATACTGTACTTAAATTTTCGGAACTTTTAACTTTCCACAGGACAACAAGTCATACGAAGACTTCCGTCGTGAATTGGAAGGCTCAAACCCTGTTCTAGAATTGGACCCCAGCCTCATAGATGGTGCTAAAAACTTTGAAGACTTTCCCAAATTTTCACTGGAGCAGCTGCAAGCTTCAGCCGATGAACTGCCTGAAGATGTAGACAAGACCCGAAGAGAGGTAAGGTATATAATATATAAATTTCACAACTAGCCTGTCATTCTAAAAACTGTGATAGAGCTGACATCACGAGCCTCAATTTTTTTGTTCAGTAAGTTGTGTAAAATTCATTTGCATATAATTACCTCCCAGTGCCCACAGAAAGTGTGTTTCGGTTCAGTATACAAGGTGGGCAAAAAAGTCACTACCCATTTTAACGAAAAATACAGTACAATGGAAATAACACTTATTTAAAGCTACATAGATACAAAATCCCTTTATATGTCTGACATTTAGGATTTTATCAAGGACTGCTCCTTTAATGAACATAGATGTCATTAATTGTTCTGTTAACTTTACATGTATTACGAGATTCTTTGGTCACTATACACAATCATGTATACACTATATCACAGTTTCTCAATAAAGATTCCCAAAAGGCCTATTCTTACAAATCACATTTTTTTTAGGTAAATACAGTACTCTATCTTTTCCCATTGATTAATTATTCTCCTTTTGGACAGATTGGTAGTCTGTGCTTTTATGGTAATCCTTAGTATTTTAAGGACAGCTATTCTTTGGGTTAATCTCTCTCTCTCCTTCTAGGGTTGCCTTAATTTAGGAATGAGAAACCAGGACATCACTCACCCAAACCATAGTCGATACTAATTTACCATATTCTGAAATACTTTACACCTGATACAAAATTAAAATTTATCATTACTGTCGCATTTATTAGAGTTAAGTTTCGTTTCAAGTCTTTCCTTAAAACTAACGAAATGAAATTGTCTATGAATTTCATGGCATATGAAAACACTATATACAGTGGGAACCAAACATGAAACCACCGGACTGCTACAAAACATAGCATATGGCCTTTACCAGGAATTGGATGGCTGATCGCTGCAACAGTTTTTGGCTACCTCAGCCACTTCTGTCTCACATTGTAGATTCAAGTAAGAGAATACCCAAACAAAACAAAGAATTTAAATATTTAACTCTCATGTATCTTAAAATAGATGTTGAAAATGCTGTCCCCTCTTATCTACAGTACTTGTATCTGACAACAATATGTAAATTCTAATTTGGCTGGAACATCAAACTTTTAAATACCTTTAACACATAATATGTTTGAGAAATCCCAACTTCCTAGCTGTTTAGAGGAGTTGTCTCACATTTGGTTAAATAAGGTAATAGGATTATAATCAATGAACTTAGAGAATTATGAAAACATAAGTGAGATGAGATTTTATACATAAAACTTCCACTAAAATTATAAAATGACCTGGAAAACAGGCAGTTGGAGCATGCTGAGGATGAGAATGAATTTCTCGGAACAATTGTCCAGCCCAGTTTTATAATTTTAGTGAAGTTCTGTGTATAAAATCTTCGCTCACTTATGTTTTCATAAGGTACAGTAGAACTCCGTTAATCTGACTTCTGATGGTTTGACTCCCCGCTTAGTTCAACCATGCCATCATCTACGCCATGAATGTCAACAATGTGCTATCCAGATTGTTTTGTGATAATACTGTGGATTTACGAACAGTTTATGGTTGTGTGTTGATGTTTATGTGTCTTGAAAAAATTGTTTTCAGTGCTGTTTACAATTATTATGTCTATTTCATAATATGTAATAGGCCTACACATGGGCGTAATTTCAGCTTTTTAACTGGGGTGGCAAGGTCTGCCGGGGGCATGGAAATTTTTTTTAAATTTGGCGTTAAAATGATGTAGTTTAAGCATTTTTAAAACTTTTTTACATACCATACCAGCATAAATGTTAAGTTTAATAAAGAATCAAGATTGTGACACGTTTATAAACTGTAATTTTTCACTTGTTTGCAAATAACTGATATTTTTACTGCCGATTTTTGGGGTGGCAGAAAGAGGGGTTTGGGAATTCTGGGGTGGCAACTGTCACTCCTTGCCACCCCGTAATTACGCCACTGGTAATACAGTACTGTGAACATTTTCTATTATGCAAAACTTTGTCTTTGTATCCCCTTTGTTTCCTCTGATAATTAATCTGACCTTTTTTGTGACGCAACCATGCTCCCAGTCCCATTGGGATCAGACTAGAGGGGTTCTACTGTAATAGAATTTCAAAAAAATCTTGTATTTACCAGTTTTGTGGAAGTAGACAGGAAGGAATGAATTGACAGGATAGGAGTTACATTGAGATGCATGTCTGATTGCAGCTCCACCTGACAGCAGAGGATTTCCAGCACGTGTTCAAGATGGATCACGCGCACTTCTCCACGCTCCCCACATGGAAGCAGCACAACCTCAAGAAAGCGGCCAAGCTCTACTAGAACCAAAACATGTCAAGATTTCATAAACCTGTACCTAGACACACTTACTTCCTAGCTAAATAAAACATCTTTCACCTTGGTGCTACAGAAAGGAGTATAAAATCAATAAAGAGAACCCTTCCTTTACAGTTTTTTTGGGACAAAGGAAAAGTGTGTAAATTGAGGGAAAGAGTGTATTAAGGGAAATGGTTTAATTCCTCTACTGTAACATGAAAATTTTAGGGACAAATAAATAATAGGGTAAATGCCATAAATGTGTAAACTACAGTAATGTAAAATGGGGGATCTACTATCTGTACGAGTACAAATACAGGACGATTCTTAGGTAAAAATTGAATTTTAAGTAAAAGTTGCAGTTTGCTGGGAAGTGCTAACATTACATTTTTACTACATAACATTTAATCTAGCTAAGATACTTACTGTAATAGTTGTAGACACAAGACTAGTCAAGTTCATGCAAGGTTAGTCAAGCTGAAGTATCTTTAATATGTGATGCTTCATCTGAAAATGAATAACAATGAAAATAAATTTAGTTATAGAAGAGTCAAAGAAATAGTTCCTTAGAAAAGTGTACGAATTACAAATGTAAAACAGAATGATAAAATATAAGATGTTGCAACATTTGTGGGCCTACTTAAAAATAGTAGTAGAATTAAGTGTTTATGTTATAATTTGTAATTAATTTACCTTTTCCAGTTGTCAACTGTTAATTATTCTAGTTGGGAAGCATAGGGTTTCTAAAATGAAAATAAGGGATCAAGAGGAACAGCAGAAATGAAAATATATTAAAGAGGAAGTGTTTGTCTGTACATGATGCCGAGCGAAATCTACTGCATGCAGAGATACAAAATTCTAAACATAGATGGCCTGAAGGGTGGCAAAATGCATCTCTAAGCCGGAATTTTTATTTTCTCGTTCGTTCACGAGTTACGAGTTAAAAACTGGAAAAAAACGTGAATTTGCTGCAATATCGAAGCATCAGTTTTTGCTATTACATTTCAATTGTCAAATCAATTGCAGGTGGCTTTGCCTTTTTTGGAAATAAAACCATAACAATTTTTTCAATATAGCGCATGGAATTTATGATCACTTTGATTTTGTGAGCTCACCTTGGTTGATTTGTTTGTTTACAATGTCACGGCACAGAGATGTCTAAAATGTTCAATGTAGATGGGAGAGGGATAATGAATGTAGGCCTAAATGATCGATTTGGATGGAACTCACTACGCAAGGGTTTTCTGGGCCAGGGAACTCGAATCTGAGGTCGTTTTTCCCAAGCAGTGCTTTCTAATAGTGGAATGGACTCCAAAGATGGATTTTTACCTGTTTTGTTATAACTAATAATCATTTAGTTTATGAATGATTCGCATGTAAGTGTTAATAAATATAATGTTTTAATTATTTTGTTCTTAATTTTTAATTTTCAAATTAGTTATCACGAGCGAAGCTGTGGCACCTGCTAGTAAGGAATAAACGGCAAAAATAAGGGATCAAAGGTTAATGCTGGCACATAACAGAAAATCATCATTCAAAGTAGTATTTCAAATTACATAACATGCTTGATTAAAAACTAAGGTACCTCTATCAACAAAAAGAAGAAGGAAAAAACTGCACAAGTACTGGTATTAGTAAGAATAGAGTTAAAAGGGAAAACTGCTATTTACAAAAAGGGAAAGATGGCAACCCTAGGCAGTCCACCAGTGATCACAGTCTCGTTAGCCAGGAAATATTTTACCTATCTGTATATCTACACACACAGGACTGGTGCAATTATGCACACATAACATTGACCTGGGCAGGGATCAAATCCACGAACTTAGAAATAGAAAGCCAGTATTTTACTAAATGCTCCATTCAGGCCAACAAACTCATAGAGGTAATTATACAGAGCAAACGAAACATGGCACCACTCTAATTGCCCACAGCCTGATCAGATTTTAACAGTGCCCGAAGCTTGCTCTCTTCCTGCCAGTCAGACAGTCTGCATAGAGCAATAATGGTTGTAAATATCAGTACTTGTATTTGTAGTGATGGAATTTTCCACTGAAAAGTTGAAAACTTATCTTTTGGAAAAATTCCACATCCTTTGAACAAATTCCAAATTCGTAAATTTCAAAGATGTTTTAAACACGGAGAAATAGTGTCCTAAGAAAGCTCTGCCTAAAAAAAAAATCTTAATGATATTCATGTGAGAAATCAAATGAGTGCTAAAACATCCACTTGTTAATTAACACTATTATATGCGGGAATCACAGTGAAGTAATCAAATATTACAAAAAAGATTGCTATGGAGCACTCAACTTCACTAATTTACATGTACTTACACATGACGCGTTTCACAAGCTTGTATCCTCAAATGAGGTCCACTGCCGGGTCTGCTGGTTGTTCGGTAGTTGTAGGTCGAATCAGCCTGGAGATGAGATCATTGTCCTTTGGGATGTTGAAATTTACTAGATTGTATTTATTTTTCTGGATAAAGATTTTTTCCCATATAGTCAAATCTAGTGGTTTACCGTATTTATCCGAATATAAGCCGCACTTTTTTCCTAGAATAAGCCCAACAAAATATGCCTGCGGCTTAAAATCGCGTACGAGTGTTTTTAGCCAATAATGGTAAAAATGAGCACAATATAGCCGGCTGATCCATCGTAGCTGGTTTCCCACCTCCAAGCACCGCCACCTATCGATTATCTCGAATCTGCAGGACTATCGATATATTAATCGATTTAACATCGAAAATATATCGATTTAATCGAAGCATCGTAAAAGATGCGTAAGTAAGTGCAAGACCAACTACAATACTGTAGTTGGTCTTGGCAAGTGATGTTTCGCGTATTTTTGTCATTTTTATAGCGGTATTACAGAATATGTATGTATTATAAACTGCTCAGAGGTAAAAGACATGCCGTAACATATGAGAATGTGAATAAAGGCAATTTTGAACTGATGGTAACTGAAAGTAAAATTAAGAAAAATCGCGCGAAATTCAACACTGTCATATGAAGTGTAAAGTACTGATTTCTGTTTTCTTTTTCGTCAGTTTTATATAATTGTATTAATATATTAATTATATTAAATTATTATATTATATATTTAATTATATTAAATATTATTTAATTATATTAAATAATTATTATATTTTATTTAATTATATTAAATTTTTTATATTAATAATTATATATTATAATATCATAACTTAAGTCAGCTGATACTTTCTTTTTCTTATTTCAGGCCTATTTTGGCTAAGAAATGTGTTACTTTAATATTATGAAAATGAGGCAATTTAATTTTTCACTTTGGGGTTAATTTAATTATTTTTCCTTTACTTTACTGCTAAAAAGGCAGGTGCGGCTTAAATTCAGGGGCGGCTTATATTCGGATAAATACGGTATTTACTGTTTTTAGTAGTTCAATGTCTTCCTCGAACTCATGCTCTGTGGACCAATAGATGAGTTCGAGGAGGACATTGAACTACTAAAAACAGTAAATAAACCAATAGATTTGACTATATGGGAAAAAATCTTTATCCAAAAAAATAAATACAATCTAGTAAATTTCGACATCCCAAAGGACAATGATCTCATCTCCAGGCTGATTCGACCTACAACGACACCTAGCGAACAACCAGCGGACCCGGCAGTGGACCTCATTTGAGGATACAAGCAAGATGCTTGTGAAACGCGTCATGTGTAAGTACATGTAAATTAGTGAAGTTGAGTGCTCCATAGCAATCTTTTTTGTAATATCCACTTGTTATTTAGTTAAGGAAGTTAGGATTTCACAAACATCAATGTTAAGGGGACTTAGTTTACTCCATACAAAGTTTGTGCTGTTCATTCAATCAAATATTTTTATTAAGTAGCGGTGCACACTCATAGAATTCAAGGATTTGGGACACTGAAGACCCCCACACTATGTACACAGTCCCTTACATGATGAAAAAGTAGGAGTGTGAGGTGTGGTTAGTGCTCAATGAATTACAACTTCAATATTTTGCTATCCGAAGTAGAGGGAGTCCAAAAAGAATTTTGAGAATTTTATATGGTGTTGTCAGATAAGTGTAGTATAGAGAGGACAGCATTTTCAACTTTTTCACTGTATAACTCAACATAACAGCAGCACAAGAAGTAATCAAACTTCTGTCAAACCAGATTTTTTAAGAATTCTGGCTGTGAAAATTTAAGAAATAAATCCACAGAAGGAATCTTCTACATCTTTATAAATTCATAAGATTTCTGTTCAGATTGTTTTGTTCACCATGCTTGGGCCAAGGAATAAATTGCAGTTTCAATGCTATAAGTAGGGCCCGGATTTTTATGTGCTAAAAAACTTAAAAATATTTATTTTTTATGTGCTAAAAATGTTAAAAATATGTGCTAAAATTTAAAAAATATGTGCTAAAAGTAAAAAAAAAAAAAAATATTTTTTTTAAATCTGAAAAAAGAAAGAAAAAAACACCAGAATGTTCGTAACTTACTAGAACAAATTATATTGAAAGTCGCCAACATCAGATGTAAAATGTTGACTGGAGTTGCAGTGCACAACAAATGTCATCTCCAGATTATGGATCACAAATCCTTGCCTATTATCCGAGAATAATGCCTTATAATGAGAAAAGGAACATTCTACTTCACACGATGTTAACCTTGCATATTTCTAGAGGGGTATATTACTAACACACTCACACGATCAAGTTCACTTATGTTTTAGCCTTCCAAAACTTGAGCTACTTTGCAGAGGGTTTGGTAGCCACCATTTTTCTCAAACATACCTTTAAATTATGTTCTTAGAACTTCTATTTTCGAACCTGAGATAGCGTTAAGTTGCCTTTCAACATATTGTATTTCTTTAACTGAATTACTCAATAAATCTACAGAAGTTTCTAGTTTTTTTATTGAGTGAATCAAAATTAGCCGATATGAAAGCCAAGTCACATTTTAAAGTAGTATCACATATTAAATTCTGAATAATCTCAATTCCAGAGGCATCGTCTTTATCCAGTTCACTTACTACAGATGGAAATGCTTAAAAATTATCTGCATAATACAACACGGCATTTGAGATTGGGTTCTGTTCTTCCCTGATAAGCAAGTGCAAGTGAATCACTCTCACCTCATTGCAAGTGCAGCATTTGTATTGAATTCTTTCGAGATACAAATTTTTGTTGTAAAATGTTAAGAGAGAATGAGGAAAAGTACTAAAATATTTATTTATGGAGAATATATAGAAAATATTTATTCCCATAACTTTTTTGTAAAAAAATATGTTTTTATGTAAAATAAAATTTGGAATTTGCGGTTGTCGGACCTTGATATGAGCATCAGGGGGAAAAAAAAATTACATAAAAAATCCGGAAAAGTACTAAAATATGTATTTATGGAAAAAATATCGAAAATATTTATTTACATAACATTTTTTGTAAAATATGTGTATTTATGTGAAATAAAATTTGGAATTTGCATTTGTCGGACCTCGATTTGGATACTAAACTTTGTTTTAGGAATGTACGCATCAGGAAAAAAAACATTTTTTTACATACAAATCCGGGCCCTAGCTATAAGAATGTACACATGTCAGCCTGATGGAACAATTGATTAATTACTGTCTTTCTCTTTTTAAGTTTGTGGGTTTGATTCCAGCACAAGTTGGTGGCATTTACTTGCGCCTAGGCTACAGTGCCTTGCCTGCAGATATACAAATACGAAAAAAAAAAAAAAAAAAATCCTATGGAAAAAATTCCAGGTAAAGAGTTTAAATGTCTTTTGAGGGCAATAAAAAATGATATACTCCCAAGACAAATAAATAAAAAATTCTATACTCCTAAGATTTTGACCCAATTTCAGTGGTCTATTCCCTTCATTTGACAATTGGTGCAAGAATGCCTGGCTCCTAATTTGAAGGTCGCAGGTAAGTCGACAGATTTTTCAAGGCGTAAAAATCCTGAACACTAAGTCCTCTGGGAACAACTATAAGCCAAGGGACTCACGTTGAAGATTTACAGCATGCTAAAGAACTATAAGCCTAAATTAGAGTCTATGGATCAAATTTCCTGGCCTTCTATGTCCAGGTACTAACATTTTTATGAACAAGTGATTACCAGACTCTCTTTTGTACCTCTGAGAATACCAAATGTGCTGGAATGAATTTGCTATTTAGCAATAGAATGAACGTGTTTATTATCTACAAAATATGATACACACAGTTTTAAGGCACAGAGGAATGTGAGACTCAGGGCTTTGGCTTCATCAGACTTCTCTCACTTGCCCATCACAGACGAGTTGGCTGGAAGAGTTGCAGAGCGCTGCTGCTGCGTCACGTATGGCTTCAGGCTCGACCGCGTTGATTCTCTGCAACACAACACAGATAGGCCTTACCTATTATCCAAGACATGAATACAGTTAAGGTACTGTCACAGTGGATCGATTAATTAAATGTGATCAATGAACATTAAAACTTTTGGTGTCATGCACCAAAACAATCGGTATCTCCCTTACTTTCTGCTCAGTCCCAGCCTTTGTACTGATTTTTCCTACCAAGAGTACCACAGAAATGCACAGTTGTTGAAAATATCCATAACGGATGGAGCTTTGCCTCCTGGGGGACAATTTTTCTAATTATAATAATAGAGGTGTGCACAATATGATAATATGTTATGTTTCTGCAACATCAAAACATAAACACTGCAATGAAATGAAAAGGTTTGACAATTTGTTTCACTAGCACAAAAACATTCCCTTCTGAAGAACAACACCATCATAAAGTACATCACTGAAAAGAGGGAAAAAACCTGTTCCTGTTTTACTGTTATCACTAACCTTGGAGAGACTTTGGCACCGTCAACGCCGCTGTTGGCCTTGTAGCCACACTTCTGTATCTTCTTCCCGAGCCTCTGAGTCCACAGCTTCTGGTCCTCAGAGGATGCTGCCAGCAGGAGCAGTTCTTTGGCTGAGTTGGGGTCGTAATGCAATTTGCAGGGTGCTATCGAGTCTTCTTTTCGGTCCAGGTGGTCACGATGCACCTTGATCCTACATCCTGCAAAGATGTAACATTCACACAATACAGCAAATGCCATGACATAATATACATGCTCGTGGGTAGATGTGTTTTTACCTAAATTTATTGTAAAAAATCTAACAAATAAAAATTTATAAGGCAATTAATGTATCCTGCTGATTGTATTATACAGAAGTGACACATGGTCCAGTACTCTTCAAGAAGAACATAATCTGAGAGTGTCCAAAACCAAGGTGCTTAGGAAAATATTCAGATATAAGATGATGATATAAGAAAGATGAAAATAGGCACTGGAGAAAATTGCATAATGACGAGCTTCATAGCCTGTACTCTTTGCTGAATTTAATAGGGGTCATTAAACCATAGAGGATGAAATAGGCTGGACATGTTGCATGCATGGGGGAGGAAAGACATTCTCAAAAATATTAACTGGGAGACCCAAAGGGAAAAGACCATGTACAAGACTTAGATGTAGATGGGAGAACGATGTTAGAACAGCTTTTAGGGAAGTAGGATTTGCAAGGGATGGCTGGATGGAGTTAGCACAGAATAGGGCTGAATGTGCGGGCTCATGTAAGCATGGCAATGAACCTCCAGGTTCCATAAAATAGATAATATTCCACTAGCTTGCTTAGGAACTGTGTATTGCCATTAAGTAAGTATGTATATATAGATAATACATTTTATATTTTAGAGATTGTATCAATCTTATTTCTGCTCAGTGATTCTAGTGAAGATATATTCTTTTCCAACTGAATTATTCTAATCACTACCATATAAGGGTTATTCGGAAAGTAAGGTCTGATCACCGATAAAGAAAACAAAAACATTAATAAGTAAGAAATATTTATTGCAATATTTACAGAGATTCATTGGCTACTTCTCTACATAGCCGGCACCGTTATCAAGGCATTTATCTTAGCAATGTACCAATAATTGTATGCCCATGTCATAGGACTCTGCCGCCAAGTCTGAGTCATGAAATCACTCCTGTCTGTACCTTGTCGTTATGGAAACTTTTTCTGTCAGAAATTGCTTCATGAGACAGAAGAGATGGAAGTCACTTTGCACGAGGTCAGGGCTGTAGGGTAGATGGTCAAAGATCTCCCATCCAAACTGAAGCAACTGATTCTGTGTGGCGTTGGCTGTATGCATTGTTGTGCACAAGCATAATGCCTCTTGTTTAGCATTCCACGCCTCTTGTTTTGGATGCCCTCCTCAGATTTTTCACACACGTTACATCTCTAGTGACAACATTGTCGAAAAACTCATCACCTTTCTCTGTGTACCGTTGGCGGCAGAGTTCTATGACACGGGCATACAATTGTTGGTACTCCACTAATATAAATGCCTTGATAACAGTGCCGACTTTGTAGAGAAATAACCAATGAATCTCTGTAAATATTGCAATAAATATTTCTTACTTATTAATGTTTTGTTTTCTTTATCTGCGATCGGACCTTACTTTCTGAATAGCCTTCATAATTATAATATAGTATAAGGCAAGGAGAAGTGAGTGATTAATGAGGGTACAAGCTACACAAGTACTGTATTGGCCTGAATATAAGACAATGTTTTTGCCCTGAAAATGTGTTTATAAAAACTATACTCGTCTTATACATGCAGCCTAACACTTTCAACAACTCTCCATTCATAAATGGAGCTGTGCAGTGGGAATCCACATGCAATGACGTCTGTCCGACCATGCCATGGTCCTGCTCAAGGTCTAAGTCATGCGGATATTCACAGAATTTTATCTTTCCTGAATTTGTGCTTCTGCTTGTACTGCATCATTACTTCCCTATTCTCTACGGGTAAAGCTTTGTTTGACCACCAGTCATAGTGGACCATGTGGAAAAGAAAGCATCTTCTTTGTTTCAATGCGTAAATAAGGGCAAGAGAAGAATATTAATATTAAATTGTATTGGAAGTTAACACAGTGAAGTTATATAACATAATAATTATATAAGAGTTGAATTTTTACACAAAAACTTCACTTTTGGTATAATTTACCTGAACTAGTTTCGGCGCCTTCGCAACCATTGTCGAAGTATAGCTGTTGACAATGGTTGTGAAGGCGCCGAAACTAGTTCAGGTAAACTATACCAAAAGTGAAGTTTTTGTGTAAAAATTCAACTCTAATATAATTACTAGCTGAAAAGGCCCGGCGTCGCCCGGGCTTTGTATTTTGTAATTTGAAATTAACTTTTGGAGGACTTTCGATTTTGAAACTCTAGGTGCTTATATAATATGTATGTAAAACTTGAAATGAAGAAAAAGATTTATCACACTCAAACTATTCCATCAGAAAACGCTAGATATAGCTTTTTATGGCTCATAGAGGATGTCGAAAGCTTCATTCCGTTGCTTCTACACATCATGCTTGGGAGGATTTGAAATAAGAAGAAACATAAATTAAATAAGATTGTATTGACTTGTCGGAAAATTTTATTTCTCATTCTCATGTTACCATACAACCGTTTCGGTTCTGAAATAAGAGAAATGCAGTATCACTTTCATACTTTCCTCCCCTAAAACCCGGGACGTAAAATACTGCGAGCATAGGACTCAAAATGTTCCATCCCATGCTTAGGGCCTATGATAAACATCCTTATTTCTCAACTAATACAAAGCATACAGCTATGGATAACGTATAAGCGGAAAGGATTATTTACCTACTTCTGATATAGCATACTCACACACTTAAGTTATCCCAGCAATACGACTTCTTATTCTACATCAAAATGTGAAGTGAGAAAATATTTCTTGTGTCGAGGGTAGAGAAAGTTATGTGACTGCATTACAATGTGCTTTATTCTCATGGATTTTATTCTTCAAGAATTATTTTTACAAAACGTTAGCATCAGAATTCGTTAAAGTCCAATGCACTGCCTTCTAGACTGTATTAATCGTGTATACACTGCCTGTCCTATACGGCTAATTTTGCGTACTCGGCGACATTACAGATGGCAGCACCTTTCACACCCAGACTGCTTCTTGTTTTTTGCTACGACATTGTTGATTATGTAGTGCTGTCACCGCCGTCTCATAATCACTGCCTTCTAAACTGTATTACTGGTATTACTCCTCGAGACGGCGGTGCTCATAATATAGTCTATCAATGCGTCTAATTAATTTACATTTATTTTAATTATTGCTCCAAAATTCCATTTCAAGGTAAGTGTCATATACTGGAATAAAATTACGTTCTAAACAAATAACACAAGTATCTGTGTCTGTTTAATGCTTATTTTGATTAGTGATTGCTGCAATCTGGGTGTGAACTGTGTTGCCTCTACTGGATAAATTAGGCAATTTAACAATACTCTGAACTCCATGTTAAAATAAAGCATAGGACAGGCAGTGTAATTCTCGAGACGGCGGTGGTCCAATGTTATGTAATGTCCAGAGCCCTATATGAACTGTGTAAACAATACACTGTTGTCTTGACAACTGAATGGGATTTCATTTTGTTTGCATAATATTCTCAGAAATTATATAATTTTCAAGGGAAGGACTGATTTGTTTCAATTTTAATGTTGACAGCTATACTTCCCGGGCTTAACTGGGTATGTGTGCAAAGTGTCGTGTAAATTGGTAAAGAAATGTAGATTTGTATAAGGAACAAACATACATACATACATACACACTTTCGATTTTATATATTAGACTAGCTGAAAAGGCCCGGCGTCGCCCGGGCTTTGTATTTTTTAATTTGAAATTAACTTATGAAGGACTTTATGTATGTAGAACTTGAAATGAAGAAAAAGATTTATCACACTCAAACTATTCCATCAGAAAACGCTGGATATAAATTTTTATGGCTCATAGAGGATGTGGAATGCTGCATTCCGTTGCTTCTACACATCATGCTTGGGAGGGGTTGAAATAAGAAGAAACACAAATTACATAAGATTGTACTGACTTGACGGAAAATAATATTTCTCATTCTCATGTTACTATACAATCGTTTCGGAGCTGAAATAAAAGAGAAATGCAGTATCACTTTCATACTTTCCTCCCCTAGAACCCGAGACATAATATACTGCGAGTCAAAATGTTCCATCCCATGCTTAGGGCCTATGATAAACATCCCTATTTCTCAACTAATACAAAGCCTACAGGTATGGATAACTTATCAGCGGAAAGGATTATTTACAGACTTTTGATATAGCATACTCACACACTTAAGTTGTCCCTCTTATTCTACATCAAAATGTGAAGTGAGTAAATATTTCTTATGTCGAGGGTAGAGAAAGTTACGTGACTACATCACACTGTGCTTTATTTTCGTGGATTTCATTTTCAGTAATTATTTTCGCCAATATACTCGTATTACATTAAATTCCAGCATTAGGCTATATACTTGCCAAGGCCCTATGTAATCATAGTAAACAATTCATTGTTGCCATGTGAACTAAACAGCATTTCTTTTTTTTTCAGTATAAAATTCTCAGAAATTATATAATTTTCAAGGGAAGGACTGATTTATTTCAATTTTAATGTTGACCGCGTAACTTCCCGGGCTTAACTGGGTATGTGTGCAAAATTCCGTGTAAATTGGTAAAGAAATGTAGATTTGTATAAGGAACAAACATACCCACAAACACACATTCGACTTTATATATTAGATTATGCAAGAGAAGAAGTTTGACATGAAATTAAAAATTCCATTTCATGTGAAGCAAAATGTACTAATAAGCTATTATATGTATTTTTTCATAACTATCTTTCAAAAATTCATGGTCGTCTTATATTCGGGCCAATACAGTAGTCATAAATAGACTCAATGGAACAAAATTCATAGAATAAAGAAAGTAAGGACTTACTTCTGCACTCCAGCGCAGGTGGTGGCCTGAACATATGCCACAATGGCTTGGGACACACCTCACAGTTTGTTGGCATATGGTAGGATATCTGTACAAAGTCGTGCCCTTTCAGACTTACGGTACCGGGTTTGTCGTCTCGCAGGGGCTCCAGATGAGACAGGCTTCCATCGTCAGGCCGCCGAGCCTCTCCCTCGCCTGCATATAGAAGCTACGGAAACAGAAAGATAATAATTCATTAGCATAATCATATGATGGGTGATTCCGCGGGGACCGTGGAGCCGGGACGAGTCACCTGTTGTTGTAAAGGAAACCACTGTTGATGACTCAACAATTACTAAGAGAAGCCGTAGTAAGCTAAAAAGCTTTAAACATTAGAACTTAGCTGGGAGTTTTCAAATAAGTGAGTGTAATTTGGGATTAAGTGAAAAGTTAAATAGATTAGGGTTCATTAAGAGTGATCTACCAAGGAGAGTAGGGAGAAAGTATAATAGTTCTAATTAGTATTGTAAGATTAGGGAGTTGAGGATCAAATAATCATTTAGTGTCTAGGATCAGGTCCATCACATGTCTCCAGCGTCCATGATACCTATGAAGATAAACGATGGGCAGTTCAGTAAAGATAATGTTTAAGTAAGAAAGCTAATGTGATTGAGGACGCTGAACTAACTGCCGTGCATTAATTATGTATGCATGTATTATCTGAAAAGGACCTGCCAGAAACCGGAAGGTAGGTACGGCTCCTTTTCGAAAGTGTATAACTTAAGGGCAACTGTAAAGTGTCTTAGAGCAAATAAATCATATCATATCATATCATATGATGGGTGGGATGTGTTTAGACTTCTAGCAGACTGTAGATTTTTCCACGACAATCAAGTTTCAGAGAACAACGTTTAGTGGTATAAGTAAGTTTTCAGAAAATGTAAAAACCTGAGTGAGGAGAATACTGGTTCAACAAAAGTTAAAGAAAAAGAAACAGAAATGCAAGAAATATAGAATGATAAAAGAGATCAGTACATTACAGACTTTAAATGATAGGGAAAAAGGGGAGAAAATCATCATTGAGGGACAAACAGCAAATTTCAATTAAGTTAACACAAAATTAGCATTTCAAAATCACACCAACACACAATCTCCTAATAGTAGAATAAGGCTCATTATCTTTATTGTTGGCTTTTATTAGATTTTTAACAGTGAATTTATTCTGAGGTACCAGTTTGATGTTGAGCTCAGGCAGACAACCATTGGTATATATAATATACAGTGTGTCCCACGCAAGAGTTGGCCAATGACGCGGGTTCCTGCGGCGCGGCGGGCACAGCTCCAACTCCCGAGCGATCGGGTGAAATATCTACGCTAATGAAGCCGCGATCGGTGTTTTGATTCAGGTTCTCACATTTACAGTTAAAATTACAATGAAAATAAACACGTACCTCATCACAAGAGATGTTGGAAATGTTCTCCTCTCGCATCCACACAACACTGACACCATTTTAGGAAATTTTCTTTCACGCGCATAAGTTCAGCTTCCAAGACAAAGTTCATTTCTCTTGTGATAGGCCTATGTGATATTGTCTTTAAGTTCTTCTAACAGTATGTGAATATTATTTATGGAGAAACTTGAAAAATAAAGTGTATAGGTCAACTTCCCGTACATTAAAAAGGAAACGTGTGAAATATCTACGCTAATAAAGCCCGCTGTTGGTGTAATGGTTCAGGTTCTCACAAAGAAAAACATATGTGATTTATTACATCATCTTGCAAGGATGCAAGACGTCGGTTTTTAGCAAAATTCCCAGGTGTACGTCCTCCAAGCAGAGAAGCCGTGCGAAAACTTGTAAGCAAACTTCGGGAAACGGGTTCGATCCTCGATAGTAAACGAGGGACCAAGCGGCGCGTACTTACTGAACAGAAATTAGATCAAACCCACACACATTAGAAGAACTTAAAGACAATATCAGAAGAGAAATTAATTCTATCTCGGAAGCTGAACTTATGCGCGTGAAAGAAAATTTCTTAAAAAGGTTCCATTGTTGTGTGGATGCAAGAGGAGGACATTTCCAACATCTCTTATGATGAGGTACGTGATTATTTTCATTGTAATTCCAACTGTAAATGTGAGAACCTGAATCATAACACCGATCGCGGCTTCATTAGCGTAGATATTTCACCCGATCGCTCGGGAGTTGGAGCTGTGTCCGCTGCGCCGCAGGAACCCGCGTCATTGGCCAACTCTTGCGTGGGACACACTGTAGTTTCGTTATAATAAATCTGGAGTGTACAAAATCAGCTGCAAAGATTGTGATGGTGTTACATAGGCCAAACTAAAAGGAATTTTAATACAAGAAGAAAGGAACACTTTTGAAATATTATAAACAAACAAACACAGAAAAGTTCACTTTACCAGTACGTTTCTGGGAAGCAAATCATTAGAGCTCATGTTCTGGGAGAAAATAATCATTGAAAAGGACTGCCAAAAAAGCTAAACTTTGACACCTCAGTGGGCATCCAGGGAGCATTGATCAACAAGTTAATCCACCTGATGACCAGTCGGAATCAGGTGCTGATTAATCGTTCTGGGTAAATATACATAATAGTGAAATTAGTGTGTAATATTTCCGTACTCAATTTTGCTACAGACAAAACTCTAAATACCTCGATTTCTTGTTTCTGTTACACAGATCACTATCGCTTTCAAAGCCTCATTTGGTGGACAGTTGATCTTGATAAGAAGTCAACTGGAAAACAATTCTGTGTGGGTAGAGTCTTTACTGTTTTCTCTCTGTGTGTACGTCTGGCTTCACATACGAAACTTGATTTGAATTAGGAATCACAATTAGATTACATTTGTGGACGTCTTAACAAGCTATGCTTTGCTTTCAGGGTTTTAAAACATTCTATGGACAGTAAAAGTCTTCTTAATGTGTCTTTCTCTCTTGGACATAGTATTATTTCCTATAATATACTGATTTGGGGCAGGGCAATGAACATAGATAGGGTGTTTGTCGCACAAAGAAAATCTTAAGACTTATTTTTAATTTGGCACCAAGGGAGTCTTTAAGAATGGTTTTAAAAAAATAACAAGATTTTAACAGTAACTGGAATTTTAGTATACAAGGCTGCTTTATTTTATTTTAACAATAAAGATAAGTTCATCTTTAATTCAGAATTACATGAGCACAGCACAAGGAGCAAAAACGTTCTACATACATATTTTTAAATATCAAACTTTTAGATACACTAAATCGCCAGTTTACATTGTTAGTCAAGTTATAAATAACGTACCAGCTAGTATTTTAAATGTGGAAAATCTCAGGTGTTTTAAATTTAAACTGAAAGAGTATTTGTATGAGAAGACATTTTATTCTTTTAAGGATTTTTTACGTAAATGATTTTGCAGTTACTGTAACCTTTATTTGTTCTAAATAATATTGACAATGTCTACCTATACAATGTATAGCTACAGATGCGATAAATTATTATTATTATTATTATTATTATTATTATTATTATTATTATTATGTAGAACTGAACAAACTGAACAAAAGAGCTGGTGCAATTTATATAACTAAACTAAACTAAACTCCGTGGCGCTACATCCCTGGAGGGACTTGGCCTACCACCCGACCGCTGCATCATCTCCCGTAGGCAGATAGCAGGATTGAATTTATATAACTCACCTGGAATATTCGTGGAATATCTTTGGCATCAGCTCTAATTACATCTCCTTGAGTAACGGAACGGACATGGAACACTTTACTGTAAGGAGAGAAAAGATATAAATTAGTTGTGAGCGTGGAGGCAGGTTCATCGCACAGGAACACACTTGCAGTGCGCACACTTACTTGAGGTCTAGCACCAGCACGGGGTCTGTGTTCTGCTTGTCACTCTCTGAGTTGTAGAAGATTATCTTCTTTGAAGACACTACTACATACTGCTTCTTCCAGCCATGACGCCGGATATTTTGCTTGTTGGGAATCGACAACCAGCCCTCCAGTCTTGACTCTGAAAAACAACATCCAAGTTAAAACCATAGTCAATAGCTACTGCATTATTATATTTACATTATTAGTGTAATCCCAGTATCACATTAATGTGGTATTTCTCAACCTTGGTACATGCTGCAATATCCTTTACTTAAGGGATACAGTTTATAGCAATGAAAAATTTAAAATATTCTATATTTTTTCCCTTAGCCTATGTGGCTCATATAAAACTGCAAATTAATACACTGAAAACACAGTCTTTTAAAAATATACTACACTTGGATCCAGGGTAGTATCATAGTGTAGGAAATGTACTTGCAACTCAACGTTGCAATACACAACCGCTGTCACACTCACTCCCTTTCATTCTGTAGACAAGGAATGTGGAGAGCCGGCAACTGGTTCTCAGGCAGGTTGCCGGCTCTCCACATTGAATTGCAGGTACATTTCCTACACTATGTTCCTACCCTGAATCCAAGTATAAGATCATTTTTTTTTTTTACATGCAATTACCATATTTCACACACTGAGAATAATAGGCCACATCTAAAAAATAATTAATTTTGGGTTTTTTGCTGTTTCCTAATGGTCTATATGAGATTAATTTGGTGTAAGATGGCCATGCCTCTACTCTGTTAATTTCCGTCAGAGGTCCTTATAAAATCCTACCTTTATATTCAGTATACAAAACTTTAAAACGCTCTCCTGTAAAATTTAGTTTTTCTTAGTTGTGGCCGTATTATTTTCAGTGTGCGATTTGTCTACATAATTCATGCCATCACGTATTTCACACACCGGAAATTATAAAACAAATTTTTATTTTGATATATTTTGGAATATTTAATACATTTACTATTTTGTGAAACCACTTCCACGAACTAGTGAGTACCGTTAAGTTGTCAGTCAAAAGCCTTACTTTCATTGAGTATTGTGAAAATAGGAGTAGATTTATAATTTTTTTCAAATAACTTAGCAACTGTATAACGGTAGATCTCTAAGCCGTTCTACCTGCTGGGAGTGGGATAACAGTATGCATTGTGGTACTGTTCCATATACAGATATTAGTGTGCAGTCATTGAGGTTAAGAGGTTTAATTTCAATGATGTAAAGTGCAGTAAGATTACCAAAATGTCAAAAAAAATTCAAGTCATACTACAGTTTCAAATTAAAAGTGAGTGATTCTGAAGAAGACTATTACTAGGTTTTCATGCAGAATTCAGATCGATCTGAATCCTCTTACCGGATTGAAATTGTCATGAAAACGAGAACTCAGATCGATCTGAGTCTCAAGGTCAATCCCCCTAAAAAGTAGGATCAGATCAGATAGAGATCGTATGCAAACGCCATGAAAACACTATCCGTATTCAGTTCGATCTCAATACGCTAATCAGATATTTCATTGGTCCTCAATTTCCTCACGATATTCTCGTGTGTGGCGAGAAGAGTTTCATTGATCATGGAATGTGGAACTAGCGCACTCTGTGGGTTCACTCAGAAAACGTTTTTAATATCGGATCGAAAGTTTTACATGAAAACGGGATCGTATTGGAACGGGATCGTGTTCAGATCGATCTGAATTTTGCATGAAAACGTAGTATATGGTTCTGAGGAAGATCAATACTGCAGTATTGTAAGATATCACTTGTTGTTTGTATTCAAATAAATCAGATTAAACAATTTTTGTAATGGTTTAATAATTTCCTTGCATAAATCATGTATCCTAATTTAGACTGCAAAATCGGCATAAAAAGATGTGTGAATTATGTAAGTAAATAAGGTAAATTCTAAACATTTTAACACACAAAATACCAACAATAGTACAAATCAGCAGTAGTAGCAAATTTTTTGGAATGAACGCCAGTCAAATCATTAGTCAAAAAACAAAACTACGAAAAAGGTTCACTTCACAATTTACTAACTATTTACTTACAATTTGGACATAAAGTAGAAAAAACACATGAGAAATCTTAAATTTTGTCGAACAGAGAAATCAATAGTAGTAGTAACTCCACTGTTGGAACAGTAATCATGAAAGTTTTAGACGTGAGGGAAAAGATTTATATGCAGAAGTTTGGAAAAAGACTGATGAATTTTGAAATAGCTCAAGAAGTAAAATTATCACAAAATACATTAAATCTACAATAGAGGGCACATCAAAAAACTCCAAATAATGATCTTTTGTTTACAGCAACCAAAGATGTGGATAAATTTCCACGAAACATAAAAGTGAAAGTGCTGTTAAAGTACATAGTGAATTTTGTAGTGTTTTTATCAACTTTAAATATGCGTACAAATTAGTGAACTTACAGAAAGCAGCCTCATTAAAAATTTCTACCCACCACACATAATCACACACACCACACAGTTCATCAGGACCAGCAAATAACAGAAATGAAAAGCAGTTGGACATCAGATGAGGATGACCACAATGGTGGTTGAAACATGTTCTTGAAAAAACCGAAATGTTCCTTGTGACTTTCGACGACAGAGGATATTCACCCACAAACATAAAGAACACTTCATGATCTTGACATTCCATCAGTTGAAGGTCTCATCGCCAAATGTGGCAAACTTCCCCGAGAGGGCAACACAAACATCCAGCCGGCAGTTGGTGATTATTATGAATGATGATGGTCTTTGAAACTAGTTCAGGTATTTATACAGAAGGTGAAGTATACGTGCTAGACCCAACTCAATATTATATCCTGTGAGAATATTATAAGAGAAAAATTCCTCTGACACTAGGTTTTGAACCCAGGACCTATTCGTGTCAATGCTCTACCAACTGAGCTAAGCCAGAGTTCACTTCACAGCGCCAGATGAAACCTCTCTCCTATGATTGATTGTCCTTAATGTCCTACCTCACTGGCAGATAAGTTATGTCATATGCAGTACTGTGAGGCACACAAGTTAGTGATTTTTTTGTGACCAGGCTTCCACTGTTATTGTACAGTTAACATTCAAGATGGATATATATGAATTCATGAACTACAGATTATTGTCTCTGTTAGACGTTACATTTTTCTCTTATAATATTCTCATATAATGTCCAACAGAGACAATAATCTGTGGTTCATGAATTCATATATCTCCATTATATCCTGTATAATATACCTTCACTGTGTTAACTTCCAATATATTGTTAAAATTTGAAGGCTTCATTTTTACAAACAAACAAGAAATAAAAACAAAAAGGAGGGGGGGGGGGGAATTAAAATTCTGGTTACAATCCTGTAGACAAAGCATGCAATTTTATGTCTCAGTGCTAGTAATACAGATGCACCACCGATACAAATTTATTCACAGCATCACGTAGGTGGTCACCTACATGATGCCATTATCAAGTGATGGAAAAATTCCTCACAAATTGCAAGCATTGTAAATTCATGTTGTAATTCTTTATATCGCTGTGAATAAATTTGTAGCGCTGGTGGAGGTTTCAAAATCGCCCATAGCACTCCCGCACCTGTTATAATTTTGTTGCGTATTCTTCAGTCATACTATTCAGTAAACGCCCCATGCATACAATTATTACGGGCATAAAACTTGGAACACCAGTTGAGAAATGCCACATTACAGCATGACATGCATGCTTAAAACCCATTTGCGAGGAATGAAAGGTAAACATAGACAATATACAAAAAAATATTCTAGAAAAATCAATTTATATATGAATAGTTGTTTTGTGTGCTCTTACAGTGTTTTAGCAACTGCTTATCTGCATACCTGTCTGTTTTTATTCTTTCCCATTTGCCCACAATACTTTCTTCAGTCAGGCTATTTGCATTAACATTAAAATCACAGCATTCAGACCTACAATTAAAAATAGTAGTCAATATGGTCATCATTCTCATTATGTATTTTTTAACGGCACTGAGCAAGAATCTGGATCCTTCAAGACATAGTGGCATCATTATAAAACTCGTGGAAAAATCACAAATTCCACTGAGATTAGCCAGCTAAGAACTGGAGGCAGGATCATTTCAGCGGGTGATTTTCATCCCTTCAACTAGTAGTGGATATTTTAAAAAGAACTTGGATGAGGTAGCACCTATGGACCATGATACAATTTCCCACCAGAGTAGGAATTGCATATTCAATTTAGAAATTTAGTTGCATTTAAGGCAGCAAGAGTTTTCATAGCTCAAAGGTGTTCATCTACAAAGGTATCAGACATACCGTAATGTCAATTTCTGTTTAAAATTTCAAGAGAACAAGTTAGGACTCATAGGATGGTTTAATGCTATTAAAATCAACAGGTGAAAAATGGTAAGGGGTATGTTTGGTTAGACAGGAAATGCATTAGAGGTTACATGGGCATTATGAAGAGAAAAAAGTTAATATGTACTGATTTAAGAGTGGATGAACTATCAAAGGGATATGTATATATTATGTGTAAGAAGCACGAGAAGGAGGGTATCATGTAATTCACGTTAAGGGTTTGGAGGATCAAATGATTTAGAAGAGCAAACTGAACAGGACCCAAATATGGAATGGCAAAGACAATATTAATAAGATTTGAAAACTTCCGGGCTGTTAGGCCGTGGTCCAAGGATGCTGGGACCTGACGTTTCGCCCGCTACTATGGCAGGCATCCTCAGAGGCTGCTCAAGCATCGATTGGAGGGAAACCGCGACATTATGTACAGTGAAACATAGGTCCTTTCTACTAACATGTCAGTATTACCTGAGACTAAACAGAAAGGCTATTGAAATCTTTAAACACTATAACAACTTTAATAGAAAGGAGGAAGGGCTAAGGATCAGCAAGTTAAGGAACCCGATATTATGGGAAGTAGCAGTACTGCCACCCAAGACGGACCTCGCTGGTAACCACCCCCTACTCTAGAACCAGGGTATAAATACCAGCAGTCTGCAGCTCGAGCTCATAAGAAGACATCGAACCAGTCGACGCTTGAGCAGCCACTGAGGATGCCTGCCATAGCAGCGGGCGAAACATCAGGTCCCAGCAACCTTGGACCACGGCTTAACAGCACGGAAGTTTTCAAATCTTATGACACTGGCCGTGAAAGCCTCCATATTTTCGTTACAATATTAATATTTTGTTCAATTGTCAGGGAATAGAGAAATGGAGTTCAGAATTCGTTCTTAGAAAAGTACTTAAAATGAGGAAAGCAATAATGGTTACAAAAATATTTAATGATTTAATAAGAAAAGTAGGAGAGGTTTTTAGTTTAGTGAAGAAAAAATGGTTTTAGTCAACATATAAGAAGATGAGCTGCATTGTTAATACAAATGGGAGGAGCATGGAAAGTAAGTTAATTGAAGCTGCAAAGTAGACTGTATTGTTTATATTAGTAATTCCTGTAGAAAATGATTTCTGCTAGATGTCTATTGGGACAGTGGCCTTGGCCAGAACGAACAGAATCTGTTGTTAACGTTCTTAGCACTCAATAATAACATATAAATATAATGCCATTTAGAGCAGAATTTATAAGGGACATTGATGACGACTGATACCCATCCCTGCTGTTTGCCTCTCAACGACTGTTTTGATCTATGAAACAGGTACAATTTTTTTAATTGTCATTCAGATCCCTTAGACAGACTTGGAACTAGAGTCTGAAAGCTTTGAGTTTCCAACATTGCTGATAACTCGTAAAGAAATAATTACCGGTACCGTATTTACCTGAATATAAGCCTAGATTAAGCCTGACGATATATGCCTGTGTACAGGTGCTTTTAGGCAATAATAAAAAATGCGCACATTATAGTTCGTTAATCTACTGTGGCAGATTCCCTTATTTCTTTGCAATGCCGCCTATGAATTATCACAAATCGTCAAAAGTACTGATTTAATAATCTATTCAATATTGAAAATACATTGATTCCAATTGAGGCATCATGAAAATGTGTAAAGCTGCTTAAGCAAGTGATGTTCACTTATTGATATGTTCTGAGTCTTTTATGATTTCTAATACCAGTACTATGGAATAATGCTATACTGTAAGCTGCTTGAATGTAGAAATGCAAATATTGGTAATATTAAACTGATGGTAATTAAAATGCAGAATTATAGAAAACAAACTGTGTAAAATTCAACATTGATAATTATATGAAGTGTAAAATACAGATTTCTGTTTTGTTTTCCATCAGTTTAATTTAAATTGATTAAATGAGATTGAAATTTCATAACTGAAGTCAGTGGATAGTTTCCTTTTCTCATTTCAGGCTTATTTCACCTAAGAAACGGGTTACTGTAAAATTATGAAAATGAGGAACTTCAATATTTCACTTAGGTGTACCGGTAATTAATTTTTTCCCCCTTTACTATACTGTTAACCCTTTCAGAGTTTAATTTGTATATTTATATTAGCAATCATTAAGTAAAATCATCTGTGGGTCCTAAGCTTAGAATTGATGAAGACAATTTTAATAGATAGCTGGTATCCATGAATTGGCATCAACAAGAGGAGAAAATCCTCATATTTTACATAAAACAACAGTCTATTAATATTATATCTCTGCATTTACAGAATATTTTTAGATGACAAATTTATACATCAGTTGCAGTGAAAAGCTTAAAAAGGCAGGAGCGGCTTAATTCAGAAGTGGCTTATTTTCAGATGAATACGGTTAGTAGTGTTTGCCTAGTCAAGTCATTCACAAATCTGATCTGAATACAACATTATTTTGAAAAAAAAAAAAAAAAAATTAATTAATTAATAAATAAACATTAAAAAATATAATAATAATAATAATAATAATAATAATAATTTGTTGGAACATATTCCTGAAAGTAAGTATACAGTATATAAACATCTTACCTTGCCCCATGAGGTCATCATCGTTTTCAGCACCACCGCTGCTGAGAGAAGCAGTCTCGCTGCTCAGAGTAGCGAGCTTAACCTGCAGCTGCTCTATTTCCGACTCCTTCGAGTCCAGTTCCATCTGCAGACGCACACGAGTCAGGTTATCTTCCTGTGCTTGTGACTGGAGTTCTTGGAGCTCTTTCTGCCACTTGGCAGCCATCTGGCCATACTTCTCACGCTCCTGAGTAAGTTCTTGTTGCAGCTTGCGGCATTCCTTCTCTCGTTTGCGCAGGTCTGCAGATGACACCTTGTTCTTGCCTCGCCCGCTCGTGCTCATGTCCTTTCTGTTCATGATCTCTGCCAACTTATTCACAGCCTGCATCTTCAGCACCTGCTCCTGTTTGAACTGTTTGCGCAGCCTTTCCAGCTCTTCCGTAAGGCTGTTTGCCTTCGCTATGTCTTCTTGCATCATCTTCAGCTGGCGATTCACATCCTCCTTATCCTTCAATATCTGGTCCATTGATTTCTTATAGTCCAGTTCTCGCTCCTTTAACTGAAAATGAATGAAATGAAATGAAATGAAAGTGTGACTAAACACAGTAACACAGTACTCTTAGGTAGTCAATGAATTGGCGAAAGGAAGTACAGCAGAACTGCTTATCCAAACTTCGATCAACCAAAACTCAGGTTAACCAGAAGATATTTTTTTCTTTTTCGTTCACTTCTATTGTATTACTTGATTAATACTACAGGTAATTAAATAAATTATTACAACACATGGTTTTTACATTAAGTAATTTATATGTAAAATATTTATAAGTAATATACTCGCTCAACCTTGGGGTAAATCTCATTTAAAAAAATTCAAAATACAAAACAGAATATTTTCATACCCAGTGTGTACTAAATGAAACTAAACTCCATGGCACTACATCCCTTTGAGGGACTAGACCTGCCAGATGACCGCTACATTATCTGCCATAGACAGATGGCAGGATTGGGGGCATGTGGTCAGCATGCCAACTCCCATGGCTGATACTGATGGCTTACTGAACCGAAGCCCTATTTCTTTATCAAGCAGCTCCTCAGTTTGTGTCAAGAGGCAGAGTGAACGCTGTTCCAGACCTCCCTACCTCAAAGAAGTCAGAGGAGGTACCGGTGATTGAACCCAAACCTGCGGATTCATAATAGCAACGCTATCCATAAGATCACGCAGGCAGTTATATGTCGTCACTGTTATGCCAGAACCACGAATGAGCAAAAATTCAAATTTTGACTTCAGATTACATTGTTTCATTGTTCTGCAGGAACTGCAAACGTATTTTCTTTCCTTGGTTACTAACAGTTAGATCCATTTCCATGAAAGTACAAATTCTGCTTTATTTGTTATGCTACAATAACAAATGTGACCACTTCGTGACTTCTTAATTTTTGCACATTCGTGTTTCTCACATAACAGTGATGAATTGTGTACTACCACATTAAAAAAAATACTTTAGAGGATTTTAGAATGGCATAAGAAGACTCACCGAGTTGAGCATGACCTCCTTGTTAGCAAGCTCAGTGCGATGCTTTGCCAGCAGATCTTTGTGCTCGAGCTCCTTCATGGTCTTCTCCTTCTCCAGGTCTGCTACAGTCTCCTCGGCGATGGATCTGGCAAGGGCCTCGCTGTCAGCTCGGGCGAGTGCAATCTGCAGCTGGTGGGCCAAGGATCCTCGCTCCTCCTCCAGTTCTTGCATTGACCTGTTCCGCTCCTCCAGTTCCTCACGCAGCTCCTGCGCTTGAGTCTTGTACAGCGTCTGCGCAGTGCATCATGCAACAAGGCACAGCTCATCACAGTACATGCAGTATGCGTGCAACTCAACACAGCTTACTGTAGCATCACATACTTATTCTACTTAAACAACAGTAAAGTACAATCCCAATTACAACACAGAGTATGTTCATCAAGTTAAGGCAGTGCTTCAGAATCATATACAATATAGTGAAACTGTTTGAACAACCACTCCTATGGATGATTTTACCAAGAACTAATGTAAAATCACATAAAACCAATGTATTTTTATCTTCACTTCAGTGTTACCCCTCTTTCTGACCACCTGCCAACCACTGAACAATAGCTTTTTATGAGATCAAATTTCAAAACTACAGTATTAGTATGTATATAGCATAATGCATTAAACAAATTCAGTCCAAAATAAGGATCCAGTATTGCATTTTCTAATGCTAAAATGAAATCTCACAAAGCTGAATGTCCAATTCTTCACTCCTCATTAGAATGAGGACATTTCTACAAGAAAGAAGGTTGATTTTAAAGGTTGCTCAGCAAGATGAGAATTGCACAGAACTTTAGGGGATAAAGTTAAAGAGATTCGTGATAAAGTGGACAGTCAGAATGAAAATTAGAGGAAACGCACTTCAATTTTAAAATTGAAGAATAAGATTTTAAGTGTATGGAAATCCATGCATAAAGAGGAAACGGCAAGAAAAGTTGGTTGTAACATGTCTTTGCATGAATGTTCAAAAGTTCAAACTTTCTTCCCTACATGGTCCTTCTCCATTTGTCTTTGTAAGAAAACCAGTCAGAAGGAGATGACGTGCACTCGAAAAAGAAAGATGATTTGCGTGACTACTTATTAATTACCAAGGTTTAAACAGACATAAATTCTCACGGTTCTAGAATTCAGCTGAAATCTTTGAAAAAATAGAAAATAAATAGAGATAAATTTAATTAAAGTTTTCAAACTCACTTTTTATGGCCTAGTACAGGGAATCCATTTTATGCGGAAACTTTTTAACAGCGTTGCTCCTGCTCACACTTTCCCCGCTGTTGCGCTTGCACCGGCCGGGACCGTGTTCCGTTACTACCGGCAAATCGGCAAATCAAGACTTTAGAAACAATACAAAATAGAATAACTCAACCAATTTATTATTAAAATAGGCCTACATGTAGAGGCTTATTACTCACCATTTTGTACGGATGGTACAGTCAGGATATTTACGAGAAAATCTCCGAACGCGCCTTCTATGGTTATTTCACAATAAGTAACATTCCACCAAATAAATTCGCTGTTCAACCGTATACATTTTCGATTATTGTCTTACGTAACACACAACAATAGACAAGCGTCTCACTACAAGACACCGAAGCAACTAACCGCTTGTAGGGTCTATGCTTTGTACAATGCTAGCGCGGCAATGCGGCAGTGATGCGAGGTTTCCTCATAAAATGGACTTACTGTACTTTAAAACTATACAACAGCTGGGGATTACAATAATTTATGATTTTGTAACCAAGCAGACATATATTGCTTTTTCAGTTCAGTTATGGCTCAATGTTACATTGACTCAGGTCCACAATTCAAATGTCGATCATTTGAATCTTCTAAAAGCTCCTGTAACATTTAAAATTCTTGCAAGTTTTTAACGTAAAATGAATGAACAAGTCTACACTACACTGTACTATGCAGTCTTTTATAAGGATCTGATTACTCAAAAACTTTGAAGACTATTATGATTTTTGGATATCTTATAAAAAAAGCAAAACAAAACTCCATTCTGGTGCTATACACCCATCTAGTCACAAATATGCCCACCAGAAAGCACCACTTGTTGCCCATGCAAATTAGCATTGTAATAACAAATTAATGTGGAATGGACAAAATTGAAAGTTGCTTAGAAAGCATTTATCTCTGCTTCAACGAAGCAAAACCAAGCAAAACAAAGCAAGTCCAATTGCCATGATTTTATGATTCTGCTGGATTTTTTTTATGGGGATTTTTGAAAGATGGTGTGTTTGCACCTCTTACCATTCCAGAATTGAATGGAAAATTCTGTGCATGTAACACACATGATTAGTTCTGAAATGCATAGTTTCATTCACCTGTACTTAGAAAAGTGATGACTTCTGGCAGGCAAACGTCAAACCAAATCGAGTACTGGGCACCGGGTAAGGTTTTTACAGCAGAGATGTACAATCCAGCCAGATATTGTACAAATTTGTCAATTTTTCCAGTGATCTGTTATTTAAGACCCTGTACTTAGTTATTATTTTTCCATTTAAGAGGAAATTCTATCTGGTCTACTATTTCTGATCTCGCCTTCTTAAAAAAAAGTACTACACCACCAAGTTATCTCTGCATGCAGAAAATATGTTAGGAATGTGCCTTCCCATCTTGATCTCCCTCCTTTGACGTTGCCACTTCCTATTCACTGAGTTAAGTCATTTGGCTGCAAGAGGGGTGCTGAGAATTACTGTGTTTCTAAATGACCTGACACCTTCGGTAGTCATTGACGAAATGAATAATCTTGCAACCATGTCCCTAATGGGGAAATGCTTAGAAATGAGCTCTCCCTTCTTTAACCTCCTGCCGCCACGCTGCCACATCCTGTCCACCATGTTGGCTGGAAGAGAGGTGCTGAGAATTACTGCGTTTTTAAATGACCTGACACCTTTGACAGTCGTTGTCCAAATGAATAGTCTGGCAATCATATTATGATCTATCGCCACCTGCTTCCCCTACATCCCTTCCGTATAGTGGTAGCTGAGCGACACTAGCACGAAAACACTTTCCCTATCGCCGTGCAGACTTAACTTGGTGGCGTAGTAGCTGGCCCCTGCCTGAATGGTAACATTTCACATTATTACACAAACATGAACTTATAAAATTTTATTTCCTCAGACATGCACATGAGTTGCTGTTTGTAAAGTGGGGTGCATGACTGGTGCAAGCAGCAATCATCATTCAGCATGTTAACTGAATCAAACAATCCACAACACCCCACCCTCCCATACATGATACAACTGTGGAAAGGGTTTAAATGGCTTGCCGGTAAAATTGGTTGTATCTATCTTTGTTTCTGTGGGAGGGAAGAGCCTGGAGGAAAAATTTCAGCAAGCACCCATCACTAAGCAAGATTACAAATTAACAAAATGTCTACTGAGCTAAAATACTAAACACAGATGTAATTATTCAACTTTATATTGGTCAATATCATGGAAGTTTTAAGGTATTATCGGCTGTCTCTGTTAAAATAAATTCTTTTCAGATTACATAAATAAAGACTAAAACCGAAACTGCCTTTTTCAGGTCCAGTTACAATAGGACCCACGTAGTTTCTGCACACAAAGTTCTTGATAAGAACTAAATATTTACAGTTTCAGGAGGGAGGTACACCTGTGAGGGTCTATAAAATGCAATTTTTAATTATTTTATAACATATGGTACATTTTCCTCTTTAAGTTGGTAAAAACAGAATTTACCTACCTATTGTACTTCTGAGTTATACCTCTCGCAAAATGAGAACGAAGGGAGAAAACGACACCCAGTCCTGAACCCAGGAAGGAAATTTTCACTATTCAAAAATCCCTGACCCAGGAAGGAATTGACCTCAGACAGGTAGGGTGGAAGGCAGTCTTTCACAGTGGTGAAAGCTTTAAAACTATTATTTCACAGAAAATTAAAAAAATTAAATTAAAAAAAAAAAAAAAAAGAAGTAGGCTAATTTCACAGAAAAAATATTAATTGCAAAATTTTAGTGTATTTCATGAACTTAAAACCTTTTTTTTGGGGGGGGGCATTTTGAATGCTACAAATGGACAAAAAAGGTACGTGTTAGATTTGAGTAAATACAGTATTCCTTCTGATATCCAACATATACAGTAGACACAACTAATGAAAAAAAAAAGGGTCCTACACAAGAGTATGGCAATTCCTCATGCCAAAAAGTACTTCTTCAAGATACAGTATACAAAAATATAATACTTAACAAGGGATTAGCAGATTAAACATTTTAAAAATGGTTCTGAAATGTAAGATAGTAAAATTATCAGATTTTACACTAGAGAAAGGTGTACCTCCCCCTTTAAAATACCCAGGCAACTTCTGTTGTAAATGCTAAACATGCTTGTGTGAGGTCAGGATCCGACATGCGCTACATGCGACAAAGCTCTTGCTTAGCTTTGACAAGTTCCTCACCTCTGAGTCATCTTCCACATTCTCTTCCGACTGCACAAACAAAGCAACACAACGTGACACTGACTGTACCGAAGGGAAGGGATATATTCTACTTAACCATTAGTTCAGAATTAGGGCTTGTAACATTAAATAGAATAGGTACTCTGAACACTCAACATGAATTAATCTAACATTACCTACAATATCAACAACTACTGGGAGACCCAATGAACTACGAACCAGCTGCATGTTGCTTTCCCACTGGCTGTGTTTCATGCCATTGTTGCTATCAAGATCAAGCTACTGACACAGGCTTTGATCTGCTCTGCAGTATTACGTTGACCGTGATGTGGTGTAGTTCAGTGTGAAATGGTGTAGTGCAGGTGTTAAAGAGTTATTTATTATTGTGTTCTGTATTTAATCACAATTATGTATCGGTATATTATGTTTATTATTACACAGCATGTGTTTATGTATGAATCATATGTGTTATCTCGATCAGCTCGTCAAGTGCAAATACGATTTGCAGAACAATTCCCAGGTGTTAAGCTGGATCTCCACTGCTTAACATTTAACACCAACATGTCAAGTTTAACAAGTAGATATTTACATGTATATTGAAATTTCGTGTTCCAATTGACTTGACATGCAAACCCAGCGTGTTGAACTTAACATTTTCAGATGTTAATTTGTTTTCCGGAGAAAATGGACAACATGCCAAGTCAATTAACTAGTCGGTCGATATTTGCTTTGTTTTGGGAATTCCCGTTACAAAAAACAATCAACAACTTAATTGACTTTGGTTCGGGAATTTCCGTCTAAACAAAAAGCAATCGACAGCTTCCTCAACATTGCCGCCATCCATTTTTATTCTGACAGGTTATATTTTTTGTGGATTTGCGATTCGAGATGGAATGGTCAAAGGGAAAAACTCAGAAACTTCTAAATGAGATTAAGGTGAGGCCTTCACTTTGGGACGTCTCACCAAAGGAGTACAGGAACAAAAACAGGAAGGCTAATAAGTAAGCCTAGTGTTACCTCTTCATTAGAATCCATCTTGAAATATTAGCACAACAAATAACATGTTAAGTCTATAACACTGTAGTGGAGACAGTTGTTCATTGGCAAACCACTTGATATGTATACTTCAACAAGTTGATAATAAACATTTAACATATGTTAACTGCAACATATCGGTTTAAATGTTTAGCAATGGGGACCCAGCTTAAAGGTTCCAGGCTGTGCAACAATCCATAATCTGTATAATAAATTTCAGGCCACAGGTAGTGTTCAGTCTAAGAAACCTAACAGACAGCACAGGAGGATTCTTACCGAAGAAACATTAGATGACATCGGTCATTTGGAGACTCCCCCAGAAATCGTTCAGGCTCGCAACAGGCAAACATAAAGGCTCTGTGCAAAGAGCTACTTATTTATTGAACAACGATGGTGGCAGCTTCAGCACCTCCTTTCATAACACTGGTAAGTAAAGCCTTTATAAACATAGTTAAGGAAATTGTTGTATGGTTGCATCAGCACCACTCTATGATAACCACAAACGGCAACACACTCCACCATTACTAGCTGGAAAAACACCATACAGCCAGTTCATAGTTCATTGGGTGTTCCTGTATTATTGCTTTATCTTCTTAGTTTCTAAGCGTCAGCTGTAAATTCCATGATATAGCTGACATCTGAACTCAAGAAGATGACAATGCTAACTCAGAACACCGTTATAAATTAGTTATTACTGCTCTCTTCCTGGCAACAGATTGAATAAGAAATGTTTGTGAGTGGAATGATGTTACTTAGACGTTCTGGAAACATACTGTGACTCCACTGAGGTTTCAAGACTAAAAGCAGTTTGATTTATACAGGAAAGCTGGAAAGTAAGAAAAGGATAGAAGAGATCTGTTGGAGAGATTTTTAAATTTCAAGCAGATCTTGGAACACGGTGCGATTAGTATAGAAGCACACAACTAATGAGGCCTTTCTGGTGATGAGAATGGATAATGGTTCCTTGGGTTTCCAACCAGGTGAGGAGGAGGTTTAATTCCGAGCTTTCGACAGCTTGCTCCAATGCCATCTTCTGAGGGAAGTGTGCTAATTGGGAGGGTCTGTATCATATAGGGGGAAAAAAAAAATATCAGGTGGAGTAGGGGCCAATAGGAAAGCCGGGAAATGAAACAGATACATGAAGAGCTCTGATTGGTTGGTAAGGAAAACTGAATTGAATAGTACCGTATTCTCCAGTGTATAAGACCTTCTTCTGTAAAGATGCACCCCAAAATTTAACACAATTTTTCAGGGAAAAACACTTTTTTATAACCACATTAGTGTTTTCACTTAAGTGTTTTATTTTCCTGCACTTTTTTTTTACTATAACCAAAAAATCTTGAAGTACCAGATTGACATTGACTATTTTAAAGTCTTTTCTTTAATTTCTATTAAATTTTGTATTTGGTAAATAACAATCAGCACTGAAGGTCAAGAATGCAAAATACTGAAAGTGGGAGATGTGCTGATATGGAAGCACAAGCTTTGCACACAAGCCGGCAGAAATGCATCTGCAGAGCCCTCGTACAATGTCAAACTGAATTACCTGGACATGAACAAGGTTTACTCACATTACTGTGCAATATTTCTATGCAAATGGGACCAGAAGTTTTCCCCCTGATACAGTTTGCCACGATCCCGCACAAAACCGAGTTTCAATGTATAACAGGACTTTAATGCACAAAGTTGAGGAAAACACAAAATCACAAACACTTTTGTAATCCTATTACCGGTATGTACATTTGGTTGGGATTTTTATAGGTACTTCGTTATGTAACACGCACCCCATTTCAAGACCTATTTTAAAGGTGTGTCTTATACACCAGAAAATATGGTAGAGAGTCCTCTTCACAGCCAGCGACTATTTGGGAGTGAGAGAGGCCAATACTGGCTAACACATCACATCATTACTATTAAATGCCATTCTCCTTCCCAACCAATCAGAGCTCTTTGTGTATCCGTTCCTGTTTCTGGCTTTCCTATTGGCCCCCCCCTCCACCTATCCTTTCTTTGTCTTTCGTTTTCCCATTTGGCTCACTTCTCCAAGCGGTCAAGCTATCGAAACTCGGAATGAATCCTCAAACTCACCCAGTTGGAAGCCCAAGAAATCAATATCCACATTATTATATAATATATTACGTGGGATTTTTTACAGTGAAGTGGTACTATAAATAATGTAGTATATGGTCGGTTGTTTAAACTCAAACTTCACTTACTTGTTTCTTTTCAAGAATCATGATTTCAATCAGCATCCTGATCATCCTCAGCTTGCGTCCGACTGTTTTGAATTTCAGTTGTTTGTCCTTGTGACGCTAGAGCAGGTTGTGTGTTTGGTGACTTCTGTGGCGGGTAGAAATTTTGAATGAGGCTACTGAGCCGGCATTATCACCGTCTCAATTGTTTTTACTGTAAGTCGGCCATTTTGTTTGTTTACGTAGCGTGGCGCCGACTCGCGGTAATAGGTGGCAGTTTCCTTAGCTTCATCTATTTTGTTTTCCATACTTTGCCGCTATCTGGCGGTAAAGTGTATTATTTTGTTTCCCGGCTATTTGCTTTCGTCACTTCCGGCAACTATCCTCTTCCAATATGGCTATCAACAGAGGTTAGTGCTCGGCTTATGGCCTTGTCAGAACAAATCAGTCTAGTTTTGTCCTTTTGTTCGCGAGAGCTTTTATTCATGCAGTAATCTCTTTGTTGTTGGTTTTAACGCTGGCACAAATGTTTGTGACGTCGGGGCTAACGTAGTTTCTTTCCAAAATGGAAAAACACATATAGCGTGGGGGGCGCTTTCCCCGCTGTGCTTCATTTTTCCTTATTTTGAGTAATAGATATTTCTTTGTCTTTTCTTTTCTTTCAGTTTGTCTTTTAGGTAGTTTTAGTAATTCTTTCTTTCTTTCTTTTTGGCTTAATGTAGATTTTCTTGCAATAAGTTTTTTATAGTATTTCCCGCCAAGCTGTAACATAGCGTCTGTGTCTTGGGTCCCTTTTGAGCGCATTGGCGAGGCTTCGTTCCAAACATTCTTGCCGCGTTTTAATTCCTTTGACTTAAAGTTTTACTTTGTCATTTCTGGTTAGGCTTATCCTGTTTCTAATGAATTAATTTATTTATTATTTGCCTACCTCTTATTGGCCTATTTGGAAGGACCTATGTTTTGGGGCGAAGAGGTACTCCAAACATAGTATTTCGGGTCTTACCTCTAACTAATGAAATTTTCCTTTCAGGGCTTTAAGCATTATTTGATCTATGTAAAATAAAACTTGTATATATACATTTTATTTTTAACCATTTCATATCACGCCCTTCAGGCGAAACAACTGAATTTTTATTTAATTACAAATCAAATTTTATTTACTCTAATGAATTGTATTGACATAAAAAGTGTGAATATTTATTTTCTCATATAAATTTTTTATTAATGTGATTAACTTGTACCTGAATCTAATCTGCGGATTTTATTGTAACTTTTAATGTATCATACTTTTGTAATGTTAAGGGAAACTTTGAAAAGATAAAAGAACAACAACCAGTTTCAAATTATATCTCAGAGAAACCAAAACTGGATGTTTGACTCAGTTTTTTTAACTTGTTCTCCCCAGGAAACCCCAATTATCCTCTGGGCGGGCCCATCATTCAATTTAGGTTAGCTTTCCTTGGGCGGGAACCTTGCACTTCCTTCCACAATTCCCGTAGGGGGGTCCACTACTCTCTATATATGTGTCGAAATTCATCAATTTGTTTAGTAGCCTCATTCAAAATTTCTACCCGCCACAGAAGTCACCAAACACACAACCCGCTCTAGCGTCACAAGGACAAACAACTGAAATTCAAAACAGTCGGACACAAGCTGAGGATGATCAGGATGCTGATTGAAATCATGATTCTTGAAAAGAAACAAGTAAGTGAAGTTTGAGTTTAAACAACCGACCATATACTACATTATTTATCCACATTATTATTGAATTTTGATGCAATTATATGACATAACCACATCAAACTGAGTGCACGCCTTATAGTTGGTGCCGTGGACAGCAATTACACTTAGCACTTACACCAATTTTTTTTACTTTGGAATGCATACAAAGGTCTTTTGCACAATATACAACAGAGGAGTCTAGTATGAGAGCAACCTGCAATATGTTCTTAACATATTATGACCACATCAATCATTATTTAAGTATTAATAATCTTAAACAATGCAAATATAACTTTAAAAGAACTTTGCTTTATCCACAGTTATATAACTCTGATAGTGTTAGATCATTCACGCTCACTGGTAATCCAGAATTTGAGAGTTCCATAGAGCAACTAACATTCTCCAACTATTCCTGTCTCTACTTTCTTCTGTCCAAGTTGTTTTTTCAATTTCCCTAAGCTTGATCTTATCTATGTCTAGGTCTTCCTTCAGAACTTCTCCTACAGGTATTCCATTAATATTTCGTGCAGTACTCTCTGGTATTTACCATTCAAGCTATGCTTCCTGACCAAGTTTGATTTCTACATTGTCGTGTGAGATCTTATTCATGCTGCTGTGAAATGTTAAGGGTGGGACTGGAAGGAGAATTGTCATCCAGCCGGAAGCACAAGGTCAAGGAGGAGTTAAAGATTACCGCTTTGTTCCTTCGAAAGAATGTCCAATGTTGCCACTTTTATCCAAATTTGAAAATTCAATATTCATGAATTTTAATATTTTTTAAAATTGAGGAATAAAAAATTAGGGAGTCTTACAGGTGATAAGGTCTTATAGCCGAATAAATACGGTAATATTATATAACTGTAGATAAGATAGAAAGTTAAGATAACATACAAGAAATTTAAGATTGCATACCGAGAAATACTGCTCTGCCTCTAACTGGTCTTGTAGCTCTTTCATTTGCAGGTCGTCCACAGAGCGTGCAGTCTTCACCTTGTGTAGCTCTTCCTCCACGGACTTCTTGCCCTCTCTGAGCTGCGTCACTTCGCGTGTCAGCTGCGTCTCTCTGGCTCGCAAGTGGGCTGCTTCAGAGGATGCCACACCCAGCTCCGACTGCAAGGCTGACTTCTTCTGCTGCTCCTGCTCCACTTGCGCTTGCAATGCCTTCACCTTTTCATTATCCTGTCGATGCTCTCCCTCCAACTTTTGCAACCGCTGTTGGATCTGACGGTAGTCCACTGATAACATTGACATCTGTCGCTCCTTCTCTTGGCACTGCAGATCTGCTTTTTGTCGGGCACTCTTCTCCTCATTCAGCTTGGCTTGCAGAGCTGTAAGAGACGACACTGTTAAAAGATTATGTCATTTGTAATACCCCATACAAGAGGTCCAGGAAAGAGAAACTGTTTTACAATTTTAATATTTTGGTGCTGTTATTAATTTGGAAATGTTATTTTTAAAGGTTATATAATCAATTATGCATGTTATTCTTTTTTTCTATTGTATATATTTATAATGCAAGTTTTATAGTTCATCCATTATCATTATTATAAACTACTAAAACAAGCTGTTTCTACTGGCACTCTCAGCTTATCAGTGGTCAGGATATCGAAGTTCATCAGTTGGTTCCCCTTCTTGTGAATAAGAATCCTCTCCCAGACCAAAAGCTCCTTTCGATATCCCGACCTCATCTCAATAAGGACCTCATCTCAATAAGGACCTCATCTCAAAGTTTATACCATGTCTGCAGGAGGGTACCACGGCAGTTGAAGTACAACTGTTGACAATGGTAGCTAAGGCGCCGAAACTAGTACAGATAAACTAAACCAAAAGTGAAGTTTTTGTGTAAATTTAACTCTTATATAATTATTATGTTATATAACTTCACTGTGTTAACTTTCAGTGCAATTTAATATATATAAACACAGTTTTAAATATGCAATAACAGTTTTAATTTTTAAGCCCTTATTCCCGTTAACTCGGTATTTCAGAAACTCGGCACCCTTTTGGTCCATATTAGGCACTGCTTGCAAGACTATTATTATTATTAATATTTATTATCCAAAAGTTTAACCTTATTTTATCCAAGTATATTAAGGTTATAGTTTGTGATAAGCATAGGCTGCAATACATCTTTAAATTGTATAAATAAGAATTTGACAATATGATGACGAACACTAGTTCTGAGAGATATAAAAGGCCTATAAGCTCAAACACTAATAGGTTAAAAGTTATCATGCAATTTATTTAAAATCAAAACAGCGAAAACAACATTCACCCTCAAACTGTTTCTTATAGAAAGCCACACTCTCGCAACAAATTTATCTTTGTTCCCCTTTCTTTACACAACAGAATTGAACTGTATATCTCAATATAATTTTCCATATTTTCCACTGATATCCCAGAATTTAAATTCTGCCATTTTCAAAACACTGAAACTTGGAAGGTTGGAAATCATAGTCCTTTGACTTCAAGTCCTATATGATCTAATGATTTCTTATACAAGTAGCCTACTGCTGTATGAGCAAGTGAATGAAAGTCTGCTTACGGCAACTGCCCGACATTTCATCCTCATTGGGATCTACCGTATTTATCTGAATAGAACGCAGTTTTTTTCCCCTAGATTAAGCCCAGTGAAATATGCCTGCGGCTTAAAATCGCATACAAGTGTTTTTAGGCATTAATGGTAAAAATGCGCACAATAAGCCGGTTGATCTACCGTGGCTGGTTCCCCTCCTCCAAGCACCGCCACTTATCGATTAGGACTATCGATATATTAATCGATCCAAAATAAAAAATACGATTTTAATCAAAACATCGTAGAAAATGTGTAAATCAGCGTAAGCAAGTGATGCTCATTTTATAATATATGTTTTGCATATTTTGTCATTTCTGATAGCGGTATTACTGAATATGTGTGTATTATGAGTTGCTCAGAAGTATAAAATGCCGTAACGTATGGGAATGCAAATAATGGTAATTTTAAACTGACAGTAACTGAAAGTGCAGTTATGAAAAAATACAAAAATCACACGAAATTCAACACTGAAAGTCATATGAAGTGTAAAGTACTGATTTGTACTTCCTTTCCCATCAGTTTTATTAATTATAATAAATAAAATTAGAATTTCATAATTTAAATCAGCTGACACTTTCTTTTTCTTATTTCAGGTCTTTTTCAGGTAAGAAATGCATTACTTTAATATTATAATAGGCAATTTATTTTTTCACTTTGGGGTTAACTTCATTTTTTTCCTTTATTTAATGTTAAAAAGGCAGGTGCGGCTTAAATTCAGGGTGGTTTATATTTGGATAAATATGGTATATGGCAAAAGAATGTTAATTTTAAAAAAATTTCTTAAACACAAGACCTTAAATACAGCTATGAACCACGGCTACTGAGGGAATATATGGGAATTTACAAATGACTGATTAACTTTGAACACAATTTTTTTTCTTAGGCAGTTTTCAAAATGACCAATACAAGTATATTCTTTGACTAGCTCAAGCAATAGAGCTTTAAACGCATGCCTTTGACAAGCTCAAGCTACTATGAGGGTCATTCAATAATTAAAGAGACAAATTGGTCTGGGGAAAAGATGGTTGGTAGTACAAGTTTGATACATTTAGGATTTTAAGTTGGCATCACTGAGATGAGTTTTAATCAGCTGATGGATCAACATTGCTCTGTTTATAACCTCAAAATTAAGTTTAACGATGTTGGGTCTTCTTGAAAATTTCACATTGGTTGAACAATGTTCTATGATTCGTTTTTTGATTGCTGAAGGTGAAAAACCAGCTAATATATACTCTAGAATGACTAAAGTGTATGGTGAAAGTTGTATGAACCATGGAAATTTTTACAAGTGGGTAGAACAGTTCAAAAGTGGTCGAGAATCAGTGACTGACAAACACCGTTCTGGCCGGCCTGTTGAAGTTGCAACTTCCTCACTTGAAACTCAAATTGATGACATCTGTTTGGGCCACTGAAGGAGGCATTACATGGGAAGAAGTTCCAGGATAACGAGGATGTCAAGAAATTTGTGGGAAATTGGCTCCGACACCAAATCAAAGAGTTCTTTGCAGCCGGTATAAAAAAAGCTAGTCACCCGTTGGGACAAGTGCATAAATGTTGATGGGGATTATGTTGAAAAGTAAGAAAAGTCTTGTTTTGTAAAAATAAACTGTTTTTTCTCCAGGTCAGTTTGTCTCTTTAATTATTGAATGACCCTCATACAATCATTCCTGATTTTTAATAATCACATTACTATTAACTTTTTTCACATGCAAATGTATAAGGTTCATACCTCTGAAAATGCAATCCATCCTGCCTGCAGCATGCAAACAAGAATATTTTATCATTAGAAGAAGTCTTTCCACATTAAAAAAATTACACAGAGAAATACAAATGTGGAAACACCTAGAAATACAATATTTTCCCAAGCTTCTAACCAGGTGGTTACTTTGATAAATTCTGACATTTTGGGGCCGATCTGAGACTCCATTATCAAGGAGAATGAAGTTTCAGGATTGGATAGTGTTCTTTTTATGAAGCTGTGGTAGCTTGGATTTTATGGAGCTGAGGTAGCTTGGGGCATTCAGATTGGAGAGACGGATTGCAGGGAACTGACCAATCAGGAACCAGACTGGACTGAATGAAGTGAGGCCCTCACGAAATTCGTAAAAAAATTTTCAACCATTTACAATTAGAATGAGCAGCTAATTTTTTGCATACATCTGTCTGCAATGAAGACTAACCAACATGCTAAATTTGAAGATATATTTCCACGTAACAACCCACACAGTTCAATTGAAGGATGTGTTCTATTTTTTTTTTTTTTTAAATATAAACACTTGTCTTATTTCTAATATTGCCTAGTTATTAATTTTATCCTGTCTATTTTAAAACAATAAGAATGTATTTTCTAAATCTTTCCTGCCTATGTAAGAGCAAAAACGTAATCATTTTAGGGTTTAAAGATCCAATGTCTAGTTTTAATAAAGAGAACAAAACACAGTAAGACTGTGATAATCTGGCAGATCTGATAGTCCAGCAAGCATCAGAAATTTATTTTTTCCCCATATTCTGAAGGGTTTAGCGCTTACCACGGAGTCGGATGCATTCAGGATATATTGGAACTGCTGGTTTTTTATTTTTTCAATGCCATGGTGGCTTTTTTATTTCATAACAGGCCCACAAAAAACTATTAACACTGAACTTTGCTAGAACTCTGAGCCTTGAAATGATTTAACTGTGCAGTGTATTATTTTATTTTTAATTCAATTTTGTTTTACAGTATACTACTATAAACTTTTAGTTCTTTTATACTGTAATATGTTTTATTGTATCTTGAGAAAAGTTGAAAATAAAAACACTTTTAACTCCATTTACGTCAATTTATAAAATTGGACTAGTTTCAGGGCGGTAGACAGCCAGCAGAGAATGGAAGGAACACTCCCGAAACTGGTCTGATTTTATAAATTGACGTAAGCGGAGTTAAAAGTGCTTTTATTTTTTACTTTTCTCAAGATTCAGCATGCTCCCCTGTTTACATCACTTCTTTTTTTATTTATTTTATGTTTTATTGTGTTTAATAAATAACAATTATTCGTTTTTGTACATTAAAACTGTAGTTTTTAGTTTTATTTCCTTGTTTAAACCAGGTTTCTAAAAATTACCTTTACCAGGTTTTTAAATTACCAGCATTGACAGATTTCCAAAAGCATGCCAAATTATCAAGGTCCTACTGCAGCAGAAAACAAGGCAGCAATTGAATACTCACCCTTAACGACTTCTAGGTTAGCCTCCTCCTTGCTGACTAGGCGACTGCGTTCAGTTTCCTCATGGGCACGCACTTCCTGCTGATATCTATTCTCAACAGCTTTAAGTTCCAGACCAAGTGAAGCACACTCTTTCTCAAGTGATGACACTCTCTCACTCAGCTGCCGATTGTCCTCAGTCAGCTTGTTTTCCCGCTGCTTCGCCTGATCCAATTCCCCATGCAGTGCTTGCAGACGACCCTCCAACTCCTGCTGCAAATCCGAGGCCTGGGTACGAGAGCTTTTCTCTTGTGACAGCTGACCTTGCAGGGCTGCCACCTCTTGCTGCAAACAATCTCTCTGGGACTGTAGGACTGCTAACTTTGCCTGTAATTCTGCATGGATCTGCTCACTGGCAGACTTCGCCACAGTCAGTTCAGCAACTTGCTTGCGCAATCGAGAAGTTCCCTCTGACTCAGTCTTGAGCTGCTTCTCCAGCACATTGATCTTGTCATTCACTTGCTGGTTGTTATTCATTTCGCGTGTCCGTTTGTTCTGTTCCTCCTCCAGCTTGCGTCTGACATCCTGCAGGTGTGACTCTGCTTTTCTACGCACTTCTGACTCGTTTTCCACCTTCCTCTGCGACTCTTTCAGATCATGCTTCAGTATTGTCAGGTTCTTCTCCAGTGCAGTCACTTCCTCTCTCAAGTCGCACTCTCGCCGTGACACTGCCTCAAGTTGTTGCGTCAGAGCCCTTTGCTTGCTTTCCAGAGTTTCCACCATTCGGCGTTCTCGCTCCAACTGCCCCTCCAACTGACTCATTTGTGTCTTGTTTGATGCCAAAATGTGATTCGGTACACCCTGAGGAAAAATGAGAATAAGGGCACTATTAAGTTTTTCATAATAAAAGAGGTTATATTCACAAGAATAAACGAGGAACAATAACGAGCAAAAAAACATAACATGAACTGAAGGAATTCTAACTTCTATAAATATGTTTTATGTAGAAATCATCATGCTGGTGGATGAAGTTTGAAAGAGGGAAGAAATATTTTAAGTGCATAACAATCAGTAGCAGCAGAACTAAAGAGCAAATCAACTACAGACCGATTATGATATAATGGCAGCTGCACCTTCTACAGAAAAATTAAATGCTTATATACCACTGTAGTGGATGGACACAACAGTAGACTCTCAAACATCCATGGGTGGGCCGCCCCCGTGGCTGAGTGGTTAGACCATTTGCCTTCTATCACTGGGAGCCGGGATTGAATCTCGTTGAATCCAAGTGGAATTTGTGATGGACAAAGTGGGGTTGGGGTAGGTTTCATCGGGGTGCTCCTGTTTCCCCTGCCATACTTCATTCCACCGTTGCTCCATTCATCATAATATGGCCATTTGGTTCCAATAAAGGAATTATTAAATATCTATGAGTGCATTATCTTGCTTGTGGATTAATTGTAGCCTTTTTTTTTTTTATAGTATTTTTTTATGGATGTGAACCGAGCTCAGTTGTAATGCTAACATGAGGTTCATAGTTTTATCGTGTTTCGAGAGCTCTTACCTATTATTTACCAACATATTTCCATTAATTTACAAAAGTGATAGAGTAGCAATAAGTTGTGGCCAGTAGTTGTAGTCTTGGTTCCTACTGTCCTGTTGTTAACAAGTGAAATGTCTTTTATAAAAAAGGTCATAGTCTCTGCCAATAATGTAGGCCATGGGGAGGCATTGAATGTTGTGGAATGTGTCTTTTTGTATCTCGAAAAGTCCTTCTTTGTTAAAAGGCAAACTAATGCTTGAAAAGTTGCATAGTGAAATACGAAAGAAAGACAATTCATAAAAAAAATTTAAGAGTTGTTTCATCAATAGAAGATAAGCCTCGTTTAATTACATAGTTACACAGTGGAAGTACAGTGAAGGAAAGTAGCATTACGCATTATTTTGTGCACTTTGCTTTATTTGTGATTTTACATTAATTAATTATCCATGTTTTTTGTACCTGGCATTACCCCAGATAATCAAAAGTCAAATGTTTCATAATAAAAAACTGTACTGCAACTCCTCGATTATGTCGAAAAGATAACTTCAAATTTATCGTACTATGTACTGCATGAACCCTAGTGTAGTGGTAGGTAAGCTCTGATTTACCTCTGAAAATACTCCAGTAAAATGAATCAAATAAGTTCTGTCATTCTCAACTAAAATGTCAGCAATTCTGTGCTGTCAACAAAACAGAAGTAACAAAGGGAAAGCAAAATGAACTATAAAATGCAATAGCAATTATGTGATATAAAACTCTTTATATGGAAATTGTCAAGGAAGTCGGTATTGACTGGAAGAAGGACAGAAGAATAATTCTCGACCTATACCGAACATAGAAATTAAAAGTTCATCTGGATCATGGAGAACCAAAAGTGTGGAGATATGAAGAGGTATGTGACAAGGATGTTGTATCGTATTTACCCGAGTAATAGACATACTTTTTCCCCCAGATTTTTATAACAAATAACTAGGGTGTGTCCTTTATGTGAGGAAAAAATTTTAGTGGAAGAAACACATTTTAAAAGATGTGCCAGCTGACGATCTACAGCAAACAAATCGATATAGCAGCAGCAAGTAATTTATATCCTGATTGTGTTGCACATATGACGACCATATGATTATATTCTTATTCCAAAGCATTTCTCTGTAATTGCTTGAGACATAGTTTTAAAACAATTTTTGTAAGTATAATGCAATAATATCAAGCTTTATGACTTCATTTTCCAATAAATAAACCTTAAGAAATATTTACTTTTATTATACTTTTTTTAATATTTCATTTTTCATCTGATATTATTAGTACTGTGTCATCTTTTGAGTGGTGGAAGAACCTTAAAAAAGTGGAACTGATACAAACTTTCTGGAACTAATGGAACACCTTGAAGGATGTCCTGCATCTTTGGAGCATATTTTTTCAAATTTCTCATTTATTCATAACAAATTTATAAACAGATTCAGCTTACAAACAGCTTCTAAATTCACATTACCTGACGAACTTCATTTGCTTTAGTGTTCATCATTAAAGTTTACTTTTATGCACGTTGCAATTTCTGAGACTGGTGAAAGAATGTCAGTATATATGGAAATTATGTATTGCCAGGATTTTTCTATATTTTGTAAAGTACCCAATAGAATCAAGTCAAGGCATGACACTTTCAATTTATTCTAGCCTATCTTTGTTCTACAGACACAAATACCTCAACAGGTGGAAGGCCTGGGCATATGTTGTCATTAATTAGAACGATACATTTACAATGGTATTGTAAAAAGACAATAAGACTTAAAAATTAAATTTTGTTACATTAAAAGCTACAATAAAAGTACAGATTAGGCGTACTAAAAAAATGTAATAATTAAAACTGTTTTAGTAATAAGTTTTCCCCAGTTTTTCCCATGTGGAGGAAACTAAATATTTCCCAGGATGGTAAATACCGGTTTTTACCATGGTTTTTACCAGGGATAGGAAAATCGTTGCCAACCCTGATCGACAGCTTACATATTGATATAGCAGCTGTGAGTGATTTATCTATTGATTGTGTTGGGCATATGACGATCATGCATGACATCATCGAAGGACAGCTAGAGGGAACTCCAGGTCTTGGAAGAATAATCCAGTTGTTACATGATTTAAAGGAGAAAGGAAAATACTGATTACTGAAGGAAGAAACCATGGACAGAAGAAGATGAAGAGTGAAATTTGCAGACCAAGTGCAAGGATCTGCCCATGGGCAAACACTTAATAGCAATAATAACAACAGCACATGCAGGAAGCTTGCTACTCACCGTGTCCACCTGCACGTCAACATTTCCATGTGGGAAGGGAAACGATATGAAAGAGAAGAGAGAAACGATCATGACTATCACAGCCTCATGTACACAAGCTTAATGCAACAAAACAAAGCCACAAACTTACCATGTCCAGTGCCTGCTTCTCACTCGTTCCCTTCCCTGACAGAAGTCTGAAACAAGAAGTATTTGAACAAGTTACATTTTTTTTAAATACAGAGAGTCCCGCAAACTCGGCCTAATGTAGACTGAAAGGGCACTGAGTTTCCTAAATACCGAGTTATCTATATTAATAAAAGGAAGTGTCTGTCCTCCGTCTGTCTGTCTGTCCGCGATGCCCAGCGAAATCTACTCAACGCAGAGATCTGAAATTTTATACATAGGCGGACTAAAAAGTCAGAATGTGCACCTCGAAGCCGGAATTTTAATTTTCGCTTTCGTTCGTGAGTTATGAGTGAAAAACGGGCAGAAAACGTGTATTTTTTGCGATTTCGAAGCATCAGTTTCAGTAATATATTTCAATGTTAAATCAATTACAGCTGGCATGGCTATTTTTGTCATCATACCTCATAGCCTACCTTGGAAATAAAAGCATCGCGATCACTTGATTTTGTAAGTCCATCGTGGACGAATCATTTGTTTAGAGTGTCAAGGCCCGCAGATATATGAAATTTTCAACCTACACGTAAGAAGGATATCAACATAGGCTTAATTATGGTCAAACATTGTTCGATTTGAACGAAACTCACTATACAGGGGTTTCCTGAGCCAAGGAACTGGAACCTGAGGTCGCTTTTTCTACCAGGGGACGCTACCTAATCGTGGAATACACTCCACGTGATTTAGGTGTTAATAAATATAATGATTTAACTACAGTGGAACCTCGTTAACACGTTTCTTTAGGGACCGAAAAAAATAAACGTCTTATACGGGAGAACGTACTACTGAAAATTAAAAAAATAAAATCGTAGGGAGTATGTAGATAGGCCTATGTTTTCTAAGTTGCTCAGAACCACTCAAAAGTGCATCCTAATGACTCAAAAATACCCATATTGACACACAGGAGCTTCTATGCCAAGCCATTAGTTATGCGAGATTTAAATTATGTAAACAAATACATAGGCCTAATGATTTTATTTGAAAAAATTAAACAAAAGTTGCAAAAATTGAAGGAATGTATGGGAGCCATATTTAATGAAAAACCATACGAAATTCACACAAAAAAGCATCCACTTTATTCTAAAACATCACACATGAAACAAGTTGCACTCCACAATCTATTAACAAACATAAAATAACTGCAAGTGTAATTGTACAGAATTTCACACGTGCCAGTTCTGTCAACAGAAGATTATGAAGTCGTGTACACGGCCATGTTCACAGCCACAATTTGCTAATGAAATGCGATCCAATACCGACGTGAGAAGCACGATCTGCTTTTCTGCATACATTTCTTCAAACATTCTAATATTTTCTTCTCCTCACAACACGCGAACCGTAAGAAATTTAAAATATATTTCACTACATCAAAATTATCACGATATAAAATGGCGGCCTAACAGCTGACTGATAAATCGGCGCCAAGTCAAATGACCAATGAGAAGCAAACTGCAATGGCTGACGATTGGTCCCATAGAGCAAAGATTGAGACTTGGACACCAGAGAGTACAAGAATTCTGACAGAGATCACACAATCGGATGGGCGTTCAAAGCTTATGTTCGGCAAAGTGTGGTTGGCGAGCCAAATACGAACGTACTAAGCGTTAAACCAAAACGTGTTAAGAAACATTTAAACATGTAATTATTAAGATTGGGACCGGGACTTCCAAAAAACGACGTATTATCCGGGAAAACGTAGTAATGAGGAACGTGCTAACGAGGTTCCACTGTATTATGCACTTAAGTTTTGAAATAATTATCGCGGGGGAAGCCGCGGGCACATGTTATCTTATAATAATAAAAGGACGTGTTTGTCTATCTGTCCGCGATGCCCAGCGAAATCTACTGAACGCAGAGATCTGAAATTTTAAACATAGATGGACTGAAAGGTGGGAGAATGCACCTCGAAGCCGGATTTTTAATTTTAGCTTTCGTTCGCGAGTTATGAGTGAAAAACTGGCAGAAAACGTGATTTTAGCGCTGTCGAAGCATCAGATTTCAGTAATACATTTCAATGTCAAATCAATTGCATTTGGCTTTGGCTATTTTTGTCATACCGTGGAAATAAAAGCATCGCGATCGCTTGAATGTTGTAAGCCCACGCTGGTGCATTTGTTTAGAATGTCAAGGCCCGTAGACATACAAAATCTTCAACCTACACGGAAGAGGGATAATCAACATAGACCTAAATATGATTAAACATTATTCGATTTGGACGTAACTCACTATACAGGGATTTTCTGGGTCAAGGAACTCGAATCTGAGATCGCTTTTGCCAGGCGACGCTATCTAATCGTGGTTTAGGTGTTAATAAATATAATGTTTTAACTATTATGCTCTTAATTTTTTATTTTTGAAATAATTATCGCGGGCGAAGCCGCGGGCACATGCTAGTCAGAAATAAGGGCTTAAAAATTTAAAAAATGTGATTATTGGTCTAAAATATAACAAACACCATTAAAAGTAATTATAAAACATCTTAATATGGATATGGTAATTTCTCTTCTATACAACCAAAATTATGTGTGGCAATCAATTACAATAAAATAGTTTTTTTATTTTTTTTATTTTTTTTATTTTTTTAAATTTTTTTTATGTTTTATTTTTCCACCATAGTTGCCCAGTAATCGTAACTGCCGGGCTATCAAGTGCCAAGCTACAGGACTCTACTGTGTTTCTCAAAATGAGAATAATTTGCTTTATCCCATCTTCCAAATTTCATGGAGCTTAAAGCATTATCAATGAATGTAAATCAATGAAAATTCAGTCTCAGGAATTAGTACTTACTGGTAATCTCGAGAATATGTGAATCCTACAAATGGCAAGTGATTCCCTGCAAATGCTTTGGGAGTTGAGAAGTTTTCCTCTGGACTCTCATCCTTGTCAACATCATCAAAATTACTGGTGTCGTCATCCCCACTCAGCTCAGGCACAACGGGTGGCACACCTATGAACATAAAAACACCATCAATAGAACGAATCTGATTATTACAGGTCTTTAAAAGTTGTAAATATCAACAATACTTACACTCTCTCAGGTTGTCAAACGTCCATTGATCATTCTGGAAGAACGGATGTGACTTTATTTCCCCCACTCCATTTCGACCAAGCCTTTTCCCCCTGCAACAGATCCGTTATATTTCATTCATACAGATTTGTAACCAGTAATTAAAAATGGAACTGTATGGTAACCACACACATTGCAAATACAAAACAATGTAAACAATTCTCCAGAATTTACTAATAAATTTTTGTAGTTACACCCCTAAAGATCCTTTTGCCAGTTATTAGTTATTAGATTTTATTAGTTATGACTGGTAGTTTGCGATGTGCCGAGAATGCATGGTCTGGCGGCCTGGAAGCAAGTCGTCAGCCGGTAAAAGCAGCAAATCACAACAATAATGTCTCTATACATGTTATGTAAATAACAAGCTTGTGTTTACCTGGTGACCAGACCTTTCTAACAGATGGTCGTTTATAAAGAACTCGGTAATATTTGCAGGGAAAAGAAGATTTTTCTTAGAGAAATAATATATATAATTATTGACAAGAGACTTTTGCCAAAATGATTATTTCCCTGCATTAAGATCAGTCTCCAATATTTTGTGGTATTCAATTGCAAATGCTGATTGGATATAAACTTACCACATTCATCACCGCTGTTTCATCCTGTATTGTTCATTATATGACAGCCAAACTTAATAAATAGCTCTCATGACCAACTTTCATAGCTTCCGGTTCCATTAAATCAGTACTTATTAGCTATCAAACCATAATTTAGAAACTTGTAGAACTTACTTTCCCCCCCCCCCCAAGTTTCTTACATAAATATGAATTTAGGTAACTCAGATACCATTTGTATGTAAGTAGTATGGACCATAAAATAATTTCATAAAGTGGAAATTTAATTATTTCACCATTTGTTACAATGACATTTTCACTGAACAGAAATTTTTGAAGTGAAACTTCTTTAGTCGCGGTAGGAGTAAATCGAGAGCTAACCCAAACTTGCGTTACAAACAAAATCATCACCAAATTAATGAGGCTGTGACGGATCTGACTGCACAGAAAACAATCAACTCAATGATTAGTTCTTGAGTTTTGTCCATTCTGTAGCGATAATCTTAATGATTTATGTATAGCGTAGAGCTTTATCACTGGTACTCACTACTAAATTGCGGTATTTTGTTACCTGTTGGAGCGCTTTCAACCGCATGGAGCGGCCATCTTCAGCAACTGACTTCCGTGGTGTTGTTGTTGTTGTTGGGAAGACATTTCTGGATAACTGTATCGTACAGCGCGTGCGATTTGAATTGTAACTGTAACTGTAACTGATGTAACGTAAATGTCTTCCCAACAACAACAACAACACCACGGAAGTCAGTTGCTGAAGATGGCCGCTCCATGCGGTTGAAAGCGCTCCAACAGGTAACAAAATACCGCAATTTAGTAGTGAGTACCAGTGATAAAGCTCTACGCTATACATAAATCATCAATGATTAGGCTAATCCAAAATTTAAAAAATCCAAAATTACAAAATTCCGAAAATCCAAAATTAAAAAATAAAAAATTTAAGAAATAAAAAAGCAAAAATCCAAAATTTAAAAATCTAAAAATCCAAAATTTAAAAATCCAAAAAATAAAAATATTCAAAGATCCAAAATTTAAAAAATCCAAAATTAAAAAATCCAAAATTCCAAAATTAAAAAATCAAAGATAAAAAAATCCAAATTGAAAAAGTCCAAAAACCCACTATTAAAACAGTCCAACAATCCAAAATTGAAAAAATCCAATAATCCAAAAGTGAAAAAATCTAAAAATTAAAATAAGTTTTACTTCTGTCGCATGGCGTTCCACGCACACTTTTCTTTTCAGAGCATGGTTGCATTACAAGTTGTCTTACCTGTCTGTGAGAAACCCACAGATGAGGTTCTTGGCATTATGACTAATCTCAATGTCAGTTGGGAACTGCAAGGAGTTGCGATGATCCATGATCTTGCTGTATGTCCCCACCAAACTATCCGCATAGAAAGGGGTGTCTCCGACTAGCATTTCATACAAGAACACTCCCACACTCCACCAATCACACTCTCGTCCATACACGCCTTCGCCACCCTGTGACTGTAGCACCTCGGGGGAGATGTAGTCAGGAGTCCCCACTGCTGTATCTGAGCGTACAAGACCATCCTAAAAAAAGGGGGCATGCAATCATTAATCAAATAAACTTAGTACTTCATCATGAGAAAAGTCAAAAATAAAAAGACTTAACTCCACTTATGTCAATTTATAAAATCGGAGTAATCTGACATTTAATAAACAGCCTTTGTCCAAGCAGATGCATGTATAAAATCTCTCATAAGTTCAGGGGTGGATCCAGAGAGACATTTCGGGGGAGGAACCAAAGCTTTAATTTAAGTATTTGGGTTATGTTGTCTTTACAAAATTTATTAGAATAATAATTTGTGCTTAATGTTACAATTTTTTTTTGTAATATTATTTGTAATATTTTGTATTTTTTTTTTTTGTAATATTGCACCCCGTGGATCCGCCCCTGCATCAGTTAGAAGTTATTTTTGTTTGACTGAACACATTTATTGTAAACCGTTTCATCCTCTACGATCTAAACCGATCATGTAAACCGACAGCTGATCTTTAGACTGAACTTAGTACAGCTGATCAAGAGTTTTCACGTTATGCAAACATACAGGCAGGAAAAAAAGATACTGGATTGGTACTGCATGCCCTAAACTTTTTCAGTCTTGTGAAAATACCAGGTCATGCTAAAGTGTGTGCTTTATGTACGGTATGTGAAATAAAATGAAAGCTGCTTCTGGAAGGGGAAAACAAATTTCTTTCAAATGTAAGCAGCACTCTACAACTCTGCAAGACTGCTTTTTGGAATACCACCATAAGCAAAATGTGGAAATACAAAATTAGGGCGAGTTCAAATAAAAATTTATGGATATCTCGGAATGAAAGTGCAAAAAAAAATTATATGCTTCGAAGTTATCTTTGTTTTACTTACTAATATCGGCATAATCCAATAACAACTCCCCCCATCGTCGCGATATGGCTCTTTCAGACGTCCGACACGATGTATTTGTTTTTAACCGAGTCAGGGCAACCAACTATGATTGTTGCAGCTCGGCCCACTTCCTACTCCATTTGTTTTGCTAACCGTATACCTAATATTTCTTCAGTAACAAATTTTGTACAGAAAGTCTAAACAATGCATAACGCTAACCACATAGTTAAGCGCGCAAAGCGGAGAACAAACGCGTTAGTTGTAGTAGCATAATATCAAATTGTATGCGTTTTGTTATGTTGGTCACAGTTCATCACTAAATGACGTCACAAAGGCAACGTCCAATCATGCGATCTGTACAATTAATATGGCAGAAATAACTCTACTTTTTACCATTTCGTACTATAAAAGAAAGTGTACTATTTAGGGAGGAGACAACATCTCTTCTCCCTAGAATGATATGTGTTGAAATCCGTGTTTTAAACTGTTTTATGGAGATAATCTCGTGTTAAAATATGGGGGGAATTGATATAGTTGAACTCAGCTTAATTCCTCTGGAAAGTGGGGAAAGACAAGGGGATGTATTGGTCTTTCCCCACATTCCAGAGGAGTTCAGCTGAGTCCAACACTATATATAGGATTTGTTTACCTTAATATCTTATTTTTCTTGAAATGGGGCATTTAAGCAGCTGTCTCTGAAATTTAAATACCCATAATAAGTGTGTGTGTGTGTATCTAATGCTCTGGAGTTAACAATGAAGTTATTCTCCTTCTTGCTTCCCAATATTTAGAAGTCAGGTCTTCACAGTTTTGAAGAGCTGCACATTGTTCTAGATGTTGTCTATCCATTTCCACCTCTTGACAACACAGCATACAATTTGGAGAAGTAAGTATTCCAATTCTATGTAGATGTTTTCCTAGGCAGTCATGTCCTGTAATGAGTCTCATACTAGCAACTGCAGATTTTCGAGGTAGGTCTGGTATTACTAAGGGGTTTTCTAATAGTATTCTTATATTTCTGTCTCCAATTTTTCCATTTAATTTAGTTGTGTAGTTAACATTCATTTTCTTTTTGATGATCCTTTTAATTGATTCATAAGAAAGAGCACTTGCTTCTTTCTGCTTAATTGTACACCCTTTCTTTGCTAGTATATCAGCCCTTTCGTTTCCCAGTATTCCGCAATGTGCTGGAATCCATTGTAATACAACATGTTTTCCAAGTTTCTGGATAGAACAGATCATTTTTTTTATTTCCAAAATTTTTTCCATTTTTGGGAAAGATGATACTACAGCTTGGATAGCTGCTTTAGAATCCGATAAAATAACAATATTTTTGCAATGCTGGAGCCAGCTGAAAATGTTCTGGAGCGACTGGTAAATAGCTAATACTTCACCATCAAAATTTGTAGTATCTTTCCCAGCATGTTTATAAAATGAAAAGAACTGACATGTTCCGCCAGCTCCTGCTCCATTTTCATCTAAAAGCGATCCATCTGTATATATATGTGTCCAGCTTTCTGAAGGATAATTTGTATGTATGGTTTCTAGGGCTAGAATCTTAGCTACATCAGGAGATGTTTCGTTTTTGTTAATGGGCTTATTTAAATTTAAATTATGATCAATCAGATCACTGTCAATAGGACTGACACCATATATTATATTCTCTTTAGTTTTTGGTATTTCTAGGTTTTCTGTTAATTTTGTAACTTTTTGTATAAACCCAATTTGGGTTTTCATAGTTGAATTAGATATTTGATATTTATCCCATTTATCTGAGTTTGGGAGCCTTTTAAGTTTTTCATAACTAAGCAGTGCTTGCTGTTCAAGTTCTGTTACAATTGGTTTATTTGAGGAGACTATATGAAGAGCTTCAAGTGGTGTAGTTTTTGTTGCTCCTGTTATTAAGCGTAGGGCTTGGTTTTGTGTTTGTTCCAAGGCTGTTTTATTTGATATTGATGCTGTAATGAGGATTTCACCGCAGTATTTTAAGACTGGTTTTATGTAAGTATTGTAAGTTGTATTTAAAGTTTTTCTGGAACTACCCCACTTTGTTCCTGCCAGTCTTTTCAATAAATTGAATCTTTTAGTTGCTTTTCCAGTTACATGCTCTATATGTTTCTTCCAAGTTAGTAGTTTTTTATCGAAATGTACGCCTAAATATTTAGCATTGTCAGTTTTTGTCAATTTAGCATTTCCATACTGTAGATCAATTTCTACTGGCTTTTTGGCCAAGGAAAAATGTTGAAATTGTGTTTTTGTGGTATTAACTGTCATCAAGTTATTATTGCACCATACTAATAAGTTGACAAATATATTCACCTTATACCCTCAATTTTACTTATAAATTAAATGCATAAGCTACTTGGGATACTCTGAAGTTAAATAACACAGCGTACTAGTCGTAGTATATAAAATCACCATGCAGCAGTTGCAGCACTAGTAAGACTAGTTTATATACGACTAGTACGCAGTGTTATTTAACTTCAGAGCATCCCAAGTGGCTTATGCATTTCATTTATAAGTAAAATTGAGGGTATAAGGTGAATATATGTGTCAACTTATTATAATTGACCCTCAAAGATAAAAGCAATGAAATTTATCATTATACAATTATTTAAATACCCAGTTTTAAAAACACGGTTATTATGGCAAGGATTAATACTGTACTCACTGAATCCATCTTCATGCAGGTGCCGAAGTCGGCAAGCTTGAGGTGTCCATGCTTATCAAGTAGCATGTTGTCAGGCTTCACGTCCCTGTGCACGAACCCCATGGTGTGAATCGCATCCAAGGCCAGCACCACCTCAGCACAGTAGAACTTGGCCCACTTCTCTGGCACATCATAGTTGGACATGAGATTAACAAGATCACCACCAGGCATGTAATCCATTACCATGTACAGATACTTGGCGTCCTGGAATGCGAAGTGCAGCTGCACAATCCACTGCGAGTTGGCATGTGCCATGATATCTCGCTCCTCCCAGAAAAATGCAGAATCTGACCGCTTGATCTGTAAATTTCAACCACAAAATATATCATGAAAATCTTTTAGTCGTACCTACCCTACAAAGGGCAAGAAATTTCAAGCTCGGAGGCAGTAGCCAAACCAAGAATTTTAGTCACCATTATTATTACATAAGATGTAGTATTACAGCCATTTGAGAATTATGAATTATATATTAAAACATTCAAAATTAAATAAATAAATAAACTATCTGAACAATCCCCCTATTTAAAAAAGAAAATATTAGAGTGGATAGACCTATTTTGAATGGTACCAACCAAATTACAACAAATTATGTATTTTTGAAGTACAGTCAACCCTCGACATAATGCCACCATCAGTTCTCTAACATTTAGTGGCACAAAGCAAGGGTGGCACTAAAACTAAATTTAATTTTTTAAATAAAAATTGCATAACATAGTGCTGTATTAATTTACTGTACTGTGTTATGAAAGAAAAATTAAATAAAGGGCAAATAGAGAACTTTAGCACGAAATAAAATACTGTACAGTATATTTAGATAAAATTAAATAAAAATTGTTTACAGTGGATATTTATTTGTCATTCCAACAAAAACACACAACGTTTCGGTCAAACCATAAGACCTTCTTCAGGTGACTGTTTACAAGAAGAGAATAAAACTCTCAATTGTCCGTGTCATAACAAACACTTCCGTTGTAAGTGGAATGTGCACGATTAGAATGGGACAAAAAATTGGTATAACGAAAATGCTTATCAATCCAATCAACAGGTATTTCATACGAGGGCTCTTCTATAACATCCACAGGAGGAAGAGGAAAGCGTATAACATGTCTATTCTTATATAAACACTTAATTCTGTTTTCCACTCAACTTCACTTATATAAGTAATGACTTACACATAATGCATTTCACAGCTTCTTAGCTGCATCATCAGATGAGGTCAACTGCCGAGTTTGCTGGAAGACCGGTAGATGTCTCTGTTGGGCGTATCAGTGTAGTGATGAGGTCGTTTTCCTTTGGGATATCGAAATTAACCAAGTTATTCCTGTTCCTCATCACTACACTGATACGCCCAACAGAGACATCTACCGGTCTTCCAGCAAACTCGGCAGTTGACCTCATCTGATGATGCAGCTAAGAAGCTGTGAAATGCATTATGTGTAAGTCATTACTTATATAAGTGAAGTTGAGTGGAAAACAGAATTAAGTGTTTATATTTGATTACTTCACTGTGAATCCCGGTTACAATTTTTATTTATTATGTCTATTCTTGTTTGTTCTCTTCATGACCCCCAACCACTCATCACCCAAGTCACCGTCAAATCGGTTCAAAACGAAAGCTTGATTACATCCGATATTCCAAGCTTCGCACACTTTTCTCCTAATAACATCGTCCTCAACCTCAACAATTTTTATTTAATTTTATCTAAATATATTATTCAGTGGAAATCTGGACCATTATGACAGATTTACTGTACAGTAACTGAATTTATTACAGTAGGCTTATATGTCCATTGCTGCAGTACACAAAGGGGTTGAAAATCATCTGGGTCCATGTAAGTGATTAACTGCAACTGAGTAACTGTACTGTAGTGTAATGAAGTGAAAGTTTGGAATATCTCATTGTATGATGGGCTCTTCATACCTGCACCACCCTCATGCAGGCTGTCTGTCCAACTTCTTAACATAGCATCCTCATTCCACCGCACTACATATACACTCACTTTTTGGAAATACAGTACAGTATATTTCTTAAATAATCTTCCTAACATTCACGCCAGTTTTAAAATATTTCTGCAACTGAAAAAAAAAAATCATTGCAAGCTATATTTTGTAAAAAATCTTGTCTTATATTCACTGGCACTAAATGAATTGGAACAGTAACAAGGTTTCGTGTGTATTTTATATGGGAGAAGATCTGCTCATATGCATTTATTGGCGCAGTGCGAGGGTGGCACTGTAAAGAGGGCCATTATATCGAGAGTTGTCTGTATTTCAACTGATTATAAGTTTGTTTGTTACCAGAGGAGCTAGAGCAATGGTCAGCTAAAGCACAGGGAACCAAAACCAATCAATGCTGCATGGGAACTTCATTATCAATAAATTCCAGATTTTTCCAAAGGCCTCAGAGTAAATTTGAATATTCAGTACCTTGATCACGTCAAAAGTGTTCATATTTACCACAAAATGCTATTTTTGGGTGGAAATATTAAAGTAAATAGGACGACAGTTTTCAAAATTGAATCTTATACTGCCTGCCTCAAATTTCTGGTCGCCAATAGCGAAGGAATATGCTAGGAATTTTAGAAATAGAACATTTTAAGCTCAGTAGGATTAATCGTGAAAATAAAAACAATTGCAAGTCATTTCCAAGTATGCAAATACAAGACAAGAATCTACAAATGTGTAGACACAATCTGCCATCATATTTCATTTCACAAGCGCAGTCTTTTTCCATATATTCTCTTTTAATTGATTGTCTTTATTTCTTGCTTCGTACAAAATAATCCACTTAAAGCCAAATGATTCATTGTGAATACTTACATTAAATCACATGGGTAAGCTTAGAAAGTTTCGCGTTTGCATTACAATTCAACAGCCCTAAATAGCGTGCTTGCTCCCTCACTTTGTGAGACATCGGGTGTACTCAACAATGTTCGTCTCTCGCAGTCTAAACTTTCACGAAGAGTACAAAATTCAGAAAACCGTTTATTATAGGCCTATAAGGCCTAAGTGAAATGAAAACAATGAACAAATATTCTAATTTTATTTTTACTTACAGTTTTCATAGCTCTAAACCACAAACATTTTTAATAAACTGCCAGTGTAAATTTCTTAAAAATCCTGGAGTCAATTAATAATGGCGGGCAAAGCCGTGGTCACCAGCTATAATATATTGATAGTTTAACCCTGAAAGTATCACGGACAATAAAAATCCAAACAAACCACTCCTTCCGTTGAAAAATTATATAATTTCTGAAAATTACACTGAATTTATCAAATTAAATTCACATCATATTCATCTGTCAACAAACAGATGAGAAACAATACGTATTATCATTGTTCACAGGTAGCTTTGGAACTGCATAAAACTTACGATATAATTAATTTCTGAAATCTATGTACTGGTAGGCACAAATTATATTCTAAAGGAAAAAGCGACAGTATATGATGAGATATTTAAAATAAAAATTGATGAAGCCAGCGCTGACTTTTGTAAATGTATTGTCAGTGCCTTCAGGATTCTAAGACCTGTAGTTTCGTATTTAAGCATCATTTTAACCGTGGCAAAGCTACGGGTTATTTTCTAGTTGTTTTACATAACGGCTTGCATTCAAAGAGAACAGGAGTAATTTAGTGCAGTTTCTACAGTGTGCTGTAGCACACTGGCACATAATCATTGGCCGTCCCTGGATGTAAGTAATAATAATACATTACATATATAGTTTTTGTACATTATATATGCATAATTATATTATATTATAATATAATGAATACTATATTGCATTGTTCATTATTCGATAGTTCCAGCAGAACTTTGTTTAATGTGGCGATCAACATAGCCTAACTCTACTTTTTAGTAAGAAAATAGACTATAGTAGCATACAAATAAAATAAAAAAATCACAACCAGGGTCATTTAAACTGGAACAATCACACTAAGAAGAAAGCTCACCATTTCAAACTTGCTAAGGAGTTTCATGGCATACACTTTCTGGGTGGATTTATGTCGAACTAGTTGCACCTCACCAAAAGCTCCACGCCCTATCACCTTGATGAGAGAGAAATCATCCATTTTCATCCTTAGATTGCATATTGTGTCAGCAACTCCATCATCTGCAAATAAATATACATGTTGGATGTCACACTTTTATTCTACACCACTCCATCTCAGTGTATATGTTAGCTACTGAATACTCACATCTGTTCATGTATACCTCGACATTCTTCATGCGTTTTACGGAGGGATGGTCACAGTCAGCAACCAACGCCTGCACCGTATCCTGCAATAAAGAGCTCAGTGTAATGTCTACTTCACAGAATGTGGTATAAACTTTTGCATTATATTGTTCATAAGTATAACATATTTTTGTAAAAAGGAGGCAGTCCTCTCCATTCATACCTCCATGGAGTGATTCCGTATCAACTCAACACAATTTTGATACTTTTTTTACCTGACCATCTTAGATTTTAATGAAATTTAGTACATAGGTGCCCTCTATACAGACTAAGAAAAATACAAAATTTTGTCTTTATCTAATATATAAAATCGAAAGTGTGTATGTATGTATGTATGTATGTATGTATGTTTGTTCCTTATACAAATCTACATTTCTTTACCAATTTACACGACATTTTGCACACATACCCAGTTAAGCCCGGGAAGTAAAGCTGTCAACATTAAAATTGAAACAAATCAGTCCTTCCCTTGAAAATTATATAATTTCTGTGAATATTCTACTGAAAAAAATGAAATGCTGTTCAGTTGTCAAGACAACAGTGTATTGTTTACACAGTTCATATAGGGCTCTGGACACTACATAATATTGGACTTTAACGAATTCTGATGCTAACGTTTTGTAAAAATAATTCTTGAATAAAATCCACGAGAATAAAGCACATTGTAATGCAGTCACATAACTTTCTCTACCCTCGACACAAGAAATATTTTCTCACTTCACATTTTGTCGTAGAATAAGAGGTCGTATTGCAGGGATAACTTAAGTGTGTGAGTATGCTATATCAGAAGTAGGTAAACAATCCTTTCCGCTTATACGTTATCCATAGCTGTATGCTTTGTATTAGTTGAGAAATAAGGATGTTTATCATAGGCCCTAAGCATGGGATGGAACATTTTGAGTCCTATGCTCGCAGTATTTTATGTCCCGGGTTTTAGGGGAGGAAAGTATGAAAGTGATACTGCATTTCTCTTTTATTTCAGAACCGAAACAGTTGTATGGTAACATGAGAATGAGAAATAAAATTTTCCGTCAAGTCAATACAATCTTATGTAATTTATGTTTCTTCTTATTTCAACCCCTCCCACGCATGATGGGTAGAAGCAACGGAATGATGCATTCGACATCCTCTATGAGCCATAAAAAGCTATATCTAGCGTTTTCTGATGGAATAGTTTGAGTGTGATAAATCTTTTTCTTCATTTCAAGTTTTACATACATATTATATAAGCACCTAGAGTTTCAAAATCGAAAGTCCTCCATAAGTTAATTTCAAATTACAAAACACAAAGCCCGGGCAACGCCGGGCCTTTTCAGCTAGTATAATAATAAAGAAGAAAGGTGCACTCGAAAGAGCATATGTCATGTAGTGCCTATCTGTTCTTCAGATAGTCGTTTAGAGATTTTGTTCTCTTTCTACATTTTGCGAAGTGGTATTGTTCACATTTTTGTCCACAGAGCTCGCAAACGCACAGTTCCCCGGCTAGGTGGTATCTTTTGTTGGTGCATATCATTTGGTGGTAGCCGTGGATCGCTAGACCTATTATTGCATATCTTTGGCGTTGGTTTGTTCCAGTCCAGTCCCTGTTTAGCATTGCATCTATCCCGAAGAAATCTATGTCAATTTGTTCTTGTTTTCGCTTTCTTCTGTCTAGTTCTTCCTCCTATGACCTGGTCATTGGCAGCTGGTGTGTAATTCGTAGGTCTTCAATATAGAATGTTTCTCTGGTTAGTGCATAGATCATCCTGTTCGGTGCATATTTCCCTGCTCCCAGCGCCCTCTTCAAAAATCTTGTTTTAACATTCTCTATCTTTCTCATATCAGTGGTGCTTAGTTTCCCCCATATAAGTTCAAGTCCGTATGTTATTATTGGTGATATTGTTGTCTCGAATAACATCATGGTTGTCTTGAGGTCTAGCAGTGTCAGATTCTTAATGCTGTAACTTGCTCTTATCGCTGCTGCTGCTCTTTCGGTAATGTGGGCACTGAAGGATGATGTGGTTGTCTGTAGAGTCATTCCTAGATATTTAAACGTGTTTGTTATGATCAGTGGGGCGTAGTGAAGTAACAGAGTGTCTCTTGGTGATGTCCTTCCTCCTTTTCTGAATGTCATGTGTTTTGTTTTTCCTATGTTGATTTTGAAATAGTTTTCTTCTGCCCATTCTTCTAGTCTGCTCAGTACTGTTTGTAGTTCATCTTTATTGGTTGATCCTAATACCATATCATCAGCGTACATTATTGACGTTCCTTTGGTTCCTCTTAGTACTATTCCTATGTCTGCAGTGATGATGTTAAAGAGTATTGGGCTGATCGGATCCCCTTGCAGAACTCCGTTGGTCTGGGTTATGAAGTCTGATGTGGACACGTCGTCGTTGATCTGCATGGTATTGTATTGTAAGATGGTTTTGATAATTTCAGTGAGTGTGTTTTGTGTCCCAATCATTTCTCCGAGTTTTGTGATAAGCTTTCTGCGGTTTATGTAGTCGAATGCTTTTGTGTAATCTATAAAGACTGCGTGATATTTCCCTTTAGGGTGCCTTAATGCATCTTCTATTTCGTCCAGGAGTACTCTAACTGCTTGAAGTGTGCCTCTTCCTGCTCGGAATCCGAATTGGTTGTCTGGGATATTTCCGGTTGTGTGTTCTGTCAATTTAGCTGTTAATAATTTTGTGAAGATTTTGAAGGTTGTATTTTCAAGCGCTACGCCTCTGTATGAGTTCAGATTATTCGTTTCTCCTTTGCCTTTATAGAGGATTTTTAGAGATGCGTTTCTCCACTCTCTGGGGATTGTTTTTGTCTGTAGGCACTTGTTGAATAGGTCTGTCCACATCTGCCCTAGTTCGTCTTTGGATTGTTTTAAGTGTTCATATGCAATTCCATCTGGTCCAGTTGCTTTCCTGTTTTTTGATTCTATGATGGCTTGTTTCACTTCTTCCTCTGTTAGTTGAAGTGCTGTCTCTGGATCCGGTTGGGTTTCCTCTGCTGGTGTTATTGGGTATGCTAACTCCTTGTCTTCCGTGTTTAGGATATTAGAGAAATGGTTCTTCCACTCCTCCATTGGGATTTCTCTGGGTGTACTTCGGCTATTCTTTCTTATTGCCAGGAAGGGGTCCTTCTTAGCCTCTTGTGCCAAGTTTGAGGCCTCTTCTTCGATATATTTGTTCCTTTTACTTGTTATGAGGCGTTTGTAATTTTTCCTTTTATTGGCGTAGGCACTGAGGTCTTCCAGAGTTTTCGATGTCTTTGCTGCGTGTAGAGCTTGGAGGGTTGCTTTCCTTTCTGCGTAGCATTGTTGGTCAAACCATTTTTGGGCTCTTCTATTTGGTTGTAGTTTGCAGGCGTGTTTTATGACTTTGTTGGTTATCTCCAGTGCAGTGTCTATTTCTCCTCTGTCTATGAGCTCTCGTGCTCTGTTAACTGCCGGTAGGTTTTGGCGGATATGTTCTATGTCTAGCTGTCTCGAGATTTGTGGGGGTGGTTTACATGCGTTGTTTTCTCTCTTGTCCGTGCTTATTTGGAAGATGGTTTCTATTGGTACGTGTTTGCGGATGGGTTTCTGCAGCTGAGGTCCATGTCCCTCTTTGTCTTATCATTTTTAGTTTTCCTCCTTTGTATAGGGTTAGATCTATTGCACTAGTGCCGTTCGGCGTGATATACGTGAGCATATCTCTCTCGTTTGCTAGTGTGTAGCCTTACTCTTCCAGGGCTTCCAGGATGATGTCCGTTTTTGGAGTATGCTTGTCGATGCGGCAGTTGAGGTCGCCTGATATAATAACGTTGTCGCTGTTTCCTGTTTTTGATATTGCCATCATTATTTGTTCCATTGTTTCTTCAGGACTTGCATTTGGTCTGATGTATAGGGCGATTATTGTCAGATTCGCTGTTCTTATGACCAGTGTGTTTTCTTCTTTGTGGAGTAACTTGAAAGTCCCTAGTGTTGGTTTGATGAAGCAGGAGACTCCTCCTGATGGTCTTCCTTCGGTTGGGGTGGCAAATGAGTGTATCCCATAAAATCCTTTTATGTCCAATGGCTCTGAGAGAAAGGTTTCTGTAAAAGTCATCATGTCGTACTTGTCTGTTGTCTCCGGTGGTAGAAAAGATATTGCGTTTTTCAGTCCTTCTGCGTTCCAATTGAGCGAGTTAATAGTCGAGTGAGGCTCCCCATTGCTGGTGTGGTCTTCGAAAGGAATATCGTTTGACAAGTGACCCTTCTGGCCGTCAACCGGTTTTGAAAATATGGCTATGTAAAGTTTCAGAAATCTTCCAAAATCATAAGATCAGCATATTTTTAAATTGCTATTGCAGCTCTCCTAATTAAGATAGAAAGGTGGGAAAGGTGTCATTTTGCAGCATTATCTAGGCTCTTTTATTTGATATGCAACTTAATATGGGTTAAAATAAATGAACCATTTTGAAAAAATTGAAAAAATTCTAAACAACCCTTACATGTTTATAAACTGACTGTGTAAGTTTAAACTTGGGATTGTAATGGGTTCACATGAAAATCTATATAGATACTCAGCCTTACACAAGGTTTTGCTGCTAATACCTGAATTATAAAAACACCAAAACAATAACAACATGTGGCATTGATTTGTTTACTTTTAAATTAACATAAATATTATGTAGCCTAATTCTAAACTTACAGTTAACTGTTTTGAAGTGAAATCACTACTGAAGATCCTTGATATAGTCTTCAAAAGCTTCAGTAGTCACTGAAGCTTGTCGGAGTCACTGGATTTACTTTACACAAGACATAAGTTACTGGAAGCCATAGTATATCTTGACTTCTAGGGTAGGAGAAAGATGTTGATGGACCAGCTGGATATAAAAAAGAAACCTTACTTCATCCTTGCTCTTTTCTTTTGCCACAACATATGCTAGCAACCAGTTGTTTTCATAGATTACGGTAATGTAACCACTAATGTCTGTTATTTGCAGTCTTTACTTTTGAGTTACTTAAGGGGATAGGAATAAAAGCATGAAGTTTCTGAGGACCTTGTACTGTTAGAGACTTGCTTAGGCGATTTTCCAAAAATCTGTCTGCTTCTATGTATTCTTCTTGACTTACATATATTTATTTGTGGAAATCTCTCTGCTTTGGTCATACATGATTTCATTGCCAAGCAGCAACGCTCTTTCATGAATAATACTAATGAAAATCTCAAAACACAGAAGTTCTCATCATATGTGATTTTGAAGAAAATTGCAGTTTTATTCTTCAAGATGAAGCCCAAAGCTACCATTGGAGCAGTGGGCAAGCCACAGTCCACCCATTTGTCATTTATTACAAAAGGGAAAAGACTGAACATGTGAGTTTTGTAGTGATTTCTGAATGTTTAGAGCACAACACAATTGCACTTTACTGTTTTAAATAAAATAAAAATAAAAAATAAAATAAAATAAAAAACTTATTGGCTTCATGAAAAGTAGGTTTGATAACAGGATCAAAAAGATTTACTACTTCTCTGATGGGTCTGCAACCCAGTACAAAAACAGAAAAATGTTTAGCCTACAAACTTGTGCAACCGCAAAGATGGCTTTGACATTGATGCTGAATGGCATTTTTCAGCAACAGCACATGGAAAGGGGCCATGTGATGGCATTGGCAGAATGGTGAAAAAGTTAGCTGCCCGAACCAGCTTACAAAGCACTTACGAGAACCAAATTCATACACCATTTCAGTTGTACGAGTGGGCAATTCAGAACATTTTTGTGGCAAATTTTATACATGTAAGTCAAGAAGAATACATAGAAACAGACAGATTTTTGGAAAATCGCCTAAGCAAGTCTCTAACAGTACAAGGTACTCAGAAACTTCATGCTTTTATTCCTATCCCCTTAAGTAACTCAAAAGTAAAGACTGCAAATAACAGACATTAGTGGTTACATTACCGTAATCTATGAAAACAACTGGTTGCTAGCATACGTTGTGGCAAAAGAAAAGAGTAAGGATGAAGTAAGGTTTCTTTTTTATATCCAGCTGGTCCATCAACATCTTTCTCCTACCCTAGAAGTCAAGATATACTATGGCTTCCAGTAACTTATGTCTTGTGTAAAGTAAATCCAGTGACTCCGACAGGCTTCAGTGACTACTGAAGCTTTTGAAGACTATATCAAGGATCTTCAGTAGTGATTTCACTTCAAAACAGTTAACTGTAAGTTTAGAATTAGGCTACATAATATTTATGTTAATTCAAAAGTAAGCAAATCAATGCCACATGTTGTTATTGTTTTGGTGTTTTTATAATTCAGGTATTAGCAGCAAAACCTTGTGTAAGGCTGAGTATCTATATAGATTTTCATGTGAACCCATTACAATCCCAAGTTTAAACTTACACAGTCAGTTTATAAACATGTAAGGGTTGTTTAGAATTTTTTCAATTTTTTCAAAATGGTGCATTTTGAAACATCAAAAATAAAAATTTAAATTTCAAATTTGACAATGTTCATTTATTTTAACCCATATTAAGTTGTATATCAAATAAAAGAGCCTAGAAAATGCTGCAAAATGACACCTTTCTATCTTAATTAGGAGAGCTGCAATAGCAATTTAAAAATATGCTGATCTTACGATTTTGGGAGATTTCTGAAATTTTACATAGCCATATTTTCAAAACCGGTTGACATATAAAGACAAAATTTTGTATTTTTCTTAGTCTGTATAGAGGGCACCTATGTACTAAATTTCATTAAAATCTGAGATGGTCAGGTAAAATCACTGTGTTGATTTGACACGGAATGACTCCATGGTGATGTAACCAAGGTTCAGAATGATACGAGATGCTACCCTCAAGTTCCCAAAATTTGTAAGTCGCGCACGACCGAGTGGTAGTATTAGAAAATGCCGCTAGATGACACTTTATACATCTCCTATCAGTGTGCCAAATGCTCCATTCTGAGTAAATGCATTTAGTAATTGTGAGTGTTTTTATGTTAAAATAAATAAAAACGAAGTAATATAAACAGTGGAACATACCAAATCAATAAAAATGAATAAAATATTGCATACACTGATGCTCCACTAAGTCACAGTTCTTAAAATAAGCAGGACTAGTTTCGGGAGTTTTCTCCCATCCTCTAAAAAACATATGATTTTGTCAGACTAGTTTCGGGAGTTTTCTCCCATCCTCTAAAAAACTCCCGAAACTAGTCCTGCGTATTTTAAGAACTGTGACTTAGTGGAGCATCAGTGTATGCAATATTTTATTCATTTTTGTCGTTTTTATGTTTTGCGTGTTGTGTAAATTGCAGTTTTCACAATGACGGATGTGAGGGAGCAGCGCTTCTTCATAAAGTTTTGTTTCAAAACTCGGGAAAACTGTTGTAGAAACGCATTAGATGTTAAAGCAAGAATTTAGAGAAGATGCTCTAGGTCAGATTCAAACCTACAACTGGTTCAAGCGGTTTAAAAATGGCCAAACATCATGATCTTGCAAGATAGCATGCAGACCAACGAAGACATATGTGATGTTGTTGGACAAAATCCTCTGGCATGTGCCATATGATTTTGTCTGCTGAACTCAACATGAAAAAAGTAGTGCTTAGTTTGTTCCACGATCCATGACCACTGAGTGCTAGCAACAGCAGAATTGCCTGTGTGTCTGCAGGGATCTTCAGAATCAGCGTCACAATGACCTAGACTTCCTTTCTAAGGTTGGCAGGTTTTCTTAGGTTTGAAACAAAACCTGTTGCATACACACAGCATCCTTCACATACGATTGTAAAATCACAATGTAAGCAAAATGTACCAACAGAAAAAGCCTACAAATAGTAAATGCATAGGGAAAACGGTAGCAAAGGCTGCGCACGAGTAGCCTACCCCACTCCAACCCGCATGGAAAGAAGGGGTTATGGGTGGGGGAGACATCTAGCGGCGGTGTTTGAACTACTAGCAGCAACGGTAGTGCTATCTACTACGCAACTGGTGAAACAGAAAAAATAATTTATTTCTCCTTTATTCTCTTCTTCTCTTCCTTTCCCGTCTCCTTTCTCTCTTCCTCTCACCTCCTCTTCACCCTACCTACCTATTCGAGACATAGGCTATTCCTAATAGTAAATTTTGGATCGACCAGGATTCGAACTCGGGACCCCTAGCATTATAGCTAGGAGTCTTAACCACTACGCCACGAGTGAATGTTGAGCAGTGAAGGAAGCTTTCGTATATTTGAGGTATGTTAGGGGAGATTTTATGAGTTTTAACGCAAGAATCGGTTTTTATAATTTTGAGATATTTAGTTAGTTATGAAAAGAGCAGTGTTGGTGCAAGGGAATTTTCCTGCATCAATGAAGCCATATTTTAAGTTATAATACGACGTTTTTTATAATTGTGAAATATTATGTATGGTGCAAGGGTCTTTTTTACTATGAAATATTTATTATTTGTTTTTTTATAATTGTAAAATGTTTTGTTGGCATATAGCCTATATGGCGTTTTTTATAACTGAGCCAATCCATGTGAAAGTGGACAAAGGTGGTTACATCTTTTTTTTACGTGACATAGACATGTTATATATCAAAGTAAAGGTAAAAGACTGTAGAATTTTAAAATAGATTCACAATTCTATTAAATTAAAGGTATCTATATAATAACAACTGCTGAAATGTGTATTTTTTTCGTTGACTGAAATTTATAATTTAACATGTTGGCTAGTACTGCATTATACTCATGGAATCAGTAGATTTGCTGCAATTTTTAATTTCACCCACAAAAGCACAAATAAGTGAAGATTTTGTCATCATAAAACAAATTTTTAAGATGAGTTTCAGTGAAGATATTCATCAAATCAATTTTCAAGGTACCCTTGTCACACCCGTCACAAAAAACATGTAATAGTTTGGGTAGAAAGCCAAGTAATCATTGTATAAAATGGAAACTTGGTAAAAGTTAAGATATTTCAATACAGAAGACACACCTAAAATATAATTTTGAAATGCCTACTATTTTGGCTTAATTTTGATGTGACGGGTGTGACACATGTTGCGTGACGGGTGTGACACATGTTGTGTGACGGGTGTGACACTTATGGAAAATGCCTTTTGCAGCTTTTGTATAGTGATCATTTCATGCAGATGTTGAATAAATAATATGTTTTCATTATTACTATCTTTTAAATGGCTCTTGGACTTCTTGGACTTCCGTGGCATAGAACAGAACTTCGTAGTTTGCAAGACAAAGAAACTACGATCTACCAGCTTTGGCTATGGATGACACGGATGACCAGTGGAAATGTCACAAATGTTTTAATGGTGGTAAAGAAGTGAGGTAAAGATCTAGTGATCCATATAGAGGCCATGAAGGCTTTTAGGATTCAAACGTTCAACCTCCAACAATTTCAGACTTTTAGCACATGAAGGTGGTAAGGCTGTCAGTCTTATGCACTGGCTGCCTTTACCCCAGAATTGCTTCTGGTACCCATTTCTGTTAGAAGATGAGTTGACCTCAGGGCCATAGTTTCAGCAGAAGAATTAGGCCAATTGAAAAATCTCAAAAACCTCATCAGGAATTGAACCTGTGCCCCTCAGGTTTGTAGCACAGTGCCTCAACCAGCAGCATGACATTGTACTCCAATAAAGAAGTGAGAGTGATAGCCTAATAAATTTTGTGCCTGATTTCTGTACTGGTAACTGTGTATCTTAGAACTGCAAAGAAATTCAGACAGACAATACCTCTAACAGCCGATGAAATGAGTAGGCCTACATGGAAACAAATGAAGGAGAACAGATAGAAAAACAATCAGCCAATCTAAATATAGCTACACAATATTATTTTTGTATGAGAGACAACAAAAATGTCCTGGTGACAAGAATAACCAGATCCACATCAATTCAGTAAAAGTTTGTGAAGTAATCCAGGATTTTAGAGTAGAGGACAACGGAAACTGCCTAACTATACTAATTTCACTTTAAGTTCAAAGTAGATGTAAACAAAGCCACGTGACAAGGTAGCGCCTCATTGGCTAGTGGACGAACTGTAACTTTTGCTGCTTTGTATGCATACTCTTGCTCTTAATAAAATAGTTCGGTTCAAACCGTACCTTTTTGTAGCTATTTTCGTGCAGAGAAATTTAAAAACACGTTTCTGAAGCAGATCTGTATATGAAACAAAATTAATTTGATCAGGTTTTCATGACGCATAATAACTAAGTGAACTAATTAAACCGTTACAACATATGTAAATTGTAGGCGTTTACGACAGCTGTGTGAATGCTCAAGTACGCCATCTTGGAATGAACTTGCCACAGTCCCTTCCCAATAACTTGGTAAGACCTGCTGAATATGCGTTCATTTATTTATTTATATCGGTTTTACAACACGTACGTGAGGACAAGAAAGTCGTGTGCTAGAAATTTCGTCAAAAGTTAAATGTAACTTACAGCTCTGATAGGATTGGGGCGGTTACAAACAGAAATTAATGAATTCAACAAGGAAACGCCTCTGAAGTGGGCAGCCAACATTGCAAACTGAGAGTAATTTTTTATACTCGTTAATATCTTCTTGTTAACTGTTTATGACTTTCTTAAATACTAATATTAAGCCTAATTTTGTACAGATGTATCGATCTTTTCAAAATAAATATCACATTTTTCAACAATGGTGCATGTCATAAAAAAATATTTTAAAAGTACTATTGAGAACACTGGAATACACACAAATCCTCATTCCGTGGCGGGTAAAACTCCACATGGTTTGTCACATGCTCGGCGGAGTGGTACTTTAGAGTTTGTTTACATCTACTTTGAACTTAAAGTGAAAATAGTATAGTACCGGAGGAACATTTCACTTCACAACTTTACACCAGCCTGTTAAAAATATGGACAGAGTGGAAAAAAGACTAACAAGGGAATTCTTTTTTATGCTGAGATCATGTGCTGGGATTCCCCAGGATTATCACAAAAAATTTTCATGAAATTCATGCAAAATGGTACAGAGGCAGAAGGTGCAAAGTGTGGTTAGCGTTGCAGATTACAGATCCATCAGCCCGGGTTCGATCCCCGGTACCACCTCAAATTTTTCTGAGGTAGGGAGGTCTGGTAGGGGTACATTCAGCCTCGTGATTCAAATTGAGGAGCTACTTGATAGAGAAGTAGCGTCTCCGGTCATGAAAACCACCATTAATGGCCGTGGGTGTTGGCATGCTGACCACATGCCCCCCAATCCTACCATCTGCCTACGGTAGATGATGCAGCGGTCGGGTGGTAGGCCAAGTCCCTCCAGGGACGGAGTTTAGTTTAGTTTAAGTCTCGGTTATAAGTTGATGTTGTCCCATCCGACATGTCACACCCGTCACGTCACACCCGTCACACTGATAAAATAAATTTTCAATAACTACGTAAATATTTTTGTAAAATCTAATTATGGATTTCAGTATGTTGATCAGTCCTCTTACTTGAAAAAATAAAACAAATATAGTGAAGCTAATCAATTCACAGAAATTTCAATTAAACCTACATAAGAAAAAACCTTTGTCCAATTATGGTCACACCCGTCACATGCACAATATATTTTCCAGCTCAAGCATACAGCCTTGAAAAAAACATTAGATCATATTTTGTACTTCCAATGGGTTGGTATGTTAACAGAAAAAACTTTGATTACATTCCTGCAATATGGTTCAGAGATAGAAAGAAATAAGTTTAATGAAATCTGTCCAAATGTCACACCCGTCACTATGGATTGGCTCAACTGTAAAATATGTTTGGTGCAAGGGTATTTTTTTTTATTGTGAAATATTATTACCAGCACTGAGCAACGGCCAGCGGGTGGCTAGGAGACATGCTAGGAGCAGCCGGCGGTATAGGGGAAGCGGCCAGGCGAGTATCGAGTGAAAGGGGGAGGAGTGCGTGGCCCATACTACTGATTTGCCAATGCATAAACTCAGAATGAAGCTTCTTGGCACAATGACTCACAAGAGATGTATGAAGCGTTACCTAGCTGCATTTTCTTGTACTACCACTGGGTTATGAATTTCGAGAACTTTTTGGTAGCACCTCATATAGGCCTATGTAACTAAAGCAGATGGAAAAGTTGAAGGTAATTATGGGTGGAGTTATGGAAAACGTCAGCCAATGACATAGCTTAAGTGGCGACCTGTTCTTCCATTTTGCCACATAAATTTTTCCCAATTTTCAACACTTGTCATTTGTCACCCAGACGTCTCTCATTGTGAGGAGTTTAAGGGGCGACCTGTTCTCTTTTCCCTAACCAATTATAGGTTAGTACTTACCAGAAGGCAATCTACATTTGCAATACTGCGTGGATCTTGTATCGTCTCTTCTAACTGACGCAGACGACGTTTGCGATCTTCATCCTTAATGCCTTCCATTGTTGTAAATTATAGCAAATTGATACAATCTTGCATCCCACAGTCGAAACTGCAACAGAATTAGGGAATATAGTAGAATAATAATTTTAAGGTAATGTTTGAAGATAAAAAATGTGAAATCAGTGATTCGATTTGGTTCCTTTACCTGCTCTAGCTACTACGTTCTACTTCACAACCAAATGGGTGAAAGTAAAAACCAAAATGTGACACCCTCCAGGGGTCCAGTGAATGCAGTTTATTATGGTCTCTAACTTCCACAGGCGTTATGTTCGTTGTCTCTCCATATCCCTGCAATCATCCATCACAACAGTCAGACATAAGTACACGGAGATCAAAATGCGAAAGGAACTCCAAACTTCAAAAACAAGTTTTATATATCACACACAAAATTGTCCATAATGATAATCTTTCAATGGGAAGCATTTCACAAATCCAATACAATGACAGATTGGTCATTGAATCATAGGCTTTTTATTAATGCGGAAACAGTGTCTTGTTCATTTGCTTTTCGTCAGTACCCTAGTTAATTCACTTTTCGGCAACTATAGCAATCTTGTCAGTCACATCTTACCTTCACATTTCTGTACAAAGTACAAATATCAGTCTATATTATGGTACTATCATTATTTTATATGTTTTTTAACACATAACCGCTTTTCTTGTTAAACTAAACATGATGGCTTCCAGTTCCCACAGTAGGGTTACCATCACAAGCTTCTAACCGTTCTCCTGCCTCGATCGTATAACGTGTACGTTCGTTCCAATGGAAAGCAAAGAAGGCGGTGACTTCAAGTTTCATTTTCAATCAAATTTCTTTCATCAAATGCCCCTCCCCCTCCTGTTCCGATTTCTTCTCATAAAAATCATTATGTAATGAAATGTCATATACTTGTCAAATGATAACTACTCAAAGGCAAAAACAAGATAAATGAATGACTGAATTATGATCTGAACTGTTTATCTTTATTTGACTAAGGCTGTACTACCGTGTAGGCTCACAAGTGATACTGCTTTTGTTTGGGCTTTGGGGTGTCATGTACTAATCTCAAGAATGTTTTACAAGTTCCTGGACTGATTTTTAAAAATATAATTTACTTAGAAGAATCTAAAAGTATTATGTGGAATGTGTTGTTTCCTTGACATAGTGATGTTCATTTGACCACTTAAAATTCATTGTGTTCTATTTTTGAACAAGTGTTTCTGAAAGTAGTTGCCTGGAACAGCTTAACTTCATTCGGAAAAATTATTATTACTACTCAGTCCTAAAGTAAGTTGTGTTAAATAAAGACTAAATGACACAAACACAACAGTAGGATAAATTGAAGTAAGATGCCTGATTTCTGTAGCTTTTCAAACTTGTGTATATGTAAACATTATGCTCACACAGTGACTTTTGTCCTAAAACATATACCAGCTCTGATCTTGCAAATTAAACTTACTACAGTTCATTGTTACAATCTGATTTTTTAAATTTTGTTGTAGATGAGTTCACCCTGTGACTGGCAGATTAAGAAACAAAAGGTCAGCGAGAGGGGCCAATACCTATTACAGACTTCACAATGGAGTGATTGCAAGTTTATCGTCGGCACTGAGCCATACCAGCAGGTACACTTCTTGTCTATCAACAAATAAATTTACCAATTTATTCCCTGGAGCTACCATTCTTATATTTTATGGAGATACAAATTTTATAGCGATGGGGGGGAAATGTAATGGTTTGATTTGGTTAGGCGTTTGATTTTGAATAATTTCCTGCTTCCTATTATAAAGGGTGGTTCAAAAAGAGCGCCGGTTTTGATATATGAAATTAAGAAATTTATTTTAACAAAAAACATAAACTAAATACATGAACATGTTCATCCAACCTTCCCATTTCATGTATGAAAAATTATGTCGGGCATATGACCTTCTCTACCGCGCTGGCATGCGAGAATTCTGTCCATGAAATTCACTAAAACTGCACGACAAGTTTCCACTCCCATTTCGCCGACAACTCGTCGAATTTCCTCCTTCAAGTCATGGATGTTTCGTGGTTTATTGGCATACACCAATGACTTAAGATGACCCCAAAGAAAAAAAACACAAGGAGTTAAGTCACATGACCTTGGTGGCCATTGTTGTTCAGCATTGCCCGAAATGAGGCGATCTGGGAACTTCCCATGGATCAACTGAATTTATAGGGGTGGTAATGGAGATCATACCGGAGAATTCTCCATACTGAAGAACATCTTAATCCCAATTGTTGGGAACGGCGACAAATTGATTTCATTGGGCTAACAGCCACACTCTCACGAACCACCGCAATGTTCTGCTCACTTCGACTAGAACGACCAGGACTTTTGAGGTTTACTGTTGAACCTATCTCAAAGAACTTTTTCATAAGTCTGTGAACTGTATATTCATTCGGTGCTTCATTACGCCCTAGAATCGCGTGAAGTCACCTGACAGTTGCTGCACAACTCTCTCCATTCTGATAAAATGTTTTCACGATTAGCACACGTTGCTCACAAGTGAATTGCTCCATGGTTAGACACAGAATGCGAGAAATTCCAACTGCATCAACAATCGGAATGTTCCTGGAAATAGAAACGAAACAAAGCAATGTCACCAACCGACAAACAAAAATTTACCAGCCGTTTAAAAACCGGCGCTCTTTTTGAACCACCCTTTATTAACCTTACTGGTATACACTTTTACTCTTTCTCCTAGGATAGAGTTTTGTTTAGGGATAGGCCGATATTAGGTTTGTTCCTAAAATGAATTCATGTAGGAACTGTCATCTACCATGATGCATGTACACATTGTCAATTTCACTGCGCAATGTATGTGCACGATGTCATTTTTCAGCATACTCACTATGTGCCCAGGCATCGTAGTACATGACTTAGCTTTGCGAACAGTCCTATTATAACATAGTAGGCCTACCTGTAACTCTGTAACTGTAGAGTGGATGCAATGGTGATGCCAAAAATTTTGGTAGGCTACAGGTGGGCCAGAAAAATGTAAAGGTAGCCATGAGTGTATCTGGAATAAAATTTATGTCTAAATTGATAAATAATTGGATTAAATTTTGTGATTCTAACATATAGGCTATGTTAAATATTTTGGTTTGTAATGCAGTCAGATAAACAATTTTTAAAATCTTCACAAGAATGAATATGAATATGAAATCAGCCTCTGGAATTGTTTGGATTCAGTTTCTCCTCCAGCAATTATTCTAGTCCTTCAGATTTTTAAATGTGAAGTATTACTGACACTGATGCCAGTTCTAGACTTTTCTTGTCCTGAAATATCAGATAGCTCTATAGTGATCACTTTTGAAAGACATCCATATTTAAAAAAAAAAAAAAAAATGACTTCAATAAAGTTCATTTTCATTTTTTCAATGTTATTCTCTAATCTTTCATAAAGGGAGGGTGTGTTTGATGAGGTTTGTGCCACATATATGACATAACTTGTCTGTTAGTGAGGTAGACAATTAAGGGCAATCAGTCATAGGAGAGGTTCCATCTGGCGCTGTAAAATGAACTCTGGTTTAGCTCAGTTGGTAGAGCAGTGGCACGGATAGCCAAAGGTCCTAGGTTCAAATCCCAGTATCAGGGGAATTTTTCTCGAAGTAATGTCCAACAGAGACAATAATCTGTGGTTCATGACTGCATACTTACTGTATATGGGTCATTCTACAGAAACCCTGCAGTTTTGATGGAAGAATAATAAAAAAACGAATTTATCAGATATGTCCTAAAGAAATATTTACAGCACTAGTTTTAAAGTACTTAACCTGTGGTTTAAGTGACATAGGTCATCTCTTTTTGGTTTTCTTTAAAAAAAATCTAAAAGAAAGATGCTGTCCACGGAAGTGATTGCATGTCCACAGTAGTGACTTTTGGTTATAATAATGGACTTTTGTTATCAATTATGCTTGTGACACATTTTTTTTCTAAAGGTAAAACAGATTTAGGTTTATTATTCAAGAAATTAATTTACTGCCACAGAGTAACCACTTGTATAACATACACAAGATGTCATAAAAAAAAATGTCACTAAAAAATAAAACAAAAACTTAGAGATTATTAAAAGTTTACAAAAAGATACAGGTCTTTCTCAAATACATAACCTCCCCTAGTGTTCATGTTTGGAGTTTTCAATTCCGGGGTGCGCGAGCAAAGAGAGTTAAGTCCACTTTCTTGTTACTGAGAATTAGAGTGACTTAACACACTATACCAGCCCAACATAGCTTTAGAGATGGATAAACCCATGAGGCACACATCCATAACTACCGTACAATTTTCAATAAGACTTACTAGACTTAACACAAATGTAGAGAACATTTTTATCTATAACTCTTTGGACATAGGCCTATCTCAATTTTTTTAGGATGGTGGACTTAACTCTCTTTGCCTACGCACGCCGGAATTTCTTTATAATGTTCTCTTTAGGAACCATATCTTTATCAGGCATGTCAGGAAACGAAAACAATTTGTCACTTTCAGTGAACAGTTATTGCAGTTAACGTCTGCTAGATTCATATTTTTCTACGAAACCTATCACATCTTCTCGTATCTTTTTCAGTTTCATTTTTCTCCAAGTTTGTCCATATGACAGCGTAGTTCTCCATTGTGAGGTGACATAAAATAACCTTGGCATTGATATTTTTCAAAAAATGTTCAACATGTAATTAATTTCAATATTCTCTTTTCCTTCACAGATTTTTATTGTGTGTATTTTGACTTAATCTGTGATTGTAGCACTTCTGCATAAATTAGCTTTTTCCTCACAACTTTGGAAAATTTTTTACACCACTTCTTTACCTTTCTTCCGCTTTTGTAAACAATGGTTCTGCTGTCAAAGCTTCGCATTTTTCCTTTCTGTAATTTCAAGTAATCTCTTGTCTTGTATTTTTACTATCTTCTCACCCCTTTCTCTTCTACTTGAGCCTCATTTTTATATCTGGTGAATGTAAAGGGCTCTTATCGTGTGACTGAACGAAATCAGGAGTAGTAGTGGAGCCTGGCATCGGTTCTTGAATTTCTGGAATGGTAGGCGGAGTATGACTCTCAGTGAAATCAACTAGTATGATTATTTTGCTCTTTCAACTGTCTGTAATTCGTTGAACGTTTTCTCCACTCTTTTTGAACTTTCCTTCTCTCCCTGTGTGTCAGCTGTGACACAGGTTTCCTTTCCTGCTTTTTTTCCCCTTTGGTATCACTCCCTATCTTTTCATTTCTCTTCTTCATGCTTCGCTGAATCCTGTTACATTTTTACTCTAGCTCTTCTCATACTTCCTTTTTTTCGTTTCCTTCTCTTCCTCAAATAATTTTTCTTTACTCTTGCCATTCTGGTAGGCCTACAAATATCAAAAATTTTCAATCTATGCTTTAAAAATGAACATTACAATTGTCCATGGTAATATAATATAATATATATATATATATATATATATATATATATATATATATATATATACATTATAGTGATATTAGTCATGAAATTTTCTAAACCATGCTGTTACAAATACATGATAATAGGCCTATAATTTGTTTTGAAAATAATAAGTAACCTACCATTCAAGATATAATATAGGCTAGTAAGTAGCCTCCCCAAGCCATCCCATTAATTATGATGGGCAGGAGTAGACCTATATCAGGAGGCACTAAAGAGACCTAATGTAGAATATTAATTAAAAAAATGACATTTTAATGATAGTGTACTCATTGAATAAGACTTAACTGTTTATGAAAGATAAAATGTTACAATACTGGTAAGGAACTAAAATATTAATAGATATTTTTTTTATTCAGCATGTTATAAAATTTAATGTTAGTGGTCAACTGGACACATCACAGCAGGTGCGTAATTTTAAAAATAATGAATCAAATCACTTCTGTGGACAGTTATCACTTCCGTGGAATCCACATGTCCACAGAAGTGATGTCCACGGAAGTGATAAAAAGTTACGTTTCTTTGCAAACTGCCTTGCATTGTGAGGTCAGAAACGAAAGCTCTTCAGGTTATTGAGATTATCACGTTCTAAAAGTCATGTATACTAAAAATTATTTTTTAACTTAAAAACTAAACTTTAATAAAGACCACAGAAGTGACTGGATGAGCTATGCCACATGCAAAAAGTGAATAGAAACTTGATATATACATGAAAAAAATCCAATCCAGAAGAACAAAAGATACTCCACTCTGCAATATGAGTGCCTTTGCTCTTCAGCTGACTCTCAGAAAAAGGTAACTAGCACACACTGGTGAATATTTTAGGCATTTTTTGAGTGTCCACAGAAGTGATGGCAAACCTTGTGACATGAACTCAGGTTGAAAAATATTGACAGTGGGGAAAAAAAAAAATATTTCATTCATCATTATGCTAAACTGAAGTATTTTCTGACTAGATACTATATTTTTTAAGTGAAAATGTTAAGAAGTACAGTATCTATGATCTTTGGAAGTTCTCTACCTGAGGGTTGTGACAGTCCACGGAAGTGAGATATCACCTTCTGTGGACAACTTTTTACAGCTAATTAGTTAAAAATTTCTCCAAAGTAAAGTACTAACTAATAGATAATATTGTATTTTAATATCTGATTTTGAAAAATTGCAAACATTATAACTAGTTTCCAATATATTGTCCTGTGACATTAAAATGCAGGTTTTCTGTAGAATGACCCATATGCAGTACATCACCTGAAATATTTAGCTACAGATGGCAGTTCAAGGCAGAGAACAGGGAACTGATGGTGTCATGATGTAGACAACAGATGACGTGATATGCTCACATACTTTGAATTGCTCTCAAGGATAATTTCTTTCATCTATAGGCATGCAAAGTGCTGCATCGTATATGCAGTATCTGTCAATAGCACAGCCAGCAGTGATGCTCGCTGATGCATATAATGTGGCTGTAACAGTGAAAGGGTTAAGGAAGATTATTTCTTAATTTTGGAAGATAAAGTGTCCTAAAAAGGTATCAGAAATGTGCAGATTTAGGAGGAAAAGACATAGGGTACTTGTTTATTTTTATTGTAGTTGTGTTGTGATGGTGGGACGAGTGATCTTGCTGGAGCTGCTGATCTTTATTTCTATATCGAGCAATCTAATATAATTTTTTATAATTAATTTTAGGAATTTGGAGGGCACAAGCTGTTCTTGGCAATGTCTAGTCCTGTGTTTGAAGCCATGTTTTTTGGCGGGATGGCTGAGAAGAATGATCCCATCCCAATATTGGATGTACAACCCGATGCTTTCAAGGCCCTGCTGGAGTAAGTATCATTTTATGAACCTACAATCCAGTCACAGGAGAGAGGTTCCATCTGGCGCTGTGAAGTGAACTCTGGCTTAGCTCAGTTGGTAGAGCAGTGGCACGGGTAGCCAAAGGACCTGGGTTCAAATCCCAGTGTCCGAGGAATTTTTCTCCTATAATATTCTCATGTAATGTCCAACAGAGACAATAATCTGTGGTTCATGAATGCATATATTGCCATTTAAGTGTTAAGATACTGCAAATGAGGAAATAGATTGATCTTTCCTGTAATTCATTTTATAGTAGTATCCGAATTGATATGTTCCAGATATGTTTACACAGATGCAATAAATCTCCAGTCGTTTGATCAAGCCTGTGAGTTGTGCTATGTTGCCAAGAAGTACATGTTGCCACATCTAGTGGGGGAGTGCACAAGCTATCTGTGGCGGGACTTGTACCCCAAGAATGCATGCAGAGCATATGAGTTTGCTAGCCTGTTTGAAGAGCCAGTGCTTATGGAGAAGAGTATGCAAATAATCCGTCAGGATACTATGCGAGTGCTGCAAGACTCGAGCTTCGAGGAACTTGAAATCACCACAGTCACTGTTGTGCTGGAGCAAGAGACCCTGAACATTGAGTCTGAGCTTGATTTGTTCAATGCTGTGCAGCGTTGGGCTACTCGTGAATGTGTTCGTAAAGGTGAGGTTCAAGAATACATTAGATTAAAATGAAAAAGGGAATTGGGTTTTGTTATGCCCCCTAACAAAGGAAACCTTTGTGGTCTATACTTCATAATCTTTTCCCAATTAATTTAATAAAAAAAGGTGGTACTTTATTTACTAAATTCCTGAGTATTGTATCTATTCCCGAGACGAGCTAAGAAGGAAACCTGAAGTAAACAAACACTAGTATGCCTAATAATGATTTCATGGGCTATAAGCCGAGTAAAAGGATATATTGCATCCAAGCTTTCGGGTGCAGAGATGTCAGCGGCCTTCCTCAGGCAGAGATGTCAGTGGCCGAAAGCTTGGGTGCAATATATCCTTTTACTCAGCTTATAGCCTGTGAAACCATCATTAGTAATCAAAGCCGAGAAAGCCTCAAGTCTTACGTACTAGTATCCCTGTCTCATTCTTAGATCATACTAGTAATGTGCTAGAGTGAGACAGATGGACTGGTTTTTGTTTACTTCAGGGTTCCTTCTTAGAATGATTAGACTTTTTAATCCCTCCAATTTTTATCTGTTGAATTCTAGGACTCCCGGTAGCAGAGTATCTATCTTTGATTATTCAGTAGGAGAATGGAAGTATAACAGTGTATACTCTGTTACAGGACTTCCTCCTGAAGATGGAAAATCCCTTCGCTCCGTGCTGGGGCCAGCCATAGGGAAGATCCGTTTCCTCACGCTTACTCCCTGTCAGTTTGCAGAGGGTCCAGCTCTATCTCCACTGCTGACACAAGATGAGAGCTTTGCTGTGCTTCAGAATATTTCCTCCACTTCTACTTCTTTCAAGTTACCGATGCCAGAGGGTTTCTCCACCAGTACGGAACCCCGTCGCATGCATTATGTTCCATCACCTCCACAAGGGCCAAGCTCGATGGGCATGATGAGCTCATCACCATCACACAGGGAAATAAAGTTCTACTGTGTGCGCAGCATTATTCCACAGCCTCACTGTCTCAACACTAGTATTCTCGACTGCTCAGTTACGTTCACTGTGGACAGGAATATCTGCGTTCTTGGTGTTCAGGTATATTACTTTATGCCATGCATAGCCAAATTTGTTTTTTTGTGAGTTATGGTTATCTAACAGCATTGTATACTGCTACTTAGATATATACGAGGGTTGTTCAAGTCAGTCCGGGACTTATTTCTTTTCAGGTTTAAATGGATGCCTAGGCTGGAGGTTTTGTATGCAGTAGAAACTGGTACCTGCCAGTTTCTACTCATACAAAACCTCCAGCCTGGGCGTCCATTTAAACCTGAAAAGAAAAAAAAGTCCCAGATTGATTTGAACGACCCTCGTAACTTGCTGGCAATCTACAGATATGAGACTGCTCCATTTACACACACAAAAATGCCACCAATCTGAGCCAGGAATGAACCAATAAACTTGGGAACAGAAGTCAGTGCATTACAGATTGTTCAATCCAGGCCATCTAGCCGAGTTCCATTAAACTTGTTGAAATAAGCTCTTATTAGCGGGTAGGGAACCTAGTGACCAAGGTTAGGTATAGTGAAGATTACTAAATCCTTTTTCCTGTGTACCATCTTTTACAATCAATAAATTATAATTTTAACAATTTTGACTTACCCCTCCATAATTCAAATTTTTGGTAAGTTAAATTAATTTTAATCCCCTGTAACAATTCTAGTATTGAAGTTTGATTGTAGTTTAATTTTGTTTCCAATAGTAAGTAATTAACTTCACTTCAAGAAGTTTGCCGCTGTGGTGCAGTTGACAGCATGCCTGCCTTTCAACCCGACAGCCTAGGATCAATTCCCAGTAGGAGTGAATTTTTTTTTTATCTGACACAGAGGGTTGGATTTAGGAGAGATCATGGTGTTTAGCTTTAAATCATTAGTCTGTGCACCAAATATACCTCAGTCCTAAACCTCTCCGCAATGCATATGGAGGCGTATGTCATTGTTTTTGGTGATAGTCTATCTGATGGAGATGTTAAGTCTGGCAGTCCCCTTGGTGTCTTTCGACAAGAATAGGTTAATGCCGGCACTGGGTTCCCCCTCCACTCTTCCATATCTCACCATCACTCACATGCACACTACACTACACGAACACCACTACACACCTTACATTTCTGCAGGTTACACATCACCGTGTAATGATTAAAAGATTATGCCTGTCCGCAGATGAAACAATCCTTTAAAGAGTCAAATTGAGTCCATCAAAATAAGCTGAATTGAAAAATTGCCTCATTAGCGTAAGGTCTTATAGCAAATGAATATCTTTCCCTTGGTAATGATGTAGTCCTTCCTTTCCAGAATCTGCACCTAATGGAGATGATTATTGTGAAAAGTTTTCATAGCCAGTCATTATTTCACCACAAATTTAATCCCTTGTTTAATGAGCAATTAAAGTTGATAATAAGGTCCTGTTTCCACTTATATAAGCCTAAGGCCACACAGGCTTGTTTCCGTGCTGCGGCAGTGCAGGAAAACAAACAAAATATATAGATTACATTGAGAGATGTGAGACGGGCCACATGGGAGTGATTCATCGCAGAAAAGGAGTCATTTTGCTGCGTCTTAAAAGTTGCCCGCTCAAGGAATGGGTTGGGGTCCATTTGTTTGTTGGTTTTCATGCTGACTTGAGTGGCCACACGTGCATCCATTCAAGCAGCTGTTGCATTTGTGTTCTCGCCATCATTTCGATTATTAATCTTAATAACAATGGGATATTTAGATAGTGAATTAATTATACTGGAAGTACAGAAACACCCTAGTTTGTACGATATCCGGGTTCGTGATTTCAAAAACCGGGAAATCAATAACTGCAGTAGTTGTCCGAGAAAACTGGGAAGAGATTGATAATGAAAACGAAACTAATATCGTTAAGTGAAATATTGTTTTAAGTACAATGTTTGGAAAATTATTCATAATTTATTCTTCCAATTTTAAGGAGGGACGTAGGACTTTAGAAAATAGTTCATACTCCTAATGTATTGCAGCCACAGTTATGAAAATGTTTACTCTCATTTGGTATGCTATGGTAATAATTAGGGCAAGGCAATTGATGATTTTGCATAATTTTTATATGATAGTTAAAAGATAGCTCGAATATATATAAATGTGTACCATTAAACAATTTATTAAATAAGGGCAATTCGTTTTTGCATTCTTTGCTTTATTTTGCACTTTTCGTCATTTTCAAGAGATAGGTAATTTTTTGGCACTTTTTATGTATTTTTTTGCTGTTGCATTTTCACGTCTTTTTCTGCATTTTAGGTCATTTTCGGCATTTTTATACCTTTTTCGCCATTTTAGGTCATATTTCAGTGGAGGTAAAGAGGAACTTTTCCATACAGCCCTACAAATCGTTTCAGGCAACAGACAATACTTTTTATTCGAGAATATCCGCCAGAAAAACATAGTTCATTTTAATTCAGGATTATTGTAAACCCCATATCAATTTGTCTTGTAGCAATAAAGAATTATTTTTTCTTTCTTTTTAAATTGCACATATAATCTAGGAGCAATTAGATGGGCACGCCAGTTCAGAAAGGATTTTTTTTCGCTAAGGGTTTCCAGGTTGTACACATTTACTTTTTTTAGTAAGTTTTTTTAATATTGTAAATTCATATATAACACACTGTCATCCGTTAAATTGCTTTTAGCAATTCATTACTTAAAAAAAACTAAATATAAGTAATAACTTAATGGAAAATTTATTGGTCATTGTTTAAAATTTTATGTATTTTTGTTTACTATTTTTAGGCCATAAATGCATTTTTTACTTTGCATTTTTTCACTATTTTATGGTAATTAAATGCCTTGCCCTAGTAATAATATACCACTTAAAAATACATTTTTGTGTCATTAGTATTTTTTTTTCTTTATTTTAAATTTAATCGCCAAACTTATATACCTTTTCTATGGAAACCACTTAATGGGTAACTATGAAACTTTGACATCTTAATTTTGGTTTACAAGACCAATATTTTACTAAATTATTAAACGTAATTAAAACCTACTTACTTTTAAAGAATCCACATAACTTTCTATTCAGGCACTTTTAAAATTCCCTTCCATTATTTACTTTTAAGAAATCTAATTTTTTATATAAAATTTGTGTTAAAAGTCAGTCCTCTTATTAATGCAAATATTAATAAATTGCTATATTAAACTTCCGTTCTAAGGAAATTTCATTCATTTGTTATCAAAAGCTAGATCTTGAACAGTCTCTGAGAAAAAAGTACACTAACATTGAAAAATACGGGGAAAAGCGTTTAAAGTTTAACTTATTTTCAATGGGGAACGGGAGAGTAGGCTACTGCATTAAGAAAATGATGAGTCGCCCGTAATTTGATCGCACCCAACACCTGCAACAACAACCGGAATGAATAGGAAGTGTTTGTTTACATTAAACATTCTCAATGTGAGAAGAAGCTCGTGTGGCCATGACTTCTGCAGACTTTCCGACGCGTTTTTTTCACGCAGAACTACAACATTAAAACAAGCCCGTGTGGCCTTAGGCTAAATATCAAAAAATAATAATGTGTCCAAGAATAAAAAAGTGGATCCACTTTTTTATTCTTGGACACATTATTATTTTTTGATAATGAGCAATGATGAACTTTCAGATTCCGACACAAGTCCTAGGTGAGGGATCAGAGGTTTCTTCTGGAGGTGGACTTCCTAATCCTCAGCTAGGAGGCTCCTACACTGAACTGCTGTATGCTCATCTCTTGGACTCTGATGGCAGTCGGCTCACCTACACCCATTTTACATCTCGTGTCAGTTATGGATCTTTGGTGGAGATCACGTTTAACCGCCCCGTGGAGATTAGTCGAAACAAAGTGTACAGAGTGGGTGTAGTTCTTAACAAAGTGGGATGGTATCCCATGGGAACCTGCCTGCCACGTGTGCAATGCGACGGTGCATATTTCACATTCTGTGTGGGGCAGCCTAATGATTCTGTGAGAGATGGACTAATCAGAAGCATTATCTTTACTTCCTGAGATGTTTATACTTGAAATAAGTTTGTAAAATGTTTATACTTTAATTATTGTTAAGTAAATTATTGATTGTGAATGATCTTAAACTATTTATATTCTATCATGATTTTCCTATAACCAGTGCTTTTTTTTTTGTCTAAAAAAATTTAAGGGGTACTCTCACTTTTGACTTGATGGTACATTGGCAAATTTACCCATATATTTAAAATGAATGTGGAATTGCAAACAGCATGCATAGGTTAAATGACTTAAAGAACTCTGAGGTGGTCTCAGTTCATACAAATCAATTCTATCTGTAAGCTGCAAATTAGTCCATGATACGCTCATAGGGTTTCTTGCACTTTTTACAAAGACATAAGGGAATGCAACTTACAGTCCTTTATAGTTGGAGTCAATGCATACAGCATATCAGGGTACATGATACTATTGCTCATCATTTGATATGTATAGGCAGGGCCGTATTTCTAAATAGGCTATGTAGGCTGCAGCCTAGAGCGGCAAATTTTTAGGGTCGGCAGTTTGGCAATTTATTCAAAAGTTAAAATGAAGTATTTCAGATGTCAATAATATTTTCCGTAAGAATTTAAGAATACATGTTACTTAAAGTTTTTCCTGCCTTAGAAGAGTTAAGAACTATCGGCGAACTAGTATTTCTGAAATACGGTTAAACCACAGTATAGTATAACAGTAGCGAAGCTCTAATGAAAGGAAAATGCATCCTTTTGACAGATCGGTGCGACACTAGCACCCCAAGCGGCCGGCAAGATTGAACTAGCAAACAGCCATTTTTAGCATTGGAAAGATACGAATATATGGCTGTATTTCTTCTTATTTTTAAAATTACTAGAACGAGATTATTACCGGAAAGGCATACTGGTGAACTCACCAAATCATAGACTTTATGGTAATATAAAGAAGTTGTAGTTTCAAGATCGATGACATTGTATATCTTATAAAGTATCAGACCGGTTTCCCGATGTGGTCTAGTATGGATGCAAGCGTGATAATCACAAATTGGCAATTTAATTTAACAAATAACTGTTTTTGCTTACCTCTCAGGATCTTTAGGGAACCTGAAGAAAGATAAATCGAGAGATTCCTTTGGTTCCTTTGGCTGTTGGTGCAGTTTATAGCACTACAAGCATTTCCATAAAATATTGTTGACATTTTTCCACTGCCTTCTAGATTGTGCATTTTTCATAAGAAACAATGTAACAGATTGTGTTATCTCTCGCTCACCGCTACGAGAGCTGCAGTCGCGCCGGTTAAAAAAAACTGTATGGAGCTTCGCTACTGTTATACTATACTGTGGTTAAACTCACTTTCATTACTTTGTATTGAGGCAAAACATTTTGTGTAATTTCATTTCACCGTGTGGGACAACTTAATTCAACTTGAACACAGTTCTTCAATTATGCAAAAGATAGTCATTAGCATTAAAATATAAAAAAAAACATATTATAATAGTGATCACTGATCTCCAAGAACAAATTAATGAATTAATTTCGAAACCCATTTCATTTTTTAACGAATCTTAAAACAAGTAAATAAATTTGATTACGGTATATAATTTATTATGTAAACCATTAAAGTTGTAGTTTTATCTAAACTAAATGAACTATAGAGGGGGCGGCAAATGGACTTTAGCCTATAGGCGGCATGCTCTTAAATCCGGCCCTGTGTATAGGCCTATATACGGAGTCATTTTCGCAAGGGCACATATAACTTAACACATTAAATACAGTTCTGCAGAATAGCCAGAGACAAGTTGATATGTGCAGAAACAATAATGCATTGTTTTCCTGATTGCAGAGCTAATGTTAGGCCCCACCTCTCGAAAATCATGGTATAGATAACAAATGTAACATTAAAATTAGCTACAGCTACATTAATGCAAACAATGTGCATAATCACTTTTGTTATTTTGATTGGCACAAATTTCTCGAGATTTCAATTGTGGAAATTAATGATTTCTCCTATATAAAACAGGAAGTCTTTAAGGGGTATACGTACCCCCAGAAAAAAAAAAAAAAAAGCACTGCCTATAACCCTAGATTGGGGGGTTTCCATTTAGGTGGCCATATTCAAACGTTTTTGCATGATCCTATTCAAGTTATACATAAAGTTCTGACCTAGCATTTCCTGTGTCTCTTCACTTCTCCTATAGTGAGTCCCACGCAAGAGTTGGCCAATCATGCGGGTTTCTGCATCCCGAGCGATTGGGTGAAATACCTACGCAAAAAAAGCCACGAATGGTGTAATGGTTGAGGTTCTCACATTTACAGTTGGAAATGTTTTCCTCTTGCATCCACACAACACTGGCATCTTTTCAGGAAAGTTTCTAAGCTGAACTGATGCGCATTAAAAAAAAAATCCTAAAATGTCGACAGTGTTGTGTGGATGCAAGAGGAGGATATTTCCAACATCAGTTGCGATGATACATGGTTAATTTCATTGTAATTCCTACCGCAAATGTGAGAACCTGAACCATTACATATTACAATAATTTCGGTAGTACGCGTTTCATGGAAATTAGGGTTAAAGAACACTTCAGAAACATTAGATTGCCAGAGATAGAGAAATCAGCGATAGCTGCACATCATTGGGAAGAGGAACAGCTTCTAAAATCAGTGAGGACACCTAGGGAATTATGGATTTGGGAGAAGATCTACATGAGAAAGTTCGAAAATAGACTATGAAGTTCCAAATGAAGATAACCTGATAGCCAAGTACATAAAACAGACACCAGGGGAACAGGAATAACTTCCGAGCACCGTAGTTGACATTTAGGTGACCATGCAGGCAAAGGACCTGCGAAACGCGTACTACCAAAATAATTGCTAAGTGAAGTATATAGTGTGTTAGTCAATCTCTGATTAGTAACTGGTATCATATTTATTTTATTTTATTGATCGAACTCAACAGTATTCAACATGTATTTTAATAACTTTGAGGATAATGGAAGCCATTAGGAGGTAGGGCCTACGAACGAATAGGATAGCTTGGTGTTTTGGTAACTAGATTAGGGTGACCAGATGTCCTTTTTTTTTGCAGGATACTACATTTTCTGTAACACCTTATCCTCCAAAAGTTCTGCAAAATGGAATTTTACGTGAAATATAGTATTTTACAATTGTTACGAAGTATTATTTTTCTCTGTTAATACCTTATGACTGGAAGAAAAATTAATTTACATAATGGCAACTATATCACATGAACCCTTAATAGAGATCAATCATATTATCAGTTTCAGTGTCTTAAGGAACAAACGATAAACATTAATAATAACTTATCACGGTATAAAACTAAAAACTAAACTAAACTAAACTCCATGGCGCGACATCCCTGGAGGGACTTGGCCTACCACCTGACCGCTGCATTATCTACCATATGCAAATGGCAGGATTGGGGGCATGTGGTCAGCATGCCGACACTCACGGCCGTTAATGGTGGTTTTCATGACCAGAGCCACTACTTCTCTATCAAGTAGCTCCTCAATTTGAATCACGAGGCTGAGTGCACCACTACCACACCTCCCTACCCCAGAAAAATCCAAGGAGGTACCGGGGATCGAACCCGGGCCAACGGATCTGTAGTCAGCGACGCTAACCACAAGACCACGCCAGCAGTCCTTATCAGGTATAAGCAGACTAATAAGAATTAATAGTAATATACCAGTAGTTTCATACAAATGGCTTTTTAAATAAAATCAGATAAACAGATGTAACAAAGTGCCAGAATAATTTGTTTAATCAGTGGTAATTGGAATTATAAGGCTCTCAATGGTTAGAAATGCGGCTTTGTAGTATAGTCATGATTTCTCATTTAAAAAGCATGTGACCTTTAATTAGTCGTTACTCCAGTACCGGTTAACTGATTTGGTTCAAAATAAATAGGTTTCTTGCCATGGACATTAAAAATGCATTACCAGATTTCATGTCCCCTACACAATTTCATTTAGTACCATTCTAGCACTTAATAAATGCAAATTATTTCATTTGTTAGTTGCATCCAACAGAGAGAATATTTTAGCATTGAAGTGGTTGCTGTATGACTTCCTTTATAACTTATTACCAGGGCCTGGATTCTAATGACATGTCATCTTTTTATTGATGCGGCGTAGACATTGCCCACTTGTAGATACATCCTAATCATGGCCTCTAGATTATAGAAATACATTTTTATTAAGTCATTTTTTTGTGATTTTATGCAATTTTATATTTTTTGGGCAATTATTTCAATTTTACGTTATTATTTTGTCATTTTTGTGTCATTTGCCTCCTTATTTAGTAATTTTCATGTATTTACATTGAGTGTATTAACTTTCTTTCATCTCTAGCAGTGCTGTTTTTGAAGTGTTGTTTGTTTAACGCAAGAAGGACACACTCGGTGTTGAAGTGTTGTCACGTCTCAGTCAGAAACGAGAACCAAAGAAACGCCATAATGTATTATATTACTATTGTTATTAGATTGACTTGGCACCAGAGTATGCCACCTGCTTGGATTTGAGGGTGCAAACTACTGTTTACCCTCAATAAACAATAATATAATCCAGCAGACCACAAAAGGAAATGCCGAAATTTGACTCGCCAGTGCCTCAGTGCCAGTATAAATTTCCGTGAGAAAAGAACATTCACAACATTGCAGTTATTTACAGTTTTTACAATTATGTACAAATTATTTTATAACTTTGTGTGTACAATAATAATTTTTTATAAATAAAATATCAGTTGTTAGGTCATCAGAATCCGGACCCTGCTTATTACATTAGTAAGATGGAAATACTGATGGTCTAGTGTCATAGCTACTTGAACGATTGGGTCCTGCTCTTTGTATCAGAAATTCTGGTCACCCTAAACCAGATGGTGTTGATACTTGCCATCACCCATATAATATTAAATCCTTTATTTTTTACATCACACCTTTTGTCCATTCAACAAAAAATGATCTTTATGTATTAAAACTATAATAAACAATAACCTATATACCTAACTTGAAACCTCAATTTACATGAATGCTTTTACAGGTTCTCAACTTAGGCAGCACTAGATTTCAAGTAATTTAAATTAATTCAGTAACGTAATTTACAAATAAACTACATTAAACTCTTTAAATTTACATCATTTTACATGTATACTTTAATAGATCCTTTACTTATCAAGAAATTAGATACAAAACAAACTATGCGACTTTTCTCGAGATGTGGTCGACTCAGCAGTGTATTAGTTAAATGAGCTGTTATATTGCACTCAACATGGTATGCAGCTGCTCGTTTGTCAATTCAACACATATTTTTCCCTACAAATTTTTAGCGGAACGGGAGGCAATCTAGACAACGATCATTATTCTTAATGGAGCTCTCTACACATAAAAAAGCCTGTTCAGATGTTGCAAGGTGAAGGAAGATACATGCCTGTACTTTGTACTCCAGACTATCTAGTTTATATTAATTAATAGGATCAGAGTTTTAAGGACACAAATTTAAATGGCCAATGCAGTTTCTCATCTTGGTATTTTCTCCAGTTCTTGCTCTACAACAATATGAGTCTACCCAAAGATGAATCAATACCAGTGTATATCGAAACTCAATAAAGGTATGTTTTTTGTCTCAATAATCCAATACTTTCATTCTTGAAATGAAATAGCAAAACACAAATTTCTAAATTTCATTCTTGAAATGAAATAGTAAAACACAAATTTCTAAAATATGTTGTCACTCTAAATTAAAATATATTGTGGGATACGCAGCGTGTCTTGTGTACGAGTTGGCTGGTCGCATGGGATCAGCTCAAATTCTTTTGAGTTGAAACAGTGCTCCTTGCAAACACTTTAATTATGAGTGATGAGAGTTCTCGAATGAAAAAATTGGAATTATTCAATTCTTGAAAGTTCTCGAGATATCAAGAATTGTATGGAAAGTATTCAAATGATTTAATGATATGAGAAGCATGAATTGAGGACAATTTCTAGCGTTCTCACTCAGTCGTATCACTTTGGTTAACTTTGTAAATGTTGTATAAATCTTTCAGGCAAGAAAGGCAAATAATTATATTACGACAGCACAGGACAGTTCAGTGTTGCCAGACTGCCAATTCTTAGAGAGACCATCTCACAGCATACTTATCTTAATAGATCTTTACTCTGTAAATGCCAGTACTAGAATCATTCGATTCTGCCATCACCACTTTAAATGTCTGCTACTTCTGCCAAGTTGACGATAGATCTGTCATGTACCAAGATGCCTACCACATTGTGAGCATGCTGAAAAATGACATTGTGCACATGTCGCGTGGTACACAACAGTACAAGAATTGACTTTGGGAACAAACCTAATTTTATTTTAATGTTATATTAACATAATATTGAAAAAGAATTGAACCACCTATAGTAGTATTGTTCGATATAAACACCTCTTAAGTATCAAGGGTATTGATGTACTGAAAGTGTCCTGTAAAACTGAAGAACTAAATCTTTTCCCTTCACATTAAAAATGATCTGGTGAATTAAGTATCATCTACAACAGCACCCGGCTAGTCCAAAAACCAGGATAATCCAAATCGAAAGAACTGTCTGCAACTCAATTGAACTCAGAACAAAGATAATGGATCGAGTGCTCAAACTCTACTTCCAGGATGATGAATGAAGATGTATTACCTTCATGAGCTCACTTTCAATACCAACAGCGTTCACGTCACAAAATAACACTGCGCATTACAACTGAGTATAATTAACTTGTAGACTTCATATATCGTCATCGGGGTCACTAGGTCCAAAATCATAGTTTTGAAATACAGCTATTTTAAAGTTAGAATAAACCATTGCATATATGAACTTGGTGAAACTAGAAGTATTAGTTACTTGGAAATGAGTTGAGGTATCAATTAGCGAGTTCTACCTGCCTATAAAGCATCCTTTCATTAATGCAGTAGTATATGTATAAAACTCAAAATGGTAATTTTTGGAGTTAGTGACTTCCGCCGTGACAACAATATATGCCAAATTATTAATTATGAATTAACCCTGTTAATCCAAATTTCTGCTAATCTGAACAGGCCCCAGTCCCAACTAGTTTGGATAGCAGGGTTCTGCTTTACTTCTTTTTCTCCTGTTCCGTCTCTATAACACAACCACAGACTTAATCATGAAGGCTGTGACAATCTGTGTGCTGTAGAACAAGTTGACTGCCACTCGACAAAAGTCGCTTAGTGTGAACAGATGTGCATAGCATTGACTCAACACAAACCACCGTGTGATTTCAGTCTTACATTGAAGTCAACTGCTACGGAAGAATTTAGTTCACGCTATCTATGAAGTATGAACTTCTATACACACACACACATACACATCATTTAGCTGATTTGTTCATCAATAGAGGCACCTATTTTCAGTAAAAAAATTTTGCCAGATTTTGTAAATTTATTACAGTCATTTCAGAATATTTTTTACTATTTTTATTTAATTTCAACAATTTTTTCTACTTTTATTCTGACTTTTCAGAATATAAGCTTCAGCAAACATTAATTTTAACTGGTATGGCTTGGCTTTATTTGAAAAAAAAAAAAAAATCTTTCTTTTTGGTGAGTATTAGTGTGAAATCCAACAAACATAGAAGCAACACAATCACAATACTAGATACCAAAAGCAAGTGAATCTATCAGAAATGTACTCATCAAAACCAGAAGTAAATTGAGGGTCTTCCAATTCATCTTCCAGAATTTAAATCTTATGATCTTACACTACCTGAATATATGTAAAAAACCTTATCTTTTGCATGCAACTTAGAGATAGAGATAGATGATCTGTAAAAATAATCAAAATTCACAAACAATGCATGTACAGGTAGGGGCAAAAAAAAGTGGACCGACTCTTGTACCTGAATATAATATAATTTATGTTAGTATTTTTGTAATAATGTTAATAATTAATATATTCAGTTATAAAACAATACGATTAGAAACCATATTCTGGGTTTCAAAATGGGCTAAGTCAATAGTCGACACTAGAACAAATTTCAATACATTCCCTGCTATCCTGTGAATGACCCTAGGCATACACAGTGGCTTATATCGGCAACTTAGATATTTTAGTCTGTCTGCTTTTTTTTTTCCTCTACCTGTACATAAAACTCTCACACAGGGTGTAAACGAGGAAATAAATTAATTCAAAACCAGATCATTACAAAAGGGGCAGGTACAAGGATATCAGTAATCTGGAAAAACAAGCAAACAGTGGCTTAGAATCCCAACCAGAAAAGTATGAATACTTGGAATAATCTGGAAAATAGGTACTCGTAGATCTGAAAGAAAGAAAAAAACAAAAAAACACCACAGGTAAAGGATGATCTGAAATTCCAAAAGGGACAGGAATGAAGAAATCAATGATCTGGAAAAAGTGGGAAACATTGACAGCGAAATTACAAAGAGAAATAAGGCAGGAGTGGAGACCTGAAAGAAAAAAAGGGGAAAAACACAGCTGAAATTCCAAAAGGGACAGATATGAGCAAATTAATAAAGCGGGAAACTATGACTTGAATTTCCAAAAGGCTAGATGTGAATAAATTTAATAATCTCAAAAAATATGTAGATGGTCATCTGAAATTATTTGGGGGAAAAAAAAAAATATATTAAATAACAGATGAGGTAAACAATAATTTGGAGGGGGGAAGTACTGTAATAAATGATCTGAAAGAAAAAAAACCACAGGGTAAAAGAAATATGAAATTCCAAAAGACAAGTATCAGAAATCAGTAACCGGGGGGGGGGGGGGGGGGGGCAGAAAGGTAATAGTGATCTGAGATTCCCAAATTTCAAGTATGAGGAAAACAATAATCAGGAGCACATGGATGAGTAATCTGCAATTCCAGAAGAACTGGTATAAGGAAATCAATTATCTGGAAAACAGGTATACAGTAATCTGAAAATCAAGATGATTTAGAAACTTGAAAAAAATTAGTCCACAGAACTGGTGATCTGAAAATAGAGAGATGAGGAAATGAGCGATTTGGAAAATAGGCACAAGGTAATCTACAGTTTTATTCCAAAAGAGCATACGCACTAGGAAATCTGGTTGGGAAAAATAAATACAATGTAATTCGAGAGTACAGAAGTAGAGGTATGTGGACATATAATTCAAAATAACATGGCAATAGATTGGTTTTAGAAATCTATCCAGAGTTCCAATTTATGTGCAGGCATACAGAAATGATATGATGTCAAGATGGGATTTTATTTACAATTAATAATACCTATTATTTTTGGTTGTAAGCTGTACATTCGAAGTAAATAAGCACTTGATGTTTGACTAATCTCATAATTCAGGTATACTGGTTTTTGTACAAATGAAGTGTAAAGGGCTCCCTATACGAGGGTTCCTAGAATTCGAGGCTCCTGGATTTTTTAATATTTGGCATATGAAGGTAAAGTTGGTAAAGTTGTCTGTCTTATGCATATAGAAAATACAGTCAAACCAGCCTAAAGCATTCACCAGTCGTTCTTAAAAAAAATGAATCACTGCTAAATTAGGGTTATGAAATTGTCCAAATCGATGAAGATGTTCATCAAATGATTTGATATAGCAGGACTTGCAGCAGTCCAATAATCGAAATCAACATACTGTATTTACTTTATGTACATTATGTCTATATCAGAGGGATAATTACCGTATTTTACAGACTGTAAGACGCTCCGGACCAAAAGACGCACCTTGATTTTAGGATGGAAATTTAAAGGAAATAATGTACTTCATTGAAAGAACAAATTATAACCTTGTACAGTGGAATCACTGTAAATCACTTCTAACGTCATACAAAAATCTCTTCTGTGCAAGTGGCATCGCATAAAATTTAACAACTAAACTGATTTCTCATGAAATAAAAACTGTAAATACTTTTACACCCTCACATGCACGTCATTTGCCTGGGGATACCCGCTGCACATGTGCACAGCTGCATTCATGGTTGGAGAGTTGTTGAAAGTGTTAGACTGCACATATAAGACGAGTATAGTTTTTATAAGCACATATTGAGGGAAAAAAATCTTATATTTTGGTAATTAAATGGTTCCACACAAAAATGGTTGTTTATTGAAGTGACCATTTAGGCTGGTCTGACTGTATGTGGAAATGCTGGCCCTAAAACTGAACCCCAATATCTGCATTGTAGGCAATGGGAAAGTAATCAATGGTTCATGAACTTGAGCGAAATATCTAGATATCTTGGTTATCTTCAGAATTACTGCAAAGGAATTCAAAAGAAACAAAGCCTTATGAGAAATATGGAGAATCTATTAATCACATTATCTTCAAGAGCACTCTCTACTTCATTAAATTGACTACTTACTATTTAGCCGGCTTTCAGGTGGACATTCCACCCATCGTCAGACTATGTCCCACTGCTGAACTTTCATCCTGTACCACTTGATGGCGCTGCGGTGGTTTCACGAATTTTCCGATCAGCCCCACGTGATAAAAGAAGCAGCCTTATTGAAAAACCTCCATTACCCAGTTGAATTGACCATATGGGAAAAGATCTTCATTCAAAAACATAGGAATAACCTCCAAAATTTCGACATCCCGGAGGAGAACGAATTGGGGCTGATCGGAAAATTCGTGAAACCACCGCAGCGCCATCAAGTGGTACAGGATGAAAGTTCAGCAGTGGGACATAGTCTGACGATGGGTGGAATGTCCACCTGAAAGCCGGCTAACTAGTAAGTAGTCAATTTAATGAAGTAGAGTGTGCTCTTGAAGATAATGTGATTAATATTATTTCACTTCATTGTGTCTTCCCATTCTAAGTGAATTTAATGAAGAATCTAGTTTCAACATTTTCAATTCCTCACCCTCTGATACAATGGCTGTAATTGATAGTGATTGTAATAATGAAAGTTAGAGATGCCATGGCAAAGAGGTTCAAATACAAGGAAAGTTAAATACTCAACTTTGTCCTAACTGTTGAAGGAAAAACTTAAGACAGATTCTGATTTGAGTGGTATTCAATCAATGTTCCACTATATCTGCTCAGTCTGAATGCACATGGATATCTCAGACAAACTGAAGAATTGGGGGAAGAATTAAAGGATTAAAAAAAACACGCACAAGAAGACATTAAAAATGGTACCCGTAATCGTAATACGAATGGCCAAGTAAGTTTTTTTCTATTTTTAATGATATCTGCAATATCTTAAAACCTAACTACAGTTGACTCCCTCTAGTCCGGCCTCGGATGGTTCGGCCGCCGGATGATCCGGCCGACTTCTTGGAATGAGTCATCTGCGCACGGAGGGGTTTCTAACGGACGTAATCAACTAGAATAAACATTCTGTTACTGAATGAGATTCTTCTTATGGTGAGGAATGTAACGTAATATAAATAGATTATTGGGCAGCACTCACCACTGTTTATTGATCCTTTTGTGAAGCCGTTGTCGAAGGTTACTAATCTTGCGTGGAGCCTTCATCTTGAATAAACATGCCTGTTTAGTTTTCAGTCTTAAGTGTAAACAAATCACATAGTTCACAGCACTGGAACTGGCGACTACCTATGTCGAGCAACAGGCTGCTGCATCAGCTATCGATGTAATGTTCATGAAGAAGTGGCGTGATTATGCTTTCAAAAAAAAAAAAGAGTTCAACTAAAAAGGCAGAAGAAAATAACAGATTTCTTTTAAATTTGAAATTGTGATTGTAATGCTGTATTTTAATTTTTGGGTACGTACGCTTTAAAAAATCGACAAAACCATCTTAAAAGTTGATTTTTGCTTTAATTGGTTATACTTGACACGTTTAAAAGACCTCCGGATGGTCCGGCCATTTTTAATCCGGTCCCGGGGTGGCCGGATTAGAGGGAGTCTACTGTATATATGCGAAATACAGATTTTTAGAACTAGACAAAATTTATCAGTGACAAAAAAATAAAAATTTAACTAAATGAGCCGATGGTTGAGAAATTAAAAACTGAATTCTACACAAGAATTCCAAAAACATCTATCAGAATAATAGTTTCAGTTTCATAAGACAAAAACATTTAATATTCTAAATTTCTATCCATGGCAGCTTATGGCCATCTGCTCCGTTCTCAATTAAAAAAGACAACTGAGTATATGGTCCCACAAGAGAGAAAAACAGAACATATCCAATTGTTTCAATTTTGCTATACTGCTTCGCTTACAACATTGTATCTCCTCGTGATGTGCTATGAATATTAAAAATATAACCATTCACAATGTTCAATGCCCATGCAGCTTAAGATCGTAGCATTTGTTCACAAATAAAACAGGATTATTTACGTAGTAGGAAATTTCATTTCTTCCCACAATAATTCCAATTTGATGTTGGTTTCTATTCAAATAATCTAGGTGTAAGATTTCTTCTATTCCACTAAGAACTCATAAATGCAGCTCTTTTTTTTTTAACTTCGCCATGATCCTTTGTTTTGAAGCACCCCCATTTACGGAAAATCCCCCATTTCAGGATAAAAATTCAGTGCCCTTCAGTTTCTTAAAAAGGGGATTTACTTTAACACTAAACCACAACCCTAGAAATGGCAAGAGGAAAATATAAGAAGAAATTTGGAGTTCAAAAGTAGGCCATAAACTCAATTCCCAATAAATCTATTAAACACTTTGGAAAGGTGTAAACTCCCAATTATAGGATAAACAATAAAATGTAATGTATATAAATATATATCGTATATTTATTAGGTACATATTAAAGTACAATCAGCTTGGTACGGTACATTCCTGAGAATCAGAGCACTTTTGATAATCGGGAGTTTACAGCATGTATGTCACTTGTATTTTGTACTTCTCGGAGGTGTGAGATCAAGTCTTTCCATTTGTATCTGTTAATGTAACATGGGGAAGCTGATAGTGCCAGTCAATGCAATTTTTAAATACATAAAAACATAACAACAACTACACCCTTACACATAAACCAACACCTTTTAACTCAACAACAAACTTTTATGAACAAATATTTATTTTAGTAATATATTTCTTTTTTATATATATATATATATATTTATACTTTATCACACTACACAAAAAAAAAAAAAATATATAGCGAAGCAGGTAATCGGGAGAACCTTCCATTGAACGAAAGGCAAAGTTTCTTATTTCCCAGAGGGAAAAGTTCTTAAGCATCTCGGAACTTCCAAAATGATAGGAATAAATAAGGCCTTCATCAGTAACAAAACTAAAGTGTTGTGATGTGGAGTTGGAAACCACTGTGGACCCAACGAGTATTCCAGTCTTGCAGATCTGCTTCTCATAACGACGACAGTAATTTTGTCATAAACTCTAAAGCTGTGACACACACATACACATTGAGCAAATGTACATACAAAGCCAAGCGTCCCACGACGTAATACTGTGGCTCGGCCTTCTTTGCCACTCACACTGAAACCAAGCACACAGTGGTTCAACTAGAAACCTGCAAACAACAAGAAATATAAATTCATTACTCCACCAATTCATAAGAAATACATAAGACATGTGAACACAAAAAGCTTATCTTCCACGTAGGGTTGCCAACACTTGAAAATGGAAATATGGGATAATAGTATAGAGGGTAATATAGTATATGTTTATAAAAAAACTTTATGTAACTGTTACACCAATAAACTGACTTAGTATGTAATTACTGTTAAATATTTGAACATACATTTTGTAATATATTCGTTAATTAACAGTTAAGTTATAATTTTGTAATTTTTAACAACTCAGACGAAACTACAACTCTTCATAATATTTGCAAATTTTATGACGTGCCTTCTTGGAATTGTGTTTATAAACATTTGGTAGTGATTAGGCAGGAAACACTCTACCCTCTATATTATTCTATTCCACCACTAAGGAAATGAAACTCATCAATACAATAGGATAATAGTGTATAATAAAAATGAAAGGGAAAAATGCCAAAAATAAGGGACCCAAAGTTTACTACTCGTACAGAATAACAAATGGTCATTTATAGTACAGTATTGATATTGTCTATTAAAAAAATCATATCGCTCTAAATTAACAACACAAACATTCCTGCCAATACAAAAATACATACACATCATGACAGGGGGTTAACACTTCGCGGATGCGCGGGCAAAGAGAGTTAAGTCTACCATCCTCAAAAAAAAGAGATATGTCCATAGAGTTATAGATAAAAATGTTCTCTACATTTGTGTTAAGTCCAGTAAGTCATATTCAAAAACGTATGGTAGTTATGGATGTGTGCCTCATGGGTTTATCCATCTCTAAAGATATGTTGGGCTGATATAGTGTGTTAAGTCACTCTTTGAGGAAGGTGCTATAAGGACCAGACCCGTGAAGAATCTGCTCCTGAGGGGGCTGGAGGCATCCTGGAGCAGAATCTTAAATCCAACCTCAACGCTGTGAATCTAAAAATTTTGAAAATAGTAGTAGTAGTAGTAGTAGTAGTAGTAGTAGTAGTAGTAATAATAATAATAATTCAAAATATACAGTAATCTGAAGCTCTGCTTTTATCTGACCTACACCGCTCTTATTTTATGTGTCAGTACATTTATTGCACATTAATAAATAAATTCTTTCTGTAATAGTGCAAGAGGGACACGGACACCAAAGAAAAAAGCGAGGAAAAAACAAAAAAAGCTACAAAGAGCATCCAAGCATCCAACCGATTACAACTACCAATCATATTTCATAATTATGTGACCATTACAAAAATATCATAACAAAACAAATTTAGAAGAATAAATGTTTGGAATTCTGGAAATATTGGACCCAGGACTTTCTTTCAAATCAAGTGAAAATACAGGAATTCCTGGGAAATATGGGATAGCAAACAACCCTACTTCCTCAATACTTACCTTGATCAAAAGTGCTTGGATTTATGTAGCTCAGAAGATCATTCTCTGACATCTGTGCAAGCTCTGGAGGCACCATTCCTTCTTCATTCTTCTTCTGAGGTGGTTGCCCCGTAGCTGGCCCTGACTGCACTTTCTCTTGTTTCTGCTGCATCTGCATTACAAACCCTGTCCTGTTGTCCTGCTTGTTTGTGAACTGAGACGATGCATTCTGACTACCTGAGAACATAGTGCTGAGCAGAGCTTCGCTCGTGGGCTGAGACTGTGCACCAGAGTTTCCTTGACTTCCGGATGCTTGTGTTCCTGGTCCAAGCATACTGTCTTGAAGCAGGGCATTCAGCCTGGCACTGTTCGAGGAACTCGCCTGTGCAAGAACATTATCTTGCTGACTGTTCAGTGTGGACTGTACAAGTGCATTAAGTCTTGCACTTTCTGCAGATACATGAGCACTTGATGTCAGAAGCGTCTGTTGCTGACCAAAGCCTGACTGTGCTAAAGTGTTGAGATGACCGTTGTTAGCAGAAGAGGTTGTCTGTGCTACACATACCAGAACACTTTCTTGCTGGCCGCTAAAAGAAGACTGCACCAATGAGTTCAAGGTGGATGATTCCGAAGAGGTGGTCTGCACACCACAAACCAGAACATTTTCCTGCTGACTGTTAAGAGTGGATTGTACTAGTGCATTCAAACGTGCACTTTCTGGAGATACATGTGCACTTGAGGCCAGCAACGTTTGTTGCTGCTGCTGGCTAAGACCAGACTGCGCTAATGTGTTGACACATGCACTTTCGCCAGATGATACCTGTGCAACAGATGACAGCACATCTTCTTGCTGGCTGTTTAAAGTGGACTGCACCAGAGCATTTAGTCTGGCACTTTCGACAGATACCTGCGCACTTGATGCTAAAAGATTCTGCTGCTGGTTAAGTGCAGATTGTGCCATGTTTAGCCGTGCACTTTCTGCGGAACCTGAGACTAGCACGCTTTCCTGCTGAGTGCTTAGCGTGGACTGCACTAAGGCATTTAAACGTGCGCTCTCTACAGAAACCTGTGCACCAGATGCCAGAAGTGATTGCTGCTGGTTGAGAGCAGATTGTGCCAAAGAATTTAGTCGTGCACTTTCAGGAGAAGCAGGAGCTAACACACTCTCTGGTTGGCTGCTTAAAGTAGACTGAACAAGTGCATTTAACCTAGCACTTTCAGCTGACACTTGCGCACCTGATGCCAGCAAACTCTGTTGCTGGTTAAGAGCAGTCTGTGCCAATGTGTTAAGGCGTGCACATTCTGATGATCCTGAACCTAGCACGCTTTCTTGTTGACTGCTTAATGTAGATTGTACCAGTGCATTCAATCGAGCACTTTCTGCTGACACTTGTGCACTTGATGCTAGAAGTGTTTGCTGTTGATTAAGTGCAGACTGTGCTAGTGTGGTCAGCTGTGATGACCTGTCCGAAGAAGCAGATGCTAGAACGCTATCTTGTTGGCTATTAAGGGTAGACTGCACTAATGCATTCAGCCTGGAGCTCTCTGCAGAAACATGAGCACTCGATGTTAGTAAAGTCTGTTGCTGATTCAAGGCAGACTGTGACAGCTTACTGAGGCATGCACTTTCAGTTGAAGTGGCCTGTGGGACAGTTGCTAGCACGCCTTCTTGAACCAATGAGTTAAGACTACTTCTGTCAGAAGACAATTCCTGAGGAGCTCCAATTAGGGAAGGCACTTCTGAGTTCAGAATTGACTTCATTGCAATTCGATCCATCCTTCCAGTTGTGTTTGTCACCAGCATGCCATTCTCATGAGTGGATTCTACCATTTTCTTTCCTGCAGATGGAGACCTGGATTCATGGGAAAGTGTATCAATACGAGTCGGACTCTGAACAAAAGTCTGATTCTCACCAGTAATGTTCAAAATGTTCTTCCCTACAATGGGTGACGTGGAACCATGTGACAGAGAGGGACTGGTTACGATAATCTGACTTTCTCCTGTCGTACCATTCAAGATGGTTTTTACAGCAATTGGTGACGTGGATCCATGAGATAGGGAATCTACATGAGTTGGACTCGATACAAGAATCTGGCCTTCGGCTGTGCCATTCAAAATGCTCTTTATCGCAATAGGCGAGGTTCTATCATGGCTTGAGTATGTTGCATTTGCTTCGACCCCAAGTGGTGTGCACAACAGATCATATGACGGAGGATCCAGTGTCATCTTCTTCACAGGAATTGGTGAGCTCATGTGACTGGCAGCAGCAGAGTTTACAAGAGCATCCAACTTATCTGTCTCGGATGGAACTTGTCGAGCCCTTTCTGTACCAGTATACATCAGTAGTGGTGAGCTGGTACTGAGGGGGTCAATCATCGAGCTCACAGTCTGACCGAGGACTGGATCAGAACTGAGATTTTCTTCATACATGGACTTGCGTCTAGCTTGTTGCATCAAAGGGGCTTCATCTGGATTAAACCTGGGCTTGCATTCGACTGCCTGTGAACCATATATCATTGGCTGAGCGAACAGCGTTTGTGCCACAGAATCAATCTTGCAAGTGGGAGCAACATGATCAGAAGCAGACTTTGTGACAACATTGGGGTCTGGTACATGCTCCAGGTTTGAAAGATACTTCTCTACGCTTGGACCACTCTGTGTGGGGAGTGGTGCACTGTTATTGCCCGACACAAACCTCTGGAAAGTAGCAAGCGTAGGAGCTTGGGTACTGACAAGATCCGCTGAAGATCCCATAGGGTTCACGGTGGCCACGGGTTTCAGTCGTAGATCTATTCCCTTCACATCCTCAGGACTCTGGCTGTTTCCATCTTCTTTTAACTCAGTCTTGAGGGCCGAGCTTTCAGGTTCTGGAATTATGAGTCGCACATTTGATGAAACTCTTCGAGCTGAAATGGGGAGAAGCGGTGGTGGTGGCATCATCTTTCCGCTCATTATTCTGTCCAACTCTTTTGATTCAGGTTTGCATGTTTCCACAGCAGGTATTAGGGATGGTGCAGGCCACATCATAAGTCGCTGTGAATCACCTTCAACTAAAACAGGGAGTGATACATTAAGATTATGCAATCACCTCATCAAATTCACTAATGCCATACAGGCATGGGAAATGTACACATCTCTCACTCTGCAAGTCTTGATACAGACACAAAAATTTTAGGTCCCTAAGAAAGTACATATTCCGGAACATATTTTGTGATTTCTAAAGCATGAGAATAAGAATAATTTCACAGTGGAATGATAATTCTTTCACAATGGCCATGTGTAGGCTAAGATGGAAAGGTAGTCTCACTGAAAAATTCAATACCAAAGCCAGGTTAGAATTCGAAATTTTTTTTATAGTTATTTAAGTATATTTATCGCTGTATTTAAGTGGGTTTATTTTTTCCCCGTCAAGAACAGTGAACACAGCTTAATCTAATCATGGATAATGTTATCAGTTCAGTAAATTTTAATTTTTTTAGTGTACTTCGGACCATTAGACGCACCCAACTTTTAAGGCTCTGTTTTCAAGGTAAAAAAAAAGTGCGTCTTATGGTCTGTAAAATACGGTACTCATTTTTTTGCAATAAGAAGTTTTGTACTCTGCTGTTACTAGGTACAAACAATTGTTTTCAAGGTATTGTTCCTTCTACACTTTTTAATACAAATCATTATCCTTTATGAGCTGAATTTGTATTTATATAAACAAGTGAAATCATCAGTGGGATCCAAGCGTAGTATTGAAGAAAATTTTACACGAGTTTGAACCCATGAATGACAATCGTATCAAGAGGACAGATATCTTCACATTTTATACAAAGCATTACTCTATTACCGTATTTTACGGACCACAAGATTCACTTTTTACTTTGAAAACAGAGCCCTGAAAGTTGGGTGCATCTAATGGACCGAAGTACACTAAAAAAAATTGAAATCATGGTAAATACTGCCGGAATACCATAGTTATAAACAAGGTGTTGTAAATGATAAGATAGTTACAAATTTTGGCACTTGTCACAATCGTAAAATGAGGGTAACTGAAAGCCAAAACTGGGAAAAGAAAGGAATGCAGAATTCTTTTATATGAAAGGAGTTGTCCCTGCTGGGTGGTTTAAATGAAGGCAATGACCTCTAACCAGCCTTGTCCCGTTACACTTACCGTATATTGAAGGTTTAGAGGGTGTAAAAATATTTAGTCTTTCATGAGAAATCAGTTCAGTTGTTAAAATTTACGTATGCCACCTGTACAGAAGATATTTTCGTACAACGCAGGTTTTAAGTTAGAAGTGATTTACACAGACTACATTGTACAAGGTTAAAATTTTAAATTGTGAATGTGAAACTTTGTATGGAGTGAATAAGCATGGTACCTCCCCCATACCTGCTATAAGACCTAAAGAAACACATACTTGCACTTTGTGTTGCATCAATGGGCAAGTAAGGGCTCTTCTTAGGGCTGTTCTTGGCACTCCGAGCAGTAGTAATGTCCGAGAGCACAAGAGGAGACCTGGGAAACACTCCTGTGGACAAACATGAGTGTGTCACTTGCCTCAATCTTGCATCTAAAGAAGATGTCAGAAACTGTGAACTGTGACACTCACCATGAGGAGTTGCAGAGGGCACCATTGTGACGCAGGGGTGTGTTCCCTCCGGAGACAAAGCTGCACAGGAAAAAATCAAGTTCAAGTTAACAGGTCAAACATTATTCAACAATAAATAAATCAGGGGGAGAACCTGTAACAGAGTGGGGGGTAGCGGCCACCCTCGCCAGACGAAACCAATATAACCGTCACGACCTAAATAAGTTGCAGAGAGCAATTTCTAGATCTTGCCTGGCAGGGGTGGCGCGACCGACAGATGCCTGTGCACAATCATGCTCCCACAATCACACATGCAAGACACGAGCGAGCCAAGAGAGCTGTCGTGGTGAGTGATACCTTATTCTGACACCGCGCCCACTCTGTTCAAAGAATGTTCACGGCATCGGAACCAACTCTTTCTTAGGATTGGTCAGGAAAATAGTAGGGTATAGGTGAGAGGGTTGGGGTGGAGATGCTGTCAGCTGCTGAGTCTGCACAAAACAAACACAATCACACACACATTTATTCAGCACTCGGCACTGCCAGTCTAGCTTTCTGGGGGGCGTTAGCTTTTGCCGAATGCCAGTCCGACTGAAAACACAAAACTGGGCTCCAACCCTCCTCCGGTCAGTTTCTCCCGAAGCTGTGGACACGGAAACAGAGCAGATGAGATCAAAATATAAAGCACAAATCAACTCTTTACTAAAAGTAAATCAATTTCAATAAAAATGTGTTTTTCAGTTACTTTAACTAATATTAAAAACTTCATTCAAATTGAAATCTATATAAAGCAGGCATTAAGTGCTTGCTTAAATATTGAATACTTAAAAGTAAAGTCTGAGTGTGTGTCATCATTGCAGTGGTAGTGCCCTGGTACACCTGGTCTCCCGCAATGGGGCCTAAACAGCTCAAGTGAGCGAGCCATGGCACGCACCTTCTTTTGTAGCAGCGAGACCAAGCGCAGAGGGTGTGGGTGTGTAAATTAGCAGAAGTAGTAGTCACCATGATGACAGAACCTGTATTATAAGCGGGTGATGCCCAGGTGCACCCCCTGGCGCTCGCCTACACAGTGGCGCCATCTCCATGTCTGTAATTCTGCTGCGAGGGGAACAAGCAGATGCATAGAAAAGTTACAAAAAAACAAGAGCAATAAAACAACTCGTCAGAGTGGGTCGTACTCACTGAACAATTGTTTATTTTTATTTTTCAAAGCAATGCATGCAACTAAGTGTACGCCCACCTGACAACAATCAATCATTCAAATTCCAAAGCAAAATTAAATTAATTTAGAAATTCTTAACACTTTGCGACCGTCTTTTTACTGCAGGTTTTCAGAGAGAGAGAGAAGGGAATGAAGTTTCACTGATTTCTAGATAAGAAGTTACAATTTCAATAGGAAAATACCTACACCACAGAAAGCCCATTTACAGTACCACACTGTCCCAAATCAAGTACATCAATGAATAATAAATTTTCAGATGATTTGGTTTTCTCTACTTAGGCTGAAATAGAAGCAAAGGGGTAATATGTTGTCTGAAAAGTTTGTTTCTTAAAATGCCATTAATTTCATTGAAATGGAAATTTGTATGGTTTAAACATATACTGTTCATACCAGGGAAGGCAATCTATGAACGAACAACCTGAGTTGGAAATTGGTTTCATGAATCGTGTCTTCCATATTCTTAATCAGTCACTGTTCAGTCTTCACTGGTGGTTGGTAAAGCAGTCTGAACTTGATAGCATTTCGAGCGATTTTCACTTCTTAGGATACAATAAAGCTTTTCTCCAATCAATGCTGGAATATAACCTGACCTATATTGTTAATATAAAAGTAAATGAATAAGATACAGTGATCGGAATTTCTATTACCAACCCTCAAAGAATATAGATATCTGAAAGAATATTAACAGTGAACAGAAGATGATATACTTGGTTTCACTTACAAAGAAAGATAAAGGTTGTGAAAAAATATTGCTCACGACTTTCAGTATGCCCCTTGTATTTTAAAATTAAGATAGCTACAATTTAACAAATCTTTTTTCTGTTCAACTTGTAGATTCAGAAAGCATATACACTTCTCGTACATTATCAAATAAACATCTGACTGCACTGTAGTCAAGACCCTCTCAATTCAATATCAAGAATGGAATAAGTCTACTGAGGCCTTGGTTTTTACATCTGTCCAAACTTGACGTAATTCTGTTACAACTATGTGTGTGGTTTTAGCATAAGACCGATTACAAAGATGTTTGCAGTAGAATCTCGATTATCCAAACGAAAGTGGCTAACTTGTATACCTGAGAACTCTGATAATATGAATTATTGCTCTTTATTTTGTTGCTTTATACAACCGATATTATGATGATGATGATGATGATGAAGTGTTCGACCTGGAGGCCGGTTCTGCCTAGGGACACTAGGCCGGATGATACCACTTAGGGTGGCCAGGTCCTTTCACGGGAAGGGAATGAGGACACAACACCCAGTGCTGACCCAGGAAGGAAACTTTACATGTCTGTAAAATCCCCAATCCGGCCAGGAATCGAACCCGGGCTGCCCAGGTGGCTGGCAGTCATGCTACCAACTCACCCATGGCAGCGGACACAACTGATATTGTCAGGTCTAAATAAATGCTAATTACTGTACATACCTGCATTGCTGCTTACTCCATGAAAAGATAATCCTGAGTCCTGAATAGGTATAGTTGAATTTACAATAGAATTAAAGAATCCTGCAAAGACATAGCATTTTTAACACTTAATATAATTACTTTAAATTTCTTAAAATGTTCCTACCATGTTAATGAATCTAGCAAAAACTGTTCTTTTAATATGTCTTCATCCAAGCTTTCTCCCGTAATGAATTTGTTAAACACTGCTATTTAAAATATTGAATGCCTTAAGTAACATGGAACCTGAGTTAATTGAGTCTTGGATAACCGAGATTCAACTGTTTGTACTACATTTGGGCCAATGAGTTTTTTACATGGGTTGAAGGCGGTGGTATACCACGGATTTTTACTATCTTCATCATTGTAATCTCCTAAATTCAGAACACTTGTCCTGACTGACTGACAGAGAATCAACATAGAGCCTAAACTATAGAGACTTGGAGTTTTGACAGTACCTTCGTTTCATACCATAAGTGCACATTAAGAAAGGATTTTGCAAAATTTTGATTTTCAATGCTAAAAATCAAATGCTTTCAAGGAGACGAAATAACTTCCTTAAGAAACACACGAACAATTCGGTTGTTGTGGAAAACAGTATTCAATTGTGAAATTAATTCAAGATGGCCTTGCTTGGTTCGTTTACGACAGACAGAGATCTGATTTAACCTAGGTGGACAGAAGGGGAGAACGAATGGAGGCCCTAATGGGAAAACATGGACGAAACACACTATGCAGGGTTTTTTGAACAATGTGAGAGGTCATTTTTTCCCCCGGGCGGCGCACTTTGTTTGTGAAATGCACCTCGAAGCCATGGTTTTAGTTTTTAAAATTATCAATTGTTATAATAAAACTGTTTATGTAAGATCTGGGCAAGGTTCATGAATCTATGGTTCACTTTAATCCTTTCATTTTGAATTTGGCAAATGGCAGCGTAAGATAAGTTTTGTTCCTTTATTTATATTTTTAATGTTAAACAATGTAAGTAAGAATAAAATTATGTAGTTCCTTCAATTTATGTAAAAACGATGCCAGTGCCACACCTGCACATGACTTTTACTAATATGAATCTTACCAAGCAATGTCAAATAACAATTCTTGACAGAAGATTGATGTTTATTTACATTATCTAAATCACAACTCACTACACCGTTGCTCTTACACAAAGATTACAATAATATCTTTGTAAATACTTGCTCTAATAGGAGCTTGGCTCTATTGTAGCTCACACTGAATAAATAAATAAAATTGATCATACTAACAAAGGAACAGTGAGTTTATCTTTCATATTTAAATTACATCTCAATATAATTATGATTTTATGATTTTACTGTGAATGGGCCCTTAAACACTTAATATGTACGGAAGACACAGAGTTACAGTGCTTCACACAAGATGGTGCTGAAGTACAGTACAAGAAGCAGGGACTACTTTTCCGGTACAAAGTTCACGCAAATAGCTAAGGTATCTTCTTTGCAGCCGAAAATAAAATTTACTTGAACACAATGGTTTGAATTTACAACATTGACTAGCAAGGAATTTATTTCCAACCGGACTCAAAGTGTTAACAATAATTATACCAAAACAGAGAATGAAACATTGAATTAGAGAAGCAAGGCAAGCACCGCATAACAAAAACATTCACTCACTGGACTTGCACGCACACACACATACACATACAGACTCATCATTCTTGCATACAGGAAAGATGCGTGCTTGCCTCCAATATTGAGTAGGGGTGTTGAAGCACATAGCCAGTACAAGGTGTTTTTCTTTACTACTAAGCAATGAGCGCTCAACACCCCACAGTAGGAAATATTAAATTATACCCTTTTGTTTTGAACGGACAGCCTTAAAATGCCCAAAAATTACAATAACATTCCCTTAAAAGCATTATATGTAAACTGACTAGTTTATGACTTCTAGAAATATCAATATTATCAAATTAATATCTCTCTGCTTTCTATTAATTCAAATAACATTATATTATAGAATTGCACAAAATATCCCAGACAAAGCTACATTAATTATTTTAAAAGAAAAATTTCAGAAATAATTTAAGGTACATTTTTACTTCAAACAAAAAATTTCATTCAAGCTATGTTTTTAACTACAAAACAAATATACTGTAAGCTATTTCAAAATACAAATGTTATATCTTCGACTTCAAAATATCTATATTAAAAGTAAATTAAAAATTATCTTTTGTTTCAAAATATATAAATCAAATGCAATTTATTCATAATAGCACAAATACTATACCTATTGATAATTTCTGAAATACTGATAATTTCTGAAAGATAAAACATAATTTTAATATACAGATGTTGGGTTTTCATATTAGTATTATAAACTTTATATTCCTTTGCAGAAATGACATTAAGAGATGTATTCCATTTGGAAATTAATTACATTTAATAAATCAGAAAATGGAAATTAAATCATGTCATGTTGCAAGAAGAATATAATTAGTATACTAAAGTAGCACATACCTATGATCTATGAAATCCCATTGCAGAGATCTGGGTAAAAATTATATTCGGTAGCGTCATTCTAATTTTTAACAACATGACCAGACAATAATTATGGAAAACTGTAATTTCAATCATATACAATCTCATAAATAAGATAATACGAATTTATATACAAAGTTTAGGATAGCAAAGTTATTAAATGAATGATATGATAAATGTTGCATATTATTACAATTATGTCAATTAAAAGGTTTTAACAGAACCAGTTTCAGGAACAATTATTTTCATCCTCAGCTATTGCCATACTGCCATCTTGTTTATGCAAGATGCACACCCGAATCATGTCATGAGGACAGGAATTCAAAATTCAAATCTCTTTGTTGGATATTAAGGAGGACAATTTTTATCCCCCCAATTCTTTACTTCTGTGCAGTGGCAGTTTGTGTATATAGACCCTGCTGAACTGCAGCACCCCCTTATTTCCACTTGATATTATCAAAACATTTAACATACTGAGTCCTTTACTCTTATACCGTATTGGCCCGAAAATAAGACGACCTCGAATATAAGACGACCCTGAATTTTTTAAGGGTAGTTACGAAAAAATAAACAAAATAGCTTATTAGTACATTTTGCTTCAGATAAAACAGAAGATAGAAGTTCATGTCGTATCTTCTTCTCTCGTCTTTATTTACGCATTGAGACAATGAAGATGCTTTCTTTTCCACATGGTCTGCCATGTTGGTGGTCAAACAAAGCATTATGCATAGAGAATAGAGATGCCAAGCAGTGCAGTACACGGCAGTACAAGGAGAAGCACGAATTCGGGAACAATAAAGTTCGGTAAAATTCGGTAATTTCCGCGCGACTTTGACCTTGGATCGGACGCACGCCATTTGCGTGGGGATCCCCGGCCGCTACACACGTGCACAGCTGCATTCATGATTGGAGAGTTGTTGAGTCTTAGGCTGCGCATATAAGACGAGTATAGTTTTTAAAAGCACATTTTCAGGGAAAAAACATCGTCTTATATTCGGGCCAATACGGTAATATATATTATATACAGTCGAATTTGGTTAATTCGACGTTGGATAATTCGAATTATTGTATAATTCGAATAAATACTCATTCCCTTTGAAATTCCTATATAAATATATGTTAAAAAATTGCAATTAATTCGAATTTTTGAAGCTTAATTTGGATAAATCGAAGCCAAAATTTGCTTCAAGTTAATGTTGTAAGGATTTCAAGAGTTCATTGCTTCCAGGAATTCCACAAGAATTCTCTATTTCACTGAAGAACCCTAGTCGGTAGCAGCTAGCAGGTACCGCACTAAAGTTATTTTTAACCACCGTTATCTTCCTCCTGCTGAATAGATGTTCAATGGAATGCGAAGTTCACCCCGTCCGCTACAGTCTTGGAGGGATTCAACACTTCTGTGAAAATTTTAGTGTTCATTTTATCCTCCAAGTGTGACTGTGTTTGAAAATGACAAAGCGTAGAGCATACAACAGTTCCTTTATTAAATTTAGGGTTAGGCCTATGTGATATTGTCTTTAAGTTCTTCTAACAGTATGTGAATATTATTTATGGGGAAACTTGAAAAATAAAGTGTATAGGTCAACTTCCCGTACATTACAAAGGAAACGGGTGAAATATCTACGCTAATAAAGACCGCTGATGGTAATGATTCAGGTTCTCATAAAGAAAACCACATGTGATTTATCTGGCAAAGACAATAGACAATATCACATAGGCCTATCACAAGAGAAATGAACTCTGTCTCGGAAGCTGAACTTATGCGCGTGAAAGAATTTCCTAAAAAGGTGTCAGTATTGTGTGGATGCAAGAGGGGAACATTTCCAACATCTCTTGTGATGAGGTACATGGCTATTTTCATTGTAATTTTAATTGTAAATGTGAGAACCTGAATCATAACACCGACCGCGGCATTATTAGCGTAGATATTTCACCCAATCGCTTGGGAGTTGGAGCTGTGCCCGCCGCGCCGCAGAAACCCGCGTCATTGGCCAACTCTTGCGTGGGACACACTGTATATTGTACATTATATATTACAGTGGACTCTTAGTAATTTGAGCCCAAAGGGGAATCAGAAAAAAATCGAATTATCCAAATTTCGAATTAACCAAAACTATGACTTTTTAAACGAAAATGCCGTAAAAATGTCAAAAATAAACTCATTGCAATAAATAATGATTATTGTATAGTGAATCTTACCTATGACTGCCATCCTGTTGTTAGGATATTAAATGAAACCATTTTTTTTCCACACTAAAACCATAAGCCGGACATTTCATAACTCGGACAGACCCCCGCCCACTTTAGTCCGGTTTATCGAGAGTTCACTGTACTTTAATATTATGAAACTGAGGCAGTTCATTATTTCACAGTGGGGTTAATCCAATTTTAAAAATTAAAAAAGGGTGTGGCTTATATTCGGGTAAATACGGTATTCAAACATCCAGGATAATGATAGAAGCAGGGAACTGAGCGAAACTGCCTGAATGGCACCACTTTTTATCTACTCATGTGCATTTAGTAGGCTACTTAGTGTGAGGATTTCTACAGCTTGCATGTTCTTACTAAGTACGCTAGTAAAAATAGAGAAATAGTAAGTGTATAGTGTCTGTTTTTACATTCAGTCTCCCTTTTTTGGTTTATTCCAGAACATTTGCAACCACCACTTTCATCAACCTACATTAGGGTGACCAACTGTTGAAGAAACAGACCGTTTTGGGGACAAAAAAGTAAAAAAAGAGGGACATTTCACAATTTTGGGGGACAGCTACATTTCTTGTTTACCAAAAGTGCTCTTACCGAAGTAATTACAAAGAAAAATATATTTTGCATTATATGCTCATACACGTTTATTTTTCCCCTTTTGTCTTCTACGGTTTAAATGGTTTTTTTTTTGTGACGAAGTAGAAATACAGTCATCACTATACAATGCCGAATCCATTTAAAAAATCACAAAAACTTAAAGAAAAAACCGGCACTGACTTAAAATATTGCACTGTTGGCAACTGTTGTACACTAAGTTTAGTTAAAGCTAGATTGGCAGGACAGTTGCATATTGTGAAAATTCATACTGATGGCAGTAACAGATAGATAGAAACTTAAACAATTCCAGGACAAATGAAATCCTGCGTGGACATTTAGAAAATACCTTAAAATGCGGCACAGTTGGTCACCCTAGCCTACATCCAGTTGTTTTGTATTTTTGCTATTTATTGGTCCAAAGGAAGTTGGTGGGGTTGGTGTTTATTTGTTTGATGATGTTGAACTACAAGCAGAAATTCTGAATGTGGCCGCTCTATAATTTTTAACTGCCACTGACATCATGAAGCTCCCCATTTCACTCCCACCAACTTCATCAGGGCCAGGAAATAGCAGAAATACAAAACAATCGGTTGGAGGCTGATGATGATTAAGATGAAAATCTCAGATAATCCAAGTGAAGCCGAGTGTAAAAACAAAATCTATATTATCCTTCCATTCATGGTATCACTTCACTGCAAAAATCCACTTCAAATATAACTTTTATACATTTTAATTTGTATATTGATAACTGATAACTTGTATATTGTATTACTGATATATTTTAACTTGCAATTTACTGCTTAAGCTCTAGAAATATGATCACAATTTAATGAATTCTTGGCTAGGTACTTTTACACTTACTATAAAAAAATCGATAAAACATCCAGTTTAATAATAATAAATAATTGATGCATGTATGCAATATTAATAAGACTAGATTGATGCATACTGTCACATCTTCATTAACTGGTACTAATTAATTGAACCATCTGTACAGGGCTATCTCCCTCAGGTTTGCTACTGTTAAACTAAAAATTATCACCATTTAAGTACTCTATCAGCTGGTAACTATTAGCAATGCAACGAGTAACAAACTATACCCTCCCATTATTGTTAACAACCCCTTTGCAACTCTGACCAGAGATGTGCGAGAAATGCCATTCCAAGCTTTAAATAAAATAATTTTGAATTTGACGACATACAAAACATAAAGGTACTGCAAGTAGGAGCTATGCAATGCTTTAACTATCTTGTGTTTTCTCATTCCATCCATTATTTAGACTATGTTAATGATTAAACTGCAAAGTGTATACACAACACACTTAAAACATTGCATAGCATGTAGATTGTTAGTTCGCACTTCTCTGCCCCTTGCAATTCCACACCCCCAACATGGCTGTCCGCCCACAAAGCAGCACAGTGCTGCCACTGCAAACATACCTGGCGTGTAGGTAAAGGTATGGGGTTCACTTGACTTTCCACTTGACATAACTACCAACCGTACCGTTACCGACTCACTAATGTCGGTTCTTCGATACGGAGGCACTACACAGACTAAATGTGTCTGGAAAAGAAAAAAGTACATATCTATATTAGAAACTGCTCTCAAGTATGAATATTAAAAATTCAAATGCGACAGAATACAGTAAAAAAATGTTAATATGAAAAATGTAAGACATTAGATAGCCCGGAATAATTTGTAAAATTAGTTGTATTTTATATTGCAACCAAAAATTGCTCGTAAAGATCATTAGATTACAATTTGGTTGCCATATTGCATAAAGGCCAAAGCAAAATTGCCAAACTGAATCATTCACTGAGCACACAGTGAATATCTCATGTGCCATCAGATCATTTGCACCTTTAGGAGAATGAACTCATGGGGGAGAAATGCAGAAAATAAACCAAATTTTGAATTTCATCAAGACTGATTATTATTCCTGCACATAGACTAATAAGCTCTGAATGGGTAAAGACTAATCATTGCTATTATACTTAGAAATCATGTAAACCTATAATTCCAAAACACAGTCTCATAACTCTTTATGTCCTATACATACACAAAGCACACCAATTAACTAGTGATTAAAGAAGCACGTCAAATTAAATAGTGATATTCAAGATCACAACACAAGAAATGCTAGAAAACACCACCAAATTAGAGTGATTTCCACGGAAAAGACAACAGCCCTCTACTTACTGTATTATCTAAACACAATTCCCAGAGGCTTCATAAATTTTCGATCAAACTACATTTAAAAAAAATTAAAACAATATCTAATATGCAAATGTACATACTCTTCGGAAGATTTTTAACCCATAAGTAGAGATCCGTGAAAGATGCCACAGCATGAATTGTTCTGATTTCGACAAATGTTGCAAATTTAAGAAATGTAAGAATACTATAGGAGAAAAATTCCTCCGACACTGGGACTTGAACCCAGGACTTTTGGATATTCGCACCAATGCTCTACCAACTGAGCTAAGCCGGAGTTAAATTCACAGCACCAGATGGGACCTCTCCTATGACTGATTGCCCTAATGGTCTACCTTACAGACAGACAAGTTATGTCATAAGTACTGATTTCTGTGACTGGGCTCCCACTGTTATTGTACGGTTAACATTCAAGATAGATATATATAAGCGAATAGCCAAAGGTCCTGGGTTAAAGTCCCCGTGTCGGAGGAATTTTTCTCCTATAGTATTCTCATGTAATGTCCAACAGAGACAATAATCTGTGGTTCATGAATGCTTATATATATATATATCTATTAAGAAACATACTTTTGAAACGCAAAATAATGCAAATTCATAGCAACATAAAAAGGGAACAAATGCGACTTAAAGAGAGGACTGATGCATATAGACTCACGATGTACACACAAAACATTGATAAAAGGATCGTAAGTGAGGACACACTGTACCTATAAATGTAATTACAAAATTTCTTAATTATACTTTTACTCTTTTGTAAAGTTTACTTTTTATGGCTCAGTTCGTTGTAATTTTCAAAGCTTCATATCACCATATAAGCTCACATTTGTGAGGAATGAATGTTTAGTACCTGTTGTAGAAATTCTTTGTCTGGTTGAACTGATTCCTCCCATGGCGTGTCTGCATCGGTCTGCTGGAACATCACACGCGTGTCCTTGAGGAAATTCTTACCCAGAATGAAAAGTTCCAATCCCCCTGTGCAAGGAGAAGAAGAGAGCGACTTCTTGCAAATTTCGGGTATTCCAGGGGGCTGAGCTGCAATGTAACATGTATGTTCAGTACATGCACACCTCCCACTCGTAAAGTGAGAAAATAAATACACTTGCTATACTTACTGCACACGATCGGATGCGATGTGATCTGCAGCAACTCAGTTGTGTTATCATCATGTTCTATCATAGTCCTGAACACCATGCGGCATCGTGTTGATTTCTTTTTGTGGCGACCCTGATCAGCATGGGGAAACCTGTGTTCTACGTCAACGTTGCGTTCCTTTAGAATCCCCACACAGTCACATCTGTAACCAAAACAAAGCTGAATAACACTGTTGCCAGATTCCATAAAAGCTTTACAGTGTCTATGATATTTTTCCTAACAAACGATTTATTAAGTACCTCTAACCTCAGTGGGCCACCTTGCAGATAACAACACTCATTCGAGAAGTAACCTATCATGGTCTCATTGCAAATTTCATAACTAAAATGCCTTCCTTGAGGTAAATTCCTAACAATTGAAAACTGGTTCAATGTGAACACTGGAACTGCTAGCCATAGAGACTGATTCACCCTTCAATGAAATCGCATACCTCAACATCCTCCTGTGCGAACATTTAGTATGTTTACATGCAGGATTCAGATCGATCTGAGTCCGATCCCCGTATTGAGATCGCCATGTAAACGTGGACTCAGTCCGGAATGAATTTTCGATCCGATCCTTTGCAAATGGAGGAATGGATCAGATTCAAGTCGAGTTCAATTCCATGTGAACACTAGTGAACTCAATCCTGGTCTGTGCGCATACACTTGCACAGCATTCATTTGTTCGGTCAGCTGATCGTCAGTTTAATAAAAAATACTCACTCACACTATAATATTAATATTGTTATGTTACTCTTTTATGCCATGATTTGTTTAAGGTGGCTAGAAATTATTAACAGAGCCGACACTTTTAATATTTTTAATCGGGGAATAAACACGGCAATTATTTATACAGGTTAGCCACATAAATAGCCATACATAACCAAGTTAGCCAATAGTAGGCTACAACAAATCTCAATACACTCCAAGAACTTTCCATGTAAACAGGGAACTTATTGAGTTGGGATCGGATTCAGATAGATTTCAATCCCGCATATAAGTTATACGTGGTACTGTAATTGAGTTTTGCTGTAAGAGGATGTTGTTAGTTTTTGGACGTTAAGAACTTTTGATACTTCTGAAACAAGTGTTTATAAGCAAGAATATTTTTTTAGCAGGTGGCAAATACACAGATACAGTAGAACAAACACATACTGTTTACATGATAAATAAATTTTGTGTTATAAACTCTTGAAGTGAAATTTTAACTAAACTGTTTCAACGATATGTATGAACATGTGAACCTATCCCTTTAAGTCTGTGGAAACCATTTTCAACATTTCTGGTAACTCTGATGGAAATACACTAAAAATACAAACAAAATACACTAGCTACCTCATTATTACTAACTAGTAACTAATTTTCAAGAGGTTTCCCTCTCATCGTCAGCCATTTCCAGCTGCCAAACTTCCGTCTTGTACTACCCGATGTCACTGTTGTAGTTTAATGAATTTCCCAATTAGGCCTAACTCATTCTCCTCTGCAATGTTGAAATTTGAATTCCGATATAGTAAGAAAGGAACGATAATGAAATAGCAAGTGTACTGGAGATTTTATGTGCTAATAATTCTTCCACTTCATTGTGTTTTGCATTCCAAATTAATTTAAATTGGCAAATGTATTAACATTCATTTAGTAATCCAATAATTTCATAGGAATTTAATGCACTGAAGTTATTAAATATTAAATTATTACCCAAGATGACCATTTTATACACACAACTTTACTTAAATCAAGAAATATCATGTTTCAACGGCCCATTGCCACTCATTCTCAACTAAACTCCATCTGATGATTAGATGAATACAGCATTCCCAAGTGGGCATTTCAAGAACCTCTTGATAAGATCATCATCCGGGTATTTCAAAATTCATTAGTTGGTCCCTGAATGAATACATTTTGAAATACTCACAGATGAGGAAATTACAAGGTTCTTTAAGTGCCCACTGGGAAATGCTTTTGTCATCCAACAATAAGATGTGCACCTGATGCAATCTTGCTAAGAAAGATTTGGCAGTTGGCAATGCAGCTGAAAATGAATATAATGATTAGGGGGCGGATTTCTATGACATGTCATATTTTCCCCCTTTGCATTATTTCAGGTTTCCGAGTAATGTAAACCCGATTCCAAGCATCCTAGTAAGAATGGAATGGGTTTTATTGTGCATATAACTGCATATTTATGAAATTTTCAACTAATGTAGCATATTTAGTATGAATATGCATATTAAGGTCTTTTTTTGGCATATTTGTGTGCTTTTTAAAGAAATTTTGAAGTTTCATATCATATTTTGTAAATTTTGCATTATACTGACACTTTTTGAGAATTTACAGATATTTAAAATAATTAACATTATATTTTAGTAAAATGAATTGTAATGAAACTTAAAAAAATATACATAATGTGTAAGTGGTAAAGTCATATTTTAAATTTTAGGCATATTTTAATGTTTTTTTAGGTCATAAATGCATGCATATATCCTATTTTTTAGGTCATAGAAATCCGCCCCCTAGTAATGATCCTTGAAATATGTCCTACCAAAATAATGTAACTGAAGCAAAGAAGAGTGTATAGTGTGTGAGCTATACTTTGTGAATGTAGCAATCACTGCACATGTAGGCATATATAACACACTGTGTGGTCTCAGCATAACTGTTTCAATGGATTTAAAGAGCTATTCACATAAATTGGAGTTACCAATGAATTGCTGCAAACTATAAATTTTAACTAATGACAAGACAATTTTAGTATTCTCTACTTAAAATCTATCCTTCTGGTGGCACTATGGCCCTGGGGTCGACTCAGCCTCTAACAGAAATGAGTACCAGGAGCAATCCTGGGTGTAAGGCTGACAACCTTACCACCTTCAAGTGTCCAATGTCTAAAATCTGGGAGCCTCAAACTCCTGGAACCCTCTGGGCCTCCATGGCTTGTATAGGGAACACTTTACTTTACTTTACTTAAAATCTTATTCTATCACTCTAAATGACAAACAAAATTTTTTAAAAAATCATTAACACAGTACTTGCTAACTGGCTGACTGACAATTTAACACCCATCCTTGGCAACTTGCTAACTTACGTGATCACGTAATCCTTCGCTGGATCAAATTCCACATCGATATAGATTGTACCAGTTTCTTTCCTCTCTGTGCAAGGAGTAGAATTCTTCCCGCTCACTCGGCATGCCTGGTAGAACATGTGTGGCTGAACTTTTCCCACGTCTGTGCCAATATATACAGACAGCACCGCTGGCTTGTTGTAATTCGTCAACTGAAAAAATCGCAATGAAGTGAAAAAACTAAGTCAACAAAGAAACTAATCTGCAGGAACTGCCTTACCAAAATCGTGTGGGATTTGCACGCACCATTTTACTGGCGATTTTCAGTATGTGCGATCACTTCCTCCATTCCTTAGAAAGCTAGACACATCTGCAAGTGATTGTTACTTTGTGTTTTCCTATTGTTAGACCGTTTTGAAATATTAAAAAAAAATGGAATGGCCTGCCGATTATGAAGTCAGATCAGTGATTAGTTTTTTGAATGCGAGAAATGTTACGCCAGCAAACATGTTACGCCTCCCTCAAGTCTGGATCTAGTGATTTTCATCTGTTTCATCATCTGAAGAAATTCCTTGGTAGAAAACATTTCAACAATGATGATGATGTGAAACAATAGTGCAGAGTTGGCTTTCATCACAGGCGCCATCATTCTTTGACAAAGGCATACAAAAACTGATTTCCATGTTATGAGAAGTGCTTGAATAACGACGGTGAAATGAATGATAATAAAGTATTAGGAAAATAATGTTCTGTTATTATTATATATATTTTTTTTTATTACCGGTACTTATGACAAATTACAAGATAAATTACAACAATGCGGTATTCAACAGATTCAATATTTCATGGAATGTGGTTGACATGTCCGTTTGCAAACAGTTCTTTTTTTATTAACAAAAATTCCCCTCTTTAGAGCTCCCACATGGAAAAAATGAAAAAATAATACAAATTAGGTAAAAATGAAAACTGAAATATCACAGCTACAAAGAACCAAAATTATAAAAAAAAAAATCCCTACATAGATATACAGTAGAGTCCCGCTATTCCGAACTAATTGGGACCGAACACCGTTCTGTTTAGCAGGAATTCAGAATAGGTGGATTTCATTAATATCAATGTATTGATTTGTTAAGGCATAAATTAAGTGCCAGCTTTCATTCCAATTTGGTTTCAGGCGTTTTCACCAAGCTTAGGCTCTATGTATGTCTCTATTTAACTTCTTTGTATAATAATAAATGTATGTTTTTTCACGAACAACTTTTTAATTTCTCCTGTTTTTAAGTTTAAAGAATTGGTATTTCTTCTGAACTCTGTTCAGAATAGACGGATTTTCGGAATAGAGGGACTGTACTGTACCATAATTAATTATGTTTTACCTTTCAACATTGCAACTAAACCTTCATTTTCATTGCCAAATAATGTTTTATAATAATTCTGGTTTATTTGTCACTGCTAATTTGAGTATTAATGTAAGTCTAAATAACAGGTAGAAGTACATGTTTTTCAAAATCAAATGTAGTAACCTATAAAATAACTTATTTTGCAAATCATCTACTTGAATGAAGTTAACCAACAGTTTATTCCATTAAAAAGTCAGGCTCCTACTCATCAGCAAAGCAGGTACCTACAGCTCTGCACCTTTCCTACTTGCAGTAAACCGCATTATTAACCTTTAAAGGTCACTACTAATTCCCACATTCAAAAAATTAAATAAATTAATTAATGAATATGTTAATAAAATATAATACTTTTTATGACTATGGGACATTGTAGGCTTACCACTACTACAAATTGCATATTATGTGAGTGTATTTGAAACCAGGGTGCTTAGGAAAATATTTGGGCCAAGACAGATAAAAAGGGGGACTGGAGAAAACTGCACGAGCTTCTTACCTGTACTCGCCACTGGATATAGTAAGGGTAATTAAATCATGGAGGATGAAATGGACTGGATATGGTGTGTGCATGGGGGAGGAAAGACATATCTCAAAAATATTGATGGGAAGACCCAAAGGGAAAAGACCACTTGGAAGACCTAGACGGTGGGAGGACAATATTAGGATAGATTTAAGAGAAGTAGGATTTGAGAGGGATGGTTGGAGTTAGCACAGAATAGGGTTGAATGGCAGGCTCAGGTAAGCGTGGCAATGAACCTTCGGGTTCCATAAAATAGATAATATTCCTTTAGCTTGCTTAGGAATTGTCTATTGCCATTGAGTAAGTAAGTATTGACTGAAAGCATGCTATATGAACATGCTGGCTCTATGTTCACAATCAAATGGTTACAAAAATGTGAATGCAGTTTTGTCTGGAGGTTATTTCATCACTATTCCTTGATTGTCCACTTCTCAGACTATAAAATTGCAATTTTTGATAACTCATTATCCTCTCAATTCCATATGATGACAAGTTTGTAGAACTCTACATAACAATGAAAATATCAAGAAAAACTATTAGAATCAATCTTACCTTAACCATTGGGAAGCCATTGCCGGTGCGGTCTTTCACAGCCCCTCGGCTGCCTTCAGTCTGATAGCGAGCTCGATGCTGCGTTTCAGGCTGGCTTATGATTTGTAACTGTGTTCTGCCATTGCGACTTGTGGCTGCCCCTGTAGACTGGGAAGCAATTGGACGTGTAGGCATGTTCTGTTGTCGGGTTAGATTACGAACCACTGACTCTTGAATCCTGAAAAATTAAAATAAAATATCAACCTTCCCATGTGGACCACTGGAAGAACAATTCTATCTCAGTCCATGTACGTAATGTAAGTTGTTGTAAGGGGCAATTAATACAGATCTATAAGTTGATTAAAAACTGTTATTAAAACTTTAGTACAGTGGATAAAATTACCTTTGAACAGTCACTACGTTTCAGCCTGATCGCCAGGCCTTCCTCAGGTGAAATGAAGTCTACTCGCATGTGGGTACCTTGTCCATGCCGGAAGGGGTCTCTGCCGTGCTCCCGTACCCGTTCGGAATTTAGGTAATTTTATCCACTGTACTAAAGTTTTAATAACAGTTTTTAATCAACTTATATTTATAACCGGTGGAAAGAGTTGGACCTGGGTTTGAGTTGCCTAGTATGTTAATACAGATCATAAATTGATGCCCAATCCTCCTAGGATCCTGTATAACACTGCTCAAGAGGCCATGAATGCAGTCTAAGTGGTACTGACTCATCTCTAATGAGATGAGTACAATTGTGGAAATGACACAGGGAGGGTATAATTTTATCATTTTCCTTGAGAGGGGTAAATCAGTGAACTTCAATATGTTTAATTTTTCTGACAGAGTTTAAGTATAAAATGTATAATAAAGGACTTGTTATATAAACAGCTTCAGTTGCATCTAGCCTTGCATCAAAACTATGGCAGTGGTTGAGTATTGACAAATGTTTTACAATGGACGGCTTCATCAACATTTACAGTGAGTTGCACACAAATAATAAATATTGTGCGTCTTCTAAACAGGTACTCTTTTCAGGGCATGAGGACAACAGTATATTTCTCCACAAACTTAAGTGCATTACATTTTTAAAAATATCTGAAGCATTTTTACTATGGCTTTAATTTGGTAAATCATATAAGTTGCACTCACTGTCAAAATTTGAGGTAGCATGTAGAAGCTCGAGAGAACATTTTTGTATACCGGTACTTATTGCATTAAAAATATTAATTTTAAACTAAATATTCTGTGATTATAACATATTTAAACATTTTTATGTACATATTCTGCACTTTGATATTACATAAAAATCCGGACCCTAGTGATAACATGACAGACTGGTATTTTTATTTTAAAGGTGCTACTATTTGTATCACTTACGGTATTTACTCAAATCTATTGCGCACCCCAATTTGGAACTTAAAATCCTGGAGCGTGTGTCAAAAGAATATAACTTCAGCCCGCGTTTGTGCACACTGGTAATAGGCCAACAATAAATGTAATGAAGTCAAGAATTACATCAACACAATGTTATGTAAGCAATCATGAATGCACATCTTAATTTTGAATGCTACAAATGAACATCCATATCTGTTAGTTAAAATCACATCTATATTTCTGTTGTGAATGTCCCTTTTTCTCAACTGAAACAAAGCCTACAGCAAGTAATAAGGTATCGGTGGATTGGATATTTAACTGTATTCTGACATAGCATGCTCAGTTTATATCTACACACTAAAATCTTCAGATATATTAATTTCTGAATGTCTTAAAACAGAATTCACCACAAGAATTCACACTGCATAATAATGAAAACAATATGCAGTCCCTATAACACTGTTTTCAATGTACATAGTTGGCTTGGGAAATTGCATGTCACAGTACCTAATCAATAAAATGAGAGAGACTATCAATAGAATTAATTCCTAAAAATCAATAACTGTGAGAGAAATCAACGTAAATAAAAATCTGATGTGATGCATCATTAACCCTGGACATGGACAATATTAAATATATTATAATAAAGTTCCGCCTTAACCCTTAACATATAACTTATCTGGATCCACTCAAAAACAGCATTTATAAGACAGACACAAATAAAATATTGTTGTCACATATAAAGGTCACATAATATGTAGATGAAAGCTGGTTTCTTCTGCGTGGAACCAAGATGCGTCACTACTTAAAAAGAATATGCATTTGGCGTATTCAACACCACATTCCTCTGATATAATGTGAGGAATGTGGCGTTGAATACAACTCGACAGAACTGAAGATGGCGCATCAAATACGCCAAAATGCATATTCTTTTTAAGTAGTGACGCATCTTGGTTCCACGCAGAAGAAACCAGCTTTCATCTACATCTTTATATGTGACATCAATATTTTATTTGTGTCTATCTTATGAATGCTGTTTTTGAGTGGATCCAGATAAGTTGTATGTTAAGGGGTAAGGTGGAACTTTATTATAATATATTTAATATTATAACCCTTAACTGGAGGAAATGAAATTTATTAATTATGGACAATATCATTTTCGCACTTCACATTTTGATATACCTGTAGAATAAGAGGCCGTATTGTAGGGGGTGCATAATTAGTTGTCTCCACACAAAAGCAGGAATTAGAACATGAGTTTGTGCAAACGACGGGTAATAGTATGCTACATCATAAGTTGATAAAAAATCTTGATACCTTATTCATTGATGAGGGCTTTGTACGAACCAAGAAAAAGGGAGGTTGTCTAAATGCTGTATCTATTCAAGGTCAACTCTATGTAGCCAACTGTGAAGTAAATATAACAATACTACTGTATCAAATGGAAAATGAAAAACAAAATATTCAAGATAACTGCATTTTGACATCAAATATTGTGCCGACATGTAAGGGATATTGTACAGGTAGGGGGGAAAAAAAGCGGACCGACTCTTGTAGCTGAATATAATATAATTTGTGTTAGTATTTTATAATAATATTAATAAATAATATATTCAGCTATAAAACAATGTGATTAGAAACCACATTCTGTGTTTCGAAATGGGCTAAGTCAACAGTCGACACCAGAACAAATTTCAATACATTCCCTGCTATCCTGTGAATGCCGCTAGGCATGCGCAGTGGCTCATATTGGCAACTTAGATATTTTAGTCGGTCCGCTTTTTTTCCCCCTACATGTACATTGTATTGTTCACATTAATAAACTTCCTTTGCCATTCTGTATAAATACTTTGCTGAGTATTTAATTTCAAAAACGCAAAAAAATACTATTTTTTCCCTTTTTTTTTGGGGGGGGGGGTTAAATTATGAAATTATTGTTTGAGTTACTGGTCTTTAAAAAATAGACACACATCACTCTGAATATTAATATCAATGATGATTCAATAATAATAAACATATGTATATATATTTATGGAGGGTGATTGGCACTGTATATGAAATACACAGACAGTGCTGCCATATAATGTTTGGCTACACACCTCTGAGGCTCGTCCACTTGCCTCCCTCTCCTGTTCATGTTTTCCGGGAAACCAAAGTTGTCGTTGGCTTCGTCAGCTTCCAACTTGATCTCCAACTTCTTGCGCTTGACCTCAATATGATCGTTTGCCCAAGATGCCTGTCGACATAGAAAAAAAGGGTCAACAAATGTGCATGACCCACGGACCCTGTCTGCCTCACGATTTCCTCCACCACTTTCACTTGTCCTCACCTCCTGGTCAGCAAATCGAACCGTTGAACGAGCTGCCAGTTGCAACTCGAGATGATGATCGAAGCCGAGGCCAGAATCGTTTGAATTGTCGCACGGATCTACAGCGGTCCTCTCTGATGTTCTCACTGGGCACAAGACAAGAAGAATGTATAGATTTTGTGTGACACGGACTAGGTTCAAGTTAAGAAATTAGGAGAGTGGAAATTAAGGCTCACCGGCTATTGGTCTTTGCTGTCCAAGTGCAGTTCTCTTGGTGGCGATTCCTCTCATTACTTTGCGACCGACTCTCGGACCAGGTAGGCCCACGTTCAGCTTCATTGCACCTGCAACACCCACCAATGTATTAAATTGCATTATGTTTAATTTCCCATATTTATGACGACTTTGGGCCATTTTTTTTACCTTTATTTAAATATATAAATAACTGATAATTAGCAACAACTCTTTTATTTCTTAAAGGGGTTTATGTTTTTTTTATGTGGTTGGCTAAACAGGAATGACAGTTCGGCGTCATGGCCTTGGCAACAGCCGGGACTCGATCCACACACTTCCGCAAACAATTGAACCACGAGACAAAGCTGTGATATTAAGAAATGGGGTCTCGATAGCAGGACAACGTCCACTGGTTGTCCTCTGACCCGACTCGAAACGACAGGGCTACTAAACTGAGTCCGCGCTCGCCTCAAGGTTCACGCGAGCCGGTTTCGATGAGGGTTGCGTAACGTCAGCTCATTGACGTCATCACGCTCAGGGACTTTCTAAATTTATCTACTGCCAAATTCACAGCCATATTATATCCTAAACACGGTGTAGGTAGGCCCTCTTTTGACCTTGAGATCTATCGAACAGAGGCCAAGTTGATTGCCGTGACCATAGTGAAGTTACGGTCCTGACCAAGTCAATGTGCGCCGCGTTGGGCCGCGATTGCGCACCACTTCGTTCCCTAACTGCGTCACATCAATGTTCCCGATCAAGTATGCTCAAACTGGCTTCGATCCTGGTTCGGTGTGCTCAAACTGGCTAAACTGGCTACCTGCCAAAATCTACCAGCTGGGATTGGCAAATTGCCGATCCATACCTCGTTGAATCCGCTTTCTACATGACCTACGAATTCAAACAGCCTTAATTTAGATCCTACATAAATTTATATAATGAAAAACTGGGGTTCCTTGAAGAAGAAAACTCATACCAACCAGTGGCGTAGGGAAGGGGGGTCCACGGGGTCCGGAACCTCCCCGAAATCAAAACCTAACATTCTATTTAAGTTATTTAGCTTTAGTTTATCAGATATTTAATTCAATAATAAAATACTGAATTTCTAAATGTAGGCCTATTATTTGCACTTTTGCTTGAGTGTTATTTAACCTGTCTTATAAATAGTAATAATTGTTATAACTTAGGTAATGATTTCTTGTTTAAGTTGGCAAGTCTTAGAGTATAGTAAACAAATTTGCTAACTACTTCTTCGGTGCTAAAATAGCGTAAAATGTTATTTTCAATAGTTCAATGAATAAACATTTTCCGGGGGTGAGTCCCCGAACTCCCCCCAAACCCCCCCGGCACTTTTGATCCCTCCTCGAAATTATTTTCTGGCTACGCTACTCATACCAACATGAGATACTTCCCTCATTCCTACAAATATTTTATGTTTTATTCCTTCCATCTGGCCTTCCGATTCACGTTCTATGAAGATGTCCGCCTACAGTTCGATCAATATCTGTACATTTACGTACTCCGAAGCTCACTGCACCTAAGTGTCAACATCCGCCTTTATAATTGTTAATCTCACAGTCCTGACTGTGCTATTGGAACAACAAATACCTATCACGAGCATACAAACTCTAATCACTACAGCTCGTAAATTCATGCATTTATTCTGGTTAAATTAGGCTTAAAATACAGAAAATAGGCGGTCATAGTATAATTAAATAAAATAAGCATTTATTTACAATGCTAAAAGATAGTTAAAATAGAGAGCAAACACGCTCTTTATTAATGAAAACAGCTACATATAACATACTAAATAATTTACTTATCACATACAGTACTAACTCTGCTTATTCTCTTTACTGGTATTCATTATGTCCGGCTAACCTACATTCCTTTCATAGGTTCTGCTATTTAAAGAGATTCATTGAATCGTTTGAGGAGGTAAGTTTTCTACTGTTTGAAAACAAATAAATGAATTTACAGAGAACAAATTCCTCAATTCATATTTTTCTGACGTGAATGTGTCATTTCATTATTGTGTAACATACTTATACACTAAAATTATTTATGCGCTTTTTTAAAATGTATAGATGACCAGAAAAAAGCGACAACGATCCAAAACAGGCAAAAAAAAAGCTTTAAACCTTAAAATAGGCAACACAAGCCAAAATAGGGGAATAGCCAAATAAAACTGGCCCTACCGTCCCTAGAAGTACGGAAACATGTTTATCTCTATTTAATAAATCCCATCCAAATAGAAAGTCGTTTTCCTAATGAGAGAAGATAATTCCACGTGAATTTGGGTAAAATGCCTCTGCAATGACTCAAAGCGAAGCCATAACGTTGAGCAAGGTCAGGAAGGCATAGTTTGTACAGTATATTGATTTCTTCTTATCAACTGCAGAATCCTGGTTCACATCAATCTAAAATCTTATGGTAGGATCTAAAACCAAAGCTTTTCCATTTTGATGACTTATGGCTACAATGTCAGCTCTCTTTTTCTTTCTTCATTTTGCGGAGGATTCTGTTAGTAATTTTATCTGTCCACGGCACCCTTAGCATTCTCCTGTACAGCCACATCTCAAATGCCTCTAGTCCAGTGGTTCCCAAACTTTTCAGTCCGCGGACCCTTTGAAAAAAATTAAAATTTCGCGGACCCCATCTGGGTTTAAAAAAAAAAAAAAACTAAATAAATACTTTGATTCAAATGTCTTAAATTCAATAGACAAAATAACAATATCAATGGTAACAAACAGAGTTTACTCCTTAATGTGAACAGTGAAGCTGCTTTAGAAGATACGTAATTTGAGAAAATTACGAGATATCCTATTTCTTCTTAAACCGCCTGCGGACCCCCTGAAACACCATCGCGGACCCCACTTTGAGAATCACTGCTCTAGTCGTTTACCCGTCTCGATCAAAGTCCAGGTCTCAGCTCCATAGAAAAGGATGGAAAATATGTAGCAGCGTAGAAATCTTAATTTTGTTTCGTTTGAGAAGTGATGGCTCCTGAACATATTAGCCATTTTACAAAAGGCGGCTCTAGCTTTCTCAATACAAATTTTAATTTCTTGTGTTATCTCATTGGCTGTTAATATTAGTTCTCTGATAAATGTATTTGCTTAATAGGTTTACCATTAATGTTAAGATGACAGTCTGGTATATCTTTCTTGCTGATGGCCATTAACTTTGTTTTACTTATGTTGATTTCTAAGCCATAACGCTCACTACTTTCGTTGATTTTAAGCTATCAGCAAATATTACAGTATCATCAGCGTGGCGGATGTTGTTCAGCTTCTCTCCATTCAAGAGGATTCCTCCTCCTACATTTTCAAGGGCTTCTTTGAATATGTATCACCCGAATGAAGATTAAATATCTATGGCGACAAAATACAGCCCTGTCTCACTCCTCGGCATATCTTTAAACTGTCAGATGTCTCATTTTCTACTCTTGCAGCAGCATATTGGTTCCATTATAGATTGATTATGATCCTGAGATCTTTATCATCTACAGTGTTTTGCAGATGACAAGCGGTTTGTTCTTCTCCTTGTTTAGATACGCGGTCCAATCAGAGACGGAAGGAAGACCCTTTCTGGTAGCGGTGCTTCATTAGCTCGTACACGTGATTGGCAGTGAAGGAAAACGCTTCCCATTTGAAAAATACTGTACCCCACTATTTGTTAGCACCTCGGCCATCTTGTAATGCTCTACTCTATCAAAAGCCTTTTGATAATAAATAAATAAAAAAATAAAAAGGCATAAAAGTCACAATTCATGTCTCTACACCTCTGGAACAAGATTTGGATGCAGAACAGAGCCTCTTGAGTACAGACAGCATTTCTGAAGCCAAATTGTGAATAATTTTTAATAATATATTTTCAGGAGACGGCTCATCAAACTTATTGTTCTGAAATCACTATTACTAATCGTAGTGATAGAAGTCTCCAATTTGCTCTGAAGTATACTGGGTATCCAAGCATTATCTGACAAAAGCGATTCGAACTTCCTGTAGCCTAATTCACTGTGATTTTATAGATGTGTTGCCAATATTAAATATCCAACCCTCGTAAATAAAGGAGTGAAGTTTTCAACGTCAAATGTAGTAGCCTATAAGAAAACTTATTTCACGAAACATCCACCGAAAAAGACGAAAGTTAACACCGAAATCAGCCCCTAAAAAAAAGATCCTACGATCCTTATACTTTTACTACTGATTTACTAGCCTACTAATAATATACCTCCTCAGAGTTGAAATCCCTCCGGTTTGATCGGACAGTCTTTTCCTTAGTTTTACCTCTCCCATTTAGGGACACTTTAAGCGACCCACGTAGCCCGGGCCTTATAGGGCTGCAATCTGTCAAAAGAGGGTTTATCCATTGAATCACATACATACCTTTTTGACCAAAAACATGAAGGGTCTCCCCGATGCCGGGGCCACCACCGAGACAACACGAACACATAGGACGAGACGCAAAAAACAGTCACTCTAAACAAGGCTATGATGGCATGAAGATGACAATGACGGCCAGATGACATCCCGGGATCACAAGGGCCTAAAGTTACCCTACACTGGAAAACCTCACCCAAGTAACTTCTCCCGACCATTCCGGGGTGCGCGGGCAAAGAGAGTTAAGTCCACTTTCTTGTTACTGAGAATTAAAGTGACTTAATACACTATACCAGCCCAACATAGCTTTAGAGATGGACAAACCCATGAGACACACATCCATAACTACCGTACAATTTTGAATATGACTTACTAGACTTAACACAAATGTAGAGAACATTTTTATCTATAACTCTATGGACATATCTCAATTTTTTAGGATGGTGGACTTAACTCTCTTTACCCGCGCACCCCGGCACTATTCAAACCCGAACCCGCTGCATGAGAGAAGCGATCGCATCCGCTACGCCAAGTAGACGAAAGTTAAAACCGAAATCAGCCACTTTATTACACAAAGTCGAACTTAAAATAAGATCCTACTTCTTTTACTGCCAGTATTCTGTATATACGGAAACTAATAATATAGCTCCTGAGAGTTGAAATCCCTATGATATGAGCCTGCAGTCCTACTCATACTTTATAGTGGAACATAGTGGCCCTACGAACTCAAACATCCTAGTATAACATTCCCATCCTTTTGTTAATACAGTGAAACCTCTGTATAACGATGTTTGTGGGCCCTAGCAGATTGTATTATTATACGAGGGTTATTGTTATACCGAGGGGTTGTAATTTACCACACTTTAGAAAGACTACATGCTGAAAAAAAAGTGAAGTGATCCCTATACCGGCCAGAGGATTCCAGGAGGTTGAGGTTCCCAGATTTTGGACATTCGGCACATGAAGGTGGTAAGGTTGTCAGCCTTACGCACCCGGCCGCCTTTACCCCCAGGATTGCTCCTGGTACTCATTTCGGTTAGAGGCTGAGTCGACCCCAGGGTCATAGTGCCACCAGAAGGATTAGGCCAATTGAAAAATCTCAACGACCTCATCGGGAATCGAACCCGCGACCTTCCGGTTTGTAGCGCAGCGCCTCAACCACTACGCTACGGCGTACCCCTACATGCTGAAAACCTGCAATCTAAAGGATAATTTATGGAGGAGGGGGAAAAATAAGATAATTTGAATTATAACCATAGCTACTTTACACCTGCACACTAAAATAGTATATTGCGATACAAGTGCCGTAAGCGGTGCATACGGATCGAGGAAAGAGTTTTTTCAATTTCCGAGATCCGTTATGCGCTTACGGCACGAGTAGCCTATTGCATGCTATTTTTTGCACGATGATTATTTATATCAATTGAGATATTAGCTGAACATATTATGTATATACACTATTGAAGATGGATGTTATATTTCAGAAAGTGATTCGCATGTGTTTGTTGTTATGGGAACCGAATATTTGTCCTGGGGGGGGCCTTGTCCATAAAGGCTTGTATTATGATGAGTGCCGTAAGTAAATTCTTACCGCACGGAAATTTGTTTTGTTTTCATAGCAACAAGATTGCGTGCGGGAATGTCACGGCAACAATATTCGTAAGTACCACTAATTAGTTAAGTCGTGCAAAAATTACTATTCGGACTGGTTTAACGTAACGGAGCCCTTTTCAGCCTAACCACATTTCAGAAATTTCAACCTCGTAATGGGAAGACGGAAGAAAAACAAGCAAATTCACCACATAGCTAAGGCAAAACTAAAACAGTTGCTCCATATGGTGTTTAAATTGCACTTTATGTACATGTTGAAGTAACAACCTAATTCACAATATGTTTTTGTATAGCCTACATAAGGTTGATTTTAGTTTTAGTGATCTTATTTTCTACTCCTCATGAAGCTTTCTTCTCTGGAATTTCTAAGAAATATAACAGATATCAGGCACCCAATAATGGTGGCTGGAAAGAATACCGATCAGATAGCAGCTACCTTCCATATTATGGCTAAGCCACTCGTTTCCAGTAACAATTCAACCTTCAAATATTGTTAGAAAGGATGTTTTTGAAGTGAAACTTCTTTAGCTGCGGTAGGGGTAAATCGAGATCTTGTGTAACGCTCGAAATCGTCACGAAATTAGTGAGGAGTGACGGAACGGACTGCACAGAAAACAATCACCTCAATAATTAGGCTTATCCAAAATTAAAAAAAAAAAAAAAAATTAAAAAATCCAAATCTAAAAAAATAAAAATTAAAAAACTCCGAAAAAATTCAAAGATCTAAATTTACAAAATCCAAATTAAAAAGTAAAAAAATTCCAAATTAAAAAAATTAAAGATATAAAATATAAAAGTCTAAAAACCTAATATTAAAAAATCCAACAATCCAGTTTGAAAAAATAAAAAAAATAAAAACAAGTTTCACTTCTGTCCCGTAGCGTTCCAAGCACACGTTTTTTTAAATACCTTCATTGTTATAGTGAGTTACATTTAACATTACTGAGATGTAAAATTCTCCGGGACCAAAGAAAATATGTTATATGCAGGATTATCGTTGCATCGGTTTTCGTTACACAGAGGTTTGACTGTAATTCTGCCTACACCTACCGCAATACGCTCAAATTGTTCTTCACTAGCCGGAACTTGTTCCGAACTACACAAACAGGTAAGCACGTGGCGATGCACGTTGTATAAAATGTGATATTTTTTTATACGTTACGTTACTTCCTGTTAGACTAACTAACAATTTCTAATCGTTCGAATTGTTTACATTCAATACAAAAATTCATACTTCTATCGATTAGTAGTGCCCAGTGCCGTATTTATGCCTACGCAGCTGCCTAGGGCGGCAGATTTGAAGGGGCGGCTTTTAAGCTGTTACTGTTTTCTTTTTAAATATATTAAATATTTTATTCATAACTCTTCAAAATAGGAAACTAATGTAACGCAGAATGAAATAGAAATGAATTACATTGACAACAATACGCACCTCTTTATTTATATACTTATTTATTATTTTTATTATTATTACTATTAGCCTACTATTTCAGTTACAATATTGCTCATTCTAGGTTACTTTGTGGTACATTCATGTGGAAATAAGGGGACGAAAATATTTTTCTCTGCCTAGGGGCGCTTAAGTAGCTAAATACGCCCCTGATTAGGCCTACTTTAAAAGAATGCAATTAGGAAAATAAGTAACTCAGCCTTTTCAGGTCAAGCAAACAGAACATTTATTACTAGCATTGGGATGTTTATGATTAGACCTGGGATTTTAGGCTCTAAAAAAATTAGTTTTAGGCACCTAAAATAGGCTTTTGAAACAAGTAAACAGGCTTTTAAAAGAGAAAATAGGCACTTAAAATGTTTCAAAAATGTGTAATTAGACAGAAAATAAACTTTAAAATACTACAATATGCTCTTAAACTGTAACGTGATTTTTTTTCCTGTAAGAAATGTGGTATACCTATTCTTAACAGAAATAATTGCAAAATTAAGACAGAATTAAAAATACATTTATCAAAAACAGTTTTGGTTTATATGAAAAATTGACATAGTATGTCCCTTCTTACTTTATACCTGCTACTTGTTGTTTTGAGCTAATCCTCTCCGGTCAGTCAGCATTCCTTTGGCGACAATTGTTTGGGAAAATCAAGTTTCTGTGAAAAACCCACCCTCTGCTGTTCTGCTCTTCATTCAGGGATGTCCATTAAATGATCGTAAAAGTTACACGAGTTGAATTTTATTTTAATTGTACAGAATAGGCATTTTAGGCACTAAAATAGTAAAAATAGGCTCCAAAGATCCAAATAGGCACTTAAGTGATTTATCATGAAATGTCAACATTTAAAACTTTTCATTTATTTCATAAGGAACAAACTAGGCATTTGCCTTAAAATCCCAGGTCTATTTATGACATGCCATATTTTTATCCTGACCGCTAATGTACTACCAGAAATTCCTTTTTTAAATATCTGCCTACATTTTGAATCTTACTCCCTGTTGCCAGTACATTTGTAAGAGAAACAACTACATTTTGTAATTTTAACCCCATTTTACCGGCAAAGAAAATCGTTTGTGAACCAAAATCCCCGGTTTCTTTAGAAGCAAATTAAAGGCATTCTTAAGAAGGTTACACTTGCAGTTAGTTTGCTCCACAAAGGGGTCGTAAATAAAGGATTCTTACTTAAAAAACGTTAAGTTTATGCTGTGGAGTTTGAAATGATAGGCTTATTCTATAAACTATAAACTGTTGGAAAATTAAGCAAAAAGTGTTTCTAAGTTTTGAGGTTAAGAGATATAGAAGTTGTAAGTATAAATAAACGTGTTTATCGTATTTATTAAAGTAAAGCTAAAAAAAAACACTTGTCTGAAAATGGTATAAAACTATTTTGATATATTTAAAAAACTAATACAGCGTTTATAAAAACTTAAAAATCCGGGCCCTACTGATAAGCAGGGCCCGGATTCTGATGACCTAAAATTGTTTGAAAAATGACCTATAAAACGATTCTAAATTTTACAGAAAATGAGTTCATAATTATAAAGAATGGCGTAAAAACTGATACTTTATTTATAAAAAAATATTATTGTACGCACAAAGATGTAGACTAATTTGTACATAATTGTAAAAAAACTATCTAAAAACTTTGTTCTTTGTTCTTGATTGGAGCTTTTTAAAGTAGATCCTACAAAAATGATGCATTATAGTAACCTAGTAATTCATTTAAGTATTATCCGTAAGGGGGGGAGGAGGCACTGAGGCAATGGAGAGTCAAACTTCGGCAGTTCCCTTTGCGGTCTGCAGTATTATATTATTGTTTAAAACAGTATCCAAACTGGTGGCAAACTCTGGGGCCAAGTCAATCTAACAACGACAGTAATATAATACAAAATTTTGGAGTTTCTTTGATTCTCGTTTCCGACTGAGACATGACAACACTTCAACACCGAGTGTGTCCTTCTTGCATTAAACAAACAACACTTCAGACAGCACCGCCGGGGACGATGCGACAAAAAATGTTAATATGCTCAATGTAAATGCATGAAATGAGTAAATAAGGAAGCAAATGACAGGAAAATGACAAAACAATGACCTAAAAATGATATAAATGCCCTAAAAATATAAAATTGCATAAAATGACAAAAAACGACCTAATAAAAATTAATTTCTATAATCTAGAGGCCAGGATTAGGGTTTATCTACAAGTTGGCAATGTCTATGCAGCATCAATAAAAAGATGACATGTCATTAGAATCCGGGCCCTGCTGATAAGCATAAAGGCATTGGCAAAAGAAGAAAGTAAAATAAAGGAAACCCTGGCTGGAGAACAGTGGAGGCGTAATAATTATTTGCACACCCTCAGACATATGGATATTTCTCAGGTAAGTGTAATCCCCGAGACAGATTCGATCGCTCGTTAGGAAATTGCGTCATAGAACCCTCACGATATCGGAACACGGTTGCCAGCAAGGAAACGCACCCCAACCGCGAGGCAGAACCCTTCAATGTAGCAATCATAATAATCATAAACGAGGTTTTTCATCGCCAGCTGCTTGGAACACTATTGCACAAGCGTGATTCACAGAAACGCTGAGATGCGAAACACACTCCAACTATATTTTTAAAATATTCCTGTTTATGTAATCCTCATCTTATGTTTTAACATAACAATAGATTATGTACTTGTGACAGATTATAAGGTGTCATATAACTATCATTTTACACAATTCGCTAACATGAATCGACATGGGGCGGATCCACGGGGGGGGGGGGGGATGGGCGAAATCCCCCCCGAAATTGGTAACATTAAGCACAAATTATTCAAAATTTATTATTCTAATAAATTTTTTTAAGAAAACGTAACCCAAATACTTACATTAAAGCAACGGTATTCATTATTTTGAAATACATTTGTAATAAAATGCTGAAATGATCATTTTGATTTCAATTGTGTACTGGGAATAATTAATTTTTATAAGTAAAAACTTCCCTCTCTACTTTGGTTCCCCCCAAAAATGTCTTTCTGGATCCGCTCCTGGAATCGACCTAATAACCGAAGAACTTCAACTGTAGCATCACTAGGGTACGAATTTATATGCGCTAAAAAGCATAAAGGTATGCATGAAAATATGCTGATAAAAATTAGGAAAACAAGCAGTGAACATTGTAAATGCATTCATTATTGTGGAGGAAAACTGTTAGTCTAAGAGTTACTGTACAGTATTTTATCTTGTGCTAAAGTTCTCTATTTGCCTTTTAATTAATTTTTCTTTCATAATACAGTACAGTAAAATTGTATTATGCCATTTTTATTTTAAAAATTACATTTTTAGTGCCACCCACGCTTTGTGCCACTAAATGTTAGAGAACGGATGGTGGCATTATATCGCGGGTTGACAACATTCCTAAACTAAAACTAAACTCCGTGGCGCGACATCCCCGAAGGGACAAGGCCTACCACCCGACCGCTGCGTCATCTCCCTATAGGCAGATGGCAGGATTGGGGGGCATGTGGTCAGCATGCAGACACCCATGGCCGTTAATGGTTTTTTCCATGACCGGAGCCGCTACTTCTCTCTCAAGTAGCTCCTCAATTTGAATCACGAGGCTGAGTGCACCCCTACCAGACCTCCCTACCTCAGAAAAATCCAAGGAGGTACCGGATCTGTAGTCAGCGACGCTAACCACAAGACCACGCCGGCGGTCTAACTACATTCCTATCAATTATTGTTATTATTATTATTATTATTATAGATTACAATATATATCTTCAAATTTTGCCAAGTAATCTTTTTTCATTTGTCAGTGCTGTATTAGTAAAAACATCCTTAAGAGAAATGAACTTGCTACAGTTTCAATTGACAATACTTGAAAGCTGCTACTTCTCACCAGGAAGATCTTCACTACAGTAGAACTCCAATTATCCGAAATCCAACTATCCGGATCGTTTTGAGGCCGTGTTTGAGTGGTTTTTGCAGGAGCGAGCATTTTGAAACCCTCTTTCAGGGCCGATTATTATTTGAAAAAACTCAAAACTTTTAGCCGTAAAAGTCGACAGTTTGTCAGCAAAACAACTGACTCTGACCGATATATTCAAGAAGAGACACTTTATGTAAGAACAGTACTGTACAATAAAGAGTTTTTTTTAAATTACTTTTTCATTATTTATCCAGTTATCCGGATATTTGATTTTCCGGATAAAGTCCGGTCCCAATTAATCCGGATAATTGGAGTCCTACTGTAGTTTTTTCTTCTTTTTTTCATTTTATCCGAATCTGGATTTTTCCTCTGAAAACACAAACTGAATGAACTGGAGAGAAAAAAGTGAGCTTAACTATCACAAGTTAAATCATTCTAAAGTTGTAACGAGACAAAGGTGTCATGCAATAATATATTAATAAAAAATCTGATGTGAAACACACAATTTCCTCTGCCCAAATAAATGTTTGGCATCTTAGTAAGTATGGCAGTCTCTTCATGTAAATTGGTTGTAAAAATTAAGATAATGTAGTCACCACATCGCATCGCATCCCCGAAGGATACATAACCCAAATAAAATCCGATTAATTCATTCACGTAACTTTCTTTACCCTAAGCATCGCCAATACATCTTTCTCACTTCACACAAATACTCTCAATATTGAGAGTATTTGCTTCACATTCTGATATTATAGAATAAGAGACCGTATTGCAAAGAGCGCGCGCATTTAGTTGTTTAAACCCGATGCAAAGCTTTATTGTGCAGCAGGCAATACTGAGTTTCTACAGACAGTAGCTGGCTTATAACTACCCTTCAGATAATTTGTTCGAAAAAATAATTCAAATAAAACTTTTAGTTCTTGATATAAGCACTTCATATGCAAAATTTAAACAAAATCGTAAACTCATTTTAGAGAACATCGCGAAAAATGAACAGGGTGTCCACCAAGTAATGCTGAAGAATTTCCCGACTTATTCCCGGATTTTCATTGATCATTACAGAAATTCCCGACCAAAAGCACTTTCTAATAACTGTGTAAGAAAAATCATAGGATTATACATACTTTAAATAAGAAAAAGAAGATAAGAAGAAAGCAATTTTTGGCAGGAAAAGTTTTTCTTCAAGAGCAGTTGAGGATTTTGGAAGCTGGCAGAAGGTAAAATTGTATCCATTTTCACCTGTTTTATGTGTGCCACAAATTTTTCGAATTTTCCCGGATATTTTAACAAATTCATTGACTTTTCCCGGATTTTCCCGACCATACGAAATTCCCGGCCTTTTCTCTGATTCCCGGATTTTCCCGACCAGTGGACACCCTGATGAAGCTTTTTTCGTGTAAAGGGGCATTAAAAGTAAAATAATAATAATTAAATAAATAAATAAATAAAAATATAATAAAAAATTTCAATCTTCGTGTCACATCTCCAGAAGATACCTAATCCAAATGCAATTTTTTTTTCATATGACTTGTTGTTATGGAGCTAGGCTGTACGGAAACACACAAACAGACGATTCTGAAAACAGTATTTTTGGATTCAGGGATTCTCAAAACGGTTTTTTGTTAAAAACTCATGGGGGTCAACACAAACTTTCTCTACCTATAGTACCTATGGTACGGGCAGAGGAAGTCAAAATTATATGCCACACGAAATACATAAATAAATACGTGTCATACTCATAAGTTCTCTGACAATAAAGTTTCTGTAAAGTAGAATCAGAAGTTATGGTAAGAAGGGAAGAAGAGTCGAAAACGGTATATTGTAATTTGATATTACAGTATTACTTCAGAGGTGACCGTTTCAGGAATCAAGAGAAAACAAAACAGCTCTAAAAGCTAAAAAAAAATTAAAGAGATCTCACACGCAAAACAAAAATTACAGGTTACAAACTCCTTTTCTAATTACGATGTTATAAAAAAGTAATGTGTTCCCTCTCCAGGCCATAGAAGCCCAGAGGATTCCAGGAGGTTGAGTCTCCCAGATTTTAGATATTCGGAATTTGAACGCGAAACATTCATAGGCCTAAACTAAACGATTAATAATTAATGAAACAGCTGAAAATCCGGCTTTGAAGTGCATTCCACGATTAGAAAGCCCAGCTTGAGACCTCAGATTCGAGTTCCCTGGCCTAGAAAACACGTACATAATGAGTTCCGTCCAAATCGATCTATGTTTGACCGTTTAGGCCTATATTCATTATCCCTCTTCCGTCTAAGTTGAAAATTTCAGATGTCTGTGCACCTTGAAATTATAAACAAATGAATCAACTACAGTGTTTTGCAGATGACAAGCCGTTTGTGTTTCTCCTTGCTTAGATACGCGGTCCAATCAGAGACGGCGAGACGGAGGGAAGATTCTTACTGCTAGCGGGACTTCATTAGCTCGTACACGTGATTGGCGCTAAAGGAATTGGCTTCTCATTTGAAAAATACTGTAGTCATTCCTCTCACGCAGCGGGGCCGGGTTCGATTCTTGGTCGGGACAAGTTACCTAGGTCGGGTTTTTTCTCACCTGTGAGACAAATGTCGGGTAACTTTAGGCCTTTGTGGTCCCCAGATATCATCTGGCCGTCATTATCATCTTCATCCCATCCTCGCCTTGTTTGGAGTGTGTGTGTGTGTGTGTGTGTGTGGTGTCTCGTCCTATGTGTTCGTGTTGTCTCGGAGGTGGCCCCGGCATTGGGCTGATCACTCATCCGAGGAGGCCCTCCATGTCCTTGTCTGGTCAAAAAAGTATGTATGTGATCCATAGATAATCCGTCTCCCGACAGGTCGCGGCCCTGTGAGGCCCGGGCGGCTTGGGTAGCTTAAATTCTTAAAAGGGAGAGGTAAAACTAAGACAAAGAAAGAAAGAAACAAGAGTTTCTAATAAATTTATAGCGTAGAACGTTCTAAATCTAAATAAACCATTGGCATTCTTTACGGATTAAATCACTGTCTGATCTCCTAAGATGAGCCCACTGTACAGAAAAGTATTCTAGAGGTGAGAGAAGTAGATGCTGAGACTGCATCGAAGGTCACTATTGGCGCTGCAATCACAACATGCATTCTGCTCTTCGCTGCATTAAACATTGAACCGAGGGGGAAAGAATTGAAAACCCACGTGAAATAGGTATAGTATTTTCATTTTCACAAGATTATGAAGATATTGGGTTTATCACAAGGAAACTGATTTCAGAGAATGAGAAGGGTGGTTTGACAACAACCAGGAAAAAACAAAATACAGGATGTTAATGAATAACACCGAAATATTTTACCTATAATGTATAGAGGGGACATAGACAAGCAACTTTTTTTATGAGGATTTTGCTCTATGACGTAAAATGTGAATGCTACAGGGCATTAAAGCCATTACAATTTGGTGCTCATAAGTCAATAATGAAACGTAAATGGTTAAAATTTTCATTAAATTGACTTCATGCCTTCCTACTGATCGATAAAAACCTGATTCTTAATCATTCATCAACAGCTATATCATAATTTAGTGTTTCCATAATCTGCGAAATTTACAGACTAATCACATGACTGGCCGCCACTGCATTAGTTATTTTATTCATAACTACAGTGTTAACAACGAAGTTCCTTTGTTTTGCATTATTTTTTATGTTAGAAGTCAGTGGCGGTCATGCCCTAGGAGATTTTATGCTCACAGGAAAAATTGAATCCTTAGAGCAAAAATCTCCCAATAAAAGATGCTTGTCTATGTCCCCTCTATATACAAGTAAAATATTTCGGTGTTATTAACACCCTGTATATGTGCGTAGGAGGTATTTAACAAGACTGAACATTAAATAAAGGGATTATTGAAAACACAGAGAACTACAAATATTTAGGCATAACGATTCATAAAGATGGTGGAATGGAGAAAAATTTCAGAATAGAAACACTTTGGCAGGAAAGCGATATCCCTATTAAATGCAGTATTGTGGGACAGACATATTACGAGAAAAGTATATTTATGATTCAATAGTTAAGAAAATAGTACAATATGGTTCAGAAATTTGGCCAATTAAAAGGAGAGAGGAAAGAAAATTATTAGCAACAGAAATGGATTTTTGGAGAAGAGCAAATAGAACTTCTAGGGTTGAAAGAATTATAAAAGAAGCAATTCGGGAACAAATGGAAATACAACACACTATAATAGATGAAATTAAAGAAAAGCAACTCGTGTGGTATGGTCACGTGAGAAGGATAGGGGAGGAGAGATTACCAAAGAAGATCTTCAGATGGAATCCTCCTGGCAGAAAGAAGAGAGGCAGACCAAAGAAGACATGAAGGAGAAAAACATTCCTGAGAATCTTTGGGAGAAAAGAGAGGCTTGGAGGTAGAGAATAAGGAAGATGCAGACATAAAAAAATAAAATAAAATAAAATAAACCGTGACGATGATGATGATTAGGATTCGGATGTTTTATGACATGTATTTTTATTCTGACCTCCGTTCTCGCCGCAAACACAAATTAAACACGAATTGCACGCTTTTTATCCTAATCGGACCGTTTTTATTTTGCATATAAAGTCATATTTTGGTCATTTTTGTAATTTAACGTCATATTTCAGTTATAAATTCACAATTGTATAGTGTACGTACGGTAGTACACGATCGAATTAAATTTGAAATTTATTTCATTAATTTAACATTTAGACAAATTAATAGGTAAATTAAATTTTTAAATTAATGCAATTGTTCATATTTTATAGGGACAGCAAGATCTACAAACTATTACGAGTATTAACAAGCGAGCGAGCAAGCAAGAGGAAATTCTTTAAAAATAGATGTTCATTGCAAATATAATTGTAAATCACCAAATTAACAAAAAAGCGATTATCCGATTGAAATCATGTGATGTAAAAATTTAATATTTTAAACGTTTTAAATTGGAACATTTAATTTTTGAAAATACTTAATTTTATTAGATCATATTCAGGATTTTTTGGGTCATATTAAGTCATTTTTAAGGGCATATTTACTGTCATATTTCCCACTTTTTTAGGCCATAAACATCCGAACCCTAATGATATGGTTTTCATTTTCATCTGGTGACAATCCTGTTTTAGAGGATGTGAGCTCGCTAGTTGTCAGGTCTGGCTCAATTCCTCGACATGACATTTTAAACGCATATTTTAAAAGATATACTACCGAACTTATCGTGCCCCAATATGGAAAGGCAGTAGTGGCCTTATTAAAACAATGGCTCACTGATAACGGCTGTCAAAATAAAAGAAATATAATGTTGGGTATGATCGGAAACGGGAACTCAAAACGTTAGCTTATCATCCAGTAACTTACATTTCAAGATAGGCATTATGTATTAGTTATTAGCTTATTACAAATTTGTTTCACCGACTTTGGCGTCAACTTTATTTGCCAAAGAGAATACTTGGCCTTGGCTACAATCGATATGAAATGTTTGGGAGAGTTTGCTACAAAACCACTGCCTTCTTTAAGGCAGTGTGCAAAACACATTGTCGCAGTTGCTGCTCATGAACTAAAACGAGAGTGAGCTGCATATACCATTTCATGCATAAAGAGTTACTTTCTAATGCAGAGGTTATCAATTAACGTTTGTGTTGACACTTTTGTTTCGTAGATTGGTCACCTATGTCATGTTTTTAAAGGACATTAGCTCCTTATAGTGGCTAAATCCCCAACAATAATTACATTTGACTTTTCGAGATGTCGCAATGTAGTCCGCATCTTCGTGCAGTTCATCATGTTCGTAACTGGAAATTACATGTAGCCGGAGATTGGCGTCACAAGTTTTTTAAAAATATTTTTTAAAATAGGGGTATTGTGCATGCGCGGATCTCCCTACACAGACCGAAGCATGCGAATTGCGATTCATCCGGATTGTAGAATTACCGTACTAAATAACCAACAAAGATTTTTCAAATACGCCTTCGGATATCTTTCCACATGATCACCCTAAACATGAACGCACTTAGACCGTGTGATAAGTTTTTATATCCCCTCGTCATAACACTCATAACTTCTGACTCCAGTCAATTCAAATACGTAATGTGTGTAACGCTTTGATGAACTCATCGACACGATGCAACAAAATCGTTCCTACTTTCATTAGAATTTTGACACCAACCTCACATTCTGACTTATCCATAACTTCCTTGAGTTGACTACGAATGTCAAATGGTCGCGTACTTTTCGGAAGAAGAAATCGTATCACATATCTGAATTCACACGGGGTTCATGTTAATCCTGCACATTAAAAAGAAACAAAATGTTTTAAACACGATGAAAAATACTTGTCTGTATTCCCAGAATTTGAACTGGCAACGTGTGTTGACATGCATACCCAAACGAGTACCGGTACTATTTCCGGGCGAACTCTTGAACTGTACACAGTGATAACCGAAGATTTCGGCTACCGGAAGCGCTTTGACGATGACGAAGACTTGAAAACCAGTGTCGTGGGTTGGCTTCATCCGCAGGCGCCGAAAATCTGAAGACTTCGGAATTTCAAAGCTCGTCAGTCGCTACGACAAGTGTCTCGATGTGGGTGGAAACTGTGTGGTAAAATAAATTAGTGTGTGTAATTTCCAAGTATTGTAAAACAAATTCTGTAACTCCATTCACATTTTTTTTTTAACAAACGGAAGGTACTTTATGAATAACCCTCGTAAAACTGGATGTGGATTTCAACGATTTACTAATAATCCACCGATTAATGCACATGAATATGTGAATGACGTGGTAGCAGCAAAGGACAGTGGGATACAAAGTTTGCTACTTCACGCATCCGTTTCCGTACTTCTTAATGGAAATAAACATTATCAATCCACCCACAAAGTATCAAACTTCCCTATGAAGTAAGTGGAGACATGATCAACTCTCTGAGGATAAAATAAATCTATAAACTTTCTCTGGAAAACACGACTTTCTTACGTCCTACTGTAAGAAAGGGCGTCACTTTTTTTGTTGTTGAGTTAACATTGAATTTTCCATGTTCAATTATGAACATAAAGAGAGGAAATCAGACCGATTCCTTCACTGTGGTAGGAATGTAAGCGTTTTGTAAAAGAAGGGCATCTGTCCCGACTGAAGTACTATCTCTATGAAATACCCCTAATAAAAGTTACTTGTCTATGTCCCCTCTATTTTTGTGTTATTCATTAACACCCTGTATAATTGAGTAGTGGAGAAGGTTCTAAGTGCCTTTTAGAAAATTGTTCAGGAGAGAGAAAAGAAGCTCGCATTACTCTGTCTGCAGTACTCTTCATCTGTTCATGGATATAGCAACTACTGTAACAATGAATTGTACATAGAACATAGTTCTTGGCATTGACACACAGAAACAAATGGTGCAATGGTAATATATATTTTCTTAAACGCAGGCACTTTGATTTTTATTGAAAATCAAGCATATAAAAAAAGAAAGTTATCTTTCTCAGAACATATCTAGACTGTTAAGAGAAAAGAATATAAGTCAAAACATTTTTTTCAGGAGAGACTTTAATTACACATTATCTCATTTAATTTTTTTGTTTACTTATACTCTTTTGCCTTGACAGTCTTCTTCTGGACCGTTAAGGCAAAAGAAAATAAGTATATATATATATATATATATATATATATATATATATATATATATATTTTCGAAAGAATTTTTTTTACACAGTGTAGCCTAATTTACTTAACTCATTTTCACAATTTTTTACCTGTACTCTTTTGCTTTAACAGTCTAGATATAATGTGGTTGGTATGGAATTTTGACAGTTTGAAATCAAGGCTAGCAAATGAACTGGACTAAAAAATCTGAAATTTTTCCAAAAATGGCACTTAAGACATTTGAAAATTCCACTTCTCGATTATTTTCATATCTCCTTTTGCCCATATACAGCTTTTATTGTATTCAATCATTGTTATTTATCAAATAAGCTACAGGTATGAAGATATTTCAGTGTTCAGTCCTTGTGAGTTTACATAAACAAATGCACGTAGAAACGATAAAATGAAAATGACAAAAACAGAATAAATTCTAGAGTGAAAGGGAAAAAGCGAATAAGTCAAAATACCAAAGTTTTAGGAGAGACAAATAACGATTTATTTTCACAGCATTTTTACAATATTTAGATCAGTCCACCCAGATATTTTTATGTAGTATAAGATACTGTGTAAAAATATCTGGTGGACTGAACTAAATAGTGTCACAATGATGTGGAAATAAATTGTTTTTTTGTCATTCCTGAAACTTTGGAATTTTCACTTATTCGTTTTTTCCCTATCACTCTAGAAATTACAAAAGACATTTCCGATTGGTTGAAATTCCACATTTTCTTATACTGAGAGGTAAATAGTCCATGATAATTGTGCCGCGGTGAACTTCGGAAATATTTTCACTGATTTAGACTCGACACATATCGATTATGGTTCAGGGTCGGACGATTGATTCGGAAGCTCCTATTTGGTGGACAGGTATGTGAGAGAAGCACGCACTTATCACGTGAACAATCCATAGCCCCCATACACTTGTATATGAAGATGCCTTTGCGCGGCCTCCTGTTTTGTCATTTAACAAAACGTACTGGCAATGAAGAACTCGAGTGATCAACACAGCAGCAATGTACATTCGTGTTCTTATGTCTCTAGTTTTTGCTTTCTCTACCCATACTACACTTCCAACTCAACACTTCCTCTACTTGTAAGTAGAGGAATTCCGATGTCGAATTTTCAGCATTAACATATGTTTTGAGTCCATAAACTTCATTTTCAGAAACATGTTCTGCGTATGTGCATAGCTCGAAAACGAAAAAGCGTATAAAAGCCAAAATTGTATACTTAGTTTAGATACCTTCTGGGGATGTGACGAAAGATTGGTGAGGCGACTTTCGCTTTTACTATCACGTTACATGATGTTAATTGAAATTTTCGCGATTTTCTCGAAAACTGCGGCAATTTTATTTAAATGTTGTACACGAACTGTTGTACACGGTCTTGTGGTTAACGTCGCTGACTACAGATCCGTCGGCCCGGGTTCGATCCCCGATACCTCCTCGGATTTTTCTGAGTTAGGGAGGTCTGGTGGGGATGCACTCAGCCTCGTGAATCAAATTGAGGAGCTGCTTGATAGAGAAGTAGCGGCTCCGGTCATGGAAACCACCATTAACGGCCGTGGGTCTCGGCATGCTGACCACATGCCCCCCAATCCTGCCGTCTGCCTATGGCAGATGACGCAGCGATCGGGTGGTAGGCCTTGTCCCTTCTGGGACGTTAGCGCCACGGAGTGGTGATACTAAGTGATACAACTTTTATCTGAAACATTTTTCTATAAATTTTCTTAAGGTTAGTTAGTTGTTAGTTTGAACGATTTTGCGTGGCGAATAACACATATTTGCATAAGGCTGGGACTGCAGGATAGGCACTCTCACCAATGCGACTTTTTTCTTCTATTTTAGAATCTGAAGTGAGAAAGTTGTATTGCCTATGTTTATGGCAGAGCAAGTTACGCAGGCTAAGTGAATCACATCAGATTTTTTTTCTGTTCAAGCTGTTTCGTCTCATTTCAATCGCCCGGACTTTGTTCCCTACGGCTACAGAGTTTCAAGATACGAGCTAGTCAAGAGGTTTCCCATTAAAAGAGGGAGACGCCCAATTTCGGGGGGATAAAATTAGACAAATTGTAAATAATGAAATTAAATGTTTCGGTAACTTTGCTTTTTTTTTTTTACCTTTCTTTAGAAGTAACCAAACGTGAACTTGAATTTCTAAAAATTAGACAATAAAACCAGCGGAATTTCGTATTAAAATTAATTAAAGTTTATTTCACAATAACTGGACACACTTTTCTGTGAGAACATTGGGGCTGATTTCCTGCATTTACTAGAGTTACAATGTCCACTTCAAGCTGCAAATACTGTACTATTCATGCTTTCACTTACTTTATTATTGACTGAGAATTATTAATCTGTGAGATTTCTTTCTTCTTGGGATTTGATCCTTCAGGAACCCTTTACTATCGGAGTTACGAACATTTAAAGTGCGGCATTTAAAAACACTTCAGCAGAACATACATGTTGCAAGTAAATAGTATTTTCTGACAAATTACATTTTCATGTCTTTTTTAAAAATAAAATAAATAAAAACTATTCAATGAATTTACATTATTATTCTTTTTTGTGCATATTGTTGAATAAGTTAACATCTAAATTTAAAATTTTGCAACTATCGTCATTGGTTTTGTTTCGTAGAAAATAAAAATGAATCAAAATATTCTGAATTTTGAAAAATTCAAAAGTTTTTTTTTTTTTTAATTTATTACAAATAAAATATGTTCGAGATATTTTTAGTCGAGTTCACTTGCTAGCCTTGACTTCAAGCTGTCAAAATTTCATTACGTTCTGAGAAAAAGAAAACTTTCTTTATTGATATGAATGATTTTCAATGAAAATCAAAGTGGCTGCCTTTAAAAAAAATATATTACCAAACTATATACATGAGTGCAGTCATTACTTGTTGATAACTAGTTAAAATTTCATCAGAATTGATCAAATACCTTGGGAGTAATATTTATGTACAACCCCATATGAACTGGTCTAATCTACAATCTGTCTGGTCTGGTACCCTATGATCCCCAGGTGGGGCGAAGGGGCCTCCAAGCGGAGGTTTCATTACCTATACCAATTTTGATATGCTTATTTTCCGAGAGAGGGTAGAGGGACAAGTGGTAAACCCATCGCCTCGCAACCCCCCTCTGGAAACTAAGTATTTCTTGGACGTGAAAGGGCCGAGAAATTTTGTCCAGAGGCTCTAATTTAGGCTTAGAGTTCTTTTACGTGCCGTAAATCTACGACACGGGACCCCCAGCTTAAAGTCTCTCCCGGAGGACTCCGTGCCCAGGATTTTTACGTCCTGAAAAATCCATCGACCGCGGCCGGGTTTGATCCCGCGCCCTGCGGATCTAGAGGCACGCTACCTCTAGACCACCGCGGCCGACCTAACCTACAATAACCCCCATTAAATGCATGTGTTTCCAGAATTGTCTACTTTTAATTTCTACGTTTACCTCATTTCTAAATTTAAAGAGAACGCAAGGTGCGAGCTCTTCCCGCGTGCAATGGCTTAGGGAAGGGGGGATCCAGGGGGGCCCTGACCCCCCCCCCCCGAAATCAAAACTTATAATTCTATTCAAGTTATTTAAGCTCTATTATTATCGTCAAATATTTAATTTAATACTGAACTTGTCCATGTAGGCCTATTATTTCCATTGTTCCACGTGTTATTTAACTTTTCTTATAAACAGTAATAATAAGTGTTAAAACTTAGGTAACGATTTCTTACGTTGGCATATCTTAGAGTATAGTAAACAAATTTGCTAACTAGTTTTTCAGTGCTAAAATAGCGTAAAATGCGATTTTCATTATTTTTTATTTATTTAATACTTTAGTACTTATTAGCCCCTGTCCTTGATTCCTATCAGAGGCCTCTACATGCACTTTACAATTTTCAACTTACTAATTTGTAATTACATAGTTTATCTAAATAAACTCTTTATAACTTAATCTAAAGAATATATGCATAGAAAGAGAGAAAAAAATTAATTAACAAATTAAGGAGAAAAACAAAACAAAACATTGATAACTTAATAATATACTAACTACAGTACATGTCGAATGTGATTTTCATTAGTTCAATATTTAAAAATTTTCCGGGGGTGAGCCCCCAAATACCCCCGGCACTTTCGACCCTCCCCGAAATTATTTTCTGGCCACTGCCTGCGTGAGTCCGAAAATCCTTTATCGAATGTTTACTAAAGTATTAAATGCAATTTCATCACATCCTCAGGGGATCACTAGAAATATCTAGAGATACCTAGTTTTCGCGAATAACGAATTCGCGAATTGTTGTTATTACTATTGATTAAGCAATAATCTTGTGTTTCAAACATTCCTACGTGGAATTCTTGTCGGTTTTAACCGCGAAAAATTGTGTTTATGCGAAATTGTCGTTTTTTGCGCGAAATTCCTCTTTTTTAACGATTTTTTTTACTTTCAAGGGAAATCTCGGGTTTCAGAAAAAATAACTAAATAATCTGTGCTCATTAATACAACAAAAAATTCAATAATCTATGTTAATAACAGTTCTTAAACAAGCAGGCCTATGTTCTGAATATAAAAGCATTTTTATTCCTGTGAATAATGTAGATGCTGAGAGAGCTTTCTCAGGATATTCAGACATTCTAACCGATAAGAGGACAAGACTTCTTCCTCAAAATGCTCTAAGTTTGTACTTTGGGGATGGATGCAATTTAGAATGAAATAGGTCTATAGAAATACTGTAAACTTTATTTTTATAAACATTTTCCATTCAGGTTTTCTTGATCATGCTCATGTGCGGAAATACACAATTATTTGCACCACAAAGGCTAAAAATGTATTTAGTTTTTATGCGAAATAACACAGAAATTTAGTCTTTTTAAAATGCGAAATAACACCGTAATTGACCCAATTTTTATACCGAAATTTAACGTTTTTATTCACTGCAAAATAGCATCTCTAGAAATATCCCATTGTTCAAAGCGTAACAGCATGATTCCTGAAATATATTCCACTTTGATTAATGCCTTGTTTATCTCTTTTCTACTTGTTAAAATGGAAGCAATGTATTTAAAGTCTTGTCGTCTGCTATTAGTGCCGAATTATCAACAGCTTTTGTTTCTCTTTACTAGCTTTGTTATCGTGTAAACAATATCACTAACCTGTTCCTCCTACGGGTTTAGGATAATAGTTGTCCTTGCCGATTCGGTTCTTCCCAATAAACACGGTTATTTCACATCTGATGAAAAACAATATCAATTTCACATGTCTACAACATACACTGTCAGGAACCGACTGATGGAACACACACTCACATTCCCGGCTCTGGAGTAAACTAACGAAGAATAGCTGAACTTGGCACTGGCTCTTACGGCCCACGCTTCACACACCGGCGTCACACTACTAAGAACTGCTTGGAATTTCCACAGCTAAGTCATTAGGATGTCGTTACGTTGTTTTGTTCGATACGTTGGGCCGATAACAACTTTCTCGTGTTGTTTGTGATATCATAGGCCCTGTCATTCGTTTGTAGGAGCCTTTCCGTGACCTCGCTGCGGGCAACACGATAAGTTTTGGGCCGATTTGACGCAGTGACAATTCAGTAGTACCAACACAATCATCCACCTGCTCTTTATATAATCGAACTTGAATGCATAACACAAGGTGACTAAATAATACAATGCATCATGTGGCCGGAAGACGAACACCCTCCTTTCTATGCGTCAGTTCATCCCCTCTAGCGGAACTCGATTAAAAAAAATATATATATACAGAGCGTACGCCGTACGGTATGTCAGGAACAGTAAGTTTACAGGATGAACCAGCATTATGCCTCGTCATCCACGATTTAACAGAATGATTTATTATATTCAGTAATTTACAAGAACATTTAACTAAAGGAAATGGTAATGTAAAAGTAATTTCAGAAAGGGCAAATAATTTTGGAATTTTAAAATTTTAGATCTTTGAATTTTTTCGATTTTTTAATTTGTTAAATTTTGGATCTTTGGGTTTTTGCATTTTGGACCTTTGAATTTTTTATTTTTTGGATTTTTAAATTTTGAATTATCAATTTTTTTAAAATTTTGGATAAGCCTAATCATTGAGTTGATTGTTTTCTGTGCAGTCCGTTCCGTCACACCTCACTAATTTCGTGACGATTTTGAGCGTTACACTACTTTCGTGAAGATTTTGAGCATTACACAAGCTCTCGATTTACCCCTACCGCGGCTAAAGAAGTTTCACTTAAAAAAAAAGCCATCACATTAAATTGGTCCAGCTCCTTAAAGGACAGTGTGTTGTCTTTGATTAGACGGTATAAGGAGAAAAACTACTTGGAATAAATCCACCCTCTTTGGTCAAAATGAAATTTATTAACACATAAATGTGTACAGATTAACTTTTTTCCAAAATTGAAATTACTTTTTCCTAATTTAAATTTACTTTTTTTCCGGAACTGAAATTACTACTGTATTTCCGAATATAAATGAACTTTGTACCTAAAAATGAAGTGTGTTGACAGCCTGTGGACACAGTATTCATGTTTGAGTTATGTATCTTGAGTGGACGGCACGAAGTATAGCGACAACTTTCTCTTTCTACCAGTATTAAGAAAATTTCATTTTTTCGGGGTTTTCTTAAATGGATCTTGTTTAAACGTTCTATATTAACAATCATACTAAGGGTTCAAACGGGAAAATCTGCGCCACTTCTAACTTTTCCCCCAACCTACACTACGTAAACAGCGTCGCCGACATACGTAAACTGCGCCACCGTCATATGTAAACTGCGCCACCGTCATTTAAATGGCGTCACCGTCATACTAACGCACTAACATTTTCCTTCCCACTTATCCAGACTTAGGACTGGCTATGAAATTACATCTAGGTGTGGTTTTATCATTTTAAAAATGTTAAAAACGATACCCTAATTTCTTTTGCATGAACGCTTCGTTACTTATAAAATTGTTAAAAACACTACCCTAATTTTTTTGCATGAGCACTTTGTTCTCATATGATGCCTTCTTAATAAAATCAAAACGGGATATTTCATTGTTTATATAGGCCTATTGTTCTTTCCACTTGAGTAGACGAGAATACTTGTCATTTATTTTAGCTGTTCTTCTTACAGATATCCCTTGTTCAATTCTTCTCAGTTTTATGTAGGCATTTGTTTGGAACTGGAGAAGTGCATTTAACATAAGGAAGATGTTGGGATAAGCATGGTAAAACATCGAATTATATATTACAGACAAGTACGCTTCCATCACTTCGTGTGCAAAAAATTGTTACTGAATAGAAACGAACATTCACATATTAGGTCCAACTTTTGATTGCCTATAACTACAGCCGCAACCTACACATCTCCGTGGCGCAGTTTACATATCTCATTTTTATTTTATTTCAAATTCGGTGTCAACCGTGGCGCAGATTACATACACCCGTTGAAACTTATGTACCATCGCCGGTATACCGGATTTTTTGTTCTGCAGTTATTTTTTAATTCCTTCACTGCAACCAAAACGGTCATATTGTGATGGAGCAATGGTGGAATAATCTACGACAGAGGAAACAGGAGCATCCCAAAAAAACCTGCTCCGAAGCCCATTCTGTTCACCTCAAATTCCACATGGATCCAACGAGATTCGATCCCGGGTCCCTGTGGTCTAATCACTCAGCCATGGGATAGCCTCCTCCGCAGTTCTTTTAAATGGATGTAAATCTATTGTGACACTACACTTTCAGCACCACTGACAGTTTTTAGAAAAGAGTGTTGCAAACAAGATTTTGTACGTTTCGTAAATTATGTTCATTCCCGTTTGTAATTATTACTTGTAAGATAGTTTGTAAATATTAATTTTGTTGAGTTGATATATTTAAAACCCTAACATACCTTCAAGGTAAAATAGGGTCACATGTATCGGAGCATAAAAAAAAAAATAAAAAAAAAAAAAAAAATCTAGCCTTATGGCGACTTGCATTTATGCACTCATAAAATGTCGATTCAGGCCGGGATCAAAACAATGAACTTGGAATAAAAAGTCAGTGCCTAATAGACTGTTCCACCATCAGACTGAGATCCACAGACTTTTAAAACAAAGATCTCTAAAACAGTCATATTAAATAAAAACTAATCAGAAAGAATTCAATTATCTTTTTAGTCATGTCCTTTATTGGGCAACTTAACCTATTATTTTCATCTTATCTGTTCAACTGTTTGCTTTCTATTTAGTGTTGTCTACATTAAGTATAATCTAAACAAATATCCTGCTTGTTCAAACAAAACCGGATGATAAATAGGCCTACTGTGCTTAATGACAAAGAACATATCGATGGGTGAAAGGCAAAACATTTTAACCGCCACTTTTACTAAAATTGACTTTTTAACGAGAGTTAAGGGCAACTGAGTGTTACGTCCTGGCAGTAGATCTTGCATGAACTCTTTCTGCGGTGGAAGAAAAAGGCTGGTGTATTTTATATTAAGAACCAAAGATAATAAAGATAATTGAATCGGTCATTTAAGAAAGGGCTTAATGACAGAAATGATAACTTTTCAGGAGAAAGAAAAAACTGTTTATTTACAGAAACATTGACATATTCTTGCATATGCAATGTCTTATTATAGGTGTTTTTAAGATCTCTACATGTGAAACAGAAATACAGTGTGCTTACATGATGTATTATAGTAATTGAAAGTAATGGAATTGAGCCCTTTCAAAAGTATATCCCTCACACTTAACATTGAAATTGTGCAAAAACACAGTTTTAAAATAAAATAAACTATTATGATTGATTTATGTAGCATTAAAATATGATAAAGGGACAACTTAATATCTTGAATACTAAATACAGTCCTACATCAATGAAAACATACAATAAATGTAAAATACTTTCTTAATTCGTCAGCTTCTTTGGTGCAAGTAGGCCATGTAAGAATATCTACATAGAAATGCTTATGTTCTTCTGGTATACGTTATAACACATTAGTTTTGACAAATCTTGCTTGGTGTTAATGGGAACATTATTTTCATAAGCACACTTTTCAGGAAGTTTCACAGTTGATGTTGCAGATATTTCACATCAGAAGTGTGGCTGATATATATCCCTAATGTATGTTGAAGCACAAATTTGTACTGGGTTCTTTGAATCATACTGAGAACTTAGGTTTCAGTCTTTTTGTAATAATTTTGCCACTATGTTGAGACTTGTAGAATGTCATCAGCCAATACCAATAAGACTGTAAATCCTCCTTGTTTTGCTGAGTTGACAATGATTTGTACATATTCCCTGATAGAAAGAATTCTATCTAGCTTATAGACACATCTCTTGATTAAACCAAAATCAAGGAACAATGACCATAAGTCTTACATTCACTGCTAGGATTCAGGAAGGTTCAGTATTGAAAGGACTCCATTCCTGGAGTTGAGGCATTTCTAAACTGAATGGTATATTCAAGCTGCTGTAGAACTAACTTTAGTAGGTGGAATTGGGTCTTTCTTTAACAGAATCATGCATCTACCCCTGGTGAACCCATTTACCTCATAATATCCATTTTGAAAAAAAAGTGTCATTGAGCCCTTTCTTAAATGACCGATTCAATTGTTTCAGAACTAATTCTGTACATTGCTGGTTAAGATAATTTATTTTTACAATCAATGCTAATGGGGGTGCTTAAAATCTCATGTTTCAGTCAAAATAAATCATAGGAAGGTCATTTCAAAAGTTCTGCACACTGTAAGATAAAATTGAAGGAAATAATTTATTTTACAAAATACCTTTACAGGCCTTCATATAAACTTCATTCTTACTTATGACAGCTTCTCAACATTTTGGCAAATTTTGTATTCTGGATAGGGCACCTTCATTGTTGAGCTGTCTGAATACTCAGGTCACCTCACTGGAAGCCTAATCAATTGTAACAAAACGTTTTCCACGGAGTGGTTCCTTCAATTTGGTAAACAAATCAAAGTCTGGTGAGCTCAAATCAGGACTGTATATATATATTTGTTATATAATTTTGGATGTTAAAGCATGGTATTTAAAATGAATACTGTGCCACTATAGGCTATTATACATAGACAATAAAAGGAAAGGGGTAGTTCATAATTCCGAACCACTTTGTAATGAATGTAAAAATAATAGCACTTGAAATTTTTGAAATGGTCTTTCCCTTCAGACTTGAAATTTCTTGCCCTGACCTAGATGGTATCAGTTGAGCAGTACAGATTGATGAGGTTAATACACGTTCGCATCACACTTGGTAGATGAATCACATGCAATGGACATTTTAATTGGAGTGTATTAACTGTAATAGATTGGCCTCGTCGAATTTGCAATTTCAGCATTTTGAAAAAATGCCAACATCAATGAAAGTAGGAAAATTGATCTTTTAATATATATGCAGTTTATTAAATACCTGAAAGAGTAAACTTAACACAGTTATCTGGCTGTATTTCATAGTTTTTAGAATTTTCTTGCCAAATGCTTTACCCTTGACAATTGAAAAACAGTAGTGAGTAGGGCCCGGATTTCAATGACTTGGCATCTTTTTTGATGATACTAAGAAGATTCTTTACTGAAAATAAGCAGAAAATTTCTTGCTGCTGTGCTTCTTTGTAGATGGAGTCGTCCTTTCAATAAGCTTTAGTCTGCATTGGCAGATTTTTCCACATGCTATAGGCCTACTGATCCTGAGAGTTGCCCTGCTTGAATTTTTTTTAAAAAATTGCTATATTTATTATGGTTGCTTATGCCATTCATTTATGTACTGGTAATCTCTAACTGATCAATTCCATTGTTTATACTGTAATATCAGTAGGTAAAACTGAAAGAATGCTTACAAAAAATGTGAAATTTATAAGACTAAGCAATTTCAAAAACGGTCATTTTGTTAGACTTTCTCTACCCTACTCTACAGTATATACCGTATTTTACAGACCATAAGACACACTTTTTTACTTTGAAAACAGAGCCTTGAAAGTTGGGTGCGTCTAATGGTCTAAAGTACATATAAAAAATTAAAATTATGATAAATATTGCCGGAATACCATAGTTATAAACAAAGTGTTTTAAATAAGATTGTTACAAATTTTGGCAGACTGTAGGCCTACTTCAGTGCACTTGTCACAATCGTAAAATGAGGGTAAATTATGAGAAATCAGTTCAGTTGTTAAAATTTACGCAATGCTACCTGTACAGAAGAGATTTTCGTACAACGCATGTTTTAAGTTAGAAGTGATTTACACTAATTCCATTGCACAATTTGTTTATGCAATGAAGTATTTTATTCCCTTTAAAATTTTTGGTTTAGAATCACATTAAATTTCCATCCTAAAATCAAGGTGCGTCTTATGGTCTGTAAAATACGGTACACACCGGTAGAGTATACAGTCGATCCTCGATAAGTCAAACCACTATTACTCGAATTTTTTAAGTAATTTATGTTTCCCAAACAAAATTCCTATAATTATCCTATATAGGTCTATTCGTCTCTTTAAGTCAAATTTCTACACAAGAAGTTTTTGATATCTCAAAACTTAAATTATAACTTCAACACTTAAATGAATTCATTTAATTAGAATACTTATTTGTAAGGGCATAATAATATCAGAATGATTCATTGCAAGGTAAGATAACGAATTATTGAATACAGCATGAAGTCTACAACAAACTTCCTAGATCTTGTAACTTTTACAACTGACACCCCAACTAAGAATGTTGTTAGCTGGTCAGGTACTGGACTACAGTGTTTTGCAGATGACAAGCCGTTTTGTCCTTCTGCTGCTTAGATACGCGGTCCAATCAGAGACGGCGAGACGGAGGGAAGACTCTTACTCTAGCGGCGCTCCGTTAGCTCGTACACGTGATTGGCGGTGAAGGAAATGGCTTCTCATTTGAAAAGTACTTTAGTGTATCAATGAATGGAAAACAAGGAAGTTGGTGCAATGACCTTGGCAATTTTTACTGTTCATCAATAACACTCTCTCTCCACAGGTATGGTTTCAGATGGGGTGTTTCATTTTCTAAAAGTGCAAGGGTGAAAGAAAGAAAAAACCTTGAAGATTCAGTAGCTGCTTTCAGTCTGACTCAACCTTTCCACCAAAGCCTTGTGATTGATATATTTTTATTGGTTGGTAGATGACAAAGAAATTAAGAGGAACGCTGGGGCTGCTAGACAGTACACTTTCAGGGCTGCTAACAGTATAACAACTCATATGAAATAATTTAAGGCCCAATGTGATGAAAAGAATGAAGTTATTATAAAGACACTGTCTGAATTGAACCTGCAAACTTTGAAACAATACCTTACCGATTGCACCATCCCAAAGAAGTTATTTTATATGCATGCTACTACAGATATGGGACTGTCCCATATGTATGTGTGTATATATATATCGGGTTTTCGGAAATTCATATTACAAACATCTACAATGTGTCGGATTTGCAGGTGTTGTTTTGCAACCGGATAGGCAGTACTTGACGTCAGTGTACGAGATTCCTGTAGAGACCGAGGAAGAACTGCTGGCACGAGTAATGGTCGCTGCACAAGAGATTAACGGGACACCAGGTGTGATGGAACGAGTGTACCGGAACATGATTTTTCAGTACAATATGTGCAATGACGTTGGTGGTCGTCACATTGAGCCTCTGTTGTAGTGAGCAGTTTCATATGGGACATACCCAGTGCAAAATGCAGAAACAAATTTGTTTTTTTCCACTGTCAACATAAGTGTTATTATGATCAATGAAAGTTTTTTTTGTTACATTGGTATTGTTACCAAAGATTTGACTTTTGTCTGTAATGAATCAAACGTCATTTACTTCTGTACCTTACGTCACACCTCATTTCACATGGTGCTCTTCTGACGTCATGTACTGCCTCTCTAGTTGCAAAACACCGGCAAATCCGACACATTGTAATGGCTGTAGCACGGATGAGTTCCTATTTGAAATATTACTAAGTCCCCTCTACTAGCCCTAGAAGTTTGTAATATGAATTTCCGAACTCCCGGTATATGAGTTGATAATGTCTGAATTGAATCAGCAAACTTTGAAATAGTGCTCGCTCCAGCCTGCACTAGTTGTTTAGGCATAATTGCCTGAAAATATGGACTCACATAAATGCATTCACGGACATAAGTGTAACAAATAATTTCTTCAATTATCCTGTATTTAATTGTCTTTATATTAACTTCATTCTTTTCATCACATTATAATAGTTCAGCAATTTCATAATTACGGGTGGAATATTCTAGCATGTTACAACTACTTTTGTTCATTACATGTAATAAATAATTAATCAGAACTGGTTCTGCACATCCTGTAAAATCTGCTATGCCTTCTTCTTCATTCTACATGGAAAGGATTATTTAAATTTTTTTTTTTTTTGTAAAGAAACTTTCACATCGTAGGCCAGTATACATTTTGTAACTGCATATTTCTATTCCTACTTGTTTGTTGACATGTCCAATAACATGTAATAGGCTATGTTCTGCTAAACAGAATAAAATTAAATCAAATCAAATTAGTATCATATGAAAAAATTAATACCTTTAATTCGTCGCATAAGTTATATGACAAGTCACTGACGAAAATTAGAAAGAGCAAGGATCCTAGTATCGATCCTGGAGGTAGTCCCTCCATTTCAACCTCTACATTAGATTCATTTCCATTTATTACTACTTTTTGAGTTCTATATAAAAAAGTATGATTCGATTTTATCCAACCCATAATGATCCAATTTTTTAAGTAAAATTTCATGATTTATACAAACGCTTTAGCTAAGTCGCAGAAAATTCCCAGAGCATAGCCTATTTCTTTTTATCTAATGCTTCCAATATTTTTATAGCAAGTTGAAATGTAACATTCTCAGTGAACATGCCACTTCTAAATTCAAAGTGAGATGATGCAAGAATGTTATTCAAATTAAGACAATGTATTATGCATTTGTAGCCTACATAACTGTTTCAAAAAACTTATAAAAATGAGGTTAACAGCCATATAAGTCTATAATTTGATGGTAGGTTTTTGTCGCCTTTTAAAAGAGAGGTTTAACAATAGCATGCTTCAGTCTTTCTGGGAATATTCCACTTTTTTAACAAACAAGCCTACATAAATGACAGTGCGTTCAACAAGATCCTATGACCAACTTTTTAAAATAAATTATTACTATCGGATAAACTTTGGTATATGTCCCTCGAAAATTTTCTAAGTCCGAAAGTTCACGTTGATATGCTATGAATTGCGAAGATTCCCGAAGTGCCGAGACTAAGAATGGAGGAACATCTGAAGTCACTGCTGCCAATATATGCACCAAAACCCCAGACGTGTTCTGCAGATAGTAGACTAGAGTTTAAAGTTAAGTAGATTTAGCGCCTTTACTTGTAAATAAATAAATTATTATTATTATTGTAAATATTGTACTAGTGTTTGAGGTATTGTAGGCCTACTAATTTTAGAATTGCATACATTCATTTCCATCACAAATAGATCAAACAAACATTTCGGTACATTTAATTTAATTGGAAGTGCTATTCTCTATCCCAGGGGTGCTCAAACTTGAACTGCTGGCGATCTACCTCAATATTTTTAGACTACTTACGATCGACTCTGAGAGACTGCAAGTGTGTGTGATGCAGGGTTGTCGTACATACACGATACACCCTACCTACCTAGGTAGGGCGTACCGTAGCATATATAGATATTAGCTTTCTGCGCAGTATAGGTACATTATTTTAGTCAAGGTTTGGGTTAGGTTTAGTTAGGTTCTTCTCTACAATATCAATGAAAAAACTCATAGTTATTCAAAATTGCGAGTTTATTGGTTGTTACAAAACAAAAGAGTTACATATGGTGTTAAACTTAACTAAGGAGTGGCTTTGGATGTTGAAGCGTGGCACTGCATGTCCTCAGCATACTTTTCATAAGATGGTACGTAACCACTGAGTGCTAATCGCAAGCATGATGACATATGATCGTCAGTTAGTCGATTGCGATATTTTGACTTAATTATCTTCATTTCAGAAAATGCAGACTCGCACAAGTAAGTTGACCCAAAAAATGCCGTCAGTTGAAGGGCGATTTGCCTTACATTCGGATATTTATCTTCAGATATAAAACACCAGAAATTTGTATCAGATGCTGTAGCTTTGAGATGTATATCTGATATAATCTGCACCAACTCATTTTCAACAGAACATGAGTTCATATTAAACTGACTGGCTATTTCAGTAGCTAATTCCTCAATGTTTTTACATGAAAAAGGATAACTCATAAATGATGCTATATTTTCCAATTTACTGCAATCATGAAAACGCATTTCGAATTGTCCCAAAATATTTGATAATTCAGCCTCATACGTATCATAATTCAACTGAGGAATCCTTGCTTTCAAAGACGGAAAATGTTTCAGATCCTTTCTTTTCAGTTGATCTATCATAAGTTGCAATTTACTTTTGAATGCGTTTACTGCGCTAATCATCTCAATAATAGTTTTTCCTTTACCTTGAAGCTAGTGATGGGAAAAATCGAATGATTTTAACAATCGAATGATCATTCGAATGCAGAACTAAACATTTCGAATGAATATTTCGAATGAATTCATTCGAAGTGTTTTATTCATAGAGGGATAGTTACATGCAACCTACGAGATGTTCATTCGCTAGCTTCAATATTTTTCGAATGAAATCTTCCGTTCTCACTTCACTTCATTGGCATTCGAAAGCGGGTAGATTTAAATTTAGTGCGCACATTTCCGGCAGAGAACAATGCGGCCAGCTTACAACAAACACGCCCTCCAGAGATGATTATTATTTTAGTCATGTAGTCTCGAACAAGTGTTGTAGTAAATACAGTAAATGAGGCCTAACATGAAATTTCTTGAAGTCCTACAAATATAAATTGCTTAATGCAGCAATAACCAGGCAACTTCGTAGTTATTATTTGCATTTGCATATCTGTGGTGTTTAATAATAACAAGCATAATACAATCAAGTACAAAATAATATAACTTTTCAATTTGCGAAAAAGTAAAAATTATGTAATTTCAAGACACGTTCTTAAAGCTTTAAATCAATCATAAATAACAAAAAATCTGTTCATATTAGTTTTCTCTTTGGACTTACAATTTTAAATAAAATACCAGTCAATCCTTTTGTCTTGCAATAAAAGCTCATATGACTTTCCTAATAACAAAAATAAGTTTGCATCATTATCTTTTACTATACAAAATCATTTGCCGTAGGTTAATTTTAATATCCCATTCACAAAGGATTGAATATTTACTTATCACGACTTATCGTTACTATTCACCTAATAATATTATCATAATCATTATAACTGTATAGGCCTATCAATCCCAATGAATAGAGAACATAAAGACAACAGAAACAGATTATATTATTATTATTATTATTATTACACGGCTTATTGGTATACCCTAAGCTCCTAATTAAGCGATGTAATACGTAATATGAAGTTAAAGCATGGAAGAATAAATATAATACACAAAAAGACAATAGTAGGCCTAAAATAGATAAATATATTTTCACGACCAAGTTTGAATGCAACGAAATGAAATGTATCTAATTTTAGTATTAGGTCCATTCAAATTTTAAAGTTTAATAAATAGTAATTCAGGTAAATAAATTATTAAATTGATTATGTACAGTGTATTCTTCAGTGTATTTTATTACGTTCGGAAATCCGAATAACTATATTGTCAGTTATATGCGATGCTGTAAAGTAATTATATCTATAATTCGATAAGATCTCCAAATCTATTTAAATCTGAAGATTTCAAATTATTATTTAATAGGGTAGACATCGTTCGTTTAACTAAGAAATTCAATAACACGTATGTGAGAGCATATGTGAAACAAATTTAGTACTATTTATTTTATTACTGTGTTATAATAGCATACTGAAGGTAGTGTTACGTCATATTGCAGTATTTTTGCATAAATGCAGACATAACTGTTCAAAGACAACGAATCAAAACAAGACAAGAAATAACACGAACATTTCAATTAATAAACAGTAGAATAAAGTTTAGTACAATGCTATTTTCATGCACTATAGGTCGTGGCTCTTTAATCTGTATCTCAATAATTATTAATTTTATAAAGAAGTATGTTTGTTGTTTTATATATAATTTTCTTGTATAATTAGGAACCGACAAAAGCAATTCAAGGTCTCTGCAAAGCCTGGCCGAAGAGTATTTCCGCCTGAGTAAACTGAGCCGTGATTGGGCACATGTAGGTTGGCGATGAGGTCTGGTTTTTTTTTCCTTCCTTTCTTCCTAATTTTTTCCCCTTTATTAGGATGTGGAAATTGAAAAGACTGCAAGTCCATTCACCTTCTGAACACAACCCTTTAGGGGTGGATGATTTTTTTGATTTTAAAAGGGAAAAAATGCAAGCATTCCCACTTTGGTGGCAATACCATTAAAATAAATTAGATGTTGCCAGTTCTCTGACATGTTGGAACACTGCAGATCTTTAGACAAAAATAGTAGAAACAACAGAAGTGAAAAGGTTAAATTAGTATACCCATATTATAGTTTGTCGCGGAAAATATGCTCTTACTTAGATAATTTATAAAATATGAAGGTAATTGGAACATGTCTCAGTTAACTAATTCAACAGTTCAATGTGCTATAGAATTATTAATTATGATTGATATCTAAATGGACTCTAAACAACATGTTGCAATGTTGCCTCCTGATTAAGTAATCTGATCTCGAGTCAATAATTAAAGTATAACTTAGAATATTACTTTTGACTGGTATAATTAACTTTGTAAGATTGTAAATACTCATAGCTTAGGTTGTTGAAGATATGCATTTATGTAAATAGCTAATGTTGGTACTGCTTAAAAATCTTATAAATGTATCAAATATAAAAATTTGAATGGCTGTATTTAATATCATAATTCATAACATACGGTAATTAATCAAATAAATAATCCATTTGAAAATGCATATGTTTCATGTAGAAGCTAATGATGGATGTAAAATAGGAACAATCTGTGAAAAATTGAACTTTTCAATATTCGAGAGAACGGCTATTTTATTGTCAAAATATATTTTGTAGCCTGGGGTTGAAACTAGCTCTGCGTCATGCCATCCCCACTTGGAATGGGAGAGACAGAAGTTACCGAACGCTTTGCTAACTGGGACACGATGGAACACGAAAACAATCGAATGAACGAGAGAACGAGCCGAGAAGCCAGAATCCGAGAGGTTGAAGAAGCATTCGAATGAATTCATTCGCTTTCACACTTCAGTTCAGTAAGCGAAGCGCTCTAACCCTAGTCTGGAGCAGAGCAAAATCATTCGAATGATTTTTTTAACATCTCGAACATTTCGAATGATTTTAACAATCGAATATTTCGAATGAATTCATTCGAATGGTTCCCATCACTACTTGAAGCTCCAAGTTAACGGTGTTTAAGTGCATTGTGATGTCAGTCAAAAATGCCAAATCATTTAGCCATTTTTCGTTTTTCAAAATCTGAGTGTCATCACCTCTTTCGTCTAGAAAAGCTGTTATTTCGGGCAATAATTCTTGAAACCTTTCTAGGAATTTTCCGCGACTCAACCACCTGACGTCCGTGTGAAGAACTAAATCAGTGTGTTCAGCTGACTCCCTATCTTCCAACTGCAACTGAAAGAGCCGCCGTTGCAAGCTACGTGCACGGATGGAATTCACAATTTTTGTCGCAATGCCCATAATTTCCTCCGTGTTTAAAACTTTTGAACACAAAACTTGTTGATGTATAATGCAATGGAATGAAAAAAATGAAGGGAATTCTTCATTAGCTCGACACAATGCCACAAAACCGTTTTTGTTTCCAGTCATTGCTGGTGCTCCATCGGTTGTAATGCACACTAATTTATATATTGGTAGCTCGTAGTTTTTTACAAAATTGAAGAAAACGTCAAATATATCTTCGCCACGGGTCTTCCCCTTCAGAGGTATGATTGTCAAAAATTCTTCCTTAGCCAACATGTCATTGAATACCATCCGAATAAAAATACACAGCTGGGCAGTGTCTGTCATATCGGTGGATTCGTCGAACTGTAAAGAAAAGTATGTACATTCCATGATATCATGTTTTAGTTTATCTGCGATGTCCTGGCTCATGACTTCAATACGCCTTGTGACAGTCGGATGAGATAACTGAAGTTCTCTAATAGCAGACATGATTTCTGTTTTATTTTTAAAATCTCCAAATAAAGTCTCACCCGCTTCAATAAATGCTTCCTTCACCACCGATCCATCTTCGAATGGTTTCTTGTGTTTCGCCAATATATGAGATATTTTAAATGACGCGATCGTAGCAGCTTTTGATTGTTTGACTGGTCTTGTGAACATGGATTGTTCTTTTTTCAAACAAGATATCAAATCACGTACCTTTAGTTTTCTTAATTCACTCTGTGGCGGAAAATCCTTTTCATAGTTTTTATGAACCGTTTTATGATGCCTCTCTAAGTTACCACGCTTAGGTATTGCAACTGACGCACGACAAATAACACAAATGCACTTATCCTTCACCATACAAAAGAAAAATTCTTCCTCCCAATCCTTATTAAAATGATACGTTTTAGATTTCTTCACTGCACTCATTTTCCACTATTTAATAATAAACTTTGTACTTATCGACGTAGTATCGCCATCAAGTTACAATTCAGAATGACTCCAATTCCTGCAGGCGCAACATTTATATCGGCGTGAACGAAAGTCTCGAATGTTCCCGTCAAACGCGCCGCCCGAAACTAGACTGTACTGTCTCTCGTTGTTTCTAGACTAGACTCCACTGTCTAGTCTAGAAACAACGCGGCTTTTCTTTGACAAGTGCCGCGCGTTCCTTTGATAAAGCCACCTTTTGCCGCAAGCAGTGTTATTTTATTAGTTACCTACCTACTTATTAAAATTTTTTTTCTTCTCGAGATCTACTCAAAAAGCACTCGCGATCGACCGTTTGAGCACCCCTGCTCTATCCCATTTAAGAACGATCCTGTTCAAAACAAAGAGGCGTGACTGTCATAGCCCGCAATTGAGAACGCACGTGTTCACTGCGTTTATGTTAGTTTGTTTATTCCCAGTACAACTGACCCGCAGGGTCGTCGTGAACAATGAATCCTTTGTTTTGTTTGTTAATTGATATACTATAATGATGACGATGCCAGTGAGAGTTTGTTATTTCACGTGTAAATGTTGATATTATTGTTGCATGAACTTACGAACACTCGTTAGCCACACTCTGCTAATGGCGCATGCTAATGACATTAACCAATCACGTTTTGTCGCATGATGCGAATTTTCCGCGAACTCTCTGTGAGTTCACCTCCCCTTTGTTTTGACTAGGATCAAACTAGAATGGGATATAGAATAGCTGCAGCTTCACCCGTAGCGTCATTTGTAGCGTTACGAAATTGCGCATTAGTGTGTCTTCACGGAAATTGGCAGCATGACCTAGGGTACACAATTCCAGCAATGTTGGCAGCAGTACATGACGTCTCCAATCCAAAATGGCGCGTGCCTGGTAAATGAAGAATTCGTCGAATGTGCAATTAATCTGTTAATATAAATAAATGATATAAACGTTTGTGTAATTAAAAAAAAAAATATGCAGAAAAAATGTCAATGACGCGTAGGCCTTAAAAATTCTGAACAACAAGAAAAACGCAGGAAACGGCAACTTTTTTTGAAGGGACATATTCCAAAGTTGAGTCATTACTATCTCATCCCATCCGGATGAGCTTTTACTTTTGAGCAATTTGATTATATTTTCAATTTCTATACAGGAAGTCAGTTCAATTTCAAATTTATGGTTCAAAATTGTACACTTTGTCAGTAGGTCTACTGCCTTAATGCCAATATTATTTACAGGAATACATTTCTCTGCAAGATTTGTAATTATTAAAAGCATTTGCAATATCTGATAAATTATCTAGTTTGTGACTTGGTATGCCAGGCACATACAATCATTGTTCCAGTTTGATCTCCCTGTTTTGCATTTTATTATATTCCACAGTCTTAAATTTATTTTTTGTTTCATTAATTACCGGTACTTGTGAAAAATGCCCGCTCTTTGCTTCTTTAATTACTACTGGTTCTATATTTTAAACAAAGCTCTCTCATTTGCACATATTTTAATACCAGCAGTTAATCATGTTTTATTCCTTAAATCAAGTAGGCCAAAATTGGCCTGACACAATATTTAGGAATTAATTTAATTTACTATACACTTTGTCATAAAAGATCTGTGCATCATGGTCTGATAGCCCATTAAATAATATTGGTAGTAGGCCTACTTTAATTTTTTTTTTATCTATGAATATACATCCATAGTAAGGATATAAAAAGTACCTAGTAAGGATATCAGTGATCTTTTTTCACTATTGAGAAGTCTACATTAAAGTCCCCACACAGTATGATATTTACGTTATTACTATACAGAAAATTAAGAACCCTTGTAGATATATCATCAACAAAGAAGAACATCAGCGAGAACTTTTTCGTTGCATACGGAAGTTAGCCTATAAGTAAGAAACCATTTGAAGGCCATTCAAGTTTAATACGTACTTGTTTTGAGTCCGCCATCTTTTATTGACTTGCATTTCGTTCTTACTCACCGGTCGCACGCTGTTGCTTGTTTCCATTCGGTCTGGTCCTCTTCTCTGCTTGTGAATATTTCAATAACATCTTAAAAAATGTTTACAAGATTTAACATAGGTAAGAAAATAATTAGTCTTAAATGTTCGAAGACACTAACGTTTGTAGTCACGATCAAATCTATCACGGACCATCTAACATCGGCCATTACCCTTCCTTGACCACAGCTGAGTGCCCTGCTCACTTGTGATTGGTCCAAAGCTACTGACGTCAATTGTAACCACCAAATAAATTCTGCTGGCAACAGGAGCTTCATAGGTTTTTCAACATCGAAATTTCTTCTTTTAATTAATGTCAGCGGAGTAAATGCACGTATTCTTCTATATTAATAAAATTAACAGATCCACTTGCAAGCATTCTTACCGTTATTACTAACATAAATTACCTGAAAACGACAAAAATATAGCTACTACCGGGTTATGAAATTTAGGAGGGAACTGTACATGCATCAAGGTCACCCAGATGGGAGGATGAAACTTTTTGTTTTTGTTTTTATTAATTATGGTCTTTATAGAAACATTGAAATAAAACAACAGTGTATGTATGAACTACCTTTATTTATTTGTTAATGAAAACTACAATGCTCAGGCTTTTATCACACTATTCTAAGCACAAGTCATCAAAATGTTAAATGAAATCAATGTTAAATAAGGCAAAATACAAAAATTATGCAAAAATAGACATTTCAAGAAATTACACAAAAACAGACTTTGCAAGAATTATCTCCTTCTACAGAAAAGGAGAAAGGGACTATGTGGAATGGTTTCACGGCGATAATGGCACTTAAAACAGCTGTCTGTGTGCATCTAAAGTGTTTCAGCTTGACCACCCCATAAATTTGCAAAAAGTAAATGTAAAACTACAAATGTAAAGTTCGAACATAAGCTATGCTAGTAACATCGCTATATCCATCACAGAAGCTATTTGTGCTGATGTCCTCACTTACCATACCAAAAGCCATACATAACATTTAGCTACCAAACACATAACAGAGCATCACATGAATGCCCTGCTCTCATCTGATGCTCTGTAATGGCCCCCCGTTTTATTTATACACAATACACTAGAAGGTGGAAAAAAAAGGCAGTGAAATTTTTTTCATATAACTGCACAACTGGCAATTTTGCTCCTGCCATTCCTCTCCGTGCGCAGAATTTCCGAACAAGAAAGCATGGGTCATACACTGCCTACATTCACGCAAGAAAAAACATTGAAATACAATGGAACTTTTGTTTTAAATTCAGAGGGTTGTGTTCAGAATTTCCCGATATAAGCGGTTCAACGAATGACGAAAGCTCAGTTCCTTGCTCGGAAGGGAAGAGGGCTGGGTGGCTCATATGCTGTTCTGAACTAGCCCGAAGAAGCTGTCTGCTGTTCCTCGTTCTGACTGGCTAGACGCTCTTTGTTCTGTCGTACCGTTTCAGCTCGACGTTCCTGAAAACACAAGTGGTCTCAGCACAAGAAAACAATATCCAGCAGTTTGGCTATTAAGCCAGAACTATTTAACTGTTGCATCAATTCCCATGCCTTAAGCCCAATCATTTGGTAGAAATCATGCACTCATGCCTACAAGACAATAAACTATGATAGCAGAATTTTTTCTCTCATTGAGAATATTATTCAGTATCTTGTATAATCTCCCCAAAATCCAATGCTGTAAGCCACTGGTAATATCATGTATGTTCACTAGTAAGTTCATGGAAAAACTAAGAAATTTTGCATTTCATAAAACATGCAAGAAATACTGTAGGCTACATTTTTTCTTGTAACATATGAAAACAATCTTGGCTATGACTGTTTTATTATGTCACTCTTATGATTTTCGTGTGAAACAACTATTATTATTGATTTAGGTGCTGGAATTGCTAGCTGATGTACACACAGAACAAAAATATTGTTAAGAATATCTGTTCCATGATTTAAGAACAGTAGGCTACACTATAAATTGTTTTACATACTCCTGAATAATAAACAGGGCCCGGATTCTAATGACATGTCATCTTTTTACTGATGCTGCATAGACATTGCCAACTTGTGGACAAATCCCAGTCATGGCTTCTAGATTATAGAAATGCATTTTTATTAGGTCATTTTTTGTCATTTTATGCAATTTTATATATTTTTAGGGCATTTATTTCAATTTTAGGTAATTATTCTGAGTCCAGAGTCTGCCACCTGCTTGGATTTGAGAGTGCAAACTACTGTTTACCCTCAATCAGTGTTGCCACCTGTCCCGAATTTGGCGGGACATCCCGCATTTTAAGAACATTTTCAGCATCCCGAATTATGTCTAAGAAGGACACATTATATATATTTTTTATTATTTTGCTAGCCTTTTCTTTTCTAATGTTAGTATTACTGTTACATAGCCTATTCAGTTTTGGCTTTGTAACGAATATATACCATCTTTCTCTTATTAATAAATTGTTCCATGTACAAATTTAGGTATGAAGATCGGCGATCTGCATATATTCGATAAGTGTCCCTCCTTAGCCTTACCAAAAGGTGGCAACCCTACCCTCAATTAAACAGCAATATAATCCATCAGACCAAAAAAGGAAATGCCGAATTTTGACTCGCCAGTGCCTCAGTGCCAGTATAAAAATCCGTGAGAAAAGAACATTCACAAGATTACAGTTATTTACAGTTTTTACAATTATGTACAAACTAGTCTGTAACTTTGTGTGTACAATAATAATTTTTATAAACAAAATATCAGTTTTTAGGTCATTTTTTTATAATTATCATGCCATTTTCTTTAAAACTTAGGGTCATTTTATAGGTCATTTTTCAAAAAATTTTAGGTCATCAGAATCCGGGCCCTGATAATAAATTATATGACTCTCAACAATTAATTCTGTATAAGGCTTTCAGAAATAACATTTTCTGTACCTTAACTAACGGAAATATCTAAAATTATGAACTCTGTAACATGAAAAGGAAATACACGATCAGCAATGGGCAATGCAGGTAAATCCATCTCGGGAAGGCTGTATTAAGAAATTCTTTCTTAATAAAGAGCAGGGAAATTATACTTAAACATGACTATTGTAGTCACTTTGCCATCCTTTACACATAAGCACCCCATTTTCTTCTGTTTGTAGTCCTGCCAATCAAAAGGTGGTTCTATTGGTAATACACCTCTTTAAAATGACATATAAGTAGGGCCTTCAGTCAACCCTCGATATAATGCCACCATCCGTTCTCTAACATTCAGTGGCACAATGCGAGGGTGGCACTAAAAACGAATAAAAATGTCATATTACGGTACTGTATTATGAAAGAAAAATTAAATAAAAGGTAAATGAGAACTTTAGCACAAAATAAAATACTGTACAGTAACTCAATTTATTACAGTGCATGTCCATTGCTAGTACACAAAGGGGTTGAAAATCATGTGGGCCCATGTGAGCGATTAACTGTAACTTAGTAACTGTAGTGTAGTGTTTTAACAGCTGAATAAGTTAAAGTTTGGAATGTATCATTAGTATGACGGGCTCTTTCTACCTGGTGCACCCTCACACAGGCTGTCTGTCCGACTCCTTAACATAGCTTCCAAATTCCACCACACTACATTTACACTCACTTCTTAGAAATACAGTACAGTATGCCTCTTAAATAATCTTTCTAACATTCACGCTAGTTTTAAAAGAATTCTGAAACTGAAAAAATCACTGCAAGCTATATTTTTTTTAAATCTTGTCTTACATTCACTGGCACTAAATGAATTGGCACAGCAACGAGGTTTCTTATGTATTTTATATGGGAGAAGATCTGTTCACTTGCATTTATTGGCACAGTGCGAGGGTGGCACTGTAAAGAGGGACATTATATCGAGAGTTGATTGTACAAGGCTACAATGGACATGGACAGTAAATTAACTTCTAGGACAGTACGGTACCCACTTGTGACTTTGTTAAAAAAAAAAATCAGGCATATTAAAAAGTGTATGGTAGAAACTCACACTCTGGTATCATGCTTGTTTTGTAGTTTGTGGAACTGTTGTGAGATACATAATGTAATGTACTATCTCAGATGTGTCAATGAATGTCAAGAATTTTCAAATGGAAAATAATCATTATGTGTAACTAAATGTAAATAATATGGCAATAGTAAGTGAATGAGATGAACATATTCAAGTGCGTAACTCCTTAATCTGGTTTTGTAGACCCCGTGTTTCCTGTCTCAAAATGTTCAGTCCCTATTTCATGTTTCATGTGTTTTTTTTCTTCTGTATACACTCTATACTTATCGTATACTTATATAAAAATGATAAGGTTCCTGTCTGTTTCAACTTATTGCAAAAACTACTGAACTCACAGTGCTGAAAATTTGCATGTACACGGGTATATTTATACCCGGAAAGAACATAGGATTACAATCATGACTCATCTCCATTATTTCACCTAATATCACAATCATTAAAATTTACCATCAGCTAAAATGAACACAAGCCATGACACAATAACAATATAGGTAGATGCACATCAATATTTCACTGCTTACTGGTAAAGATTCTAAACATTTAAGGTATAGTATTTTCAAGCATGGAATAGATGTTAAACAGGCCTACTTGGTTTAGAATATTTTACACGACTATTGTATCAAAATATTTAACAGACAAGAAACATATTTTACACAACTATTGTATTATAGTATATTGCGATACAAGTGCCGTAAGCGATGCATACGGATCGAGGAAAGAGTATTTTCAATTTCCAAGATCCGTTATGCGCTTACGGCACGAGTATAGCATGCTATTTTTTGCACGATGATTATTTATATCAATTTAATTATATTAATTGTGATATTACATGAAAATATTATGTATATACATTCTTGAAGATAGATGTTTATTTCAGAAAGTGATTAGCATGTGTTTGTTGTTATGCGAACCGAATATTTGTCCTGGGGGGCCGTGTCCATAAAGGCTTGTATTATGATGTGCCATAAGCAAATTCATAACCGCACGGAAACACTTACCACACATAGCAACAAGATTGTGTGTGGGAATGTAAACTTACGATCCACGGCAACAACATTCGTAAGTACCACTAATTAGTTAAGTCGTGCAAAAAAACATTTTAACAGGACAAGAAACATTCTTTAACAGCAATGGTCTTTGTCACATAATTATCAGCTCTTCTGTTATTAATATTAAGCTGATTACCCGTCCTTCATACGGATGAATAAGTATTTTGCGTGGTTTTCAGCTGAAGGGAAATTCTGCTATCATAGTGATTGTTAGAATTTTTGACAGGGCTTAGAATTCCAGGGATCATATCAACTAATCCGTTTCTAACATCTCTTGTTCTCTGGATAAGATAAATGACCTCTGTAATTTCAATTGTTACTGAAATAGACAAAATGCTAGGCTACAGTAAATGAGATCATGTCCCAATTTTTACTACATCTAATATTTAAGGTTTACTTCAATTATTTTTTTAAATCAAAGATTTGAACAAGATGTGAGATGATGTTTGATCAAAGATTGTATCATAGATCTTTTAAAAAAAGTCAGTTTTCTACATAGAAGACTTCAAAATAGAACTCGCAAATGTGGGAACTTTCACTTCTTTCAACCTCCATGTTAATGAGGTGTCTTTTCAAACACTTAATGCTATGGTTATCAGACATATGTTATCAAATTCAACGACATGAAGAAAATGTCCAAGAATTTTGACATAATATCAGCAGTCAGTATTATATTATACTTGCTCAAACTTGTTTAAAACTCTACACAGGCTTTACTGTTGAAGTTGTGAGGTTTATAAAATCAGACTGTGTTTTGACTAGTATAATGGAATGTTTGGGAGATATGAGATATCCACATGGTGTTAAACTTCTTAAGAGGAGAGAATGATTCCCCCCCCCCCTGTAAAAGGAGGAAATTTTTGGAAGGGAAATTGCTGTATTTTTTTGCAACATTTCAAGACTAAAATTTATATATCTTCTGAACTATTAAAGATACAAGCATGAAATTTGGAACACACATTCTCTAAACTATTATGAAAATTTAATCTAGAACATAATTTTGCTAGTAAGTAGCTGAATTAATTCTAGAAAAGCAAGTCTGTTTTTAAGAAGGGAAGAGAAAACGTGTTCTTAAATTTTTGTCAAGAACAAAAATGGTTATCAATTTTAGTATCATCCTGTTACAGGCCCTCTGTTTTGAAAATCTGGGCCCCCAAATATTTCTTTTCCCCCTCTTTATACAAAATAATAATATTTTACATCAAATACTACAGAAACCCTTTAAAAAATGTTATTTTCCTACTGGATGGAGGAAAAATTTAAAAATTGAATGCAAATATTTCTACTAACTGCATTGATCAAACACAAATTACTTTGAAAGTGAAATTAACTGAATCAAAAACACAAACCAACCCCAAGCATACAAATAAATCAACCAACCAACCAACCGAACAATTAAACAAATGCAAACCAAACATAGAAACTACAAACTTTCTTATTTACTACTGTATCATTTAAATATTTATTTTGTGGTTTGATAAATTACATATTTTTTCCTACAAGGGATACAATTGTGTTGTATAGTGTATAAAACTATTGTACCTATTCCCTTGAATTTGGGTCATTCCATGTCAAGTGAACCAATTTTTTGTCAATTTTGAACATGACCATCTCCGATTTTAGTCATACTTGGTTGTCATGAAGTACCACCTGAGATATGTTAAAGTGCAAAATATCAGATTTTTATGTGTTGTAGTTTTCCAGTTATACCCTTCTGAAATATGGAAAAAAACCAAATTTTCTGCATAAGTGCAATCACAAAATGACGCATAAATCAAGCTGGAATTGACATAGATGAGTGGGAAAAGTACCAAAATGTAGCTTATATTATGAGCTTTAATTTGATATGTCACACGAGTACTTTCGAAAAAAAATATTTTCAAGGTTACCCAAAAAAAATTTGAAAACTGAATTTTTCAAAAACCTATATTTTGAAAATTTTGAAAAAAATCTCACAGAAACATACATATTTCAGCATCATGTCCTACAAGTTTTGTTATGGGATCGAAATGGGATCATATTTTTTTACATTTATAACAAATACTATGCACGCTGGGTAAGAATATATGACACAGGAATATTGCACTTAATTCTAAAATTTCATTACAATCAAAAAGAAAAACTTACAGAAAACATGTTACCTTCCCTTCTTCAATGACAAAAACGTGAATTTATTGTCTACAGTAATTTTCTAGAGCCATGGTTGCCGCATCCATCTCTTCCTTCGAGAGGTAATAACTACGGCCAGTGGGACATGTAGGTTGCACAAGGGTGAGGATCTGAGAGAGAGGCACAGTCAGTTTATTTGGACAGTCACTTTTGAAAGTAAATGATGGAGAAGGACCTGCAGGGTGCAGAAACATCAGTTCCACTATCTGTGCTGTCTCATTTTTGTCCACAACTACACCAAGCCACCAATGATTGTTGTTCTCACATGTAACATATCCTTTTACTTCTGCTAGCTTCAGCCTCTGTTGCACACGTGGTCCTAACACTGAAAAAGTGGATGACTGTTCACTTCTTGAAAATACCTTTGTCAACAACACTTTATCTGACAATGGGATGAAACTGTGGAACTTCTGTGTGCCTGGTATTGCTTTTGTAGACAGAAATCTGTCTGCAAGTATTTTTTCCTCTTTGTTGTATTGTGCTTCATTGAAGAAGAAGAACTGCATGGAGTCGATGTTTTCCTCACTCCATGTAAACAGCTGTGCTGGTGTCATGATTTGATGCTCGTATGGCCGCTGTAGGCTTGCCTTTCCTGCAAGTCTTTTCACAGTACCACCCAGACCGTCACATACTCCTTTCCCATGGGCTGTTGCATAGAAATGCCACTCTGCCTCAATTCCAAAATCATGAACATGGTGGCATAAGTTTGAAAAGTTTTTTCTGTTTTTAAATTGCGCAGCTGCACCATCTGAGAAGTAGTAAATTTTTTTCAAATCTCTAATTACTTCCAACTTCAAATGAGAGATAAGCCTTTTCTGGAATAAATGAACAGCAGTGGTGTCATGCTGTAGACATTCAGAGATACATACAATACTTTTGTAGTGTATATTATGATCATTGTAGTAGACTGCTATAGGAAAAATAGTTGCTTGATCATTGTTCCAATGAAAAGACTGGGCTTCATCCTGTAGTACAAACGAATAATTTTCTGCAAAGTCCATACATACCACAGCTTCATTTACTCCAATATTCTGCTTCAAGTGATTATAATATTCTGCCTGTCTTCTTGCAATAAAAGAATGTCTCTTCAAAATCAACAACTGTTCACACAAAGTTTCTATAAACTCATCTGCAGTTTTGATGAAGGTTACTAAATTACATCTGTCAACAGAAACCCACTGCTTGTATGTAATGTTGTCCACCAGTTCATTATCTAGCAGCAACTGTAACTCATCTTTCAAATTATCTACACCTGGACATGAAGGACATTCATTAAGGTGGCATGCTGTGCCTGGCTCTTCACACATTAACTTCGCTAAACAGGAATTATAATTACTTATATCTGTGCCATCATTCAGTGTAATTTGTTTGGATTTCAACACTTGTAGCATTAATTTAACATTCTGATGCACTGTACAAACGCATACTGTGTGGGTACCACTTCCTCCAGCCAAGACGCAATGTTTAGGTCGTAAATCAGCAAATTTCGAAAATCCAATCTTATCAGTAGGATTTTTGTTTTTGAACAGCTCGTACACTTCCTTCAAGTTGCCCATCACTAGCCTCTTCTGTACATGAATTCTACTACTGTCACCCGTTTTCACAGAAACAAAGTCTTTTTTTCCAGGCATAAGACGGCTGACATCATCACTGTTGTAGAACCCTATTACCTTCTCAATCACAGATTCATTTAAAACCTTTCCTGGTTTAGGATTTGGTGTTGCCAGAATACCCTTCGCTTTCACCAATGCTTTAGCTTTTCTTGCCATTCTGTTGCTAACCTGAAATTCATTTTGTATTTCACTGCATGACCAGCTTTTAGGTAGTACTGTTAAAATTTGCAATTTTTCACTAACACTTATATTTTCTTCTTGAAACTTTTCTTTTAGCTGACAAATGACTTCACATGATTCTGATTTATGGTCAACAGTTTTCTCTGTATTTGTACTTGCTGCTGTTAGTACCTTTTCTGTCAAACATTTTTTTATTTTACTGTATTTTTTATCACAGTATGATTTCATTTGCAACTTCCTCTTAGCAACAGGTGACTCCTCTAGAGAGCTTAGAGACTTATTAAGGTACTCTAAGGTAACATCTAAAGCTACAAATGATTCATCAACATTAGTAGGCCTAGTGGTATTGGCTACTGGTACTAAACAGTCATCTGTTGTATCTGTAACCTGTTTCTGCTTTGATAGTTCTTTCCTACAACTGTCACAAATTTTCATACCTACCACAATGGTGTCAAACATGTCACACATCCAGTCAGTAACAGGCCTCACACTTCTTTTCACACCCTGATGTCTGTCTTTCTTGAAAGGGTTGCAGCAGAAAATCTTTGCTGTTTCACTTACTTTTTCAGCCATACTGGGGAAATACACAATGCCTATTTTAATCACTGAACCCACTACTTTACATGCAGCAATACAGTCTTTGTACAGCCTTTGAAGAAAGGAAGCACACTGCATGAGAGTCAAGGCACAACTGAAGCCAGGTCCAACAGGTTACAACTTGCATTCCCTGGCTGACTCACATGCTTGCAGACTGTGTTTACTCATACCCATTTGACCACTTGCACAAGTTGGTATATGCATGTTGGTAAACAACTCCCTGGACAAAGGAATGGATTTTAGAATTAAGTGCAATATTCCTGTGTCATATATTCTTACCCAGCGTGCATAGTATTTGTTATAAATGTAAAAAAATATGATCCCATTTCGATCCCATAACAAAACTTGTAGGACATGATGCTGAAATATGTATGTTTCTGTGAGATTTTTTTCAAAATTTTCAAAATATAGGTTTTTGAAAAATTCAGTTTTCAAATTTTTTTTGGGTAACCTTGAAAATATTTTTTTTCGAAAGTACTCGTGTGACATATCAAATTAAAGCTCATAATATAAGCTACATTTTGGTACTTTTCCCACTCATCTATGTCAATTCCAGCTTGATTTATGCGTCATTTTGTGATTGCACTTATGCAGAAAATTTGGTTTTTTTCCATATTTCAGAAGGGTATAACTGGAAAACTACAACACATAAAAATCTGATATTTTGTACTTCAACATATCTCAGGTGGTACTTCATGACAACCAAGTATGACTAAAATCGGAGGTGGTCACGTTTTTCCATTGGTTCACTTGACATGGAATGACCCATTTGGTTTTATAAATGTTCCTGTTATATTATCAGTTTGTAATAGTTTTGTCATTTCTAAAATCTATAGCTGTCAATATTATAAAACGTTAAAATTTTGTGTTCTGTAGGATGGATATATTTTGCCTTTTATTCCACCATCTTCAGTTCCTTTTTCTTTTCCCAGATGATCTTATTTCAACAGGTAGAGTAAGTAGAATAAGATCATCTGGGAAAAGAAAAAGGACCTGAAAATGGCGGATAAAAGCTGAAAAATATTGTCAATCCCACAGAATACAAAATTTTAATCTATAATAATAAAAGAAGTGTTTGTCTGTCTGTCTGTGATGCCCAGCGAAATCCAATGAATGCAGAGATATGAAATTTTAAACGTAGATGGACTGAAGGATGGTTTTTTTTTTTTTTTTTTTTTTTTAAACCAAGCATCAGATTTCAGTAATACATTACATTTGTCAAATCAGTTGTAGGTGGCTTTGCCTACTTTTATCACGATTTGGAAATAAAAGAATCACTGGTCGATTCATTTGTTCATAATGGCAAGACCCGCAGACATCTTAAATTTTCAACATAATTTAGTCGGAAGAGGGATAATGGATATAGGCTTAAATGGACAAACATTGATCGGTTTAGACGGATGCAGGGGTTTTCTGGGCCAGAGAACTCAAATCTGAGGTTGTTTTTCCCAGGAATCGTGGAATTCACTTCAAAACCAGATTTTTAGCTGTTTCATTAATTATATTAATCATTTAGTATATGAATGTTTCGCATCCAAGTGTTAATAAATATAATGTTTCTAATTATTTTGCTCTTAATGTTTTATCTTCCAATTAATTATCGTGGTCGAAGCCAAGGGGATCTGCTAGTGTTTTATAATATTGACAACTATATAGTTTTTAGAAATGACAAAGCTATTAAGCTGATAATATAACAGGAACATTTATAAAACCAAATTCGAGGGAATAGGTGGAATAGTTTTACACACTATAGAACTTCCAAATCAACTATGGTATCCTTTGTGAATGAATAAGAAATACTGTAGCCCAAAACCAGATATAAGTACAATTTTAAGAATTTCAGACACCTCTACTCTCTACACATACTACACATTCTTTTAAGCAAGACACAACTACCAACAGTCTACTATAAACATACCTAATTACTGAAATACCTATATATATATTTTATACTGTAACATAATTGAGAGAAATGCAGAGTCTTTTCGATGCCTGCAGGAATGTCGGATTGGAAATTAATAGAGAAAAATTAAGTATATGGTCATGAAACGTCAAAATAATGTGCAACAAAATATTAGAATAGCTGATAAATTGTTCAAACAAGGGAAGAATTTGAAATATGTGAGAGCAATAATTACAGATACAAATGATATTAAGGTAGAAGTTAAGTGTTTTTACGCAGTTCAAAAACTCCTATTTTCTAGTCTTCTGTCCACAAATAAAAATTTATAAGACAATTATCCTGCCGGTTGTATTATATGGATGTGAGACAAGGTCGCTTACTCTTTGAGAAGAACATAATCTGAAAGTGTTCAAGAACAGGGTTCTTAGGAATATAGCAAGGGTAATTAAATCAAGGAAAAAATGGGCTGGGAATGCTGCGGAGGGGAAGGAAAGACATATCTAAAAATATTGGCTGGGAGACCAGAAGGGAAGAGACCACTTGGAAGACCTAAACATAGGTGGGAGAACAATATTAGGATATATTTAAGAGAAGTATTATTTGCGAGGGATGGTTGGAGTTAGCACAGAATAGGGTTGAATGGCGGGCTCAGGTAAGTGCAGAAATGAACCTCCAGGTTCCATGAAATAGATACTGTTCCTTTGGCTTGCTTAAGAATTGTCTATTGCCATTGAGTAAGTACGTAAGCTGAGTATATGGTATATTTCAATATGCAAGGAACACCAAATTACTGGCTGCTTAAAATCACCATGTGTCTTATGTTCATATACAAAATAAGAACTCTAAATAATGTAATTACTACGTTTGTGCAAATACAGTATTTCAATAATTGACAGATTTCAATTCACATTGGTTTGTTATATTGCATAACTGCATTTAATTGAACAAACTGATTAGTCCGCCTGAGTTTCATTACTGTAGAACTATATCCAGGTAAATGTAATGTATCTTTCCCAGTTACGCATATCTTTTAAAGTTTAATATATAACACTGGCGATTCACAATTTTCCCCCCATTAATTTAATCAAGTTTGACTTCTGTTACTGTATAACTGAGGTAAGGTGCAACAAGTCTGGCAAGTACTTACATCCAACACAAATCACAAACAAGCATGCATTACAAAGGAAAGAAGAAGAAGACATACGTGCTTCCGGATGCTCTCGAGCTTCTTTTCAATCTCCTTCAACCGGTTCTGATTAGCGATCTCCAGTCGTTTGTCAGATTTCTCTTCAACCTCCTTGGCGTGATTTTCTATCGCCTGTCGCACCTCTGCTAGTTTTTCGTTCTGTTTACAGAATGTCATGCAACAAGATTCAAAACTAAAATGCAACTCTTTACAAGATGAACCCTACCCTATCACCACATGCAAGGAAGTTTCACACAACACAAAGTGGTACAATGGACAGTAGGTTGGACAATAGGTACGATGACCAGTCTGATCGTGCGCTGCCTGGTACTTACATGGTTTCGAAGCTTCTCCAGCTGTTCCTGTTCTAGGTGCTCTCGTCGTGCCTGTGCCTGGTCCAGTTTGCTCTGTATTTGTGACTCCAGATTCGTCACCTTCTCCACCATTCCCGTTCGGACCCGGTGCACCTGCTCCTCCTGCCCCACACTTAACACTCAGTACATTCATGCAAAAATGTGAAAAGCCACTAAAGCAGGCGCTTTTAACCTTAACATAGATATCATGGACTTACTTGTCAGCATTCAAGGAAACTGTCAGATGTATATTTTAATTATTCTGGAGTATGGATATGGTCATGTACCATCTGAGGACTAACCACAACTATGTTGGAAATACTCTTAGCTGTATTCTTATAAAACTTTTTTGTATTTAAAGTTCCTCACCAAGGACTTTTGGCTATACATGACTTAATATGGTCTGAACTGTAACTTTAATTCTGGATTTATGTGGTCACTTTCATTGGAGGACAGTCAATGTGTCAACAAATCTTTGTTGATCTAAGAGTAAAAAGCTTTTAGGACTATTTCCAACATAATCATAACCAAAAAGTGTTTTATCTCACTGCTCAGAAAGCACACAAACTGTACTTAATATGTAAAATATAAACTACATATTTATATAGTTCAGCCATTCCATGGAAAGTGAGCCTGAAGTGTCCAGACCGTAACAACCTTTTAATATTAATTAAAAATATATGTCATCACTAAACAATTATGAAATTAATTTTGAGAACTAGTTCTTCACTGGACTAGTACTGATAATTGATTTCATAATTTTTCAATTTTGAGAACTAGTTCTTCAGTAGACTAGTACTGAAAATTAATTTCATAATTTTTCAATGATGACATATATTTTAAATTAATATTAAAAGGCTGTTACGGTCTGGACACTTCAGGCCACTTTCCATGGAATGGCTGAGTTTCAACTTCAATTTTGAATCCTCCCGCAACTAACAATGCACAATTAACAAGTAATGCAGGTGCAGCCTTCCGAAACACATGTCATGGAGAATTCCCCCTCCCCATTCCATCTCTATTTATACATGTGATACTGTAAGGTCATATAGATGAATACCAGCAGGCCTTGTAGCTATTCATGTTCATCTGCCAGGACTGTCAATAGTGCAACAACTTGTACATTTCGACTGATATTTTAATTTTATTGATTATGGTATTGGGTGAAATAGTGGCGGTGAATCATTGTAAGCAAATATCCAATCCGGCATTTACCTTTGTACCTCAGGAAAGCATGAAAAATCTAATTCAAATTGGTCATCCATGAGGTTTGAACCTGGGATCTCCCAAACGAGAGCCCTATACACTAAGGTCTGATCCATCATACTCTGTAAGTACAATTACTGTTGCCACAACTAACAAGTACTTTTTTGGAGGTGATGTTTCTTCCCCTGTAGCAATCTTGAGACCGCATGTGTGAAGGCTAAGGTCAAGCATGTAATCACAACTCCAGTGCAAATGCATTGCAGATTAGCTGTAAGAATTTAAAAACGGGGGGAAAAAAAAGGGGACAGAATTAATAAAAACCGAACTGTGTTCTATTAAATGTTTCATCAAGACAAGATTTTAAGGAAGATGTGTTTGGTCACACTCAAGCAGGGTTTGGTGAGTAATTTACCTGTCAGAATTTTACACATAAAATACATAATGTAAATACAGTAGCGTCCTGCTATTCCGAACCCCGCTATTCCGAAAATCTGCCTATTCCGAAAGAGTTCAGAAAAAATACCGATTTTTTAAACTTAAAAACAGGAGAAATTAAAAAGACGTTTGTGAAAAACGTACATTTATTGTTATACAAAGAAGTTAAATAGAGACATACATAGAGCCTAAGCCTGATGAAAATGCCTGAAACCAAATAGGAATGAAAGCTGGTTACTTACAGGACACGTCGGCTCCATTTATAAAATTCCCCGCACTTAATTTACGCCTTAACAAGTCAATACGTTGATATTATTCATGAAATCTGCCTATTCCAAATTCCCGATAAACTGAACAGCGTTCGGTCCCAATTAGTTCGGAATAGCAGGACTCTACTGTAAATTGTTTTATACACATAATGTAATAAACTAACATTTAATTGATTTTAACAATTAGACACTAATTACTTTATTATTTATATTGTAAATTCTATTCATGTTTTAATACAGAAAATATTCAGTGCAAATGCAAATTGAATTCAGTCACATTATTACAACTTTTGAAGTGAATTAAAGTCATAATTATTCTTTAATCGTTAATATACCAGTTGTAAGTATCCAGTTAACTGATTCATAATTAGTAAATATAACTTCACTGCTTACTTTTTTAATTTCTAGCCTCTGTTACTTCACTGAACCCAAGTAGTTCTGCTATCTTGCATTTTTAATTCCCCATCACAGGAAGAAGTAAATACAGTGCACACCGCTTATTGTGATCACTTCGGGATGCAGTTAAATTGATAATGTTAACCAACTGATAAGAGTAGCCGAAGGAATTAAATGAAGGTTATTTATTTATATGTAAGATAATACACTACAAAACAGAATTAAGAATATTTATTAATAAAATACATAACTATGAGTCACTGAACAACTCATAGACTAATACAGTAATAGACTGCAAGGAACTATTTTTTTCAACCAGTAACAAAGTTTTTTAATTCCCCCCCCCCCCCACTTTCCTTTAGGAGTTTATTAAACAATATTCCATACTCAGTTACAAGTTACGAGTGTTTTTGGAAGACTATACTGATCTGTGGTGAACACTGCGTAGCAAAACATCTAAAGCCTGTCTCCAAGTCTTTTCATTTTACACAAGCCATCCTTGCATGTCAACACTGTTATCTTCATAAATCAAAAGCTGCAGTTTAACTGTGGGGTGAAACATGTTCTATTGCTTAAAAGAGACAGTTAGGTAATACCACCCCTTCGAACTGTCATCCTGCGAGCTGGGAACAGAAATGATACCTCCAGCACAACACAATAAAGTTGGGTTAGAAATGGAACCCTAAAAAACGAAATTTTGAATAGCGTACAGTACTTTGAAATAAATCCACAAAAAGGAAAATGTGATAACATAAACCAAATCTTTCATCACAATAAACAGCATTTTTTCAATGTATCAGTATTAATCCGTACTTGACTTCATAAAAGTGGTAACATTATCCACGGTTACAGCAGCGTTCACTGTATATCTTAAATTTCAATACAGTCAACTCCCGATTATCCGGGTGCGGATCAACCGGTTGGCGGATTAACTGTTGAGCTATTCCTTAAAAAATATTCACTTACTTCACTTAGTAATAAGTTGATGTTACGCAGGCTCTGTTCAGATATTCGCAAGAAGGAAAATGCAGTCAAAAAACAAAGAGTGTTACAGACTATTTCTGCAAAGTGTAAAAATGCCTTGCAAGTGCCAAAATCAAACTGTTAATACAGTAGTCTTAGTGTTTTTATTGTTGTGCTGAAACAGTTTGTGACCTCTGATGGGGAATGATTCTAGCACTGCGAGACGTTTCCACATAGCCCTATGCAAGTTTTAACCAATTTTTCAATTACAGTATGTCTAGGCATAATTTTGTTTTAACTGTGTTTTCGTTTATCCGTAGGGTGGCTACCAGCCATTATCCCGGATAATCGGGAGTTGACTGTAATTCTGTTTAAGTTTTGCAATCTTGTAGGCCTAATTTTTATTGTCAGCATGAAGGTCCAAAATAACTTGCACAAGACATGATGTGGAGAAAATTATAAATAGAGCTGAAATGAACATACACTTGCCTGTGGGGAAGAAAACGACCAAATTGATAAACCCTGAGTTGTCTTGACGTTTCCTTGCAGATGTGAAGGTAGTCCATGATTTGTTAACGTTAAGAGCCCCTGCACTAAACTTAAGTAAATATAAACATGCAGTGTGTATGTATGTCTGGCAAGGGAGCCCATCTCATTGTCACATGAATGAACTCGCTTGCAGTGATAGAAAGAGTTACTCACATGTTCCCGCAGCCTGTCCAGCATCTTCTTGATATTCTCATCTCGCTGTGCCGTGGCAGTTTTTAGCTTCTCTTCCACTGCGTTCCTCACCTCGTTGGTTTGTTGCTCTAGTGTCAGTCTTGTCTTCTCGACACTCTCCAACTGCAACATACCAAACATCAACAACTGGTTGGTTAGAGGATGCAACACTAACTTTTCTCAGTCTCCTGACAGAATGGAAACACCCTACGAAGGATTAGAAAATTTTGATACCTGTATGTATACATAACTATATTGTGGTATACTATATGTTATGGGAGACTTCCTGCCAATATAAATAGAATTTAATTTACAATTTAGTGACATTTATACATTTATTCAGAATAAAGAGTAATAAAGTTAAAAAAAAAAAATTTAAAGCCATCAAGAATTATTTTTTGTTTAGGAATATAAGCACTACATTTTCCATATTGTACTATACTGCCTATTTTGATGTTGTGAGGTCCACTATGGTTCCTACAGTTTACATATGGTGGCTAAACCAAGTCACCATCTTCCATTGGCCTGCCTGTACTATTCTGGGGAAACTTTTTATTCATTTATTTATTTTATTTTATTTTATCTTATTTTATTTTACATGACACAGTCTTGAGTAAGCTACTGCTTGTGGCTAAGAATTGTAATTAACAATAACAACTTTAAATATTTGTTATTTTTACATTCATAAATTATGTATGATATATTATTATCTTTTTAACATTCTGTTTGACAAGTTAATGGCATAAATTTGTATTTTATGTGCTTCTTTTTAAAATAGTTTATCATTTAGTGATGATTATTTCGGGTCAATGAAGTCTATATTACCTTTGGCCAGAATCAGAGCTATGCCCTAGACTGTTTCAGTATTACATTTAGATTCAGAGTGGGCAAGAAATTATGAGTCTTCATGTAGCAAAACCACGATCTTTGGTTTCACAGTTTTTATAATTTTTGTTATAAACTTTTAATATGATGTATTCATACATTTGTTTTATTTTCTACATGTTAAATTCCTTCTATATAGTATGAGTCAGATAATGTTTACTTTTTTTTTTTTTTTTTTTTTTAAATAGTATAAACATATAAACAAAGTTTCTGAAACAGCATTATGGTAATCTGGTGTCATATGTTGAAAAGAAGTACATATATTAAAAGAGAAACTGGTTAAATAATGTGGATGTCTGCAGACATTAACATAAACTTTCATATCATAAGCTTGTCACAAAATTTATGAACTATTCATACTAGTCATAAAATACATGATAAGCTATCCTGTATCTCTCTTACTAAATACGTCACATGCACTTCTGTAGGTGAAAAGTTATACAACTCTTCCTCAATAGATTTTATACCAGTAACGAAATTAACAAGGTACATAATCTTACCTAAACTCAGTACAGTACTCTTAAGCAGGAAAGTATATGCAGTATTTAATCACATTTTTCCTAACATCATTACATCACTTTCGCATACACCACTAGCAATGCATCTTAACCTTCTGCATGATATGCGAGGTATAGATTGCTTCACACTATATAGTCCCCTTTTCCTAGAATTGCTGCTCACATTTTGTTCATCCTCTTAGATCTGTTAATCAGTGAACAGCAACTCAATCAGCTGCTTCCTGACAGAAAACATCCTCAGTTACAGGAAACACTTGCCCCTTCTAGCTTACAATATAAACAATCCAACAACAATACAGAGCTGTGTAGTGAGTGATTCTGTCCACAGTAAATATTTTGATTCAGAAATTGCAAATAGAATTTACAGCTGTACAGAAGTTGCAAAGTTTAACCTTGTATAATAAGCATTATGCTTCAAGTATGTCGATAAGTGAGCCTTGTATAATAAGCATTATGCTTCAAGTATGTCGATAAGTGAGAATGGACATCAAGTGTTGCGAAAGAAACTTGTAATACAATTTAATTTGGTTCCTAATGATTTTTTTTGTAATTTGGGTTTGTTAATTCCTGGAATGATATTACTGGAGAAGTCAGGAATAATCTAATTTTATGCTGCATTCTCTTATATTCACTGAATTCAAGTGTTAACATTTTTAATGATATAACCTAATTACATATTTGCCACAATTGCAAGTGGAGAGTAGAATGATCATGATGAACTCTTTCAATAGTAAGTGGTAGTTTATAGGTTTCATACACCAGCAGGGCCGTGGAAAGAAAGCAAGGGCCCCAGGGAAAAATTTTCCCGGGCCCCCGTCAAAAATTAAATTCACTACCCAACTCGCCCTTTATAATAATGAATGCAACAAAAAGATTATGTAATGATATTACATAATTATTAAGTGCCAGAATGGTACCGTTACTTTATGAGATTGTATGGTAGACAGGACTGTCTGACTGTCTGTCTGTGTGTCTGTAAGCGAGAAAACTAAAATACGCTTTATCGGATTTTCATAAAACTTGGTATACCATTTGTAACGCCCATGGTACGAAGCCTATTGATTTTGAACCAAATCGGTTAACTGATGCCGGGCAGGGTATTAAAATGTTCTAATTAGGAATAATTTATCTGTATGTACCAGTTTAATCTTTTGAAAATTATGATTTTAAATGCCGAACGTAAGTGAGGCCTACTGTTGAATCGAAAGGATTTGTGCTTCTACTTTTCAGAGATAGTAATTTTTCTTCAAGAGTAATCCGTTTCAGATTAACTGATAATTCTGTGTCACTGTTATACGACAGGACAATGCAGATAAAATAAACACATAGAACATAAGTTAAGCTGTTTATTGACTTATAACCAATTTTATTTTAGAATAAATTTAGAAAGTATAAAATAAAACCTGGTCGCCGGGCCCAGGCCCTGCCCCTCCCTCTCGTTGGGCCTGTACACCAGTGAACTGAGTTAATAATGAAACAAAACAAAACAACAACAACAAAATTAAAATTTTCAACCATCCTGGTTCCCTTAAAAGAACTTGCCCTCACTATGAAAGATATGTAGATAAGGTCCTTTGGACACATTGTGAGTTCGTGCATGAACATTTCTCATGTTTTTGGCTCTTCAGTATTGTTAATTTGTTTTAGCTAACTTTAAACACAGGGAGCTTTTAATTAAATGTGGTTATATTCAATTAAATTAGCCACTGACTGCTTTTTATGTCAGGACAGTTCAAAGTGTATTCAATAGATATTAAGAGTGTGAATTATTTGTATTTTAAATTATTGTGAATTTGTAAATTAAATAAAAAATTTAATTGTAGTGTAAATTAAATTTTAAATCAGTCCTGCCTCCTGATCTGCAATCCCTTAGTCAACATGCAGCAAACTCTCGATTATCCATGTTAATTGGTTCAGTAACATGCACAAAAAAAAAAAAAAAAAAAAAAAATAATAATAATAATAATAATAATAATAATAATAATAATTAATAAATAAATAAAAAATAAAAAAATTAAAATAATAATAATAATAATAGGCAATGTTTGGGCTACAAGTATAACCTAATGTGATTTTAATTTGCTGTAAATGCTACCAAATTTGTTGTAATGCTTGTTATACTCTCGGTCGTCATTAATAATAATAGTACTACCCACGCGCGATTTCTTGAGCGCTCGGCTCCCTAGTCCTCATTCGATAGGTTTCGTTCAACTTCGTAGGTTAAGCTAACAACATTGAAACACGAAGTACGCTATACATCCTGACATCTAGTGGCTTCAATACTAAGCTTTCATTCTGTCTCAGGATTCTTATTTATTTATTGACATTATCTTTTCTGACGCATCGAGTTATGGGGAAAAATATAATCTTTCGAACTGCTGATTTCACAAACACTTCATTGTACATCCAACACTTTCCTCACCTCTTTAAGAATTCCGTATGTGCTAATTTCTGACGATCCCGTGAACTCTGATGTCAATTTCATGGACTGAAAGTTGAGCGAACTTTTCACAATTTGTATTAAATACGTTTAAAATTAGGCCTATATCTTTCTCCACTTTTAGATGCCTTACCTCTCTTACGTTTTAAAACACGAAATGGTGAAGCATGTTCTGCTAAGACTCTTCTTTATGCTTAACATTAGTCATCCAGTGTAAAAATATTGAGCCTATATTATGCATAATATTCTGATTTTATTACTTATTTGATAACCAAAGGCTTATGACGCGTAATTAATTGTTACGCAATACCGTCACCACGTTATATTATTGGACTGCATTAAAATCGTTGTATATTACAGTCACTACATAAAATACCATACGCGCGATTCTGCTGAAACGTTATTTCTTTGGTTGACAACACTGCAGAAAGACTGGCGGAATAGCTATGTTTTGTTCCCCCCGACCCTCACTTCCCCGTAAATCCAGCGCCCAAGAAGTGGCGCGCGGGTAGTACATAAATTTTAACCTTTGTGGACAGAATACAAATGTAACCGGATGTGATGTTTGGATTTTTCGCACTTAATTTTTAATTTCCCACACCTTTCATTCATCATATTGTGCAAAGAGAATGTTACATAGCTTCCAGAGCAGCCAAGTAACAACTCTATGCACAATATGGCAACATAACATGTGGGAAACGCAAAATCTTGAAGTCTGTTATATCCGTATTCTGCTCACAAAGGGTTAGAAAGGGAGGAAGAACCTTGCACGAATAATCCGCAAACCAGATAATCCTGAGTTTGTTGTACTTCATGGCATATTATTGCCAATACAATTGGCATTTGCTGCGACAACTACACTTCTTGCAGGATGACTCCCGAGTCTATACAAGGTGAGATAGAGTCAAACTGCGCTCTATAATTGTCAACTAATGCTGAAGGTAGTATTCAGGTCTGGTTCTTTAGTCTTGCATGAACCTCAAAAACATATGTAGATTCACTGGAGCTTGACTTAATGCCCTGGGTACTGTTCCTGCTAAGGCAGTGGAGTATGCTGGCTTTGTCTAATACCACAGTGATGACTAGGGTTCGGATGTTTATGACCTAAAAAAGTGGAAAATATGATTGCAAATATACCCTTAAAAATGACTAAATATGACCCAAAAATCCTATATGTGACCAAATAAAATAACATATTTAAAAAAAAAAATTCCAATTTAAAACATAAAAAGACACTAAATTCTTACATCACATGAATTCTATCGGATAATCATATTTTAACAATTTTGGTGGTTTACAACTTTAGTTGTAATGAACTTCTATTTTTAAAGAATTTAACCTTGCTTGCTTCATCAGATCCAAATACTCGTAATACTTTTTAGGTTTTGCATGTCCCTATGAAATATGAACAACTGCATTAATTTTAAAGTTTAAGTTGCCTGTTAATTTGGCATAAACATTAAATTAAATAAATTTCAAATTTAACTCACGTATGTAGTAATGTAGTACATACACCGTATAATTGTGCTCCTTTACTGAATTTATAACTGAAATATGACGTTAAATTACAAATATGGCTAAAATATGACCATGATCACAGAAATGACCAAAATATGACTTTATATGCAAAAGAATAATGGTCTGATTATGATTAAAACCATGCAATTCAAGTTTCATTTGTGTTTGCTTCGAGAACGGAGGTCAGGATAAAAATATGACATGTCACAAACAACCGAACCCTAGTGATGACACTGGTACAATTATATTTTCACCGTACAGCCATTTCATAATTATGGGTGGACATTCTAGCAAATTATAAAAACAATTTTTGTTTATTACATATCATAAATAATAAGAAGAATTGGTTCTTCACATTCTGTAAAATTTACAATGTCTTCTCCTCCACACTACATGCAAAGCATTATTTAAAATTTATTTTAAATATTTTAAATTTGTTTTTCAAAATCTGTTACGGGTGGGACATAATTTGGACACTGATTTCAATGATGCAAAACAAAAGCTCATTTTCTGTTTTGCTATTACTGTTAGGGTCTTAATGTTGTTATTAATGAAGGTATGATGGATTAAATACAAATTATAAACTGTTTCCAGGTTGTCAGAACATTTATTTAACTCATCAATAATAATTTAACAAAACTATCACTGTTACGGGTGGGACAAAAATTCCCTTGTTTGTTATTTTACATAGTAATTAACCACACATATTTTTTGAAGTTAATCTTATACCAAATTGTACTTTAAGATGTATATTTTCTCAAAATGAAAATGGACATAGCTGATTGTGATTACTTGACTACTTGGTATTAAAGTGTTAAAATCATGCTAAAAATGGCAAGAAAAAAATAACTCAACGCAATAAATAAGTAAATCAACAGATTTTACACATGAAACCACTTCAGATACACCAAAGTCCTTAAAATTCAGAGAATTTGAGGTTTTAAACTTATTTTTGACCACCCAATTACAATAATTTTATAACTTCTCTCTTTGAGGTAAAAAAAAAACCCCATATTTTATGAAATGGCTGCGTACAGGTCCCTGCTCAGAGGATATAGGTGATGTGTACCTACTGGGTAGATGGCTTAACAAATGCCTACTTTGTAAGAAATTTAAACCATAAGAAGTAAAATATAAGCTGTGCCTGATGGACACATGCTAACTATTTGTGTGTCACAATTAGCTTGACCGGATAAGGGTTAACCAGGATGCCTAAGACTTTACAAGATTCAGATAATGCAATGTTTATGCGAACTACTCCAAGTGAAATATGATTCTTGGGATAACCTTAAAATACATAAAGCAGCACACAAAGAGCACTAGTTAATCACCACAATCACTTTTAGAGGTAAGTTTGAGTTATACATACATGGTCCTTCAATTTAGCCTTCAAGTCACTAATGTAGGCTTCCCGCTTTTCAATGTGTGTCTCCATCTTCTGTTCGAGTGCTTCCCGTGTCTGTGAAATGAACATATGTGCTTGTTCATCCTTCTTCTTTGATGCTTCTTCTATTTTCGACATTTTTGCTGCCAGGACGGCCATTTTATTAGCTTCCATGGACTGAAATAGAGAAAGAGGCAATGAGAACCTACGACATGCATACACATACACACACACTTGTATACCTAACAATATATTTCAACTCACCAATCTCCTCTCCTCGGCAGCTTTCAGTTTCTCCTCGATATCCTCTGCTGAGACTTTCGAGTTGGGTGAGGTAGGTCGCTTGGGAGGAGTCATGGTGACAGGCTCTGCCAGGATCACCTCGTAGGCCAAACCACCCTTTGACTTCTCCTGACATCTGATCTCAGTAGCTGCAACAGAAAATTGCCAAACATGAAATCAACGTAAACATTTACATAGTGCTGTATTTTCTTAAAGTGTTCCCAGCGAAATAAGCTACATTTCCCAGTTTTCTACATGCCCCAAACTGCCATAAACAAACCTGATTAAAACAAAGCCTTTTATTGTTATAATCCAAAACATTTTCTCTCTCTCTACAAAATATGTTATGAAGACAACATATTTTGAAGTAACTACATGCATGTACAGTCAACTCTCAATAGCTCAGAGCGCTTTCAGATAACTCAGACAAAGTTTACTGGAAATAAAATTTTATTTATCAATCAGAACAAGACTGACATGTTTTCAAACCAATGGCACATCAGTATCTATTATGCTTCTACAATATCAAATAAATAAAATGTGGTAAAGAGAAACTCATTATCAAGTGAAAAAAAAAGTTACAAATAAATTTATCCTATTTACTTTAAACAAACAGGTTTCTATATAGAGAATGATAAAAAGAGAATATTACGAAACATATATGATATAAGAGACTAGAAACATAGTGGAAGCCACATCAAGGAATACAGTTTATCCAGCTACCGAATTAGCAAACTTTTGCAGGAACAATATAAAGCCTTTCACAATGGGGGAGTTTATTGAAGAATGCCTACTCGTAGCAGCAGAAGATGCTTCTCCTGACCAACGGGAGTACCTTAACCCCTTAATCTACCATCATGGTTCTGAGCCGTGAGCACAATGTAAGTCCATTCATACCATCACGGCTGCAAGAGGGGTATGAGCCACCAATTTCTTTTCTTTTAGGTCTAGCTTTGTCAGTAGATGGCACGACATGCCTTATAACCATTTGAATGCCAAAGAAATGGTCTTTTGATTGGTATGTGTTATATAAATTTTAAGTTACAAATCTATAGGAAGATCTCAATTAAAGTGAACAATAACAAAACAGCATCACCAGCAGCCAAATAATAAAGAAGACGAACAGGGTTGGAAAGGGATTGAAACTGAGGATAGACCATCAAAATATTTTACATCAAATCCTGGGAAAAACCAGACTTAAATCGTTATCTTCCCCTAAACTAAACAGTGTAGAAGTTATTCAACTCATGGTCCACAAATAACTCGGGGATCAAATAGCCAGAGAAACAAACAGATTTGCAGTAACATTTTATAATAAAAATCCTAATTCTCCTACAATAATTCAAAGGTTCCCTACATCATCAGACGAAATATAAGATTATCTATCCTCATGGAATGAGGGGGGGGAGGAATTACCTGAATATATTAGTGCACCATGAGCAAAAAATATAGCATGCAGATGGATTAAATCGATCAGCTTGTCAACTCATACAGTAGTGACAGAATAGTGAAAATGGGTTGTGATAAAGAATTTCATTTAATGAGCAAAGAACAAACATTCAAGTGGTACTCTTTAGCTCTTGATGAGAGTACGTATACTAAAGGTAAATACTGCTCTTATTAGCCATATTTTTTAGGGGAGTTGATAGTACGAAAATCGCATGCTCACTGCCAAAACATCACTGCCATCAGTAAGTGGAGTTCATAATACGAAAATCGCATGTTCACTGCCAAAACATCGAATCAGTGAGTTGTATATAAGATTTCTTTTCATTTTTTGTGTACTGCAAAGCCATCTGGATACATATTTTGCTGTTATGATCTGTAAATTTAGATGATTGTGTGCACTGGACAAGATGGCAGAGATGAACAAGAAGAGAATTAAAATTACTACAATGGAAAAGAAATTTTAAGGATTCACTTGAAAAATAGAGTACGACGACTGATGGATGCCATGTCTCCAAAAGAGAAAGAATACAAGTGGATGGTTCGGTTTAACAAGACCTAATTCTACTTTGACCATGATGAAAGAACTAGCAATTTAATATATTATAATATGGACATGGGGAAAATAACTACAAACTGAAAATGAAGAATCTTTATGAACATTACAAGTAAAGTTTTCCCTATACAGGCCACAAAGGCCCTTAGGGTTTCAGTAGGTTGAGGCTCCCAGTTTTTATTCTTTCAGCAAGTGAATTGCTCCTGGTAGAGGCTGAGTCAACCCCAGGGCCATAGTCTATGCATATTTTTGTATAGGTATATGAGATTAACACAACAAAAATTATACTGTACTAGCTTAAAGAATGTGATGGCAAGAACTATACAAGGAACATATTCTGTGGAATATTTGTCTCAGTAAATGGACCCAAAATAGTCATTTGAAACAATGGAACAGTGCTAGCTTTTTTTTTTTCTTTTTCCATAATCTCTTTCCAATAATGACATGATCACCTTGCCCATATCTGCTACCTCACTAATGTCCCTCATTCTTCATTTGTCTTAGTAAATTGATAAACTTCGTATGAAAGGCTCAGAAAAAAGGTAGTACAAATGACAACAGCTGAAAATCTTATTTCTCATGGTAAAATAATCACAGTTGTGAGAACAGCTCAGGAAAATGGCGGATTTTAATTTTTTTAATTTTAAAAATGAAAATAACTTTTTCCCCTGAACTGTTCACACAAAGGAAATGAAATGAAATATTTAGCCTCTGTCACTTGCACCACCTATTTTTCATATTTACTTTTAAGGGTGAATTTTTAAGTAATGAATTTTGATTTTTTCACATTCATTCACTGTACGAATAATGTATGGAGATAACTGACTTAACCATAAAGTTTAAACCAAATATTCATGGGATTTGAGAAGGTTTGAGTATAAATTTGAATTTCTTCAATAAATAGAATAGTTTTTAGCTGTCGATACATTTAAAGCTTATAAAGACCGATCTACTACCAATCTACACACACTCTATGGCAGGGCGTGAGGTAATTGTTCAAAAGTATCAACAGAAACACAGTATACAAATATTTGTGCCTAATATCCTTGCAGTGATGCAGCAGTCCTACATCATGCTCCTGTAATATTGGGCATACAGATTCTGACTAATATACATTAAGTGTGGTTTTATATATGTCTCTCATGTCTATAGTTCACTATGTCCAATAAAACAAAACAGTTTTATGCTGACTTTCAATGCTGAGGTTCAACTTAATTTCCACTCAATATGATTGACTTTCCATAACTCAGACAGCTCCTTGCCCACTTCAAGAATTATCGAGCATAGACTGTATTTAGTTGCCTTTCGATTTACAGAGCTAACATCAAAAGTTATGTTCATTGACCCTACCAATAATTTCCTTCACTCATGCCTATCAGGCTCCTCAGCGCAGTCCTCACTATCATTCATTTCAATGCCATACAATATGTATGAAGTGAATATTCATTCACCATGTGGAAAAGAGATAAAACGCCCACCTTGAAGTGGATAAGGTATAGCGTGACAACTAAATAATAAGCATGTAAAAATTTTATGTTGCACATAGACCATGCCTTTAGCTGAGATTCATTTTCTCCTACTACTTAGTTGATGGATTAATTTACTTAACTCTGAGAAAGTCAGTGTATTTTCGTTAGTTTTGTACGGCCAGTTTCCATGTGGCAGGCTCATGATTGGGGTGGAATGACAGGGTAAAGAGGGGAGAGCTGCACATACTTGCTTTTGTGCATCTTGGAGTTTAATTTCTCACACTATAATTTCAGAATTTTTTTTTAAATCAACGAAAGAGATAAAGATTACAGTGTATTTACGAAGAATACTAAAAATGTTTAAGGGTAGTCATAGTTGGCTGAGCCATTATGCCACGAAAAGGTCACCGGTTCACTTCCCATGAAGTTACTGGGGATTTTCAATTGGTCTAATCTTCTGACTACACTATTGTCCTGGGTCAACTCAGCTTCTTAACCGAAATGAGTACTGGGGATAAAGGTGATTTTCGTGTAAGGCTGACAATTTTGCTATCTTCCTGTCTAAAAATCCAAAATCCTCAACTTCTAGAAATGCTAAAGGCATTCATGGCCTGTACAATTCGGATCGCTTAACCTTTTCACTGTTACTGATGTATAAATTCGACAACTTAAAAACTTAATAAAAGCAGAGAAATAAGACCAATACAGTACCGCCTTACATAAAACGTGAGGGTTTCTTATCCTCAATTACCATTTACGGAAATCAGCTATTCCACTAAAATGTTGTTTATTGCTTTCAAACTCAGAGCCCATTGATGATTAGATAATATATTATATGAATACATAAATTTAGCTCTGTTAAGGGTTAAAGTGTCATTCAAAGCAATGCCAATACGCCATCTTGATTAGATACCTTCACTCAAAAGAAAGAAGAAAATGAATGATTTGCGATTTTTCATTACTGATGTTATCAGCATAAGGTAAGTAATCCTAGGATAATTAACATGTACGGTACATAATGTATGTGTTTCATGTTTTATACACCCAACAGATTTAATTTAGTAGCTGAAATGATTTGGCATGGAATTGATAATGAGCAGAACCTGTGGCCTTGAGTTGCCTTCAAGTGTGTTATTATTTGAAATTCCATCTCCTCAGCATCAGTACTGTCTGAATTATGAATGTCCTTGAAGCAGCCTCAACCTAGAGAAAACAAGTTTCAACTCGGATAGGTTCCTAGAATAGGATTTCTACAATCTAATCTCAACTGCCCTGAGTAAAATTTCAACAGACCAGTTTAATTTATAGCTGCAAAAAGTTTCCATAAGACAGAAAAGTGGTAATCCAGTGTTTAAAAGCAAGGAACCAATAGAATTAACTAGAAAATCTGTTTTGCTAAAAATAATGTAGGATCATTAGGGATACCTAGTTTTCGTGACCGGATTCATGATTTGTGGTTATTACCGTTGATGAAGTGATTTTTTCTGTTTCAAACTCTTCCAGGACAAAATATTGACAAATTACATTTGTGAAAAAAAAAAACACAAAATTTTAGTTTTCAGTGCAAAATTGCTTTTTTCCCGTTCAACAAAATTCTATTTTTGAAGGAAAATCTCGAGTTTTAGAAAGGCACTGTTTAAAGAGAACTTAAAACTATATATTTATCAAAGTATCATAAATATAGGCTAGTATGTGCTAAAATGGTACTTTATGAGATTATGTGGACCATCCATGTGTCGTATGCACGATAACTCGAGTATGCTTTATCGGATTTTCATGAAACTTTGTATATACATTTATAACATTCATGGGACGATGCCTATTAACGTTGGACCAAATCAGTTGATCAATTTGGAGTAATGCTCAATTTAGTGCCTATTTTATGGTAATATATTAGAATTTATCAAATGCAAAACAGTTCTCATGACAACATATTGTTTTACAGTGTCTGGAAGTTGCAATACAGGTACCTTTGACAAATAACACTACCCACACATGTTTATGAAACTAAACATTTTTCTTCTTCTGTAAGCCCTGCTTATTGAATCGAGTTGGAACTTAACTCTGAAATCGATTAAAAAAATAACTTATTTTCTGCATATCATAATTGCAATTATCATTGATTAAACAAAAGCATTCTGGCACATTGTTACATCAGTTTACCTGATTTTATTTCAACATAAAAATAGCTGCATTTTGATGCTCAATACTTTATAATCTCAATGCGCCCTCAATATAAGTAGGCCAAGGAGATTGTGCTACACCAGAAAATCTACGCTAATGGCCAGTGGTAAAAATTGTTAAAATCTACAATATGAATGGCCTAAAGTCCAACGGGATTTTTTTCTTCTTTTCCCAGAAATATGCAATATTTTGCACCAGTTGAGAGTAAATCTATTTGGTTCTTTACTGAATGGACACAGGGTAACCGAAAGTATGCTGGAGATATTATCATCGATCACTAGGTTTCTCTTCCCATGATTACATGTAGCAGTCTGCACCCAATCAATTGATGGCTAAGGTTCTGCAGACCCAGATTTGATCTCGGTATCATCTTGGACTTTTACAAGGTACAGAGGTCTGGAAGGGCATGCAATCAGTCTAGTGAGGACAACTAAAGGTTACTTAACAACAACGGCCTTAGGAAATCAACATGCCAACCACATCCTAACCACAGATCCTGCCATCTGTCAAGGAAGTCAAAAGCTGGAGGTAGATGACACAGCAACCCGTTGGTAGGATATACCCATACACAAGATGAAGCAGCATAACATTTAGTTTACTAGCCATTATTCTTGATCGCTGGTGTGGTCTTGTGGTTAGTGTTGCTGACTACAGATCTGTAGGCCCGGGTTTGATCCCCAGTACCTCCTCGAATTTTTCTGAGGTAGGGAGGTCTGGTAGGGATGCACTCAACCTTGTATTTCAAATTGAGCTACTTGATAGAGAAGTAGGGGCTCCGGTCATGAAAACCACCACTAACGGCCGTGGGTGTCTGCATGCTGACCACATGCCCCCCAATCCTGCCATTTGCCTGTGGTAGATGACGCAGCGATCAGGTGGTAGGCCTTGTCCCTTCAGGGATGTAGCGCAACGGAGTTTATGAGAGCCACTATTCTTACATAATCTTAGGCTAGAGTATATGTATCAACTGCCTGTTGATTGTACTAGCAACCAATTTTTGTTTCAAGTGTACAGTACAACAATGTATGGATCAAAATGCACTCTCGTGTGCATAGCCAGAAATAAATGTGTAGAATGCTACTTGAAACAATTTTGGAACCAGAAAATCGGATCATACTCTTAAGACTTTATAAAGGTATTTCTTTAAATTACGACTTCCTCCACCTGTGCTATAGGCACTGAAGATATGGGAAGTAATGTTTCACCCTGAAATTCAATGTCGAGTGTTCAGCAGTAATATGTGTTTGACATCCCTGAAGCCAAAAATACAATTTTCGGAAACATTTTTGTGAATGTGTGTTTCTGGGAACAGCTTGGCTCAAAAATGAAAAATTACTTTAAATAAATAAATTTTATATATGGGTTAAATATATTCATTTTTACTATCACGTTACACGAAGAAATTTTAAAAAGTCTACACAAGCTGAATTCATTAAATGCTAACATTGTTTCGTATGAACTACGAAAAAAGATACCCATCTCGTCAATAAATCACACTTTTCGAAGTCTTGCCCAGCAAATAATACAGCTCTTAATGGAAGTTGACAACTGCCTGCGAACTTCCATGTCCGAATATAAAGGGCAAAAAGAAGTATGTTTCACATCAGCTTAAAAAAAAGCTATTCTAACCCTAACATACCCATTTCGTCTGCACAACGCATTTTTTAAACTATCAAGCTTTCAACAGTAAAATAAAATTGTATACCTAATCTGGGCTTTAAAAAGAAACAAATTGCCCTTTTCAAGAGATATAAATCTTCATTGCAGTTTTAAACAATCCCAAATGTATGATAGTTCGGAATACATGTACGCCCCTGGAAATGTATTAGAATTTGTATAGCAGACAAGGAGGGGTTTTGTAAGAGTCACAGAACTAATAGTGGAAAATCTCGCTAAAAATGACAGGTGACGAGAGAAAGCTTGTAATAATATTTCGAGATTTCACAGAAGTATCGAAATTATAGAAATACTCTTTAAAAAATTACAGGTGACGAGAGAAAGCTTGGAATAATATTTTCTAGACGTTTCGAAATAATAATGGAAATATCTTGCTAAAAATAAAAGGTGACGAGAAAAGTTTGGAATAGAAATGTCGGAATAATAACAGAAATACCTCGCAAAAAATGACAGCTGACGAGAAAAGTTTTGAAATAATATTTCAAGATTTCCTAGAAGTATCGAAATTATGGAAATATTTAATTAAAAATGATATCTGACGAGAAAAAGCTCGGCATATTTCCTGGAAGTTTCTTTATAAAGTATTGAATAATATTAATTAATATACACATATTTTGATTGCAGATCTTAGCTTCTATAGCAAGTGATTATTCTGTCTTTTTTTTTTTCCTGCCGCCTAAACTCTAGACCAGCGTTTCTCAACCTGTGGTCAGCGGACCACTGGTGGTCCGCGACGATGGTGCAGATGGTCCGCAGACATAATTATGATTACTTAATTTATCTGCTGATCTTCAACTAAATTTGACTAATATTGAGCCATATATCCAGGTACTCCGCAAGAGGCGACAAGCTCAACCGTCTCATTAAAAGTAATGTTATTAGTAATAACATAATTCCTAATTATATTATCAAATTGGTAATAAATATGAAACTGTCAATAGTTTAGGCCTACTTCCAATTCAATAACTGTGTTTCCATTGAATTAAAAAAAATGTATTTAGATTTAGTTCGTTATAATGACCTATAATTAATACCCCAAATATTAAGAATATAGGCCTACATATAGCCTACTTTGAAAAATGGGATGTAAAATTAGGGGTCCGTAGAATTTTTTTTGACATTTTAGAGGCCCTCGGGTTCAAAAAGGTTGAGAAACGCTGCTCTAGACTACTTTTTAATATCTAAAGTGATATTTTAACACCTGCATAATACGCAGATACAACTGTTATGTTACAAGAAATTGTTATATTACAATAAAATACGTAGGGGACTCCTTCAAGTAGTTACCGATGCAAAAAAAAAATCCAGTGTTTCTGATAACTGACACATACGGGTATAACATCCTTATGTCGTAAATACGTCTTTAACATCGGTGCAAAGAACGGGTTGTTTTGCTAAACATAAACTGCAAACCGAAATAATTGGCGAAACTGCAAATTCCTCAGGAATATAGGCCTGCGAAGAAAAAACTACCCTTGAGACTATTGATTTCTCTTTGCTAGGAATGTCTAATATAAGCCTACTTGGAACTGAACTATCTTCCTCCTCATTTGCTTTAAATATGTTATTCTTCGGGATTAAATTCTTAGACAGCCTATTTCAAATAATATCAGTAAAACCAAACCACGAAAATAATGCGTTATTACTTTGAAAATCACTAAAAGAGGAAAAATCTTCAAAAGGTTCAGCTTATTCTAATATGCTGTTAGCGTTACATATTAACAGTTCTTCACTATTTAAATTCAAGTATAACAGTAGGCCTACTGTACTGAAAAACGTGATATAACCTATTTTCTCCAAACTAAAGGATACAAAAGCGTATAAAAACAGAAATCGGCAACAGACTGCAGCATCGAAAAGCTAAGTAAATAAAATACGACAGCGACGAAAAATAACTGAAATCTGAAGAATGAAAAATATTTTCTAAGTTTACGAAATGAAAATAGTGAGCGAGAAAAAGGATGAAACGGAGAATAGTTAGAAAGAGAAAATGAACGAAAGTGAAAGTAGCAATCAGAAAACTTGAACGATCTCAGCAGTTAGAAACAGTATGAAGCCAGGAAAGTGTTCGTAGACGAGCATCTAAGCGAAAAACGGAATGAGAAAATTTCTATACAAGTGAAAGGAGCCATAAAACATTAATAACGAGCTATCGGAAACGGAAAGAGTAATGCAAATTTATGTCTGATAGTAATTTACGAAAAATAATAATTACCAGAAATAATTAGGAATAACACTTTTTTTTAACGAAACGTAGATGCTAAAAACTGGTAACTATGCAGAGTACAAAATAGTCTAACCAAATCTCTAGCTAAGAAATTCAAACATAATCCGGCTGGGTGAGAACTCTTAATAAACACTAAAAAGAGAAATAAATGAAAGCATGGATTTCGCCCAAAAATGCATAGCAATGCAAAGCTATTCACTCAAAACCTGACTTAATGGAAAACATCCAAACGAAATTTACGAAAAAATAATTACCAGAAATAAGTAGGAATACAATTTTTTTTAACGAAACGTAGATGTGAAAAACTGGTAACTATGCAGAGTACAAAATAGTCTAACCAATTCTCTAGCTAAGAAATTCAAACATAATCCGGTTGGGTGAGAACTCTTAATAAACACTAAAAAGAGAAATAAATGAAAGCATGGATTTCGCCCAAAAATGCATAGCAATGCAAGCTATTCACTCAAAACCTGACTTCATGAAAAATATCCAAGCGAACACCAAAAAAAAAAAATCTTGCACAAACATTTTTCAACAAAATCAGCTGATCGGAGGCAACTTTTAAACAGAATAACGTAGTGGTCACGTGCATCGACTTATATCGATCTAATATCGAGAAAAGATTTTGCCGCAGGGCGTGGTATCGATCTGGGGCGGCGCCGCACCGTCTCAACCAGACGATGACGTCACGGGGGTCTTACTTACTGATGAACTTGACTTTCTTGGGCTGCTTGCACCGGGGTTTGGTCTTGGTCTTCTTGAGAGGGGCTCCCGCAGATCGGCGATGAACTGAAAATATCATAATGATTTCAGAACTTGCGGAGATAGGTGGTAGGATTTACGTGAGGTGAACGGGGGGGCCTGGATGCTTACCTGACGGGGGCAAGGGGGCACGACAAGTGTGGCAGAAGCACTGGAGCACCGAATCCTTCACTAAGTTTATCAGCATGGTGACTGAACAGCTCTCCAGACAAACTGTGACTGAGCGGCCGCCGATCCCGGCAGGCGTCGCGGCGCTACACCCTTCCCCTCCCCTCTGCAATCAATACTCGCCGCCACCCACCGCCATCTTGACGTCTGGTCTTCCCACCGGCCGCTTCCTCCGAATTCTCGTACAAAGTTCAATGCCATCGTTTCACCGTCCCTTGATTGTCCCTTTAACGTGGATAATTAAGGCATCCAATTAAGAGCACCCTGTCCTCAGCCCTACTCATTGCCAGTTGGAATAGAATGATCTTACGGGAAACAAGGCAGACATACTAGACACCACTTTCACTTGCCACTAGATATTAAAATTAACAGCCCCGTCCCTTCATGAATAAAATAAAGCGTGTATAATTTGATGGAGACAATATTTCACGAAGCCTGCTCAAGCCCTTCTAGTTAACGGGAATTAGAAATACAACACTAATATGAGTCTCTACCCTAAAGGAAGATGAGTTCTTCTCCACTAAATTGAGATGTCTTCCCAATAACTACCCTGCACACACACACACACACACACAAATAATGGGAAACATCCACTAAAACTTCTGCCGTCATTCAAACAAGATTTATGCAAGATTTGAGCTATTTTGGAAGGAAAGAAGTAATTGCTAGAAACTCCAGTTATGCCCTAAATATTTTACAATGGTTCCAAAAACGAAAGGAATGTTTAAAAAGGTCTTAAGGTTGAACCGGTACATTGCTGCTTTTAATGCTGAGTAATATTTACGTGCAAAATATGGCTTCGACATAAAAGCAACTGTAGTAACCCGTCATGGAATATCTATTTCAGCTTCACCTCACAAGTTACAATCAAGCTGTACTCATTTTTAGCTAGGGCACTTAGATTCGTTGTATGGTTAATTAACGAAGGGGATGCACTGCCACTTAGGCCTGTGATGGACGCCGGTGTGCCGTTATTCTGACCCGCAGTTTTTAGAAGCCTATAAACCTACAGACATTTGCCTATTATAATGATAATCGACCTGGGCCGTGACAGAACCCGCGACCTTGGGCACAGCACTTAGATTCCAAACCTGGAAACTTTAATAGTTTATCACTTCCCTGTAAACATCATGTCATAAAAACATATTAGTCATGGGAAATCATAGGTTTTTTAACGGAAACGGGTAATTATTGCTTGTGGCGAAATCGACACGATCCTTTGTTACAGATCATCCTACATCCTAGCCACAATGAATTATTCTGAGATAGTTCCAGTTCATATATGATGTGTCAGGTGTGAACGAGACTATGTAACTAATTCAAGTAACAAGTCTGAAGTTCGTTCTGAAATACCAGCCTCAATATCCCTTCTGTGTTGAACACTAGCTCAAAACCCGAAATACAGCTGACATATTCTAAGCCTGAAATGCACCTCACATTTTTTAAGGTAGATTTCAAAGAAAAATCTACCTATTGCAATGGATATCATGTTATGATTTTCGAAAAATTCTTTCATATCTTTACGTTTCATGCCTCCCTAAGTACGAAACCACCGCCTGTTAAAAAAAAAAATTGTGATATATATTTATATCTTTACACGCCAGCGGCCGTAATTTTGAAGATATTTGAACCAAATTTTATTATGTTATTTCTAGGCCCAATAGTTCGGACAAGTTCGTTAATGAGCAAAATTGGCCCAAGGGGGTTGTCGGGGGAGGGGGTTGAAATTTTAAAACATTTATATTTCGGCCCCTATGAAGTATAGAGGGAAACTTTGTTTGAATAAATTACAGTACTTCCTATGGAGTTCACAGTGACACCAACGATTCGGGGGTTTTGGGGGTACGAGTGGGGGTCTACGTCTTGTTGGGTATCGTTGAAAAGCTCTTGATGAGTACTCTGTAAATCAATAACTAGTTTCTTGATAGTTCTCATATAAGGCGAGATTTGAATGTTTGAAAAAGTTCTCTTTCCTCTTTTTTGCAGTTATTATTGCGGGTTTGTCATGCCAAGGCTAAAGAAGAAGAGTGCTACGCAGCGACAGTAAATTAAACCAAAAGCACTTCGAAATGTACCTCAGCCTGTAGGCTTGCCTAATGGGATTTTTTAAAAATACCAGCCCAAAGCCCGAAGTGCTGTAGAGAGATCTAATACAACTGACGTGTTTTTAAGCCTGGAATAACATGACGTATTCTGAAACGTAAGCCTGAAATAAATATCTTTATATTTTCGGAATTACAGAAATGTGAAGCCATATTTTCGGAAATACAAGCCAAAAGTTTGAAGTGCACTTGAAGTTTCTGAAATATAGCAGACTCTTTCTGAAATACAAGCAATGGACTTGAAATATGCCTGACTTTTCTGAAATACAAGCCTTAACATGATAAACTCCGATCTTTTAAAAATAGAAGCCTGAGCCTAAAATCACCAGGCGTTTTCTAAATGAAAGGCAAAAACGTGAATCCACCTGAAGTTTCCTGAAGCACAATCTGTAAGTATGGAATACAAGCAGAATATATATAACTTATATAAGGCTTGGTTTATATATATATAAACCAAGCCTTAAGAATAAAATACACTTTTTTCGAAAATTTCTAAACTTTAGTTTGAAATACACCAAACATCTGAAAAAGAGCAGTAAGCATGAAATAACCTGACGCCTGACATTTTCGGGTATACATAAGCCACAAGGTATGAAATAAAACGGACGTTTTAAGAAATATAATTTATCAGCCTCAAATAAAATTGACGGTGTCTGAAGACAAATTACTAATATCACATATTAAAACAGTTCATCCTCTTATAACCGCCCTATGTTATCCACACCCGGATTCTGCAGCAATTATATTTTCATTGCTTTTTACTTTCTCGTATACTCGTAGCACACAGGAAGTCTAGTGATGCTGAAAACGAGAAAACACCGGGAAAACATGTCCCATGATGCCTGGAGAAAATAAGTTTTCGGATTGCCTGACTATCGTCTTGAATTCGGACACAGTAGCAAATATGTTCCTCGAAAAATCTCGCAGGTATCTAAATCCAATAAACCCTATCTAATTTTGTTTAATAATACAAAATAACATTAACTCATACATAAGAAAGTTAAAATGTTTTAAACAAATTATTCCATAATTTTCTTCTTATGACAAATTATGTTAATGTTACTTATGTTTTCATACTGTGTTTCGCTTTTGTTTCTAGCATAATTAATTACATACTGTACTCTTAAAAAGATTTTTCGTGATCCTGACCAACCGGTACGACATTAGAACGAAAATCAGAGTACTGTACCCGGAAATGGAAACTATGTTCTCTTAGAATAGGGTGTCCATAAAAACGGTACTTTCTTTTATTTTGGGAAAGACCTGGCTCAATTAAGGAAAAATGACAAAATTGTCACCCACAAAATTTAGTGAATATTTGCCCTGGCCTCGTGCACAAAAGGTATCCCAAATGACTTTAACGACTTCTTAAATTTTTTCTGCAGATTGGAAGATAATCTATTTCCCATTGTCATCTTCCTTCAAATTTTAGGTATTTTATCAAGAAGTGCATTTTCTTCTGACGTCATAAAAGTTAGCACATGATATGCCATTAAAGTGTGTTTTTGACAATGAGTAAGGCGTTCACTTTTACAATGTTCATTAACGTAGCGTAAAATGTACTGGACAATCGAAATCACAAAAAGCGGGACATTTGACCGCCCCCAATAAAACTTTCGGGGCAGTGGGACATTTTGCCAAAAACGGGATTGTCCCCGGAAAAGCGGGACAAATGGACACAGGTTACTGGATACGAAAAAACAGCTGAAAGCTTTCTGAAGTGGAAAATGAGTGTAATCGCTCTGAGCCGGACGGGACGGTGCCCTGAAGACAGGAAGCAGAGACGCCATCGCCGGCGCCTGTGACACATCGATACTCATGAGTCATCCGAAAACCTGAGCAATAGACGCAAGGCCACTCAATACCTCACAGGCTTTCCCATGGCCACCGCCTCCTATACACCAATCACACATACGCGGGCTAGGTCATTGTTCCACGCGGCCAGCTATTTTATAACAATCGATTTTCGAATGAGGCGAAATAACCTCGCTAAATTTAACACACTATATCAGTGTGGTACGCGTGCCCTCCGAGAGGATGTTAGGGGATTTTAGGGGTATGGACTATGGGATATGTGCAATGTGGATAGTAAAGCACACTGTAGGCTAAACATAAGGGGTGACAAATTTATTTAGCTATTTTGGTGAAAAAGGGCGATTTTTAGGTACGAAACCACCGCCCGTTCAAAAAAAAAAAAAAATTGTGATATTTATATATATATTTATATATATTATATATATATATATATATCTTTACACGATAGCGGCCGTAATTTTGAAGATATTTGAACCAAATTTTATTATGTTATTTCTAGGCCTAATAGTTCGGACAAGTTCGTTAATGGGCAAAATTGGCCCAAGGGGGTGGTCGGGGGAGGGGGTTGAAATTTTAAAACATTTATATCTCGGCCCCTATGAAGTATAGAGGGAAACTTTGTTGGAATAAATTAGAGTACTCCCTATGGAGTTCACAGTGACACCAACGATTCGGGGGTTCGAGTGAGGGTGGGGGTGGGGGATGAAAATTCGAAACTTTTGAAACCACGTCTTGTGGGGTATCGTTGAAAAGCTCTTGATGAGTACTCTACAAATCACTAAATAGTTTCTTGATAGCTCTCATATGACGTGAGATTTTAATGTTTGAAAATAATAACACTTAAAAGAATTATTATAGGGTAATATCATTATTTTGTCTTGTTTAGCGGCTTTGCTAATTTTATTCATTGCTAATCTTGCGCACGGCCTCCCAGAATATTATATCCTATTCTTGTTGTCAAAACAAATGATTGTAGGCTCTTCCTCTTTACCGAATTCAGTTCTTATTACTGCAGGTTTGCCATGCCAAGGCTAAAGAAGAAGAGTGCTATGCAGCGACAATAAATTAAACCAAAAGCATTTCGAAATCTACCTCCGCCTGTAGGCCTGCCTAAAGGGATTTTTTTTATTTCAGCGAAAAACAAACAAGAATGCTCTAGTGTTGCTGACAATTATTAAACTTCATTGCCCTTCCAACTGCAAGTGCATGCAAATTTTAATCACCTGTTTTCTCGATTTTAATTTGCATGTTACTTTGCCACATTCAAAATCTACCTTCTCACACAAAAATAGAGGAGTTCTGAATTTTGTCCACAAAGTACTTTACAGAGCGTGTAATAAAATGTCTAATCAGACTTGCTGTTAAGGCCTTAATTCATTTTAACATAATATTCACTACAATCACACGTCAGTTCTGTAACTTTTTATTTGTTTGGTAAAATATTTAAAACAAAAATTATAAAGAATATAAAAAAAGCCATCAGTAAATTTGTAAAGTAAGCATAAAAGAATCGCACATAAATTTAGATTAATATTTTAATATCTATCCGAGGAGATAGATTTCAATTATGATTAAAAATCAATTAAATCAATATCTCAAAAATAAAATTCTTAAAAAAAAATTAAAAAATAAATAAAAACGGGGAAAATGACCAAAAATACCCTAAAATGTACCATTTTTATAATCTAGAAGTCATGATCAAAATATCTGTACTGGTTAGCAACGTCATTATGTATACCAATTAAAAGATATGTCATCAAAATCCGGGCACTGGTTATAACTTTTTAAAAAAGTTTCCTTCTTTGAACGCGTGGCATCATTATTTGCAGATCAATGAACCCCAATGAGCAAATTACCTGATCCTATCTGGCAAAATTAAGTTTTCCAGTTACTTAATTTTTTATCAACGAAAACCGCTGGGCTAATTATATCCCTCCGTGGTAAATCTGGTCCGAGGGCCCTATTTTGGAGACCCCTGCTCCATACAAACATGAAATTTGTTACCACTAGTTTTACTTCCTTTCCGAAGAGAAAGGTGAACACCTGAATCCCAGATTAAAAGGCGCGTGGACCTAAACTGGGGTACTAATCGTTCAACCATTACGATAGTTTTATGAAAAACTACATATGAAGCATTGCAAACTATTATGGAATGTATTTTGTTTTACACACAGGAAGCAAGGCGTTATCGTCTTTTGTTATTGAAGTTACAACCAATTTACGTCAAGAACAGGTTTGGAGCTGATAGGTATTGTTTGATAAAGACATCGTAACAACAAATAACAATAAATACGCCAAGATTTCAGTTAACATTTTACCACCTAATTTAAAATGTAAATACTCAGTCAGATATAAAATATCGCCCCACGGAATCGTCTTTTCATTGACGATGTTACAGGATCGATTTCACAATACAGTACAACATCAATCACAGGTAAATAGTTCCGCGGCTAACTTGTGTATAATAATAATAATAATAATAATAATAATAATAATAATAATAATAATAATGGTGGTGGTGTTGGCCAATGAAGACTAGGGAAGTAAGGAATATAACACCAAACGAAATGAATAGGGTCAGCAAAGAATAATAGGAAAAAGAGACAGAATACGAAATGAAAAGAGAAGAGCTAAAACAAAGAATGGATGAAGAAAAAGTACAGCGAAACCTACTGAAGTGGTTTGAGCATAGGGTACAAATGGGAGAAAGAAAATATTTAAGCAAAATACAGCAGATTTCAACGGTTGACGATGACGAAACCAGCACGCGCAATATTATGTATCTGGATAATGTTTAGGCGGTCCATCCTTTTGCATCCGGCTGTACCTGTAAATCCCAAAAGCTCACGGATCGAGATTAGAACCCTCGATCTCCCTAGTGTGAGTCCTAGAGTCTACAATCTCGGCTAGCTCACTCTGTAAATACTGAAATGCTGAAATGTACACGTTAAGTCGTTATTACTTTATAAAATCTGAAATGAATGACTCCATCAAATTTGACAATAGAACAGAACAAAAGTGATAAGCTGATAACAATAACAGGTGACCATAATGACTATTAAATGCCATGTGTAGGAATATCAAATATTTACAGAAACACGCAACACCACCTTTGTTTAGTAAAACACTCGTTCTAACTGTTAATGAATACGAATGACTTCTGATTTTAATCTGATTCTCACAGCAAAGGCATAGCACAGTCTTGAATCTAAAATACTCTAGCTAAGTAACATGCAATCTAGAACAGAGTAAGCTGAAAGGGTAAATTACTCAACATTAAACTTTCAAGACTTTATTTATTTATTTTATTTATTTATTTATTTAACCTGGCGGAGTTAAGGCCATAAGGCCTTCTCTACCACTCAGCCAGGGCAAAAACATGAAATACATAATGTTAACAATAATAATGGTGACTTTACAGCTCTGTTGGATAGATTTATTGGTTAGACCACTATATTGCGCCCAGATCCACAAACCGTTTGTTAAAGAATGTGTTACATTTTTTATCCAAGTAGTGGAAGTCGGGTAATTTATGCACAGCCCTTTGCGGAAATCAAATTATTTTTATTTAACTACAAATGTTTATTGCTCTGACTTTTTTGAGTCCCGAGTATAGCTCGAATAGGAGCACGTGGGATCAATACTAGTTTAACGAATTCCAGATGATTGATTTTTGAGATTTGAAATGCTAAAGCAACATTGCCAGAGGGCGAGATCCTGCTTAAACTTGACCGCTTGTATATTTGTGTTTAGCAGTTACGACAAAACGACTTTTTCGATTTTCTTCCAATCTGTCATAATAGTTCCTTGAAGTAATTAAGATGACGTGGATTTTTTATTTTCTGATTCCGTTTTAAGACGGTGGCCGTATTAATGGTTCCGCTTCACGTAATGTAAAACTTATTTCAGCAATTATTGTAGCCAACAATTCATGCTATAAACTTTTGAAGACTCTTTCTAGTCAAAACGTTCAACCTTGATCCAGTACATCGACTCTTAATTGTTTACCGGCAATTTGTAAATGTCTTTGTTACGCAGTCACGGCCAAACGCGTTGTTCGATTTCCTTCCAATTTGGCAAGAATATTCCTCTGTCATTAAAAACGCCACCACGTACTATACTAATGGTGGTACCAAGATGTAAAGTCTACTGGGGGGTACAAAAGCTTGAAGACTTTCAGGCTTTATAATCTGAAGAGACTTGTTATACTACTATTGCTCCCAGCCACAAGGAAGATCCTATCGGGGATGGACGGAAAATACTATATACTTTTAAGGAGGCCAGGGTGACAGAAGCTACTTGAATATTAGAGGCCGTGGCCTAGGCAAAGACGACGGTTGTCTGTGGCTGGCGTATTATAGTCTCCATATATCAAATGCCAGTGTTTCACCAAAGAGAATGAATGTGTGCGAGGATAAGACAATAAAGTATCCGCATTTTTTGTTTAAATTTTTGTAAGTTGGCTGTGCCGTGCACATCGACATGTTCTTTTGTATTCGCTTGTGGAATGTTTGACAGATGACTCCACTGAGTGTTGCGTTCTTGCACATTAAACAGGGCTGCACCGCTCAGCGTTTGCACCAAAGAAGAATAGCGTGCAGTGATCCGTTTTTTTGTCGTCTGAAGGTGAACCAGGAGTCGAATTCAATCGAAGACTTTTCACAACAATATGGGGGCAATGTTTTACCACTGCGAAGCGTGTACGAATGGATTGAAAAGTTCAAAAATGGTCGGACAAGTGTGAAGGAAAAGGAGAACAGAATGCCCATCTACATCCACTAGTAACACCAGCATTGAGCAAGTGCGTATCATGTATCATGATTTAAACAGAAGTGACTGTCCATGAAGTGGCAAACCATATGCAAATTAGTCATGGTTCTGCAAATGACGTTAAGTATTCATAACAGCCTTGGCTCTCATCAAGTTTCTGCAAGGTGGGTCCCAAAACAGCTCACTGAACAACACAAGCACAATCGTGTATCCATCTGCCAACGCTTACTGGACCACCATGCTATAGAGAAAGAGAAAGAGAAAAGAGATAGAGAAAGAAAGAAGAGAGAGAGAGAGAGAGAGAGAGAGAGAGAGACAGACAGACAGATTAGTCGAAACGTGAATCCATCACTTTTAGCCTGAAAGCAAACGCCAAAGCTGCATACACTCTCGATCTCGCCCCGTCAGATTTTTATCTTTTTGGCCCACTTAAAGATCAATAGATCAAATACTATAGGAACCGATGCATACATGACTTATTACTCAGTTGAAAAAAAAAAAACTTTTTTTGAGGGCATCAGAAAGCTTGTGCAACGATGGATCAAGTGCAATGAGAAGCAAGGGGACTAATGAGATAACAGAATGTCCAAAAATGTGATAACTGAAACTTTAGTATTGTTGCAATAAATTTTAAAAAAGAGAGCGCGGACACATATTGACTTATCCTCGGATTTCTGTGAAACTGCCAAGTTATAGATTTGTAGGTAACGAATTAATGCATGCATGTTGAAGGTGAAGCAGATTAAATAGTGTAAGATCAATACTATACTCTAGAACTTATTAATGTAATGTCTGCAGGGTATAATACTACACAATGCCGATCAGTCTTAAGCCAGATATAACACAAGAGATCTTAGAAAAGAGATTATAAGACAGTTGACAATGTTTATGATCAAGAAACAGGAATAAATGCTGAAAAAGTAGAGAACAAGACGTCAAAGAAAGGGTGTGCCTAGTAAATATGAAGACATTTCTATCTCCGAGCACTTTTATATAAGGGATCTGAAGATTTAAATCAAACAATTACCAGTTTTCTTAGAAGGATTCACTTTTTCTTACCGATGTTTTAAGAATTTGTTAAATTTTAGTAATTTTAATTAACAATGATGCATTTAGATAAATAGTATTACTCTTTTAGATGTAATCCTTCAAAACAAGATGCCCTGAAGATGGTTCCATGTAACCGAAAGGCTTTTTATGCCAAGTAAACCATCAATTATTCTCACGAGGCGGAGTACAGCCCGATCCGGATCTCCAAATCTGCTGTCTCTGGACCACGGATGCGGTAAATAAAATACAACATCTAATGATATTGGTACTTTATCTACTCTATGCAGCAGATTACCGACTAATTTTTAATAATAATCCCTTTATTGGAACCAAATGGTCAAAATATGATGAATGAACTAACAGTGGAGTGATATAACGGCAGGGGAAACGGGAGCACCAAAAGAAAACCTGCCCTAACCCCATTCTGATCACAAATCCCACATGGATCCACCAAGATTCGATTCCAGGTCCTAGCAGTGGAAGACGAGCGGTCTAACTACTAAGCATGACTACTTAACGAGACCCTTCACAGGACACTTAATTTCAGAAGGTCCTTGGTTGATCGTGGGAGAAACTATGGGCAATTTAATTTAGGGTCCTCTCGTCGGATCACGGGTTCTTTAACGCACATGAATTCTGTAATTTCTTAGTTTCCGCTAGAAATTAAAAGAAAGTTGCCGATACTGAACTTCGAACAGGAAGGAAATTGTATATCTACTATACATACGAAAGCTAACAAAATAAACTTTCAGCATGTACATTAATATTTGTGGGTACACAACATTGCACTATCGTCCCCTGAATACGATAATACTTTATTTACTAACATTCAAGGCCATGTCACGTTTCATGTCAACATCGGACTGTCTCAAGCAGAATTTCACAGCCAATACAAAACTGATTGGAACTAGCATGACATCTGTCGGACCAGCTTGACATTTACTGCACATGGCGCCTGGGAGTGCCGGCAACTTCTCCCGCGTCGGTGTGTTGAAGGTGGCATCGGTGCCAGGCGTTACGAAAGGGCTATATGCACGCAACGCGTAAAATAGTAGTGGCAATACAGCTATAAAATCACGGTGAAATTTAGAACGTCCACACAGTTTTTGTCAAATGTTGGTAGGATATCCAGCATACTTCAGAGAAAATTGAAGCCCTCAAATGCCAATTTTGAACTGAAAAACGGCCATTCATTAAAAAATCAAGATACCTAAAATGACTGACTCACAATAATCTAGACTGCCTTAATGAACAGTTTTAAGACTGGTAAAAAATTTTACTCGTAATGGTGAAATGTTTGAACATGACACATGATTGAATCTCTGCCAGATTAAAGTGAAGAACAAGTGACAGGCTTTGACAGTTTCCTATACCTGTTTTTATTTGTTCACCTATTATAATACAAATTATTGTAAAATGTACCTTTATTTTGGGTTCAGTTAAAGTATGGATAATTTAATATCATAGATTAGGTCGAAACTAATATAAATAATTTGCTTCCAGCTTTCACTTTTTCTGTATGGATACGAAAATTGCTCAAAAGCCTCTCTGTTAAGAATCTTCTCGGCTGAAGGAATTATCAGTAAGATCAGCCCATTTTCTTCTGGTTACTGTGAAGACATTTATAGTGACAGAAGGCTCCAATTTGGTCTGAAGTATGCTGGATATCCAACATATGGCAAAAGCGATTTGAACTTCCAGTAAATCAGCGTGATTTTATAGATGTGTTACCACTATATTTTATCCAGCCCACGGTAAATGGTTCTTCACTTTACGAACAGTGTCTACCTATTTATCGGTTACAGTAGTTCAAATGTAGTGCTCAAAACACTGCTTAATAGCGCAATTGACGGCGAAAACTAATGACTGGCATTAAGATGCCACAAACAGATAATTGTGTCGGCTGTTGAAAGCACCAATATCGCACTGCCTTGAGAACTAAAATGGCACAAGTTCTTATGAAAATATGTTCGTGTTTGGCAACATGCGACGCTTTTGGATATAATAGGGCAGGTCAAACTAGGCGTTCAATAATATTGACGCGACTGTAGGCTTCTCAGAACCCACCTGGAAGGGAAGGGGCGCATCGGTGTTAACACCAGAAAATTGTCATGCCTAAAATCTAATTTTGTAATCCTTGAGGATTACAAAATTAGATTTTAGGCATGGCAGTGGTCCCCAACATGTGATCCGCGGACCCCACGTTTATCTACGATTATCTGAATAAACAAAGTTGGCCCGCCCTGGAAAACAACTGTGTGGCCGGTAGGCCTACTACACGGTGAAGACATGGATATAGGCCAATTTAACCTGGCTGCATACCGGTATCAAGTGCCAGAAATGTCTATCCGTCCGTGTGTCTGTAAGCGCGATAACTTTAATATGCTTTACCTTATTTTCATAAAACCTGGTATATATACGCATTTATAAACGTCCATGGGAAGAAACCTATTGACTTTGGACCAAATCGGTTGCCCTGTACAGGAGTAACGACTAATTAACGATCACATGCTTTTTAAACAGCAAATCATCACTATGCTACAAAGCCGCGTTGCTAACCGGAGTAAGACTGGGAGGTCTTGTTCCGTTTTTTATATTGAATACTGAGGCCTTGACTACAATGCAGTCAGATGTTTATAAATTTAGTACATTACGCATGCTTTAGATGTGAGGCATTTGTTGTAATTTCGTTCCGTTAATGCTCTAGTTATCCCACTTATTCCTTCACATAGGCTACGCGTATCAAACTTTCTCAAGAAACCGTGGTCTAAAACTCAATAGTTTCACGCACATTCCTTTAAAATAAGGGAAGCAAGTACTGCCTATACCACGCTTTCTTGGAAATGTAGATTTCAAAATGCACTTTCCTTCTGATTATACTGCAAGTATGCTTTGTTTCCTGCGGACGTCATATGCTTAAAAATGTATAATAGGCAAGCATTAAAAACAGATAATATAATCATGGAAAAGTGAAATATAACGCAATGTAACACTTTACTTTTTTAAACTATAAAAAATGCCGAAAATTATCTAGAAATTCCCCAAAAGTGCCCCATTTCTTCAAAGTGTCAAAAAATGCAAAAACTAACTGCCCTTAGATATATAAGCATTCATGATCCACAGATTATTGTCTCTGTTGGACATTACATGAGAATAATATAGGAGGAATTTTTCTCCTATATTATTCTAACTGCCCTTAATTAATCAATTAATTCATTATACACATTTGTATAAATTCGAGCTATCTTACAATCTTCACATAAAAAAGACGCAAAATCATCAAATGCCATGCTCTATTAATAACTTACTAATACATGCATTTATATTAAGAAATTGTAAAAATTTTACGTAAGAATAAAATATAGCCATTTTGCCTAACATCCATCTACAGTAATGACTCGAAAGTCTATCACTTAGTATCAGATCGTTATCATGTACTAATGATGATACTGTAGAGTATAGGCAATATTCTTTTCCAGTAAATAGATGCAGACAAAAATAGTAGTGCTTACAGCAATACTATAAATAACCATCTGTAACATAATGATGGTTAATACATTATTCTGATATTAAGGCCTACAGTCCTATCTACTTTGTAAACATGTCATTATCTGCCAATGCATTAACTCGGAACATGGAAATACCGAGATCAAGACGAAAAATAAAATTTAACTATCAGGAATGATAATCTAATTTAAACTGTAATACCACAAAATACCGGTTCATATCCGCTGAATGACGCACGTGCTTTAGAAAAATAAAATGCTGTTTACGGATTATGGCTATGGGTGACTACAGTTTTATTTTCAGTATCCTCGTATGCCTGGAAGCAACCTATCTGTTTATTGCAATCGCCTGGGTCACTATCAGATATTGCTGCATTTCAAAAATGAGTGGTTTGTTTAAAGAATAGTCTATGTTTACATGTTACAATATTATTGTCTCTTTCAACTTATTTAGGAAGCATCATCAGAAGAGGTATGAGTATTATTTGTAGTATTTGGGGACAACGTTGATGGCTCGTGTTGAACACCTTTGAGCCGAATAACAAACTCGCCCAAATACCAGAACTCCAATTATCCGGGTAGACAAATATCTGAGTTGGATAAATTATGGGGAAAAAATGTTTATTAAAAAAACAAAATCGTACAATAGGCCCTTACATAAAAGTGTCAAATCTCTAACATATCGGTCAGTCAGTTAATTTTCTGACAAATTGTCGATTTTCTCGGCTAAAGTTTTGTTTTTCGAAAAATCGGCCCTGAAAAAGTTTCCCAATACTCGTTGCTGCAAAGACAACTTGAATAAGGCTTCAAAGCGATCCGGATGGTTGAAGTTCGGATAATTAGAGATCTATTGTATTTCTACTCGTAGTGAAATACCCACCACAAATTCTTCAAATGAAAGTACAGTAAACTCTGGATTGTCCACGGGCGGATTCAACATTTTGCTGATTATCCGTAGCCTTCCTTTTTTAAATCCTTTTTTTGAAACTATAATATTTCGTTTCAACACCAAAAGCAAAAGCAATTAACCGTTTTTTCTTTTGTAAAAATAAACCAACAAACTTGGAAGTACAGAAAATTACGTTTATTACCATATTTTACGGACTATAAGACGCTCCGGACCATAAGACGCACTTATTTTAGGAAGGAAATTTAAAGAAAAAGAAATCTAATTTGATTCTAAACGAAAAAATTTTAAAGGAGATAATGTACTTCATTGCATAAACAAATTATAACCTTGTGCAATGGAATCAGTGTAAATTACTTCTAACTTAAAACCTGCGTTGTACGAACATCTCTTCTGTACAGGTGGAATCGCGTAAATTTTAACAATTAAACTGATTTCTCATGAAATACTGAAAATACCTTTATACCCTCTAACCGTCAATTCAGCATACAGTTTGTGTACGGGACAAGGCTATTTGGAGGTCATGCCCATCATTTAAACCACTCAGCGGAGACAACTCCTTTCGTATAAAAGAACTCAACATTACTTTCTTTTCGCATTATACACTTGGCTTTCAGCTACCCTCATTTTACAATTGTGACAAGTCTGTACCACCTTGCTTATAATTATGGTGTTCTGGCAATATTTACCATCATTTTAATTGTTTAGTGTACTGCGGACCATTAGACGCACCCAACTTTCATGGCTCTGTTTTCAAGGTAAAAAAGTGCGTCTTATGGTCCGTAAAATACGGTAAGTCATAATTGTATGTGTAGACCCTGTACTGTACACAAGAATTGTCAAAAAGCATTTTCACGTGAATTTCTGCCCACTTTCTGGCATTTTCCGGATTATTCGCGGAATTTGCTTATCCGGGCCACCCAATTCCTTAAATATTGGTACGAAGTCAATATTTACCTCGCGAAGTGGAAGCAACTGGCACAAAAAGTAAAACGACGAATAAATAAATATAAGCGTTAGTAGTAAATGAATTAAATGTCAACTACGATGAATTTTGCAAGCGAAAATCATGTCACCATTTCATTCAGGCATTTCAAACCAAATTTATGCACACATGAAGATACCATAGGCGTAACCAGGCCGACCATATGGGAGGGGTTATAACATCCGGGGGGTCTGGAATACCCCCCAGGGAGAGGGGGGCTCGGGGGTCCTCCCCCGGAAATTTAAAAAAATTAAGATGCATACTAACGAGTTTTAAGCTTCCCACGCACTATACTCGTATTAAGTAATTTATAAGCAGACTTAAAAATTTTGTACAATTTTCCTTTTTTTACTCAATGGGGAGTTCAAACCCCCAAAACCCCCCCTCGTTACGCCTCTGGAAGATAGTGTGATCACAGCTGTAATCGTGACTTTAAGAGCATTTATGATGAACAACTTTACCGTCATTCTCTTCCCTAAATTTATTAGACGAACGGTCACACCTTATACTCTTCCACTTAAGTCTCGCTGTATGCTTTTAGGGATAGATTTCGAGACCTACGAGAAACAGGTTTGCCACTAAGTTCTTTATTTCCTGCCGCGCCAATCAGATTGTTACCTCAGGAATTTCAACCAATCAGAATCTAAGAATGCATTTTGACAGCTACATGTCAACTCCGTGTGAGTACTTTAACAGAGTTGCAAGATCTCCTGGCCGTGCATGCAAACTATTAAGAGCTAGTATAATAATGATTATTTGTATATATTTCATCAGACTGGTCTGTGGGCGCTAAGTTACAATGACAACAGCGCATTCTTATCGACTGACAAGGCGGCGAAGAACAATAATGATATCGCATGCCTTTGATGTACCGCATGTTAACGTTCTGAGTTTAACATTGAAGGGAAAGGGGTTCAGAGGTGAAACCTGTATGAAACAGGCTTGATACTCTGTGGTTTATGGCAACAATGAGATACGCCCAAGTCTCCAAACTAATCCTTACTGTATACTGTATAGGTTAAGTATCTAGTTACGTGATTACTCCTCCAGTCCAAAGTCAATCTCTATTGCAAACGCCCAGAATGTTTGTTCGAAGTTTACATTTTCAAATCTGGAATACAGCATTAGAGTCACGAGATTTCTTCCCCTTGCGGCCCTGGCCTTGTCATTTTTATACACTTCGCCTACCCGCCACGTTTTATGGTTATGACGCGCAATAACACAACACCCCGTGCTTTATTGCACCCTGCCCCTTGTGACAACATGGATTAATTCATTCCTACACTCAACGGTAACAGTCAAGGAAAGATACTGCAATGGAAATCTCCCTTCCTTATTATAGTCTGATGTTCGACAGTAATATGTGACATTATACCAAATCTTGGAAGAATTAAAATATTGTGTAATCTGGGTATCCAAAGGATAAAAATAATTTTATAGTGATATAAAAACTAGTAGTTTCTGTGAGTCCGTGTTTCACACAAAAGCTTTATAAACAGATAGAGCTAAAATTATGCACGAACATAGTTTCTATACCTGGGCCCTGTTTCAAAGAACTTTTAAACTCTTATTATTAGCAAATACATAATTATATTCGTTATTGTTATTAGTTTTCTGTTTAATTAGAATATTTTCTAATAATACTAGTTATGAGTTCATGGCTGTAAATTATTACCGTAACTGCTTCATAGACCGCAGAACTAATAAAATTTACTGATAATTTTAGGCGCTTTTCTATAAGTGTTTTTGGACCAATAACTTATTCTCAAACCCATGTAATTCAGATTTCGTGACCTTAAATTTGTAGAAAATGAATCACTCTGATTTAATTATCAATTTAGGGGGGGGGGGAAACTTACATACACTATCAAAGGAATTTTTGTCAAAACAAGGTTTTTCAGGATTTGAGATTAGATTTTAGTACATAAGCTACTGATACCTTGAATAAGTGCCTGGAAGATTTATTCATTTCTTAGAGCTAGTTATTATTTGTTACAATTTATGAAGACAAATGTAGGCCATGCTGCTTTGAAATAGTATTGACAATAAGACTAAAAAGGGGAAAAAACATAAACAACATTCCAGACATAGCCTCCAAATCAATCAGCTGACTAACGTCACGGGGATTGTGAACAATGCAGTGTGCATTTCTTTTAGTGAATTTAGAAATTACATAACTTTACAACCACATTTGACCCTTAGAGGCCAAAGATTTTGAAATCCTTTCTTAGTGCGCCTCTGGAGACTATGAGCAATATGAGTACCATGTTTCACGTACCCAGGCTGTACAGTTTTTGCGATACTGTGATCAGTCAGTAAGTCAGTCAGTCAGTCAGTCAGTGGGTTTTGGCTTTTATATAATAGAGATTTTGCCTTTTTAGAGAACTGCCAACGTCATGAAAATTAATGTAAGTAATTACAGAAACATACGGTATCAAATCAAGTTGCCGTACATAGTATTTTGTAAAACATGAAACCTCAGTTCTTGAACTATGAAGATAACATTTCCCCCCTGCCATTTAACTGTAAGGCGACCCTTATTAAAGGTACAGAACAGTCAGGTTTCCGTCTTTTCTCTGCAGAATGTTAAGCCCAGTGTAGTGTGTCGTGTTGAATAGTTGCACCTGCTGTGTTGGAGTTATGTCATTTCTTCTAATCCCAGGTGTAAAAATGGCTATCTTCGCCATATCAAAAGAATGTATACTCTCTAAAAACATGCCTAAGGATTTAGCGACCCTCATTAGGAGGGGGCATATTGTAAAAACAGTCACCCCGGCCCACGGGCGGTGGAGTGGCTGGGTACTGAAGCCAAAATTATGGATCTTACTATGTTGCGATTGATAAATTGAATAAAAGTATCACAGGTTGTTTAACGGAATTTGTTTCCTTTACTTTTTACTCCCCACCTTTGAATTTTATATTATCACTTTTGAAAAATGTTTTATAACCACGCTGTTGGAATTCGAAGCGATAAAACAGCACTGTCTATACTTAAAGTGCCTTCTAAAGTCACGTTAAACATCGGCATACTTTAGGAATAAGCCACTGTCTGACCCCTAATGGAGTGGAAAGAGAAAGAGGCACTACAAGGGAAACAGACTATCACTTCACGTGGGGTCAAAGCTTAAGTGTCAAATATTAAATAATACTTCCTGATTGGTTGCGAATGAAATTCAATTGGCTGTAAAGCAAGTTCAATGCCGACGAAACAAGTTGTAGATAATCTTATTGTGATCATGTGGACATCACCTTAGCATAGGCATTCATTACCCAATGATTAAAACACGCAAAAAAAGTTATCTTTAACAAAAACAAAGATTTTCCAAATATATACTCATAAAAAATACAAATCAATTTTTTTAATATCCCTCGCTTATGAATGCCACGAGGAACCGAGAACGCCTGCAACTTACGACTAGAAAACCCGCACAGCATATTTGTAACGGCAGAGCAATACAGTATGTGAAATCGTGCATGGCATGGGGAATCGAGAACGCTTGCAACTTAATGTAAATTTAATCTCTATCAAGTTAATGCATTATGTGTACTAGTATTTTAATATCTGTACGTGGTATAAAAAACGAATGGTATATCCATAATCTACATGATAAGTTGGTCTAGTAAATATAATTTTATCTCTGGCGATTAAAATTAGTTTTATTTTGTACACCAGTGTAATTAGACTAAGTTAACAACCAACAACACTCCCTCAGAATATACACGGGTTACTTTATCATAGTCTATTTGTTTGAATAAGTTGAAAGTTATTTAGGCCCATTTTTAACACTAGAGTTAAAGCAACAAGCCTATAACGGCATTTATTGATATACGAGTAGGTTTATGAAACGAAGAACGCGAGTTTGATCTTTTTCATACGAGTATCTTAATTACTAGGGCTATACCGATTAATCGATTAAACATTTAATCGTCGATCAATTAGATTTTCCGATTAATCGGTTTAGTCGAATTCAGAAAAACGTTTTTCGAGAAATGGGTCAAATGACCAAACTCCTATCTCTCGTTTCTCCGGCCTTGGCACATCATGTGTCATTCGGCCTATTGTGTCCAAACAATTCCCGTTATTCAGAAACCTGAAGGGTAGTTTAGTCAACAAACTCGTGTGTGTCAAGCCTTGGCTGAAAAAGTAACCGGAAATGTAAGTTTTGTATATATTTTTTCACTAGTTAACTAATAATGGTATTCATTAATTCAGGATTTCTTCTGCTTATCTGTAGTGTAGTAGTTATTAAACGTGTAAAACAATATTAAATGTACACTTGGTTTCGTTTAAAATGCCGACCTGTTTGTCGATTAATCTATTAAAGTCAAGAGTTAACTCGATTACAAATTTTAATCGACTTTCAGCTCTATTAATTGCCATTATAGGCAAGTTGCATACAATTGTTTTTGCTCGGCCATAATTAGTCTGAATGTTTAAATTTTGATATTTTAGATTCACTCAAACGGAAAGGAGCCCGCCATTGACCTTCCCATCAGATAGTTGGAGTTCTTGTCCTTCGCCTTGGCATATGGCGTATTATGACCGGAATAACTACTTGTTACTTCCTCTGTCCGTAACATAATAAAAAGATTTGTTTGCATTCAAAAGACTATTTTTTCAAGTTTCTGGCATTGTAATGTTCCATCTTACAGACTAAAAATCAGTATATTAAAATAAACTCAAGTCTAATAGTAAGCTAGTTACATCCTGATATAACAGGTACCATAGGTATATACAGGGCCGTAGCAAGGTCTTTCTGCGCCCTTGGCGAGTTTGACAAATCTGCGCCCTCCAATACTGGGGATCTGAACTTTTTTTTTAATCTCTGTAAAATTGTTTATTATTTTAATATAAAAACACTGTCATTATCAAAGAAAACCTAAACCTCAATTTGAAAATGACAGTCAGCTGGAAAGGGATTGAGTTGCACCACTTTCATCTCAATAATAACGTACATTTTAATTTTTACTGTCGTTAATCGTTCCATACTGTCAATAAGAAACGTGTTAATTCAAGAACGTTGCATGACTGCGCTTTGTTTGTAGATAGTTCACGTGCAGTAATTTTAATAACCTGAAAGATTTCTTCCATTAACGTGCAAATTTTTATTGCTTGATAAATAGCACCAGTCTAAAAAAGGCGGTATTTTTCATCGTTAATTTTGCGCCCTCTTTTTACCTGCGCCCTTGGCGGGGGCCCACCTCGCCACCGCCTAGCTACGGCCCTGGGTATATACTGTAGTTAAGTACTGTGTTGGACCCCCAAATTCGAAGATGAGTTTTTAACTTAAATACACGTTTTGAGATCCCCTGAATAAAAAAAAAAATATTGTTTTCAGAAACATGTCTGTGTGTACGTGTCTGTGAACAGCCTAGCTCCAGAGCGGAAACTCGTATGAAAACAAGATTTTGTATTTGGGGTAAGTACCTTCTGACGATGAGACACGAAGACTGGCGACGATTTTATCTTATTTTTAAGAGGACTTTACATGAAGAAAATTTCGTTTTTCGGGATTTACTCGAAAACGGCTCTAACGATTCTGTTTAAATTTTGTACATGGCGTGCTTATACTAAGAGATAACACTTTTATTTGAAACATTTTTCTCTTAATTTTCTGTAGGATAGTTATAAGCCACCCACTGTCTGTAGAAACCCAGTCTTGCTTGGTGACCAATAAAGCTTTGCATCAAGTTCAAACAACTAAATACGAGGTCTTTGCAATAACTTATGCCTCTTATTCTATATCAGAATGTGAAGTGAGAAAGTTGTATTGGCATGCTTAGTGTAAAGAAAGTTACGTGAGTGTATTTTATTTTATATTATTTTGGTTACGTATCCTTCGGGGAAGCGATACAATGTGGTGACACTTTTCATTTTTCCAACCTATTTGCACGAAGAGAACGCCATACATAATATATTACACTTAAGAGGCGAACTTTTATTTAGGCAGAGGAAGTTACGATTTTTAAAAGTAATTCCTCAGTTGTCCTCACTAGGCTGAATACATCCCATTCCAGACCTTAAAAGAAATTCGAGGTACCGGGACTGTGGATCCGCTAACCACTACACCATGAAGGCGATCATATTCTATATACAGTAGAAGAAAAAACCAACTGCAACTTGCAATTTTGAAAATTTTCATGAAAAAGTCTCGCACGGATAAAACTGCGAAATTATTACAATTATAGGGGACAAAACTATTTATCTTAATCCACAGTTATAATGTGTTTTTGCTAATCCATTTCTGGAAACTGGGAATACCTAACCATTAATGCTTCTTGGGGGTTTGGAACAATAGCTGCAGAGTATTCATATTACGAATAGCAGTAACAATATTACGCTGTCTGAATAAACTGGAACTACCCCCATCTCTTGGTGTCTGTGTACATTTTGAACCAAAAGCGCCCAGTTTAGTACCGTATTCCATTGAACAGTTTGGGGGAAATAGGAACTCTCTCTCTCTCTATTCGTCGCCTACACTGCAACATGGCCCCTACGCTAGCTTTATGTGTTTCCAACCCCCTCCCCATAAAATGAGATAACTTTTTCTACTGGCTTGTGAGCCGTAAAAAATATATCGGGGCTAGAAGCACGCGTAATTATAAAAGCTATCAAGTAAATTATGTTTCATCCTTCCAACATTCTCAACAAATTACCATTCAAAGAACGAACAATCCTTCATTTACAGCAAAGTATAAGCAATCTTGTTTTGTGTTCGTGCAGAAAAAGCCCGGTTGTACGTCAACTAGAAACACCAGAGTCTCTACGCTTATGGCAGCTGGATGTAGTAACATTCCTGCCAAAGTTTAAGATTCTAGCTGTCCTATAAGTCTGTAAAAAATTACATAACGTGGGGAAAATATACAACAAATTTAAAAAAAAAAAAATCGAACTCTACTTAAGGTATAACCGATGGATATATGACAAAAAGTCATGGGACCAAACTTCTATTCTAGATCTTTCAAAATCCGTTACTGTTGGTGCATTCGGTTTTTTATGAGACTTACCGTTTAGCTACTGTAAGTTTCAGTCGGTTACAGGCTACTAAACGCTATAAGAATTCCAAATTTCAAGTTTCTGTCTCATCTGGAAAGTGGGCAAAAATTATGTCAGTGAATGAGTTAGCTATGAGGCTTTATAGTAACATAGTGATGATTTGCTATTTAAAAAGCATGTGATCGTTACTTGATCGTACCTCCGGTAACGAGCAACAGATTTGGTCCAAAATCGATGGCGTTCTTCCTGTGGACTTTATAAGTATGTACACTTAGTTTCATGAAAATCTGATAAAGCGTATTCGAGTTAATCTGCGTGCACACGGACCAAGTAATCTTAGACATTACCATTCTAGTTCTTACTAAAAGTAGATATCTCATTATCTACATTAACTAGCCAGGTACAAGAGAAAAAGAGTTGAAAACAGCTGAGTGATTGAAGTATAAACAAACAACTGAAGATAAACTGCTACTATTATTTACTACAAAGAAAAATAATCTAGACTTTACAACAGTACAGTAAAAAAATGTATTTTATTAGTAGGAATGGGTTTCGAGACTTGACGCATGTGCCATTATTGCACAGAGCACCGAACTGGTTTCACATGTTTCACCTATGAATCCCCTTCCCAATTCATGTTATTTCTCCATTGCTGCCAGTGCTACTGGAATTTGCACATGGTATCAAACCGGTTTCTCGAAAGTCTCGAAACCCATCCCTGTTAATTCGAGAGCAGTAAGGAAGAGAAAGCAAAGGGTCGTAAGTTAGGAGACAAAATAAAAACATTCCTAATGCCGGTAAAATTAAAGAGATGGTTGATGGCGGAACATAATCTATAGAATCGCATAAAAAGTTGAACATAATTAAGATTTATATATATATATAAATTAATTAATACCTCATTAAAGTCGGGTGTTATTCTACAACACAGACCTATAATACATTTTTGATCATTCCTTTGAAGAATATCCGGAAGGATTTTTAATATTCAGATCATCTAGTGTGAAAGCAAATTTCGGACTTCTGCTGTATGAATATCCATGCAACTGTAGGCCTAGACTAATTTTATGTTTAGAAACCTCATTTATGGTGAAGTGAAGTGGCTGATTTCGGTGCAAACTTCCTAATATTTCGTGAATTAAATTATTTTATACTAGCCTACATTTGACACCAACCAAGTTAACTGCATAATTTTACACTTAAATATAACGATGACAAATGTACAACCAAAAATATTTTACAACATTATTTGGCAATGAAAATACATTTTAGTTGCAGCGATAAAATAAAGACACGATTCATTGCTGTAGGCTATAAATCTTATGGAGGGATTTTTTTTATATCTATCTGGTATATTTCAACTCACTGTATTAACCAAGTTCTATTGCTGGTGTCGCTTCATTCATGTGCCAGCTCTCTAACAAAGAAAGTTTTGTACATTTATAATAAAATAATACCCATTTACAAACTGAACTGCCAATCACATTCCATAAAATAATGGCATACATTCTTCAGCAATTACTTGAATCGATCGTATCTATGACTCCTCAGCGGTCACAAAAAAAGGGGAACAGGCTACTAATAGGATAAGAAAATTAAATACATTAACAATTATTATTTTAAATCGCATTTTTGTCCAAATTTCTCAATATACACCCTAGAGGGAGTATATTTCGCGATAAATGTATACATTTTGTTAAATCAAATATAGCGATATTTCGCGGATATAGTTGCTTAAAACTGATATTTTTCAAGACAAATATAACTAAGGAAAGCTGTAAAATTTCGTATTTATCGTTGTTACAAAAAAAATACGGTCCTTAGTCATATTAAATATCCTCGTTTTGTTTATTTTATTATCAACAACTCAATGAAACACCTACGTCTACAGCTTAAGAGACTTTACTAGTTTGAGCAAAACATCTTGGAATTTGTATCATAGACATTTCTACACAAGAAATCTATGAGTTTATAACTATATATTTCTCGAAACATTTCGTTACTCTGCTACCTACTTTTCATGTCGAAATTTACTAGTTTAAAGACAGTGTTTTAGGCCAAAATGTATTACTAAGCTATCCATAAATAATTATCATGGGGTTAACAAAGAATCGAAGGGTTTTGCACACCAGTTATTTTGCGAGTAAACTCAAAGGGGAAAATTAAACTCTGTGCCAATTAATTCGTTTCTATTGGAGAAGGGGTTTGTGTAATACACTTTGAAGGGATTGGTATCTGCGTGACTATGGCAAAGGGATAATGAGGAAGGGACGGAAGGGAGGCTCGCACGTGGCGGCTGGCTGGTTCTTGACCTACCTTCTTTGCTGTCGACATCGGCCATGGCGTCTGGAACAGGACTGGACTGTGGGGCAGCTCTGCTGAAACAAGACAGATCGATCAGACTGGGCGGAACCGCCTGCCGCAGCACACCTGCAGAACATGCCCTAATATCACTCTCCACATTTTCTCTCATGATATCCCGAGAATATTGTAGGAGAAAAATTCCTCCGACACTGGGACTTGAACCCAGGACCCTTTGGCTGTTCGCGCCAATGCTCTACCAACTGAGCTACGCCGGAGTTCAATTCACAGCGCCAGATGGAACCTCTCTCCTATGACTGATTACCCTAATGGTCTACCTCACAGACAGACAAGTTATGTCATATGCAATACTGTGAGGCACACTAGATAGTTATTTTTGTGACCGGGCTCCCACTGTTATTGTACAATTAGAATCAAGATAGATATATAAGCATTCATGAACCACAGATTATTGTCTCTGTTGGACATTACATGAGATATTGTAGGAGAAAAATTCATCCGACACTGGGACTTGAACCCAGGACCTTTGGCTATTCGCGTCAATGCTCTACCAACTGAGCTACGCCGGAGTTCAATTCACAGCGCCAGATGGAACCTCTCTCCTATGACTGATTGCCCTAATGGTCTACCTCACAGACAGACAAGTTATGTCATATGCAGTACTGTGAGGCACACTACATAGTTATTTTTGTGACCGGGCTCCCACTGTTATTGTACAATTAGAATCAAGATAGATATATAAGCATTCATGAACCACAGATTATTGTCTCTGTTGGACATTACATGAGATATTGTAGGAGAAAAATTCCTCCGACCCTGGGACTTGAACCCAGGACCTTTGGCTATTCGCGCCAATGCTCTACCAACTGAGCTACGTCGGAGTTCAATTCACAGCGCCAGATGGAACCTCTCTCCTATGACTAATTGCCCTAATGGTCTACCTCACAGACCGACAAGTTATGTCATATGCAGTGCTGTGAAGCACACTAAGTAGTGATTTTTGTGACCGGGCTCCCACTGTTATTATACAGTTAACATTCAAGATAGATATATAAGCATTCATGAACCACAGATTATTGTCTCTGTTGGACATTACATGATAATATTGTAGGAGAAAAATTCCTCCGTCACTGGGACTTGAACCCAGGACCTTTGGCTATTCGCGCCAATGCTCTACCAACTGGGCTAAGCCGGAGTTCAATTCACAGCGCCAGATGGAACCTCTCTCCTATGACTAATTGCCCTAATGGCCTACCTCACAAACAGACAAGTTATGTCATATGCAGTACTGTGAGGCACATTAAGTAGTGATTTTTGTTGGGCTCCCACTGTTATTGTACAGTTAACATTCAAGATAGATATATAAGCATTCATGAACCACAGATTATTGTTTCTGTTGGACATTACATGAGAATATTGTAGGAGAAAAATTCCTCCGACACTGTGACTTGAACCCAGGACCTTTGGCTATTCGCGCCAATGCTCTACCAGCTGAGCTACGCCGGAGTTCAATTCACAGCGCCAGATGGAACCTCTCTCCAATGACTAATTGCCCTAATGGTCTACCTCACAGACAGACAAGTTATGTCATCATATGCAGTACTGTGAGGCACATTAAGTAGTGATTTTTGTGACCGGGCTCCCACTGTTATTGTACCATTAACATTCAAGATAGATATATAAGCATTCATGAACCACAGATTATTGTCTCTGTTGTCTACATGAGAATATTGTAGGAGAAAAATTCCTCCGACACTGGGACTTGAACCCAGACCTTTGGCTATTCGCGCCAAAGTTCTACCAACTGAGCTACGCCGGAGTTCAACACCGTGCATCATTCTCACAAGACCTTACACTCACATTCACAATTCTTTAAGTTCTAGTCAATCAGAAAACACCTTAATCACTATCAAAAGCCCTAACATCACTCTCAAATGGCCTAACATCAATCTCGCTTCCATAAACCATTAAAACAGTGATATTCAGTTTATGGAAGCTGAAATAACTGAATATGCATTTCCTATACTATGGCATGTAAACTACCTAAGTGTGAAGTGAAAAATGTCTATTGCCTATGCTTAGTGGAGAAAGTTATGTAAGTGTAACTTATCAATTTTTTATTTCCTCTGCCCGTACCATAGGTAATATGGGTAGAGGAAGTATTGTGTTTGACCCCCAAATTCCCCAAAGTTGAGTTTTAACATAAATACACGTTTTGAGATCCCTGAATCCAAAAATACTATTTTCAGCAACATGTCTGTGTGTCTGTGAACAGCCTTCTCAAGAACGGAAAATCGTACGGAAACAAAATTTTGTATTTGGGATAGGTACCTTCTGGGAATGTGAAACGAAGACTGGCGACGACTTCCTCTTATTTTTAAGAGGACTTATATGAAGAAAATTTTGTTTTTTCGCAATTTTCTCGAAAATTTTTACATGTGGTGCTTATACTAAGATCTGAAACTTTTATTTGCAACATTAAAAAAAAAAATCTTTGTGGGGTCGTTATAAGCCACGCACTGTTTGTAGTCAGTCTTGCCTGGTGAACAATAAAGCTTTGCATCAGGTTGAAACAACAGCTTTTGGTGATATTTTGGCAGAATATAGCTAACAATTCCCCCAAAATACAGCATACATTGAATTGATACATATCTTAACGGTTCAGGTAGCTTATGCTAAGGAAGCCTATTTTGGTTGGGTTTTTGGGGGGATTTCAGTAAAATAAGCGTGTGAATCCCTCATGCTACCTGGGCAAGCCTAATCTGACAACATAGCCTACATGGTTTATAACTTATATAAAACTGAATATTAATCAGAACAATGATGCTAGAGGTATACGGATGCAGATATCAACAAAATAAACAGATGTTTCCTTTTAAGGATCAATATTTTAATTTAAATTATAGACAATTATTAGCCTCATTAGGATCAGGGGAAAAAAACAATTCCTTGGCCAATTTTATCCCCAGTCCATTCCTTCAATCATCCTACAAAAAAATCCAAAAGTCCTATGTGTATTCTTCCCATTCTTCTGGATTTATTGAAATCTTGTGCCAACAAGAAACCAGAATGTCATACCACGTCCTTCTTGAAGCAAGCATACCTTAAGATTGGTGACTTATTTTGTTTTTAAAAAGTGATTACCGTTTTTATCCCGTCACTGCTGACTAAACTTGTTCTAGCAATGAGTTCCCAACATCTTCACTAACAAGACAAATCCAAGAGGTGACATTTTATTATTAAATGATTATGTTATTTGTAGTTACTCTAATTAAGAAATACTCCTCATTGTTTTATGGCTATTAGACAATATAGATATTCTCACATAATTTGAATATTAATGGTAAATCATTTGAAGGGGTTTCTAGTTTTAAATATCTTGGCATGTTGCTTCAATCAGTTAACCTGATGCATGATTCAATTAGAGAAAGGATTCAGGCAGGAAACCGAGCCTATCATGCAAATTCATTCCTATTCAAAAATAGATTAATATCTCATAACACTAAACTAAAAGTCTACAGGACTCTGATATGGCCGGTTGTTACGTATGGCTCAGAGGAATGGTCCCTAACTCTTGAGGATGTTAATGCCCTCAGATCCTTTGAAAGAAGAATACTGAGAAAAATCTTTGGACCCTTGAAGGAGAATGAAAATAGATGGAGAATTCGCAATAACCAGGAGCTGAATGATCTAAAGAATGGCCAAAATATAGATTCATAAAGTCCCAAAGACTAAGATGACTAGGCCATCTTATAAAAATGGACGATAATCGCCTCCCAAAGAAAATGTGGAAGGGAAGACTGTATTCAAGAAGAAGAAAGGGACGACCTAGAACTAGATGGTTGGATGGATGGATGGATGGATGGATGGATGGTGTGGAAGAAGACCTAGTGGCTATGAGGATCCGAGGATGGAGTTCTATGGCAGAGAATAGGGATGTTTGGAGACGGCTAGTGGAGGAGGCCAAGGCTCACACCGAGCTGTAGCGCCCAATGAAGAAAAGACAATATAGAACCACCGTTACTCCATTTATAACATGACCACTTGGTTGCATGAAATACAGGAATTATTATATGTTGACAATACTACAGTAGTAAAAACGCATCTTTTCTCAAAAAAGTATAAAATATATATATTTTAAATAGTTATGATTAAATTAAATTACATGATCTAGAAGATAAATTTAACTAACTTTGGGATATATTTTAATAGGGAAAACAATTCAACCTTAGCTTTAAAGCAAGTACACTTCCAAACTTAAAACATCTTTGTTTTCCTGTGCATACTTTATTTTTCATTTTGGCACGCTTTTAAAATAAAAACTAAATCCATGAATCCGAATTTTTAAAAAAAAATAGAGGTGAGATGGGAGCTCTGATGAATTGGGGCAGAATGACATATGTAGGAGCCTGATTGGTGAAATAAAATGGAGATTTTGGTGAAAACATCTTTCTATTTCGGTGGATATTTCCCAAAATAAAGGAAGGCCAAAAATAAGAGTGTAAGAGAAGGCCTTAACTCTGCCAGATTAAATAAAGATTTATTATTATTATTATTATTATTAGCCTATTATTATTATTATTACTAAAATAAATTATTTTATAGACTAAGCTTATTACATTTGACATTGAAAAGTTTACTCTTTTATTTACATTAATATTAAAATATAGCAGTGAGAAATAAAACCAAAATTATTACAAAAGATTACTGGCAAAGAAAATGTAGTTTAGTTTCAGTGTTCAACATAATTACAGTATGCATTATGCAGGATTTCTCCCTTAATTTTTGAACCACTATATCAGTGATATTTCGATTTTCTTTTTATCCTACGTTTATATTGTTTGCATTACTCTGTCCACATAGAAACCTATAATAGGGAAGTATCAGCTAATACAAAATAGCAATTTACAAACAGAATACCCATAAACCAATCACTGTTGCAATCAATCATAAGTGCAACATCTCGGCAGTCAGAGAGAGAGACATTATGCTAAACAGAGAGAATGAAAAAGGAATTGTAAACACTAACAATTATGATTTCCAACCATATTTGTAAATATTACTTGATATTCATCATGGAGGGGGCCTATTTCATGCTTATCTACACATTTTGTGAAATCCAACAAATTTCGAGGAAATAATTTACTTAATAGTGACATTTTAGCATTTACAAAACTAAATATAGCTAAGGAAAGCGGTTTTGTTAAATTTCAACACTCCTTGAAATAAGAAAAGAGCAATATCAACTTTTTTTTTAAACTAAACTAAACTCTGTAGTCCTACATCCCTGAAGGAACTAGGCCAACATCCGGCCACTGCATCATCTACCATACATAGTTGGTAAGATTGGGAGGGATGTGGTCACCGTGCCGACACCCATGGCCATTAAAGGTGGTTTCCATGACTAGAGCTGCTACTTATCTATCAACTAGCTCCTCAATTTGAATCACGAGGCTGAGTGCACCCCGTTCCAGACCTCCCTACCTCAGAAAAAATCTGTGGTGGAAGACACAGTTCAAAATGTTCTCTGTGTTTGCCTTACGTACATTATAGTTTATTGGGATGGATGTAACATGCTATGCCCAGAAACCTGGATAAAATGCAAAGATGTTTCACTGACACGTTACCCTATTTCTGTATAACAGCCAATACATATGAATGAGCCGTAAGTTTTATTGCTTTTCATGCGGAACCGTAAAGAGTTACAGCAACTCGCACCCATCATCATGTTATTTCAAGTCTCCGCATCACAAGCTTATTTCCATTAATTATTACTGCAGCTAGAGCTCAAGATAATGTTTCTCACTGCCTGAGTGCTAAGTTTTGAGTTCCACTATTGTGGAACAAACTATTATTATGATTATTATTATTATTTCAAATCTGATTTCAACATATTGATTTACATGTAGTTTCCTATAATTTATAGTGTTTCTTTATGTATGCTTACATATTTCTAAGTGACATAAGGAATTTTGCAGTCTCCATTTCACTGAAATTAACTGACAAAACCAAAAGCCTTCTTAGCTGACGCTACCTAAACAATTTAGCCATGTCCAATGATCTGATTTTTTTGGTTTAAAAAGTTATATCAACTAGCACTTCTATACAATTATTTCTGACTGTGCACACGAGAGTGCATATTGGTCCAATATACAGTGAGTCTCAGACAGATTGGTGCCGCTTGTCGCGGCGCCGTGTTTCTCTTGTGATGACTCAACACTACCCGCATCACGGCCAGCTGTGGCCCCGCAGATAAGTAAACAATTCCTGCATAGCCTGCAGTTGAGCATTGTTCTCGTGTTTTACAGACGTGAAAGTGTTATTCGGTAGTTGTCACAACTAAAAGAAAACATTAGGATAGAGATAAACTCAATAATAACGGAAGAACAATTAATGCGTATTAATCGGAATTTCCTATCACGATGCCAAAAATGTGTGGATGTAGGAGGAGGACACTTCCAGCATCTCCTGTAATGGGTCATTCCATGTCAAGTGAACCAATTTTTTGTCAATTTTGAACATGACCATCTCCGATTTTAGTCATACTTGGTTGTCATGAAGTACCACCTGAGATATGTTAAAGTGCAAAATATCAGATTTTTATGTGTTGTAGTTTTCCAGTTATACCCTTCTGAAATATGGAAAAAAACCAAATTTTCTGCATAAGTGCAATCACAAAATGACGCATAAATCAAGCTGGAATTGACATAGATGAGTGGGAAAAGTACCAAAATGTAGCTTATATTATGAGCTTTAATTTGATATGTCACACGAGTACTTTCGAAAAAAAATATTTTCAAGGTTACCGAAAAAAAATTTGAAAACTGAATTTTTCAAAAACCTATATTTTGAAAATTTTGAAAAAAATCTCACAGAAACATACATATTTCAGCATCATGTCCTACAAGTTTTGTTATGGGATCGAAATGGGATCATATTTTTTTACATTTATAACAAATACTATGCACGCTGGGTAAGAATATATGACACAGGAATATTGCACTTAATTCTAAAATTTCATTACAATCAAAAAGAAAAACTTACAGAAAACATGTTACCTTCCCTTCTTCAATGACAAAAACGTGAATTTATTGTCTACAGTAATTTTCTAGAGCCATGGTTGCCGCATCCATCTCTTCCTTCGAGAGGTAATAACTACGGCCAGTGGGACATGTAGGTTGCACAAGGGTGAGGATCTGAGAGAGAGGCACAGTCAGTTTATTTGGACAGTCACTTTTGAAAGTAAATGATGGAGAAGGACCTGCAGGGTGCAGAAACATCAGTTCCACTATCTGTGCTGTCTCATTTTTGTCCACAACTACACCAAGCCACCAATGATTGTTGTTCTCACATGTAACATATCCTTTTACTTCTGCTAGCTTCAGCCTCTGTTGCACACGTGGTCCTAACACTGAAAAAGTGGATGACTGTTCACTTCTTGAAAATACCTTTGTCAACAACACTTTATCTGACAATGGGATGAAACTGTGGAACTTCTGTGTGCCTGGTATTGCTTTTGTAGACAGAAATCTGTCTGCAAGTATTTTTTCCTCTTTGTTGTATTGTGCTTCATTGAAGAAGAAGAACTGCATGGAGTCGATGTTTTCCTCACTCCATGTAAACAGCTGTGCTGGTGTCATGATTTGATGCTCGTATGGCCGCTGTAGGCTTGCCTTTCCTGCAAGTCTTTTCACAGTACCACCCAGACCGTCACATACTCCTTTCCCATGGGCTGTTGCATAGAAATGCCACTCTGCCTCAATTCCAAAATCATGAACATGGTGGCATAAGTTTGAAAAGTTTTTTCTGTTTTTAAATTGCGCAGCTGCACCATCTGAGAAGTAGTAAATTTTTTTCAAATCTCTAATTACTTCCAACTTCAAATGAGAGATAAGCCTTTTCTGGAATAAATGAACAGCAGTGGTGTCATGCTGTAGACATTCAGAGATACATACAATACTTTTGTAGTGTATATTATGATCATTGTAGTAGACTGCTATAGGAAAAATAGTTGCTTGATCATTGTTCCAATGAAAAGACTGGGCTTCATCCTGTAGTACAAACGAATAATTTTCTGCAAAGTCCATACATACCACAGCTTCATTTACTCCAATATTCTGCTTCAAGTGATTATAATATTCTGCCTGTCTTCTTGCAATAAAAGAATGTCTCTTCAAAATCAACAACTGTTCACACAAAGTTTCTATAAACTCATCTGCAGTTTTGATGAAGGTTACTAAATTACATCTGTCAACAGAAACCCACTGCTTGTATGTAATGTTGTCCACCAGTTCATTATCTAGCAGCAACTGTAACTCATCTTTCAAATTATCTACACCTGGACATGAAGGACATTCATTAAGGTGGCATGCTGTGCCTGGCTCTTCACACATTAACTTCGCTAAACAGGAATTATAATTACTTATATCTGTGCCATCATTCAGTGTAATTTGTTTGGATTTCAACACTTGTAGCATTAATTTAACATTCTGATGCACTGTACAAACGCATACTGTGTGGGTACCACTTCCTCCAGCCAAGACGCAATGTTTAGGTCGTAAATCAGCAAATTTCGAAAATCCAATCTTATCAGTAGGATTTTTGTTTTTGAACAGCTCGTACACTTCCTTCAAGTTGCCCATCACTAGCCTCTTCTGTACATGAATTCTACTACTGTCACCCGTTTTCACAGAAACAAAGTCTTTTTTTCCAGGCATAAGACGGCTGACATCATCACTGTTGTAGAACCCTATTACCTTCTCAATCACAGATTCATTTAAAACCTTTCCTGGTTTAGGATTTGGTGTTGCCAGAATACCCTTCGCTTTCACCAATGCTTTAGCTTTTCTTGCCATTCTGTTGCTAACCTGAAATTCATTTTGTATTTCACTGCATGACCAGCTTTTAGGTAGTACTGTTAAAATTTGCAATTTTTCACTAACACTTATATTTTCTTCTTGAAACTTTTCTTTTAGCTGACAAATGACTTCACATGATTCTGATTTATGGTCAACAGTTTTCTCTGTATTTGTACTTGCTGCTGTTAGTACCTTTTCTGTCAAACATTTTTTTATTTTACTGTATTTTTTATCACAGTATGATTTCATTTGCAACTTCCTCTTAGCAACAGGTGACTCCTCTAGAGAGCTTAGAGACTTATTAAGGTACTCTAAGGTAACATCTAAAGCTACAAATGATTCATCAACATTAGTAGGCCTAGTGGTATTGGCTACTGGTACTAAACAGTCATCTGTTGTATCTGTAACCTGTTTCTGCTTTGATAGTTCTTTCCTACAACTGTCACAAATTTTCATACCTACCACAATGGTGTCAAACATGTCACACATCCAGTCAGTAACAGGCCTCACACTTCTTTTCACACCCTGATGTCTGTCTTTCTTGAAAGGGTTGCAGCAGAAAATCTTTGCTGTTTCACTTACTTTTTCAGCCATACTGGGGAAATACACAATGCCTATTTTAATCACTGAACCCACTACTTTACATGCAGCAATACAGTCTTTGTACAGCCTTTGAAGAAAGGAAGCACACTGCATGAGAGTCAAGGCACAACTGAAGCCAGGTCCAACAGGTTACAACTTGCATTCCCTGGCTGACTCACATGCTTGCAGACTGTGTTTACTCATACCCATTTGACCACTTGCACAAGTTGGTATATGCATGTTGGTAAACAACTCCCTGGACAAAGGAATGGATTTTAGAATTAAGTGCAATATTCCTGTGTCATATATTCTTACCCAGCGTGCATAGTATTTGTTATAAATGTAAAAAAATATGATCCCATTTCGATCCCATAACAAAACTTGTAGGACATGATGCTGAAATATGTATGTTTCTGTGAGATTTTTTTCAAAATTTTCAAAATATAGGTTTTTGAAAAATTCAGTTTTCAAATTTTTTTTCGGTAACCTTGAAAATATTTTTTTTCGAAAGTACTCGTGTGACATATCAAATTAAAGCTCATAATATAAGCTACATTTTGGTACTTTTCCCACTCATCTATGTCAATTCCAGCTTGATTTATGCGTCATTTTGTGATTGCACTTATGCAGAAAATTTGGTTTTTTTCCATATTTCAGAAGGGTATAACTGGAAAACTACAACACATAAAAATCTGATATTTTGTACTTCAACATATCTCAGGTGGTACTTCATGACAACCAAGTATGACTAAAATCGGAGGTGGTCACGTTTTTCCATTGGTTCACTTGACATGGAATGACCCTAATAAGATAGATGCCTATTTTCGATATTTTCAAACTTATTTCATTTATTTTCATTGTCACGCACAGACAAGTCAGTCAACTGCCGGGGAGTTCCTTTGCCGCATACCGGGGATAGGAGCGTCATCTGCGGGGAACCCAACGCGCGGCGCGGCGGCACCCATTTGCCTGAGACTCACTGTAGTTTACTGCCAGCTTTTCACCCAAAACGCAAATCGATAACTAAAACAATCAACAAATCAGTTGATATGCACAGGCTGGTAACATTTTCTACCAAATAATTCTCATAATTTCTAGAGCTCCTTAACGTTTATGCCTGTTATAATAATGGATATAGTTGGTATTGTTGTAAATTCATAGTCTGTCTTAGGGTCTGTTAATCTTCTTGAGTCTAGTAGGTCTATTTCGTTTTATTTTTTTGGTTAACATTCGGATTGAGTTCTGACAGCACAGAGAATCAGCCGTCATGCAGGGAGAGAATGATTCTTATTGACTGATTTCATATATTTGGACATTACTATTCCGATGCATGCAATACAATCGGATGAAATAGTGTATAATAGCTGTTGTCAATGTCACACCATCCAATTTCATGGTATGTAGAAATTTGGGGTTCAGTTTCCTTCATTATGCACTCCACACACTTTCGCCTGCATTATATACCAACTTTCAATTCTAGGTAAGTTAAGTTAGGAATAGTGATATTAGTATTAGTGTCATGTAGATCTAGATTGGTGGCAAGTTAGGTTAGGTACAATGATATTGATGTTGATCGCCATCAAGTTTACAATCCCAGCCTTGTTTCTGAATTATGTTGCCCATACGCAACTCGCTACCAGTTGTAATTCTTGCATTCCATTGCATTGCAACATTTTCTGTTCAGAGACAGCCGTCTATAGGTTAGAAAAGTTATGTCTTTATTTTCCTTTCAGAGTGTTAAGAACTCTTTCCAGAAAAACTAAATTATTATATGGTTTCTATGGCTTATGAAGAACAGAAGCTAAAAACCACTGATTCTGAACTTTATTTTTGTGAATATACGTAGTGCATAGACATGAAAACCATTCCCAAACTGTGGGGCATTGGCTTTAGAGGCTTATCAATGCAAAGCAATGCAAATTTTGCTGAGAATGATGTATCCTACAACACTGTTAATAATTTTAAAATTTTCCTTGTAAGTTAAATGACGCTGGCCTACATTATACTAGTAGGCAAACTATTGTAAGAAATGCAATCAGGAGAATAACAGCACTGTCAACTTTACCTTAACACACACTAATGCGGGTCCACTGATATGAGAACCTATGTAAGGGTCATTCCACCTCAATTCATCCAGAAAAAAAGTGAAATGTAACCCTCCGGTCTCAGATTTTGATGAAAATTTGTAGCGTGGTTCCCATATGCATGAGAAACAAAGATCTGAATTTTTAGCTTCCTGTCTGTTATAGATTCGGAGATACACTTCTTTGAAAACATTGTGTTTTAGGAAGAATAGAGTCAGGACAGGAGTAGGTTTTGTGTGCAGACTGTTACATTTTTGCTTGTACCATGCCTGTGAATGTTAGCAGAACCATAACACATGATCATTCCAATGCAAAAATGACTGCTGAGTTCAAATCTGGTGTCAGAATTTGTCTAACACTTACAGAAATGTTGTTATGGGCATGTAAACTTAAAAATTGAAACTATAAAAAGGCAATCGTGCCTCCTCATAAAAACCATGATATCTCAAAAAGTAAACTAGATACAGCTGAATGCTTTGCACCATTGGAACGAGCAGGAAATTTCCATCTGGATCAAATAAAAAAACTTGTGGGACTTTGTTAGGTGAATTTTTTTTCTGCACCTATGTAAAAATAGAATATTTGAGTATGGATTACATACATTTGTTGAACAGAGTTTCCAGATAATTATGGAGCTACAGTCTTACAAGCCAAAGTAATTCAGTGTTATAATCAGTTCTTACCATTAAGTGCACAGAAATCCATTACCACAATTATAACATTTTTACACGGTAAGTTAAACATAATATTTTTGCAGCAGACCTGTTACATTACATTAATTTATTTACAGCTCAATACCCAAATTATTAAGTGTACTGCCAATCCAAATATAAAAATAGACCACAGATGTCATTTATCAGATATGTGGTACTGTCTACCTGTTGCAGTATCTGGAATGGGTACATGTAGTAAGATGTGACTGAATGGAACCAAGCACTTATCTTCTTTCTCTGGCCAATGATATGATGTAGATGGGCCATTAGGATGCATGAATATTACACTTGCATCTCCTTCATCTGCATCTACTTCATTAACTAAACCAATATACCATTTTTTTGTCGTATACAAAACAAACAAAACTGTTTAATTTACAGTTTCATGTACTGTAAGTTCTGCTTCTGAAAACTGGAAGACTAAAGACAAATGATCATCTGTGCTCAGACGTTTCGCTCCCAAAATGTTACAAGATAGAGGTATGAAATGATGAAAACTTTGTGTTCCTGCAACCCTACTTGCTGCTTTGGATTTTTCACTCTGCAGTTTGTGAACATTTTCCACTTCTGCTGCAGATATAGATTGAAATTTAATTTTTGAGAACTGCTGGCTACAGAAATCAAACATCTGCTTTGACTCCAGTATTTGTTTTTGTACGGCCGTTGCATTCTAGCCTTGGTGGCAGTTATCTTGACAGCATCTTCAATGCCATCACAAGATGACTTGCCGTAAATGTACTGCTGAAATTCAGGAAAAATGGAACAAATATATTGCAAAGACTTCTATGTAACAAATTCCTTCCCGGCCCTCAGTTGGAACATCAGTGTAGCACCCCCAGTTCGTACTACTAAATGAGATGCTTAGGCCTACTTCATGAAGACGAAGTAGCCTAACTATTATAGAGTAACAGATCGTTATAAATCAGTGCAACCATCTGTTAGCTCCAATTAAAATTGTCCTTACAAATGTAATAGGCATGTTATTATATCTATTAACTGTGAATATTTACTTATCACCACTCATAAATATCTTTTATAATCAATACTTGATGTATAGCACATCTATAGGCCTATCTAAAATTACATCTGTGGTCTATTTTTGTATAAGGTGTTGCAAAATTCCATACACAAACTGCTATGGATTGTAGAGGTGACCAAAACAAAGTTGTTTTGTTATATAACCATAGGCCGGAAACCAATAGTTACACCAGTAGTCACCTTCGAATGGAAACATGCTGACACACAATGAAGGTATGGTGACCATTTGAGCTGGTTGTGGTGAGGTTTATTTACAGATATTGTTCACATGTGCGGCCTCCTGCTTCAATACACGATCTGCAACGACACAATACTGCTTCTCTCATATGGTGGAATACTCCAGGGGTATGTTGTAATTGGTTGGCAGCTACAAGAATCCGTGCAACAAGATCCTCCTCTGACACAGTTGGTGTTTCATACACTAAACTCTTTAAATGTTAAGTGGGGTAAGGTCAGGAGAACGAGCAGGCCATGCAATGGGTACACCCCAGCCAATCCAATTTTCACCAAATGTGTCACGTAGATGCCCTCGAACTTGAAACAGAAACAAATGTGCGAGGATTTTGTAAACGCTGATCAGGATATCGCTCAGCATAGAGACATTGTACAGCTGTGGAACTGCCATTGCATGCACCATAAACTGGGTGGATATTCGCGAGTTCAACAAAACTGTAATCTTCCATCATCCTTACTCAATGCCTAAGAACAAGCAGAATGAATAAAAGCAAACAGCTACCTAAACTGTGTACAATCTGCAACATGTCATGTGTTTGTCATGCACAGGGATGTTTGTTTCTACTCAACGATGTCTGTCTTCGAAGGTGACTACTGACATACCTATTGGTTTCTGACCTATGGTTATTTAACAAAAAAGTTTGTTTTGGTCTCCTCTACAATCCATAGCAGTTTGTGTATGGAATTTTGCAACATTCATGTATTTGGATTGGCAGCACACTTAATAATTTGGGTACTGAGCTGTTAACAAATTAATATAATGTCATGTATCAGGTCTGCTCCAAAAATATTATGTTTAACTTACCGTGTAAAAATGTTATAATTGTGGTAATGGATTTCTGTGCACTTAATGGTAAGAACTGATTATAACACTGAATTACTTTGGCTTGTAAGACTGTAGCTCCATAATTATCTGGAAACTCTGTTCAACATATGTATGTAATCCATACTCAAATATTCTATTTTTACATATGTGCAGAAAAAAAATTCACCTAACAAAGTCCCACAAGTTTTTTTATTTGATCCAGATGGAAATTTCCTGCTCGTTCCAATGGTGCAAAGCATTCAGCTGTATCTAGTTTACTTTTTGAGATATCATGGTTTTTATGAGGAGGCACGATTGCCTTTTTATAGTTTCAATTTTTAAGTTTACATGCCCATAACAACATTTCTGTAAGTGTTAGACAAATTCTGACACCAGATTTGAACTCAGCAGTCATTTTTGCATTGGAATGATCATGTGTTATGGTTCTGCTAACATTCACAGGCATGGTACAAGCAAAAATGTAACAGTCTGCACACAAAACCTACTCCTGTCCCAACTCTATTCTTCCTAAAACACGATGTTTTCAAAGAAGTGTATCTCCGAATCTATAACAGACAGGAAGCTAAAAATTCAGATCTTTGTTTCTCATGCATATGGGAACCACACTACAAATTTTCATCAAAATCTGAGACCGGAGGGTTACATGCCCTGGATGAATTGAGGTGGAATGACCCGTAAGCTTTATTGAGCATTCCAACATACTTTTGTTTGTGAATATTAAAAATCGGTACCATAAATAGGGCCCTGATTTATTGGTGAAATAAAATGGCTGATTTCGGTGTTAACTTTCTTCTATTTTGGTGGGTATTTCGTGAAATAAATTACTTATACTACATTGGAAACATTGCGCAATGATAAACTTTGGTTCTTTATTTACATGAACTAACACCCCCCCCCCCCCATTTCTATATTCTTCTGCCCTTGTAAGAACTGAAGTAACTTTCGATTTAGGCATGATTAGAGTTAATGTTGAAATATAATGACGAGAAATATTATCGTAAATTCTATTAAACACCATCAGATAGCCATTTGCAAACAGAAGTGCCAACCATACCACTGTGGATAAAAGACAAAATCTGTTGAATACAAGTAACAAACATTCTACACTCTTCTGCTGTAATCAATCATAGGCATCACTAACTTGGCAAAGACGTAGCAGGAAAGGAGTGTACGCAACAGTACAAACCAGGTCACAGACCTTTGCGTAAATTCTGCAATCTTTGTAATCGATCACAAATATCGATATATTGGTAAATCTTCGATAGCCACAGAAACAGCACAAACAAAAGCATGCTGCTAAGAAATAAAAAATATAGTATTGTAAGACTACTCTTTGGAAGATTTGAAATAATCCAACAGCACATGGTTTTCATGTAATTTTGAAAATGGGCAGAAAATAGGGTCGCCAATATTCAGGAGACATAATTCACCAAATCGATAGCCAATATTAATTCCCTACTCTGAAATAATTTTATACTGATACAGTACTAACATTTTCATTGTCACGATCATTAGATTTAACAGGTCCGTTTCAACTCCATCCCTAAAATGAAAATACTGGTCTAGAAGAGGAAACAATTTGTTAAATATTTAAGAATAATTAATAGCAATTATATTAGGCTATTATTGCATCATCTAAATAAAAAGAGGTGTTTGTTTGTCTGTCTGTGTGAGATTCCTAGCCAAATATAGGGCATAGAGAGACCTGACATTTTTAACATTGATGGACTGAAGGGTGTGTGAATGCACCTCGAACCAATTTTAATTTTTGCTTTCGTCTGCAAATTATGAGCAAAAAACCAAGCAGAAAATATTATTTTCTATGCTATGAAAGCATCAGTTTTTGCTATTATATTATTAAATTGTGAAATTAACTTCAGGTGGCCTTGCTCTGCTGCCATAGCAACCAGGAAAGAAAAAGCATTGTTGAAACAGAATTTTTCACCATAACACATAGAACTGTCGATCCCTTCAATTTGCTAACCAAATCTGCTTGATTCATTTTATTTATAACATTATTGCACACAGAAATATGATTTTTCCTTAAATAGGGTACAAAAGGGGGATCATGATTGCAGGCCTAATGGGACAACATTGATCGAAATGGAAGAAACTCATTATGCATGAGCTTTTTGGGCCAGGATCTTGAATCTGGGGTCTTTTTTAGCCGATGGCATTTTGTAATCATGGAATGCACCTCCAAGGCAGATCTTTAGTTTTTTCATCATTAAATGATTCACAACAGATGGTAATTTAGAGGCAGACTGACAACTTCCAAGTTCTAGGAGAAACTATCAGAAGTAGGCCATATTATAAGAGGTGCAGAGAAAAATAAGTGAAAAAGTGAAGAAGTTTTGGGAAGCAAATGAAAGACTGGCCAAAAGGCTGTAAATTCTTCTTGGTCTAGGGCTGGCCAAAATTCTATTTAATAAAGTCATATGACAATTTAGTGAGACTTAAAATTTCTAGATAAATTATAAAATTGAAATATTTTTTCTTAACAATATACAAAAAATTAGTCACTTTGTAACCTTTTCTTTTTCTCATGAAAAAGAATGCATTTATTTAACAGGTTTTTCAAAACCTACTGTTAAACCTATGCAAATAAACTTATTTTGTTCAAGAACTAGGCTATAAAAATTAATCTGATTTTTAATTATTGCATTTTTAGCTTGAGAAACCTGTTCAATTTATTTTAAAAATGTGTTATTTAACATGATTATCAAGATTAACTTATCAATTCTAGAATTTTTTTAAAAATTTATATGTGGAATTTGAAATCAATTCTAGAATTTTTTTATTATGTAAATTAAATAAGCAGGTTTTTCAAACCTATCATCTCCATTTTTTTTACTATTTCATAATCATACTAATTTATTAATTTCCATAAAATTTAATAGGATTAATCTTTCGGAATCTATTCAGCTGGCTAGTTTCAGGCATCCAGAATCTCCTAAAAATGCTGTATCTAGATGGACGAAGATACTGGGGAGAGGAAACAGATAGTGAGCCCCTACATGTGAATGGATCAATACATGCCACAGGTCGTTCACCCTCACAGCCACTACCACAAATCTATATACAGTACTCTACAAAATCATGAAAAATCATTCCCAAGCCCTAGTTAAACCAGGAAGTGTGTGAACTGGTTCTGCTGATATGGAAACTTAACTCCAACCTGTTTTTACTGTATACGGCAAACACATTTCCAAGGCTATCATCTTCATTCTGAATCTTTGTTTAAATGAAGAGCATTTTAACTTTGCATCTCTTATATCACTTGTTAAATGATATAGCCTAAGTTTAAAAATCTTATTTGTGACTTTCTATGCTCTAAGCCTGGATTAATAGGAGACCTTATAATCAATCATATTTTCTTACTATCATTTTTCAAACTACGATAAATGTAGATGCCTTCTTTATTCATTTCTGGCAATTGCTATGGAAAAAAGCTTTGAACATAACATAAACAATCGTTAAATAAAATTTAAAACGGAGATGTCCACAGGCATATGAATCAAAAGACTGATAAAGTGTTCCCTATATAGGCCATGGAGGCTCAGAGGGTTCCAGAAGGTTGAGGCTCCCAGATTTTGGACATTCGGCACACAAAGGCGGTAAGGTTGTCAGCCTTACGCACCGGCCGCCTTTACCCCAGGATTGCTCCTGGTACTCATTTCTGTTAGAGACAAGCGAAGAAATTTCCCTATGCAGACATGACATTAAAACTGAACATTTACCCACACTTATCAAGTTCACGTACAACCAAATAATATTGCCTCTGAATAGAGAAGACAGTTTAATATGACTACCAGCATGGGCATACGGTATGGGGGGGGTTCAGGGGGTTGAAACTCCTCCTGAAAAATCTGCAATATTTTTAAGTACGATGGCATTGATGACTTGAAATAGTAGGCTACCCTGTACACGCTATGGGCTAGAATCCAGACAAACTGTTTATGCCGATCACTAAGTCCTTTACGGAAATCAGGTACCAGTAACATCGAGATCCAAGATGTGAACTATGAGTAGTGAGTGACATTATAAGCTCTAACCAAATTTGTTATGAAGTTACACAACTACCAGGTCTATGAATCAGTGTATCCATATTGATAAGTTATTGCAGAAGTAGTAATTTCGTAAGTCCATTCCAGAATTGGTTTTTATACTAATTTTGCAGGATTTAAACTGAAATCCAATGAACTTCTGATTTCCAAACGACCAGACCACATGGATAACCAGGCCAACGAATCGTTTGAGATATTCTGAAGAGAGACAACTTTACATTGAACCCCTCCCGAACAAAATTTCACCGTACGCCCATGACTACCAGCAAGTTAAGAAAACACTAATATTATTCTACTGACTTATGACAACCAAGCAGACCAAATCTGGACGGCTTTTAGACTAAAAAAAAACACTCCTCAAAGTTCCACATCATTTTTAGTTTCAAAATGGTTAAGCAATGTAAATTTTCTGCCAAAAATGTAGCTATAAAGTTACTCTTTTCCACACATTTATAGTACAGGAAAAGAGTATGGGACTAAAATATTATATTTTTATTTATAGGTATAGCATTGGCAATCTAAGTTATTTCTGACTCGTAAGAGGTAGGCTGACACCCACATCACATTAGTCAAGTACACAGCTACAAGAACAAGAAGTCACCCGCCTGAGAGGTCCTTCGAAAGAACGTTTTGGTCACCTGATGTTCCTTTGTTTAACGTTTAACCGGTCTCTTGTCCTAGCATCTTATGCAGTAGTATTCTATGATGGGATTTAGGTTAGAAAAACTATCCCATTTTGTCCTACTTTACTTGTACTTTGCATACTCAAGACGAATTGGCTTAATATAAGTTATATGACTTCTAAACATTCTAAAGAACTTAAAAATCGGCCATTATCTCAACTTTTTTTAAGAATAATCCTGGGACCTACAAGCTACACCGCCTCTGAAGTCTAAAGGCCACTTTCTCTTTGTCAATAGATGTTGCATACCGGTATATGTTGTGTGACTTTTCCTCTCCTCACTTTTATAAATTGCACAGAATAATACAAGAACTGAAGATGGCACATTACATGTACCGAGATGCATCTTTTTAACATATGACACATCTGGGATCCAGAAAGAGGAAGGACTTGAACAGGCGGCTTCATAAATGACAGACTCATCTGAAGATTGTGAAACCACTGTTTTAATGTGTTTGTGTCTTATGTTTAATTTTATGAATATTAAATGTTTCTGGTCTGAACCCAGACTAGTTTTTACAAAGGGTATAACATTGTGCATATTTTTATTAAGTTTTTAATTACTGTAGAAGGTTTCAGCCATCTACAAAATTAAAACATAAAAACTTGACATGAGTGGATCACACTTAAGGGGTGTCAACACTCGCTGAAAACCTACCAAAAATGGTTTATTTTGAGGTTAATATTTCTAAAATAGAATGTCACTGCGGTGGCTTGGGTCTGGCCAACCCATCGAAATAATGCACACCGAAAATTTTATTTAAACCTGACAGCAAATGTTGCCATTTTGGATGGAAGTTACATATTACAAAGCACCGTATTTTTCCCTGAAATACAACGGAGTATTGGGTTACCTAATACAGTGAAACGTCTGTATAATTATATTTGAGGGCTCTAACAGATTGTATTGTTATAGCCTATTCGAGGGTTACTGTTATATTGAGGGGTTGTGATTTACCAGACTAGAAAGACTGCATGCAGAAAACTGTGTAACTTAAAGATTAATTCATGGAATGGACATGCGAAAAATTGGAAAATAATCACAAAAAACCTAATTTTGCTACTTAACTTACCGAGTTCCGTTGAAATGTAACCGTCGCTACTTTACACCCGCACATTAAAAAAAAAATATATATAACTTATACTATTTAGACTGTATAGCATCACAGATCATGGCTCGCTTTGGGCCTAGACATGTGTCAGAAATTTCAACTCGTAGATGGTGAGAAGAGAAAGGAAAAAGACAAAACAAATTCACCCCACAGCTAAGGCAAAACTAAAACAGTTGCTCCTTATAGTGTTTTAATTGCACATTATGTACATGTTGAAGTAACAAGCTAACTCACAGTATGTTCTTGCAGACATAAGGTATGAGTTTAGCCTCAGTAATCCTACTTTCCACCCCTCATGAACGTTTCTTTTCTTGCATTACTAAGAAACAATATTGGTGGCTGGGAAGGATAATGATCTGATACCAGCTACCATTCATAGGGCTAAGCTACTGATTTGCAGTAACAATTCAACCTTCAAATATGTTATAAAAGGGTGTTTCTAAAATAGCTTCATCGTTATAGTGAATTAACTTGCATTTCACATTAAGATAGGAAATTCGCTGAGACCAAATAAAAATATTGCTATATGCAAGTTTACTGTTATATTGATCTTCGTTATAGAGGTTTGACTGTAATCTTATATATTACAGAGAACTTACAAGTCAAAGAATTAATTCCACAATAAAAGCTATAAAACCCTGCCTAGTGAGTTCTTTTACTCAGCTTCTAAATCTCACAATTTCTAAATCTGTGCTATTGATTCACTCCCATTTTCATGAAAGATGCATTAACTTTTGCAAGTTGGAGTTCACAGTGTGTCTTCTAAGCAGAGCGAAAATGTTTCCATTACATTCAAAACAAAACTTTTATGGGGAAAGACAAATAAATTGTAGGTTACTGGTAATTAAAAAAAAAGCATCCTATAGGAAGCTTAGGCTCAAGAATGGCTCCACTAGAAATATTTGAATGTGGTAATACCAGAAGCGGGCCATGTTCATTTTTGATACCTCAATTTGGAGGCTTTCTTGATGTGAACTCTGCAACATTATGGAATGGAGCTCAAGATAAATGACAGATTATTTCATTGAGAGATGTGTGGTTTCTCTGAAAATGAGTTTTCTTGTGCAGTAAATAATAACTTAATCTGAGTTCACACCAGGGTACCCACAGACATTTCAAATTAAATTTCCATGACTTTTCCTTAACTTTCCATGACCAGAAACATATACATTTCCCTGACCACAAAAATCAATGTTTTTCAAGGTTCTTTCTATAAAAATGATAATAAATAAATAAAACCAGCCTCCTCCATCCCCATAACAAAAATAATTAATGATTAGCTCAAGTACTGAAAAGAAAATTGCTTACACAGTATGGGTTACAACAGACTGGAGCCAAGAACATGCCCCTCTCATTTCACTCACTGGGGCTAGTTATTTTCCCTGATTATTTCATGTTTTTACAAATTTCCCTGATGTTTCCCTTTACTTTACAAAATTCTCTGACTTTCCAGAATGTGAACACCCTGTAACATAGCCGTTAATCCAACCTAGCTTAATTCATAAGTTCCTAATAAGTTTCTGGAGGAACTTACCACATAACTTGTTGGAAAGTGTGGTATATTTCAATGTTTGGGGCTGTGCCCAAAAATCCCACCACAAGCAAGGTGCTGGACATCCTTCGTTATTAATATTTTATCACAATTATTACTGAGTATTTTAGTCTATAATAAATAAACAGTAGGCCTATATGGCTATAGGCTATCTTTTGTTTGTGGCTTTTCCCCATTATTAATATTTTAATTTTAAAACTAAAGTCATTGGTTATAACTTGAGCTCTTCGATAAACTAAGATTCATCTCTTGACCACTACTGAAAGCTCAGTATGATATAAGTTAGTACATTTAATCCTTTTCTCTGACTTATCAGTAGCCTAATTCTTTTTGTTACTCATATTTAACCATGCTTAATTTAAATAACTTTGAGAAACATTTTCTTGGCTCAACCCCTGATGGCATCTGCTCTAAAAATGCCAAAAACAATAACTAAATATGACTAATAAACATTAATAAGTGTTAATTACTACAGTATGCACAAAATTTAGCAATCTTTGCTCTCCTACCGAAAAAATTTACACAACCAAGTCCACATGATGACCGTTCTACTGCACACAATAATATATTCTGTCAAATAGTGACACATACGCAATTGTTACCAGCGACCGCCTGCGAATACCCAATAAACGCCGCCTCATTATTTCCAAATAGGCTATCATTCACTGTTCCAAAAATAACAACCACATAGCAACACTACAGTAGGCTATAAGCAGACTGGTAACCATACCAACATGCTTTGACATACTGTCTGTATAAAACATAGTAGGTAATGACTTCCCCAAAAACAACTCTCATAAATTGAGACTATAAGAAAATAAGTTAATGTTTAGCAACTTCATTGATGCCTATAGATCTCCCAGATAATTTTGGAACATTTATAGGCAACTGCCTTCGACATCTTGCACCCCAAATCAACGAAAGTAGTGAGCAATATGGCTTAGAAATCAACTTAAGTAAAACAAAGTTAATGGTCATCATCAAGAAAGACATATGAAACTGTCATCTTAACATTAATGGTAAACCTAACAAGTAAGCAAATACATATATCTGGGAACTAACATATTAACGACCAGTAAAATAACTCACATGAAATTAAAATCTGTATTGAGAAAGTTATTTGTAAAATAGCTAATGTGTTCAAGAGCCATCACTTATCAATCAAAATAAAATTAAGTTTTCTACGCTGCTACATATTTTCCATCCTTTTCTATGGAGCTGAGACCTGGGCTTTGAACGAGACGGGCAAACAACTTGAGGCATCTGAGATGTGGCTGTACAGAAGAATGCTAAGAGTGCCATGGACAGATAAAATTACTAGGTCAACATAATTTTCCGCAAAATAATATTAAGTTATATGTTAATTTTGATTTATATATATATAGCCTATATAGCCTATAATTGTGAAATATCCTGTTGGCATGAAATATTATGTTTGTTGCAAGGGTTTGTGGCATTTTGTAATTTTTTTAAATCTTGAATTATTATTTTTTTATAATTTGTGAAATATTATATTTGTTGGTGTTGCAAGGGTCTTTTGTTATTGTGAAATATTATTTTGTTTTTTCAAATCTGTTTAAAGATCGTGAAATATGATGTTTGGTACGAGGGTGATTTTTTTATTGTTCGATATTTTTTTATAAATAGTTGAATAAAGACACTTTCTTTAACGCACTTTATTTTACCTTAGTAAACTTCTGGACGGCCGTTTCGCAGGTGGTGTTTCTGCATCATCAGCAGAGTGCCAACTGAGGTCTCTGGAGCAGGTGTTTGTGAGGGTGTCTGTTACAGAAAACCCACAACCACAACAACTCTCATACATAACACATCAAACCACCCTATACAACACAAACATGCAGCTTTCCACTCCATGATCCACAGATTAATAAGTGTACCAATGGAAAAAACTGACTACTACCAAGAACTGGACACAATCAAATATCTAGCGCAACAAAATGGATACAACCCCGAAATGATAAATTCAATGGTCCAAAAAGCAGAACGCCATAACAGACACCCTCACAAACACCTGCTCCAGAGACCTCAGTTGGCACTCTGCTGATGATGCAGGAACACCACCTGCGAAACGGCCGTCCAGAAGTTTACTAAGGTAAAATAAAGTGCGTTAAAGAAAGTGTTTTTATTCAACTATTTGTTACATAACGCTAAAGTCGGACACAAGAATGAATTTTTTTATAATTTGTGAAATTTTATTTGGTTTTTAATAAGGGTGCAAGGGTCTTTTTTATTGTGAATTACTATTTTTTTAAAATCTGTTTAAAGATTGTGAAATATGATGTTTGGTTGGCTACAAGGGTATTTTTTGTTTGATATTATTTTTTATAATTTGTGAAATTTTTCTTTGGTTTCTTTATAATCGCTTTTAAAAATTGTGAAATATTATGTATTGTGCAAGGGTCTTTCTTATTGTGAATTATGACGTTTTTTATAATAGTGAAATGCCAAATTTTATGTTAGCGTTGGTGCAAGGGTAATTTTTCTTTTAAATGTGAAATATTATGTCAGCTCTAAAAATAGCCGGGGAGTTTCGGTGCAAGGGTAATTTATTTTAAATCTGAAATATTATGTTGGCTCTGAAAAGAGCCATTTTGGTGCAAGGGTATTTTATTTGCAAATTAAAATTGGCCCTGAAAAGAGCCCTGTGGGGGGGGGGGAAGTTCATTTCCGTTGCATTAATTAATTCTCTCGGGATCTTATGTATGGCACACCATTGAGGTCTAACACTCGTCCCTGGGCAATATCGTAGTACCATCTCTTACTTCTTCTTTCAGAGCTTTCCGTTATGAAATATAGTGAGCTGCATTACTGGCGCTGAGTAGCGGCCGGCGGGTGGCTAGGAGCGGCAGGCATGATAGGGGAAGCGGTCAGGCGGGGAACAATCCGGCGGGCAAATACGGAGTGGAAAGGGGTCCGGGATGAGCGCGATTCTACTCTTATTCCTACAATTATTATTATTTCTGTAACTCCTTAGCTGTTACTTGCATGTCCAAGTACTGGTATTATATTGAACAAGCTCTCGGTAAAAGATAGATTTATGCCGTGCACCAGCCAAGTTCCGCACATCTGTTAGGTTAGGAGCAATATAGCGCAAGGTTTATTATGTCTCACATTGAATCTCTTCTGCGACAAAACCCTAAACCCCACCTTCCCAGGTGAATCCCATTAGAGAGTTAGGCTAGTTGGTGGGAGGAGCCTAGTGCACGGCATAAAACTATTTATTCCCAAGCTCTCAGCTGATCAACTTTGCCATTCCTTTTTTGACAGTTAAGATGGGCTGCTGCAGCACTTGTAAAGCGCTTTAAAAAAGAATGCACTGCAAACAGAATCCCATCGAAACGAGTCCCAAAAAATTGTTCAATGCTGTCACATGCGGATTTTTAATTCTTAAATAAATGTACAGCATCCAACGAAGTGGTAAGATTTATTGGTAAAAACTGTTGTTCAGACATGCACCATGTTGTCATGGAGACAGAACAAAAGAATACAAAGAAAACTGTGACACCTAGTTCGATAAAATAAAGAATTTATACAAAAATGAAAGGGATACGGTATTTATTCCCAATGTAAGTACCGGTACTGTAATAAAACCTAGAAACACATAATTAGGATCTAAAACTGTTTTATGGTACTTTCATATAACTGGGAAAACATGAACCTCATGACCACTAAAACATTAAATATATTCCTACAAAATTCGCAAATGTCGAAATGGAGGTGACAAAGTACTGAACAAATTCTTGGCAAGTGTGACAGCAGTGCTAAATAATTTTACATAAATTCTTTTGTCTTGTAACCATGCAAAGGACATTGACATACAGTACAAAGTACTGTCATTGAAGTAACAGGTAATAATATTCCCTTTTTCATTTACATCGTGACGACTTCAATTCAACTTCCCTTGTTATTGCTTATTTTGCACGGAAGAGAAAAATAATTTATATAACCGTCAACGAAATCCCCCCAAGTCATGGCGTCCTGTACGATGATTCCCTCCTGTCCATGCAAGTGTGAAGAAATCTTGTATGTAGTGTGCCTAATATTTTGTAGAATAACAGTAACAAAGTGAAAAATACTTACACTAAAATGAAGACTGTAAAACTGAAACACCAATCTGCACTTCCACAAACGACGTTTGTCTGCACAATCCTCAATACAGCTTTCGGAATTGAGTTAACAAACGTTCTGAGTGTCGTTTATATTGTCCACCATTAGCGCTATCGCCCACGAGTGACAACAAACGACCCTATTGGCTTATTCAAAAGAAGAATGGCGGAATGTATTTTCATTGGATCATCAAACAGGCGGGTAATATTTGAAACGGAAAGCAGTTTTACATTCTCACCCACTTTAAAATTAAACATGTATTGTATATTTGAATTCTCTGATAGGTGTATTCACTTACGATAGGGTTTTATTTAAGTCCTTTATTACATTAAATTAACGCTAACATTTCCAGACTTTTACATATCGTAAATTAATTTAGATAAATTTAATACGTGGTTCGTCTTACTGAATACAGCTGCTATTATGGCGCTGTGCGAAACTGCGAATTTCTTTAACATTGGAAAACTTAAAAATATTAATACGTACATATCGCATTCCCTCAAAAAATATATAAATGGTCCCATGTACTAAAAATAAATTATTATTAAATTTAATTTAAGTTTTCTCGGAAACTTTTTTCTACAATATTTCACCATTTAAAATGTTCATGTGATGTTTCTTTAGTAGCATATCTCTGAAATTTTCAGTATGAATCCTAAAGAGGCAGATGTAGAGAAATTAGCATTAAGCTAGAACTAAAAAAATGTTGGAATTAAAAACTTAATTTAAAAAAAAAAAATTAGAAAAAAAAAGACAATTTTAGAGAAATTCGTAAGGGTATAAGTAAAAATTGTTAGTTTTACATGACAGTGGTGTATTTAAATGTTGTAATAATTTTTATTTTTTAATAAAAATTGTGTATGTAAAGTGTAGGTAAATCTTTTGAAAGATTTCCTGCAAAATAAATTTATAAGTTACAATCGTGAAACATAAAACTTGAACTCTTATTAGTATGGCCCGGATTTCCAAGCAAATTGCACATTTATTTTCAGATCCAAAAAATAAGCAGACATGTTACATTAAGGCACCTTGACAAGCAATTTAAATTGTATTTGATAGTCCTTATTTTAGCTTATTCTGAGGTATTATTATTATTATTATTATTATTCTCCTATACGAGGAGCCCTATTTCACCGTAGGTAAGCTAGGGCTATATGTTGTACATTAGTTTCATAAATATATATGCATGGATAATAAAACTGTTAAAGGTAAAGTGATCCCTATACAGGCCATGGAGGCCCAGAGGGTTCCAGGAGGTTGAGGCTCCCAGATTTTGGACATTCGGCACATGAAGGTGGTAAGGTTGTCAGCCTTACGCACCGGCTGCCTTTACCCCCAGGATTGCTCTTGGTACTCATCTCTGTTACTGGCTGAGTCGACCCCAGGGCCATAGTATAACCAGAAGGATTTAGGCCAATTGAAAAACCTCAACGACCTCATCGGGAATCGAACCCGCGACCTTACGGTTTGTATCGCAGTGCATCATCCACTACGCTACGGCGTACCCCAATAAAACTGTTAGGTTTGACGATTTTGCTTGCTTTTTCTATGATTTTGGATTAAAATAGCATATTTCACCGAAACTGTCACATTAAAAGTGCTTATTAGTTATTTCACTCCAAGATATCATTATCGTCGGTTTCCTTTCTTTTGTTGGCTAATAGAATTACTAAAATCCGGATTATAAAACACCCCAAAAAGCTTTCCGGTGAAATAAAAACATATATTGAAAAATAATTCATTGAAGAAGAACTCTGTACCTTTTTGCATGCGCCTGTGACGTCCTGCAACGTTGAAAGAAAAATTTCACTTTACAAATTGTTCTTCACGACAAACGCAGGAGCTTCGCATAAGAAAATCTGCAGATGACCTTCTTAACGTACCGTAACAGCCATGAATGAAATAAGATTTGTACGAAACTAATAATTTATATTTTATTTTAATTTGTTTTTGCTTATTGTGGTGCTTATTTCTTACATTTTCAAGTTTATTCGCTTGCTTATTATACTGTTTTATTAAGTGCCAGAATGGTACTTTCTGAGATTGCGTGGTGGACGGGAAAATGTATGTACGCCTGTCTGTTTGTGTGTCTGTACGCGCAATAAATCATTTACGCTTTATCGGATTTTCATAAAACTTGATATACACAGAAGAAGAAGTCTATTGATATTGGACCAAATCGGTAGACCGGTACCGGAGCAATGCCGAATTTAGTGCCTATTTGATGGTAACATATAAGAAAGAATTTATCAAATTGAATTTAGTTATCATGACAACATATTGTTTTACATTGTTCATATATGGCTTTAGAAATTGCAATACAGTTAGCTATGACAAATAACACTATTCCTTCACATATGCTTATCAAACTAGACCGTTAAACTGAGCGAGGTGGCCGAGATGGTAACTTCTTGGACTCGCATTCTGGAGGTCTCTGGATCAATTTGAGTAGCCGGCTAATCTGACATGGTGTTAAATTTTTATGTGAGTGTATCACAAATTTGTATAGTTCTGCTGCTGGACGATTTTAATCTGATTTTTTAAAACTAGACCTTTGTTCTTAATGAATCAATCTGGAACTTAACTGAAAAATCAATTAATAGAAACTTATTTTCTGCATGTCATAATTGCAATTATAACTGATTAAATTATAACTGCATTCTGGCTCTTTGTTACATCAGTTTACCTGATTTTATTTATTTGTAAATGTTGACAATGCTTGGCGCTGTATTTGGTCTACTGGTAATAAACCATTATTATTATTATTATTATTATTATTATTAATATTATTACTGTCATCATCATTTTCATTCTCATCATCCTTTATTTGTACGGTAGAGGAAAATCATGTGAGTGTTCAGTTTGTTCTTTGTGGATATTGTTCCACTCAGCTAACTGTTCCTCATTATCAGCTACTTGTAAAACGTATGCTATGAATGACATTGCCGTATTGTTCAGACCTTGAATCAGTTAGAAACAAAGATTTGAAATCCGGAAGGTCCGTGAACCGCGTGTTGGGAATGGGATGACTCACAACTGCACTGATTCTTAATAAGGAAATGCAAGTTTCTGGCCGTTACAAGCAAACACGCTTGTGTCACTTTTACAGAAACACCCACGTAATCAACTTTTTCAAATTTAAACTAAAGACAGGTTTTTTTTCTTCTTCTTTTCTTTTTCTGTTTCACAGTACTTCAGAACAGTCAAATAACCATGCATTCAATATTCGTTATCTCCATCAGGCCCAGATTTCAAGTAAACTTGTATAACCGCCCCTTTCAGTTATTTTTTACTTTTACCACTCATCCAATTACCCCACACTAAAGTTGTTTCAGTGTTAAGTTTGGGTTTTACTAAAAGAACAACCAATAGTATTCCGATAGCATTTTATTATTACAAGTATCACTATGTAGGCTAGACAATTTTTTTCTACCATAAAAGTAACTAGGCCTACTAGGGTTCGGATGTTTATGACCTAAAAAAGTGGAAAATATGACCTTAAAAATGACTAAATATGACGCAAAAATCCTAAATATGACCTCATAAAAAAGGTATTTAGAAAATGAATATTTCAATTTAAAACGTTTAATAACACTAAATTATCACATCACATTAATTCAATCGGATAATCACTTTTTAACAATTTTGGTGATTTACAGTGTTACTTGTAATGAATTTAAACAATTTGCCCCTGTTTGCTCGCTTTATCGGCTCTAAATACTCTTGATAGTTAAAGTAGTATTTATTCAAATTATAACTTTTGTTTTAAAATACAAAAACACTTTTTTTTTAAATAATGAGATGGATGAACCTGAAGGGGAGATTATCTATGTTTGTGGGTAACAGTAACAATTCTAGAGTGATAGGGAAAAGCGAATAAGTCAGAAAACCAATGTTTCAAGAGAAACAAAAAACAATTCATTTCCATAGCATTGTTACAATATTTAGATCAGCCCACCTAGATATTTTTAACATAGTATAAGATAGTATGTTAAACTATCAGGATGGGTTGAATTAAATATTATAACAATGCTGTGGAAATGAATTGTTTTTTGTTTCTCTTGAAACATTGGTTTTCTGACTTATTCGCTTTTTCCCTATCACTCTAGAATTGTAATCTGCACGATCACTTATATCCTGAAGATTTAGTATATTTTAATACAGACTTTTTTCTGTCTCCTGTAAAATTTTACTTTTGAGGGATTATGCCATTTGGCCTGGACACAATCGGTATATAAGAATTCAATTTTAAGTAAATGCCACATATTGTATATTTACGCATCCTTTTTTTACTAATTTACTTATAACTAATAATAATAATAACAATAACAATTCAATTACTGTATTATCAAATAAATTAAGAGAGGTTCACACAGCTGAGTGTTTGGTGTGATAACTTTGTATTAGATACACGAAAGAATGGCCGTATATGATGTTATATTATTCTTCATAACCTGCATTTTTTATAATGTAATAAATATCTAAAATGTGAAAAAAAATGCCAACAACACGCGGTATTCCCAAGCGGTCACCCATCCAAGTACTAACCGCGCCCAACGTTGCTTAACTTCGGTGATCGGACGAGAACCGGTGTTTTCAACGTGGTATGGTCGTTGACGGAGACAACCAACACAGTTTTCCTACCAGATGTATATTCAGAATGCAATAATACATACGATACATAGGCAAAACAAAAATAAATTTGGACATAAGGTTGAGAAACAAGAAATGTTGTCAATCGTAGGTTGGAGCTTGCTCTTGGAACAGTAATTATGCAATTTATAAGGAGGCCAAATTGTTTAAGTCAATAAACCAACAAAATTTGAAAACAGACTAATAAATTTTGGAAGTCCTCAATAGGAAAATCTAATAATAAAATACATCAAACCTACAACAGAGGGCACAGGAATCTCCAAACAATCTTTGCCATCTGAGGATGTGGAAATATTCCAGGAAAGATGTTTTGAAATTGCTAATTGACAGTATTAAAAAGGAATTTGCAAATTTATTTATATTTATTTATTACAGAAATACAGATGTACGTAAATAACAATATTCTTGGAAGATACAAATCAAACAAAATTTGTTTGCCCTCGATGAGCAAAACTCGTATTTTCTCCTTATATTGCGGTCTTTCGGTTTTTAAAATAAAAGAACAGAAAGGAATTAAAATAATATGTAATGAAATAAATATTTAGAGAGTAAAAACTTAAAAAAATGCCAACAACACGCGGTATTCCCAAGCGGTCACCCATCCAAGTACTAACCGCGCCCAACGTTGCTTAACTTCGGTGATCGGACGAGAACCGGTGTTTTCAACGTGGTATGGTCGTTGACGTTAAACTGATTGCTACTCTTGCTACTACTTCCTCACAACTTCTCATTTCATTTTTTATATTTTGTGTATATAAATATAATTATATTATTTATGTATATATATATTTTTTTTAAATGAGGGTGGGGCAAAAACATCTGCTGTGGTGATATTGAATACTGCCGGACTTCTGGGGTCACCCCGTCGTTTGTGTTATGGCTTTAGATTGTAGTTAACAGAAAAATAAATATGGAAAGAAATAAAAATGGAAAGTTAAAGCGAGGGGGTTATATATATATATACCAAAGTAGTAACCACATCCAATGTTGCAAAAGTACTAACCACGTCCAATGATCGGATGAGAACCGGTGATTTCATCGTAGTGTGGTCATTGATGAAGAACTACCATATTTTATAGACCATAAGACGCACTTTATTACTTTGAAAACAGAGCCTTGAATGTTGGGTGCTTCTATTGGTCCGAAGTACACAAAAAAGGTAAAAATATGGTAAATATTGCCAGAATATTATAGTTATAAACAATAGGATTACAAATTTTTGCACAGACTGTACATTAGTGCACTTGTCACAATCGTAAAATGAGGGTAGGTGGACGCCAGGTATACAATGCAAAAAGAAAGGAATGTTGAGTTCTTTTATACGAAAGGAGTTGTCTCCGTTGGGTGATTTAAATGAAGGCAATGACCTCTAAACAGCCTTGTCCCATTACACTTACCGTATGGTGAATTGAGGGTTAGAAGGTGTAAAAGTATTTTCAGTCTTTCATGAGAAATCAGTTTGGTAGTTAAAATTTATATGACGTCACCTGTACAGATACATAGTGATAAGAACAAGGAGAGATAAAGCCTTTACGAACAGCGGAATTCCTGCTCTGCAATTCTGTCAACAGCCGATGCACCGGCCCCAAGCCCCATGCTCATATCCAGGAGTGGGCTAAAGGAAGTGCTGACCCCCCTCCTCCCCCCCAAAATTTTGTCTTGCCCCCTCTAGATTTTTACCATTCAAATAATAAAAATCTATTCAAGCAGTAATTCTGAATTTTCTTTAAATAAGTAAAGCTTGTGCTTTTGAGTATAACAAGGACTTAACAAGGACCCTTGATGTGGATCAGTTCGTATTACAGCTGTCATTTTATATCTCTGCCGGTCTGTCACGTCACTGTTTCCTGGTAGGAGAAGAGATTCTACTAGCGTGCACAAAAACGTGTCTTAAATTTACAACGGGCAGCAGATTTGAGCTCGGACAAGCACTGGCTAGAAAGGGAACTGGATGTCTTTTGTATTGGAATACACCAACTACCTGCTCCCTCACAAGCACTTGTTTCAAAATTCCAACGGTCGGCGAGAGGCACAGATATAAAATGACAGCTGTACAGTTAAATTTCAGTGTCTGTGAATTGTGTTATTGAATTACTTACAATTCAGTTCATTTTGTTTTGGGGTGGTGTTACATATAAAAAACCATGCTAAACCCCCCCTTGAAAACTTGACCATAGCTATCGGCCACCCGACCCCTTAACTTTCTAGGATATGCTGTCTGGGAGGTGGGCAGGGAGTTGAAGAATTGTGGATGGTTTCCATGATTAGGCACTATGTTCATAATAATAATAATAATAAAAAAAAAAAAAAAAGTTGAACATCTGTTACTTTTAGCTTGTTTTCTACATAAACCATAGAAACTACTGTATTTTACGGACCATAAGACACTCCGGATCATAAGACACACCTTAATTTTAGGATGGAAATTTAAAGGAAAAGAAATTTAATGTGATTCTAAACGAAAATTTTTAAAGGGAATAGGCTAATATACTTCATTGCATAAACAATGGAATCAGTGTAAATCACTTCTAACTTAAAATCTGCACTGTGCGAAAATCTCTTCTGTTCAGGTGGCATCGCATAAATTTTAACAGCTGCACTGATTTCTCATGAAAGACTGAAAATAATTTTACACCCTCTCACCCTCAATTCCGCATACGGTTAGTGTAAAGGGACAAGGCTATTTAGAGGTCATGCCGTTCATTTAAACCACCCAGTGGAGACAACTCCTTTTGTATAAAAGAACTCAACATTCCTTTCTTTTTGCATTGTATACGTAGCTTCCAACTACCCTCATTTTACGAGTGTTACAAGTGCATTGGTGTACAGTCTGTGCTAAAATTTGTGTCTTACAGTTTACAACATCTTGTGTAAAGGCCTAACTATGGTATTCCGGCAATATTTACCATAATTTTAATTTTTTTTAGTGTACTTCGGACCATTAGACGTACCCAACTTTTGAGGCTCTGTTTTCAAGGTAAAAATGTGCGTCTCATGGTCTGTAAAATATGGTACATACCAGTAGTAGTTTAGTTTTTCTGGAAAGTGTCCAAAACACTGGGAAAATTAACTTGAAGATGTCACTTTTCTAACCTATAAATGGCAGTCTCTTAACAGAAAGTGACTGTTGGAAGGAGAATTACAAATAGCAGAGTTGTGTATGGGTCACGTGAACCAGAAACAAGGGTGCGATTGTAAACTTGTTGGTGATCAACACCGTTATCACCGTTCCTATTGTAACTGCCACCAACCTAGCTCTACATGTCACTATAAACACTACTCGTAATATCAATATTCCTAACCTAACTGCAACAAACCTAGCCCTACAGGGGTCCCCATCCCTTTCCCCCCATTTCATGAAAAGTATCCCCCCTTCAACTTCGTTATCACCCCAAATTCACAAAAAGTATCCTCTTCTCACAAATAGTGGAATAATATTAGGCCTACTCTAAAATGTCTTCCTAAGTAAAAGGATTGAACTTTGGTTCTATTCTATAAATTATTACTCTCCCTTGTTTTGTATGTTTTTTGACAGATACTTTGTTTGCTATGTATATGTATATGTATATTTTATTATAATTTGTGCAGTCTCTATTCTATTGTACCAATAACTATGTAAAGTCTGCCAATGATGTATTTTTGACTGTCCCTTTATGCGAGCCATTTGGCTCATTGGGACCTTTAAGAAAAAAATAAAAAATAAAATAAATAATTAAAAATTGCTGCATTTGTAACATAAAAATTTCAATTGAAAAAGTATGTTGGAAGAGGGTGCTTTTACTAATCACTATTAAATTATTACGTTACCCTTTTTAGTCAAGAATAAAATTAAATTGTTTTTGATGGACAACGTGTTTTTTTTCCCTTCCTTCAGTCTTTTTCAAGTTTCGGTCTTATCCTTCAGACCCTCCTCACAAGTTATTTTTCCTTTCTTCAATCTTCTTGTAAATTTGTATATAGACATACTTGTTTGTAATCATTTGAAGAGTCCCATAACATGGTTATGTTCAGTTGGACTAAATAAAATCTAATCTTCACGACGTTTGTGAGGAAGGTCTGAAGGATAAGACCGAAACATCATGAAGATTGAAGAAAGGAGAAATAACACGTGATCCACCGAAAACAATTTAATTTAATTCTTGACTACATTGAATGATGGAAATCAGGACAAACATGACAGAGTTACCCTTTTTATTTTTAACATACAAAATGCTAATTTTACAATTTCTACCCCCCACAGAAATTTCAATGAGGCACTCTGTCTTAGTCTCCCCCTTGCCAACTGCAACAAACCTAGCTCTACATGTCGCTAACACTATCGCTATTCCTAACCTAATTGCCACTTACCTAGAATTGGAAGTTAGTATGTAGTGAAGGGCAGAAGTGTGCAGGGTGCAAAATGAAGGCAACCAAACCTTAAGAATTTCCTTTAATGCAACTCTTGATTATTCTATTAACATCTACAAATTTTGTCAACATACAAGTCTGAAAGGGGTACATAGGATTGGACATACTAATTAATTCTGAATGAGAATTTATTCACTTGTAGAAGGGCATATGACAGGAAATTCAACTTTTTAAGTCGCTAAATTTTAGGCATCATTCAAAGTGAACAGTAGGCTCTAATATCATCGCGGTATTTTTGTTCCTACTGATGGCTATGATGTCTGCTCTCCTGTTAGATTTGTCTAGGGAAACACAATGAACTTCGTATCCCTCCCATCCTTGTTCCAGGTCTTCAGCTAACTCTGTTATGATTGTTACACAGAAGTTCAGTGCTCCAGCAACCTAGGAAGCAGTAGGGTCTGGGCAATTGACCATTTAATAATGGAACGTAATAAGAGGGAATTTTATTCAAGGAAAAATGCTAAATTAAGCTAAGGTCACATTTACAAGCACTTATGTACAAAGAGTTATAACAGCGGATGTCTCAAGACTGATTTTAATTGTGGACTCATGATTTGTCAGGTTTTATTGTATTTGTGACTGTATATCTTAATTTAGATGTCTAGATGTGTACCAATTTGAACTTTATGTTTTAATAGACAGTATCGTAGGCCTACATTGCAATACTATTTTTGAAAATAGTTAAATTTTACCTGCAGGCCAGTATAAAATAACATTTAAATTTATCAAGTGAACTTTGTTTCAGATACACTTTCTTTCATAATTTTAAGTTGTGTGTATAAAGATTTTATATTTTCCTATGCCTAGCCTTCTTAGGTTTCACTCAAAGTCTATTATATTAAGTGTATAAGATGGATATTTTCACATTTCAGTTGATTAGCATTCATAAAAAAAACATTACATGCAAACATTAAAACAACCGTAGTCACATATTTTAAAATATCATTCAACCCTCAGTGCTAGATCCTAGATTGTCAAATGTTAAAAATAATGTTATCATTGCACCTAGAAACAGGGATAGAGGATCACATTGTCAATTCCCCAATAAAGAATTGAAGACATCCCATCATTGGTGCCGAAACTAATCTTTAACATATGGTAATCTGGTATCCAGCAAAAACTAGGGCTGAACGGACCATCAAACACAATTGTCAAATGTTTAAATATTGTGACTACCATTGTTTTAAGTGTTTGTTTGAAGTGTGCATGTTTAATGTTTTATGTATGCTAATGTTAGATTTCTGATCCCAGAAAAACTTTTAATAAGAGTTTAAAGGTGGTATATATACTGTATGTTCAAGTTTTAACAAGAAACCAATATTAAACTCTTGTTTTTCAGCATCCAACCAGGTGAGTTTGAGGCTTGGTTCCAAGCTTTCAGCAGCTATGTCCACTTCAATCTTCTGGGAGAAGGGAGCTGAAATGGGAAATATCTGCTTCATATATAGGAAGAGACTGGATATGCTAGAACGGGTGGGGGAGGGCTTTCTTTTTTTGTTTGTTGCAGAATTGAAAATGAGTTAAGATTAGCTTGTTGTAAAATTAAAGACCTTTAAACACTATTGTATGCACAAAGTACAGAAAAACTTTAGCAAACTCATACCGTATTTCAGACTGCTATGCCATCTGAAATACTAGATTCATCTGCTAAAACCTTGCTGTGATTACTGGAGACATAAATAGCTATGTATACCAAATATGGTATTCTCACATCCTTTCATTGCAAATTATTAAAGTCTTAATTTAGTGTAAATGAGGGTCTTGTAATAAGTATGGGATGAAACAACGGTCTACAAGGAATAATATACAAGGTTCCATTAAGCAAGACTTGATACAAAGTGAGTTCAGTTAGTGATTTTTTATTCTTTTCTTAAATTTATGTACAATGCATTCTTACAACATTTGGTAATTAATCATTTACAGAAGTAACATAACAAAAGTGTTAACAAATTACAATTATAATAGAACAAAATACAAAAAGTAACAATACAGACCATGAAAGTAATACATTAGAAATAAAAATTAAAGAGAAATCATTTAAATACTACAGAAAGTGAATCACAGAATAGGAGGGGATCAGTGCCTGTACATAATTTTTTTTTATTAAGATTACAATTTCAAAGGATGACAATTGTATAAAGGCATGGATCTTATAAACATAAGTTTGGGATAAGGAAAAGGGTTCTTTTATTTTCCAGTTTAAACATTTTATTTTACATTCCCAGTCTTAGGGTTTTTACAAGAATGACCTCTGTGACAATTGAGGTGTATTTTCATTTTTATTTATTTTAAAATTTATTCATGGCAATAAGTTTTCTACATCAAGTTATGAGAAAGTGACACTAGTGAGCAAAATCTAATTTCCTACCCACTTTAAACCTGCAAGAGAAAGTTTTGATTAGTTAATTGCCTAACCACTTTAAACCTGTAGGAAAAAATTTTGATTAGTTAATTGCCTAACCACTTTAAACCTGTAAGAAAATTTTTTGATTAGTTAATTGCCTAACCACTTTAAAGCTGGAAGAAAAGTTTTTATTAGTTAAATGCCTAACCACTTTAAAGCTGGAAGAAAAAGTTAATAGCAATTTTGGGACAAAGAAATATTGGTAAGGTATGGACTGAGATTTCCATTTCCCGGCTGTATGGCCGTGGTCTGACTGTTAGGGATAATGTTTCACCATGAACTACATCTGGTATCTTCTGAGCTGGTTACAACTGGGTGGTCAGCTGCAAACTGTTGAGCTGACCACCCAGATGTCACCAGCTCTAAACATGCCAGACAGTTTGTGGCAAAACATTAGCAGTAACAACAGACAGACCATGGCCAAGTATCCAGGAAATGGAAATCTCATTCAATGTGGCTCAAAACTGGATTAAAAATAATTCCAGATATGAGCAAAATCTAATCGCCTAACCACTTTAAAGCTGTAAGAGAAAGTTTTGATTAGTTAATTGCCTAACCACTTTAAAGCGTAAGAAAAAGTTTGATTAGTTAATTGCCTAACCACTTTAAAGCTGTAAGAAAAAGTTTTGATTAGTTAATTGCCTAACCACTTTAAAGCTGAAAGAAAAAGATTAGTTAATTGCCTAACGCCTCTATATCTGCAAGAAAAGAATCATTAGACAATACAAGAAAAACAAATACAAATTCACAATTCATATGAGAACAAGCAAAAGAATACCAAAATGAAATTATTTCAAAAGACTCTTCATTGTTTAAACGTATGACTGCTAACCCAAACTGGGACCTGCATTTGGGTTAGCAATCTGAAATAATAAAATCCTACTGCCATACCTTGATTTTATTACCAACCCTGTAAAAGAAAGAAAAGCTAACTTATCTCTAAGAGGAAATTCAACTAGACATTGGTAACCAGCTAATGAATGTTCGTAACATTGCATAAACTATTCCATTTTTATTTGAAATGGCTTTACAATAGGCTTCATTGCCAAATAGCCAACTCAATATAAAAATGATGCTACTTCCAAGGCTCTAATGGATTTTTATTTACAATTATTACTTTAAATATTTAGGTAATTAAAATTACTTTAACCTTTAAAAATCCATTTTGATTAAAATATAACTCAAGGATTCTAAATTTAACATCAGTCATTGATTTATCAATATTGTCAATATATTTCTCAGAAATTAAAATTACAAGGCTATATTCAAACTGCAATTAAATATACTATAGTAAATGTAATGTGAAATATTCAACAATACTTTATCACCAGTGAAAATATTTAATCTAATGAACAGTCTGTAATGATTAAAATTATATTCATAATCTAAAGCTAGTAATCAACAGTTAATTATTTCTTGATCCTTTTACTGCAATTGCAGCCAATTCAAATCTTTATATTCAGATTTAATTACTTTTATTTAACTTCATATAATTATCTAAATTCAAATCATTTTCATTCACGAACAAGGCACCAATGTCTGTCTACGTCTACAGGTTTAATTCCCCAAGTGAACACTTTTGGAATTTATAAAACACACATTTTAAAGCTTAATATTAAATGTTAAACTATTTAAGAATATTGTAGCTTATGTACTTATTATATTTGTTCTAAATTAAATTTCATTCAATAATATTGAAAAAATATTTGATAAGTTACTTTGAATACATATATATTTTATAAATATAGTGCATTCCATCTAAGAGTTTGCCAATCATGCGGGTTTCTGTGTTGTGGCAGCCACAGCCCTAACTCCCAAGTGATCAGGTGAAACATCTGTGCAAATAAAGCTGCAACAGCGTAATGATTCAGGTTCTCATGATTGCAGTTAAAATTACAATGAAAGATAACTATGTACCTCATCACAAGATGTTTGAATTTCCTCTTGCATCCACACAACACTGGCATATTTTTAGGAAATTTTCTTTCACATGCATAAGAGTTCCAAGATAAGAGTTAATTTCCCTTGTGATATTGTCTTTTAAGTTCTTTTTAATGTATGGGGGTTTGAACTTTGCACTTTATCTTTAAAGTTCCCCCATAAATAATAGTCATATACTGTTAGAAGAACTTCAAGACAATATAACAAGAGAAATTATCTCGGAAGCTGAACTTGTGTGTGAAAGAAAATTTCCTAAAAAGGTCCAGTGTTGTGTGGATTCAAGAAGACATTTCCAACATCTCTTGTGATGAGGTATGTTATTTTCATTGTAATTTAAACTGTAATCACGAGAACCAGAATCATTACAGTGTAGCAACTTTATCTGTGTAGATATTTCACCAGATCGCTCAGGAGTTAGAACTGTGGTTAGTGCGATGCAGAAATCCACATGATTGGCCAACTTTTATATGAAATGCACTAATATTATCAGTAAAAAATACATAATTTCATTAATAAAAGGAAACAGACTAGTTTTTTAGAATCCCTTTCATCAGCTATACATAGTTTAGTACATAGTTTAGTAGAGCTCATGATAGAAGGAATATCTCCAAAACAGGTTTAGATCAATTTCCAGTTTTAAGTTTTGTGTAGGCCTACTCAAACTATTATCCATTAGGCAACTTCATTTCACTTAAGTTTCTATCACATTATGATTTATGAATGCTTATACAGATTACTTTTTAAAATCTATCAAAGAATTACTGTATAAAATACTGGAGTCTACAAAACTGAAACCAGTCTTTGGAAAGGGGGGGGGGGAAGACAGCGTTCACTTGGGAAACATTTCTACAGTCCTACAAGCATTTAAGTCATCCCAGGCCTAACTACAGTACAGGACATCTAACTACTTTTTCATGTCCTGGGAGTCCCAAAAGCTTGTTCATTACATCCTGGCATTCATTAACTCCTGTACCAGCTAACTCTTCCTGTATGGTATTTTACTGTTACAGCAACAAATTTAACTAGGCAACCAAGTTATGTTTTAATATAAACAGATCAAATTTATTTTAAAACCTGTCATTAACTGATTACTGCAATATAATTTTTAACTTTACAATGTTTCATTTTCTTGTGAGGCTATGAAGGCAGATCAAAATTAGAACACACAGAGTGTTTATAACATTACTATGGACTTAACTTCACATCCTAGGCTAGCAATAGAAAATCTTTTTAAATTGAAACCGATTTATAGAACCTGTGTCTTAGTACAACCAAGTATATCCTCAAAAAATTGAATTTCCAGCAACAGGGAAATATTCCACATAAAGCAAAATTAGATAGGCTACCATTAAACAAGAAGATATTAATGGTATCTGAAAGCTTAATCCTCCTATAAATCGAATATCCTGAGAATCCTTCACTGAATGAATAATAACCCCTGCACATATAAATAATAACACCCTAAATAAAGCATGAGTCTACGAGAGACTGCAACAGTGGCATGACAATTTGTCCCTCTTAGCAGTTGCATGATCCTAACTGAATTACTTTTAAGTTATCTTTGCAAGTCAATTCATGTTTACACACTTATTTACATTTATTTCTAAAACCACTGTTACAGATCCCTAAAATGATGAAGGCAGAATGTCTCATTTGGGCTTAGGAGGGAAATTCTCCAACGTTGAATCCTGAAAAAGAAACCTGCATCTTACCTAACCTATCCTATTTTATTCTGAATATTTAGTATTTAACTAAATCCTTCTATTGCTATGATTATTCTAACTAGCCTAAAAAAAATCATTCTTCAAGGTGAATATTGAAAGACAAACCTACTTCTTACCTAACCTATCCTGAATATTTACTATTTTAACTACATCTTTTTATTGCTATGATTTACTTTAACTAACCTAAACAAAATAATCAAATTCTTATTTAACCTATCCTGAATATGTAACTAGATTCTTCTGTTGCAATGATTACTCCTAACTAGCCTTAAAAAAATTATTAAATACTTCACGGTGAATCGTGAAAGACAAACATACATCCTACCTAACCTATCCTGAACATTTAGTATTTAAACATAAGTTACCTTTAAGAATCACTCAATTCTGATAGTACTTAACAGGCTACCATAACCTATCATACCTTGAAATACTACTTCATCCTAGCCTGCTGTTTCATTTCTCTCTGTATAGAGTCGCTGACTATTCAACTTTGTGATTATAAACCTGGAAGTCCTAAAAAATACTTAGGTAGTAGGCCTACCAGTACTGTATAATTTATTTTAAATGAGTAAATAAATATTAGAGACAAAATTATTAATTGAACAAGTCTTGATCCAATCTTTTATAACAACTTTTGTATGTAAGCTTTTACTTTACAATCTTGAGTACTGAAATCTTCCAAGTTAAGAATGACTTCGAGCTAAATCTGACTAGGAAACTTCTTTCCTATTTAGTAATGAAAAATAAGCTATGCCTATCACTTAACTTTATACGTTGGGGTGAAAGGGTGGGATGACATTCTGCTAATACTTCATCCTGCGTCCCGTGTGGTAAGGTTGGTTAAGATGCCAGGTAAGCAATGATAGAAAATCTGTTTTACAGCTCACCGTTCCAGTTCAAGGCGTGTAGCTTTTTGTACCTTTGATGTTAAGATGACTTGATGCCATCCTGTTGTGCAGAGTCTCTGGTGTCCGAAGATCGCTGCAGTGGCAATGAAGGAATTTTGTACTGTCAAGTCTGGTAGCGCTGAACTAAGTCTTCACAGAATCTACGAAGAAAAATACAGAGTTTAAAAACATCACAAGCAATCTGTGAAGTATAAAGTTTTAACTTTCCTTGGATGAAATTTCATTGAGCCCGACAAATGAATATGCCAAACTATTAGTTTAATATTTACATGTGTTCTGTAACAAGTCCATAAAAATACTAAGCAAATTTATAATTGAGAGTAATTTAACTGTTAAGTTATTTATTAATTACATGAACAATTATTATATACCGTTCTTATGAATTTCAAGAGCTTTCCAACAAAGTGATATAACTTACATTGAAATATAAAAAAATAGTTAAGAAACCAAGTCATTTATATCCATCGTTAATAAATTAATTATTTATTTTGTTAAAAACATAACAGGCTCAGCAGCGTCGCCAGGAATTTTATTAAGGGGGGGCAAAATCAATTTCGGACCTCAATTTCAAATGATTGGGCTAAACACATTAATATTCACTTAGTTAACCCTATCGGTAATTTGCACCCAAGCTGAATTCGATGAGGCTACAAAGCTTTTTAAGTTAACCAAATACGCTCCTTTGAGCAATTGCCTTGGTGAGATATTACAGTATTATAAATACATATTATAGTTATAATTATGTAAACTGCTAAACTCATTATAAAGTAATTCTATTTTTTTAATGCTCCAGGCTACAACTGTAGGTTGATAAAGAGTACCACAAATAAATGAATCCATAAGGCAATCCAGAGGGGGGCAGTTGCCCCCCCTTGCCCCCCCATGCCGACGCCCATGAACAGGCTCATTGTCCAATCACAACATTCTGTTATACTAAATACACCATTTTTGCAATACTAAAATTATATATTAGAAATATATAAACCAATACTACAACTAAAAAAAGAAAAATAGAAAAAAGAAACACATACAATATGAAAAATTACACAACGAAGGAAACAGATCAAAATAAATCATATAGTTTTGGAGGAACCAAAAGACAAAGAAAATGACATGGAGCATATTTTATCACTTTTAAATTACAGTAACATTTTATAAGCTATGTTCATTGAAGGCTAGTTTTGCAATATGTGAATCAATTTACTACAGACTATTCCATTTAGGTAAGATTATTAATCTACTCAGAAAAATAATACTGCCCTATAACGAAGATACAGATGTATAATGCTTGAAAAAAATATATTTTGCCACAAAAATCTCCTTCCTGAGTTAATGAGTTACAGAAAAAAAAACTTCCTATGAAAATAACATTTCACCAGTATGAATCTAAAGCAAAGGCCTCACAAATAAAAACTAATTAACTTAAAATTAAGGTGGTGTGGTTGCACTATATTTAAAATGTAAATCTATTGTAAGTACAAAAGCATAATAGAATTTGATTGAAATTAATTACTAATTTATTAAAAATATTGACAAACATATCTAATGGACATTTATATGTTGCTAAAATAGAGCTATATTGATTTTTGAGCTTAAAATGAGAACTCCGCCTGTCCCTATAAAATATGGTATGTTAAAATATCAAATATATTTTGGTAAACTTGTGGCCATCTTAAGTGAACAATTTAATTAAGAATCAAAATCATAGCCACGCCAAACTGCATTATTATGTTTGTTTAGCATGGATATATTTTAATTCTTACTTAAATAATTAATTCACTGAAGATGGCTGCAAGTTGGCTGAAATATATTTGATTTTGTATACGGTATTTCATATAGACAATGCGGAGTTAATTAAACGTTAAAGGTGAACTGCAAAAACTAATCTCGTTAAGACAAATTATAACACAGTATCGCTGTTTTGAAAAAACAAACAATTTTAAGAGTTGTAAGTTTAGCTTCTATTAAACCACATTATGCAAAATTTTTAAAGACTCCAGGAGAATTTACTAAAATAATTAATTCTACTACTTAAAAGAAAAGATTCTCTAAATAAGTTACCTTTATTTCTTTGTAGACAACTTGTTGCAGCAATTAATTTTTGACACTCCTTGCCGCAATGCAGATCACCTGAAAATTTCCATTTCAATTAAGGAATGTGTCCAACAGAGAAATTTTACATGATAGCAGCATAATCCTAATACCGTAATATTTCTAAAGGAAACTAGCATTTATTCAGAGGTAGGCACTGATATTATAAGGCCCATCTAATGGTTTACTAAAGGAAAGTATGCATAGTAATCTTGTTTAACTCTATCAAGGTATATTTGTTTTAACTTGCTACTTATTCACATACATTTCTGTGTCTGTTTACTATTTTCTTAAACTATGTTAATATTATGTTAAAATTATGACTTTTGACTTTGTCTATTGTTCAATGAACTTAATGACAATAAAATTTGATTTGATTTTGATTTGATTTATTCAGGGATGCACCTTTACTTATTTTAAGCTCAAATCGAAGCAGGGGTTTATTCTGACTTATTCTAAGCCTTAAATGTACCCTAACTTAGACTATGTTCAGGAGCAGGCCCTAATTTTCTTTCTAAGCATAAATCTATTCAGGGGTGCACCTTAACAATCCAAGCTCGAACAAATTCAAGAATGGGTCCTGATTTTTATCCCATAAGTATACATTTATTAAAGAGGTACATTTTAACTTATTCTAAGCTTATCTATATAGGGATATTCAGGGGCAGGCTCTGATTATTATTTTAAATCAAAATCTATTCCGAGGTGCATCAAACACATTCAGGGGGAGGCTTTGAATTATATTGAAAACCTGTGAAAGAGTGCAACCTAGCTCAATCTTTGCTGAAATACCTTCAGAAGTGGACCCTGCTTTCAATTCCAAGTCTATATCTATTCTGAGGTGCACTTTTACATATTCTAACCTTAAATATATTCAAGAATAGGCCCTGCGTTATTTTCTAAGTCTACGGTAATACATTCAGGAGTGGGCCATGAATATTGTTCTAGATCTAAATCTAATCAGAGGTATTTACTTATTTAATTATTCTAACCTAAAATCTTTTCAGGAGTGGCCCTGCATTTCATTCTACGCCTAGAACTATCAGGATTGCACTTTGACTTATTCCAAGATTGAATGTGATATTGAGGAGTGAACCTGATTTTTATTTTAAGCTCAGATACATTCAGCAAGGCCCCTAATTTCACTGAATCTTAGTTAAAATATGTTTTATTTATCCAAATTAAATCAATTAAGGGAGAACCCCTTATGTAAAAAAGTGAACTATACTAAAATGAAATAAATTAGGAATCTTCAAATCCTGCTCAGTCCATAATTTTCAGGGGCTTGCCGAAGTAATTTGCTCAATCTTGACTAATTTTGGACGTTTAATAGACCTAACTTAATGGAAATTTTTGCAACGTGCAAACAAATTAGAAGTTATTTAGGTTAAATTACGATTCACCCCATTTCTCAGCAGATTATTCCCTTAACCTGAAAACCTGACACCTTAATTATTCCAAACTTTAAAATTTGACTAACAATTTTATTCCCGTAAAAAAGGTTAGGGTTAGAGACTGAAAAAATCTGCCGAGGTTACGTACTATTGGTATCATTTAAGCAAATCTTAATCCTGGAAATAGGATTTTGGTTTAACCTTTTTATTTTTAACACAACATATTAAACATGACTTTTTTTTTTATTGCTAGTTATCTTACACATCGTCGTTCCTGGCGGCAAATTTGCTCGTGGCATCACCGTTTTTAAATTGAGAGATCCTTTGTAACTTTTTCTCGCGTTCTGCGACGACTTAGTTTCATTAATATAGGCTGTAGTTCTAAATCGTATTTCTTATAGAAGTACTTTAAAACAATTTTACGAACAGTAGTTAGCAAATGAAATTAAAATCTTTAGCTTAGAATGCTTATGGAGAACGAATAACTTAATACTGTAGTCTAGAACTCTCGCTAATTTTCCACGTGGTGTATTTGGAAGCGTTAATAGTCTTAAAAACCTCAAGATTTATCCGTATAGGCTACAGCTAAACAGCTAGATTTTACTGAACTTTAAGATTACGAAAAAGTTGCAGGTAACTTGGGACTAATAAATTATACGTATTGAAAATGATAGATCCTACTAATAAAGTATATTGAACGTTATAGGTCCCTTTAGTTTTATTTGTATTATGTCACCTGCATAACATTAAATGTGAAATAAGAAAGACCAATTTATTTAATGTACAACCATAAACTGATTTGTCAAGATTTACATCCTTACTCATATGATCCGAACCATTTGACGAATTATTCGGCACGTGGTTCTGATATTTCCGCAGCTTTCGGATATTAACATACTATTAATTTGTAATTTGCCTGTATAACTAGCTGCATGAAGAAAACTGTCAAGCGCAATGAATTAAAAGACTTTATTAATAAATAGGCAACCTGTTGTTTTAACTACTGTACTTCAGTACTAAAAACTGAAGAAAAAATTATTTCGAAACACCCTGCTGGAAGACGAGAACCGACATGTCTTCTACTAAAAATTCATTTCATATTACAATAGTTAACTTCTAATTTTTCATAAATTGCGATGTTAACAGAACAAGAAGTACCACAGAAAGTGTACTTACCAAGCAATATCTGGAACGATGTCAACCCTTACAAGCGACGTGTGTAAATGAGGGCGCTTCGACATCGCCTTTCCAGCATATAGATGATGGATGCGTTTCTGATCAGGTGACTTTTTACCCCCACTGATAAAAGTAAAACACCCTATTGGTTCTTTCATATGGTAGCAAATCAAAGAGATCAGATTAGTGGACGCAATTAAACAAAAGAGCGCGTCTAGCACAGAACACATGTTCAAATCGGGGGGGATGAATGGCGTAGCTGCCGTGCGTAATTCTGAAATATAACTAATTATTTCATAACCAAGACATTATTCTTAACTCGGTTATATTTAAGTATGTCTCGATATTAAGAAAAATCTTTATCCTTTAATAATAACACATATTATATCTTCTACTTTATATTTATTTAATAATGTTTTCCTAAAACTGTTTACTCTTATCCTGTAATAAACATTGATGATGATGATGATGATAATAATAATATTTCTTTGCAACTTAATCCAAGTAGTGCCATTTTAAAAAAAGCCGAGTAGGCCTACGTGAAACGTCTTTTGCGTAATGCCTATCTAGAGTGTTCCAAAGTTACGATTTGTTGTCAGATTTTCAATAAACAGAAAAAGGCAGTATGTATACTCGTTTCTTGTATATTATAGCCTACTATTTAGGTAATACTACTGTATTTTAAAATTAATATAGTAATAACTTAAAATACCTTTTCCCATTAAATTTCTAGAGGCAGAATATACCTGTATATATGATTTAATTAATATTTAAAAAATAATATAGCTGTAATTTAAGATACCCGTATATTCCCAATTAAATTTGTACAGGTAAGGAAAAAAAAGCAGAACTACTAAAATATCTAAGTTGCTGATATGAGCAACTGCGCATGCCTAGAACCCACTAAAATATCTAAGTTGCCGATATGAGCCACTGCGCTTGCCTTGCCTAGCCGATATGAGCAACTGCACATGCCTAGAACCCGCTAGGCAAGCGCAGTGGCACATATCGGCAACTTAGATATATTAGCGGGTTCTAGGCATGCGCAGTTGCTCATATCGGCAACTTAGATATTTTAGTAGGTCCACTTTTTTTCCCCCACCTGTACATCTTAAGCAGGTGTAAATTTACAAACATGTGCCTGGACTGTAGTCAAGGCCCTCTCTATTCAATGTCAAGAATGGAATAAGCCTACTGAGACCATGGTTTCTACATTAATTTATTCAGACATGCCAAATTTCCGTTATAGACAATATTAGCAAGTGACCCTCATAAGATCTATTTTTAAGAGTTTACACATCAAAATATGATGTGAACCATTCCCTTGACTTTCTCTTCCCTTCATATTCTAACACAGAGTCAGGGGCTGCATTAGAGGAGTGCACGTTCAGTTGTCAAAGCCTCATTCCAAACTCTATTATTTGCACGGCAACACTCACAGCCTGAGTTTGTTGGCAAGGTGGGTAGCTTATATCTACAAAAATACAGGTGATCCTATTTTTTGTTTTCCAAATGCATGATAATTTTAAAAAAATTACATTTCCCTATATGAAATTGCATTGGAAGTTAACACAGTGAAGTTATATAACATGATAATTATATAAGAGTTGAATTTCACACAAAAACTTCACTTTTGGTATAATTTACCTGTACTAGTTTCGGTGCCTTCCCACTATTGTCAACAGCTATACTTCAACTGCCGTGGCACCCTCCCGCAGATATGGTACAAACTTTGAGATGAGGTCCTCATTGGTCGGGATATCTTAGTTCATCAGTTGGTTCCCCTTCTAGGTGAATAAAAATCCTCTCCCAGACCGAAAGCTTCTTGTGGCCTTGGATACATTTTAGTAGTTCTGGATGTCCATCATCCCCAAAGTGTGCAGCTACCGCTGATTTGTCTTTATTTTGCTATTTGATGTCTTATATGTTCTTTAGTTCTGACTTCTAATGTCCTCTTGGTTTTTCCTACATAGACTTTTTCACAATCATTACATTTAAATTGGTAAAAAATCAGGCACACTTTTGGAATGATGGACATGAAATTGACAGGTATCCAGAACTACTAAAATGTGTCCGTGGCCACAAGGACCTTTCAGTCTGGGAGAGGATTTTTATTCACAAGAAGGGGAACCAACTGTTGAACTTTGATATCCCAACCAATGAGGACATCATCTCAAAGTTTGTACCATGTCTGCAGGAGGGAGCCACTGAAGTTGAAGTATGGCTGTTGACAATGGTAGTGAAGGCGTCGAAACTAGTACAGGTAAACTATACGAAAAGTGAAGTTTTTGTGTAAAATTCAACTCTTATACAATCATCACGATACATTTCTCAAATTTCTGTTAGACTGGCATTAGAAACAAAGCATACACATCCCACTCTTTAGATTTCCATGTTGTTCCTCTAAGCCAGGGAAAATAAAAGGTCGCAGCGGTAAAATTTTCCAAAGCAGAAAAAGATTCAATATGGCATACAACAAATCCCATGCTATTCAGTATACTGCTGCTAAACTAATCTGACAGTTCTTAACTTAAAATAACCTATTGCTGACCTAGAATTTAGCTGTCACTACTTAATGCAGAAGCTTTTTTTAACCTTTCACACCTTTCATAAAACATTGTTACACTAAGAAGTTCAATTCCTTAGCTTCTAATAACTTCTCAAGGTGACACCTACTATATCACGGAGGATGAAATGGGCTGGACGTGTTGCACGCATGGGGGAGGAAAGACATATCTCAAAAGTATTGACTGGGAGACCCTTAGGGAAAAGACCACTTGGAAGACCTAGACATAGGTGGGAGGACAATATTAGGATGGATTTGCGAGGGATGATTGGAGTTAGCACAGAATACGGTTGAATGGCAGGCTCAGGTAAGCATGGCAATGAACCTTCTGGTTCCATAAAATAGATAATATTCCTTTAGCTTGCTCAGGAATTGTCTACTGCCATTGAGTAAGTAAGTAACTCCTACTAATACAGATTTTATTCATCATCCTGCATTTACCATTGTATTATCCCATTCAAAATAACATAATGGCACAGCGTGTTGTGTAGTCTATAATCCAAAGACTACCAATCCATCTACTGAGTTCAATTGGCATGTAGTTTGTACACTTGGTCCCACATGGTACAAACCTGCTGTGACGGCGGTCACCTAATTCTGAAGTTTAGTGCCAAAAGCATTTCAGTTGTTCCGCAACAAAGACAAAGAGTTCTTTTGACCTCACAATGATAATGCAGATGAAGATATCTCTCAAAATAACATAAAGATTATTAAGAGACTTAAATGAACCACAACTAATTGAGAGAGCTACAAGGTAGGATTTGGGAGCATGTTATGAATTATAAGTTTGTAACAAAAATTCAAATCTATAGGATACTGAATGCATAACGACGAGCTTCATAACCTGTACTCGTCACCGGATATAGTAAGTGTAATTAAATCACGGAGGATGAAATGGGCTGGACATGTTGCATGCATGGAGGAGGAAATACATATCTCAAAAATATTGACTGGGAGACCCGAAGGGAAAAGACCACTTGGAAGACCTAGATGTATAGTGAAGGCAACTTCTACATATACAACTTTCTTCAAGGCAATGCCGACAGACCCTTATAATCCCCAGTAAATAACTTGAAATAAGGGTGTCTTGGACAATAAGAGTTGTATATTCTGGATTTTCAGCGTGTTTTCTTGGGCGATGAACATGCCTGACAGCCAATAGAATTTCATGTGCAACCAATCAGTGCTCATTTCTGAATTTTTGACATTTAAGCTATGACTCCACGTAAATCACCAGACGAGTGCCGTTCAGTCAGTACCATACCACTCCTTAAGTGCCAGACAATGGCTTAATCCTCAAAGTATCCAGACTGTCTACATAGGTCTAGCCTCCACTATAATTGGGAGGACAATATTAGGATAGATTTAAGATGGATGGTTGGAGTTAGCACAGAATAGGGTTGAATGGCAGGCTCAGGTAATTGAGGCAATGAACCTTTGGGGTTCCATAAAACAGATAATATTCCTTTAGCTTGCTGAGGAATCGTCTATTGCCATTGAGTAAGAAAGTAAGTATAGGATACTCAACAGTATGTGATAACCGAGTTTGTATGCCAAGAACGAAGTTGATAGCATATGTTCTTGACAGTAAATGTGTGTCTAGAACTGTATCTAATGATAAGCTCAATGATTTCAAGTGTAGAATATTGCAAAGTGTAGAGTCTGTTATGTTCACTGTTAAATGCAAATGTAAACGTAGAATTTCACATCAGTAAAGTTTTAACTTCAGAGCAATTCGCAATTCTGTGGCCAGTATAAGACTATACAAATTCTTGGACAAAGATATTTTATAAATCTTTCTTTATCTTTTAAACAAAATTTCTATTATAAAATAAATGTTACTACCAGAAAATACTCTAACACACAGTAAAAGATTTTAGAAAATAGATTAAAGCCATCACAGTGGCTTAGCTGGCAAAAAGAAATGTTTGTGGGTAAGATTGTGGATTGCTTGGTATGAGTTGAAGAGGATCCATCAAGATTTGCTGCAAGAACTGGCAGTAGAATATCAAAGAAACTACATTAATTTTTTTGAGGATGGATAAAGACCTTCAAATTCTTAGCCCTGAAGGTAGGCTATTATTTATGGGAAAACTTGAAAAATAAAGTGTATAGGTCAATTTCCCATACATTAGAAGAACTTAAAGACAATATCACAAGAGAAATTAACTCTCTCAGAAGCTGAACTTATGTGCGTGAAAGAAAATTTCCTGAAAAGATGCCAGTGTTGTGTGGATGCAAGAGGACATTTGCAACATCTCTTGTGATGAGGTACATGGTTATTTTCATTGTAATTCCAACTGTAAATGTGAGAACCTGAACCATTACACCGTTCGTGGCTTTATTTGTGTAGATATTTCACCCTATCGCTCGAGAGTTGGAGCTGTGCCCGCCGCATGCAGAAACCCGCAAGAGTTGGCCAACTCTTGCGTGGGACTTACTGTAGTTTTTGTCAAAATAAACAAGTAACTATACCTTATATCGGCACTCAAAAAACAGCATAAACAATCGAGATATTTACCCTTTAATGATACAATTATTCAATACACCACTCAATTCACTTCTGATCTACAAAAATAAGTAGACTCGGGTTTCACAAACTTGTACCTTTAATATACTTCTCTGTCGTTAGTCGGCAACTTTTTATTTTAAAGTTGAAATGACAATGGATTAGTTGCAGATTTCAAAGTATTGCAGACGGCTCAAGTTTCATTTCCTGCGATGGCGAGGCAGAACATTTTTGAGTTTCAAAGACAAGCGACGAAGTGACATATACATTGTTAATTTCAGTGCGTTGTATAAATTTATTTTTATTATGTCTTTTCTTAAAATGAAAAAATTCACACATTTATTTTCCGTTGCATTAATTGGACAATATATTTAAAAATCCTGTTTTTCTGCAAAATTCCTCTTTAGCCCCTAGTTTTCACCAAAAGTCCTCCTTAGCCTCTTCAGTCCGATTTAGCCCTTTTTAGGTTCTATAAGATTCATATACGAGGTCTGTCTAAAAAGTATCCGACCTTTAATTTTCACACGCGTAATATTAATGCTAGGGTGGCGCCACTGTGCACAATGGAAGAAGATAGCTTAATGAGCATGCTTGATTTTTTTCTCTGCCTTTGAAAGTGCCAGTCACTGCCTGCTAGCCTCAGAGTGAGGTCCCGTGATAAGCGCTCGGCGCATTTTGATATCTCTCAAGATACTGCATCAAATTTGTCAAAGGCTTGGTGATTCTCAAAGCGAAACAATTCGGAAGATTCAGCAGAAGTGTTAGAAGTGTCCAGCAGATCCTGTGCAACCTGAAGGCGGAGTTCTTTCTGTTTCGCTGAAAGCAGCTTTGACACAAATTTTGCAGCCACTCTGTGCATGTTCAAATCATCACGCAAAATTGCATGTGTGGAATCTTTACTAATCCCAACCTCTTCGGCAATCTCTCGTACGGTCAAACGACGATCTCCCATTACCAGATGTTCAACCCTCTCAATGACAGCTGCATTCCGAGCGGTTTGTGGCCTCCCGGAATGCTGGTCACTCTCTGCCGATGTGCGGCCTTTTTTGAATCGGTTGAACCACTCCTTGATTTGTGTTACCCCCATAGCATCATCTCCAAACTCCTGCTGAATCTTCCGAATTGTTTCGCTTTGAGAATCACCAAGCTTTTGACAAAATTTGATGCAGTTCAACTCGTTCAGTCATCTTGAGAGATATCAAAATGCACCGAGCGTTTATCATGGGACCTCACTTTGAGGCTAGTAGGCAGTGACTGGCACTTTCGAAGGCAGAGGAAAAATTGAAGTATGTGCATTAAGCTCTCTTCTTCCATTGTGCACAATGGTGCCACCCTAGCATTAATATTACGCGCGTGAAAATTAAAGGTCGGATACTTTTTAGACAGGCCTCGTATTTGGAAGCAAGGGCCATGAAATGGAAAAATACGTTAAAATGTTCTAATTAGGAAGCTGTGGAAAAAAAAAGGTTGAATCATCAAATCCGGGCCCTAGTAATAACTTAATAATATTAGAATAATACTTAGTCAATCTGTAAGTACCATAACAGTAATATTAATTAAACTTTGGGTATAAATACATGGGTACCAGCAACAAAGATCAAGTGAACAAATTTTTTGCTCTAACATGAAGTGCATTTTTTATTGGATAAACCTATTTTGTAATAAACCATATACCGGTGATCCATAGTGCATATAGTGCCTAGTAAAAAAACCGTCTGTGAAGAACATATACTGTACGTTTAGGGGCAGTGAAAATATTTAGAAGGGGACCCTCAAAATTGAATTGCACCTGGGACCTCTCAACTGCTAAATCTGCTTCAACCCATCCCAATTGTTTCGGATAAAGGGGTTCTACCATTTTAGAAAAACTAGCAACATACAATTTGTGTGCGATCACATAAGAGTAATGGTGGATTGGAATAAGGCACACATTAAATCATCTGTTTCAAATAATATACTTTTATTAACATTTAAACGTGAAATAAATAGGAATCCTACTGATATAATTTAAAATGAAGCCACTTGTCATTTGAATAAGTAAAAATTCAATTTGTTTGTATAAAAGTGCTTCAGCTACTATTTAAAATTTTTGTATGTACATAGGCTACAAATTAACAATATTATGTACAACAGAGAAACAAAAACAACGACAGAGCAGAAACATGCCACCTGACTGAGGAATGAAGAGATCACGAGATTAAAACAACAACGCTACAAGCCTCTCTGTCAAAGTCCAAGGAGGCTGCATAGGACAAAGGCACAGAACATAGTTATGATGATAAGGATGACAACGAGCCACACTGGTATCGTGCTGCGATATGCGATGTTGTGGATACAAACACGGTTATCCACCGATATGCTTACCACAGCTGCCTCTGAGCAGCTGGTAATTGGAGGGCCATCAAATTGAATAGGCAGGAACTCTAAGCCAGTCACAAACATGCTGTGTGCCGAGGACACGTGTAGAACTCGCTGCAGGCTGAACGCAATGTACACAGATACGTTTCCGCTGAACATGGTGCCCACTGCAACGAACCGGCCGTCATCTGACACAGCCAGTGCTGACAAACTCTCGCTGCATGGCTCAGATCTCCTCAGCTGTCCCTCGTCTGGGTTCCATAGCTGCAAGAACGCTTTCTTTCGCCCCAGCTTCCCAAGAGGATTCACTATCATGAATAAGTTTGTTTTGTCCTTGTTCCCTTCAATCAGACCAAACCTGCAACACATTCAAATTGACTACTTCACACATATGCCACTCTTTTAAATTTGGACCTATAATGTGTAAAAAGGTAAAGTGTATTAGCCGGGGAGACCTATAGGGTTTCAGGAGCTCAAAGCTCCCAGATTGAGACATACAGCACATGAAGATTGTGAGGTTGTCAGCATTGGCGGCTCGTGAGGTTCCATAGGGGTGGGTCACATACAAATATAAGCCATAGATGTTAGAGGACAACAGAACTTACACTTAAGCTAAAACTTACCTTTCTGTTTCATTTTTTGTATAACAATACTATTCTTAAGGACATTGTCAAGTGTCGCGGCGTAGTTAATGAGACCTTTGAAAACACTTGGGTTATCAGAACTCTCTATCTCATTATGCCCACGCAAGGCCAATTCAAATTCCCCGCAAAATTTAATGGCATCAAGAATGCGTGACAAAATATATATGTTTTTGTCAACAACATCATTATGCTTACGGACACATGTTCTATACCCATCATCAAGTTGCACCCTGATATCAGCCTTCCCTAAGACAGCGAGACTCATTTCATTGTCTAAATGGCGTTTTGACAAACTGTGCTTACATCTATCGGGTAAATATTTACCAGTTTTAGTCCATGCATCTTCTCCACCGAATAGAATACACGGAAAACAAAATAGTGCATTAGTTGTCAGACACCCGCACTTTTCAAATACATTTTATTGAAATTCCTCTTGTACACTCTGTTTTTGTCTTTATTAGCTCTGGTCTAGGCCGGCCTAATTATTTGGCTAATAACCGGTCCTCGAAATTTAGAATTTTATTTTGTATCTTATCTCATTCATTTAACTAACACTATGTAAAAAATACTTTACTAACTAAGGAAAAATCAGAAGCACGCACTAACACTCAACAAGAAAAAACTTCCGGCTTTAGCTTATTTGAGTTGCGGAAGAGGGTAGGAAAACAGCATTTTTGCACTAGCCCTTTCCCAACTGGACAGGTTTTACGGGTAAGATGTTATTGTATTCAGATACCCTGGGGGGAGTAAGAGAGTTGGCTATACAGTATTCTGTCTCTCTCGACACGTAAATATGTTCTCAACTACAGAGTAATAATAATGCATACCACTTCATCTGGCGGAGGACTTCAAGAGTGCAGACAGCGCTGATTTGTGTGAAGTCGCAAAATTACTGTGACCCTGTACAACTTAAACTAGCCACAACCCCTCCCTACATTCCGTCAGCTTTAGAAAAAGAAAATGTTAAAGGGATGAGACATGGCCGGGCACGACGGATATTTGACCCATGCTATGTTGCCAAACTTTACCAGGAAAGCAAACGCGCGAAGTTTGAAATAGATGGATGTTAAGTTATTTTATTCGTTGCTATAAATGCAGTACAGTTTATATTCAAAATAGATGGGGGGGGCACGTGACCCTGTGACCTATAGGTAGAACCGCGCCTGGTTGTCAGCCCTATGAAACAGTCGCTTTTTTATCCTCAGGAATACTCTTGGTACTCATTTCTGTTAGAGGCTGAGTTGACCCCAGGGCCATAGTGCCACCAGAAGGATTAGGCCAATGGAAAAATTCCACTGACCTTATCAGGAATCAAACCCACGACCTTCTGGCTTGTAGCAAAGTGCCTCAACCATTATGCCATGGCATACACATATAATGTGTACAGTTACTATTAAATCTTAAATTAAAATTTAATTAATTAATTTAGCCTGGTAGAGATAAGACCATTATGTCTTCTCTTCTCCTTTCCCAGGATTCCAAAAAGTTAATTATTACAATACAAAGATTACAAGAAAAATACAGTAAGGAAAAGGAAACAGCTCTGACACTAAAACTAGGACATACAATTACAACAATAATAATAATTCAAATTACAATAACAATATTAAAGAATAATAAAAAAAGGAATCTATTAATATTATGATTTTTTATATTATTTACATCCTTAATTAGTTAAAGGTAATACTTTTTTTTATGTACATGGTCACGGTGAATACAGTGAGTTAGGTATCCAAACAGAGTATTTGTTTGAGCTGTCTGAAAATTTGACCGCCCCTGACATTCATGGGCAAAGAGTTCCATAATTCAATTGTGGAAATGGTGAACGAAGAGGAGTAAAGAGCTGTGCGGGGGGTGGTACTGATGGTTTTAAATCATGCCATGAATGAATGTGAAAGTTATGATGGGTGGCAGGCATATTAAAGCGTGATGATTAGACTTTCGAAGTTCAATAAGACACTAAAAAATAGTCTTTTAGGCACCCAAAAGGGCACTAAAACAGGAAAAATAGGGCAAAAAAGGCACTGATTGTATCTATCAAATAAACTGTATGGACTGTGGACTGTGAAAAGGTTCACATTGAACAGACAAAAATAAACACTGAAAAAGAGTCAAGGAACATTTTAGACATTTTAAATTCCAGTAAACAGATAAACCAGAAATAAAAGCACATATCTGGGAGGAAAGGCATGAGATAGAACAGGAAGTCAGGCTACTAAAACCAGTAGAAAGGCCACAAGAGTTACTAGTCTGGTCAGGAAGTATTTAAAAAAGTCAAAACACTAGTAGATGACAGTTTGATCAGGAGGTACAACCTTCTACTACCAGAGGGACATAAAGCATCCAGCAATTGTGATCAGCGGAGGATGGGAGCAAGAGCTCTTGAAACATATTCTAAGGTAGTTATCCTTCATTAAAGTTTATGATGTCTTTTCTTTTTTAACAATAATAACTTCAAACATGAGGAGATTTGTTGCTAACTGCATTACATCCAAAAACAAAATTTTACAGGAGACAAAAAATAAATTATGCCTAAACTATAGGAGGTACTTAAAAAAGTAGTAAAATTTGTTTTCACATATTCCACGTTGAACAGTATGAGAAACGAAATATTTTTTGATAATCCAAGCCTTTAGTTTCATCTCACGCATCTTGAACAGTGAAACTTCCCTTAACAGACACTTCCCAATAGCGGACTTCTCTCAATAGCGGACATTTTTAAATTCCCCTGCAAAGTAACATTGGCCCTTATGATAAAATTCTTCCAAATTGCGGACATTCTCAAAAACGGAGGCACACACTGAAATGTCTCAACAACAATTAAAACTTCCAAATAGCGGACAGCGTGAAAGAAAAAGACTGTTGTAAATTAAACAGAATTCTAACAAAATTCTTTGCAACAATCATTATCGTGCATTTTTACTGTTACATTCAGTAATGTGAAGTGGTAGTGACAGATGTCACAGAATTCCGGAATAAATTGAATTTGCCTTGAAATGCATGTACTGTATTGTTGTACAAACTTTTTCTACAACTTAACTTTAGTTTTGATACAACTGTATACACAGACCTCTTTTGTATAAATTTTCTTGACCGCAAACAATCTCACAATCTCACTGTCTACTGTACTATATTGTAAACTATAGTGTTGAATAAGATTTTTTTTGTATCAACGATTTTCTAAATAGCGGACACTTCTTAATAACGGACAGTTAATTTTTCCTCGGCGGTGTCCGCAATTGGGAAGTTTCACTTTATATACTATTTGCTACAGTGCACAGCTTTATTTCCAGAAGAAAACATGCAATTCAAGGTTTGTTTCATAATAGGCCTACAGTAATCATGGCGTACAATGGCAATATTATGAAAATAAATCAGATTACAAAGTATTTTCTTGTTATTCAACACATATCTGTCCACAGAATGCAACTGCCTTGCTGACTTTTACTGCTTCTGTTTCCTTCGGGACTTGCCCCCTACAATTAAGCTTTAAGCATTGTGAAACATAGCATAAATTATCAGAATCCTTACTACATTTAGCACTAATCAAGTTGTTGGTTTAACCAACATAAATCACTTTCAGGGTAACCACTGTGACAAAAATAGCTGTGGACATAATACGGTTTGCAGCAATCAATGAATGTGAACAAAATACCATATTGACCCGAACATAAAACAGCCTCGCATAAAAGACGACCATGAATTTTTGAAGGATAGTTACAAAAAAATAAATAAAATAGCTTATTAGTACATTTTGCTTCACATAAAACGGAATTTTGAAGTTCATATCATAACTTCTTCTCCTCCTTTATTTATGCATTGTGACATTGAAGATGCTTTCTTTTTCACATGGTCCGCCATGACAGGTGGTCAAAACAAAGCTTTACGCTTGGAGAATAGAGAAGTAACGATGCAGTACAAGCAGAAGCACAAATTACGGAAAAATAAAATTCGGTCAAGTTCTGTGAATTTCCGCACGACTTTGACCTTGGGTCGGACCAGGGTTGCCAGATCAGAAATATAGAACAGTCATACCAATATTCGAAAATAGTCGTATGCTAGTTAAAACTGTTGTATACTTTGTGATTTTTTAGTGTAATGAACTTATTGTGTTAATAATAATAACAACAATAAATAATAATCGGTACTATACACCTTATATATATATCATGCAATTGTTAATAAATCATCTTATTTGTAAATGATTAGGCGTGTTTCATTATCTTTCGATGTGCTGAATTTGATAAAATACAATAAAATTAAGTAAACAATAGTTGCAACAGTGTTGTTATTATTAGCAACATGCTAACAACAAAAACCATGAGAAAAGAAAGAGCTGGAAAATATATCGAAATTCAAAATTCCTCAGAGGAATGATTAAATAAATATAAAACGCTGTGTTAAAATAGTTGTACAAATAGGCATACGACTCATGGTTGCGTAGTACATCGTACAAATCTATGAAACAGTCGTATGTGTACAACTATAGTTGTATGTATGGCAACCCTGGGTCGGACCCACGTCAACACGTGGGGATTCCTGCTGCACAGCTGCATTCATGAATGGAGAGTTGTTGAAAGTGTTAGGCTGCACGTATAAGATGAGTATAGTTTTTGTACACACATTTTGAGGAAAAAAACATTGTTTTATATTCAGGCCAATATGGTACAGTTTGTAACAGCCACTTTTCGCATGCTATTTACATGGGGACAAAATATGATTTGACACAAACAGAGCTTACAGGAGGAATTCATGTGAAACTCAATTTTGTCTTGGGGTGGACATAATACAGTTTGTAACTATACACCTCACATATTCTCTATTGCCCTGAATAAAGAGTGTTTCTCACTATGACTCAGAGTATCTGTGGATTATAATTTAAATTATGTTAGTTCATACCTGCAGCGTTTATATAAGTATTTGCAGCTCTCTGGAGGAGTCCAAGACAGCTGCCGCACTTTCTTGCCTGTCTCAGCATTCCAGATGATAGCCAAGCCATCTTTGGATATGCTTACCACCTGTGAAAACAAAAGACAATCTGCAGCTCTTACTCTACATTTGTGTGCAGACAATCCTTTGGAGTCTAGCTTGCTTTGTGACTTATTCATCATAATAAAATTAAGAACCAGATGTTACATTACAGAAATACTTTAGACGGTCTTTTTAGATTCCAAAATAAAGGCCTAACTCATTCCATTTCTGGATACAAAGGAAGAAAAACAGATAAATTATCATATAAAGTTGACGTTGTCAGAAACTTGTACGCGAGTCTATTGACAGAAATAAATTTTATTATTATTATTATGACTATTCTACTCATACGCTGCATGTTTGATATTGACCAATAACGTTTACCAATTTCCCAGCAGGGGAGAACTTCTAGAACCTTTTGTCCAGCGTCCAGGGAGGAATTTCAGGGAAGAAAGAAAAAAAAAAAGGAAAGGAAAAAAAAAACTGGAATATCCTACCTCTTGAAGAATGAAACATTCATTAGCTTCAAGTGGATTAGAAACGGGAAAGATTAGAAAAATATATATGCAGTTTGTCATGGCAATATCAATTACTGTCAAAGGCTATAGCTTTTCTTAGCTACCATTGTAACAGTGCACAGTAATCAATAGAAAATCTACATTCTTCCGTTGCATTTTAGTTTGTTGTGGAGTGCAGAAGCAAGATTTATAATTATTAGTCGTTCATTTGTAAGGCTAAGATGCCAAGGAGAAAATGCAGGATTACTGATGATTTAGCGAAGAGGTATAAAGAAAATATAAAACATATATACATGCATGTTTGGTAATAATTTAGTTTGGAGTTTAATTTTCCTACATTTAATATTTTTGTATAATGTCCTACATTCTAGACCTCTACATTTCAATAAATCCTACTTCATTAACAAGACGTTTCTAAAGACTGTGAGTAGAATTGTTTATAATATGTTTATATAGTGTATATGAGTATAATATTTTATTCATGAAGTATGTATGAAGTATGATATTTGACCCAAAAAGACAAAGATAAGGGTAAAATGTTGTGTGTTCTTAATATTTTAACAACTAACACACCCTTACTGGGAAACAATTCTAGAGTGATAGGGAAAAAGCAAATAAGTCAAAATTCCAAAATTTCAGGAATGACAAAAAACAATTTATTTCCACAGCATTGTTACACTATTTAGTTCAGTTCACCAGATATGTTTACACAGTATCTTATACTATGTAAAAATATCTGAGTGGACTGATATACAGGGTGGCGCACGAAATGTCATACCATTTGATTATCTCATAAATATTGTAATATAACAGTTACGCTGTTTCTAACAGTGCTAATGTAAGCCGAAGATCGTGGAAAATCCGATAGGTGTCATCACGTGTCGGATTTCACCATGACAACGAACACAAGCATTAGTTTGTAAAATGGCGCACAACGGGCGTTTGAATGGTGAACATAAGGTGAAAGTTATTCTGTTCTTCGTCAAAACGAAGAGTATAGTTTTGACTCAGAGACATTTTCGTGCTCACTTTAACACAAGATGGGCTCCTAGCAAACAGATAATTAACAGACTAACTGAGCAGTTTGTGTTGGAAAAAAGCTGTCGCGAAGGGCTAGTGTTCGTACACCTGAAACATTGCAGCGGTTCGCATTACTTTGACTCTAAGTCCGTCTAAAGGGCTTCTGAAGAGTTGGGAATCAGCTCAGAGCTCATGTAGTGGAGTTGTGCCATGCGTTATCTGAAGGCAAAAAGTGGTGACGAATGTAAGGGTTCGTTTACAAGAGATTGTGAGGCAAAATGGTGGTCATATTGAACACATTCTGCATTAAGGACAAAATTTCATGTCCTAATGATCAATTCTATGTATTCTATGTAAAGCTATAATAAAAATTAATATGCGTTATGTGTAAAATAAATGGTATGACATTTCGTGCGCCACTCTGTAAATATTGTAAAAATGCTGTGAAAATAAATCATTATTTGTTTCTCCTGAAACTTTGGTATTTTGACTTATTCGCTTTTCCCTATCACTCTAGAATTAACACTAGGCCTACTATGTAAGTTCACAAGCATAACTGGCTACTCACAGTCTTCTCGTTTGGGCTGATGTCTAGGTCATCCAATTCCTTTGAGTGGGCTGAAACATCAAGTTTCTTCTTGAGAGATGGAAAATGCCACAGCCGCAGATGTCCATCAGTGCCACCAGTGGCCATCACTTTGCCAGACCGAGAAATGCGAACCACTCGTTGCAATGGTTCCTCTGAACTGGAAATCAAACACAGAATTGTGGAAATGTTTTTCCTGAAGTAATGCTTCTTGTTCACAATCAGCAAGATTGTGAAACCATGAATCATCACATATATTATTTCTGTTGTATTTTACACTTTTCAAAGCAAATGTGTTATTCTGCCACCGGATATTTACCCAATTGCAGGAGTGAAATATATACATAAGTTACAAATACTGGGTTGATGTGTAGGAGTGAGGTATCAATTGAAATAGTTTTTCACTCTGGTTTGACTAGATTTGCTTACTGTGGACTTTGAATAGGATATTTTGTTTGTCACTTCAATTCACTTCGATCGCATGTCCAGCGACCACGGACTTCTTAAGTTGACTCAGACAGTAATTTCTTTTATGTTCAGAGAATTATGTGTTGACACTGTGCTGTGTTGTACCGATATATATACAGTAGACTCCCTCTAATCCGGCCACCCCGGGACCGGATCTTCGACCGGATTAAAAAATGGCCGGACCATCCGGCGATCTTTTAAACGTGTCAAGTATAACCTATTAAAGCAAAAATCAACTTTTAAGATGGTTTTGTCGAGTTTTTAAAGCATACCTACCCAAAAATTAAAATACAGCATTACAATTACAATTTCAAAAATAAAAGAAATCTATTATTTTCTTCTGTTTTTTTAGTTGAACTCTTTTTTTGAAAGCATAATCACGCCACTTCTTCATGAACATTGCATCGATAGCTGATGCAGCAGCCTGTTGCTCGACATAGGTAGTCGCCAGTTCCAGTGCTGTGAACTGATGTGATTTGTTTACACTTAAGATTGAAAACTAAACAGGCACGTTTATTCAAGACGAAGGCTCCACGCAAGATTAAGTAACCTTCGACAACGGCTTCACAAAAGAATCAATAAACAGTGCTGCCCAATAATCTATTTATATTACGTCACGTGCGCAGATGACTCATTCCAAGAAGTCGGCCGGATCATCCGGTGGACGAACCATCTGAGGCCGGACTAGAGGGAGTCAACTGTGTATATATATATATATATATATATATATCTCATTCCACATGAATAAAACTTTACTCAGATTCCTTGTTCATGTGGCACAGTATACATCGGCACAACATAGTACAGTGTCAATACCAGACTCTCTGAGTATAAAAGAAATTACTGTCTGGGCCAACTTGAAAAATCTGCAATCGCTGAATATGAAATCTGAGCAGGATAACATATTATACAGTTCCACGATACCAGCATTTTTCGCTCACAACATACTACCATTCTCGTCTACAGCACGGATCTAGGCCTATTAGGATTAAAAAAAAAAAAAAAAAAACCTGAAATTTTAATAAGTACAAGGAGTCACTGAAATTATACAAAATTTAGCATTGTGTCATTAAGGGCTTAAGAAAGATACAGACACGGAACAACGAAGAGAACCAACCAAAAGATTCCACCATTGTGGAACTGACATCACCCCCACTTCCTACTCAGCCGCGGCCGGCTCCTAGCCAATCAGGGAAGGCCCCACCTAGTATAAATAGGGCAGTGACATCAACTGGCACATCAGATGAAGTGGAACCTTTGCCAGAAGACTTTGACCATGCCAAAAAAGATGAAGCCTACACTGGAGCAGTGGACGAAACATCTGGATAATTTACTTTCAGCAGACCACGGCAAATCAGCCCCCAAAAAATCTTTTAATGTAAAAATGGACTTCTGCTGTGAAAGTCTATGCTTGTGTTATTTCATGAATCTATCCATGTAAGAAATGCTATACATTTAAACTTTCAGAACTGGAGTATTTCTGTTTCTCAATGCTGGGTACCAAAATTCCTGCAACGGGAATCACACATCAGTGTTGACAATATCTTCAAATTTATAGTGATAGTAGACAGATTGTATAAAAAAGTTAAATGGACTTTTAAACCTGGGAAACTATTTCATATACAAAAACAGAGAAAACATCACGAGTTTTTAAAATTTTGACTTATCTGGTGCAATGTACAGTTCAACATACTTCCACCAGACAGCAGCACCGTATGAATATGAATCAGACCAAAACGGACGGTATGTCTTGCTTTACACTAAGCAAAACTTTTCTTGTGTAGGAAAAGTAAATGAAATACCGTAGGTTAGAAATTGTTTTAGAAATTACAAATTACTTTAATTGAGCTAATGCCTGAAAAAAAAGCTGATGTTAAGGTCCTTACCTGAAGTCCGTCTGGATGCTGTCATTGGGTTTGATGTGGAATTTTAATCGACGGTACGAATTGCTATTGCTATCCATTTTCTGTTTATCATTATCTACCTTCTGTTTATTGTTATCAACCTTCTGTTTGTCGTTTTCAACTTTCTTTTTGTCATTATCTGTTTTAGGTTTCTTGCCATTCTCTTTCTGCTTGGTACCATTCACTTCCGTACTGTCAGAAACAGACGATTTCTTGCTTCTTTGTTTAACAGTAGTTGCATCACCTGAAAAAATATATTGGTTTAAAACACAAAGTTAAGTAGTAGAGTCAGCTATATCATACAAAATATACCAGCACAATTTTGATAAAAACCTTGGGAGGGGGGATTGTATGTTTCTTTATCTTGGTCGTTCTGTGTCTGACATTTCCAAGATGTTACGATATCACACCATGTCAGTTGTAGAGCACAGTCATGTTTCTTGATTGTTCATAGTAGTAAAAAATTATAGAGCACATTAATTGGAACATGTACTGATGTCTCAATCTGGAAGCCTCAATCTCCCGGACTAGGTTGTAGTGTAGGCAGTTAGGTTAGGAACAGTGCTATTAGTGTTATTCGCCATCAAGTTTACAATCCTAGCCTTGCTTCTGAATCACATGATCCATGCGCAACTCACAGCCAGTCGTAATTCTCGCCTTCCAACAGCTAATTTCTGGTTATAAAAGTGACATCTTCATTCTCATTTTCCCAGTGTATCGGACTGATATTAGTGTTAGTGATATGTAGAGCTAGGTTGTAGACAAAGTTACAAATTCCGGATTGTCATATATAGTAATATCACTATTCCTAACCTAATTGCCGCTTACCTAGAATCAGAAGATTGCATGTAGTGTGGAGTGAAAGTGTGTGGAGTGTATAATAAAGGAAACTAAACCCAAAGAGTTATGAAAAAATGTGCACTATAACCTAAAATGGCATTATTTTTTCCTGGATCTTTATGTGCTTATATACCCAGTCATATCATAAGTTCTGTCACAACTTTAGAGACCGCTGTAGAACACCAAAATTTCACAATATATAATTCTTTGGTCTTAAATTAAACACCACACTTTCACAAACAAAATGCACATACACTTATTCAAAATGCCCACCTTTGACCTTGACACTGGCCTTCAAACGTTGTGGCCAGTCATCTATTGAGGCACGTATAACATTTATGTCCAAAGTGGCCACTGCATGCACGATGGCTTTCTTCAGGTTCTCCAAATTTCTATGGCAGGAAGAGTTGACCTTAGTCTCCAAAATGTCCCACAGTTTGTAATCCAGAGGGTTGAGGTCTGGTCTGGAGGACAGCCATTCACTGTGGGCAATAAACTCTGGAACATTGGCTTTAAGCCACTCTTGCGAGATGCTAGCCCTGTGCACAGGTTCAGAGTCCTGCTGGAATATCCAGTGCTCATTTTTGAACAAAGTCTAATTAAGTGGCTTCATAATCTGTTTTAAAACATCTTCCTTGTACACTTTGGCACTGGTTTTCACACCTTTTCTGCAAAAATGGACCTCTGTGGTACCAGAATAGGCCACTCCTAGCCAAACCATTGTTGAGACTGGATGGTGGGCACGATGGACACAGGGAGCAACTTCATGGGCCTCCTTACTGTTGTGAGCATACACACGGTCATTTTGCTTATTCAGTTTCTCCTCTATGGTGAATATTTTTTCATCTGTAAACAGAATTTTTTTATGTTCACCTTTTGCGTACCGCTGAAAAAGCACTTTTGATCTTTGGGCCCTAATTTCCTTCAGCCGAGCATCCAGATAGTGTCCGGTAGTTCAGCGGTAAGCTTTCAATCTGAGATCTTGATTTAATATCCTTGAAACACTCACTTGCGAAATTCCTGTCTGTTGGGCTATTATCTTTTGCTTTCTGACTGGATTTCTTCGAATTCGACCCCTTATCTTCTTTACCACCTCCGGGGTTCGAACTGTGCAAGGACACCCAAACCTTATATGGTCATCAAATGTGCCAAGCTGTACGAATATCTGTATGGTTCGGTACACAAATCTGAGTGTGATTCCAAGTGGTTTCAATAACTTGAAAAAGGTACTTGCGTCGTTATTGCACTTGTGTAATGCTATTATTGCAACACGATTTTCTTTTGATGTCCACTCCATCTCAAGTATGAGTGCTGACTGAATGTTCCAGGTTACAATATTGAGTACAGGATGCTAGTGTAAACAACCCTTATTTTCATACCGCTCTTACTTCCTGTGAGTGAGATAAGGAGGTCCAGATTCTATTGACAGAACTTATGATATGACTAGGTATATGGAATCTATAGGTTCTGAAGAATAATACATTAAATTTGGCTGTTTCCAGTATATTTCTAAAACTAAAATATTACATATAGCAGAGTGCCGCACTATTCCCAACATAATTTCTGGAATATTTTTAGCTAAGTGTCATGCTCTTACAGTAGAAAAATTACAGTTTGGTCACATAGAGCATGACCAGTACCGTAAAATGAGGTTTGCAGGGTGTCAGAAACAAATAATTATGTTTGACTGGATACCATCAGGAGCCAAGAATAATGGGGTTATGGTGAAACTCATCTAACAATGAGTCAATTCCTGTATGGCCTATACAGGCTATATACAGAATCTGGCTACGCTTGAGAATAATGTGACCGCCGTCTTAGCAACATTACAAACATGACAGCTAAACGACACAACATGCGGTGCCTGTGTTATTTCGTAATCCCATACGAAATCACACACCCATAATACGAAGGTAAATACAGGATGACGAAAAAATAAGTACTACTTAGTAGGAGTTTACCTTAAGAAGTTATTACAAACTAAAGCACTGGACTTCTAAGTGTAACAATGTTTTATGAAAGGTAAAAAAGCTTCTGTATTAAGGTAAGTAGTAACTTGTAAATTCTAGGTCAATGACAGGTTATGTTAGGTTAGGAACAGTTATATCAATTTAGCAACAATATTCTGAACAGCACGGATTTCGATATGTGCCATTTAACGATGTTTTACAAAAGGTGCGGAAGGGTAAAAAAGCTTCCACATTTAAGGCAAATAGTGACAGCTAAATTCTAGTTTGGTGACAGGTTATGTTAGGTTAGGTTAGGAATAGAATAGTTATAATAGTTTAGCAGCAATATACTCAATAGCATGGGGTGCAAGGGGTTTCGTACGTCCCATATTGATGGGATATTTTACCACTGTGCCAGTCGTTCCTTTTTGATTTCCGTGCTTCGGAAGGGCACGGTCGCTAATGGCGGAACATACCTCACTCTTTGCTGGCTACGCTATTCTGAAGGAGTTCCCAGAACCTAAACCAACCTATAACTTGTAAGGGGGTTGATGGAACTACATAGTTGATAACAACAGCTGCCTTACCACTTTCCGCATTGATGACTTTGTCTTCACTTTCAGGGTCGCTGATGTCCACTGTGACTTTGTAGAGCTGGCAATGACTTTCCTGCCCTGCCACAAGATACGTGTGGCGACCATTATTGTGAGCAGCACAATTCATGACAACACTAGGACCAGTTTCATGACGAACTACTTCTTCGGCCACAAATTTTTCCCCATTATGTGACAACTCAAATATTTCCTGTAATTAAAGAGGGAAACCATTATATGTTCCAAAGACTAAGAGCTACTGCAGCATGCACGTTGCAATCACGTTGACTTACAAATCCATTGGCCACTCCAGTATTTGCAGATCCTCCTCCACCTCCAACCAAAACATGACGACTAGTAAGCATCTGCAACGTATACAACGGAAAGTTGACACGGGCCAGAAGCCCTTCTTGGCTTCTTCTCGTAGGAGCCATCTTTCAGTTCTACCCTTAAAAATACAAAAACAGAAGATTCTTCATGTAGCTTATTGTTGCTTGCTTTTCCTCCACGTAATGCATACAAAAAACAGATGACGGTGAAAAGATTGTCACTTGTCAGAATGTCAAACATAAAAAAAGAGAAGAGAGTGACGTCAATGGTAAATTTAGCGTGGCCATGTTTCTTAACCCGATCACACATGAAAGCGGGGAATTCAAATTCTGCGTGACGTGAACTTAACAATTTTCGCAAAAAATGACAGCTGGCATAATATGCGATTTAATTAAGTAAGTTTATTTTGACGAAAGGAATAAAACACAAGATTATATAGGTCAACAACAACAACAACAACAACAACAACAACAATAATAATAATAATAATAATAATAATAATAATAATAATAATAATAATAATAATAATAATAATAATAATAGCTTTAAAAAGCGGGCCCCTCGTCGTAGATTTACGGTATGTTGTAGAACTATTAGAGCCTCTGGACCAAATTCCCCGAACCTTTAGCATACAAGTAATATCTTAGTTTCGTGTAGAGCAGGGGAAGACAGAAGCTTGCTCTGTGACGTCACTGCTTACTGCTCTCACTGCTCGTGTTATATCTCTGCGAGGAGCATGTGAAATGTAGGCATCAGTGAACAGGGGGGAAGAGAGGGGCGTTAGTATTGCGGGCAGCGGGAATTTAGGGGGTTAGAACTTACGTAATACGTGTTTCCGAGTTAATGAAACATCAATCGATTTTTTTGATAGTTTATTGGTTAATTACAGCGCAGCAGTTTAACATATTATAAATACTTCTATTTTTCTATTCTGTGAGAACAATTCCCTTTCCACAAAATCTATGTTCTTTGACAAAAATAGACAATAGGCTACTATCATTTGAATTAACATAATTCACTACAGTAAAAATGATAAAAAAAATGAACTGAATTAATTACCATACAAGCTCGTCTGCACCTTAGATGATACAAGATTACAGTAACAATTTTCTGACTTTCCTGTCTCTTTTCTTTAACAAGTTTATCAATGTTGGGACGTAATGTTTGAGCAATATTTAATCGAAGACTACATTTAGGTTGTGATTTAACAATGTACTTCTTGATTTGAGCTTTGCACGTTTCATTAGTGAAAAAAATTGTTCGGCCACATATGTCGATCCAAAATTACATAATATTCGTGCGGCAAGTCTCGGGAATCTGGTTTCAGAGAAATTTCTGTAAAATTTACCCAAGACCACTTTACGTTCGTAGGCCTATTTGTCCTTTAACAGATCGTCGCATTGTAAGTTTAGCAGTTCCAACTGATACCGGCAAGGAACGTCTTTGACATTAACTGAATATGGGGTAGCAAAAAGTTTAAACATTGGAGAAAGGTTTTCCACATCCTGAAACCTCGATTCGAACTGAAGAAGAATGTTTTGCAGAACTAACACATGTTCTGCAGAGAGAACACTATCAGGATCGCGTACTTGCAATAACTTTGAAAAATGCTCCGTATTTCCAACCAGAAGTTGTTCTACCCACAGAGCTAAAGTGAATAGGTCCTCTAGTACCTAGCTCTAGCGTACTCTAAACACCCCTACTACCGTGCGCTCTTGCTGACGTCACACACAAGGGATCCGCATGCTCTTGCTCCACGAACGTCATCACAAGACGTAGTTGACTTCCCCTGGTGTAGAGAGTGGTCGAAGCGATAGGCTTACCACCTGTACCTCCGTCTATAGGCAAATAAGAGTACCTAAATTAGAATTTGGTAAATAGATCTTCTCTGGAAGTCCCTGTGCCCCGTGCGTGGAGTGAAAAGGAATCGATTCGCAACACTAACTCTTCATTCTGCTCTAGAGCAACCTGAAAACTTATTAAAAAAAAAGAAAAAAAAAAGCAATAATATCGCTGTTCCAGAAGAACAATGACGTAACTGTAATTTTGTGACTAATTGAGTTTTAATGCTTAATGATATCACAAAGCCTTAAAGCTCATGGTGGAACAACGACGTAATACAGTAGTATTTAGTTTCCTGACCACTATAGCGTAGTTTTGGGGGAACAATGACGTAATTGATTAAGGGTTGAAAATTAGGGTAAAAAATTAATAATGATTTATTCCAAGTCTGTTCATATAAAAGTAAAGAATATGTGCTATGCGTACACCTTTGTCATCATTTTCAGTCACTTAATTAATTTTCACTGTTAGTATTTCAGATAATTATTTTTCTTCATTTGGGTCTCCTGTAAAATTGCAGTTTTAGCAGTTGCGTCATTGTTCTTCTGGAACAGCGATATTATGATCTTTAGTAAAATTCACAATTTTGTTTCCTTGGCACATTCTGGCAAGCAACTCTGGAGTTACGGTAGGGTGGACTGCGGGTTCGAGTTTTCGAGTTTCCTCTTTAAAAAAATAAAAAAAAGAGGAGTATTTATAAACTATTGTTTCTCGGGCTTCCAACCGGGTGAGTTGGAGGACTGGTTCCAAGCTTTCGGCAACTATCTCCTCTGCCATCTTCTGGAGGTGCCTAAAACTAATTTTCTAGAGCCTAAAACACCAGGTCTAGTAATATGTCAGCCACGGTCCCTTTGCTCATTGGAAACAAATTTTAATAATAAATATAAAAAAAAACTTGAGGAACTTTGATCTAAATGAGGAATAAGAGGTATTTATTCATTGTTTATGTATCGCAATAATATTATCTTTCTGTTACTACAAACCTGAGGTACACAGTGGTTAAGGCACTGCGCTACAAACCGGAAGGTCGCCGGTTCGATTCCCGATGAGGTCGTTGGATTTTTCAATTGACCTGATCCTTCTGGTGGTACTATGGTCCTGGGGTCGACTCAGCCTCTAACAGAAATGAATACCAGGAGTATTCCTGGGGGTAAAATAACGGCCGGTGCGTATGGCTGACAACCTTGCCACCTTCATGTGCCGTATGACACAATCTGGGAGCCTTAACCTCCTGGGAACCCTACGGGTCTCCATGGCCCATACAGGTATCACTTTACCTCAGCGTTTCTCAACCTTTTTGAACCCGAGGACCTCTAAAATGTCTAACAATTTTTACGGACCCCTAATTTTACATACCATTTTTAAAAGTAGGCTATATGTAGGCCTATATTCTTAATACTTGGGGTATTAATTAAAGGTCATTATAACGAAATAAATCTAAATACATTTTTTTAATTCAATGGAAACACAGTTATTGAATTGGAAGTAAAATATTGACAGCATAATATTTATTACCAATTTGATAATATAATTAGGAATTATGTTATTAATAATAACATTACTTTTAATGAGACGGTTGAGCTTGTCGCCTCTTGCAGAGTACCTGGATATCTGGCTCAATATTTGTCAAATTTAGTCGAAGATCAGCAGATACATTAAGTCATCTTAATTATGTCTGCGGACCATCTGCACCAGTGGTCCGCGGACCATAGGTTGAGAAACGCTGCTTTACCTTATTACACATCTGAATTTTCATGACATTACTGGAATTGACTGAGGAAAAGAAGAGGACAAGTTCGATTTTTTGTTGTTAAACGATATCTAGGTAGAATGAAACATTTTTTCTGGGACATATGAAGGGCACTGAATCGTTCTAGCAGCACAATAACTGCAAACGGTTTGTGAACTGTCCATAGATGATTATGTGTAGTAGATACAGTTGCTGCAGAAACAAATGAAATTTACATAGATGGTATGGCGTCACATATTCGGAGGAATGCATGCTTCACTTGATAGCGATGCAACTTTACCACGTCACAGCTGTGTGTGTACCTGACATATGTGCGGCGTCTGGCATTACATAGGTATGTACCTTCTATAATATTATCTATATGCAATACTGTACAGCTAACAGAATCCTTGGCTCATACCCAGAGAGACCCAGGGTGGGCTACGCTCATACTCATAACCCTTTGCCCGCACTGGTTAATTTCCGTATTTATTTATTTATTTATTTATTTATTTTTGTTTCTTAAGATGTTTCCAGCAAATTAATTTAACCCTCGCGTCACTAGATTTTCAACATCTTTCTTGTACTCAGAATTAAATCAGAATATTTAAACGGGATTCTATTACATCCCTTAAATGCGCGAGACTCAATTTCTCACATAGTAAACAAACTCGTGTCGGACTGCACAGAAAACAGTTAATATAATGGTTAGACGCATAGTTAATTTCTTGTACCTTATAAGTTACTGAAAGGGCCTTTTCATACTGGGTCACTTGTGACGGTCACCACTAGTAGCCAACAGTAGCTACATGATAGAACAATTTGTAATCGCTTTTGACATCCCAAATGGCAGGTCGACATTCCACTTCACTTATAAAATCTTCCGTATTAATCAAATCTAAACTCATGGCCGGATAACTAGTTTCGCTGAGCTCGATTATACAACTGAATTATGTATATGCAACTTGCATTGTTGGCAATCATAAACTGAGGTGACCGTCACTTGTCCGGACCTCCCCCGAAATCAAAACCTAAAATTCTCGAAATTTCCCGAAATTATCTTTTGGCTACGCCACTGACTGTATCCCAAAGGTTACATTATCAATATAAGTGTTAAGTTGTAAATTTTCTTTACGAGATCTGCAAGGCCACCACAGAATTACGTTTATGCAAGTTGTGAACATAATAGAAGATCGTAAACGTCACAGGCTTTCAGAAAACAATAGATCGTTTCATAATTCCGAATAAAACACCCAGAACGTTCAAGATGAAGTTAGTTGATCACTTGACCACCAACCATTAACATTTATATTATATACTACTTTCATGTTAAAATTGGTGCTTTGTGTTAGTTTCATTTATTTTTATTTTACTTTTCTTCTTTTTCTACCTATTATTATTTTTCTTTCTAATTTGTTCTACTTACAATGTTGAATTTCCATTATTAGGCTATAGTTTAATATAGTCTTAATTATAGTTTTCACTAACATAATGTACATCTATATAATATAATCATGTTTCTCTTATTATTATTATTATTATTATTATTATTATTATTATTATTATTATTATTATTATTATTATTATTTATTCTTAATTAGATTATTTGGTAAGGTTTGAATGTATCCACCTCTGGTTAGTGGAATAAAGGGCCTTAAGGCCTTAACTACACCAGAGGGAAATATAAATAAATAAATAAAAATAAATAAAACGATTAGCAAAGAAGAGGTTTTAACAGACTGCATAAATGCAATAAAATAAATAAGATTTCAGTTGCTCAACAAATATATATATATATATATTTTGTTGTGATCAGTCGCCTAGGCCTTTCCGTGTCTCTACACCATCTTCAGGGCATCTGAAATTACAATGTTTTGATCTTATAGTATCTATCAGCATGTTTGCCTGTACAGTATGTATATGTCTTGTCTATCAATTAACTCCATTGTGTTGTATTAGTTTTGTTTGATTTTAATTGTATAAAATGTTAAAATATTTTATGACGATACATAGCATTTATGGAACACCATTGACTGAAAGTAATGAAACATTTTATGGAATTCAATTATTACAATGAAATTTTCCTAATTAATTTCAAGTTAGAGCTTAGGCCTACTGGTGCCTTCGCTTGATGTTTGCTTGGGTACTTAGAAACTTGAGGAGACGAAATTGTTTTCTGGGGACAAAACTGTGGACATTTGCTTTCCGCGTGAAGCAAATCAGAATCGGGCATTGTCTTCACAAATCGGGTACAACTGGTCATCCAAGATTAACTATGCCAATTGTAGCTACGGTAAGTCTGGATAATCCTGAAATAATAATAAAAAATACTAGATTTCTCTCATTTTACACACCCTTGATTCAAATTCATAGATAATTAGTTTTTTCTTGTCTCTTCAGCTACGAATTGTCCATGTATAGTCAGTATTAGCCACTCGTAACACAGCGCAGTATTTTGCTGACTTTGGCATCTGGTAGCGTGTTGTGGATTGTTATCCTTATCAGAGAGGTCATTGCTGTGACACATTTCTCTGGTCGCATATTTTTATCTCTGGCAGATTGTATCACATAGGTCAGAACGTAAAATTTCCGGTCGCAAGATCGCCATTGGCGACCATAATTATGGTCTTATCTTCTTCAGAATTCTGAGGTGGATGACAAAGATTTAATTTTGAATAAAAAATTGCCTGCAAAAATGTTGGATTGGAAATCGATACAGAAAAAACTAAGTATATGGTCATGAAACGTCAAAATAGTGCGCTACAAGATATTAGAATATACGGTAAATCGTTCCAACAAATGAAGATATTCAAATATCTGGGAGCAATAACAGATACAAATAACATTAAGGCAGAAGTTATTGTAGACTCAAATCAGGAAATGCCTGTTTTTATGTAGTTCAAGCACTCTTATCTTCTCGTCTTCTGTCCAGAAATAAAAAATAAAAATACAATTATCCTACCGGTAGTATTATATGGATGTGAGACATGGCCGCTTACTCTTACTCTGAGGGTGTTCGAAAACAGGGTGCTTAGGAAAATATTTTGGCATAAGAGAGATGAAAACGGGGACTGAAGAAGACTGCATAAGGACGAGCTTCATAACCTGTACTCGTCACCGGATATAGTGAGGATAATTAAATCACAGAAGATGAAATGGACTGGACATGTTGCACGCATGGGGAAGGAAAGACATGTTTGGGAGACCCGAAGGGAAAAGACCACGTGGAAGACCTAGACGAAGGTGGGAGGACAATATTAGAATAGATTTAAGGGAAGTAGGATATGCGAGGGATGGTTGGATGGGGTTAGCACAGAATAGGGTTGAATGGCGGGCTCAGATAAGCGCGGAAGTGAACCTTCGGGTTACATAAAATAGATAATATTCTTTTAGGTTCCTTAGGAATTGTCTATTGCCATTGAGTTAGTAGGCCTAAGCTATCTTATTTACTTCTATTATTTTGGTACCCGCTACAAAAATCAAAGGGATGCCGAGATACCGAAAGAAACATTCTATTCTACTTAAAATATAAATTTTTAATTTAATAATTAAGCCAAAATACTGATTAAAACTCAGCCGTTTGCAAATTAGTCAAACCTAAGTGAAAAAAAAAATCGATTGATCTCTCAGTTATTCGTACTGACCGAGTAATCGCCTTAAAAAACGTGTAAACGACAACAGAAATAATAAAGAGGTTATACTTCTGCACAACTTTACTATCAAAATATGAATAAAAAGTAAAACTCATTTATTTAAAACTCATTTCTCTTAGGACAGTTATTTCCAGAATGTAAGAATAAACTGAATAATAGATTGCAAGCCGAATGCGTAACGACGAGATTTCAGCGGTACATTTCACTGCGATCCTCAAAGGAATGCCAAAGAAATATATTATTTATGTACTCGACAGAATGTACAAGTTTCTTTATAACAACAGACTGTTTTACAGCAAGCTCCACTTCTTTTATATTCCACCTTCTTGCCATACATTTTACAGTGGCACTTTTACTGGGATTTTCTGAGGGTCCTGAGATTTGCCTAAGTGAAAATTTAAGGGAACCTGGTTCATAGAAGAACATATTTTAGAGCTGAAAATTTATTTTAAGAAGATTACATTTTCTCCTACTATTACTCAATAGAAAGTAAACTATTAATTTTTACGTCGTATCAAATTGACTTTCCTTAACAAAACTAGATGACGCTCAGTATTTTAGCCCCATTAAGTTTTCAAAATTCTTATTTTTAATCAGGGCATGAAAATTTCATGTATCTTTATTTTTCATAAACATCTAACAGAACTGGACTCTGATTATAAGTGCTTATAAGGGTAAAGCATTTCTTTTCCATGTTCTATAAGGAATAAATAAAAAATAAGAATTACAAAATTTTAATATAAAAATGTATTATTTTTTATCATATGTAATCCCAGGAGACATTACGAATTAATTTTTGAGTGATTATTTTTTCTATCTATTTGTAAACATCATATGAACAACATCATCTACAATCTTTGGAACGTCTAATTTACAAATATATAGGCCTATATATATAAAAAAATTATTTTTCATTAAAAAAATGTATAAAATAAACTATTAATGTTAATTCAATGATTGTAGATAGTGTTGTTCATATCATAAACAGAAAAATAATCACTCAGAAATATTGATATTTGCGGAAGTTATTAAGGAAACGGTATTTCAGTGCATGAAACGTGGCTGCCATTTTGAAACGGTAACTATCCGTAATTGTAACAGTTTGATTAATTTTTAAAATACAGTATGCAATTGTAGAAAGGGTCAATAAAGAGTATGTCAGATTGATAGATTGTAGAGCAAATCACTGCTGAGGAAAATAAAAAAACTGAAATTCACCTATTTCTCACCTATGAGTTTCACCGAAAGCTGTATTCCCCTCTTAATGGTTCTTATCGAAATCAGCATCAGCATCAATATTAGCGACAGTTGTGACGAATGCTCAAGTTATAGCCTAATTCAAGCGATTCTCGACAACTTCGTGTCCTATGCCAGATGGGCTGGGGGGGGGGGGGGAGGGTCGCAGTAAGTTTATTTTTGTCCTTACAGCTGATGTAGTGGTGACGAGCATTACTTTTTATTGGCTAGGCCTAGTTGATATCTGAGTGTGATGTTAAATCGCCAGAGATTTAATTCAAGAAAACTGTATCAAAGAGCGTCAAACTATGAGATTGTAGTTTCTAATATAATATTTGAGCTATTATTTTCATGTAGATCTATTCAATTGTGAAATTAATTATTGAAGGTGGCCTTGCTCGGTTGCCATAGAAAACTGGGTAAAAAGAGCATCGCTGAAATATATCAATGGTGAATAAATCGAGAGGGACGTTAAAAGAGAGAGAGAGAGAGAGAAGAAGAAGAAAAAGAAGTGATATTGAGAATAAAGCTAATACATTTAAGAACAAAAACGTGGGTAAAGTAAGAACATGAACTTGAAGGGAGAAAAGTCGGAATAAACAATTACCTAGGATAAAGGAACTTGAATTAGAAGATGCCTCTGTTTTTTTCCCCTCATAAAGTGGCATATAATATAGAAGCCCGGAATTCTGTGACAAAACACCAAGTTAGCTCATAATGCATCGGGTGGCTATAACTTAGAAGGAACACCTAACTTTAGAAGTTCAGAGCGAATTTGGGTAAAATATTCATAATTTTAGGATAGAAGTTCATCTTTTTTAAAAATAATTATTGAATCAGTAAAGTTCAGTGGACCTACCGTCCAATTTTGAAGTTTTCCGATAATTTCGCAGTGTTATTTAATGGGGGGGGGGAATCCATTTAGGATAGCTGCCTTAAATTAAGGGCGCCAATATCACACAACCAAATTAAAACAATTCTAAGAACTATATATTTTTAAAGACGAGAAGTTATTTTCCTAATTTTCAATATTCATATATTTTTATATAGATTTTTAAAGCAGCTGTCAATAAAGGACTCCCTTCCTATTTATTAAAATATTCTGAATACAAATGGTTATGGACAATACAGTATGGAGCGAGTCTTGAAGTATGTTTAAGCCAATTCCTGAAATGCGGCAGAAGACAGTATACCAAAACGTTGAAAAAAATTTATACAAAATTTCGAAATTGTTCCTTTCGTCCCAAATAGCAGCCCAACCACTTCCCATTCTCTTACCCCATACTTCTCATACAAGGAGGATTTGCGGTTTAAATTACACTGGATGAAAACGTCTAAACCATTTTCGAAAATGAATGAATGAAAGTAAAAAAAGAAAGAATAAATTAATGAATCAAAGAAAACAATGAGAATATTATAGGAGAAAAATTCCTCCAACACTGGGACTTAAACCCAGGACCTTTGGCTATTCGCGCCCATGCTCTACCAACTGAGCTAAGCCGGAGTTCACTTCACAGTTCCAGATGGAACATCTCTCCTATGACTGATTGCCCTATGGTCTACCTCACAGACAGACAAGTTATGTTATAGGCTATGCAGTACTGTGAGGCGCACTAAGTAGTGATTTTTGTGACCGGGCTCCCACTGTTATTCTACAGTTAACATACAAGATAGATATATAAGCATTCATTAACCACAGATTACTGTCTCTGTTGGACACTACATGAGAATATTATAGTCATAGGAGAGAGGTTCCATCTGGCACTGTGAACTGAACTCCGGCTTAGCTCAGTTGGTAGAGCAATGGCGCGAATAGCCAAAGGTCCTGGACAGATATATAAGCATTCATGAGCCATAGATTATTGTCTCTGTTGGACACTACATGAGAATATTATAGGAGAAAAATTCCTCCGGCACTGGGACTTGAACCCAGGACCTTTGGCTATTCGCGCCAATGCTCTACCAACTGAGCTAAGCCGGAGCTCAATTCACAGCGCCAGATGGGAAGAGAAGTTCCATCTGGCGCTGTGAATTGAGCTCCGGCTTAGCTCAGTTGGTAGAGCATTGGCGCGAATAGCCAAAAGTCCTGGGTTCAAGTCCCAGTGCCGGAGGAATTTTTCTCCTATAATATTCTCAAAGGTCCTGGGTTGAAGTCCCAGTGTCGGAGGAATTTTTCTCCTATAATATTCTCATGTAGTGTCCAACAGAAACAGTAATCTGTGGTTAATGAATGCTTATATATCTATAAAGAAAACAATGACCGAGAGAAAAAGAAAGAGAAATCAAATAATGAAGTAACAAGAAGGAAAGATATGGAAGATAAAAAGGATTAGCAATGTATTTTTTTAAACTTAATTTCGCGTTATTCAGTTGTTTTACAACACCCGTCTGTTCACTGAGAATCGTATATAAGGCATCGCGAGTGATCCCCTATTCTTATGCAACCCATCCATCATCAGTGCGAGTTGGGTGGACTGGGGGAATGATTTCCCTCATTGGTTTATATTGAGAGCAGATGTTGACTATTTTTCTTCTTCCTCTTATAGTTCTTCATTTTTATTCTTTTTCCTTTTCGTAAGCTATGATAAGATTTTTTAAAAAATATTAGTTCTACTTTTCAGAGTCAGGTAAACAATAATATAATTAAAACAATGAAATGATCACATGACTTTTTCTACCCTAAGCAAGGGTTTTGCAATTATCGCGTACAGTTAATAAAAAAAAAAAAAATTAAGCCACCTTCAGCTTGATGTGACATCTTGTTTCAAGAAGAAATAGTCTAACTGGAATTCGAGAAGTGGCCTGAGAAGTAAAAGTTTACAACTTTTATACAGTATATTATTATGAACGAAGAAAGGGTGCTCATTGGCCATTAAGTTTCACTAGGATATTGAAAATATTTTGGGCATTGAAACAATAGATAACGAGAAATGTGTATTATATTAAATAGCCATTCATGCGTCCATGAAAAAAATAAAATCAGGTAAACTGATGTAAGAAATGCCAGAATTCTTTTGTTTAATCAGTAATAATAAGTTATTTTTGTAATCGATTTCCGAGTTAAGCTCCAGATCGATTCATTAAGCTGTGGTTAAACTAAAAATTCTATTCAAGTTATTTAAGCTCTATTTAGTCTAATATTTAATTATTTTATCTAAAAATAAAATACTGAACTTGTACACGTAGGCCTATTATTTCCACTGTTCCGTGTTACTTAACTTTTCTTATAAATAGTAATAAGTTTTATAACTTAGGTAACGATTTTTTGCTCAAGTTGGCATGTAAACAAATTTGGTAACTAGTTTATCAGTGCTAAAATAGCGTAAAAAGTGATTTTCATTAGTCTAATTCTTAAAAATTTTCCGTGGGAGAGCCCCCAAACGCCCTTTTTTGGGGGGATTTCACACCCCCAAACCCCCCCCCCCCTCGGGCATTTTCGGCCCTCCCCGAAATTATTTTCTGGCTATGCCCCTGTTGATATAATTCTTCTGTTTACCGCCCCAAACGCTGTCATTACCATCATTTGAGAACCATTCCTGTAAGTAGTAATAATTTTCGAGAAAATCGCAAACTCATGCTTACAGTTGATGAATTCAAGTGAATGGTCCACATCCGATTAGTAATGAATGAAAGTCGCCTGAGTATTGATTTGTATTGGCGCGGCGTTGTTGGCAGCCCTGTACGAGGGACGTGATGGCGGCGAACTGGTCCGCACGGGTCGGCTGTTAGACGCGAGATGAAGACAGACTGCTACAGAGGCGGCTGGTTGCTGGAGAAGCTTGCTTATGTAAGAGATCTTGACCCTGTGTCAACAAGTTGACGCGCAAATTGCTACGAGTTATAAGGAATGTGTTCGCGTGTGCAGACGAGTTCCACGAACTAACCAGGTGAGTGCCGTGCCATCTCGCGTTCCGCCACACAACCACGTGTGCAATTTGCATGCTCAATCGTTCAGTGGAATGAGATAGGTTTTCGTAATATTCCGCTAATTTTGAAATGAGAACATTTTTGCACAACAGCCAGAGCCTACAATATTAATTATGTCACCAATGCCTTCATTAAAAAAAAAAAATTACAATAAATAACTTTTACGAGATAGACAATACGAAGGTACTTTGAGGTACTTTGCATCGTGGGCAAACCTTTATATAACCACCCCTTTATTTTTTTACTGTTACCTCCACCCCAAAGTTATTGTTTTAGTGTTAAGTTTTAGTTTCACCCAAGTATCAACCAACAGTATTCCGATATCATTTTATTGTTGCGACTTAAAAAAAAATTTAAAAAAATTGTTTATTCGCGTTTTGCGAAAAATGCATGATTGCTATTGAATTTTACTTACAAAAAATTCCTATATATTCTAAAAAAAAATATTTGTAATATGTAATATAGTCAATCTGTGAAATTTAACTAAATTATATTTAATATATTTGGTAATTTTAAAACATATGCAAATTATATTTAATTATTAACTTCATAAAAATATGTAATAATAATAATATATTTGTCCCCATTGTGGGACCCTTCTGTAGACCTATTACAGGTAGCCTATATTAAAAACCAGATTTTTAGAACGAAAAAATGATTGCCTTATTTCTATTGTATAATGAGAATTTAAAAATCAACCTAACAGTTTTCATTGTTTCAAGGTTCTTTTAAATTCAGTTGGCAAACAGTTTATTTTTTCCTGGATTTTCTCTTGCAATACAATATTTAATTACATGCCCAGTCTGCACACTTATAACTCAGGGCCTCTACGAAGGGAGTCCTATACGGAAGGGGCACGTGTTTATGAAACAAATCAGAGAAGTAAATTGAAGGCTCGTTGCTATGGTACTTGTAAACAAACAAAACACATTAAAAATGAATGTCTTAATTCTCATCCTCTTTATGCGTTGAAATTCTGTTACTGTTTAGTATAATATAAATATGCGTAAAGGAAAGGCACATTAAAAACCTTCCTGCAAAATGGGGTATCCTGGTATTACAAACTTTATTAATAAATAATAATTTATTGACAACTCTATAACGAGAATGACAGCAATAATGATAGCAATGAAAGCAATAATAATAATAATAATAATAATAATAGCAATAATAATGATAGCAATAATGATTTTAATAATAACAATATAATTAATAATGATAGCAATAATAATAAGGATAATAATAATAATGATAGCAATAATAATTACGATAGCAATGATGATAATAATAATAACTAATAATAATAATAAGTTGATGATGATGATAACAATAATAATAATAATGATAGCTATAATAATACTAATACTAATGATGATGATAATAATAATAATCATAGCAATAATAATAAGTAATAATAATAATAATAATAATAATGATGATAACAATAATAATACTACTACTAATAATAAAAATAATGATAACAATAATAATAAGTAATAATAATAATGATGATAGCAATAATAATAATGATAGCAATAATAATAATGATAGCAATAATAATAAACAATTATTGAAATAAAAGTACAATAATTACTCGGCATGTACAATAATAAAACATAGCCTCCTATTTTTAGTTTCACGTTCCAAGTCCAGTTTTCCAAGGCCTTCTCACAAAGCAAACGCAAGGGCCCTGCAGCAAATTCAGGAAACAATCAGCATAAAACAATTACCAGCTACGGGCGAAATTCTATAACTATAACCTTTGTTATTTACTTATTTTCTCTCGTTTAAATATGTAGCATGGGAGTCATGCCATGAAGACTCCCTAAATATATACCAATAAATACTTCCTAAATAGTAATTACTAGTTCGTATTGGATAGAACATTATTACTTTATATGTCTTATGATAATGAGATTTTTTTACTAGAATTTACAATATATTTTATTTAGATTTTAAAATTTAAAATTTTACAATTGATAGGCCTACTACCAAGTAAACTGGTGCTTGTGACTGGAGTAATAACATATTTATACGTCTGGTATAAGAAACTTTATTAATTTAAAATTTTAAAATTACATACAATATTACAGTCTAAAACAATATTTGCTGACTGAAGTCATACGGATAGTTTACTTAACTCTAATACAATCTTGTCATTCAATACGGTATCATTCGCTGGGGAGGAAGTAGCACTCCTTTGAATCTAATAGAGAAGAAAATAATAAAAGTTTGCTTCAAAAAGCTCATAGAATATGCAACAGAATTGTTATATCATGTTATGACTAGAACAAATTTATAAGCTCACACTTTTAAAATACTTTCATAAATACCGTAACGTACACGTATCGGATCCACATAACTACAATACTTGAAGAAATAAAACTTTACCTTTAATAGAACCAAAATACTTCACCTCTTCTGTCTCTAAACATAGCAATTATTATGGTCCAAGACTCTATAACTCCATGATTAGGTCACATCAAGAAAAGTAAATATCAACAGCGAAAAATTCGATAAGTATATCAAAACTCTTATTTCACAGTTTATAATTTACGTCACTCTGTAATTATTAGATATTTAAGGAACCATTTTACTAGTTATAATTCAGGATTAAATTTTGTTCTTCCCACTTCTGTTCTTTACTTTTAATTTTTTTTATAGGTATTGATTTCAAATTAAAGATATATTTTTATTTATGTATTTATATTTAATTTGTATTAAATTGCGTATTAATTTTTTTAATGCAAATAACCGAAATGTATTCGAACACCAGCACTTGCTCATTCGGGTAGTCTTGGTGTTATATAAGAATTATATATACAAATAAATAACTATTTTTTTAAATCATTTTATTTGAAAAATATGTGCACTGTTACACTGAAGAACTAGCAACAACAAACCACCTTAAAATTTGGTTCTTTAATACACAAGAATATAGAATTATTAGTAATCACCCTTTTTGACAGAAGTCAGAAAAACTAGAATTTAGCTAAGTCATTAAGTAGGCCTATATCCTTATACAATCGTTTGTAACCACAAAACAAATGCTTAAAAACATATGCTGATTTCACAGAATGCGGTGGCAATTAATGACCCTGATTATCGTATAAATCTAATTAGTACAGGCACCAAATCTCAACGAAATATTTAAAGGTCATTTATGGTATGAAAAGCATTATGCTTTCGAAACAACAAATCCCTTCTTGCACATAATTCAATTCTTAATGTAAGCAATACAGTAATCGATGAGTGGCGTTTCTCTCCCGGTTCCTTGCTTTATAGCAAATAATAAATTGTAGAAACGCTCAACATAAAATGAAGGGTCAGGGGAAAAAAAACAGGAGAGTCAATGTTTTTACAAACTGAGAAAAAGCAATTTTAATGTTCAAATTGTTATGACATCAATGTATCTGCTCATAAAATAATTATGATTTCTGAAAAATGAAGTCTTGGATTCAGGAAATGTGGAATCATAGCTGTTGGCAACCAGTTTGTCCCCATAAAGATGTAATTCCACGAAACCCTGTCAAAGGTACCTTTTGAAGTGGAAAAAAACAGGTAAGTCAAGTGGAACAGACTCACATCACTTAGACATTGGACAGCTGACTGAAGAATTTGACAGCATGAGGACTACAACACTTCATAAGATTTTGTATATCTTTAAATTTTTGTCTTGAAATCGGCAAGAGACCTAGTATAAAGAAAGAAAATATCTGATAAATTGAGATAAACTATTGCAGGAGACAATTTTTTTTTAAAGCTACACATACCATTATAAGCTGGAATTGGAAGTTCAAACAGCCCATCCTCCAATGGTTGGCCTTGTCAAGGTGCCCTTTTAATCCCAGTTTGCATCCCTCCATAGTATGTCGTGCGAATAATAAATTGTAGAAACGCTCAACATAAAAATATAATCCACCTTGTGTCTCTGGAGAATAAATAATTAAAAATTAAGCTCAACCCATGCTTTTTATTTTCACCGTACCTCAGCCAATCAAAATCTAAGAATGTCCTGTTACGGCTGTGACAGACACTCGTCTACTCCGCGTGGAGCGAAACGAGGAATTGCAAGATCTACAGTTACAATAAACAATAACACGTGTGAATTGATTAAAGCGAGGGAAGAACTGAGGTCAGTGATAACAATAAGCGAATATTGCAACGTTGCTTTTGTTTTGGAAAGTGAAAACCAAGATCGAATTGGTCAGATCAATTAACACAAAGAAACACCGACTGACTTGTTTACTTACTCAATGGCAATAGACGATTCCTCAGCAAGCTAAAGGAATATTTTCTATTTTATGGAACCCTAAGGTTCATTGCCGCGCTTACCTGAGCCCGCCATTCAACCCTGTGATGACTTTATCCAATCATCCCTCGAAAATCCTACTTCCCTTAAATTTATCCTAATATTGTTCTCCCACCTACGTCTAGGTCTTCCAAGTGGTCTTTTCCCGTCAATATTTTTAAAATATGCCTTTCCTCCCCCATGCGCGCAATATGTCCAGCTCATTTCACCCTCCGTGATTTAATTACCCTTACTGTATCCCATGAAGAGTACAGGTCATGAAGCTCGTCGTTATGCAGTTTTCTCCAGTCCCCATTTTCATCTCTCTTAGGCCCAAATATTTTCCTAAGGACCCTGTTTTCGAACACTCTCAGATTAAAAGAAACACCTACTTCATGGTTTATTCCTTTGAAGCCACCTGGATATATAATAAAAAAAAAAGTGTGCGTGGAACGCCACGCAACAGAAGTGAAACTTGTTTTAATTTATGGATTTTATAAATTTTGGATCTTTAATTTTTTAATTTTTTGGATTTTTTAATTTTGTATTTTCGATTTTTAATTTTTAGTTTTTTTTTAAATTTTGGATTTTTTTAATTTTTAATTTTTGGATTTTTTACATTTTGGATAAGCCTAATTATTGAGTTGATTGTTTTCTGTGCAGTCCGTTCCGTTACACCTTACCAATTTCGTGACGATTTTGAGCGTGACACTAATTTCGTGACGATTTTGAGCGTTACACAAGCTCCCGATTTACCCCTACCGTGGCTAAAGAAGTTTTACTTCAAGACTCTACTATACGTACTATCTGAAAGTTTATCTAACAATCGCAGTTGTCTTCATTGTTACAGGCAGGAAGATGGCGGCGGAGGAGATCCCGCTGGACAGCGAGGGCTACAAGCGTCGCTCGGACGTCTTGCCTGGTCAGGATCAGGTGGATCCTCTCCTTAACGACGTGGAGGCGCCGCCAGCAAGTCAAGCCACCACAACAGACGTGATCAACAAGCCCGAACCTGGCATAGCGGACAGATTGCATCCCAAGTCTCTATGTCCGGAACCCACTAAAACGTTACGCTATGCCACCCTCTTGCTCATGTTGGGAATGATATGGCTCGTCCTCTTCACTATCTTCAGGGAGACCGTCCTTCCTCAAAGCCCGCTCTTCGCCCTGGTGGGCCTGTTCCTCCTCGCCTACATCGCAGGCTGGCTTGTCAGTCTCATCAAGTTGCCACCACTGCTGGGCATGCTCGTGACGGGCATTGCCATCCGACAAGCGGGCATTTTCAATATGTCAGGTGGCTATGTCACGGCAGTATCGACGCTCAGGTATATAAAATGTTTCTTTGAAAATTATTCTATGAGAAAAAATCTCCTCTGACACCGGGATTAGAACCAGTGGACGTAGTCGGCCTGGGTGGCGCACTTAATATCGCGCTGGCTATATCTGTGATTTGGTTCTAAAAGGGCCAATGTCAATTTCTTGCAAAAATGAGATCTATACATTATTGAGCTCGGCTAGTCTTTATCTTTCGTACAATAAAAGTGCCAATGTCTGTTGCTATTAACAGACATAACACAGAAACCTTGGCCAATGTCGGAAGTTCTCAGCAAAAAAATGTTACTTGGCTTCAAAGTCAGTTAACTGAAAAGCAAGTTTTTTTACATTGGCCCTTTTAGTACCAAGCCACAGATATATGCCCAAGGTTGCGGGTTCGAGGTTATTGCCTTTATTTAGACCACCCCACAGAGACAACACCTTTTGTACGAAAGAATCTAACATTCCTTTCTTTTCACCTTGTATAACTGGCTTCCCTCAACCCTCATTTTACCGATTGTGGTAAGTGCACAGATATACAGTCTGTGCCAATATTTGCAACTAACTTGATCTTACAACACCTTATTTTTATTACGGCATTACAGACAATATTTACCATAATTTTATTTTATTTTATTTTTTTATTTATTTTTACTTCGGACGCTCCTAACTTTCAAGAGTCTGTTATCAAGATAAAAAAGTGCGTCTTATGGTCCAAAAAATAGGTATATTATTAATATTACTCTTACCTTATGCATTTAATGATATGTGCACTAGTTGTTGTGTGGCAGTAGGCCTATTGATGACTTGATAAAATACAGTATTGTCCACATGAACATTATAAGGGTGTCCCATGTGTTCATGGAAAGCTCAAGTTAAGAAAAATATATATTTGTAGGTTGGTGGCGATGGTGGTGATCCTGATCAAGGCTGGCCTAGGCCTAGATGCAGGCGCACTGAGGAGACTGAGCCTGGTTGTGGTAAGGCTCGCATTTACACCCTGCTTGGTGGAGACAGCTGTAGACGCCGTCATGGCGCACTTTGTCCTGGGATTCCCCTGGCTCTGGGGAATTCTGCTCGGCTTCATTCTCTCTGCCGTCTCCCCTGCTGTGGTCGTCCCGTCCCTTTTGGCACTCCAGGAAAAAGGCTATGGGGAAGACAAGGGAATTTCTACTCTCGTAATAGCTGCTTCTAGTATAGACGACATTGCAGCTATCTCTGGATTTGGTGTCATTCTAGGCATCATTTTTTCACAAGGTAAGGATTTGATAAATGCTAACAAGTAAGTTCTGCAGGAACCGTAGTTTACAGCACGTAAATGTTCTCACATTACCAGAATGAAATGCTAAACTCGTTCATTCACAACGAAAACGAAAATGTTGGCAATAAAAGAAAAATTTACCTTCGCTTTGCTTCTTCGGGTGGCGTTCGAAACGACATTTTTATACACTTATATTTTAACTAGCTTAAAAGGCCAGGGTTTTGTATTGTCTAATTCGAAATTAACTTATGAAGGACTTTCGATTTTTAAATTATAGGTCCTTATATAGGTATTTAGAATTTGAAATGAAGAAGAACGACTTATCACACTCAAACTATTCCCTCAGAAAACGCGTTATATAGTTTTTATGGCTCATATAGGATGTAGAATTTTGCATCCCATCGCTTCTACACACCAAGCCTTGCAGGGGTCCAAATAAGAAAGAAAGAAAGAAAAAAAAAAAAACAGAAATTCCGGTAACTTGAAATTGTATTGTCTTTGCGGAATATTTTATTAAAAAGTAATTCAATATCACTCTTATACTTCCCTCCCCAAAAATCTGCGATATATTGATATAATAATATATATTACCATACCTCGTACGGTATTCTCTATGTCCAGGATAGAGAAAGATATGTGACTGCATCACATTGTACATTAGATGAATTATAACGATTGCTTCTCTAATTTTTAGTTTTAAATTTATCACTTGACAAGCAAACTTAGATTTACCTTTGGTAATCCGGACGGCCGTTTCGCACTACTTTAGTGCATCATCAGCGGTTTTCGAACTGCTACTGGTGGGTGCCTGTGTTGGGCCGTCCGGATTACCAAAGGTAAATCTAAGTTTGCTTGTCAAGTGATAAATTTAAAACTAAACTTTTGTAAAAGTAATCAAGAATGGACACTCAAACATACAGATATTTCTCTAATTTGTCAAAGTCCCGTATAAATTATTTCCAAACCTACCTGAGACCAATGCGAACAATACACTGTTGTTATGTGAACTGTGATTTGGATTTGATAATTCTGTGTAAAAAGGGATTAAGTATTCTCAAAAACGATCAAACCATACAGTTTATGGACCAGATTCTCAATACTCAAATAGTTAGGACTATTTTTGCTATTTTGAATGGTAATCGATTAATAGATACACGATATTAGTGGTAGGAATCTGCAGTGGTTAAAATAACGAAAATGGATAATCTATTTGTATGAAAGGGAAGAGAACGAAGTGACGTCTGGTGATATTTTCAATAATTATTATAACGGGTCTAACACCTTTTCCTTACCCTTAACGTGTTAGAATGTTTGGGGTTAGTTTCCCATTCTACTGGATTCGTTAACTTTGTTTTTTACTCACGTAAAACGGCAAAATTTCATGTAATATTATTCTTCAGAGGTTTTAGAATCCATATAAGGGCACATTTTGTTTCTAAGAATATTTTAAATATGGGTAAAATCGGTAAGAAGTTCACAAAAAACTAACCTAAAATGGCGCTCAGATTGGAATCTCAATAATACAGAATCAGCTGCTAGAAACAGCGCAGGTGCATGCTGGGAAGAAGCCGATGGGTCACGTGGTGCTGGAATCAGCTGCCAACGTGATAATGGTCAGACAACCCTCCGGAAGATATAATATGCCACATTTTCGAAACCGACAAACAGTGTATCGTACATTATTCTAAAATGCAAGGGCGCTTCGCTTCGGCTGCCGCCTCCGCTCGCGCACTTAACTAATGTGGTTAGTGTTTTGCATTATTTAGCTTTATGTAGAGGTTGCAGGACCGTATGGAACAGACCAATGACATGCAAGGTCGTTGTCAGCCAATGGGAGTGTTGGTCTGCAAGCCAGAGACCGCATACCAACGCCGAACATCGCGTGCCGAAATCCAGTAGAGTGGGAAACTAAACCCGAATGTTTTTACAGCACGTCCCGTAAAATAGTACTTTACATGGACGGAGACATTCTGTTAAACATTGTTTAGGATTCAAAATAGCATGAAATACGAGGCGTCCATAAAGCAACTTTCCCACAGACCATTAACGGAAACAAAACACAATTTATGGAAACATTTATTGTAACAGATACAGCAAGTGTTGAGCTATTTTCAGCATATTCACCACCGGAATTTCAGACATTTGTCATACCTTGGGACCAACTCTTGTATCCCTGTGTCATAGAAGTCTGCCTCCTGGGATTGGAACCACTGTGTGACAACCATCTTCACTTCTATGTCATTATTTGTCATTTCATGAAGTGTAGGAAAATATGAAAATCACTGGGAGCGAAGTCCGGGCTGTAGGGTGGATGTTTAAACACCTCCTAGCAAGTCTCCTGCAGAAGTTCGGCTGGGAGGTGTTTAAAAATTCACCCTAAAGCCCGGACCTCGCTCCCAGTGATTTTCATCTTTTCCTATACCTCACGAAATGACAAAGATTGATTGAGAATGACAGAGAGGCGAAGGTAGTTGTCACATGGTGGTTCAAATCCCAGGCGGTACACTTCTTCGACAAAGGTATTCAAAAGTTGGTGCTGGGTAAGACAAATGTTTCAATTCCGGTGGCGAATATGTTGAAAAATAGCTGTGTCTGTTGCAATCAATATTTCCTTGAAATTGTGTTTTGTTTCTTTAAACGGCCCCAGGGAAACTTACTTTGTGGACGGCCTTCGTAGTTTAACATTGTATTATTGTTTTCTTCAAGTGAATAGCCTATTTTTCTAAACTATTACTGTTGATTGCAGGCGAACTGTTCCAGCAGGTGATACATGGACCAGTTGAGGTGCTGATCGGCCTCAGTTTCGGCCTGGCCTGGGGCACAATCCTGGTGTACTTGCCTCACAGGGACGATCGTTGGGTGGTGTGCGCCCGAAGTGTTCTGGTGGGTGCTGGAGGCCTCTTCGCAGTGTTCGGCAGCAGTCTGGTGGGCTTCTCGGGGGCGGGTCCCCTCGCTAGCATTGTGGCCGCATTCGTGGCTTGCTACGGATGGAAGAAGCTGGGATGGTCCAGTGCTCACAACCCGGTGGCGAACATCTACAGTGTGATATGGACAGTGTTTCAACCGGTGCTGTTTGGTCTGATTGGAACAGAGATTGACCTTCATCAGCTGCATCTGGACACGGTGCTCTACGGCCTGTGTGTTCTCGGGGTTGGACTCGTGGTAAGTGTGTATTAATACTTCTAAAGATAATCTAAAGATAATCGCAATTAGTGCGGTACCAACTATGAGGGCCCACATTTTGAAACGAGATTCTCTTCGTAAAACATCTAAAAGCACACAAAATTCGTTTTGCCTCGTTTTGTGGAAAAGAGATATTATCTTGACGAACCATTTGGTCCAAAACGCCCACATAAATTATACACGTTCTTTTATGCCTCGATCTGAGGCCACCCCCATGGCTGAATGGTTAGACCGCTTGCTTGGGACCCGGGATCGAATCTCGGTGGATCCATGTAGAATTTGTGGTGGACAAAATGGGGTCTGGGCAGGTTTTCTCTGGGTGCTCCTGTTTTGCCTGCCATATATCATTCCACCAGAGCTCCATTCATCATACTATGACCATTGGTTGCAATAAAGGAATTATTATATCACGATCTAGCTGAAAAAATTGCTCTGAGACAGGAATTCCTGTATCCTGTACTGTACTGTATGTCTTCAGATCTATTAAGATGTCGAAAGGTGGGGAGGTAGTAAAAGGAAGTGCAAATTTCCTGAAAATTTGAAATTGGTCATCAGAGCAGTACCAAGAAGTGAAAAGTTATATTATCTACATAATACAGGTAGATAGGCTATATTAATAGCCTAGTATCGGTTCTATTAAACAACATGTTAAAAAATTACATTAACTTTATATGCATTTTAAAATTAGGTGGTCTGCTTTTTCGTTTGTTAAAATTAGGTAATGTCTGCCTTTTCTTTTATTGGGGAAAAATGTGTGTTTTTTAAATTGCTTGCTATTAATTTTTTACATCTGGCAACCTTATATAAAGTGAAACTAAAAAGTCCAAACATATTTTCTCACTCCACGCGGGGTTGACGAGTAGTTGGTGATTTTGATTGGCTGGGGTAACTAGGTGATCAGTGCGGTAAAAATAAAGAACATGGGTTGAGTTTTCGTCAAACTTTACCTCCTAACAAAAGGAAGCCGCCTGGCCATGCAATGAATAACTGGACTATACCGGTTATTTTTTTTATTGTGATTTCAGTTCCGGATATTGGCCAGTCTGGTAGCTACGCTGGGAGGAACCCTCAACGCAAAGGAGATGATGTTCGTGGCGATCGCATGGTTTCCCAAGGCGACAGTCCAGGCGGCATTGGGGCCCGTAGCACTGGACATCGCGCGACAAAACAAGGCAGACCCCAGCGTGGAACACCTGGCTTCTCAAGTACTCACTATAGCTGTGCTCTCTATCTTAGTCACTGCGCCCATAGGCGCCGTAGGCATCTATTTGGCGGGGCCAAGGCTGCTCAACAGAGTTTTACCATGACGATCTACTTATTTTATGTACTTATTCTTAGAGACCATATTTTGTGTAATAAATATTTGTTACAAATTTGTTCATCTTTATTAGTCCTGTTTAACTATTCATAGGCGTAACCAGGCCGACCATATGGGGAGGGGGGTTATAACATCTGGAGAGGGGGGTTCTGGGGTCCTCCCCTGGAAAATTTTAAAAATTAAGATGCACAATAACGAGTTTTAAGCTTCCCACGCTTTAAACTTATATTAAGTAATTTATAAGTAGATTTTTAAAAAAGGTGATATATCACAATAATGAAATAAATAGTACAATTTTCCATTTTTTAATCAATGGGGGGGGGGGGTTCAAGCCCCCAAAACCCCCTCGTTACGCCTCTGTAACTATTAAACATGGATGTGATTATTTGGTTACATAGGCATGGACGTGGGGTCTGAGTGACCGCTCAAAGTTAAGGGGCTTTTAACAACGAAAAACTTACAAAATGTAAATTTTAATTATTATTCAAGCAAATTGATTCTTAATTTTTTTTTGCATGACTTAAATAATTAGTGGTACTTACGAATATTGTTGCCGTGGATCGTAAGTTGACATTCCCGCACGCAATCTTGTTGCTATGGAAACAAAACAAATTTCTGTGAGGTAAGAATTTACTTACGGCACTCATCATAATTCAAACCTTTATGGACAAGGCCTCCCAGGACAAATATTCGGTTCCCATAACAACAAACGCATGCGAATCACTTTCTGAAATACATGTATAACATCCATCTTCAATAGTGTATATAAGTTACATAATATTTTCACCTAATATCTCAATTAATATAAATAAATTGATATAAATAATCATCGTGCAAAAAATAGCATGCAATACTCGTGCCGTAAGTGCATAACGGATCTCGGAAATATGCACCGCTTACGGCACCTGTATCGCAATATACTATAACTAACGAAGCATTATTCTTACACCATCATTTTATGGCTCTATGAGCTCTATCAGTTTAGTAATTTTTGCGACAAAATGGAATAGAGGAGATGAACCATTACATTTTAATACAGTAGAACTCCAATTATCCGAACTTCAATTATCCGGATCGCTTTGAGGCCGTATTCAAAACGTGTTTACAGCAGCGAGCATTGGGAAACCCTCTTTCATTAGAATATTATAGGACAGGAGAAAAATTCCACTGACACTAGGATTTGAACCTAGGACGTTTGGCTATCCGTGCCACTGCTCTACCAACTGAGCTAAGCCAGAGTTTACTTCACAGTACCAGATGGAACCTCTCTCCTAAGACTGATTGCCCTTAATGGTGCACCTTACTGACAGACAAGTTATGTCATATGCAGTACTGTGAGGCACACTAATTAGTGATTTTAGTGACAGAACTTCCACTGTTCTTGTACAGTTAACATTAAAGGCAATCAGTCATAGGAGAGAGGTTCCATTTGTCGCTGTGAAGTGAACTCTGCCTTAGCTCAGTTGGTAGAGCAGTGGCACGGATAGCCAAAGGTCCTGGATTAAAATCCCAGTGTCAGAGGAATTTTCCTCCTATAATATTCTCATATAATGTCCAACAGAGACAATCTGTGGTACATGTATGCATATATATCCTCTTTTATTGCCAATTATTTGTCAAATGCAAAACTTCTAGCCGACAAAACCGACAGTTTGTCAGCAAAACAACTGACTCTGACCGATGTGTTCAAGATGTGACACTTTATGTAACTGTACAGTTTAGACTAAAAAAATAATAAATTACCTTTTCCATGGTGTATCCAATTATCTGGATATAAGATTTTCCGGACGGGGTCCGGTCCCAATTAATGCGGATAATTGGAGTCTACTGTAAAAGTATACTAGCTTAAAAGGCCCGGCTTCGCCCGGATTTTGTATTTTGTAACTGGAAGTTAACTTATGAAGGACTTTCGATTTTTAAATTATAGGTCCTTATATAGGTATTTAGAATTTGATATAGGAAGAACGACTTATCGTACTCAAACTATTCCCTTAGAAAACCCTTGATATAGCTTTCTGTGGCTCATAGAGGATGTAGAATTCTGCATCCCATCGCTTGTACACAGCAAGCCTGGCAGGGGTTCATATAAGAAGAAACAGAAATTCCGGTAATATAAAATTGTAGGCTATTGTCTTTGAGGAATATTTATTTCTCACTCTCATGTTACCATAAAACCGTTTAGGGGATGGAATTAAACAGAAATGCAATATCACTTTCATACTTCCCTCCCCAAAAAACTTGCGAAATAATAACATACATATTACCATGCCTCTTAATTTTTTCTCTTTGTCCAGGGTAGAGAAAGTTATGTCACTGCAATATTTTCGTGGATTTCATTCTTTAATATTTATTTATAACATTAATTATATTGATAGAATCTCTAATTTATCAAGTCCCGTTCATTTATTTCCAAACTCATCTGAAGCCACTGCCAACAATACACTGTTGTCGTGTGAACTATGAATTGGGTTTGATAATTCTGTGTAAAAAGGGATTAGGTATTCTAAAAAACATTTGATTTTTGGCATTTGAAATAAAAATTTTGCAAAATCCTTTCTCAGTGAGCACTTACATTATGAAATGAAGGTACTGTCAAAATTCTAAGGCTCTACCTATTATAGTTTAGGCTCTACGTTGATTCTCTGTCATTAAGTCAATCAGGACAAAGCGTTTTATTTATATAGAGACTAGCTTAAAAGACCCGGCGTCGCCCGGGTTTTGTATTTTGTAATTGGAAATTAACTTATGAAGGATTTTCAATTTTAAATTCTAGGTCCTTATGTAGGCATTCATAATTTGAAATAGGAAGAACGACTTATTACACTCAAACTATTCCCTCAGAAAACGCTTGATATATTTTTTTATGGCTCATAGAGGATCTAGAATTTTGCATCCCATCGCTTGTACAGTGCACAGCAAGCCTGGTAGAGGTTTAAATAAGAAGAAACAGAAATTCCTGTAACATAAAATTGTAATATCGAGGCGGGAAATTTCCCACTCTTATGTTACCATAAAGCCGTTTTGGGGATGAAATTAAACAGAAAGCATTATCACTTTCATACTTTTCTCTCCAAAAACCTGCGATATAATATAATAATATACACATTACCATACCTCGTTTTGTTTTCTCTATGTCCAGGGTAGAGAAAGTTATGTGATTCCATTATTTTAGTGGATTTCATTGTGTAATATTTATTTATAACAGGAATTATTTTGATAACTTCTCTTATTTGTCAAAAGTGCATTTCATTTGTTTTTTCCAAGCCCATCTGATACCATTTGGCAACAATATATTCTGTGATTTGGAATTGATAATTCTATGTAAAAAGGGATTAAGTATTTTCAAAAACATTTAAATTTTGGCATTTAGAATCAGAATTTTTCAAAATCCTTTCTTAGTGAGCACCTACATTATGAAACGAAGGTACTGTCAAAATTCTAAGTCTCTACATGTTATAGTTTAGGCTGTACGTTGATTCCTGTCATTCAGTCAGTCAGTCAGTCAGTCATTCATTCAGTCAGTCAGGACAAAGCCTTTTATATATATAGAGATAACAGGTTTACAATTTTACTTGCTCATGATCCTATTGAAAGCATCGTTCTGTCTACCAGCCTGAATTTGATGTCGGTAAAGTTGGCAGCTCCACAGTAATTAATTACCTGTGACGTTGATACGAAAGAGATACGGAGGAGTGAAATAAATGAACCCTATTCTTTGCTAACCATTATTGACTTTTTCCTTCATAGAAATGTGAATCAACACCGCCCCCTGAATCATAGGCTTTTATGTTCCATGTGATATGGGGACGACAGTTCTATGAATATCGCGAAATGTTGACAAAAGAAACACGGCAGAGTCAGTGCGAAAGTACATAGTCTGAACTTGATGAATTACAAATATGACATGTGGTTTGTCTTCTTTAATTAACCTTTTACTCGTCAAGATATCTCTGATAGAATTCATATGAAATATCCTTGATTAAGGCCAAGTACAAGAGATCATCTTCCATGTACTCGTATACATTGCAATACTACAAAGCCACATGGCTGACTCACGCACTCACCGAAATAATTTTGTTTACCCACTTCCAGATGAGTCAGAAACTTGGAATTTGGCATACTTATAGATAACCCTACTGGAAAATTCTGTAAAGTTAAAATTTCAGTTTTTGGTTAGGGGGTACGCCGTAGCGTAGTGGTTGAGGCGCTGCGCTACAAACCGGAAGGTCGCGTGTTCGATTCCCGATGATGTCGTTGGAGTTTTTCAATCGGCCTAATCCTTCTGGTGGCACTATGGCCCTGGGGTCGACTAAACCTCTAACAGAAATGAGTACCAGGAGCAATCCTGGGGGTAAAGGCGGCCGGTGAGTAAGGCTGACAACCTTACCACCTTCAAGTGCCAAAAGTCCAAAATCTGGGAGCTTCAACCTCCTGGAACCCTCTGGGCCTCCATGGCCTGTATAGGGATCACTTTACACTTAGGGTAGAGATTAACCGAGTGGGTATGCTGACTTCTTCCCGGTTCGAACACCAATGTAAATTGCACTATGGAGTTGCTAGAAGTGTTTTCTTTCTCGTGTCTGTAATTTGCGTTTTTCGCTGTAATTTTTTTTTTACGCAATGCTCAGGTTCGCAGAAAGGGCAAGAGCAAAGTACTGTACTCCTGGCGAATTCAAGAAACAGCTGACATGCAAACCGCACAATTACATGTCGGCAAAATCATGTCGAGAGAGTTCAAGATTTGCGGAAAACAATTTTTCACACACATAACTTGCACTGTTAGTAATTATAAGACTGTTTTAGCTATTTTTAAGAAAAAACTTATTTCTACTAAAAGTTGTGTTCTCACAATATTAATATTTTGTTTCCACTAAAAATATTATTTGTTTTTGATTTAACAATAGTATATTGCGATACAAGTGCCGTAAGCGATGCATACGGATCGAGGGAAAAGTTTGAAAAAACGATTCGCTCGCGCGGAGTTTTTTCAATTTTCCGAGACCCGTTATGCGCTTACGGCACGAGTATTGCATGCTATTTTTTTGCACGATGATTATTTATACCAATTTAATTAAGTTAATTGTGATATTACCTGAAAATATTATGTATATACATTCTTGAAGATAGATGTTTATTTCAGAAAGTGATTCGCATGTGTTTGTTGTTATGGGAACCGAATATTTGTCCTGGGGGCCTTGTCCATAAAGGCTTGTATTATGATGTGCCGTAAGTAAATTCTTACCGCACGGAAACTCTTACCGCACATAGCAGCAAGATTGCTTGCGGGAATGTCAACTTACGATCCACGGTAACAACATTCTTAAGTACCGGTACCACTAATTAGTTAAGTCGTACAAAAAATAATTTACAAGGAAAAAATCCAGCTTTGGGAAGTCATTAGATTGCACCGCTATGCAAATCTTAGTCTACAACTTCAAACTTTCTAGTGCAGGTATTGATAAATTAAACTTTACCAACCGAAGTGAGAGATGGTAACATATCAGATTCACATTCGGGAGGTCCCAGGTTCAAACCCCGTGGCTGGCCAATTTTTACATTTTTTTTCATGGTTTCCCCAGCCGTAAAGGCAAATGCCGAACTGGATATTTGCATACCAATAATCATCCTCACCATTTCATATGCATTTAAACTAATATCAGTTAAATTTACTCCATAAATATCACTAACAATAGAAATAATTAACAATCAATAACTCCATGGCCTACCCTTTTGTATATACACAGATCCCGAATTCCTGATATGGCCTCGTAGATGAAAGGAGTATAATTACAGCTGATTAAAAAAATATATAATAAACATTTTTAATAATTATTACGGCTGTCTCTTCTCAATAGGTAAATTATTTTTCCACATCTTAGTTAATTTTAAAATTAATGTATTAACAATGTAAAACATTGAATTTTCCTGCAAAATATCCCCTTGGTTAATGCCCAATTTACTGCCAATTTTATGGTAATATATATATTAGAAAGAATTTAACAAATGCAAGTCAGTTCTAATGACAACATTTTGTTTTACAGTGTTTATATACGGTTTATTAAGATGCAATACAGTTTAGCGTTGACAAATAACACTACTCACATATTCCTTCACATGTGCTTATCAAACTAAACTTTTTTTTCTGTAAGCCCTGCTTATTGAATCTATCTGGAGCTTAACTCGGATATCGATTACAAAAATAACTTATTTTCCGCATATCATAATTGCAATTATTACTGATTAAACGAATGCATTCCGGCACTTTTTTACATCAGTTTACCTGATTTTATTAATTTGTTGTGATGAAGAAGGACTTCAACATAAATTGTATCAAGCTTGAATGTGATTTCCTTTTCTGAGTGGGCACCCCCAATAAATGTGATCGTGCGATAATCGCATCGGAAGGCACCGGTATCGAGGCATCGTGAGTTGCGTGGGGTCACTCTTGTCATGCGACTCACTCCCGCGAACGGATAGTTTAACCGGAAACGTGATGTCGCTCCGGGCGCGTCTGCTCTTCCGCGAACAAAACACTAGCGCCAGTCAATCCCCGTTTACAACTGAATCTTGCTTCTTGAATGCGTTATGAGTAGGGACCGGATTTTTAGGTTTTTAAAAACACTGTTTTAGGTTTTCCATTAGGTGAAATAGATTTTTTTAGGTTTTTTCTCCAAAATATCGTTTTTGGGTAGAATAATTGGTTTAATGAATTTAAATCTGTTACTTAGGATTCAATACATAATACTTTTACAGTTTAACTTAAAAAAATTGACTTAAATTTGTGTAAACTTGCTTTAGGACAATATTATACAATTGAAGAAAGAAAGCATAAACAATCAAAAGAAGCAGTGAAAATAAGATTGCCTCATATTTCCTGGTTACAGTAAGGAATACGCCGGTACTCTTACACTTCCTCTCTTGATATTGTCCATCCTAGACGACAATGGGTTGAACGAAACGCTGGTGGTATTAATTTCAACCAGACAAAAATTGTTGTCTCTCCGCAAAATATCGATTTCTCAACTGACAAATAAAAAAGACAAAAAAGTAGCAAAAATAGATATTTTAGGTTTTATATCGCGTTTAGGTATATTTAGGTTTTTATACCCCATTTAGGTATTTTTAGGTGCCACAGAATTAATGTGGGTGAATCCTATGGACATGATTCGAAAAGGTGTATGAGCGCTTTTTGTTTTGGAAGCAAGGAAAAAAATAGGTAAAAACCTAAGAATTCGGTCCCTAGTTATGAGCGTATCTATTGTTAAGAAGCTTCAGAGAGGGACTTACCGGAATTTTGCTGGTTACTATTTGTCGTACTAAAGTACGAGTAACTTTCCCACAGGCCATTAACGGAAACAAAACACAATTTAATGGAAACATTTATTATAACAGATACAGAATGTGTTGAGCTATTTTTCAATATATTCACCACCGGAATTCAGACATTTGTCATACCGTGGGACCAACTTTTGTATCCCTGTGTCAGAAGTCTGCCGCCTGAGATTTGAACCACTGTGTGATAACCTTCTCCGTTTATCTGTCAATCTCTACCATTCTCTGTCATTTAATGTCATTTCTTGAGGGGTAGGAAAAGATGAAAATCTCTGGATGCGCGGTCCGAACTGTATGGTGGAGGCTTCAACACCTCCTGCAAAAGTTTGGCTAGAAGATCTATCAATATCCACCCTACAGCCCGGACCTCGCTCCCAGTGATTTCCATCTTTTCCTACACCTCAATAAATGACAGAGAACGACAGAGAAGTGGAGATGAACTGTGGTTCAAATATAAGCGGCAGACTTCTACGTCACATGTGTTCAAAAGTTGGTCCCACGGTATGACAAATGTCTTAATTCCTGTGGCGAATATGTTGAAAAATAGCTGAACACTTGCTATATCTATTGCAATAAATATTTCCATGAAATTGTGTTTTGTTTGTGTAAACGGCCCTAGGGAAACTTACTTTGTGGACGGCTCTCGTAGTAACAGTCCTACGGGGTCGCGAACGACCCCTGAAGATCCCTTAAGGGGATATTCGCAGCGGATTTGTTTCCGGGGTGCACCAGTCCTCTATCTACTTAAACCTAGGGACCACACAAACACCCAGTCCAGGACCCGGGAAAGGGATTTTTCACTACCGAAAAATCCCCAACCCGGCCGGGAATCGAACCCGGACTGTTGGAGTGAAGGCAGGTCATGCTACACATAATAAATTTATAAAATATGTTGTTATATTGGCTTTTCTGTAATCTATATTAATAAAAGGAAGTGCGTGTCTTTCCTTCTGTCTGTCTGTCTGTCCGCGATGCCCAGCGAAATCTACTCAACGCAGTGATCTCAATTTTAAACATAGGTGGACTGAAGGGTCAGAAAATTCACCTTGAAGCCAGAATTTTAATTTTCGCTTTCGTTCGTGAGTTATGAGTGAAAAACGGGCAAAAAACGTGCATTTTTTTTTTGAGTTTTCGAAGCATCAGTTTTCAGTTATACATTTCAATGTCAAATCAATTACAGTTGGCTTTGGCTATTTTTGTCATACCCTTGAAATAAAACTTTCGCGATCGCTTGAATGTTGTAAGCCCTAAATGTGGTCAAACATTGTTTTATTTGGACGAAACTCACTATACAGGGGTTTTCTGGGCCAAGGAACTCGAATCTGAGATCGCTTTTACCAGTCGACGCTATCTAATCGTGATATGTTGGTTTTCCTGTAATAGTTACATAAGACTTACTTTACTCTTGTCCATTTTACTTTCTCGCATATACGTAGTTTAGAGAAAGTAGGCCTATTGTGATCGTTACAAAAAAATCCGAAATCGTGATAACCCAGGAAAACATGTTTCTCGATGCCTAGAAACCGAACAAAGTGTTATTGGAATGACGTCTGTCTGTCTGTGGACAAACAAAGCGGCTAAAAGGTTAATCGAATTTACTTTAGTTTTTTTAACTAAAGACTTTTTATAAATTTAACCGAATAGGAAAGAATTTGGTTACTATAATTGAAATATTAAATGGGCTTTCTCATGAATACTTTTTCAAAATTTTGATTATTAAAACTTTAATGGTTTAAATAAAAATGTATTTTTCGAAACGTCTATGGTATCTTGGTTTTCTGTAATAATTACGTAAGAGTTGCTTTACACGTATCCATTTTATATTTTTCTTGACTATCGTCAGTACCGTATGCGATACACTATACAGGGTGCGGCAATATAACTTCCTTTTTTGAAATGCGCGCCATTCAGGCTGTAGGGGTCGTAGCGAGGCGGTAGTGGTCTCATTTTACTGGCGTGGTTCTAAAGTTTTGTTCCCTTCCATGTCAGTTGGCATCATGCGTTGGAACAGTGAGGAGCGTGCCTTTGCTGTCGAGGCCTACTTTTCAAACGGATGTTCTGTAGTCGCAACCTAGCGCGACTTCCGAAATCGCTTTAATGTAGGCCCATTGGGCCCTGTCCCGGACCGGAGTCAATTGTTACCTGGGTCACTACGTTCAGGCAAACCGCGAGTGTGTCAAGACTAGAGTCCCTCGGCCCATCAGATCACTTGAGATCATTGAGGCAGTGAGATCTTCAATCTTTCGATCCTGCACGCAAACATGCGTCCGATGTGTAAACATGTTAAGGAATTTTTCTTCCACAACTTGATGAACTGGACCTAGGGGATATTGGTTCCAACAGGACGTAGCTCACACTTCAAAGGCATCGATGGCAGTTTTGAGGGAACACTTCCCGGAGCGCGTCACCTCAATGCGGGGCGTTTTAGAGTGGATTGCCCACTCCCCAGATTTGGCCCCAAGCTATTTTTTGTGGGGTTATTTGAAATCCCGCGTTTATGTCAACCGTCCAAGGACCCTAGAAGACCTGAAGGCCAACATCCGGGCAGAAATTGCTAACATACCCATTGCTATGCTGGGGAGGGTTAAGACAAACGCCAGAAATCGGCTTATTCAGTGTATGGACAATGGGGGGCGTCACCTACCTGATATGATTTTCAAAACTGTGTAAAATAAAACTTTAGATATGTACCTACATTATACAAAATAAAAATAAAATCTGTTTCCTAAAATGGGTTTTATTGTGTTTTGAAAAAAGGAAGTTATGTTGCCGCACCCTGTAGTTTAGCACAGTAAAGTTGTGGAGGAAGTTAAAATTAACATTTTTTTGTTATAACATTCCTTTAAAAAGTTAATAGGTATCAAGATGTAAGAATGATTTAAATGAAATTCTGAGACCCAATCTATATTAATAAAAATGAATTTCCAAAATGGTTGTTGCCGCATCACTTGAGAACGGCTCGACCGATTTGGCTGATTCTTTTTTTGTTGTGTTCGTAATTGTCAGGACAAGGTTTGTATGAAAGAATTTTTTTGGAAAATCCACGGGAAAAGTCGGAAATGTGAAATGAAGCAAAGTTAGAAAATTATGATGTCAATTGTTTACATAACGAAAGTATTGTTTACGGTGTTCACATAAAGCTTTGGAAACTGTATTATAATACTGGGCTTTAACAAATTCTGATAATATCGATGTAATTAATACATTTGTGAAAATAATTCTTGAAGAATAAAATCCACGAAAATAAAGCAGTCACATAACTTTCTCTACCCTCGACATGGAAAATATAATTTTCTCACTTCACATTTTGATGTAGAATAAGCGGTCGTATTGCAGGGACAACTTAAGTGTGTGCCAGTGAGTGTGTGCTATATCGGAAATCGGTAACAAATCCTATCCACTGATACGTCACTCATAGCTGAAGGCTTTGTATTAGTTGAGAAATATTCCTAGGTATGTTTATCAGAGGCCCTAAGCATCTAAAAGAAGACAAAATGGGATGGAACATTTTCAGTCCTACGCGCGCAATATATTATGTCCCAGGCTTTTTTGAGGAAAGCATGAAAGTGATATAGTATTTCTTTTTTACTTCAGCCCCGAAACGGTTGATTGGTAATATGAGAGTGAGAAATACAATTTTCTGTCAAGACAATACAATCTTATGTAACCGGAATTTCTTTTTCTTCTTAATTGCACTCCTCCCAGGCATGGTGGGTAGAAGCAATGGAATGCAACATTCGACATCCTATATGAGCCATAAAAAGCTATATCTAGCGTTTTCTGAGGGAATAGTCTGAGTGCCATATGTCGTTCTTCCTCATTTCGAATTCTACATACATATTACATAAGGACCTAGAGTTTCAACATCGAAAGTCCTCCATAAGTTAATTTCATATTAGAAAATACAAAACCCGGGCGACGCCGGGCCATTTAAGTTAGTCAAGATCAGGGTTGCCAGATCAGAAAAGTAAAACAGTCGTACCAACAATTGGAAATAGTCGTACGCTAGTCAAAATCGTCGTACTCTTTGCGAATTGTCAGGATAAATATGATGATCATAATAATAATAATAACAATAATAATAATAACAATAAGAATATAATTATAATGATTGCCAAGTGAGATACAGACATTTTTTCTATAAATGCAAGCTTGGTGATTAAAATAATATGCTTTTGTAAGTTCTATAACGTGCCACTGCTCCACTCACGCATGCTGACTATACTAATATACCCATTGTGGTTGGTACTCGGCAGTCGGCATTGGAAGCGAGCGGACGTGTTTTAGCATCAAGCAGATTCAGCTATGAGTAATACTTCATCTACCTCTGTCGAGGAGGGTGTGTCTAATGAATCTACCTTACGCCTATGCAAAAGATGTAAAGCAAAAGTAGTGAATGGAGTAAAATGTATCAATTGTGATGGAAATTTCCATTTAAGCTGTGCTAAATTGATGAATACAATAAAACTTAACGGCGTGGACTCTGTCATATGTTGTGAAACTGACAACGGAAAAGATGACAATTCGGCCTTGTTTGATGCAATAGATTTGATGGCTGATAAAGAAGGTAAAGTTGATGTACGTGTGTTTAAATATATCCTAAAGCAAAGGGATAGTGTTGTTAGTGTACTTCAAGATAAAATTGCATTACTGTTGAACCAAGTTACCTTTTTAACCAAAATAGTGGACGGCCAGACTTTGGTGGCTAAAGTTAGTAATGTAATGCATACAAAAAGTGAGCAACAGATGACTTCTAACACCAAATCAACAAGTAAGAGCAAACCAGGTGTAAATCATGATGGAAAAGATGGAAATGAAGCCATGGATACAGATGGAAATGGAATTGCTGCCGAAAGTATTAGTGGTTCTAGTGAAACCGTTATCCCCACAGTCATCAATGAACAGGAAGGGGAGGAATCTTGGGCAAAGGTCGTAAGTAGGAAACAAAAACAAAAACGCCTTGTAGTGGTAGGTAATAATAGTAAGAACACAGGTAAACTAGAGGGGGTTCCAAAAACTGTATCTTTGCATGTCTACAGACTTGCTCCCAACACAACTGCGGAACAAGTATCTAATCATTTGAAATCTAAATATTCTGAAGTGGTGTGTGAAAAATTACCGTCTAGACATCCTGAACTCTATGCATCGTTCAGAGTTGATATCTTTGAAGAGCATCTAGAATCCGTAATGGATCCTACTATCTGGCCAGAAAATGCGTGTGTTCGAAGATTTTTTTTCAACAATCGACCTCAAGGAAAAGTGACATAAAGAGCAATGATTTTAGAACAACAGACTGTGATTCTGAACATCGGATATTATTTATTAATATACAGAGTCTTGCAGGTAAAATTAGCCTACTTGAAGCTTTTATAGTGAACACCCTTTGTCATTTTATCTGCATTTCCGAACATTGGTTACATTCTGATAATATTGAAACCATAAAGATTGAGGGGTATGTCTTAGTAAGCAATTATGTCAGAACGCAGTCCAAACATGGTGGTACTGCAATCTACGTTAAGGAAAACATTTTATGTAGAAAACTTGACTTAAATTTTATTTGCTCTGAAAAACACTTTGAAGCCACGGCGGCAATCGTCGATAGTTTGAAACTTATTATTGTCTGTTTATACCGCTCGCCCGACGGTAATGTTTCTACTTTTTTAATTAACCTTGATATTCTGTTAATGTATTTGACTAAATGGACAAGTCACAAAATTATTATCGGAGGTGACATAAACTCTGATTTTGATGTTACCACCAATAAAAAGTCAGTTATTGAGTTTAAAAACCTGTTAGTGCAAAATGGGTTTGTCTATCATAATACAGAAGCTACTAGAGTACGTGCATGTCTTGATAATGTTTTAAGTAATTTTAGAAGGGATCAATGTTCAGTGCTTATAGAGAACTTTCATTATTCAGATCATTCTGCTTTATGGTTTACTTTTAAATTGATGGCTACCTGTACGCCTTTTACCAAAACTGAAACTTTTAAAAGGAATTTTTCTTTGACAAATACTTGTAATTTTAATGAATGGCTCGGGGCAATTAATTGGTCATCAGTCTTAGAATGGCCTAATACTACAGCTGAATTCTGTTTTGATGCTTTCTTTCAGACGTTTTTAAATTTATTTAATGAGTGTTTTAAATTTAAATCTTGTAAGAATCAGCATTCGAAAACTAATTTTCGTAATCGTTGGTACACTGGTGAATTGGCTGAAATGAAGTCTAAACTTAAGATACTGTATGATATGTATAAGATTACTGGTGAAGAAAATCATAAGAACAATTACTATCTCAGTTTGAAACAGTATAAGAAAATGGTGACTGACGCAAAATTGAATTATAACAGCGAACTTATTGAAAATGCGGATAATAAAAGTAAAACGGCTTGGGCTATTATAAATAAGTTTAAAAAAGATGTCAATAACAAACAAAAGATTCCCTTCTCACCTGATAATTTTGCAAGTTTCTTAAGTAATTCTGTCTCTGATATTAAGGCTAAAATTTCAAAGGTAGACGCATGTCATAGTTGGTGGCTCCTCTCGTTTTTTAGGGAGGTTTTAGATGAAAGGGAACAACAACTTACATACTTGCCTCGAGTAAACATTGGTAATATATACAAGCCTGCAACTAGAACTAGTAAATCATTTGCATTATATCATCAAAATATAAGGGGGCTTGAATGTAAATTTGAAGAATTTAAGTTAGCTTTTCAGGATACAAATAATTCTAACAAGCAGGAAATTCAAGTTATTTGTTTAACGGAACACCACTGTGCAGAAACAGAGCTGGAACAATTAAAAATTGATAATTTTTCATTGTGCTCAAATTTCTTTAGACGTTCCATGAAAGGCGGAGGTGTGAGTATATTCATCAAAAGTAACTTAAATTTTAGTGATATAGACACCAGTTCCTACTGTAAGGAACAGGATTTTGAATGCTGCGCAGCCAGAGTGGAAACGGATAACAGTACATTTGTAATACTGACCATTTACAGAGCACCAACAGGTAATTTCAATTATTTTACAAATCAGTTAGAAAAGGTTCTTAACTATCTGTATAGTAATAATGTAAATATTATACTGTGCGGCGACTTTAATGTAGACTTCTCAATTGATAGTGAAAAAAAGATCAGACTGATATCCCTACTAGGTAGTTATAATTTAGACTCTGTAGTAAACTTTCCAACTAGAATCCAAAACAACTCTCAAACAATAATAGATAATATATTCATAGACATAGAAAAGCACCCTAACTTTAAAATATTACCAATATTAAATGGATTATCGGACCATGATGCACAAATGTTAGTGCTAAACGATAGTAAGGTAAACGCAACTAAAAAACATACCCATATGACTAGAGTAATGAATGATGCTTCAATTTTAAACTTCAAACAAGATCTGAAGAATGAAAACTGGGGATCTATATTTTCCTATGACAAAGTGGACTGTAAATTAAATGAATTCCTAAATATTGTGTTGCGGCATTTTGAAACTAACTTTCCAAAAAAGAAAACTGCTAATTTACCTAATGTAAGGAATAAAACATGGTTAACCACTGGCATTAAAATATCATGTAGAAACAAAAGAGAGCTATATTTAAAATGTAGAACCAGTAACAACCCAGCTCATAAAGAACACTATAAAATGTACTGCAATACACTGAAGAAAGTAATTAAAGAGGCAAAGAGTAGGCATTTCTCACAAATAATTAATAAATCAGACAATAAAATTAAAACTATATGGAATATAATTAAAAACGAAACAGGGAGATCAAAGGGAAACAATGATTGCATGTCACTAACATACCAGAACAAAAAGCTAGATAATGTATCAGATATCACAAATGCTTTTAATAATCACTTTATAAACATTGCAGAGAAATGTATTCCTACAACTAATATTAGCATTAATGCAGCAGACCTACTTAAAACACCTATAGTCCAGAACCATACATTTCAAATCAAATTAACTTCCTCTAGAGAAATTGAAAATATAATCAAGTCACTCAAAAGCAAAAACTCTTCTGGATGGGATGAGATAAGTAATAAGTTGTTAAAAAGCTGCTCATCTGAAATTAGTAAACCTCTTAGTCATATTTGTAATTGTTCGTTAAAAAGTGGAATATTTCCAATAAGACTAAAGCATGCTATTGTTAAGCCCCTCTTTAAGAAAGGTGACAAAAATGTTCCATCAAATTATAGACCTATATCACTCCTAACCTCATTTTCAAAAGTTTTTGAAAAAGTTATGTACAACCGCTTAATACACTATCTTAATTTGAATAACATTCTTACACCATCTCAGTTTGGATTTAGAAGTGGCATGTCCACTGATAATGCTACATTTCAACTCACTACAGAAATATTGGAAGCGTTAGATAAAAAGAAACATGCCCTAGGAATTTTTTGTGACCTAGCTAAGGCGTTTGACTGTATAAATCATGAAATTCTACTTCAAAAACTGAAACACTATAGGTTGGATAATATAACACTAAAGTGGTTCAAATCATACTTGTCTGATAGAACTCAAAAGGTAATAATAAATGGAAATGAATCAAAATTAGGGACTGTTAAAAATGGAGTACCTCAGGGATCGATACTGGGACCTTTGCTCTTTTTAATTTTCATCAATGACTTACCAGATAACTTAAGTGACGAATCAAAGGCATTGCTTTTTGCAGATGATACTAGTGTACTCGTAACAGGAAAGTCACAAGAAGATTTAGCAAGACTAGCTACAAAGACTTTTCACGAATTAAATACTTGGTTTCAAGCTAATAAAATGTCACTTAATATTGATAAGACCCACTTTATTCAATTTAGAACAAAAAATAGATATATCTCAAACATTGTAATCAATTATCAAACACAAATCATAGAGGAAATTAGCAACATAAAATTCTTAGGACTACAAATTGACCAAAATCTTGACTGGAAGAAACACATTGTAATGATAAGTTCTAAGCTAAGTTCAGCATGTTTTGCGCTACGAACTTTGAATGATATATTACAACAGGACGCATTACTCACGGTATATTTTGCATATTTTCACTCTGTTATGAGGTACGGAATCATTTTTTGGGGTAACTCGGCACATAGGGAAAAAATATTTAGATTACAGAAGCGAGCAATAAGAATAATATGTGGAAAGAAAAAACGAGAATCTTGTAAACCGCTGTTTGAAAAATTAAAAGTCCTCACTCTCACCGGAGAGTATATATACTCTGTTATGTGTTACATGGTAGATAATATTGATAAATTTCAAAGTAATCACAGTATACACGGGCGTACTACTAGAAACATGAATGATTTACATAGACCAGCTAACTCATTAAAACTTTTTCAGAAAGGTGCTTATTATTCCGCAATACAAATATACAATAACCTTCCAAAAGAGATTAAATCACTATGTATTAAAAGCAAATGCAAATCTTTCAAAAGAGCTCTGAAGCAATATTTAGTAACTCACACCTTCTACAATATGGATGATTTCTTTTCAGCTTGAGTAAGTGTGACATAACAATTCTTGTATCATGTTTTTTTTTTTTTTTTTTTTATAACATGCATGTATGTTTTTATCTGACGTGTTCTATATCCTTGAGCCCTGCTCAACACAGGATCTACAGAACGAGACATCTACATCTACATCTACATCTACATCTGCCCTTATGAATTCTTAAATAATTATATAATTCCTCCTTGTAATTTTGTCTGGCAAGAAGTTAGTTCTGACGAAGTTCTTGAGATAATCAGTAGGATGAAAAATTCGAATAGTAAAGACATATATGATATTTCTAACAAATGTTTAAAAAATGTTATCAGCAGCATTGTTTGTCCTTTGACTATCTGCATAAACAAATGTTTAAATGAGGGAGTTTTCCCGAGTTGTTTGAAGGTTGCTAAAGTTATACCTATACATAAAAAGGGGTCTCATAATGAACCAGGCAATTATAGACCAATATCTTTGATTCCTATTTTCAGCAAGGTTTTCGAGTACGTAGTTTTAAACCAATTAAACAGATACTTTGAATATTATGGTCTGTACAATAATAGTCAATTTGGCTTTAGAAAGGGTAGAAATACTATTGCTGCAGTTGAACAGCTTGTGCAAAATATTTTACAGTCTTTTGAAAACGGTGAATATCTTTGTGGGACATTTTGTGATTTGACAAAAGCATTTGATTGTATTGATCATAAATTACTTTTGGACAAGCTACAATTTTATGGTATTCATGGTAAGGAATTAAGTCTATTCAAGTCATATTTGCATAATCGTAAACAATTTGTGTTTATAGATGGTTCTTATTCAAATGAAGTCTTACTAAAAACGGGTGTACCACAAGGTTCAATATTGGGGCCAGTTTTATTTTTAATAGCCGTTAATGATTTACCCAATAATATACATGTTGAAACGCTCATGTACGCTGATGATACTACTTTTATCACAACGGACAATAAACTTATGAATTTAATGAATAATGTTGGTGACATTAAAAACTCAGCCTTAGCTTGGTTCAGTTCAAATGGTTTGTTTTTGAACGAGGGGAAGACTTCCTCTGTTCTGTTCTCTTTAAAACAGTTGCCAGATAATTTGTTTGATGACAAATCCGTTTCGTTTTTGGGGATTAAATTAGATTATCAGTTGAGATGGGATGCTCACATTGAAAAACTAACAACAAGGCTGTCTTCTATTGTGTTCTTAATGAAACATTTAAATAACTGTATACCAACGTCTTATTTGAGATGTGTTTATTTTACGTTTTTTCAATCTATTTTGAGATACGGGATTATAATTTGGGGAGGTTCTAACAAGACTAATGACATCCTGCTGTTGCAAAAGAGAATTCTTAGGATAATCAAGAGGTGTGATATTCGTGAGCATTGTAAACCATTATTTATTGAATTAGAAATTTTAACTGTTGTAAATCTGTATTTATTAGATCTTCTAGTTCATGTACATAATAATATAAATAACTATAATTTTAGGAAGGATGTACATGGGTATCAAACAAGATTCAACGATGAATTGAGTCTACCTAAATTTAGGTTAAGTAAAACCAAGAATTCTCATTTATATTTAGGACCTAAATGTTACAACAAGTTGCCCGCCCAAGTTAGAAACTATACAAAAAAGAAATTTTCAAAAGAAGTGTACAACTGGCTGAAAAATAATCCCTTTTATTGTATTGAGGAGTTTTTAACGCTTAGCTCACAGGAGATTGTATTTTAACTTAACTTATTTTCATGTTTTAATGTATTTAAGACAATGTAGTTTCTACAGATTTTTTTTGACACTGTTAATGCCAATATCTGTGCCTAGCGACAAAGAAATATTATTATTATTATTATTATTATTATTATTATTATTATTATTACTCTTTGTCATCGGTAGCCTGCAGGTGTTGCAGGAAGAAATATAATAATAATAATAATAATAATAATAATAATAATAATAATAATAATAAAATATTAATAAATTACAATCCATAAGAAAGTAAGATTTATAATATATGTTATTTAAAGTAAAGTATACAGCCACTTTTGATATGCACGTGTCAACATAATATGTATAATATACTGTTATCAATAACAATGATATGGTTATTATGTTTGGTCAAAATGAAATAAAAACAATAAGACCAGCTGCTCTTTATCGGTATAATTTCTTTAGAGATTTGGATTGCTTCGTTTTGCACACGTGCAGCTAAAATATAAAATGTTTGGAGAAGAATAATGAGAGAAGTAGCAATAACAAACAATACAATTTAAGCAAGGCGCGGCCCGTGAAAGCCTGTAATAAATAAATGTAGTTTTATTTGACAATAGTCATTATAACATTCCGCCATTCATTTAGTGACATGTAGGCTTATACAAAATAAACCACGAAAAAACAAAACAAAAAACTTAATGTATATCCAAACTGAAAATTCTGGAGTAGATTGCTAAAAAATAAAGAGAAAATGGTTATAAAATGCTAATATTAAAAATAGTCGTATGAATAGGCATACGACACATGGTTGCGTCGCACGTCGTACAAATCAATGAAATATTCGTATGTGTACGACTATAGTCGTACGTATGGCAACTGCTCAAGATATAATATGTTCGTGGATTTTCATCGGTGGAAGCCTGCCCTTAAAGAAACGATCTGGAGTATAACTCTGAGATCGATTACAAAAATAATACCACAGTATAGTATAACAGTAGCGAAGCTCTAATGAAAGGAAAATGCATCCTTTTGACAGATCGTGCGACACTAGCACCCCAAGCGGTCAGCAAGACGGAACTAGCAAACAGCCATTTCCAGCATTGAAAAGATACGAATATATGGCTGTATTTCTTCTTATTTTTAAAATTACCAGAACGAGATTATTACCGGAAAGGCATACTGGTGAACTCACCAAATCATAGACTTTATGGTAATGTAAAGAAGTTGTAGTTTCAAGATCGATGACATTGTATATCTTATAAAGTATCAGACCGGTTTCCGTCCACCATATAAGCTACATCCCTACATCTTCAAGAATTTAATTGACCTACTACTAACATATACTGTACTTACACTGAAAATTCTGACAAATAAGAAAACTTAATAATTTCAATAAGCATGTAGTAGTACTAGTTCAGAAATTAGGGGGGAAAGTAAAGTTCTATAGGCATATAGCACGATAGGCCTATGGTCAGTATCAGATGCAATAGCAAAACACTTTTGTCTTTTTCTTAATTTTGTTAAACACGATAAATTATTAAAAAGTAAAGGATTAAACACGTTATCTGTATTCTCGACAGTTTAATTTTGTTAAATTCAATTATATAGGCCTAACATAACCTCGTGTTAAAACATTTTCAAAATTAGTAGGGTCAGGTGGGGTATTTGTAAAGAGGCCTATATATTTAGAAACCTTTGCATCGTTAGGATTTTCATTTATGATATACATATAAAAATAATTAATTGTATATAGCATTTACAAGCCATTTTCTGCTCCTAAAATTAAAATAAATAGGAGTAAATACACTAGTATGGATGCAAGCATGATAATCACAAATTTGCAATTTAATTTCACAAATAACTGTTTTTGCTTACCTCTCAGGATCTTTAGGGAACCTGAAGAAAGACAAATCGGGAGAATTCCTTTGGCTGTTGGTGCAATTTTTAGCACCACAAGCATTTCCATAAAATATTGTTGACATTTTACATAAGCAACAATGCATGCATATTGTGTGGATCTTGCTCACCGCTACGAGCGCTGCCGTCGCGCCGGTTGAAAAAAAACTGTATGGAGCTTCGCTACTGTTATACTATACTGTGATAATACGTTGTCAACTCTACAACATCAGGATGGACAGTTGATTGAACGACTCGTGCTGTTATAAGAAAACAACGTGGTACTTTACCTACAAGTTACAATCATTAAATATTATTTGCACATTTATTCGATAATAATATGTACATTTTTTTTATCGCTACCTGTTAAAATATATTAATTGGAGTGAATTCATATACATTTTTTGCACTTTCTTTGAAACCCGTTAATATCAGAACACATTTTCACCGACATTTATGTGGGCCATGTCGCTTATAGAAAGTGATAATTTTAAAGGAACCAGCTACTTGGGAAATAATCGGATCTAATGGAAACTTCATAATATTGTAGCCTGTATTTAATATAGGCTATATGTAAGTTGATGGGGGTCCGTTAAAAGTTTTCCGGTGTATAGATTAAAATATAGGTATCTGTACCATAAATCCATAAATAGAATTTAATGAAAGAAATAAAAATACATTTTTTAGTACACAGCTCTAAAACAGCTGCTTATCGGGCTGGTAGCACGCCGAAAAATTGCATTTTAGCGACCAAGGCCGCTAAAATTGCATAAAAGTGCATCCAAAATGCATTCAAAATGCACTTTTAGCGGCCTTGTCCTTTAAAGTCGTCATGACAATCTATAAACAAAACCCAGATGGCATTGACCAGACACACCAACTTTAACATGGATTTACGCATATAATTGGTCATAAAACAACAAATTTAAGCCAACACGTTTCTTTATGATAATCAAAAACTTTACCAGGATTTTTCGCAAAACACGGTAGCCCACTTCATCACCTGACAACAAATATAAGCCAACAACTTTTCACATCTTCGTTCACATAGCTTACATGGATGCACCAGCATTTAATTGCAATATATTCCCTATTCCTTCTGCCGAGATGTTGCTGGCACCAGCTCCAATTCAATGTTTTTGACTTGGAGTGAAATTTCCTCGGGATTATAATTCATATTTTCACAAGCTTTTCAAAAATACTAGTTCGTATTTACTATTGTTTACAAATCAGCGACTCATATCCCTATAATATAAAGCCACAAGGCTGACTGATTGACTGACTGACTCACTCACTCATTCACTCACTCACTGACATTAATGTTTGCCCACTTCCAAATGAGCTAGAAACTTGAAATTAGGTACACGTGTAGCTTTTAGGCTATAAACTACAGGAAAATTCCAAAAAGTTTAATTTTTCATTTTTTAGCCCTAAAATCCCCCCGAAAAAGGGCTCGGCTCGGCACACCGACATTAATGTTTGCCCACTTCCAGATGAGCTAGAAACTTGAAATTTTGTACACATATAGCTTTTAGGCTGCAAACCACAGGAAAATTCCAAAAAGTTTTATTTTTTATTTTTAGCCCTAAAAACCTTGCGAAAAAAGGGCTCGGCTCACCGACATTAATGTTTGCCTACTTCCAGATGAGCTAGAAACTTGAAATTTGGTACACGTATAGCTTTTAGGCTGTAAACCACAGGAAAATTAAAAAAAGTTTATATTTTTAAATTTTTAGCCCTAAAAACCCCCGAAAAAGGGCTCGGCTCGGCTCACCGACATTAATGTTTGTCTACTTCCAGATGAGCTAGAAACTTGAAATTTGGTATACATATAGCTTTTAGGCTGTAAACCACAGGAAAATTCCAAAAAGTAAGATTTTTAAAAGTTTTAGCCCAAAAAACCCCAGAAAAAGGGCTCAGTTTCCATGGCAACGGTATCAAACTGTGTTCACGTATGGCTCTGAAAGTTTAGAAATAATTATTTCCGTAAACCTAACGGGGTGGTCGAGGTAGTAATGTCTTGGACTTGCGTTCTGAAGTCTCAAGTTCATCATAATTAAATCCAATTAACATATTTTTGTCCAGAACTAACAAAATTTTCTTCTATCTGTTAAAGAAATTTCATAATTTATATTCTTTAATAATAACTCGGAGATGAAGTCCCGCATTCATTACAACATAATTATTACAACCAATTTTACTTGTATCTTTGTATCTTAATTTTCTTGTATAATTCCCGTGGTCGTAAAGGCAAATGCCAAATTGAATATTTACATACCATGAACCTTAGTCGCTATTTCATCTTGTATCATGTCTATTTCAGTTTAAATTTACTCCATAAAATACACCATAAATATATGTACACTGCCAGTTGATCTAGAAAACTAGACTTGGCAAACTGATACCTTTTAGCTTGCAACCGACGGGAAAATTCCGAAAAAACCCCAAAGTCTTCCCACATTTATTTTTTCAAGTTTATTATGGCAAAAAAAAAAAAAGGTACAGCAGACTAAATACACGCATTCTATATCCATTAATCTTTTAAAAAACCTTTCCCGAGAACCTCAGCGGGGGTTTGGGGGCGGAGCCCCCAATGAGCGAAGCGAGTAACTCATCTATAGCCTACCGCATTTCGTATTGGTACGTACGGTTCATTGTTGTCTTGCGGTATTTTTGTTTCACTTCATATAATTTAGAGAGCTATCACTAAAAAATATTGTATGCACCACGTACGCAAAAACTTTGGCGGACTCATCCAGTATTTCAGCCTCGGCTTTCGCCTCGGCCGCTATACTAGATTCGTCCGCTAAAGCGTTATTTTGCGTACTTGATACATAAATAGCTATTAAAACTAATACGAAAGAATAATTACATTATTGCTTCTGATTTTGCTTCTGATTTATATATATATATATATGAGGTTTGTCCTGACTGACTTAATGAATGAATGACTGATTGACCGACTGGCTGGCTGGCTAGCTGACAGAGAATCAACGTAGAGCCTAAACTATAATAGGTAGAGACTTGGAATTTTGACAGTACCTTCGTTTCATAATGTAAGTGCTCACTAAGAAATTCTTTTTTACACAGAATTATCAAATCCAAATCAAATTCCATGTACAGTTCCCATGACAACAGTGTATTGTTGGCAGTGGTCACAGGTAGCTTTGGAATTAGATGATAGGCCTACGGGACTATTACAAATTAGAGAAGCTTTTAATAGAATTCATTGGTGTAAATAAATATTGAAGAATGAAATCCACGCAAAGAATGTGATGCAGTCGCATAACTTTCTCTGCCCTGAACATAAGGAATACCATTTTCTCACTTCACATTTTGAAAATCGATAGGCCTTCATAAGTTAATTTCGAATTACAATATACAAAGCCCAAGCGACGCCGGGCCATTTAAGCTAGTAATAAATCAATTCATAATTTAATTATTGTACTGCGCATGTTTTGTTCATAAAAGAGATGGCCTAACCACCAACAATATCCCTTAATATCGGAATCGGAATCGAATTGAGAATATCTGCAACGTACTTTTGATACGTGGCTCCTTCCTCTTTTATGCCCACTACTATGTAGTAGGCAATGGGTACCTAGGCAAAGCCCATTTGCCCCATAATTTGAATATGATTTGGAGGTGGTGTCATAGCAGTAAAGTAGGGGTGGCTAGCATGTTCCATTCTATTGTTGTTGCCGAAAAGACAGTCTATTGTAATTTTGTATATCCAATTTCTTACTCTAACATGTTATCTTACGCGGTCAAAGGGTCCTTTTATTTAACAATTTTGAAATTTGGGGAGGTGTTATTATGCGGGTTGCGGCCCGTCTTTTGCAAGGGAACTATTCCAACATTCGTTGCGAGGCCTTGGAAAACCGCAAAAAGTTTCTTTTACAGGCTGAGCCCATTAAGGCAAGAAAATAAGGTGCAAGCACTTTGTAGAGATTGTAGAAAATGTCCCATTTGTACAAACTAGCTTAAAAGACCCGGCGTCGCCCGGGTTTTGTATTTTGTAATTGGAAATTAACTTATGAAGGATTTTCAATTTTAAATTCTAGGTCCTTATATAGGCATTTATAATTTGAAATAGGAAGAACGACTTATTACACTCAACCTATTCCCTCATAAAACGCTTGATATAGTTTTTTATGGCTCATAGAGGATCTAGAATTTTGCATCCCATCGCTTGTACAGTGCACAGCAAGCCTGGTAGAGGTTTAAATAATAAGAAACAGAAATTCCTGTAACATAAAATTGTAATATCGAGGCGGGAAATTTCCCACTCTTATGTTACCATAAAGTCGTTTTGGGGATGAAATTAAACAGAAAGCATTATCACTTTCATACTTTTCTCTCCAAAAACCTGCGATATAATATAATTCCCACTCTTATGTTACCATAAAGTCGTTTTGGGGATGAAATTAAACAGAAAGCATTATCACTTTCATACTTTTCTCTCCAAAAACCTGCGATATAATATAATAATATACACATTACCATACCTCGTTTTGTTTTCTCTATGTCCAGGGTAGAGAAAGTTATGCGATTCCATTATTTTAGTGGATTTCATTCTGTAATATTTATTTATAACATGAATTATTTTGATAACTTCTCTTATTTGTCAAAAGTGCATTTCAATTGTTTTTTCCAAGCCCATCCATATACCATTTGGCAACAATATATTCTGTGATTTGGAATTGATAATTCTATGTAAAAAGGGGTTAAGTATTTTCAAAAACATTTAATTTTTGGCATTTAGAATCAGAATTTTTCAAAATCCTTTCTTAGTGAGCACCTACATTATGAAACGAAGGTACTGTCAAAATTCCAAGTCTCTACCTGTTATAGTTTAGGCTGTACGTTGATTCCTGTCATTCAGTCAGTCAGTCATTCATTCAGTCAGTCAGGACAAAGCCTTTTATATAGATAGAGATATATATATATATATATATATATATATATATATATATATATATATATATATATATATATATAGAGATTGCATAGACACTTAATATGTTCTTATTAATAAACAAGATTTTACATGATGTTCTTGGTGGTTCTTTAGCTATTAGCCTGTTTTTGAAGAAAGAAAATTATTTTTATATGTAGGCCTATATCATATGTGCCTCCCCACAGAGAAATTCCATAAGATAAGAAGGGATATATTAGACCGAAGTAGACCATTTTTAGAACATCAAAAGAAAGATTAGAAACAATTCTTCTAAGGAATCTAAGCAAAAATAAATTGGAGGAAAGTTTATTACAGACATGGTCTATATGAAATACCCAGGTTAAGTTTGGATCTCTATGTATAACCCCAAAAACTTATTTACTTGTTTTGACTTTATATTTAAACATCCATCCTCTGCATCTAATTTTTGGACAAGCCTTATATAGTCTTATATCGTAAGGCTGGTATTTCACATTATTTACAAATTATAACGCTTTTGAGATCGCCGATGTCAAAAGGATTATTTCTGTAGATTGGGAATTTACAAATAGTTATTTAAGCTGCTGATAGACAGTCTAATCTCCTTATCTAGTGTTATCAAGTGTGTCAACAGCTTCTTGCAGGTCTAGATAAAGTCAACATTCTGTTTACCTCCTTCAACCGCTAAGAAAAAAACACACCTTCATTCCTCTTATAAACATGCCATACGGTATTATCTTTTCTCACTCAAGAGAGACTATAAAAATACAATTTCCTTATTTTTCCTAGGGGATGTCGTTAATACGTCACCACTGTGGCTTAAAGGATACATTCGTTTTCCTCACGCAGCGTGATCGGTCGGGACAAATTTCCTGGGTGAGGTTTTTCCAGGGTTTTTCTCATATGTGAGACGAATGTGGGGAAACATTCCCCGTGTATCATTTGACCGTCTTTACTACCTTCATCCCATCCGCATCCTGTTCGGCCTGAGTGTGTGTTGTCTCGTAGGTGGCCCCAGTAGGCCTATTGGTAATGATTAGGGTTCGAATGTTTATGACATGTTATATTTTTGTCCTGACCTCCATTCTCGCGGTAAACACGAATTAAACATAAATTACATGTTTGTTATCCTAATCGGATCATTTTATTTCACATGTAATGCCATATTTTGGTCATTTTTATGGCGTTGGTCATATTTTGATCATATTTGTAATTTAACGTCATATTTCGGTTATAATTTCCGTGAAGGAGCACAGTTATACAGTGTATTCACTAAATGGTCGAAATAATTTGAAATTTATTTAATTAATTTAATTTTATACCTTATTAAATAATTTAATTTTAAAATTAATGCAATTGTTCATATTTTATAGGGGCAAACATAGTCTACAAAATATTATTTGGACCTGATGAAGCAAGCAAACAGGAGAAAATTCTTTGAAACAAGAAGTTCAGTACAAGGAAAACTGTAAATCACATGTAAAACTATTAAAAGTGGTTATCTAATTGAATTCATGTGATTAATTTAGTGTCATTAAAAGTTTTAAATTGAAACGTTATCATTATAACATTTATTTTTAGTAGACATGTTCTCTTTATTAGGTGATATTTAGGATTTTGGGTCATATTTAGTCATTTTTAAGGGCATATTTGCTGTCATATTTTCCACCTTTTTAGGCGATAAACATCCGAACCCTAGTTATGATCATTCATCCGCAGAGGACCTCAAAGTCATTGTCTCGTCAAAAAAGCATGAATGTGATCCGTAACAACTCCCTCGCCCGACAGGTTGCGGTCCTGTAAGGCCCGGGCGGCTTGATCCGCGTAAACGTCCCTACAACAGGGGAGATCTTCTATAATACACTGATTTTAGTTTCAAATCCGCCTATTCGTTACCCACATTAAGAAAGCTTTACAAAAGTAAACGAAAGTAAAAAAAAAAATCTTTCAATACTGCAGATTTAAGTCTGAAAATGAGAACAAATAACAATTAGGCTATTAGTTGTGCTGTTGGTAGATTGTGGATGATACCTTAATCTTTTCTCGTAGCTTTCACAGCACAGTGATATTAAGTGCCAGTGTGGTAGGCCCTACTTAAAGAGATTGTGTGGGGACGGGAAAATGTCTGTCCGTCTGTAAATTTTGCAGATTATGAAAACTCTGAATTATGATATAGCTGTTGATGAATGATTAAGAATAAAATTTTCATCGATCACTAAGAAGGCATGAAGTCGATTTAACGAAAATTTTAACCCTATTTCGCTTCATTATTGACTTATGAGCACCAAATTTTAATGACTATAATGCCCTGCAGCATACATATTTTAAGTCATAGAGCAAACATCCCCTAATAAATGTTGCTTGTCTATGTCCTCTCTATACACGGGTAAAATATTTCGGTGTTATTAATTAACACTCTGTATAGGCTACTCGCATTAAAGTTTAGTGTAGTTTTAACATTAACATTTCTGGTGAGAGAACTTTGCTCAAAGCGGATCTGTCGGTTATGAACAGGGCCCGGATTCTGATAACCTAAAATTGTTTGAAAAATGACCTATAAAATGGCCCTAAATTTTAAAGAAAATTACTTAATAAATATAAAAAATGACCTAAAACTGATATTTTATTTATAAAAAATTATTATTGTACACACAAAGTTATAGACTAGTTTCTACATAATTGCAAAAACTTTAAATAACTGTAATGTTGTGAATGTTCTTTTCTCACGCAAATTTATACTGGCACTGAGGCACTGGCGAGTCAAAATTCGGCACATCCTTTTGTGGTCCGCCAGATTATATTGTTGTTATTGAGGGTAAACAGTAGTTTTCACTCTCAAATCCGAGCAGGTGCCAAGTCAATCTAATTACAATAGTAATATAATACAAAAATTTGATTCTCACTTCCGACTGAGACATGTCAACACTTTAACGCCGAATTTTTCCTTCTTGCATTAAACAAACACTTCAAAGACAGCACCGCTAGCGACGAAAAAAAGTTAATACGCTCAATGTAAATACATAAAAATGACTAAATAAGGAAGCAAATGACACGAAAATGACAAAACAATGACCTAAAATTGAAATAAATGCCTTAAAAATATAAAATTGCATAAAATGATAAAAAATGACCTAATAAAAATGCATTTCTATAATCTAGAGGTCATGATTAGGACTTAACCACAGTTTGGCAATGTCTATGCAGCATCAATAAAAAGATGACAAGTCATTAGAATCCGGGCCCTGGTATGAACCTATGGTCTGACCCACCGGTAGCTCGAAAAAAAAAAAAAAAAATGAAGATATTGTACAAAAGGTCAGGCATCTCTTAGGGTGGTGTTGTAAAGGTTGTTTTCAAGGTCAGGCAGTAATATGAACTCATGCGCCGTTTACGTATAGTTTAAGCCTTATGGCAGTCGATAAAACATTCCCTAACGAGAGGGTGGTTTTCACCCCAATTGACATTTACATCCTTTCCTAAAACATAAAATATGAAGTGTTATACCAAAGGTTATGACACCTTTTAAGATGGTTTACATCTCCATCCAGAGGTAGATTTTGTAGAAATAAATTTAAGAGTGCGTCAGGATTATGGATAGAGGGCTGTTCACGCACCGTTTAACAAGAGGGAGGTTTGCAGATTTTCCTTCCCGGGAGGCAGCTCTAACATAGGGCATATCTAAGTGTGATTTTCACCCCCACTCATTGGTAGTTTTTGTTGTAGATAGAAATACACTTAAGAGTGCGACAGGATTTTGGACGCGTGCGCCGTTCACATACCGGTTACGCTGTTAGATCCCTATGCGCTCACATGACTTTCTTTAACGAAAGAATATAAATTTCTGCTTTCTTCCTCTGAATCAGGATTCCTTTCCTGTCTTACATGGCATCACATCAAATTTTGTTATTTGATAACCAGTCGGTCCACCGCTGTGGCGTAGCGGGCCCGGGTTCGAATCTTGGTCGGGACAAGTTACCTAGGTGAGGTTTTTCCGGTTTTTTTTTATCACTTGTGAGACAAATGTCACAAATGTCGGGTAACTTTACGCCCTTGTAGTCCCCAGATATCATCTGGCCGTCATCATCTTCATCCCATCCTCGCCTTGTTTGGAGTGAGTGTGTGTGTGTGTGTGTGAATGGTGTGTCTCGTCCTATGTGGTCCTATGTGTTCGTGTTGTCTCGGAGGTGGCCTCGGTATTGGGCTGATCACTCATCCGGGGAAGCCCTCCATGTCCTCGTCTGGTCAAAAAAGTACGTATGTGATCCATAGATAATCCCTCTCCCGACAGGTAGCGGCCCTGTGTGACCCGGGAAGCTCGGGTTTCTTAAATCCTAAACGGGAGAGGTAAAATTAAGACAAAGAAAGAGAAGATAACCAGTCCAACTGGACATAGTGATTAAGCAAATACTGTTAGTTACATAAGAAAGGAGTCCGCCGCTATGGGTGTATAGGTAGCATACTTGCTTTCCACCCTAGCTGTCCGAGTTCGATTCCTGGCAGGGTAGTGGGGTTTTCAGTAACGAGAAATCCCCTGGTTTCGGACTGAACATCACCCAGGAAGATTATAGGCTACATTAAAAAAAGCCTTAAATTAAAGGGTAGAATAGGGTATAGGGTATTCACAATAGATCTATTAAGGTCGCAGTGTTGAGAAGCCGAAGGGCTTACACTACCCCTCATTAATCTAATCTAATGTGCATAAGAAAGGAAAACATTTAAATGGATAAATCTAATATGTATGAGGCAATAAACACTCATAGGCATTGTAATGGTCTTGAAGAACTATAGTAGGCCTATAGGCATAAAGAATAGGTGGATTTCTGTTGGGTAAGAGGGGTTTCCTATAACTTACCACTGTTTTCCTAACTGTTTATGTTCCGTGTACCTGAACTTCGTCCCCGTTCTAACTCATTCTGTACGAATGTCAGTTACTGCCAATTCAAGCGATGCTGTGGTTATTGGACAGTGTTGCGATCGAAGATCGGAGAAAATGTGTGGCACAGTCTGAGAAACTCCGGGAAGAGGACTTCACAAAGGAGATGGACAATGACATTATTGAAAGAATTGCAGTAACAGTTCTGACGTGTTTAGTGACAGTGCCAAGGAGTTGTAAAATAGTATTTGTTTTTAAAATCTGATACAGTCATTTTACAGTAGAGTCGAGTTTTTTTTATTAGATACCCAGGAGGCTTCAAAAGAAAAAAAAACATCAAGTCGGTGTTTCTTTATGTTAATTGATTTGATTCGGTCATGGTTTTCGTTTTCCAAAACACAAGCAACGTTGCAATATTCTCTCATTGTTATCATTGATCTCAGTTCTTCCCTCTCTTTAATCAATTCACACGTGTTATTGTTTACTGCAACTAGATCGTGCAATCCCGCGTTTCGCTCCACGCGGAGTTGACGAGTAGCTGTCACAGCCGTCACAGGGCATTCTTAGATTTTGATTGGCTGAAGTAACTAGCTGATTGGTGTGGTAAAAATAAAGAACACGGGCTGAGCTGCCGGCAAACTTTTCCTCCTAACGAAAGGAAGCCACCTGGCCATGCAATGAATAAATGAACTATAAATACGATCTGAATTACACGACTGACAATTTATTATAAAATGTAAGTTATAGTGAGAGTATTAATAATACAAAATATCCGTTTAGTTTCAAGTTTCTCGAATTGAAATACAGGCCTAATATGTAAAAATTAATTGAATTGTCATATTTTATTGAATTTTGCACTTGCCTACAAGTAGCGAGGTTTATGAAAATAACGTAAGTAAAGAACTTTATTTAATACTTATTTTAAATTAATTATCAAATTATTAATTTATTAATTAATTTAATATTTTGAAATATTCTGTCCATTTTAAAATGTTACTGAAGTAATAACATTAATACTACAGTATATAACACTACGCTTTCTTCTTCTACTATAAGCTACTGTGTGGGAGTGAATGGTCATTAAGGGAGCATTCACACCAAAGAAGTAGCATGCCACTTGCGACGTGCTACCTGGATGCACACTGCACGTTACTCATTTTAAATCCCAAATAAACAAGTTCAAGTCTTCACACCGAAATAGTGTGGCAATAGTGCAGCTCGCAGAGTGCGACATTCATTTCTTCAGATAGATCTGGACTTATTTCATGCGACGCTACTCGGGATGACGCATGCGTACAGTTGCCTTTTCAGCTGTTTTCTGATTGTTAAAAAAATTCAACACATATTCGCTTGTGTAGCGGTAGATTATGGCAAAGATGTCATGAAAACTGCTGGGAAGAGAGCTATTTAACATACAATTTGTACATGCATAGAGTATACGATATGGTAATCGAAACTAGTATGAAAAAAGCCTGGATTAAAATTGCTGAAACTATATCCTTTTTAGGTAAATTACATTACTTTAAATGGGTTTCTCAATGGTTCAAGTGAAAATAATGTACGTTAAACTGCAGATCGCATTCGCTACTTCGGTATGAATGCAAAACTGTGAACCATGCAACTCGATGTGCAGCCTGCATCCAGGTAGTGCAATTCGCATGCTTTGCTACTTCGGTGTGAATGCTCACTTAGACGCAGCCAGGGGAATGGAAAGAGGGGTAGTCGGTGGAAGGAGCTGTTCTGAGAAACCTGCCTATTCTTTCTGCCTCGACTTTAGATGCACAACCCAAGTAGATTTCCCTACGAAAATGCGAAAATGTTTCAAAATATTTGTTCAGCTAATATACAGGGTGTTAATAAATAACACCGAAATATTTTACCTGTATATAGAGGGGACTTAGACAAGGAACTTTTATTAGGAGATTTTTGCTCTATGACGTAAAATGTGTATGCTACAGGGCATTAAAGTCATTACAATTTGGTGCTCATAACTCAATAATGTAGCGAAATAGGGTTAAAATATTCATTAAATTGACTTCATGCCTTCCTAGTCGTCGATGAAAACCTCACTCTTAATCATTCGTCAACCGCTATATCATAATTTAGTGTTTCCATAATCTGCAAAATTTACAGATTAATCACATGATTGGTCGCCACTGCATTAGTCTTTTTTTATTCATAACTACTGACTACAGTCTCAACAGCGAACTTCCTTTGTTTTGATTTTTTTTCTAATGTTAGAAGTCAGTGGCGGCCATGCCCTGGGAGATTTTATGCTGTAACAGGAAAAATTGAATCCATAGAAGAAAACCTCCTAATAAAAGTTGCTTGTCTACGTCCCCTCTATACACAGGTAAAATATTTCGGTGTTATTCATTAACACCCTGTATAGAACAACAAAGGTTAATACGATAGATCTCGCATGGTGGGGAACCGTTATTTAAGTGGAAAAAATAACTAAGTACAAATTGTACTAAAAAGTAACATGTGGCGAAATTTATAGCTGTTTGACTATATCACGGTAAGTACGATGAGGTCACAGGAAAAACCCACTGAGAATGAAGCTTAAACATCAAAAAGAATTAATCTGCAGTTACACGAACAGTTTTTGGAAAAAGAGTTCGGAACAGAACACGGTTATAAACAATATTACAGGAGAAAAATTCATCTGACACTAGGATTTGAACTCAGGACCTTTGGCTATCCATGTCACTGCTCTACCAACTGAGCTAAGCCAGAGTTCACTTCACAGCACTTCTCTCCTATGATTGATTGCCCTTAATGGTCTACCTCACTGATAGACAAGTTATGACATACGCTGTACTGTAAGACACACTAATTAGTGATTTTTGTGACTATTTTGTGCACACTGTTATTGTAGAGTTAACATTTAAGATGGATCTATATGTATTCATAAACCACAGATTATTGTCTCTGTTGGACATTACATGAGAATATTATAGGAGAAAAATTCCTCTGACCATTAAGGGTAGCCAGTCATAGCAGAGAAGTTCCAACTGGCACTATGAAGGGGACTCCGGCTTAGCTCGTTTGGTAGAGCAGTGGCGTGGATAGCCAAAGGTCCTGCGTTCAAATCCCAGTGTCAGAGGAATTTTTCTTCGGTAATATTCTCATGTAATGTCCAACAGAGACAATAATCTGTGGTTCATGAATGCTTATATATCTATCTTGAGTGTTAACTGTACAATAACAGTGGGAGCCCGGTCACAAAAATCACTACTTAGTGTTCCTCACAGCACTGCATATGACACAACTTGTCTGTCTGTGAGGTAGACCATTAGGGCAATCAGTCATAGGAGAGAGGTTCCAACTGGTACTGTGAGGGGACTCTGGCTTAGCTCAGTGGCACGGATAGCCAAAGGTCCTGAGTTCAAATCCCAGTATGAGAGGAATTTTTATTCGGTAATATTATCATGTAATGTCCAACAGAGACAATAATCTGTGGTTCATGAATGCATATATATCCAACGGTTATGAAGGTATATATCGACTATTAGAGATTCCCTCTCTCCAAAGGTGTTGGTTGCACCAACTGCTTCTGGAAAAACGGGTTGTGAACCTTACATGAAAAAAACAAAACCCAGCGATCGGTCATGAACGTCACGATTATTTCTCTTAATCTTTCATCCTTTTTGTTTTAAGTTAAAAAGAATGAAAGAATGCATTCTCTTCTAATTTGAAATAAAAAGAGCCTACATTGGGGGTGGCTTTTGGCGTCTAGATGGTGCTATGGGACAACGGCACCATACTGTGATCATGTACATGTCTGGTGGTTAAGTTACTTCTGAGAAGCTCCTCGGTGGGCGGGCCCGTCTTATCGCGGGCCACTACTTAAGATCCCCACACGCCGATCCCGTCTCATTGCATCGGCATGGCGCTGCAGGTAACACATCTCATTAAACTCTCATTACTTATCTTCACTTATCATTTCCTTTCTTCACTACTCTTTCTACATTCTATTATGCATAGCAATATTATTGTTTTAAAGATTTCTATTATATATATAACAAAAGTTTAGGTATCTATTTCATGAGCTTTAATACGGTATTCTCCCCTAGTAATGGCTCTGTATTAAAAAAATTATTACCAGATATTTATCAGGACATTTATCGCTTTTCTTTTTGCATTTCCTAGAGTTACCTATGCTTTCTATTTTCAATAATTTCCATTAAATGTTCCGTTTATTTATTTATCGTGCTGTGTGTTTCGGTTTTAATTATTGTCCGTTTCTTATACACTTATGTAATCAGATTTGCTTAGGCCTAAATCTCACATATTTAATTCATTTAATTTTCTGACTCCCGTGAGGCCTAAATTCTTAGATTCAATAGATCTTATTTAATTTGTATCTTCTTATATGGCTTTGGAAGTTGCAATACAATTAGCTTTGACAAATAACATTACCCACATATTCCTTCACATATGCTTATCAAACTAGATCTTTGTTCTTCCATAAGCCCTGCTTAATGAATCGACCTGGAGCTTAACTCGGAATTCTATTAAAAAAATAACTTATTTTCTGCGCATCATAACTGCAACTATCATTGATTAAGCAAAAGCATTCTGGCACTTTTTTACATCAGTTTATCTGATTTTATTTTGATTTGTATTTCATCTTCGTATATTCTTTTGGAAGTTATGTTCTTACGTTTGCCTTATTTATTTACGTATTTCCATCTTTCATTTTTCCTTTCCTTTCTTTCTGTCTTGCTGCCTGCTACGTTTCTACCTACAGTACCTTCATCGTCTGTTTGTATGACTGTCAGTCTTTTTTTTTCTTTCTTCTTTCTTTCTTGCTGTCAGCCTCTCAGTCTTTTTGTCTGCCGGTTCATCTATCTTGCATTTTTCTTTCCTGCTGTCTATTTTATGTTTTTCTGTCGTCTATATTTCTTTACTGTATTTATTTCTCTTACTTGTTGTGTGCCTTTCTGTCTGGCTGTCTTCCTATCTGTCATTTTTTCTTTCGACTAAGCCCATTCTTTTTATTTTTATCTTACATCTGAATTTTAACGAAAATACCTTCAATTTAAATGCTCTCTCTCTCTCTTTTTCTCTCTCATGTGCTTTCATCACATCTTTCATTAATCTCTCTCACTTTTCTATTTTCGCCATTATGTAGTTTCAAGTTCAATCCTTCTTAAAGTAATAATATTTTATTTCTGACTGCTAGAAGAAGCAAGGCAGTTAGCTATTCGTGTGTGGAATACTTCTTGAAGTGATATATCGCGGACAGCGGGAAAGTTACGAGAGGACAGTGTCGAAATATACCAATTTTCGTTCGTCTTACCACATTCAGAAACGTTCCTGGGTTATCGGAACCAAATACGACTACGGACTTATTATACGTGTTCGCGAAGACCAACGCTGCTGTAGTGTTTCCAGTGTCATTGCACGCGTATAGTGGCTGTTACTGACATCCACACAAGTGTTGCGAATATCATATTTTGCTGATACGTATAAGCTAAATGTTAGATTCAGTGTCTAATACAGGGCGTTCAACTTGACAGAATGCGGATCACGCACATGGAAGCTATCAATGTGTACAGTGCGTTCTAAAGCCAGTGCCTAATTAGTTCTTCTGGACAAAATTTTTCGGCCCTTTCACGTCCAAGTTATACCTTAGTTTCCGGAGGGGGGTTGAGAGGCAATGGGCTTACCACTTGTCCCATCTGCCCTCTCTCAGAAAAATAAGCGTAACAAAATTTACATAGGCAACAGAAACCTCCACTTTTAGGCCCTTCGCCCCAACATAGGGGATATAGGAAAACAAACAGAATCTACGTTCAAATGATGCAATGGTATTTTATTATGATCGACTAAAAATCAATTTCGGACCTCAATTTCAAATGATTAGGCTAAATACGAGTACATTAATATTCACATAGTTTCCCGGTCCATAGCTTTTAACTCCAGCTGAATTCGATGAGGCTGCAAATTTTTAAATTTACGGATTACTTTCTCTTGAGGAAGTGCCTTAGTGATGGATTATTAGAAATACACTGAGGCAGTTATATTCATAATAAGTTAAAACTTGCTAAACTTATTATAAAATATTTATGTATTTTTTATTCTCCATGCAACATCTGCACGTTAACAGACAAAGAAAACCATTAGGCATTCCAGAGGGGGGCGTTTGCCCCCCATTGCACCCCATTGCCCCCCTATGCCAACGCCCATGACATAAGAAATTCTTTTTCGAGACTCAACTTTAGTTACTTTCAGTTTTAAAATTCTTCTTCTTCCTCCTTTCCAATAATGGGAGTTGTCCCGTTCCGCGCCAAAAGTAATTTTTATTTATTGAATTTGGTCCTTCCATCTGGCCCTCGGCCGTCCTATATCCCGTCTTCCCTTTGGGTTGTATAACGTAACTTGCTTTGGTAGTCTGTCAGAAGACATGCCCGTACCACTTCTTTCGGTATTTAACTACCTCTTCCACCGTACTACTTTCTAGGCCCAGTTCGTTTCTTATATCTCTACTTCTTACTCTGTTTCTGAGAAAACTCCTTGTAGCCTTCTCATAAATCTCATTTCTGAGCTTTCAATTTTGTTTTTGTCTTTCTTCCTCATTATCCAGGGCCCTATTTCATAAAACTCTACAGGTGTGACATATACGACAATTATGTCAAATCTGACAAATTTGTCAATATGTCATGACAATTCTATTTTTCATAAATATTACAACTTTTCCTTACATTACAGGCAAATTAATGTAAATTGTCAAGACTAAAAGAGCCCTTTTCATAAACGTGACAATTTTATGTCAAACCTAAAGATTACTTTAGTACACTGTAGATGGCTCTCATATATGCGTGCGATAATCGATCTCCACATCGAATGTGATACCTAAGTAATCAATTATTACTATCGAAAATAATTTAATTATATTTATCTTTGCAAAGTCACTGGAATTGAAAGTTAGGTTAACCCGTTGCCTAAAAACCCTGTGCGGTCTCTTGTCTATTTTTTCATCACACTCACTACTACCAATATCTCTACTACTAGTTTTCACTATTAACAAAACAATTTAGCAAGTTTATTAACAAGAAAGAGTTTGCCAAGTTATGTCACATATTTACATAACCTACTAACTTTCCCTACATATGAAAGATTGCCTGTCACTTCTGTAATGACAATTCTACATTTTTTGTAAACTTGTAAATATGTCACCAAAATCTAATGTTTCATAAATGGTAGGTATCCTAAGATTTGACATATTTGTCGGACTTTTACCTGTAAACTCAAAAGTTTTGAGAAACAGCAATATGTAAAATTGTCATACAATTCTACAAAATTGTCATGACATTTATGTAAAGTTGTCAGCTTTTATGAAAAACGCAATTGTCAAAGTGTAAACTTGTAAAACAATTATATGTCACCTGTCACCTGTAAAATTGTAACTTTTATGAAATAGGCCCCAGGTCTCGTTCATGCAAGTTTTTAAATTACTTTTGTAATTTTGATAACTCTTAGGAGAGAGTAAGATGGTGTTAACAAATGAATAACGACTTAACAACACTTTTCAGGTGTGCCTAGTGGTTCTGGGTCTGCTGGTACCGGGGTTCGAGTCCTGGCCCGCGTTCGGCCTGGAGGAGGTGATATCAGGAGGGTTGTCGAGCCGGGGGTTTGCAGGGAACTGGATCTCGGGTTCACAGTTCATATACACGGATATGAAGGGCGACGTACTGCGCTACGATCTCCACACACTCTCCACTTCCATGTTGGTGTCGAGAGCCGTCCTAGAGGAGTACCGGGCCACAAGCTACGAACTCACGGCAGATGGACTCTTCCTTCTCTTAGGTAGGATTTTGTTTGTAATATGTCTTAAGAGTTTAAGGGGGGGGGGGACATACAACTTTGGGTGAGGTGAGAAATAGGCGAATTTCATTTTTTTTTTGTCTCAGCAATGAATTGCTCTACAATCTTGCAATCTGCTCATTATTGACTTCTTCTACAATTACATGCTATTTTAAAAATTAATCGAACTATTAAAGTTAAGGGTAATTATCGTTTCAAAATGGCAGCTACGTTTCATGCACTGAAATGCCGTTTCCTTGATAACTTCTGTAAATATCAATATTTCTGAGTGATTATTCTTCTGTGTATTTGTTATATAATTAACAACACTGTCTATAATAATTTATTTGGCAGTAATAGTTAATCAAATATATTAATAAAAAAGAAAACATAAAAAAAGATTAAAAAAATAGTTATACAATACATATTCCAAAGATTATAGATGATGTTGTTCATGTGATGTTTGCAAATAGATAGAAAAATCGCTCAAAAATTACCATTTGTGGAAATTATCATGGAAACGACAGTTTAGTGGACGAAACGTGGCTGCCATTTTATAAAGATAACTGTAATAGTTTAATTAATTATGAAAATAGTACTATATAGGTGGTTAATAAAGAACATGCCAGATTAAAAGGTTACAGAATAATTGGTTGCTGAGGAAAAAAATAATGAATTTCATCTTATAAATCCTTATTTTTATATTTCTGGACAGCAGACGAGAAGATAAGAGTTTCTGAATTGCATAAAAACAATCATTTCCTGATTTAAGGCTTCACTCATGGACGTACGGTATAGGGGGGTTCAGGGGGTTGGAACCCCTCCCGAAATATCTGCAATATTTTGAAGACTATAAATCATGGAACGAAATAATAATAATAAAAAAAACCTCTGATTCGATTATTACATATGTTACAATTTCGTACATATCAAAGCATTATTTAAAATGCATTGTAATTTATTTAAGATTCAATTTTCAAAACCTCATGGTGTTAATAGTTCTTCAGTTTAATAACAGTGATATATTACTAGTAAACAAAAATCCCTTTGGAATCTGTCAAACGACAACTCGAATACTCCCGCTGAAATCCATCAACCTGTTTGTACAGCCAACAGTAATCACCAGCTCATCACAAAATTATCATGACCTAATCGGCTTTTCCACCGGTGGATTTACAGATGATTTTAAAAACGTGCCCTCTGAACCATACAGTATTATGACAATTTTTCAAAAGAAAGTTTTTATTTATAGACTCTAGCTTAAACGAGAAATGGATAGAAATCTCAAGAAAAACAGTTTCAAAGACTGAGTTGTATATTAATTTATTACAGTGTATTAATTATCACAATACAACTGTTTGTAATTAAACAAATTAATAATTCACAATGTGCGCAAGGACATGGGGCTGAGACGACTTTACATTGAACCCCTCCCGAACAAAATTTCACCGTACGCCCATGTCTACACTTAATATCATTTGTGTCTGTAATTCAAATCTTAACAATTATAAATATGAGATTTTGATCAATGTTTACTTTTTTCCGGCAGGATACGACACTCAGAAAGGCTTCAGACACTCCACTGTGTCCCGGTTCGTGCTGTACGACCTAACTCGCCACTACTACATCCCGCTAGCGGGGGGCGCGTTGCTGCAGCTGGTGCGCCTCGCTCCGGTGGGCTCGGGGCTCGTCTATGTCTACAACAACAACGTGTACTACCGCATGGGGCCCGCGGGCCGAGAGCTGCAGCTCACGAATACGGGCGTGTCTGGTACCAGATACAATGGAGTCCCAGATTGGGTGTATGAGGAGGAAGTACTAGGGTCAGGCTCTGCTCTGTGGTTCTCCCCCGACGGAACTCGACTCGCTTTCGCTTCCTTTGACGACAGCAATGTGATGACGGAGTCCTACTTCCACTACGGCTCTCCTGGAAGCCTGGAGCACCAATACTCCGACACCATGACCATCAGATATCCTAAGGTAAGAGCAGGAGTTCCTATATTCGTCTAAATCAAGGCAAGTAACGAAAATACGTCAAGTTTAGACAAATGAATTCAAATACCTTCTTTTGTCCCAAGATTTCCAAGTGAGTACTTTTCGCAGAAAAAAAATTATCCATAAACTTTAACCTTAGTTTACTTTAATCGGTAAGTATTACCCGTATTGTTATAATATTTTAATTTTTAGTTCTCTATCAAATTTTGTAGTTAAGTAGTTGTCCAAAAAAAATACTTAAAAAAATATTAAAAAATTAAGCTATGTTTATACTCCTTTTAACTGTGAGGCCATATCAGGATTTCGGGATGTGTGTCTATACAGCAGGGTAGGCCATGGAACTATTGACTGTCAATTGTTTCTAATATTGGTGTATTTTTATGGAGTAAATTTCAACTGATATTAATTTAAATGGATATGATACAAGATGAAAAGGTGAGGATGATTCATGGTATGTCAATATCCAATTTGACATTTGCCTTTACGACTGGGGAAACCATGGAAAAAAAAGTCAAATTGGCCGGCCACGGGAATTGAACCTGGGAGCTCTCGAATGCGAGTCCAAGACATTACCATCACGGCCACCACGCTCGGTAAAAACTTGTTTTAGGCCTATATAGAGTTTAAATTGCATAGCAAACACCATTAGGTCAATTGTTGTAAGTAAAAAATGACAATGTATATGTATTACAAAACATATATTATACATATATTATACGTAGCCTATGTATTATAAAACATCAGTCACAATACTATAACTTACATAAAATAGGTAAAAAAGACAATTTTAAAAATCATAGTATGCACAGTAGTTCTAGACGTAAACATTATCTTGGGTAAAATTTACTTATCTGGGTGAGCTACAGCTATTACTGGCCAATTCTACCACAAGGATTGTTCGGCATCTCATGAGTAGACTTCGGAATTTAGGTAAAAACCTATTTTAATCCTTAAGTGATATATGGACGAAAATTGTATATGCATGTTTCATAAGTGACTATGCCTAAAACTCATACTCTTTTAGGACCTAAAACAGCCTATTTTTACGTTAGAGCCTAATATTACCTTTTTGCTTGTTTTTTCCTGTAAAGTACAAAATAAGTTATTCTTTGTTATAAATTCTAGCATTTATTTTCAGTTTGTACTAAATTTTTAGCTCGGAATGTGCCGTAGGCCTATATGACACATTTGTGACATGGTTAAATAGTAAGGAATGTTTCGTCTTCAGGAGAAAAATTCCTTGGAATTACCAAGAAAATGTATTGTTTTTCTTACGACTCCCACATCCAGTTAAAAAAACCTAGTTCTCTGAATCACTGAGGGATACAAGGGGTTGAATATGCTAGTATGATATGCGTAGCTTCTGGGCGCAGGGATTTAGGTTTTCACTGTTATGGTAGTAATACAGGCCCTAGTAATAGGTCTATATAATTCTGTGTATCATAGGCCTATATCTGTGTTTTATCATGATTATTGATTAATGGTGAATTCAATAAATATAATAATCTGCATTGCAATTGAGATATTTCAGAAAATTGACAAATTAACGATTTTATAAGAGATTATTTTACCATTTTTAGATCCTATTTTCCAGTTTCTAGAGCCTATTTTAGGTACCTAAAGCAGCATTTTTAGCGACCTAAAAGTCCGAAGTCTACTCATGAGTCATGACGAAGAGTCACCGTACTATATATCTTCTTTTATCCAGCCAGGTACACCGATCCCACGAGTGTCTCTACATGTAGTGGATCTGACCGCCACTCTACCCAACTCCATGACATTAGAGCCACCGGTTGCAGTTGTGTCCAGGTGAGATTTCAAATACAAAGCTCAAGTTGTCCTTTCAAAATACCCAAGTAAGACGATTCTTGAACATGTTCGATGGGGGTTAGGTGAATGCCTACAAAGTTGCGATTTGTAGGTTTTATAGGTAATTCCTTCAAGATCAGAAAATAAATAAAACCTCTTTTCTGTTCAGTTTTGGTGCCCAATAAAGGCTTAGTAAAAAAGAAAAAAGGAGACAAATAAGATAAAACTATAAATACTGTTAGCTGAAAATATCAATTGTACATTTATGACTATAAAAATGTTAGTTGACCACATTTATGATTATAGTTAAACTTTTTTACACACAGATTCCTATAAATTACCTATTTGAAAAAAAATTGAACTAGAAATAAATTGTAAAACATTCATTCTAAATATATAATTTATGTTACATGAATGGGTTTCATTGTATCTATTCAGAGTCCTGTTTATTGGTGAATTTTTGTGCAAGTTTGTGTTTACTCTAGGAATAAAAAATAGGTTTCTTAATCTACCAGTTTTACTGAGTGCATATAAATAAATGATTTCTGTAAGATTTGTATCGTCAACAAGAAAGTTAATTATGTTTTACAAAAAGCATAATAACATGCTCTTCTATGTGTCAAAGTTTGGAATTAATAATTTTTCAGTAGTTTTTCACAGTTCATATACAATGATAATGGCCACAAAATTTAAATATTAAACACTTAAGGAATTTCATTTATACTTTTCCCAATAAATTTTAATTATTTTTACTGTGAATAGTATCTATGGTATGAGTTTGAGGAAGTAAAAAAGAAGTAATCTGGAGATTGTAATGTTTGTTGTAGTGATCACATCTTGTACGCAGTGTCGTGGGCTAACAATGAAGAAGTGGCTGCGGTGTGGACCAACAGAGTTCAGAACATAGCGCAAGCCAGCATTTGTGCGGCGAGTACAGGAGTCTGCCATGATGTGAGTTCACATTACACATTTGGTATAAATAAAAATATGCCCTATTAACGAGGCATTTAAGATCTAAAAATCCTTTAAAAACATCAAAATAAAAAAAAATGACCGTATTTTACGGACTACAAGACGCTCCGCACCATAACACCCGCCTTGATTTTAGAATGCAAATTTAAAGGAAAAGAAATTTAATGCGATTCTAAACGACAAATTTTAAAGCGAATAATGTACTTCATTGCATAAACAAATTACAACCTTGCACAATGGAATCAGTGTAAATCACTTCTAACTTTAAACCTGCGTTGTACGAAAATCTTTTGTACAGGTGCCATTGCGTAAATATTAACTACCGAACTTATTTCTCATGAAAGACCAAAAATACTTTTACAACCTATAACCCTCAATTCACCATACGGTAAGTGTAACGGGACAAGGCTGTTTAGAGGTCATTGCCTTCATTTAAACCATCCGATGGAGACAACTCCCTTCCTATAGAAGAACTCAACATTCCTTTCTTTTCGCATTGTATACCTGGTTTCTAGCTACCCTCATTTTACGATTATGACAATTTACTAATGTACAGTCTGTGACAACATTTGTAACTATCTTATCGTTTATAACTCTGGTAGTGTGGCAATATTTTACATATTTTAAATTTTTTTGTGTTCTTCGGATCATTAAACGCACCCAACTTTCAAGGCTCTGTTTCCAAGGTAAAAAAAGTGCGTCTTACGGTCCGTAAAATACGGTACCTAAACTAAATGTTGTATTCTAAATTTCCTTAGTGGAATAAGAGGGTTCGAACTCTCTGTTGTTATTGAGAGTATTCTTAATTTTTTTATAATTCTATATAATTTATTTTGTACAATTTACAATGTAACTTATAATTTACGTTACATAGGGGTGGAAGTTAAAATTAAAAAAATGAAGTGTAGAAAAAAAAATTAAAATGTGTAAAAGAAATTGGAATAAAATTGCAAAAATGAATGGAGAACATGTCAAAGCAAATTTAAAAAGTCATAAAATTATGTTAGGCTTATTATTGGGAATTTATGCACTAAATCATATAAAAAATTTATAAAAAATGCTCCTAATATGAAAAAAATAAAAAGCCCTAATATGCCGTATAAAAAAGGTTGCATTTAATATAAAATACACGAATACAAAAGGTGCAAGTTTCCCTATTAATAGAAAAAATGTGATTCCATAAAAATCGTAGTGTTATTTCGTGGTTATTTCGCGGTTAATCGCTCTATTCTGAAGTAATTTTAATGGTTGCAACTCCGTTCTATGAAAAAGACCACAGATAAATATCATGAAAGCTAGTGAGACTGGATTGATATTTTTAGGAAGGTGCATAATTAGGGCTAAGAATTTGATGACCTAAAATGCCTGAAAAACAGCGGCTATTGCTGGAGTTAAATAATATTGTAATTTAGCTCCTTGCCCATGCGACAACTTCTCTGACATCCGTGTAGTGCGTGTAGTCTAAACACCTTCACCAGGCGTTATAATCCGAAAATTCCTCTCTTCAAGCGTAACTGGATTGCTGTTTGACTAAGCACGTTAATTCAAACTGCTTTAGTGTTCTGTACTCTTAAGAGGGTTCAGATGGACCTCAGATTTCCTATCTTACTTCCATGCTTGTGCGTCATATAGTGAAAATATAGTGATTTGTAAATTATTTAAATTGAAATGAATTGATTTTCAGGGAATTCAATTCAAAAAAATGTTTTAGTCTTTAATAGGTCTATAAGCACCTCGTGTACATAACTAAACTCCGTGGCGCTACATCCCTGAAGGGACTATGCATACCATCCGACTGCTGCGTCAATTCCCGTAGGCAGATGGCAGGATTGGGGCATGTGGTCAGCATGCCGACACCCACGGCCGTTAATGGTGGTTTCCGTGACCGGAGCCGCTACTTCTCTATCAAGTAGCTCCTCACGAGGCTGAGTGCACCACGTTCTAGACTTCCCTACCTCAGAAAAATCCGAGGAGGTACCGAGACCACGCAGGTGGTGACAGGACCGTGGAAAGAAAGCAAGGGCCCCAGGGACAAATTTTACCGGGCCCCCGTCAAATATTAAATTCACTACCCAACTCGCCCTTTATAATGTAAGTTATACAACAAAAAGATTTTTTAATGATATTACATAATTATTAAGTGCCAGAATGGTACCAGTACTTTATGAGATTGTCTGGTAGACAGGACTTCTGACTGTCTGTCTGTCCGTGTGTCTGTAAGCGCGATAACTCAAATACGCTTTATCGGATTTTCATAAAACTTGGTATACCATTTATAATGCCCTTGGGACGAAGCCTATTTTGGACCAAATCGGTTAACTGATACCGGGCACGGAACGGAAAAATACATTAAAATGTTCTAATTAGGAGCAATTTTATCAGTATGTACCAGTTTCATCTTTTGAAAATTATGATTTTAAATGCCGAACGTTAGTGAGGCCTACTGTTGATTACAAAAGGATTTCTGCTTCTACTTTTCAAAAATAGCAATTTTTTCTTCAAGATTAATCCGTTTCAGACTAACCGGTTAGTTCCGTGTCACCGTTATACGACAGGACAATGCAGATAAAATAAACACATAAACATAACTTAAGCTGTTTATTGACTTATAACCAGTTTTATTTTAGACTAGCATGTGCCCGCGGCTTCGCCCGCGATAATTATTTCAAAAATTAAAAATCAAGAGCATAATAGTTAAATCATTATATTTATTAACACCTAAATCACGTGGGCTACATACCACGATTAGATAGCGTCGCCTGGTAAAAGCGACCTCAGATTCGATTTCCTTGGCCCAGAATACCCCTGTACAGTGAGTTTCGTCCAAATCGAACAATGTTTGACCATATTTAGGCCTATGCCTCTTCCGTGTAGGTTGAAAATTTCATATGTCTACGGGCCTTGACATTCTAAACGAATGAATCGACCAGCGTGGGCTTACAACAATCTAGCGATGGCGATGCTTTTATTACCACGGTATGACAAAAATAGCCAAAGCCAACTGTAATTGATTTGATATTGAAATGTATTACTGAAATCTGATGCTTCGACAGCGCTAAAATCACGTTTTCTGCCAGTTTTTCACTCACAACTCGCGAACGAAAGCTAAAATTAAAAATCCGGCTTCGATGCGCATTCGCCCACCTTTCAGCCCATCTATGTTTAAAATTTCAGATCTCTGCGTTCAGTAGATTTCGCTGGGCATCGTGGACAGACAGACAAACACGTCCTTTTATTATTTTAAGATAGCATGTGCCCGCGATAATAATTTCAAAAATTAAAAATTAAGAGCATATTAGTTAAATCATTATATTAACACCTAAATCATGTAGACTATATATCACGATTAGATAGCGTCACCTGTTAAAAGCTACCTCAGATTCGAGTTCCTTGGCCCAGAAAACCCCTGTATAGTGAGTTTCGTCCAAATCGAACAACGTTTGACCATATTTAGGCTAATATTGATTATCCCTATAATAATAATAATAATAATAATAATAATAATAATAATAATAATAATAATAATAATAATAATAATAATAATAATAATAATAATAATAATAATAATAATAATAATAATCCTCTTCGGTGTAGGTTGAAAATTTCATATTATGTTTGCGTGCCTTGACATTAAAAACAAATGAATCGACCAGCGTGAGCTACAACATTCAAGAGATCGCGATGCTTTTATGTCGAAGGAATGACAAAAATAGCCAAAGCCTAGTGTAATTGATTTGTTTTATTGAAAACTCATGCTTCGAAAACGAAATAAATATACGTTTTCTGCCCGTTTTTCACTCATAACTCACGAACGAAAGCGAAAATTAAAATTCCGGCTTCGAGGTGCTCATTCCGACCCTTTAGTCCATCTATGTTTAAAATTTCAGATTTCTGCGTTCAGTAGATTTCGCTGGGCATCGCGGACAGACAGACAGACAGAAAGACAGGCCTGGGCGGTGACCTCGTGTACATAACTTAAATTATGTCTTAGAGCTTATACTCGAGAAAATTGCAAAACCTTAATTTCTCATTATTTGGGCTCGGAATTTGATGACCTAAAATGCCTGAAAAAGACCCATAAAGTGGCCTTATGAAACTACGACAGGAAAAGTTGAAAATATGACTTAATACTTCTGAATATGTATTTTAAAACGATAATTATAATTATGTAGTTTAGTTCTATAACAAGAAATAATTTGATGACCTAAAATGTCTGAAAGATGACTTATAAAGTGACCTTAAATTTATGAAACTACGACATGAAAAGTTAAAAAAATCCCTTTAGGCAGGCCTACAGGCTGAGGTAATTTTCGAATTGCTTCTGGTTTAATTTATTGTCGCTGCGTAGCACTCTCCTTCTTTAGCCTTGGCATGGCAAACCCGTAATAATAACTGAATTCGATAAAGAGCAAGAGCCTACAATCATTTGTTTTGACAAAAGAAAAGGATATAATATTCTGGGAGGCCGTGCACAAAATCAGCAATGAATACAATTAGCAAAGCCGCTAAACAAGACAAAATTAATGATATTACCCTATAATAATTCTTAAAGAAAGCCATGACTGTGATAACTCTATCAAACTCAAAGTATCAACGTAACCGAACAGTAGTCCCAATGTTCTTTGAGGACAACACTTTCATATTAAACTCCTTTTTACTGAGAATTATTTTATCACAGCAATATCAAAGTGCACAATGCACCATATGAAATATAAATAAATCTGAAATATTTTTAATAAAAAGAGAGTTGTTTATTATGTTTTAAATTAATATATTTTATTATTTATTTTTGATTTTGCCATGCATTGTTGTTCTAAAGCTGTGTAACTATTATTTTTAATATTTCAAATTCTATTACATTGGTATTTTTATACTTAGTCGGTCCTCACACATTCCTTTCGGCAGGCCTTCAGGCTGAGGTAGCCTATGTTTTTCAGTGTTATTGTTTTTCAAACATTCAAATCTCGCCTTTTATATGAGCTATCGAGAAACTAGTTATTGATTTGTAGAGTACTCATCAAGAGCTTTTCAACGATACTCCACAAGACGTGGTTTCAAAAATTTCGAATTTCCATCCCCCCATCCCCACCCTCACTCGTACCCCCCGAAACGTTGGTGTCACTGTAAACTCCATAGGGAGTACTCTAATTTATTCAAAAAAAGTTTCCCTCTATATTTCATAGGGGACAATCATTGGGTCAATTTTGCTCATTAACGAACTTGTCCGAATTATTGGGCCTACTAATAATATAATAAATTTGGTTCAAATATCTTTAAAATTACGGCCGCTAGCGTGTAAAGATATATATATAAATATCACAAACATTTTTTTTGAACGGTTCGTACTTAGGGAGGCATGAAACGAAAAGATATGAAAGAATTTTTCGAAAGTCATGACATGGTATCGGTTGCAATAGGTAGATTTTTCTTCGAAATCTACCTAAAAAGACAAATGGAAATTCGCAGATGTTTTTTCCTCAATACGTATTTCACCAGCCACGGTTAAGTGAAATAGAATAATTAGAGTAGGCTTTGCTTATTAATTCCATGACAGCAGTTCACCAAGCAACCAATTCAATGTTCCAAGCATTTGTATGGATTGCCAGAAGCAGAGAAATGCAGGAGAAGTTCTGATATAGAACCTCTGAATACAGAATTTAATAATACGCACACATACATGAGATTATAATAGAGACGTGTATGCATTGTGATTCCTGCAATAATCTCAATTCTTATTCAGGTGATGGCTCACTTTACAACAGACTCTCAGTTCATTGGCAGCGTTGTCAATCCCAAACAAATAGTAATTGTCATACCGATTCTCTAGTAGGAGTGTTAATTGAAGAATGACTTTTAATTCTAGGACTCCAAGGTTTTATTCAATGTCATCGAACTCCATTAGATGAATTGATATTAAGTGAGGAAAGTGAAAATATAATTTTCCTATTAATTTAAAACTGAATTTATGACCTTTGCTGCACAATATAACTTTGAATAGGGTTGAAACAACTGAATATGCGCTCTTTGCAATACGTCCTCTATTCTAGGCCTATATCAGAATGTCAAGTTAGAAAGGTGTTTTGCCCATGATTAGGGTAAAGAAAGTTACGAGAGTTCATTAATCAGATTTCATTTCAGTTGTAGATGTTTTCGGTTCAATGGCTAACATGTTGAAGTGGTGAATGCTGGATTTCTATATTTCTCTCTTCGTAAAAAATAAAAATAATTAAACTGCTGTAACAAAGTGCCAGAATGCTTTTGTTTAATCAGTGATAATGTCAATTATGATATGCAGAAAATAAGTTATTTTTTAAAATCGATTTATGAGTTAAGCTACAGATCGATTCATTAAGCAGGGGTTACGGAAGAACAAAGGTATAGTTTGATAAGCATATGTGAAGGAATATGTGGGTAGTGTTATTTTTCAAAGCTCCCTGTATTGCAGCTTCCAAAGTCGTATATGAAGACTATAAAACAATATGTTGCCACGAGAACTGATTTGTATGTGATAAATTCTTTCTAACATATTACCATAAAACAGGCACTAAATTGGGCATTACTCCATTAGGCTTACTGGTCAACTGATTTGGTCCAATATCAATAGGCTTCTTCCCATGGACGTTATAAATGTGTATACCAAGTTTCATGAAAATTCGATAAAGAGCATTTGAGTTATCGCGCATACAGACAGACGGACAGACATTTTCCCGTCCTCCAAATAATCTCATTCTGGCACGTAATAACTTAATTTACATGTTACTTCTTTCGTTGGCTGCGGTAGATTCTACAAGCCACTGGTTAATATTGCTTAAGAAAGAGTGTTATTTATTCTATGTCTTTTCAGGTTCATCGCCACTCCGAGTCAGCTGGCTGGGTCGACGTCATGAGCCCCGTATTCGACGATGCCGGTGACCGTTATGCGACAGTGCTTCCACAGCCCACAGTGAACGGTCCCCTCAACCCCAACTACCGCCATCTCACTGTGGTGTCTCGGAATGGAGAGGAAAATCCGCTTACAGCAGGCCGCTATGTGGTCAAAACGATTTATGGCTGGGACAAGATCAACGACATAATGTGAGTAACAAAACAATAAAGTTTGAACTGTACCCATGATGCATTACAGGCTGTAGCGTGATTCTGGGTTTGGCCTTAGGTATTACTCGGGGAAATCTTTGTTTCCGTTTGAACAACTTATGCCCGGTTTCTATAAACTCGTGAAATACCTATGGCTAAATTATCCATGGGCAAATTGGTTCCAGAATCTCCCACAATGATATAATGAGCAAGGCCTTGGAGTTGTACAGTTAATTTAATTCATAAGGCTTTGATTCTCATTGTTTAAATTATTATTGACCCTACGAAAGGTTAAATTTTATCCAGCCACCCATGAAAGGATAAATTAACCCGACGATTTACCCTTGGAAAGATCTAGCCCGAGTTTTTAGAAACATTTTTTCTGTCATTTTCACATTTACCCAGAGGGCATTTATCTAGAAACTTTCACAAGTGTATGTGATTGTTACCTTTAAATTATTTGAGTTTGTCAAAGTTATCCTTGTGTAAATTCTGTCCGTTGGATAATTTACCCATAGGTATTTCGCGAGTTTATAGAAACCGGGCATTAACCACGTATGGAGGTTAGAAAGCTCCACATGAGGCCAGTTGCAGAACATCCTAAGGGCTATGAGCTTAAATGTTAAAAGATTAGAACACAATTTTATACCCTTAAGTTTATATTGCCTAGGTCCAGGTATATCTCTATACAGGCGACGGAAAGAGGATTATCTCCATAACTCCTCGAAAAGAACCGAAGAGGAAATGCATCTTCCTGAATGAACGACACGTTGGACTCCTTCTTAGAAGAAGTGAGGGCAATGAATCATTTCTAAACCGTGGTTTCATTCCTTCACAACATACCACAATCCAACCGCAAATGTGGGTCGAATGTGATCCATATATTAAACATTTGAAATAATTCCGAGCCATCATACGCCTACTAACTTAGTTGCTTACTCAATGGCAATAGGCAATATTGCTCAGCAAGCTAAAGGAACATTATTTATTTTATGGAATCCGATGGTTCATTGCCGTGCTTATCTGAGCCCGCAATTCAACATTATTCTGTGCTAACTCCATCCAATCATCCCTCGCAAATCCTACTTCCCTTAAATCTATCCTAATGTTGTCTTCCCACCTACGTTTAGGTCTTTGAAGTGGTCTTTTCCTTTCGGGTCTCCCAGTCAATACTTTTGAGATATGTCTTTCTTCCACCATGCGCGCAATATGTCAAGCCCATTTCATCCTTCGTGATTTAATGACCCTTATTATATTTGGTGAAGAATACAGGTCATGAAGCTCGTCGTTATGTTGTTTTCTCCAGTCCCCATTTTCATCTCTCTTAGGCCCAAATATTTTCCTAAGCACCCTATTTTCACCTACTAACTTAGAACAAAAAATCTCGCGGGCTTCAGTTAGGCTATAAATGGGCCGTAATTTCATTCCCTCCCCAAAAATACTCCTCACCACTGCCTAGCACAATCCTACCGCAAACGCGGGTCATACATGAATCCCAGAAATACAGTGAGAATTAATAACTACGTCTGCGAAGAGTTCATATATTAATCTGTTTCGCAGATACTACGAGGCTACGACTGAGGACGCACCATCCCAGCAACACGTTTACGGAGTAGCGGCGGATGGAAGCAGTGCTCCCCGGTGTTTGTCGTGTCACATTAAGACTCTGGAGGGCCACCCATGCCTGTACGCGATGGCTTCTTTCAGCACAGATCTGAGCCACGTGGCGCTGACGTGTGCCGGACCCGATCCTGCACATGTTGAGCTATACCGGACACAAGACAACCATCAGCTCGTGCTTTGGGAGGACAACCAGGCTCTGAGGATGCAGTTGGAGGGTCGAGATCTCCCCGTTATCTACAACACGGAGTTGAGTCTGCCCAACTTCTGGGCGAAGGTAAGCATGAGTAACTGATGGGATCAGCGCCAACAGTGAACTGTATATCTCTTGACGTAAAACGCTCAACTAATCATTTGGTTGCAAACCTGAGAATATTTCCATATGGTTAGACAGGAAAACCTCAAGCAGTATATCCTATATCCTATGACACCAAATTTTATTTTTGTTCGATAACAGGTGAGGCTATATGTAGGGCCGCACATGGACACGAGTGGCCGCACGAAGTATCCCATGCTGGTGTACGTGTACGGCGGCCCGGACAGCGTCCAGATCAGCGACACGTTCAAGCTGGGCTGGGGGGCCTACCTAACCACCAACCGCAGCGTAATATACGCCATGATCGACGGTAGAGGCTCGGGTCTCAAAGGAGATGCGATGAAGTTCAGCATCTACAGACGTCTGGGCACGGTGGAGGTGTACGATCAGATCAGCGTCGCGGCGCGTCTGTCTCGGACCTATCCGTTTATCGACAACAGCCGCATCGGGATCTGGGGATGGAGCTACGGCGGCTATGCCACGGCCATGGCTCTGGCGCGCGATACGGCTCGCGTCTTCAAGTGCGGCGCTTCTGTGGCGCCCGTCACCAGCTGGATCTACTACGACGCCGTCTACACGGAGCGCTACATGGGACTGCCAACGCCCGAGGACAACTTGTCGGGCTACAACGTCAGTGACGTCACGAGGCGCGTGGAGAACTTCAGAGGCAGGCCTTTCTACCTGCTACATGGAAATGCTGACGATAATGTACATTACCTGCAAGCCATGATGCTCAGCCGGGCTTTGGAGCTCAACAACATTCTGTTTAGACAGCAGGTGAGTAAGAGAGAGAGAGAGAGAGAGAGAGAGGGGGGGGGACAAGATGGGGATTACTGAATAACACCGAAATATTTTACCTGTGTATAGAGGAGACGTAGACAAGCAACTTTTATTAGGAGATTATTGCTCTATAGATTCAATTTTTCCTGTTACTGCATAAAATCTCCCAGGACATGGCCGCCAATGATGTCTAACGCTTAAAAAAATGCAAAACAAAGGAACTTTGTTGTTAACACTGGAATTATGAATAACAAAACTAATGCAATGGCGGCGAGTCATGTGATTAGTCTGTAAATTTTGCAGATTATGGAAACACTAAATCATGATGTTGATGAATGATTAAGAATAAGTTTTTTTATCGATCACTAAGAAGGCATGTAGTCCATTTAATGAAAATTTTAACCCTATTTCGCTTCGTTAATGACTTATGAGCCCCAGATTTTAATTACTTTAATGCCCTGTACCATACAAATTTTACGTCAAAGAACAAAGATCTCCTAACAAAAGTAGCTTGACTATGTACCCTCAATACACAGGTAAAATAGTTCGGTGTTATTAATGAACAACCTGTATAGTAGGCCTACACCAATAAATCCATGCGAAGATATCGCATAGACACATTCCCATCCCTCCCCCAAAGAAATGATTTAGTCTTTACTTGGGTTGTTGGAATTATAAACAGTGTACTCTAACGCAAACTGAGTTTGATGGGTCAAAAGTCGGTAAAAGTCTACACAAGAGCCCTGTTTTATAGAACTTGCTAGTAATATTAATTAATAATATTAGAACTCATAATATTTCAAAGCACTATTTCAAAGCAGCACGGCCTACATATATCTTCATAAATGTAACAAGTTCTAAGAAATGGATAAATCTGCCAGGCACTTTTTCAAGATAGCAGTAGGCTTATGTACTAAAATCTAACCTCAAATCCTAAAAACTTGTTATGACAAAAATTTTTTTGATAGCTTCTTCTAAATTGAGAATTAAATCAGGGTAATTCATTTTCCACAAATTTTAAATAACGAATTCTGAATTACATGGGTTTGAGAATAAGTTATGGTCGAAAACACTTATAGAAAAACATCTATTATTATCAGTAGGCCTATATATTATTAGTTCTGCAGCCTAAGAAACAGTTTACTAATAATTTAGAGCCATAAACTCATAACTAATATTATTAGAAAATGTTCTTATGAAACAGAAGACTAATAATATTAACTAATGTTATTATGTATTAGCTAATAATATGAGTATAAAAGTTCTATGAAACAAGGCCCTGACTTCAAGTTAAATGGTATGATAATAACACCTTTTATCGTCGATTTTGTTTAAAGTGAGGGTAGGCCAAAGGGTTGGCCAACATTTCGCCCCTGTTTCAACAGACAAACAAAAAACTGAAGCATTCTTAAGAGGGGGTGAGGAAGATTGAATGTGCGAATTTTCGCAAGGGTGTATTGGTTATAGGCCTACAGTATTTAAGGAGCACTAGTACTGACCTACCAGAAGAATCTAGTGTTAACAGTGGACTGAATTTTTGTTTCAGAGTTATCCAGATGAGAACCACAACCTAGCCAGTGTCCTAGTCCACGTTTACAGATCCATGGACCAGTTCTGGCAACGGTGCTTCAGTCTCTGAGTTCTGGCATTGCTCCAATGCTCTACAGCGCAAATATACAGTTCCTAAACACATACCTTCCTGCTTTGTGACAATATCTGTGATAAATAATACATTTATTTAAGTCTGAGTTGTGTTTAATTGCGTCCTCCCCAATCCTTTTTTTTTTTTTGTTAATGGTAAAATTAGTTAAAATCAAATCCGCGAAAAGATTGAAAAACTAAAATTCTCTACCAACATAACTTGCTCTATCCGATTTTTTCACGGCTTCTTCCAGTACATTGTTGCCGGATTTTTCGTGTTCTATATCATGAAACTTTGTTCAATTTTCAAACGTTCAGTTCGATTCCGTGTAAGTTATGTGAGAGAGTATTAAATGGAGCATTGTGGGACAGACATATCACGAGAAGGAAAAATAAAACAGCATATTTATTATTCAATAGTTAAGATAATAGTACAATACGGTTCAGAAATTCGGCCAGTTAGAAAGAGATAGGAAAGAAAATTATTAGCAACAGAAATGGATTTTTGGAGAAGAGCAAATAGAACTTCTAGGATGGAAAGAATTAGAAATGAAGCAATTCGGGAACAAATGGAAGTACCTACAACACACTATAATAGATGAAATTAAAGAAAAGCAACTCGTGTGGTATGGTCACGTGAGAAGGATGGGGGAGGAGAGATTACCAAAGAAGATCTTCAGATGGAATCCTCCAAGCAGAAAGAAGAGAGGCAGACCAAAGAAGACATGATTAAATGGGATACAAGAAGACATGAAGGAGAAAAACTTTCCTGAGAATCTATTGGAGGATAGAGAGGCTTGGTGATTGAGAATACGGAAGATGTAGATATACATTAAAAAACCGTGATGATGATGATGATGATGATGATGACAGAGTGAGTAAAAAGTTGGGTAGAATGGGTTAGGGGGGTACGCCGTAGCGTAGTGGTTGAGGCGCTGAGCTACAAACCGGAAGGTCGCTGGTTCGATCCCCGATGAGGTCGTTGAAGTTTTTCAACTGACCTAATTCTTCTGGTGGCACTCTGGCCCTGGGGTCGACTCAGTCTCCAACATAAACGAGTACCAGGAGCAATCCTGGGGGTAAAGGCGGCCGGTGCGTAAGGCTGACAACCTTACCACCTTCATGTGCCGATGTCTAAAAATCTGGGAGCCTCAACCTCCTGGAACCCTCTGGGCCTCCATGGCCTGTAATAGGAATCACTTTACTTTTTTTAGAATGGGTTAGAACAAGGATATAAGTAGGGATTGAATATGCGAATGGTGCAGCAGCAGCAAAGGATCGTGGTTGATGGGTATATCGTTGTTTAAGGCCGGGGATATACTGCAACTTAGGCCTGTGACCGTCGCCGGTGTGCCGGAATTTTGGGTACTCCTTGGCACTATGGCCCTGAGGTCAACTCAGCCTCTAACAGAAATGAGTACCAGGAGTAACCTAGGTGATAAAAAGCGGCCGGTGCGTATGGCTGACAACCTTACCACCTTCCTATGCCGATGTCTCAATCTGATACCCGGAAACCCTACGGGTCTCCATGGCCCATACAGGGTTCACTTTACCTCGTATAAGATAAGAGTGCAGGTTATGAAGCTCGTCGTTATGCAGTTTTCTCCAGTCTCCATTTTCATCTCTCTTAGGTCAAAATATTTTCCTAAGCACCTTGTTTTTGAAAACATTCAGATTATGTTCTTCCCGAAGAGTAATGGACCATGTCTCACATCCATATAATACAACCAACAGGATAATTGTCTTTTAGATTTCTGTGGGGAAAGGTAATCTGCGCCACTTCTACCTTTTTCCCAACCTACACGATGTAAACTGCGTCACCGACATATGTAAACTGCGCCACCGACATTTAAATGGCGTCACCGTCATACTAACGCACTAACATTTTCCTTCCCACGTCTCCAGACTTAGGACTGGCTATGAAACATATGTACACAATGACTCTGAGACTGTAAAACACAGGTGAATGACTCGTTAGTGAGTTTGTGTTTGAATGTGCTTCGCTAGAGAAAAGGTGTTACCAACCTAAAGATAGAGCAGATAAAGCACTCGTTACCAACATACATAGAACGGAACCAACCTACAGACAAGTACGCTCCCATCACCTCATGTGCAAAAAATTGTTACTGTATAGAAACGAACATTCACATATTACGTCTAACTTTTGTTTGCCTATAACTACTGCCGAAACCATAATATCTCCGTGGCGCAGTTTACATATGTCATTTTTATTCTATTTCAAATTCGGTGTCAACCGTGGCGCAGATTAGGCCTACATACACCCATACCTGTGACAAAATCACAGATAGCCTAAAAATAACAGACACTCTAAAGTCGCAGTAACGGCTGTCACAGTTATTTGGGAATATCGTTTAAGGTCACCACCATTCACGATATGCGTTATATGGAGTTAAAGTTTTCTTTCAAAGTGGAGGGGGGGGGGTAAAGTTTGACAAGGAAGAACCTTGCATGTTGTTTCGCATGTTCTAAATGGGGAACATTTTCGCGAGAGAGTTGGGGATCGATGTGGGGGCTAATATTAACCCCAGCAGGTGGCGCCTTGCTTGCGTGAGAAACCACCCGCAATACATCACTCTTATCACCTGGACGCGCCCTTCCTGGCAACCCGTGTCCCGCGTCCCACTGATGTCGGCGTGATGGATCTTCGTGTTCTGTCTTGAAGTGGGGGAAGGATGAGAGTTTATAATATGATTAAGTAGTGTTTTTAAATTGACGTATCCAGGCCACAACACCACTTTCTTTTTCTGAAACAGTTGTACACTCATGAAATAAGTATCTAACATGAAACGTCAAAATAATGCTGTGCAAAATATTAGAATAGCCGGTAAACCGTTCAAACAAGTGGAAAAATTCAAATATCTGGGAGCAAGAATTACAGATACAAATAATATTAAGGCAGAAGTTAAGTGTAGACTCAAATCAGGAAATGCCTCCCTTTATGCAGTTCAGAAACTCTTATCTTAGATATATAACCATTCATGAACCACAGATTATTGTCTATGTTGGACTTTACATGAGAATATTATAGGAGAAAAATTCCTCCGACACTGTGACTTGAACCCAGGACCTTTGGCTATTCGCACCAATGCTCTACCAACTGAGCTAAGCCGAAGTTCAATTAACAGCGCCAGACGGAACCTCTCTCCTATGAATGATTGCCCTAATGGTCTACCTAAAAGACAGACAAGTTATGTCATATGCAGTACTGTGAGGCACACTAGTTAATGATTTTTGTGACCGGGCTCCCACTGTTATTGTACAGTTAAAATTCAAGATAGATATATAAGCATTCATGAACTGAGTCTCTGTTGGACTTTACATGAGAATATTATAGGAGAAAAATTCCTCCGACACTGGGACTTGAACCCACGACCTTTAGCTATTCGCGCCAATGCTCTACCAACTGAGCTAAGCCGGAGTTCAATTCACAGCGCCAGACGGAACCTCTCTCCTATGACTGATTGCCCTAATGGTCTACCTCAAAGACAGACAAGTTATGTCATATGCATTACTGTGAGGCACACTAAGTAGTGATTTTTGTGCCTCGTGATTCAAACTGAGGAGCTATTTGAAAGAGAAGTAGCGCCTCCGGTCATGGAAACCACCATTAACGACCGTGGGTGTCGGCATGCTGACCACATGCCCCCAATCGTGCCATCTGCCTACGGTAGATGACGCAGCGGTCGGGTGGTAGGCTTTGTCCCTTCAAGGATGTAGCGCCTTGAAGTTTAGTTTTTTAGTTAGATCCTTCGGGGATGCGATGCGATATGGTAAGGATATTCTCTTAATTTTTACAACCAATTTACATGAAGTTATCATACATAATATATTATAGTAAGTGCAAGAACGTTTACTTGGGTAGAGGAATATATTTTTCACATCAGTTTTTATCACATTACATTCACGAATGCAGTATCGTGGGATATGGTGGTTGGAATTAGGCTCGGAACAAAGGAAGATTTTATACCCTTAGGATTTCATCCCTCCTTACATATCGGTTATGGGGGGGGGAGGGTGGTCTGAGATAATGATCTCTAGTTTGTTGATTTCCGTGAGCACTGGAGAGGAAGTAATTCCGGGGGGAATGTGGCAACTTCCAGTTGATGACTGCATTGATAACGAGCAGGATTGTTCACCTTACTTTAAAAAAGTTAAGTATGTAAACGACGTGATATGAACTTTCAGACAGTGCCACCTAGTCTTTTTTTAAATTCAGCTGTATTTATACCTATGTGGTATGCCAGTTGTAGGCCATGGAACTTTTGATGCTCAACTATTTCCCATTAATGGTGTATTTTTATCGCGTCGGGATTTTCAACTGATATGAACTTCAATGAATATGATACGGGATGAAATGGCGAGGATGAGTCATGGTAAGTAAATATCCAATTCGGCATTTGCCTTTACGACTGGGGAAACATGAAGAAACCCATGGCAAATTGGCCAACTACGGGATTTGAACCCGAGACCTCCCGAATGTGGGTCCAAGACATATAGGGTGGCGTGCACCATCCAGGAGTAAATCTTACTAAAGTAGTAAATTTAAGACGGAGACCTGGAGTATACAAGAACCAGTACATCTGTCTCACTCTTAAGTCATACTAATGTATGTGCTAGAGTGAGACAGACAAACCGGTTTTTGTTACGTAAGGTTCCCTTCCTAAATTTACTACTTTAGTGCTACTCTTTTAGTAACTTACTCTTTTAGTTGGTGTTGGAGAGCTCAATTGATAGTTACTTCTTTAGTTGTTACTAAAGTAGTAAGCGATTTTTACTAAAGAAGTAGTCGAATTCTGCGCAGAACATAGCAGAAACGTTAGTGCAGCGCAGCAGGACACGTGTATTTCAATTGTCAGTATTATTCAAGTGCCAGATAATGAAAAGGAAAGGTTCGCTGAAACAATGAATATGAATTTGGGTTGTTCCAAATATTACTAATGACAATCTTCATGTTTTAAAATAGGTCTAATAGTAATGTTTTATTCATTACTAATTTTAATTCCTTCAATTGAGTATTTTCAGTTTAGTAGCCTACGTATGGGTACTGTGATTACAATTATTGTGCAAACTATTTCTGTATTATAATGCAAGCAATTGGAATTTCCAGTTGATTTTCATAATTGATTCACTGTCAATATTATAATTATTTCTCTCATAATAATAATAAAGTACTTCCTAAAGTTACATATTCTTCCCCAAAAACGATAAATCAATTATTCTATAGTTGTTTATCATAAATCTCACTATAATGAATTATTAATACTTATTGACTGTTTAACAATATTAATAAGAAGTATTACACAAAATCATGAAAAAGGGGGGATAAAAAGGAGAACAAAACTAATAAGGGGCATTATGTTTCTGTCCTTTTTCAAATGCACAGAACATTTACTTAAAAAATATTACCTTATAAAAATAATAATATTACAACTGAGAATTGTAATATTTAAACAAAAAATGGCGGTACAATATTTCGGAAGCTATGAACTCCAATAATAATTATGTAGATGGTTGTGTGTTTAAAAATAATTTCAGTGACTACTTCTCTAGATCCTGTGCAGCTTCAACCTCCGGGCCCCTCCTTAAAATTTTCTTTCGGCACTCATGTTGGCATTTTTTTCCTATATAGTTTATAATGCTTCTCACTTTCCTGTCCACAGGGTTAATTAAATAGTTAGCAGCATACTATAGACCTGCAGCATCTGTTATAGTTTATTCCCAAACATGAAAGTCTCGTCTCACTCCACCATTCGAGACTTGGGGAGTCTTTAAGGAATGGTTTTACAATGTGTCCCCTTCTCAATGTACGCTAATCCCAGAGTCAGTCAAATTTTCTTCCGATGTGGCCTGTTTGGACATTTTTACACCTGGGTTAGAAAAAAGGACATATTATTCATTAACACTGCGGGTGCAACTATTGAACTTTTAGCTCTTATAATTATTATAATCTGGCATTCGCAATGTTGTGCTTTAAGTTAAGCTATAGAAGTGTAATGTAATAAAATTAATTTACAATAATTACATTAAATCGTTTAACAATGAGAATCACCTATTGTTCAGTAATTCTATGGTTAAGTAGCAGGGGGAAGTGTTTTCTGGGTAGCTCCAAGAACGGAGGCTTTAATTTATTGGAATGTACTATACCTCGCCGATATCTGTATCCATATGATTAGCTTGAAATACATCGTCGTATTCTGACCCAAAGTTAGGGAGAACTGCAACATCTAAAGGCCGATCCAGCTAGGAAGATATTTAAGAGCACATGAGCTCCTTGTACCGTGCAATGCAAACGTCCCTTCCACTCACTCTTCCCCTCACCTTTGGTGGACGTCTTCCTAGTTGGATCGCTCTCCGCAATGATATTTCCACATTTGACTGGCTGAAATCACATGGATGTAGTGAGAATCTGACATCGTTTCTTCCAAACGCCAAAATTTCATGTAAGTATTTATGAGCTTAATTATTTACGTTATTAAATGCCCTGCTAGGTATGGTTCGCTTAATATTTATTAAATCACCTGCCACAACTCTCATTTTTGGTATACAACCTTCTTCATCTCAATAACTTATCCTCAGTTTGAACTATGTAATCCATTTAATGTGATATGTAACTCATAACTCACGCAAATGCCACAGAACACACTTACTCCACAACTTTACTCCACCCCCTGAGTAGGAGTAAATATTGGCCTTATTTACTCCACAACTTACTACGTTAGTAACGTACTCCGTGTTGGTGCTCTCCACCACTTGTGGAGTAAGTTCATTTACTCTGGGAGTAAATACAATTTTTACTTCTTTAGTACATTCCTCTATGTTGAAAGCCGCCTAGTTTAGTTTACTCCTGGTTGGTGCACGCCGTCCTTACTAAAAGAGTACGGTTACTAAAAGAGTAGCTTACTAAAGTAGTTAGAACTAAAGAAGTAAGGCTTACTAAAAGAGTAAATGGCATGAGTTTGGTGCACGCCACCCATAGTATTACCGACTGAGCGTATAAGAAATAAATAGTTATTAAATAAACATGTGAGTAAGTAAATAGATAAAGAGATAGAAAGAGATAGAGGGAGAAGCAGAGTGGAAGAGAAGTAGGGAAACAAAGTTGGACGTGAAGAAGATAAAAAGAAAGAAAGAGTATTGAAAGATGCAGCAGGGAGAAATGGAGAACAAGAGAAAGATATTGAGATAGAAAGAGAGGAATGGGAATAGATATAAAGAGCGAGATAGCAAATCATAAGGACGGGAAATAGTGATAAAGAGAGAGGAAAATGAACGAAAAACTGACAACCAATGAAAAAAGTTAACTGAACATGTTAATGTGTTAGCTGAAACGAACTATAAACTCAAATAAATATCGGGGTATAGGTGAGAGAATAATACATAATACATGAATGAACGAAATAATAGAGAGATTGAGAGAAAGGGAGAGGGAAGGAGAAGGTAGAGGGAACGGATTTAGATAGAGACAAATGACAGAAACGAAGAAGAAAAAAATGGAAAAACAAATGAATAGAGAAGAAATGAAAAAAGGAAGCTTGAGGGGGAGGAGATGGTGTTTTGAATTTGGGTCGTGGCGCGGCGCTGAGTTCGCTGATTTGCTGTAGCCTTCAGTCGCCCAGGAGTAGCACAAGGATGCTGCAACCGAAACGCTGCTAGAACCCGGTGAGTTGCCAAAATTCATCTCTACCGTGCGGGCCCAGTGTTCTAGACACACGCATATGTGCTGTGCAGTGGTATTTTTTTTTCCAAGCCCACCAGTCACCACAAAAAAATATTAACATCTATGTAGAAATAAAAATAATCTTATTTATTTCCTTCGCTGCGTACTATTAGCTCAATTAACACCGCGGCGTGTGTTTTTTAATCAGTGATAGCAACAGTGTGAAAAAAGAGTGAGATAGCGAGTTAACGGGCTTGACCCCGGCGATGTTCGCACTTGGCCCGCTGCTAAGGGGGTCACCGTGTTTGGGAATATCTGCATGCAAGATCGGTTTATGTCGCAGCGTCTCTCCACTGCGCTGTAATCTCCGCTGCGTTTAATCTCCCGCTGGGAATATTGAGAATGTTCCTGGAATGGGCACGAGGAGTCTGCGAACATTCCAATATTTCTTTTTAAAAACGGACTATTATCTGGTGCGACAAATCTCTACTGAGCAATTTAATAATTTATGCATGTTGAATGTTAAACCTTAACCTTTGAGCTGACAATAAGCAATCGTCAAGTGAAACCAGCAGTGGGCTCTATGTTTTAATTCAATGAAGAAAATTTAAGTGGAATAGTTGGTTTCTATAAATAATAACAGTAATATGCGAATAAAAATCCTCGCATTTTAAATAAGTTTTACTGTATTAATCTTATATATCTTGGCTTCAAACAATGTTTTTATATGACACATTTACACGTCAGAAGCAGTGGTTACTGTGCAGTCTTATAAATTCCGTTTCTTCACAGCCTCTCGAAGCTAAATTATGCATTTCCGGGTGTTGTGATTAATATATTATATAATTTGAAATCTTGAAGTGTATTTGTGAGTTTAAAGATTCCTACTGAACCGTGCTTAAGCCCTAAAAATATAATTTTATTTAATTAATCACGTACGAAATAAAAGCAGCGAGGTCTCAGAAGACTCCTTGCGTCCACCGGAAGGATGTTCTGCCATCTTGCTGTAGAGGTCAATAAACAATGATTTTCCGGAATCGTTATAACGTTATCGTAACAATCTGTGAAACTGTTACCACAATAAGGCATTAAATTTCCCTTCCAAGCCAGTTTAGCCAGCTAAAATTACACGCAGAATCCACCAATTTGATCTATGATCAAGTTTCGGGGTGCAGGGATTATCAGATTGCATAATTTGAAAATGTGTAAATATATTTATGTGTTGAGACAGACTCCATTCGAGATGTCAAAGAAGCTGAAACTTCTAGAGTTATGATTTAATGCAGTACGTAAAACACATATCTTTGGGGTCCGAAATGACGTCACGTTTCGTCGGAAGGTCAAAGGCTAATACTGTCAATGTCACTGGGGTTCGATTGGACCACATTCTGCAGAAAAGAGCCAACCCTCAAATTAAAAAAAAAGAGGAGTAGATGCTAAATTTTTGCTACTGAACTATATATCTACGTTGTGTAAACTAACCAGCCCTCTTCATCCATTTATATGCCATCTATGGAGCAAACAAAAACACACTGAATAGATCCAGGTGGCTTTTTGTTTAACTGTAATGATTTTTTAGCTTAAAAATCATGTGGATTGATTCCTTTCTGCAGAATGTGGTCCAATTAGACAGCAAAGTTATGTTTTTCAGCAGGAAAATACTTTCTTATTATTCCATAATTTCTAGTTCCGTATCTCAGTCACAAATATAGGCTAAGCACTTCTCTTTGCGTCTACAGAAATAATAATTCTTGGCCTTAAGTGAAAAGTGTCAATGAAAACAGACTTTCGTGTTATATTTCATAGGATGAAAATTTACGTTTGTTCCTTGAATTATTGAAACTTATGAATTTCAATAATTATGATTATTTTGCCATGTCATTATTTGATTTTTGTTGTTGTGAAAAAACGTGTCAGTCACTTGCTATCGTGACAAAATATTCGGTTTGTTTGCTTGCCTTCTTCTGTTTATACATAACTTTTCATGTGAGGGATGCTCGCCAGTCATTTTAGTCTTTTAAAACTGTGCTTAAACAAATAGTTGATTAATAACCATTCATGAACTTCATTTCCATGGAGGGCAATAATCAGGGCCCGGATTTTGATGACATGTCATCTTTTAACTGGTACATCATGGACGTTGCCCACCAGTGCAGATATTCTGATCATGAAACTAGGTTATAAAAATGACAATTTTTAGGGTCATTTTTGGTCATTTTCCCCATTTTCATTTTTAGGTCATTTTTAGAATTCAATATCATTATTTGGTCATTTTACGGTATTTTATCTCCACATTTCGTATTTTTAGCTTTTTTTAAATTTGTAAAGTCATTATTTTCTCATTTTGTGTTGTTTCTTGCAATATGTAGAGTATTTGTGCATTTACTTACATTTATTGTTATGAGAACAGTAAATCAGCATAATTAAATAGATCTTGTTTTCATTTTAATTTGGATACAGAAAGATGGTGCTTGCTGTTTGCAGTTAACCGTATGTACGAATTAACCAATTACAAGCCTATATAATTGGGTTAACAACATTAATGTAGAATATACACAAATCTGACGATTAAATTAGCATTGCATACAATTTTTTTTTATTGCTTTTGAGGCAATTTTTTGTATTTTTCCAGTAATTTTATAACTCAATTTTAAATTATTTCTAGGTCATAAAAATCCGAGCCCTGATAATAATATTAAAATGTATTGCAATTTACAATCTTAAACTCTCTACAAAGTATTACATTATACAAATTAGATGTTAAAATGCCTTACCTTACATAATATTAAAGGCTATTATATGATTATCCACTGTAGGCCTACATAGTCAGTCATAAAAAAAATTATAGCCTATAGGCTATAGTAAAACTGTTATAAACACAAGCATAATTAAAGAATCTGGCACAATAACGTTTCAAATTCAAGTGTAAAAGAATTTCAAAGGTCTGAGGATGGCATAACCTATTCCGAAATGCATCCCCCAAAATAGATAGACCTACAAAGAAGAAGGATCCCATTTCTTTTATTCTGCATGGATCGTTTATTGTAGATTTACATTTCTTTTGCGATATAAGTTAACTTATTTTAATTTTATTATAATTATTATTGGCTTTGTATGAAGTACACATATTTTTAACTACTGACTATATACAGCGTATAATAATCTAAAATAAGGTGTTTGTTCACCTTATTTATATCAGATAATACATTGTAGAGGGTGTAAGGTTGTAAATTGCAATGCATTTTAAAATAATTGATAATTTCAAGTTAGGAAAAACAGAAAAACTTCAGACTGTATTAATTATTGCGGAAGAACATGTGTCTATTCATTTCATACCGAAAATAGCAGGGGAGGCTGAATATATAATTACACGTTAATTACGTACTGGTAGAATGTTTATGGATAATTAGTGAATACTGTGGTAGGATTATCTTCTAATCATTTCCCACTATTTACATAAAAATTACATGAGTTCCTCTTAAGCAGAGGCGCTGACTTGGTAATATTTCTGGGGGGGGGGGGGGTGGGCAAGAACTGAATTTTCAGTAGCTATGCATAGGCCTTACATGATAAAATCTTAAGTCTTTGGGGAGGCAGAAAGTACCTTGCCCCCCTAAGTCGGCGCCTATGCTCTTAAGTAAAAGCGATTGATTCAAGTAAGCATAGCTTATTGTTACTATAACAACAATAGTTTTCCATTCTATAGCAACAATAGTCCCATTCTAATGGGACATTTTAGCTGAGTGGGTGGCTATTTAATTGTACCATGTTATAGGCGATTATTTGTATCTGAATTAAACGGTAGGGTCACCAATTCCCAGAACAAGTATATGGTTTCTCCATTGATTAATATCACAAATGAGTTAACGGGACATTTATCACTGGCTTTCAACATAGTACGTCATTTGTGACAGATGATTTGTAAGACGGAATATTTCCTTCTTCAGTTTCCAGAAGCAATCATTCATAAGAATTATCCCTTTGATCGTTTAATTATTAGACTAACTTATATTGCAGTTTTATCTGCCATTATTAAAATGAAGATCTGACTGACAATTAAGAAAATTCTATGGGCAAAAGACATTTATCATCCTGTACTAGCACTTTTCCTACCTCTTTTCTCACGCTATTTGCATTGCAATCTCTCCCTTCTCCTCTCATACAAGTTTGGATACTGAGAAGTATGCAAAATTCAGCATTTTTCCCCTCAGAAATTAATTGCTCTCCATCCTGATAATCTGAAATCTCTTTACTGACTACTTCTACAAGTCCACACTATTTTCAAAATTAATCAAATTATTACAGTAACGGGTAATTATCTTTACGAAATGGCAACCACGTTTCGTGCACTGAAATGCTGTTTCCTTGATAATTTACAGGAATATCATTATTTCTTAATCATTCTATTTCTATGTATTTGTTAGTATCACAAGAACCACGCTATCTACAACCATTGATTTAACATTAATAGTTTATTTAAGAAAAATATATTTTTATTGTAAAAGAAAATGAAAAAAAATTACTCTTCATGGATTCAAGAAAAAACTTATACTGTAGATATCCTAAAAATTGTAAATATTATATTTACAAATAGATAGAAAAAGGAATCATTCAGAAATACTGGTTGCCATTTTGTAACGATAATAACCCGTAACTGTAACAGTATAATTTATTGTGAAAATAGTATGAAGCTGTAGAAATAACCAATAAAGAATAATGTATAATTCTTCCACACTAGCTGTGTGGAGCTAGAGTCAGACTGAAAAATTCAATGTTATGGCCGAAGATCTGTGGTTCAAACCCCGGCTATGACATTGGATTTTTCATTCTGACTTTACCTTTCCATCCAATAAAGAGCATGTCATATTACAAGGTTACTTACCTACTTACTCAATGGCAATAGACAGTTCCTAAGCAAGCTAAAGGAGTATTACATATTTTATGGAACTCGAAGGTTTATTGCCGCGCTTACTTGAACCAGCCATTCAACCCTATTATGTGGTAACTCCATCCAACCATCCCTCGCAAATATTACTTCCCTTAAATCTATCCTAATACTGTCCTCCCACCTACGTCCAGATCTTCCAAGTGGTATTTTCCCTTCGGGTCTCCCAGTAAATATTTTGAAGATGTCTTTCCTCTTCCATGCGCGCAACATGTCCAGCCCATTTCATCCTCCTTGATTTAATTACCCTTACTATATCCGATGACGGGTACAGTTTATGAAGCTCATCGTTATGCAGTTTTCTCCAGTTCCCATTTTCATCTCTCCTAGGCCCAAATAATTTCCTAAGCACCCTGTTTTCGAACAGTCTCAGATTATATTCTTCCCGAAGAGTAAGCGACAATTTCTCACATCCATATAATAAAACCGGCAAACCGGCAGGATAATTGTCTTATAAATTTTTATTTTTATATTTCTGAACAAAAGACGAGAAGATAAGAGTTTCTGAACGGTATAAAAGCAGGCATTTCCTGATTTCAGTTTACACTTAACTTCATTATTATTATTATTGTTATTATTATTATTATTGTTGTTGTAAAAATTGTCTATATCATCTTTAAATACATAAATGAATTGAAATTATTATTATTATTATGATAATGATGATGATGATGATTATTATTATTATTAAAAGCACTACTTGCTGATGTAGATTACAAGGTTATAGAATAATTTATTACTGAGAAATGAAAATGAATTTCATCTGTTTTTCAGCATCCAAACCTCTATGTCCCCCTTAAGCAACCCCTGCCTGGCGTGTATTTTTAAATTTATCTCAATTATAATACATGCATAATATGAGTAATTGGGAAAGATGAAGCAGAGTATTTCGGTGCATAGAACTGCGCATGACCACTCGACCAGTCGCCCTCCGTCCCATGGGAGAGGGTTTGCTGGCTATGGCATCGCAGCAATTAGTGCGACATTCTCACATTTTCCTCTTCTCCTCTCCTTGGTAATAACATTATCACCAATTATCACCATCACGACTTCAACGCCTCAACATCATCTTTTTCACTACAACTACACCATCGTCATCATCATTTCCAAAATCATCATTATCTAGATCGTAATCATTAGGGCAAAAAATAGCGGAAAAATACAAAATAAAATTGAGTTTTTGACCTAAAATAATAAAAAGAATATTGATAAACTTCACTTTTGCACGACGTAAACTAATTAGTGGTACTTACGAATATTTTCGCCGTGGATCGTAACTTGACATTCCCACAAGCAATCTGGTTGCTTTGAAAACAAAAGAAATCTCAGTGCTGTAAAAATTACAAAAAGCACACGTGCCGTAAGTAAAACCATTATAATACAAGCCTTTATCGAAAGCAGGAACCAAGGCCCCCCTGCTGTGGCGGCTTTAACAGGACAAATATTCAGTCCCCATAACAACCAACACATGCGGATCACTTTCTAAAATATAACATCTATTTCCAATAATGTATATTCATAATATTTTCAGCTAATATCTCAATTAATATAATTAAATTGATATAAATAATCGTCGTGCAAAAAATAGCATGCAATACTCGTCCCGTAAGCGCATAAAAGATCTCGGAAATTGGAAAAAAAAAAAAAACTCTTTCCTCGATCCGTATGCACCGCTTACGGAACTAGTATCGCAATATACCATTTTGTCCAATGAGGATTTAGTTATTTTGTATAAGAATTTTTGCCCACCTTATACCCAATTGAAAAGCATTCGTGCCATTACATAGCCTATGACTACTTCAATCTATCGCCTTGTGTTGATATTGAACAATAACGTTCAGCAATGCCTCGGACATAGACCAGTCACGATAGTTTATCTTATAATATCCTTCTTCGGATCGCAATGATACAATTTTATCTGATAAAACGTCAGCTCATTACTGGACACGTAAGTCATCAACTAACCGTGATTAATACGTCACATGCTGCCAGTAAACAGAACGAAAACACATTATTTTATACAACATAACTTGTTTATAAATCGAAATAATGTAAATGTATATTGATAAAAACACAATTTCGATTCGGTGCAAGCCAGTTTGTATTGTGTGCTGACGCACTCGATCTTGTGGTAACATACTATTGGTAGCATTGGGAATTCGAATCGATGCAAGGACTGTTCATTCATTTAGTATGCCGTGACTTCACAGCGGGCAGAATATTGAGAACGAAGTAATCTTCCTTATACAATTGACTCTAATCGTCACCATATTCATTAGCGTTGTCATCATCATCATCATCATCATCATCATCAACATCATCAATAAGCTTTCTATTACTTTCACCATAATTATAAACACTACGATTATTATCATCGTTCGTACAAACCTCATTAATTCATCTTTCTTTTTAAGGTTAACTTTCAACTTGTGTTTTTCATCAGATAGGATAAACTATTTCATAAGGGGTTGTACATTTAATATTTACCAAGAAATTTGATCAATTCCATTGAGATTTTAAGTAATTATCAACAAGTAATAACCACACTTATATGTATAGTTCGGAATTGGATTTGATTTTTTAAATGGCAGTCATTTTTATTTTGATTGAAAATCATGAATATATCCATAAAGAGGAGGAGGAGGAAATCATTTATTATAAAAATGAAGCTGCTTGAATACACAAGTTGCCCTAAGACACAGCTTACCATTCAAGCCATGAAGGCCAATGGATAACAATTCAAACACAATTTTTGTTTTTGCTTTGAGTTAAATTGACAAGTAGAGATAAGCAGAGATTCAATGCATGTTCCCATAAATATGATGATGTATTATTCCAACAGAGTCGGATATTATAGTTTCTGAGATAGTTATCAGGTTAAGAACAAATAGAAAAAAATTGGTATGAAATTTTGATAGTTTGAAGTCAAGGAATTGCACTAAAACTATTTGGACCATATTTGTAAGAAAATTAAAGTTTAGAATTTTTCAGAATTAAAAACATTTTTATGCATCTTATTTTTATATGAAAAAATCCAAAGATGATAGTTTAAAAATTGTACCTTTAGATGTTAACTACGTTATTCTACAGTATTAAAAAGAATTTTCATGTAAATCTATTTAATAGTTTTTTTTAGAAAAAGAAAGTTTTATACAGTACATGAAAATAAGATTTGTGAGAAAATGCAATCTACCTGCAACATTTTTTTTTCTCTTGGGGGGCTTTTAAATACCACATCATAACCAATTACTTTAAATGTCCTTAGCTCCGGTAATAATCGACATATTCACAAGAAACAACTTTTATTATGAAGATTTCTTATTTTTGTATTAGAAATACCTTAAAACAAAACAAAAATGATTTATTTTTCAACTCAACCTTATGTTAACCCCCATAAAACTTCATCATCTCCCCAGTTTAAAGGGGGACCTATGAGATAAAAAATGAACTAAAATAAGAGTTTTGCTTTTTCATCACAAAAAATTAAACAATATAGGATTGATTACTTAAAATCTGTTTTGTAGTACTTTACCAAACAGCTAATCGGCATTTGGAAAATCAACTCACGGCTCAATTTGTTTTTGCATGCCTGAAAAAGAGAAATATTTACATTTTTCAGTCTTCAAGGTATAATTAAACATACTCTACTGAATATAATCGAATGAAATTTATAAGCCAAATCTACCTATTGCAATGGATACCATGTCATGATTTTCGAAAAATTCTTTCATATCTTTACGTTTCATGGTTCCCTAAGTACGAAACCACCGCCCGTTCAAAAAAAAAAAAAAGAAAATTGTTATATATATATATATATGTTTACACGATAGCGGTCGTAATTTTGAAGATATTTGAACCAAATTTTAATATGTTATTTCTAGGCACAATAGTTCGGACAATTTCGTCAATGAGCAAAATTGGCCCAAGGGGGTGGTCGGGGGAGGGGGTTGAAATTTTAAAACATTTATATCTCGGCCCCTATGAAGTATAGAGGGAAACTTTGTTTGAATAAATTAGAGTACTCCCTATGGAGTTCACAGTGACATCAACGATTCGGGGGTTTTGGGGGTACAAGTGGGGGTGGGGGTGGGGGGATGGAAATTCGAAATTTTTGAAACCACGTCTTGTGGGGTATCATTGAAAAGCTCTTGATGAGTACTCTACAAATCAATAATAATTAGTTTCTCGATAGCTCTCATTTAAGGCGATATTTGAATGTTTGAAAAGAGCTCTTTCCTCTTTTTGCAATTATTATTGCGGGTTTGTCATGCCAAGGCTAAAGAAGAAGAGTGCTATGCAGCCACAGTAAATTAAACCAAAAGCACTTTGAAATCTACCTCAGCATGTAGGCTTGCCTAAAGGGATTTTTTATTTATTTCGGCAATTAAAAATTTTGTTAATATGTTGAGAATATAACAGGCTCATTGCCCTATTACAAAATTCTCTTATTCTAATACACCAGTTTTACAACACTAATAATATTAGTATTACTAATTACTAGTATTACTATAATTATTTAAACTAATACTAAAACTAAAAACAAAAAGAAACAAGAAACACACACAATATCGTGTGAAGGGAACAGATCAAAACATAAATAATATATTAGTTTTGGATAATCATAAAAGTGTTATATATATATTGTTATATATTGTATATATATATATATATATATATATATATATATATATATATGTATATATAAGAGCCGCTTTTTAATCGTGGAATGCCCTCCAAAGTCAGGTATTTTGATACACATCATTATAATTAATTAATTATTATTTGTTTGAATTATTTTGAACTTAATTTTGGAATTAATTATCGTGGGCGAAGCCACTGCATACCATACAGTGCCGTATTGCCTTTGGCAATAGTATAATGTCAATATTTTTGTTTTATTTTCAATGTGCCAGATTCCTTGTACATCAGCTGAGTCAGATAATCTTCAAGTATAATTATCTTAATAATAATAATAGTAATAATAATAATAATAATGATAATAATAATAATATCCATGTAACTGTTAAATTTCTAAGACCAAATTGAATTTCATTAGTGAATTCTTGATGACTTTGCGAGATTAGCTCCAATGCTAATAAATATAGAGTGTTATTTCTCCTAAATTTGACCGCCTGATAGCGTTGTTGGCTACGGATCCGCAGATCTGTGTTTCTTCCCCGGCACTTCCTCGGATTTTTCTGAGGTAGGGATGTCTGGGACGGGGTACACTCAGCCTCGTGACACAAACTGGGGAGCTACTGATAAAGAAATATCGGCTCCGGTTCAGTAAAGTCATCAATAACATCCATGGGACTCGATTTGCTGACCATACGCCCCCAGTCCTGCCTCCTGCCTATGGTAGATGACGCAGCGGTCGGATGGCAGGCCTAGTCCCTCAAAGGGATGTAGTGCCATGGAATTTAATTTTTTTTATTTCCCGTAAATTTATTTTTATATTTAAATTATATTACGAGGGCATGAAAGAATGGTTTCAAAACTTTTGTAACATTAGACATTTTGGTGCACTAGACTTCTGTCAATATATATATTTTGCTATTGATCTTTTTGTTCTTAGACGAAATCCATATTTGGTTTTTTTCAGCATTAATTTTTATTTTATGTACCAACAAAATTATTAAATATTCAAAATATTTCATAAGTATTATCACTGAAACCCCCACATTATCAAAGCTCATGTTATCGGTTTATGATATAGTATATTGGCATTAATAAGAGAAAAACAGACGAATTTACAAATATATACACAAATTAATACATAAATTGAAAGCAGTAAAATATTGAATTAACTATTTAATATTAATAATCAAATCATAAGCATACACTTAATAAACTATTTGTAAAATGGATTTCTGCTGCTTGTTGAACTTCCTATTTAAACTTATTTTGTAAAAATTGTTTAACTCCTATAATTTAGTAATTATTTTATTAATTATTTTATACTTGTATTTATAATTTTCTTATACTTTCTCTTATTAAAAGATAATTACAATTGTACTTCCTAAACACGAGCTTTGCTCATCTGAGGGCTGTCAGAGAAAGTACATATGTAAGATTTCGTAATGTTTGATAATAATAGGCTAATGTTCATAATTATTTATTTTACTTTAACACATTAAAAAGAGAAAGATATGAATGAAATAAAACTGTATTAACTAAGTATTATAAAGTTAGAAGTTTCAGAGTCATAACAAAAATTTTAAAATGTACCCTCCTAGCCTTGATGGATGCAATCTTGTTTGTAATAGAGTTGAAGCCTATAGTAGCAGCCACATCACGTTCAATTTATAAAATTGCTAAATTTCTTAGTATTTCTTTTCCTGTGTGCTTGGAGCCACGACCTATTTCGTATTGTCTATAAATTGTTTAAAATGAATCGTTTATTTCATTTCTAAATAATATTACTGCAGTATTTAACAAAGTAATACAGAAAATTTGACCAATAAAACCGTATATTTTGCGTGAAAAAAATATTTTTTCTTACACTGAAAAAAAGTTGTTTTTCAATTTTGGCGCCCCCCTTTACGGCGTCCGGTCCGGCCGCCCAGTTCGCCCCCTTTGTTACTCCACTGATAGTAAAAAAATATTAGAAAAAATTCCTTTCATCACGGATGTCAGTGTCAACTAGACTGAACTGTGATGAAACGGACTGAACGGATACGGTGAATTTAATATTCTGATTGTCACACAATACTCAGATCATTCTCAGTCCTATTGCCTGTATACGTTTGTGTTGTCTTAGGAGGAGACCCTTATTTGTGCTGATACTCTAGCAGGGACGTAGCCAACCAAGATTTTTCTTCGGGAATCTGAAAGTAGCCTACACCCCCGTTTCTTTTTGTAAAATTAAGCATTTATTTTTCATTTTAACGTCTTTCTTCAGTTACAACAAATATATTTCTTTAAACACATACCACACTTTTTGTTCCAAAATAATGACATTTTGAAAAAAAAAAGAGTGCGTGGAAGGCCACGCGACAGAAGTAAAACTTTATTTTATGTTTTTATTTTTTCAATTTGTTATTCTTGGATTTTTTCAATTTTGCATTATTGGACTTTTTAATATTGGGGTTTCGGACTTTTTAAATTTTGGATTTTGGACTTTTTCATTTTGGTTCTTTCAATTTTTAATTTTGGATTTTTTTAAATGTTCGATCTTTAAGTTGTTTATTTTTTATTTTTTTATTTTCGGATTTTTAATTTTTAATTTTATTATTTAGGTTAAATTTTGGATTTTTGGATGTTATAATTTTTAATTTTGTTTTTAATTTTGGAAATTTGTATTTTTAATTTTTTAATTTTTGATTTTTAGATTTTTAAATTTTGGATCTTTGAATTTTTTAATTTTGGATTTTATCAATTTTGATTCTTTGAATTTTTTATTTTTTGGATTTTTTAATTTTGTATTTTAGTGTTTTTAATTTTGGATTTTTAGATTTTTTCAATTTTGGTATTTTTGATTTTTAGTTTTTAATTTTGAATTTTTGAATTTTTGAAGTTATTATTTATTAAATTTTGGATTTTTGGATGTTTTCATTTTTAATTTTGTTTTTTTTAATTTTGGAAATTTGTATTTTTTAATTTTGGATTTGCGCGGTAAAGAACTTCCGGGTTCCATAAAATAGAAAATATACCTTCAGATTGCTTAGGAATTGTCTATTGCCATTGAGGAATTAAGGTCTGAAAAATTTCCTTTGATTACTCCTAATCATTGAGTTGATTGTTTTCTGTGCAGTCCGCTCCGAAACACGTAGTTTTGAGTGTGACTGATTTTGTGACTGATTTCGTGACTGATTTCGTTTTAGTGTGACTGATTTTCCAGATTTACCCCAACCGCGAGAAAATAAGTTTTACTTCAAAAGTCATTTGACTTGAAATTTGAAGGTTTATTTTTGCAATTGTTAATAAATAGCCTACTGTTAGTCTGATATAGGATGCTAAGGGGTAACAAAAACTTTATTTAATGATACTAAATGAGAAGTACATTTGAATTTAGCGAAAATTTAAGAGGTTACACAATTATTTTTTTATTTATTATGTTTAGAACATAACGGGGAATGCCGTAGCGTAGTGGTTGAGGCGCTACGCTACAAACCGGAAAGTCGTAGGTTCGATTCCCGATGAGGTCGTTGAGATTTTTCAAGTGGCCTAATCCTTCTGGTGGCACTATGACCCTGGGGTCGACTCAGCCTCTAACAGAAATGAGTACCAGGAGCAATCCCGGGGGTAAAGGCAGCGTGAGGCAGACAACTTACCACCTTCATGTTCCCAATGTCCAAAATCAGGGAGCCTCAACCTTCTGGAACCCGCTGGGCCTCCATGGCCTGTATAAGGATTAGTTAATTTTTTTAGAATATAACAGGCTCATTGCCCAATTACAACATTCTGTAATACTAATTACACCAGTTTTACAACAGTAATAATATATATTTAATGTAATACTGAAAATATTTAAGCTAATAAAACTAAAAAAAAAAAAAACAAGAAACAAGAAAAACACACAATATAAATAATTACACAATGAAGAGAACAGATCAGAACATAAATAATACATTAGTTTTGGATAATTACAAAAGTGTTTTGAATAATGAGGCGCTTTTTAATTGTGGAATGCACTCCAAAGTAAGATTTTTTGCTGCTTCATTATTATTGTTTTAATTATTTTGAGCTTAATTACCATGGATTCTGAGACTTCGGAATGGAGGAGTTAGTGTCGTATTTGCATTTGGCAATAGTATAAATATCAATGTGATTTATACATTATTTCGCTGAATTCTATTCATGAGTTTTGGAGGCATTATGCTCTGCAGCTAATTTATAATTTCAAACCTTGAAAAATGGTACAACTATCCAAACATAGTGTAATAATTTGCACAATATAAAATTAGACAACACCCAATTATTTCAACTAGTTGAGAGTATATTGCCTAATGTTTTCAGAATTGATTTCGTAATACTGAAATGACTTTTACCACCTTTTACTTCGTTAGTTTTCTATTTACAAAAAAAATATGTTGCATTGACCCTGCTTTTTAAAAGAGTTTTTGATGTAATTTATACAATTTATATTTTCTTCTGTAATTTATAGTGTAATTCAGTTAACAAGAGAACGTTTTAAAACTACCGGTACTTAAAATGATAGAGCATACTTCATTTGTTCAGGAGCATATTTTTCAAATTCTAGAGACAATTGCATGCATATTTCGCCTTCTGATTGAGTATCAACTTCTGGGCCTTCTTAATGTCGAAGGCGAAAACTAAATAAATACATTATGTTGTAACTATGTATCTAGTCTTTTTTCATAATAATAATAACAGGAAGTGTTTGTCTTTCTGTCTTTCTGTCTGTCTGTCTGTCTGTGCGCGATGCCCAGCGAAATCTACTGAACGCAGAGATCTGAAATTTTAAACGTAGATGGACTAAAGGATGGGCGAATGCACCTCGAAGCCGGATATTATATTTCATCTTTCGTTCGCGACTTATAAGTAAAATACTATGAGAAAACGTGCATTCTTTTCGCTTTCCAAGCATCAGTTTTTAGTAATACATTTCATGAAGGTGGCTTTGCGTTTTTTGTGTCATGATTTGGATATAAAAGAATCGCTTCATTTTGTAAGCCCACTCTGGTTGATTCATTTGTTTATAATACAAGGGCCCGCAGACATATTCAATTTTCAACATATGCGGAAGAGGGATAACGAATGTTCGCCTGAATGAGCAAACATTGATTGATTTGGGCTGAACTCACTAAGCAGGTGTTTTCGGGACCATGCAACTCGAATCTAAAGTCGTTTTCCCCAGGCGGCGCTTTTTTCATTCAAGTACGTTCTTTTTATCCTCACGTGACTGAGTGAACCCCGTTTCTGATCTCCCTTACTTACTTATTCAATGACAATAGATAATTCCTCAGCAAGCTAAAGAAATATTATCTATTTTATGGAGCACGAAGGTTCATTGCCGCGCTTACAAGAGCCCGCCATTCATCCCTATACTGTGCTAACTCCATCCAACTATCCCCCGAAAATCCTATTTCCCTAAAATATATCCTAATATTGTCCTCCCACCTACGTCTAGGTCTTCCAGGTGGTCTTTTCCTTCGGGTCTCCCAGTCACTATTTTTTAGATATGTCTTTCCTTCCCCATGGCGCAACATGTCCAGCCCATTTCATCCTCTGTGATTTAATTACCTTTACTACATCCCGTGAAGAGTACAGGTCATGTAGCTCGTCGTTATGCAGTTCTCTCCAGTCCCCATTTTCATCTCTCTTAGGCCTAAATATTTTCCTAAGCACCTTGTTTTCGAACACTCTCACATTATGTTTTTTTCGAAGAGTAAGCGGCCATGTCTCACATCCATATAATACAACCGGCAGGATAATAGTCTTATAATCTCTCTATATATAAAAAAAAAGGCTTTGTCCTGACTGACTGACTGAATGACAGGAATCAACGTACAGCCTAAACTATAACAGGTAGAGACTTGGAATTTTGACAGTACCTTCGTTTCATAATGTAGGTGCTCACTAAGAAAGGATTTTGAAAAATTCTGATTCTAAATGCCAAAAATTAAATGTTTTTGAAAATACTTAATCCCTTTTTACATAGAATTATCAATTCCAAATCACAGAATATATTGTTGCCAAATGGTATCAGATGGGCTTGGAAAAAACAAATGAAATGCACTTTTGACAAATAAGAGAAGTTATCAAAATAATTCATGTTATAAATAAATATTACAGAATGAAATCCACTAAAATAATGGAATCACATAACTTTCTCTACCCTGGACATAGAGAAAACAAAACGAGGTATGGTAATGTGTATATTATTATATTATATCGCAGGTTTTTGGAGAGAAAAGTATGAAAGTGATAATGCTTTCTGTTTAATTTCATCCCCAAAACGGTTTTATGGTAACATAAGAGTGGGAAATTTCCCGCCTCGATATTACAATTTTATGTTACAGGAATTTCTGTTTCTTCTTATTTAAACCTCTACCAGGCTTGCTGTGCACTGTACAAGCGATGGGATGCAAAATTCTAGATCCTCTATGAGCCATAAAAAACTATATCAAGCGTTTTCTGAGGGAATAGTTTGAGTGTAATAAGTCGTTCTTCCTATTTCAAATTATAAATGCCTATATAAGGACCTAGAATTTAAAATTGAAAATCCTTCATAAGTTAATTTCCAATTACAAAATACAAAACCCGGGCGACGCCGGGTCTTTTAAGCTAGTCTCTATATATATAAAAGGCTTTGTCCCGACTGACTGACTGAATGAATGACTGACTGAATGACAGGAATCAACGTACAGCCTAAACTATAACAGGTAGAGACTTGGAATTTTGACAGTACCTTCGCTTCATAATGTAGGTGCTCACTAAGAAAGGATTTTGAAAAATTCTGATTCTAAATGCCAAAAATTAAATGTTTTTGAAAATACTTAATCCCTTTTTACATAGAATTATCAAAACAAATTCACAGAACGTATTGTTACCAGTGGTATCAGGTGGGCTTGGATTAAATTAAATGGATGTTTGACAAATTAGAGAAGGTATCATTATAATTCATATTATCTATATTAATGAAAGGAATTCTCCTCGATGTCCAGCGAAATCTACTGAACGCAGAGATCTGAAATTTTAAACATAGGTGTGCTGAAGGGTCGGAAAATGCACCTCCAAGCCGGAATTTTAATTTTAGTTTTCGTTCGTGAGTTATGAGTGAAAAACTGGCAAAAACCGTGCATTTTTTGCGTTTTCAAAACATAAGTTTTCAGTAATAAATTTCAATATCAAATCACTTACAGATGGCTTTGGCTATTTTTGTCATCATACCTCATACCTTGGAAATAAAAGCAACGCGAACGCTTGATTTTGTTAGTCCATCCTAGACGATTCATTTGTTTAGAGTGTCAAGGCCCATAGACATATGACATTTTCAACCTACACGGAAGAAGGATAATCAACCCTAAATATGGTCAAACATTGTTCGATTTAGACGAAACTCACTATGCAGGGGTTTACTGGGCCAAGGAACTCGAATCTGAGGTCGCTTTTACCAGGCGACGCTACATAATCGTGGTATGTAGTCCACGTGATTTAGGTGTTAATAAATATAATGATTTAACTATTATGATCTTAATTTTAAAGTTTTGAAATAATTATCGTGGGCGAAGCCGCGGGCACATGCTATCTTATAATAATAAAAGGACGTGTTTGTCTGTCTGTCCGCGATGACCATCGAAATCTACTGAACAAAGAGATCTGAAATTTTAAAGATAGATGGACTGAAAGGTGGGCAAATGCACTTCGAAGCCGAATTTTTAATTTTAGCTTTCGTTCGCGAGTTATGAGTGAAAAACTGGCAGAAAACGTGATTTTAGCGCTATCGAAGCATCAGATTTCAGTAATACATTTCAATGTCAAATCAATTGCAGTTGGCTTTGGCTATTTTTGTCATACCGTGGAAATAAAAGCATCGCGATCGCTTGAATGTTGTAAGCCCACGCTGGTCGATTCATTTGTTTAGAGTGTCAAGGTCCACAGACATATGAAATTTTCAACCTACACGGAAGAAGGATAATCAACCCTAAATATGGTCAAACATCGTTCGATTTGAACGAAACTCGCTATACAGGGGTTTTCTGGGCCAAGGAACTCGAATCTGAGATCGCTTTTACCAGGCGACGCTATCTAATCGTGTTATGTAATTCACGTGATTTAGGTGTTAATAAATATGATTTAACTATTATGCTCTTAATTTTTTAATTTTTTATTCTTGAAATAATTATCGCGGGCGAAGCCGCGGGCACATGCTAGTCTCTCTATATATAAAAGGCTTTGTCCTGACTGACTGACAGGAATCAACGTAGAGCCTAAACTATAACAGGTAGAGGCTTGGAATTTTGACAGTACCTTCGTTTCATAATGTAGGTGCTCACTAAGAAAGGATTTTGAAAAATTCTGATTTTAAATGCCAAAATTAAAATGTTTTTGAGAATACTTGGTCCCTCCTTACACAGAATTATCGAATCCGAATCACATTTGACATTAAAACATATTGTTGCCAGTGGGTTTCAGATGGGTTTGGAATTAAATTAAATGGAAGTTTGACAATTACAGTTGGCTTTGTCTATTTTTGTCTTACCTTGAAATAAAACTTTCGCGATCGCTTAAATGTTGTAAGCCCTAATATGGTCAAACATTGTTTTATTTGGACGAAACTCACTATACAGGGGTTTTCTGGACCAAGGAACTCGAATTTGAGGTCGGTTTTACAAGGCGACGCTATCTAATCGTGGTATGTAGTCCACGTGATTTAGGTGTTAATAAATATAATGATTTAACTATTATGCTCTTAATTTTTAATTTTTGAAATAATTATCGCGGGCGAAGCCGCGGGCACATGCTAGTTCTTTATAAGACGAGAAGATAACATTGTAATAATTGTACTCTTCATTATAGGCCAAAGTAAAGAATTTGAACTAATGTCAATAGCACAAGAGATTCACTTAGCTAATCGCGAACTCTTAAACGGGTACTAATTACTTCATGAGAAGATTAATACAGACAGTTTTATATCAAAAGAGACAAATAGACATGAATAAAATAATAAGTATTATGTACCAGGGGAGACGACATTTTTTCATTCAAGTAGCTTCTTTGTTATCCTCACATGGCTGAGTGAACCCCGTTTCTGATCTCCCTACAACAGAGAAATGCGAGAAGATACTGGTAATGAATCCGGGACTCCATGAAGGCGGACTTCATTACGCCAATAGAGACACGGAAGTGTTGGAATTAATATAGGCATGCACATGGGGACATTCAGCGTAATATAGACAATGTGATACTGACATGAATAAGGTAGAGTAGCCTGGGCAGGGGGACCTGTTGATGCGTGCTGCAGCGCCCGCCAGGCTCGGTGCTAGGGCCGATCGATAGCGCCATCTCCACCCCCGCACCCCGCATCCGATCGATACAATATGTGTACCAAGTTTGGTGTAGTCTTGGCAGGCCCACCTGGCACATCTCGTGGCTTCAGAAATAACCTCACGCATTCCTGATCTCGGTCCAAGTGACACTTCCCATGCTCCTCACGACAATAGCGACCCTGCCAGATTTGCGGCGTGTTTCGTCAGAGCAACTAGTGCAACAACCTGATTATTAGAGCAACCACAATTATTATGTTTTATTTTACTCGGGCCCTGTTTCATAGAATTTACTAATAATATTAGAGCTCATAATGTTATTTATTAGTTAACAAAATCTTGTTTTATAGAGATATGAACACTACTCATAAAATCACTTCACTAATATTATTAATTCATTAGTCAGCTGATTGTTTGGAGGTTTCATAGAATTTACTAATAAAATTAGCTAATAATATTAGAACTCATAATATTATTTGTTTCATAGAGATATGAACACTACTCATAAAATCTCTTCACTAATATTATTAGTTCATTAGTCAGCAGATTGATTTGGAGGTTATGTCTGGATTGTTGTTTGTGTTTTTCCCTTCCTTTTTGTCAATACTATTTCAAAGCAGCATGACCTACATATATATATATATTCATAAATGCAATAAATAATAACTAGCTCTAATAACTTATGTACTAAAATCTAACTTCAAATCCTAAAAATGTGTTATGACAAAACTTTATTTGATAGCGTATGCAAGCTTTTTCTAAATTGATAATTAAATCAGAGTGATTCATTTTCCACAAATTTAAGATAACGAAATCTGAATTACATGGGTTTGAGAAAACGTTATTGGCCCAAAAACACTTACAGAAAATCACCTTATATTATCAGTTAATTTTATTAGTTCTGCAGTCTATGAAACAGTTTACTAACAATATTATCAACTAGCATGTGCCCGCGGCTTCGCCCGCGAAAATTATTCAAAAATTAAAAATTAAGAGCATATTAACACCTAAATCACGTGAACTACATACCACGATTAGATAGCGTCACCTGGTAAAAGCGACCTCAGATTCGAGTTCCCTGGCCCAGAAAAACCCTGCGTAGTGAGTTTCGTCCAATTCGAACAATGTTTGACCATATTTAGGCCTATATTGAATATCCCTCTTCAGTGTAGGTTCAAAATTTCATATGTCTGCGGGCCTTGATATTCTAAACAAATGAATCGTCCAGGATGGACTTACAAAATCAAGCGATCGCCCGCGAAAATTATTTCAAAAATTAAAAATTAATAGCATAATAGTTAAATCATTATATTTATTAACACCTAAATCACGTGGACTACATGCCACGATTAGATAGGGTCGCCTGGTAAAAGCGACCTCAGATTCGAGGTCCTTGGCCCAGAAAACCCCTGTATAGTGAGTTTCGTCCAAATCGAACAACGTTTGACCATATATTGATTATCCCACTTATAATAATAATAATAATAATAATAATAATAATAATAATAATAATAATAATAATAATAATAATAATAATAATAATAATATAATTACTTAATATACTGTAATATAATGAAGATAATTTTAATAATACACTGTAATATAATGATGATGATAATAATATTAACAATAACAATGAGTAATAACCACCTAAGTCTTAAAATATTATAACATTGTGTAGGAAAAAATCTGGCCCATGGCCATAGTTAGTAAAGAGTTTAACCACACAGCCATATAAGTTACGGGACCATGAAATTAGCAATTCAGCATTTGAGTCGAATTGTAGCAATGTGGCAATCCTTTTGTAATCACATGCAACTCTGCAATGCCGCATACAGAGAAAACCATATAAGATAAAGGTAAAAATATACCTCAGGGCCTTAAGTTTCTGCAAATATATGTTCACTGGACATGCACATACCAAATGTGGTGATGTTATCTTCTTTACTTTCACTGTAACCTATGCAACATATACAGGGTCCTTTTGTTTGCCATATAATATTTAAAATGAAGTAAACCTACAGGGCCTTCCACAATTTATTGTCACTAAAAAAACCGGCAGATTGAGAATTCTCAATATATGTTATGAGTTATGTCCATGTATATGTATGGTACCGTATAATCTGGTTACGAAATCATCCGTTACCTGGCCAGTTCAGAAGTAATTCTTTTTCGCAAAGGGTGTCCCGGTAGTAACTTGTTAATTTACTTACTTCGTTGGTAACAAAATAAGAGTGTTTTATATCGTAAATTAAATTTAAATGTAAGACACTTCAATTCAATAAATTGCTCTCTAAAACCAACTCGTTAACTTACTTATTAAAAAACTAATTATAAATACTAATGGATAATTTATTGGTCATTTTTAAAAACGTTGTGTCATTTTTATGCTACTTTTAGGGCATAAATGCATTTTTAATTTTGTATTTTTCACTATTTTATGATCGTTAAATGCCTTTGCTCTAACGATCACATAACGTGAACAAACACAATGTACACAAAATACGCGTAATAAAATTAATTACTAAAATGTTGAATAATCTGATTCAATAGAATGTAAGAGGCAACAGTATAATAATAATGATATTAATAATAATAATAATAATAATAATAATAATAATAATAATAATAATAAGTTAATAACAACAATACAGTAGAGTCTCGATTATCGGCCTAAACTGGAACTGGAGCACTTCTGATTATTGAAAATGTCGGATAATGCAGAAAAAAATGCGTAAAAAACACCGAGATAAAACACCAAAATAGCTTTAGCTTCCACCTAAATTAACGTCATCTCCAAGCGACTTAAACCTTCATTGTGCGTCATCATGTATGCATTATACCTCTGCTCTAGTGCTTGGTTCTTCGTCATTTTCATGACCATTAACTAGATTGCTAAATTTAGATGTCAGTTTCGGACAGTTAAAACTGCTAATCCTGTTTACACAGTATTACAGCTCGACATCGTGGACTACTACAGCGTACGGTTATAAAGTCCACCAAAAATACAGTAAAAAACAAATTTCATCTACCACGAACAGTGACGTATATGGAATTTCGGATGACGGTAGGTCGGATAATCGAGACTACTGTAATTAGAAAATAATTTTTAGTCTCACAACGTTCAGATGAATTACTAAACTCCATGGCACTAAATCCCTTGAGGGCCTTCCATCCTACCACTGTGTCATCTACCCTTGGCAGATGGCAGGATTGGGGGCATGTGGTCAGCATGCCGACTCGAACGGCCATTATGGATGGCTTAATGAACTGGAGCCCCTACATCTATATCAAGTAGGTCCTTTGTGTCACAAGGCTGAGTGGAACATTCAATTAAGCATAATTTTATTGTAGAGAAGTAATGTCCAGGCTTGCCTCGCAAGAACCGTCCAAGAGAACCCACCACCAGAATGCTACCAAACGTTCTTGGGAGTGGCAACAACAAACTGTTATTGAATTCATAAATTTCATTTTTCATTTTGAGGGCGAATATCAATGAAATGAGATTTTAAAGATTTTTTCACCACCTTGTAATCTCAAAAAGGAATAAAAAAAAATTAAATAATTTAAGAAATAAATAAATAAATAAATGAAAATAAATAAATAACCTTCAAAACTGTCATAAGAGTTTTGGGATTTCTTTGAAATTACATAGAATTATCAGATTTTGTAGATAGATTTATTCGATGTGTATAATTTAACAAGTATTCTGGCTATTGTAAATATATTTTATTCTTTTAATGTAATCTATTAACAATATAAGTAGCCTTGCATAGAATATGAAAATCCTGTACAAAATCTGATAATTCTATGTAATTTCAAAGCAATCCCAAAAATCTTATGACACGTTAATTTCATTCCACATGACACATGACACATTTGTATATTTGTATATTTTAAAATCTATGTAAATGGTATATGTGTAATTTTTAGTATTTTAATATTTTAGCTTACTGAATACTGGACACGCATACTATATATTGTAAATTCCCCAATTGTTTTGTATAAATACTTTAGGGGACACTATTGTAACATAATTAACACTATTATTTTAATTTAATTTGGTTCACAATATATTTTGCACTATTCAAACGAATATATATATATATATCGTTTTCAGTAATTATTTCCCTATCTAGTTTTTGATAGTGGTTTTACGAAATACTTTCTTTAATCTTATGACAGTTTTGAAGGTTATTTGTTCTTATTTTTGAGGGTATAAGGTGGTGAACAAATCTTTAAAATCTCATTTCATTGTTATTGAGTTATTGGCAAGCGTCATACAGTGCACCACTGACTGTGATGTTACACCGTTATGTCAATGCAATGTGCTCGCTGCGCACCCCTGTTATGACCTAAATGACATGAGACAGGTGTTCTTAACTACAGAAGCTCGCCTATAGAAAACAACACAATCTTTAATTATGCTGGAATTTTGTCCCGAAGGGGTTTATTTAAATATTTATAGTCCCATAGACATGGACCTGTCACATTTATGCACACATAAACGCCATCGACCTGTGACATAATCGAACCCACGACCTTGGCCACAGTAAGCCAGAGCCATATGTACTTCGCCACCCAGGTGAACTACATATAGTCTTGAAGTAGTGTTTTCATCCACCTTCCTCTTCCACGAACCAGTTTCGTAGATGGGGTTGGAGGGGAGATACGACGTAAGGCCTCCTGGAGACCTAGTTTGGCATCCATATACATAATTTTTTAAGAAAACAGCACGAGAACAAATTAAAATGAAAAGGTTTTCTATCGTATTGTACACTAATATGAAGCCATCCTAGCTTTGCACCATACGAGAATATTATAGGAGAAAAATTCCTCCGACACTGGGACATGAACCCAGAACCTTTGGCTATTCGCGCCAATGCTCTACCAACTGAGCTAAGCTGGAGCTCAATTCACAGCACCAGATGGAACCTCTCTCCTATGACTGATTGCCCTAATGGTCTACCTCACAGACAGACAAGTTATGTCATATGAACTCCGGCTTAGCTCAGTTGGTAGAGCATTGGCGCGAATAGCCAAAGGTCCTGGGTTCAAGTCCCAGTGTCGGAGGATTTTTCCTCCTATAATATTCTCATGTAGTGTCCAACAGAGACAATAATCTGTGGTTCATGAATGCTTAACCCTTTCAAACCTGAGACATTTTTTTTATTTGAAATGCAATGTGACCTATGTATTATACTATAATCAGCATGGAGATTCAGGGAAAAATAAGGAAAAAAATATTCTGTTGTTAGTTTTCGCAAAAAAGCACTAGCACAATCGTGCTGGTCAGGTTTTATTTCATGCGATGAACAAAATTTACTTTTTTCTTTGATTTCAGTATTTGACCTAAAAAATATGAAGATTTTTATACTCACACATCCAGGTATACAACAATAACACATTGTAAGAATGTATCCAAAATAAAACCCTACATATTATAAGAATACACTGAAAAAAACACATTATAACAATGAAAAACAATATCATACACTATAAGAAACCAATTTTAGAAGTTGCACATAACAAAAATTGCACACAAAATGAAAACAACTTCTTCTGTCCCTTCTCACTTGATATGGAACAGTCTGAAACAGTCTTTCTCTTTAGATATACAAAGATACAGATCACATTTTACACAACGACTCTTTGTCCTGCTACTGCAGTTTTCATACTTGACACGTACGTGGTGAAGTAATGGAGTCAACAGTAGGCCAGTGGTCATACCCATCATACCTTTTTTCAGATACTGGTTTTGGGGATGGAGTATATATTTTCTGTACCTTTTTTGGAGGAGTGCCATTTTCTTCCTCTTCTTCTGTAGCCACCCTCCTACTTCTGTCCGGTGTTGCCATTAGAGCTTCTGCTATGGACAGTCTGAATTTCAGTAAATCCATTATATTCTTTTCTGGTATTTTGTTAGCTCTGCAGTCCTCTCGGTACACAAACCAACTGTTGACAGCACTTAGGTCAAGGAAGTGCAGAATGCACTTAAGAGTCCACTTCCTAGTCTTGAACCATGTTCGGTAGCATTCCATCTGCTGGTCAACAATGTCAACTCCTCCCATGTTTTGATTATATCTTTTAACAACCTGTGGGCAACTAACTTCAATAAACTTCCCTTGTTTTTTGCACCACCTTCTTACTTGGACAGCTGGTTCAATGCCTGTACATGTAGAAGCCAGAACTACTTTCTGATTGTCCTTCCACTCTACAACTACAACTGCATCATCTGACCTCACATACTCATAACTTTCCCCTCTTTCCATCTTTCCTACTTTCAAATTGACATTTTTAATTCTATTCACCATAATAGTGCCTGTACCTTCAATGCCTTTGTCTGCCAGACTTGCTAGTAATGGGAGTGTGGTAAAGTACCTGTCAAAGTATACAAAGCTCCCTACTGGTAAAGAACGTACCAGTCGCATTACCACTGATGGCCCCAAACCTAATTCTTTATTAGGAAGCTGTGTTGCAGCTCCCTGATAGATTTCAAAATCTAGGACTACTCCTGTCGAAGAAGTAACAACAAAATTTTTTAGCCCCACTGGCCTTGGTTTGTTCTTCACATACTGCTTCAGACTGCAGCGCCCAGTGAACGGAATCATCTGCTCGTCGATTGAGTAGCTCCCGAAGTCCCTAGGCAGTTTCTCACAAGCACTCCTGACAGCATCAATAACTGGCTGTATTTTCCATAGTCTGTTAGTATTTGCATCATCTGGCTGTGAAACAGTATCTACAAAATGAATGTTCGATCGTAGAGAAAGAAACCTGTCTCGAGACATGCACTCACTGACTAACAACATTCCAATACCATTCTGCCAGTACATACGCAAACGTGGGTATGGAATACAACCCATTACCAAGTTCACCCCAAAAAACCGTTTCAGTTCACTAGGTGTAGTTTTCAGACTCTTTCCAGTTTTAGCTACACTGTACATATTAGTGTACTGTGCCCCAATATCAAAGAACTCATCGCTGTAGTAGTCTGAAAAATATTGAGCTGGTGTACGTACTGGATTAGGATTCTGAAAAATAGAATTAAAAAATATTTTAGAAATGTAAAATAAACTCTTCAAAATTGAATTATTTTGGTATTAGATGGCAGTATTTAAGTGAAGAACAGGGCTTACCTGTGTGGTATAATCTTTTGGGTTGGGATGGCATTTTCCAGTAAATGTTGTTTTTCGAAATAATTGTCTCCTATTACTTGTAGGCCCATTTGTAGCAGAATCTGGGTTCCCTTTATCTGTAGGCCCATTCTCCTTTCCCTGGCCATTATCATCATCATCTTCATCTTCTTCTTCGCCTCCTCCCCCTTCATCGTCGTTTGAACACTGAACTGGAATGGACTGAGTAGGTGTCGATTCCTCCTCATCGCTTGAAAATTCACCACAGTCCGACTCCTCTAATATTTTCAATATTTCTTCTTCTGAGAGAACTATAAAAGGAAAAATACTTGCTTTAGTATACCAAATTAACATCTACTGACATAACACGAATACATGTTAAATAAAAATAAAATTTAAGGACATGCTATTTAACCTCCATTTTGAGGTTATGAAAGCGTCAGACCAGCTGCAAAGCCTAAGTAGCACGATCGTGCTAGTACAAGTTTGAGTACTTCTTACGACATGGAAATGAAATTATATGAACTTTAATTGATATATATTACATCTTAAACTAATAAACAACAGATTCCATATCACTAAATAATGATATTAGACAAATAAGCAGAAAATATTGCTTACTTACCACGACGATACATGCTGGCTTTGTTTACACAATCTTCTCAGATGAATACTGCCATCTACTGGCAGATAAGAAACACCAAAACAATATCGAAACGTAGTGTGGAACCCGCACAATCGTTGCAGTCCGGTGCGAGCCAGAAAAGAGGCAGGGACTGACTACAAAAAAAATAAAAACCGAACCCGCACGATCGTGCGGGCAGGGTTCGAAAGGGTTATATATCTATTTTACACCATACATTTTACGCAGTTTCCGCGACATTGTAAAAAAAAACCTTTTTAGAATTAACTCCTAGTCTCATTGGAGTCCCCCAAGTAGGTGTGAATCACTTCCACATGGAGTGGCCTAACAATATCCAAGCGATCTACAAATTGAGTGCGTTCTGTTCTTACCTTTGGTCTCCTATAATTGAGCTGATACTAAAGGTTATTGGTCTCCTAAGGATGATTTCTTTTGACAAAATAACGAGATAGCTTTGAGTGCGTCCGGGTCAAGATGGCGGTCAGATGAATGGGACCGATGCTCCTTGCGTATTTGATAGTTATAGTTTGATTTTATCCACGGGAACCTGGGTTATTTAATTTTTGATCGAGAATAGGGCAAGATCCCGTTATACTGGACCCATTTTTTAAAACCGAGATGTTCTTCATAAAACACCTAATATCACACGCATTTTGTTGTACATAGTTCTGTGGAGAGAATAATGGCGAATGATTTGGTCCAACCCACCTGCTCTAAATGATACACATTCTTTTATACCCCGATCAAGCTAAAAGTAGCGAAAAGTAGAAAAATCTCCGCCATATTAACTTCCTGAGAAAATAAAGATTTTCGTGATTGGACGTCAGAGCTGTGACGTCACACCACCACAGCAGCTATAATTCTGGCTAAACAGGTTGACCAATACGACAAACCTCGCGGGAGATATGTCTCATTTTCAAAACGCGACAGTTCAGTATGCCGTACTAAACTAATATGACTGTTCATAACCTAACCTAATCTAATTAACCTAATATAACTGCCACTAAAATAGAATTTGATATCACTGCACAACATGAAAAATGTTCTTTAGATGAAAATATGCGTTCCTTGTATATTTTTGGCTGAAAATAACGAATATGTAATTATGTTTTGTTTACCACGTACCATTTCCCCTAAAATCCACATTTTTGCTTTTTACGTAATTATGAGAAGTGTACGGTACGTGATGGACCATTTTGGTTTTGATATAGGCCTATGAATAAAAAATCCTTTCGTTTATACAGAATCACGTAGTTGCATATAAAGGACAGAAAAAAGTTCAAATATGTTGTACAGTGATATTCAATGTGCATAAAGGACAGTTGGTCATCCGCTTCGTTCTTTCGTTCTTTCGTTTGTTCTTTCTTTCTTTCTTTCTTTCTTTCTTTATCATAGTTTTACCTCTCCCTTTTAGGATTTAAGCGACCCAAGCCGCCCGGGCCTTACAGGGCCGCGACCTGTCGGGAGAGGGATTAGCTATGGATCACATACATACTTTCTTGACCAGACAAGGACAAGGAGGGCCTCCCCGGATGAGTGATCAGCCCAATGCCGGGGGCCACCTCCGAGACAACACGAACACATAGGACGAGACACACCATTTACACACGCACTCACTCAGAACAAGGGGAGGATGGGTATGAAGATGATAATGAGGTCCAGATGATATCCAGGGACCGCAAGGGCCTAAAGTTACCTGACATTTGTCTCACAGGTGAGGGAAAACCCCGGAAAAAACCTCACCTAGGTAACTTGTCCCGACCAGGAATCGAACCCGGGCCCGCAGAGGAACGAACGCATCCCCTGAGCCACAGCGGTGGACATCCAGCTGAAAAACAGAAAACATCATATCGCCCGCACAAACGTGCATACCGCGTGAATGGGTCCAGTATACTAGGATTATGCAAATGGCCATAGGAGTTTCTATACGTTTAACGTTTAGTTTCTTATGGATAATTTTTCAGGGGGAGTGTGATGCACGCCACCAACGTGGAGAAGAACTCCTGGAGGCTGCCACCGGATGACACGGTGCAAGTGGGGGATGGAGGCTCCAAGAGCGCGGAGGACCTGGTGCTGGCCGGGGACTCCGAAAACCACAACTGGAGGAGCATAGTTTTGTCCCTGATAGTGATCGGCTGCGTCATCGCCGGCATCCTCACCGCTATCTACCTGCTGGGATATGTGGACGAGATGCTGTACTGGAGCGGGCGACGCATGAAGTTGGACGAATACCTCCAGGGAGACCTCTCCCCCCAGCGCGTGTCTCCTGTGTGGATTTCTCACACGCACTTCGTATTTCAGACTGATGACGGTGGCCTCGCCTACCTCGACACAACCAACGACACCGTCACCCTCTTAGTCACTAACCATACTCTGGTAAGTGCCTCAAGAAATGGGACAGTATAACTAAGGGCGGTATTCCACTATCCAATTCATTGGACAGAACTTCACGAAGAACTTGTCAGGCGATATTTGAATCAAAGATGCGCTATTACACTACATCTAATAGCTTTGACCAAAACCAGTTTTCTCTGTGTAGGGAAAGCTTGAATGTCGAAGCTTAAATCATTAAAAAATTATTTATAATGGCATTAGTTTATTAGTTTTATATAAATGTTTTGTAGCATAATTGCAGAAATATCTAAATGACAAGGAAGTCAGGCCGAATCGTCACTTTCTTTAAATTGAAGGTTATGTTAACGATGCCACGGGTTTAGGTTCGCTTGCAATGCCAATACTTATATCTTCTGGTATGTAACTTTCGAAAATTTCGTGGTTTAAATACTGAATAATCATATATAGGCCTACTTGAAGAAAATGTGGTATCAAACTATTTTGGTGCCGTTTATTTCTCAAAACAGTCGATGTTTAGCCGCCGTTTTGGACCCCTATGCTATGAATGCCGGGAAATCTTTGATCCAATGTAACGACACGCAGAAAGTCTTCAAATGCTCGTCCAATACGGTTTCCTTGAAGCAACGGGCGGCCATTTTCTTTTTTCTAGACGATTTGATCAAATAACTTGGATAGTGGAATACCGGCCTTATGAGGAGAGGCCGGACTTAGGGGCCTTTTCACATAGAGTCACTTGTGACGATCACCGGTTTTTACAGAGAACACACCTGGGTCACCGCTAGTATTGCCAATACTAGCTACATGATAAAACAATTTATAATCGCTTTTGACATCCCAAAAGACAGGTCTACATTCCACTTCACTTATAAAATCTTCAGTATTAATCAAATCAAAACTCATGGCTGGATAACTAGTTTCGCTGAGCTCGATTATGCAACTGAATTATGATATGCAACTTGCATTAGTTGGCAATCATAAAATGCGGTGACCGTCACTTGTGACCCAGTGTGAATGCTCCCATTTAAACCAATGTTTCTTCGCCGGTGACGGTCACAAGTGACCAAGTGTGAAAAGGCACTAAAGGGATTATTTCTAATCTAATAAAGCCAAAAAAGGTAAAATTATTGTGAAAAAGGGTAAAAGAATATAAATGTAGTGATAAGGGCACCCATTGGTTTCATTTGCCACTTCACTTCGTTTAAAACAGCTGAACTTGATCTAATTTAACACTTCCACCACTCCGCAAACTCATATTGCTATGGCGCACCTTAAAGCCACGATCCTCGTCTCGCCTCCTCGGTTATACCATTGCTTTTTAAATTCAAAGAAATTCAGTGTATCCGTAAAGTCAGGATGTCGGCGATTAAAAATATAAAATTCCATTTCGCCTTTCTGCACTGTTTAGACTACCACGCATAACACGGTTGTTTTGCAGGTAGTCTAAACAGATCAGAAAGGCGAAATCCAACTTTTATAAACTTATCAATATCATTCATCTCTGTTCCGATTTGTCGCAAAAATAACTAACCTGATAGAGCCGAAATTCTGTATGAACTTAGCCATGATGCAATAACAATACAAACAAATGAGCATCGATATTTCATGGCCAGCTGGTAAAACCAATAGAAGTAGATAAGCCTTCTTCGTTGCAGCACTTTACACTACTATTGTATCAAAATAATTATCAAGAAACATTAATCAAGAGCAATGTGGTATTTTGTCACATATTTTCAGCTCAAATATTGAAATAGTACTGCACAAAGAAACAAATAAACTGATCCGCATGGAATTAGACTCCGGAAGAAAGTAAAGCTCACTAAAAAAAGACAGTTACTTCCTCGTAATGTTTCTCGGGTAACAGTAAAAACTGTGCAAAATACTTTTTCACTCGTATGAGAGGGACTGGTAACCAGGTAATATATACGGTTGGTGCCATTTTAAGAAGGCCTCTTCCCAAACCATCATCTATCTACAAAAGAATACAGGAGCATTGTTCCCTAATCCGTAAATCTGCACCAACTTCGACACCGACAAAGAACAGGTGCTCTTGTAGTCGCGTGGCTTTCCCCAGTAATGCCACTGTCATTCACTACTTCTTAAGGAAAGTAAGTGCTGTGGTACGTATTTGGCAACATTGTACTGGACTGTAGACAAGTGTGAATGTGCCTAATTACCTTTCTATTCACTGTTTTTTAAATGTAATAAATATATAATACATAATAATACAAATTATACTAATAAGTATTTGTTTGACAGGTCGAAGAGGATTAAGGTGGCGGAAGATAGGGGAAGTTCTTGGAAAAAGAGTCTTTAAAAAGTGGCACCCACACACTCTCTCTCTCTCTCTCTCTCTCTCTCTCTCTCTCTCTCAAGGTCGTGAGTTCGATTCCCAATGAGGACACTGAGATTTTTCCATTCCCTAAGGGAACATAATTTACACGTTTTTAACATGTTACTCCAATTTTCACATCGCAATCCTAATAATACTAGGTACAAGAACTGCATCTGGATATGCACTCTCTTCTAGCTAATAGAATTGCCACTAATATTGTAATTGTGTGTGATGTATATTAACAGAGGCAACTGGACGTGAAAGGATACCAGTGCTCCAGTGATCTCAGATATATCCTATTTCGCCACAACGTAAAAACGGTAAGTATATACACAACATTAATGAATGTACCTTTCTACTGTCCCTTTCAGATATCTTAAGAGATGAAGTAAACAGTGGTTGTAACGGGAGAAAAGTATGGTTCACCAGCTAGCAAGATTTAGAGGAATAAATTACACTCAAGTGCTATTTACGAAATTAAATATGGTAACACTGAATGTATCATGCACACAATACTTTCAAAATTACGTTTGCCTGTCTTTGATCTTGAGGCATTTACAAATAACAAGGAAACTGTCAATCTGTGAAGCGAAATAATGTGAATTGGGCTTAGGGTTGCAGGACGTGTATCTGAACAAGGTTGGCCCAATAGGATAAGCGCAATCGAACCGAGGTCGCGTACCTTCGTTATCGATCCGCATCTTTTTCTCTCAAGACATCTGGTATGGACAGTAGGTGAAGTATTTGATTCCCGTGTATAAACTGTTTTTGCTTGTGTGCAGGTGTTCCGGCAGTCCTTCACTGCGCACTATACTGTCTATGACGTCACTAATGAGTGAGTATTCACACCACATGTCTGTAAATTTAAAATGTAACCGTACCACGGAAACCCAATCACAAGACGGTTAAACATGTAGCTGTAGAAAACAGGTGTCAGGGTGTAAAATGTCGATTTTAGATTTTGATGCCATCTATTCTTCATTCTTGTACTTCTTTCTCTGATTACAATAAACATAAAAACACCATTGCCAACCGTAGTATTTTCGGTTTGAAAAGCGGTCTGCACTATCAGAAACCCATCCATAAGTCGTAATGGAAGTTTAATATGGTCTTTAATCTCTTTGTTTCTTTTCGTGAAAAAATTAATTACGGGCAACAGAAACACTTGCTATGCTGTAGTAATGTAGTTGGACATTCTGTTAGTGTGTGTCCGAAACATGGAAAAGTTCCTTATCTTTGGAGATCAGTAGCCATAAATTATACTTTTTGAACAGTAAAGTTTCAAAGGTCATAAAAGCATTAATGCTTTATATATATATATATATTCTGATCTGATATATATTGGAATTCAAATCATTTTATGCTGAAGTCGAATCCATTCATGTATATACTTTTAGTTAGGTTTTCCTGGCAGGTTCACAAATATCGGGAGGAATTTTAAAGAAAATAAATACATTTTTATTTTCCAGGGAAGGAGATAAGAATAGCGGCCGGTGATAAAACCAGGGTCATGAAAAATTCTGTCCAAACAACAGAAGATTTAACTTGTACCATGCGAATATATTATCTTGAATTATTATTGTCAAAACAAAGAGAAATTCATAATTTACTCGGAAAGACATGCATTTACATAGTGCAAATAGTACAACTGTATATAAAACAAAATATATAAGATCTATTTTTGAGTTTTGTCATTAAGCACATGGTTCATGAGATAATTAGGTTAAAGGTCTCCGCAGAATGTCAAGAGTCAGAACGCTCTTTTGGTGACCTCTCTGTCACTAGTATGGGGAAAAAAAACACACACACACACCTGTGTCGTCCACGCACTAATCTTTGCATTTATTTTATTGGAAAACCGCAAATGGAAATTTTATTTAATTCCTTCCCTATGCTGATGTGAAAATAGTATATTGCGATACAAGTGCCGTAAGCGATGCATACGGATCGCGGATCGAGATCCGTTATGCGCTACGGCACGAGTATTACATACTATTTTTTGTACGATGATTATTTATATCAATTTAATTATATTAATTGTGATATTACCTGAAAATATTATGTATATACATTCTTGAAGATAGATGTTTATTTCAGAAAGTGATTCGCATGTGTTTGTTGTTATGCGAACCGAATATTTGTCCTGGGGGGCCTTGTCCATAAAGGCTTGTATTATGATGTTCCGTAAGCAAATTCATAACCGCACGGAAGCACTTACCGCACATAGCAACAGGATTGCGTGTGGGAATGTCAACTTACGATCCACGGCAACAACATTCGTAAGTACCACTAATTAGTTAAGTCGTGCAAAAAATTATAACAGTATCCTATAGATAATACTTGTCGAGTAAAACACAGTTAAAGATTAGAAATAAAACAAATTTTCTGAGAAAACTACTGACTTGGGACAAAAATTATATTAGAATTTTGTTGTTGTTTCTATCGGAGGCATAAACTGTTAAGTCTCGAGTTATAGGTTGCTACTTCCACTTTGTATATCTTATTTAACGAATTATGACATTCTCATTCAGTGTTGTAAGGCACGGACTGATATGTCTTACGAAAGAGATTTAATCTTTTTACTGCTAACGAATCTTAACGTATATTTGTGTCACCTCAAAAATGGTCTTCAAACCAAAATACGTATTAGACAAAAATTATCTGTATATTAGAATTGTGATTCATAGAAGCTAAATAATTTGCTAAAATTGTTCTAATCGATTTCAAATTTAGAGCCCACGGATGCATTCACTTGTTAACTGCTTATATTGTTATATAAATTCAACTCTGAAAGAATTACATCCCTTCATTAGTTTATTATATTTGGCCAAATTTTGTTTTCCATAGGCCTTTCAGATACTTGCTCACTCAATGGCAATATACAATTATTTTTAAAGGAATATTATCTATTTTATTGAACCCGGAGTTTCATTGCTGTACTTACATGAGCCCGCCATTCAACCCTATTCTGTGTTAACTCCATTCAAACCATCCCTCGCAAATCCTACTTCCCTTAAATTTATTCTAATGTTGCCCTCCCATCTACGTCTAGGTCTTCCAAGTGGTCTCTTACCTTCGGGCCTCCCAATCAATGCTTTTAGACAATCAGTCTTTCCTCCCCTATGGACGCAACATGCCCAGCCGATTTCATCCTCCGTGATTTAATTACCCTTATTATATTCGGTGAAGAGTACGGGTATGAAGTTCGTCATTATACAGTTTTCTCCCGTCACTGATTTCACCTCTCTTAGGTCCGAATATTTTCCTAAGTTAGTCCTTTCGGTTAGAAAATTTATTTAAAAATCTGGTGGGAAATTCACATAACTTCCTCTGCCCAAATAAAGGTTATCCTCATAGTATAATATAATTGTGTATGCCATTCTCTTCATGTAAATCGGTTGTAATAATGAAGATAATGTCGTTTCCACATCACATCGCATTCCCGAAGGATATATAATACAAATAAAATCTGAATAATGTACTCTCGTGACTTTGTTTAATTTAAGCACGGCCAATACATTTTTCATACTTCACATTTTGATGTAGAACAAGAGGCCATATTGTAAAGAGCACGTATTCAGAGTGGGTGGCTTGTAACTACTCTTCAGATAATTTTTCTAAAAAATGTTTCAAATAAAAATTTTAGCTCTTTGTTTAAAATTTAGCACCCCATGTGTAAAATTTAAACAAAATCGTAAGAGCTGTTTTTCGATAAAATCGCTAAAAACGAAATTTCCTTTATGCAGGCCTAAAGTCCTCTTAAATATAAGAGAAAGTCGTCGCCAATCTTCGGGTCACATCCTCAGAAGGTACCTAACCCGAATACAAAATTTGGTTTCGTACGATATTCCGTTACAATAGGCCGTATTGCAAAGAGTGCATATTCTGAGTGAGTGGCTTATGACTACCCTTCAGATAATTTTTTTTTTAAATGTTTCAAACAAAAGTTTTAGCTCTTATTATGAGCAACTCATATGCTAAATCCAAAGAAAAACGTTAGAGCCGTTTTCGAGAAAATCGCGAAAACGAACATTTCTTCATGTAAAGTCCCTTTAAAAATAAGAGCAACTTGTCGCCAATCTTCGTGTCACATCTTCAGAAGGTACCTGGCCCAAATACAAAATTTTGTTTTCATTCGGTTTTCCTTTCTGGAGCTAGGCTGTTCACAGACATCCACACAGACACACACACACACACACACACACACATGTTTCCGAAAATATGTATGTTTCCGAAAATAATATTTTTTGATTCAGGGCTTCTTAAAACGTGTATTTTATGTTGAAAACTCAACTTCGAATTTGGGGGTCGAAAACAATATTTCCTGTACCTATAGTACCTATGATATGGGCACAGGAAGTAAAAGTGGTGAAGCAGTTTTATTCTCTTGAATTTGATTCTACAATATAAGATGCCCTGATGATGGTTCCATGTAACCGAAAGGCCTAGGCAAAATGAAGTCGAGAATTATTATTATTATTTTATTTTCGAAAGAGAGTTTGAGGCCTGTTCTCACGTTGCAGTCACCACATTCCTATTCGACTGAACGATGCTCCCAAAGTTCAACAGTCTCGCCTTCAACACGTCAGTTGGCTTGGGAACACCACTGCCCTTGTACTCGTCGCCGAAAACGACATCTATGTCCGACTGTCGCCCGATGGAGGGCAAGACTACCGCCTCACAGACACCGGACTGCCCGGCACAATATACAACGGAGTACCAGACTTTCTCTACCAAGGTGGGTTCGCATTATTTGTCTGACTCCTGTACATTTCAACTACTTTCTGATCAACTATGGTTACCAGATGGCTATGGATGGATAGGAGACATATGAGACTAAAATGTAGGACACATTGAAATTATCGAAAAGGTTTTGGAGGCCTACATTTTTCCGGAAGTCTAAATTTATATCCATCTGAGCCTGTATGAACATTCTTATCCAAACTACTAGTATGAAGTACACATTTATCTGATGAGTAGGGCCCAGATTTTGAGGTTTTTATAAACCCTTTGTTGGTTTTTAAGCATATTAAAATAGTTACATTTTAGTTTTTTACCACTTCTGACAAGTTTTTTTAAAGTTTCACTTTAATACGTGCAATAAATCTCATTAAAACAAATATATTAATTATTTTTTATTAATTTTAACTATATATTAATTAATTTTTATTTTTACTTCAAGTCATGGAAGAGGCATGCAGATTTCGAGAGCGGCTAAACCATTTTGTATTTGCGTAAGTACAAATGGGTCAGTTTAATAAAAGTAACTGAAGTAAGTTGACTTGACACTGAATTTTATAACTTATCATCAGTAGTAGTAATTACTGATTTTGAATGGAATGCAAGTATACTTTTACTGGTAATAATGCCTTGGAAAATTTTTAGTGTTTACTGAAGGAACAAATGAACAGCATTAAACTTTCACTAATTCTCTGATGCTGCAAAAAATTTGCGAATAATGTAGAATCACCACGTCTTGCCGGAATGTATTATTTGTAGGCCCTTATGCATACAATAAAGATGACATATGACACAGAAGGGATTCTTAACATTCTTTGTTACCTGAAAGTGTGTTCAGTTCCATTAGACATTTTAAACCAAAAGCATTATCATATTTTTTAGATGTGTACTTTAGTCAGTAGGATAGTTATAATATATTTCTGTGAAGTAGTACAAAAAAATGCATATTTCAAAATTGATTAGTATATTTCAAGTTTTTTGTGGTTTGTATTATGTTTGTCACTAGTGAATTTGTTATAGCCTTAAAATAATTGTAGTATGTATTAGTTTTTCCTTTGAACCAATGTATGTATGGCACGCCTCGCATGAGCTTTGCTCTTTGGGGTTGTATTATATATTAAATTAAATATATTAAATTAAATTAACCCAATAACCTCCAACTTATTGAGGTACGTAATTTTACGAACTTGTCTTTGTAAATTAAGTCGTGTTGTACATTCTTATTTTTAAATGCACCTGGAAACCGTTTGGTTTTTCTGATCTTACAATATCTCACTCTACCACAGAAAATACCTAAGTCTTAAGAGGTAACATTTATAAAATGTGGTATTACGCCATTTAATACAAAATAATCACTCAAACTAAAAAAATCCCTTTAGACAGGCCTACAGGCTGAAGTAGATTTCGAAGTGCTAAATCTCGCCTTATATGAGAGCTACCGAGAAACCAGTTATTGATTTGTAGAGTACTCATCAAGAGCTTTTCAGTGATACCCCACACGACGTGGTTTCAAAAATTTTGAATTTCCATCCCTCCCACTCCCCACCTCCACTCGTACCCCCAAAACCCCCGAATCGTTGGTGTCACTGTAAACATCATAGGGAGTACTCTAATTTATTCAAACAAACTTTCCCTCTATACTTCATAGGGGCCGAGGTATACGTTTTTCAAAATTTCAACACCCTCCCCCGACCACCCGCTTGGGCCAATTTTGATCATTAACGAACTTGTAAGAACTATTGGGCCTAGAAATAACATAATAAAATTTGGTTCAAATATCTTCCAAATTACGGCCGCCTGCGTGTAAAGATATATATATATCACAAAATTTTTTTTTGAACGTACTTAGGGAGGCATGAAACGTAAAGATATGAAAGAATTTTTCGAAAGTCATGACATGGTATCGATTGCAATAGGTAGATTTTTCATATTTCTTGGAGTAAACTTCAACTGATATTAATTTAAATTGATATGTTATGGGATGAAATGGTGAGGATGATTCATAGTGAGTAATTATCCAATTCGGCATTTTCCTTCACGACTGGAGAAACCATGAAAACAACCATGTCAAATTGGACGGCCACGGGATTTGAACCTGGGACCTTCCGAATGCGAGTCCAAGACGTTACCAAAGACAAACTTCAAAATATGCTTTATTAAAAGAAAACCCTCAAAAACATGCATTATGCAAGGCTAAACATGAAACTATGCTAGGAAAAGTATAGTTATTATTTTAGAATCAGTAAGGCATGAACGGGCTATTAAGCAAGTTTGAGAGCCCATCACAAGCTTATATAAAAATATACATTTACATGGAAATCTTGTCTTCAGAAACATGTAGACATTATATACTCTTACATATAGACGCAATATTTGTTTTGAAAAATAACAATGAGCTAATTTAGGTATAATTTTGTGAACATTTAGAAACTTGAAAAAAAAAATCAGTTCGGAAATAAGCCCACTGAATAATAAGACACTCTAACTGTTGCACAAACTTCGCACTTTTGAGAGATTTCGTGATTAAAATATACTACAAAATATTCACTCAAACTAAAAAATGGACGTATTATGCAAGACAAACTGTTTTAAATTCAGTTGTCTTTATACTCCTTGAGGGCATATCAGGAGTTCGGGATGTGTGTATACAGTTAAACCGGATACTTGGAGTACTAATATGTAGGTCTATATATATGTATATGTATATATATATACACACACAAATGACCACAAGAATCAATATTTTCAACGTTTTAAAAAAATAAAAAATTCGGCTCCTCCATCCCCGTATTCTAGCATTCAATTAGCGTAGTCTAGTCGAGATTCCTGCTTGTGGGTATGAAATGTAGAAATGAAATTCTATGCTTACCAATGTGGTTCTAGTTTCTCTGTGTTTCCTACTTATACTTCCTGATGGACTATTTCATTTGAGATAGAAATTAACTACAACTAAGTTTACAGACAGCTTTCCTTGTTTTGACACAAACACGATAGTATTCTATTCCGCTGTCCCGGAGGATAGATGTTAAATGTTAAGATACCACTGTTAATTTAACGAAATTTGGCTTCAGTCTGCAGTTGTTATTTTGTCTTACTTGTATGTCTTATGCAATCAACATTCGAAATAAGATAAGTGAATATTCTAAACATATATGCCTAAATTGGGTCAAAGGTAATATCGGAACCACAGGAAATGAAAGAGCAGACCACCTGGCCAAATGTGCTGCCAATTCAAATATGGAACACTACTACTCTAAGTGTCCTATCTCTTATGTTAAGGATCAATTTAAAAAGGACTTGTTATAGCAGTGGAATACAGAGTGGTTGAACAGCAACAATGGTCATCTAACAAAGGAGTTATATTTCCCTACAGTGTTTGAGAGATTAAAATGTAAATTCTAGTTTTGAAACAACTCAATTTTTAAGTGGGCATGGTGAATTTGGAAATTATCTTTAAAGATTTAGGATAGGTAATAACGTTTGTATACGTGACCACAACAACCAGACAGTACCACATCTGCTGAATGTCCCGCTTTTGAAGTCCGAAGATTTGCAATCTTTTTGAACTTGGACAAATGCAATAAGACATTTGATCCACCCTTCACCAGTATACTATCGCAGAAGTGCTACAGGAAACTCAATGAATTTTTTGACTATTCACATGAAAAATTATAAACAATACGCATTTTCTCTATCTAATGTAAACACTTAGAAAACGGATGGATCCATCTTTGTTCATGACTTCATCGTATTAATATCTAACTCTAGTGTAAAGACTGATTATGTAGCCTATGAAAGATGTAATTGAAAAATGTAACTATAACCCTAACATACCGAAAGGTGAAATAGGGTTTTATAAAAAATAGGAGATACAATATAAATGTATACTGTTTATATAAAGGATGTATTTAAGGAGGGGGGGGGGTCCTGGGGGTCCGGACCGCCCAAATGTGAGACTTATAAAGCATTAGTTAGAAAAAGCAAATGTTTTGTGTCGCTCAGGAAGAGAAGGTACCAGTAATTTATGGTCAATCAATTTCGGACCCCCGCGGAAACTTATTTCTAGATACGTGCTTGGTTTACATATTTCACTTGTGGGAGCACATTGTCTTATCTTGCTGTCTGCCCTTTTAATACATCATCGAAGGTTTACATGAGACTCATCCGTTCATTACATCTTTTGCAACTTTTTCATACATGTACTTCTATTTCAGACCACTCTCCTATTTCTTTCCACTTCTATCGTATAATACCTTCAAAGGAAGGCATGCAAATTATACGTGCAGAAAAGACCAGTTTAATATATTTTATAGAGATAATCAAGAAAAACTATTTTCATTATTTTATTATTTAGAAAGTTATAATTTTGAAATTTAATAAGCCTTTTTCATAAAACTTAATTTTTCAACCGATGCCCTTTTTCCATCCAACTGTCTTAAAGATATTATTTTTATTATTTTTATTCCAGAGTTCTATATGAATAAAAACTGTGTGGAAGAGAATGATTAATAAATAGTTATAATTTAATTTTTCCTGTGCGATTTTGTTATGACAGGAATGTTGCATATACGACTTTTTTTTAGCAATATCATAATTTCGATACCTATTTTTCATTTTTTGGTGTATTTGGTCTTTATCCAGTTGACATTCTCGTGCCTTCAATTTCAGATTACGAGAGAAGCGAGTCGATTTCACTGATACTGAGTGTCCAGAGAAATTTCAAAATAAATTTCCCTGACCTTTCTTTGACTTTTTATGACCAGAAATTTGGATTTCTCTGACCACAAGAATCAATATTTTGAAGATCTTAAAATAATAATAATAATAATAATAATAATAATAATAATAATAATAATAACAATAATAATAATAATAATAATAATAATAATAATAATAATAATAATAATAATAATAATAATCCAGCCTCCTCCATCCCCATAACAAAAACGAGATGTACTGGAAAGAAAGTGGAGCAAAAACATATGCCCCTCACAATGCGCTCACTGGGGTTAGTTATTTCGCCTGACTATTCTGTATTTCATTACAAATTCCCCTGACGTTTTACTTTTCTTTACAAAATGTTCTGACTTTAACTGACCGATTTCAGTTTCCTGACACCCTGCTGGAACTCCCAACCTTGTGCAAGAAATATGAACACACTGTATATTCTGTTTTATTGTTGCAGAAGACATCTTATCTTCCCCTGAGGCTCTTTGGGGATCCCCAGACGGCACTCACATTATGTACGCTTCTTTCAACGACTCCGAGGTTCGCATCCTGGCGTTCCCGTGGTTCGGTTCCGGGTCTGCCAGCGGTTCCATCAAGGGTGCAGCCGGAGCCTGGACGACTTTCCCAGAATCCAGGACTGTACGATATCCTACGGTAATGTAACAGATCATACTTCTCTCAGCACAGGGATAGTACTTATTCTGCAGTGCTGCGAGGGTAAATCAATAGGCCTATGTACACGCACTTTTTGGTTAATCTTTTGTAGGTTGGCCGTACCGCTTTGTGCTCACGTACGCCGATATGTTGTTCATTGCCTCCGCTTCTGAAATGTTTGGCCATTGTGACTCCATTGGGTGTTGCGCTGTTGCACATTAAACATTGGCTGCACCGCTCAGCGTTTGCATAAAAAAAAACAGCGAGCAGTTATCCGTTTTTTTGTCGTCTGAAGGTGTACCAGGAGCCGAAATCCATTTAAAATGGGGGCAATGTTTTACCACGGCGAAGCGTGTACGATTGGATTGAAAAGTTCAAAAATGGTTGGACAAGTTTCAAGGACGAAGAAAGAACAGGACGCCCATCCACATCCACTAGTGACACCAACATTGAGCAAGTGCGTATCATGATTCAGACAAACCGAAGAGTGACTGTCGATGAAATGGCAAACCATATGCAAGGAACCATATGCATCCATATGAAGGAAGCGGTGCATACGTGGCTAGCTACTCAGCCGAAAAAAAATTCTGAGGGCATTTGGATGCTTGCGCAACGATGGATCAAGTGCATTGAGAAGCAAGGGGGACTATGTTGAAAAATGAGGTAATTGAAAGTTTTATATTGTTTTTGGAATAAATTTTAAAAAAGAAAGTGCGGATACTTATTGACTTACCCTCGTATATCTGCTTTAGGTGAAATTATTTATGAAAATTCAAAAGAGGTATAGAAATCCCATTTAACATACTTTCACAACACACTAGTAAGAGTCAATTTTTCTCACTCGTGCTACAATACCTATATTTACGAGGGACTTCCATAAAGTAAGTTTCCCTGGGGCCGTTTACAGAAACAAAACACAATTTCGTGGAAATATATTTTCCAACAGATACAGCAAGTATTCAGCTATTATTCAACATATTTTCCACCGAAATTGAAACATTTATCATACCATGGGACCAACTTTTGAATACCTACGTCGTACAAGTCTGTCGCCAGGTATTTGAACCACTGTGTGACAAACATCTCCGCGCCTCTGTCATTCTCTGTCATTTCTTGGGGTGCAGGAAAAGATGGAAATCAATGGGGGCGAAGTCCGGGCTGTAGGGTGTTTAAACACCTCCTAGAAAGTCTCCTGCAGAAGTTCGGCTGGGAGGTGTTTAAACATTCACCCTAAATCCCGGACCTCGCTCCTAGTGATTTCCATTTGTTCCTACACCTTACGAAATAACATATAATGACAGAGAGGCGGCAGACTTCTAGGACGCAGGTGTTCAAAAGTTGGTTCCACGGTATGACAAATGTCTCAATTCCGGTGGCAAATATGTTGAAAAATAGCTGAACACTGGCTGTGTCTGTTGCAATAACTATTTACTTGACATTGTTTTCTGTTTCTGTAAACAGACCCAGGGAAATTTACTTTGTGGACGTCTCTCGTATGTTGAATATAACCTGGAAGTTAAAAAAAAAAAAAAAGATTACGTAATAAGAAAGAAGTCAAAAATACTGTTGAGTGTTTATTATTTTGTTTTGGGGCTCCTGCTTAGAATAGTAGAATGTAGATGACGCCTGACACGGTTTCTATTGTTTATTTTTATGGCTAACTTTATTTTTTTGCGGCATCGTGCCATGTTTTATTATATCTGGCAACTGCTACCTCATTCAAAACACGTATCATTTCTTAACAGACCACATTAGCTTGATCTCTGTTTCAAGGCACCTTGTTTTGTTATTCACCGGAATAAAACAAAAAGAATGCATTTTTAGAGGCCCACATGCTCAGTTTCGCCCTGAGAGGTGAGGTGAAATCTATCTCACTGTGAGGTGAAATGGAGAAAATATAATTTTAATGGAATCCTTACATTTGTCTTATCAATTATTATTTATCATTACCCTTTTTATGTTTCTTAAGATCTTCATATTTTATGAAAATGTCATTGAGCATTAATACAGCATTAGTTATGGATTTGCTCATATTACACAAGTAAGACACAAGATAGGCCTACAGTGTTGATAAACCATTTGGAAAATGGTTTCAATTAAATTTTATAGCTAAAATACTCCGAAGAACGAGTAACCAGCTAGTGTTTAATAAATACAATTATATAAGAATCAACAAATCTCTAAAATATAGCCTACGAATAATTTTCAGTGAATAAGTTTATACCTTATAACAGAATTTGAGGGTATAACTAAAACATTTCAGGGCAGTATAACTAACCCTCGAAGAATCAACATTATCTTCAATAATCTCTCTCTCTCTCTCTCTCTCTCTCTCTCTCTCTCTCTCTCTCTCTATATATATATATATATATAAGAGGCATTGTCCTGACTGACTGAATGACTGACTGACTGACTGACTGACAGATAATCAACGTAGAGCCTAAACTATAATAAGTAGAGACTTGGAATTTTGACAGTATCTTCGTTTCATAATGTAAGTGCTCACTAAGAAAGGATTTTGCAAAATTTTGATTTCAAATGCCAAAAATTAAATGTTCTTTTTTGAGAATACTTAATACATTTTTACAGAGAATTATCAAATCCAAATCACAGTTGACATGATAGCATATTGTTGCCAGTGGGTCTCAGATGGGTTTGGAAATAAATGAAACAGGAATTTGACAAATTAGAGAAGCTATTAATATAATTAATGTTATAAATAAATATTAAAGAATGAAATCCACGAAAATAAAGCAGTCACAAAACTTTCTGTACATGGTAACATGAGAGTGAGAAATATATATTCCGCAAAGACAATACAATTTAATGCTACCGAAATTTCTGTTTATTCTTATTTGAACCCCTACCAGGCTTGCTGTGTACTGTATAAGCGATGGGATGCAGAATTCTACATCCTCTATGAGCCATAAAAAGCTATATCAAGCGTTTTCTGAGGGAATAGTTTGAGTGTGATAAGTCGTTCCTCCTATTTCAAATGATAAATACCTGTATAAGGACCTAGAATTTAAAAAACGAAAGTCCTCCATAAGTTAATTTCCAATTACAAAATAAAAAACCCGGGCGACGCCGGGCCTTTTAAGCTAGTTTATTATAAACTTGTTTATGAAAGGTTAACTATAAATTGGTGGTCAAAACTCACCATTTAGAAAGATCAAATGCATGGCCGTCCGGAAGGGGGGCAGGGTAGGGCCGTTGTCCCCTCTGGAAATTTTGTTTAGACATAAATTGATAAACTAAATGATTATAAGCAAGTAATATAAGTGACGCTTAAGTTTCCACATATTATAGTTGGAACTGTTTGAAAAAAAAGAAAAAAAGAATTGTAACAGCTGAATACCTCAGATATGAGTATGTAGGAATAAAACTTGAAATTTTTCCAGTCAAACATTTTTTGTAATGAAGAGATAAGGTAATGAAAGTATCGCATTTTATACGAAAAGTACCTGTGAAATTGTAAGATATATATAGGAAATCAAGGATCTGGATGACGATGATGATAATGATTATGATGATAGCAATAATAATTTAATAAAGCGACTGTAGAAATAGCAGCATATTAATTGTGGTGAAGATGACTGTAATTTGTTAATTTGCCCCCCTTGACGATTTTTCAGTACTAATAGGATCTATTTTACTTTCAGCCTGGAACAACTAATCCTGAAGTGAAGCTGTGGATAATAGACATCTCTAACATCACGGAACCACAGAGATGGGAGGTGAAGCCCCCAGAGGTCCTGGAAGGCCAGTACGTTGCCTTTTGTTTCACTAAACCATTACATGTCAATCAACTGCAGTTTCCATTTGATGTAAAGCATGATTTTTTTTCATTTCTTCCTCTTCCACTTTTGAAGGAATCTTAAAGAGTTACCTATAATTCATATCTGGGTTTCTACACGAGATGTTCCATGTGGTTAAGCGGGCCCTAGCTCGCAACACTCCTACTTTCTACCAACGAACTTTTGTCACATTGGTCCATTACGAATAGGCTGGTCAACTGCTTTATTCATGCGCCAATGCTACCGGACTGTTGCTGATCATTAGGGCAAGGTATTTGATGATTTTGCATCTTTTTTATATGAAGGTTAAAAGATAGCTCAAATATATATGAATGTGTATCATGAAATAATATATTAAATAATGGCTATTTTTCGCTTTATTTTGCATTTTTCGTCATTTTCAAGACATAGATAATTTTTGGACAATTTTAGATCATTTTCGGCATTTTTAGGTAATGTTTCAATGGAGGTAGAGAGGAGCTTTTCCATGTACAAATCATTACTTTCAGACAACAGATAATCGCTTTTATTTGAGAAATTCCGCAAAGTGTTCATAGATCATTTTAATTCAGGTTTATTGTAAACAACATAGCAGTTTGTCTTCTAGCAATAAAGATTTATTTTTCTTTTTAAATGGCAGACATGTGCTAGGGGCATTTTGATGGACATGCCAGCCCAGAAAGAATTTTTTGTTCGCTAAGGGTTCCGACGAAATTTATCATTATTTTTATCATCACGAGATATCTGAAAATTGGAATGAGTTGATAATAATAACGTAAGCAATTTATATAGGTTATGTCGTAGCGTTATGTTACACTGCATTATAAGGGGCCTAGCATAGCCTATATACGCACAACTACGGTATAATTAGAAATGTATGAAATTGCCTTTTGTGTATTTTCTTGATATTTATCGTAACCACACACGTAATATTATGTTTATAATGAGCTGCTCTTCTGTCTCAAATAAGAAAACAGCCCCTTGAACTGAGATCAACGAGTTTGATCGTAGAAATTTCTCCAGTCAAAATTGATCCTAGTTCAGTGCGAATTGATCTCAGATTAGCGTTTATACAACAGAAATGTCCGAGTTCAGCGTGAACTGAGATCAGTTATACCGGTTGTCGACCAAGAGCTAAGCTAAGTTAGTTTAGCTTAGCTCACATACAGTTCGAGATTTCATATGCAGTTCTGCCGACAAAACTACATATGAAATCCGGCACAACTATATATAAAATCCCTCACTGCATACCAGCTAAGCTAAGCTAAGTTAGCTTAGCTCTTGGTCGACAACCGGCATAAGGCTCTGATCTGAGATCAAACTGTTTATACAATCGGCCCTTAGAGTTCGTTTCAAACTTGCCAAAATCCCTTACATGTGTACGAACCATGTGTTCGTACGTGTTCACTTCAAAATTGTCCATATTTTAGATCAACCTAAGAAAATTAGCTTTTAACTTTCCCACGTCTCTAATCAATATCTAAGAGTTAGCACGATTGTGCTTCAAAACTGCAAAGATCTCATGAACATCTTGCCTGCATCCCTGTACAAGGTTTGAGAGTTTGTATTGACTTTATGAATGGATGTGTTGGCAGGGACTTCTACTTGACCTCGGCCGGCTGGGTGGGCCCGGATAACCACCACGTGTCGGCCGTGTGGATGAACAGAGCTCAGAACGTGAGCATCATCACTTCGTGCCGGGCTCCCAACTGGACGTGCTTCGAGACGCATACTGAGCGCGCCTCGGAGGACACTTGGTTGGACGTACAGCCTCACCCGGTGTACGCACCCGACGGGGAAAGCTTCCTTTTGCTGGCCAGCATCAAGGAAGGCGCTTACAACCACTTCACCCATATCAAGCACTTGACACCTAGTCTTCAGAGGATCGCGGTTCTGACCCACGGTAGCTACGAAGTGACCCGCATCCTTTCCTGGGACACTACTAATCATCTTGTCTACTACCTGGGCACGCAGGAGTCCAAGCCGGGACAGCGACACCTCTACGTGGTAAGAGACCCTGCGACGGATGACCCCAGGCGGCTCGAACCCCAGTGTGTCACGTGCGACCTAGGGGAGGTCCTGTGGAGCAGCCGGTACTGGTACACTAATTGCACGCATTTCACCGCGAGCGTGTCGCCCGGAAACGTGACCGGCAGCATGTCTTACTACGTCCTCGAGTGCGAGGGTCCGGGGTTGCCTCTGGCGGGCGTCCACAGCGCCGGAACTCACCGGCTCCTGCGCATTCTCTACAACACGCGTCCCCATCGCACTCCACGTTACAGGCAACTCGCGCTACCTACAATGAGAAGCTTCGAGGTGCCTTTATCGCAGGGATTCAGGGCCCAAGTGCAACTTCTGCTCCCGCCGAGCTGGCGCGAGGAGCTCAGGGACGCTGCATTTCCAGTGCTGGTGGAGGTGAATGGGCGACCGGGCAGCCAGGCGGTCAGCGAGAAGTTCTCCATCAGCTGGGGGACCTATATGTCAAGTCACAACGACGTGGTGTACGTTAAACTGGACGTAAGGGGTGCCAGAGGGCAGGGAAGTCGCTCTCTGTACCGCCACTTGGGTGGTGTGGAGGTGCAGGATCAGATCACAGTACTCAGGTAAGTACATCCTTCATCATGCTCTATTTCTCTCAAATTCTAAGGCCGGTATTCCACTATCAAAGTTCTTTGATCAAATCGCTTTGAGAGAGAAAAAAGTCACCCTTTTCTTCAACGAGTTGAGAAACTAACTTGATTTAAAGGATTTCTGCATGTCGTTACATTGGATCAAAGAATTCCCTCCGTTGATAGCAATGGGTCTAAAATTGACAGCTAAACATCAACTGTTTTCAATAAGGTTTCGATAAGTAAACGGTGCCAAAAGTTTGCTACATTGACACACTTTTGAGACAAATAGACAAATATGACCAACTCGAGGCCCTGACGGACGTTGTCTCTAAGAAGGCAGCTGAGAAGTACAGGGCTGACAGAATAAACAGACAAAGACAAACAGACGAACAAGACGACATAGTACCAATATATAATCGATCCTCCCAGGAGATCTGAGTGTCTGTGGAGAGTACAGAATTCTGTTGAGATTCAGGAACCGGAAGCTCAACCAGTGTTGGAAGAGCGACGGAAGCGAATATCATAAAGAGGAGAAGAGAACTCTGGCATACCACGGGCAGGCAGCAAGCTGTAGAAAAGAGAAGAAGAAGATTCCGCACGAGAAAGAAAGGAAAGACTTGGAAAGACAGCAGGAGAAGAGTGGATCTTCCTGTCCAGCAGAGAAGGCTCCTGGAGATGGAAGAGGAAGACAGGTGACTAAAAGAGAGGGTTCAAAGGATACAAAGACAAGACAAAACACTAAAGAGATGTAGTTAACTAGTCAAATAGATGGAAGAAGAAGCAGATATAGTTGTAGTTTGTAGAGTAGTAACTGAGGCACACCGATGCACAACATGAAATGAAAACTTACATGATAGCGGTGAGCTGTTTAGTAGATTAGAAGCTAACTAGTAGCTTAGTAGTTAATGCCCGGTTCCTATAAACTCATGAAATACCTATGGATAAATTATCCAATGGACAGAATTTACACAAGAATAACTTTCACAGACTCAAATAATTTAAAGGTAACAATCACATACACTTGTGGCGAGTTTCTAGATAAATGTCCTCTGGGTAAATTCGAAAATGACAGAAAAAATGTTCCTACAAACTCGGGCTAGATCTTTCCAAGGGTAAATCGTCGGGTTAATTTATCCTTTCATGGATGGATAAAATGTAACCTCTTGTAGGATCAATAATAATTTAAACAATGAGAATCAAAGCCTTCTGGATTAAATTAACTGTACAACTCCAAGGCCTTCCTCATTATATCATTGCGGGTGATTATGAACTAATTTGCCCATGGATAATTTACCCATAGGTATTTCACGAGTTTATAGAAACCAGGCATAAGAGGAGTAGATAGAAGGGTAACCGTTATCATTGCCATTGTTTTTAGTAGATAGTAGTTTTTGTAAGTCTCAACTACTGGATTCCAGTAGAAGAGACAGGAGCTAGTAACATGTAGTGTGACTGACTTGTTTCTGTAACCCCTATGGTGAGGCAGGCCGCGGGATCAAACCCGGCCGCGGTCGATGGATTTTTCAGGACGTAAAAATCATGGGCACGGAGTCCTCCGGGAGGAACTTTAAGCTGGGGGGGCCGTGTCGTAGATTTACGGCACGTAAAAGAACTTCAAGCCTAAATTAGAGCATCTGGACAACATTTCTCGGCCCTTTCACGTCCACGTCCTTAGTTTCCGGAGGGGGGTTAAGGGGCGATAGGCTTACCACCTGTCCCTCTGCCGGCTCTAAGGAAAATAAGCGTAACAAAATTCACATCTGTACGCAGAAACCTCCATTTGGAGGCCCTTCGCCCCATCATGGGGGCATAGGATTCGAGAGAGAAATCTATTGAACACGTGTAGGCCTTTAAAAATTGAAATCATACAAGCATATGCAGACATATAGAAATTAACAGAATATTATATGGGCTGTATTTACTACTGTAGTTCATTTCTTGGGGAACTAATGTTCAAATACTTTCCTTCAATGCCGCATCTTTATATAATGGATGCCTTTTATAATACAGACAGGGACAGGATACAACGTTACGAGTTTCTCATTCATAGACGCCATCTCTTGGCTACTTCCACTTCCGTCTCCTGTTCTGTTCTCTGATTGGTTGTATCGTTATTTTTCGCATAAACTTAACGCAGAAGCTTGGTGTTTGCAAGGTTCTAAGTTAAGCTTAATTTTAAGTTTAAGTTTCAAGTTTACGCGAAACATTGTGAATGGTCACATTGAAAAACATGACCTCAAACTTTTAAGTTTACATTACGTTTACGGTTAATTTCCTATCTGAATGGCCCATAACTGATGATTTGAAGATGGAAGTACAGGGTGTTTGAAAAAGGCTAATTTATTTTTACAGGTACCTGCTGGACAACCTCAAGTTCCTAGATGAAACCAGGGTCGGAGTATGGGGCTGGGGCTATGGGGGTTATGTCACAGCCATGCTGCTGGGCTCGCAGCAGAACATCTTCAAGTGCGGCATTGCCGTGTCGCCCATCGCCGATTGGCTATATTACAGTGAGTAATCAAATTGACAGATTTCAAGCCGAAAAAAATAGCAACACCTAAATCGACAAGGACACGTGAAGTCCGATATCAATAGATTTCAAAAGCGATAATAATTTTTAACTTGTATTATACTGATAATATTATAGGAGAAAAATTCCTCTGATACTGGGTCTTGAACCCAGGACCTTTGGCCAGCCGTGCCAATGCTTTTACCAACTGAGCTACGCCAGAGTTCAATTCACAGCGCCAGATAGAACCTCTCTCCTATGACTGACTGCCCCTAACTTAATGGTCTACCTCACTGACAGACAAGTTATGTCATAATTATACAGTACTGTGAGGCAACAGGGGCAATAATCTGTGGTACATGAATGCATATGCATTTATCTATCTTATATGCTACTGTACACTAACAGTGGAAGCCCGGTGACAAAATCACTAATTAGTGTGCCTAGTTCAGGCTGTATGGTGATTCTATGTGCGTCAGTCATTTAGGACAAAGTCGCTTATACAGGGTGTTAATGAATAACACCGAAATATTTTACCTGTGTATAGAGGGGTCATAGACCAGAAACTTTTATTAGGACATTTTTGCTCTATGGATTCAATTTTTCCTGTTACAGCATAAATTCTCCCAGGGCATGGCCGCCACTGACTTCTAACATTAGAAAACATGAAAAACAAAGGAACTTCGCTGTTAACACTGTAGTCAGTAGTTATGAATAAAAAAAAACTAATGCAGTGGCGACCAGTCATGTGATTAGTCTGTTAATTTTGCAGATTATGGAAACACTAAATTACGATTTAGCTGTTGACGAATGATTAAGAGTCAGGTTTATATCGATCACTAGGAAGGCATGAAGTCAATTTAATGAACATTTTAACCCTATTTCGCGTAATTATTGATTTATGAGCACCAAATTATAATTACTTTAATGCCCTGTAGCATACACATTTTACGTCATAGCGCAAAAATCTCCTAATAAATGTTGCTTGTCTAAGTCCCCTCTATATACAGGTAAAATATTTCGGTGTTATTGATTAACACTCTGTATAGATGGAGATAAAGTGATCTTTTTGATTTAATTCTACTAATTATTAATTTGCCCTAATAACGATTCTATGTAACCGAAAGGCGTAGACAAATAAAAAGAAATTATCATTAAGGTTTTATATAATTATTTTATTGAAATTTCTTGCGTTGCCCTAGATAATGCAACATTAAAAGAGTAAAGCCATATATCTGACAAAGGCTACGATTGCATGACCTTTTACAATCCACTTCACTTATCTGAATTTTTCTCATTTCCAAGGCAGACAGAAATAAATTCGCTCTCTTGTAAATCACCTGTCAGTTGTTTCATCTCTTCCACGCGATCTTCACACTAAGACAGTCTTTCTCAACTGAAAGGGACAGAGAGAATCTACCACGCCTTCGTCGTCATTCTCTAGTGTCAAGAAAACTACACACAGTCGAGAGCTAAGTAACAAAATTGCCATACATACCAATCAAAATAATGACGACAGTCCAATGCAAGAGAGATATATTCGTCCTCGATCAAGGGCGCCCATATGGTATTTTCTAGGGGGGGGGGGTAATTTTTTAAATTAATTTATTTTTTGTCGCTTTAACTTCATGGACCTCTTTGTAACATTAGGTCTACATTAATCTCTATATATATAAAAGGCTTTGTCCTGACTGACAGGAATCAACGTAGAGCCTAAACTATAACAGGTAGAGACTTGGAATTTTGACAGTACCTTCGTTTCATAATGCAGGTGCTCACTAAGAAAGGATTTTGAAAAATTCTGATTTTAAATGCCAAAAATCAAATGTTTTTGAGAATACTTAATCCCTTCTTAAACAGAATTATCGAATCCGAATCACATTTGACATTAAAACATATTGTTGCCAGTGGGTTTCAGATGGGTTTGAAATTAAATTAAATGGAAGTTTGACAATTACAGTTGGCTTTGTCTATTTTTGTCATACCTTGGAAATTAAACTTTCGCGATCGCTTGAATGTTGTAAGCCCTAATATGGGCAAACATTGTTTTATTTGGACGAAACTCACTATAAAGGGGTTTTCTGGACCAAGGAACTCGAATCTGAGGTCGCTTTTACCAGGGGATGCTATCTAATCGTGGTATGTAGTCCACGTGATTTAGGTGTTAATAAATATAATGATTTAACTAGGGTATTATGCTCTTAATTTTTAATTTTTGGAATAATTATCGCGGGCGAAGCCGCGGGCACATGCTAGTAATATAATAAGTGCAACTATGACGTAGCCAGAAAGTAATTTCGGGGAGGGTCGAAAGTGCTAGAAGGTTTGAGGGTATGTTCTTGGGGGTCGGGGGTCCACCCCCGGAAAATTTTTAAATATTGAACTAATGAAAATCACATTTTACGCTATTTTAGCACTGAAAAACTAGTTAGTAAATTTGTTTTCCATACTCTAAGACATATCAACGTAAACAAGAAATCGTTACCTAAGTTATCCTTATAATACTTATTACTATTTATAAGAAAAGTTAAATGACACATGGAACAATGTAAATTATAGGCCTACTCATTAGATATGTTATGGAAACAAAATAACTGCTATATCATATTTGACACACCAAAAAACTTGTTTAATTTAATAAATTTTTAAATTAAAAAATTGTATTTTAGGTTTTGCTTTTCGGTAGTCCGGACCCCCTGGAGCCCCCTTTCCTAATCCCTTTTGGATTGTACTTCCATGCTGTCGATTTGGTAAAACTTCTGCAAACTTTTTATGTGTCTACTGACTTTCAAATAATTGTCTTAAAAGAAAAAGACCTGGCTATAATTATTAATATACAAATTTTCCTTTCCCTGAGAGCTGGGGGGGGGGGGCCGCGGCCCACCCGCCCCCAGGTATGGGCGCCCATGTCATGGATATAATAGAGAAACAAAATTAACCACGGTCTTCTTTATGCAGGCCTGAAGGCTAGATGTAGCAACGTCGCACTCCATCAGCTGTAACCATAAAAATGCAGAAAAAATGTCCTGTGAAATTTGTTTCATTTCATTTTGAATTGCATGACTGATTCTTAATTTCAATAGAACATCACTTAGTATCATCAGGGGGAAAAAAATGCAGTGTGATTGAAATCCGGGGCCTACTTATTGGATTGTAGTCATTTGCATAGAATTTAATACGAGCAGTCTATATACTTAAGTACTAGCAATATTGGTTTCGATAATGAATTAGGACCCGGATTCTTAGTTTTTTTTTTAAAACTATTTTGTTCCTTGGAAAGGTGAAGCCTACTGAAAAATTCAATGCCATAGCCGGGATTTGAACCAGGTTCTTCGGCTTTCCGTGCCACTGCTCTACCATTGAGCTATCGTGGCAACGTGCCGGTACCACATTAAATTCTCCAACTGACTCACATGTCCGAGAATACCACCAGACGCTCTCAATATGAGATACCAACCCAGTGGCGACTTACAAACTTGTAAGTGCTTTAAGACCCGGACTTAATAGTAAACCACTAGTACGCCACAGTGGACGGTGAGCCGAAGATCCTGTTTTAAATCCCGGCCATGGCATTGAATTTTTCAGTCTGACTTCACCTTTCCATCTTATTTTGTTCCTTACTAGCTGACTATGATATTTTGAATTAATTATCAATTTCATTGTTATGGGTAGTCAAATAGCCCAGTCTTATAAAACCTAAAAATGGCTAAATTAGACGTTAAAAACTAAAAATTGTTAAAACTGTTTTTAAAATCCTTAACAAACTAAAAATTACTGTTTAAATATGATTTATTCTAGTAATTACCAAGTTCTCATGATTTATTGTAATAATTCCCATATTATCATGATTTATTATGTGTTTTTTAGACTCTGCGTTCACGGAGCGCATCCTGGGAGTGCCCGGGGAGAACTACAAGGGCTACGTGGAGGCAGATGCAACTCAAAGAGCTGGCAACGTGCCCAGCCATTCCATGTACCTGCTCCACGGTCTGGCCGATATTACTGCGCCTTACCAGCACGCGGTCGCTCTGGCGAGAGCTCTAGCCAAACACGGAGTCATCTTCCGCTACCAGGTATCATAGCAATATATTATGTAATCAAAGTTTATCATGATATATATATATTTATTATTACCTTATAACTGCAGTCCTTAAATCAGCAATGAGGGTACTTACCTACTTACTCAATGGCAATAGACCAGTGATTCCCAAAGTGGGGTCCGCGATGGTGTTTCAGGGGGTCCGCAAGCGGTTTAAGAAGATATCTCGTAATTTTCACAAATTACATATCTTCTAAAGCAACTTCACTGTTCACATTAAGGATTAAACCCTGTTTGTTACCATTGACAGAGGCGTAACGAGGGGGGGTTTTGGGGGTTTGAACCCCCCTTTGATTAAAAAAGGAAAATTGTACAATCTTTTTAAGTCTGCTTATAAATTACTTAATATGAGTATAAAGCGTGTGAAGCTTAAAACTAGTTATTGTGCATGTTAATTTTTAAAATTTTCCGGGGGAGGACCCCCGAACCCCTCTCTCCCTGGGGGATCCAGATGTTATAACCCCCCCATATGGTCGGCCTGGTTACGCCTATGACCATTGATATTGTTATTTTGTCTAATGAATTTAATACATTTGAATCAAAGTATTTATTTAGTGTTTTTTTTTCAGAACCCAGAGGGGGTCCGCGAAATTTTAATTTTTTTCAAGGGGTCCGCGGACTGAAAAGTTTGGGAACCACTGCAATAGACAATTCCTCAGCAAGCTAAAGGAATATTATCTATTTTATGGAACCCGAAGGTTCATTGCCGCGCTTATCTTAGCCCGACACTCAACCCTATTCTGTGCTAACTCCATCCAACCGTCCCTCGCAAATTTACTTCCCTTAAATCTTTCCTAATATTGTCCTCCCACCTACGTCTAGGTCTTCCAGGTAGTCTTTTCCCTTCGGGTCTCCCAGTCAATATTTTTGAGATATGTCTTTCCTCCCCCTTGCGTGCAACACGTTCAGCCCATTTCATCCTCCGTGATTTAATTACCCTTACTATATCCGGTGAAGAGCACAGGTCATGAAGCTCGTCGTTATGCAGTTTTCTTCAGTCCCCATTGCATTTTTCTTAGGACCAAATATTTTCCTAAGCATCCTCTATTCCAACACTCTCAGATTATGTTCTCCCCGAAGAGTAAGGGACGGAGTATGAACACAGTTGAATTTTAAATGATATTAGGGCTATGCTTAATACTCTTAAGTGGAAGTTTATTTCTAACTTGAGCACAACATAAAGAAAATAAATATATGTTAATACAGTATTAATCAATCTGTGGCTTGGTTCTAAAAGGGTGAATATCATAAAACTTGCTTTTGATATAACTGACTTTGAAACCTTTACAGAAGTAACATTTTTTGTTGAGAACTTCCGACATTGGCCTCTAAGGTTTCTGTATTATGTCTATTAATAGCATCAGACATTGGCACTTTCAGTATACGAAAGATAAAGACGAGCCGAGCTCAATAATGCATGGATCTCATTTTTTCAAGAAACTGACATTGGCCTTTTTAGAACCAAGCCACAGAATTATTTTTAGTTACTTTGAAAAGTAATTAATTTCAGAAGATGTACCCCACATAACCAGTACTAGATTATGATAGATTCCACGGTGACGGGATGATTTTGTTTGCAGAGCTATGCTGACGAAGGTCACTTGCTGGTGGGTGTGCTGGAACATGTGTACCGATCCATGGAGGACTACTTGAAGGAGTGCCTTAGCCTGGACGAAGACGAACAGTCATGAGGCTAACTAGGCCTAATAGTGTGCATATCCTCTTCAAGGAGTACAATGGTTGTGACAAGCAATAACCCCAAGGTTGTGAGAGTGCGGCGGCAGCAAGACACTTGACAATAAGTGGAAGAAGCGAAACTAATCAAAATCGTGAAGGCAAACAATCAGGGAGACAACCACGAGAGTTCAGTGCCGAGTTTTGTAACAGTTAGGTGTTTTTTCTTATTAGCAATAAATAGCAAGTCCTTTTTCAATATTTATGTTTAATCCTGTGGCCTTTGTCTGCAAACTCACGTAGCGAAATGCATTTCAAGCTGGAGAATCGAACTCAGTAACGTAAAATATTAATATAATAAAAATTCTCGTTGGTGTGAAATGTATTTTACGGACGCCAAAAGTGGTCATTGCTCATAAAAAATAATAGTTATGAACGAAGATATAATACTAAGAAAGAAACAGATGTACATACTACTGTAGTTATACGGCCTACTTGTACACCGCAAGATCCTAAACAAGCGACAACTCTGTCTCTTTTCTATATATAAGAGGCTTTGTCCTGACTGAATGCCTGACTGACAGAGAATGAACGTAGGGCCTAAACTATAATAGGTAGAGACTTGGAATTTTGAGAGTACCTTCGTTTCATAATGTAAGTGCTCACTAAGAAAGGATTTTGCAAAATTTTGATTTTAAATACCAAAAATCAAATGTTTTTGAGGATACTTAATACCTTTTTACACAGAATTATCAAATCCAAATCAAATTCCAAGTACAGTTCTCATGACGACAGTGTATTGTTGGCATTGTTCACAGGTAGCTTTGGAAACAAATGATACGGGACTTTGACAAATTAGAGAAGCTATCGATAGTATTCATTGGTGTAAATGCAAAACCCGAGCGAAGCCGGGCCTTTTAAGCTAGTAGCCAATATGAAGTTAATGAGGGTAGATACAAGCTTAACGTTTTCTCTGCTACTGACGTAAAAATGCGTCACTTCGAATAGTTGTTTAAATCATACTTATAAGATTAATAGCGTCTTGCTTTGCTGTAAAATGTGAGGATTTTTATCCATATATTACACGTATAATATATGGAAATAAGCTAATCTACTGAAATTATTTTATTGATTTCAAAGTTAAGAGCTCACTGATGGTTCCACTTGATGATTGCTTATATAACTATACAAATTCAGCTCAAAAATATAAAAGAATAAATATATTTTATAAAACCGTCTGTCTGGTGTCCACTTTAATTTGGTATATGAAATAATTTTTGCTAGGATTGATAGTTACGGATGTAAATGCAAAAATTGTAAAAACCCCAACTTTTAAAAGCTTCTCCACCTCTCTTCAAACCCATTCCAATACTTCTAGTACGTCGGCTTTCTGTGCCCAAGGTTGCGGGTTCGATCCCGGCCAAGGTCAAAGGCATTTATGCGTGCATAAATGCGACAGGCCCATATCAGTAGATTTACTGGCATGTAAAAGAATTCCTGCGGGACAAAATTCCGGCACACCGGCGACGGTCACAGGCCTAAATAGCAGTGTATCCCCGTCGTTAAATAACCATATACCAATCAACTTCTCGTACGACCAACGAACAACATAGCCAAATTTAAAAACTCCGGGATTTTATTTCACTCGATCGCCATTATTTTATTTTATTTTATTTGACTGAACTACTAGGACTTTCGGTTACATGGAACCATCATCAGGCCATCTCACTTGTACAGTAACGTTTAAGAATAACATTGCATCACTACTGACGCCATTTAAATTAAAATTATTAAACCTTAAGATGTGCATTTCGTGTTAGTCCACACGACATAAAAGAAAAATCAAGAAATGGGTTTTCACTGATGTTTTAAGAAAGTTGTGGTATTTTTGGTTCCTCAGGCGACATTGAACGCTTAAACATCCATACAACGGGGGGGGGGGGGGGGGTAAAATTCAGAGAATCATTTTTAATTAAAAACGGCGGCAAGAGTGAAGCATGGATATATATGCATTCATGACCCACAGAATATTGTCTCTGTTGGACATTACATGAGAATATTATAGGATGAAAAATTCCTCTCACGCTGGGATTTGAACCCAGGACCTTCGGCTATCCGTGCCACTGCTCTACCAAGACTGAAGCAGTTTTATTCTTCTTAAATATGACTTTAAGAAGCCTAATGCATTGAAGAAAGTTCCATGTAACCGAAATAAGGTGACCAATAGTTGGAGGAAGGAATGGGAACAAGGCAGTAAAAAAGGGGGGGACAACATACTCTAATTTTGGGGGACATCTACATTTTTTTTTTTACCAAGAGAGCTCTTACTGAAGTAATAACATAGAAATGCATTACTGTATGTGCAAATACTCATTTATTTTTGCTCTTAGCCTTCTTTAAAATATGGCTTTCTTTTTTGCGACGAAGTAGAAGTAGTCATCACCGAATTCATTAAAAAATCACAAAACTTAAAAGAAACTCTTTTGCACTCCAGTTGCCACGGCTTTTTACAGAAACTATCATGTGCTCGTATGTAGGCTATTATGTATGTAGAAATCTAACAAAACCAACAAACAAGCTTGATTTTAAGTAATAGGCCTTTATTTTATACGAATAATTGTTATAGGAATATTCTGAGTAATATCCAAATTTCATTTTTTGAAAAAAAAAAAAAAAAGGTAACGGTGCTGCATACCGCTGCGTAACGTCACAAAAAAGCACTAGCCTATATATATATTCATATTCATACATTGGCTGCATACCTGACTGTTCTTTAGTGTGTTTTGAATGTGAAGTATCTAAATATATCAGTATGGAAATTGAACCTAAAAGCACCAGGTAAATGGAGGCAACTTGAAAATATTTTGGGAGGGGGGAGGGCATGAATTGGATTTTTAGTAGTTATACATAGGTCTTTTATGATGAAATCTTAAATGCTGGAGGGGCAGAAAATACCTTCCCCCCCAAAGTCGCCAGTTATTACAACATGTCTATGTTGATGCGATTCGTGTTACAGAATGGGCACACACGCCATGCCACGGGCATGTACAAATGTACATGTGGTCCAAATGTACATCCCTAACGCTTCTCCAAAGATCCTATAACCTGTTTCTTTGCACTTTCAAAGATCATACTGTTGGCAACGGATACGCTATGTTTAGTTGAAGCTAGATGGCAGGACACTTGTGAAAATTCGTACCGATGGCAATAACATGAAAATTCGTTCAGATAGGAAATGAAACAATTGCGGGACTCATGACGTCCCGCGCGGGACATTTACAAACTACCTTAAAATGCTGGACGGTTGGTCACCCTACCGAAAGTCCTAGGAAAAATAAAAGAAGTTAAAAATAAAGGTGTAATGTAATTATTTTATTCCACTGAAAAGTTGAATATAGCTTATATACAGAGTGTTAATGAATAACATCGAAATTTTTTACCTGTGTATAGAGGGGACATGGACAAGCAACTTTTATTAGGAGATATTTGCTCTATGACGTAAATGTGTACGTTACAGGGCATTAAAGTCATTACAATTTGGTGCTCATAAGTCAACAATTAAGCGAAATAGGGTTAAAACTTTCATAACATTTACTTCATGCCTTCTTAGAGATCTACAAAAACCTGATTTTTAGTCATTCATCAACAGCTATATCATAATTTACAGTTTTCATAATCTGCAAAGTTTACAGATTAGTCACATGATTGACTGCCACTGCATTACGGTAGTTTTTTTTTTCATAACTAAAGTGTTAACAACGAAGTTCCTTTGTTTTGATTTTTTCAAATGTTATGTGTCAGTGGCGGCCATGCCCTGGGAGATTCTATGCTGTAACAGGAAAAATTGAATCCATAGAGCATAAATCTCCTAATAAAAATTGCTTGTCTATGTCCCCTCTATACACAGGTAAAATATTTCGCTGTTATTCATTAACACCCTGGTATATATTCAATACTTGACTGTTCACAAAACAGTAGCTGGAGTGCCGCCTGTCTTTAGTGTGTTTTGAATATGAAGCATTTAAATATATCAATAAGGAAACTGAAACTACGAGCCTTTAGTCTCAATAAAATAATTCTATCTCTTAATAGGCTCTGATATTATTTTTTTGAACCCCTACGGTGGGGTATAGGACCTCCAAGTGGAAGTCTCACTTCACAAACACAAAAACTCTCAGGAAACTAATATATGGTTGTGAGAGGGCAGGGAAATTTTGTTCAGAGGCTCTAATTTAGGATTGGAGCCCTTTTACTTGTAATTGTACGATCAGGCCTTTTAGCTTAAAGTCTCTCCCGGAGGACTCCGTGCCCAATATCTTTACCATCGACCATCCGTCGACCGCGGCTGGGATGGATCCCGCGACCTCCGAATTTAAAGGCGGGCACCACCACCGCGGCCGACTCTCTTAATCGGTTATCTTCCATAAACTCATTCCGTAATCATTAGTGTATGTATATATGTAATATGGATTTCCCCCTTTATTTAAATTAAAACATTCATATGAAAAATGTATCTGCTATTGGTTGAAATAGATTATTACAGAAATACAATTTATTACCACGGCTGGAAAGACAACCCCACTTCACTTTCATGCCTTTCAATGCTACTGATTTATGCCAATGCGTTACCTTAAAAATCCTCTGAAAGCAAGGATATGATTGAGTAACGCTTTATGTAAAAAGTTAAGATCTTTTATTCACGTAAGTTATTAGAAAACACTATTAATGGAAACCAACAATTCTACTGACTTTTTTATTTTATTTTTACTTATAACTTAGAACTTACTGATGGATTCACTTGCCGATTCCTTACATTATTAGATAAATAAAATTAAGCTCTTAACCCTCGATTGGTATCTGGGGTCTTTTCTAGACCCCACGCCTCTTTAATCATAAAAAGTTTTTTAAGTTGAAATAGGCTTCTCATTCATCACATCATTATGCTTTGTGCAGATATTTTAGTGTAATTTGGTAACATATTCACAGTATATGACAGTTGGTAGTAAGCTGGCATGTGTTTATTACAAAAAACAAGAAGACTGGCCAATACCGATATTTAAAGAGCATGGTTGTAACACTATCAACCGTCAGGTAGTATTAGCATTTTGGTGACGTAAGACGTGATATATTTTATTCGTAATGTGTGATGATCAGGGCCCGGATTTTGATGACCTAAAAATTGAGCTTTGAAATGACTGTTAAAATACAAAAAAGGCCCAAAAACTAATTAAAAACCCAAAAATTTGTATGAAAATGCTAGTTTCATCGTCAGATTAGTGTATTCTACATTAATGTTGTTGACCCAATTATAGGCTTGTAATTAGTTAATTGGTACATACGGTTAAATGCAAACAGCAAAACCATCTTTCTGTATCCAAATCCAAATTATAACAAGATCGATTTTATTATACTGAATTACTGTTCTCGTAATATTAAATGTAAGTAGGCCTAAATGCACAAAAATACAAAATGAGAAAATAACGATTTTAAAATTCCCTAAAAATATGAAATGTGGAGGTAAAAGACCATAAAATGATAAAATAATGACACTGAATTCTAATAATGAAAAATGGGGAAAATAACCAAAAATGACCCTGAAAATTGCCATTTTTATGATCTAGTTTCATGATCAGAATATCTGCACTATTGGGGAACGTCCATGGTGTACCAGTTAAAAGATGACACGTCATAAAACTCCGGGCCCTAGTGATGATATACGGGGCTATATTCTAGAACAGGCTTTGGCAGATATACCTAACAGTAATAGTGATAGTGAATTCATTTTTGGCAGTGATGCTGAGATGAATGCGACAGAGGAAGATATACAGGCCGTTAAACATTTATCGTCATTTATCATCACAAAATTGATAAAATCACTGTGGGGCCAAAAAAGACCGCAGACATATAAGAAGTATCTGTTGAGGCGATACCATGCAAGGGTTAAAGAGTAAAAAAGGGTAATAAACTGCCAGCAACTGATGCTCAGCTCAGTTCGTTTCGGTGTGATGTTAATAGATGTTGGATTTGTTTTAGAAAAATAGTAAATTAACTGAATAATGTTATAAGATTGAGTGTAAAGTTATATTATTGGTATCTAGCATTGTATTGCATATAAAAAGGCAAAGAGTCCCCTTAAAGTATTTTACCCCGGCAGAAGCACAATCTCTCCTACTGTGTAGTGAGTGAAACTAAAGGTATAGAATAGCCTACATTGTTTTAAAAGAGTGTGAAATGACCATAAGTATTTCGCCAGTGCTCTGTGTGGTAGACATGAAGTTTGGTCTGGTGTCAGTAAAATACATTCGTTCCATTCCTTTCTATATCCATTAGAAAAGAAAACCTTCGCCAGGAAGTGCATATCAAAAATACAATAAAAGCTGTTCGTAGAGTGAGAGCTTGCAGGCAAAAGTGAGCAGCCAAGATGTCGCTGATCTCTCGTGGTGACTACCAATCCTCTCAGAGAGACAATCCGAGGTCCCCGTTTCAAATCTACTCGAGCATACTCAACAAAAAAAGTATCTAGCATAATACTTATTGCTATTTCTTCAACAAGGTCATGCTGCTTGGCTTAGAGTTGTAGAGGTTGTGTGTATGTTTTTATACTCTGCTAGGTGCAACATATCAAGACATATGTCGGCATGACTGCTTTCTCTATCTCCTGATGCTCAGGACAATCTTTGCTTTTGGCTTTGATCTCAATCATCACACCAAGTTAGTAGTTATTCCGTTTTATATCAATTAATATTATTATGTTTTCAATAAACTGTTACAGCATTTTGATACGTGTTCTTTCTTACCTCCTCAAATAATATCCAGGCTTCTTATCTTACCAGGGATGTAGACATCGGTGAGGTAAGATGAGGACACTGAAGACATACACTCTATCTCCACTTTAGATCCACCAGATAGCAGCAGCTGCACCTGCCAAGTACATCAAAATATCAAATTATCCTCATGTGTCAGAAAGGTAAATTTACAGATTTCAATACAGGATGTTAATGAATAACACCGAAAATTTTTTCCTGTGTATAGAGGGGACATAGACAAGCAACTTTTATAAGAAGATTTTTGCTCTAAGACGTAAAATGTGTATGCTACAGGGCATTAAAGTCATTACAATTTGGTGCTCATAAGTGAATAATGAAGCGAAATAGGGTTAAAAATTTCATTAAATTGACTTCATGCTTTCTTAGTGATTGATAAAAATCTTATTCTACCATTGGTAGCCTAAGTAAGGAAGTAAGCCTCACACGACAAATTGCATTCACCCCTAGTAGCAGAAAGCGCTGAGACGACTAAAAGGACAATAAAATAAAATGAAATGTGGCATATACTTAAAACCACACGCTCATCAACTTTATTTTATGCTGCCAAGGCCTCTCGACACTTCTATGTCATCCTTAGGGCATCTTGCCGTGCTGGTGTAGATTCATTAACAATTAAAAATTAAAATTTCATTTTCTTTGTTTGTCATACTGCTGTAAAATAGTTCTAATCTTCAGCTAGTATGATATTATAAAGTCCATTTCGCCTTTCTGAACTGTTTAGACTACCACGCATAACAAGGTTGTTTTGCGGGTAGTCTAAACAATTCAGATAGGCGAAATCCAACTTTCATAAATTATTATGAATTTCCGTATTTCCCGGGAAATCCCACATTTTGATTTAATTTGGAAGAAATTGCCGGGTCCCGTATTTTTCATGTTTTGTGGTCTAAGTTGTGATGCAGAAACAGAAGAATGTTTAACCATTTTTCTCTCTGACTCACAATATTGCCTATGCATCTCTGATTAACAGTTTTCCCCCACAATAATGAAAAATGTGATGCAATAGCCTGCTGGCTAGACTTTGAAAATCTTTCATTGTATTCACAAACTTCTCGCGTCTCATTCCACTGTGACCTACTAGTGGTTTACCATGAAGTCCGGGTCTTAAAGCACTTACAAGTTTGTAAGTGGCCACTGGGTTGGTATCTCATATTGAGAACGCCTGGTGGTATACTGGGATATATGAATCAGTTGGAGAATTTAATGTTTTACCGGCATGTTGCCATGGTAGCACAATTGGTTTAGAGCAGCGGCACGGAGAGCCGAAGATCCTGGTTCAAATCCCAGCAATTTTTCAGTCTGACTTCACCTTTCCATATGACAACTCTTCTTTTTTACTTTTCCACATAGTCACACATTTTACCAACATTGTTGGTAGACACCAGTTTTTCCAAACCACTGTTGTGCCATGCCATGTCCTGTTGCCGTAGCCAACTGTTCACTTCTGATTTCACTTCATCATCAATTTGAAAGTGAGTACCTCCAAGATGCAACTTGAGTTGGGGAACATGTGAAAATCACTGGGAGCAAGAACTGGAGAATACGGAAGATGTGAGAAAATTTCCCACTTGAATCTCTTGAGCTCCTCGTGAGTCCGCCAGTGAATGTAGAGAAATACTGCGGTGCCTTGAGGAATCTCCGAGCTGCCATCAAAAGAAAACGCCCTCGACTTTTATCTCGCAAAATCCTTTTGCTACATTATGAAACAGGACACGGTATGGTACAAGTGATTTGGAAAAATTGGTGTCACGTTAGCAAAGATGTTTGCAAAAATTTGTGACTATGTAGAAAAGTAAAAAGGAGTTGTAACGTATAAAAATAAAAGTATTTCAATTAAAAAATTATGTTTAGTAATTTTTAACACTTAATCAGAGGGTGTTCGAAAACAGGTGCTTAGGAAAATATTTGGGCCTAAAAGAGATAAAATGGGGACAGGAGAAAACTGCATAACGACGAGCTTCATAACCTGTACTTTTCACAGGATATAGTAAGGGTAATTAAATCACAGAGGATGAAATGAGCTGGACATGTTGCACGCATGGGGGAGGAAAGACATATCTCAAAAATATTTAATGGGAGGCCAGAAGGGAAAAGACCACTGGGTTGACCTAGACCTAGGTGGGAGGACAATATTATGATAGATTTAAGGGAAGTGTAATTTGAAAGGAATGGTTGGATGGAGTTAGCGCAGAATAGGGTTGAATGGCGAGCTCAGGTAAGCGCGGCAGTTAACCTTCCATAAAATAGATCATATTCCTTTAGCTTGCTGATGAATTGTCTACTGCCATTGAATAGGTAAGTATTTTTTAACACTAGGGAAACTTATTTATTGGACATCCCTAATATTTTTTCTATTTTCTGATTATAGACTTTGTTAAATTCTTATTACCAACCTTAGATTTTGGCTCTATATCTAAAGGAATGTAACAAGTAAAGCATTCCTTATACAGGCCATGGAGGCCCAGAAGGTTCCAGAAAGGCCGAACCTCCCAGATTTTAGACATTCGGCACGTAAAGGTGGTAAGGTTGTCAGCCTTACGCACCGGCCGCTAAAGGAAGGTAGTTTTCATGAAAACTTTTTTCAACATTTTGAATTTTGAAGAAATGGCTCTAACATTTCTGAGGAAATGTAAATTTATTTTCTTTATAAATTACTAATAAAATAGCTATATTTCCTTAATTCATTGCTGAAGATTGAAATTTTTTCTAGAGGAACCCATACATTTAATGCAGGTATTTATTTATTTATTTTTCATATAATGATATCAAACTTTAACAAACTTTAAACCAAGAACAGGAAATCATGACTCTGATAATGGTTTCTTATTGAAAAAAAGTGTTGCCAAAATATACGCTGATTTCATATTTACTTCATTCCCCCGGAGTTTATGCCGGAGCGACGAAGACTAGATTTTTATTTTGCCGGAGCGCCGTTCTGGTCCATTCCGGCCCAACTTCAGCACTACCTTGATTGTCCCAGGTTTTTACCATAAATGTTTTAAAGTCCCGTTTTATATTAATTTATTATTACTTATTTTTAATTTATTACTTGAACCAAAAAATGTTACAACTGCTGGAGCTAAGCACTGTTCAAGTTTTGGCCCAAGACTATTCAATTCATTTATTACCAACCATCCTGATCTAAATAGCTTAAACAACAAACAATTTAGGTCTAAAATTAGAAAATTTATATAATTATTACTTCTGTTATCTACTAATACTGTTATAACATTTTTCATATTAAACTTTAAAATTTGAATAGAACTTAATTTCTTTGTTTTTTACTAAAATTGAACAAATAAATTGTTATGTATTATTACTGTATTACCTCGTACCTTTGTATTGTAAATAGAACATGTTCTAACCTATTATACATCATTTTTGTCATACTTCTCCAAATTATGTATTGCTTAAGTAATTGTTTAGTACAAGTTTTTTTTCTTCTATATATTGAACTGAACCACCCCCGAACACAAGCTCTGCTTCTTCGGGTGGTGTATCAACTTTTGTATTTTTCGTGTAATTTGGAAAAATAAATTGTAATTGTAAAAAATTGTAATTGTAATATAAACATTATTTGGACACCCTAATTTATCCACGTAAATGAGTGAAAGTTTGTGCAACATGTATTGTGCCATTTATTCATCTATTATTTCTACAAGGATCCCCTTCATCAAAAAATTTTCTTCGCTGAAATATCAAAGCTGATTTCCCCAATAGTTTTGGTAGTCTACCCCTCATGGCTTCCAGCCCCCAAACGTACTGACGAAGGATTACAGTGGCGCCTGAGGGCGAGAGGGAATGTTTTTAATGAGAAAATTAGTCAGCTGATCAGATGACGTCGAGATCAATACCTGCTTCTGTAATTCCGGGTTGCTGATGATGTAAGTTCTCTCCGAAAGGTGTCTCAGCTTGCTGCGATCCCCGGCAGAGAGGGGCTGAGCTTCAGATGAGTGTTGGCAGATGTCAGCAGCGTGCAGACCCAGCCACCGGATTGCAGGCACCGCCAAATTTGTCTGATGTGCCATACTCTGCACAAGTATGAGTCATTTTAGTTTTTTTCTTTCTTTTTTTACTGCTTAATTGGTGAATAACCTTTAAAAATACACCTTTTAAGCGATTTTGAATCGGAAACATTGTGTAACATAATTCTCTCCGTCTAGGTAAAGCTCCTTTTTACGGGCTGAACCCGTTAAGGATAAAGATATTATATATATATATATATATATATTAAAATAAACTATTAATGTTAAATTAATGATTGTAGATACTGTTGTTTATATGATATTAATAAATACAGTACACAGAAAAATAATCACTCTGAAATATTGATATTTGTGGAAGTTATCAAGGAAACAGCATTTCAGTACATGAAACGTGGCTGCCATTTTGAAACGATAATTACTCGTAACTGTAATAGTTTAATTAATTTTGAAAATAGTACGCAATTGTAGAAGTAGTCACTATAGAGTACACGTCAGACTGCATGATTGTAGAGCAATTCGTTGTTGAAAAAAATAATGAAATTCACCTATTTCATACCTATGAATTTCACTGAAAGCTGTAAGTCCCCCCCTTAAGGGCCCTAGTTAAAAGCTTTAATCCTATGACATCAGGAGAACCATGGACTGAAAATTTAATTTTCGTCTATCGTGTCAAAAAGGTATTGAAATAATGTAGCTTTAATTTTTAAAACCCAATTGGCGGTGCGCCAACATGAAGAAATTGTTGGCCGGTAAACGCTTCACGTCAGATGCAGAAGTGAAAACAGCAGTCTGCAGATGGCTATAAGCTACTCCAACCGAACGGACTTCTATGAATAGGGTATTTTGAAACTGGTATCACGATGGGAGAAATGTGTTGAGAAACTTGGAGACTACATAGAAAAATAGACAAAAGATGTCCCTTCATGTGTGCATTTGTTTGTAATTGTACATATCAAGCTTTTGTTTTAAAACAAATTGTACACATCAAACTTTTGTAAAAAAAAATTAAAAAAAAAATTGTGCGTTACTTTTTGATCCACCCTCGTATAAGTTGCCAAATTCTAAGTTTCTGAAGTTGCATTAAGTTCCTACACTCACCAGGGAGCCGAATCTGTAGACGCACATGATCTCAATACCATAGGGGTCAGCATCCACCAGGGCCAAAATGGGCACTCGTAGGAGGTCCCATAGACGGTGCACCAAGACGCGCGTGCAGACATCAGGAAAGCCCTTCCCGGTGACCAGGAGACAGGGACCCAGGCGGGACAGGAAGTCCTCATCCAGAAGTTTCTGGAAGGCGGCGTCCTTCTCCACGAGCAGTATAAACTTGGCTGAGGTCTTTACGCGCTCTAGAGAATACACGTGCTGGGGTATGAGGACACCCCCGGGCGCGTTGCAGTCCACAGTTTCACCAGTGCGCATGCGCAACGTGGCGGGACCCGCTACCAGCCCCTTGCTGGTGGCGAGGATCCCGAGTTCCCATCCCGGTGCTCCCAGCAGACAGCAGACGTCTCTCACAGCATTGTCCACTACACTCTGACTGCCAAAGAAAGCCGGATCTGCGTAATAGAGCTCCCTACGCGTGCAGGTCTGCCCCGCGCTGAGAAGGCGGTGCGCGGTCCCTAAGGTATGCACCAGTACAGCGAAGCGCATTCGACTACGCTGGGATACGAACCCAACATCTACCATCTGATTCAGACAGGTGTTCCCCCACTTGCCACGACTCCGCATTCTTAGGACAGGAGGTCTATCCTCTGCTAGAGTGCGCACCAGATCCAACACGATGTTCTCCACAGCGGCTAGGAGTTCTTCCCTGAAAATAGAAGTGGCAAAATTGCCTTCTGTTTTAACAATTTCGTTTCTCATGCAGGGGTTCCGAACCCTCCAAATCAAAACCTAAAATTCTATTTATTATTTAAGCTCCATTTTGTCAAATATTTAATTATTTTATTTAATAATAAAATACCGAACTTGTAAACGTAAATGTCGGCCGCGGTGGTCTAGAGGTAGCGTGCCCGCCTTTAGATCCGCAGGGCGCGGGATCAAACCAGGCCGCGGTCGATGGATTTTCCAGGACGTAAAAAACCTGGGCACGGAGTCCTCCGGGAGGGACTTTAAGCTGGGGGTCCCGTGTCGTAGATTTATGGCACGTAAAATAACTCCAAGCCTAAATTAGAGCCTCTGGACAAAATTTCTCGGCCCTTTCACGTCCAAGAAATACTTAGTTTCCAGAGGTGGGTTGCGAGGCGATGGGCTTACCACTTGTCCCTCTACCCTCTCTCGGAAAATAAGCATATCAAAATTAGTATAGGTAATGAAACCTCCATTGGAGGCTCCTTCGCCCCACCTGGGGATCATAGGGTACCAGATACAGAAAGATACCGTAAATAGCAATAAGTGTTATAAACTTATAACTTAGGTAACGATTTCTTGTTTAAGTTGTCTTAGAGACCTAGAGTAAGTTATAGTAAACAAATTTGCTAACTAGTTTTTCAGTGCTAAAATAGCGTAAAATGTGATTTTAATTATTACAATTTTTCAAAATTTTCCGGGGGTGGATCCCCTTAACCCGTTTTGGAGTGTATTCCATACCCCCCAAACCCCCGGCACTTTCGACTCTCCCCGAAATTATCACCCGCATATAATGTATAAGCAGTAAAACAATTTATAACCAGATCATTGATAACTTATAAAATAAAAACTACCGTAAAATGGTCCCAAAACTGAACTTTAGGGAATTCCATATTTAACTAATTTAGCTTCTGAGCAATTATGACCAATTTTAACTATCTGCCTTCTTCCTTAGAAATGTGATTTTAAAAATTAATGTTTCACTCCTTTAATGCCATATAATTTAAGTTATATATTGGTATCGTATATGATACTGAGGAGTGGAGCCCTAGCCTAAATAAGCATTTTTCAGCTACTTCAGGAAGCAGTTTGAAACTCGTATCCGTAGTCATAGGTCTAGCTACAGTAGGCCTAAATCAAGGTTGTGGTTGTTATTATTATTATATTATTATGATTATTATTATTAAAGTGATTATAGTAATGGTGGGGGTAGTAGTAATTTGTTCATGGCCCCCTTGACAAAATTTATGCGGGCCCCATGCTTCTATAGATTATCTATCATGTACTTCTACCATTTCCAGGCTAACTTTACCTAATATACCACATATGTAAAAAATAAAATTTTGAAAAATTGAAACTCATTGTGTTTGTGTATTCATACCCATATAAGGAAAGCTTGTTCGGACGGATATCTCTTATCTTATTCGTATCTATTACTTCTACGAAAGCATTTATCTACAATGTAAAAAATTATGCCTAATCTTAGTCCTAAAAAGTAGGGTTAAGGGCTAGTCTATAATATTAGAGTTTACAGGAATGTATAGAAATTGTTTTAAAACACACATTTTTGTAGGGTACTGATGAATTTCAATGCAAAAAAGAAGAAGAACGCATAGTCAGAATGACAAAACATGACAAATAAAACTGAAGTTATTGGTATAAATTTACCTTCTGTTTTCCTTGCTCAGAAATGTATTTTCGAGGTTCACAGGATATATAATCAGGTCCTTGCTTATAGCTGTCAATGCAGTTTCTATTACTTTGCTTAAATTGCCACTTATTGAATTCATTTCGTAATTTGAAGCTGTGTACAAACTGAAAGAGCAATAATACAAGTTTGCCGCACGATTCACAGCTCGAATATCGTTAAATAATACAATAATATCGATATCTCGATGTTAGTTATCTTAAAGGCTAAGAGATGGCGCGCGACAGCACTCGACAATCTAGTGCCTGCATAATAGTGATAATAAGGTAGGGTGTCAATTTTATGTTGAATTCAGACACACGTTTTAGTTACTTTTCAATCGCCATTGAATATTGTAGACATATATACATATATTTTAACATCTTCCTGCTGCCATATAGATAAAGAGTACCATTAACATCTACCTGGGTATATAAATAAAAATCAATTGCCACATGTAGGCCTATGTCGCAGCATCACTTGAGAACGGCTTGACCGATTTGGCTGATTTTTTTTTTCCCCCGTAATTGTCAGGACAAGGTTTGTGAGATAGCAAATTTTTGGAAAACCACGGAAAAAAACGGAAATGTGAAATGAAGGACAGTTTGAGAGTTCTGCTGTCACATGTTTACATAAAAAAATCTACATTTCTTGACCAATTTGCACGCAATTTTGCAAACATACCCAGTTAAGCCCGGGAAGTAACACGGACAAAATTAAAATTCAAACAAGCCACTCCTTCCCTTGAAAATTTATGTAATTTGTGAATATATTATACTGAAAAAATGAAATGCAATTAAGTTATCATGAAAATGGGGTATTGTTTAGCCTACAGTGTTCACATAGGGCTTTGGGAACTATATAATACTGGGCTTTAAAAGATTCTGATGCTATGGATGTAATTAATACATATTTTGTGAAAATAATTCTTGAAGAATGAAATCCACGAAAATAAAGCACAATGTGAAGCAGTCACATAACTTTCTCCGCCCTCGACATGGAAAATATCATTTTCTCACTTCACATTTTGATGTAGAATAAACGATCGTATTGCAGGGACAGCTTAAGTGTGTGCCAGTGAGTATGCTATAAGTCGGTAAAAATCATATCCACTGATACGTCACTCATAGCTGAAGACTTTGTATAGGGATGTTTATCATAATAGGCCCTAAACATCTGAAAGAAGACAAAATAGGATGGAACATTTTCATTTCTATGCCCGCAGTATATTATGTCCCAGGTTTCGTGGGAGGAAAGTATGAAAGTGATAACTTATTGATTTTTTTTTAATTTTATTTTTTTTATTTCAGCTCCGAAACGAATGTATGGTAACATGAGAGTGAGAAATAAAAGTTTCCAAAAAGACAATACAATCTTATGTAATAGGAATTTCTTTTTCTTCGTATTTCAACCCCTACCAGACATGGTGTGTAGAAATAACGGAATGCAACATTCGACATCCTCTATGAGCCATATAAAGCTATATCCAGCGTTTTCTGAGGGAATAGTTTGAGTGTGAAAGTCGTTCTTCCTCATTTCAAGTTCAATGTACCTATTATACAAGGCCGTAGAGTTTGAAAATAGAAAATCCTTCATAAGTTAATTTCAAATTACAAAATAAAAACCCGGGCGACGCTAGTAATAAATAAATGTGATTATACATATAGACGTAGAAGTGTATAGAAAGTAACATGTCTTTGCACGTGAGTGAGGTCCAAACACGGTTCCTGAATATCAAAATAGAACCCTTAAATGCAGTAATGAAAGATTCCGAGAAGAACTAGACACATAACAGAATAACATAAACAGAATTGGAAAGATCATATGAATCAAATGAGAGAAGAGAGAATGCCTATTTTTATTATGAAATAAAAGCTTCGCGGAAGAAGAGACGTAGGACGTCCTAGAAGAAGATGGGAATACTTACTGATGAAATGCAAAGATGGAACAGTTAAAAATGCCTACAACCTGATGTGTAGGTATAAGGAAAGTGTTCCCTATACAGACCATTGAGGCCCAGAGGGTTCGAGGAGACTGAGGCTCCCAGATTTTTAGACATTCGGCACATGAAGGTGGTAAGGTTGTCAGCCTTACGCATAGGCCGCCTTTACCCCCAGGATTGCTCCTGGTACTCATTTCTGTTAGGGGCTGAGTCGACCCCAGGGCCATAGTGCCACCAGAAGGATTAGGCCAATTGAAAAACTCCAACGACCTCATCGGAGATTGAACCCGCGATCTTCCGGTTTGTAGCACAGTGCCTCAACCACTATGCTACGGTATACCCCGAAGTGTAGGTATAGATAGATATTTATTGGCCTATAGCCATTGATTAATACATTATTAAAATAGGCTTAGTCAGATAAAAAAAAAATTACAGTCAGACAGGCAATCAAGATGCTCCTGTACTGTATAAAAGTTTCTGCTTAGGAGCAGATCTTTTAGCCTTGTCTTAAAAACAGGAAAGAAAATAATAATTATAGCTGCCCTGTCCGAGGTTACCAGAAGATACAGCCTACCAAGACCAGTCTGTTACAGACAATTTTATGAATACATGATCTCCCAGTTACTAATATATTTAAGGCATTTTTTTTAAATTAATGCTCATGGTAATAACGCAATTAATAGTCCTTGTTAGTATATATTCGTACAGTTAAATTATAATTAATTATTACGAGCCTCATGAGAATGTATGACATTGCCTGGAACAAAGCTTGTATTTTTAATTTTTTTGTTTTTTTTTTCAGCTGTGTTTATACTCCTTTTAGCTTCGAGGCTATATAAGGAGTTCGTGACCTGTGTCTCTATTGGGATCTCCATAACAAAATAAGTGTGTTAGATGGCAGTCACACTTAAAGTTCGGGAACCGCTGCAGAAGAATGAAAAAAGAAGCGTAGAAATTTATTAATCTGTAATCGAAAAATGAAATCTTTAAACTTCAAACCCTTCAATTTTTTCCTCCCATAGTATAGGAATGCATTTTGTGGACATTGTAACATGAAAGGCATATCAGTAGTCTATGTTGAAGTTTCTGCTTTATAAATTGAGTAACAGACAACTGAAAAAGCTGGGCGTGTAGTATCTGAACATTCTGCAGGCTGATGTCCAATCCTAAGCTACCTCGCATTTTGAAATCACACATTTACTAACTTAAATAGCATTTTGTAACATTTTGACAGAAAACATAGATTCTACCTTCAGGGAACAAGGTACTGGCTAATTTTGTCTCAGGACGCTAATTTTTGAAATGGCTATTAGCGAAGTTATCAGTGAAAAATTATGAAGGGTATTCATCTCAATTTTTCTTCTTTGTCTGGATATTTAAATAATTATATTATTACTAGCCGAAAAGGCCCGGCGACGCCCGGGCTTTGTATTTTTTAATTTGAAATTAATTTATGGAGGACTTTCGATTTTGAAACTCTAGGTCCTTATATAATATGTATGTAGAACTTGAAATGAAGAAAAAGATTTACCACACTCAAACTATTCCATCAGAAAATGCTAGATATAGCTTTTTACGGCTCATAGAGGATGTCGAATGCTGCATTCCGTTGCTTCTACACATCATGCCTGGGTGGGGTTGAAATAAGAATAAACATAAATTTCATAAAATTGTATTTGGCTTGACGGAAAATTTTATTTCTCATTCTCATCTTACAACCGTTTAGGGGCTGAAATAAAAGAGAAATGTAGTATCACTTTCATACTTTCCTCCCCTAAAACCCGGGTCATAATAAACTGCGAGCATAGGACTCAAAATGTTCCATCCCATGCTTAGGGCCTATGATAAATCTCAACTAATACAAAGCCAATGGATAACGTATAAGCGGAAAGGATTATTTACAGACTTCTGATATAGCATACTCACACACTTAAGTTATCCCTGCAGTACGACTTCTTATTCTACATCAAAATGTGAAGTGAGAAAATATTTCTTATGTCGAGGGTAGAGAAAGTTATGTGACTACATCACACTGTGCTTTATTTTCGTGGATTTCATTTTCAGTAATTATTTTCGCCAATATATTACATCGATGGAATCATAAATCGTTAAAGTCCAGCATTAGGCTATATAGTTGCCAAGGCCCTATGTAATCACAGTAAACAATTCACTGTTGTCATGTGAACTGAACAGCATTTCATTGTTTTCAGTATAATATTCTCAGAAATTATATAATTTTCAAGGGAAGGACTGATTTGTTTCAATTTTAATGTTGACCGCTATACTTCCCGGGCTTAACAGGGTATGTGTGCAAAATTTCGTGTAAATTGGTAAAGAAATGTGGATTTGTATAAGGAACAAACATACATACATACATACATACATACCCACAAACACACATTCGACTTTATATATTAGATTGAATCTCCAAGTATAATAATCATACATTATTCATTATACAATAAGTCGGCCGCGGTGTTCTAGAGGTGTATGTCCGCCTCTAGAATCGAATGTCGCGGGATCAAACCCGGCCGTGGTCGATGGATTTTTCAGGACGTAAAAATCCTGGGTACGGAGTCCTCCGAGAGGGACTTTAAGTTGGGGGGGGGGCGTGCCGTAAATTTACGAGAGAACCCCAAGAGAACCCCAAGCCTAAATTAGAGCCTCTGGACAAATTTCCTCGGCCCTTTCAAGTACAAATAGGCCTACTGCCTTAGTTACCGGAGGGAAGTTGAGAGGCGATGGGCTTACCACCTGCCCCTCTGCCCTTTCTCGGAAAATAAGCGTAACAAAATTCATATATAACAGAAACCTCCTCTTCAAAGCCCTTCGACCCAATATAGGGGCTATAGGAAGTCAGATAGACATACAGAACTGAATAATAATAAATTAATAACTATTATAAATTATTAATTATATATTGAATTTCCAAATATATTGTTGTTCGTCTATGATAGTGATTTCATTAGTCAAAAATAATAAAAGAAATCTTATATATGTGCTGTATATCTACAAAAAAGAACATGTAAAAGAGTACAAGTTTATGTACCCTGATCTCTGGAACGAAGTATGTATTGACACAATCTAGAAAAAGTTAGAAAAAAGTAGACGAAATCCGAGATCCTCTTACACATTCCACATGTGTATCGCATATAACCCAGTTATTCTTTGCATACCGAACGGCTTCCTTTTGTTAGGAGGAAAAGTTTGCCGAAAGCTCAACTCATGCTCTTTATTTCTACCGCACCAATCAGCTAGTTACCTCAGCCAATCAAAATCTAAAAATGTCCTGTGACGGCTGTGACAGCTACTCGTCTGCTTCACGTGGAGTGAAACGCAGGGTTGCAAGATCTAGTTAAGTAAACAATAACACGTGTGAATTGATTAAACCGAGGGACAGAGCCTAAACTACAATAGGTAGAGACTTGGAATTCTGACAGTACCTTCGTTTCATAATGTAAGTGCATACTAAGAAAGGATTTTGAAATTTTTTTATTTTAAGTGCCAAAAATCAAATGTGTTTGAGGATACTTAATACCTTTTTATACAGAATTATCAAATCCAAATCAAATTGCATGTACAGTTCTCATAACGACAGTGTATTGTTGGCATTGTTCACAGGTAGCTTTGGAAATAAATGATACGGGACTTTGAAAAATTAGAGAAGCTATCGATAGAATTCATTGGTGTAAATAAATAATGAAATCCACGAAAATAATGCACAATGTGATGCAGTCACATAACTTTCTCTGCCCTGGACGTAGAGAATACCATTTTCTCACTTCACATTTTTTATTTATTTATTTTATTTATTTATTTGGTAGAATAAGAGTTCGATTGCAGGGAGAGCATTTTTAGTTGTTTCAGTCTGAGTGTATGCCAGCGAGTAAGCCATATCAGAAACCCGTAAAAAATGCTATACACTGTTACGTTATTCATAGCTGCAGGCTTTGTATTTTTAATTGAGAAATATGGATGTTTATATAGGCCCTAAGCATGTGAAAGGAGATAAAATAGGATGGGACATTTATGTAAAAACGATGTCAGTGTTAATAAATATAAAGTTTTAATTATTTTTCTGTTAAATAAAAATTTAAACAAAACATCTATCAGTTGAGTAAAAAATCGCAGCGAAGCTGCGGGCACCTGCCAATAGATATATAAAAAGTTACAGACTTTTATATAATGACGGACTAGTGCAGTAAGTAATGCGGTAAGTAAGCAAAAAGACGCAGGTAGGTAAGGTGTAGGAACTTCGAGTTTCCACCATGATAGCATGAACAGAAAACAGTTGGGAATTTTTACTTTCTCGCTTATACGTAGTATAGAGAAAGTATTGTGATCGTGACAAAAAATCGAAATCGAGTTAACACCGGGAAAGCATGTTTCATGAAGCCTAGAAACCGAAAAACGTGTTTTTGGTTTGACGTCTGTCCGTCTGTCTGTCTGCCTGTCTGTCCGTCTGTCTGTGGACAAGCACAGCGGGTAAACGGTTCATTGTATTTACTTCATTTTTTGAATTAAGGACTTTTTCGAAATTTTGTCGAGCCGCCCAGAAATTTAGTTTTACAACTGAAATATTAAGGGGACTTTTCATGAAAACTTTTTAAAAAATTTTGATTTTTGAAAAAAAGGCTCTAACGATTTTAATAACAATTTAAAATTGGAAACTCTTATCTATGACTAATAAAATGGCTATATCTGTATTTCTGCAAAAATGATTTAAGGGGTACTTTACTCGTATCCATTTTCAATTTTTCTAGATTATATATATTACAGTAGGCGATACACGAAAACCTACCACAGTAAAGTTGTAGAGAAAATTAAAATAAACATTTTTTTGTTTAACACATTTCTTTATACGTTTAATATATATCAAGATAAAAACGAAATAAGTACGGCTTAAATGCGAATTTCAGAACATACATGTCAATTAAAATATGAATGACATTTTGTTGCCCCTAGTAACAAGAAAACTATAGGCCTAATGTACACTTATTGTTGTGAAATGCAACCAGTTTAGCTCAGTCGCAATGAACACACCAAAACCAATTACAGCGAGGTGATATGAGCTAAGAGGGAAGAGGTCCTGAGTTCAAATCAAACCTTGTGGCCGCCCAAATTGACTTGGGTGTTTCATGGTTTCCTCATTCGCAAAGGCAAACGCCGGGTTTGTAGGACATGCTTACTTTCCATAACTCATCGCCGCTACGTCACTGGATATTATAATAGTTTAAACTGAATATCACAAAAGAAGACATCACTAAACAATAGAATCAGATGACACGAATGAGTTGCTACTATAGACTAATGGTTCACGCAACCATACTAAACACGTGATATAACCTACATGCAGTTGCGTGCAATATAACCTAAGTAGTAGTAGTAGTTGTGGCGAAGTTCAATTATAAGTCGCCCCTTAAGTTCCGCCCATTCGATATTCACATTTGCACGGACTGTGTGATGTATTTTGTTTCTGAGCGAAGCAGAATGACCAACTGTCCTTATTTATTGCTGCAAGTGCCTTGCACCCACTATCCTTATATATTGTCGCAAGTGCCTTGTATTCACCTCTACATATAGCTAAATAATGCATAACACTAACCACATAGTTAAGTGCGCGAAGCGGAGGCGGCAGCCGTAGCGAAGCGCCCTTGCATTTTCGAATAATGTACGATACACTGTTTGTAGGTTTCGAAAATGTGGCATATTATATCTCCCGCGAGTTTGTCAGCCTGTCACCTCTCGTCTAGTGGTATGACGTCACACCTCCAACGTCCAATCACGAGTTTCTTCATAATACGAGGAGAGAAGAATTCGCTAGATCGTGGTATAAAAGAAACTGCATTGGTGGGTGGGTTGGGTGGGGCCGATTTATCCCAAGGTGCGACTTATATTTGAATTTTCGCGTTGTAGTAGGCCTACTAGTAGTACTAATAACATGCAGTTTTACAGTCATTCATTATTATTATTATTATTTCACGGTAAAAGTATTAAACATGAAGATCGACTCTGATGGTTTCCGTTCTAGATACTTCTTAGTTTTATGAAAATGTAATAAATAAAATTGAATTGTCCCTATAATTTACTTTTTTCTGTGCTAGCCTTTAACACGTATATGCGAGAAAGTTTGTGCAACGTATTTTTGCACCATTTATTTTTTAGGCTAACGTTGAAATTCATGCTTTTTAGGTAGATTTCGAAGAAAAATCTACCTACATCAATCGATACCATGTCATGACTTTTGAAAATTCTTTCATATCTTTACGTTTCATGCCTCCCTGAGTACGAAACTACCACCTGTTCAATTTTTTTTTTGTGATATTATATATATATCTTTACATGCTAGCGGCCATAATTTTGAAGATATTTGAACCAAATTTTATTATATTATTTCTAGGCCCAATAGTTCGAGAAAGTTCGTTAATGAGCAAAATTGGCCCAAGGGAGTGGTCGGGGGAGGGTGTTGAAATTTTAAAACATTTATATCTCGGCCCCTATGAAGTATAGAGGGAAACTTTGTTTGAATAGATTAGAGTACTCCCCATGGAGTTCACAGTGACACCAACGATTCGGGGGTTTTGGGGGATGGAAATTCGAAATTTTTTAAATTACGTCTTGTGGGGTATCGTTGAAAAGCTCTTGATGAGAACTCTACAAATCAATAACTAGTTTCTTGATAGTTCTAATATAAGGCGAGATTTGAATGTTTTAAAAAGTGCTCTTTCCTCTTTTTTGCAGTTATTATTGCGGGTTTGTCATGCCAAGGTTAAAGAAGAAGAGTGCTACGCAGCGACAGTAAAATAAACCAAAAGCACTTCGAAATCTACCTCAGCCTGTAGGCTTGCGTAAAAGGGATTTTTTCACCTGCGATCTAGCGAGTAAATTGATCGGGTGAACAAACGAAGACCACAGCCAAAATAAATTGGCCTACTGTAGCGTTGGACTCGTTAAGAGCTCTTCAATGACGAAATCAGCAACAGCGTTTTCCCTTACTCGCAGAAGTGTGCCATGAAACAGAAGGACTACTCACATAGACCTGTGCTCAATAAAAACTTCCGCTCCATTATCATGGGAATGTAATCACTCATACAGCACTTATTATACCCGCACCATTCTCTGTCGTAAATGAGAGCAACCTGATAACCAGATGCATGTAACACTTGCATTCAAAAATACTCTTCACCAATGTGTTAAAATAAGGAATTTCCTATTTGCAATAACTCCGTTTTTACAAAGGTTTAAATTCCTCTTTTGTTCCTGTTTTGACCTGGAAACGGGACATCCCAAGCAAACCAGATTAGATACCCAAAACTTCTAAATGATTCATTATTATTAGGTATTTATTATTATTATTATTATTATTATTATTATTATTATTATTATTATTATTATTATTTCTCTTTCGTAGTTTTACCTCTCCCTTGTAGGGACCTTTGTGCGACCCGTGCCGCCCGGGCCTTACCGGGCCACGAGAGGGACTTTAGGTTGGGGGCCCGTGTCGTAAATATACGGCATGTAAAAGAACTCCAAGCCTAAATGAGAGCTTCTGGAGAAATTTTCTCGGCCCTTTCACATACAAGTAGGCCTACCGAAGGGGAGTTGAGAGGCGATGGGCTTACCACCTGCCCTTCTGCCCTTTCTCGGAAAATAAGCGTAACAAAATTCATATAATATAACAGAAACGTCCTCTTCGAAGCTCTTCGCCCCAATATAGGGGTTATAGGAAGACAGATAGACATACAGAATTGTATATAATTGTCGGGAGAGGAATGAACTATGGATCACAACACAGACACACTTTTTTGACCAGACAAGGACATGGAGGGCCTCCCCGGATGTGTGATCAACCCAATGCCGAGGCCACCTCCGAGACAACACAAACACATAGGACGAGACACACCATTCACACACGCTCACTGCGAACAATGCGAAGATGGGATGAAGATGATAATGACGGCCAGATGGTATCCGGGGACCACAAGGGTCTAAAGTCACCCGACATTTGTCTCAAAGGTGAGGAAAAACCCCACCTAGGTAATTTGTCCCGACCAGGAATCGCACCCGGGTCCGCTGCGAAGACGGAAGACGGGTAACCAGCTAGTCAGTTATAAATATTTCACAAGAAACTCAACAAATTACTCAGGCGATTCTATGTTTAATTAGATTGTACAGTACTTCATAATCCATTATAATCCATTTATGGGTTTGAAAATGCGCCGGCAACTCTATGATTAACACGGTTTTAAAACACGTTAGTATTTTTTATTGCTCCTAAATTTAAATGGCTGACAAAGCCGATTCTAACTGCTTACACAATAATATACTGGCTAATTTGCATCCATATTTTATGCCCGGAGCACGTGGCCAAAGGTAGTTCGAAGGTCAAACCGACTCAAAGAACAAATTTCCTGTCTGTTACGTTGTAAAACTAATAAAAATGATATATTAAGTTAGCAAAACACAAAGTAGAGACAACACAAAGTGTTATTAGTATATACCACAAGCCCATGCACGAGAGCTTAGTGACGCTTAATGCAAGATGTAGGCCTACAGCCTTCTGCAAAAGTGATGGGCCGACTCTTATTCGTTAGAAAATTAATTTCTGTGGATCGGTCCACAAGTGTAAACGAATTGCAGTTATTGCTATAATGCTACGAGGCGCGTCCATAAAGTAAGTTTCCCTGGGGCTGTTTACAGAAACAAAACACAAATTAATGGACATACATATTACAATAGATACAGCAAGTGTTCAGCTATTTTTCAACATATCGCCACCGGAACTAAATCATTTGTCATACTGTGGATACAATTTGTTAATACTTGTGTCGTGGAAGTGTGCCGCCAGAGATTTGAATCACTGTGTGACATACATCTCCGCCTCTCTGTCATTCTATGTCATTCCCTGTCCTTTCTTTAGGTGTAGGAAAAGATGGAAATCACTGGGAGCGAAGTCAGGGCTGTAGGGTGGATGTTTAAACACCTCCTAACAAGTCTCCTGCAGAAGTTAGGGTGTTGTAAAATATAAATCCTATCCTTACAAAACTATTCTGTGTTATATTTTTCCAAGCTGGAACGAGGCAGAGAAAGATTTTACCTAATTCCGATAGATTGTTTATGAGTATAATGTTTTTAGCAGCTTTTGTGAATACCTATAGCCCTGTCGGTACTTATTAAAATCGCATACTTAATCAATTTTTTCTAACCGTTTTTCATTCAACTAAAAGTGTAAGAATTATGTAATGTTGTCCCATGGATATAATATGTAGTCTATATACACAGGTTACATTTTAACTTAAGCCGGATTAACATCGATTGAAGCAAATTATATATTGTACATTCTGTCGAAATGTACGGATACTGATGGTCTGATCTACTGTATAATTAATAAGAGGAAGTGTTTGTCTGTGCGCGATGCCCAGCGAAATCTACTGCACGCAGAGATCTGAAATTTTAAACATAGATGGACTGAAGGGTGGGCGAATGCACCTCGAAGACGGATTTTTAATTTTCGCTTCAGTTTTCGGTAACATATTTGAACTGTCACATCAATTGCAGGTGGTTTTGACTTTTTTCTTTTGTCATAACTTGCAAATAAAAGCATCGCGATTTTTTCGATATATCGCATGGAATTATCGATCGTTTTGATTCTGTGAGCTCACCCTGGTCGATTTGTTTGTTTATAATGTCAAATACAATAGAGGCTCTTTCTTATCTTGGAATGCACTCCAAAGGCGGATTTTTAGTTGTTTCATTATAATTATTAATAGTTAAATGTAGTTACTAAAAGTGTAAGATTTATGTAATGTTGTCCCATGGATATAATATGTAGTCTATATACACAGGTTACATTTTAACTTAAGCCTGGTTAATATCGATTGAAGCAAATTAGACTATATATTGTGCAGGATTGCTTCTGGTACTCATTTATGTTATATTCTGAGTCGACCCCAGGGCCATAATGCCAACAGAAGGATTAGGCCAATTGAAAAACTCCAGCGATCTCATCGGGGTTCGAACCCGCGATCTTCTGGTTTGTAGCGCAGCGCCTTAACCTTTACGCTAAGGCGTACCCTATATATAATGCCAAGAAGATGTGAATTCATTCATGTCATACGGTTGTCTGTAATGTTGTTTAGTAAATGCACTGTGCTCAGGAAAATCATTGTTAAAATAACCATACCGATATTATGAATCTAGCTAAATTTTAGCTAACACGAATTCTACTCTGGCTATAACAAATTATTAAGGCAAGACATTTAATGACCATAAAATAGTGGGAAAAAAAAATTGGATGGATTTATGCCCTAAAAAAGTGAAAAATATGACACAAAATTAAAATAAATGACCAATAAGTTCATCTTTATTACCTATAATCAGGGCCCGGATTTTGATGACCTAAAGTTGTTTGAAAAATGACCTATAAAATGACCCTAAATTTTAAAGAAAATTACTTAATAACTCTAAAAAATGACCTAAACTGATATTTTATTACTAAAAAAATTATTATTGTACACACAAAGTTTTAGACTAATTTTTACATAATTGTAAAAACTGTAAATAACTATAATGGTGTGAATGTTCTTTTCTCATGGAAATTTATACTGGCACTGTGGCACTGGTGATTCAAACTTCGGCATTTCCTTTTGCGGTCTGCCGGATTATATTATTGTTTATTGAGGGTATACTCACTTTGCACTCTCAAATCCAAGCAGGTGCCAAGTCAATCTAATAACAATAGTAATATAATACAAAATTTTGGCGTTTCTTTGATTCTCATTTCCAACTGAGACATGACAAAACTTTTCCTTCTTGCATTAAACAAACAACACTTCAAAGAGAGAACCGCTAGCGACGAAAAAAGGTAATACAGTTAATGTAAATGCATGAAAATGAATGAATAAGGAAGCAATTGGCACGAAAATGACAAAATAATGACGTAAAATTGAAATAAATGCCCTAAAAATATAAAATTGCATAAAATGACAAAAATGACCTGATAAAAATGTATTTCTATAATCTATAGGTCATGATTAGGATGTATCTACAAGTTGGCAATGCCTATGCAACATCAATAAAAAGATGACATGTCATTAGAATCCGGGCCCTGCTTAGGCTATAATTAATTTTTTAAGTAAAATGAATTGCTAAAAGCAATTTAATGGACGACGGTGCGTTATATATGAATTTAAATATAAAACACACTTATTTTGTTACTAAAGAAGTAAGTAAATTTATACTACTTGGACACCCTTATCGAAAAAGATATTCTCTCTGAAATGGCATGCCCATCAAATTGTCCCTAGCAAATATGTGCTTTTTAAGAAGAAAGAAAGAATTCCTTATTGCTACAAGACAAACTCCTACGGTATTTACAATAAACTTGAATTAAAATTAACTATGGAAACTTGGCGAAGATTCTCAAATAAAAACGATTATCTGTTGTCCGAAAGTAACGATTTGTACATGGAAAAGCTCCTCTCTGCATCAACTGAAACATGACCAAAAAATGCCATAAATAATCTAAAAATTTCAAAAAATGCCAAAACAAATTGCCATTATTTAATCAATTATTTCATTATACATATTTATATATTATATTCGAGCTACCTTTTAACCTTCATAAGAAAGATGCAAAATCATCAAATGCCTTGCCCTACAAATTGCTAAAATCTTACGTCATTCAAAAAGAACTCTGGCCAACCCTTGTATTAAGGAAAAACATCTCAATTAAGAATGAAAAATGATAAACGTGAATACTGGGTATTGAAATCAATTCCCGTGATATGACACGCACCTGCTATGCCTCATGGCTATGCCATGCATTCAAGGCCTGTTATTACAACGTCATGTGTGTTCGGCCGAGATTTCAATTGCTCTTTTCATTCATTTGTTTCATATTAACCATTTCCTTCGAGCCTTATTATTGTTTGTTTACAGGATATCATTATAATGGATTGTTATAATTAAGCCCCCAGTTTTAAATCTCAAGGCTGACCCAGAGGACAAAATAAAAGTAAATTCAGAGATAGGATTCCACATTCTACTTGTCATGTCCACTTCTTCACTTCTTAGGGAAATTTAAATTTAATGTTCAAAAACTCTGAGGCCGGTATTCATTGTCGGCGACTTAAGAACGACCTTATAAAGCTGAGCTTATTGGACAAGTCGACTTTAATGTTTTTCGTATTCATTGTCTTCTTTAAAGTCGTACTTTGTTAAGTCTGACTTCATAAAGCTCTACTTGTTCTACATATTAAAATCGAACTCGAACAATCCCAACAATCAGATTTTTTCAGTTTTCGTGTAATGCAAAGCCATCTGGGTGCGTCTTTCGCCGTCTTGATATACAAATAAAGACGGCTGTGTGCATTGTAAACAAAGAATTATATTCATCCATACATATTATGCAACGTGTAAATAAACTGATCAATAATTTCTTGAGAACATTCTGTTTATGTTATGTTAGCTTTCACATCGTTCAGAATTAATACCGGTACGATTATGTGTTTATTTCGATAGTAAATATTCTTAATTAGAGACTGAAAATAGCCTAGGAATCTTTGGGCTGATGAGAAAAGCCAGCAGAGAGAAATGCAAACGAAAGAACGCCCACTGATATTTCCAAAATTGTGTTTTTCTTCACACGGAATCTCTTTTTAAATTCATGTCACTGTAGAATTTAGATGGATTCATCATGCTTCGCAAATAACGCTTTGGGGCGCAACTTTCTTGTAATACCTCGCTCCGATCCTCAAAATAAATGTCTATGGTTCTGGCCTAAACTGAAATAAGTCATGGGGATCCTTGGCTTGATAAAGTACGATTTATTTCGACAAATATGTCGTACTTTAGTGACTATAAATAGAAATAAGCTCGATTTTGTCATGTCTCACTTTATAAAGTAACTACATCATAAGTACGGCTTGTTTGTGCCAGAAATTCTACTTAAGACGAGATTCAAGTTCGGCTTGGATATAAGTACGACTTACTGCGATTATGAATACCGGCCTGAATCTGGCTTTATCACTAACGCCATGTTATTTATTTATTTAAGCTGTGTTTATTGTCCTTTTAGCTACGAGGCCATATCAGGAGTTTGAATGTGTGTAGGGTAGGGTAGGACATGGAACTATTGCTTTTGAATTTGTTTCTATTGTTGGTGAATTTTATGGAGTCAATTTCAACGCCATGTTATGTTGCAGATTTAAGTCGGTCAATGAATAAATGCATGTAACTGTCTTCAAGAATGGTTTGATAAAAATTCAATTAGAATTTTTCGATTTCAATTTTCATTTTTATTGTTACAAATTACAATATAAAATGTATGCAAATGCGATTTCGAACGCCGCCCGAAGAAGCAAAGCTTGTGCTCGGGGGCGGTTCAGTTCAATACAATAAAATAACTTACTCTAAAATGATTATTTACAGTAATTAAAAAAAAAATTACAAAACATTGAAAAGTATGAGTTAGTGCTATTTACAGCAAAAGGACAGTCGGACTGGGTGGCGCAGTTAGTATCGTACTGGCTCTCTGTGCTCATCCTGGCCCAGGTCGATGACATTTGTATGTATGTATTTGGCCCCTGGAGGGGGAAGGCGGGTTGGGACTACCCTAAGCACTTCAGCCTCGCGGCTCATTGTGCCAACCTGCGGAATGGAATGATTTGCAAGCCCAACGGTCCCTCGACAACAGACCCCACCGCGAGCCCCCACGGAACTCCCCTACATCCAACAGATACCTCTACCATGCCACGTGTGCCGCTGCCTCGGTACCGCATATAGAGCCCCCAGGTAGGCAGCACACCAGCCAGCAACTTCAGGACCACAAGCCACGAGGAGGACGGGAGAGGCCCACAGCAGGTGCTGGGGGCGAGGGTATACCGGAAACCGGGAAAGGAAACGGGATGATTATGAGGGGGACTTTGAAGATGAAATGGAGAGTGTTGGTGGAATGAGAAAGGGAAACGGGAGGATCCCCGAGAAAAACCCCCAAACGTCACGGCTTCGTCCACCACGAATGACACGCCCGCCAGGCCCGGGGATTGAACCCGAGACCGCTAGCATGCCAGGCCCACGCGCTAAGCATGAGCCACCGCGACGGCTCGATGACATTTACATGTGCATAAATTTAACAGGCCCCATGTCAGTAGAATTACTGGCAAAAGAACTCCTGCGGGACACAATTCCGGCACACCTGCGACGGTCACAGGCCTAAGTAGCAGTACATCCCCGTCGTTAAATATCCATGTACCAACAACCAACCAACAATAAAGACAAAACGTGTTATATTTACAGCAATGGAAATGTGCGAATAAATGCAATAATGATATACACATTTTTTTGTTAGACAGATTCTAAGATAAGACAAAGCAAACATATGTATACTTTAAAGTTTAATATTGAAAATGTTGTAGTAATAACATTAACGGATAACGCTAGCTACCATTCAAAATAAACTTCCTACCTACTCCGAGTTAAAATCACACATGCAAACATGGTATTATATGACTCGATTAAATCAGTAACGGACAATGACAGGGATTACGAGATAGACATAGTACGATTCAACGCGATCATACCATTGCGACTTAAACCCTATGGAAGTAATATGGGCACAGGCTAGGGGGCATGTGGTAAAATACGATGCCACTGTTAGAATTAGCGAAGAAGAAAAAACTGTTATCGGATGCAGTAAAAAGTGAATTCTGTGCAGTGGAAAGATGCTTGTGTTCATGCTAAAACAATTTAGGGATTCCATTGGGGAAATAGTGTTTTGTTTTGGTGTTGGAAAAATTTATCATGAACTAGCTTAAAAGGCCCGGCGTCCCTCGGGTTTTGTATTTTGTAAATGCGAAAATAACTTATGAAGGACTTTCGATTTTCAAACTCTAGGTCTTTAAGGTCTTTATATAGGTATTTAGAATTTGAAATGGGGAAGAACGACTTATCACACACAAACTATTCCCTCAGAAAACGCTAGATAGGCTATAGCTTATTATAGCTTAAAGCAGATCCTCACGGCTTCGCCCACGATAATTAATCGAAATATTAACAATTAATAGCAAAATAATTAAAATATTATATTTATTAACACTTTGCACGCGAAACATAGGTGTAAACTAAACGATTGATAGGCCTAATTAATGAAACAGCTATAAATCCGGGTTTGAAGTGAATTTCACGATTAGAAAATAAATGAAAAAATTCAGTATTCGGAAGATAATGAGAAATGAAATCGATTAAACTCACGATGAAAAAAAAATGTGCATAAATGTATTTGACAGACAGACATACATTATTTTTTATTTATATACCGGTAGATGAAGAATGAAATAAGCCTACTGAGGCCGTGATTTCTATATTCATTTGTCCAGACTTATAATTCCGTTTCATTTCAGGCAGATTTAACGATCCTACATAAGAGATTTTAATTACGATTACATATAAAAATGTTGTAGCCAGGACCCCGAACTAAGCAACTTCCCCGGAATTTTCTGTAAACTATCTTTCATAAGAAGCATATTCCATGTTAAATAAATGTTTAACATTACCTTATCAACTTCTCTAGCGTTTACAATAACATGAGATATCCATTGCCTTCCATAGCGATCGCGATGATATTATTTCCAAGGTATGACAAAAATAGACAAAGCCTTCTGCAATTGATTTGACAACTGAAATGTATTACTAAAAAATGATGCTTCAAAAGCGCAAGAAATGCCATAACTCGCGAACGAAAGCTAAAATTAAAAATGTAGTATGCCAGAAACCTTCCCGGGAATGCACTTAACAACTTCCCAAAGTTTCATGGCGATCGGATGAATGGTGTAGTAATGCATAAAGGACAGACACACACACATACATTCATTTTTATATAATAGAAGATTTAGATGATTCAGGTTCTGACGAAAGTGACGTAGAAGATGAAATTAATATAGATACAGGCTTCTCCTGCCATCCTCGTCATAGTGATAGCTACAAAATGGGTAGTGAGTAACCTTCCACAATAGTATGTTTCTATATATCTCTTTCTGTTCCATGCCTGACTTCTCAACTGTGCCATCTTACACCAGTAGGGATAATAATCACTTCTCTATATATATGAGGTTTTGTCCTGACTGACTGACTTATTGACTGACAGAGAATTTATGTAGAGCCTAAACTATAATGGGAATTTTTACAGTACCTTCAATTAATAATACAAGTGCTCACTACGAAAGGATTTTGAAAAATTTTGGTTTTAAATGCCAAAAATAAAATGTTTTAGAGGAGACATAATACCTTTGTACAGATAATTATCAAATCCAAATGAAATTCGATACACATTTGTCATGACAACAGTGTACTGTTGGCAGTGGTCACAGGTAGCTTTGGAAATAAATGATACGGGACTTTGACAAATTAGAGAGGTTATCAATATAACTCATTGGTGTAAAAAAATAATGAAATCCACGAAAATGATGCACAATGTGATGCAGTCACATAACTTTCTCTACCCAGGACATAATTTTCTCACTTCACATTTTGATGTAGAATAAGAGTTCGTATTGCAGGGACAGCATTTTCAGTTGTTTCAATCTGAGTGTGTGCCAACAAGTATGCCATATCAGAAGTAGGTAAAAAATTCGATCCACTTATACGTTATTCATAGCAGTAGGCTTTGTATTTTTAGTTGAGAAATATGAATGTTTATCAAAGGACCTAAGCATATAAAAGGAGACAAATAGGATGGAACATTTTTAGACCTACATGCGCAGTAAATTATTATGTCCCAGGTTTTTGGGGAAGAAAATATGAAAACAATAATTAATTTTTTTTTTATTTCAACCCCGAAACGGTTGTATGGTAACTAGAGGTGTACATATTCTGATTTTAGCTTGCTTGCCCCTTTGTAATTCTGCAACCAGTCACAGCTTTTAACTTGCTTGACTTGAAAGCAAGCCAGATTACAAGGATGATAAGAAATACTGTCACTATGAGTCACAAGCTCTTCATAACTTGGTGGGTTGCACAGGACCTAAGGAAACTGCAAGGCCTGGCGGAAAGAATATGAAACTGGGTATAGCAGTGCACTGGTAAGTCGTGCAGTTACGTAGTTGAGGAACTTCAGATGTATTTAGAGAATTTTACCCTGAAGGAAACCGAGGAGAAACTAAAATGTGGACAGTTTGAATTAATTATCAATGAACAAAGGTACTAGTCCGGCATGGGAAAAATTTTCAAACATTTTCGAGAAAACATCATAAAATCATTAATAACAATAACAAAAATCCCTTTAGGCAAGCCTACAAGCTGAGGCAGATTTCGAAGTGCTTTTGTTTTAATTTACTGTCGCTGCGTAGCACTCTTCTTCTTTAGCCTTGGCATGACAAACCCGCAATAATAACTGCAAAAAAGAGGAAAGAGAACTTTTTAAAACATTCAAATCTCGCCTTATATGAGAACTATCAAGAAACTAGTTATTGATTTGTAGAGTACTCATCAAGAGCTTTTCAACGATACCCCACAAGACTTAGTTTCGAAAATTTCGAATTTCCATCCCCATACACCCACCCCCACTCATACTCCCAAAACCCCCGAATCGTTGGTGTCACTGTGAACTCCATAAGGAGTACTCTAATTTATTCAATCAAAGTTTCCCTCTATACTTCATAGGGGCCGAGATATAAATGTTTTAAAATTTCAACCCCCTCCCCCGACCACCCCCTTAGGCCAATTTTGCTCATTAACGAACTTGTCTGAACTATTGGGCCTAGAAATAACATAATAAAATTTGATTCAAATATCTTGAAAATTACGGCCGCTAGCGTGTAAAGATATATATGCATATACATATACTGTATATAAATATAAATATCAAATTTTTTTAACAGGCGGTGGTTTCGTACTTAGGGAGGCATGAAACGTAACGATATGAACGAATTTTTTGAAAGTCATTAGGTAGATTTTTCTTCGAAATCTACCTAATAATAAAAATAATAATTGTGTTAAGACGCTAAAACGATTTTTAATACTTTATCCACCTTTATTTATCTGCATGGTGAATTTCTTCTACCAGCATGTAGAAAAGCAAGAAAGCATTACCTACACTCAGCAACTACAGTTGTTTAGCTGATAGGAATGTCGCAAGTTTATTCTGACTTGCCTAGGCTGGGTTTGACCTGACCCATCAGGCAGGCTTAAAGAAACCTGCTTGCTTCCTAGCTATGACGCTGGCAACTTGCTTGCCTGGCGTTCAAGCGGGTTTGGGCAAGCTAAAATCGAGATTTGTACACCTCTGATGGTAACATGAGAGCGAGAAATAAATTATTCCGTAAAATACAGTATAATTTTATGTTACCAGAATTTGTTTCTTCTTATTTCAACCCCTCTCAAGTATGGCGTGTAGAAGCAATGGTGTGAAAAATTCTAAGTCCTCTAATAGCCATAAAAAGGTATTTCAAACGTTTTCTAAGGGATAAAAGTCGTTGTTCCTCATTTTAAATCCTACATCCTATCTAAGGACCTGGAGTTCCAAAGTCCCTGGTAAGTTAACTTCGAATTACAAAATACAAATCCCCAGCGATGCCGGGCATTTTTAGTTCTTTCTTTATATTGCGTGTGTGCAAGAAAAATAGGACCTGAAGAGAACCCGTCATCAAATTTGGTTAATATTCGTATCGCTTTGAGCAATAGTCTTGCGTTAGTGTAACTTGTATGTTATTTCGGAGAATTCCATTGCCGAGTTTCAGGGGTTTTAAGTTCTGCAGCAAATTTATTAGTTACAAATATGAAAAATTAATCAAGTAACCAAACATGGTATGGTAATTTTCACTATATAACGTTAAACAAAATTGAAATGTATAAAGTACTAGATAACTATAATAAAAGTAACAAGTTTTACGCACGTGGAGCAAAAATGGAGTTTTCATTATCATAGTAAAATAGTACATTATAATAATAAGAAAGGTTCACCCGAAAGGGTATTGTATATTATGTACATAGTACATTATGTGATGCAGTCACATAACTCTCTCTACGCTGGACATAGAGAATACCATTTTCTCACTTCACATTTTGATGTACAGGTACGGAAAAAAAACGGGCCGACTAAAATATCTAAGTTGCCGATATGAGCCACTGCGCATGCCTAGCGGCATTCACAGGATAGCAGGGAATGTATTGAAAATCGTTATGGTGTCGACTGTTGACTTAGTCCATTTCGAAACCCAGAATATGGTTTCTAATCGTATTGTTTTATAACTGAATATATTCATTATTAATATTATTATAAAATACTAACACAAATTATTATATTCAGCTACAAGAGTCGGTCCGCTTTTTTCCCCCCTGCCTGTACATAGAATAAAAGTTCGTATTGCAGGGACAGCATTTTCATTTCTCTCAGCCCGACTGTGTGCCAACGAGTATACCATATCAGAAGTTGGTAAACAATTCTATCCACTGATACGTTATTCATATTCAGTTGAGAAATAGGGATGTAAAAGGAGGGAAAATAGGATGGAACATTTATGTAAAAACGATATCAGTGTTAATAAATATGTTTTAATTAATTTTCTGTTAAATAAATAATTTAAACAAAGCATCTAGCAGTTGAGTAAATACTGTAATCGCGGACGAAGCCGCGAGCACCTGCTAGTTATAAATAAAAGTATAAGAATCGTTATGATAATTCGGGTAACTTTAGGCCCTTGTGGTCCCCGGATATCATCTGGCCGTCGTTATCATCTTCATCCCATCCTCGCCTTGTTTGGAATGAGTGTGAGTGTGAATGTTGTGTCTCGTCCTATGTGTTCGTGTTGTCTCGGAGGTGGCCCCGGCATTGGGTTGATCACTCATCCGGGGAGGCCCTCCATGTCCTCATCTGGTCAAAAAAGTATGTCTGTGATCCATAGATAATCCCTCTTCCGACAGGTCGCGGCCCTGTAAGGCCCGGCGGCTTGGATCGCCTAAAAGGGAGAGGTGAAACTCAGGTAGGCCTAAAGGTAGAGAAGAAGATGATAATAATTATGATAGTTTTTTATGATACTGACACATATGCTAATTTTAGTTCTTAAGTTGTTAACATTGCATATTAATATGTAACGTTGTACTACTGACTATGATATAAACCTGTATATAATATAATGTAATAAATTTTATGTACATTTTATTAATTAAGAAAATTTTCATGTACGAGGATTTGAAAGCAATAATAATACAAGCAGTTTTACACTTTTCTTTTTTCTATAGTTTGTACAATTCCGTAGACGCTTTGGCCTTCTCAATAATTGTCTGATTTCTATTAAGGATACATAATGACCGACTATTATCGTCGTATTTTATGTCTTCTATGACTCCCAATATGTAATTTATTCACGTGTGTAATCATGGCATGGTTATCATGCATTACACCCCGCGGTTTTTATTCCAGATTTTTTATCGCATCAAGTTTTAAGGCTACTTGGCGCCCAACCTCCTTGAAAGACCTAGGATTTCCTCTCTTAGGATTTTTTCTATAACTAACAGCCTACGTAGCAATTATGTCTTTCTCACTTCTACCTAATAACACGTAAGAGAATAACGTCTTGGACTCGCAAGTCCCAAGTTTTAATCCCGTGGCCGGCCAATTTGACATGGGTTTTTTCATGGTTTCCCCAGTCGTAAAGGCAAATGCCAAATTGGATATTTACATACCATGAATCATCCTCACCATTTCATCCTGTATCATATCCATTTAAATTAATATCAATTGAAATTTACTTCATTAAATACACCGACAATAGAAACAATTGACAAACAATAGTTCCATGGCCTACCCTACTGTACAGACACAGATCCCGAATCCTGATATAGCCTCGAAGCTAAAAAGAGTATAAACACAGATGAAGTTAAAAAAATTAATTAAATATTCTAAAGTATTCTCAAATATAGGTAGTCCTATTTCAGATGGCAGATGTGTTGATTTAGCAATTGTGGTAGAAGGTTAGATTTTTTACTTTAGTGCCAAAAAATCAAGCATGCCGTAAAGTATAAACGTGCAAAATTTTGTGCCGTTTGAACACTTGAAACAGACGCTGCTGACTTATTTACTCAATGTCATAGACAATTCCTAAGCAACCTAAAGAAATTTATCTATTTTATGGAACCCGGAGGTTCATTGAAGTGCTTACATGAACCAGCCATTCAAACCTATTCTGTGCTAACTCTATCCAACCATCCCTCGCAAATCCAACTTCCCTTAAATTTATCCTAATATTGTCCTCCCACCTACGTCTAGGTCTTCCAAGTGATCTTTTCCCTTCGACAGGTTCTGCTGACACAATTTTTAAACCTGCCAAACTGCCAGGGCAGGCAAACTTTAATCGCCTGTTGACTCAGTTTCAATTTGCATGTTATTTTCCTATATCAAAACCTATCTTCTCCCACAAAATTAGAGATATGTCGTAAAAAACGTATTAACGGTTAAACATTAAAAAGGCATTGTTTTGTCATCTTGTGATGCTGATAATATAATAACTTTTTATCTTCAAACATTTTTTGCACGACTTAACTAATTAGTGGTACTTACGAATATTGTTGCCGTGGATCGTAAGTTGACATTCCCACACGCAATCTTGTTGCTATGTGCGGTAAGAGTTTCAGTGCTGTTATGAATATTACGCCATACCTCATAATACAAGCCTTTATGGACAAGGCCCCCCAGGACAAATATTCGGTTCCCATAAACAACAAAAAATGCAAATCACTTTCTAAAATAAACATCTATCTTCAAGAATGTATATACATAATATTTTCAGGTAATATCACAATTGATATAATTAAATTGATATAAATAATCATCGTGCAAAAAACAGCATGCAATACTCGTGCCGTAAGCGCATAACGGATCTCGGAAAATTGAAAAAACTCGGCGCGAGCGCCTCGTTTTTTCAAACTATTTCCTCGATCCGTATGCATGCCTTACGGCACTTGTATCGCAATATACTATTATTAAATACTAGCACCGCCACATCTTCCAACTACCTGCTTCTTCGTGCGTCTTGCGTAGGAGATGCAAATGTGGTAGCTTTTAATAAATTTGTTGAATACTTCAGTTATTTCATCAGCTTGACAAGAATACAAGACAATGATATTTATAATTTTTAATAATTAATGCATCTACTCCAATAGAGCGAGATTACATTAAAATTATATCAAACGTCAAAAGGCATAGACAGCATAAAATAAACTCAGGTGAACTGATGTAACAAAGTGCCAGAATGTTCTTGTTTAATAATAATAATAATACTAATATTAATAATAATAATAATTTATTTAAGTCTTTAGGTAAAATTTACAATTGGCCATGTCAAAGATTTCTTTTAGAAGCCAAAATATTACTGGCCCCAATAAATGGCAAAAGGTTAATAAATTAAGCCTACTGTAAAAGATTATGACTTGGAAGTCATTATTGAAACATTCTTGCAAATTATAAAACGGATTGTTCTTCAACCAAAAATGATTTGTGTTTTGAATTTACTACCATTTTGGTCCTTTATGGTGTGAGGAAGCTAGTTAAAAACCTTTACAGCATTAAACACATGATTTGGATTTACTTTACTTAGTCTAGAAAATGGCATTATTATGTCTAGCGTTGTTTGCATGAATACCACTCCTAAGTTCATAATTAGAAATATTCTTCTTAAAAAATTAAAAGTTCAAAAACATACAGGTTATATACAGTAAGAATCCCTTCTTGTATAAAAAGGTACCTACAATGTGAAAATAATGAAATAATCAGTGATACTTGCAATTATGATAGCCTATGCAGAAATTAAGTTAAAAAAATCGATTTCCGAGTTAAGCTCCAGATCGATTCATTAAACAAGATTTACAGAAGAACAAAGGTATAGTTAAAAAAAATATATATTAACATCGTCCAGCATCAGCAAAACTATATAGATTTGTGATATCATGATAATCGCACCCTCACATAAAAATAAAAAAGCCATACTGGCCATGTGTGGGATTTGAACCAGGGACCTCCAAATTGTGAGTTCTAGAGGTTACCGTCTTGGACACCTCGCTCAGTTTAACGGTTTAGTTTGATAAGAATATGTGAAGGAATAGGGTTATTTGTCATAGCTAACTGTATTGCACCTTCCAAAGCCGTTGAATAACACTGTAAAACAATATGCTGCCATGAGAACTGTTTTGCTTTTGATCGATTCTTTCTAATATACACTTATTACCATAAAACAGGCATTAAATTGGGCTTTACCCCGTTAACGGTCAACCAATTTGGTCCGATATCAACAGGCTTTTTCCCATGAACGTTATAAATGTGTATATCAAGTTTCATGAAAATCCGATAAAGCATATTTGAGTTATCACGCGTACAGACACACGAACGAACATACATATATTTTCCCGTCCTCCACACAATCCTATAAAGTACCATTCTGGTATTAATAAAATAATGTAAACTGATATAACAAAGTGCCAGAATTCTTTTGTTTAATCAGTTATAATTGCAATTATGATATGCAAAAAATAAGTTTTAAAAATTGATTTCTAAGTTAAGCTCCTGATTAATTAATTAAGCATGGCTTGCGGAACAACAAAGGTCTAGTTTAAAAAAAATCAGATTAAAATCATCCAGCATCAGCAGAACAAAAGTCTACAGAGTTGTGATAGAATGACAATCGCACACTCACAGAAAAAAATGTAAAATTGATCGACTTCGGGATTTGAACCAAGAACCTCCAAAATATCAGTACAAGACATTACCAACTTGGGCACCTCATTCAGTTGAACGGTCTAGTTTGATAAGCGTACGTAAAGGAATAGTGTCATTTGTCATAGCTAACTGTATTACAACTTCCAAAGCTGTATAAGGTAAAGCTAGGAGAGTTTGCGCACAATTCAAAAAATAATAATTAGGAAGGTAGTATTATTTATTTTTCTAATTTATCTGTGTGTCTAATAACTTTGGTCATTTGTTTATAAATTATAATTTTTGTTTGGCTGTTTTACTTATTTTTAACATGGCAACGGTGAAGAACAAAAAAAGAATATTTTGCGCAATCTCTCCTCACTGGTAAGGTGAGATTGCGCAGCATGGGTAGGAGAGATTGTAGACAATAATAACACACTTAGAATGCACTTTAACATGATGTATCAATACAAATACAAACAATTCGTTATTAGAATGTGAAAACTCTACTTTTTCTTATTTTTTTGACGAATCTCTCGACGTCCACAGTCGATGCACTTTACTTTATAAATGGTGCAGCTTTCATGCATCCACCTGCCGCAGATCACACATTTTATCCAATCAGACATTGAAGTCGTTTCTTGGTACAGTTCAAGGCATTCAGTGCATTCGTCTTCATTGTCTTCACTGACGTGGTCCGAAAGTAGTTCCATTTCGTCGTTGTCTTCCTCTGATGTGGAAGATGCCTCAAAATCCAACCGTTTCTTCGTTTTCAAGATGTTAGTTTTTTGTGTTTGAGAAGTTTTCAATGAGTCTTTGCTTACAGGTTGCTTATCCTGACCTGCTGTTTTCTTCTTTTTTGTTGCTGCTTCCTTTTTAATCCTTTTTTCGCTTATATTGTGTGGATCAGTAACATTCATTGCACTCTGTTTCCTCCTCGATTTTGAGGGTATCAAACTTCTTGGAATAGGTGAAAGCTTTTCCAGAACTTTTGTCGGGGTTTCTTTAGTTGTAACATTGGATTGCTGAGAGGTTGATGGTTGAGGAGTGAATGAGGTTAATGGATCTGGAGGGGCTGGTTGGTCGACGACAGGTAAATTGTTGGTTTCATTTGATGGATTCAGATGATCAACTGCTGTTGAGATGGATTGGAGATTGTTGAGTTCTACCTCTGAAATATTTTGATTCACTTCTTGGTCACAACTTAAGAGATAAGCGTGCTCTGGAATCATGTCGATATTCAACGGATGATTTCCTGTTGCACGAAATGCAGAAGTGGCAAGTTGAACATTAGCAGAGCGAGACCATGCTGAATTTAACAGGCTGCCAAAATCCTCTCTTGAAATTTTTCCTGTCCCACATCGAGCTGTTACCATTTTCCTACAAGCGTCTTTGAAATAAGTTTTGAAGGGCTTGAAGACTACTCGATCTAAAGGTTGCAAATAATGAGTTGTATGACTCGGTAGACACAAGATAATGAGGTCGTTATCAGAAGCCATTTGCAGCATGTTTGGGCAATTCATGTGCGACGCATGACCATCTAGGATCAACAAATTTTTTCCAGCAGGCTTCCGTGGAATAAAATGCTCAGTAAGCCACTCCATGAAAAGTTCACCATTTATGTAAGCACTTTCTCTTCTCATCTTCAGTACTGTTCCTGGTGGAGCATCTTTGATGTATTGTTGTTTAGCATACACCCCTTTAAAAATACAATAAGGTGGCAGGAACTGCCCCTCTGCGTTGCAACAAGCTAAAATGGTAACAGTTTCTCCTTTTTCGGCACTAGTAACAACGTGAACATCTTTATTCCCTTTCTCTGCTATCACTTTCCCAGGCTCATTGTTCAGCTGTATTCCAATCTCGTCACAATTCCAAATGCAATTGGGCTTTTCCAAAAGATCATTCTCTGTTAATATGGAAGTGAGAAGAGTAAAATAATCTTTGACCTCCTCTCTGTTCATTCCTTCTGTTCTTGCCCTGCTAATACCTTGGGCTTTTCTTACACTTAAGTCAGGACGTCTTCGCATAAAGGAGGAAAACCAAACTTTTCCAGCAATCTGTTGTTCTTTGTTGAAAGTGTGTTTTTTACCCAGTGTTTCAGCAAGATTATATGCTAGCATTCTTACATTCTTTTGTGTTGGTGCGAACCCAACTGACTGGAGTTTTTTAATATGAGCAGCCAATTTGTTCTCTGCTTCAATTCCTAGTTGTGAATCTGGACCCATTGATCGCTTCTTAAAATCTTTTTTCTTGAGCCTATGTCTCAAGGTAGATTCCGGAATACTGAATCTCTTGCTAGCTCCTCGAATTGTCATGGATTCATCTTGAATAGCTTGAACAGCCGCTGACAGGTTTTCTTCGCTCCAGCTTCCTTTGTTTGACTTCCTCTTGTAGAGGTTCGGCATTTTAACCTAAAGCAAAGAAACAAAAAATCTGATAGGTCTAAGTATAAAATCTAATACTACTAAGTCTAATAGTAGTATAAAATAAAAACAACATTTAATCATATCCAAATACGTGTTTATTACTATTCGTTCATAAATAAGACAGGTAAATTCCCTGCGCAATCTCTCCTACAATGGTAATCAATGGAAGTAATGCGCCATCTCTCCTACGCAGCGAATGCGTAATCTGTCCTATTTGGGTAGGAGAGATCGCGCAACCTTCAAAGCAACATTGCCGTTACGAGAACCAAACAATGGTGTATCGTACGGTTGGCCTATGTTACTAGCTAACTCAGAAATTGATTACTTTTGAAATATTGTGATCGATTGTCATTCTATAAAAGTTAAGAGCAACTGTGATGAAAATTCAGACACTTACCTGGAAAAACAAAGAAGTATACCAGTCACAAATGCCAGACGAACGAACGTAGAGGCCCACAAATTTAACCAGACACTGAGCTACTGAAGCGGTAAAGCGTCCTCAAGTGAAGGCGCGCGCACTCTACCCCCTCCCATTGAAACAATGAGTGCGCAATCTCTCCGCCCGCGTAATCTCTCCTAGCTTTACCTTATGGAATTCTAAAACAATAATATGTTGTCATGATAACTGATTTGCATTACCATAAAATAGGCACTAAATTGGGTATTACTCCGGTATCAATTTGGTCCAATATCAATAGGGTTCTTCCCATGAACGTTATAAATTCTTGTAACAAGTTTCATGAAAATCCGATAAAGCGTATTTGAGTTATCGCGCGTACAGACACACGGACAGACGGACAGACATTTTCTCGTTCCCCACACAATCTCATAAAGTATCATACTGCCACTTAATAAAGGTTGTTGAGCTGATGGTTTAATTATACATTTTATTTTATTTCATTCTTTATTCTACAAGCTTTCATTTTATTTTATTGATTGGCTTTAGCGATAATATATATTATCACCTATTTTAAGTCATATAAATGAAATACTCCCTTAATTTTGATATCTTGACCCACGAACTGCAGTGGAAAAGGTAAAGAAACATAACTTGATATGTGGACATAAGTCATTCTTTCAACTAATCCCTACACATATGTAATAATTAATTGAGGTCTAAAATTAAAATACTGTGCACATAAGCCGAAATTATGGTGAGCAGAACCGGTAATTTGTGGCCGGTAAGTTACCTGCGCTGGAGGTAATTGCAGGGGGACTGGGGTTCAAGGCATCCCCGGGGCAGGGATAATGACAGCCTGGCTACACAATTCACCTTTCACCCCACACGACTCGGCCTTACAACAACACAAGCCATCATTATTTCATTAACACCTACTCCCACGCATTTACAAAATGGAGCAAACAAGAACACATACACTTTTTGCTTCTATAATATTCAGATCCTTGAAAAAACTACATTTTATATGTGAGCTATAATCAATCGTGTGGTCTAGTTATTTGTTTCTTCGAAGAACATGGTATCAGATCCTGCTTACTAGTGAAGGGTCATTCGGCCATTTCTGAGTCACGGAAAATTTAGTATTTTTCAGCCAGTAGCGTGTAATCTCCCTCGTTCTCTTTACTCTCTTTACTTTGCAAATAAAAATATTGTTATACCCTTAGCAACCAGGGAAGGCGGTTGAGGCCAGGTAGATTCCTTCACCCACAGGCACCCTCACATTTACAAGGGCAGGAGATTTAGGACCAACCGTAATTTCCTCCCCGTGAGTCACCTAGTCTACTTCAATCAATCAATCTTGGATTTTTTTAATATGTCATCTTATCTTAAAATGTTTGTTATATATCAATTCTACACATAATTACAAGAAAAATGACACCAAACAATGTATAATTTACTGTAACAGGAACAACTATAACAAATACATACATAAAAGTTACGAGAAAACTGCTTTCAAGTCCTATGTTCCTATTAAAGTAAATTATACATTGTTTGGTGTCATTTTTCTTGTAATTATGTGTAGAATTGATATATAACAAACATTTTAAGATAAAATGACATATTAAAAAAATCTAAGATTGATTGATTGAAGTAGACTAGGTGACTCACGGGGAGGAAATTACGGTTGGTCCTAAATCTCCTGCCCTTGTAAATGTGAGGGTGCCTATGGGTGAAGGAATCTACCTGGCCTCAACCGCCTTCCCTGGTTGCTAAGGGTATAGTCCAATCAAATTGTCAAGAATGGATGCAAAATTTGGGGTAGAGCTAATTTTTTTTATATGATGTCTGGGATGGTTTTGAGAGTAATTTATGATATTTTGCCAACAAAATTTTTTGCCGCCATCTTGAAAAAACTTCAAAATGTTCGATTTTATTTCTGTTTTTGCCCATTATCTTCCAAAATACGCACCTGACAAATATGTTTTATTATTCCTTCTAAAAGTACACTAAATTTGCTACAGTTTGAGATCAAATTGAGTTTTCTACCATGAATAGTTTCGGAAATACAGCTCTCGGAATTTCAGCAACATTTTGCAAAAAATGAAAAAATCATATTTGTCAGGTGCGTATTTTGGCAGATAATGGGCAGAAACAGAAATAAAATAGAAGATTTTGAAGTTTTTTCAAGATGGCGGCTCCGGCGGCAAAAAATTTTGTTGGCAAAATGTCAGAAATTACTCTCAAAACCATCCCAGACATCATATAAAAAAATTAGCTCTACCCTAAATTTTGCATCCATGTGGCTTTTTTTGTGACAATTTGACTGGACTATGTGTAATATTTACAATTTTTAATATAATTGAGCAGTCAAATAACTATTAATTTGCTTGTGTTTTTTTTTGTAACGATATTGTCACAATTGATAAATATTTTATACTGTTTCTGTCATATATTTAAACATTAGGACCTGTAATATAATATTAACATTGACGATTGTAATGCTTCTGATGTTCTCTGGAGTCTTTACAATAAATATTTTTGATTTGATTTGATTTATTCTTTTTACTCCATACTTTTACATAGGTAATTATGTACCTTTCCTACTTTTATTCACCTATTTCATATTTGTGTATTGTAAGTGCATGAAGTATTGCTAGCATAGTTATGAGCATTGTAATTGGGTGTATACCTGTAATGTTCATTCTTGATTAAATAAATAAATAAATTCAATTTTAGCATAAGAGGCGCGTCCATAAAGTAAGTTTCCCAGGGGCCGTTTACAGAAACAAAACACAATTTCATGGAAATATTTATTGCGATAGATACAGCAAGTATTCAGCTATTTTTCAACATTTTCTCCACCAGAATTGACTTTTTCATACCACTGGCCCAACTTTTCAACATATGTGTGGTAGAAGCCTGCCGCCTGGGATCTGAACCACTGTGTGACAACAACCTTCAATTCCATGTCATTCTCTATCATTTCGTGAGGTGTAAGAAAAGATGGAGGTCACCGGGAGTGAGGTCCGGGGTGTAGAGTGGATGTTGAAATATCTCCCAGCGGAACTTTTGCAGGAGACCTGCTGGGAAGTGTTTAAACATCCACCCTAAAGCCTGCATCTCACTCCCAGTGATTTTCACTTTTCCTACCCCTCCGGAAATGACACAGAATGACAGAGAAACGGAGGTGATTGTCACAAAGTGGTTCAAATCCCAGGCGGCACACTTCTACAACACATGTGATCAAACGTTGGTCCCACGGTATGGAAGATGTCTCAATTCCGGTGGTGAATAATAATAATATGTATAAAGCATTAAAGTCATTACAATTTGGTGCTCATAAGTCAATAATAAAGCGAAATAAGGTTAAAATTTTCATTAAATTGACTTCATGCCTTCTTAGTGATTGATGAAAACCTGATTCTTAATCATTCATCAACAGCTATGTCATAATTGAGTGTTTCCATAATATGCAAAATGTACAGACTAATCAGGTGACATGCCGCCACTGCATTATTATTATTATTATTATTATTATTATTATTATTATTATTATTATTATTTTATTTTCTTGTTAAATTCATTACTCCAATGTTAACAACAAAGTTCCTTTGTTTGGCATTTTTTCAAATGTTAGAAGCAAGTGAAGGCTAAGACCTGGCAGATTTTATGATGTAACAGGAAAAATTGAATCCACAGATAAAAAAAATCTCATAATTAAAGTTGCTTGTCTATGAAGGGTAGTTATAAGCGAGCCATCGTTTAAGTACAAACTCAAGCTTTGTCATACATGATGAACAATACACTTTTGTATGAGGTAGAAACAATTAAATATGCACTGCTTGCAGTACCCCCTTTTTATCTATATCAGAATGTGAAGATAGAAAATTGTCGTTAATATGATTGGCATCCAGAATCATGTCCACACAGTGTTGCCAACCCCTGTTTGACCAAGGTAAAATATTTCGGTGTTATTCAGTAACACCTTGTGTATGTAGTACAATAATAATAATAATAATAATAATAATAATAATAATAATAATAATAATAAAATAATAATAAAATAATAAATACGTTAAAGAAAATTTAAAATGCATGTAAAATCTACAAGGTACGATACAAGGAAAAACCCATGAGGCTAATCATTGTGTTAACTGTTTTCTTCACGGTCCGGCACAGATTTGTAATTTGCATGACATTTTTGGTCTCTTGCATATGTGTGTTTTCCGTTTTCGACGGGTATGTGCTCTGTGGTAGACATGATTCTAGATGCCAATCATATTAAGGACAATTTTCTCTTTTCACATTCTGATATAGAAAAAAAGGGCTTACTGCAAGCAGCGCGTATTTAATTGTTTCTACCTCATACAAAAGTGTATTGTTGACCATGCATGACGAAGCTAGAGCTTGTACAAACGATGGCGCGCTTATAACTACCCTTCATAGAATTTTTGCGAAAAGAGTTTCAAATAAAAGTTTTAGCTTTTAGTATAAGCTCAAATTTCACACAAAATCGTAAGAGTGGTTTTACCATAGTGGTAGGTAGTAAAAGAGAAAGTTGCCGCTAAGTTTCGTGTCACATCCCCAGACGATATTTAACCAAAATACAAATACACAGATGATGACGGAGAGAAAATGTCATCTTCGCGGTGCTGTGGGGAGAAACTTACTTACTTACTTACTTACTTACTTACTTACTTACTCAGTGGCAATAGACAATTCCTCAACAAGCTAAAGGAATATCATATATTTTATGGAACCCGAAGGTTCATTGCCGCGCTTACCTGAGCCCGCCATTCAACCCCATTCTGTGCTAACTCCATCCAACCATCCCTCGCAAATCCTACTTCCCTTAAACCTGTCCTAATATTGACCTCCCACCTACGTCTAGGTCTTCCAAGTGATCTTTTCCAATCGGGTCTTCCATTCAATATTTTTTAGATATGTCTTTCCTCCCCCATGCGCGCAACATGTCCAGCCCATTTCTTCCTCCGTGATTTAATTACCCTTACTATATCCGGTGAAGAGTACAGGTTATGAAGCTCGTCGATATATAATTTTCTCCACTCCTCATTTTCATCTCTCTTAGGCCCAAATATTTTCCGAAGCACCCTGTTATCTTCCCGAAGAGCAAGCGAACATGTCTCACATCCATATAGTACAACCGGCAGGGGAGAAACTACACTCCATATTTTGGCAGCGTTTGAAGTCACTGAAACACTGAGACAACAGCATCTGCCAGTGTCTTTAAATGCATCGCCTAGAGGTCAGCAGGCGATATGTGATTTCTTGAATAGGCTAACACCAGATTTTTTGAAGGGTTGGAAAATTTATGTTCAAAGTGAGACAGGTTAGGATGGAACTGGCCGAGGAGATATGACTGAGGGGATGGTATTTCATTGTAGCTACACAGGTATCAACTGCAAATGATTGCGGGATAATTTTGGTGGGGGGGTTTGGGGTTTTGTTGTTTAATGGTTGGTTTTGTTGGTGTGTTTGTTAGTTTAAATTGTATGTTTATGTTTTTGCTTGTACACAGCTATAGCACGGACAGCGTAATGGCTCTAGTGCATACTAGGTGGCAGGATAGCTGGAACTCTCCTAAAATGGCTGCACGGTACTCAATATATATATATATATATATATATATATATATATATATATATATATTATAATTGTTTCCGCTGTGTTTATACGCCTTTTAGTTCGAGTTCATATCAGGAGTTCGGGATCTGAGTCTGTATAGTAGGGTAGGCTATGAAATTATTGCTTATCAATTGTTCCTATTGTCGGTGTATTTTAATGGAGTAAATTTCGACTAATATTAATTTAAATGGATATGATAGAGGATGAAATGAGGATGATTCATGGTATATCCAATGTGGCATTTGCCTTTACGACTGGCGAAACCATGGAAAAATCCATGTCAAATTTGCTTTTATTTTGCTCGTTGGTTTGCTACACTCATGAATATCTATTATTTTTGTTGTACCAATAAAAGCACCTCATTCACTCACTTTTATGAAAATTGTATTTTTAATTTCAGGTGACTTCAAAACCTTTAAGAACGCTGAAAACCCGAAATCCAATTTAAAAAGAAATCCTCTCCTTATAGTACCTATCTTAGAGACGGGAAAATAAAAATCATGTCTATTTGAGAAAACCTTGCAACAATTTTATGAAAATTGTATTTATAATTTCAGGTGACTTCAAAACCTGTAAGAATGCTGAGAACCCGAAATCCAATAAAAAAACCTCTCCTTATAGTACCTATCTTAGAGACAGAGAAAATAAAAATCATGTCTATTTGAAAAAATCTTGCAACCATTTTATGAAAATTGTATTTTTAATTTCACGTGACTTCAAAACTTGTATGAATGCTGTAAATCCGAAATGCAATAAATAGATAAAAAAAAACTTCCTCTCCTTATAATACCTATCATAGAGTTAGAGAAAATCAATATCATGTCTATTTTCTAGGAATCACTACTGGGATTGGCTGATAAAAAATATCATAATTCCCTTAAATTATTCTGTTGGCGTACTACTGGAATTACAGTAATAATTGGTGCTTGGAGCTCATTGAATTCTTCAAGATAATTCCGTGTATAATTCAATTAGATATGGATACATAACACTTAATATTTCTGACAAAATCCCTGAGTTTACCTGCCTATAAAGAAAATACAAACGCTTCACGTGCGATGGGAAAGTTAATTTGATGCAAATGCGGAGCTACTGGAGTGGTGATCTTGATGAAAACAGACTGGAGTAGCTATAAAAACTAAGGACAAGAGGATGAGCGACCCATTGAAAGGGCACTGAACCCTATAGTAATCACATGTGTTGATACTCCTCTTCGGCTTTTAGGGGGGATTCTCGGTACTTAATTTAATAAATTATTCTTCGTAATAATAATAATAACAATAGCAAGAGTAGCATTATCACGGGCTTCGAAAAGTTCCCAGAATTTATTTTTGTACAACAGAACACCATCTTGCTGGACATTTTTATGTTCGCTAATAAAGAACTGTGCTTTGACACGCAAAAAAAGGGTTTCTTCTTGATGCTTAATACACCCTTAAGATACGCAATTCAAAAGTAATAAATAAGGTTAAAACGTAAAAAATCCTCTAACAGATTTTAATTTTGTTCCATTTTATAAATTATCTTACATAAGATTCAAGAACTGGAATTGCAATCCGCTGATGCTGATAATTTGTAACTTGTTTATGTAGAAATTCACTTTCCACCCTCAGCCGCGTGGCCCGAAAACAAGCTTGTAATTCTAAAATAGGCGGTAGAAAGATTGATACCGTTATTTAATAGTATATGGCGATACAAGTGCCGTAAGCGGTGCATACGGATCGAGGAAAGATTTCGAAAAAACGAGACGCTTGCGCCGAGTTTTTTCAATTTCCGAGATCCGTTATTCGCTTACGGCACGAGAATTGAATGCTATTTTTTGCACGATGATTATTTATATCAATTTATTTATATTAATTGAGATATTAGCTGAAAATATTATGTTTATACCTATTGAAGATGGGTGTTATATTTCAGAAAGTGATTCGCATATGTTGGTTGTTATGGGAACCGAATATTTGTCCTGTTAAAATTGCCACAAATTGGGGGGCCTTGGTTCCGGTCTTCCATAAAGGCTTGTATTATGATGGTTTTACTTACGGCACTTGTGCTTTTTGTAATGTTTACCGCACGGAGATTTCTTTTGTTTTCATAGCAACCAGATTGCGTTCGGGAATGTCAAATTACGATCCACGGCAAGAATATTCGTAAGTACCACTAATTAGTTACGTCATGCAAAAAATAAATAACAAATAGAATCAATATACTGATATAACGAAGTGCCAGATAGAGTTAATAGGCCACAATTATTTCAGATCCTCATGAGCTTTTGACCAGGGTTTCTTGAGAAATTTTGATAAGCATATGTGAAGGAATAAGTGGGATAACTAGAATATTAACAGAACGAATTACGTCAACAATAGGCTTATTCATTTATTTTTGTCAAAATATATGAAGCCGTACAAATACGTAGTAAGAAAATCAAAGTTTATTTTTGAGGGGGAAATGTTGAAAATCTAAATTTTTTGAAAATTTCCCCTCGTTATAGGCTAAAAGTTATAAGTTTGCCAATTTTCAAGTTTCTAAGCTCAAGTAAATTATAAGTGAATAAACATTAATGTTAATGAGTGGATGATCTAGGTCGTCGAAGATGAGAATGACGTCAGAGCTATCCAGCCAATTTTTCCATACTTATGGGGCAGCTAGAAATACAAACCTTTTTCCACGCTTGTGACTATTATATGTGCCAATATTCTTGCCAAACTTGTTATTCTATCTGTCCTATAAGTGTGTAAAAAATTACATAATGTTAGAAAGATATACAAAATTAACTTAAAATAAAAAATCTAACTCATTCTAAGGTATAATCGATGGAGATACGACAAAATGTCGTATGGCCAAACTTGTAGATCTCTAAAAATCCGTTACTGTTGCTGCAATCGGGTTTTTATATATCACTCACCATTTAGCTGCTATAGCCTCCAATGTAGGTTGCAATCTCTCTCTCTATAATTATATAAAAGGCTTTGTCCTGACTGACTGACTAACAGGAATCAACTTACAGCCTAAACTATAACAGGTAGAGACTTGGAATTTTGACAGTACCTTCGTTTCCTAATGTAGGTGCTCACTAAGAAATGATTTTGAAAAATGTTGATTTTAAATGCCAAAAATCAAATGTTTTTGAGAATACTTAATCCCTTTTTACACAGAATTATCAAATACAAATCACCGAAAACTTGACAACAGTATTGTTGCAAGTGGTATCAGATGGGTTTGGAATTAAATGAAATGGAAGTTTGAAAAATTAGAGAAGGTATCAATATAATTCATGTTATAAATAGATATTAAAGAATGAAATACACGAAAATAATGCAGTCACATAACTTTCTCTAAATTGGACCTAGAGAAAACAATACGAGGTAAGGTAATATGTTTTGGGAAGAGAAGTATGAACGTGATATTGCATTTCTGTTTAATTTTATCCCCAAATAGCTATTTATGTATCAAGTACGCAAAATAACGCTTTAGCGGACGAATCTAGTATAGCGGCCGAGGCGAAAGCCGAGGCTGAAATACTGGATGAGTCCGCTAAAGATTTTGCTTACGTGGTGCATACAATATTTTTAAGTAAAAGTTCTATAAATTATATGAAATAAAACAAAAAATACCGTATAATTAATTATAATGAAATGCAGTCAGTCATTTCTTTAAGTTATATTGTCATGGCCATCTAGATCATAAAACAACAATGACCGTACGTACCAATAACAAATGTGGTAGTAAAGATGCATAATATATGAGTCCCTTGTTTGTAAACAATGGGTCAAGTGAATAAAAAGCAAGCATTTGCTTTTAGAATTAAGTGTTAGCAAAAGCATTTGCTATTTAGCATTAAGCAATAGCACTAGCATTAGCTTAGTTTTGTGTGAATAATCTTTTACTAGTGCTAGCTAGTAAATGCTGGAAAAATTTAGCCTTTTCTGTGGACCACGGCCCCCTAGATAATTAAAAATAAGCATCTATCTAGCAGGTCATGAAAATAGTAGGAAACATGTGAGTGTTTTTAATTGTTATCGACATCAAAATGTCATCTTCTGAGTCAGAAATATCTATGACCAGTGAAGAAAGTGATAAACAGTTACAATTTGTTCATATTTTGAAGCAATATCCAGTTCTGTTTAATAAATCTCAGTTACCTAAGGTAAAGGATGAAAAAAGTAAATGTCTTTCTCAAGCAATTTCCACGTTTGAAAACACATTTGGAAAGACAATTTCAGTGCAGCAAATGAAGAAGAAAATCCATAACATGAAATCAGAGATAAAACGAAAAACAGACAAGCATGCAACAGGAAATAAGAAAATAAAACTAAAAGGATGGGAGAAAGAGATGATGGGAGTAATGTCTGCTGATATAAACCCCGTGTTTACCCAAGTTCCAGGTGAGTATTGAAATAACTACCAAATATAAAAATTTGAGAAAAATTTGCATGACCACATAACTATGTGAACTTTCTTCATCTTCTGCACAACTTGCATAAATTAATATATTTCTCAATTGCTTCAGGTGCTATGAGTGTTGGAATCGCCAAAGCTCAGTCAAGTACTAGTACCGGTACCAGTAATCCACCACCTAGTACATCATCATCTACCAGTGAAGTAATGCCCTGTATAAGGGCTCCGTCATGTAAGAAAAGCAAAGAGAAACTGCCTGAGACAGAAGAAACAGTTAATATGAGTACTAGTGAATTACAAAGACTGTTGATATTAGAACAATTAAAACTCACAAGAATTCAAATGGAAAAGGAAACACTTATTATTGAGAGACTTAAAAATCCAGCACCAGCTGATAGCTACAATACTGATGAAATGCCTGTTCTCTTTTATTAGTCCTTGTATGAACAAAGTATTTCGTGTGAATTAAAATATAAATCTAATTCATGTTATTGTAAATAACATTCTTTATTTCATCTCTCCTTCTCTGTCCAAGCTGTCGTAATAAATGATCGTCAGCATCAACTTCATGCTCAGTGTCTTCTGTTTCTTGTTCCTCTTCTCCATGCCAATGTTCATCAATTGGATCTTGTAAGTATTTAGCAATATTATGCAAAACAACACAACTGATTATAACTTTTGGTACTTTTTCAAGTTTAACTCTCATATAGTGAAGAACTGGAAATCTCCTCTTTAGCTGTCCAAAACATCTCTCAATTATAACACGTTCACTTTTCAAAAGGGTATTATATGCTGCTTCTTGCGGTGTACTGATATGTCTGAATGGCGTTAGGAGCCATGGCATTATGCCATAACCACTATCACCCAGAAGTACAGCATCAGTTTGCTGGTTGTTCATAACACTGTAAACATCTGATCTCTTCAAAATTCTATTGTCATGAACAGATCCAGGCCATCGTGCATCTACACTAGTAAACTCCTCCTTAGCATTACACGTTGCCTGTACATTTATGGATATTTTGCCTTTCCTGTTCACATATTCATCTCCATGTTGTGAAGGTTTCATTATGAAAATGTGAGTACAGTCAATACTTCCTATTGCACATGGAAAAGTGTATAGCTCAGACCAATCTCTTTTTGATCTATTAATTTCATTTCCAGTTGGAAATTTTATCCATAAGTGTGCTTTTGCTACAATTTTTTCCAGAACAGCATTAATTGTCTTGGACACTGTTGTACGGTGAACTCCTATGTCTTTACTTATTCCCAATTGATATCCTGGGTCACTCACAAAACGTAAAAATATTTCCATCCTTTGTTTAGAGGTTAAAGCTCCCCCTCTTGTTTCATTATAATTTCCAAGGAAATGATCTGCCAGCCATTCTACGTTTGCTTCATTAAATCTGAATAAAGAATGATAATCACTTTCAAGAGTCCGAACACGCCTGCGATAATGCTTAGGAGTTCTCACTTGCATAAAAGCAGCCATTTCATCATTTACACTTTTAATAATATTAAAACTGTAGCATGGGTACAACCACACTTGAAAAATTTGCAGCATTTGCTATGAAGTCAAAGCAGAGTCTTGGTTTTATTCACACCTTTTTAAGCAAGTGCTGGGAAATTCAGCATTTGCTACAACAACTTTCTTTTGTTAATTAGCACAAGCATATTCTATATTATTATTCACATATTTTGAAGCTTATTCTGTTATTTTCAAGTAAAAGCAATTGCTACATGTTTATTCACTTGGCCCATTATTTCATACCAACTAGTATTTATGAAAAGCTTGTGAAAATATAAATGATAATACCGAGGAAATTTCAACCCAAGCCAGAAACATTGAATTGGAGCTGCTACCAGCAACTTCACGGCAGAAATAGACTATGAGAAGGGATATATTACAGCATTTAAATGCTGTTCGTCCATGGTAAGGAATGTTTTTCAAGTGAACCAAAATGTGAAAAGTTGTTGGCTTATATTTGTTGTCATGTGATGAAGTGGGCTACCGTGTTTTGCGAAAAATCCTGGTAAAGTTTCTGATTATCATAAAGAAACGTGTTGGCTTAAATTTGTTGTTTTATCACCAATTATAGCCTATGCGTAAATCCATGTTAAAGTTGGTGTGACTGGTCAATGCCATCTGGGTTTTGTTTATAGATTGCCATGACGACTTTAAAGGACAAGGCCGCTAAAATTGCATTTTGAATGCAGTTTGAATGCACTTTTATGCAATTTTAGCGGACTTGTCCTTTAAAGTGCAGTTTTTCGGCGTGTTACCAGTCCGATAAGCAGCTGTTTTAGAGAGCGTGTACTAAAAACAGTTTTATGGTAACATGAGAGTAAGAAATAAAAATTCTCTGCCATGATAATACAATTTTATGTTACCGGAATTTCTGTTTCTTCTTATTTGAACCCCTACCAGGCTTGGTGTGTACTTTACAAGCTAGGGGATGCAAAATTCTACGTCCTCTAGGAGCCATAAAAAGCTATAACGAGCGTTTTCTGAGGGAATAGTTTGAGTGTGATAAGTTGTTCTTCCTATTTCAAATTATAAATACCTATATTAGGACCTAGAATTTAAAAATGTAAAGTCCTTCATAAGTTAATTTCCAATTACAAAATAAAAAACCCGGGCGACGCCGGGCCTTTGAAGCTATTAATATATATATATATATATATATATATATATATATATATATATATAGCATGGATTTGTTATCCTCTTTATTTAGATTATAGCGAAAAGCATCAACCTTATTGAAAATCTGTGAAATATAACTTGATTAACTTATCCTTCATACCGTGAATACCATGTTACATGTTTTCAATCTCTCTCTCTCTCTCTCTCTCTCTCTCTCTCTCTCTCTCTCTCTCTCTATATATATATATATATATATATATAAAAGGCTTTGTCCTGACTGACTGACTGACTGACTGACTGAATGAATGACTGACTGAATGACAGGAATCAACGTACAGCCTAAACTATAACAGGTAGAGACTTGGAATTTTGACAGTACCTTCGCTTCATAAAGTAGGTGCTCACTAAGAAAGGATTTTGAAAAATTCTGATTCTAAATGCCAAAAATTAAAATGTTTTTGAAAATACTTAATCCCTTTTTACATAGAATTATCAAAACAAATTCACAGAACGTATTGTTACCAGTGGTATCAGGTGGGCTTGGATTAAATTAAATGGATGTTTGACAAATTAGAGAAGGTATCATTATAATTCATATTATCTATATTAATAAAAGGAATTCTCCTCGATGTCCAGCGAAATCTACTGAACGCAGAGATCTGAAATTTTAAACATAGGTGTGCTGAAGGGTCGGAAAATGCACCTCGAAGCCGGAATTTTAATTTTAGTTTTCGTTCGTGAGTTATGAGTGAAAAACTGGCAAAAAACGTGCATTTTTTGCGTTTTCAAAACATAAGTTTTCAGTTATACATTTCAATGTCAAATCAATTACAGTTGGCTTTGGCTATTTTTGTCAAACCTTGAAAACAAAACTTTCGCGATCGCTTGAATGTTGTAAGCCCTAAATATGGTCAAACGTTGGTTTATTTGGACGAATCTCACTATACAGAGGTTTTCTTGGCCAAGAAACTCGAATCTGAGGTCGCTTTTACCAGTCGATGCTATCTGATCGTGGTATGTAGTCCATGCGATTTAGGTGTTAATAAATGTAATGATTTAACTATTATGCTCTTAATTTTTAATTCTTGAAATAATTATCGCGGGCGAAGCCGCGGGCACATGCTAGTATATATATAAAAGGCTTTGTCCTGACTGACTGACTGACAGGAATCAACGCAGAGCCTAAACTATAATAGGTAGAGACTTGGAATTTTGACAGTATCTTCGTTTCATAATGTAGGTGCTCACTAAGAAAGGATTTTGAAAAATTCTGATTTTAAATGCCAAAAATCAAATGTTTTTGAGAATACTTAATCCCTTCTTACACAGAATTATCGAATCCGAATCACATTTGACATTAAAACATATTGTTGCCGGTGGGTTTCAGATGGGTTTGGAATTAAATGAAATAGAAGTTTGACAATTACAGTTGGCTTTGTCTATTTTTGTCATACCATGAAATAAAACTTTCGCGATCGCTTGAATGTTGTAAGGCCTAAATATGGTCAAACATTGTTTTATTTGGACGAAACTCACTATACAGGGGTTTTCTGGACCAAGGAACTCGAATCTGAGGTCACTTTTACCAGGCGATGCTATCTAATCGTGGTATGTAGTCCACGTGATTTAGGTGTTAATAAATATAATGACTTAACTATTATGCACTTAATTTTTAATTTTTGAAATAATTATCGCGGGCGAAGCCGCGGGCACATGCTAGTGTGATTATATTGGAGATTTTAAAGAGTTGTAATTCTTCATTAATTTTTAACCTTAAGTTTTGCTGTAATTCATGAAGGCCAACTTTAATGAAATTTATATTTACACCTTGATTTTCCTTAATAGCTTGAATATCATGTTTCATGATTTCAATCTGATTATTGAATTCCAAAGACTCCTGAAATTTTTTTAAAAATCATTATTTCTTCATAAATCTTATGCTTTAAAGCATTATGTAGATATTTTATTTCACTTTCCAGGTTCTGTTACTGCTTATTAATGACACTTTCAAAGCTATAAACAGATAATTTTTAATGCCTCACAACTCACAGTATTTTCTAGTACATATCCGTCTCTTCTTTCCTTTTTAACAAGAAATAAATTCTCCTTTCTATATGTTAGAACATCTTACATGAAACCAAGAATAATAATAATAATAATAATAATAATAATAACTAAACCACATAATAATAAAACTAGTAAAAAAACTAAACTCACATTTTTCAAGGAAGTTGAAGAAGATTTGAAATTACTCAACATCAAAAAGGAGGATATTGCAAACAGAGAAAAGTTTAAGAAAGCAATATTTGATGGCGAATTTCCAGAGAAACCCAAGAAGAAAACAGGAAGTAAATGGACGGAAGAACGGAAACAGCAACATCGCGAAAGGATGAAGAAGTTTTGGGAAGACAAGAAGAAGACAACTGTTTCACGTGGTCCTAAGCTGGCCTAATCGAAAGAAAAAAAAAATGAAATAAAAAAAAATAATAATAATAATCATCACAGTTAATATACAGTGCACGCCGCTCATTGTGATCACTTCGGGACGCAGCTAATCTGGTAATATTAACCGATTGATAACAATACATACATACATAGGCTATATCTGATAATACACTAGTAGTAAGGGTGGGCGTTTAAAGTAAAATGGCCGCCACCCGGCCCCGCCCCGGCGTCGCGACGTCGCCCCCCTTGAAACATGTCACGACATGCACCAACGCGAGGTCCTTTGCTCCATGACGTCATAGGAATTTTTCAAACAAAAGGATACGCTCTTACGTGTTATGGTATCCCCTGGTTCATACCACTTATGTCCTTTGCTCCATGACGTAGTTTATTATGCAAATACGTTCTAAGAAAAAAACGTTCATATCCTATTAGCAAATCTAGCATGTGGATGGAGTTACTGTAACAAGCACTATACATAACATCATGACTAAGAGGAAAAGAATTCCTTTCAACAGCTTATCTTTTTTTTTTTTTTTTTTTTTTTGCGAAACAACAGGAACACGGAAGTTTTTCTTAAGGGAGAGAGAATTTTAAAGGTGTGACGTCTAAACACTATACATAACATCCTGACTAAGAGGAAAAGAATTCCTTTCAACAGCTTATCTTTTTTGCGAAACAACAAAAAACACGGAAGTGTAGCCCTGGAATGTATCCCTTGGCTTGTTTAGAGATAAAATATATGATACAATCTTTTCTCTTGGGGGAGAGAGAATTTTAAAGGTGTGACGTCATTAATGTAAGTGTTTCAGTTTTCTGTATAAATACATGTTTCTGTACAGTTCTAAGTTAATAGTGACCTCATAGTGTGTTTGCGAAGTCATCCATCTGATCCTCTGGTAAGTAATCATATTTTCTTTTATTTACTAATAATTAAGTGACAGTTTATTGTTTTTTTTTTTAAATGATTGCGCTGGGCTTTTATAGTGAAGCCGCTCTTTATTAATTGACTCAAGGATTTTATAATAACAGTTTTAGTACAAAATGTTTGTGGTTCAGAGCTATGAAAATTGTAAGTAAAAATAAAAGCTAATATATGTTCATTGTGTGCGTTTCCACCTAATTATATAGATAGTTTGAATTAAAGAAGTTTCGGTGTCACAACAAAACAAATATGAAAGCCCGCGTTGTGCCCTTTCGTCCTATGGTGTTCCGACGCCTCCCCGACGCTCTAGTTGTGCCCTTTTGGCAAAAATACGTCATGGGTGTCATATGAAAGCGTGCGATGTGCCCTTTCGTCCTATGGTGTTCCGACGCCGCCCCGACGCTCTAGTTGTGCCCTTTTGCCAAAAATACGTCATGGGTGTCATATGAAAGCGTGAGAAGTGCCCTTTCGTCCTGAGATGTTCCGACGCCTTCCCCGACGCCCTAGTTGTGCCCTTTTGCCAAAAATACGTCATGGGTGTCATATGAAAGCGTGAGATGTGCCCTTTCGTCCTGAGATGTTCCGACGCCGCCCCCGACGCCCTAGTTGTGCCCTTTTGCCAAAAATACGTCATGGGTGTCATATGAAAGCGTGAGATGTGCCCTTTCGCCCTGAGATGTTCCGACGCCGCCCCCGACGCCCTAGTTGTGCCCTTTTGCCAAAAATACGTCATGGGCGTCATATGAAAGCGTGAGATGTGCCCTTTCGTCCTGAGATGTTCCGACGCCGCCCCCGACGCCCTAGTTGTGCCCTTTTGCCAAAAATACGTCATGGGTATCATATGAAAGCGCGCAATGTGCCCTTTCGTCCTGTGGTGTTCCGACGCCGCCCCGACGCCCTAGTTGTGCCCTTTTGGCAAAATGACGTCATGGGTATCATATGAAAGCCCGCGCTGTGCCCTTTCGTCCTATGGTATTCCGACGCCGCCCCGACGCCCTAGTTGTGCCCTTTTGGCAAAAAGACGTCATGGGTGTCATATGAAAGCGTGCGATGTGCCCTTTCGTCCTATGGTGTTCCGACGCCCTAGTTGTGCCCTTTTTGCAAAAATCCCACCACGCATACTCAGGTCCTTTGCTCTATGACGTCATGGGGTTAGAATTGAAACATGTCACAACATGCACCAACGTGACGCTACTCTCCGAGCAACACTAGGATGTAGTCATGCTTTCTAAATAACTTTTCGATGACGTGTATAGATACATGTTTCCGTACATTCCTAAGTTAGGATAAGATCTTGTAAATACATGTCTTTTATACAAAACTCTCCGAGCAACACTAGGATGTAGTCATGTTTTCTAAATAACTTTTCGATGACGTGTATAGATACATGTTTCCGTACATTCCTAAGTTAGGATAAGATCTTGTAAATACATGTCTTTTATACAAAACTCTCCGACCAACACTATGACATGGTCATGCTTTCTAAATAACTTTTCGATGACGTAGTAACAGCTACCTTGAGATATCTTTAAGTAAGTAGAGAGAGATAACGCAAACATAGCAAATACGTTACAACACAGGAAAATTCCAAAGATTCATACTTTCTAAAAATAACATTTCGACAGCTAGTATAAATAGACGCATCTTACTTCCACGTCTCAGTGTACTACAACGCTTTCTACATATAAGGTGAAACAGAACAGATTACTCGAACAAGTAGTAGCTGAATCAAGGAAAAGAGTTAGAGATTTATCACCGGAGAAACAGTTTTACAGCTTTGTTGTTACAGAGAGGTGAGTGGTAATGCATTAAAAACGCATACAGTCAAGTGCTAATTATTTCCGTTACATTCATGTGTTGTATTTTTCCATTACAGATTCAGTCATATTTGAGTGTAGCAAAAATAATAATAATAATAATGTCAGCCCCTATCTATATTATTTCCTCTGATTCTGAGAGCGAAACGGATAGTGTTACACTATCTGAATCAAGGCCGGAGATTTATACAGTCTCTAGTTCTGATTCAGATGATGCAATAGAGACCGTGACGCTGTCAGACTCGGAGGACGACGCAGTTGTTGAATCTGATGATGAGCTAGTTTCAAGCGAGGAAGAGTTGGATATGATGTCTGGCAATGAGGGGGAGGGTACTTCTTCGAATTCGGAGAATCGACCCTCCCCATTGTTTACAGTTGTCGAGAGTACTCGTAAAGAGTACAAAAAGTTCAACTCTGCCGGCTTGCAGCTAGTGGTACGACTCAAAGAACCAGCTGAAAATGCAGGACCCAACCCCTTTGAGACGGCTCTTAAAGCCGTTATAGACCATGCCCTAGTCGATACGAGAGACCATGACATGGTAGGGATCTCGATTTTCAATGAGGAAAACGAGGTCGATAAGCCGATTGGTATCTCCTTTAGGCGTAAAGATCAGATCAGTGTAGATGTGATTTCAGGCGTCGTAAGCAAAGTATGCCAGTCGAACGCCCGTTTCAATGCCACCGACCGTTTGCGTTTGGTTCTGGACATTGTCCGTATGCCGAACGGAAACGGAGGACGCGGCGACGGTATTCCTATGAAGGGGCGTACGACTGGTGTACTTGCCCATTTGAAGACAAGCGTAGTCTTCGTACAGGCAATCGTGAACTGTTTAGCATTCGCTATAATCATCGCTATTGCTAGAGTAAGCGATCGTAAAATTTATAAAACATATATAGATAACAACATGACAAGCAAAAAACTCAAAGCAGAAGTGGACGATCTGATCAGAAACTCAGGTGTCGATCTCTCGCGAGGTGGAGGTATCCCTGAGCTGGAGAAGCTTCAAGCCTATCTTAAGGATTCATATAGACTAGTTGTGTATAGCGGATTTAATCTTGACTCCATTATTTACGACGGTGGTAATGTAGGTAAACAAATACTGTATTTACTATACGACCCAGACACCTTACACTACCATACCATAACAAACCTGACCTCTGCAATGGCTAAACGATTCGTTTGTCCAGGTTGTCTTAAAGGCTTCACTAAAGGTGCAGTACACTCCTGTCATTACGTCTGCTTCTGTTGCCGAACGGTGCCTCCTTGCGATTCTAACAAGAAGGTGGTGAAGTGTGCCGATTGTCGTAGAGAATTTCGCGGACCGGGATGTTTCGAGAATCATAAGCGTACCAAGGTTCAAGGGCGCACTGTATGCATGGCTATGCAGAACTGTCTAAACTGTGCCAAGTTTACGACATTTCAGCGGAAACATGAATGTTTCAAAATTTATTGTACCGTATGTAAAAGTAATCAAGCAGAGACAGGACATGAATGTTACATGGCACCGCTGAAAGAGACTAAACGTTCAAACAAGGTATTGTATGTGATATTCGATATAGAAACAACACAGAATACCCGTATCAAAGACAATACCTTTCTTCACGTCCCCAATCTGATTTGTGCACAGCAGTTTTGTTCTCTTTGCGAGACATCGCAAGACGAAGAGTGCGCCAGATGCGGGCAACGCAGTCATTCTTTCTGGGAAGATCCCGTCTGTGGATTCATGGACTATCTGAGAATGGATAGAGCGTTGGATAGGATCATTGTTATTGCTCACAATGCTCGAGCGTTCGATCTCCAATTCATTCTCGACTATGCTATTAGGCAACAGTGGACTCCCGACTTGATTATGTCTGGATGCAAGATCCTTTGCATGAAGATGCACCATCTAACTTTTCTAGACAGTCTGAACTTCATTCCGCTGCCTCTGCGTAGTTTCCCTCAGACCTTTGACCTAAAAGACGCTGTTAAGGGCTACTTTCCACATTTGTGGAATACGGCACAGAACCTCAACAGTATTCTCCCACATCACCCGAACCAAGATCTTTACGGGCCGGACACCATGTCTGTGAAAGATAGAGAAGCTTTCAAGACTTGGTTCGAGACCGTTAAAAATCTGCCGTTCAATACCCGTGTAGAACTGGAGAGGTATTGCCAGGCCGATGTTAGTGTACTGAGAGAAGCCTGCACTCTCTTTAAAAATCTGTTCAAACAAATTGCCAATATAGATATTTTCCTAGAGTCTATCACTATTGCATCGGCCTGTAACAGAATATTTAGACAGCTATTCCTTAAACCTCAGACCATTGGCATTGCTCCCTCCTGTGGCTATAGAAAAGCAGACAGGCATTCTAAAAAATCGTTGATGTGGCTTATCCACGAAGCCAAGGAGAGGAATGTATTTATACGTCATGCAGGTAACGGACGTGAAGTACGGCTTCCCGAACTTCCCCAATGGAAGGTGGACGGTTTCTGTGATGAAACAGGAGAGGTTTTCGAATTTCTCGGCTGTTATTATCATGGATGTCTCTGTCAACCGAACAGAGATGTACCTATGATGGATTCTTCAGAATCCCTTGCCGAAAGGTACGAGAACACCATGGGCCGACTGGACATGATCCGATCAAAGGGTTATACCGTCCACGTGATGTGGGAATGCAAGTTCGATGTTATTCTCGAACAGTTCCCCGCACTGAGAGACGACCCCTTGGTCTGTGATGTCCCGTTGGTCCTTAGGGACTCTGTCTACGGAGGACGTACAGAAGCCATGCGGCTTTATCGTAAGGCGGATGAGACGAAAGAAGAGAAAATCCTATACAGCGATATAATGTCCCTATACCCATCCGTCTGTAAGTACAACAAGTTTCCTATCGGTCACCCCACTGTTCACGTTAGTGACCAGTGTACAGATATAGATTCAATGATGAAGAAAGAAGGCCTCATTAAATGTACTGTCCTACCACCGCAAGGGCTCTACCATCCCGTTTTACCTTTCAGGTGGAATGGTAGGCTCTTGTTTCCCCTTTGCCGCACCTGTGTTATGACTGTCGAACAAGGTAGCTGCAAACATGCGAAAGAGGAAGAGAGAGTTCTCACTGGTACATGGGTAGTTGATGAAGTGAGACTAGCTGTAAATAAGGGCTATAGGGTGATGGCAATCCACGAATTTCTCGAATACGATGTCACGCAATACTCGCGTGAAACTCGTGAGGGAGGGTTATTCGTGGATTACATCAACCTTTTCCTCCAGATTAAGACAGAATCCAGCGGATACCCTGGTTGGGTGAAAACAGAGGCCCAGAAACAGGAATATATCGATTTGTTTTACGAACACGAAGGTGTTAAGTTAGACCCCAAACAAATCGTGAAGAACGCTGGAAAAAGGACCATTAGTAAGCTTTGTTTGAATTCCTTCTGGGGAAAGCTCGTGCAAAGGTCTAACATGGGTAAAACAAAGCTCATTACGGAGCCTAAAGAGCTGTATAGGTTCCTCACGACACCCGGAATTGAAATTCAGAGACTACTTTTTGCAAATGACGAAGTCGTGTGGATTAATTGGATCCCTATAGAGGAGGAACAGGACTCTCTTCCTCATACTAGTGTTGTTCACGGTGCTTATGTGACATCGGGAGGTAGAATGAACCTCTACGGCTACCTGGACAAGCTAGATCGTCGAGCCATCTACTGTGACACGGACAGTGTGATTTATACACAGACTCCTGACGATGCTAAAAGGTACACTGTGCCTTTAGGTGACTATTTAGGCGACATGACCAGCGAACTTACAGACTACGGGGAGGACGCGTACATTTCGGAGTTTGCAAGCGGGGGCCCTAAGAACTATGGTTTTAGGGTTACCGTTCCCTCAAACAGCACCGTCGATACCTCTGTGTGTAAAATCAGAGGTATTACTCTTAATTATAAGACGTTGCAGGATGTCAACTTCGACGCCATTAAGACCATGGTTTTAAATGGTGATCCTGCAGCAACTATCTCTGTGAGGACAGAGAGGAAAATTAAGAGAAAGCCTGGCCCACAGATCGTGTCTGAAGGCGAGAATAAGATATACCGACTCTGTTTTCGAAAAAGACGCAGAGTTACCGGAGGGTTCGATTCCCTCCCGTTCGGGTATAAATAGAAACGCGATGAGAGCACCATCTCAGTATGGACTCGTCGTCGTCTCTGGAGTGTGCGTCAATTAGAAAATTATTGGATTTTAGAACGCTTATTCATCACACAGGTGAAGAGTTGAAGGTGTTGTCCCCTGAACTTTTAACGGCATGCGTAGCCGAGAACATATATTTAGTGTATCATAAATTACCTGAAAGTGTGCAACGTAACGATCTTTTATAAAAGTGTCTTAGATGCTTTAAACATTACCCTGATTCTCCTTACGATTGCTTGGATGGACCCCCACCTATGATTAAACATTGTTATGGTTGTAATAAAATTTGACCATCCCTTTTCTTTGATTGTATCAGGTCCGTCATTTTCTGGAAAGACAACTTTCTGTGTAAAACTTATTAATAATTTACACCATTTGTGTAACGTGAGCAAATACGAAAGTATTCTGTGGTGCTTTAGTGAAAGTAACGCTGTCCCTCCCCAGACAAAATTCAATACTACCGTGACATACCACGAAGGTCTTCCTGACTTTAAACAAGAACAATGTACTAAACCCAGACTCGTTATTCTAGACGACTTACTGGACAAAGCTTATTCGACAGAAGTGAGTTCTATATTTACAAAAGGTTGTCATCATAGAAACATTTCAGTTATTCTCATAACACAAAACATGTTTCACCAGTCTGCTCACAGCAGAGACATCTCTTTGAACACAAAGTATATGGTTTTGTTTAGAAACCTGAGAGATAAAAATCAAATTACTTTTCTAGCAAGACAAGTGTATCCTGAAGATTGGAGGTCTTCCTACAGAGCTTTCCAAGACGCAACAAGAAAACCTCACGGTTATTTACTAATAGACTTTTGTCAAAGAACAAACGATTTACTTAGATTTAGAACTAAAATATTTCCCTCGGAGGTTACAAAGGTTTACGTCCCTGTAAAGGATGAAAAGGATAAAATCCAATTACCATATGTTACAAGTTCTTAAAAAGGCAACTCCCGAGGTACGAAAGGTTATTCTAAAAAGTGCAAACAAAAACCTGATACTTGCTATTATAGACTGTGTTCTTAATGCTTTGAACGGTCAGTGTAAATTATCTTCGTGTTCTAAACGTAAGCTGTTTAAACATAAACATTCCTTAAGACATCTTCTAGATAGGAACGTATCCTTGTCTGAGAAAAAGAAAACTTTGGTACAGAAAGGAGGATTTTTAATTCCTCTCTTGTCCTCCGTGTTATCCGTCTTGGGATCTTTAACATAATGTTACAGAAAATGTTTCTGGTTAGTGCTAAAGAGTACAAGCGTTTAAAACGTTGTGTCGAAGGTTCAAACCAGGCAGTTGATGTTACGGATCCGTACAAAGAGTTGGTTAAAATACGCGAGAGTGAGGATCCTATATTCAAGAGAAAACAGAACAGAATACTCGAACAGGAAGTAGCTGAATCGAGGAAAAGAGTTAGAGATTTATCACCCGAGAAAAAACCCATCTCCGAGGACGAATCTAAACGTAACGTTATAGGTGATGTAGCAGGTAAATATTTATCGGCTTATGTAACATCGCCAAAGATTGTAGACACACAGTTTGGAATCTATAAAAAGAAAGAGACGGGAGAGTACATGATAGGTAATTTTAAAATTCAATTGTTAAACAATAGTTTGATCATTAACGGTATAAAATACGATGCGAGTGCAGGTTTATGGGAGTTGCTTACTAGGAAGAAGGTGGATATGAATCTTGTTACGCAGGAAGACCTCGACACGTACAAAGACATTTTAACTAGGACCGAAGGACATAAGAGCGATATTAAAACCGCTAAAACAGTTAAATACAAACAAGTCATTGCAAAATTGTTTCCAACGAGAGAGCTTAGGTGGAGTACCTATAAACAACGGAGATGATGAATGAAACATTACACAAGTTGTATTACGACCCTGAGGCATCTACGGGTTTTTCCACTCTTGCTAAACTTTCACAAGCTTCTAGCATTACAGATAAAAATATCGAGCAATGGTTAGTGGAGCAGGATGTTTACTCCTTACATAAACCAATCAGGAGAAAGTTTCCTAGGAATCCGTATTCTGTAAATAACCTTTACGACGTGTTTGAACTTGATCTAGCCGATGTACAAAGCATTGCACAACATAATGACAACGCAAGATATTTACTTGTTGTTATCGATGTGTTTTCCAAATACGTATGGGTTGTACCTTTGAAATCTAAAAGAGGTAAGGATGTGACAGACGGATTTAAACAGGTGTTGGAGAAGTCCGCTAGGAATCCTGTCGCTGTAAGAACCGATAGGAGTAAAGAATTTCTAAACAAATCTTTTCAAGACTTGTTGAGGAAAGAGAATATCGAGTTTCAAGTGTGTAGGAATCCCGATGTTAAATGTTCCGTCGTGGAAAGGTTTAATAGGACTCTAAAAACTAAAATGTACAAATATTTTACTTTCAAGAACAGTTACAAGTATCTCGACGTGTTGGATAAGTTTGTGAAGGGATATAACGATAGCGTACACAATACAACAGGAATGGCCCCTAATATGGTTAGCGATAAAGATGTTTTGAAAATATGGCGACGTATGGCAAAGAAACAGAGTCGTGTGAAACCGAGACCTGTAAAGTTTTCGGTAGGGCAAACGGTAAGAATAGGTAGAGAGAAAATGAAATTCGCTAAAGGTTTCGAGCAAAACTATTCTACAGAAATATTCAGAATCGTCAAGGTCATTAAACATTCTCCTCAACCTGTATATGAACTAGAAGATCTCAAGGCCAGTCCTATTTTCGGACAGTTTTACAGTTATGAGCTCACACCAGTAACTATTGGGAAAGACACTGTTTACAAGATAGATAAAATTCTACGCAGTCGTAGAGTAAGGGGTAGTACCGAACATCTCGTTCGCTGGAGAGGTTACGGTCCCGAGTTTGATTCCTGGGTTAAAGCTAAGGATTTAGCGTAATGGGAGAAGAAGAATTTTACGTTACTCTCCTGAGCGATGCATCGTACAAATCATTTCCTAGTAACACCCTTGCTAGTTTCCAGGTGCAGCTGGCACAGAGCATAAAGCTGGAGAGGAATCATTGGGATGTGGGCTTGTGCGAAATTAGTTACTCTCAAGGGAATGTATCGGAAACGAAAGCTTCGACACCTAGTGAAACATCGGAATCGAAATCTGTGAAAACAAATCTAAATAGGAAAGAACTTGTTTTTATATACTGTAATATAATAAAACCGCAACTTGTAGGAGATGCGTACGTTAAATGTCTTAGAATTATTCAGTTTCCTTTAAATACAGCAACTCATGTCTTTCCTGAAGTTTATTATGTTCCTGTCGAATCTTCCGAATTTCAGGTGATAGGTATAGAAATGACAACAAAACTAGGAGAACTAGCTAACATAACGGATAGCACTAAACCTACGATGCTCGTTTTACATTTTAAAAAGAGAAGGCAGATGGTGTTATGAGTTAGTTTGCGATGGACCACCTTACAGCATACTACGTGAATCAGTCGGGAGGGCGTCTAGGCAATGTTGGTCCATTCTACAGCGGCAGCCCCTATGTTCAACACGGTAGTGGAATAGGTAGTTTCTTGGGAGGATTATTTAGAATGATAAAACCAATTCTCTTTTCGGGTGCTAAAGCGGTAGGTCGTGAAACTCTTTCGGCAGGAGCAAATATTTTAACCGATATAGCTAGTAGAAAGGAAGGTGATAAGGTAAAAGATATTATTGCTAATAGAGTAAACGAATCAACTCAGAAACTCGTGAATAAAATGAAGGGTAGGGGTAGAAAGAGAAAAAGGGCGTCTCCTAAGATGCGAGATATATTTAACGATGTAAAGAGGAGAAAGTAGTCAGTCGTGTAAAGATGTTTGCCGTGACAAAGTCAGAGTTCGACCTTTTCGAGAGGAGCCCTATTCAAACATCGGTGGTGGGAAATGTTACTACATTATGCAAAGCCATTACTCCGGTGGAACAGAGCGTTCTCGAATTCGTGGTTGCTGCAGACAGCGAACATTATACAGATTTAAATGTACAGCTCATGGTGGAGGGAAAATTCGTTAAAAGCGACGGGGCAGATATAGGTGAAGGCGATAAGGTTACAGGAGTAAACAACTTGCTTCATTCACTTTTCAGTCATCTCAGCGTTTCCTTGAACGGGACATCAATCACCCCTTCGGAGGACTTGTACAATTACAGGTCTTACCTTGAAACATTGCTTGCATACGGTGAGGATGCTTCTAAAACTCATCTGACAAACGGTTTCTGGTATGCCGATAAAGCTATCGAAGGTTTGACAGAACCTAAAGAATTGGTGGCATTAAACGGAACGTTGGGACCTAATGTTAAAAACGACGGTTGGACCGAAAGGTACAACAAGTCTAAGAATTCTAAAGTATTAGTCATGATAGGTAAACTACACGGTGATATTTTCAATCTGTCTAAACTTTTACTGCCTGGAGTAAACATGCATATAAGACTTACGAAAGCAAAGAGAGAGTTTTATCTCTTGGGTGAAAACGACAATTCAAAAGTCTTCTTTAAGTTTCTCGATGCAGGTCTGTACGTGAGGAAAATTAAAGCTTCGCCCAGCATTCTACTAGCACACATCAAAACTCTAGAGAAAGGTCATAATGCTCACTATCCTATCACAAGAGTGGATTTGAAAACATTTACGTTTAGTTCGGGAGCAAGCTCCATTTCTATTGATAATGCATACATTGGTACTCTACCTAAGCGTCTTCTCTTCTCCATGGTGAAAAATTCTTCTTTCTCCGGCACAGTGGAGTCCAATCCCTACGAGTTTCGACATTTTGCTTTGAGTTCTTTTGCTTTGTACGTTAATGGACAACAGATTCCATCAGAAGGATTACACATTTCCACAGATCATGAGAAGACTACTACTCTAGCTTACGATACACTTTTTAAAGGTTCGGGGATCCATCATAGCAATAGCGGGATGCTAATCACTCACGACATGTATATAAATGGGTATTTCACACTGATGTATGATCTTACGCCTGATGTTTCGGCATCGCATGGTCATAGAAGTTTGCCCTGTAGTGGGAACATTAGAATAGAAGCAAAGTTCGATAAGGCTTTAGAACAAGCCATCACTTGTATCCTCTACTCCGAATACGATAACTCTATCGAGATCACTAAAGATAGAAGAGTGATTACAGATTTTTAGAATAATGAATAGTAACCAAATAAACTATGCTTTACGTCACGTAGAAACATTCGGTGGGGTTTACCCTAGCGATATGTTACCATCTGTTGTAACGCATAAACCTAAGATTTATGTCATTAACTTTGATCCTCATTCTTCACCTGGTTCTCATTGGGTTGCCGTGCTTTTCAAAAATCAGAATTTTGCCTATTACTTTGATTCTTTTGGTCTACCACCCATCATTCCCGGGATAACAAAATTTATAAAACAAAACTCTATACAATGGCTGTACAACACTCAAAGACTCCAGGGACCGACAACGGCAGTATGTGGACATTATGCCTGTTTGTTCACATACTTCATGAATAATGGAAGGACGATGCAGGAGTATGTAAACATGTTTACTACGTCTCCAGACATAGAGGTCGTCCGCATCTTCCACAAATTCCTTGGAACTCTCTGTGGAACGAGGAAGGTTGGAGGTCAGAGATGTTTTCCAGGACATGTGCATTGTAAGTATCTATCTACATGGATTTATTGTTAGCTTGGAAAAGTAGGTTGCGCTCAAGTTAAAACTTTTACTTTCTGATTTCAGAACGAAAAGATATAAAGCAGCTCGATTTCATAGGACTAGCTCAGTTTCGTTGCAGTGTCTGGAACGAGAGGTCCTCCTAGTTCTATCGTGATGTCTTCATCATCAGAGACTACTACTACTAGCAAGAGCAAAACCAGCAAATGTAAAAAGGTATGTATATTCATTACTCATATGCTTGTATTGTATTGTTTGTTTGTTTATTTGATTGTTTTGTTTTCAGGTTTCATCATCAGGCCCTGTATAAAATTAGATTTCTTACGGGTATTGTTTTATGTGTTTCAGGTTTCGTCATCAGGATCTGTAAAGAAACAGAAGAAGATGATGATCGACAAGGTTGTGAAGGAAGCTGTGTCGGCAACACTCCCAAGAGTTGCTCCTACAGTGCTAGCCCGCAGAACCTATTTCCTCAACAACAGAAAGGACCGATACATCAGTTTCGGATTCTACTCCATTGTGAATTACACTGGATGTGCGGAGATTGGAACTTCTAAAGGTGCATGTGTTATTTTGTCGCCCTACCTCCTCTCTTCGTTCTTGTTACATTTACCTAAAATGTGTGAAAATATGTGTTATTCTAAACATTATCTGTTTAAAGAAGACTCTTTCAAATTACAGACACGTAAAGACTTGAAAGAATGTGTGATGCAATACGATAGTGCTCGTATTGTATTACGTAATGATGACATTACTTACCTCGTTATGAATTCTATCATAATAAATGACATTATGAATAAGTTTGTACTAACGCAAAGCGAAGTGTTTGACTATATAAACAACAAACAAAGTGTTCCTGCAAGTTGTGAAATTCTGTCTTTATTAGACATGGTTACCGATGAAATAAATCATCCAGCTCTATTACTGTGAAACCATTTGTTTATACACTTTATTTCATAGGAGCATGACAACCTTATTGACAATAATAATAATAATAATAATAAGGTTGTGACGTTCTGAAATGAAACTATATCCTTAACCAATTCCTATTCCTTACAAAGTCATTTCACTTAGTCGATAGTAATAGTAACAGTGTTCATCTGGAAGAAGAAAGGATGCTGAAAGGAAGAAGAATTGCTTATGTAAGTATAAACCTATTTTATCTTTTCATAACTATCATGTGCCCTTGCGCAATATTGTACGTATGTCACTATTACACTATCTAGCCATAATAGCGTCACGTTGGTGCATGTCGTGACATGTTTCAATTCTAACCCCATGACGTCATAGAGCAAAGGACCTGAGTATGCGTGGGGGAATTTTTGTCAAAAGGGCACAACTAGGGCGTCGGGGGTGGCGTCGGAATACCATAGGACGAAAGGGCACATCGCACGCTTTCATATGACACCCATGACGTCATTTTGCCAAAAGGGCACAACTAGGGCGTCGGGGGCGGCGTCGGAACACCTCAGGACGAAAGGGCACAGCGAGGGCTTTCATATGATACCTATGACGTCATTTTGCCAAAAGGGCACAACTAGGGCGTCGGGGGCGGCGTCGGAACACCTTAGGACGAAAGGGCACATCGAGGGCTTTCATATGATACCTATGACGTCATTTTGTCAAAAGGGCACAACTAGGGCGTCGGCGGCGGCGTCGGAACATCTTAGGACGAAAGGGCATAGCGCGGGCTTTCATATGATACCCATGACGTCATTTTGCCAAAAGGGCACAACTAGGGCGTCGGGGGCGGCGTCGGAACATCTTAGGACGAAAGGGCACATCGCACGCTTTCATATGACACCCATGACGTATTTTTGCCAAAAGGGCACAACTAGAGCGTCGGGGAGGCGTCGGAACACCATAGGACGAAAGGGCACAACGCGGGCTTTCATATTTGTTTTGTTGTGACACCGAAACTTCTTTAATTCAAACTATCTATATAATTAGGTGGAAACGCACACAATGAACATATATTAGCTTTTATTTTTACTTACAATTTTCATAGCTCTGAACCACAAACATTTTGTACTAAAACTGTTATTATAAAATCCTTGAGTCAATTAATAAAGAGCGGCTTCACTATAAAAGCCCAGCGCAATCATTTAAAAAAAAAACAATAAACTGTCACTTAATTATTAGTAAATAAAAGAAAATATGATTACTTACCAGAGGATCAGATGGATGACTTCGCAAACACACTATGAGGTCACTATTAACTTAGAACTGTACAGAAACATGTATTTATACAGAAAACTGAAACACTTACATTAATGACGTCACACCTTTAAAATTCTCTCTCCCCCAAGAGAAAAGATTGTATCATATATTTTATCTCTAAACAAGCCAAGGGATACATTCCAGGGCTACACTTCCGTGTTTTTTGTTGTTTCGCAAAAAAGATAAGCTGTTGAAAGGAATTCTTTTCCTCTTAGTCAGGATGTTATGTATAGTGTTTAGAGGTCACACCTTTAAAATTCTCTCTCCCTTAAGAAAAACTTCCGTGTTCCTGTTGTTTCGCAAAAAAAAAAAAAAAAAAAAAAAGATAAGCTGTTGAAAGGAATTCTTTTCCTCTTAGTCATGATGTTATGTATAGTGCTTGTTACAGTAACTCCATCCACATGCTAGATTTGCTAATAGAATATGAACGTTTTTTTCTTAGAACGTATTTGCATAATAAACTACGTCATGGAGCAAAGGACATAAGTGGTATGAACCAGGGGATACCATAACACGTAAGAGCGTATCCTTTTGTTTGAAAAATTCCTATGACGTCATGGAGCAAAGGACCTCGCGTTGGTGCATGTCGTGACATGTTTCAAGGGGGGCGACGTCGCGACGCCGGGGCGGGGCCGGGTGGCGGCCATTTTACTTCAAACGCCCACCCTTACTACTTACACTACAACAACCGAATTAAAAACTATTTATTCATAAGATAATATGTAACTATGGATCATTGAATCTCTCACAATACAGTAATAGAGGGCAAGCAATTATTTCTTCAACCAGTAACAAAGTTTTAAATTGCTTTTGTTTTCCTTTAGGAGTCCAATAACCAACACTCCATACCCAGTTACGAGTTACGAGTGGTTTTGGAAGTCTATACTGATCTGTGGCGAACACCGCGTAGCAAAAATCTAACGACTGTCTGTTCATGTATTTTCATTTTACATCAGCCATCATTGCATGTCAACACTGTTATCTTCATTAATAAAAAATTGCAGCTTAACTGGGGGGGGGGTTAATCGTGATTTATTTCTTAAAAGGGAAAGTTAGCTAATGCTATCCCCTCTAACTGGTCATCGTGTGAACAGGGAAACACTACCAATACAACACAATACAGTTCAGTTAGAAACGAAACCCTTAAAAACCAAATTTTGAATGATGTACAGTCCTTGGAAATAAAGACGTAAAAAAGAAAATGTGGTAACATAAACCGAATCCTTGATCACAATAAACAGCACTTTTTCAATGTATCAGTATTAATTCGTATGGGACTTCGTAAAAGTGAGAACATTACCCGATTGATAACATTATCCGCGATTACATTAAGCGGCGTTGTAGGGGCGTTTATGAGGCCCATGGCGCCCGGGTCTTACAGGACTCCAATTTGTCGGGAGAGGGATTACCGTTGGATCATATACATATATTTTGACCAGACAAGGACATGGATGACCTCTCTGGATTAGTGATCAGCCCAAAGCCGGGGCCATCTCCGAGACAACACCGAACACATTGGACGATTAAAAAAAACTAAAAAAATTACCTAGCGACGTATAATCCCCTAAAAAGTTAGCGCCTCAGCTTCCAAAAGGAAGTGTAAAGAAGATAACAATCTTTCAAGGATAATTATGTAGATTATAAGGAACGGTTTTGCTACACTTCTTCTGTTAAATCTCTTCAGGCTCCTCCCTCACCAAATAACAGCTCCGAGGTGGTATCTTCCCGCATGACTGCACCCGGTATTGGTCTATTCCAGCGGTTCCCAACGGGTGGGTCGCGACCCTATCCTAAAACTATCTTCATTCAATCCTAACATTGACGTGTTAGTTCAATCAAAACAGTCCAAAAAATCTCATTAATATAGTATTCTTACTTAAAAACAGCAATTTTGCCTGAAAAATTGTAGTTTTTATCTTCACCTAGGAACACTTGTTAGTGAGTATGAAACCATTTGGTGCATATATTGCAAACATATATCTATTGTTAAAATATAAATAACTGATTTGCTACAAAGTGCTTATATTTTATCTACCATTTTCAAAACAGAACACAAATTGTTTATCAATAATCAATCTGTATCCTTAAAAAAAAGCATATATAAGCATATAGCCTATATATTTGCAATATTTGATGGTACATTATAATGGGTGTCCCAAAATTAACGCAAGATTTTAATTTGCCGCCATTTGTGCAGTAAACCCTGGCAACCCTGAAAAATAAATATTTTGACAGCTGAGAGTTTAGGGTTAGGGTTAGATTTGAATGTGCCGCCATTTGTGCAGTAAATTGTTGGCAACCCTGAAAAAAAAACCAATTTGACAGCTGAGAGTTTAGGGTTAGTAAAAATGGAGCGTTAGACGATACAACCATTAGATTTCTTTTTTATGGGATTATTTGAAGTCAAAGGTCTATGTCAACAAGCCCACAACCACCCGTGCCACATTTATGCAGAATGGTCATGGAATATTTCGACAAAAGAGTGCGTATGTGCCAGCAAAGTCGTAGGCCATTTGCCCGATGTGTTATTCCATAAATAACCCTATCCTAAGTACTTTATGATCCAATAAAAAAATGACAATCTAAAGACTAAAACTGTGTTTTCTATTTTATTCAAATCTTGCGTTAATTTTGGGACACCCTTTATATACATAAGGAAGGGATACGATACAAATAAGGTTTTTTACTCCACCATGGACCTATGGACCGTGGAGGTATTCCGATAAGGAAAGGTGGGTCGCCAGCTGAAAAAGGTTGGGAACCACTGGTCTATTCAATTCCAGGTTGCAATGGGTTGACCCAGAAAGAAGTTGCAGCAAATTAAATGTTTAAATCGCAGACGTCAGTGGCGGAGCGCGAACGTGGCTCTGATAACACCAAGGTCGTGGTCCCGGGTTCACAGCTCGTGGGGCAGGTCAGTGCGCAGACAAACAGACAGGTGGCCGTTCAGGGCCGACCACATGGCAGGTGCCAAGTCGAGCCAAGGCGTGTTACTTCCCTGTCCTTGACCTACATGCCAGAGATAGTCCGGTACGCCACAGCCAGATTTCTACCCCAATCCCATTGCTACCCCTACAAACTGCAACTCCCAATTTCCCCCAACATGCGCCATTCGTAGCCAAGCTTTCCTAAACATTTATATCAGCGATTAATATTTCGCCTTATACCCTCAAATAATGATAAACCAAAAATCGCAGTTAGCCTCAGATATTTATTACTAGATTAATATAATCTCTTCTGAGTTGTGAATCATATTAAAAAAATACATATGCTAAAAAGAAGTACACATATTTACATCATCAATTAAAATATTATTTACATTGTCACAGAGTTAAATATTTCCAAATTCATTAAAATATATTTACATTTAAAACATATACTTAACATGTGTTGCAATTATTAAAATAGTATGTAGTCAAGAATGTGTATAATCTGTTGCAAGCAGATTATTATAAAATGTAAAATTTTTTATTACAGTGTCTATTTAACTGCTAATTGCAGTAGTCAATGTTGGAACAAACACAGGTTGATTTATATACAGTAAAGGTATTGTTGTTCTAGGAGTCTGATTATATTATATTCTTCTGAGTTCAGTTCATGGAGAGTTCTATATGATCAAAAATGGGGCTTACTGCTTCTTGGGTTTATCATTTTAGATAATGAGATGCATTTCGGTGTAGGTCTATATATACACCATCTTCAGTCACTTGTAGTCTATGTATTCTTAATATTTGGGGTATTCATTATAAGTCATTATAACGAAATAAATCTAAATACATTTTTAAAAAGTCAATGGAAACGCAGTTATTGAATTGGAAGTAAACCATTGAAAGTTTAATATTTATTACCAATTTGATAATATGATTAGGAATTATGTTATTGCTTTTAATGAGACGGTTGAGCTTGTCGCCTCTTGCAGAGTACCTGGATATCTGGCTCAATATTAGTCAAATTTATTCGAAGATCAGCAGATACATTAAGTCATCTTAATTATGTCTGCGGACCATCTGCACCATCGTCGCGGACCACCAGTGGTCCGCGGACCATAGGTTGAGAAACGCTGCTTTATATCATTCTCATTGCTGTCCCTTCCCATTCATAAACATTCACATAGCTATGGTAAAAAGATAATACAGTGAACGTCGCTTAATGTAATCGCGGATAATGTTATCAGTCGGGTGATGTTATCAGTCGGGTGATGTTATCACTAGGGGGCGGATTTCTATGACAAGTCATATTTTTCCCCTTTGCATTATTTCAGGTTTCCGACTAATTTAAATCCGATTCCAAGCATCCTGGTGAAAATAGAACGGCTCTTATTGTGCATATAACTGCATATTTAGGAAATTGTCAACTATTGTAGCATATTTAGTATGAATATGCATATTCAGGTCATATTTTTGGAACATTTGTGTGCATATTAAAGAAATTTTAAGGTTACATATCATATTTTGTAAATTTTGCATTATAATGATACTTTTTGAGAATTTACAGGTATTTTAAAATAATTAACACTGTATTTTAATAGAATGTATTGTATGAAACTTAAAAAAATATACACAATGTGTAAGTGGTAAAGTCATATTTTAAATTTTATTGGTGATATTTCAATGTTTTTTAGGTCATAAATGCATGCATATATCCTATTTTTTAGGTCTTAGAAAACCGCCCCCTAGTTATCACTTTTATCAAGTCCCGTCTGGATTAATACTCATACATTGAAAAAAATGTTGTTTATTGTGATCAAAGACTCGGTTTATGCTATCACATGTTGCGTTTTGCGGCTTTATTATCAAGTACATCATTCAAAATTTTGTTTTTAAGGGTTTCGTTTCTATCTCAACTGTATTGTGTTGTATTAGAAGTAAGGATATCGTTCCTAGCTCATAGGACGACGTGTTCGAGGGGGTAGTATTCTCTAACTTTCTCTTTTAAACAGTAGAACATGTTTCGCCCCCTCAATTTAGCTGTTGTTTTTTATTTGTGAAGATCACAGTGTTGACAAGCAGTGACTGTTAGTGTAAAATGAAAAGACTTAAACAGACAGGCGTTAGATGTTTTGCTATGGGGTGTTCACCACAGGTCAGTAAACTTCCAAAAAACACCATGAGTATGAAATATTGGTTAATGGACTCCAAAAGGAAAATTAATTTTTTAAATTTTGGATTTTTCGACTTTTTAATTTGGAATCTTTGATTTTTTTAATTTTTTAATTTTAGTTTTTTAAATTTTGGATCTATAAAATTTTGGATCTTTGAATTTTTTATGTTTTGGATTATCGATTTTTCAAATTTTTGATTTTGGATTTTTTAATTTTTAATTTTCCTATTTTTAAAATTTTGGATAAGCCTAATCATTGCTCGAGTTGATTGTTTTCTGTGCAGTCCGTTCCGCCACACCTCACTAATTTCGTGACGATTTTGAGCGTTACACAAGCTCTCGATTCACTCCTACCGCGGCTAAAGAAGTTTTACTTAAAAAAAAACGGAGACTATGTGGAAAAGTGAAAGAAAGGTCTGTAGATTGAGATGATATGCTTGGTTTCACTTACAAATAAAGATTAAGGTTGTGAAAAAATGTTGCTCACGATTTTCAGTATGCCCCTCGTATAGGCCTAACTCGAGGTCCGGATTCTCCCAAGATAAATCAGTAGGCCTACTCGGATTTATAGTTCTACTAGTATGTGCCGGTGATAATTATTTCAAAAATTAAAAATTAAGAGCATAATAGTTAAATCATTATATTTATTAACACATAAATCACGTCGACCAAATACCACAATTAGATAGCGTCGCCTGGTAAAAGCGACCTCAGATTTGAGTTCCTTGGCCCAGAAAACCCCTGTATAGTGAGTTTCGTCCAAATCGAACAATGTTTGACCATATTTAGGTCTATATTGATTATCCCTCTTCTGTGTAGGTTGACAATTTCATATGTCTGCGTGCCTTGACATTCTAAACAAATGAATCGTCCAGGGTGGGCTTACAAAATGAAGCGATTCTTTTATTTCCAAATCATGACAAAAGTAGACAAAGCCTTCTGCAAATTGAAATGTATTACTGAAAACGAATGTTTCGAAAAAGCAAAAAATGCACGTTTTCTGCCAGTTTTTTTTTACTCATAACTCACGAACGAAAGCGAAAATTAAAATTCCGGCTTCAAGGTGCATTTTCCGACCCTTCAGTCCACCTATGATTCAAATTTCAGATCTCTGCGTTAAGTAGATTTCACTGGGCATCGCGGACAGACAGACAGAAAGACAAACACTTCCTTTTATTAATATAGCCTAAGATTAGCTATGATAATTTTATGAAACAAGCCACCTAATACCTCACCTAAGTTTAATGTTTTCCCTAAATAAAGAGACCCAACACAAACAAGCTTCTCAGACACAAATAGTCGACATGAAAAAAGAATTCTTTATGCAGACGTCTAGGAGTTTATCTTTAGACTTTATAAAGCAAGATGACGGTAATGAGAAATGAAGCCATCACAATTTGAATGACTGCACACACTCACACACACGGGTAATTGTGCATCCCCTGCAGGTCTCAAGGCCCTTGGTTCGAGGTCAAGCATTAATACAATTATCAACAGTATTGTCAGTACTGCCAACATAAATCATCGTGTTTTCTGATTGACATCGCCTTTGAGCGCGTTGACGCGGGCGGGTCAGGGGTCACCAGCGCTACCGCAAGTGCGCATTCACACACGTCGTACTCTGCTCTATCTATAATAGAAATCTCTGCATTCAACAACAACAACACCGGCGATGGCGAAGATTAGGACTAGGATTCTAATACACAATAAAATACAATAATAGTTATTTATGAAACAAGATGAGATTTCATTTTGCGAGTAGGGATGTTTGTGAAACGAGCCCGTAAGGGCGAGTGGAATAATCCTACAAGCAAAATAAGATCAGGTAAACTGATATAACTGGTTTAACAAACAAATAGGAAAAAACAAAATATATGTGAATAGTCCGCCCCCATGGGTGTGTAGGTAGCATACTTGCCTTCCACCCTGGAGTCCGGGTTCAATTCTCGGTCGGTTAGTGGGTTCCCCGGGTTCAGGACCGGACATCACCCAGGAAAATTATAGGCTATATTAAAAAGCGTTAAATTAAAGTGGTGACTGCTAGAATAGGGTATAGGGTATTCACAATAGATATATTAAGGTCGCAGTGTTGAAAAGTCGAAGGGCTTACACTACCCCTCATTAATCTAATCTAATTTATAGGTTGTATTCAAGAAGATTTAACGTTAAATAATAAAGTGATTATTAAAAACACAGAGAACTACAAATATTTAGGCATAACGATTTATAAAGAGGGTGGAATGGAGAAACAAATTCAGTATAGAAACCCTCTGGTCAGAAAAGCGATATTCCTATTAAATGGTGTATTATGGGACAGACATATCACGAGAAGGAAAAACAATATATTTATGATTCAATAGTTAAGAAAATAGTACAATACGGTTCAGAAATTTGGTCAGTTAAAAAGAGATAGGAAAGAAAATTATTAGCAACAGAAATGGATTTTTGGACAAGAGCAAATAGAACTTCTAGGATGGAAAGAATTAGAAATGAAGCAATTCGGGAACAAATGGAAGTACAACACACTATAATAGATTAAATTTAAGAAAAGCAACTCATTTGGTATTGTCATGTGAGAAGGGTGGGGAACGAGAGATTACCAAAGAAGATCTTCAGATGGAATCCTCCAAGCAGAAAGAAGAGAGGCAGACCAAAGAAGACATGGTTTAATGGGATACATGAAGACATGAAGGAGAAAAACATTCCTGAAAATCTATGGGAGCATAGAAAACTTGGAGATTGAGAATGCGGAAGATATAGACATACATAAAAAAAAAAACCCCGTGATGTTGATGAAACTGATATGCCAACCTTTCAACCTTTGCAGGGCACTAAGGTAGGCCTATTACTTGGCTGTGAAAGGACCGAGAAATTTTGTCCAGAGGCTATAATTTAGGCTTGGAGTTCATTAGTATGCCGTAAATCTACGACGCCTCTCAGGTTAAAGTCCTTCCCGGAGGACTCCATGCCCAGAATTTTTACTTCCTGAAAAATGTATCTACCGCGGCCGTATTTGAACCCACGACCTTTGGATTTAGAGAAGAGCACACTATCTCTACCACCGTGGCCGCATCACGTAAATGCCGAGCATCCCCAATGGTATTTATAGGCCTATACGTATGATCAGGGCCCGGATTCTGATGACCTAAAATTCTTTGAAAAATGACCTATAAAATGATCCTAAATTTTAAAGAAAAAATAATAATTATAAAAAATGACCTAAAAGTTGATATTTTATTTATAAAAAAATTATTATTGTACACACAAAGTTATAGACTAGTTTGTACATAATTGTAAAAACTGTAAATAAGTGTAATGTTGTGAATGTTCTTTTCTCTCGGAAATTTATACTGGTACTGAGGCACTGGCAGAGGCGCCAACTTATATGGGCCCGTGGGGATGAAGCCCACCCAATAATTTGCCGTAGGCCTATTTTGTTAAATTATTTATTACCATTACTAAAATATGTTTTCTTGTTGAATCACTGGAAAGCTAAAATCAGGCTATTGTTGACATAATAATACTATCTCCTCTTGTTCCAATTCACTCACGATTGTCTGAAATCGTTTCTCAGTTCATTAAATTTTTACGTCTAATCTGTTAACGGTTGAGAGGCGATGGACTTACCACTTGCCCCTCTGCTCTCTCTCTCTCTCTCTCTCTCTCTCTCTCTCTCTCTCTCTCTCGGATAATAAGCGTAACAAAATTAGTATAGGTAATGAAACCTCCACTAGTAGGCCCTATGCACCACCATAGGGGTTACAGGACGAGTCAATCAGTCAGTCAGTCAGTCAGTCAGTCAATCTGTTAATGCAGTTTCCACATCCACCGCCATATTTTTATGCTTTTTATGCATTCATAAAAAACTTAATCACATTGCTTTTCAATATATATATATAGGCTAAAGAGAGTGCGAAAGTTAAATTCAGAAGTTACATTATGCTTGTGGTTAATAAAAATCACAGGAAATATATTAATTTAATGGGCATAGCAAGGAATTGTGATACAAGACAAGAGTGTGGAGTACAAGACAATTATTACAAAGTTTGTCTTCAGAAACAATGAAATCATTTAATGTAGGCCTACAGTACTATATTTATACCATAGTCATATCAATATTTTATAAGTCTGCTAGCAGGTGCCCGCGATAATTAATTCAAAAATAAAAAATTAAGAGCAAAACAATTAAAACACATTTATTAACACATACACACGAATCATTCATAAACTAAACTATTAATAATTATAAAAAATCCGGCTTTGGAGACATTCCACGATAAAGAAATTATTTAAATAAAACATCTAACTTAGTAAGTAAATAATCGCGGGCATCTGCTAGTCTGTTTTATGAAACCCGGAGGTTCATTGGCGCGGTTACAGCCCGCCATTCAACCCTATTCTGTGCTAACTTCATCCAACCATCCCTAGCAAGTCCTACTTCCCTTAAATCTTAAATCTATTCTACTATTGTCCTCCCACCTACGTCTAAGTCTTCCAAGTGGTATTTTCCCTTCGGGTCTCAATTCAAAATAGTTTTGGGATATGTCTTTCCTTCCCCATGTCCAGCCCATTTAATCTTCAGTGATTTAATTACCTTTACTATATTCCGTGAAGAGTACAAGTTATAAAGATCGTCATTATGCACTTTTCTCCAGTCCCTGTTTTCATCTCTCTTAGGTCTGAATATTTTCCTGACCGCCCTGTTTTCGAACATTCTCAGATTATATTCTTCCCGAAGAGTAAGGGACCATGTCTTACATCCATATAAAGTTTCAGTCCTCTTTCTTGTATTATTAACACGTTCTCTATTAATTTTAATTTGAGTTTTACATTTAATTGTATTATTAACGGCTCTTTTGTTCTAGTTCTAGGTGAATTTGAAAATTTCTGTCTTTATCTCAAGTTGTTTTGTAAACTAAACATTTTTCTTAATAATTACTTACCATATTATTGGCTGTTAATGGCATTTATTTACAATTAATACTGAACGGCACCCACACAAGGGCAAAGCTCATTTGGGTGTTAAACTTAAATTCTGTATTTTGTGTATCATATGTTCGAATCAAGTAATTAGAATCCAGTACACGGTTTATCCGCAATGGGTTGTTTAAACAGGCTAGGGTCACCAGGTGATCTGATAACTTATACAAGGACGATTCGAATGTGTGTGTATACTGTATATATATTATATATTTACTTCTAGGCATATGAAACATTTTAGAAGTTTATGATCAGTCTTCCTCAGTATTATGTAGTTCTGATTCTAGTTCTTAATGTATTTTAGTATTGCTTTGGCAATAGTATAACAACTGGTTCATTTATACATTATTTCGGAGAATTTCGTTCGCGAGCATTTTATTAATATTTTTCTGTAGGTAATATATTGTTTAAGCAAAGAAAATTCTACGTTACCAAACATAATGCAACAATTCCCACCACATAACACAATACTTAAATATCAGGAACCGTATCATTAGGCCTGTAATTAACACAGAATTCCAATGAGTGTGTTGTTGCGAAATGAGACGTTTAGAAATGGATGGATATTCGTGAGCTTTCCCATGGGCTTCCTATTCTGCATTTTATGTCTTATATTTCACTAACTTAAAAGGCCCAGCTTCGCTCGGGTTTTGTATTTTGTAATTCGAAATTAACTTATGAAGGACTTTCGTTTTTCAAACTCTAGGTCCTTATATAGGTAATTAGAATTTTAAATGAGGAAGAAGGACTTATCAAACTATTCCCTCAGAAACGCTAAATGTAGCTTTTTATGACTCATAGAGGATGTAAGAATTTTGCACCCCATTGTTTCTACACACTATGCCTGGTAGGGTTTGAAATAAGAAATAGAAATTCCGGTAACATAAAATTGACTGAATATATTATTTCTCACTCTCATGTTGCCATACAACCTTTTCGGGGCTGAAATAAAAAATAATTTCAATATCACTTTCATACTTTCCTCCCCCGAAACCTAGGACAAAATAATATACTGTGCGCATAGGACTAAAAATGTTCCTTCTTATTTTGTATCCTTTTACATGCTTAGGGCCTATGATAAACATCCATATTTCTCAACTAAAAATACAAAGCCTACAGGTATGAATAACGTATCAGTAGATACAATTTTTACCGACTACTGATACGGCATACTCATTGACACACCCGGGCTGAGACAACAGAAAATGCTGTCCCTGCAATACGAACTCTTATTGTGCAGTATATCAAAATATGAAATGAGAAAATGGTATTCTCTATGTCCAGGGTAGAGAAAGTTATGTGATTGGATCACATTGTGCATTATTTTCGTGGATTTCAATATTTATTTACATCAATAAATTAATCTAATTAATCTAATTTGTCAAAGTCCCGTATCATGCACTTCCAAAGCTACCTATGAACATTGCCAACAATACACTGTTGTCATGAGAAGTGTATGTTGAATGTAACTTGTATTTGATTAAATTTTATAACAAGGTATTTCGTCTCCTCGAAGACATTTGATTTTTGGCATTTAAAATAAAAATTTTGCAAAGTAGCCTACTTTCTTAGTTTTCACTTAGGCCTATATTATGAAACGAAGGTACTAGCAAAATTCCAAGTCTCTAACTATTATAGTTTAGGCTCTACGTTGATTCTCTGTCAGTCAGTCAGTCATTCATTCAGTCAGTCAGGACAAACCCGCTTATATTTTTTATTTCATGAGCCAATGGACGGGAGTATGAGAATTTTTAAATCTTTGAGCCCACCCAATGTTTTTCAAAAGTTGGCGCCACTGGGCACTGGTGAGACAAAATTCGGCGTTTCCTTTTGTGGTCTGCCGGATTGTTTAATTGAGGGTAAACAGCTGCAGTTTGCACTCTCAAATCCAAGCAGGTCAATCTAATAACAATAGTAATATAACTTAGTACAAAATTTTGGCGTTTCTTTGATTCTCATTTCCGACTGAGACATGACAACACTTAACGCCGAATTTTTCCTTCTTGCATTAAACAAACAACACTTCAAAGACAGCACCGCTAGCGACGAAAAAAAGTTAATACACTCAATATAAATACATGAAAATGACTAAATAAGGAAGCAAATGACACGAAAATGACAAAATAATTACCTAAAATTGAAATAAATGCACTAAAAATATAAAATTGCATAAAATGACAAAAAATGACCTAATAAAAATGCATTTCTGTAATCTAGAGCCCATGATTAGGATTTATCTACAAGCTGGCAATGTCTATGCGGCATCAATAAAAAGATGACATGTCATTAGAATCCGGGCCCTGCACATGAGTAATTAACACATCACAGATTTTCAGGCTGTATTTGACTTGCTTCTTGAAGAATTCGTGAAAAGCTACTTGTTAAGTTCTTATAATACCAGTATCTGTTTATACTGCTGAGCGATTCTGTCTGCATAGACTTAATTCATGTACTATGTCTACAACGAATCAACAGTGAATAAATGACGTAGCAACCATTCATTCCCGCAGAGAAGAAGCTATGGATGAAATAGCAAATGAGTTCATCACTAGAAAATAGAAATATTATCTGCTGATGACTTGGCAGGGACCTTATTTACAGATGACTGATCAATGATTTACGGTAAGTGGTGCTAATGACAGCGATGGCTGCCGTAACCCGATAGCCTATGCAATCATTTTTCTCGTGTGTGCTACTGGTGTTTCAGCTTACGTACCTGCCATGATTAATTGCAAAGGATTTATTCATTTCTTTTCTGTAAAGAAATAACTATCACTGAAATCACAGTACGGTACCGGTGATGATTATTATCTCTGTGTAATTATATACCAGCAATATAAAAATATGAGAAACAATAAATCTTGTTGTGCGAAATAAGAGAGAGAAAAACAGCTTTTGCAATCTTGAAGTAATTAATAGTTCTGTGAACAGCAGACCTCGCAGCGAAAAATCAACTGAGCTAAGCCAAAATTCACTTCACAGCGCCAGACGGAACCTTTCTCCTATGACTGATTGCCCTAGTGGTCTACCTCACAGACAGACAAGTAATGTCATATGCAGTACTGTGAGACACACTAATTAATGATTTTTGTGACCGGGCTTACATTGGTATGAAGTGAATTTTGGCTTAGTTCAGTTGGTAGAGCAGTGGCACGGACAGCCAAAGGTCCTGGGTTCAAATCCCAGTGTCAGTGGTATTTTTCTCCTGTAAGATTCTCATTACAAATGTGTTCTATCAAAATTCAAACTTACATTTTATTTTCGAGTGGCATAGCGTAAGTTACTATTCAAAATTCTCAGTATTTAAGCTCATGCGTTTACCTGTAAAAAAGAAAAATCACAAATCAATTCAAGAAGAAATGCTGGTTTAGATGGTGCAGTGCATTGCCGTGTTTTCTTTAAATCCCTCATCTTTGTCACGTGTGAAACTGTAGCAACATGTTGGTCAATTTGAAAATTCTTTGAACACTTAATCAGCAGACAGAATATAATGGATAATATTTTGATAACTTTTCACCACTCTTATTTATTTTTATTTGTACATAAATTTCTCAACTAGAACTAGTGACTATCATAGGAAATCCCACGAGAGTTGACGAATTTATCTGATGAAACTCGTCAACTCGAGTTGGATTTATTAAAACTATTCCTTGAATAAAAATGTAACGGATTATACAAATAATAATTACTTTCGTGCTTTGTTATATAAGAACAGAACTAACAGGTGTGAGATCACGACATCTATGAATCAACCAACCATGAATCGATTCGAGTTACCAGCAGAACAGCAGAACAGAATAAAAGCACACGAACTGGCTTACACAGAATTGAAATTGGGCTTGTATTATGATGTGCCGTAAGTGAATTCATAACCGTACGGAAACACTTACCGCACATAGCAACCATGGGCGTCCGCAGAAATTTTGTCAAGGGGGGGGGGGCCAATGAACAAATTACTTCCACCACCACCATCACTATGCTACTACAATCACTTTATTATTATTTTTATTATTATTATTATTCACATTATTGCTATTATTTCTATTACTATTCATATTATTATTGCTATTATTACTCACATTATTGCTATTATTATTATTATTATTATAATTATTATTATTATTATTATTATTATTATTATTATTATTATATAATCAACATCCTTCATTTACTGTAGCTGGACTATCGCCATGGATACAAAGAAAACATCTGATGTACACACTCACATGACTTTTATTACTCCGTACAATTTCTATTATTCATATGAAATATAAAATGCCTTATCTTCATTGTAATAAAAAGTTTGGTTATACATGGTTTCAAGTTTAGGGGAAATAATTATTCCTACATACTCATATCTAGTCAGCTGTTACAGCTCGTTTACATCCAAACACCGCGAAGAAACTTAAACCTCATTTCACATTAGTTGCTTATAGTAATTTAATTTAGAGGTTTATGTGTAAACAAAATTTCCAGGGAAGGGCAGCGGCCCTACCCTGCCCCCCCCCCCTTCCGGACGGCCATGATAGCAACAAGATTGCGTGTGGGGATGTCAACTTACGATCCACGGCAACAACATTCGTAAGTACCACTATAGTCTGTTTTTCCTAAGGAAGGAAAGATCCCGCCAACTCGTTTGAACACGGCGAGAGAGAAAGCCAATGATGTTTAAGAAGGATGGGGAGGAGTGGTAGGAGTTGAAGTGACCTTGGCTACAGGGTGAGTGATCGCCGTTTACCCCATAGTGAAGGTTCCTATGTGAGTGTTTAGTGCGTGTTTGTTCAATTACGCGACGTTTATGTAGGAAATAGGAAGTTAGTGTAGTTAAAAATAGCGTTTTGTGTGTGTTGTAACAAAATGGATCTACTTGTGAGCATATTATGTTTTATATGCCTCATCCTCACTATTTGTTTGATCGGGGGAAAGGGAAAGCCCATTCACTCAGAAACGAAAGAAATTGTATGCAAAGTACATGCCTTCTTCCAGAGTGAATATGATGATAAGAAAAATGGAAGGCCTTCGATTTCCATAGACAAAGTGGTCGAGAGAACTGTGAAAGCAACAGGTATTTCTAAAACTGCGATTTATCGGTACCTAAACGAAAAGAAAAGGGAAGAAAAATTGAAAAGCCCTTCAAAAAAGCGAAAACGCGATTGTACGGTTACTAGACCTGATAAATTTGATAAAGATGCTTTGAGACGATGTGTTCTGAGTCTCTATAAAGAAGGATTTATTCCATCTTTGAATGATATTTTGTTAGCTGTAAGAACAAAACTTGGGCTCACGTTATCTCGATCTTCATTATGGAAGATCATTAAAAGTATAGGGTTTCATTACCGCAAGAACAATGCAAATCGTAAGTTCTTAATGGAGCGTGGCGATATAGTGAATCGACGTAATGAATACCTTAGAAAAATGAGAGATGTGAGGTTATTGGGGAGACCGATCATTTTCTTAGACGAAACGTGGGTCAATGTAAACATGACTAGAGAAAAGATGTGGACTCTTGACGACAGTAAGGACGACTTGAAAGTTCCAACAGGTAAAGGTTCCAGGTTAATAATTCTACATGCTGGAGGTGAAACAGGATTTGTGACAAATGGTCTTATGGTATTTAATTCAAAATCGACTAAAGAATACCATGAAGAAATGGACAGTCAAAGGTTTCAAAAATGGTTTCAAGAACAACTTCTCCCGAATATACCAGACAATTCGACAATAGTTATGGATAATGCCAGTTATCATTCTGAAGAATTATGCCGAGCGCCAAATTCAAATACAAATAAAGAAGAAATGAAACACTGGCTAAGGAAAAATAACATTAATTTTGATGACAGAATGGTAAAAACGTCCCTCTATAAAATAGTGCAATTACACAAACCAAAATTTAAAACCTACATAATAGACAATATGGCTAAAACATATGGGCATGAAGTTGTACGCTTACCCCCTTATCATTGTGAGTTCAACCCTATTGAACTCATATGGGCACAAGTGAAGGGGTTTGTTAGAAAGAATAACACGAAATTCACTATGCAACACCTTAAAACTGTATTTCAAGATGCCGTGTCTTCTGTTACTGCCGAGAATTGGTTTAAGGCCTGTCATCACGCTAAAGGAGTGGAAGAGTATTACTGGGAACGTGATAATTTAATGGATGCTATATCCGATCGGTTCATCATTAATCTTGAAGAAAGTGAATCTACAGACGATGAACGGAATCACTCTGATGACGATGATCCTCATGCAAGGACTTCAAATATAGTTTGAGGTAAGGTTGTACATTTAAAACTCAGGCTACATAATATAACCCTTTTTTTAACTTGAAGTAACATTTGCTTTTATAATAGGTATTCTGACAAAAGTATGGTTTCTTTCTTTGTCAGGGATAAGTGAGGACCACTCAGGTATAATGTGGGTTTTCGCAGCAATTATCCCTTTTCAATGAGACTTCTATATTGTCATAACAAACTTCTATTCAATAACTGTTCCTTCTTTGACAAATTCTATTTTACCATTCTGGGAAAAGAAAATGATTTCTACTGAAGAGTTATGACCTTAATGGAATGGAAAGGATTTTGAGAGGATTAAACTTAGGCTACTATAGATTTCCAAGAAACATTATAAATGTGGTTTCAAGCCACACCATAATTTGGTATGTATAGGGTTAATTAATTATTATCTATAGGCCATAATAAATTACATGTTCAACTATTTCTTGTTCTTATAAGCTATAATTTAAATATAGTTTTGTGCATGGGTATTATAACCACGTATTATGATCTCAATCTTCAATGCAGTTGTAGTTGTAGTCGTAGTTGTGAAACGTCCTATACCACAACTCCGCCTTAGAAGGAGAAGGTTGTACGGTTTGAAAATAGTGGCGGGATCTTTCCTTCCTTAGGAAAAACAGACTATAATTAGTTAAGTCGTGCTAAAAATATATGGATATTAGTTTCCCAAGAAATGAACTATAGTAGTAAATACAGCTCATATAATATACTGTTAATTTGTATGTGTGTACATATACTTGTTTGATTTCGATATTTAAAGGCCTACACGTGTTCAATAGAAACATGAAAGTGTTTCCGGCTGTGGCAGCCATTTTATCAGCTGTTCACTTTCTCATTTGTGATTGGTTGTTACCAACGTTAAGTTTTCGTCTAGAATGCTCAATGCCGTGCTAAAGTTTGAGTTACGTTTTATGTTCTTAAGTTTACGGTTAATTTTCTATGTGAATGCATCATGAAGATCGAATTTCGATCTCATATCTAAGTTTCGTCAACATTTCTATGTGTCTGTCATCTCCTGTAGGCTATAATATTTGGCATTTTCTTCTGTTTTAACAAGTTGTTTTAAACAAAGGAAATGTTTCAGTTCACATTGACTCAAATTCTGTTTCAACAGTTGAAATTTTGCACTAAATTCCTCTGAAATCATTTGCAAAATGTCCTTTTTCTTGCCCTAGAGTTGCAGATTTAGCTCGCTGGGGTTTTCAGTGATATCAATTAACAATGCTAGCCACAGATCTTCTAAAATAGGATCTTTATTCATGTAAGGGTCCTCGGATTTTTCTGAAGTAGGGAGGTCTGGTAGGGGTGCACTCAGCCTCGTGATTCAAATATAGAAAAGCTACTTGATAGAGAAGTAGCGGTTCCGGTAATGAAAATCACCATTAGCGGCCATGGGTGTCGGCATGCTGACCACATGCCCCCAATCCTGTCATCTGTCTGTGGTAGATGACGCAGCGGTCGGGTGGTAGGCCAAGTCCCTCCAGGGATGTAGCGCCACGGAGTTTAGTTTTTTATTCATTAAGGGGAGATGGTAGTTACCGCTAGCAAAATGATTGAAAATATAGCGTTTATTCAAGAAGTCATAACTCAGGTGTTAACAGTCAGATTTAGTTGAATTTTTTTATGCTTTGCAAGTGCACTCTGCAGTTTAAAATAAGCAGAGAATGGTTGTTCTAGAACTCGCTGTTTGATAGGAAAGAATTTTTTAACACATAGGTGATAATTTTGTTTTACAGTTACTTCCCTTGACATAGGTACGCTTTATTCAATTTCTGTAGCTTAGATTTCTGTGAAACTTTGGGAACGTACTAACAATAGGTACTACTATTTACCCTAGCACAATCAGTCTAATATGTACAATATTACTGCATGAAAACTGCATGAAAACTTCACGACTAAAAAAAAAAATACTTTTTTTAAAATAAAAATAGTTGAAAATTCTGTATAGTCAAGACTTTTCCCATAATTCTGCTAAGGGAGATTTTCATTCGTCTATAATGAATTCCTGAAAGTTTCATTATTTTGTCATGAATAGCTTTTCAGAAAATGGTACCTGAAGTACAAAAAAATGTAATTTTACAGGAGAGCGAAAAGAAAATGACGTGCCTTATGGTATTTTATCCATTTTAGAAAGCTCCAGGTCGTTCTGCTTGGCTTAATAATAACGCAACATATAAGTTAAGACCTAATTATCAAAATGTTCACAAAACTATGCTCTGTCTATTACATAAGCCTAAGAAAAAAATTCGATTTTTTGACACTGATAACTACCATCTCCCCGTAAGGGACAAATTTGGACCAATACAGTTCATCCCTCAGTTTCTTGATGTTTGGCTCATAGTTGGTTACATCAAGCCAGATGCAAGAGTTCAGTTGTTCATCTGTTAACCTGTTTCTACATAATTGTTTTATTTTTTATACACATCACCACGTTCTTTAAGAAAAGAAACCACAGCAGGGAGGATTTCTTAGAAGCGCATTTCTGAATGAAGAAGCAATTCTCCAAACTCTAGGTTCATTTCTTCAATCAGCTGTTTGAATTATCTTCTTTGCAATGAATGGGCAAGTATCTGATTTACAAGTTTCACTCTGCACGAGGATGAATTGGCCACGTAGGATTCAAGAAGGGAGTGGCCTTTCCACAGTGAGAAAATGAACTCAATGGTTATCGGTTTACCACGGCCCATGGATGCCATGGATGGAGATTGCGACTCGCTGGCTTGACCGCTAAAAGAAAAAGTCGGCTTTGGTAAAATTTCTCCGATCGGCACGATCGCCCATAGCCGGGGGCGGGGGACCGATTCGGGAGTTTTGGGGGTGGGGGGGGGGATGGAAATTCGAAATTTTTTAAACTACGTTTTGTGGGGTATCCTTGAAAAGCTCTTGATGAGTACTCTACAAATCAATAACTAGTTTCTTGATAGTTCTCATATAAGGCGAGATTTGAATATTTGAAAAAGTGCTCTTTCCTCTTTTTTGCAGTTGTTATTGCTGGTTTGTCATGCCAAGGCTAAAGAAGAAGAGTGCTACGCAGCGACAATAAATTAAACCAAAAACACTTCGAAATCTACCTCAGCCTGTAGGCTTGCCTAAAGGGATTTTTTTATTAAGGTATGGAAGGAATGAAAGAAGTGAAGAGCATAGAGCCATATTGTACCTGGTTTACTGTCATCGTCACCTGCTTATGTGATATGTTGCGCAATCTCTATACGTGTCACATTAGCAGCTGCGTCCCATGCACAAGTAACAATTACACCTGCATGGTAACTATTTATACTGCACATAAAACTCTATCATATTTATTATATTACTTCTGTCGTCATTTCACACATTTCAAAGCGAATACTAGATCAATACGTACGGTATCAATTCAGAGAGAGAGAGAGAGAGAGAGAGAGAGAGAGAGATAAATTCACTCCGGTTTGACGAATTTGTATAAAGCTGAGTTTTAATAAAAAAAAAATCCCTTTAGGCAGGCCTACAGGCTGAGGTAGATTTCGAAGTGCTTTTGGTATAATTTATCGTCGCTGCGCAGCACTCTTCTCCTTTAGCCCTGGCATGACAAACCCGCAATAAGAACTGCAAATTAGAGGAAAGAGCACATTTTTTCAAACATTCAAATCTCGCCTTATATGAGAGCTATCGTGAAACTAGTTATTGATTTGTAGAGTACTCATAAAGAGCTTTTCAGCGATACCCTACAAGATGTGGTTTCAAAAATTTCGAATTTCCATACCCCACCCCTCCTCGCACCTCCAAAACCCCCGAATCGTTGGTGTCACTGTGAACTCCATAGGGAGTACTCTAATTTATTCAAACAAAGTTTCCCTCTATACTTCATAGGGGCCGAGATATAAAGTTTTCAAAATTTCAACCCCCTCCCCCGACCCCTCTTGGGCCAATTTTGCTCATTAACGAACTTGTTTGAACTATTGGGCCTACAATTAACATAATTTTTGGTTCAAATATCTTCTAAAAATCAAGTAAACTGATATAACAAAGTGCCAGAATGCTTTTGTTTAATCGGTGATAATTGCAATTATATCAGAAAATAAATTATTTTTTTAATCGATGAGTTTGATAAGCATATGTGAAGAAATATGTGGGTAGTGTTTTTTGTCAAAATTGTAATGCAACTTTCAAAGCCGTATATGAATACTGTAAAACAATATGTTGCCTTGAGAACTAATTTTCTTAAACTAATATATTTATCCAAAAAATCCTTTCCCTAAAATAAGGTCACTTATACTAATAACATGCTGTAAAAAATTTCAATATTTAAGTATTATATTTTTTATATTGTAACTATTGTATCGTTCTTCCTATTCCAAATTCTAAATACCTATATAAGGACCTATAATTTAAAAATTGAAAGTCCTTCATAAGTTAATTTCCAATTACAAAATAGAAAACCCGGGCGACACCTTGCCTTTTAAGCTACTATTATACTAAACTGAGTTCATTTCATGTGTTTTAATGTGCGTTACTTTAATGTTAAAACGCCAAGAGAAGCCCTGAGCTCCCTGCATGCCATAACCTACCATCAATCGCAAAAGAGAACTTACTAACAGCTGATCGCCAAGACTGAGAAAGTCATTTAATGTATTACAGAGTACTCTAAGAACCCAGAACTTAGACAACCTTAGGCAGTAACATGCTAGCTGCCTTTAACAGCAAATATGATGCTCGATATCCTCGTTTCATAAACACAATCGCGTCTTAATAAATGCTATTATAGAGTAATTACTAGGGCAAGGCATTTGATGATTTTGCATCTTTTTTATATGATGGTTACAAGATAGCTCGAATATATATAAACGTGTATCATCAATTAATTGATCAAATAAGAGCTATTTGTTTTTGCATTTTTTGCTATATTTTGCATTTTTTCGTAATTTTCAATAGATAGGTCATTTTTTGGTAATTTTAGGTCATTTTCGGCATTTTTAGGACTTTTTCGGCATTTTTATAGTTTTTAAATGAAGTCTTACATTATATTTTTAGTTTTTTTATTTATTATTTTTGATTTTTAATGTTTGTCTATTATAACTGTAAAAGCAAATAACATCCACAGGAAATAAAGCAGATTGCAGCGTTACTGGAAGGAATATGCATTTTGAACTCTTGTTACATTTCCAAGAAAATACAGTATAAGCAATACCTGCTTCTCCTATTTTTAAGCATTTTGAACTAGTCTACATTTCCAAGAAAACAATGTTGTAAATACAAGCGGCTATTGACGAATGTGTCCTTCTTGCAGTAAAGAAACAACACTTGGGACACAGCTCCGTTAGAGATAAGCGTGGCGACTATACCTGCTTTATTATTTTAAAGGAATGTGCATCATGAACTAATCCGAGCATCCTATTGTTATTCATTATCAGGTAGGAGGACTTTCACTATGTCTTTCAGTTGTCTGTAAGAGTTGTATGAGATAGTTTGTTGAAAGAAGATTACAGTAAAATGCCCAAAGTGAAAGAAAGTACGTTTGATAAATTAAAACGATTTGTTTCCGAGTACGGAGAAAATGTTTTTTCCACCGATGGAAAAATATTGTAATAATGATAAAATTTATTGGGCATTTTTTTATTTTTTTGGGTAATTTTTTCACTACTTTTAGGTCATAAATGCATTTTTTATTTTGCATTTTTTCACTTTTTTATGGTCATTAAATGCATTGCCCTAGTAATTACTTACTGTACTGTAAAAAACACCTATCAATTGAATTATTAAGTGCGGGTATCTACTGGTATTATGATGTTATGTTCTATCAATAAAAATGGGCTCTCGCAGTACCGTTTGTCAAGCTACCAGACAACCCACCGAAGCAAAATGTTTACTATGGTAATAAAATTACATGGATTACTATATGAATAAACTCTGGCAGTAATATAAATTCAGAATAGTAAGGTAATAGAGCTTATGAAACAGTTTTATGAAACAGGCCCCAGCTGAGTTTTTATTAACATAAGGCTTTTTTTTATTTATTATTTTTTTTTAAGACTCATAGACAACCCAGGTATCGAACTAACAATGCAGATCAATTATAAACGGCGTTGGTAGAAGATTTGGTAAGTATTTAAATTATATGAAGTAGGCCTACAATATTTTAAAGTTAAATACTCGTATATTAGTGATGGATACATTTGCATTCATGATTATTGTCCCTGTTGGACAATACATCAGAATAATATAGGAGAAAAATTCGTCTGACCCTGGGATCTGAACCTTTGGCTATCCGTGCCACTGCTCTGCCAACTGAGCTAAACCAGAGTTCACTTTTTTTTTTTTAATTTGTTTATTAACTGCATGTCCCATTACAATGAGAGTAATACTACTTGCACTAATTACTAATATTACATTTTAATGCTATAATATACTGTCTTTTATCTTCCTTATTCTATGGCTGGTTACTGTGGAACTTATTCATTACCTTATTAAAACTAAATTTTCATACTATTCTTTACAATATTATTTAACATGTAGGTATACTCTATTTATATAATATTAGTTAATCTCCTGTATTTCTGATATATTAGTTAACCACTTGTATTACTACTTCATTCTTTTACATCTTATCTAAATCTATCGAATTAATTAATGAGATTAGTTCTTGTGTATAATAGCGCATTAATTTGATTTTGTCAAATGTCCATTTTCCATGTTTACTTATCATATTGTTCTTAAAAATTTGTCTTTCCCTTTCAAGTTTGATACTTTTAAATAGTAGGTGATCCACTGTTTGTTCTTCGTTTCCACATGTACACATAGGACTGGTTGTTATATTAAATCGGAAATAGTATGAGTTCATTTTCCCATGGCCTGTTAAAAAGCTAGTTACAGAGTTCACTTCACAGTGCCAGTTGGAGCCTCCCTCCTATGACTGATTGTCCTTAATGGTCTACCTCACTGACAGACAAGTTAGTACTTTCATTTATAACATTTTCATGTAATGTCCAACAGAGACAATAATCTGTGGTTAATGAATGCAAATGCATAATCTATCTTGAATGTTACTGTACAATAACAGTAGAAGCCCGGTCACAAAAATCACTAATTAGTGTGCCTCACAGTAGGCCTACTGAATATGACATAACTTGTCTGTCAGTGCGGTAGACCATTAAGGGAAATCAGTCATAGGAGAGAGGTTCCATCTGGCGCTGTGAAGAGAACTCTGGCTTAGCTCAGTTGGTAGAGCTGTGGCACTGATAGCCAAAGGTCTTGGGTTCAAATCCTAGGGTCAGAGGAATCTTTCTCCTATAATTTTCTCATTTTATAGTGACACTTCATAATGCTTTCCCGATTGATTTAATCAATAATTGATTCTTACTGTTTAGTTCAAGGGTTCCCAACCTTGTCCTTTTGACGCCCCCGTTTTGAGATTTTGAGATTGTCTCCGAAGATCGGAACTGTCACTGCCAAATCGGAACGTCTGGTCACTTTATTATGTATATCTATTTGAATTGTAAATATTGCTAAAAGATTACCGTTCTGATTTCTCGAGGAGAACAAAATCTTGCATACCTTCCTAAACTCAGGCTAGGCAAGGCTCTGCGACATTATGAAATTATAGCCTTAAATGTCTGCAACGAATTTTCGACAAAGGTTTTGAGATTTACAGAATTTCAGCTGAGTTTATATCCTTTAAGCTTCGAGGCTATATAGGAGTTCGGGATCTTTGTCTGTACAGTAGGGTAGGCCATGGAACTATTGCTTGTCAATTGTTTCTATTGTCGGTGTGTTTAATGGAGTAAATTTCAACTGATATTACTTTAAATGGATATGATACAGGAAGAAATGGTGAGGATGATTGATGGTATGTAAAATATCCAATTCGGAATTTGCCTATACGACTGGTGAAACCATGAAAAAATCCATGTTAAATTAGCCGGTCACGGGATTTGAACCTGGAACCTGCCAAATGCGAGAAGACGTTATCATCTAGGCCACCTCGCTCGGTTCTGACAGAATTTCTTTCGGGGAACATCCAAAAACAGGGCGCACCTTCGGATGGTGGTAACCCGCCCAACCCACCCAAAATGGTGCACTTTCTTTTATACCACGATCTAGCGAATTCTTCTGTCCTCGTATTATGAAGAAACTCGTGATGGGACGTTGGAGGTGTGACGTCATCTCGCTAGACGACTGGTGACAGGCTGACAAACCTCGCGGGAGTGGGTACAAGGCACTTGCGACAGTATACAAGGACAGTTGGTCACCCTGCTTTGCTAAGAGACAAAATACATCACACAGTCCGTGCAAATGTGCGCGGAGCTTAAGGGGCGACCTGTTTTTGGATTTCGCCTTCGTTTGTAAAGAGAATTAGAAATTGATTACTATAATAGTTATTTATGATACAAGTGTTAAAAGCGAGGTTTTGTTCTTCGCGTAGGAATGATTGCGTAATGAGTTTAGTAGCCTAATCCTGCGAACTGAACAAAATTGCTTGAACATGCATTTCATACACTATTTTTTGGGTAGTCATCAATATTTATTGACAAATTATAGATTAAAAATTAAATTCTTTTATCTATTTTGTATCTGTGATGCTCAGCGCGGCTAGTTGGTCACTTGTTTCTTTCATAGCACATAAACACATCAACAATATAAAACAGACACTAATCAATAGTTGCATGAACATGGACTACTGATAGCCTATACACATAACCTGATCAATTGAGTATAAATAAAGCAGAATTAAATATTAAAACAACTAATTTTCATAGATAATCCCACGAGAGTTGACGAGTTTATGGACAGATTCGCGACTGCGCAGCAGGAGAAAATTTATCTGAAGAAACTCGTCAACTCGAGTTGGATTTAAAAAGACTAATCTATGAATAAAAATGTAACGGATTATACAAATAATAATTACTTCTCTCCTTTGTTGTATGAAAACAAAACTAACAGCTGAGAGATCACGGCATACTGTGATTCAACCATCCATGAATCGATTCGAGTTACCATGTTGTGAGCAGGGCTACCAATGGTGTATATAAGACATAGTTATCTAAATTCGTTACAGAATAACAGAATAAAATCACACGAACTGGCTTGCATCGAAACGAAACTGTGTTTTTAATCAATGTACATTCCTATTATTTCAAAATCCAAGGCGACAATAATAATTGTGAAAGTTACTGTTGGCTATTGAAAAATAAACCCACACACTCGAAATATAGAATGTTGTATTAGAATATCGCAAATATGCAAAGAAAAAATACACATGATTAAAGATTTAAATGAGTCAAAGAATAAAAACACTTATTGCTCCACTTACATAATTTATGCAGGACTAGTTTCTAGGGAAGCAGCTCCCTTATCCTCAGCTGAAGGTCGACTCTATCGTTGCGAATATTTAGAAATATGGACAGAAAATTCCTAAACAGTGATAAAGACAGACGTTAATGCTCTGCATGTTTAAGGAACAAAACATACTCGTACGTTATGATACCGTAATGTGATCCAATAGAAAATCTAAGAAAATGTCATTGTCATGTAGATAATTTGCTTGGGTGTGTCTGTGCACCAACAGAATTCATGTCGAACTCATTGCACACATTATATGTTGTGCTAAGTTCTTACTACCTTCACAGGCCTATCGTTTGAATTGAAATGTGCAAATCTTTATATCCTACACTTTATTTGTAAGTTTAGACTTACACGGAAACTACAGTGAAATGTATGACGCGTTGGTAAGATAAGGTTACACAATAATATTTATTTACTCAATAAAGGATTTCACGTTTCATTCTAGATGATGAGTACAAGTAGACTAGGCCTTTATACTATTTTTATTGTGCTAATCTCACTTCAGTTACCTGCATAAGGTGTTCCATTCAAATACGCGTAACACAGTTAGGAATATAAAGAGTGTTTATAAAGTCACTTACCATTTCTGTTTTAACACTAACAATTTTTTTTTTGAGGGGGGGGGGCAGATAATCTAAAGCAGTGGTTCCCAACATTTTTCAGCTGGCGACCCACCTTTCCTTATCGGAATACCTCTACGGTCCATCGGTCCATGGTGGAGTAAAAAACCTTATTTGTATTGAATCCCTTCCTCATGGATATATAATTTACCATCAAATATTGCAAATATATATAAGCTTATATATGCTTTTTTGAAGATACAGATTGATTATTGATCAACAATTTGTGTTCTGATTTGAAAATGGTTGACAAAATATAAGCACTTTGTAGCAAAACAGTTATTTATTTAACAATAGACATATGTTTGCAATATATGCAACAAGTGATTCCAAACTCACTAACAAGTTCTCCTAGGTGAAGATAAAAACTACAATTATAAAAGTACACGAACCAAGAAAATAAAAACACAATTTCATTTGTTTCGATTTTCTTATCTTTTCTGATGGTTTATTCGATAGTTTTAGGATCGAGTCGCGACCCACCTGTAACCCTTTCGCGACCCACCGGTTGGGAACCGCTGTTCTAAAGCAATGTACACAATAGAAGAAAGAATAGCTGTGGTTTCATACCGACTGCGTGGAATTACGTATGATGGAGCGAGGGACAATTTCACGTGCAAATTTCACAAACCAGCTCCTACCAGACACGCCATTAAGAACATGATGAGCAAATTCAAGCGAACTGGTAGTGTTACTGACGAACAATGAACTGGGGGACCGGCTGTAGCAGAAGAAACTGTGTAAAAGATTCAGAAAGCGATTACACGAACTTGGTATCGCCCACACCACTGTGTGGAAAACACTGCGATTCAAATTGCATAAACATGCCTACCACGTTCAAATTGTTCTTAAACTTGAAGATGAAGACTATGCCGCCAGACAAGCTATGTGCTGTGACTTACCCAATGGACTTTTTCGCCTGGGGCTTTTTCAAATCCAAGGGGTATCAGATGAAAGTCACTGGTCTTTAACAATTGAAAAACAGCATTTATGCCGATGCGCAACAGATAACGCCAGATATGTTAGCAAGGGTGTTTCGGGCTACTGAGGAACGAAGGGACTTGTGCTTAGATTTGCAGGGTCATCACGTTGAAATGTATTGAATTTGTGTTCAAAATGTCTAAATGTATGCTCATGTTTTTTTGTTTGTTTTTTGTTTGTTTGTTTGTTTCTTTCTTTGTGAGCGGGCTTATACTGTTATCGTACATTTAACGTTCAAGATTGATATACGTATATGCATTCATTAACCACAGATTAATGTCACCAAAGTCACTAATTATTGTGCCTCACAGTACTGCATATGACATAACTTTTTTTCGGTGAGGTAGACCATTAAGAGCAATCAGTCACAAGAGAGAGGATCCATCTGGCGTTGTGAAGCGAACTCTGACTTAGCTCAGTTGTTAGAGCAGTGACACAGATAGCCAAAGGTCCTGGGTTCGAATCCTAGTATCAGAGGAATTTTTATCTTATAATATTCTTAGGGAACAATGCTATTGTATTCTTTTGTAGAAGAACTATGGTATTGGAAGAATCGTCACCTTATCACGAAAGCGGCCCAAAGTGACCTCAAAGTTATCCTCCCAAATGGGTATAAAGAACCCTGCGGAACACCAGAAATAATTTCAGCTGTTTGGGATGTGTAACTTACATACTTAGTTCACCAGTGAATTCTACAAATTGTTTTCTATTTATCATATAACATCTGATTTTGTTTTACTTCGGCTGTGTTTATACCCCTTTTAGCTTCGAGGCTATATCGAGTTCGGGATGTGGGACTGTACAGTAGGGTAGGCCATGGAACTATTGCTTGTCAATTGTTCCTATTGTCGGTGTATTTTAAAGGAGAAAATTTGAACTGATATTAATTTAAATGGATATGATACAAGATCAAATGGTGAGGATGATTAAATATCCGAATCGGCATTTGCCTTTACGGCTGGGAAAACCATGAAAAAACCCATGTCAAATTGGCCGGCCACGGGATTTGAACCTGGTACCATACCTTCCGAATGCGAGTCCAAGACGTTACCATATCGGCCACATCGCTCGGTGTTATTAAGTCATGGCCCGTAAGAAGGATGGGTATCCTGCTAGTCTATATTAATAAAAGGAAGTGTGTGTCTTTCCTCCTGTCTGTCTGTCTGTCCGCAATGCCCAGCGAAATCTAAAGAACGCAGAGATCTGAAATTTTAAACATAGGTGGACTGAAGGGTCGGAAAATGCACCTCGAAGCCGGAATTTTAATTTTAGCTTTCGTTCGTGAGTTATGAGTGAAAAACGGGCAAAAAACGTGCATTTTTTGCGTTTTCGAATCATCAGTTTTCAGTTATACATTTCAATGCCAAATCAATTACAGTTGGCTTTGGCTATTTTTGTCATACCTTGGAAATAAAACTTTCGCGATCGCTTGAATGTTGTAAGCCCTAAATATGGTCAAACATTGTTTTATTTGGACGAAACTCACTATACAGGGGTTTTCTGGGCCAAGGAACTCGAATCTGAGGTCGCTTTTACCAGGCGATGCTATCTAATCGTGGTATGTTGTCCACGTGATTTAGGTGTTAACTATTATGCTCTTGATTTTTAATTTTTAAAATAATTATCGCGGGCCATCGCTTGATTTTGTAAGTCCATCCTTGACGATTCATTCGTTTAGAATATCAAGGCCCGCAGACATATGAAATTTTCAACCTACACGGAAGAGGGATAATCAATATAGGCATAAATATGATCAAACACTGTTCGATTTGGACGAAACTCACTATACAGGGGTATTCTGGGCCAAGGAACTCGAATCTGAGATCGCTTTTACCAGGCGAACCTATCTAATCGTGGTATGTAGTCCACGTGATTAAGGTGTTAATAAATATAATGATTTAACTATTATGCTATTGATTTTGAATTTTTGAAATAATTATCGCGGGCGAAGCCGCGGGCACATGCTAGTTAATGATAATTGCTTAAAGAAGTGTGTCTTGTATTAGACAAACCACAGGTCTATAATTTTTGTCAATATTATTTTAAGGAATATTCCACCAAGGTCAGCAACCTAAGATTTGTTTGTTCTCAACCAGTTTGATGCATATTCTTCAAGTTAAGTTCAACCACAAGTTTACTATCAAGTCTGCTTCTGAGACCTCCCAGTAAGTGAGATATAAGCTTAAGCTTGCTTACACTTTTACTTTCTTGTATATACTTACTTACTCCATGGAAATAGACAATTTCTCAGCAGGCTAAACGAATATTATCTATTTTATGGAACCAGAAGGTTCATTGCCGCGCTTTCCTGAGCCCGCCATTCAACCCTATTCTGTGCTAACTCCATCCACCCATCCCTCGCAAATCCTACTTCCCTTAAATCTATCCTAATATTGTCCTCGCACCTACGTCTGGGTCTTCCAAATGGTCTTTTCCCTTCGGGTCTCCTAGTTGATATTTTTTATAGATGCCATTCCTCCCCATGCGCGCAACATGTCCAGCCCATTTCATCCTCCGCGATATAATTACCCTTACTATATTCAGTGAAGAGGTTATGAAGCTCGTTATGCACTTCTCTCCAGTCCCCATTTTCATCTCTCTTAGGCCCAAATATTTTCCTAAGCACCCTGATTTGGAACACTTTCAGATTGTGTTCTTCGCGAAGAGTAGAAGCGACCATGTCTTATATCCATATAATACAACCGGCAGGATAATTGTCTTATATATTTTTATTTTTAGATTTCTGGACAGAAGACGAGAAGATAAGAGTTTTTGAACTGCATAAAAATAAGCATTTCCTGATTTTAGTCAATATTTAATTTCTTTCTACAATGAAATCCTTATTTCGTCTTTCTTTGTTGAATAATTTTAGCTTCTAGATTCATATGTTTCAATACGAGAAAGTATCTTAGCAACATACAGGAACCAGACTATTGAAGATTTGATTGAGGCTGCTGGGAATGAATGTACACCTTCAAAAATTTAAGTGGGACATAAATATATTATGAAAGAAGACTGGGAGAGAGACCACATTTGACCAGATGGACCTTCTCAGTTTCGTGTCCACCGGATTTCGTGGTAAATTTCAGAAGATGCTCCCGCAATAAAATTATTATTACGTTTTTACAACTCCGTTTAGTCTTTCAAGCATTTCCTGTTTCTCCTTACAAATCACAAGGGCAGCTCTAAGCAATAAAAACCTGAAGAAACTTTAGAATTTTTCCCACTATCGTACCACTTGTTTCATCGCCATGCTCATGTTTACAGCGTGCTTAGAGAAGTACAATTTTGTGAAGACATACAGATGGCATGAATACGTTTGAAAAATTGATAACCTAATATCTATGTCTTGTTTTATTTCAGTGGAAAAATTTAAATTCAGCGATGTGAGTAGTTGGATGACTTTGAAGATACAGTATTTGCATAAAGAGGTATAATAGTTCTTTACTACAGTGAGTCCCACGCAAGAGTTGGCCAATGACGCTGGTTTCTATGTCGCGGCGGGCACAGGTTCAACTCCCGAGCGATCGGGTGAAATATCTACGCTAATAAAGCCACGATCGGAGTAATGATTCAGGTTCTCACATTTACAGTTAAAATTACATTGAAAATAAACACGTACCTAATCAGAAGAGATGTTGGAAATGTTCTCCTCTTGCATACGCACAACACTGGCACCTTTTTAGGAAATTTTATTTCACGCGCTTAAGTTCAGCTTCCGAGATAGAGTTAATTTCTCTTCTTATGTTCTAATGTGTGGGCAATTGGCCTGTACAATTTATTTTTCAAGTTACCCATAAATAATAGTCACATAGGCTATTGTTAAAAGAACTTGAAGACAGTGTTACAAGAGAAATTAACTCTATCTCGGAAGCTGAACTTATGCGCGTGAAAGAACATTTCCTAAAAAGGTGCCAGTATTGTGTGGATGCAAGAGGAGAACATTTCCAACATCTCTTGTGATGAGGTACGTGGTTATTTTCATTGTAATTTTAACTGTAAATGTGAGAACCTGAATCATTACACCGACCGCGGCATTATTTGCGTAGATATTTCACCCGATCGCCCGGGAGTTGGAGCTGTGTCCGCAGCGACGCAGGAACCCGCGTCGTTGGCCAACTCTTGCGTGGGAATCACTGTATATAGAACTTATAGTATATGTGTACACCTTCAGGTATGAAAATTTAATTTTTAAACATTAGGACTCTCAGTTTTATTGTATATATATATATATATATATATATATATATATATATATATATATATATAATATAAAATGTATATTATGACATTTCACAAGAAAAATGTTTCCTAATTTTTCATAAAAATTGTTTTCTTGAAAATTTTGACTATAAACTTGAAACATGATTACTTAAAAGTTATGAAAGATAAAAACACAAAATTTTCACTATTTTGTAGATAGAGTAATTCTTTAGGGAATAACATTTAGGTTTTTTTTGGATACTTAAGATTTTAAATTGGTACATAGATTTATATAAACTGAAAATATTTTTGTTCACATCATCGGTAGACAAATCATAGCCTGTATGAGAAATTTCTCCACGTCAAGCACTAGACAACATTTCAAGCTTCAAAATGATATCAAAATCACTTTGATATGTTAATTTATAGAATAAATATGATGTTTGAAATAATTGAATTCCAAGCGATTTACTACTAGGGGCATAGTGAAAGTTTCTTTGATATAGGCAAATCCTGGTGCTGCATAAATAATGACAGGAAGTAGGCTATCATGGTTCTATAATGGTACTAGGATGTTATAGTGATTATTCAGGATAACGCCAGATGTCACTGTCGTTCTCTTCCCTTTTCGTAAACATAAATAATTATCCATATCCTTCAATTTAACCACTGCAAATACTATTATACCTACTATTACTATTATCGTGTATCTATTTATCACTTAAATTCAAAATAGTATAAATAGCTATTTGAGCTTTGAGAATTTAATCCATCAATTAGACGGTTTTTGCCAAAGCACAAGCACCGACGAAAGCCAATGCAGTATTTAGTTTCGCTCAAAACGTTATTTACGAACTTTATTTCTCTCCATGCGTTAAACATACGCAACTCCTTATCATGGCGAAGGAATTGGTAAAATCCTTCCTCAACTCCCCCCATATTTTAACACGAGATTATCATAGGTAATCCCACGAGAGTTGACGAGTTTATCGATAGATTCGCGTTGCCAGACTTTGGATGAGAAACACTTTCACATCCTCCCTACAGCCCCGACGTGGCACCCTCCGACTACCACCTTTTCGGTTTTGTGAAGGAACACTGGAGGATATTCGGCAAGCAGTGCGTCAGTGTCTATGGGCAGCTGGAACGGAATTCTATCGCAAGGATATTTTCAAACTTGCAGAACGATGGGAAATATGTGTGGGAAAAAACGGAGGCTATGTGGAAAAGTGAAAGAAAAATGTTACTCACGATTTTCAGTATGCCCCTCTTATATAGCCTAAGTCATATGTAGGCTTATATTTTTAATAGCAGTAGTAAAATTTTTTAGGGTTACGCCGTAGCGTAGTGGTTGAGGCGGTGCGCTACAAACCGGAAGGTCGCGGGTTCGATTCTCGATGAGGTTGGTGAGATTTTTCAATTGGCTTAATCCTTCTGGTGGCACTATGGCCCTGGGGTCGGATCAGCCTCTAACAGAAATGAGTAGCAGGAGCAATCCTGGGGTTAAAGGCGGCCGGTGCGTAAGGCTGACAACCTTACCATCTTCATGTGCCGAATGTCAAAAATCTGGGAGCCTCAACCTCCTGGAACTTTAGGGCCTCCATGGCCTGCATAGGGATCACTTTACCTTTTAGTAACAATTCCTAAATTTTCTCGGGACACTGGGACAGTGTGTTCAAAATGGGACTGTCCCGGTTTTACCGGACATAAATCATATTTTGAGAATGTAAATGAATTAAGTAAAGTGACAGTACAATACGATGTTAAGGAAAACCGAAAGGAGTGAAACAGGTGAATGAGAAAGAGGCATGAGAAAACATGTTTACCTTGTACGGCCACCGACAATTACAGGACAGGAATGTTTTAACGTAAAATAAGCTTTTTATTGGACGATAATAATTTGAAAACCATTCCTTACTTATAAGCTCAATAAAATAACTTGTTTCTACACTGAATTCACTTCTTTATCAGTTTATGACTTTGTAAATGTGTCTGTTCATTTCAAATTAAGTCTCCGTATAAACTTCACTTTATTTAACCATGTCTCTGATTTAAATATTCCATAATTTATTATATCCAGTCTCGTTATTTGTTTGATTGTTATATTTGGCTTATGGTCAGATTGCCCAGTAACATTTCGTCCAGTTGATACTGTGGTTTACATAAGTGATTTTCAACCTTCTCTCAATTCAGTGGAATAAGGTCAGAAGAACCACTTAGCTGGATAAAATTAGACTATACAGAGTGAATATAAATTCTTTAGAAGTAATTAGTAACTCAGCTTTAGAGGAAAGTAAGATATGGTTTTCTCAGGACGGTTTTGAGATTAATAATGACAAAACTCAGCATATCATCTTCAGTTTGAGGAAGAATGATCTCAATTATGTATCTACGGTTAAATATTTGGGTATGAACTTGGATTCCAAATTGAATTGGAACACCCATATAAGAAGTGTTAGTGTTTAAAGTACCTTGACATTATGTTATAAGATACATGTACTTCGCGTATTTTGAAAGTGTTTTTAGATATGGTTTGATAATGTATGGCCATGCAACTAATGTGAAAGATATTCTGCTAATACAGAAAAAGGCTATCAGAATCATATCGAAAGGTGTCTACAACACCTTGCAGACCTTTCTTTATTCATTGACTTGGAAAATTTTAACTGCATATAGCCTATATATTTCGGCTGATTCCAACTTTTCACGAAACCATAGTAATAATTTTGATGTAATGGGCTTATTTAGCTTTGCCGATTGAAGTAGGAACACAATTTTCAAAAAGTAATTGATGTAGGTAAAATACTTTGAGATGTATTGTAATTCTAAAATAAAATAATGTACGCAAACGATACAGTTTTGTCGTAATTTCAATTTAAAAACCTCTGCCAGACCCTGTACAAAGTGTATAATGAAATAATTTATTAAATAAGGGCAATTGGTTTTTTGCATTTTTCCCTTTATTTTTCCTTTTTAGTCATTTTCAAAAGTTAAGTCTTTTTTGGCAATTTTTAATTCATTTTCGGCATTTTAGGTCATGTTTCAGTGGAGGTAGAAACTTTTTCTTGTACAAATCATTACTTTCAGACAACAGACAATCGTTTTTATTTGAGAATCTCCGCCAAGTGTTCATAGTTCATTTTAATTAATGTTTATTGTAAACACCACAGCAGTTTGTCTTGTAGCAATACAAATTTACTTACTTCTTTAGTAACAAAATAAGTGTGTTTTATATTGTAAATTTATATATAACGCTCTGTCATCCATTAAATTGCCTTTAGCAATTCATTAGCCTACTTAAAAAACTAATAAGTAATAATGGTAAATTTATTGGTAATTTTTCAAAATATTGTGTAATTTTTCACTATTTTTAGGTCATAAATGCATTTTTATTAAGTATATTTGTACTATTTTGTGGTCATTAAAAGCCTAGCCCTAATAATTATATACTGACATTTATAAATATTGAAACTATACAGACTAAAGACAGAGGTCTAAGTTTTTAATATTCAATAATTTATCATATAAAATAAAACAATTGGTTTGTTAAATGATTATTTAAAATTGCAACCACTTTGGTTGAATGATCTGATGCCATTTTGTTAGGCAAATAAACATCTTTTTAGTACACGCTCTCTAAAGCAGCTGCTTATCGGACTGGTAACACGCCAAAAAATTTCATTTTAGCAACCAAGACCGCTAAAATTGCATAAAAGTGCATTCAAACTGCATTCAAAATGCAGTTTTATCGGCCTTGTTCTTTAAAGTCGTCATGGCAATCTATAGGCCTAAACAAAATCCAGATGGCATTGACCAGTCACACCAACTTTAACATGGATTTAAGCATATAATTGGTCATAAAACAAAAAATTTATGCCAACATGTTTCTTTATGATAATCAGAAACTTTACCAGGTTTTTTTCGTAAAATTGGGTAGCCTATTTCATCATATAACAACAAATATAAGCCAACAACTTTTCACATCTTCGTTAACAAGAAAATCATTACTTACCATGACGGATGCACCAACATTTAATTGTAATATACTAGGAGGTGCCCGTGGCTTCGCCCACGATAATTCATTTAAAAATTAAAAATTAAGAGTATAATAATTATTAAAGCATTATATTTATTAACACTTGCACGCGAATCATTCATAAACTAAGCCATTAATAATATTAATGAAACAGCTAAAATTCCGGTTTCATTCTCAGGATATGTACTGATGCACCATAGTACGTTCGTAACACGACCCTTCATACTGATCTCCAAATTCCCGAAGTCTCAACTGTTCTAACTACAAATTATACCAGGCTTCATAATAGCTTTATACATCATCCCAATGTTTTGCTGAATCACATACCTTTACAGAACCAAGTTACCAGACATCAAAGGAGACTAAAACGCAAAAGACATTCTGATTCTCTTCAATAATAATAAAACATATTATAATTAGCCCACATATAATGCTGCTGAGGACTATTAATGGATAGGAACCTCAATACAAGTTACATGCAGTTCCAAAGAAACCTGTGAACACATAATACGTATTGTTTCTCAACTGTTTATTGACATGAATATGGTGTGAATTTTATTTTATCAATTCAGTGTAATTTTCAGGAATGATATAATGTTTCAAGAGAAGGATTGGTTTGTTTGGATTATTATCAGCGATATTTCAAGAGTTAAACCATCAATATTTTACTGCTGGTGCCCCCGGTGCTTCGCCCGCCATGATTCATTGACTCCAGGATTTTAAAGAAATTTACACTGGTAGATTATTAAAAATGTTTGTTGTTCAGAGCTATGAAAATTGTAAGTAAAAATAAAATTAGAATATTTGTTCATTTCACTTAGACCTTATATAATAGCGGTTTACCTAATTTTGTAGTCGTCATGAAAGTTTAGACTGCGAGAGACGAACATCGCCGAGTATACCCGATGTCTCACGAAGAGGGCGAGCGAGCAAGCACGCTATTTAGGGCCGTTGAATTGTATAAGAGTAGATTGCTTCTCATAATCTATTGCTGCCGTGATGTTGCTGGCACCAGCTTCAATTCATTGTTTCTGGCTTGGATTGAAATTTCCTCTGGATTATCATTTATAATTTCATAAGCTTTTCATAAATACTAGTTGGTATACAATATTGTTTACAAACAAGGGACTCTTATTTTGCATCTATACCACATTTGGTATTGACACGTACGATCATTGTTGTTTTATGATTCAGAAGGCCATGAGAATATAACTTTAAAAAATGGCTGACTACCTTTCATTATAATTAATTATACGGTATTTTTGTTATATTTTATATAAGGTAGAGAGCTTTTACTAAAAAATATTGTATGCGCCACGTAAGCAAAAACTTTAGCGGACTCATCCAGTATTTCAGCCTCGGCTTTCGCCTCGGCCGCTATACTAGATTCGTCCGTTAAAGCGTTTTTTTGCGTACTTGATACATAAATAGCTATTTCAGAATCAATACGATTAATAATAAGTTTTTATTTGCACCTTGCAGTTCTGTCAGATAGAAGGGGGTAACTGGTATGACATTTTGTTAGATAAATAATGGCATCGCTTCTAATACTACAACTTGTTTTTATTCACATAAACATGTATGACTTCATGAGTGCATGAGCCTATCGGATAGCAATCTCATCGTAGAATTTTTACAGATAAAGATAAATTCTACAGTAATATTCATTTTCTCCTAGTCTGCGTGCAAGTTACCCCTTGCTGGCCACTTGGGAATGCCGGTATCGCGCCATCTGTTAAACTGATGCACTTTCCTTTCACTAGAGCTCCGTACTGTTATAGCATATTGTGGTTATAAACTGTAGAATATATATGTATTAAAAATATCACCTCCCTGCCGATAAATACAGAGCGTAATAGTGCAATATCTGTATTATACAATTATTATTATTATTATTATTATTTTCCAATGTGCGGTGCCCCGAAGCATTTTCATTGTATCTCTAAGACAGCCAACAGCCGGCCGAGGTGTCGCAAACCGGTAAATGAATTACAATTTTTAAAGCGAATACTGGGTCCGGATTCTGATGACCTAAAATTGTTTGAAAAATGACCTGTAAAATGACCCTAAATTTCAAAGCAAATGACTTAATAATTATAAAAAAAAATCTGATGTGAAAGTCACATAACTTCCTCTGCCCAAATAAAAGTTAGCAGTATTCACATATCCTTTTACAGAATCGCAAGACACAATTTTACGCTAATTATCCTATAAATATCTCTTCTTTCAATGATGCGACTAAAAGCGCAAGGCTATATAACAAACTTAAAAAAAAAGAACAAGTGACTGCAGACTTTCCGCCGTAAACAATAATTTCCGAAATTTATCGAATATTTCCCTCAGATACTTCTTTACTCTATGCATGGCCAACAATACATCTTTCTCACTTCACATTCTTATATAGAATAAGAGGCCGTGAAAGAGCGCTATTCAGTTGTTCATCACACAAGACAAAATTTCTACAAATAGTGGGTGAACAGTGGGTGGCTTGTAACTACCCTCAGAGAATTTTTTCGAAAAAAAGTTTCAAATAAAAGCTTTAGCTCTCAGTAAAAGGAACACATGTGCAAATTTTAAAGAAAATCGTTAGAGCCGTTTTCGAGAAAATCGCGAAAAACGAAAATTTCTTCATGTAAAGTCCCCTTAAAAATAAGATAAATTTGTCGCCAATCTTCGAATCACATCTTCAGAAGGTACCTGACCCAAATACGAAATTTTGTTTTCATACGATTCTCCGTTTCGGAGCTAGCCTGTTCACAAACTTCCACACAGACACACAGACACACAGACACACACAGACACACAGACATGTTTCCAAGAAACGTGTATATATGCTAAAAACTCAACTTCGAATTTTAGGGTCGAAAACAATACTTCCTCTACCTATAGTACCTATGGTACGGGCAGAGGAAGTAATTATCTAAAAACTGATATTTTATTTATAAAAAATTATTATTGTGCACACAAAGTTATAGACTAGTTTGTACATAACTGTAAAATCTGTAAATAACTGTAATGTTGTGAATGTTTCTTTTCTCACGGAAATTTATACTGGCACTGAGGCACTGACGAGTCAAAATTCGGCATTTCCTTTTGTGGTCTGCTGGATTAATATTGTTGTTTAATTGACGGTCAACAGCTGTAGTTTTCACTCTCAAATCCAAGTAGGTGGAAGACTCTGGTGCCAGGGCAATCTAATAACAATAGTAATATAGGCCTAATACAACATTTTGGCGTTTCTTTTATTCTCATTTCCGACTGAGACATGACAACACTTAACGCCGAATTTTTCCTTCTTGCATTAAACAAAAAAAAAAAAAGTTAATACACTCAATGTAAATACATGAAAATGACTAAATAAGGAAGCAAATGACACGAAAATGACCAAATAATGACTGACCTAAAATTGAAATAAATGCCCTAAAAATATAAAATGGCATAAAATGACAAAAAATGACCTATTCCAAAATGTATTTCTATAATCTAGAGGCCATGATTAGGATTTATCTACAAGTTGGCAATGTCTATGCAGCATAATAAAAAGATGACATGTCATTAGAATCCGGGCCCTGGTCATTAGTCATTACTAGGGAAAGGCATTTAATGACCATAAAATAGTGTAAAAATGCAAAATAAAAAATGCATCTATGGCCTAAAAATAGTGAAAAGATTACACGAAAATTAAAAAAAAAATCAATAAATTTAAATTGTTACTTATATTTAGTTTTTTTGAAGTAACGAATTGCTAAAAGCAATTTAACGGATGACAGTGCGTTATATATGAATTTACAATATAAAACACACTTATTTTGTTACTAAAGAAGTAAGTAAACTTATACTAATTGGACACCCTTAGCGAAAAAGATTATGTAATGATATTACATAATTATTAAGTGCCAGAATGTTACCGGTACTTTATGAGATTGTTTGGTAGACAGAAAAATATCTGTACTTCTGACTAACTGTCTGTCTGCCCGTGTGCCTGTAAGCGCGATAACTCAAATACGCTTTATCGGATTTTCATAAAACGTCGTATACCATTTATAACGCCCACGGGACGAAGCCTATTGATTTTGGACCAAATCGGTTATCTGATGCCGGGCACGAAACGGAAAAATACATTAAAATGTTCTAATTAGGAACAATTTTATCTGTATGTGCCAGTTTAATCTTTTGAAAATTATGATTTTAAATGCCGAACGTTAGTGAGACCTACTGTTGAGTCCAAAAGGATTTCTGCTACTACTTTTAAAAAATAGCAATTTTTCTTCAAGAATAATCCGTTTCAGATTAACTGATTAATTCCGTGTCACCGGTATACGACAGGACAATGCAGATAAAGTAAACACATAAAACTTAAGCTGTTTATTGACTTATAACCAATTTTATTTTACAGTAAATTTACAAAGTAAAAAATAAAACCTAGTCGGACCCGGGCCCCGGCTGCCCCTCCCTCTCGTCGGGCCTGCCAGAAAGTCAAAATCTATTAGATATCCAGGGCCGGAGCCAATACATATATTAAATATAAAATCAGGTAAACAGATGTAACAAAATGCCAAAATGCTTTTGTTTAATCAGTGATAATTGCAATTGTGGTTTGCAGAAAATAATTTACTTTTGTTATCGATTTCCGAGGATTCCAGATCGATTCAATAGAAATCAAAGTATTCGCTAAACGACAACAGAACTTATTTCAAAAGATTTCAACTCACCAGTCTTGTGTTTCAGGCACGCAAAAACGAAGAATAAATATATCTAACTTACCTGAAAGGAAAGAGAAAGCAATGTTAGAAATCCACCTTAGCAAGATACAAGACAAAAAATAATTATACATGCGATTACCAAAATCCATTTAACTTTTAAATATCATAGGTAAAAACTTCACCTCCATGCAAATTATTACTTTTACTAAATAATTTTTTGAAACTAAGCAGTTAATCAGACAAGTAAAAGTTTTTAGTGCATACCTAAGATATTTACTGGTAGGCTTAGCTTATTTGGTACCTTTTAAGCAGACATGTATGGAAGAACAAAGGTCTAGTTTGAAAAGCATATATGAAGGAATATGTGGGTAGTGTTATCTGTCATAGCTAATTGTACTGCAACTTCTAAAGCCGTATATGTACACAGTAAAACAGTAAGTTGTCATGAGAACTGATTTGCGTTTGATAAATTCTGTCTAATACATTACCATAATATAGGCCCAAAATTAGGCATTACTCTGGTACCGGTCAACCTATTTGGTCCAATATCAATAAGCTTCTTTCCATGGACGTTACAAATGCGTATTCCAAGTTTCATGAAAATCCGATAACGCGCATTTGAGTTATCGTGCCTTTCCTATATATTGCTAAGGCACTAAATTGGGCATTATTCCGGTACCGGCCAACCGATTTTGTCAAATATCAATATATATCTTCCCATGGACATTATAAATGCATGTACCATATTTCACAAAAATCCGATAAAGCGTATTTGAGTTATCGCGCCTTTAAAATAGACACTAAATTGTGTTTTACTCCGGTACCGGTCAACTGATTTGGTCCAATAACAATAGGCTTTTTCGCATGGACATTATAAACGCGTATACCAAGTTTCATTAAAATCCGATAAAGCGTATTTGAGTTATCACGCGTACAGACACATGGACGGACGGACGGACGGACAGACATTTTCCCGTCCCCCATACAATCTCATAAAGTACCGTACTGGCACTTAATAAATAAATAAATAAATACATTTCTATTTCTATTTATTTACGTCCTACGTGATCAATATACATTGATATGGGACAGTGTTGATCGAGATGCTCGACACAATACAAAATAGAATAGTACAATAATCTACAAATAATACAGAATAATCTACAAATAATACAGAAATCTACAACTAGTACACCAAATAATACAATAATCTACAATAGTAGGCCTACACCTAATAAAACATATTACAAAATACACAACTTTAGATATTTATTGATGAGTCTTTGATGGAGTTGTGAGTATGACTTAGTGACTAATACGGACATGATTGCAGTATTCCTCAATACTATAAAAACATGCACTATTAAAAAAAGCTTTTAGTGATCTCTTGAATTTGTTTGAGCAATGTATGTTTTTCAAATGGTGAGGTAGTTTGTTGAATAGATTAATTCCAGTGGAAATTACTCCTTTCTGGAATAAGGTTGGTTTTGTGTCTGGTATTGTGATCTCTAAGATTTCGTATAACAACCATTCTATAATATACAACGGTTTCGCTTCATTACTCAACCGTAAATTCGTGGCTCTATGAAGTGCTTTGGCCTGCGGATGTTATTCGGAACAGGTAGGACAAACGTTTTATTTGATTTATACATATTAATTGTAACTAAACACTCAGATTTATGAGTGTTAATAGGATATTAATTTCTCGAGGCAGACAGATTTCTCTCAATTATGTCTACAAGATTGTTATGACGGCTGTGCGGGATAATTTATTCATTAAGTACATTAGCATTGTAAATGGGGGCACGTAGGGAACGCCTTTCCTAGTCTCAGTGTTGGCGTAATAAGTTCACTTCTGCCCAGGCAACATCAAATTTGTCAGCTGCTGATGAAGTGATCATGCAGCATTGCTGACAACTATTATGTCAGAAAGCTGCCAACATAGAATAAATTTGAAATGTTAGTGTATCACCTCAGCTCAGTTAACATTTCAGTGCTACAAATGATATGGAAACACTGCATTGCCAGCCCATGAAATATAGGCCGATTACCATTGTCCGTAATATAGGTGCTACAGTGCAATAGGCAGAGAAAGTATTTTTTCGACCACGAAATTCGAAGTTGAGCTTTTTGCATAAATACACGTTTAGAGGTTAATTCATAATACTCACTTATTCAATGGCACTAGACAATTCCTAAGCAAGCTAATGGAATATTATCTATTTTATGGAACCCCGAAGATTCATTGCCGCGCTTACCTGAGCCCGCCATTCACCCCTATTCTGTGCTAACTCCATCCAACCATCCCTCACAAATCCTATTTCCTTTAAATTTATCCTAATATTGTCCCCCACCTGCGTTTAGGTCTTCCTAGTTGTCTTTTCCCTTCGGGTCTCCCAGTCAATATAGACATATAAGCATTCATGAACCACAGATTATTGTCTCTGTTGGACATTACATGAGAATATTATAGGAGAAAAATTCCTCCGACACTGTGACTTGAACCCGGGACCTTTGGCTATTCGCGCCAATGCTCTACCAACTGAGCTAAGCCGGAGTTCAATTCACAGCGCCAGATGGAACCTCTCTCCTATGACTAATTTCCCTAATGGCCAGCTTAGTTCAGTTGGTAGAGCATTGGCGCGAATATCCAAAGGTCCTGGGTTCAAGTCCCAGTGTCGGAGGAATTTTTCTCCTATAATATTCCCAGTCAATACTTTTGAGATATGTCTTTCCTCCCCAGTGCGCGTAACATGCCCAGCCCATTTCAGCCTCCGTGATTTAATTACCTTTGCCGTGTACACACTGATCTGATAGCCAATAGATACGCTGTATTATATGTAGCCTAATTAATAAGAATATCTTTAGAGCCATTGTATTCACTGATTTTATAGGGCCAGTTGAATAAAAAGTTAATCGAAGTTTAAGTGCTGAAATTAAACTTCAGTCAAATTGAACTTAGAGTTGAATTTTTAAACTGGGTAAATTTAGGTTAGCAAAGTTACAGAATTGCTTATATTTATCTTTAAAATAAGTTAAACTGAATTGGTAAGCCGTTATTGTTCTTAATTGTTTGGGCAGAGCTTTGTAATCCGCTTTTTTTTTTTTTTTTTTTTTTTTGTATTTTCATAGCACAATCTGAAACACTTCCATTCTCTTAAAATTAAATTCAGGAATTACATTCAGCCTATCCATTTTTTTTTTTTTTTTTTTTTTTTTTAAAGGAAAGGGATAAACATCAACGGAAGGCTACTGTCAAACTTAAGATTTGCTGATGACATAGTGTTGTTCGCAAAATCCGCCACAGAGCTACAGGAAATGCTAGCAGAACTGAATACTAAAAGCGCAATAGCGGGACTACAAATGAACCCTACAAAGACCAAAGCAATGACAAATCACATGGAGACACCAATAATAATTGATGGCACACCAATCCATTACTGTAGCGAGTACATATATCTAGGCCAAGCAGTCAGTCTGACAGAAAATGGGGACAATGAGATCCAAAGAAGAATAAGGCAAGCATGGGGGAAATTCTGGGGACTCAAATTCTTACTCCTAGACAAAGACATTAACAGAGAACTAAGATTGGAAGCACTACAGACCTGCATCATACCGACACTAACATATGGAAGTCAAACCTGGACGCTGACTAAACAACAAGAACTGAAGATACAAAGATGCCAGCGCAGAATGGAGAGAAAAATCTTGGACATTAAACTAGTAGACAAAGTAAGAAACGATGAACTGAGGCTAAGAAGTGGTATCGAAGAGGCACATAAACAGGCAAGAGAGCTCAAATGGAGGTGGGGAGGACATGTGGCCAGACTACCTGCAGACAGATGGGCCTATGCCACCACGATCTGGGACCCAAGAAGAGGGAAAAGAACAAGAGGGAGACCGAGAAGGAGATGGGCTCAGGACTTCATAGAAGTGATAGGACCGCATTGGTCACGAGTAGCAAGGGATAGGAGGGAGTGGAAAATCACAATTATAGATTTAGAATAAAATGTTGACATAATTTAGAAACTGAAAGTGAAGTGAAGTGAAGTGAATTAGGGAAAAAGTACAGGACACTCATTCTAGACTCAAAATGGAACACAAGCTACACACAGTAACTAACAGTTAAAGTAAAAGCTCAAATCCGAGCATGCACACAGGAAATAACTCACCCCGTGTGTACAAACTGAGCTAACCCTACCGATAGTAGGAGGCCCTTGCCTGTAAAGGATTCAGTGGCTTTTTCTAATTTCTAATTCTAATTTCTATCCAATTGCCTTGTGCATTCTAATTCTTGATTTCTATTTTTTTAGGACAAGCTCAATTATCATGTCTGTTTCTTCCCTTTTCAAGTTTGCTGTACGGGACCTTTTCTTCTTTTCACTCTCCAATTCGTTTTAAACTGCAAAAATCCACAACGTAATAGTAACCGAGACAAAAGAAAATCTAATAGCGTACACAATTGGCATGTGATGCGATAATATGAATTTCCCTCGAGCTTGGCGCTGTTGTCAATCTTCGATCTTCGGTTAAACACTAAACTAAATTAGTCTGATTTATACAATACTAGCAGGTGCCCGCGGCTACGCCCATGATAATTAATTGAAAAGTTAAAAATTAAGAATATGATAATTATTAAAGCATTATATTTATTAACACTTGCAAGCGAATCATTCATAAACTATCCCATTAATAATTAATGAAACAGCTAAAATTCCGGCTTTAGAGTACATTCCACGATTAGGAAGCGCCGCCTGGAAAAAGATCTCAGATTCGATTATGCAGTTCCAAAGCTAACTGTGAACACATAATAGGCCTACGTATTGTTTCTCAACTGTTTGTTGACAGACGAATATGATGTGAATTTTATTTGATAAATTCATTGTAATTTTCAGAAATTATATAATTTTTCAAGGGAAGGAGTGATTTGTTTGGATTTTTATTGTCCGCGATAGTTCCAGGGTTAAACTATCAATATATTATAGCTGGTGCCCGCGGCTTCACTTGACTCCAGGATTGTTCAAGAAATTTACACTGGCAGTTTATTAAAAATGTTTGTGGTTCAGAGCTATGAAAATTGTAAGTAAAAATAAAATTAGAATATTTGTTCATTGTGTTCATTTCACTTAGGTCTTATATAATAAAGAAACTGTTTTTTCTAATTTTGTACTCTTCGCGAAAGTTTAGACTGCGAGAGACGAACATCGCCGAGTATACCCGATGTCTCACGAAGTGAGGGAGCAAGCACGCTATTTAGGGCCGTTGAATTGTAAAAGAGTAGATGAGCAACGAATTAAACTAGGTTCATTTCTGAACTTCCATTAAAACTGAACTGAAGTTAGCTATTTTTATGCAACCATAGTGTTTTAAGTAGACTGAGTAAAACTGATTTGGATGGAAATTTTAACATAATCGACACGGAAACTAAGCAGAAGATATACTCATGTCAGCCAAGCTAAAAGGAATGTAAATTAACATCATTTGGATTTCTGGTCATAGGAATATAAAGTGGAACTGTAAAGTACATTTATTGATACGAGTTAGAATTGAAGGTAAAGAGTTGAATATTGAAATTCCTATTCAAGATATCCAGTCCTGTTTCAAGAAAGCAGATAGCAATCAGTAGAAAACTGACCATCGTAAAGATAATGGTAAATGGAATAGAAATTTTAAACCTTGGTTCAAGAGAGTTTTCAGTCAGAAAAAAGCGATGGTCAACTACACTAAGGCCGGTATTCATAGTCGGCGACTTAAGAACCGACTTTATAAAGCTGAACTTATTTGACAAGTCGACTTATATGTTTTTGCACGACTTAACTAATTAGTGGTACTTCCGAATATTGTTGCCATGGATCGTAAGTTGACATACCCGCACGCAATCTTGTTGCTATGGAAACAAAACAAATTTCCATGCGGTAAGAATTTACTTACGCCACACATCATAATACAAGCCTTTATGGACAAGGCCCCCCAGGACAAATATTCGGTTCTCATAACAACAAACACATGCGAATCACTTTCCGAAATAAACATCAATCTTCAATAATGTATATACATAATATTTGCAGGTAATATCTCAATTAATATAATTAAATTGATATAAATAAACATCGTGCAAAAAATAGCATGCAATACTCGTGCCGTAAGCGCATAAAGGATCTCGGAAAATAAAAAAAACTCGGCGCGAGCGCCTCGTTTTTTCAAACTCTTTCCTCGATCCGTATGCATCGCTTACGGCAGTGGTTCCCAAACTTTTCAGTCCGCGGACCCCTTGAAAAAAATTAAAATTTCGCGGACCCCCACTGGGTTTTGAAATTAAAAACTAAATAAATACTTTGATTCAAATGTGTTAAATTCAATAGACAAAATAACAATATCAATGGTAACAAACAGAGTTTACTTCTTAATGTGAACAGTGAAGCTGCTTTTGATGAATTAGCTCTGCAATGTTAGGTTTAGGCAAATGTCTGATAATTTCAATACTAAGTCACTTTCAACTTCATGTTTATTTCTTAACTTTGATTTCAAGTACGTGACGTGGGAGAATGCTGTTTCACATAGATAAGTAGTGGGGAACACAGTTAAGCATTTCAAAATTACGGGATATCCTATTTCTTCGTAAACCGCCTGCGGACCCCCTGAAACACCATCGCGGACCCCACTTTGGGAACCACTGGCTTACGGCACTTGTATCGCAATATACTATTTTCGTATTCATAGTCTTCTTTAAAGTCGTACTTTATGAAGTCTGACTTCATAAAGCTCTACTTATTCTACATATTAAGGTCGAACATGATAATATGAAAAATCGCACATTCACTGCCGGAACAACTGAATTAGCCAATCGCATTCAAGATTTTTTCAGATTTCGTGTAATGCAAAGCCAACTGAGTAGGCCTACGTATTTCGCTATCGTGATATAAAAATACAGACGGCGCTGCGCATTGTAAACAAAGAATTCAATTCATCCAGTTATAGGCCTATTATGGAGCGTGTAAGTAAACTGATCAATAGATTCTTGAGAATATTCTGCGTATATATTAGCTTGGAGATCGTTCAGAATAAATACCGGTACGCTTATGTATTTATTTCGATATTAATTATTATTATTGTTTTAGAGAGATTCAAACCAGCTTAGGAAGCTTTGGGCCGATATGAAATGCCAGCAGAGAGAAATGCTGATGAAAGATAGGCGATTGATATTTCCAAAATTGTGTCTGCTTGAAACGAAATCTCTTTTTAAATTCGTTGTCACTGTAGAATTTGAATGGATTCATCATGTTTCGCAAATAACGCTTTGGGGCGCGAGTTTATACTAATACTCGCCAAGATCCTCAAAATTACTATCCATGTTACTGGCTTAAACTGAAATAAGTCAGGGGGACCCTTGACTTGATAAAGTACGACTTATTTCGACAAATAAGTCGTACTTTAGTGACTATGAATACCAATAAGCTCGACTTTGTCAATTTTGACTTTATAAAGTAACTACGTCATAAGTCCGACATGTTTGTGTCAGAAACTCAACTTAAGACGAGATTAAAGTTCGACTTGGATATAAGTAAGACTTATTGCGACTATGAATACCGGCATAAGATACGCTTAGATGTAGCCGTGAATCCTGTGTTAGTATATAAAACAATAAATGGGATGATCTTTATATTTCAATTATTTTCATTTTCCTACTGAGCTGTACAATTTGCTTTTAAATTACAATTACCACCTATGTTCAGTATTTAAAACCTTTGAAATTTAACCCATTAAAAAGTAACTTATTTTATTACAGTCAACATATATCAACAGTCGTATTACGGAAGAGGCGACCATTCCCTCAAAATCAAGGGTAGAAGGTATAGAACAGATGTAGGGAAGTTTTCATTTGTAAGTAGAACGATTGAGGAATGGAATGAATTGCCTGTAGGCCTAGCAGCTTTTCAGGGAAACCCCCACTCCCTCCCTGAAGAAATTTAAGAATAACTTAAGGTCTTCTTTGTGTATTAAGTAATGCTACCTTCTAATGTAATGGTTCTTGCTAATGAAATGTTAATCGTTCATGTGATGTTACTCGTTAATGTGTAAATATTATAGTCTTAGTTGTAGTATTGTAGTATTAGGAAACGCTTCCACCGGGTAGTAACCCAATTGAAATGAATAAATACATACATACATACATACATACATACATACATAATACATACATACATACATACATACATACATAAGTCAGCAAGTCTCCTGCAGAAGTTCGACTGGGAGGTGTTTAAACATCCACCCTACAGCCCTGATCTCGCTCCCATTGATTTTCACCTTTTCCTACACCTCAAGAAATGACAGGGAATGACAGAGAGGCGGACATGGTTGCCACACAATGGTTCAAATCCCAGGCGGCAGACTTGTACGACACAGGTATTCAAAAGTTGGTCCCACGGAATGAAAAATGTCTCAATTCCGGTGGTGAATACGTTTAAAAATAGCTAAACACTTGCTGTATCTGCTGCAATAAACATTTCCATGAAATTGTGTTTTGTTTCTGTAAACGGCCCAAGGGAAACTTACTTTATGGACGGGCCTCGTAACAACTACTACAAGAAGGCTCGCTCGTGCACTAGCTCGTTGCGTATGCAAGAGGAGAGTAACCATCTTCCTGTTAGAAGTGGGGTCAAGGAAGAAAATACTGTTTGTATTCATAATGCGAACAAACAGGTGAAACGCACCCAAACCGCATATGCTTCGGGCAAATGCCATCTTACTGGAAATGAATTTGTATGCATGGGAGAATGCACAACTCAAAACACTGAACTCTTCAAATCTCACACAAGTTAAGGATGACTGTAGAGTTTAGGGTGATTTTCTAAACTATTTGAACTAGAAACTTGAAAATGTTGAACCCTTGATTAAAATTTAAGCAGAATTTGAAGTCTAAATTTTAATTTTAATATCTCAATTCGTTTCTTGAGACATTATTAACTTAATGGATTTTTATTAAACAAAATTGAAATCCTTTTCAGCAGTACCTGTTCCATGCGTTCAACATCTTAACATTTTGGATATATTATATATATATACATGGGCGTACGGTGACATTTTGTTCGGGAGGGGTTCAATGTAAAGTCATCTCAGCTCCATGTCCTTGCGCACATTGTGAATTATAACTTTTTTAATGACTAAATAGTTGTATTGTGATAATTAATACACTGTAATAAATTAATATGCAGCTCAGTCTTTGAAACTGTTTTTCTCGAGATTTCTATATATTTCTCGTTTAAGCAAGAGTCTATAAATAAAAACTTTCTTTTGAAAAATTATCATAATACTGTAAGGTTCATAAGGCACGTTTTTGAAGTATCTGTAAATCCACTGGTGGAAAAGCCCGATTAATGCCGATTACTTCATGATAATTTTGTGATGAGCTCGTGATTACTTGGCTTTACAAACAGGTTGATGGATTTTTTAGGGAGTATTCGAGTTGTCGTTTGACAGATTCTAAAGTAATACATCACTGTTATTAAGCTGAAAAATTATCAACACAACATGGTTTTGAAATTTGAATCTTAAATAAATTACGATAAATCTTAAATAATGCTTTGATGTGGACGAAATTGTAAAATATACTCGTATAACAACCGAATCAGAGTTTTTTAACTTAATTTCGTTCCATGATCTTCAAAATATTGCAGGTATTTCGGGAGGGGTTTCAACCCCCTGAACCCGCCCTTACCGTAATATATATATATATATATATATATATATATATATATATATATATATATGCATATATGGCTGATTGCCCTTAATGGTCTACCTCACTGACAGAGAAGTTAGGCAATTTCATATCCCTGGGTTCAAATCCCAGTGTCAGAGGAATTTTTCTCCTATAATATTCTCATGTAATGTCCAACAGAAACAATAATCTGTGTTCATGAATGCAAATATATCCATCTTGAATGTTAACTGTACAATAACAGTGGAAGCCCGGTCACAAAAATAACTTATTAGTGTGCCTCACAGTACTGCATATGACATAACATGTCTGTCAGTGGGGTAGACCATTAAGGGTAATATAATCAGTCATAGGAGAGGGGTTCCATCTGGCGCTGTGAAGTGAACTCTGGCTTAGCTCAGATGATAGAGCAGTGGCACACAGCCAAAGGTCTTGGATTCGAGTCCCAATGTCAGATGAATTTTTCTCCTATAATATTCAAACATAACAATTTCCAGTTTATACTTTAGGATAGGGCCTATGCTTGATTTTTTGACACTGAAATAAAAAATCTCACTTTAAAAAAAAAAAATGACTAATTGAACACTTCTGTCGTCCCTCAATTGAAACCAATGTACTGATGAATTTAAAATCGTATATTATTTCGAAAAAAATCGAATAGGCTGTATCAGCGATGCATCCGCAAGATGCGTGAAACGTCTTGTGAATGCTGCCTAAATCTAGCGCATTCCATATGTTACGATTTGTTTTCATACTTGCAATAAATAGAAAAGGCTGTATATTATACTCAATTCCCGTGTGTTATAGTCCATTATTTAGTGAATATCTTAAAATGAATATAGCTACAAATCAAACTTTTTCTGTTAAGTTTGTAGAGGTTGATTGTGGGCCCACTTTAGTTATTATTTTAAAATTAATGTAGGTATAGTTTAACGAACAATTCCTGCTTAATTTGTACATTAAAGGAATACGTTAATTTACAAACCTATCTCTCAAAATATAATTCAAATAAGTGGAGTTAAGACAGTATGACACTATAAAAGTTATTTTACAAATATATTTTATATCTCTTTCTTTATCTTTTAAATGATATGAATATACAGTATATGCATTCAAGAACCACAGAATATTGTTTCTATTGGGCATTATATGAGAATAATGTAGAAGAAACAATCCTCTGTCACTAGAATTTGAACCCAGGACCTTTGGCTATCCGTGCCAGTACTCTACCAACCGAGCTAAGCCAGAGTTCATTTCACTGGGCCAGACGGAATCTCTCTCCTACGACTTATTGCCCTTAATGGTCTACCTCACGTCCTGGGTTCAATTCCCAGTCTCAGAGGAATTTTTCTCCTATAATATTCTTTTTAAAATAATAGTTCTGTTAAAAAATAAATGTTATGAACACAAAATATGTAAAAATTTTACAAAACATATTAAAATTTTAGTGTGAGTACAGCTATGGATGAAGACATTACAGATGGTGCTGTAGCTAGCGTGGCTTCAGCAACCTCATAGTGGCATAATATATATATATATATATATATATATATATAGAGAGAGAGAGAGAGAGAGAGAGAGAGAGAGAGAGAGGAAGAAACGAGGAAAGAAAGAAAGAAAGAAAAAAGAAAGAAAGAAAAAAGAAAGAAAGGAAAAAAGAAAGAAATAAAGGAAAAAAGAAAAAATAAAGAAAGAAAGAAACGTTTTTGTGTTGCTCTGCTTGATTGAAAGGCGATCTATCAAAATTTGCTTCAATTTATTTTGTAAATTTCCAGGCGTTTGTTTCGATTTTTATGGTCGCAATGACGAACGTCATATTTAAAGCATATTCTTTCGTTTACATGACCACAGACCAGTATAATTAGTATATAAAATTGTGACTGTTCAAAAATTTATAGGAAGAATTATAAGTAGAGTAAAGTGTTAACTACACAGGCCGTAAAAGTCATTATGGTTCCGGTTCCAGAAGGTTGAGGCTCCCAGACTTTTAGCCATTCGGGGCTGTAAACGTTACAAGGCCTTCACCCCCCAAGATTCTCCTGGTTCTCATTTCTGTTAGAGGCTTAGTCGGCTCCATGGCCAAAGTGCCACCAATAGGATTAGGCCAATGGAAAAAAACCCCACCGACCTCAACGGGAACGGAACCCGTGACCTGCCGGTTTATGGTGCTCTGCCTCAACCACTACGCCAAGATGTACCCCTATAAGCTGGGCTGCTACGTTGGCATATATATTGGCGAACATGTTTTATAAAAACTACATAGAACTACATACAGCTGATTATTATTTTACATGTACACTAGATTTTATTTTCCTATAATTTAAAGTTTGCAGCATTAAGGTGTAAGTTTTCTCATTTTAACCTAGGCAATGAAGACACTATCCATGAATTAATGACAGATATTGAGAACCAAGTTGGCATGTTCAGCTAGTTAATAACTGAACTGCAATAAAATAAGTACTTAAGATTGTGGTTAAACTTTTAGACACAGCAAGTTCGGCAAATGAGCAGCTTTGTATGCTTGCTTGTTATTTATTTTCCTTTGTAAACTTGTTGTAATAACTTTATGACTTCAATGAGTAAACCAGCATTTTGTAACATGATTTTTACCAGAATCCTTGTTTATAGATGTTATCACAAGCATACTAATAATTTTTTTCTGACAATTACCGTACAAACCGGATCTACTTCACAGTTTCGCTTTTACTTGATCTGTCTCTCGCCCTGCTTACTCTGTGTGTTACCTATACCATTGTTCTGAACTCTTAAGGAGATATGCTAATCAGATTTTGATGAATTTTCATTGAAAAAATCTTTCTTTAATAATTAATTTTCATACCATAATCCTCAGAGTTTCCCCTCTCAATGAATCAGCTTTTCAGCCTTTTTATAGTGCCCAAGAATTCACTGATATCACTGATATTACAAAAGTTTGTTAATGACGATCCATCTTCCCTTAGTCAAGTTGTTAAAAATCAGTGCACTCTATCAATTAAAAATCAAAAATGATAAAGGTTGTGAATAAAGATAATGAACAACCAACAAGCTAAAGAAATTCGGACCATAAATAATAATTAATAATGGACCCTTTTCAACGGAACAGTAGGGGAACAATAACAGTAGAGGAACAATAACAGTAGGGGGAACAATAACAATAGGGGAACGGAACAGTAGGGGATTCCTTACAGGAACAATCTGTTTAATGGTCCCCCTTTATGATTTAAAACTAGGGATGGGTCGTTACCAGATTTTCTCGATACTCGATACCGATACATGACTTTTTCCTCGATACTCGATACCGTCAACATTTGCAGTTTCAATAAAATCAGGTAAACTGATGTAACAAAGTGCCAGTATGTTTTTGTTTAAACAGTTATGACTGCAATTATGATATGCAAAATATGTTTTTTTTTAAATTGATTTCCAAGTTAAGCTCCAGATTTATTCATTAAGCAGGGCTTACGGAAGAACAAAGGTCTAGTTTTTTTTTAATGAGATTAAAATCTTCCAGCATCACCTGAACTGTACAGATATGTGATATCATGACAATCGCACACTCACATAAAAATGTAAAAAAAAAAATTCAAATTGGCCGGTTTCGGGTTTTGAACCATGGACTCCAGAATGTGAGGCCAAAGCGTTACCATCTCGGCCACCGGGGTCATTTTAACGGTGTAGTTGGATAAGCGCTTGTAAATCGATAGTGTTTTTTGTCATAGCTACCTGTATTTTAATTTCCAAGGCCTTATAAGATAACAGTAAAACAGTAAAACAATAGTGTTGTCAAGATAATTGATTTTCATTTTTTTTTTATAAATTCTTTCGAATACGTATATTACCATAAAATAGGCACTAAATTGAGCATTACTCCGAAACAGGTCAACCGATTTTATCTATTATAAATAGACGTCTTCCCATGGACATTATAAATGCGTATACGAAGTTTCATAAATATCCGATAAAGCGTATTTGAGTTATTGCGCATTTAAAGTAGACATTAAATTGGGGTTTACTCCGGTACCGGTCAACAGATTAGGTTCAAATTCAATAGGGCACTTCTCATGAACGTCATAAATGAGTATACCAAGTTTCATGGAAATCCGATATAGCGTATTTGAGTTATGGCGCCTTTCTATTAGAAAGGCGCCATAATCTATTAAAATAGGCACTAAATTGGGCATTACACCGGTACCGGTGAACCGATTTGGTTCAATATCAATAGGGTTCTTCCCATGGACATTATAAACGTGTATACCAAGTTTCATTAAAATTCGACAAAGCGTATTTGAGTTATAACGCGTACAGACACACGGACGGACGGACGGACAGACAGACAGACGGACAGACATTTTTCGTCCCCACACACAATCTCATAAAGTACCATACTGGCACTTCATAAACAGGTACATTAAAAATTAAAAGTTGAGAGAACTGTGTAATACCAACTAAATTAAGTGTGCATATTTATTGAGACAAAATTTAATATCATCAGTAGCTTATAATTACTAAAACCAAAATTAGTATTTGAAACAGTCCACTTACAAGATTTTGTTAAAAAATACTAGCATTCTCACTTAATTGCAGAATTACCAAAGTAACGAAAAAGTACCGAGCGAGTTTTCTGAAGTATCGCTCGATTCTGATACCATGCAAGTATCGAGAGTATGGAGGTATCGAAAGTATCGAGGACACATCCCTATTAAAAACCAGGAATTATTATATCTTCAAGAAATGAACTTCAAAAACCAATATTGTACACATCTTTGCGGAAAAAGATCTTCTCTTTCAAATAGAAACAAGAATATCAGAACATCGGCGGTCTCAAAGCAGAAAAACAGTTGACAATTATGTAAATTGTCATGACCATTTGTAATTTTTATGTTTCACAAAATTTTACGATTGACATACGAAAATATGACACAAAGTCCGTTTTCTCACAATTTTCGTTTATGAAACAACTAACTTTGCAGTGTTTTGTTTACACGTATACATATTTGTAAAATTGTCATGTTTTCGGTGACACTTGACTCCTCCTATGTCATAGCGTTTTGACAATTGTTAAATCGGAAGAAAAACTGGAAAATGGGATTCAGTTATTACAATAAAGTAATTTATAATGTTTATATGTAAGATACATAGCCTACAGTAGTAGTAGCAGTGAAAAGAATTGGTTAGAAAGTGAAGTCTTGTCCTAGATTTTCAAGCATAAAATTATAATTCATTAGTTAATTTGGATGATACCGTTTTCAAAGAAAAATTCCGAATCGACAAAAATCAGAGTTTAAAAAATAGGGGACAGATTACAAGAAGCCAAGAACAGAAATAAAGCTGTTCTGCCGATAGAATATTTTGTTCATTAAAACCACTTATTCCCAGTAATAAGTAGATTAAGGTTAAAACGTAAATCAAAATTAATATAACTTATCGTTCCACAAAGCATGATAATCGATTGTTTTCATATTGCGACGATCGATTTGCATTCTGTGACAGATGAAATTAGGCAATTGTCACTACTGAGGAGCAGCCTTGACAATTCTAGAGTGATAGGGAAAAAGCGAATAAGTCAAAATTCCAAAGTTTCAGGAATGACAAAAAAAAATCTGATGTGAACGTCACATAACTTCCTCTGCCCAAATAAAAGTTAGCAGTATTAACATATCCTTGTACAGAATCGCAAGACACAATTTTACGCTAATTATCCTATAAATACCTCTTCTTTCAATGATGCGACTAAAAGCGCAGGATATATTATAACAAACTTAAAAAAAACAAGTGACTGCAGACGTTTATTGAACTTTTCGCCGTAAAATATAATTTCCGAAATTTATCGAATATTTCCCTCAGATACTTCTTTACTCTATGCATGGCCAACAATACATCTTTCTCACTTCACATTCTTATATAGAATAAGAGGCCGTGAAAGAGCGCGAATTCAGTTGTTCATCACGCAAGACAAACTTTCTACAAACAGTGGGTGAAAAGTGGGTGGCTTGTAACTACCCTCAGAGAATTTTCTCGAAAAAAATGTTTCAAATAAAAGTTTTATCTCTTAGTATAAGCAACCCATATGCAAAATTTAAAGAAAATCGTTAGAGCCGTTTTCGAGAAAATCGCGAAAAACGAAAATTTCTTCATGTAAAGTCCCCTTAAAAATAAGAGAAATTTGTCGCCAATCTTCGAATCACATCTTCAGAAGGTACCTGACCCAAATACGAAATTTTGTTTTCATACGATTCTCCGTTTCGGAGCTAGCCTGTTCACAAACTTCCACACAGACAGACACACAGACACACACACAGACATGTTTCCAAAAATAGTATTTTTGGATTCAGGGGGCCTTGAAACGTGTATATATGCTAAAAACTCAACTTCGAATTTTAGGGTCGAAAACAATACTTCCTCTACCTATAGTACCTATGGTACGGGCAGAGGAAGTAAAAATTATTTTCACAGCATTTTTACAATATTTAGATCAGTCCACCCAGATATTTTTACAGAGTATAAGATACTTTGTAAAAATATCTGGTGGACTGAACTAAATAGTGTAACAATGCTGTGGAAATATTTTTTTTTTTGTCATTCCTGAAACTTTGGAATTTTGACTTATTTGCTTTTTCCCTATCACTCTCGAATTTACAATTACTTACACAAGCATTCATGAGCCACAGATTATTGTCTCTGTTGGACACTACATGAGAATATTATAGGAGAAAAATTCCTCCGGCACTGTGACTTGAACCCAGGACCTTTGGCTATTCGCGCCAATGCTCTACCAACTGAGCTAAGCCGGAGGTCAATTCACAGCGCCAGATGGAACCTCTCTCCTATGACTAATTTCCCTAACGGCTGGCTTAGCTCAGTTGGTAGAGCATTGGCGCGAATAGCCAAAGGTCCTGGGTTCAAGTCCCAGTGCCGGAGGAATTTTTCTCCTATAATATTCTCATTTACAATTACTTGCCTGTAAAATATGAAAAATTTGTATATTTAAATCACCGCCGTCTCGAGAATTATACTGCCTGTCCATGCTTAATTTTAACATGGAGTTCAGAGTATTGTTAAATTGCCTAATTTCTCCAGTAGAGGCGACACAGTTAACACCCAGATAGCATGAAATTCCAGCATATTTCAGTTTCCGAGTTTATACTTCAGAGGGCAACACAGCATACAGTAATGTAAAGCTGGGTGTGAAAAGTGCTGCCATCTGTAATGTCGCCGCGTACGCAAAATTGGCCGTATAGGACAGGCAGTGTATACACGAGTAATACAGTCTAGAAGGCAGTGATTTAAATATAGAGACAATTGCCTATCGAAATGACATAATTGTCAAATTGTAGTCTTGATCGTTCGCAAAGGGTTACCAATGGTTACCAGATGACAAGTTAATTACTTCTCCCAAGGTCTTAATTGAAAATCAATTATGTTTTAGTAATGAATAATATGATGGAAGAGAGAGGGAGGGAGGGAAGGAGGGAGAGAAATAGAGAGGGACGTGGCTGCCTACATTCCTGGACCGGCTTTCTAGTGGTCGGCATAAAAACTTGCTGGTGACGGTACGGCACGCGTCGCAAGGCTCGGCAGGTGCACAGCAAAGCGACTTGTGTGGGTGCAGCAAGCAACGCCACTGACTGACTGGCTGAGATTTCTTTCCTCGGAAATCTGAAAAACTTGTTCCTCATTGCCAGCCCCGGGGCATAACTTCCATGTAATTGTCACAACATCAACACACTCTCACCAAACAAACATCTCTACCACGCTACACCAATGCATTCCATGCATCCTTATCCAGGTTTCAGATTTTTAAATCGGAGCTCCTGTGAAAGAACCCATAGTGTGAAATGTCTCTACTTTAGAGTGACCATCTCTTCTCTCTATACAAGGTGTCAATGAATAACACCGAAATATTTTACCTGTATAGAGGGGACATAGACAAGCAACTTATATAAGGAGATTTTTGCTCTATGACGTAAAATGTGTGTCATTAAAGTAATTGTAATTTGGTGCTCGTAAGTCAATAATTATGCGAAATAGGGTTAAAATCTTCATTAAATTGACTTCACGCCTTCCTAATGATCCATATAAACCTGATTCTTAATCATTCATCCACAGCTATTACATAATTTAGAGTTTTCATAATCTGCAAAATTTACAGACTAATCACATGACTGGCCGTCACTGGATTATTCTTTTTTCATAACTATTGACTATAGTGTTAACAACGAAGTTCCTTAGTTTTGCATTTTTTTCTAATGTTAGAAGTCAGTGGCGGCCATGCCCTGGGAGATTTTAGGCTGTAACAGGAAAAAATGAATCCATAGAGGAAAAATCTCCTAATAAAAGTTGCTTATTTATGTCCTCTCTATACACAGGTAAAATATTTCGGTGTTATTCATTAACACCCTGTATATAAAAGGCTTTGTCCTGACTGACAGACTGACTGACAGAGAATCAACGTAGAACCTAAACTATAATAGTTAGAGACTGGAATTTTGATAGTACCTTCGTTTCATAATTTAAGTGCTCACTAAGAAAGGATTTTGAATTTTTTTTATTTTAAATGCCAAAAATAAAATGTTTTTGAGAATACTTAATCCCTTTTTACACAGAATTATCAAATCCAAATCACAGTTCACATGACAACAGTGTATTGTTGCCATTGGTCTCTGGTAGGTTTCGAAATAAACGAAACGGGACTTTGGCAAATTATAGAAGGTATCAATATAATTCATGTTATAAATAAATATTGAAGAATGAAATCCACGAAAATAATGCACAGTGTGCTGCAGGCACTTAACTTTCTCTATCTGGACATAGAGAAAACAATACAGATATGGTAATATGTATATTATTGTATCGCTGGTTTTTGGGGAGGGAAGTATGAAAGTGATATTGAATTACTTTTTAATTTCATCCCCGAAACGGTTGTATGGTAACATGAGAGTGAGAAATAAAATATTCCGCAAAGACAACATAATTTTATGTTCCGGAATTTATGTTTCTTCTTATTTCAACTCCTACCAGGCTTGGTGGATAGAAGCGATGGGATGCAATTTCTACATCCTCTAGAGCCGTAAAAAGAACATAGACAAGCAATTTTTATTAGGAAATTTTTGCTCTATGGATTCAATTTTTCCTGTTACAGCATAAAATCTCCCAGGGCATGGCCGCCACTGACTTCTAACATTAGAAAAAAAAAATGCAAAACAAAGGAACATCGCTGTTAACACTGTAGACAGTAGATATGAATAAAAAAAAGACTAATTCAGTGGCGACCAGTCATGTGATTAGTCTGTGAATTTTGTAGATTACCGAAACACTAAATTATGATATAGCTGTTGACGAATAATTAAGAGTCATGTTTTTATCGATCACTAAGAAGGCATGAAGTCAATTTAATGACCTTTTTAACCCTATTTCGCGTAATTATTGAATTATGAGTACCAAATTATAATGACTTTAATGCCCTGTAGCATACACATTTTACGTCATAGAGCAAAAATCCCCTAACAAAAGTTGCATGTCTAAGTCCCCTCTATATACAGGTAAAATACTTCGGTGTTATTTATTAACACCCTGTATAAGGCCCTATAATTTGAAAATCGAAAGTCCTACAATAGTTAATTTCCAATTACAAAATACAATACCCGGGCGACGCCTGGCCTTTTAAGCTAATATTTTATAAATGAAAAATGAAAAATCGGGGCACTCAGGTCGAGAAAACATATCTCATAAGAACTTAACATAAATTACAACAGTAAGACCAATAGCGGGACAGTCAGCTAGATCACAAAAGAAGCTCAGACATAAGAAAAGAACTTAGCATTCAAAAACTAAATGACTTAGTAATAGAATGCAGGAATAAGTGGTATGAACATATACATAGTTTGGATCCAAATCGAATCCCAGATATTTTATACAATTGTGTACCAAGAGGGGAAAAAGACAAAAGACGACAACACAAATGTTGCAAGGACCAATTTTAATAATATAACTTTGGAGACGGAACAGGCCTGTAGGACTAAACCATGAAGTTTATAATGGTGATGATGATGATGATGATGATGATGATGATGATGATGATGGTCCTTCACTCCTGTTTGAAATTTTAAAAATTCAATTTTAGGCCGGTCCATAGAGACTGCCCGTCCAGTTATTTTTATTGTTGAAGCCTATGTCATGATTAGGGTTCGGATGTTTATGACATGTCATATCTTTATCGCGAACTCCATTCTCGCCGTAAACACAAATTAAACACGAATTGCACTTTTGTTATCCTAATCGGACCGTTTATATTTTGCATATAAAGTCATATTTTGGTAATTTTCATGGACTTGGTCATATTTCGGTTATATTTGTAATTTAACATCATGTTTCAGTTATAAATTCGGTAAAAGAGCGTAATTAGGCCTATGCAGTATGTGCACTCAATTTTCGGCTTAATTTTTTTTTTTTCGAAAAAGATTCACGAATATTTTGCTTTTACTGTAACTTAAATGTGAAGGGCCAATAACAAGTGATAGCACAATTACCTCTAACTCATTGTTAACAACGTCCAATAGATATGTTTTTAAAATATTTTCAGTTCACATTTGCAGTGGTATCAGGAAACATTAACAGTAAAGTTTTACAAGTAAAACTGTAAATATCCTGTAAAATTGTTAGAAGTGATTACCTGATTGAATTAATGTGTTGTAATAATTTAGTGTCAATAAACGTTTTAAATTAGAACATTTATTTTTAGAAAATACGTTCTGTTATGAGGTCATATTTAGGATTATTGGGTCATATTTAGTATTTTTAATGTCATATTTGCAGTCATATTTTCAAATTTTTTAGGTCATAAACATCCGAATCCTAATAATGATAAAGAAAATGTATTTATGTTAAAAACTCAACTTCGAATATTCGGGTCGAAAACATTCCTCTACCTATGGTACCTATGGTACGGGCAGAGGAAGTAAAAATGTAACGGATTATACAAATAATTATTATTTTCGTGCTTTATTATATAAAAACAAAACTAACAGCTTCGAGATCACGGCATACTATGAATCAACCGTCCATGAATCGAATCGAGTTACCATGTTGTGATCAGTGCTACCAGTTAACAGCAGAACAGAATAAAAGTACACGAACTGGCTTGCACCTAATCGAAATTGTGTTTTAACCTATGTACATTTATATTATTTCGATTTCCATTCAAGTTATGTTGTATAAATAATCTGTTTTCGTGCTGCTTACTGGCAACATGTGACGTATTAATCACGGCACAATGATGCTTGCGTGTCCAGTAACGAGCTGACCATTTTATCAGGTAAAATCCCTTCCTCGTATTAATAGCAAGCATTTTATACGATAAACGATCGTGATTGGTCTATATCCGAGGAATTGCTAAACGTTATTGGTCAATATCAAACACGCGGCGTATGAGTGGAGTAGTCCTGAGAAATGCTGGATATCCAGGCAATATCAGGTGAGTTGCCACAATTAAAACATGAACTCTCACACAATAATAATTGTCACATTCAGGTGCAATTTCCTTATTAAATTATGTGTTTATAAATTTCATGCTGTATTCTCCTACGAGGGATTTGTATGTCGTGTATAAAATAATTCCACCTATTCCCTCGTATAAAATGTTTTGGTTAAAATATCAGCTCATAGCTTTGTCAAATCTAAAATTTACACTTGTCAATATTATAAAACATAATTAATTGCAAATTATAGTTGTCAATTTTCGTATTTTTTTGGACTATATATTTCGGCTATTCAGCCATCTTCAGGTCCTTTTTCTTTCTCTAGGTGATCCTATTCTGCTCGTTAATCCATTATATCAGTTGTAATGGATTGTAATGGATTAACGAGCAGAATAGGATCACCTAGAGAAACATCAGTTGTAAGTGGATTGTAATGGATTAACGAGCAGAATGGGATCACCTAGAGAAAGAAAAAGGACCTGAAGATGGTTGAATAACCGAAATATATTGTCAAAAAAAAAATACGAAAATTGACAACTATAATTTGTAATTATGTTTTATAATACTGGCAAGTGTAAATTAAGAACTCATCTACCTGCACATAGTATTAAAATTTCTTACTATGCATATTTTCAGACCATAATTAAATATGGCATTATCCTTTGGGGAAATTGTTCAAAAATTGATAATATTTTGAAGATTCAAAAAAAGAGCTGTGCGAATCTTAACTGGTGCTGAATGTACTGCCCACTGTAAACCAAAATTTAAGGAATTACGGATTATGACAGTAATTAATCTTTACATTTTTGAATTACTTCTGCACATTAAACTAAATTATAATTCTGAGGTCATCAGATCATCTATTCACTCATACCAACTAGAAATGCTTATCTGCTGGATCTCCCCATACACAGACTGTCCAAGACTGCTACAAGTCTCAATTATGTGGGTATTAGACTCATCAATGCACTTCCTGAAAGAATTATAAATACATCTTTTAATTATTTTAGGAAAAAATTGAAAAATATGCTCATTTGCAATCCTCTGTATAACCTTGAAGAGTTTTTTACTTTAGACTTTAGCACTCTTTGAGTTTTATGTATTGTAACTAATTATTTATTTTATATTATGACCTGGCGAATTGTACTCTACTTAACGGCTCAATAAACATCATTCTTCTTCTGCGTTTCACCCAACTTTGGGGTACGTTGAATCAATCACTTCTTAATGTTTTGTGTTTTAATTTTAGCCCAGTATTGCTTCATTCTTTCTGATCTTGCTTTTCTCTCGTCTTCACTGACCTGAATCATTCGTTTGGTTTTGATTTTGACTTGGAACCTCTCTTTCTTGACTTTGGTTTTTTTTTTTTTTTTTTTTTTTTGCAGTTTTATCTATGAGCATTTTTTCTGTGATTCTGAGTTTTTTAAGTCCTTCTCCGTTTCCTTAAACCAATTTGGTTTGGTCTTTTTGTTGCGAAAATATTCAAAGATTTTTTTGGTCAGTCTATTTGGGTCCATTCTGAGGATGTGTCCATAAAAATCAATTCTTCTTTTCCTCATTGAGTCCGAGAGTTTTTCAGTCTTTTGGTAGAGTGTTTCGTTTCTGATATGGATTAGTTTGTTGTTATGGAACTTAGGGCCTAGGATTTTCCTTAATATCTTTCTTTCTTTGATCTCAAGTCTTTCAATTGGACCATGATTAGTGATGGACAGTGTTTCGGCTGCGTATAAACATAAATAAATAAACATAAACTACAATAAACATCATTATTATCATTATTATTATTATTATCAAAACATTTTATACGAGGGAATAGGTGGAATTATTTTATACATGACATTATTATATTAATTAAACACCAAAGCACTCGTATAAAGAGCTGTTTTGGTAGTAAGAGACGAGTTGGGAGAGCAAGTTACACAACATAATACTGAGATAACGAATATATTATATTGTGAGTTGTCTGTCAGGTGAGCAACTCGGCGCGTGCCTGCCCGCATCATATGCAAACAAAAACAAAAAATACAACTCATTATCTGCCACAATTCGGTATAACATTAATTACATTTTCTCCGTATTGGATGGGACGTTATCTTGTCGGCTACCCGCATACTGCGCTAATTCTAACTGTTCCGTGCTCAAACCGCGGCCCGCGACGGCAGGTGCAGAAATAGATAGCACGAGCATCGAACCTGGTGCTTGCAGACTTTGCAGCTTGCGTTGTGGTGCGGAGTTTAGCACTGGAGGATGCTGAGAACAATTCCCCACTTTAACAGAAACTACAATAATTTATGAATTATTGCCTTCATACTTCCAGATTACGGTTTTGTGTGTGTTTTTAAGATTGTACTCCTTATTGTTGGAATTATCTCTCATCTACCCTAAGATAAATTTTCCTAAATATAGATTTAAACCATAAATGCATAATATATCCTACTAGATAGAACAATTTTCCTTATATATGTAATAAAATAACGGAAAATAACTCTAAACAAAGTTTATAAGAGTACAAAATTGTGTAAATTGCTTCACTTAAAAAAAAAAATATATATCGTTCAATAGAAGAGAGGAAATTGAATAAGTGCTTAGTAATATTATTAAAATACCAAATAATTTATCCAAAAGCTTCTTTATTTAAGTACTAAAAAAATTCACCCAAATTTCTTTGAACTATTATTCAGTGAAAAAGGCATGTTTAGTAAGAGCCCAATAATATCAAAATTTACCGATTCACCGAACCGTGTTGTTGCAGACTTGACGTAACGCAGAAGGATGCGTAGACGTAACGCAGTTCGAAAGAAACTACAATAATTTCTGAATTAGTGTCTGTATTCTTCCAGACTACGGTTTTGTGTGTGTGTGTGTTTTTTTTAATTGTTCCCCTTATTGTTGGAATTATTTCTAATCTACCCCAAGATAAATTTTCCTAAATATAGATTTAAACCTTTAATGCATAATGACTGTATCCTATTATATACAACAATTTGCCTTCGCTTATATTTGTAATAAAATAACGGAAAATAACTCTAAACAAAGTTAAAAAGAGTACAAAATTATGTAAATTGCTTCACTTGAAAAAAATTTCGTTCAATAGAAAGAGGAAATTGAATAAATGCTTAATAACATTATTAACATATCAAATAATTTATGCAACTGCTTCTTTATTTATTTTTTCAACTGGTTAATGAGTTTGCCTTTAATAATTGTTGAATGAAACAGAAAAAAATCCATAAGGACTTAATCATATTATCAAAATATACAATAATTTATCCAAGAGCTTCTTTATTCATGTACTAAAAAAAATTCACTCAGATTTCTTTGAACTATTATCCAGTGAAAACGGCATGTTTAGTAAGAGCCCAACTAGAGGGGACATAAACAAGTGATTTTTATTAGGAGATTTTTGTTCTATGGATTCAATTTTTCCTGTTACAGTATACAGAGGGGACATAGACAAGCAACTTTTATTGGGAGATTTTTCATCTATGGATTCAATTTCTCCTGTTACAGCATAAAATCTCCCAGAACATGGCCGTCTCTGACTTCCAACATTTGAAAAGATGCAAAACAAAGGAACTTCGTTGTTAACACTGTAGTTATGAATAAGAAACTAATGCAGTGAACGCCAGTCAAGTGACCGGTCTGTAAATTTTGCAGATTATGAAAACTCTAAATTATGATATAGCTGTTGATTAAGAATCAGGTTTTTATCGGTCACTAAGAAGGCATGAAGTCAATTTAATGAAAATTGTAACCCTATTTTGCTTAATTATTGACTTATAAGCACAAAATTGTAAAGCTTTTAATACCCTGTAGCATACACATATTACGTGAAAGAGCAAAAATCTCCTAATAAAAGTTGCTTGTCTATGTCCCCTGTTTACACAGATAAAATATTTCGGTATTATTCATTAACACTCTGTATAGTCTATAAGCGGTTTTGCCCTGACTGACTGAATGAATGACTGACTGACAGAGAATCAACGTAGAGCCTAAACTGAAATAGACAGAGATTTGGAATTTTGACAGTACCTTCTTTTCATAATGTAAGTGCACACTAAGAAAGGATTTTGCAAAATGTTGATTTTAAATGCCAAAAATAAAATGTTTTCTAGGAGACGAAATACCTTATGAATGAAATCCACGAAAATAATGCACAATATGATGCAGTCACATAACTTTCTCTACCCTGGACACAGAGAATACCATTTTCTTACTTCACATTTTGATGTAGAATAAGAGTTCGTATTGCAGGGACAGCATTTTCAGTTGTTTCAATCTGAGTGTGTGCCAACAAGTATGCCATATCAGAAGTCGGTAAAAAATTCGATCCACTTATACGTTATTCATAGCAGTAGGCTTTGTATTTTTAGTTGAGAAATATGGATGTTTATCATAGGACCTAAGCATGTAAAAGGAGACAAATAGGATGGAACTTTTTTAGACCTACATGCGTAGTAAATTATTATGTCCCAGGTTTTTGGGGAAGAAAATATGAAAACAATAATTAATTTCTTTTTTACTTCTGCCCCGAAACGGTTGTATGGTAACATGAGAGTGAGAAATAAATTATTCCGTAAAATACAGTATAATTTTATGTTACCAGAATTTGTTTCTTCTTATTTCAACCCCTCTCAAGTATGGCGTGTAGAAGCAATGGTGTGAAAAATTCTAAGTCCTCTAATAGCCATAAAAAGGTATTTCAAACGTTTTCTAAGGGATAAAAGTCGTTGTTCCTCATTTTAAATCCTACATCCTATCTAAGGACCTGGAGTTCGAAAGTCCCTGGTAAGTTAATTTCGAATTACAAAATACAAATCCCAAGCGATGCCGGGCATTTTTAGTTCTTTCTTTACATTGCGTGTGTGCAAGAAAAATAGGACCTGAAGAGAACCCGTCATCAAATTTGGTTAATATTCGTATCGCTTTGAGCAATAGTCTTGCGTTAGTGTAACTTGTATGTTATTTCGGAGAATTCCATTGCCGAGTTTCAGGGGTTTTAAGTTCTGCAGCAAATTTATTAGTTACAAATATGAAAAATTAATCAAGTAACCAAACATGGTATGGTAATTTTCACCATATAACGTTAAACAATATTGAAATGTATAAAGTACTAGATAACTATAATAAAAGTAACAAGTTTTACGCACGTGGAGGAAAATGGAGTTTTCATTATCATAGTAAAATAGTACATTATAATAATAAGAAAGGTTCACCCAAAAGGGTATTGTACTCGTATATTATGTACATAGTGCATTATGTGATGCAGTCACATAACTCTCTCTACGCTGGACACAGAGAATACCATTTTCTTACTTCACATTTTGATGTAGAATAAGAGTTCGTATTGCAGGGACAGCATTTCCAGTTCTCTCAGCCCGACTGTGTGCCAACGAGTAGGCCTATGACATATTAGAAGTCGGTGAACAATTCTATCCACTGATACCTTATTCATAGCTGCAGGCTTTGTATTTTTAATTGAGAAATATGGATCTTTATCATAGAATCTAAGCATGTAAATGGAGACAAAATAGGGAGGAACATTTCTAGTCTTACAGGAGCTGTAAATTATTATGTCCCAGGTGTTTGGGAAAGAAAATATGAAAGCGATATTGAATTTCTTTTTGATTTCAGCCCCGAAACGGCTGTATGGGAAGATGAAAGTGAGAAATAAATTATTCCGTAAAAGGTAGAATAATTTTATGTTACCAGAATATGTTTCTTGTTATTTCAACCCCTCTCAGGTATGGTGTCTAGAAGCAATGGGGTGAAAAATTATAAGTCCTCTATGAGCCATAAAAATCTATTTCAAGCGTTTTCTAAGGAACAGAAGTTGTTCTGCCTCATTTCAAATTCTACATACCTATATAAGGGCTTGGAGTTTAAAATCGAAAGACCCTCGAAAGTTAATTTCGAATTACAAAATACAAATCCCAAGCGATGCTGGGCATTTTTAGTTCTTTCTTTATATTGCGTGTGTGCAAGAAAAATAGGACCTGAAGAAAACACAATTTCAGATATGGTGATATTCGTATCGCTTTGAGCACTAGTCTTGCGTTAGTGTAACTTGTATGTTATTTCGGAGAATTCCATTGCCGAGTTTCAGGGGTTTTAAGTTCTGCAGCTAATTTGTTAGTTACAAATATGAAAAATTAATCAAGTATCCAAACATGGTATGGTAATTTTCACCATATAATGTTAAACAATATTGAAATGTATAAACTTCTAGGTAACTATAATATACCTAGGTAATTAACAAGTTTTACGCACGTGGAGCAAAAATTGAGTTTTCATTATCATAGTAAAATAGTAGGCCAACATTATGTGAAGCAGTCACATAGACATAACTCTCTCTACCCTGGACATAGAGAATATCATTTTCTCACTTCACATTTTGACGTAGAATAAGCGTTCGTATTGGAGGCTCAGCGTGACAATATGCCATATCAGAAGTCGGTAAAAAAAATTCTATCCATTGATACCTTATTCAAAGCTGTAGCCTTTGTATTTTCAGTTGAGAAATAGGGATATATATAGGCCTATATATCATAGGCCTATAGGCTTATAAAAGGAGACAAAATAGGATGGAACAATTTTACTCTCAGGCGCGCAGCATAGGGGTATTATTAGGTATGTCTCAGGTCTTGGGGAAGCAAAATATGAAAGTGATGTTGAATTTCTTTTTTATTTCAGGCCTGGAACGATTGTATGTTAACATGAGAGTGAGGAATAAAATATTCTGTAAAGACAATGCAATTTTATGTTACCGGAATTTCTGTTTCTTATTTCAACCCCCACCAGGCTTGGTGTGTAGAAGCAATGGGGTGGAAAATTCTACATCCTCTATGAGCCATAAAAAGCCATTTCAAGCGTTTTCTGAGGGATAGTTTGTGGTAAGTCGTTCTTCCTCACTTCATATTCTGAATTGTTTGCAATAAAATAGCAGTAAATAACTGGAAACGAAATTAAAAATTCGAGTAAAACTAACACAATAAGAGCTACCCCGTGAGCCTAGTCATTGTGTTAATGGTTTTCTATGCAGTCCGCCATTGCATGAGAAATTGATTCTCGCGCATTTAAGGGTTAACGAAACAATTCTGTCGATGATGATTTACTAATGCTGTAAGTAGTCTTGTTAATCCGAATGAATCGGCAAGTAGGAATGCAGCTATTCCAGACAATCTTATTACTAGTGCTCGGACTTTTAGGTGCTTATAAAAACGAAAATATTTATTTTTTATGTGGTTAAAAAGTCGAAAATATGTTTAAAAAATATAAAAATATTTTATTTATTTAACCAATATTTACAGAAGTACTCATCTAGTCATTGAAGCCAGCAAGTGTAGAACTGTTGCAGTGAACGGCAGAAGTAGATCTTAAGTTGTGCATCTTAAAGCTGTGACGATTTTCACGGAACAGAGACTTGTATCTTGAAAATGTACGTTCAACATTGCAGGATGTTAATCTTGCACATTTGTAAAACGCAGTATCACTGACACTCAGATTTTCCATCTGCTCCAAGTTCTCTACACTGTTACCCATTAAAATATCTGGAATCTTTGGCAACACTTGTAACCTTTCATTCTTATTTAGGTATGACAGGAATTTTTTAGGTAGATTTTCGAAGAAAAATCTACCTATTGCAATGGATACCACTTTATGATTTTCGAAAAATTCTTTCATATCTTTACGTTTCATGCTCCCCTAAGTACGAAACCACCGCCCGTTCAAAAAAAAATTTTGTGATATTTATATATATATATATTTATAAATATATATATTTATATATATCTTTACACGATAGCGGCCGTAATTTTGAAGATATTTGAACCAAATTTTATTATGTTATTTCTAGGCCCAATAGTTCGGACAAGTTCGTTAATGGGCAAAATTGGCCCAAGGGGGTGGTCGGGGGAGGGGGTTGAAATTTTTAAAAATGTATATCTCGGCCCCTATGAAGTATAGAGGGAAACTTTGTTTGAATAAATTAGAGTACTCCCTATGGAGTTCACAGTGACACCAACGATTCGGGGGTTCGAGTGAGGGTGGGGGTGGAGGTGGGGGTGGGGGATGAAAATTCGAAACTTTTGAAACCACGTCTTGTGGGGTATCGTTGAAAAGCTCTTGATGAGTACTCTACAAATCAATAAATAGTTTCTTGATAGCTCTCATATTACGCGAGATTTTAATGTTTGAAAATAATAACACTTAAAAGAATTGCTGTGGGTGAGTCGGTAGCACGCCTGCCTTCCACTCCGGCGGCCCGGGTTCGATTCCCGGCCGGGTGGGGGATATTTCAGTAGTGAAAGATCCCCTCCCCGGGTTCAGGACTGGGTAGGTTAAGATAATGCACATTGTGCGCGATTCCTTAATTATTTTATTATTATAATATCATAATTTTGTCTTGTTTAGCGGCTTTGCTAATTTTATTCATTGCTGATCTTGCGCACGGCCTCCCAGAATATTATATCCTATTCTTGTTGTCAAAACAAATGATTGTAGGCTCTTCCTCTTTACCGAATTCAGTTCTTATTACTGCAGGTTTACCATGCCAAGGCTAAAGAAGAAGAGTGCTATGCAGCGACAATAAATTAAACCAAAAGCACTTCGAAATCTACCTCCGCCTGTAGGCCTGCCTAAAGGGATTTTCTTTAATTTCGTTTGCTTTTGAACTACTGATTTTGTTAAGTTTGTTTTCAATGTGTTCGGTTTCTTTTATTGATTCTGCCAACAATTGTTTTGTTGTTTCCAACTTAGTAATGCAGTGTGAGAGGAAACAGAAATTTCCACTAATTTAAGGCCAAATCAGCCCTGATTTATTGTCTGACACAACATAACAATGCAACATATTCAAAATATGGCACAATTTTACAGAAACAGTCAAAATATTCATTTGTAAACGTGATATGTGGTAAAATATGCAAAAAAAAAATTAAGTTACCAAAAATATTTATTCAAATAGGATATATCGAAAATATTTATTTTTATGTGATATGCAACTCTGTATTTTGAATCCAAAGGTCCCAACCGGAACTTTGACAAAGTCCAGAAATCATAGGTAATAGCAAAAAAAAAAAAAATGTATTTACCTAAAAGTCCGAGCCCTACTTATTAGAAACGGCGATTAAAATATAATTCTTAATAAGTGCGCATTATGTGGCAAGAATTAAAAAAAAAATATGCATATTGTAAGGGCTCATCTATCCAAGCATAGACAAATCCTTACTCAAATGCATAACTCCCAAACCAATTATCCACTGGTATCCTAGCAATTCCCTGGGGTCGACTCAGCCTCTAACAGAAATGAGTACCAGGAGCAATCCTGGGGGTAAAGGCGGCCGGTGCGTAAGGCTGACAACCTTACCACCTTCACGTTCCGAATGTGTGAAACCTGGGAGCCTCAACCTCCTGGAACCTCTGGTCCTCTATTGCCTGTGTAGGGAACACTTTTATCCCAGCATCTCCAAAGAGGAGACAATAATATTCATGGTACTTCAAATGAAGATAAGACAGACTTGCTCATTTTGTTGTGCTAAGGATATGTAGGCCTATCTAAGTACATTATGAATGTACCTCATGAAAGCATAATAAAATTGTTGTTGTTGTCAGCTGGCAAGAAACCTCGCCCGTAGGATGTCTCTAGTACTCTGAAATCATCGACAAACTCCGTAACATTTCGGGACATAGCTCCGCCTCCTAGTCGTCCCGCGCATATCGCGGCAGAATTATTTGGCTTCAGCTATACAACATTAAATTGTCCAACTGACTCACATATCCCAGTAACCACCAGGCGTTCTAAATAATAGTGATATCAACCCAGTGGCGAGTCAGTTGGAGAATTTAATGTTGTACCGGTAAGTTGTCATGGTACCGGTAGCTCAAGTAGCAAAGAAGCGCACGGATAGCGGTTCAATCGCGGCCATGACAATGAATTTTTAAAACTGACTCTTTCTTTCCAAATCCTGTTAATGTTGTAGGCCATTCATTCCTTGATTCCGTGTCTCAATTCGTATTTTTAGTGTTTCGGAGCAGTGTGAACCGCGCTCTGGTACCAACTAATACCCACTGAAAGCAGCGTTGTTCACATATTTCGGATCAGTGCGAACCGCACTCTGGTGCCGACTAATACCCGCCGAAAGCAGCGTTGTTCACATGTTTCGGAGCAGTGTGAACCGCGCTCTGGCGCCGACTAATGCCCACCGAAAGCAGCGTTGTTCACATATTTCGGAGCAGTGTTCACCGCGCTCGGGAGCACGGGAGCCTCGCCCGCGGCCCACTGGCTGCTCACGATGAATTTATAAAACACACATGTAATTAGGGGGCGTCCTTGGTGTTCCCTCTAGCGGTCTAATTAAATACGTTCAGCTTTACCAGTTTGTGATGAAATCTTTCTCAGTGTCACAGCGATGCCATAAACTGACTATCAAGCTCACAGCACGGGGATTGCTGGGGGGCCCGATACACACAATTAACATGCCACAGAACGAGAAAGTGCGTTCGTTCCTGCCGCACCAAACTATGCACATATAGCGAGTCTTTCCTCTGCTGCACAATATCGCCGCTTCAAAGTTGCGGTGAGAAATATAAGAGTGGGATATAAGGGTGGGATGTGTTTTAACAGAATCGAGAACAGGTTACAATACACAACGAGAAGTATTTTTTCTTTCATTTCCGACATTCTCTCAAACAGGGTATCTATAAAAGAAATCCGGAGTTTTGGACCAAAGATGTGAAAATATGATGGTGACAAATCTGGCGAATATGGCGGATGTCGTCGACGGTTTTTCATTGTTGCACGAGCATATGAGGACGGCCGTTTTCATATTGAAACAAGACAACTGCACTCAGCAATCTCCTCCGCTTTGGCACTAACGGATTTCCACATCTTTTCCCCATTAAAGGAGCACCTTGGAGAGCAGAAGTTCAAGTCTGATGAAGACGTGCACGAGTGGCTACAGCGTCAACCAAAATAATTTTTCTCACGCGATATCGAAGCACTTTCTATCCGATGGCTTAAGTGCGTTGAACTAGCAGGTGACTAAGTAGAAAATAATGTACAAGCAAACATTCTTCCTGCAGTAAAATAGTGGGAAAAAATTAATTGCTGTTTTCATTTGATTCTCCCTCGTATAAGACAATATTGCAGTCTTCGCTATGTTATAACTAGGATCCGGATTCTGATGACCTAAAATGTTTTGAAAAATGGCCTATAAAGTGACCCTAAATTTTAAAGAAAATGACTTAATAATTATAAAATAGACCTAAAAACTGATAACTTATTTTATTTATAAAAAAATATTACTGTACACACAAAGTTATAGACAAGTTTGTACGTAATTGTAAAAACTGTAAATAACTGTAATGTTGTGAATGATCTTCTCTCACGGAAATTTATACTGGCACTGAGGCACTGGTGAGTCCAAATTTGGCACATCCTTTTGTGGTCTGCCGGATTATATTGTTGTTTATTGAGGGTAAACAACAGTTTGCACGTACGATTTGAGGCTTTCCTGGTACTTGCCAAGACAACACGCTATTGGGACCAGATCATCAGAGAGGCAATTGAAATTAGACTTGAAGACACAAACTTCAACAGGGATGAAGGTTTCACTATCAACCAGGCCTGGAACAAATGCATTCAGGACCTGAAAGGTAAAAGGAACATTTTGGCCCGGAAAAGGACCGAGAACAGAACAGCTGCTCCCTGATTGGTCGACTGCGCCCAACTCGGGTTGGTATATATTTCCCCTACATGTCAAAACTCGACACTTCAGATTCCCTGAGGATGGAGGCAGCGTCAGCCTCGGAAACGTTGGACCACAACAAACTTCTCACCTGGCTGCAAACCCGAGAAGATTTTCTACAACAGTTTGCACTCTCAAATCCAAGTGGTGCCAAGTCAATCTAATAAAAATAGTAATATAATACCGTACAAAATTTTGGCATTTATTTGATTCTCATTTCCGACTGAGACATGGCAAGACTTTAATGCCGAATTTTTCCTTCTTGCGTTAAACAACACTTCAAAAGCACCGCTAGCGATGAAAAAAGTTAATACATCAATGAAAGTGACTAAATAAGGTAGCAAATAATACGAAAATTACAAAATAATAACCTAAAATTGAAATAAATGCCCTAAAAATATAAAATTGCATAAAATGACAAAAAATGACCAAATAAAAATGTATTTCTGTAATCTGGAGGCCATGATTAGGATTTATCTACAAGTTGGCAATATCTATGAAGCATCAATAAAAAGATGACATGTCATTAGAATCCGGGCCCTGGTTATAACTTATAAGTGAATTTAGTTGAAACCGTTGTTTCTCGGGATAGAATTGAAATGTTTATGTGAGGTTGAGTTAGCTGTCGGGGGGCAAGGTTTGGGGAGCTCCCCACTGATACGCCGCAACCTCCTGGATTTTATTATCCTTTCTGATCTAAGAATGTGATTTAAAAAAACATTTTCCTTTAATTTATTATAAGACTACCTGAGAAGGACAGACCATAGCGTGGTGCGTAACGAGAGAAGACAGTGAGTACGCGCCGGCCGATTTAACAAACAACGCAACACGGAGTTGTAAATAGTTCCCTGCTGTTAACAACTTTTATTAATCGTATCCACTTCAGTTCACAATTCATCATCGAACTCAAATACAAGTATCTACGTGAAAGGACGTGCAAGTCACCGTATATTAAAAGCTGCACCCACGTTTTAGTATCTTAAGTTATTATTAGGGCAAGGCATTTGATGATTTTGCATCATTTTTATTTATATGAAAGTTAAGAGATAACTGGAATGTATATAAATGATTATCGGGGGCGGATTTCTATGACCTAAAAAATATTATATATGAATGCATTTATGACCTAAAAAAATTAAAATATGACCAATAAATTTTAAAATATGACTTTACCACTTTACACATTGTGTATATTTTTTTAAAGTTTCATTAGAATTCATTTTATTAAAATATAATGTTAATTATTTAAAATATCTGTAAATTCTCAAAAAATATCATTATAATACAAAATTTACAAAATAAGATTTGAAACTCCAAAAATTTCTTCAATATTCACAAAAATATGCCAAAAATATGACCCAAACATGCATATTCATACTAAATATGCTACAATAGTTGAAAGTTTCCTAAATATGCAATTATGTGCACAATAAAAGCCGTTCCATTTTCACCAGGATGCTTGGAAACGGATTTAAATTAGTCGGAAACGTGAAATAATGCGAAGGGGGAAAATATGACACGTCATAGAAATCCGCCCCCTACTTATGATGAAGCAATTGATTAAATAAGGGCAATTTGTTTGATTCATTTTGCATTTTACGTCATTTTCAAGAGATGGGTCATTTTTTGGCAATATTAGGTCTTTTTTGCGTTTTACGTCCTTTTCTGCATTTTAGGTCATTTTAGGCATTATTAGGTCTTTTTCGGCATTTCAGATATTTCAGTAGAGGTAGAGTGGAGCTTTTCCATATACAAATTGTTACTTTAGAGCAACAGACAATCTTTTTATTTAAGAATATCCGCCAAATGTACATAGTTCATTTTAATTCAGATTTATTGTAAACACCATATCAGTTTGTCTTCTGGCAATAAAGAATTCTTTTTTCTTTCTTTTTAAATGGCCGATATTTGCTAGTGGAAATTTGATGGGCACGCCAGTTCAGAAAGAATTTTTTTCTCGCAAAGGGTGTCTAGGTAGTAGAGATTTATTTACTTTTTAAAAAGTTTGTTTTTTATTGTAAATTTATATATAACGCACTGTCATCCATTGAATTGATTTTAGCAGTTCACTACTTAAAAACACTAAATAAGAGTAATAATGGAAATTTTATTGGTCATTTTCTTAAATTTAGTGTAATTTTTTCACTATTTTTAGGTCATAAATGCATTTTTTATTTTGCATTTTTCACTATTTTATGGTCATTAAATGCCTAGTTATTATGAACCGTAAATATTGTTTAACAGAACTCTTTTCGTCTATGTAAAGTTCCATTTTACGGGTTAAGCTGAAAAAAAAAGCTATGGCCCATTAAGGGTAAAGAAAAAGGTACTCAAGCCCGTTATGAAAATTAATGAGGATATCACCAGACGTCACTGTCGTTCTCTTTCCTTTCGTACAAGTAAAAGTCTTTTTAAGCTTAGGCCGGTATTCATAGTCGGCGACTTAAGAACCGACTTTATAAAGCTGAACTTATTTGACAAGTCGACTTACATGTTTTTCGTATTCATAGTCCTCTTTAAAGTCGTACTTTATTAAGTCTGACTCCTTAAGGCTCTACTTATTCCACCCATTAAAGTCGAACTCAATAATATGAAAAATCACGCGTTCACTGCCGTAATAATTGAACTAGCCAATCGTGTTTAAGATTTTTTCAGAGCCAGCAAAGCCAACTGAGTACGTATTTTGCTATCGTGATACAAAAATAGAGACGGCGTTGTGCATTGTAAACAAAGAATTCAATTCATCCAGTCATATGCAGCGTGTAGCCTAAGCAAACTAATTAATAGTTTTTTTTTTAGAATATTCTGCGTATATATTAGCTTGGAGATCGTTCAGAATTATTGCCGGTACGCTTATGTATTTATTTCGATATTACTTATTGTTTTAGAGAGATTCAAAACAGCTTAGGAAGCTGTGGGCCGATATGAAATGGCAGCAGAGAGAAATGCTCATGAAAGATAGTCAGTTGATATTTCCAAAATTGTGTCTTCTTGAAACGAAATCTCTTTTTAAATTCATTGTCACTGTAGAATTTGAATAGATTCATCATGTTTCGCAAAAAATGCTTTGGGGCGTGAGTTTCTTCTAATACTCGCCAAGATCCTCAAAATTACTATTCATGGTTCTGGCTTAAACTGAAATAAGTCAGGGGGACCCTTGACTTGATAAAGTACGATTTATTTCGACAAATAAGTCGTACTTTAGTGACTATGAATAGCAATAAGCTCGACTTTGTCAAGTCTGACTTTATAAAGTAACTACGTCATAAGTCCGACTTGTTTGGGTCAGAAACTTAACTTAAGACGAGATTCAAGTTCGACTTGGATATAAGTACGACTTATTGCGACTATGAATACCGATTCTCCAATACACGTAACGCAGGCGTAGATAATCGCATCGCTGCGCTGGTTCAATTAAATCGTAAGCCAGTATTAACAAATAAAAACCTTATGTGAAATTTACATAGCTTTTTCTGCACAAATAAAACTTAGATGGTAAAAATGAGGTCATTACCCCATCACATCACATCCCCGAAGGATACATAACCTAAATAAAATCTTATTAATGTACTTTTGTAACTTTCTTTGTTTTAAGCATGCCCAATGCATGTTTGTCACTTCACATTCTGACATAGAACAGGAGGCCGAATTGCACAGAGCGCGTATTCAGAGTGAGTGGCTTATAACTACCCTTCAGAGAACTTTTTGGGAAAAAAATATTTCAAATAAAAGTTTTAGCTCTTAGTATAATAAGAAATATACTTGCAACATTACACAAAATAGTTTGAGCCGTTTTCGAGAAAATCGCGAAAAAATGAAAATTTCTTCATGTAAAGTCCCCTAAAAAATTAGAAAAACTTGTCGCCAAACTTCGTGTCACATATTAAAAAGGTACCTGACCAAAATACAAAATTTTGTTTTTAAACGATTTTTCATCCTGGAGCTAGGCTGTTCGCGGACATCCACGCAGACACTCACAGACATGTTTCCGAAAATAGTATTTTTGGTTTCAAGGGATCTCAAAACGTGTACTTATGTTAAAAACTCAACTTCTAATTTGGAGGTCGAAAACAATACTTCCTCTACCTATAGTAGGCCTACCTATGGAACGGGCAGAGGAAGTAAAAAAGAAGGAAAGACATATATAAGATCAAAATGGTAAAATTCAAATACCAAAAAATGATTGTGTTTTATGTGTACAATAACAAATAAATAAAAAGTTAGAGATTTTGATACAATGTCGTATGTGGCTGTAAAGGAGAAAATAGACGCAGGTAGGTTAGGTTTCCACCATGGCAGCACGAACGGAAATCGGATAGAGTTAATAAAAAAAAATTAAAAAAAAAACACTATCGTTAAAAAGTTTAATTTAGTTCTTCTGTAAAATTCTACAGGCCTGTTTGAGGCATAGTGCCCTTTTCCTGCAGTACAAGGCAAGGACGCAGATAAATAATCCATGATAAATAACTTATGATTTTGTGAGGATACGTTCGACTTAATTTAGCATGAAATTGTTCTACGTGAACTATGGTAATGATCTTTGCATTAATTACAAATATATTTACGCTTAATGGCATTTTCAAAAGATCCTTGATATCTGCGGGTGTCCCATTAATAATATTAAAGACCGGACAGTTTAACAGTAACTTCGTAGTGGAAAACCTCTACTATTGTATGCATCTTGCACATCAACTTCAGTCTCTCCCATTTTCTGCTTCTCTCGGATACGATTACGGCATTCTTTCGACTCTATTGTATCTGCCTCTTCCTTCGCGGTTGATTTGTAGCCCGGTTTTCCATAATTACTTCAGAGCAGAAGAATTACATCACCTTATTTACTTCCACAAGCAGACACAATATGCAATTAGCTTTTGCAGAAAATGGCAACAATAAACTGTTATTACACTCGTAACCTAGCAACCGAAAGCATTATATTATTAAGCCATGGAATCTGAAATATGTTTCATACAGCATGCCATGAATCATTCTGTTTTGTAACACACTAGCTTGGTGGGCCCGTCACAGTATTCCGGGCTTCTACATTAAATGTCAATTTATTAAAAGAAAAAAGAAAAAGAAAAAAAAAAACACACCGAGCGAATTGGCCGAGGTGGTAACGTCTTGGGCTCGCTTTCGGAAGGTCCCAGTTCAAGTCCCGTGGCCGGTTAATTTGACATGAGTTTTCTTCATGGTTTCCCCAGTCGTAAAGGCAAATGCCGAATTGGCAAATCTCAAACAGTGAATTTCTCTACAAAGAAAGCTATAAGCTAGCAAGAAGTCAGAAAGCCGGAGTCTTCTCAACTAGACGGATTTTTAAAATTCAAATTGTAAATTGTTTATTAAATTGTGCAACGTTATAATTAACTTACAATCATTAAGTGCCAGAATGGTACGGGAAAATGTGGGGGATGGGAAAATGTATGTCCGTCTGTCAGTCCGTGTGACTGTATGCGCGATAACTCAAATACGCTTTAGGCCTATAGGATTTTCATGAAACTTGGTATACGCATTTATAACGTCTATGAGAAGAAGCCTATTGGTATTGGACCAAATCGGTTGACCGGTACCGGAGTAATACCCAATTTAGTGCATATTTTATGGTATTATGGTATTAGTCAGAATTTATCAAATGCAAATCAGTTCTTTGACACCATATTCTTTACAGTGTTCATTTACGGCTTTGGAAGTTGCAATACAGTTAGCTAGGACAGATAACACTACTCACATATTCCTTCACATGTGCTTATCAAACTAGGCATTTATTCTTCCATAAGCCCTGCTTAATGAATCGATCTGGAGCTGAACTCGGAAAACGATTTAAAAAGATAACTTATTTTCTTCACCTCATAATTGCAATTATCACTGATTAAACAAAAGCATTCTGGCACTTTGTTACATCAGTTTGCCTGATTTTATTATACTTAGGAAACCTGTGGTTCGCGTTTTGATCTCTAAAAAGTTGGCGATAATGTCGAGTAGGCTACTTACTGTCCGTAAATTCAAATCTACCAATTTGAGTGTCAAAGCTATAGCTTGACCATCCTACGATTCGTAAAGAAGTGAAGCACAATTTATTTAATAATTTCATACCGATTTCTGTGTAATTACTAAGGCAAGGAATTCAATGCCCCAAAAATTGCTAAAAAATGCATTAATGACGTCAATACATTTAAAAATGACCAATAAATTATCACTTATTACATAATTATGTAATTAGTTTTTGAAAATAATGTGTTGATTTTAGAGAGCAAATTAATGGATGAGAGTGCATTATATTTAATTTACAATATAAAACACTCTTTTAAGTAAGCAAATGCTACTTGTGTACGCGGATATGTGCCTTTTAAAATTAGTACAATAAATCTGAATTGAAACGAACGGCGAAGACTTGCCGTGGGTCCTCAAATGAAAATGGTTTTCTTTACTGTATATGGGAAAGTCCCTCTCTCCACTGAAACAATAATTGCATATCTACTCTTATACAATTCAACGGCCCTAAATAGCGTGCTTGCTCGCCCGCTTCGTGAGACATCGGGTATACTCGGCGATGTTCGTCTCTCGCAGTCTAAACTTTCATGACGACTACAAAATTAGGAAGGAAATCCGTTTCTTTATTATATAAGGCCTAAGTGAAATGAACACAATGAACAAATATTCTAATTTTATTTTTATTTACAATTTTCATAGCTCTGAACCACAAACATTTTTAATAATCTACCAGTGTAATTTTCTTAAAAATCCTGGAGTCAATGAATAATGGCGGGCGAAGCCGGGGGCAACAGATGTAAAATATTGATGGTTTTATCTCTTGAAATATCGCTGATAATAATAATCCAAACAAACCATTCCTTCCCTTGAAACATTATATAATTTCTGAAAATTACACTGAATTGATCAAATAAAATTCACATCATATTCATGTCAATAAACAGCTGAGAAACAATACGTATTATGTGTCCACAGGTTCTTTGGAACTGCATAATCGATTCTGATATAGTTTTTCATGTCGTGGAATGTACTCTAAAGCAGGAATTTTAGCTGTTTCATTAATTATTAATGGCTTAGTTTATGAATGATTCGTGTGCAAGTGTTAATAAATATAATGCTTTAATAATTATTATACTCTTAATTTTTAATTTTTAAAAGAATTATCGTGGCGAAGCCACGGGCACCTCCTAGTAGAAAACAAACAGTGACTCCTGGATCTAGTTTAGTCATTAATGTACACTTTATTGAAAACTATAAAAAATGCCGAAATTGTCCTAGAAATGCCAGTCTCTTGAAAATGATAAAAAATGCAAAATAAAGCCCTACCAAATTATCCTTATTTAATCAGGTAGTCTAATTCACAATACATATTGTACATATTGAGCTATCTGATTTTAAAATATGCAAAATGCCTTGCCCTAGTAATTACATGGTTTATTGATTATCTTCAAGACTTTGGAAAACCATAAACTGTCCATGGGACACCATAGAATGAATATTGTAACGTGATGTTTTGAATCGTATATTCAACAGTTCGCTGAGTGTGTCAAACTCTAAATGGATCCTAAATTATTAATCCTCTTGCAGGGAATTCCTCAGAATGAAAGTAAATGAAAAAATCGGGTACGTGGAACGCCACGCAACATAAGAGAAACTTGGATTTTTAAAATTTTTTCAATTTTGGATTGTTGGACTTTTTAATTTTGGGTTTATGGACTTTTTTAATTTTAGATTTTTTGATTTTTTGAATTTTTTAAATTTTGGAATTTTTTATTTTTAAATTCAGGATCTTTGATCGTTTTATATTTTTTATTTTTTTATTTTGTTTTTTCGTTTTTTTATTTTTGGACTTTTAGATTTTTAAATTTTGAATTTTCGTTCTTTTAATTTTGGATTATTTGATTTTTTAATTTTGGATTTTTTAATTTTTTGTTTTTTAAATTTTGAATTTTTGAATTTTTGAAATTTTATTGAGTTGATTATTTTCTGTGCAGTCCGTCACAGCCCCGCTACTTTCGTGACGATTTTCTTCGTAACGCAACTTTGGGTTAGCTCTCGATTTACTCCTAGCGCGCCTAAAGAAATTTCACTTCAAAAATCCTAGCTGTACAACTGTACTGATTGTAGTTCTTGTTGGCTGATGTATTTCGGGATGTCCAAGCAGCGAGCTTAAATCCGAAAATAAGACATCAGATTCGACGATACGAGGCCCGTCCATAAAGTTAGTTTCCCTAGGGCCGTTTACACAAACAAAACAAAATTTCATGGAAATATTTATTGCAACAGATATAGCAAGTGTTCAGCTATTTTTCCACATATTCGCCATCGGAAGTGAGACAATTGTCATACCGTGGGACCAACTTTTGAAAACTTGTGTCGTAGAAGTTTGCCGCCTGGGATTTGAACCACTGGGTGACAACCATCTCTGCTTCTCTGTCATTCTCTGTCATTTATTGAGATGTAGGAAAAGAAGGAAATCACTGGGAGCGAGGTCCGGGCTGTAGAGTGAATGTTGAAACTTCTCCTAGCCGAACTTTTGCAGGCGACTTGTAGGGAACTGTCGACATCTCCACCCTACAGCTCGGACCGCGCATCCAGAGAATTTCATCTTTTCCTACCCCTCAAGAAATGACAGAGATTGACAGAGAACTAAAACGATGTTTGAACAACACTGGAATTATCAGAAGGTAACACTCCAATACAAATGTCATTTTAAACTGTGTCAATCAACCTAAAAAAGGACAGTGCTTAGAATTCTTTCCATCGGTCATCAAATCATGGCTGCCCTATGTCATTTTGGTTGAGATGACAACTAAAGATGGGAGGGTGGAGATGTCAAAAGGAAAATATATATCAGTACATAGAATCTTAAAGGCCCAAATGTGAATAGGCTACTGATGATAGGGTAAAAAGCACGAGTTGATTGTGCAAGGCAGGCGAAGAAGAAAACCCTGAAGCAAAGCCTGAGGGGAGTCGTGTGCCCAGGAAGAGATATACTGTGATTTTCTTAACGATTGTCCTTCGAGTTAGTTAATTATTTCGTGAAGTAATGTTTTTCATTCCAAGGTCTAAGTCAAGAGTAATTAATCTCAAAATAATTATATCCTAATGAACAGCTACCTTCAAAATTCCACTAAAGTAATTTTTAATGATTTTACAGATCTCCAACCATATGTCTTTGACCAAAATAATAACACAGAAATAACTCAAATATAATTAAAATTGATTAACTTATGTATGCTCAGAACTAACTTAAATACTATACAGTAGGCCTATAGGCTATATACCGGTATATATTTTTAAAATTTGAAAACTGACCTAATAATCGTTTGCCAAGAAATTCGTTAAAAATCAGACAAAATTTTATTTATCAAGATCTAATAAGGAAATTTTAAGAGTTTACTGTGGTAAAAATGCTTCCAAAGTCAGGTACGCAAATGAAGAAAATGGCATTAAAATGTAGAAATTTCAAATGTCGCATGTCAGTTCCCTTAAGGTCATTGAAAATAATAACTCATAATAATGAACATAATATATTATAAAAATGTACAGTTATAACATACATCAGCAGTTTTCCTATATATATCGTGAAAAAAATTTATATGTTAACGCAAATTTAATATGCTAAGTCAGAAGTCTGTAAAAAATCCTATTCGTTGGAATCTTACTCATTGCTGTAGGCTTTGTATAAGTTGAGACAAGTGTAGACAACTACAACAGAAATAATATATGGTAACCTATTATTATACGACTGATAGTCAATCTCCATTTTACCTCGTACATATTGGCGCAATTTCAAATCAAGTAAATAAAAAAGCCCTGATTCCGAACATTAACGTCAAGGATTCCCATTAGATGCAATTAAGGATATATCTGTATTTATGTTTATAAAGATGTCTCTCTGCCTTACCTATCTCGCATCGTTAATCTTCAACCGTAAGTGTTTAAATAAATAATTACAACATGACAATTGCATTTTATAGTATATTGCGATACAAGTGCCGTTAGGCATGAATACGGATCGAGGAAATAGTTTGAAAAAACGAGGCGCTCGCGCCGAGTTTTTTCAATTTTCCGAGATCCGTTATGCGCTTACGGCACGAGTATTGCATGCTGTTTTTTGCACGATGATTATTTATATCAATTTAGTTATATTAATTGTGATATTACCTGAAAATATTATGTATATACATTCTTGAAGATAGATGTTTATTTCAGAAAGTGATTCGCATTTGTTGTTGTTTATGGGAACCGAATATCTGTGCTGGGGGGCCTTGTCCATAAAGGCTTATATTATGAGGTGTGGCGTAGTATTCATAACAGCACGGAAACTCTTACCGCACATAGCAACAAGATTGCGTGTGGGAATGTCAACTTACGATCAACGGCAACAATATTCGTAAGTACCACTAATTAGTTAAGTCGTGCAAAAAAGATGTATTCGCACATAGGCTATATTCACAGTGCATTTTTTATTCACCAGTCAAATTGTTGTAATAAAATAATAAGTACGGAAAGTAGACATATACAAGATCATTAAACCTCAGAATATTGATTCTGTTAACATTTTTTATTCTAAAATTTTCTGAACGGCATGTTGAGAAAAGTCAATACTGAGCAAATTTATGAAGGAAAAATGCTAATGCATGTTATAACTGTAAATTGTTATAATTAGGGTTCGGATGTTTATAACATGTCATATTTTTATCCTGATCTCCATTCTCGCCGCAAACACAAATTAAACATCAATTGTCCCCTAGTTATCTTAATCGGACCGTTTTTAATTTGCATATAAAGTCATATTTTGGTCATTTTTGTTGTCTTGGTCATATTTTGGCCACATTTATAATTTAACATCATATTTAAGTTATAAATTCGGTAAAGGAGCACAATTATACAGTGTTTGTACTACATCGTCGAGTTAAATTTGAAATTTATATCATTAATATAATGTTTGTACCAAATTAATAGGGAACTTAAATTTAAAATTAATGCAATTGTTCATATTTTGTACAGTCCACAAATTATTAGGAGTATTTGGAGCTGATGGAGCGAGCAAACAGGAGAAAATTCTTTAGAAAATAGAAGTTCATTACAAGTAAAACTGTAAATCACCAAAACTGTTTTAAAAAGTTAATACATAATTGAATTCATGTGATGTAAGAATTTAGTGTCTTTAAACGTTTTAAATTGGAACATTTATTTTTTTAAGTATGTTATTTTATGAGGTCATATTGACGGTTTTAAGGTCATTTTTAGTCATTTTTAAGGGCATATTTGTAGTCATAGGCTATTTTCCACTTTTTTAGGTCATAAACTTCCGAACCCTAGTTATAGCCTAATATATGATGTTCATTGTTAGGAATTACATTTTTAATGCCATTTTCTTCTTTGAGTACCTGACTCTAGAAGCATTTTTACCACAGTAAACTCAAAATTTCCAGACCTCTAAGTTTATTAGATCTTGAGAAATAACATTTTTGTGATTTTTTAACGGATTTCTTGGCAAAATGTTATTAGGTCAGTTTTCAAATTTAAAAAAGTGCAAATTTGACAGCCAGATACTTCAAACCAAAGAAGGGTTTTCAATAACTGATATTTCTTTTCAAAAAAATATTTTACTTCATTCTGTTAAGTTTAAATGATGAAATCGTTAGTGGATTATAAGCTTCAAATCAATAACAAACATTTAACTGCAGTGCCTGGTTTCCATAGATGACAGTAGTAACATGCAGATAAAAATAATACTCTATTGATTGCATAATATTTCATGAAATATATTATATAATTATTTTGTACATGTTTTTTTCCCGGTGTCGAATTTATAACTTACATAAGTAGCAGTGAAAACGTTAATACGGTATTTTCTTCTTGACCCATCAAAATTGGTGGTTAAAATAAGTTTTGCATAATATAAAGTTGTGTACTCAAGAGTATACGCAGGTATAGGCCATATATCCTTTGTTTAACCTTACTCGTTAGCGTATACCTTCTGTTTCGTTTATATTTTTTTACACGACGTAACTAATTAGTGGTATTTACGAATATTGTTGCCGTGGATCGTAACTTAACATTCCCACACGTAATCTCGTTGCTATGAAAACAAAAGAAATCTCAGTGCTGTAATAATTACAAAAAGCACTAGTTCCGTAAGTAAAACCATCATAATACAAGCCTTTATGGAAGACCGGAACCAAGTTTTTTGGCGACTTTAACAGGACAAATATTCGGTCCCCATAACAACCAACATATGCGAATCACTTTCTAAAATATAACATCTATCTTCAATAATGTATATACATAATATTTTCAGCAAATATCTCAATTAATATAATTAAATTGATATAAATAATCATCGTACAAAACATAGCATGCAATACTCGTTCCATAAGAGCTTAACGGATCTCGGAAATTGAAAAAAAACTCTTTCCTCGATCCGTATGCACCGCTTACGGAACTGAATATATCGCAATATACTATAGAAATAGAGTCGTTGAAATTACTTTCTGGTTCGTACTTATTAGTTTATTCATTTGGCCATTTGATCCTCCTCCTCCTCCTCCTCCTCCTCCTCCTCCTCCTCCTCACTATTTGCTTAGAAATCAAATGTACGCAGATGATAATGCTGTTGTGACAATCTTCATGCCAACTCACTTTACTGACAAGACAAATCAGCTTTCATTTTCCCTGGTAGTCCGTGACGTAGGTTAGAATACTTCCGGGTGCAAGGCACATCTTCATGAGGTACGAGTGGGTGAGTTTGGCGCGTGTTTGCGGTGCAATACCGCGCGCGCCCCCGGGCAGGTGTTTTCACGCTGCAGTCACCTGTCCTATCAAGATGCGGGTACGGCTGCTGCTCAGATATGCACACGTTCTCGCGCAAGTGTCACTTGTCTCCAAGGTGAACCCCGGCGCCGCTCCTCGCATGGGACGGCATCGGCACCGGGGGCGCGCTCTCAGCCCGCGCAGGGAGACCGGACCGTTTAACTGACAAGTGATAAGCCGAGGCACGCGACAATTTGCCCCCCCTCCCCTTGGTTTGATAAGGAAGTGGCTCGTGGCAGTAATTTCCATAACATGAGGGTAGTCAGGTGTGTCCGCCCAAGCTCAACTATCGCGCACAACGACTTTCATCACCTGCGAAATCCATATTCACTAATTCCACATAATACAAGCTGTTTCAATTCAGTGTACTCAAGAAGCCTTGAAAATAAACTGAGAACCAATAGATTCACTGAAGAATATAGCGTACAATCACTAACTTCCATTAATTCCACATAATACAAGCAGTTTCAATTCACTGTACTCAAGAAACCTTGAAAATAAAATACAGTCACTAGATTATAGTGTACAATCACTAATGTTCACTAATTCCACATAATACAAGCAGTTTCAATTCACTGTACTCAAGAAGCCTTGAAAAAAAAATACAGTCACTCTAGATTATAGTATACAATCACTGCCGTTCACTAATACCACATAATACAAGCAGTTTCAATTCAATATGCTCTAGAGGCCTTGAAAATTAATACAGTCACTCTAGACTATAGTGTACTATCGCTAAAGTACACTAATTCCACATAATACAAGCAATTTCAATTCAGTGTGCTCAAATGCCATCTATGTGGGCCGGGATCGAACCCGCAACCTGGGGCACAGAAAGCCAGCGCGATACTAACCTCATTTATGTATTATTTCAACTGTTTTAGTTGTAACAGTTCAACAGTCAAAGGAGAAGAGAAGGTCAAATAACCTTAATTCTGTCAAAATAAACAAATCTATATTAATAAAAATGAATTTCCAAAATGTATGACGGAGCATCACTTGAGAACGGCTCGACAGATCTGGCTGATTTATTTTTTGTTGCGTTCGTAATTGTCAGGACAAGGTTTGTATGAAAGAAAATTTTTGGAAAATCCACGGGAAAAGTCGGAAATGTGAAATGAGGCACAGTTAGAGAGTTCTCCTGTCAATTGTTTGTTCACATAGGGCTTTGGAAACTATATTATAATACTGGGCTTTAACAAATTCTGATCCTATCGGTGTAATTAATACAAATAATTCTTGAAGAGTAAAATCCACGAAAATAAAGCAGTCACATAATTTTCTCTACCCTCGACATGGAAAATATTTCCTCCCCTCACATTTTGATGTAGAATAAGCGGTCGTATTGCAGGGACAACTTAAGTGTGTGCCAGTTAGTATGCTATATCAGAAGTCTGTAACAAATCCAACCCACTGCATTGATACGTCACTCATAGCTGTAGGCTTTGTATTAGTTGAGAAATAGGCCTAGGGATGTTTATCAGAGGCCCTAAGCATCTAAAAGAAGACAAAATGGGATGGAACATTTTCAGTCCTATGCGCGCAGTATATTATGTCCCAGGTTTTTGGGAAGCCTAGAGTTTCAACATCGAAAGTCCTCCATAAGTTAATTTCACATTATAAAATACAAAACCCGGGCGACGCCGGGCCTTTTAAGCTAGTAAATAAATAAAACTTAGCTTGTTCTCATGAGATAATTATTTCGAAACCAGAAATAGTAGTTAAGTACAATGAAATTTTCATAAAAATATCAGCTCTTGTATCAATGATGATAATTCAGGGCCCTGATTCTGATGACCCAAAATTGTTTAAAAAATGAACTATGAAATGACCCTAAATTTTAAAGAAAATGACTTAATAATTATAAAGAATGATCTAAAAACTGATATTTTTATTTATAAAAAATTATTATTGTACACACAAAGTTATAGACTAATTTGTACATAATTGTAAAACCTGTAAATATTTCCGACTGAGACATGACAACACTTCAACACCGAGCATGTTCTTCTTGTATTAAACAAAAATCACTTCAAAAACAGCGCCACTAGGGACGAGACGACAAAAAATTAAGTTAATATACTCAATGTAAATGCATGAACATGACTAAATAGGCAAGCAAATGACACGAAAATTACAAAATAATGACGTAAAATTGAAATAAATGCCCTAAAAATATAAAATTGCATAAAATGACAAAAAAATGACCTAATAAAAATGCATTTGTATAATCTAGAGGCCATGATTAGGATTTATCTACAAGTTGGCAATGTCTATGCAGCATCAATAAAAAGATGACATGTCTTTAGAATCCGGGCTCTGGTGATAATCTGTATATATATATAAAGGCTTTGTCCTGACTGACTGAATGACTGACTGACTGACTGACTGACAGAGAATCAACGTAGAGCCTAAACTATAACAGGTAGAGACTTGGAATTTTGACAGTACCTTCGTTTCATAATGTAGGTGCTCACTAAGAAAGGATTTTGCCAAATTTTTATTTTAAATGCCAAAAATTAAATGTTTTTGAGTATACTTAATCCCTTTTTACACAAAATTATCAAGTCCAAATCACAGTTAGCATGGCAACATATTGTTTCCAGGGGTCTCAGATGGGTTTGAAAATAATTGAAGTGGGACTTTCGCAAAATAGAAAAGCTATCAATATAATTCATGTTGTAAATAAATATTAAGGAATGAAATCCACTAAAATTATGCAGTCACATAACTTTCTCTACCCTGGACATAGAGAAACCAATACGAGATATGGTAATATGTGACTTATATTATTATATCGCAGGTTTTGGGGAGGGAAGAATGAAAATGATATTGAATTCCTTTTTAATTGCATCCCCAAAACGGTTGTATGGTAACATGAGAGTGAGAAATAAAATATTCCGCAAAGACAATACAATTTTATGTTACCGGAATTAGGGTTTCTTCTTATGCAGAATTCTACATCCTCTATGAGCCATAAAAAGTTATATCAAGCGTCTTCTGAGGGAACAGTTTGAGTGTGATAAGTCGTTTTTCGTCATTTCAAATTATAAATACCTATATAAGGACCTATAATTTAAAACTTGAAAGTCCTTCATAAGTTAATTTCCAATTACAAAATAGAAGACCTGGGCGACGCCGGGCCTTTTAAGCTAGTCAATTTATGTAAGAATCATGGTTGCGTTTTCTTTATATGTCGTTCTGGATCACGACGGTGAATATCAGTTTCCTCACTGTGTGTATGTGTGAGTGTGCTTGCTGCGCGCATGTGTGTACGCCCAATAAAAAAAGACACATGGAAACTGGAAATAGATATTCGAGTTAATTGTTCCTAAACATGTGGGTACCGGTGCATAAGTTTTTTTAGCGAAATCTGTCGAACAGGTTCCGGCTTCAATGAATTTTTTCTGTAACCTCAGAAAGGCATTAGGAGGCCGTGGAGAGAGGCTGTTATATTTCAAAACGGCTGACAAAGAATAAATCAACAACACGTCAAAACGAATTGCTGGCTGCAGAGATAAGGAAACAAATACACACATTTTCTTTTCTACCTACAATAATGGAATAGATCTGAACACAATATAGAATACTTCCACTTCTGCATTTTACTTTATTAAGAGGCGCGTCCATGAAGTAAGTCCCCCTGGGGCCATTTACAGGAACAAAACACAATTTCAAGGAAATATTTATTGCAACAGACATAGCTAGTGTTCAGCTATTTTTCAACATATTCACCATTGGAATTGAAATATTTCTCCTACCGTGGAACCAACTTTTGAACACCTGTGTGGTAGAAGTGTGCTGCCTGGGATTTGAACCACCGTGTGACAACCACCTTAGCCTCTCTGTCATTCTTTGTCATTTCATGAGGTGTAGGAAAAGTTGGAAATCACTGGGAGCGAGGTTCGGGCTTTAGGGTGAATGTTTAAACAGCTCCCAGCCGAACTTTTGCAGGAGACTTGCTAGGAGGTGTTTAAACATCCACACTACAGCGCGGACTTCGCTCCCAGTGATTTCCATTTTTTCCTACACCTAAAGAAATGACAGAGAATGACAGAGAGGCGGAGATGTTTGTCACACAGTGTTTGAAATCCCTGGCGGAAGACTTCTACGACACAGGTGTTCAAAAATTGGTTCCACAGTATGACAAATGTTTCAGTTCCGGTGGCGATGTGTAATAATAATAATAATAATAATAATAATAATAATAATAATAATAATAATAATAATAATAATAATATGAATAAGAATAAGAATAAAAATAAGAATACACCGTTGGTTTGTTTTGCTACCCGAGTTAAAACCAGAGACCCTCTTTTTCTACTCAACCGGATTAAATACATAATTGGTACATTTCAATGAGCAAAGACCTTAGAAAAAACAGGTGAATCTCAGTTACCTGTTCTGCCACTTATGCCTTTATAATTATCACGACACACACATCGTCTCTCTTCTAGTTTTAATGTGTTTAAAAATCCCTGACATTCTGTTTTCTAATTTACGTTCGACATTATCGTTAGCTGCTATTGTGAAGCAGTCTTAACTTAAATTTTATTTTACTGGTATGAAAATGTTGTTAGTCCGGAATTAATATACGACATTATTATTTACATGTTGACGTCCAAGGTTTGGATCGGTTCCAGCGATGACGGTCCACTATTGTACTGTTCTGTATCTTCTTTTATTGCTTCATTGTGCGTGATATATGCGCTTAGCCCTGGCGTCGTGAAATAAATATGTAAACTCTTATAAGTACAGATAACCTTTAGTTTGGCCGTTACTGGACGCACGTGGCTAGTACGTGAGATGCAGGAAACTAATGTTGTAGTTACAGGATAATGGCAGTTATGTTATCAGACAAAAAGAGGTAATCTATTAGACTTATCCGAATTCAAATCAAACGCATGACCTTCTACTACATTTTGCAGCCATCTTAAACACTATACCACCCATCATAGTAAAGTTATATTAACAATCTTTTGCACGACGTAACTAATTAGTGGTACTTATGAATATTGTTGAAGTGGGTCGTAACTTGACATTCTCGCACGCAATCTGATTGCTATGAAAACAAAAGAAATCTCCTTGCGGTAAAAATTACAAAAAAAGCACAAGTGCCGTAAGTAAAACCATCATAATACAAGCCTTTATGGAAGACCAAGGACCCCCAGTTTGTGGCGACTTTAACAGGACAAATATTCGGTCCCCATAACAACCAACATATGCGAATCACTTTCTGAAATATAACGTCCATCTTCAATAGTGTATAAACATGACATTTTCAGCTAATATCTCAATTAATATAAAGAAATTGATATAAATAATCATCGTGCATAAATAGCATGCAATAAGCGCATAACGAATCTCGGAAATTGAAAAAAACTCTTTCCTCGATCCGTATGCACCGCTTACGGCACTTGTATCGCAATATACTATATTATTTACTCCATGACAATATTCAATTCCTAAGCAAGCTAATGGAAAAAAAATGTTTTATGGATGTTCATTGCCGCGCTTACCTGTGCCGCCATTCAACCCTATATTGTGCTAACTCCATCCAACCATCCCTCTCAAATCCTACTTCCCTTAAATCTATTTTAATATTGTCCTCACCTACATCTACAGTGTTTTGCAGATGACAAGCCGTTTGTTCATTCTCCTGCTTAGATACGCGGTCCAATCAGAGATGACGAGACGGAGGGAAGACTCTCCCTGCTAGCGGCGCTTTTTTAGCTCGTACACGTGATTGGCGGTGAAGGAAATGGCTTCTCATTTGAAAAATACTTGTAGGTTTTACAAATGGTCTTTTCCCTTCGGGACTCCCAGTCAATACTTTTGAGATATTGCCTTTCCTCCTTCATGCGCGCAACATGTCCAGCCCATTTCATCTTCCGTGATTTAATTACCCTTACTATATCCGGTGACAAGTACAGGTTATGAAGCTCGTCGTTATGCAGGTTTCTCCAGTCTTCGTTTTCCTCTCTCTTAGGTTCGAATATTTTCCTAAGCACCTTGTTTTCGAATAATTTACTCTCAGATTTTGTTCTTTCCGAATAGTATCGAAGAGTATGGGACCATATCTCGCATCCATATAATTTGGCAGGATAATTGTATTATTATTATTATTATTATTATTATTATTATTATTATTATTATTATTGTACAAGTTATAATACATGTCCTGAACGGAATACGCTGAAGCTATCAATATGAAATTGTCAGTAGTTTTATTTTATAAAGTAGGGATTCAAAAGAGATTTTTTCAAAATTCAACCTATATATTATTATAGGCTATGCTAAGTTTAAAAGAATATGTTTCCAATTACAAACCTTTCTGTATCTTTTGCCCCTTAGGGGTTGATTTCCAAATAAATAAGAAAACATGCTTAATTATTTAGGTTTTTACAAATTTTTAAGTCAATAGAATAATTAAATAATATTTCACCGTGTGAACTTTGAACCCCCTTTTCTCCTCTAAGGCGAAGGTGGTTTTCACACGGTGTTCAAATCCCAGGCGGCACACTTCTACCACACAAGTATTCAAAAGTTGGTTCCACGGTAAGACAAATGTTTGAATTCCGGTGGCGAATCTGTTGAAAAATAGCTGAACACTGGCTGTGTCTGTTGCAATAAATGTTTGCTTGAAATTGTGTTTTGTTTCTGTAAAAGGCCCCAGGGACTCTTATTTTATGGATACGCCTCGTATTAATAGAATAGAATATGCAAAACATCTGAGACCCACTTTCATAACCTGGTCTAAATCCCTGATATATGACAAATGTAGGACCCGAAGAAAGATTTTGAGTTAAAACGAATCGCATACCTTTATAAAAAATGTCGTGAAAAACTATTTAAAGATCTACAAGATCAATGGATTTCGAAGGAAAAGAAGACCCTGTATATTTGTATTGAATCATGCATGTAATTGAGGTGCATGGGCGCAGCTCGCTCATTTATAATAATTACAAGATATTTCGGAATATTAGAACAACAAATTCACGACAGGCTGTTTTTTCTGCTACCTGCATTACCACAGGCTGTAATATACAGTCTGAACGCGTTCACTGTCTTTGCATAAGCGGTTACCACAACCTCCTTTTGTACACTCGGGTTCCTATTAAAATGTGCAATCATTTAAAACATGGTCACATTTAACTTTTCCTTCTCTTGATATAGACCAGCGTTTCTCAACCTTTTTGAACCCGAGGACCTCTAAAATGTCTAAAAAAATTTTACGGACCAATTTTACATCCTATTTTTAAAAGTAGGCTATATGTAGGCCTATATTCTTAATATTTGTTGCATTAATTATAGGTCATTATAACGAAATAAACGTAAATACATTTTCTTAATTCGACAGTAACACAGTTATTGAATTGGAAGTAAACTATTGAATGAAAGAGGGAACCATAGACGTCATTGCATCAGGGGTTTCAAACTGTGGTTCGTAACTGCAAAAGTAAGGAAACTTGCAACAGCACGTGTATTTTCGAAGATTTTAAAAAACTTTGACAACTAGTGTCCATTTTCTACATCTTTACTTACCACTTGCTTTATGATATTTTTTAATTATGTCTGCGGACATCTGCACCATCTTCGCGGACCACCAGTGGTCCGGGACCATAGTTTGAGAAACGCTGATATAGACCATTTTATTCCATCCATTCATATAATGATATAATGATAGGTTTATATTGATGTGTACATTTTGAACAAGTGTCTTTTTAAATACATTTTAATATTGTAATGCAAATTGTCAACCATTTAATATTTCTGCTGTTTCTATGTAAATATGTTTTAATTTTATAAAGCACCTGTTCAACCATTTAACTTGCATAAAATACAAAATAAATATCTATACAAAAATCTTGTAATTTTCGAAGAATCCCAAAATCATTTGACGGTTTTTGTAGGTTACATATTTTTTGTGGGTATAAGGTGGAAAACATCTCTTAAATCTCATTTCATTGATATTTACCCTCAAAAGGAAAAATGAAATTTAGCAATAGTGAGAATTAAGGATGAGGTTATCGAACAAGTAGACAGGTTCAAATACTTGGGTTGTACTATCACTAGCAACATGAGCTGTTGTCAGGAAGTAAAACAGCAATGGCAAAAGAACGTTTTTAACAGGAAGAGGAAAATCTTCTGTGGGCCTTTGAAGAAGGAACTAAGGAAAGGGCTTGTGAAGTGTTTTATGTGGAGTGTAGCGTTGTACGGTGCAGAGACATGGGCATTACAACGAAATGAGGAAAAAAGACTGGAAGCATTTGAGATGTGGATATGGAGAAGAATGGAGCGAATACCATGAACAGATAAAGTTAAAAATAAAGATGTGCTGGGCAGAGTGGGAGAAAGAAGAGTATTATTGGAAATCATTAGAAAGAGGAAAAGAAATTGGATGGGACATTGGCCAAGAAGAAATTGTCTGCTGAAGGACGTCATAGAAGGGATGATAAATGGGAAGAAGGTTCGAGGCAGAAGAAGATACCAGATGATAGACAACATTAAGATAAATGGATTATATGTAAACACAAAAAGGAAGGCTGAGAGAAGGGAAAAAAGTGGAGAATGCTGAGTTTGCAGTGAAAGACCTGCCTCTGCCTGAATGAATGAATGAAATATATTTCTTAAACATAAAATATTTCCTCTCAAAATTTTGCCGCTCTTTCTAGGCAGGTTGCCCTGGGCAAATGCCCACTCTGCCCGTTTATATATCAGAGTCTGAGCTTCTTGCACAAGTGAGGACTAGATGCGAGATTTAGAGAATGTGAGATGCTACCAGAAATGGAGAAGGACATCGATTCGAGTTATCATCTCATCTCCCATTAACCGGTAACGGCGTGGCGATCCGGGATCAGTTCCAAATTCATCTCAGTCAGGGCTGTCCAATTAACTCTTATTATCTACTTCTGGTGTCAACCTCGTCCATTTTTCAAGATTCTCTTAACTGTGAGATTTTGCCTGGGTGGAAAAGAAGTTCGTCACTGACTTTCGTTTTCAAGATCGCGTGTTCGTTCCCGGCTCAGTTCGATAGCATCCATGTAGCTTAACCTTTCATAGCTGAATTTATGTTAATATAAGCATTAATAAAAAATGATATCACAGGTTTATAAGTTTTAAACCTTTGCAGAAAATCTGACAAAGTTGAAAATTAATGGTATGGAAAAATTCCTCATATTGTAACGTAAAGCATTACTCAATTGATTTTATATCTCTGCTTTTATGGGGAAAAAACTGCTCACCCAATCCTGCCATCTGCCTATAGGTAGATGACGCAGCGGTTGGGTGGTAGGCCTTGTCTCTTCGGGGATGTCGCGCCACGCAGTTTAGTTTAGTAGTAGACAACGTTTTAAGAACTTACAGATTATTACTGTTACTAATCTATGTGACCAAGACCATGAAAATTGCCAAAATATGACTCTATATACAAAATAAAAACGGACCGATATGCGAACCCTACAGATAACAGATGGAATTTCGAACTTTTCTTAGGCTTTCTCGGTAGCGTCCATTTTAGATCTCATTTTTAAATGACTGAATTAGAGGATAATATTGTTTAACATTGCTCTTGGTTGAACGGGAAATACAAGGCGCATCCATAAAAGAAGTTTCACTGAGGCCGTTTATAGAAACAAAACATAATTTCAAGGAAATATTTATTGCAACAAACACAGTCAGTGTTCAGCTATTTTTCAATATATTCGCCACCGGAATTGAAACATTTGTCTTACCGTGGCACCAATTTTTGAACACCTGTGTCGTAGAAGTGTGCCGCCTGGAATTTGAACCAACGTGTGACAACCACCTTCGCCTCTCTGTCATTCTTTGTCATTTCATGAGGTGTAGGAAAAGATGGAAATCACTGGGAGCGAGTTCCGGGCTTTAGGGTGAATGTTTAAACACCTCCCAGCCGAACGTCCGCAGGAGACTTGCTAAGAGGTGTTTATACATCCACCCTACAGCCCGGACTTCTCTCCCAGTGATTTCCATCTCTTCCTACACCTAAAGAAATGACAGGGAATGACAGAGAATGACAGAGAGGCGGATATGTTTGTCACACAGTGGTTCAAATCCTTGGCGGAGACTTCTACGACACAGGTGTCAAAAATTGGTTCCACAGTATGACAAATGTTTCAGTTCCGGTGGCGATATGTTGAAAAATAGCTGAACACTTGCTGTATCTGTAGGAATACATATGTCCATGAAATTGTGTCTTGTTTCTCTAAACGGCCCCAGGGAAACTTACTTTATGGACGTGCCTCGTAATTGTAAAAACTGTATCATAGAAAAAATATTAAATTTACTGGTATTCAGACCCCACAAATAAAAGATAATTTTATTTGAAGAAAGCCTTAGTCTTGATTGGTATCATAGACTGTAAAATACTAGGACGTGCCCGCGGCTTCGCCCACGATAATTCTTTTAAAAATTAAAAATTAAGAGTATAATAATTATTAAAGCATTATATTTATTAACACTTGCACGCGAATCATTCATAAAGAGTGCGTGTTAATGACATATTGTCCCTTGAGACTCCAGTTACGTCTGGAATACCCCAAGGAAGCGTACTCGGTCCACTACTTTTTATATTATTTATAAATGACTTACCAAAATCGATCCAATCTCATATCAGATTGTTTGCGGATGACTGCATTATATACAGGGAAATTTGTAATGAATTAGATGCGAAGTTACTGCAAGAAGACTTAGTTCGCACAGAAAAATGGGTTTCTGAAAATAGGATGACAATAAACGCACGCAAAAGTAAAGCAATATCTTTCACCAACAAAAGGGTAAAATTTTGCTATAATTATGAAATGGAAAATGAAATTATAACGAGAGTAGAATCGTGCAATTATTTAGGAATAACTCTCAATAAGGAATTGAACTGGAATTCACATATAGGAAATTTAATTAGCAAGGCATATAAAACATTGCACTTCGTATTTCGAGCATTAAGGGGTAGCAACTTAAAAACCAAAGAGTTAGCTTATAAATCATTAGTGAGACCAAATTTGGAATATGCTGTAAGTGTATGGGATCCGTATCAGGCAGGTCTAATAACACAGTTAGAAATGGTGCAGAGAAAAGCTGCAAGATTTGTTATGAATAAGCACCAACAAACTGACAGCGTTACGGCTATGTTAAAAACACTAGGGTGGAAATCTTTAGAATCCAGAAGGAAAATAAATAGATTAAAATGTATGTATTGTGTATACACGAAACAACCGGCATGGGAAGAGCTTCATAGCAAAATTAAAGAACCAGATTACAAAAGTAGGAAGGATCACAAATACAAAATAAGGGGTAGATCTCAGAGAACAAATATTGCCAAATTTTCTTTTTTAAATAGAGGGATTCAGGATTGGAATGATTTACCTGCAGAAATCTTCGAAACGTTTCCTGCTAACGCCAAAATTTTTAAAAATATATTGAATAGGGTATATGATGTATAATTTTTTGTTCTAAAATATTCACAGTATGCAATTTTTTTATGTTATAGTTTTAAATGGAAATATATATATATATATATATTTCTAAATATCAGGTACGTGGATAGATGTTGCGATATTTAATGTGTAAGTGTATGTATAGTGTCTTTTTTGTATATATGTATGGCCGGTATTTATTTAATGTGTAGTGTCATTTCTGTATATATGTATGGCTGGTATTTATTGCACCACTGCCACCGGGTTGTTGACCCATTTGCAGTGTGAGGAAATAAATACAAATACAAATACAAACTAAACCATTAATAATTAATGAAACAGCTAAAATTCCGGCTTCAGAGTACATTCCACGATTAGAAATCGCCACCTGGGAAAACGATCTCAGATTCGATTATGCAGTTCCAAAGATAACTGTGAACCACTGCCTTCTAAACTGTATAATTCTTGTGCGTAATTCTCGACACGGCGGTGGATAATACGTATCGTTTCTCAACTGTTTGTTGACAGATGAATGTGATGTGAATTTTATTTGATAAATTCAGTGTAATTTTCAGAAATCATATAATTTTTCAAGGGAAGGAGTGATTGATTTTGATTTTTTCTGTCCGCGATACTTCGAGGATTAAGCTATCAATATATTAAAGCTGAAGCCCGCGGCTTCACCCGCCATTATTAATTGACTCCAGGATTTTAAAGAAATTTACACTGGCAGTGTATTAAAAATGATTGTGGTTCAGAGGTATGAAAATTGTAAGTAAAAATAAAATTAGAATATTTGTTCATTGTGTTCATTTCACTTAGGCCTTATATAATAAAGAAACGGCTTTCGTCATGAAAGTTTACACTGCGAGAGACGAACTTCGCCGAGTATACCCGATGTCTCACGAAGCGGGCGAGCGAGCAAGCACGCTATTTAGGGCCGTTGAATTGTATAAGAGTAGATAATTGCGTTCCTTCTCGTAATATCGTACTGCAAAAACTGCTGTATGTGAATTGACATGGATGAATAGCCCTGCACCTTTTCTTTGCTGAAAGGAATTAAAGTAAGCAAATAATAAAAACGGATCGATTATGATAAGAAATGTGCAATTCATGTTTAATTCGTGTTTTCGACGAGAATGCAGCTCAGGATAAAAAATGACATGTCATAAATTTCCGAACTCTACAGATAACACTTGGAATTTCGAACTTTTCTTAGGCTTTCTCGGTAGCGTCCGTTTTAGATATCATTTTTAAATGACTGAATTAGAGGATAATATATTTTTTAACATTGCTCTTGGTATTATTATTAATTCAGCTGCGTTTAAACTCCTTTTAGCTGCGAGGCCACATCAGGAGTTCGGGATCTGTGTCTGTACAGTAGGGTAGGCCATGGAACTTTTGGTTGTCAATTGTTTCTATTGTCGGTGCATTTAAATGAGTAAATTTCAATTGATATTAATTTAAATGGATATGATACAGGACGAAATGGTGAGGATGATTCATGGTATGTAAATATCCAATTCGGCATTTACCTTTACGACTGGGGAAACCATGAAAAAACCCATGTAAAATTGGCCGGCCACGGGATTTGAACCTAGGACCTCCCGAATGCGAGTCCAAGACGATACCACCTCGGCCATCTAACTCGATTGCTCCTGGTAAAACGGGAAATAATTGAAAAAACTGTATCACAGAAAAAATATTAAATTTACTGGTGTACAGACCCCATAAATAAAATAGTATTTGATCTGAAGAAAAGCTTGGTCTTGAATGGTACCATAGACTGAAAAACGTAGGCTAATTTATTGTGTCCCTTCTCCAGTGATGGGAAGTAATTGAGTAAAAGTAATCGGATTACAGTACCTGATAATATTCCTTTTTTGGTCCCATTTACTTGTAATCAATACTTTAAAAAATGTAATTTCTACTTGTAATTTACTTCTGGAAATAAAGTTGTAATTGTTACAATTTAGTAGTCGTTAGTATTAGCATCATTCTCGCTTGCTATATCATCATCATCATTGATGTTTTTGCAACTAATATCCAAATTAGAGTTAATATTCACAAAAAGTTACTCACTGTTTCCGAAAATATTCTCATTGATGTTTTTTTGTTTGTTCATTAATAATTTGGGCTTGTGTCCAAAACAAACCAAAAACAAGGAATATTTAGGTACTGCCGTTTTGTAAAGTAATTGTATATGTAATTGTAATTTTACTGATTACTTTTTGAAAAAGTAATTTGTAATTGTAATTAAGTAAAATGTATCTCAGGTAATTCAGACCAATTACTTTCTTTTTGTACTTTTCCCATCACTGCCATTCTCATAATTAGACTTCGGATTTTAGGTAAAAACCTATTTTAATCCTTAAGTGATATATGGACGAAAACTTGTATATGCATGTTTCATAAGTGACTACGCCTAAAACTGATACTTTTATAGGACCTAAAACAGCCTATTTTTATGTTTGAGCCTAATATTGCATTTTTTCTCGTTTTTCTTCTAAAGTTCAAAATAAGTAATTTTTTGTTATAAATTCTAGCATTTATTTTCAGTTCGTAAATTTTTTTTAGCTCGGAATATGCATTACATGACACATTTGTGACGTGGTTAAATAGTAAGGAATATTTTGTCTTCAGTAAAAAAATTCCTTGGAATTCCCAAGAAAATGTAGTGTTTTTCTCCTGACTCCCACATCCAGTATATATAAAGTAGTACTCTGAGCCACTGAGAGATACAAGGGGTTGAATATGCTAGTATGATATACGTAGCTTCTTGGCGCAGGGATTAGGTTTTCACTGTTATGGTAGTAATACAGGCCCTATCTATAGGCCTGTATCTGTGTTTTATCATGATTATTGATTAATGGTGACTTCAATACATATAATATTCTGCATTAGAATTGAGATATTTCAGAAAAGTGGCAAATTAATGATTTTATAAGAGACTATTTTACGATTTTTAGAACCTATTTTCCAATTTTTAGAGCCTATTTTAGGTACCTAAAACAGCATTTTTAGCGACCTAAAAGTCCGAAGTCTACTCTTAATATCGTATTGCAAACTGCTGTATGTCAATTGACGTGGATGTATAGCTCTGCACCTTTTCTTTGCTGAAAGGAATTAAAATAAGCAAATAATATTCCTAATTGTAGGGGTTTTATTAAGAAACTCTGCTTGGAATTCTCAAGGTTCAGCACATTCCTGGCATAAAACATGTTGACGGGCGCAAAAAGCGCGCACGCCGCGTGTGTGTAGTTGCGGTGGGGGCTAACAGACCAAAACCCACACATTAATAAGTGGAATTATTTTTGACAACACTCTGAAAGAAGATAGGAGACTGCGTCAAGGCTGCCTTTACCGGAATATCAATCCAGCCATTCAAGGAAAACTCGTAGCCAGGTGCTGTGGCAGCCTGTCTCTTGCCATGTGCATTATCACTCCCAATCATATGCATTATCACCGCCCAAATCCTATTATCCCATGCAATCACAGCTTCATATGCACTAGGCCTATATGTAGGCATAGGCGTAGCGAGGGGGGGGGGTTTGGGGGTTTGAACCCCCCCCCCCCATTGATTAAAAAAAGGAAAATTGTATAATTTTTTAAGTCTGCCCATAAATTGCTTAATACAAGCATAAAGCGCGGGAAGCTTAAAACTCGTTATTTTGCGTCTTAATTTTTAAAATTTTCCGGGGAAGGGCCCCCGGAAGCTTAAAACTTGTTATTTTGCATCTTAATTTTTAAAATTTTCCGTGGGAGAACCCCCGGAAGCTTAAAACTCGTTATTTTGCATCTTAATTTTTAAAATTTTCCGGGGGAGGGCCCCCGGACCCCCCTCTCCTTCCATACTCGTCAGACCCCGCGGATGTTATAACCCCCCCCATATGGTCGGCCTGGTTACGCCTATGTATGTAGGAACCCGATTTTTTGATGAAATGAAACGACTGTTTCCGTGTTAACTTCCATTTCATTTATCACTATCAGGTGCCCCTGACTTCGCCCACGACAATTAATTGGAAGATTAAAAATTAAGAGCAAAATAATTAAAACAACATTATATTTATTAACACTCTCCACGCGAAACATTCATGGGCCTAAATTAAACGATTAATAATTAACGAAACAACTAAAAATCCAGCTTTGAAATGAATTCCACTTCTAGAAAGCGCAGCATAGGAAAAAAAAACTCAGATTCGAGTTCCCTGGCCCAGAAAACCCCTGAATAGTGAGTTTCGTCCAAATCTAACAATGATTGCTAGGCCTATATTCACTATCCCTCTTTCGTCTAGGGTGAAAATTTCAGATGTCTGCGGGCCTTGACATTATAAACAAATGAATCGACCAGGGTGGGCTTACAAAATTCAAGCGATCGCGATGCTTTTATTTCCAAGGTATAACAAAAATAGGCAAAGCCACCGGCAATTGATTTGACAATTGAAATGTATTACCGAAAACTGATGCTTCGAAAGCGCAAAAAAATGCAGGTTTTCTGCCCTTTTTCTCTCATAACTCGCGAACAAAAGCGAAAATTAAAAATCCAGCTTCGAGGTGTATTCTCCCAGCCTTCAGTCCATCTATGTTTACAATTGCAGATCTCTGCGTTCAGTAGATTTTGCGCACAGACAGACAGACAGACATAAAGACAGAAAAACAAACACTTCCTTTTATTTTTAAAGATATAGATATAGACATAGATAAAAGGTTTAATCCTTATTTACATTAACACTCAAATTAGCAGTGAGAAAAACAGCCAAAAATGATTAGCTTTATGACAAGAGATGCTAATTGAATCAAAGGATGACAAAGACCAAAACTGCTTTTAACAAAAAGAGGACTCTGCTGACCGGAAAACTAGATTTGCAAATAAGGAAGAATCTTATGAAGTGTAGCTTAGACAGGTTTCAGATTCGGTTGACAGACAGAAAACGAATGAAAAAGTTTTAAGATGCATGAGAACATATAATATATCTTGGAAGTTGTGAGGAAAAGAAAGGCTAATTGGTTAGGACACATCATGAGAAGAATAGGAAGAATAAAAGGAACAACAAAACTTCGTAAAAGAAGAATTAAGATACTGGATTACGTAAAGAAGAAGAGAAGGCATGGAGAGTTAGAAGATGCAGCAGAAAATAGCCTATAAAAAGTTGGAGTGTGGAATTTAACCCCCTCCCCCATAATCTACTTTAAAAAATGAGCTATAAAATGACTGCAAAAGTACGCAAACTTATCCAAAAAATTTAAAAAATGGACCCAACAATTTATATGAAAATACTAGTTTATTTACCAGATTTTTGTCTATTCTACATTATTTTATGTTGCTGACCGAACTATAGGCTTCTAATTATTTAATTAGTGTATAGCCTACGGTAAAATGCAACATCAAACACAATATTTTCTGTATACAAATTAAAATTCTAACAAGGTTTTTTTATTTATGCTTGTTTAGAGTTCCGATAATATTTAACGTAAGTATATTAATTTTAGTGCACATAGTATTACATATGATTGTAATGGAGCATGCTGTAAATAAAAAATATATTTAAAAATCTACCTTACACACTGTAACGACTCAGCAATACCAAGCGAGTGTATAACATTGCAGGCGTAGCTGTACAAACCAGTAGTAAATCACAAGACCTGCACCATCAATTCAAACCGAACATAAAATGATAATGTAACACATCAACCTTCCATTTTACACGACTATAAAGAAGTAATTAACTGAATTACTTCAATCAACACGTCTGTCTTCGATGCAGCGAAATGCGGAGAGAAAAATAGAGCATCACGGAACACCAACCAGCTTTCTGGTATTCAGTGATGCAGTGGCACACGCTCGCTTTCATATAATGTGCACCAGTAACTTATTAAAAATATTTTCATAAACTTCCGGGCCTTAAAGGCAAGGCATTTAATGTAGATAAAATAGTGAAAAATGCAGAATAAAATGCATTTATGACCTAAAATAGTGAAAAAGTGACCCAAAATTTAAAAAGAGTAACCAAGAAATTTACCTAACATTATTACTTATATTTGTTTTTAAAGTAATGAATTGCTAAAAGAAATTTAATGGATGACAGTGATTATACATGAATTTACGATATAAAACACACTTATTTTGTTACTAAAGAAGTAAGTACTTACTTAAATTTATACTACTTGGACACCTTTAGCGAAAAAGTAATTCTTTCTCACCTGCCCATCAAATTGCCCCTAGCAAATATGTTCTATTTAAAAAGAAAAAAATCTTGATTGCTACAAGACGAACTGCTATGGTGTTTACATTAAACCAGAATTAAAATGAACTATGAAAACTTGACGGAGATTCCCAAATAAAAACTATTGTCTGTTGTCTGAAAGTAACGATTTGTACATGGAAAAGCTCCTCTCTATATCCACAGAAACATGACCTAAAAATTCCGAAAACGATCTAAAATTGCCAAAAAATCACCTATCTCTTGAAAATGGTAAAAAATGCAAAATAAAGCGAAAAATGCAAAAGTAAATTGCCCTTATTTAATCAATTATTTCATGATAATATTTATATATATTAGAGCTATCTTTTAACCTTCATATAAAAATATGGAAATCATCAAATGCCTTGCCCTAGTGACAATAGTGTTGGACTTACAGTCCCTCCGGAAAAAAAAATCTTGGATACGCCCCTGGGGGAGAGGGATGGTCCTTTAATAGAGGTACCTACAAATCGTATTGATGTTATGGACTTTAATATCTGTTCCTAGAAAAATTAGTCTTAAGAAGAGGGACGATCTTTTATAGAGGTTTAACTGTATACATATATGAGAGAGAGTCAGAGTAGAGAGATTCTGAATCAGAAGGTTAGAGATCGACTCCTGACGAATCAACGTGGCCCTTGCAGAGACGATTTTAATGTCTGTTCCCAGAAAAATTAGTCTTAAGAAGAGGGACGATCTTTTATAGAGGTTTAACTGCATACATATATGAGAGAGAGTCAGAGTGAGAGAGATTCTGAATCAGAAGGTTTGATATCGACTCCTGACGAATCAACGTGGCCCTTGCAGAGACGATTTTAATGTCTGTTCCTAGAAAAATTAGTCTTAAGAAGAGGGACGATCTTTTATAGAGGTTTAACTGCATACATATATGAGAGAGAGTCGGAGTGAGAGAGATTCTGAATCAGAAGGTCATAAGATCGACTCCTGGCGAATCAACGAGGCCCTTGCAGAGAGGAGACAGGACTAGGTCCGGAAATGCCTGGACTTGAGGGCTGGTGGGTCAAGGCCGGACCCACATCTCACTAACCTATTTGCAGGAGGGCCCGGGGCATGGGCACGCGGACACCGGGGTGAATGTCCGCCTTCCTGGAACCTTAGCTTCTGGAGGCCGGGATCTTATCGAGCTGCCCTTGAACGATAATTGCTCACAAAAAAAACTTTATAATTCCCGAATTTTACGACAAATGCTGATTGGGTTTGGGTTTCACTTGTAATTGTGGCAAAGCTATAAAACTCGCCTTCAAGGCGACGTGTACACTCCGATCCCATTCGCATTGATTGATTGATTTCTGTAAATGTAAGATATCATTTGAGGGTCTATTAGCAAACCCGGCAATATCCATTTGTAGTAAAAGATAGATATGCTAGCTTCTAATGAAATTTTAATACATTTCCTGGTACATGTTTAGCGTATGTGTTGTAAATCTGGGTTCCTCCCTCATGTGGGAAGTCGGGTTTTTAACACATACACTAAATATGTAGCAGGAAATGCATTAAACGTTCATTAGAAATTAGCATCGCTATCTTTTATCAAAATGGAGATTGCCGTGTTTGCTAATAGACCCCTCATTTTCTACGCACACTACTCAAACTTTCAGAATCCTCTCCTTATTACTTGCGCTCCAAAAAATTTAATTCTCTCTCTCCTACCCCATATTAAGACACAGAAATCAGACAATTTCATTAACCCTCACCAATTTTCGTGAGGTCTATGTCACCGCAGCAGCGGCGTAATTACGGGGTGGCAAGGAGTGGCAGTTGCCACCCCAATATTCCCAAACCCCTCTTTTTGCCACCCCAAAAATCGGCAGTAAAAACATCAGTTATTTGCAAACAAGTGAAAAATTACATTTTATATACGTGGTACAATCTTGATTCTTTATTAAACTTGTCTTAACTTGTTTTCTTAATTTATACTTAACTAGGTTGAGAATTCAAATTATCAAAAAACAGACCAAACTTTAAAAAGTTGTTTATAATTAAAGAATCGCGCACAATGTGCATTATCTTAACCTAAGACTTAATCTACCCAATCCTGAACCCGGGAAAGGGATTTTACAGGCCGGGAATCGAACCCGGGCCGCCGGAGTGGAAGGCAGGCGCGCTACCGACTCACCCACGGTGACGGACTAAAAAGTTGTTTATGGATGGTATTTATTTTTCAAACGATTTTGTTGTTGTGACTAAAAATAAAACATTTTAGTGTAACAAGGCACATAAATAATAAACAGAACAATAGGTATAAATTATTTAACATTTATGCTGGTATGGTATGTAAAAAAGTTTTTAAAATGCTTAAACTACATCATTTTAACGCCAAATTTTTAAAAATGTCCATACCTTGCCACCCCAGTTAAAAAGCTGAAATTACGCCCATGCACCGCAGTAAAAACATAAACAGCTCCTAGTATCTGGATTTTATGTTATTTGCATTACCTTATCAAGACCCTTTATGACCCCATATGTGTCACTTACCCATCAGTGTTAGTGGAGCCGTGTTAGAAAACAGGTTATTTTTGTAGCGTTCTGTGAGACCTTGCGTCCATTTTTTTTAAGTTTACTATTTTGTGAATAACAATGAGTGAACGGCCGGGACCATCAAAAACTGATTGGCCGAGAGATTTAAGCCTATGTGATAACAGTTATGATGAAATTATTTAGGTGAAGTTTTGCACTGGATATTGTCTCCTTCTGTCCGCCACCATGGGTGTATAGGTAGCATACTTGCCCTCCACCCTGGCGGTCTGGGTTCCATTCCCGGCCGGGTAGTGGGTTTTTCGGTAAATGATGCAATAGACCAGAATATATGCATACAATATAAAAAAGTTGCACTAATTGCTGAAATAAAGAAGTGTCGGCTTAGTTTAATCATGTTTTAAAAATACAAAACACTATCACACTTTAGATTTATTGTATAACTTGGCTGACGCTATTCCATGCACAAATTTGGAAGACACCTTTCAAGACACCAGCTAGAAGATATCGTTGATTTTTATCTTATTTTATCTCAAATTTATGCACCATTTATGGTGACCCTTGAAGGCGTTTTAATTTCAATATAAAGAGCAAAACACTTTCAAGAGGAAGAAAGAAGGCCTGAATTTTCCAAAGAAATAGATTCCAGTGTAATGAAACCGAAAAGGTTAAAGCTAAACGAGGGACAAACACAATAGCCAAACCACGCCCTTCGATATCAAAGTAGGCATACTGTAGTAATTTAAAAATCTTATGCGATGCACATACCGTGTTTTACGGACCATAAGGCGCACTTTTTGCCTTGAAAACAGAACCTTGAAAGCTGGGTGCGTCTAATGATCCGAAGTACACTAAAGAAATAAAATTATGGTAAATATTGCCGAAATACCATAGTTATAAATAAGATGTTATAAACGATAAGATAGCTACAAATTTTGGCACAGACTATACATCAGTGCAGTTGTCGCAATCGTAAAATGAGGGTAGCTGGAAGCCAGGTACACAATGTGAAAAGAAAGGAATTTGAGTTCTTTTATACGAAAGGAGTTGTCTCCGCCGGGTGGTTTAAATGAGCTCTAAATAGCTTTGTTCTGTTTCACTTACCGTATGCTGAATTGAGGGTTAGAGGATGTAAAAGTATATTCAGTCTTTCGTTAGGAATCAGTACGGTTGTTAAAATTTACACAATGCCATTTCTACAAAAGAGAATTTCGTGGAACGCAGGTTTTAAGTTAGAAGTGATTTACACCGATTCCATTGTAGTATAAGGTTATAATTTGTTTATGCAATTAAGTATATTATTCCCTTTAAACTTTCTGTTTAGAATCACATACATTTTTTCCCCGTAAATTTCCATCCAAAAATCAACGTTCGTCTTATGGCCCGGTGCGTCTTATAGTCCGTAAAATACGGTAACTTCCTTTGCCCACATAAAAGGTTTGCCTTTTAGACCCTTATGTATGACACTCTCTTCATGTAAATTGGTTTTAAAAATGAAGAGAATGTCTTTACCACATCACATCACATCCCGAACGACACACAACCCAAATAAAGTAATATGATGAAAAGTTCTCAAGTCCAGGGACTAGCACTTAGGTAATGTCATGTACACATAACCTGAATTCAGAGTCCTAGCCTTCATTTCCTTTTTTGAACTGTAATAACTTTCAGTTGTTCAAAATATTGCGCTCAATCAATATTTATATAAACCTAAAACAAGCAGGTGTCCGCGGCTTCACCCGCGATTATTTACTCAACTGCTGAATGTTATATTGAAATAATTTATTTAACAGAAAAATAATTGTAACATGTTTATTAACATTTACATCCTTTTTACATAAATAGCGTGAATTACATAATTTTATTCTAAATTATATTTGTTTTTCCTTAACAAATATACATAATTAAACGAGTAGAACGAATCTTGTGCTTCCTTAAGGACATAAAGATTCGACATGAAACGATTAGAACATACCACATACTACGAACCTTACCAAATCATGTATAAACAATTAAAACAACTGATATTAAAAGAACTAAAATCCCGGTTTCCATGTAAATTTCACAATTTAAATGCGAAGCCCGGGGAAAAAAAGACATCTAATTCTAGAGCCCAGCCCCCCCCAAAAAAACCCGCATAGTGAGTTTCGTATAAATCATTCAATGCTCAATTTCCTCGGATGCTATGGCAATTAATTTCACAATTGAATACTGTCTTGTTAATAGGTAGTGTTGACTGTGCGCTCATAACATAAGACTATACACGAATGGTGTTTTTTTATATAGTAGACTAGTTAAAAAGACCCGGCGTCGCCCGGGTTTTGTATTTTGTAATTTGAAATTAACTTATGGAGGACTTTCGATTTTGAAACTCTAGATCCTTATATAATGTGTATGTAGAATTTGAAATGAGGAAGAACGACTTCTAACACTCAAACTATTCCCTCAGAAAACGCTAGATATAGCTTTTTATGGCTCATAGAGAATGTCGAATGTTGCATTCCGTTGCTTCTACACACCATGCCTGGGAGGGGTTGAAATAAGAAGAAACAGAAATTCCTGTTACATAAGATTGTGTTGTCTTTACGGAAATTTTTATTTCTCACTCTCATGTTACCATACAACCGTTTCGGGGCTGAAATAAATAAAAAAAAGAAGTCAATATCACTTTCATACTTTCCTCCCCCAAAACCTGGGATATAATATACCTAGGTACTGCGGGCATAGGACTGAAAATGTTCCATCCCATTTAAATGCTAGGGCCTATGATAAACATCCCTATTTCTCAACTAATACAAAAGCTACAGCTATGAATAACGTATCAGTGGATAGGATTTTTTACCGACTTCTGATAGCCTATAGCATACTCATTGGCAAACACTTAAGCTGTCCCTGCAATACGACTTTTTATTCTACATCAAAATGTGAATTGAGAAGTATTCGGTGTGTTTGGAATAAGTTATTATTATGGGGTATAAGGAGCCATTTTTTTTAAATTTTATACTGAAAACTTCTAGGCCTGTATAGAAGGGGTGTATGTAATCTGCGCCACGGTTGACGCCGAATTTGAAATAGAATAAAAATGATATATGTAAACTGCGCCATATGTAGGTTGCGGCAGTAGTTATAGGCAAACAAAAGTTAAACCTAATATGTGATTGTTCGTTTCTATTCAGTAACAATTTTTTGCACATGAGGTGATGGGAGAAAACAATATATTTATAAACTATGAAATATCCCGTTTTGACTTAATTAAGAAGGCGTCATTATGATAACAAAGTGCTCAAGCAAAAAAATTAGGGTAGTGTTTTTAACAATTTTATAAGTGGCGAAGCGTTAATGCAAAAGAAATTAGGGTATTGTTTAAAAAAAATAATAATGACAAAGCTACTAAGCCTATCATTTTTAACCACATCTATTCAACTTCATAGTCCTAAGTCTGGAGAAGTGGAAGGAAAATGTTAGTGCGTTAGTATGACGGTGACGCCATTTAAATGTCGTGGCGCAGTTTACAAATGTCGGTGACGCAGTTTACATCGTGCAGGTTGGGGGGAAATGTAGAAGTGGCGCAGATTACCTTTTCCCTATAGAAGGCATAGAGGAGGTAAAAAGGATATTATGGAGCTATACGATTCGTTTGCATGCTGCTGGCTACTTAACTATGCAAGGCTGTGTTATTAAATCTGATTTGTAATTTGTCATGCTAGGAAAATTCTTGTAAATATTATTTATAATAATAATAATTAGTATTTTGCCTTTGGCAGGTGTTTGCATGTCGGCTGAGCTCTTCATCCAGCCAACTCCTTTACATTATCACGTAGTTATCTTGTCGGACTTCTACCAATCCCTCCTATTACCTCACCGAATGACCTACCCAATTCCCTCTTCCGTATCTTATGGTTTCCACTAATCTTTCTCTGGAACCTTATCCAGTTTCTTACTCCATCCTCCACGTTCTCTTTATAGGGCTCAGCTTCATACACTGATAACGCCACACAAGGTTTTCATCAGAATTATGTAGGCTATTCTCATCTGTTCGCAATAGCGTAAGGGTCAAGACATCGGAATTGAACATGTGGGGTCAGGTTTGGATCCTCAGTGGTTTCTTGTATATTTATCATATTGACCACATATGCAACAAGATATCTAAATTAGTATACTTAATTACCCACCTATCCTCAATAGTAGGCAAGGAAACTGTAAAGATTATGTTCTATGGCCTAGTATATCCCCAACTAACATATGGGATCGAGTTATGGGGGCAACTGCAAAGACAAACCTCAACAGAATATTCATCCTACAAAAACGCTGCATTAGAACAATATACAATTTAGGGCTGAAAGAATCTTGCAAAGACACATTCCAAAAAGAAGAAATTCTAACTGTAGCAGCTATTTATATATACAAAGTCATATTAATGGTAATAGCACAATCACTAAATAAGAGAAATAAGGATATACACAACCATGCAACTAGACAAAGAGGGAATTTCCATCGCGTTGTTTTTAACAAGAAATCTGTTAATAAAGACCCATATGTAGCAGGTGAATTTTTCTATAATAAACTACCCAGCAACTTTAAAGAATTTAGCACTAATAAGGGATTCAAATTACAACTAAAAAATATATATAATTCATAAATGTATTTATAACTTAAATGATTTCTGAAAAAACTGTTTCATTGGTACACAGCAAAAACACAAGTTATCTATAGTTATGTCTAATATCTTGTAATTAAGGTCGAAAGACAATAAAGATTATTATTATGATTCTAATCTACTTTTGCTTTATATCACCTTTTTCTCTGTTAAAAGTTGTTCCCTCTGATTTGACTTGTAACGTGCGTACATCATTGCTTCCTCAGATGACAATAATTAGGGGGAAAAATTCATCTGTTACCATGACTCGAACCCGAGACCTCGAGCTCTCCATGTTGATGCTTCACCAACTGAGCAAGCCAGAGGCTGGGACACGATGGTAGATGGATTCTTCCTCCCGTTATACCTTAAAATCCAAACCGTCAACCTCACTGAAAGCATACTTAAGTCATGTAGCCTCTGAAATCAGAGGTGTAGTGGTTAGCGTCGCTGGCTAGGGATCAGCAAACCCGGGTTCGATTCCTTGTTGATTTTTCTGAGGTAGGGAGGTCTGGAACGGGGTGCACTCAGCCTCGTGATACAAACTGAGGAGTTACCTGATTGAGCGGCTCCGATCACGGAAACCATCATTAACGGCCTGGGTGACGGCATATTGACCACATTCCCACAATCCTGCCATCTGTTTACGGTAGATGACGCAGCAGTCGAATGGTAGGCCTAGTCCCTCAATGGACGTAGCTCCACGGAGTTTTTAGTTTTAGCCTCTTTATTGTGACTTTATAGCCGAATTCCCACTGTATATAGAAATGTCCCGTGCGAAATGTATACATAATGTGCGAATACATATATATACATACTGTATATACAGTAGAAGAATATCAGCAATGGACACTAAATATTAACTTGAGAAAAACGGAATAGCTTAAATTGAAGATGGATGATGATGATGATGATGATGATGATAAATTGGAGATAGAGCAGGAGGAAATTATAAGAGATAATAGTTTAAAATATTTGGGGAAGAATTTAGAAATCAACGAGGAAAGCTCCAATGAAATCGAGAAAATCATAAGTGAAGGAAAGAGAACAACAGGCGCGTTAAATTCGATCTATGAAATCATGGAGAAATTTTGGAGCCCTCGGTTGCCATGTCAATTTAGTGCCGCATACGCACATGCACTGGCCGAGGTTAACATAACATAAGTTGGCAACACTTTTCAGCCACCAAGTACGACGATTTTTGCGACCACCGTGAGAAATTCAACATTTCAAAAGGCGTAATAAATTTTAACATTTTCTATTGTTATCCAAAGTTGGATAGAAACTTAAGTGGTAATAATGGATTTTTTAGTGGCATAATGTGGTACTATCACTTCGTGTATCTTCTATTAGAAGTTCTCTTTTTAATTCAAGCAGTCTAATTTCTTTTTACTTCATTCCGGCCCAGGTTGGTTGGCATATGGTTATTTAACAACTTAGGCCTGTGACCGTAGCCGGTGTCCCGGAATTGAGTACCGTAGTAAATTTACTGCCATGCCCCTGTCACATTTAAGCACACATAAATGCCATCGACCCGGGCCGGGATCGAACCCACAACCTTGGGCACAGAAAACCAGCGCGATACTAACTGCGCCATCCAGACCGACTCATTCCGGGCCAAGTACATCACTGGAAGTATGTGGAATCCAGTAAAAAAAAAAATCTGATGTGAAATTCATATAACTTCCTCTGCCAGAATCAAAGTTAGCCTCTTAGTACGAAGCCGTTTTCGAGAAAATCGCGACAAACGAAATTTTATTTATGTAAAGTGCCCTTAAAAATATGAGAAAGTCATTGCCAATCATCGTGTCACATCCCTAAAAGGTACCTAACCCAAATGAAATTTTTGTTTCCGTACGATTTTCCGTTATAAGAGGCCGTATTGCAAAGACTGCGTATTATAACTACCCTTCAGATAATTTCTTCGAAAAAAAATGTTTCAAATACAAAATTTTGTTTTCATAAGATTTTTCGTTCTGGAGCCAGGCTGTTCATAGACATCCACACAGACACACAGACACAGAGACATGTTTCCCAAAATAGTATTTTTGGATTCAGGTGGCCACAAAACACATATATATGATAAAACTCAACTTCGAATTTGGGGGTCGAAAATAATACTTCCTCTACCTATAGTACCTATGGTACGGGCAGAGGAAGTAGGCAAATAAGAAAAACCGGGAACTTTCGCCCTAGGTACCTACATTTAACGCTGTGAAATGGTAAAAACTTCACAATTGAAGTGCTCCATTTCTAACAAGTAATCTGTCATTGCGGTGCCTGTCTAACTCGTAATGTTGAGATTTCTCTTCGCAGTTTTCACTTAACGTAACGGTTTAGAAATGATGCGGGCTTCGAAAACAATCGATAATTTGCTGCCGAAATGTCATGAATATTTCATTTGGGTGAGCAATAATCACTTTTATTGCCGGGACAGCATAAAATATCCCCGAGTTAATGAGGGCGGTGGAACAAGGCTGATAAATACGTGGACTTCAATGATTACCTCTAAAAATAGGCTAGTTGGTAACCATGACGAGCTTGTTATGATCCGCCTCTAAACTATAAAACATTATTACCACTTTGTATTCTGAGACATTAAGATGTACCTCATTTAAATTTAATATTGAAGTACTATCAAGTAGACCATGCTTCACTATAAAGCTTTTCCTTACTGTCATGAATAGGGTTCGAATGTTTATGACCTAAAAAAGTGGAAAATATGACTGCAAATATGACTTATACATGACTAAATATGACTAAAAAATCCTAAATTTGACCTCATAAAGGAACCCGTTTTCTAAAAAAAAAAAATTTCCAACTTAAAACGATTATGACACTAAATTATTACATCACACACATCAGATAATCACTTTCTAACAATTTTACAGGCGATGTATAGTTTTACTTGTAAAGAACTTCTAGTTTAAATAATTTTCTGCTGTTTGCTCGCTTCATCTGCTCCAAATAATGTTTTATACCTTGTTTGCCCCTTTAAAATATGAGTAATTGCATTAAATTTAAAATTAAGGTACCTAATAAGGCATAACATTAAATTAATTAAATAAATTTCAAATTTAACTCGACCATTTAGTGAATATACTTTATAATTGTGTTACTTTACCGAATTTATAACTGAAATATGACATTAAATTACAAATATGACCAAAATATGACCAAGACCATAAAAATTAACAAATATGACATTATATGTAAAATAAAAACGGTAGAATTAGGATAACAATTATGCAATTCATGTCTAATTTATGTCTCCGGCAAGAATGGAGGCCAGGACAAAAATATGACATATCATAAACATCCGAACCCTAGCCATGAATTTTGATAAAATTGCATATTTCTTCTAGTAACTCAGAAACATAGCTGTTTTATAAACAAATTTTCGAATTAGTTTTTCAATACTAAAATAGCGCAAAATGTCTTTTTGAAGTAAAACTTCTTTAGTGGCCGTAGAGGGTAAATCTGGAAAATCAGTCACACTAAAACCGTCACGAAATCAGTCACAATCAGTCACGAAATCAGTCTCACTCTTACTTGCTTCGGTGCGGACTGCACAGAAAACAATCAACTCAATGATTAGGAGCAATCAAAGGAAATTTTTCAGACCTTACTTCCTCAATGGCAATAGACAATTCCTAAGCAATCTAAAGGTATATTATATATTTTATGGAACCCGGAGGTTCATTACCGCGCAAATCCAAAATTAAAAATACAAATTTCCAAAATTAAAAAAAAAACAAAATTAAAAATTATAACATCCAAAAATCCAAAATTTAATAATAATAAAATAAAAAAAATTAAAGTAAAAAAATAAAAAAATTTAAAATATAAAAAGAAAAAAAAAACAATTCAAAGATCGAAAATTTAAACAATCCAAAATTCAAAGATCCAAAATTAAAAAGCCCAAAATTAAAAAAAGTCCAAAAACCCAATATTAAAAAGTCCAATAATGCAAAATTGAAAAAATCCAATAATCAAAAATTGAAAAAATAAAAAAATTAAATAAAGTTTTACTTCTGTAGCGTGGCGTTCCACGCACTCTTTTTTTTATTAGCTCAATATTTTTAAAAAAGTCTTGGGGAGTGTTCCATACCCTCCAAACCTCCCGGCCCTTTCGAACTTTCCCGGAATTATTTTCTGGTTACGCCACTGGGAATAAAACTGGATAACTAATTACCAGCCTCCATAAAAGGAATTGTCAAGATGTCTTCTTTTAAGACCGAAGTTAAAAGTGTCTACTTGATTATTACGTCTATGAGAGACTCTTCTTAGGGGGGCAAGCAAAAATTTGAAATTCATACTTTGAATTAGTGTTGTTGCCTTGTCGGTTGACAAGAATTTTTAATCGGTTAACTTTAACCAAACAAATATACAGACACATACCGTAATTAACAAGAATAACAGAACAGTGTGAGTTTACATTTCACAATCTTATAAATTGTAAATATATTTTTTGCACCCCTTAGCTAGTAAGTGTTACTTACGAAAGTTGTTTACATGGATCGTAAGTTGACATTCCCACACAGTCTTGTTGCTATGGCCGTTGCGATGAGGTTAAATTACTTACGGTCCAAGCGCCACGTCATAATTCATTACGATACTCTTCATAATACAAGCCTTTATGGACATGGCCCCCAGGACAAATATTCGGTTCCCATAACAACAAACACATGCGAATCACTTTCTGAAATAAACATCTATTTTCAAGAATGTATTTACATAATATTTTCAGGTAATATCACAATTAATATAATTAAATTGATATAAGTAACCGTCGTGCAAAAAATAGCATGCAACACACGGGCCCGTAAAGGCATTTACGGGTCTCGAAAACTCTGTTTCCTCGACCCGTAAACGTGCCTTACGGGACTTGTATCGCAATATACTATTCCCTGTCATATTAAATAGTCATATCTTGTCCTCAACACGTTTATAATAATTTGGAAATCCAAATACGAGATACGAATGATCTGAGTTGTGCTCTGTCAAACATAAAACCTAATATCTCAGAGCTGGTGAAAGCAAAACAGTGCCAATCATCTCACTAATATTCAGTTTTTAACTCTACTTTTGACATTTGTGTTTCTACATTTTACTTTTTTTATGAACTGTACTGAGACTCAAATAAGATTCACAATCATTAGATATGCATTTTCGTGTTTTATATGTGTGTGTGTGACAGCAAAAGCATCACAGGATAAATAAGAATAATAAAAGAGGTGAGCAATATTAATTTTATTTTTACAAGTATTATAGGGATCTTTTAAAGTACAAAAGTACTGACAATCACGTTTTTAGGCCTTCTCCCCATCGCTATCAAAAGAAGGTGAGGATTTCATGATATCCGAAGGGGGGCGTCAGCTGAAAAAGGTTCGGAACCACAGCCATAGATGAATATATACATTTCTGTATACGATTATAATAATTTATAAAATTGTTTACATGTATTGATTCACTATATGTTTTGCTCATACTTTTTCAATTAATTAGTTCTCCCTAATCCATCGTGTATGATTGTAGTTTTGTTAATGTGTTTGTATTGTTTCATTTGCATTTTCTGCAACCTATTGTAATACTCAAATTGAACACGGACTGAGCAGTATTTTTATTATTTTTTTATTATTAAACATGTTTATTAACATTACTTACTTACATTATTATTATTATTACACATTTAATACAAGTAAAAACAAATAAAACCAAACATACCCCTATATGAGCAAAACTCGTGTTTAGGGGTATAGTAGATTAATATAAATATAATTACATATCAATACACAGTATACTACAAACGAAAAAACGAAAATTTATGAGTACAATGTATATAAAAATAATTTTTCAGCATTAACCAGTGGTTTAAAATAGCATTTACAACAACAAAAATGGAATAAATTGGATTGAAAACATTGAAAGACCAAACAAAATTAAAATTGTTCTATTAATATTATATTATAATTTTTTTATTTTATGTTTAAGATTGTAATTTACATATTCAGGAAACTCAGCAATAAAATTGTTATACAATTTCAAACCATAGTTTTTAACATGTAATTGCCCATTGGTCGTCTTATATTTTGATTCAGCGAAACGAAAGATGGCGTTTCTTCTTGTATTTTGACAATGACTATAGGAAATAAATTTAGATATGTTTTTATGGTAATATATTGAAAAGTTGAACTTATACAGCTGTTCGATTTTCCTAACATTGGATTCGACACATAATAGTTTTGATGGGTAATCAATAGGTTTATTTAAACAAATTTTTATTATTCTCTTTTGAAGTAAAATTAATTTTAGAAACGCTACCCCAGACAATAATTCCGTATTGTATTAACGATTGGATTAAATATGGCATTGAGTACTTACTTAGTCTAATACAAACATTCTCTATTTCCACCGCACGCGTGCCGGTTACGTCAAAGCATGTTTTAGAGCAGGGTCGGGAACGAAGGCACTGAAGGCGCGAAGTTACCCTCCCTCTCGTCCCCACTACTCTATTTCAGCAGCGAGGTAATGACGACTAAACCGGTTGACTCAGAGACCAGTCGCGTGGCAGTAATCCTGTTCAGTGTTGGCTTGTGTGCAACATGAGTGAACGAAGAGTATCTAATCGGGACTGGGAGAACAAGTATTTTTTTTCTTCTAGAAGATAAAGCACAGGGTTTGATATGTCCTACTATTATTGACTACATTACAAGCTTTACCATCAGGAGGCATTTCAATTAGGCTCATGTTGGAACCTAAGGCGAGGTTCTATTATCAACAGAATTGTTGATCTGGGCAAAAGTTTAGAGGAACGGTTGAAAGACATTGTTAATTTTCCCTTACCATGGACGAAACTACTGAAAATAAAGATACTGCTCAACTTGCTGTGTTCATAAAACTTGTAGATACAGAATTAGCAGTGATCGAGGAACTGCTGGATATTTATTCAGTGAAAGATCACGCACGCGGTGAAGATTTTTTGAGGCAGTGATGATGATAGTGTGAAAGTTTAAGCTTGAATGGGACAAGTTGGTCTGCGTAGCTACAGATGGGGCTCCAGCAATGGTGGGAACAGAAATGGGTCTAATAGTGAGACTGCGAAAATTCCTTTATAAAAATGGATTTCCCTCTAATAGCTTTGTAGCCATTCACTGCATTATTCACAGGGAAGCACTGTGTGCAAAATCAACTACTTTGAATAACGTAATGGATGTTTGTGTTAAGATTGTGAATATAATCAGAGCGCATGCTCTGCGGCATAGCCAATTTCAGGAAATTTTGATACTCTCAGATTCCGAATACTTGGATTTGCCATACTTCTGCCAGGTAAGATGGCTAACCAGAGGCAAAATGTTGCAAACAATGTTTGATCTACGGAACATGTCTAATTTCGCAGTACCTTTTTATTTTATTTACTGCAAAATCAGGAACAGTAATGGAAAAATAACAAAATGTATAAATATTGCAATAAATAAAATAAAAATATACTGGGAAATTAGTGGTACTGCAAAATAAGGCATGTTTGCTATACTTTCCTAGCAACCAAAGGGATTGCAGTTCCAGAACTTAAAGATATATTTTTGTTTGTGATTTAGCGTTCTTAAGCGATTTAACAGTTAACGTAAATGAAGTTAAACACAACACGATTGTACATTTAAGTTTTAACAGAATGTGTGAAAGCATTCAATCAGAAATTAAATATGTGGCAGAGCCAAAAAGAAGAGAATAAATTGCACTATTTCCCATCCCTAAAATCGGTTATGAAAGATGAATTGCTTGATAAGAAAGAAAAATATATGGCACTATTACAGGAGTTATCAGGAGCATTCTCAGATAAATTTGTAGTCGTGCAAGCGTTAGACAACGACTGCAGGCTTTTCGAAAATCCATTTATATATGATCCTTTGGTGGGCCATGATGAACTGCAATTGGAATCAATTAACCTTCAAAGCAGCACACCATTGCGCAGTTCAGGAAAACTTGGTTTGGATTTATACACTTCACTGCCGAAAACATTCCCCAAGCTACCCATTTTTGCAAGTAAATTACTGGCCATGTTTGGTACTACTTATCAACTTGAACAACTTTTCAGCCTATTGACCTTGAACAAGAGCTTGCTGGGCAGTCACATTTCTTATGAATATCTACAATGTGTTCTATGTTTACGTTCATCGAGTTTGCAGTCGGATATTAAAAAGATAATATCTGCAAAGTGACTTAAAATATGCCAACTGTCTAAATTAACACAGTGCCATTAAGAAAATGCCAATATGTAATAATGTACGTTTAAATAATTTCACTACACTATTCGGCTAAATTGTGACGTTTATTTAGAGAATCACGGTGTAGAAACCACTTAAATGCCACTAGTAACGTAAGGGAAATAAGTAGAACTAATTAATAAATATCGTTAATTGTATAGACCTGCTTCTCTGAGCTAAAGGCTTGGCTAGAATATTAGAACTGTGCTTCAACGTTGCCATTGCATCTTTCCTCATGGTACCTAGTTGTCCCATTACATCTGTTTGTGCCTTCCTTGCCAACTCTTCAGCAGTTCAAGAAATATTCATTTCATTACTTAAAATATCTCTCCTCCAATATCTGAGGTACCTCCACTGTGGCATGCGTCACGAGTCTGCTTACCTCTCAGGTGGAAGGAATGGGGATGGGGCGAGTGTAGGGGTAGAGCACTTCGCACTCTCAGTGCATTGCTTGCCAAGCCTGTTTTAGAGTCTAGAACCTGACAGTCTGACTAGAGGAAGTTAATGTGATATCTGTAACCGGCTTTTCATAGCACGAGGCTTCACCCAAACCTGAATACCAGTTAATGGATTATAAATTTATAACCCTTGTATATGAGCTGGCTTACATAGCTAAGCTTAGAATTAACTAATCAATGTTGCAACTTACTTCACAATAAACAATAATAAATGCTAAAATATTTATTTGTTGTTAGGCACAAATATTGGCATTAACAGTGTCAAAATAAATCTGTATAAACTACATTGTCTCAAACACATTAAAAATAAAACTAAGTTAAAATACAGTCTCCTTTGAACTAGACTTTAGAAACTCCTCAATACAATAAAAGGGATTTTTTATCAGCCAGTTGTTCACTTCCTTTGAAAATTTCTTTTTTGTATAATCTCTAGCTTGGGCGGGCAACTTGTTGTGGCATTTAGGTCCTAAATATAAATGAGAATTCATAGTTTTACTTAACCTAATTTTAGGTAGATTGAATTCATTATTGAATCTTGTTTGATACGCATGTACGTCCTTTCTAAAATTATAATTATCTATATTATTATGTACATGAACTAAGAAGTCTAATAAATACAGATTTACAACAGTCAAAATTTCGAATTCAATAAATAATTATTTACAATGTTCAGGAATATCACACCTCTAGATTATCCAAAGAAATAGTAAAAAAAAAAAAAAATTATCACATTTTAAAAAGTCCAATAAATTATCTGTTGTTTTTTAAATTAATGAGTTCATTTTAGAGAGCAATTTAACGATGACAGTGCATTACATTTAAATTTACAATATAACAGACTCTTAATTTATAACTAAAGAAGTAAGTAAATAAATGCTACTTGGACGCTCTTCATGGAGAAAAAACTATTACCCAGTGATTTGTACCTCCATTAGAGGTTTTGTTTGAAAATGTAGTCGAGTTCAAAATACCATTCCTTAAAGGTAGAAGTAGAAGCTACGCCGAAAGTCTGAAATGTTTTCTGTGGACATTATGGTGCTTATAAAATTATAACAGGTAAGCATTAAAAAGTTAAATATTATAGAAAAATTATAAATATAACTTAACGTAATATTTTATTTAAAAACTACAAAAATGCTGAAAAGGGCCTAAAATAGAGCTACCATATCATGTTTATACATGGGCGTAACCAGGCCGACCATATGGGGAGGTTATAACATCTGGGGGGGGTTCGGGGGTCCTCCCCCGGAAAATTAAAAAAATTAAGATGCACAATAACGAGTTTTAAGTTTCCCACGCTTTATACTCGTATTAAGTAATTTATAAGCAGACTTAAAAAAAGTGTGCAATTTTCCTTTTTTTAAACAATGGGGGGGTGGGTTCAAACCCCCAAATCCCCCCTCGTTAAGCCTCTGCATTTATATAAAAACGGGACTTTTAAATTTAAAAAAAATCTGGTGCAATTAAGGGAAAAAAAGGGGACAAAAATTGCATTCACAAAATTTAGGAAATATATACAATTTACATTTGTCTCATGCACACAAATTACTCCAAATGACTTCTTAAATTTCTTCTGCAGACTAGGGTAAATAATTTATTCAATAGAAATAGATGCATGTATGTTTACTTCTGTGTATTTCATCAAGAAGTGCGTTTTTTCTTATAATTTATCATAAAAGTTAGCACATATTACTCCATTAAAGTATTTTATTTACATCCACGATTACAGTAATAAATAAATGGTGCAAAAATACGTTGCACAAACTTTCTCGCATATACGTGTTAAAGGCTAGCACAGAAAAAATTACATTAAAGAGACAATTAAATTTTAGGCTACTTATTACATTTTCATAAAACTAAGAAGTATCTAGAACGGAAAGCATCAGGGTCGATCTTTATGTTCAATGCTTTTACCGTGAAATAATAATAAGAATAATAACAATAATAATAACAATAATAATAATAATCAATGACAATAAAACTGCATATTATTAGTACTACTACTACTACTACGGGAAAATTCAAATATAAGTCGCACCTTGGGATAAATCGGTCCCACCCAACCTATCTTCACCGATGCAGCTTCTTTTATACCACGATCTAACGAATTCTTCTGTCCTAGTATTATGAAGAAACTCGTGATTGGACGTTGGAGGTGTGACGTCTTACCGCTAGACGAGAGGTGGCAGGCTGACAAACCTTGCGGGAGATATAATATGCCACATTTTCGAAACCTACAACAGTGTATCGTACATTATTCGAAAATGCAAGGGCGCTTCGCTACGGCTGCCGCCTCCGCTTCGCGCACTTAACTATGTGGTTAGTGTTATGCATTATTTAGTTATAAGCAACAGTATACAAGGGCAGTTGGTCACTCTGCTTCGCTCAGAAACAAAATACATCACACAGTCTGTGCACTTGTGAATATCGAATGGTGAAGCTTTAGGGGCGACTTATATTTGAATTTCGCCACTACTACTACTACTACTACTTAGGTTATATTGCACGCTTTAACTGCATGTAGGTCATACCACGTGTTTAGTATGTTTGCGTGAAACATTAGTCTATATCAGCGTTTCTTAACCTTTTTGAACCCGAGGACCTCTAAAATGAGTAAAAAACTTTACGGACCCCAAATTTTACATCCAATTTTTAAAAGTAGGCTATATGAAGGCCTATATTCTTAATATTTGGGGTATTAAATTATAGGTCGTTATAACGAAATACATTTTTTTAACCCGACGGAAACACAGTTATTGAATTGGAATGAAACTATTGACAGTAAAATTATATTTTGAACAGACTTTAATATATATTACCAATTTGATAATATAATTAGGAATTATGTTATTACTCACTTTTAATGAGACGGTTGAGCTTGACGCCTCTTGGAGAGTTCCTGTTTTTTTTGCTCAATATTAGTCAAATTTAGTCGATATGACCTGTATTTTCGAAGATTTTAAACCTCTAGAATTTTAAACCTTTAAAATGGACATCTAGTGTCCATTTTATGTGAAAAATTTCTACTTCTTTACTTCCCACTTGCTTTATGATATTTTAAAATCAATTATGTCTGCGGACCATCTGCACCGTGTTCGCGAACCACCAGTGGTACGCGGGACCATAGGTTGGGAAACGCTGGTCTATATTAACAACTCATTCGCGTCATGTTTCTATTGTTTAGTGATGTCTTCTTATGTGATATTCAGTTTAAGCGATTATAATATCCAGTGACATAGCGGCAATGAGTTATGGAAAATAAGCAAGTCCTACAAACCCGGCGTTTGCCTTTGAGAACGACGGAACCATGAAAAACCCAAGTCAATTTGGACGGCCACGAGGTTTGATTTGAACTCAGGACCTCTTCCCTGTTAGCCCACAGGCCTACCACCTCGCTGTAATTGGTTTTAGTGTGTTCATTGCGACTGAGCTAAACTGATTGCATTTCACAACAATAAGTACATTAGGCCTATAGTTTTCTTGTTACTAGGGGCAACAAAATGTCATTCATATTTTAATTGACATTTATGTTCTGAAATTCGCATTTAAGCTGTCCTTATTTTGTTTTTATCTTGATATCTATTAAATGTACAAAGAAATGTGTTAAACAAAAAATGTTCATTTTAAATTTTTCTACAACTTTACTGTGATAGGTTTTCATGTATCGCCTACTGTAATGGATATAATCTAGAAAAATTGAAAATGGATACGAGTAAAGTGCCCCTTAAGTCATTTTTGCGGAAATACGGATATAGCCATTTTATTAGTCATAGATAAGACTTTACAATTTTAAATTTTTATTAAAATCGTTAGAGCCATTTTTTCAAAAAACAATTTTTTTTTAAAAGTTTTCATGAAAAGTCCCCTTAATATTTCAGTTGTAAAACTAAATTTCTGGGCGGTTCGACAAAATTTCGAAAAAGTCCTTAATTCAAAAAATGAAGTAAATACAATGAACCGTTTACCCGCTGTGCTTGTCCACGGACAGACGGACAGACGGACAGACGGACAGACGGACAGACGGACAGACGGACAGACGGACAGACGTCATTCCAAAAATATTTTTTTCGGTTTCTAGGCTTCATGAAACGTGCTCTCCCGGTGTTATCTCAACTTCGAATTTTTGTCACGATCACAATACTTTCTCTATACTACGTATAAGCGAGAAAGTAAAAATACTGGTACAGTAAGCATAGGCAAGTGTCTGAAGTGAGTTTTAATAAGCTGAATAGAAGTGAGCCTCATAGCTGAAGAATATCCAAGACCATCACTGTTGTGACTTTTATTATGTAGCATGAAATACACTGGCCAATCACAATTACAAAAAAGCGGGAAATTTGAGTGTCCCTAATAAAACTTTAGAGACATAGGTACATTTTGTCAAGGAAACGGAACTGCCTAAAGATGCCAAAAAATAACCCATGTCCTGAAAATTACGAAAAATTCAAACTAATGCCAAAATTAATTGTCCTTATTTAATCAATTAATTCATGTTACACATTTGTATATATTTGAGCTATCTTTCAACCTTCATTACTAAATAGATACAAAATCATCAAATGCCTTGCCCTAGTCATAAGTAAGGGAAAATAAGCAGAGAATGTTACTTACCTTCGTCCTCAGCTACTGTCACATCAGATGAATCTGCAAAGAATCAGAAATATCTCGTCAGATAGAAATAAAAAAAAATCTGATGTGAAAGTCACATAACTTCCTCTGCCCAAATAAAAGTTAGCAGTATTCATATATCCTTTTACAGAATCGCAAGACACAATTTTACGCTAATTATCCTATAAATACCTCTTATTTCAATGATGCGACTAAAAGCGCAGGCTATATAACAAACTTTAAAAAAAAAAAAACAAGTGACTGCAGACGTTTATTGAACTTTCCGCCGTAAAGAATAATTCCCGAAATTTGTCGAATATTTCCCTCAGATACTTATTTACTCTATACCTGGCCAACAATACATCTTTCTCACTTCACATTCTTATATAGAATAAGAGGCCGTGAAAGAGCTCGTATTCAGTTGTTCATCACGCAAGACAAAATTTCTACAAACAGTGGGTGAACAGTGGGTGGCTTGTAACTACCCTCAGAGAATTTTTTCGAAAAAAAGTTTCAAATAAAAGTTTTAGTTGTCAGTAAAAGGAACACATGTGAAAATTTTAAAGAAAATCGTTAGAGCCGTTTTCGAGAAAATCGCGAAAAACGAAAATTTCTTCATGTAAAGTCCCCTTAAAAATAAGAGAAATTTGTCGCCAATCTTCGAATCACATCTTCAGAAGGTATCTGACCCAAATACGAAATTTTGTTTTCATACGATTCTCCGTTTCGGAGCTAGCCTGTTCACAAACTTCCACACAGACAGACAGACACACAGACACACAGACATGTTTCCAAAAATAGCATTTTTGGATTCAGGGGGCCTTGAAACGTGTATATATGCTAAAAACTCAACTTCGAATTTTAGGGTCGAAAACAATACTTCCTCTACCTATAGTACCTATGGTACGGGCAGAGGAAGTAAATACAACGTGATACATACGGGATTAAGTTCTCTTTGGAAATCACTCGTGTCTTTTCATAGGACATAAGTAATACGTGGGATGTGGCATAAGTCATTGCTACTATTTTTTATTTTGAAAATGTGGGACCATTTAAACGTTTTGAAATATACAAAGAAAAGGGCAGGGTATGGAATGTATGTATAATGCAGATTGCGGGTACAATAATATGTTGGATGGTGAAGGAAACAGAAACCCATAAACATAAATACGCGACAGCATGGTGCCACTCTAATGTAGTGCGGTAGTTGGACCGCTCGCTTTCCACCACTGGGACCCAGGATCGAATCTCGGTGGATCCATGTGGAAATTGTGGCGGACGAAATGTGGTAGGGGCAGGTTTTCTCGGAGTGCTTCTGTTTCCCCTACCATATATCATTCCAACTTTGATCCATTCATCATAGTATGACCATCTGGTTGCAATAAAAAGTTATAATCTGCATTATGCATGCATTCTATACCCTGCCCTTTCATTTTTGTGTTTCAAAATTTTAAAATGGTTCCACATTTTCAAAAGAAAGAATAATTTCCATGACTTATGTCCTATCCCTCGTATAGGCCTATACCGGGACATATAATAAACATTAACCTTTAAGTTAATAATGATTTTGGGATCTTGGGACAGTGAATAGTAAAACAACGTAGACCTTTTAAGGAAATTCCACCATGGTAAAGATGGCGATATGTAGATTTTCTTCGAAATCTGCCTAAAATGTTAACATTTTAAGTCTCGGTTACAGTAGTGTAAATACAAGGATGTTGCATACAGTAGAACTCCAATTATCCGGTTTAATTGTAACCATAAAATCAAATATCCGGATAACTGAATAAATAATGAAAAAGGCCATTTCTTAAATATTAAAAAAAAAACTAAATTGTACATTACTGTACTTCAATAAAGTGTCAAATCTTGAACATATCGGTTAGAGTCAGTTGTTCTTCTGATAAACTGCCGATTTTTTCGGCTAAAAGCTTTGCTATTTCGCAAATACATTGCACGCCGCTTATTGTGATCACTTCGGGACGCAGCTAACCTGATAATATTAACCGATTGATAACAGTAGCCGAAAAATTAAATTGAAGGTTATTTATTCATATAAAAGATAATAGGCCTAGGCCTACACTACAAAACACAACGAAAAATATTTATTCATAAAATAATATACGTAACTGTGAATCATTGAACCACTCAGTAACAAACTGCAAGCAACTGTTATTTAAACCAGTAACAAAGTTTTTAATTGTTTTTACTTTCCTTTAGGAGTCCATTAACCAATACTCCATACACAGTTACAAGTTACGAGTGTTTTTGGAAGTCTGTACTGATCTGTGGTGAATACAGCATAGCGAAACATCTAACGCTTATCTGTTCAAGTCTTTTCATTTTACACTAGCCATCACTGCATCTCAACACTGTTATCTTCATAAATCAAAACCTGCAGCTTAACTGTGGTGTGAAACATGTTTTATTGCTTGAAAGAAAAAGTTAGGTAATGCCACCCCCTTCGAACTGGTCATCCTGTGACCTGGAAACAGTACTAATACTTCAAATACAACACAATACAGTTAAGTTAGAAACGAAAACCTTAAAAACGAAATTTTAAATGACCTACAGTACTTGGAAATAAAGCCGCAAGAAGGAAAATGTGATAACATAAACCGAACCTTTGATCACAATAAACAGCATTTTTTCAATGTGTCAGTATTAATCCGTAAGGAACTTCATAAAAGTGATAACCAGGGTCCGGATTCTAATGACATGTCATCTTTCTATTGATGCTGCATAGACATTGCCAACTTGTGGATAAATCCTAATCATGACCTCTAAATTATAGAAATACATTTTTATTAGGTCATTTTTTGTCATTTTGTGCAATCTCATATTTTTAGGGCATTTATTTCAATTTTATGTCATTATTTTGTCATTTTCGTGTCATTTGCTTCCTTATTCCGTCATGTTCATATATTTACATTGAGTGTATTAGGCTAACTTTTTTCCTCGCTAACGGTTCTGTCTTTGAAGTGTTGTTTGTTTAATGCAAGAAGGAAAAGTGTTGTCATATCTTAATCGGAAATGAGAATCAAAGAAACGCCAAAATTTGTGTTATATTACTATTGTTATTAGATTGACTTGGCACCTGCTTGGATTTGAGAGTGCAAACTACTGTTTACCCTCAGTAAACAATAATATAATCCGGCAGACCGCAAAAGCAAATGCCGAAGTTTGACTTGCCAGTGCCAGTATAAATTTCCCTGAGAAAAGAACATTCACAACATTACAGTTATTTACAGTTTTTACAATTATGTACAAACTAGTCTATAACTTTGTGTGTTAATAATAATTTTTTATAAATAAAGTATCAGTTTTAGGTAAATTTTTTATAATTATTAAGCCATTTTATTTAAAATTTAGGGTCATTTTATAAGTCATTTTTCAAACAATTTTAGGTGATCAGAATCCAGGCCCTGGTGATAACATTACCCGGTTGATAACATTAAGCGGCGTTCACTTTAACATGGCTTCAAAGTGATCTGGAAAGTTGGAGTTCGGATAATTGAAGTTCAATCGTTGTTTGAAAGAGAAAATGTTACCTAGGTAACCGGTTCAATCGGTCAGTAGATATATAGGAGACAGACTAACTTAATGACTAGGTAGTTCAGATAAACTAGAGGCGGGGTCAAGGTGATACAACTTGAAGATCTTCATCTCGCTCCTCGTGTGTGGATTTAAAAACTCATCTTGCACAGCTGCTCCTGACCTGCCTCAACTCGTCGGCAGGTGCTTTCCAAGGCCGCGGCGCGGGTTCGACTCCAGCCGAGTGCAGTAGTAAAGATGAAATCAGCGTGGCAGATCTGGACCAGCTGTTCGACCCCCGCGACGTGGCACAATGCGCACAATTAGCGAGCAGGGGGACGCCGCCCCCCGGGGAGACACTAGTATCAAGATGAAGTTCGCTGGTTCCCACAGTAAACATTCACATAACCTCACTCCCTGATATTAACACTGAGGCGTCTTTTCATCTGACACAATACAAATGAAATTCTTGAAGCTTTTTTCCTGTATTCTTTTTTTAATCTGATGTAATACAACCATATAACTTTCTCTACACATCGCATTTTTCTCACTTTGAATTCTCGGTCATGAAACGTCAAAATAATGCTCTACAACAGTGTTTCTCAACCTTTTTGAACCCGAGTACCTCTAAAATGTCTAAAAAAAATTACGGAGCCCTAATTTTACATACCATTTATAAAGAAAGGCCTATATTCTTAATATTTGGGGTATTAATTATAGGTCATTATAACGAAATATGTGAAAAAATTTTACTTCTTCACTTTCCACTGGCTTTATGATATTTTTTAATTATGTCTGAGGACCATCTGCACCAACTTCGCGGACCACCAGTGGTCCGCGGAACATAGGTTTAGAAACGCTGCTCTACAAAATATTAGAATAGTCGGTAAATCGTTCGAACAAGTGGATAAATTCAAATATCTGGGAGCAACAATTACAGACACAAATAATATTAAGGCCGAAGTTAAGTGAAGATTCAAATCAGGAAATACCTGTTTTTATGCAGTTAAGAAACCCTTATCTTCTCGTCTTCTGTCCAGAAATCTAAAAATAAAAATTTATAAGACAATTATCCTGCTGGTTGTATTATATGGACATGAGACCAGGGCCGTAGCAAGGTCCTTCTTCGCCCTTGGCGAGTTTGACAAATCTGCGCCCTCCAAATGAACAATTTTTTTTAAATTTCTGTAAAACTGATTTTCTTAAATTCGCTTGCAGAAGTTTTTTTTGGTCCCATTTCTTTAAAAAAACCACTGCCTAATAGATCAAAACTAATAATGTAGACTAAGCTATGATGGTCATGGTAGTTTTAGTTGGCACATTTTTTTACTGAAATCATTCTTACCTATAGGCCTACAACAGAAGCAACGCCAACATCAGCAAGAGACGAAACAACACAAACATTAATATTGTTTCACTGTTTAATTTTAAAATCGCTTAGTTAAAAAGTACAATAATAATCAGAGCCCGGATTCTAATAACATGTCATCTTTTTTTATTGATGCTGCATAGACTTTGCCAATTTGTAGATAAATCATAATCATGGCCTCTAGATTATAGAAATGCATTTTTATTAGGCCATTTTTTGACATTGTATGCAATTTTATATTTTTAGGTCATTTATTTCGTCCCCAGCGGTGCTGTCTTTGAAGCGTTGTTTGTTTAATGCAAGAAGGAAAAATTCGGCGTTAAATGATCCCATGTCTCAGTAGGAAATGAGAATCAAAGGAACGCCAAAATGTTGTATTACATTACTGTTGTTATTAGATTGACTTGGCACCAGAGTCTGCCACCTGCTTGTATTTGAGAGTGCAAACTACTGTTTACCCTCAATAAACAATATAATCCGGCAGACCGCAAAAGGAAATGCCGAAGTTTGACTCGCCAGTGCCTCAGTGCCAGTATAAATTTCCGTAAGGAAAGAATATTCACAGCAAAAATCAAAGTTTTTCAGACCTACAACATCCTCTCTGAATTGAAGGTTTTAACAATTATGTACAAATTATTCTATAATTTTGTGTGTACAATAATAATTTTTTATAAATAAAATATCAGTTTTTAGGTCATTCTTTATAATTATTAAGTCATTTTCTTTAAATTTTGGGGTCATTTTATAGGTCTTTTTCAAACAATTTTAGGTCATCAGAATCCGGGCCCTAATAATAATACAGTATAATATAATTAAAAATAATAGCAGCGACTATAATATCAGCGCCGGCCTTAGAAGGGAACTTGATCAAAACAAACAGCATGTGTACTGCCAACTGGCAGAGCGTGCATCGGCCGCGGATCACAACACATATTATTCAATGTAAAGTTACAGAAATTAATTTTAATGTACATTAATACATTGTGTGATTAAAAAAACTAAACATTTTTAAAATAAGAAATTTTAGTTCACACTTAATTTATAATAAAATAGTAATAACAAAAGGAATTGAGATCTGCGCATTCGGCTTTTTCTGTTGTAATAATATAGTTGGTCAGTCACTTTTGCATGTAGCATGTAACAGTATGAGCGATGCCATTGTTGATCGCTTTGTAATTAATCCTGCCGACAGCAGTAGCACTGAGGACGACAATCAGCTGGAAAGGGATTGAGTTGAACCACTTTCATCACAATAATAACGTACATATTAATTTTCATTGTCGTTATATCTTTCCATACTGTTCATGATTTATGTTTTACTCAGTCAATATGAATCGTGTTAATTAAAGGACGTTGCATGACTGCTTTTTGCTTGTAGACATTCGGCATAATACTATAGGTATAGATAGTTCACGTGCATTCATTTTTAATAACCTGAAAGATTTCTTCCACTAACGTGGAATTTATATTGCTTGATAAATTGCACCAGCCTAAAAAAGGCGGGATTTTTCATGGTTAATTTTGCGCCCTTCGTACCTGCGCCCTTGGCGGTCGCCCACCTAGCCACCGCCTAGCTACGGCCCTGCATGAGACATGGTCATTTACTCTTCGGGAAGAACATAATTTGAGAGTATTCGAAAACAGGGTGCTTAGGAAAATATTTGGGTCTAAGAGAGATGAAAATGGGGACTGGAGAAAACTGCATAACGACGAGCTTCATGACCTGTACGCTTCACCGGATATACCCAGGGTAATTAAATCGTGAATGATGAAATGGGCTGGACATGTTGCGCGGAAGGGGGAGGAAAGACATGTCTCAAAAATATTACAGGTAGATCCGAAGGGAAAAGACCACTTGGAAGAGCTAGACGTAGATGGGAGGACAATATTAGGATAGATTTAAAGGAGATACTATTTGCAAGGGGTGGTTGGATGGAGTTAACACAGAATAGGTTTGAATGAAGGGCTCAGATAAGCGCGGCAATGAACCTTCGGGTTCCATAAAATAGATAGCCTAATATTCCTTTAGCTTACTTAGGAACTGTCTATTGCCAAGTACAGAGTTAGAGTACATATTCCAGGGAATGCATATTCAATTGTTTCAGCCTCGCAGAAAGGTTTATTATCGAGTGAGGTGCCCGAGATGGTAACGTCTTGGACGCGCATTCGGTAAGCCCCAGATTCAAATCCCGTGGCCGGTCAATTTTATATGAGGCTTTTCATGGTTTCTCCAGTCGTAAAGGCAAATGCCAAATTGGATATTTAGTTACCATGACTCATCGACTTCATTCAAGTTAATTTCACTTCTAATTTACTGTCGCCATAAAACACACCAACAATAGAAAATAGTTGAGCATCATTAGTTTCATGGGCTACTGGTATGCACACTGAACCTGAGCACCTGATACAGCCTCGATGCTCAATGGAGTATAATTAAAGCTGAATTTAAAAGAAAAAATATTTATTCCCAGGAAGAGATTGTGCAGACAAAGAAGCTTATAACTACCCTTCCGATAGTTTTTACAAAAAAAAAAGCAGTTATAAAGAATATCGAAAAAATATATTCTTTTCTCCATGTAAAAAAAGCCCCCTTGTAAGAATAACGAATTCGTTCCCGTACTTTCTGGCACTTCCTGATAGACAAGCCAAACATAAATAGACGTTTTGAGGTCACCTGAATCCAAAAATACTAGTTTTACAAACATGTCTGTGTGTGTATGTGTGTGTGTGAGAGAGAGAGAGAGAGAGAGAGAGAGCAGCTTAAAACCCGTATAAAAACAAAATTTTATATTTGGGTAAGGTGCCTACTGGGGTACGCCGTAGAGTAGTGGTTGAGGCGCTACGCTGCAAAACCACAAGGTCGCGTGTTCGATCCCCGATGAGGTCTTTGGAGTTTTTCAAGTGTCCTAATCCTTCTGGTGGCACTATGACCCTGGGATTGACTCAGCCTCCAACAGAAATGAGTATCAGGAGCAATCCTGGAGGTAAAGGCGGCCGGTGCGTAAGGCTGACAAGCTTACCACATTAATTTCCGATTGTCTAAATATCTTGGAGCCTCAACCTCCTGGAACCGTCTGGGCCCCCATGGCCTGTAATAGGGAACACTATACTTGACACTTTACCTTTCTGGGGATGTGAAATGAAGATTGGCGACGACTTTCTCTTACTTGAAGAAAATTTCGGCTCTAACATTTTTCTTTAAATTTTGTACATGGAGTGTTTAGGCCTATAGTAAGAGCCAAAACTTTTATTTGAAGCATTTTTTCGCAATAATTCTCTGAAGGATAGTAATAATCCATAGAAATCATAGAAACTCAGTGTTGCCTGGTGAACAATAAATATTTGCCTCAGGCTGAAACAATTGAACAGATCCTGCGGTAGGTAATTCCTGGCAACTTGGCCTCTTATTCTATATCCGACTATGAAGTGATGAAGGTGTATTGTTGGCCATGCTTTAAGTAAAGAATGTTACCTGAGTGCATTAAATCAGATTTTATTTGGGTTCTGCATCCTTCAAGGATGCGACAGGAAGCGTAGCGACGACTTTTCTTTTTTTCATTTTTATAAGCACTTTATATGAAAAGACTTTCATTTTTCTATATTTTCTCAATAACGACTAACAGTTTTGTTTAATTTACAGCAGGAATTGTGTAATGCATAATATATTTGTCTATTATGTATTATAATATATTGAAATAAAGTTTCCCTCTTCAATTTCCTGTATCACTTCTGGTCCAATCATCCTTATTTAAAGATATTTATACAAATTAATTTCTATAATTTAAATAATTTTCTTAAGAGCTAAATGATTATATGGGCTGGACATGTTGCAGGCATGGGGGAGGAAAGACATATCTCAAAAGTATTGAACGGGAGACCCGAAGGGAAAAGACCATTTGGAAGACCTAGACATAGGTGGAATGACAATATTAGATTTAAGGGGAGTAGGATTTGGAAGGGATAGTTGAATGGAGTTAGCGCAGAATAGGGTTGAATGGCGGGCTCAGGTAAACGCGGGCTCCATAAAATAGATAATATTCCTTTAGCTTGTCATTGAATAAGTAAGTAAGAGCTAAGACTTTTATTTGATTTTTTTTTTCAAAGAAATTCCCTGGAGGATAATTATAAGCTACTCATTCCATACACAAACTTAGGTTGTAGATCTTGCCTCTCGAATTAGGCTCTTTGACTTCGAATGAGGTAACTTTTTCCCCTCAAAACAGGACCTCGCTTTGTTCGATCAATTATTATTATTATTATTATTATTATTATTATTATTATTAGATTATCATGATCTCGGAACAAGATTCCATCAGAACACTACCTTATCTATTCCCCCACACAATACTGTATTTTATTCTTCATCCTTCACTATCGGGACAGCTCGTCTGTGGAATTCCTTACCTGAGAATATAAAAGTCTGCCGAACACTCAGAACGTTCAAGATGAAGTTAGTTGATCACTTGACCACCAAACATTAACATTTATATTAGATACTACTTTCATGTTAAAATTGTTGCTTTTGTATTAGTTTCATTTATTTTTATTTTACTTTTCTTCTTTTTCTACCTATTATTATTATTATTCGCACTAATTTGTTCTACTTACAATGTTGAATTTCCATTATTAGGCTATAGTTTGATATAGTCTTAATTATAGTTTTCACCAACATATTCTACATCTATATAATATAATCATGTTTCTCTTTTTATTATTATTATTTCTTTTTATTCTTAATTAGATTATTTGGTAAGGTTTGAATGTATCCACCTCTGGTTAGTGGAAGAGAAGGCCTGAAGGCCTTAACTACACCAGAGGGAAATATAAATAAATAAATAATAAAAAATAAAATTATTACTATTATTGTTTATTATTTACGTCTAATATAGTTTTAAGAACGCAATATTTTCAAGTAATTACAATGTCTTTCTCTGATTTGGACAACGCTTCTTCTGCATAGACCTTGGGTAGTCATTACATCAGAATATTTATGACGGTGCAATACGAGCATTGAATACGCACGTCTGGCAGGTAATTTCATCGCGACACACGCATGCGCAGTAATTATGTGTAAACTGACACCGCGCATTGAAATGAGCCTGGCGCCTTCTCGGATCAGATTCCGTCTGCTATAGCAAGGGAACTCTAAACTATTGTCAAAACTCAATGATGACAACGATAATATGATGAAAAAGGATGTAATAATAATAATAATAATAATAATAATAATAATAATAATAATAATAATAATAATAATAATAATAATAATAATAAGGGCAAGGCAATTAATTACCATAATAAATAAACATGAAAATAGGTAACGTAAATAAAAAATTAGGAAATAAAAAGGAAAGAAAAAAGAAAATTTGAAAGAAAGATATTAAAAGGAGAGACGTGTGGAAAAAAGGAGAAAGAAAAAAGGGTTGAAAAGCAGAAAAAAGGAAGAATGAAATAAAGAAACAAGAAAGAATGAAAGAAAGCTAAACAAAGGTAAAACAGAAAGAGGAATGAAGGAAAAATGGAAAGTAATAACAAAGAAAATAAGTTAAAGTGATAGGCAGGAAAAGAGAAACCAAAAAGAAGGAAGGGTGAAGAGATGAAGTAAAACAAAGAGCATGACAAGATGAAGAACAAAAGAGAATGGGGTAAGACAGGAGGAGGGATTGATTACAGAAGAGATAAGGGGCTCTGCTTCCAGATCACATGTTACGCACGGCAGACAAGGGGAGATTCACAAATGCACGCCGTATGTTACGCATCTACACGCTGTCATTATTCATTTAGCATTGTTGGCTTGCATAGCTTCCTACGACTGGTTTCTGATCCCTAGATTCATAACAAGAGCCGACCTAGGTCCCTAGTTGAAGATCATGACAGTAGTTTACCTGTACAATTTTTATTTTTTATTTTTTGTAAAGCATGTAGCAAGGCAATGAACCTCCGGGTTCCATGAAATACATAAATATTCCTTTAGCTTGCTTAGGAATATTGTCTATTGGCAAAGAGTAAGTAAGTTTATATTATGTAAAGCATAAAGCAAAACTAAAATATTAAGATAGATAGATATATGCATAAGCATTCATGAACCACAGATTATTGTCTCTGTTGGACATCACATGATAGGCTAATATTATAGGAGAAAAATTCCTGACACTGGGATTTGAACACTGAACTCAGGACCGTTGGCTCTACCAACTAAACTAAGCCAAAGTTCACTTCACACCGACATCTTGAATGTTACTGTACAATAACAGTGGAAGTCCGGTCACAAAAATCACTAATATTAGTGTGCCTCACAGTACTGCATATGACATAACTTGTCTGACAGTGAGGTATAGGTAGACAATTGAGGGCAATCAGTGATAGGATAGAGATTCCATCTGGCGCTGTGAAGTGAACTCTGGCTTAGCTCAGTTGCTAGAGCATTGGCACTCGTATAGCCAAAGGTCCTGGGTTCAAATCCCAGTGTCAGAGGAATTTTTCTCCTATAATATTATAAAGTATTAAGGTCTTACAGTCTGTACATTCATACAACTAAAGCAACGTGATATAATAAATTTATAAACATTTGACTGTCCTCTCTATTCAATATCAAGAACGGAAAATGCCTACGAGGCAGTAGTTTCTCGATCCATTTTTCCAAATTTGGCGTATTTCCGTTACATGATGTTTTAGCAAGTGACCCCCCCCCCCATAAGATGTTTTAACAAAAATCCTTCACCGTCATGCGCGAAAGATCTGTATCTGTCTGTATCTGTATCCCTATGATCCCCAGGTGGGGCGAAGGGGCCTCCAATGGAGGTTTCATTACCTATACTAATTTTGATATGCTTATTTTCCGAGAGAGGGTAGAGGGACAAGTGGTAAGCCCATCGCCTCGCAACCCCCCTCTGGAAACTAAGTATTTCTTGGACGTGAAAGGGCCGAGAAATTTTGTCCAGAGGCTCTAATTTAGGCTTGGAGTTCTTTTACGTGCCGTAAATCTACGACAAGGGACCCCCAGCTTAAAGTCCCTCCCGGAGGACTCCATGCCCAGGATTTTTACGTCCTGAAAAATCCATCAACCGCGGCCGGGTTGCGCGAAAGATAGCTTGTGAAATATATATATAGGTTAAATAATATGTAGGCCTACTATTCTTTTCTCTGCTACTAACGTATATGTGTGTAACCAAAAAATTGCATAAAAGGAGAGATATAAAATTAATTAAGCGGTTTTTGTTAAAACATAAGAAATTCCATCCACGTATTAGAACTGTCATTCATTAAAATTTTCTTCATTGATTTGAAACATAACCCACTGATATCATTAATTAATTTCATTTTTCTTGCCTCATTTTTTATTCTTGGAGGGATGTAATAGTTAAGGAACTAGTGGGCAGTTTTTCGCCTTATACCCTTTCAACTGATATTAATTAAATGGATATGTTACAAGATGAAATTATGTGGATGATTCATGGTATGTAAATATCCAATTCGGCATTTGCCTTTACGACTGGGGAAACCATAAAAAAAACCCATTTCAAATTGGTCGATCAAGGGATGTGAACCTAGGACCTCCCGAATGCAAGTCCAAGACGTTACCATCTCGGCCACCTCGCTCGGTTTTGTTAATTTAAACTCAGCTCTGAATGGTTAAAGGTATTAAACAATTGCCGGTGGTTATCTTAGGAAGAATCGGTCCTTTTAGAACAGTGCTTCCCAACCTAGGGCGCAGAACGATTTACAAATAGTAAAATTTTTGTATACAAGCTCAAAAAAAAAAATTACTTACTCAATATCAATAGACAATTCCTCAGCAATCTAAAGGAATATTATATATTTTAAGGAAGCCGAAGGTTCATTGCCGCGCTTACCTGAGCCCGCCATTCAACCCCATTCTGTGATAACTCCATCCAACCATCCCTCGCAAATCCTACTTCCCTTAAATCTATCCCAATATTGTCCTCCCACCTACGTCTAGGTTTTCCAAGTGGTCCTTTTCCTTCGGGTCTCCCAGTCAATATTTTAGAGATATGTCTTTCCTCCCCATACTAGCAATATGTCCAGCCCATTTCATCCTCCGTGATTTAATTACTGTTACTATATCCGGTGACGAGTACAAGTTATGAAGCTCGTCGTTATGCTGTTTTCGCCAGTCCCCATTTTCATCCCTCTTAGGCCCAAATATTTTCCTAAGCACCCTGTTTTCGAACACTCAGATTATTTTCTTTCCGAAGAGTTAGCGACCAAGTCTCACATCCATAAAATACAACCGGCCGGATAATTGTCTTATACATTTTTATTTTTAGATTTTTGGACAGTAGACGAGATGATAAGAGTTTCTGAACTGCATAGCCTAAAATACGCATTTCCTGTGCTGAGTCTACACTTAACTTCTGCCTTAATATTATTTGTGTCTGTAATTATTGTTCCCAGATATTTGAATTTTTCCACTTGTTGGAACGATTTACTGACTATTCTAATATTTTGCACGATTTTTTTTGACGTTTCAAGAACATAAAAAATATACATTCTTTTAAAATTTCAAATTCCAAACGTCATTGGAACTCAATGTGTGCTCGGCACTCCATCAAGATCTTGCCGATGTAATGAGAGTGGCATAAAATGAAGTTCTCTGGACACAAGATTATTGTACCCAACATAGGATCCTTCTTTTCTACACAGAAGTCGGTTATGAGTTGAAATCTGAAGTAGAAATATTAATTTTTCTCAAATCTCATGGAAAAAACGAACTGATGATGAAACTTTTGGTGTTTCTTTTACTTATCTTGCTGATTTTTTTTTTAAGTTTTAGTAGTTTGAACTTCAAACTTCAAGGAAAATTCACCAATACCAGGTTGGCCGTGGTAGTCTAGAAGATAGTCTCTATATTCGAAGGTCGCGGGATCAAACCCGGTCGATGGATTCTTCAGGACGTAAAAATCTTGAAACGGAGTCCTCCAGAAAGGAGGAAATTTACTCCAAGCCTAAATAAGAGCCTCTGAACAAAATTCCTCGGCATTAGTTTCCGGGGGCGGTTGTCAGGCGATGGGCTTACCACATGTCACTCTGCTCTCTATCGGGAAATAAGTGTAACAAAATTCAAGAAGGTAACAGTAACCTCCACTTGGAGGCCCTACGCTTAACCACTGGGAACAATATGAAATGTGATATGTTGGTGGATATAATTATAAGCATTTATGAACCACAGATTATTGTCTCTGTTGGACATTACATGAGAATATTATAGGAGAAAATTTCAACAGAGACAATAATCTGTGGTTCATTAATACATATACATCCATCTTGAATGTTAACTGTACAATAACAGTGGTAGCCCGGTCACAAATATCACTAACAGTGTGCCTCACAGTACTGCATATGACATTACTTGTCTGTCGGTGAGGTAGATCATATAGGGTAATCAATCATAGGAGGGAGGTTCCATTTAGCGCTGTGAAGTGAATTCTGGCTTAGCTCATTTGGTAGAGCAGTGGCACGAATAGCCAATGATGTCAACAGAGCCTTCCTGGAAAAAAAAACTGCAGTTGAATCCAGCAACATTTCAATCTTTCACCTCCAGAATGAAATTCTGCCTGACAAGGATTGAACATAAGGTACAATTTCTGTCACATTTGGATTTTTTGGCAGAAGAATTCAACCTCTACTTCCCTGATATTTGAAGACTAGCAGGTTCTCGTGGCTTCGCCTGCTATTATTTATTAAACTGCTAAATGTTTAATTTAAATAATTTATTTAAAAAAGAAATAATGAAATCATCGTTTCTACATAAATTGCACGAATTACATATAGGGTCAATCCATTAGAAATGAACCAGGCCAAGTTGCTCGACATTTTTGATTTTCCTAATTTTTTTACCAGTTATTTCCCAACTTAAGGTGAGTTCGAAACTATGGTAAAAAAAATTTTGGGCTCATACTTTTTTTTAGCGGCAATTTTAAGTTTGTTTTTTAACCATATTTCAGTCGAAAACATGTTTTGCACAAATGTATGTAACTCTGTTAATTTTATAGATAACAAGACAAAATAAACACCAAAATTATCAGAATGAAATGCTCTACATTTTTGTTTTAACACAATATTACCTAAGTAGTGAGGAAAGTGAAGAAAAAAATTCAAATCTACAAATTGAAAATTGACTTAAAACGGGATGTTTGGGGCCGCAAAATTATTAGAAGGAAGAAAGACTCGCCCTTAATTTTTTTCTGGTGTAGATCTACTATAGGACTACTCGCTATATAAGTTTAAAGCTTGAGAACTTTACGGTTTTTTTATACAATTTTTAAAAAATGCCCAAAACCGTATTTTGGCAATATTTGAAGTAGAATATCTCAAAAGGGACTGAGTGAAAAATTATGAAATTTATACAGATAACACCTCTTTATGATATAAAGATGTGTTAAAAATTTGGTGACTGAGACTCAACTGGTTCCCGAGTTATAGTGCATCGAAGTTGGCAATAACTGCAAACTATGCATCGAAATTTCAACACTCTTCAAAGCTTTGAGGAAACCAAAAATTTGTCATGCCAACTGATGAAATGTAGCCTACATATACAACTCTTTTGTGTAACAAACTTAGGCTCACAAAAATTTTATATTTAAAATTACAAAGTGAATTTTTACTATTAAATTAACATTAAATTTCGTATGCCTATAACGCAGTTTTTGGCCAAATTCGATGCACTGTAACTCGGGAACCAGTTGAGTCTCAGTCACCAAATTTTTATCACATCTTTATATCATAAAGAGGTGTTATCTGTATAAATTTCATAATTTTTCACTCAGTCCCTTTTGAGATATTCTACTTCAAATATTGCCAAAATACGGTTTTGGGCATTTTTGAAAAATTGTATAAAAAAAACCGCAAAGTTCTCAAGCTTTAAACTTCTACAGCGAGTAGTCCTACAGTAGATCTACACCAGAAAAAAAATTAAGGGCCAGTCTTTCTTCCTTCTAATAATTTTGCGGCACCAAAACTCCCGTTTTAAGTCAATTTTCAATTGGTAGTTTTGATTTTTTTTCTTCACTTTCCTCACTACTTAGGTAATATTGTGTTAAAACAAAAATGCAGAGCATTTAATTCTGATAATTATGGTGTTCATTTTGTCTTGTTATCTATAAAATTAACAGAGTTACATACATTTGTGCAAAACAAGTTTCCGGCCGAAAAACTGTTACAAAGAAAATTTAAAATGGCCGCCAAGAAAAAAGTATGAGCCTAAAAAATGTTTTACTCTAGTTTTGAACTCACCTAATATTGGGGAGTAAGTGGAAAAAAAATTAAGGAAATAAAAAAATGTTGAGCAAAAACTTTTATTCGATTTGGTTCATTTCTAATGGATTGACCCTATTTTGGCATTATTTGAAGTAGAATATCTCAGAAGGGCCTGAGTGAAAAATATGAAATTTATACACATAACACCTCCTTACGATATAAAGATGTGATAATAATTTGGTGACTGAGACTGAACTGGTTCCAGAGTTACAGTGCATCGAAGTTGGCCAAAAATTGCAAACTATGCACCGAAATTTCAACGCTCTTTAACGCTTTGAGGAAATTATAAATCTGTCATGTTAACTGATGAAATGTAGCCTACATGTACAACTCTTTTGTGTAACATACTTAGGTTCACTAAAATTTTGCATTTAAAATTACAATGTGGATTTTTACTATTAAATTACCGTTAAAATTCATGTGCGTATAATGCAAGTTTTGGCCAAATTCGATGCACTGTAACTCGGGAACCAGTTGAGTCTCAGTCATCAAATTTTTATCACATCTTTATACCATAAAGATGTGTTACCTGTATAAATTTCATAATTTTTCACTCAGTCCCTTTTGAGATATTCTACTTCAAATATTGCCAAAATACGGTTTTGGGCACTTTTGAAAAATTGTATAAAAAACCGCAAAGTTCTCAAGCTTTAAACTTCTACAGCAAGTAATCCTATAGTAGATCTACACCAGAAAAAAAATTAAGGGCGAGTCTTTTTTCCTTCTAATAATTTTGCGGCACTAAAACTCCCATTTTAAGTCAATTTTCAATTTGTAGTTTTGAATTTTTTTCTTCACTTTCCTCACTACTTAGGTAATATTGTGTTAAAACAAACATGTAGAGCATTTCATTCTGATAATTTTGGTGTTTATTTTGTCTTGTTATCTATAAAATTAACAGAGTTACATACATTTGTGCAAAACATGTTTTCGACTGAAATATGGTTAAAAAGCAAACTTAAAATGGCCGCCAAAAAAAAAGTATGAGCCCAAAAAAATTTTTACCATAGTTTTGAACTCACCTTTAGTTGGGAAATAAGTGGTAAAAAAATTAGGAAAATCAAAAATGTCGAGCAACAAATTTTATTAAATTTGGTTCATTTCTAATGGATTGACCCAATTCTTAATTAGCCTATATTATTTTACGATTAAAACGAACCACATATTCATGAACATTACCCAAATCACACCCGGCCCCCATAAGCCGAAATTTAAAAAAAAAAATAAAAAACTTAAGAAATTCAACTGATTACGGTAAATATTTTAGATATTTTAGGTAAGTAAATATATTGAAAGAGTTAAAAGTTAGTCTCATTTAACTTTTAAACAAAGTCAGGTAAACTGATGTAACAAAGTGCCAGAATGCTTTTGTTTAATCAGTGATAATTGCAATTATGATATGCAGAAAATAAGTTTTTTTTTTTATCGATTTCCGAGTTCAGTTCCAGATCGATTCATTAATCAGGGTTTACGGAAGAAAAAAAGATAGTTTGATAAGTAAATGTGAAGGAATATGTGGGTAATGTTATTTATAAAAGCTATCTGTATTGTAACTTCCAAAGCTGTGTATGAACAATATGTTCTCACGAGAACTGATTTACATTTGATAAATTCTGTCTAATATTTTACCAAAATAAATAGGCGCTAAATTGGGCATTACTCCGATACCAGTCAACATATTTGGTCCAATATCAATAGGATTCTTCGAAGGACGTTATAAAGTTTAGTGAAAATCCGATAAAGCGTATTTGAGTTATCGCGCGTACAGATACACACATGGACAGACATACAGACATACAGACATTTTCCCGTCCATCACAAAATCCTAGAAAGTACCATTCTGGCACTTAATAAAATCAGGGGTACGCCGTAGCGTAGTGGTTGCGGCGCTGCGCTACAAACCGGAAGGTCGCGGGTTCGATCCCCGATGAGGTCGTTGGAGTTTTTCATTTGGCCTAATCCTTCTGGTGGCACTATGGCCCTGGGGTCGACTCAGCCTCTAACAGAAATGAGTACCAGGAGCAATCTTGGGGGTAAAGGCGGCTGGTGCGTAAGGCTGACAACCTTACCACCTTCATGTGCCGATGTCTAAAAATCTGGGAGCCTCAACCTCCTGGAACCCTCTGGGCCTCCATGGCCTGTAATAGGGAACACTTTACCTTTACCTTTACCTTTACCTTTTACATAGCCTATTTGGAATAACTAATAAGCACACTAAGTATAGCCAAAATCCGGTAAAACATCTGAGACACCAAACAAAAAAAATTTTTTGTTGGTCTGTGTAATCACTAATCATAGTACCGATATTAACAGTAAAGAAAAAATTTGCCTCACTATAAATTGTTATACTTTCTTGAAGAAATATGAACACAGAAAAATGAAAAATATTCAGGTATTGTAGTACGTAGTTCCATATCAACATCTTAACTAAAAATAGCAATAATTAAAGTGGGCATGAGCTATAATATTGTAGTAGTAGGGGGGATTTTGCAGCTATTGCCGCCATCCCATTCCTAATCGCCATCTTTCTCGATCCAAGGCGTCCTCTTCGTGGAGTCCTCTCCTATCAATGCTCTCTTTAATGTTCTGGTACCAGGATCTTCTCGGTCTGCCCCGTCTTCCTCTTCCAGGAGATTTCCACTGAAACATTTTATTCGGAAATCTATGCTGTTCAGCATAGATATAATATTGTACTGACTTTAATTTGCACTTTCTCTTTACCAAAGAAATCTAAATCTATTGCTATTGAATAGTCGTAGCAATTATTTCCTCAATAATAACCTGGAGGTTTACACATGCATCAATCTAAAAAGCCATTAATAAAAGTTGTGCAATGTGTTTTGCACTGTTTATTTTAAAATCTTTAGTCCGCCGCCGTGGGTGAGTCGGTAGCACGCCTGCCTTCCACTCCGGCGGCCCGGGTTCGATTCCCGGCCGGGTCGGGGATTTTTCAGTAGTGAAAGATCCCCTCCCCGGGTTCAGGACTGGGTGTTAGGTTAAGTCTTAGGCTAAGATAATGCACACTTGTGCGCGATTCCTAAATTTATTTAGTTAAAATAATATGCATTAACGTGAGCAGGAAGGGCCAATGGGTACCCTGTAAAAATTTACTTTCACGCAATACTTTGATATTACCTTTGACAATTGTGTTCACTCTGCTATATTTTGATCTTATTTCGGAGAATCCCGCCAGTGAATTTTCTAATATAATCTCCTCCAAGTAATTTTTTAACCAAATATTTGGAAACTAGTAATAGTTTTCTGACTTATTATAATATTTAAGATCAAATAACATAATAAAATACGTTAATGTTAAAATAAATCACCTTATAAATTATACAACATCGAAATAAAATCAAGTAAACTGATATAACAAATTTCCAGAATTAACCAGTGATAATAGCAATAAATTATGATATGCAGAAAATAAGTTATTTTTGTAATCTATCTCCTAGTTAAGCTCCACATCGATTCATTAAGTAGGGCTTACGGAAGCACAAGGTCTAAAGTTTTATTTTTAACCTTAATTCATACTCGAATACTCTGATATCAGAAATTCTTCAAATATGTCATAATTTCAGAAAATACACTGGCAAAGAACTCTGTTTAATGATTGAAGTTTTCTCGGGCGTCAATTAAACCCGACGTTTCGGAGGCCAACGCTGCCTCCATCTTCAAAGGCGTTGAGGTGTGTGAAAATATTAAATATTAAAAAACGTTAAATATTAAGACTCTGTTTAATGTACGTAGGCTTAATTATTTCACAGTAATATACCTTCTATATATAACAGTAGGCCTATTCATGTAGTACTCATTTCAACTTTATCAACGAAATAAACAAACATCTTACTAGTTTGATAAGCATATGCGAAGGAATTTGTCATAGCTAACTGTATTGCAATTTCCAAAGCCGTATATGAACAGTGTAAAACAATATGTTGTCATGTTAACGATCTCCATTTGATAAATTCTTTCCAATATATTACCATAGAGTAGGCATTACTCCGGTACCGATCAACCGACCTGGTCCAATATCAATAGGCTTCTTCCCATGGACATTATAAATGCGTATACCAAGTTTTATGATAAAGCGTATTTAAGTTATCACGCGTACAGACACACAGACGGATAGACAGACATTTTCCCGTCCACCACACAATCCCAGAAAGTACCATTCTGGCACTTAATGAAGTAGTCTATTAGTTAAGCTAAATGTATAATAATGCATATCTGTGTAACCCATTTTCACTTCCCTAAAATTATAAACGTACTTTTCATATAGTATTCTTAAGTAATGTGTTTTATTACCCTTACGGTATTTTATACTAGGGCAACAGTACTTAACGGTAAAATTAAGCCTTCAAACTTCATTTTAACCTTTTTTTTCAAAATATTATTTTGGAACAATAAAAAGAGCAGTATGTGTTTTAAGAAAAGCTATTTTGTCTGTAACTGAAAAAAAAAAACATTAAAATGAAATTTGAAGGCTAAATTTTACAAAAGAAAATCGGGGAGTAACCCTACAACCCCAGTGGGCCCCTCCCGAAACAAAATCCTGGATACGTCCCTGACATGACTAAGCCCGAATCAAATTGTTTAGATGTTAAAAAAGATCATGGTACAAATTTGGTCTTTAAATTGTATTTTAACTGAGCCATAAATGTGTTTGAATGAAATTGCTAACCATTTTTGTTTTGTTTTTTACAACACTCTATGGAATATTTTCTCGGACTTCTAACCACGTAAAATAACATAGACTTAACAGCAGTAACTCAAGAATGTTTTATTTTATAATTCGCTTAGGCCTTTCGGCGTACTTCTGTCATCTTCAGGGCATCTTCTTTTGCTGGCTTTAATGCCTCAATAATAATTAAAACCAAAACTGCATTGTCTTACATCCTCTTCGAAGCGGAGGCCACAGAGGACAATTCAGTGATACTGTTTTTATAAAAAGTAAAGTAGGCTATTCCCTATACAGGCCATGGAGGCCCAGAGGGTTCCAGGAGATAGTGACTCCCACATTTTTAGACATACGGCACGTGAAGGTGGTAAGGTTGTCAGCCTTATGCACCGGCCGCCTTTACCCCCAGGATTGCTCCTGGTACTCATTTCTGTTAGAGGCTGAGTCGATCCCAGGGCTACAGTGCCACCAGAAGGATTAGGCCAATTGAAAAACACCAATGACCTCATCTGGAATCGAACCCGCAACCGGTTTATAGCACAGCGCCTCAACCACTACGCTACGGCATAACCCCACTGTTTTTATAAAGCATTTAGAAATTTTATTTTATAAATGTGACAAGATGTAAGACAATGCTGTTTTGGTTTTAATTGTTGAGGCATCCTAACTAACAAAAGAAGATGCCCTGAAGATGGCGGAAATATGCCGAAAGGCCTAGGCGAATTATAAAACAACCTTGTTGAGTTACTGGTATTAAGTCTATTTTATTTTATTGATCGTGCTCAACGGTATTTAACATGTATTTTAATAACTTCGAACCAGGTGGTTACTTTTACTATTCCACTCATACGCCGCGTGTGTGATATTGACCAGCAACGTTTAGCAATTCCTCGGATATAGACCAATCATAACCGTTTATCTTATAAAATGCTTGCTATTAATATGAGGATACTGTTTTATCAGGCAAATCCTCTGCTCGTTACTGGACACGTAAGCATCAATGTGCAGTGATTAATACGTCACATGCTGCCATTAAGCAACACGAAAACAGATTATTTATATAAGGATTTATTAAACACACTGTGTACAAAAATTGTACAGAGCTAGTCATTTGCATAATGCGATAGAGGCATTGTTCTTTTCTTACAGTCTATGATATGGTAATGGCGGTTGTCGACCAAGAGCTAAGCTAAGTTAGCCTAGCTTAGCTCACATACTGTACGGGATTTCATATGTAGTTGTGCCGACACAACTTAGCTTAGCTCTTGACAACCGGCTTAGAGTCTATAAGCCTTGTCTACTTTAGTTGCGAAACTGAAAGGGACGAAAAGTCATTCCTTCCGGAAAGTCATTCCTATGGAACCAATTTGATGTATATGTAACTCATGGTTTTCTTCATTGTCAACTATGTTTTTATCTTCTTCCAGTATAGCAATTTTAAAGCTTTTATTTCTTCCTCGGGTGTTTAGTAGAACACATTCCCTGACATTAGTTATTCCCTTGTCTTTCATATGCTCCAGGACGTCGATTCTTTTATACAACATAAATTGTTTGGAAATTGAAATAATAGAAATGTACATTGATTAAAAACACAATTTCGATTCGATGCAAGCCAGTTGGTGTGTTTTTATTCTGTTCTGCTGTTGGCTTACCTGAATGAAGTTAACTATGTCTTATATGCACCATTGGTAGCACTAATCAGAACATGGCAACTCGAATCGATTCATGGATGCCGTGATCTTGCAGCTGTTGGTTTTGTTTTTATACAACAAAGCACGAAAGTAATTATTATTTGTATATAATCCGTTACATTTTTATTCATGGAATAGTCTTAATAAATCCAACTCGAATTGACGAGTTCCATCACATAAATTCGATCCTGCTGCGCATTCACGAATCTATCGATAAAGTAGTCAACTCTCGTGAGATTACCTGCGATAAATTCTGACGTTTCGGGACCGATCTGAGGCTCCATCGTGAAGGATAATCATTCCTACATCAGGAAAAGTTCAAAGTTCATTAATTTTCAAATACACTTTAATCGCACTCCCTTTGACCTACAGTAGAAGTAGTAAACCAGAGATTCCGTAGATGCAGTAGCCTATACCAATTGCCGGCCTACTTAGCCGCGGAAGCTAAGGCGTGCCTTGGAACCGTTGTGAAGGAGGCTGTGGGTTCGAGTCCCGGGCATGGGTGTTTGTGTGCGAAAGAGAAAAATAGAAAACAAAGAAAACAAAACTGTAAACAAGATAATATTTAGGAGAAAAATTCCTCTGACATTGGGATTTGAACACAGGATCTTTGGCTATCCGTGCCAGTCGTCTACCAACTGAGCTAAGCCAGCGCCAGATGGAAACTTTCTCCTATGACTGATTGCCCTTAATGGTCTACCTCAGTGACAGACAAGTTATGTCATATGCAGTACTGTGAGGCATACTAATTAGTGATTTTTGTGACCATTAAGGTCAATCAGTCATAGGAGAGGGGTTCCATTTGGCGCTCAGTTGGTTGAGCATTGGCAGGGATAGCCAAAGGTCCTGGGTTCAAATCCCAGTGTCAGAGGAATTTTGCTCCTTTAATATTATCATGCAATGTCCAACAGAGACAATGATCTGTAGTTCATATATGCATATGTCTATCTGTAAACAAGATGATTAATTCAGAAAAATAGGCTTATGGAAGGGTTAATTAATTATAAAAAAGTAAATTAAAATTGAAACTAATATCTGCCCTGACTAAGAATACTGACTAAGACTAGAGTAGATGACCTTGATTGCACACAGATTCTCAGATTTCAAGACTGGACCAGTGAGATTGCTACATCCGTATTGTGTGACAACAGAAATTCAAGTTGTAAAATTCAGTAGTAGGCTATTAAACGCTACTCGATACTTTGTGTTTAGCCAAACAGTCTCGTGGTTTTGTAATAAAAAAATGATTATTCCAAGTGTGTAAGTTGTAGCTGTCTGATTGGTCCAAGTTCCAAATATTCCGATACAAACTGGGGAAGCTGCAGTAGATATCACACGCGACTAAAAATGACTAGTACTTTAATAATAAGTACTAGCAGATCCCCGCTAATTAAATGGAAGATTAAAAATTAAGAGCAAAATAATTAACTGGAAGATTAAAAATTATGACCAAAATAATTAAAACATTATATTTATTAACACTTGCATGCGAAACATTCATAGGCCTAAACTAAACGATTAATAATTAATGAAACACTTGAAAATCCGGCTTTGAAGTGAATTCCACGGTTAGAAAGCGCCGCATGGGAAAAACGACCTCAGATTCGAGTTATCTGGCCCAGAACACCTCTGCATAGTGAGTTCCGTCCAAATCGGTCAATGTTTGTCCATTTAGGCCTATATTCATTATCCCTCTTCCGACTATGTTGAAAATTTCAGATGTCTGCGGGCCTTGGCAATATAAACAAATGGATCGACCATAGTGGGCTAGCAAAATGAAGCGATTCTTTTATTTATACATTATGACAAAAAACGGCAAAGCCACCAGCAACTGGTAGACAAATGAAATGTAGGCCCTATTATTGAAAACTAATGCTTGATTAGCGAAAAAATGCTCGTTTTCTGACAGTTTTTTACTCATAACTCGCGAACGAAAGCGAAAATCAAAAATCGGGCTTCGAGGTGCATTCGCCCACCCTTCAGTCCATCTACGTTTAATATTTCAGATCTCTGCGTTCAGTAGATTTCGCTGGGCATCGCGCTAAGACAGACAGACAGGAAGACAAACACTTCCTCTTATTATTATAGATATGTATGCCTTCAGCTATGAAAATTTTATTTTTAAACATTGTATCTCTATTTTTATATAGCCTACATTACCCAGTTACATATTAAGACATTTCATAATTTTTTGTAATTGTCTAAAATTTATTTATAAAAAACGATTTCTTGAAAATTTTCATTCTAGACCTACACTTGGAATCTCACTGCTTTAAAATTATGAAAGATACAAATACCAAATTCTCACTATTTTTAAGTGTCTACTATTTCGAATGGTTTTTTTTTGGGGGGGGGTTACTGAAGGTTTTAAATTGTTACGTATATTTATACAGTATAAACCTAAAATATTTAATATTCACATCATTATAAACAAAAATCTAAAGCACAGTAATAGTCCACATATAAAAAATTCCTCAATGTCAAACATTAGAGAACATTTTAAGATTCAAAATGACACCAAAATCACCTTGATATGTTAATTTAGAGAAGAATTGTGATATTTGAAACAACCTAATTTGAATATCAAGCAATTTACTACTTACGGGAAATTGAGAAGAAAGCAAAACAGAGAAGATGTTCCATATATTTGAGTAGGATAAAGACTCTATTTTGCTTACCACGCAATTCATCTAGAACATTTAAACAAACTCGTTTAAAGAAATGTTTCGAGAAAATCACAAAAAGTTAAATCCTGTTCTTCGCATTTCCAAAAGATACAGAGCCCAGACAAAACTGGATGTAATGTAACTTACGATTAAGCCTACATAACTTTTTTACTTTAAGTATGAGCAATACGACTTTCTCCTTTCACTTCAGTACATCATTTATAATAATAATAATAATAATAATAATAATTATTATTATTATTATTATTATTATTGGGGATACGCCGTAGCGTAGGGTTGAGGTGCTGCGCTGCAAACCGGAAGGTTGCGGATCGATCCCCGATGAGGTCGCTGGAGTTTTTCAACTGGCCTAATCCTTCTGGTGGCACTATGGCCCTGGGGTCGACTCAGCCTCTAACAGAAATGAGTACCAGGAGCAATACTGGGGGTAAAGGTGGCCGGTGCATAAGGCTGCCAACCTTACCACCTTCACATGCTGAATGTCTAACATCTGGGAGCCTCAACCTCCTGGAATCCTCTGGGCCTCCATGGCCTGTATAGGAACACTTTAACGCTTTATTTTTATTTTTATTCTTCTCCGTTTCACCCAACTTTGGGGTACGTTGAATCAATCACTTCTTAGTGTTTTGTGTTTAATTTTAGCCCAGTATTGCTTCATTCTTTCTGATCTTGCTTTTCTTTCCTCTTCACTGATCTGGATCATTCGTTTGGTTTTGATTTTGCTTTGGAACCTCTCTTTCTTGACTTTGGTTATTATTATTTTTATTTATTTATTTAGTTATTTTTTATTTATTTATTTTTATTTATTTATTTTTTATTTTTTGCAGTTTATCTATGAGCAATTTTTCTGTGATTTTCAGTTCTTTTAAGTCCTTCTCTGTTTCCTTAAACCAATTTGGTTTGGTTTTTTGTTGCGGAAATATTCAAAGATTTTTTTGGTCAGTCTATTTTGGTTAATTCTGAGGATGTGTCCATAAAAATCAATTCTTCTTTTCCTCATTGGGTCTGGGAGTTTTTCGGTATTTTGGTACAGTGTTTCGTTTCTGATTTATTATTATTATTGTTATTATTATTATTATTATTATTATAGAATAAGAGTTGGTGTTTATTTTTGTTATCTAAGCCTCTAGCAGGACAAAGGGCGGGATCAGATTGCAGGCGCACAACAGAGAGCATCTAAACAATACCGATGTCAGCGCCAGAACTGCGTCCAGTGCCGCCCGCATTGTCTTTGCCTGGACACGAGCATCTTCGCTATCGCACCGTTTCCCCTTCACGTCGCAGAGGTAAAGGTAATTGCATTAGCTTATCTGTGCCAGGTGAGATTCACCAGCCAGAACTCTGATATCACCTCAAACAAGGAAAATAATTACAATCAAAGGCAAGGCAGCACAAAGTTAGAGGGGAGATCCCGCGACAAAGAAATTGCAGACAGGTAGAGACAGAAGCGAAACGGTGGAAATAACATTCAGAACAAGAAATGAGAGAGATGGATAGGAAAAAGAAAGAAAATAGAGAGAAAGAAAAAGAAAGAGAGAAAAGAAAGATAGGAAGAAAGAGAGAAAATAAAGAGAGGAAGAAAAAATAACGAAATGTTGGAAAAAAGAGAGATTGTAAGAATGAAAAAAAATCGTAAAAAGAAGGAAAGAAGAAATACAAGTAAATGAATGTTTGAAAGAAAAAAGACTAAAGAAAGAAGCAAGAAAGCGTGAATGATAAAGACAAAAATAGAATAAAAGAAAAGAATGAATGAATGAAAATAAATAAATAATTAAATAAATAAAGAATGAATGCATTAATGAGAGAGATGGATGAAAAATAAAAAATAGATAGAAAGAAAAAGACAGAGAGAAAGAAAGAAAGAAAGAAAGAAAGAAAGAAAGAGAGAAAGAAAGAAAAATAACGAAATATTGAAAGAAAGATAGATTGTAGGCCTAAGGATGAAAAGAGATCGAAATAAGAAGGAAAGAAGTAATATAAGTAAATGAATGAATGAAAAAGAACTAAAGAAAGAAGCAAGAAAGTGTGAATGATAAAGAGAAAACTAGAATAAAAGGACAGAAGACAGATTTTGAATGTGGCAAAATAACATGCAATGCGTCCAAACGGCATATAATTTTGCACAGTTATACGAGTACTTACGGATATAATTGATTCTTTACACTAAAATCCAAAATCGTATTTTTTTGTTGCGAAAATGGCTAATTGACATTTCCATGATTCCTTAAGAACTCTATGATACTCTTTGTATATTTGTTTTTACTTCGAAGTAAATTTATGGAATAGCCTACTTAAGGTTTCCAAATTCTAGGTCCTTACAATACATAACCAACAAGCGGTTGAAATGAAGAAAGAACTAATCACATTAAGTATTAATGAATTTCATTCCACTAGTGCTGATTATAAGTAAAGTGGAGAATGTATTCAGCCTAAAAGCACTAGAATAAACCTAACAGAAACTATAAAAAATCTGAGTGTTGGAGACATAGAAATTACAGGTTTCATTGAATTTTTTATTGATGAGAACACAGCATATGTTACAAACGTGTTAATCATTTTATAATAGAGTTCTTGCTTTACATATACAAATTTAGGTAGGCCTATATTATATCACTGTGGATTATACATCAATTAACTTTTACCATTTGTCACATAGTCATTAAAATAAATAATATTATTTTAGTAAAAATTATTTAAAACACAGTCGAATATCAACTAGTCATTAAGAATAAATAACATATTATTCTAGTACTTTTAGGCTGAGTACATATTATACATATTATACATGATTATTAGGGCAAGGCATTTAATGACCATAAAATAGTGAAAAATGCATTTATTAACAAAAAATACTGAAAAAAGACCCAAAATTTAAAAAAAAATTACCAATAAATTTACCATCTAAAACAATTTATGATAGTGCGTTACATATGAATTTACATTATAAAACACACTTATTTTATTACTAAAGAAGTAAGTAAATTAATGTACTTGGACACTCTTAGCTAAAAATAAATTCTTTCTGAACTGACATGTCCATCAAATTGCCCCTAGAAAATATGTGCCATTTAAAAAGAAAGAAAAAATCTTTATTGCAACAAGACAAACCGCTATGGTGTTTACAATAAACCTGAATTAAAATGAACTATAAACACTTGGCGGAGATTCTCAAATAAAAACGGTTGTCTGTTGTCTGAAAGTAACGATTTGTACATGGAAAAGCTCCTGTCTACCTCCACTGAAACATGACCTAAATTGCCGAAAATGACCTAAAATTACCCAAAAATGTCTATCTCTTGAAAGTAATGAAAAATGCCAAATAAAGCCCAAAAATGCAAATACAAATTGCCCCTATTTGATCAATTATTTCATGATACACATTTATATATATTCGAGCTATCTTTTAACCTTCATATAAAAAATATGCAAAATCATCAAATGCCTTGCCCTTGATTTTTTCTCTGTATGCAGATTTTATTTTTTTCAAAATCACATAGGACCGGTAAAGTTTCTTCTGAAAAAAAGGACTCATTTTTACTTCCTCTGCCCGTACCATAGGTACTATAGGTAGATGAAGTATTGTTTTCGACACCCAAATTCGAAATTCAGTTTTTAACATAATTACACGTTTTGAGGTTCCCTGAATGCAAAAATACTATTTTCGGAAACATGTATGTGTGTGTGTGTGTGTGTCTGTGAACAAATAATATTATATTAGTTAAATGAATTAAAACACAGGTGAATATCAACTAGTCATTAAGAATAAATAGCATATTATTCTACACCATTTCAACCTCAATTTCGGAAAAAGTAATTTCAATTTCGGAAAAAGTAATTTCAAATTCGGAAAAAGTAATTTCAATTTCGGAAAAAGTCATCTCAATTTCGGAAAAAGTAACTTCAATTTCGGAAATACGAGGGCTATTTTTAAAAGCATTCGATGGGGCATAAAATGAAAACCACAGTCAAAATCAAAACTGTTTTATTTTGAACATTTAGGTACACCTTCTAGCTACTTCTCTACATAATCTCGCTCCGATTGAGTCATTTGTCTTAGCGTGGTACCAACTTTACTATACCCTCTTCATAGCCCTCGCATTTCCGAAATTGAAGTTACTTTTTTCCGAAATTGAAATTACCTTTTCCGAAATTGAAGTTACTTTTTCCGAAATTGGAATTACTTTTTCCGAAATTGAAATTACTTTTTCCGAAATTGAGGTTGAAAAGGTGTAGTCCTTTTAGGCTGAATACGTTCTCCACTTTACTTATAATCACAGTAAGATTATTCCCTCAGTAAATGCTGTCGCTAGGTACTGATTTCTAGCTTCAGATTTTACATCCCCGTTACCTTTAGAGATATTCCTTGATAAGTGGGGTTGAGATCAGAAGATGCAGCAGAAATAGAAATCCCCCAACACAAAATTGTAATGTGATTAGAGAAGACCGATTTCGCACTATCATGTACTCATGCAACCGTTTAGGGGTTGTAATCAAAGGAAAAAGAGAATCATTATCATGTTTTTTTAATTAACTTCCTCCATAAGTAACCAACCCTGATTTAAAGATAATCACCACAAACATCTTGTATTGTTGATTGATAGATCTTTATTTAAATCTATATATATATATATATATATATATATATATATATATATAAGAGGCTTTGTCCTGACTGACTGAATGAATGAATGACTGACTGACTGAGAATCAACGTAGAGCCTAAACTATAACAGGTAGAGACTTGGAATTTTGACAGTACCTTCGTTTCATAATGTAAGTGCTCGCTAAGAAAGGATTTTGCAAAATTTTGATTTTAAATACCAAAAATCAAATGTTTTTGAGTATACTTAATCCCTTTTTACACAGAATTATCAAATCCAAATCACAGTTGGCATGGCAACATATTGTTTCCAGTGGTCTCAGATGGGTTTGGAAATAATTGAAGTGGGACTTTCACAAATTAGAAAAGCTATCAATATAATTCATGTTGTAAATAAATATTAAAGAATTAAATCCACTAAAATAATGCAGTCACATAACTTTCTCTACCCTGGACATAGAGAATACCATACCATATTGTCACTTCTGCTCTCACATGGAAGATATCTCTATATATATAAAAGGCTTTGTCCTGACTGACTGAATGACTGAATGACAGGAATCAACGTACAGCCTAAACTATAACAGGTAGAGACTTGGAATTTTGACAGTACCTTCCTTTCATAATGTAGGTGCTCACTAAGAAAGGATTTTGAAAAATTCTGATTCTAAATGCCAAAAATCAAATGTTTTTGAGAATACTTAATCCCTTCTTACACAGAATTATCGAATCCGAATCACATTTGACATTAAAACATATTGTTACCAGCGGGGTCTCAGAAGGCCGAGGAAAAAAAAATGAAAGTAGAATAAATTTGACAAATGAGAGAAACAAATGAGAGAACTATCAATATCCACGAAAATAATGCAGTCACATAACTTTCTTTACCCTGGACATAGCGAAAACAATACGAGGTATGGTAATATATATATTATTATATCACAGAATGAAATTCACGAAAATAATGCAGTCACATTACCTCCTCTAGCCTGGAAATAGAGAAAACAATACGAGGTAAGGTAATATGTTTTGGGAAAAGATGTATGAAAGTGATATTGTATTTCTGTTTAATTTCATTCCGAAAACGGTTTTATGGTAACATGACAGTGAGAAACAAAATTTTCAGCCACGATAATACAATTTTATGTTACCGGAATTTCGGTTTCTTCTTATTAGAACCCCTCCCGGGCTTGCTGTGTACTGTACAAGCGATGGGATGCAAAATTCTACATATAGCCATAAAAGCTATTTCAAACATTTTCTTAGGGGATAGTTTGAGTGTGATAAGTCGTTCTTTCTACTTCAAATTATAAATACCTATATAAGGACCTAGAATTTATAAATCTAAAGTCCTTCATAAGTTAATTTCCAATTACAAAATACAAAACCCGGGCGACGCCGGGTCTTTTAAGCTAGTCACTAATAAAGAAACACAACAGGTAACCATCTGGAGTAACAACTTGGAGATTTAACAGTGCAGAGCTAAAAACGAAAGGACACTTAATATAGTTTATCCGGAAGTTCTATAAGAAAAAAATAGTTTGTGTTTTACAATACCTGGGCTTTTGTATTATTTTACTGCAATTTGTACCACCACCAACCCATTATGCAAAACATAAAAGTAACAATATAATTCAATAATTCATGCAATTTATGCAAATGCGATGTGAATGTTAATAAATATAACGTTTTAATTTATTATTGTTAAATAAATTATTTTAAAAATCTAGCGGTTGAAGAAATAACCGTGGGCGAAGCCACGGGATAGTATACTATAAAGAACAAATAAAATTTGCATTTGAATACAGTTCGCACATTCAGCATCCCTGCCCCCAAAATATTTAGGCTTTTTATGTAAGTTACGTATTAACCTAAAAATGATTAATACATACCTAAAATATAATTCAGAGGGGATGAACTAACTGCTTCTAACTTACTGTAACACCTTGTTCCTTCGGTAGAACCATTCAAATATTGTACCATTTTTCTCTCAAGTGAGTACTTTTCCCAGAAAAAAGAAGTCCCAAAACTTTACTCAATAAGCACCTGTACTGTTCATTTTCACATCAGAAAAGGGAAGAATAAATAAATTTCCCCTTTGCAATTTTTCAATAAAGTTGTTAGCTTTAGTGCATATAAAAAAAACATTAATGCGTAGACGACATATACCACGAAACTTGGCAACGTCAAGACAGTTGCATTCTTCATCCAAAAGGGTTTGTTTGTTTGATATGTTGTTGAAATTAACCACAAGTAAGCGAAGAAAAGAGCAAAAAGAGTGTATTGCTATGAATGATTTTACAATTTATAATACTGCTCAGTTATAAGTTAGTACTTCCATCCTGTATGATATTTTAGGTGTTGTATTATACATTAGTACATATATATATATATACATATATAAGCTATTAATTTAATAAAGGCATCAAATAATAATAACAGTTATAATAATAAAATATAATAATAATAATAATAATAATAATAATAATAATAATAGAAGGAAAAGAATAACAGAGAGATAAGAAAAATAAGAAGAAAGAAAAGAATAAATAAATTAAATACATCGATTGCGTGAAAATGAATGAAAAAAGAAAACTGTATATGAAAAATAAACAAAACATAGGATTGAAAAAAAACAGAGAAACATAGGTTTGAAAGTAAAAAACAGAGAAATGGCAACAATGAGAAAATAAAACGAAACACAATGAGTGAGTCACACATTTAAATAAACAAGTAGCAGGACCAGGTGGTGGCAGAGTTAAATGATTGATAATGTGTTTAATTGCAGGAACGCCGGCAGAGGCGCTGCCTGCGTGCAGACATTAATTGGGAGACAATTGAGCATCTCGACGCTCGCTGGCTGGGGTGCCGTGCCGCTAATAAAAGTATTAAGGGTGCAAGTGGCGGTTTAACAAACTTAATAGGGTCACTTTATCTACCCTCGCTTGGCTGTAATCCGAGAGAACAAAGACGTGCTACAGACTGTTCATAAACATTATCTCTTACACAGCTTCACTTCACTTTCACCATTGTGCAAAAATATTCACATCATCGGCAGTTCTACAACTTTTTTTATAGCACGTTATTTTTACTTTTTCTACCGGTACCTTAGTTAGCGAGTTTCATTCACAGAAACGCAATTGTGTGTGTGTAGGCCAATGTGTGTTTGTCTGTCTGCTTTGTCTATCTATGTCTCAGTGATCATCGTAGCTCAAGAACAAGAAATCATACCCAAACAAAAAAATTACCTTTGGGTTACAAATCAACGACATTCTCTTACTTTTACTACCATTTTACATTTTGGAAAATTCATTTTTCCTAATTTTCTCGTAAACGGTATTAATTATTAATAGTACTTTATGAAATTGTGTGGGGAACAGGAAAATGTCTGTTCGTCCGTCTGTCTGTCTGTCCGTCCGTGTGTTTGTTCTCGCGATAACACAAATTAGCTTTATCGGATTTTCATGAATCTTGGAAGTTCCCAGCTGAACTTCTGCTGGAGACTTGCTAGTCGATGTTTAATCATCCACCCTACAGCCCGCACTTCGCTCCCAGTGATTTCCATCTTTTCCTACACCTAAAGAAATTACAGGAAATGACAGAGAATGACAGAGAGGTGGAGATGTTTGTCACACAATGGTTCAAATCCCAGGCGGCAGACTTCTACGACACAAGGATTAAAAAGTTGTTCACTCGGTATGGCAAAAGTCTCAATTCCGGTGTAGCGAATATGCTGAAAATAGCTGAACACTTGCTGTTTCTGTTGCAATAAATATTTTCATGAAATTTTGTTTTGTTTCTGTAAACGGTCCCAGGGAAATTTACTTTCTGGACGCGCCTCCTAGTGAACCTGTTACTTTCAAAGATTTTTCATCAGCTTGCAACGAACTTGAATCTGTCTACTTTCAGCGAATGCGGGACTCAAGGCACACCCGCAACTAAGAAAAATAATGCCAAAATATTCCAATTTTCGTTTTTATTTCACTGGAATTAGTCAGGAGCCTGCTGTTCGTGAATGATTGTTGCATAAGAATTTAGCAGGCTTTCTGTCCCCTATTTTTACCACCTTTTCCCTTCTTATTTTCCATATGTAAATAGTAGGGATGGGTCGATACCAGATTTTCTCGATACTCGATACGTTACCGATACATGATTTTTTCCTTGATACTCGATACCGTCAACATTTCCAGTTTCAATAAATTAAAATCAGATGTTTTACTAGTGGTATATAGGCGGACTTTATCTAAACATCTTATCTATAATTATTACCACTTGAAAATATGAAGCTGATCAACTAATAGGGCTAAATTAAAAGTTGAGAGAACTGTGTAATACCAACTAAATTAATTAAGTGTGCATATTTAATGAGACAAAATTTAATATTATCAGTAGCCTATAATTATTTTTAAACTCTACATTAAAACTAAAATTAGTTTTTGAAACAGTCCACTTACAAGTTTTTGTTAAAAAATTACTATATTTAGTAGACTACGAAAAGCAGAAAGAGATACCGCATTTCCTTAAATTGCAGGATTACCGAAGTATCGAAAAAGTAGCGAGCGAGTTTTCTGAAGTATCGCTCTATGCCGATACCATGCAAGTATCGAGAGTATCGAGGTATCGAAAGTATCGAGGACTCATCCCTAGTAAACAGCATTTAAAAATCCTAAACCTCGAACGTATAAGCGCACACATATCTAGCAGACAGACGAATGTTGAGTTAATTCTTCATTTAATCTGGCAGAGTTAAGGCCTTAAGGCATTCTCTTACACTGAACCAGAGACAGAAAAAAGGAACAAACAAATACACTAACATAGTTCTATATCTAGTAGTAAGAACACACTAGTTATATACATATAGGCCTACAGTAGTTAATTGAGTCTATGTTACATAAAATTGAACTATTTTAGCAAAATGTGATACACTTGGAAGGAAGTAACTTAACTTAGACCTACAAAATACAAGAAAGAATAAGAAGCAAATATTTTTTTACCTAAAGAATTGGCGGTTTTTGAATATATATTCGTTTAGCCTAGTTTTAAATGTTGACAGCTTAGAACAGACCCCTTATGCTGGAGGGAAGAAGATTCCAGGAACGTGCAGAAGTTACAGTAAAAGACCGGGAATACATGGATGTTCTATGGAGAGGTATTGAAAGTAGAGAGTCATGTTGTGATCTAGTATTTAATAATAATAGTTTAATAATAATAGTATATTTAACCTGGAGAAAGTTAAGACCGGAAGGTCGTTTCTTCCACTTCACCAGGGACTAATAGTACATTAGTTGTTACAATATAACATAATAAGTAGGGCAAGGCATTTAATGACCATAAAATAGTGAAAAAATGCAAAATAAAAAATGCATTTATGACCTAAAAATAGTGAAAAAATGACCCGAAATCTTAAAATAATGACCAATAAATTTACCATTATTACTTATAATTAGTTTTTTCTTAAGTAATGAATTGCTAAATACATTTTATGACGATGCTTTATATATGAATTTACAATATAAAACACACTTATTTTGTTACTAAAGAAATCAGTAAATTTATACTACAGTACTTGGACACCCTTAGCGAAAAATAAATTCTTTCTGAACTGGCATGCCCATCAAATTGCCCCTAGCAAATATGTGCCATTTAAAAAGAAAGAAAAAATGTTTATTGCTAAAATGCCGAAAATTATCTAAAATGCCAAAAATGCCATAAAATGCTGAAAATGACCTAAAAATTGCCAAAAAATTACCTATCTCTTGAAAAATGACGAAATATGCAAAATAATGCAAAAACAAATTGCCCTTATTTAATTAATTATTTAATGATATACATTTATATACATTGGAGCTATCTTTTAACCTTCATATAAAAAAGATGCAAAATCATCAAATGCCTTGCCCTAATAATAAGTAACACAAAATACATTAAAAGAACACAACATAACACAATAAATGATTTAAGATACATTAAATGACACACTAAATAATATGAAAGGATTTTAAGATACATTAAATGATAAAAAAATAAATTAATTGTTACAAATACAATTCAGTTATACAAAAACATTAAGTGATAGAAACTGAAATTAACGTAGGACGTGAAAAAGATACACTATTAAGTACTATGTATATGTGCTGTTAACTGCGATCTGAAGGTATTTAGTGAGTGATTTGAAGATAAATACTGAATACGATTAGCTAGGTTATGTAGTATGTAAGGAAAGAGTGCTAGACATTGTATTTATTGTCAAATCTTAATTAATGCCACCATTGTATTTATTGTCAAATCTTAATTAATGCCACCATGTTGACGCCTAAAAGCAAGGCTCTTAGCAAGGTCAATATGATGCCTAAAGTACATTATGATTTTTTTAAGGAGTGGAATTACTGACTGTGCGCCACTCGTTACGCTATCTCTCTCCATCAGTAATCAGGAGCTTGATTGAGTTTTTATCACGATCGTGTTTTATTTTATGCACGGTGCCAACAGCTGTCAACATACAGCGACCATTTGAGAGTAATATAAAGCTTACTTAGTAGCTCATTGTTTTAAAGACACTACTGCCTGTCACTGTCCTTTATAATACTGGATTTTAAAACCTATCTTAATTTTTCCTTCTTAAAAACTACCCCTCTAGTGGGGTTGAAAATTAATTTATAAGGGCCTAACTCTTTTGTATCACATTTACTTATTTTTTGTTAATTTTATTTTTGGTTTTAGATGAATTGTTTCGAGGTTGGTATTGCAGGTCTCTACTTTACCGACCTAAATATTAAATAAAGCTTAGGGGTGGCAGAGGTTGTATGAGAACCACCTTCTTGTTACCGGGAAGGATAGAGGTCTTCCCTTGTCTTACTGAATGCACATTGCCGCAATGGGAGCGGGTTTATTCCGAATGATTAATAAGGGCTTAAATAGATTACGAGGGAAGTTTCGATGGAAAGATGGAGGTCTTCCCTTGTCTGAATGCACACTCCGCAATTGGATTGTGAAGCGATAAAATCGTTCAAGGAACTTTTATTTGTGCCTATTAGTAAGCATAATCAGAGACGCCTACTTGAAAATATTCTTGGGAGGGGGGGCAAGAATTGGACTTTAAGCATTATGATAAAAAGTTAAGTGTTTGGACGGGCCCCCAAAATGTAGTTTAGCATTCACTTGGCTACAGAGGTCTAATAAGAACATTAATTAGATTAGCAGTGCCTAGACATGCAGAAAAATGTTTACGGAAGACGCTGTCCAGTGGCATCCAAATGCCAATAAAAGACAAAAGTTATCCTCTTATCATCGGCTTTAGTGTCGCATATACTTGGCTAAAGAGGTCTAATAAGGAACACGAATTAGATTAGATGCTTACTGTAGGTCGGAAAAACGTACAAGGAAGACACTGTCCTGTGACATTCAAACTTAGCAAATGTCAATATCCTCTTTTCATCGGCTTTAGTGTAGCATTTACTTGGTTTAAGAGGTATAATAAGGAACATTAATTAGATTCGATTTTCACTGTGGGTCAGAAAAATGTTCAAGGAAGACACTGTCCAGTGACATCCATACTTAGCAAATGTCAATGTCCTCCTATCATCGGCTTTAGTGTAGCATTTACTTGGCTAAAGAGGTCTAATAAGAAACATGAATTTGATTAGGTTCTTACTGTAGGCCAGAAAAACGTACAAGAAAGACGCTGTCCTGTGACATCCGTGCTTAGCAAATGTCAATGTCCTCTTATCATGGGATTTAGTGTAGCATTTACTTGGTTTAAGAGGTCTAATAAGGAATATGAATTAGATTAGATGCTTACTGTAGGTCAGAAAAATGTAGGCCTGGAAGGAAGACACTGTCCTGTGACATCCATATTTAGCAAATGCCAATGTCCTCTTATCTTCAGCTTTAGTGTAGCATTTACTTGGTTTAAGAGGTCTAATAAGGAACATGAATTGGATTGGATTCTTACTGTAGGTCAGAAAAACGTACATCCGTGCTTAGCACGGGTCAACAAAAGAAACAATATAAACAATGTAAACAATGAAATAACCTCTTACATGTTTGCATATACTCTCAAGTGGACCCCGGGGTTCCATCGTGTGAATACACGGCTCCAGCAGCGTAAGGGGGGGGGGGGGAAGCATAACCCTCTTGAAATATTGTGTTCTCATGTCCCGCCAATCAAACACAAAAAGGGGGAATAAGTGCCTCGGACAGCCGAGTACGTTATGTGTATTCTTTTTAAAAAGCCATAAATATGGCTACAGCGTGATATACAAATATGCCGACACGTATCTGATTGCAGTTTCAAGGCACTATTAACTTATAAGTAGGGTTCGGATGTTTATGACCTAAAAAAGTTAAAAATATGACTGCAAATATGTCCTTAAAGATTACTAAATATGACCAAAAAATCTTAAATATGACCTAAATAAAATAACACATTTTCAAAAAATAAATGTTCCAATTTAAAACGTTTAAAGGCACTAAATTCTTACATTACATGTAAAGGGTGCGGCAAAACATCCTCCCTATTTTAAATTTCAAATAAATAACAAATGGATCAAAATAAAGAAACTGTTTTAATATTAATGATTTCTACACAGTGGGAATTTAGGGTTTTCAGTATATTACATTAGTTCACCTCACTGCTAAGTGTAAATAGACCTTAATACTGTCTTATAGCAAGGTTCACCAAATCAATTGCGTCAACGTGATTATGAAAATCGTGTGAGGTCATGTGCAAACAACCTTGAAGCTGTACCACAAGATGCTGTGGTCACCTTTACTAATGAAGCACATTTTCACCAATCTAGATGTGTTAATAAACAAAATTTCCGTTATTGGAGTGGACAGAACCCTCGTGAGTTTCATGAAAAACCTCTGCATAGCGACCGTGTTACTGTATGGTGCGCAGTTGGAAGAATCGGGATAATTGGTCTTTACTTTTTTGAAGAGGATGGTGCTACTGTGACAGTAAACTCTGAAAGATACACTCACATGATCAACACATTTTTTTCGCCAAGACCCAATGCACTGCCGACTGAAGAGGTATGGTTTCAGCAGGACGGAGTCACCGCTCACACAGCTCGGATTTCTCTCCAAGTGCTGAGACAGATGTTTCCCGGACGCTTAATTTCTTTACATGGCGACATTCCCTGGCCAGCACGATCACCAGACCTTACACCCTGCGATTACTTCCTGTGGGAATATCTTAAGGCTGAGGTGTTTAAACATCGGCCGAGGACTTTGCCAGCCCTAAGAAATGCAATACAGGAAGAGATTGGTCTTATTCCTCAAGAAATGTTGGTTAGAACGATGGAGAATTTCCGAAGTCGCATTCAACAATGCACTGATAGTGAAGGACACCACTTGAGTGGCATTATTGTTCAAAACATGAAACTTCCCACTGTGTAGAATCATTCATGTTAATACAGCTTCTTTATTTTGATCCATCTGTTTTTTATTTGAACTTTAAAATAGGGAGGATGTTTTGCCGCACCCTGTATTCAATCAGATAATTACTTTTTAACAATTTAGAATTTTACTTGTAATAAACTTCTATTTTTAAAGAATTTACTCCTGTTTGCTCGGTTCATCAGCTCCAAACACTCGTAAAATTTTGTAAACCTTGCGTGTCCCTATAAAATATGAACAGTTGCATTAATTATAAAAATTAAATTACTATTAATTTGGCATAAACTTTAAATTAGTTAAATAAATTTTAAATTTAACTCGACCATGTAGTAAATACACTGTATTATTGTGCTGTTTTACCGAATTTATTACTTAAATAAGACAATTAATTACAAATATGGCCGAAATATGACAAGACCTTAAGAAAGTCCAAAATATGACTTAATATGCAAAATAAAAACTGCCCAATTAGGATAACAAGCGTGCAATTGATGTTTAATTTGTGTTTCCGGCGAGAATGGAGGTCAGGATAAAAATATGAAATGACATAAACATCCGAACCCTACTTAGCCTATAAGTACGCCCAGGACTTTGTGGCATCAATATACAGAGAATTTGTTACTTCCTGTTCCCGTACCATAGGTAGAGGAAGTATTGATGAGTTTCATTTCCTTAGTGGTGCGATAGAATATCTTTCTTTCTTTACCTTAGTTTTACCTCTCCCTTTTAGGATTTAAGCGACCCAAGCTGCCTGGGCCTTACAGGGCCGCGACTTGTCGGGAGAGGGAGAGGGATTATCTTTGGATCACATACATACTTTTTCTGATAAGACAGTGAGTGATCAGCCCAATGCCGGGGCCACCTACGAGACAAAACGAACACATAGTACGAGACATAGGCGTAACCAGGCCGACCATATGGGGGGGTTATAACATCCGCGGGGTCTGAGGGGTATGGAATACTCCCAGGAAGAGGGGTGTCCGGGGGTCCTCCCCGGAAAATTTTAAAAATTAAGACGCAAAATAACGAGTTTTAAGCTTCCCACGCTTTATACTTGTATTAAGTAATTTATGGGCAGAGTTAAAAAATTAACTTATACAATTTTCCTTTTTTTAATCAATGGGGGGGGGTTCAAACCCCCAAACCCCCCCCCCTCGGTACGCCTATGGTACGAGACACACCATTCACACACACACACTCAGACTCACTCCAATCAAGGCGAGAATGGGATGACGATGATAATGACGGTCAGATTATATCTGACCTCAAGGGCCTAAAGTTACCCGACATTTGTCTCAGAGGCGAGGAAAACCCCCAGAAAAAAACCCACCTAGGTAACTTGTCCCGACAAGGAATCGAACCCGGGCCCGCTGCATGAGAGGAGTGAACGCATCCCCTACGCCACAGCGGTGGACTAAATGCATTAATACGTCCATATAAATACATTAAATATAAATATACAAATGTGCGTTAAATAAAAACACAAACAATTTATAAATATAATAATAATATTATATAAGATCAGAAAGTTGGTAGAAGAGTACAGGATATGGAGATTAGAAATAAATTTCAATAAAACTGAATATTTGTCAATGGATTTGGAAGAAAAGCTAATATGTAATACAAAAAAAATTGCACATGTTAAGTATTTTAAATATCTAGGGGCTATTTTACAAAAGGATGCAACAACAAATTTAGAAATTCAAAGAAGAATAACGGATGGTAAGAGAATTATAGGGATGCTAAATTCAATCTTATGGAGTAAAAATATTTTACATAGGAAAAAAATAATATATCAGGCATTATTCCAAAGTACAACATTATATGGCGCTGAAACTTGGACCACAAGTAGACAACAAGCAAACAAATGAATGTTATTAGAAATGGATTTTTGGAGGCCTTTAGCAAGAAAATCCAGAAAAGAACAAAATCATAATAATAGAATAAGGGAAATAATGAAAATTGAAAAGAATATTTTGAAAATTGTAGAAGAAAGACGCTTGAGATGGTATGGACATGTACTCAGAATGGGAGAGGATAGAATACCCAAGAAAATTTTTGATTGGAAAGTAGAAGGAAAGAGAAGAAGAGGGAAGCCCAAAGAGTGCTGAATGGAAGGGGTGAAAAGGAGTATGGCAAGAAAAGGATTAAGTGAAGAAGATGCTATGGACAGTGACTTATGGAGGCAAAAGATTGTTATGGGATGAAGGAAAACCATTGTATTGTGGAGTATTCCTTATATATAAATAAGGTATGCAATAAGTTTATTATCCCTGATCATACTGTAGAAGTCGGGTCTTGCAGCTAATTAATTATCATCATGCCAGTTACCTCTATTTTCTTGCCTAGAAGTGGACATACAATTAACATCAGTTAACAGCGGCTAGACCGGCAGAAAACAAATCCTTTCCTTTAAGCATTTAACTATCTCACCAGCTGTATAAAGCAATGGAAGAATATTAAATTACAGTTAGGTAGGTCAACTAGGTAATTTTCTCGACACTAAACGCAAATAACACGTTTACATTGCTGCATCAGTCGGGTGTACAAAGCGCATACGTAATTGAAACCTGAAAACGGCAGCAAATTCTGATTTTTACACTTGCTAATCGCTAGTTCCATTGCCAATTCGAATCAGGAGTTGTTGGCTAGTAGCCAATACTCATGACATAATGTTCTTTAATGTATCTACAAATATACATTAGTTTAATCAACGATCGCTTCTGCTTCCAATCTAATAAATTTCAACATTAGCTACTACGAAACTAGTCAAGCGTTTAGTTGCACAGAATAATGTACCCGTCCATGTCGTTTTCTAGCAAAGATTCATCAGGACACTACAATAGCTTACTGGATAGTATTTTTTTTTCTGTTTTGACTATAACAAAATTAATTTATAATTGAAGAGATGGTTTCAAACTTTGTATTAAACCTTTCAGAGCACAATTTACATCTCTCTCTCTCTCTCTCTCTCTCTCTCTCTCTCTATCTCTCTCTCTCTCTCTCTATATATATATATATATATATATATAAGGCTTAGTCCTGAATGACTGACTGAATGACTGACTGACTGACTGACAGGAATCAACGTAGAGCCTAAACTATAACAGGTAGAGATTTGGAATTTTGAGAGTACCTTCGTTTCATAATGTAGGTGCTCACTAAGAAAGGATTTTGAAATTTTTTTTATTTTAAATGCCAAAAATCAAATGTTTTTGAGAATACTTAATCCCTTTTTACACAGAATTATCAAATCCAAATCACAACAGTATATTGTTGCCACTGGTCTCAGATGGGTTTGGAAATAAATGATACGTGACTTTGACAATTTAGGAAAGCTATCAATATAATAATGTTAATATATAAATATTAAATAATGAAATCCACGAAAATAATGCAGTCACATAACCTTCTCTAGCCTGGAAATAGAGAAAACAATACGAGGTAAGGTAATATGTTTTGGGAAGAGAAGTATGAAAATGATATTGCATTTCTGTTTAATTTCATGCCCAAAACGGTTTTATGGTAACACGAGAGTAAGAAATAAAAATTCTCTGCCACGATAATACAATTTTATGTTACCGGAATTTCTCTTTCTTCTTATCTTATCAGGCTTGCTGTGTACTGCACAAGCGATGGGATGCAAAATTCTACATCCTCTATGAGCCATAAAAAGCTGTATCAAGCGTTTTCTGAGGGAATAGTTTGAGTGTGATAAGTCGTTCTTCCTATTTCAAATTATAAATAGCTATATTAGGACCTAGAATTTAAAATCTAAAGTCCTTCATAAGTTAATTTCCAATTACAAAATAAAAAACCCGGGCGACGCCGGGCCTTTTGAGCTAGTTAGTTTATAATTGAAGAGATTGTTTCAAACTGTGTATTAACCCTTTCAGAGCAGAATTTACATACTAATATAAGCAATCAGCAAGTGAAACCATCAGTGGATGATATGTTTGACATCAATACGAAAAAATCCAGTGGAATAGCTTTATACAGGAACAAAAATCCTGAAATTTTAACATTATATAAACGATTACTTTATTAATTAATTTAGTTCCAGAATGATACTTTATGAGATTGTATGGGGGACGGGAAAATGTCTGTCCGAGTGTCTGTACGCGCGATAACTCAAATACCCTTTATCGGATTTTCATGAAACTTGGTATATACATTTATGACGTTCATGAGAAGTAACCTATTGAATTTGGACCTAATCGGTTTACCGGTACCGGAGTATAACCCAATTTAGTGTCTATTTTAAAGACGCGGTAACTCAAATAAGCTTTATAGGATTTTTATGAAACTTGGTGTACGCATTTATAATGTCCATGGGAAGACGTCTATTGATATTGGATAAAATCGGTTGACCGGTGTCGGAGTAATGCCCAATTTAGTGCCTATTTTATGGTAATATATTATAAAGAATTTAACAAATGCAAATCTAATAAAATGTATTTCATAAAAGATCCGCCTTTAAACCACTATCAAATCTAGATATGGGGAATTGTTACTGAAAACGAGATATATATTAGTTTGAATAGTGCAGTTATATCGTGAACCAAATCAAATTGTATTGTTGGTTATTTTACATGAGTGTCCCCTAAAACATTTATATAATACAATTGGCGATTTTACAATATAACTGCACTATTCAAACTAATATATAACTAGTTTTCATTAACTATTTCCCTATCTAGATTTGATAGTGGTTGAAAGGCGGATCTTTTACGAAATACATTATTTCATATATCCCACTATTGGAATGAAATTCATTAACGTAAATGCAAATCTGTTATCCTGACAACATATCGTTTTACGACTTTGGAATTTGCAATAGTTAGCCATGACACATTGATTATCAAACTAGTCAGATGTGTATTTCGTTCATCAAGTTGAATACTGTCATATACAGAAGATATATTACTCTGAAATAATTAGGCCTACATACATTAAGTGGAGTTCTTAGCCTGTGTATTCTGTGAAATGTTGACATATTTTAAGAATGTCTTAGCCTATATCAGTGTATACGAGTTTGAATTAAGGTTAAGTATCAAATTTTAGACCTTTGTTCTTCCGTAAGTCGTGCTTAATGAATCGATCTGCAGCTTAACCCGGAAATCTATAACAAAAATAACTTACTTTCTGCTTATCATAATTGCAATTAACTTTTTACTGATTAATAGACTTCGGACTTTTAGGTCGCTAAAAATGCTGTTTTAGGTACCTAAAATAGGCTCTAAAAATTGGAAAATAGGTTCTAAAAATCGTAAAATAGTCTCTTCAAAAATCGTTTAAGTTGCCAATTTTCTGAAATATCTCAATTGCAATGCAGAATATTATATTTATTGAAGTCACCATTAATCAATAATCATGATAAAACACAGATATAGGCCTATGGTACACAGAATTATATAGACTTATTACTAGGGTCTGTATTACTACCATAACAGTGAAAACCTAATCCCTGCGTCCAGAATCTACGCATATCATACTAGTATATTCAACCCCTTGTATCCCTTAGTGATTCAGAGACCTACTTTTTTTTAACTGGATGTGGGAGTCGGGAGAAAAACACTACATTTTCTTGGGAATTCCAAGGAATTTTTCTACCGAAGTCGAAACATTCCTTACTATTTAACCACGTCACAAATGTGTCAGGTACTGCACATTCCGAGCTAAAAAATTTAATACGAACGGAAAATAAAAGCTATAATTTATAACAAAAAATTACTTATTTTGAACTTTAGAGGAAAAACAAGCAAAAAGGCAATATTAGGCTCTAACGTAAAAATAGGCTGTTTTAGGTATAGTCACTTATGAAACATGCATATACAAGTTTTCGATCATATATCATTTAAGGATTAAAATAGGTTTTTACCTAAAATCCTAAGTCTACTGATTAAACAAAAGCATTCTGGCACTTGTTACATCAGTTTACCTGATTTTTTAGTATTTGTTGTAAGAAAAAATAGTTAAACATAAACTTGCTCTAACGATAAACTCGTAATCTCTCCAGGGAATACCTATAATAATAATGGAGTTGCACAAGAAGTAATTATTTTTCTAGACAAAATGCATTATTATTCAGTGTTTGAAATCTGCAGGGTATAGTCACAAGAATTTATCTCATAAGAGCAGATGTGAAAGATACTTTGCAGCGAACTCGAGAACACAATCCTCGGTATTTTGTGCCTCACAATGTTTACTCTTGACTGTTAGACGCGGATGAAATCGATTCAGCTCGCTATCGATGTGTGAAATCGAGCCGTGGCGGACTGGTAAGTTACACTGCTGCACTGGCTGCTTTAAAGAACAAGGCACAATCATGGATGTAGCATTATTATTGTGGATAAAAGAGATTTACCACTTAGGGTTCCTCATTCATTATTAATTAATTTAATATCCGTAGAGGGTTAGTGGTATTAAAATATATTTCAGTTCAAAAACTTATATTCTCTGCAAATACGAGGCGCGTCCATAAAGTAACTTTCCCTGTGTCCGTTTACCAAATCAATACACAATTACAAGTAAATAGTTATTACAACAGACACAGCCAGTGTTCAGCTATTTTTCAACATATTCGCCACCGGAATTGAGATATTTGTCATACCGTGGGAAAACTTTTGAATACCTGTGTCGTAGAAGTCTGCCGCCTGGGATTTGAACCACTGTGTGACAACCACCTTCGCCTCTCTATCATTATTTGTCATTTCGTGAGGTGTAGGAAAAGATGGAAAACACTGGGAGCGAGGTCCAGGCTGTAGGGTGAATGTTTAAACACCTCCCAGTCGAACTTCTGCAGAAGACTTGCTTCCCCAAAAAATCTTAGACATAATTTACTGTGCACGTAGGATTAAAAATCTTCCACCCTATTTTTATTTCTTTTTGAATGCTTCCAATAAACATCCCTATTTCTCAACTAATAGGCTACAAAGCATACAGCGATGAATAACGTATCAGTGGACAGATTTTTTTTTATAGATTTCTGACATAGGTCTAGCATACTCACTACCCATCGCTGGCATAAGCTCAGGTTGAGACAGCTGAAAACGCTCTCCCCACAATACCCTTTTATTCCAAATCAAAATGCGATATGAGAAAAATATAATATTGTCAATGCCCAGGGTAGAGAAAGTTATGTGATGTATAGACCTGGGATTTTAAGGCAAATGTCTATTTTGTTCCTTATGAAATAACAGGAATTTTTTTTAATATGTTGACATTTCATGATATATCACTTATATTTACAGAGTTTTATAGTGCCCTAAAATGCCTATTTCGACCTTTGGAACCTATTTTTACTATTTTAGTGCCTAAAATGCCTATTTTGTACATTTAAAATAAAATTCAACTTCTGTAACTTTACAGTCATTTAATGGACATCCCTGAATGAAGGGCAGAACAGCAGAGGGTGGGTTTTTCACAGAAACTTGATTTTCCCAAACAATTGTCGCCAAAGGAATGCTGACTGACGGGGAGGATTAGCTCAAAACAACAAATAGGAGGTATATAGTAAGAAGGGACACACTGTGTCAATTTCTCGTATAAACCAAAACTGTTTTTGATAAATGTATTTTTAATTCTGTCTTAATTTTACAATTATTTCTGTTAAGAATAGGTATACCACGTTTTTTACTGTAAAAAATATCACGTTACAGTTGAAGAGTACATTGTAATATTTTAAAGTCTATTTTCTGTCTATTTACACATTTTTAAAGCTAATTTTAAGTGTCTATTTTCTCTTTTAAAAGCCTATTTACTTGTTTTAAAAGCCTAATTTAGGTGCCTAAAACTAATTTTTTTAGAACCTAAAATCCCAGGTCTACAATGTATCACATCCTATATTTATTTACTCCTTTATTGATTTACAAAAATGAATTATATCGATAGCCTCCCTGATTATATTAATTTTCAAATCCAAGCAAAATGTGAGCTCTATGTGAGCACTGCAAACAATATTGTTGTCATGAGAACTGAATTACATTTGATGATCACTGTAATATTTAAATCAAATATTTAGGACCCTATCTTTCTTTCTACTTGTCAAATCGAGTATTTCAACAGCTATAAACCTTCTACGGACAAAGCGGATCATTTTGGGAAAAAAGCACATAAATCGGTCCAGTAGCTTTTAGTTTATAAAGGACATTCATACAAAGATGTGCAAGCGCAATATAGTTCCCACTTGTGAACAATATATATATATACCGCATATATATAATTATATATAATTATTGGTTTATAATAGCATAGGACTATAGTGGGGTGGCTCAGGGGATGCGTTCAATCCTCTCACGCAACGGGCCCGGGTTCGATTCCTGGTCGGGACAAGTTACCTAGGTGAGATTTTTCCTGGGTTTTCCCTCACCTGTGAGACAAATGTCAGGTAACTTTAGGCCCTTGTGATCCCCGGATATCATCTGGCAGTCATTATCATCTTCATCCCCATCCTCGCCTTGTTCTGAGTGAGTGTGTGTGTGTGTGAATGTTGTGTCTCGTCCTATGTGTTCGTGTTGTCTCGGAGGTGGCCCCGGCATTGGGATGATCACTCATCCGGGGAGGCCCTCCATATCCTTGTCTGGTCAAAAAAGTATGTATGTGATCCAAAGATAATCCCTCTCCCGACAGGTCGCGGCCCTGTAAGGCCCGGGTGGCTTGGGTCGCTTAAATCCTAAAATGGAGAGGTAAAATTACGACAAAGAAAGAAAGGACTATAGGGGGGCCCCCAGATGGTCCAGTCAGACGTCCCTCCTACACATAAATCCACCTCAGAATTTAATATAGAAAATTATTCTGGTAAAATTATTCAATAGCGCATCTTAAAGCTGTCCTGAAAATTTTATATAAGTATATTCAATAGTGTTTGAGTTATTTCACCTTGGAGATTGAAAATATACGATCTTTCTTTTTTCCCCTTTTTTTTTTTTACAAGAAATGGAGAATAAATTTAGCCGTGAGTTAATTTTCTACACGCGCTGCGTTTTAAATTGGCTGTCGATCAGCTGTTCGGCGTCGTATTACAATGCGGGTTGTAACAATAAAATTCACTTTTTTGTCATGCAAAGTCAAAATTCCACTGTCGGTCCATTTTTTACCTTTGTCGTGTTAAATAAAAAATCATGTTAAAATTGATAGTAGGCCTATGCTAAGACTGCATATATATTATTCTGATTGTCAATTTCTTCGAAGTTGGGCAAGTATTTTAATAGTATGTAATCCGTTCGTTCCTAGAATCAATCTTAAAATAAATAATAGCCATACATAACATAATTAATAGAAGGGAGAATTTACACATTTGGGCAGCATACCGATACCCATGCCCGTTAACTTTTTTCACCAAAAGCTTCTTCAGTTGTCCTCACAAGGTTGAGTGCACTCCATTCTATATTTTCCTACGTTAAAAATTCCGAGGGCATATAAGGTTTGAATATGGACGTCCAGTTCAGCAATCTCAACCATTGGATCACTGATCAAGTCTGTATAAATCTGTATAAACATGTCTGTATAAATAAACAAACACTAAATTCCATTCTTATTATTTTTTTTTTGAGGATCATGTGAGAGATCGACACAAAATGTTTCCACGAAAACTAGCCTAAGAAAACAGCAACTTACGGTAAATTTCTTGGCATAACAACATGAGGCGCCTTACCGGTGCTCAACCCGCAATACACTGAAGAGAACTGCAGCAAGATCAGTTATGCCAGTGAAGGAATTAATATATGGGCCGATAGCCGATATGTGACTTATAGATGTAGATGTAACTCAATTTCTGTTCATGTGCCATTGGTACTGGCTTGTAAAGAAGAGAACCGTCGGCGTGATCTTGTGGTTAGCGTTGCTGACTACAGATCCGCCGGCCCGGGTTCGATTTCCGGTACCTTGTCGGATATTTCTGAGGTAGGAAGGTCTGGAACGGGGTGCACTCAGCCTCTTGATTCAAAACGAGGAGCTACTTGATATAAAAGTAGCGGCTCCGGTCATGGAAACCACCATTAACATCCGTGGGTGTCGGCATGCAGACCATATGCCCCCATTCCTGTCATCTGCCTAGGGTAGATGACGCAGCGGTCAGGTGATAGGCCTAGTTCCTTCAGGGATGTAGCGCCACGGAATTTAGTTTAGTTTCGTTTGTAAAGAAGAGAAAACATTGTACTTGATGTAGCATTAATACAAGAGTGGGCCTAAGTGCAAAAATGCATTTTTTTTTCGAAAACAAAATGTTTTTTTTTTTTTTTTTTTTTTTTTGCTATCAATATGTGAATGGCGAAGCAATGAAAAGAAAAATCTTTAACGATACCAAATTTGGTACTAGGGAATTAGCCGGACATCATTTGTTTTCTTCTAAGTTTTAAATAGATAGACCTTCCTAAATAAAATAAAAAGTGAAATGCAAATACAATCCACAGAGTCCAATCATAATCATAAACAAATTATTTATTCCATAAGGTAGGCTACAAATATCAATGACGTTACCTTCACTTTGTTATCCATCTATGCTTGCCTCCTTTCAACAAGAATATTGTAAAAGTTATGCTTTGAAGTTACTTTAGTAAGCTTAGTTAGTATGACAAAATATAATTTAGTTTGTGAAGAACTTCATATACGAGGGTCGGACGTTGCCTAATAGTGGCAACACATTTATAAAATCAAGATGAATTACAGGAAGTTCAAATCCCCGCTTTCATTGGATGTTGGTTGGATATCTAGCATACTTCAGAGAAAATAGGTGCCTTCTGTCATAGAATGGGTCGAAGCCTGTCACTTGTTCTTGACTTCCTTCCGGTGGAGGTTCAATCATGTGTTACACTCATTCATCATAATGAGTAAAAAAATTTAACCAATCTTGAAACAGTTCATTATGTCATTGCATATTATTTTAAATCAAGAATAATTTTAAGGTATTGAATTATTTTTAATCATTGGCTTTCTGTCAGTAAGTCTGTCTGTCTGTCTGTCTGTCTGAAGTATGCTGGGTATCCAACCAACATCCAACAAAAACGATTTGAACTTCCTGTAATTCACCTTGATTTTATGGACGTGTTGCCACTATAATAAATAAATAATATTAATAAAAGTATACATATTTGGAATCAGTAAGTTATTAACAGGGCCCGGATTCTAATGATATGTCAACGTTTTATTGATGCTGCATAGACATTGCCAGCTTGTGGATAAATCCTAATCATGGCCTCTAGATTATAGAAATGCATTTTTATTAGGTCATTTTTTTATAATTTTATGCAATTTTTTATTTTTAGGGCATTTATTTCAATTTTAGGTCATTATTTTGTCATTTTCGTGTCATTTGCTTCGTTATTTAGTCATTTTTGTGTATTTACATTGAGTGTATTAACTTTAATTTTGTCGCTAGCGGTGCTGTCTTTGAAGTGTTGTTTGTTTAACACAAGAAGGAAAAATTCGGCGTTAAAGTGTTGACATGTCTCAGTCGAAAGTGAGAATCAAAGAAACGCCAAAATGTTGTATTATATTACTACTTTTATTAGATTGATTTGGCACCAGAGTCTGCCACCTGCTTGGAATTGAGAGTGCAAACTACTGTTTACCCTCAATAAACAACAATATAATCCGGCAGGCCACAAAAGGATGTGCCAAATTTTTACTCACCAGAGCCTCAGTGCCAGTATAAATTTCCGTGAAAAAAGAACATTCAGAACATTACAGTTACTTACATTTTTTACAATTATGTACAAACTAGTCTATAACTTTGTGTGTACAATAATAATTTTTTATAAATAAAATATCAGTTTTTAGGTTATTTTTTATAATTATTAAGTCATTTTCTTTAAAATTCAGGGTCATCTTATAGGTTATGGTCATCAGAATCCGGGCCCTGGTTATTAAATAGATATCTATCAAGTTTGAGAACCTTAACTCACATAAAAACAACGGAAATTCTGTTTTTATTTATAACTAGCATGTGCCCACGGCTCCGCTCGCGATAATTATTTCAAGAATTTCTTTCTTTCTTTCTTTTTCGTGGTTTTACCTCTCCCTTTTAGCATTTAAGCGACCCAAGCCGCCCGGGCCTTACAGGGCCGCGACCTGTCGGGAGAGGGATTACCTTTGGATCACATACATACTTTTTTGACCAGACAAGGACATGGAGGGCCTCCCCGGATGAGTGATCAGCCCAATGCCGGGGCCACCTCCGAGACAACACGAACACACAGGACGATACACACCATTCACACACACACTCACTCAGAACAAGGCGAGGATGAGGATGAAGATGATAATGACGGCCAGATGATATCCGGGGACCACAAGGGCCTAAAGTTACCTGACATTTGTCTCATAGGTGAGGGAAAACCCCGGAAAAAACCTCACCTAGGTAACTTGTCCCGACCAGGAATCGAACCCGGGCCCGCTGCGTGAGAGGATTGGAATTTCAAGAATTAAAAATTAAAAATTAAGAGCTTAATATTTAAATCATATGTATTAACACCTAAATCACAAGGAGTGCATTCCACGATTAGGTAGCGTCGCCTGGTAAAAGCTACCTCAGATTCGAGTTTCTTGGCCCAGAAAACCCCTGTATAGTGAGTTTCGTTCAAATCGAACGTTTGACCATATTTAGGCCTATGTTGATTATCCCTCTTCCGTGTAGGTTGAAAATTTCATATGTTTGCGGGCCTTGACATTCTAAACAAATGAATCGTCCAGGATGAACTTGCAAAATCAAGCGATCGCGTATGACAAAAATAGCCAAAGCCAACTGTAATTGATTTGACATTGAAATGTATTACTGAAAACTGATGCTTCGAAAATGCAAAAATGCACGTTTTCTCCCCGTTTTTCATTCATAACTCACGAAGGAAAGCGAAAATTAAAATTCCGGCTTCGAGGTGCATTTTTCGACCCTTCAGTCCACCTATGTTTAAAATTTCAGATCTCTGCGTTGAGTAGATTTCGCTGGGCATCGCGGACAGACAGACAGACAGACAGACAGAAGGAAGACAGACACTTCCTTTTATTAATATAGATGAACTAGGAACACCGTAAAGATTGGTCCCTAATTTCCATGTTATTTGCGTTTGTATAATATGTCGTGTGTTTATTCTGTTGGCTTATTGGATTTGAGAGTGGCGATATCACTGCTGTAGCATATGTGGGAATCGCGACGGGGGGCATTGTTATTCTGGAAGTACAGCACAGTACTGCGGAATGGCTGGCTGAGCTCCGCGCGCTTTGATCGGCTGGGAACGCCCGGCTGCTCAAACACAGCTCAGCTCTTTAATTAGCCTCAAAATATTTGCCTTCAACACTGCCACCCCCCACTCCCACACTCTAATTAACTCCCTTATCGATACAAGATGTCACTCATGCAAAAATCCCGTGTCCAGTCTGCTTACTTTGATGTCAACTCAATCCATCGTTTTGACTTATTTTGAACATGGACCTACACTCTCTATCTCTCCCCCTCTCTCTCTCTCTATCTCTCCCCCTCTCTCTCTCTCTATCTCTCTCTCTCTCTCTCTTTCTCGCTCTCTCTCGATCTATCTACCTTTCTCTATTCCTTCCATGCCTTGTTTTTCACTTGTACTCAACATATTCACCAAAAAGAATGAATGACCATTTCTATGGTTGATATGATGCATTCCAAAATATGATAACATATCAACTACTGAGCGAGGTGACCGAGATGGTAACATCCTGGAATCGTATTCTGGAGGTTCCAAGTTCAAATTCCGTGGCCGGGCAATTTGACATGGTTTTTTCCATGATTTCCCTAGTTGTAAAACAAATGCCAAATTGAATATTTATATACCATGAATCATGGGCGTACGGTGGAAGAGGGTTGAGGGGGTTAAAACCCCTCTCGAAATATCTGCCATTTTTTTAGGATTATAACATATATGTAATAAAATAGTAAATAACACATAACACGACATTATTAGATAAAAAAACTCGTGTAAATTTTAATTTCTCATTAATGTTTCCATACTCTCGTTATTTAAGATTCAAATTTCAAAACGACGTGGTGTTAGTTCTTTAGCACAATAATGCACATACTTCACGTCAAAGAGCAAAATATCTGAAACAACTTCTACTATACAGGAAAGCATAGGCCTATTGTTATTAACTAATTTATTATACGTACTAGTGGGTTTTCAAACACAATTTTAGCTCTACTGTTTAGTATATTTTGACTTGAAAGACAGACAGACACATTGGAACCACCATATACATATATAAATAACAATAATTATTATAATGATTAATCTAATTATTATTGTTCTACTAAAAATTACTTTTTAAATATTTGCCTACATTTTGCATCTTGCTCGTTGTTGCCACTATATTATTCTGTAAGATAAAATATAGCATTGCGTTTTGTAATTTTGTCATTTTTAACCCCATTGTCCCGATAAAGTAAATATTTAGGGAATCGAAATCCCCGGTTTTTTTATGGAAGCAAATTAAAGACATTCTTAAGAAGCTTACATTTGCAGCCGTCTATTCACAGTGTTTGCTTCAGGAAGATGCCTAAAGTAAAATATTCTAAAAATTGATTGATTAATTGAAAAACGTTCGTGTTGAGTTTGTGGTGGAACTGGAAATGACAGGGGTAGTTCTAAAAGTAAGCAAAAAGCATTCCTAAAGTTTTGTGGCTCAGAATCATGGAAATTTAAGTAAAAATAAAATGAATTAATAATTTTTCAATATGTTTATTGTACTTATTAAAGCGAAAGTAAAAAAAATCATCTAAAAATGTTAAAAAAACTCAAATAAAACTATTTTATTATGTTTAAAAAACTAAAACAGGGTTTATAAAATCTAAAAATCCGGGCCCTAGATATAAGATGCTTTTTAAATTAAATTAACAAACTATAATACGAGCACTGGATATTTTAGCGATATACTGCATCAAGAAGGATGAGAATAAAGAGCCAACATAGTATCAGGCATCAGCTCCCCCACTGGTGAACAGTTACAACTAATTGATTGACTATGGCATATTAAACACAATGTCTGGACCCCTTGTATTTAACTACTGTAATCTTGTAATTGATTGATTTATTGGTTTAATGATCATCTTAATTGAGATACAATACGCACAAGCAGCTGTCGAACGATTAGAGAGGGGCTTCTGCACCACGCCCTCACAGCTCCTGCTCCACTTCTGCATTTAAGTTACTTCTGACGTCTGATATCGTACCTGTTCAGCTAGAGATGGTTAGTGAACCACCAACAAATAGTATGTATAGGTAACGACAAGTCTGACATGACTGAACTTAAGTTCGGCGTATCACAGGGATCGGTATTGGGACCCTTGTTGTTTATCATAATGATTAATGACTTGCCATATTTCATGAATACTCAAACAATGCTGTATGCAGACGACACAACTTTTTGAAATTTTGTTCTGATTTTAATGATCTTAACTCAAAATCCTATGTCACAAGCTTCAACATGGTTTAGGGCCAGTGGGTTTTTGCTAAATGACATCAGTACTCAGCAAATGTATTTTAGCCTTAGAGATTTGTCAGTAGAAAATAATCCAGAAATTGTTAAATTTTTAGGTTTACATCTGGATACGAAGCTGACCTAAGAACCACATATCAATTTTATAGGGTTTATATCTCATAAGAAAACTGAAAAACTGTGTACCAGAGAACTATGTACGAACTGCATATTTCGCGTTCTTCCACAGTGTAATCTCATACGGGGGAAATAGTGTTCATGTTCAACGTATTCTGACACTGCTAAAGAAGATAGTAGGGTAACAACAAACACTCACAAATTGGGTCAGTGTAGACCATTGTTTGTTAAAATTAGGTTGTCTTATCATAATTGATCTTTATGTTTATAATGATCTGCTTTATACAAAAAACAATCTATCAAGTCAAGTCTTAAAAGAAGATATACCGTACATAAATACAACACCAGACAAATCAATAAAATAAATGTACCATTTTATAGATTGTATAAATCATCAAATAGTTATGAAATGCTAGGCTTAAGAATATTTAACAAATTGCCAACAGAACTTACAGAATTGCCACTAAATCTATTTAAAGACGAAGTATGTAATAATTAAGGAATCGCGCACAATGTGCATTATCTTAACCTACTGACAAACACCCAGTCCTGAACCCGGGAAAGGGAGTTTTCACTACTGAAAAAACCCCGACCCGGCCGGGAATCGAACCCGGGCCGCCGGAGTGGAAGGCAGGCGCGCTACCGACTCACCCACGGCGACAAAGACGAAGTATATACCAGCCTAGTTAACAACCCTTTCTAATCTGTCTCTGAATTCTTCGAGTGCTGAATAATTCTGTGGTATAGTTCAATGTAGCCTAAATAGAGACCGTAAAATTGTGTATAGTAGGTTAAGTTTTGAACGTAGTGCTGACTTTGTCTCTTACCGAAATGGTTTAATGACAATAAAATTTTTATTTATTTATCCTGTGGCAGTTATGGAGTGAGGATTTTAAAACTATATTCGTTGACCTAACATAGCCGAAAATAGGGATAAAACAATAAAGAATTAGCGATAGTTACGAATTTTTATTTTGCCCCTTTCATAGCCTATATGCCATAAATAAAATATTCGACCCTCAAATTCGATTTTGAGTTTCAAGATTAATAGATATTTTGAGATCGCCTGAGTCCAGAAAAAAAACTGAAAGTCTAAGGAAAATGTCTAAATTGTATGTTGTCTAAGTATTTGAATGCGTAACATTAACCATGGCCTTCTACAATATTGCATGTTAACCTGTGACCTCAAAAGCCACTGAAAATGTTTGGGGGCATCGAACATTACAGAATATAATATAGATTGTCTAAGGAACCCTCCAAGTTATTATGGCTGTGCCGACCTGCCTTTGAAGATAGTGATTTGCGATGATTTAGATTGCACTGTACTCTGTGCTATCAAGACATCTAAACTTTATAGAGATCGACCTTGTCAGATTTGTATATTAACCCAGACCAGGAGGTTAGGCCAGAAGAGATTCTCATTCTCGATTCTTTTGAAGTTAAACTTCTTTAGCCGCGCTAGGAGTAAATCGAGAGTTAATCCAAACTTGCGTTACGAACAAAATCGTCAGGAAATTGTTACACACAAAATCGTCACGAAATTAGTGGAGCTGTGACGGAAAACAATCAACTCAATGATTAGGCTTATCCAAAATTTTTAAAAATCCAAAACTAAAAAATCTAAAAATCCAAAATTAAAAAATTAAAAATTCAGAATTTAAAAAAATACAAAGCTTAAAAAATTCAAAAATCCAAAATTAAAAAGTCGAAAAACCAAAATTTTAAAAATTTAAAAATTGAAAATTAAAAAAAGAAAATCCAAAATTAAAAAATCAAAGAATCCAAAATTGAAAAAATCCAAAAATTAAAACAAGTTTCATTTCTGTCACGTGGCGTTCCACGCACGCTTATCATTTTACTTTATCATTTTTTTATCATTTTTCACAGTATCTACAACACCCTACAACCTACAACAATAAATTAGTTGAAACCCTACCTTTATGTCTCCTTGCAAACTCCCGATGCTCCTTCACCGTTCCAGAGGTATGGCCTCGGTCTGAACCAAGACCTTCTTCACCCCTGAAAAGGGGCCCTACTCTATCATTTGTCCTCCCTGCCACATGCTTAGTTGGCACCGTTATGCGTATCCACACAGGAAAAGGAGGACAAACTAGACTGGATAACGTAAATTCCGGGACGATCACTGAATAAAACGTGTAGCCCCTTTTAGGTCTAAACCATGAAAGGGTACAGTTTTAGCCCAGTGGCCCACAGGAATAAATAGTTGTCCAGCGAAGCTAACCAATGATGTCTTCTACCAGGCATCCGGTCCCTGGAAAAGAAATAACAAATCCAATTAGGCCTACTAGTAAGTCAAAATTAAATTATATTAAAGAACGATGACTACTTTTCCACTTGTACTATATATTTCTTTAATTTATTTTCTAAATTCTTGGTATTCACTTAGTTTTTAAGACATCATAGATCCAAGTTGGTTGTATTTTGAATAGATGCTTTAGTTGAAAAAATATTTCTGATGTGAAACATATAACTTCCTCTGCCCAGAAAAGTTTTGCCTCTTATTATAATAACTTACATTATATTTTAGTATACTATGAGTATATTCGGTATGGCATTCTCTTCATGTAAATTGGTTTTAAAAATGAAGAGAATGTCGTTACCACTTCTCATTGCATCCCAGAAGGATATACAACCCAAATAACATCTGATTAATGCACTCTTAGTTCTTAGTATAAACACATCATGCATGCAATTTAAACAAACGTTCGAGCTTTCTTCGAGTTTCACAACAACAAAAATCTCTCCGTCTAAAGTGGCATTAAATTAAAGAGAAAATCGTCGCTAATATTCGTGTCACATCCCAAGAAGATAAACAACCCAAATACAACAATTAGTTTTCATACTATTTTTCGTTCTGGAGGCTGTTCACAGACAAACAGACATATTTGTGAAAATATTATTTTTAGATTCAGGGTAGGGCCAACCTAAAAACATGCATATGTTAAAAACTCAACTCAGAAAATTCGGGGTCGAACACAATATTTATTCTAACAGTCTTACTAATAATCCAGTTGTAACATTTATACCAGGAATATACACAGCTGAGGAGAAGAACTGTACTAATAATCGTTGCATAAGGCTGAATGTGTGCAACCTTTACACAGCCTGGCACCCTTGTATAAACTTGACGTAAATAATCAAGATGGCCGATATCCGTAACAGTTGGTCGTTTCGTAGATGTCTGAGATTGAATTTTGAGGCTACGCATATTCTGAGCTGCTTTTGCGGAATTATAAACATTGTTCCTTGTTTGCGGGACATATTTCCATACTTGTACCCATGATTACAGCTTTCTGAAAACAATATAATGAAATACTGAAACTCTGCAGACGATCCATCGTTGTTTGCCGCTGCACCGATAGATGGCGTTCAGCAGTCCCTTCATAGCCAGGAGCTAGTAACGTCACAAATAGAGTGACGTATTTGATGACGTTAGACGTACAAACCCGATGTAAACTCGGCAGTTACACACCCGTTATTGGTAATGCGGCTTATGCAGAACTTACACGGTGAACAACCAAACAACCGTTCAACGCAGATATAAGCAGCTTTTATTAGTAAGGCTGTAATTGTAGTACTTATTAGTAGATAAATGTTATCTTTCAATTATTTGCATTAAAATATGTTCATATGAACGTTGAGGTTAGATCATCAGTGTGTTTACATTTATACAAATACATTTTATTGATGCTCCAATCATACATGGCCTCAGTTTTCACTTAGTTTAAGATTTTCACATCAGAAATAAAATCAGGCAAACTGATATAAGAATATCCCATATGGAGTTAATCGGCCATATTTAAGAAATTATTGAGTTGTAGAGCACGGTTCCTTGAAAAAGTTTGACAAGCATATGTGAAGGAATAAGTGGGGAACTAGAATATTTATAGAACGAAATTACAACAAATGCCTCACGTGAACAACAACAGGCCTGTTCCTTTATTTTGTCAAAACATCTGAAACCGTACAAATACGCAGTCAAAAAATTTCAAAGTGTATTTTGGAGGGGAAAAATTAAAACCTTGAACTTTTTGGAATTTTCTCATCGGTTATTGGCTAAACGTTTGCCATATTTCAAGTTTATAGCTTATCTAGAAGTGAGAAAACATCAATGTTAATAAGAGGATGATCTAGAACAGCGGTCGTCAACCCGCGTCCCGTGACTTAATTTTTGGCGGCCCGCAAACAATTACTGATTTGAACTACAATGCCAATATTGACAATTTAGTGTCAGGTCTCATATGTTACTGAGGTTTGTGTTATTAATTAACATTGCAAAGTGGAAGACAAAATATAAAACACACACACACATATGTATAATATAGTCTTGTAATATAATTGATATATTTGTGATACGTAAGTATCATGTTGTTAAGTGCCAGAATGGTACTTTATGAGATCGTGTGGGGGACGGGAAAATGTCTGTCCGTCTATATGTCTGTCTGTCCGTGTGTCTGTACGCGCGATAACTAAAAACGCTTTATCGGATTTTCATTAAACTTGATATACGCATTTATAACGTCCATGGGAAGAAGTCAATTGATTTTTTACCAAATCGGTTGACCGGTACCACAGTAATGCCCAATTTAGTGCCTATTTTAAGGTGATATATTAAAAAGAATTTATAAAATGCAAGATGGTTCTCATAACAACATATTGTTTTACAGTGTTCATATACGGCTTTCGAAGACAGGTAGCTTTGACAAATAACACTATAGATACCCACATATTCCTTCATATATGCTTATCAAATTAGATCTTTGTTCTTCCCGTAAGCCCTGCTTAATGTATTGATCTGGAGCTTAACTCTGAAATAGATTTAAAAATAACTTATTTTCTACATATCATAATTGCAACTATTACTGAATAAACAAAAGCATTCTGGCACTTTATTACATCAATTTACCTATCATCATCATCATCATCATCATCATCATCATCATCATTATTATTATTATCATTATTATTATTATTATTATTATTATTATTATTATTATTATTATTATTATTATTATTATTAGAGGAAGTTCCTCTGACACCTGTGTATTATTCAGTAAATTAAATATATAAGGCTAATATACGGGCCTAAGGATACAGCATACAATAACAAAAGGGTGCGCATTTTACGACCACATTTGGATGAATGAATGAGTCGTGTCATGTTATTTTTACTAAATGGGGTAAACAAACGTTTTATTAGATTTTTCAATGACGTTGGGTTGTGGTTTTACTGAAATCGCAACGGAACGGATATGGGCAATTTGAGTCAAGGAGACTTTTTCTCTTTCGTCAGTAGACTACCAAGGTACGCTTATTTGAGAAGGGCTAGAGTATAGGTACAGTAGTTACACTTTGAAGAGGCTTCTCCTCAGGCTGGGGGGTCTATGCCCTTACAGTGACACTGGGCACTTGTGTGGACCCCTGGCGATGCTGCCCGAGTTTCCCAGGCCCTTGTTTCCCTCTCTGTAACGACATCGAGATGGAGATTAAATTGTTTTTCCAGGACTTATGTCGTGTATAAAATAATTCCACCTATTCCCTAGTATAAAATGTTTTTGTTAAAATATCAGCTCATAGCTTTGTCAAATCTAAAATTTGTATTTGTCAATATTATAAAACATAATTAAAAATTATAGCTGTCAATTTTATAAGACAATTTTAGTATACTGTGGACAATATATTTCGGCTATTCAGCCATCTTCAGGTCCTAAAAAAATGTTATAAAATATATTAGCTGATTGTTAATTAACCAAGTGTATACAATTTTATGTACAAAGTTTTTGACATACCTTTTTCTTTCTCCAGGTGATCTTATTCTGTTGGTTAATCCATTACAACTCATTAACCAACAGAATAAGATCACCTGGAGAAAGAAAAGGGTATGTCAAAAACTTTGTAAGTTACATAAAATTGTATACACATGGTTAATTAACAATCAGCTAATATATTTTATAACATTTCTTTAGGACCTGAAGATGGCTGAATAGCCGAAATATATTGTCCACAATATAGGCTACTAAAATTGTCTTATAAACTTGACAGCTATAATTTTTAATTATGTTTTATAATATTGACAAATACAAATTTTAGATTTGACAAAGCTATGAGCTGATATTTTAACAAAAACATTTTATACGTGGGAATAGGTGGAATTATTTTATACACGACATACAAATCCCTCGTAGGAGATAAACAACATGAAGTTTATCAACGTTTTCCAAGACTTTATTTGTTATACGACCCGCCAGCTCTGGGCTTCAGCAATTATAAAGAGTTTATTCTGTAGCTTAAATGGATATAATATCAATGATTCGTTAAAAAATTTAATACACCTACGTATTATATAACTGAATCTTGGATATATGATAATAATAAAATCAGGTAAACTTATGTATCAAAGTGCCAGTATGTTTTTGTTTAATCAGTTATGATTGCAATTATGATATGCAGAATACAAAAGAAAGTATAATTAGCCGGTTACGGGATTTGAACCATGGAACTCCAGAATGTGAGGCCAAGACGTTACCATCTCAGACACCTTGGTCAGTTTAAAGGTCTAGTTGGATAAGCGCATGTAAAGCAATAGTGTTATTTGTCATAGCTAACTGTATTTTAATTTCCAAAGCCATATAAGTTAAGATCACAGTAAAACAATAGGCTATGTTGTCATGTTAACTGATTTCCATTTCATAAATTATTTCGAATACGTACGTTACCATAAAATAGGCACTAAATTTAGCATTATTCCGAAACAGGTCAACCAATTTTATCCAATATCAATAGACGTCTTTCCATGAACATTATAAATATGTATACCAAGTTCCATAAAAATCCGGAAAAAGCGTATTTGAGTTACCGCGTCTTTAAAATAGACACTAAAGTGGGTTTTACTCCGATACCGGTCTGCCGATTTGGTCCAATATCATAAACGTCTTCCCATGTACATTATAAATGGGTATACAAAGTTTCAGGAAAATCCAATAAAGCATAATTGAGTTATCGCGACTTCTTATATATTAACATAAAAGGCACTAAATTGGGCATTATTCCGGTACTGGCCAACCGATTTGGTCGAATATCAACAGGCATCTTCCCTTGGAAATTATAAATTCGTATACAAAGTTTCATAAAAATCCGATAAAGCGTATTTGAGTTATTGCGCCTTTAAAATAGACACTAAATTGGGTTTTACTCCGGTATTAGTCAACAGATTAGGTTCAAATTCAATATGGTACTTCTCATGGACGTCATAAATGCGTAAATGCGTAAATGCATAAACCAAATTTCATGGAAATCCAATACAGCGTATTTGAGTTATTGCGCCTTTCTAATATAATCTATTAACATAGGCAATAAATTGGGCATTACTCCGGTACCGGTGAACCGATTTGGTTCAATATCAATAAGGTTCTTCCCATGGATATTATAAATGTGTTTTCCAAGTTTCATGAAAATCCGAAAAATCGTATTTGAGTTATGGCGCGTACAGATACACGGACGGACGGACAGACGGACAGACATTTTTCGTCCCCCCACACAATCTCATAAAGTACCATACTGGCACTTAATAATAAAATCAGGTAAACTGATGTAACAAAGTGCCAGAATGCTTTTGTTTAATCAGTGTCAATTGCAATTATGATATGCAAAAAATTAAGTTTTTTTTAATCGATTTCCGAGTTAAGCTCCAGATTGGTTCATTAAGCAGGACTTTCGGAAGAACATAGGTCTACTTTTTAAAATCAGATTAACATCGTCCAGTATCAGCAGAACTATACAGATTTGTGATATCTTGACACTCGCACATTCACATAAAAATACTAAAAAAAAAATCAGTTTTGCCAGCTATGGGATTTGAACCAGAGACCTCCATCTCGGCCAGCTCGTTCAACAATTAAGTAATTTTATAGGACTACTTTAAATAGTCTATGATTGGAGTTTAAGTTCTTTCGTTATCTGAATTACAACAAACAGTAGACGTTGTATAAATGATATTAGAAAACCTTTTAAAAACAAGGTCATTGCAATAAATTTTAGTAAATTGAAAACTAATGAAGTGAAACGTCCTTTCAATGTTATACAATCAGTTCCGAAAACATTAGGCTATCATGTACTGTCAATTATTGTACAGTCGGTTCTCAAAATATTCACTTGCCAAATATGCTTTAAATGAGAATATTATAGGAGAAAAATTCCTCCGACACTGGGACTTGAACCCAGGACCTTTGGCTATTCGCGCCAATGCTCTACCAACTGAGCTAAGCCGGAGTTCAATTCACAGCGCCAGATGGAACCTCTCTCCTCTGACTGATTGCCCTAATGGTCTACCTCACAGAGTTATGTCATATGCAGTACTATGAGGCACAGTAATTAGTGATTTTTGTGACCGGGCTCCCACTGTTATTGTACAGTTAACATTCAAGATAGATATATAAGCTTTCATGAACCACAGATTATTGTCTCTGTTGGACATTACATGAGAATATTATAGGAGAAAAATTCCTCCGACACTGGGACTTGAACCCAGGACCTTTGGCTATTCGCGCCAATAACAGTGGGAGCCCGGTCACAAAAATCACTAATTAGTGTGCCTCACAGTACTGCATATGACATAACTTGTCTGTCTGTGAGGTAGACCATTAGGGCAATTAGTCATAGGAGAGAGGTTCCATCTGGCGCTGTGAATTGAACTCCGGCTTAGCTCAGTTGGTAGAGCATTGGCGCGAATAGCCAAAGGTCCTGGGTTCAAGTCCCAGTGTCGGAGGAATTTTTCTCCTATAATATTCTCATGTAATGTCCAACAGAGACAATAATCTGTGGTTCATGAAAGCTTATATATCTATGCTTTAAATGTTTGAATTATCAGAGATGGGCACAACATTTAAAATATGTCAGAAATATGCCATAAAAACGGTGACAAATTAATAAAACATGCACAAATATTTTAATGTCAAGCAAATATGATGCATTACCTAAAAAATAACAAAACATGTAACAATATGCAAAATAAAATCATATTTTCTGTTACTTCTTTTACGTCTTGCACACATTTTAACACCATCGTGTAATGATACATGGACGCTTACTCTTCGGAAAGAATATAATCTGAGAATGTTCGAAAGCAGGGTTCTTAGGAAAATATTTCGGCCTAAGAGAGACGAAAATGGGGACTGGAGAAAACTGCATAACGACGATCTTCATAACCTGTACTCTTCGCCGGATAAAGTAAGGGTAATTAAATCACAGAGGATTTAATGGGCTGGACATGTTGCGAGCATGGGGGAGGAAAGACATATCTCAAAATTACTGACTGGGAGACCCGAAGGAAAAAGACCACCTGGAAGACCTAGACGTAGCTGGGAGGATAGATAGTATTAGGATGGATTTAAGGGAAGTAGGATTTGCAAGGGATGATTGGATGGAGTTAGCACAGAATAGGGTTGAATGGCGGGCTCAGGTAAGCGCGGCAATGAACCTTCGAGTTCCATAAAATAAATAATATTCCTTTAGTTTGCTGAGGAATTGTATATTGTCATTGAGTAAGGAAGTAAGTAAGCTTGTAATAGAGTGCACTATTTAAAATACGATTTTTCATAAACTTCCGATCATGAACTTCGGCATTTTAGGTCATGTTTCAGTGGAGGTAGAACCTTTTTCGTGTACAAATCCTTACTTTCAAGCAACAGACAATCGTTTTTATTTGAGAATCTCCGCCAAGTGTTCATAGTTCATTTTAATTCAGGTTGATTGTAAACACCATAGCAGTTTGTCTTGCAGCAGTAGGCTAATTATTTTTTTATTATTTTTTTTAATGGCACATATTTGCTAGGGGCAAGATGATGGGCATGCCAGATCAGAAAGAATTTCTTTTTCGCTAAGGGTGACCAAGTAGTATAAATTTATTTACTTCTTTAGTAACAAAATAAGTGTGTTCTATATTGTAAATTCATATAGGCTATAGCCTAACGCATTGTCATCCATTAAATTGATTATAGTAATTCATTACTTTAAAATAACTAATCATAAATAATATTGGTAAATTTGTCAGTTTTTAAAAATGATGTGTAATTTTTTCACTACTTTTAGGTCAAAAATACATTTTTTATTTTGCAATTTTTCACTATTTTATGGTCATTAAATGCCTTGTCCCAGTCAATAAATTTACTTGCTTGGGATGTTTCGCTTTAAGCTCAAAATGTCATATCCTCCCTATCTAAGATAAAAAATGGCATCGATTTTCTGTTATGCAAAATAAAACCATGTTTTCTTATATTTCTTTCAAGTCTTGCACACATTATAGCACTATTTAAAATACGATTTTTCATAAACTTCCGATCACGAAGTTGAATGGAGATAATGTGATGTTAATGAGATGAGCTTTCCCAGATATCCAGAACTGCTAAAGTCTGTGCAAAGCCAGGTCACTGAGAGGGGTGCAATCTTTGATTGATTGAAAGACGCCTGGGGGTGGTATTGATAAGAGGGGGCGTGTTCCAGGGGATGTGGAGGGGGGTCGGCGTATGACAGCCGGGGGGAGGGGCGATCATCAGGAGAGCTGTGTGGAATCAGTCAGTATCTCAGTATGTGTGGCGACACCCGTAGCAACGGTGCTGGCGGCATGGTTATATTGTAAGTACCTCACATGTTCTGTCATTCATACTTATCTTAGTCAAGTGTTCCTGGAGGTTGAGGCTCCAAAATTGTTAGTTATTCGGCACATGAAAGTAGCGAGTTTATGACCGACCACCTTTACTCCCAGGACCTGGTACTCCTATTAGAGGCTGAGTCAATCCCAGGGTCATCCTGGCATCAGAAAGATTATACCGATTGAAAAATCACCATGACCTCATCGGGTGTCGAACCCGTGAGCTAGTTGCTAGTACAGTGCCTCAACCTGTGTATCAACACATGGGCCTATCCTAATACCTAGTAGTGTGTCAAATCTTAATTGCTCATTAGGAATGGGCCTACATAATAAATTTTAGTATGTTTCTAAGAAATTCGTCATAGCTGGTAGTGCCTTATTAGAAACCAGCTTGGTGGGTCCGTCACACACTTCCGGACTTCTAGATTAAATGCCAATTTAAGGTAAAAAAACAGAGGCATCTGTTAATTCACGTTCGTTAGTACTAGGTAACTGTTTAATCCGAAGGGCATATTTGAAAGAAAAAGAAAAAACACAATAGGCTATCATCCAATGCTTTGCCACACTCCGTTTCTCAATCTTTACCATATGATTCATTTCTCGTCCGTTTTGATGAATTTTCATCAGGAGTTGCTCTTTATTTCCATTCTCCATACTTCTCCATTCTTTTACTAACTTCAGCCATGTTAACGATGCTCTTCTTACCCAGTTTGCTATGGTAACCGAGCAAGGCCACCTTTAATTAATTTCACAACTGTATACAGTCTACACGGAAACACGAGCTCAAAAATTATGTTAGATCTTACTAGCTCTAAAAGAAAGTTGTACTTTAGAGACTCATTAAGAACATACCATAGATCTTAGTACCTTTCTTAATGTGTTACAGATCTTAGTGCCTCATTAGGAATATATGCACTTACAACAGTGTGCCAGAAATTGAATGGAAAATGTGTAATGTGCCACTAATACTAGTGGAACATTAGATGTGAGCCACAATCTTCAGTGAAATATTAGGGAGTGTCAAATCTTGTATTAAGTATCACTTAAATGTTAAGTGTCAATGTTACATTAGCAGTGTGCCACGGACCTTAGTGGTATCTTAGGTGCGTACCAGAAATCGTGGTGGAATATTAACGGTGTAGCAAATAATTTATTTTCACATTAGGAGTGTGCCATGGGTCAAAGTAGAATGTTAGGAATCTGCTATATTACCTTGAAAACTACATAAACAATGTGCCATGGAATTTGGTAGTGCATTACAGGTGTGCCATAAATTGTAGTCCCACATTAGGAGTGTGCCAAGAGTCAAGCTGGAATATTATACTGACCGTGAAGTTAAATAAACATTGTGCCATGGATTTGACTGGTGCATTATTGTGCCACAAACCCTATTTGTGCGTATGGAGTGTGACATGGTTCACGATGAAATACAGAAATGTGCTACAGATCGAAGTGTTCAACAGATCTTAGTGGCATATGAGAAGTATGCAACTTTCTTAGTGTTTTCTTTTTAATTTTTTGAAGGATTATAAATGAGTTATTCTTGTGTGCCACTGTGGCATACCTCTAAGACTATAACATACCCTGACAAGCTAGGGATAACGCCAAATTCTAAGGGACAGGATTTTTTTTAAATTAAACACGTTAGAATATTTGTCTTTTAACGGGATTCGAACCAGTACCCTTCACCTTTCAATGCTCTACCAACTGAGTTAGCCAGAGTTCGACTCTCGGCGCCAGATGGAATCTTTCTCCTCTAGGTATGAGTGAACAGGTGTATTTTCACATTTAGATCTGGATTATTTTGGTGGCACCAAGATGAAAATCTTCCTAAACACATATGTACAGTTCTGATTTTTTTCTATGAATCTACATCCAAACATCTCTAGTGCAACATTCCAGTCTGAAATTTTCTAGAAACAGAACTAAATTTAATTTTCTTGTCCCAAATTAACGCTAATTTTTTCCAGTAAGTATTCTATGTCCAACCCCATGGAGTGGCCTATTTTGTTCTAAATTTCCCCAGTGACAGATTTCGATTTGCACTTGTCTACTAGCACATCTACTGTAGATTATGTAGTTACAAAATTTGCAGTGAGAGATCTAAATAGGCCTATTATCCTGTGTAGAAACAGATTCAGTTCTGACTTTTCTTAGTGACAAGTCGTGATTTTTACCCGGCACAACGTTTTTATAGTCCTCAATTTTCTAGAAGAAATCTAGAGATGTCTAGGTGTGTATAAAGACTTCTAATTCTTTTTTCTAGATGATAAATGTACACTTCTACCCTTATTGTCCTGAATTATTCAGTAAGAAATCTGGAGCTCTCTAGGTATATATCAACACATTCAGTTCTATTTTTTCTAGTGAAAACCAAAATTTTGGACTGTTTATTAGCACGTATAGTTTGTGTAGTCTTGAATTTGGTAGGTGAACTTGGCCTGTTACTGAGAATTTAGCCTATTAAGTGGAAAATCCAGTGCTTAGCTGATCTACTGATGTGTCTATTTCTGAAACGTTCCAGATAATTCATCTAATTGTCAACCTATTCAGTCTCGTATACAGCCCTATTTATGAAAATGCGTAGTGACACAGGCAATTTAACCCTTAACCTTTTCACTGCTACTCACGAATAAATGCATCACATAAAAAAATGTATAAAAGCAGAGATATAAGATCAGTACAGAAATGGTTAATGTAAAATGTGAGGATTTTTATCCACGAGCTACGATTAACATTCATGGAGACCAACTGTTCTAGTGAAATTTTCCGCAATGATTTTAAACTTAGAGCTAGGGTCAGATTAAGACCATTAGATTCCCAAGAACTAATTTTGGAGCTCCTTAACACTTGTAATTCAAAATATTAAAGCAATAATAACCCATAAAATAAAATTTTACTTATAGAAAATTCGAAATTAATCAAAACTTGCAACAAGAAGGAAAATAATATTTATTTCTGTATGCCTTAATTCTCTCCTATTTTTCCTTTGAAAAGTCTTTGATCTGATCATAACCAATTATTGTAACACGTCTGCTTCTAAACATAATAGAGATAAGACATCCAGCTTGCCGTGTTGCTTAGTTCTTTCAATATATTTGAACCGAGAAAATGAATGCTCAGCTGAGAAGTTTGCGACCATTATATTAAAAATACACGAAAGGCAATGTTTACATTAGGAAAGGCACACCAATATTGACCTCTAAAATTATTTTATAGAGTTCATAATGACTGAAAATGTGAATAAACAGAACTCATTTATTTTTTATTACATTTTGAAAATGGCTATAAATTTAATTAATATGATTTGTTATTTAAATTATACATTTCTCCTTCCCTTAATGCCCTAAGCAAGTGCTTCTTTTGCTTATAGCTAATCCAGCACTGGTGAGAGCCGACTGATAATTTTACTTGATGATTGTTAATACAAACATACAAATTCAGCTGTGATAGGGTTAATATGACAGATTTAATTAACAGCAGGGCTTGCTGAAGCAGGCTGATATCACAGCATAGCTGCTTCTCCTGAACCAGTCTATTACAGCATCTAGTCCTGGATCTGGTTGACCTATTTAATTCCGAGCTGATGGCCTGGGGGAGCAAGCGCAATCACGGCAGCAACTAACTGTAATGAACAAAAAAGTGGAATCTGGAAAACCAGAATTTATGGCCGTCTCGCATGTCTCCGTATTTTAATTCGGCTGTTGCCCGCGGCACAGCGCAGCGGGGCGCTTGTTTGTGTGATGCTCGCTTGTTATCAGCGACGCCGGGACGCACGCGCTATCGGCGCCACGCCTACACCCCCGCACGCCAATCAACACTCGCGGCCCGGCCCAGATTTCGCGCAAGCGGCAGAGCGTGCGATATGGGAATCCCGCATCCACACCAGTATGACACAAAATGGCGCGCGATGTGGCTCATTGACATGGACAGGTGTGTATCTAGCTGTGTAAGTGTTCGGGTGACACCTCCCAGTCGTCTGTGCGCGAATTGTGCCGAATCTTTCAAATGTAATATGAATTCAAAAAAATAAAAATTAATAATCTGCATTTGACGTGTGATCTTCTGGCAACAATGGTTAGTTTCAATTTTAATTAGTACATACATCGCGAGCGATCTTTTGTAACCATGTGTGGACATCCTCTCGGCAGTAGGTTGCCAACCAATTTCATTTTACTTTCTCGCATTAGGAAAGTATTGTGATGGTGACAAAAAATCGACATCGAAATAACACCGGGAAAACATGTTTCACAATGCCTACAAACCAAAATAAAAGTGTTTTTGGAATGAAATCTGTCCGTCTGTCTGTGGACAAGCGTGGTTGGTAAAGAATTCACTGTAGCCTATTCACTTCTTTTGTTTTTAATTACGGACTTTTTTGGAATTTCATCGAACCAGAAAGAAGTGTTTACTATAGACTTAACTGAAATAATTATTATTATTAAGGAAGGTTTTCACGAAAACTTTCTTTTCAAAATTTCGATTTTTGTAAACAATCTTTTTTTTCTTCGAAATTTCGATTTTTGTGAACAATCTTTTGTGTTAAAGATCAATGTTTGTGTAAAATCTAACTATTTTAATATGCATTATACATATTATATTTCATATCCTGTCCTTTCATTTGTAGTCAATATTTCAACATTTTAAGCAAGTCCCACAAATTTATAAGAAAAATAGTTGCCATGACTTATGCCCCATCTCTCGTATTAACAAAAAATATAATTTAAAAAACAAACTTCTAATCATTGATAGACCGTAAAATATTTATATCTCTTAAATTGATCAATTGCTGAATTGTAATTTTGGAAACATCTGTTTCTAACTAATAAAATGGCTACATTGATTTTTCCTGTAAAAATAACTTTAGTAGGGGGTAAGTTACTTTACTTGTGTCTATCGAGATAATGTCTATTACAGTTGGCGATACATATAAACTTAGCACAGCAAAGTTGTAGCACAGAGGAAGTTAAAATAGCCATTTTTTGTCATATGAATTTCTTTATAAAATTAATACGTATCAAGACAAGAATTAAGGAAATATGGCTTAAATACACGATGTCAGAATATACATTAATTGAAATATGAATGATATTTTTTGTTTCGCAAAGTAACAAGAAAACTATAACTGACTGTTGTGGAATGCGGAATAGACTAGCTACGTAAGTCGTAAAGAACACAATAAATCCAATCCGAGCAAAATAGCCGAGGATAAATGTCTTGGCTTAAAATTTCAAACCTTATGTCTAGGGGGCGGATTTCTATGACCTAAAAAATAGGATATATGCATGCATTTATGACCTAAAAAACATTAAAATATGACCAATAAAATTTAAAAGAGGACTTTACCACTTATACATTGTGTATATATTTTTTTAAGTTTCAATACAATTCATTTTATTAAAATATAATGTTAATTTTTTTAAATATCTGTAAATTCTCAAAAAGTATCATTATAATGCAAAATTTACAAAATATGATATGAAACTTCCAACTTTCTTTAATATGCACACAAATATGCCAAAAATATGACCCAAATATGCACATTCATACTAAATATGCTACGATAGTTGAAAATTTCCTAAATATGCAGTTATATGCACTATATAAGCCGTTCCACGTTCACCAGGATGCTTGGAATCGGGTTTAAATTAGTCGGAAACCTGAAATAGTGCAAAGGGGAAAAATATGACACGTCATTGAAATCCGCCACCTACTTATGACCAAACAATTTGACTTGTGGCGTTTATGATTTCCTCGTTCGCCAAGACAAACGTCGGACTTGTAAGACTTGTTTACTTTCCATAACTCTTCGCCGCTATGTCACCCAACATCATAATCGTTTAAACTGAATATCAGCCAAAAAAAAAGACGTCACAGCAATGGAAACAGGTTCACACGAATGAAAAAGCTTATTACAAGAGTCTACTGGTAAACCTAAACACGTGGTATCTAAGAGGCGCGTCCATAAAGTAAGCTTCCCTATGGTCATTTACAGAAACAAAACAACATTTCATGGAAATATTTATTGCAACAGACATAGCAATCGTTCAGCTAATTTTCAACACTTAAGCGCCCCAAGGCAAAAAAAATATTTTCGCCCCCTTATTTTCACATGAATGTACAAAGTAACCTAAAATAAGTATTATTGTAACAGAAATAGTAGACTAATAATAATAGTAATAGTAATAATAATAATAATAATAATAATAATAATAATAATAATAATAATAATAATATATAATAATACATAAATAAATAAACAGGTGCGTATTGTTGTCAATGTTATTCATTTCTATTTCATTGTACGTTACATTAGTTTACTATTTTGAAGAGTTATGAATAAAATGTTTAATATATTTAAAAAAACACAGTAAAAGCTTAAAAGCCACCCCTTCAAATCTGCCGCCCTAGGCAGCTGCCTAGTCTGCCTAGGCTTAAATACGGCACTAATTCAACATATACGCCACAGAAATTGAGACATTTGTCATACCGTGGGACCAACTTTTGAACACTTGTGTCGTAGAAGTCTGCCGCCTATGATAACCTTCTAAGTTTATCTGTCAATCTCTACCATTCTCTGTGATTCACTGTCATTTCTTGAGAGGTAGGAAAAGATTAAAATCTCTGGGCGCGCAGTCCGAGCTGTAGGGTGAAGATTTCAACACCTCCATGCAAGTCTCCTGCAAAAATTCAGCTAGGAGTTTTTTCAACATCCATCCTACAGCCCGCACCTCGCTCCCAGTGATTTACATATTTTCCTATACCTCAATAAATGACAGAGAATGACAGAGAAGCGGAGATAATTGCCACACAGTGGTTCAACTCCCAGGCGACAGACGACACAAGTTGGTTCCACGATACAACAAATGTTTCAATTCCGGTGGCGAGTATGTTGAAAAATAGCTGAACACTTGCTATATCTGTTGCAATAAATATTTACGTGAAATTTTGTTTTGTTTCTGTAAACGGCCCTAGGGAAACGTACTTTATGGACTTGTCTCGAACATTAATTTTTTAATAGTACGACTGGTTTCTTTCGTATATCTAAAAAATTCAATAATATAAATCTTAACGCGTTTGCGCAACACAGTTTATTTCAAAATGTCTTGGTCTCAAATTTCTCACTTCTTTTATCTGTTACTTCCACTGTGCTCTCTATCTTGTGCTTTCTTGACAATATCAGTTCAAGCTAGGTTCGTAGCTTAACTTAGCTTATCTAATTCATCATGGCCTCTCATTCTTTTCCTACCTCTTCTTCTGCTTCCTTCTACCATACCTAGTATTATATTTCGTGTGACCGTAAAGTCATGGTGTACTTATTGGTATTGTACACAAAGTGAACTATGGTTTTACGGACACACGGTATTTTTCCAGGGATTGTGATTTTCTTATAATGTACCCAAAGGAAAGCAGTTCGGATTTTCTGATTCGGGTTTCTAAAAAAAGTAACCTAGTTTTAATTATTCAATGACTGATGCATTGGGTCTTCTCTCTACATATTGCACCTTAAGTAGTTTTTTGTTCCACCATAGACTACTATAATGCCGGTTGTCGACCAAGAGCTAAGCTAAGTTAGTTTAGCTTAGCTCACATACAGTGCGGGATTTCATGTGTAGCTGTGCCGACAAAACTACATATGAAATCCGGCACAACTATATATGAAATCCCTCACTGTATATGAGCTAAGCTAAGCTAAGTTAGCTTAGCTCTTGGTCGACAACCGGTATAATACGGTTATTACATGTTACGTAACGGTATCATAATGACACTCATTTCGACACTAGTTTTCATTTCGACACTATTTTCCATTTCAACATCGGTGTGGTATGGATCTTGAGACCTTGAGAGTAGGAGCTGAAACTACGTAATAAATAACTGATAACAATAACTGAACTGAACCCGAACATGAGCACTTGCTCATTCAAGTAATCATTCGATGTATTTATCTTGTTTCATATAATAAATTTAATTAATTTTTTAAAATATATCCTGTAATTTGAAATTTTGTAACATTAAAAATAAAATTAATTAATTAAATAAATTTAAAATAAAATCAGTTCTGTTCGCGTTAATTTTATATTCAAATCGTTTTGTGAAAACCCGTTGCTTTCAAGGGGGGACGTACAGCTTTCGATGAAATTCATTGGTGAGAAATATGTGAATTTCGTTATTTTTTTTTCTCGGCAATGAATTGCTCTACAGTCTTGCAATCTGACATACTCTTTATTGACTACTTCTACAATTGCATACTATTTTCAAAATTATTCAAACTGTTACAGTTACGGGTAGTTATCATTTCAAAATGGCTGTCACGTTTCATGCACTGAACAGCCGTTTCCCTGATAACTTTCACAAATATAGATATTTCTGAGTGATTAATTTTTCTGTGTGTTTGATAATGTCATGTGAACAACATAATCTAGAATCTTTGAAATATCTTCAGTATAAGTATTTTTTTTTTAATATATATATATATAATTTAACGAAAAAGAAAATTTCAAAAAGATTTATGACATTGGCCCTTTTAGAAACAAGCCACAGAATTTTACTATTTTAGAATTCACAATACTGAGGAACATGCCGAAAAATTGATGGCACGGAACGTTCTCTTCACAAAGAACTGACAGAGATTGGGAATGGAATATTTGGATGTGAAAGGAAACAACACTGTATTTTGCAAATTGCACACAAAATATATACGGACAGGTAGAAATTAATTGTTAAAAAAAAACACTGTGATAGCAAAAGGCAGATGGGCAATATTAAATTACACATTCAAGGCAAGCCTTCAATATCAAAATCAGACGTCGAAGATCAAACCGAACGTTATCGACATTTACGTACAAAGTTACTACATACCAACATCACATTCAACAAGGTCGAAAATAAATATTGTAAAGAGTTTCTTGAAAAACATATGGCTAGAAAGGTTTCTCGGGAATCGACCCTAAGAAAAAATTCCTTAAGACTAAGACTAAGACTAAGACTATGTTATAACAATCACTGAATCAGATTAGAAAAGTGGTGCAAGACCAAAAAGTATGGGTTGTAGGCTACATACAGGGTGTTAATAAATAACACCGAAATATTTTACCTGTATATAGAGGGGACTTAGACAAGCAACTTTTATTAGGAGATTTTTGCTCTATGACGTAAAGTGTGTATGTTACAGGGCATTGAAGTCATAATTTGGTACTCATAAATCAATAATTAAGCGAAATAGGGTTAAAATGTTCATTAAATTGATTTCATGCCTTCCTAGTGGTCGATAAAAACCTGACTCTTAATCAATCGTCAACAGCTATATCATAATTTAGTATTTCCATAATCTGCAAAATTTACAGACTAATCACATGACTGGTCGCCACTGCATTAGTCTTTTATTTATTAATAACTACTGACTACAGTGTTAACAACGAAGTTCCTTTGTTTTGAATTTCTTTTTATGTTAGAAGTCAGTGGCGGTCATGCCCTGGGAGATTTTATGCTGTAGCAGGAAAAATTGAATCCATAGAGCAAAAATGTCCTAGTAAAAGTTGTTTGTGTATGTCCCCTCTATAAGCAGATAAAAATATTTCGGTGTTATTCATTAACACCCTGTATATTTCCTTTTCTTCACAGGAGCCAAACATTATTTCATATTATTAAAACATGTAGATTAAAACTTAAATTGAAACACATAGTGCTAGGCAAATCATTTCTACACTATAAATGTTTATTATGTCTACTATGACTGAATGTTTACATGTTGAGGCAACGAGTAACGCCACGCTCCATCTCCAATTCGTCTCAACCTTCATATAGCAATGGTCCGGACATTCTTAACTTTCTTGACTTGGATTGGCCTACCCTACGCCGAGCCCTGGTTATTAATGTGCAGACTAATGTGTGTACCTATTAAAAGATATCAAACTACGCAATTTTTACTTACTGCCCTAACCATAGGTATTATAGGTAGAGGTGACGTTTTGAGTTCCCGTGTGTGTGTGTGTGTGTGTCTGTGTCTGTGAACGGCCTAGCTCGAGAACAAAACGTCATCTAAAAACAATATTTTATTGTGGTTAAATGTGTTAAGTGCTCATTTGGAAGCTTCTGATGCATATCTTCACTCTATAGGCTACCAGCGTTTCTCAACCATTTTGAACCCGAGGACCTCTAAAATGTCTTTAAAAAAATTACGGACCCCTAATTTTACATCCCATTTTTAAAAGAAGGCCTATATTCTTAATATTTGGGGTATTCATTATAGGTCATTATAACGAAATTAGTGAAAAAAAATTATTTCTTAACTTTCCACTTGCTTTATGATATTTTTTAATTATGTCTGCGACCATCTGCACCATCTTCGCGGACCAACAGTGGTCCGCGGACCATAGGTTGAGAAACGCTGCTCTATACAAATGTGACAAATGATAAAACAGAAGATTAATGCATTTTCTGCGGCGAAAAACGTGGTAAGGGCCGCGGTCATTCAGACCTCAAGTTCAAGTTTAGTTAACAGAATAATCACGTCCATGGTTAAGGGTTAAAAATTTATCTTTGAACATCCAAGACGATTAACTTTAGAGCAAATCCTGCACACCTGGAAGACAAGCACGTGGCCAGTGTGTTCAACGGACGCTTGTTCTGCTATCTTAGTGAAATACGTTGCGGCGATACGGTATTATTAACATACAAGACCTCACTTCTAAGAGAATTAAATAGGCATAATTCGGAAAGTTAAAAGCGTTCTGGTTGCCTGAGCCTACACGCGAAACCCATCGTTAAGTTGACACGCGGATAGAAAAAAGTAATGAGTTATTTAGCATTACTGACACACACGTTAGAACTGAGCTACCCAGGTGGTCTTGGAATTAACAGACTCCAAAAAAAAAAAAAAAACAAGATTAAACAAAAAAGAGCTATCGAGCGAGGTGGCCGACTTGCATTCGGGGGGGGGGGTCCCAGGTTCAAATCCCGTGGCTGGTCAATTTGAAATGGTTTTTGTCATGGTTTTCCCAGTCGTAAAGGCAAAAGCTGAATTGGATATTTACATACCATGAATCATCCCACCATTTCATCTTGTATCATATCCATTTTAATTCATATCAGTTGAAATTTACTCATAAAATACACCAATAATAGAAACAAGTGACAAGCAATAGTTCCATGGCCTACCCTACTTATAGACACAGATCCCGAACCCCTGATAATGCCTCGTAGCTAAAAGGAGTATAAACACAGCTGAAATAAAAATAAAAAAGAGCTGGACTTTTCATTTTCTATATTTGTTTTACGGACAGAAGAATTTATGTTCTACCTTCATATTTCATTTCTAATTTTCAGTATTAAGAGAGTAATGGGCGAAACTTCTATTTTTTTACATTTTTAAAGCTGCTTGCTTGATTTTTCGTGGTGTAACAGATAATGAGGTAAAAAAGTTTCATTTTTGTCAGTTATTCAAAAATGTATACTGAAAATTTTGCATATTTAAATATGAAACTTGTCACATATTTTTTCTGTAAAGTGTGTGATTTTTAATAGGACGAATGACTTATTTAGAAAAAAATGTCACGTATTAGTTTTTCTGTATCTTTACTACAAACGAACAAAAAATATTCAATGCAAGTATCAATTTAAGAAAAAAATTCGTGCTCACCACACATTTCTTTTATTTAAAAACTATTGATATATTCAAAAAACCAATGCGCTATTTTGTTAGTCATACTTAGTAGAACTTAAATTAAAATTTCCGATTCTGAATATATAATATATATAATTCTGAATATATAAAAATACAGTAAACATAAAAGCGTGGGATAATGACTTTAAACATTTGCACGATGTGGACATAGAGCCTCGTCAGAAGTATACAGCATTATAAGTGACTTCTTAACTAAGCCAACTTGAATATTACTTTTCTTAGGGATAATCTTTTGAAGTCAGTTCAATAAATTGTCAAAACTAATTAATACTTTCACTACTAATATTTAAACATTAAAAGAGTGTAGACTTTTAAATGTCAAGTAATTAGGGAGATTGAAAAGTGTCTGAACACTAAAACTTAGCCAACATATACACTAAGGTACACAGTATTTTTAATACAAAAATGCTAATTATACAAGCAAATCACCCATTAAAACTAAAACTAAACTTCGTGGCGCTACATCCCTGAAGGGACTAGACCTACTGCATGACCACTGCGTCATCCTACAGTAGGCAGATGGCAGGATCGGAGGCATGTGATCAGCATGCCGATGCTGACACCCACGACCGTTAATGGTGGTTTCCATGACCGGAGCCGAAACTTCTCTATCAATAGCTCGTCAATTTTAATAACGAGGCTGAGTGGACCCCGTTCTAGACCTCCCTACCTCAGAAAAATCCGAGGAGATACTGGGGGATAGAACCCGGGCCGACAGATCTGTAGTCAACGACGGTAACCAGAAGACCACGCCGGAGGTCTATCACCAATTACCCATTTTAAAATACCTACTTTTCTTTCTTTATCTTAGTTTTACCTCTCCATTTTTTTTAGGATTTAAGCGACCCAAGCGCCCGGGCCCTACTAGTCTTGTGAGTTCAAAATATTAGATTCAGATCTGATATTCAGATATGTTGTCTCTTTGAACAGCCTAACTCAATAAAATCTCATGTGCACAGTCACATAACTTTCTCTGCCCTAAGCATGGATAAGCAAATTTCTTACTTCACATTCTCATGGTAAAGATGGCGTTTTCAGTGGCCTCAGCCCACGGCGCACTGCTCAGCCTCAATCAAAGGTATTGTTCGTGCCATTTTAAGAAGACCTCGTCCCAAACCATCGTATGTCTACAAAAGAATATAATAGCACTGTTCCCTAATCCGAAAATCTGCACCAACACCGACACCGACAAAGAACAGGTGCTCTTGTAGTCGCGTGGATTTTCCCCAGTGTTGTCGCTGTCATTCACTACTTCTCAAGTGAAGTAACCGTGCTGTGGTACGTATTTGGCAAAATTGTACTGGACTGCAGACAAATTTATTATTATTATTATTATTATTATTATTATTATTATTATTATTATTATTATTATTATTATTATTATTATTATTACTATTATTTATGTATAATTATTACAAAATTTACTAATTTTAAAAATTACAAAATTACAAATTATTACAAATACAAATATAAATAATATAAACACAATTATTACGCCTAATTACCTTTCCATGCACTGATTGACTGGTCGAAGAGGATTAGGGTGGCAGCAGGTAGAGGCAGTTCTTGGAAGCAGAAGAAGAAGAAGAAGAAGAAGAAGAAGAAGAAGAAGAAGAAGAAGAAGGAAAAAAAGTCTTTAAGAAGTGGCACCCACAATATATTCCTTGCCATGCAAGAAATAAGCCTGAGTTCTTGCACTTTCTACCTAGGCCAGGTCTGGTATTTATGTGTGCGTAAATGCGGTGGTGTCATTTTGTACAGGTATATAAGAGAACTGCGGGACAGAATTCCAGGACATCGGTGAAGGTTACAGGTTCAAAATAGCCACGACAAACGAGACTATAATGGCATTTATTGGGACATGATAATGTTTAACATACAAACAAAGCTAGTTTCATAATTCCGGGGTGCGCGGGCAAAGAGAGTTAAGTCCACCATCCTAGAAAATTGAGATATGTCCATAGAGTTATAGATGAAAATGTTCTCTACATTTGTGTTAAGTCCAGTAAGTCATATTCAAAATTGTACGGTAGTTGTGGATGTGTGCCTCATGGGTTTATTCATCTCTAAAGCTATGTTGGGCTGGTATAGTGTGTTAAGTCACTCTAATTCTCAGTAACAAGAAAGTGGACTTAACTCTCTTTGCCCGCGCACCCCGGAATTTTCATACGAGTAGCCTATCTCAATCACCATTGGGCTATAGGCAAGTTGCCTACGACTGTTTTTGTTCGACCATAATCTTAAAGTTTAAGTTTTGGATTTTAGAATACCTCGTATTTTATGAAGCAAACGACTCTCGAACAACAGCCGTTAGTAGTTCTCGTATTTTCCGATAGATGGCAGGCTAAATGACATGCAGGTTGCAGGGCTTCTTTTCAGCTTTAACTTGAAACAATGCACATTGAAAATACACGAAATGAACTCAATTTAGTGTAATATTAAAATGAACACGAACATAATTCTAGAGTGATAGGGAAAAAGCGAATAAGTCAAAATACCAGAATTTTAAGAAGGACAAGTAACGATTTATTTTCACAGCATTTTTACAATATTTAGATCAGTCCACCCAGATATTTTTAAATAATACAAGATACTGTGTACAAATATATGGTGTACTGAACTAAATAGTGTAACAATGCTGTGGAAATAATTTTTTTTTTTTTCATTCCTGAAACTTTGGAATTTTTACTTAATTCGCCTTTTCCCTATCACTCTAGAATTGGTTTCATTTAAATACAGGTTTTTTATTACGCAGTTTCATTTGTTGTTCTCAAGGCTTTAAAGAATGTTCCGTGATCAATTTTAATGACTACTACACCAATGCTTTAATGGAAATCTGTACTATAATGGATGCCATTAAGAGACTGTTACTTCACATACGTATGTCAAACAAAAAATTAATAGCCTACAACCACTTGTTTCGTATTATACAAACGTTGCTACTGAAGTAGGATCTGTAAGATCCAAGAAAAGAATACATTCTTGCAACAATTGTTCAAATAAGACATCTATTAGTACTTTACTGTGTAAAGGATACAAAAACAGGTTCTGGTAATTGTAACAGGTTCTCTTCAACCAATTTCAAATGAAAACACGTCTACAAACAACAAAAAATTACATGACTGACTGACTGTGTCAGAAACAGTAGTGAAGTCAGCACTGTATAGTCTCACCTACCGGGAATGTTGATGATACAGAGTGTCAGGATAGAAAGCTATTCATTATTAAGGCCCGAAAGTTAATGCGTAACACAAGTTGAAATATTCATGCAAATATCTCTCTCTATATAAGAGGCTTTGTCCTGACTGACTGACTGACTGACTGACTGACTGACTGACAGAAATCAACGTAGAGCCTAAACTATAACAGGTAGAGACTTGGAATTTTGACAGTACCTTCGTTTTATAATGTAGGTGCTCACTAAGAAAGGATTTGAAATTTTTTATCTTAAATGCCGAAAATCAAATGTTTTTGAGTATGCTTAATACCTTTTTACACAGAATTATCAAACTCAAATCGCAGTTGGCATGGTAACATATTGTTTCCAGTGGTCTCAGATGGGTTTGGAAATAATTGAAGTGGGACTTTCACAAATTAGAAAAGCTATCAATATAATTCATATTGTAAATAAATATTAAGGAATGAAATCCACTAAAATAATGCAGTCACATAACTTTCTCTACCCTGGACATAGAGAAAGCAATACTAGGTATGGTAATATGTGACTTATATTATTATATCGCAGGTTTTTGGGGAGGGAAGAATGAAAATGATATTGAATTCCTTTAATTGCATCCCCAAAACGGTTGTATGGTAACATGAGAGTTGAGAAATAAAATATTCCGCAAAGACAATACAATTTTATGTTACCGGAATTTCTGTTTCTTCTTATTTGAACCCTTACCAGGCTTGCTGTGTACAAACGATGGGATGCAGAATTCTACATCCTCTATGAGCCATAAAATGTTATATCAAGCGTTTTCTTAGGGAATAGTTTGAGTGTGATAAGTCGTTCTTCCTATTTCAAATTCTAAATGCCTATATAAGGACCTATAATTTAAAAATTGAAAGTCCTTCATAAGTTAATTTCCAATTACAAAATATAAAACCCGGGCGACGCCGGGCCTTTTATAACAGTAGAAGTAAACCCTATTTTTATTCCATAGGCCTATAACCTGAACTCACTACTTTTCCCCCATCCCTGGACTAGGCTTTTTATGAAATATCTAAAGCTGAAACCTTACCTCCTCAAAGTATAATAATAATAATAATATTTATTCAGAATTCATGTTAACTTGTGTGGGTCCCCCCTCGATTACACTGTATTTCTTGGGGGTCCCTCCAATAAAACTGCTTACAATAATTTGTTACAGAATATATCCCTTACGGCCTATTTTTTCAGTCTATGTACTCTTCTTAACACTTCATTGTGGAGCCTTTCCTCTTTTAAGCTATACAAGTGGTTATTCAGCCTTATGAGATCTTCAACTAACTTACTTTTTTCGATTTGTCTTTCCACGTCGAACCAGATATATAATTTACAGGCTGTCTCATGATAGCAGCCCTTCACTCCTTAGCCAAATTTCGTGTTTGATAGCCCTTCAATTTGCGTGAAATTCCGTGTAAGAAAAACTTCTAAATATTTTCTCATAAATTCTAGTATTTTATTATCTGTTAATCTGGAAAACGCGTATCTCTCACATTGAAATTTCCTTGTTAGTTCTAATGTTCTAGATTCTTTAAAAAAAAAATAAAAAAATAAAATAAAACATTCCTGCATCTACGTATTTACATCAAAGTATGAAAGTATAACAATCTAGGAGCCTTGGCATCCTGGAACCCCAATGGCTACGTGACCTATACGTTACTTCTACACGAAATATTTGAGCTAGAAAGATGGCGAACAATGTGAACAAAACAACACAACGCGCGAGAGAATAAACGTGGCACATTACTCAACGCGCTCCTGAACTAGTATCACTAACCTAACCAAACCTATCACTGGCACTACCTGTCACCGTGATACGCAAGGCACAAGAAGGATGGATGGTCATCCTGCTATGGTAGAAAACAAAAAATATGGCAGCATCCGTGCGAACCTAGATAGTGCGAGATGGGGCTCCAGTCATTGGGACTATGCACAAGAAATATACAGTGCAGAGTGTCGAGGAATCCCCAGAACAATGATTAACTAATAAATAACCTCCGAATTTCCTTAAGATGTAGAGAGCCTCATGAGTAACTGAGAAGCTAGTTGAATAATTCGTGTTTAGAGTGAGGTCATAGGCTGATCACATGCCCTTATATTCAATGTATGAATGGACTTTCCCTACAAAAAAAAAAAAACATAGCACTAAGGAATGACAATTCTTTCGTATTGGCCGTGTGTAGGCTAAGGTGGAAAGGTAAAGTCAGACTGAAAAATCCAATGCCGTATCCGGGATTTGAACCAGGATCTTTGGATCTCAGTGCCGCTGCTCTATCATTGAGCTACCATGACAACGTGCCAGTACAATATTAAATTCTCCAACTCACTCACATATCCCGGTATACCATCAGGAGTTCTCAATACAACAACCCAGTGGCGATTTACAAACTGCAAATACTTTAAGGCCCGGGCTTCATAGTTAACCACTAGTAGGTCACAGTAGAATGACAATTCTTTCACACTGGCTGTGTGTATGCTAAGGTGGAAAGGCAGGTCACACTGAAAAATTCAATGCCATAAGCTAGCCGGGATTTGAACAAGGATCTTCGGTTCTCCTGTACCGGCATCTTGCCATTATAGCTCAATGGCAGAGTGGCGGCACGGAGAGCTGAAGATCCTGGTTCAAATCCCGACTACGGCATTGAATTTTTCAGTCTGACTCTACCTTTCCATAGCACTGGGAAGTTTATATAGAGAGAGGAAAGCTAGTGGAGGCTGTAAATAGATCCATCACGGAGTTTAAATCGTTCTGTAAACACTGTGAATTTATTTCCCTCCTAATCAATATACGTGCTCAGTTGTCATATTTCACTCTAAGTACGGATCTGTAGGCAATTCTGAACTACACATGCATGCCGCGTTTATAATGGAGAATTCATTTTCGGGTACACTTACCTTGTAATAAACGTCCCGGCTTCAGGTCACATCGTCCACGCTTAAAACACGGCGTCGTGTTGGTTTAACGACGAACGCTTTGATATTAACAACGAATCCGCACCGATCACTTTGCACTGTCCGAATGCCAGGTACGCCTACGCAATAAAACACACATTCCGATCACATTCCACTCTGAATACTATACAATTAAAAACACTCTACACTTTACTATTGCCACTGAATCTGTACCGATCACATTCAACAGCGACGAATACCAGGCACTCCTACGCAATAAAAGCACATTCCGATCACATTCCAATCTGAATACTATGTACGCCTATACAATTAAAAACACTCTACACTTTAATATTGTCACCGAATCTGAACAGGTCACATTCCGCACCAATTACTTTGGACTGTCCGAATCCCAGGTACGCCTACGCAATAAAGCACACATTCCTATCACATTCCACTCTGAATACTATGTACGCCTATACAATTAAAAACACTCTACACTTTAATATTGCCACCGAATCTGCACAGATCACATTCCGCACCAATTACTTTGGACTGTCCGAATCCCAGGTATGCCTACGCAATAAAACACACAGTCCTGTCACAATCCACTGTGAATACTATGTACGCCTATACAATTAAACACATTCTACACTTTACTATTGTAAAAATCTGCACGGATCACATTCCGCACTGATCACATTCCACTTTGGACTGTCCGAATCCCAGGTACGCCTACGCAATAAAACACACATTCCTATCACATTCCACTCTGAATACTATGTACGCCTATACAATTAAACACATTCTACACTTTACTATTGTAAAAATCTGCACGGATCACATTCCACAGCAACGAATACCAGGTACGCCTACGCAATAAAAGCACATTCCGATCACATTCCACTCTGAATACTATGTACGCCTATACAACTAAAAACACTTTACATTTGACTATTGTCACCGAATCTGTACCGATCACATTTCACTCCGAATACCACGTACAATAGAAAACTCTACACTTTTATTTATCTGCTGCCTCGTGGCTTCTTGTAAGGACCGCTACAGTTAGACAAATAACTATCGTCTTCTATGAATATCGATTACACAGTACGCGTCTGCCCAGAAGCACTGTGAATAATTCGATTTCAGATCGATATGCGATATTGACTGACATCGAGAGAATCATCGATGCAATGATATTACGAAAGAACTAGCCTATATGCTCGTAACAAAATCCACCAAACTGTTTTATTAATTTTTTGTTAATTAATATTTATCAGATGTATCATTAATATTAATCCAATAAATCGCTGCCATCTAAATGTATTAACAATTCGTGCAATTGTCTTAAAACATATAAGAGCTGAGATAATTATTGAGGTTATGAGCATGGGGGCGGGGGTGGAGAAATAGACTTCACATCACTTGGAATGACCAAAAGATCCAAAAAAATCTTACAATTTTAAGTTTATGCATGTCTACATTATACAAGTCCATTCAGGAATTTAAGAAGTAGGTCCTAAAAACGCGAACGTCCTATTGAAAGTACGAATGGTGATAAAAAATTTGGGCAGTTTTTAATTTTCAAAATTTGGGCCCGAATGTTCTGAAATTCACCGACAGTCAAGGTCGGTCCCGTCCATGTAGGCGAACTAGCAGGCGCTTACGGCGGGACATTTTTAGAAACATTTAGGGGCGGCAACATTTAGATTTTTAAAAAAGCTGAAATTTGCATCGCGACTTATAACTTTTTCAATTAAAGGTATTTTTTTTTTATTTAATCCCCATAGGCATACTATCTAGATATGTTATATCTTCATAAATATAAGCCTTTCTCAAACAAGGCCAATTCAAATCAATGTTATTTAACCACTTGCATATACCAGGTGAAATTCCATGTTTAATCAAATGGTAAAAAATGGAATTATTGAGGTAGTAATTTAGGGGGAGCCAAAAATACCCAGAGCCGACCCTGAGTACAGTACTAGTAAATTTTGATGGATATTTTACTCCAGAACATAATGCAGTCCAACTATTTATGGACCCTCCATCCACAAAGTCATGGTTTTCTGACCAACTTAAACGCCTTGTTCACAGCTTGTATGTCTCTTTACCACACATCTTGACTAGAGGTACCCATAATAATAAAAAAGATATTTCAAAAATCTCAAAAATATATTATTATATGTGTGTGTTTGGAGCAGCATAGAGCGGAAAAGAAAAATAATAACAAAACCAAAATAATTGATGATGATGATGATGATGATGATGACATTGCTGTCAAGAGACTTAGTGTCAAAAAACGGATTTCCGAACTTTCTACTTCACAATCTTTATCTCTGAGAAAAGTTGCATACATATGTCTTTATAAGTGCTGTCAAAAATTGATTCTATGTAAATCGTTTTCCTTAATATATTTTGTTTAAAACTAACAAAACCTCAAAATTATTTAATTTTCCTACAACTCAGAGAGTACCATTTGCATGTTGTAGAGTTAAAAAAAAATTATTTCTTACTGGATCCAAAATCATTACTGGCAATCGGATTAACGGTGTTACCCTATATATTTTTCTTACCTTAAATTAACATGTTTGCAGGCCAAAGAGTTAAGCAGCAGGCCTCTTGCTGCCTGCAGATTGAACAACACATATCTAAACCATTCGTCTGTCTATTATAGGCCTCTGCATGTTATTATTTTAATCATTTTGTACAGGCACTTTTGTAGTATGATTATAACTGTAGGGCTACCATTAATAACTTAACACTGTTTATAACCAAAGACCTATACGTATACATATACCAGGTAGACTGGTAGGCGTAGGCTATAGTGATGTAATGCACGGTGGTATGGTAGTTCACAGGTAGAGAGTAGGCCAACTAGGAGGACGTCTGGTGAGGGGATGCAAATATGCAAGGAGGCTGGAAATGTGAGTGAATGTTGTCATAGCACATCTGCACCGCGTCTTCCTAGGTGGGCAGCTCTGTACTGCCAGGTCTTATTAGTCAAATGCAAAAGGATGACTCAGCAGCAGTTGATACAGAGTGTTTGTATTAGACAACATAAAGTCTGCTCAGACCATATGAAATCTGAGTTTGAATGTTGTTTATTAGCAAGTATATTGTAATGTACTACCTGGAAAGCAAACTCATTTAATGATACTCAATGAAAGAACACATTTGTTTTCTGACTTAACTTATAATTTCCACCAATGCTCAGTAATTTAAAAATAGTAGAAACTTAACCTACTTTATAAAACATAACAAATCCTATTATAGTTAACATAAGTAGCACAAGCCAAGAGTCCAGTAATATAAAAACTTGTACAAACAATGAGTCAGTCATAACTATTACTAAGAGCTTCTTAAAATGGCTAAAAATTTGCTTAAGTCAATGTAAACAAATATGTACTAAAATGCAGATCTGTCATGTGACTTTGACTGAGAAAGCCTTAATGCAGATGACTGATGTGGTTCCCGCTGCTTGTTGTTGCAGGAGCAGACGGGAGAGCGGGAGTCCGCCTATGCAGTGCAGACTGGCTTCTTCCCGCACCACGGATTGGGATATCAATGATACGAGCATCCCACGCGTGAGCGAGTACAACAGATGGGAAGAGTGGGCAGATGGCCATTGCCGTCTGGTGTACCCTGCGACCAGCGAGGAGGCAAAGCGACATGCATCTGGCTGGGCAATGCGCAACACTAACAACCACAACGTCCACATCCTTAAGAAGTCCTGCCTGGGTGTGTTAGTGTGCTCGATGCGATGCACACTCCCTAACGGCGACAAAGTGCACTTGCGGCCTGCGATCTGTGACAAGGCTCGCAAGAAGCAGCAGGGAAAGCCATGCCCCAACAGACAGTGTCAGGGACACTTGGAGATCCTAGCTTGCAGAGGTCATTGTGGTTATCCTGTCACGCATTTCTGGAGGCACACGGACCATGCCATCTTCTTCCAGGCTAAGGGAGTCCACGATCACCCCCGACCAGAGGCCAAGTCCACATCAGAGGCAAGAAGAAGTTTGGGAGCAGGCCGACGAGTACGGGGTTTAGCCGTCTTGTTGGCGAGGGAAGCAGCACTCGGTTCCAAGGTAAATACAGTTGTTGACTCTGTTAAGAAAGTTAGGAATGTTGGAGGGACTTCCTCTATGGAAACTGATGCTTTCTAACCTATTCCTTGGGAGGATCGCTACAAGCTTCTTTTTCCATATTTCCTTTAAAATTTCCGAGTTTATGGAGGCGAAAAGCTGTGTCACTATCTTACATAACCTTCAGGGAGATAGGCTTGTAAATTATATATGCTCCTCCATTGAAGCATCCTCATTCTGTGTGGAATTCCCTTCAGGGTGAACCCAAAAATTCCATGTTTGTGATTATTTCTGCTCTGTTGGTATTTTTGAGAAACCTATAAGCAGAATTATCTTCATATCACTGATTCATTCTTACGGAAGTTGATGATTAATTGCTCCTTTAGAAGTTCCTTGCATTAAAAATCTGAATAATACAAACTTCATTCCTGGACCATCACTTCATTAACCAGATGTGTATAATAGTTAGGCAAATTTGTTATCAACTCAACTCCGATCATTTATCATTAGTTCATTTGAAGTGGAATGTGAAGAATCCTCTGCATAGACTATAGATGTTATGCATTTGTGAGTGCTAAGCTCATGCTATGCTTTTTCTGTTACAGCTCTTGTCCCTGAGGGAAGGCAAACGGCCGTCAGAACTGGACACGAACGCACTGTGTCCCCTGGACCCCCCTCCACCTCTGATATCGGATGCCGAGAAGGGCTATTCATGTGCATGTCCACCGTTTGACTGCGTATGTAGTAGATCACCGGGAACACAGCCTCATGGGACCAGTCAGTACCACGACCCCTCATACTGGCTACAAGAACATCTGCAGATCAACACCTTCCCCGATACAGCCATGACGAACACGACCACCGGGTACTACAGCAATCCTAGTGAGGATCCAGGCAACACTTCAGCTCAGCAGCAGTATGACTTGATGCCTCTGGCAGGCGAGCTCTTTCAGCCAGAGGAAATATTCCAGCTGGACCAGCCCCTCAAGTCCCAGGACTTCGTCCCTGCCCAGAACTCGCCCCCCATGTTGTTGGACCTCGGCAGCGGCACCATCCACCGCAGCCCCGTCAAGCCAGAACCAGAAGTGGCACCTTACTGGATGGTTCCACCCCAGCAAGCCATGACAACAGACGAGAGCAACGGCAGCTCCATCTGTTCACCCGAAGCCATGGCTCCCTTCGTGGATGTGAATATGCCACCCCCTGCGCCCGCGGCTGCGCAATATGACGATAGACTGAAACTCGATTATTATGCCGCCCCCAGTCAACCCGCCCCTAGTTACCAGTTCGACGTGAAGGACTCAGAAGCGCACTATGACTACCCGCTCACGATGTATGGCAGCGAAGTGAGTTCAGACCCGTTGTCGGACTTCAGACTGCATTGTGATGATGGTTATCACTCGGCCTCCTCCCAGTTCACGCACTTCCAGCACTGAGCACTCTCTACCACTGTATTGTATGTTCCTATTGTTAAGTAAACACTGCCTTTAGTCTGAATCTGTGTCTTTGTTATAATTTACTCTGGTGTCCTCTTCCTCATCCTTAAAAGGAGCAGTGGGTGGAACTTTATTTTCTGAATGTTTAAAGCACACTCATGATTTTTCATATACCATAAATACTCATGGTGTAATAGATTATGTTGTGAAGGAAATTTTCATTTCTGTCAGTTTATTAGTTTTTGAGCTAAATAAAAATGAATGTTTAAAAATTTGCACGCTATATTACAAAACAAAATCTCTTTAATACAATTTTTCACTAAAATGTCAATTATTTTAATAGGACCAATGACATATAGAAAAGTTATCATACCATAGATTTCCTATATTTTTACTACAAATAAAAAAATAATAATATTCAAGGCATGTCTCGAATTTAAGATAAAATTCTTGGGAACCACATATTTTATTTTTTATTGCAAAACTATTGACTTAATCAAAAAACCCATGCGCTATTTCATTAGTCATATCCTATTGAAGTTATAGTAACAATTTCAGACTCTTCGCAGCAAATCTGCTGAATCTATCTGAATTAAGTTTGGGAAAATGATTTTAAACCTTTGCAAGATACATAAATAAAAAATGTGTACATGCAGCCTCATAAGAACTCAGCCTTACAATTCATGCTTTTTTTACTAAACCAACTTGAACATTGCTTTTCTTCTATTTTTGAGGGATAATCGTTTGAAGGCAATTTAATTGTCAAAAAATTATTTATTTTCATTACTAAGTTTTAAATATGAGTGTAACCTGTTTAATATCACATAATTACAGGGACTGAAGGTACTGAATTTTGGCTAACATTGTACGTTAAGGTACAAAGTATTTTTTAATACAAAAAATGATGAATATTTCACCCATTACTCCCCTTCATCTATCAATGAACACAAATAACAACAGAAAATAAAGGGTGCTTTTCCACAGTATTTTTTAAGATTTTGAATTTAGCTAACAAGTGCATCGGAGTATCTTCCTTGAACGTGCAACAAATGCTTTATGTCAAGTTACTTATTGAACAACTATTGAGTGTTTATTTTCAAATTTATAAATTTAAAGATGTACATTTAAGAAAAATCTTACATAGCACAGAAAATTTTCTCTACCCTTAAACTCCAGTATTTGAGACCCAAGAGCTCAAACTCAAGATTTTTTAAAGAAATGAGTAACTTATAATAGTGCTTCAGAGAATTTAAAGGAAAATTATTTTTTAAACAACAGTTTTTTGTATACTAGTAAGGGAATTAAAACATGGAGGATGAAATGGACCAGACAAGTTGCGCACATGGGGGAGGAAAGACATATCTCAAAAATATTGACTGGGAGACCCGAAGGGAAGAGACCACCACTTGGAAGACCTAGATGTAGGTGGGAGGACAATATTAGGATAGATTTAAGGGAAGTAGGATTTGCGAGGGATAGTTGGAGTTAATACAGAATAGAGTTGAATGGCAGCAATGAACCTTCGTGTTCCATAAAATAGATAATATTCCTTTAGCATGCTTAGGAATTGTCAATTGCCTTTCAGTAAGTATAATATACCCATATATTATGCAATTTCTGTAGAAACTTTAAACAAAATTGTTCAAGCTGTTTTTGAGAAAATAAAGAAAAATGAAATTCTCTTCACATAAGTGGTGGTACAAATGAAAAGGTTGTTAACAAGCTTCATGTCACATCCCAAAAGGATGACTAGCCCGAATAAAATTTGTAATGCACTCACATAACTCTCTTTACCCTAAAGCATGGGCAATATACCTTTTTTGCCTTTAATGGAGGAAAATAAATCTTTGCAAGACTCTAATCAAGAAAGGTTGAAACACAGGAAGCACCCAATGTGAAAAGGTTGTTAATATTCCAAGGCTATGCTAGCGCTTAACTAAATCCTTCAACCAGTCTATTCAGAACAGATGGGATAAGTAAAAAAGCAAAATCCCAAGTACCAGTCTATGTATTTGTATCACCTTGCCAATTATTCATACCAGAACTTACATGTCAGAACTGTGGGATATAACAACTAACAAAATCGCATTCAAAAAAGAGCAAGATTTATTATGAAAGTAAATAAATCATCCGACCTCCAATGAGGCTGACCACTAAGGATCCAGAATACATACAACATAGATCATTAAAGATTATTTAGAATTAGCCTTAAAATTTAACACTTCAATATTGCAAGGTTTGTTAAAAAATAAGTCTAGTTGTTCTGCTTCAAATAAAGGTGGACATGGAGTATCAGTCTCTCTCTGTATTACAATTTCCCTGATCTCATGGAAACTGAATTGCAGTGCAGGATTTTCAAGAACGTTTTTGGTGTATCTGGGAAGTGTACCTCTTGCCCCGAACAAAACAAATCCCTGAATTATGCAGGCTAATACAGGTAGAATATTACGGGTAGAAAACAGGTAGGAAACTAATACAGGTAGAATATTTTGTACACTAGAACTATCTGCTTCATGATATATTTCCTTTGCTTTTGTTTCTTAAGAAGAAAAAATTGTCTTGTTTTACATTTCAGTTAATACCATACAACTAAGAATGTAACTTCCTGTATTGAGACTTGGAATAGACTATAAGATATATGACAATTTCTGAATGTTGGACTAACATTTTTTTAATAGAATATAAATACAGTAGAAAGTCTGTAATCCAAATGTCAGTCATCCGAACCATCAATGATCTAAATTACCTTCTTTTATATATTTTTTATTTACTTATTTTCACGTTTTCTGGATTATTGTGATAACAAATTAAAGGTTGATCATACAGCATTAAATCACTGCAGAGGATCTACCATCATATCACAGTTTGAATAGCTGACAGTCAGCACGTTATGACAAATACCTACTTAATACTATATCACAATCAATTTTAATATTAATAGGGATTAGATAGTGAAGTGTTAATATCTGTAGCAAGATTGAGAATGGAAATATGCACACTAACTTCACTATTAGGTTGCTTCAATGGTATCCCCATCACCATCATTCCGAAATAGAATCTGCTGATAATTAATTCAAAAATTACAAATTGATAGCAAAATAATTCAAACATATTTACACGCGAAGCATTCATAAAATAAATAATCATTGTAACGAAATAGCTAAAACTCCGGCTTTGGAGTGTATTCCACAATTAGAAAGCACCACCAGAGAAAAAATGACCTCAGATATGAGTTCCCTGGCACAGAAAACCCCTGCATAGTGAGTTCCGTCAAAATCAATGTTTGCCCATCTACACCTACATTTGTCATCCCTCTTCAGACTACGTTGAAATTTTCCGATGTCTTCATGCCTTGACATTAAAAAACAAATGAATCGACCAGGGTAAGCTTACAAAATTGAAGCGATCAATATGTTGAAAAAATTGTGATGCTCTTTTTTCAAGTTATGACAAAAAAAGCAAAGCCACCTGCAATTGATTTGACAATTTGAAATTTATTACCAAAAACTGTTGCTTCAATAACACAAAAAATTCACGTTTTCTGCCAGTTTTTCACTCATAACTCACGAAAATTGAAAATCCGGCTTCGAGGTGTATTTGGGCACCCTTTAGTCCATCTATGTTTAAAATTTCAGATCTCTGTGTGAAGTAGATTTCCCTGGGCATTGCGTACAGACAGATAGACAGACAGATAAACACTTCTTTTTATTATTATAGAATACTACTACAGAACAAGTGTTACAAAATATATTAGCAGTTCCAAAAAGAACTTACATATCACAAAGAACAAGTGACTGACTAGCAAATTGTGTAGTGTGATGTATTATTTTCTTCTGTGTCTTGTATCTTCTATCAGTAAATAGTGACATATCAATTGAGGTACCTATTTTTGGTGAAAATTTTTGCCAGAATTTGTACATTTTTTATAGTCATTTTGGTATATTTTTCCCTACTTAGATTTAATTTCATCAAGAACTTCACTACTTTTGTTGGAGTTTTTAAGAAACAAAATTTGTCAGTATTTTTAAGGGATAAAAGCTTCAGTAAATGTTAATTTTAATTGATATGGCTTGGTTCTATTTCAAAAATGCAATTCAACTCTTATTTTCAGTATTGACATCAATCGAAACGTCACCTTTCAATTTTTATTGTCACATTTTCCATTCAATGATTGAACCGGTTGCCATGCCACCTGGGGTTCCACCTTGAAATAGCTTCCAATCTAATTTGCACACAATTTCCTCAATTATTATTTCATGATTTTACTGTAAGATGAAAATTTTTTGCATTTTTAGTTGAAATTGTGACTTCTCATTACAGCATTTCGTGCTTTGAAAAAAAAAAAAACAAGTGTCTCTAGCTATCAATAAACAAGTTGTTTTTTAATGTGCCATACTAAAGTCTCAAAAATATGTTTACACTGTTCAGACATTTTTTTTAAATGTTGCCAACACTAAACAGTGAGCTTTGTTGGCATACCACCTATAAATTCAAGAACATTATTTGTTGGCCAACAGTGGACTACCTTAACGCAAATGTGCAATGTTCTGGGATATTGTTAATCAGAATTGGATGAAGTGATCAAAAACTTATGAGCATACTCACGGGCTCAACAATGCAATATAATCGAATAGAATATCACTATTTTCATAGCATACCATGGTAGTTTCCTTCATATTAGTTTTCTTTTAATCTACCTATAATAAACATTTTGTTGATAATACTGAATCGAAACTTAGCCCAGTGAGTCATGCCGTCCCGATTGGAAATTTAATTTAAGTTTAAGTACACTGATTTGCTATTGCTGATGATGATGTTGTTGAGTGTACTTAGCAAATGAAAATGTTTCCCTCATGGATATACTTTAACAAGATCATAAATTTGTAACTTTTGAATTCACACTACTTGCCCATTTTGGCTTTCAAAATTCTGTCCTCTTCTCCCTTCATTCATTCCTTTGATCTTGAAGTGAGCAGTCAAAACTTCCAAATGGGCTTAGTCAAAAGCTGCGTCCTATAACCAAGATCTGCGAAGCAGAGGCTGTGGTAAGAAAATTAAGAAATATTTAGTGTTTGAATTTGCTATGTTATTCTGTTTAAACTAAACTCCTTTGTGCTACATACCTGGAGGGACAAGGCCTACCACCTGACCGCTGCATCATCTACCATAGGCAGATGGCAGGATTGGGGAGCATGTGGTCATCATGCTGACACCCTCAACCAACCGGAGCCACTACTTCTCAATCAAGTAGCTCCTCAATTTGAATCACGAGGCTGAGTGCACCCCGTTCCAGACCTATCTCAGAAAAATCAGAGGAGGTACCAAGGATCAAACCCGGGCCTGCGAATCTCTAGCCAGCGACGCTAATCACAAGACCACGCAGGCGGTCATGTTATTCTGTTTGCTGATTTTAAAATTAAACCAAATTATATCATAACGTGATGACAAAATGAAAGGAAGATTACATTTTCTTACTGGTCAAATTCTCACTGTTTATTAAGGGGAAACATTTCTTAAATAAGGGGTATGCTGTGGCACAGATGGTTAAGACAATGCATTACAAACTGTCCTCCCAGATCTTTCTTCAGCTGCCGAAAAACATGAAAGTCACTCGGCACGGGAACGAGTTTTTGAAATCCATCGTACAGGGGATGAAATGTGGATTCATTACGACAATCCAGAATCGAAAGAACAATCCAAACAATGGATGAACTCAATTTCCCGAACAAACCCAAGATCTGGCTTCCACACAAACAAAAAATTTCAAAACACTTCAAAATGCCGTGAAGACCCTTCTCAATATGCTGGCAGCAAGCTTCTATGAAGAAGGTATTTGAAAGTTGCACCACGCTTCAACAAATGTCTCAATCGGAGTGCGACTACGTAGAGAAGTAGCTAGAAGGTGTACCTAAATGTTCCAAATAAAACAGTTTTGATTTTCGTTGTGGTTTTCATTTTATCCCCCATCGGACCTTGAAAAAAAAATAGCCCTCGTACTTACATCTGTACAATATTTTAGGGTGGGTTTCAGCATGACCTGACATACCAACCCTTGCAAGCACTTTTTAATAACTCCAATTAAAAACATGCATCACTTCAGGGCCTAAACATATGGGAATGATTTGGACTGAGGAGGGAAAAACAATCAAACTCACTATTTGCTTTAATTTCCAACTGTACTAACAAATAAAAAAAAAACTTTATTTATCCTATGTTTGTACAGATGGTCCATGTCTCTGCGTAAAAAACCTGGCATCGATCACAACTAATACGAAACAAGCAGTTCAACAAAGGAAGATAATTTTAAATGCGTATGAAAAAATATATTAGTATAAATATTTGTATATACACAGTGAGGACTACGTTTTGTGATGTGACTATGTACACGACAAAGAGGAATAACGACAGAAATTAAAGAGGCGATGCATACGTCGTCAAAGCACTGAATCACAAACTCAGTCAGAAGAGCAAAATATCACAAGCCACCCAACGCCAGGAGGGTGGCAAATTAACTAGCATGAAGTGACGATCGATGCAAAATTAAGTTCCCTTTCATAAAGACATTTTAAAAAACGGTTCCCCAATATTAATTTGGGGTAAAAATTCCTTAAATATGACAATTTAAAAATATGTATGAATTGAAGGTAAATATTGTTTAATCTAAGGTACTTTGAATTTCTCACTTGCACTCAATGTCTGTGACTTCCATTTCTTGGGAACATGCGAGTTCTTGCGGTGGGTTAGACTGCAGGTGGTGGTGATGGTGATGGTGGTGACTCCTGCTAAGCGATGAGTCCTTTCGAAGTGGCCGCACCTTCACCCTGTAAAACTTGGTTCCCTTCGGAACACGATAACGGTTTTCAGACTGAAACAAGAAAAATATATTAGTTTGGTATATGAATAAACATTTCTAACAGGGTGTCTATCAAGATAAACATAAGTTATTTATATTAAAAAAGCATAATCTTGATGAGATAATGCTCAAGGTTAATTGTAACAAGTGTCATAAGTAGGGCAAGGTAATTAATGACCATAAAATAGGGGAAAAATGCAAAATAAAAAATGCATTTATGACCTAAAAATAGTGAAAAAAGGGCACAATATTTTTTTTTTTTTTAATGACCAATAAATTATAAATTATTACTTAAAATTAGTTTTTTTTACATAATGAATTGCTAAAAGTAATGACAGTGCGTTATATGAATTTACAACATAAAAACACTTATTTTGTTACCAAAGAAGTAAGTAAATTCATACTTCTTGGACACCCTTAGCAAAAAATAAATCTTTCTGAACTGGCATGCTCATCAAATTGCCGCTAGCAAAGATGCACCATTTAAAAAGAAAGAAAAATAAATAATTCTTTATCGCTACAAGACAAACTGCTATGGTGTTTACAATAAACCTCAATTAAAATGAACTATGAACACTTGGTGGAGATTCTGAAATAAAAACTATGAGAGTCTGAAAGTAACGAATTGTGCATGGAAAAGCTCCTCTTTGCCTCAACTGAAACATGACCTAAAAATGCCAAAAATGACCTAAAATTGCCAAAAAAAAAAATAATAAAATAAAAAATGACCTATCTCTAGAAAATGACCAAAAATGCAAAATAAAGCAAAAACATGCAAAAACAAATTGCACTTATTTAATCAATTATTTCATGATACATATTTATATACATTCCAGCTATCTTTTAACCTTCACATAAAAAAGATGCAAAATTATCAAATGCCTTGCCCTAGTCATAAGTAGGATTCGGATGTTTATGACCTAAAACAGTGGAAAATATGACCTTAAAAATGATTAAATACAACACAAAAATCTAAATAATGACCTCTTAAAAGAACGTATTTTCTTTTAAAAAAAGTTCCAATTTTAAACGTTTAATGACACTAAATTATTACATCACATTAATTCAATCAGATAATCACTTTTTAACAATTTTACAGGTGATTTACAGTTTTACTTGTAAAGAACTTTTAATCTGTTAATGTGTCCAGGTACCACTGGAAATGTGAACTGAAAATATTTTAAAGACATGTCTATTGGAAGTTGATAAAAACAAGGAGGAAGAGGCAATTGTGCTATTACTTGTGATTGTCCCTTCACATTTCAGTTGCAGTAAAACCAAAATGTTTGTGACTCTCGGAAAAAATTTAAGTCGACAATTTAGTGCACATACTACATAATTGTGCTCTTTTTCCGAATTTATAATTGGAATATGACGTTAAATTACAAATATGACTGAAATATGACCAATACAATGAAAATGACCAAAATATGGCTTTAGATGCAAAAGACAACGGTCCGATTAGGATAACAAATGTGCAATTCATGTTTAATTTCTGTTTACGGTGGGAATGGAGGTCAGGATAAAAATAAGATATGTCATAAACATCCGAACCCTAGTCATAAATATAGTTAGTGGTCTCTTCCAAACTGTGAAAATGGACATGTAACTTATATAGACTACAACATACAGTAAAACTTGGTTATAAGACATCCAAGGGACCAGGAAAATTGTTCATTAAAAGTGTCACAATAAAAATAATGAAACCAAAAAGGAAAATTAAAGAAAAAACAAACTGACATTTTTATGAATATTTTAAACACTGCTATAACATAATTTCAAATTTTTCATATAGTATTACAGCTATTTTGAGAAATAAAAATACTGAACCCATGGGAATACTGATAGAAGATAATATGATCTATACATTACATTTTGCCGATGACCAAATAATAATGGCACAAGATTACGAAGATATTGAATTCATGACAAGGAAATTGATTTCAGAGTATGAGAAGGGCGGTTTGACAATCAACCAGGAAAAAACTAAATATATATGCATAGGAAAAACAGTATATTTATGATTCAATAGTTAAGAAAATAGTACAGTACGGTTCAGAAATTTGGCCAATTAAAAAGAGAGAGGAGAAATTATTAGCAACAGAAATAGATTTTTGGAGAAGAGCAAACAGAACCTCTAGGATGGAAAGAATTAGAAATGAGAAATTCAGGAACAAATGGAAGTACAACACACTATAATAGATGAAATTAAAGAAAAGCAACTCGTGTGGTATGGTCACGTGAGAAGGATGGGGGAGGAGAGATTACCAAAGAAGATCTTCAGATGGAATCCTCCTGGCAGAAAGAAGAGAGGCAGACCAAAGAAGACATGGTTTAATGGGATACAGGAAGACATGAAGTGGAAAAACATTCCTGAGAATCTATGGGAGGATAGAGAGGCTTGGAGATTGAGAATACGGAAGATGTAGACATACATAAAAAAACCGTGATGATGAAAATACTGAACTGAACCAATAATGTCCTGCAATAAAGTAACGTACAATACTCTCAGTTACAAACAAGGACTGAAGAAATCTGTAATTTTTTCTGCTTCCTTTTAGCAAACTACTGCCGATATTCTAAACAGAAAAGTGAAGATGTAATGAATAATACCAGTAAAACCCCTCCTTTGTTTACAGTGATTTGACTGTCCTTTGTTTATCCAAGGAAACGGTTTCTTTTTACTGTGATTTGACAGAAGTTGTACAATACTTTGAACACTTAATTTAGAATACTGAGATAGCTTTTTTTTCATATAAGGAAGGAGCATTTTATTACTTTATTACTCGACACTTTTCTGTTTATCTTTTAGAAACAGTTGTATGGTTTAAAAATATTAAATGAATGCTCTCCTGTGAAACTAACATCTTGAAAGTGAATCCCAGTTTAAAATACTACGAAAAATAATATTGAGATAGATCCATACACTGCTTCCCTAATTTTAATTACTAACCTGAACCCAGGTTTCGGTGAGCCTTCCCACCACGTTCACCAGTTATACTCCATCTGACTGTTGGTCTTCATCAGCATCCTCTCGTGGGCTTTTGATGAACTTCTTGATGAGGTCATTTACCGAGGGAATCTCAAAATTCATTAGATTGTTCTTATTCTTGTGGATGTAGATTTTCTCCCAAACCGTAAGTTGTCTATGTCCCTGAATACATTTTTTCAATTCTGGTTCCAATCCTATTTGGTGACCAGTTTCCAAAACATGTGCTGCTACTGCCGATTTATCCCCTTGTTTTGGAAACTGGTCACCAAATAGGATTGGAACCTGAATTGAAAAAATGTATTCAGGGACATAGACAACTTACGGTTTGGGAGAAAATCTACATCCACAAGAATAAGAACAATCTAATGAATTTTGAGATTCCCTCGGAAAATGACCTCGTCAAGAAGTTCATCAAAAGCCCACGAGAGGATGGTGATGAAGACCAACAGTCAGATGGAATATAACTGGTGAACATGGTGGGAAGGCTCACCGAAACCTGGGTTCAGGTTAGTAATTAAAATTAGGGAAGCAGTGTATGGATCTATCTCAATATTATTTTTCGTAATATTAACTTCCCTGTATAAACTTTCTAAAATTTTATATATTAAAATACTATTTTCTCCAACTTGATTTTAACAAAAAAATCTTATCTCTGTTTATTACCTTTTGTTGCACAGAACCCTAAAAATAGTGAATTGGATATTTTGTACAGTACCATCAAGAAGGCTAGAATCCGCTAAGAAATGGAATCATTTGGCAGCACTAGCATATGGTTAAAATGTTCCGCAATAAAATTATGGAGTAGGAAATTAAATTAACATAACTCACCCATCTAAAGAAGATGTTGAAAATTTTTACCATTTTCTTGAAGACACAAATGCATGTACTTTAATTTATTTTCGATAACTTAGATTAGATTAGATTAATGAGGGGTAGTGTAAGCCCTTTGGCTTCTCAACACTGCGACCTTTTGACCAAATAATAAACACACATTTTGCATGTCCCTATCAATGAGTAGTTGAAGTTAAAAATTAAAATATAGCCACATCAACCAACCATGGTTATGCTGGCAGGCTCTGAGCTAAGTTAGAACACCTACCTTCTTTGCTTGACAATACTCCTTGTCCACCACTTTGCCTGTGTTGTACAGCCTCCTGGGAGAGCCATCTGAGCTTGGGCGCAGGCCAAGCAACTCGAGGCAGTCAGAGTGTAAGAAGTATAGCGTGGGGCTCTCTTGCAGGATTATATAGTTGCCATGTTTCTCATCCCACACCACCACCACTGCGTCGCCTGCATTGCAAGTCACTATGCTGATCTTACCCTGCTGTATGAGCGATGTAGTGCTCTGCGACAGGTCTCTGAACGGGTGAGCCTCCTGCACACCTGCTTTCGGTGAAGGCTCAGGGCTAGTGGCAGCATCTCGACTGCTTGTACCTTCTTGTACCACAGCCACTGATGTGTTCATCTTGTCACGTTCTTCTGCCAGTTGTTGCTGCAACAGGGCCTTGTCAGCTTCCAGAGCATCCACCCGTTCCAGCAGTGGCCACTGCGAGGAGCATTCCCTGGCATCTGTTAGCTGGCGGATTGTCTCTCTGTGCCGCTCCAGCTCCTCGAGGAGTGAAGATTCCCGAGATCGCATAGCTTCCAATTGTCTATCCTTGTCATCCACAACACGTCGCATGGCCTCATTGAACCACACCTGTTTCTCGGCTTCACATCGCAGTCTTGCCTGTTTCAGTTCATGTTCCAGTCTAGTCTCCCACTGTGCTCGTTCGCGTTCTAAAGCCATATTCACACACGAATCCCTTTCCGTTACCAGATCTTCCCGAATCTGAGCAACTATTGCCTCGTGGTTAACCAGTTCAATGACATCTGGCCTCTGTAAGCAAAAGAAACTAGTGTTTTATAAACCTTAGAGGATGTCTGCACAACCTGTCTAACAAATCTAACAAGAGAATGCAGTATGCGCTGTAGCAGAGTCTTGTTGGAAAAATGCAAATTTAAGTAATTAAATCTAATACGAGATCTGCAGTAAGCACTGATGGGGAATCTTGTTGGAAAAACGCAAATTTAATTGAAGAAGTGTTTGAAGATAGGGTAATTAGTGAGGGGTTATGGACAGCAAGATCTGTAAGTAATTTTTATTTTTGGGGAACTTAAAAAATAAAGTGTACAATTAGAACTGAAACAGAACATAAGAAGAGAAATTTCAGAGATTTCACAAGAAGAATTAAGGCGTATGAATGCAAACTTTCCTAAAAGATGTCAGAAATGTGTAGCAATAGACAGAGATCATTTTCAACACCTTCTGTGACAAAGATAGGTGATTGAATACACTGAGGGCCTAATTAAGAAATCCATGTGCTTGAACTGAGGGGTTATGTACATGACCCTTTACCGGCCAACAACTTGCTTCCAGGCTGCCGTGTGGACCGTGCATTCTTAGCACATCATAAAAATGTCTCTGTACATATGTGAATGTACTAGTACCTGGACTGGCCTTTTCTTGTTACTGAATCATGGAGACTAAAACTTGTGCTTATTTTGTGACTTAGCTTTGCCTAAATGAAATATATTGCAATAGTTAGGTTAGATCAAAAAGTTTGATGAGGAATCTATAATAATAAGAGGAAGTGTTTGTCTGTCTGTCTGTCTGTGCACAATGCACAGCGAAATCTACTGCATGCAGAGACCTGAAATTTTAAAAACAGATGGACTGAAGGGTGGCTGAATGCACCTCAAAGCCAGGTTTTTAATTTTCACTTTCATTTGCGAGTTATGAGTGAAAAACTGGCAGAAAACGTGAATTTTTGTGCTAACTAAGAATGAGTTTTGGGAAATACGTTTCAATTGTGTAATCAATTACAGGTGGCTTTGTTTTACTGTCATAACTTGAAAATTAGAGCATCACGATTTTTTCAACATATTGCATGGAATTATTGTTCGCTTCAATTTTGTAAGTCCACCCTGATTGATTCATTTGTTAAATTTCAAAGCATGCAGATATCTGAAATTTTCAACCTAGACAGAAGACGGATAATGAATGTAGGCCTAAATGGGCAAACATTGATCAGAACTCACTATGGAGGGCCAGGGCCAGAGAACTCGAATCAGAGGTTGTTTTTCCCAGGCGGCACTTTCTAATCGTTGAATGCACTTCCAATGTCGGATTTTTAGCTGTTTCATTATAATTATTAATTGTTTAGTTTATGAACGATTTGCATGTAAGTGTTAATAAATATAATGTTTTAATTATTTTACTCTTAATTTTTATTTTGGAATTAATAATCGTGGGCTAAGCTGCAGTCACCACAAAAGAGTACTTACTGACATTATTGAATATCTATATCTAGACCCATTATCATGGGTGAAATAGAGTGGAACCTCGTTAAGACGTTTTTCTAGGGGCTGAAAAAAATAGACGTCTTAAACGGGAAAACGTACTACTGAAAATAAAAAAAATCGTAGGGAATATGTAGATAGGCCTATGTTTTCTAAGTTGCTCAGAACCACCCAAAAGTGCATCCTAATGGCTCTGAAATACCCACAGTGATACACAGGTGCTTCAATGCCAAGCCATTTGTTACGAGAGATTTATATTATGTAAACGAATACATAGGCCTAACAATTTTATCTGGAAAAAAAAACTTTCAAAAATTGATGGAATGTACGGGAGCCATATTTAATGATAAATCAAGACGAAATTCACAAAGAAAGCATCTATTTTATTCTGATAATCACACATGAAACAAGTTGCACTCCACAATCTATTACCAAACACGAAATATTGTAATTGTGCAAAATTTCACACGTGCCAGTTCTGTAAACAGTCGTGTACACGGTCATGTTCACAGCCACAATTTGCTAATGAAATGCGATCCAATACCGACGTGAGAAGCACGATCTGCTTTTTTGGCATACATTTCTTCAAACATTCTAATATTTTCTTCTCCTCACCACATGAACCGTAAGAAATTTAAAATATATTTCACTACTTCAAAATTATCACGATATAAAATGGCGGCCTAACAGCTGACTCGGCAAAATCGGCGCCAAGTCAAATGGCCAATGAGAAGCAAACTGCAATGGTTCAAAATGGCTGACGATTGGTCCCATAGAGCAAAGATTGAGACTTGGACACCAGAGAGTACAAGAATTCTGACATAGAGATCACACAATCGGATGCGCGTTCAAAGCTTATGTTTGACAAAGTGTGGTTGGCGAGCCAAATACGAACGTACTAAGTGTTAAACCAAAACATGTTAAGAAACATTTAAACATGCAATTATTAAGATTGGGACCGGGACTTCCAAAAACCGACGTACTATGCGGGAAAACGTAGTAATGAGGAACGTGCTAACGAGGTTCCGCTGTATACCTAGTTTAATGAATTAGGTACTTCGAGCTTCTTCCTACTTGTACTACATCCTACAGTATAAAAATCACCAATCCTATCCATCAATCAGTCCACAAAACTCACCACTTTCTGCACCACATCTCTCTCTTTCTCTCAGTCCACACTAAGATCAGTGTGCAGGATTCTACTAAAATCTGCCAGAAAATCAGACCATAAGTTGGAAAAATAAATTTTCTGATTTGAATTGATTCAACTTCAGCATAAAATTCTAACGAACCTCTAGCTCAAAAGTTATGTTTTTATTACCTTTGAAACTTAATGTTAGGGGGTGGCAATACTGCCCTTACGTTTATTGTGATCAGAGAAGGAAACCAACAGATGGCATTGAAATCTAAAAATCAACATTTTACACCCTGACAGCATTTTTCTATTGTTATGCAGAAACATGTTTACCAAATTATGGCCGGGTTACCCAGGCAACGTCACATATATAAGAGAGATACACACCTCAATCTTCTCCAAGCTGCTGTCACTGGGACTGCGCTCCATGGAAGCTGTGGCCATCAGTCTGAAGCGAGACCGCAAGCTCTCCAGTTCCGTCTTGTAGCTGTGTGTGAGACGATCACTCAACTCCTTGAGTGCTCGCTGCTTCTCAGAGTCTGCTCCTTCCAGCTGGTGCTGCAGGCTCTGATTCTGTTCCTGTAACTGTGACAGTTCTTCCTCGTGTTGTTTCAGCTTCCTTTTCCCTTCTTCTGCTTCCTTTCTCAGCGAGTCCAACTCCAGCTCGTGGTCTAGCGTCAGTCTTTGTAGCTGCTCTTGCCGACGTACATTCTCTGCTTCACATCGCTTCCCCAGGGCTGCCACAAGCTGTGCCTGAAGCCTCCCAAACTCCACCTGTTCCTGTTGCATGAGCAGTCGCATTCCAGCCAGTTCTCCACGCAGATTGCTCACAGCAAAGGTTGAAGCGTGTCCACAGGCTCTCAGCTGTCCTCGCAGTCGTTCCACTTCATTGCGTGTGTTGCCAAGATTCTCCTGCAAAAGGAAATGCTGTGATGAGATATAGCGCATGGGTTCCGAGCTAGGCGGCCCCTACAGATAGCAGCTGGCTGGGAAGGGATGGGAGGAGTACTTACCACTGCACACTACAACCTACAGCACAATAATAATACCTGGAGAAGTGCAACAAGAGTGTTCGTGTCTTCCAGCTGCCGGATCAGTTCGGGCGCCTCCGTGTAGCTCGACGGCATCGACTCGTCTATGTAAAAGTCAGCTGTGGTGAAGGGAGGGGTGGAGGAGTGGGGAGGAGAGGAAGAGTCGGCCCCGACACCAACCTCCTGAGAATTCTCTGGCGCTTCTTGCTGATCACCGCCTGCCGCAGCCAGCTCGATGGGACTCTGACCAACCTTCTCAAACTCCTCCGTGTCCGTCTCCGACTCAAAGCCCCTGCAACAAGTAAAGAGTGCTGTAATGTATTACCATTTAATCTTTTTCTAATATAATTTTATATAATACATTGCTTGCAGAAAAATATATCACATGGTAAAAACATAACTTTAAGTTAATTGCTCTGAGTGAGGTTGTGCTCCCACCTGAATATTCACCATCATGTATAGCAATTAGTCATGATCCTACACACAGACAAGCTATCCATTCACAGGTGGAAAGATAAATTTTACGAAAATTTAAAAGGCTTGAATTCAAACCAAGAAGAGATTGGCTCACCAAGGGCACATGTGGAACACAAATGATTATGAGATTACAATAAAAATATGTGTTTAAAATTATTACAAAATCAAGGACAAAATGAATTTTCTCGGAGTATATTCGGTAAAATGTAGTGATTGTGAGGGAGTCTATGTCAGGGAAACAGGGAGGGACATTAAAACCAGAATAGAAAGGGATGTAAATAGAGGGAAATGCTCTACTGGACTCAGTTACCATATGACGGAAAACAAACATAGTATTGGTGAAGTAAACATTGTAAGAATCAAGGATGATTGCGTAAAAAGAAAGGCATATGAGGCATGGTGCACATTCGGCAACCAGGGGGTGTGTCTGAATATGTATGATGGTGACATAGGGGATGAGTGGCTGGATGTAATAAGAAGACTGAGAAGAGAAATTCCAGTGGTAAAAATTCCCCGGCCGCCTGCGGAATGCATAGAGGAGGAAATGTTTGACATTCCAAAGGACTGGAAAAACAGATACTTTAGAAACAATGTTTTTATCGATGGTTACCGTGACGAAACTCAATCTTCTTCATGATCAGTACTGTTTGAGGTGTCACCTGAGGAAGACTCAAGGGCAGAGTCGAAATGTTGTGTTTTAGTTTTTTAACATTTATCCACTGATTTTGTAATAATTTTAAACACATCTTTTTATTGTATTTGACTCAGTGGAAATTCAGGACCGATATGGAGGTTTTATTGATTAGGAGATTCAATGCCAATGTTGATGAACTATTATCTTTGGTGTAAATTGTTTATTTCTTTGAATTTGTGTATAGATATTTGGCAACATTGTTTGCATCATCTAGGCAAGGCGGGTATTATTCCCGCGCTTAATAGTCAGTTGCGGTTCGGCGCTCATGCTGGTCAGACACAATTAGTTGTGTACCAGAGAATTCAAGTTAGTAATATGGATTATATTACAAATAAGGTGTCAAGGTGATGCAAGCCATGTGTGTCAGATCATTGTGTTCATATAATATAATATAAGTGTCTTCAGCAGAATTGCAATTAAAATAAATTATAATAAACATTTTCCATTGATTTCAATGGTGGTCCTCCTCTCAGAGTGTGTAAAGTAGTCGACGAATTATGGATACAGTTCAGTTGTTTTAGTGGATTACTACCAGAGTTCAAGAAAATAAATACTTGAATCCTTGAAGCGGACTTTAAGGAATACATCCACAGCCAACTTTAAATAAAGAAAATACTAGAATAAACCAGAAGCATCGAAAAGTTTCTGTGCACTAGACTGTACACACATGTGAAGTAAGAGCACTGCTTTGTCTATGCTTAGGGTATGTATTACATGTGTATGTATCAAATCACATTTCTTAATTGTACAGGCCACTGAAGTTTTTCCCCCAGTTAATATTATCAAATTATCATTATTACCAAATATTATAAAATCTTATATATTTTTTCTTAAAGCCCCCCAAATGAGCAAGAGGCTGCAATTATCAATTATCATATCTTTTAATATGAAAGAACAGAAATTTACACACACACACACAATTAATACACAAACTATAAACAGTAAAACAAATTTTACAACGGAAATTTAAACACAAGAAACACAAGTAGATGAAAGAAAATAAGATGAAACAAATGAAAGGCAAACAATTTTAAGATTTTAATGCTGATATCAAATATATATATATATATTTTTAAATTTATTAATTATCGTTTAAGATTTGAAGGAAATTAATTTTAATCGGGTTATATGGTGGAAAGAGAATAATGCAATCTGTTTGATTTTCATAACCTTGAATTCAGAGTATAAAAATGTTGTAGAGAAGTCGATCGACTTTTTTAAATAAATTTTTATTATTCCCTTTTATAGTGAAATTAGTTTTAAACAAATGATCCTACATACCCTATTCGAACCAAGAATTCCATATTGGATTATCAACTCCACTAGAACTAAATAGGCTGCCCATAAGGTACAATTTGGAAAAAAATTGCAAAGGATGACAAAATTAAAAATAGTTTTATGTATTTTATTAGTAATAAATGCAGTACAGGCCTACTTATCTCATTTGAAATATTTAATGCTAATGGTGAAGAATTGTAATGCATTACTATACACAAATGCCTAGCAGTATTACCTGTCCTGATCTCGCGGAGTACTCTCTGCAGGCTGCAAGAGTGTTGGGTCCAGGTGACTCGCCAGTCCCGCGTCCGTGACAACCTTCACCAGTGTGTCCTCTAGTGCTGTCGTCTCACCCTTGTCCTCTGTCTTGACTGACCTCACGAAAAAGAACTGTGTGATGCTCTGAAGGTCAGGCATACACACACTGAATGTCAGCTCCGGAAGCTCAGCCTGAAGTCTCTCCATATCTTCCGTTGTCAGCTTCGGCAACCCAGAGTCAAAAGGTGACGGTGCCTGTGTTGCAAATGGAGGTGGCAAGTCTTCCATTCCAGGGAACAAGGTATTCAGGAAGTGACCTTCAAACTGGCTCTGGAAGTCTTTGCGACGAGCCACCTCTTCGTTGTGAACAGCAAGCAGTTGGCATGCCAAGTCACTTGCCCACTGAAATAAAGCATTTACTTTCAATACAACAAAAGTAAACCCTTACGATGAGATTGTACAGTCTGCTGTGAAAATGTCATCATTGCTACTTCACCCATTAGCCACTTTGGACATTTGGACCTATACTCACTTTCTCACTCAATGGCAATAGACAATTCCTAAGCAAGCTAAAGCAATATTATCTATTTTATGGAACCCGGAGGTTCATTGTCATGCTTACATGAGCCTGCCATTCAACCCTATTCTATGCTAACTCCATCCAACCATCCCTTACAAATCCTACTTTCCTTAAGTCTATTCTAATGTTGTCCTCCAACCTACACCGAGGTCCTCCAAGTGGTGTCTTCTCTTCGGATCTCCCAGTCAATATTTTTGAGATGTCTTTCCTTCCCCATGCATGCAACATGTCCAGCTCATTTCATCCTCTGTGATTTAATTACCGTTATCATATTCGGTGAAGAGTACAGGTTACGAAGCTCGTCATTATGCAATTTTCTACGGTACCAGTTTTTAAATATTTTCCCACTCTCAGACTATGTTGAGTAAGGAACCAGGTATTTTGGACCTATAACTTATACAAATTCATCTAAAAACTACCAGTCATAGTTGACATAATAAATCTGGCTCCTTGGTAACAAAAACATATTTCAATGAGGAATAAGAAAATATATAAAGATATTTGATATTTGGATTGTCAACGGATCAATCAATAGAATCTGAAGACAACTTCTGAGAAGGGTAGGCTGTGCTGACACATCAAGAGAAAATCAACTCTTGAACCATGAGATTACTATTCTCCAGATAGGGTGTATAGTATCACCTAAGCGGAACAAACCCTACATAAACTGAGATTTAAATCTATAATCAGAAAAGAAACCCAACACTTAGTTTTGAGACATTAGTGTATATAATTTTACTTGTTACATTTTAATCTTGATATAAAAAACCTGAGTTTAAAGAACTTCTCAGTGTTAAGTACATATTTTAAATCTTTACTCATATCCCATAACTTATAATAAAAAAATATATTATTTTTACGGTTCAATTTGTTTTAATCATTTCAGTATTAAGTACAAATATTCAAACATTAAAAATGAATACCGGTAATTGGCTTCAAACTTTATTTCAATCACAAATATTTATTAAGTATATTATATATTATATGTACATTTTTTTTCCTACGCTGTTTTGGCAAGAACAATCAGTCACTGAAGAGAATCTACTTCAAAAGTCCAATTGATAACGGCAGAATACAATATGGCGCCTGCATGAAGGAACAAGTTTCTCCAAGCATGGCTCGAAGTGTCACACCTTATCTACTTTAAATCATGTCCTTCTATGTATTGAAACTAGGGACGTTACTTTTGCATAGAGTGCTTTAAAAGTAAATTGGAATACTGTACATTCTATATTATTTTAAGGTTATATTTGTAACAATATGAGACAAAGAAAAGAAAGCAGATATGCATAGAACATCAGGTAGAAATCTTCAGAAAAGTTGAGGGTAGAAATGAAACCGACTGATATAAAACCAACACAATGACAACTATGTTAAAGAACAAAGAAAAAATCTTTAAATGTATGAATATTCAGCAAGGGCATAGTGTATTGTGGAATAAGTCTTACTGCAATATTTATTGTGAAATCACAATGATTTTGTTTTAACTGGTTAAGCTGTCAAATGTTTGGTTTTAACAAGATTTGCTCGTTTCAGTGAAGATACTTTTCAGAATAAAGTATAAATAACTTGTACTTCTGAAGCAATTTATACTGAGATTTCACTGAATACTAAAATTTAAAGTTAATGATTATGTTTAAAATGCCCACTTACCATGAGAAAAGCCTGTGAGAATGTGCGTCGACGCACCACTTCTCCAACAGCATTCACATACATCTGAGGGCACAAGTGGACTTGTTGAATTACATCGAGCAGTCGGCGAAGTTTCTTGAGCTTCTCGCTGTAGATCATGAGGCGTGTGCCAACATCGCACATTTGGTTCTCCACATACATTACCCACTTGAGTCGAGCATGCAAGTTATGGCAGAGCTCTTCCTTGGCCCGAGTGCACCGACCTCGTATGTCAAGCAAGTGCTGATGGTTGCTAAGCATCACCACCAGTTGGCGACGGTGAGATGCACACAGGTCAGGCAGAATGGATGCATCTCCTAATACATTGGCACGTGTCTGGTTTGAAAGGAACGACTGAGTCAGATCCACCTGCTCTTGAACAATGCGTTTTGTCTCTAGCATCAACTGTTCTAGTCCATACAGACGCTCTTCCAGTCCCTTGATTTCTTTCATGTCCGTTCGAATGGCATGATCTAGAATTTTCTCCACTTCGGCTTTCAAAGTTTCAATCACTTGTTGGTCTAACTGCTCCAGATTGCGCATGCAGGTTTGCGCTACTTGGTACAAGCTGCTCTGATTGTTGGCAGATACCCAATCCAGCAGAGTAACAGGTTGTTTCTCTTCATTATCGCCACCTGCATTTTCAATCTGAGACATCTTTGCTTTATCCTCTCCTGTCTCCAGGAGGGCAGGTATTAATGGGATCTTGGCTAGCATATCCATGTCTGCACGAAAACTGCAACACACACAACACATGAATCCTTCAACCTTAAGGGTTTGTTCTAAGCAAGACAAAATTAATTATATTTGAACACAAAAGCAGTAATATGAAATTAGACTCAGCAATTGATAAGGAGAAAACAGAACCAGTAACATCTACAAACTTTTCTAGGACTATAACTGGATTAGAATTTAAGATTTCATAATCAAATACAACACATATGTAATACGTCTTTAAATGCTGAGGAACTTGGCAAAACATATGCCACCAGACACGTAAAAATTGTATATTATGGGATAATACATAGTCACATTAATTACGGCATAGAAATATTAAATTTGATTATAATATTTCTTTATAGGTTTCACCAGTCAAGTTAATTTAAAAGCAATATTTCTTAATTCATTAATTATACTATACACATTAGAAGTCTAAAATGATATAATTTTGTTGTCATTGAAATACTCTGTAACACAATGTTCAGAAATGGTCGTCACTGTCTATATATCGTTTAATAAATGTGCAAGAATGGATGGCTTCACTATTATAATATTATGCTGTTGTTTGTATTCTGCTGTTGTTTCTGGACACATATAATATATATTGTATAATATCCCTAATTGTTTTGTATAGACGTTTTAGAGGACACTTATATAACATAATTAATAATACAGTTTAATTTGGTTTCACAATATACTTGCAATATTGGATACATATAAATCTCGTTTTCAGTTACTAATTCCTAGTCCAGTTTTTGATAGTGGTTTATAGGCGGTTTTTTACTTCATATATTATTTTGATGTTATTTTGATTGCTTTCAGTTTATAGTTTTGTTCCATTAGCCTTATGTTTTGTTTTGCATGTTTATGAGGAGAGATGGGCAGACATACACATTCTATAAATTTCATACCGTTGCTAGTTTTTTAAAGTTAATTCTCACTGTTGTTCATGCAAGTTAATCATCGGTCTTCAGCTGTATGAAGTTGTTATATGGATATTAATTCAATAAATTGTTAAAGTCATGTTGTTATATGACTTGTATTATTATTCTTTCTTTTGTCTGTTATCTGGCTACCAGTATCCACATAGGAAAAGTTCCTCTGGGGATTATTATGTAAGTTAGGGCGAGTGTTCTTAAAGCCATTGGAGAAAATGCGCTTTTTTAAAGCCGATGGATATGCGATGAGTATGTTGAGCGATGTAAATAAGAACGATCCGATGGATTACCATATGTAAACATTATACTGAAAATTCCAAATCTTGGCATATTTTGTCATTAAGTATAAAATACGTCAAAAAATAAATAAAAATAAACTTATTGGATTAAATTAAATGACACTGATTCAGTGAAATTTCCAAAGTTGTTAATATGTCAAATTCTTCAAATTGAAAGAAATTGTCAATTTATAAAAGGGATTTTTTTATTAACCAATCATATAATAAAATATCAATGTTACTATCACTATCTGAATCTGAAGATTCATTGCAGTTTCCTTCATTGTGTCGACATACTACATAGGTTTAGTGTTACGTGTTACAACTTCCCTATACCGAAAAGCAGACGACCATAGTATCATGGCAGACAACAATGGTCAATCGCATTTCCATCAGTACCAAAGACCGATGGAAGTGTTTGAAGTGTGATGAATCATGTGCTGGAAAGGAGAACGAGCCGATGGATTCCAGCGCTGTGTGTAGGAACGCTCTCGATGCATGCACACGAAAATGTGCTGAGTTAAAACTTACTTTTCAAGCAGTTTGAGGTATTCCACCCTGGTCTCTAGGTGCTGGCTGAAGCTCTGTTCAAATAGTTCTGCACGATTCCTGAATGCCTGAGTTATATCTTCCAAATTAGCAAGAACGGCCATCCAACCCTGCTGCTGCAGATGCTGGTCATGCACCAGACTCTCACATGCACGGCTCTGCTCATGTGCATGGTCGCAGAACTTCTGTGCAAGCTGCACTCTTGCCACAACAGTTGTATACGTGTCGTTCATGTTGTGTGTGGCTTCAACCTGCTCCTTGAGGGCCAGGTCAGGACCAAAGTCAATGCTGAGCGAAGGGGGACTCTGGCTCTCTATGGTGCTCTTACTGAACAGGTAGATGGGGTTAGTGTCAGTGCCCGCGGAGTAGCTGCAGACTCGCATAGCTGGGTCTAGGCAGTCCCCGCCGCTCACAAGCAGCACCTGCTTGTCCACTGGGATGCCACAGCTCCGCTCTATCACCTCTTTCAAGTGCTTCACACTGCAACACAAAGGATATTCAATATCGTTATGGGTCTGTATAATGCAAAAACAGATGAACAGATAGATTAATAAATGAAATATGAATCAGGTTTATTTGCCTTTTTGCTATATATAGAAATAGAAAAAGTTATATCGGTACATCAAGGCATAAAATTTCAAGTCTAAACTTAGTAGCCAAGCCAAGAATTTCAGTTGCAATTACTGCTACGTATATACAAATACAGTCTTTTCGGAATTATGAAGAACTACTTCTCCCTATTTGTTCTTTAGTTTACATATAAAATATCACAGCATATTTCCCGTTTAAACATGTAAATTATATAAATAAATAAATAAAATAACACACTCTAACTGAATTAGCCACCTATTTAAAATAACTAAATACTACTTTCATTTTTGCATCACACAAACTAATTTTTAACAAATAATTATTAAAACAAAATATTTTTGAAGTAGTGTATTTTGAACCACTGTGAGCTTAAACGGCTGGGAAAAAAAAAAAAATAATAATAATAATAATAAAAAAGAAAATAATAATAATAATAATAATAAATCCCTGAAGGGAGTAGGCCTACCACCTGACCACTGCGTCATCTACCCTAGGCAAATGGCAGGATTGGGGGCATGGGGTCAGCATGCTGCCATCCATGGCTGTTAATGGTGGCTTTCGTGACCGGAGCTGTTAGTTCTCTATCAAGTAACATCTCAATTCGAATCACAAGGCTAAGTGCCTCAGAGGTTCCAGACCTCCCTACCTCAGAAAAATCTGATGAGGTATCAGGGATTGAACCCGGGCCTGCGAATCTGTAGCCAGTGACACTAACCACGAGAACACACAGGCAGTCAATGGCTGCAAAAATAACCACAAAACTACACTGCACATTACCAAAGAAGCCAGAGCACTGACTGGCTATAATACAGGGAACTAAAAGCGATGAAAGTTACTTTAGAACTTCAAATCATATCAATAACTTCTACTGCTTCAGAATGAATACTGATTTTCATTAGAAAAACTAAAATATTACAAATAAATAAAACTGCCTTTTTAAATTGAATCTCTGTTGCCCTAGTCAGAATTTTGTTCACCAATGGTGATCTGAGGACCAGAAATTTTGGGCCCTAAGATAGTACAGCATTACTCCAACTATCCAGATTAACTGAGGCCGGGCCGGACCCAATCCGAAAAATAAAATATTCGGGTAATTGGATAATTAATTAATGAAAAAGGTCAGTACATCCCCATCATTAAATAACCATATACCAACCAACTCAACAAGTTAGAGAAAACAGATTATTATTATAATTCCACAAGACAGAAAGAAATGCTGTAGGGCTAAACAAATTTGATTATAATAGGTCATAATTACAAGTTTGTTTTGAAAATGAGCACTCACCTCTCGAGAGCCAGGTTCATGTCGAACGGCATCATCTTGCCAGTGTCCACATGGAATATGTACAACATGGTGCTGGATGTCCTTCATATGCCGTGTGTGCCTGCAACACACAACACATTTTTTAGTAAATCATTATTAAGATGTGATTTCCCATTTCATTATCACCTTATTTTGTTTTGGCATTAATTCATTTCACTACTGATTTTGAAAACTTGATTAACCGAGGGCACCATCTTAGACTAAATGAATCTCATGCCCATTTCTTCTAAGTCGTAGATAGGAGGCACTATGCATGAACGGACAGGTTCACAAGCAAATGACTAAGTTAATTGACGTAACGAGACCCATTCTGTTTCATTGTATGTCATCTCTGAGCATGCCATAGCTAGAAAAAGTGCCCAGAAAGAAGAATTTAGCTTAAATAAGTTTAAAAAAAAGCTGTAAATTAAAAAGGGAAAGAAGGAAAAAGATACAGCAGAAAAAGTCTGACATGACTGCAGGGATGAACAAGCAAATTACCACATAAGCAAACGCTGTAATCACTAGAACTACACTACAACTGTGATAGAAATGTTTTGTAAGAGCCGAAGAAACCCATGGTTATGCTACGAAATTGGACAATACTTTTATTTATTGTTAGTTTAAATTAACAAGAACCCGTTTTGCATAAATTTTGAAAATAAACCATCTTGTGGCATTGTGGAAAATGTTTCTTTGTCATATGTGATTGTTTCGATAATAATAGATATTTAATTGTAACTCTTCCAATTTCCTACGACTACCTGGATCAACAATGTGCAGATATCAATGGAAAGAGTTAGTGCAGTGGAAGAAGATACACAGAACAGAGAAAAATGGAGACAGATTATAAAAGAAAAACGATGACAAGCTCAGAAGAGAGTAATTGATTATGTTGAAATATGAGTATCAAATTAACAGCTAGAGTACTAGATACACGGATTCTAAAATGATTTTTGTAAGAAGATAACTACAACAAAAAAGAAGTTTCAACATAAATTGCTACAAACTAACACATAAACAATACGCTAATGCCTCCAGATGTATTTTTAATAAGGTATTATAAGATAATATCTGTACTATACATGATATTAGACGATTTGAATAAGAAAAGTGGGTTACAAGGCAATATATTATCATCATTAAGTGTACAGTGGTGTATATAAAATAAACATTGTTATTAGTGAACATTGATAATAAAAGGATCGATAAGATTCTCTAAAATAGATAATTATTGTACAATAAAATATTATAATTTTAAGGTTAATTTATAATTTTTAAAACTGACATTTTAGAATTTAGCAATAATTATATTGACTATTGCGACATCAATCGCTATTTTAATCTTGTATCTTTTAACTTGTGTAATTATATGATATGATAAAAATTTTAAGAATAATTGATATAGACTATTGCGACATCAGTCGCTATTTTAATCTTGTATTTATTTATTGACTTGTATGTTCATATGTAAAAGCTTATAAGAATATAATAATTTTTAGATACCGTGTATCCAGTTTACAATCTCTGTTATTTTATTGTTTTGTGGTTAAGGTGGAACTTTGAATGACAATTAAGCTAAAATGAGTATCAAAACTTTGTTTAATTAACTATAATTTGTATTGTTTGGCTGAAGGAAGCCTCTGCATTGAGAGGAAACCCTCAAGATAGATAGATAGAATTGTAACTCTTTTGACTGGGGATGTAGGCTGCAGTAATTCATTTCTAGCACTGATGGTGAACCATAAAGAGCTCATGCAGCGAGTTATTGCGCTTGTCTCTAATGGATTCTCAGCTATAGAGACAGGTCCTGCAAATACGAATGGCATAAGTCCAGCCATTTAGAAGGGGAAGGATAAAAAGTTCATTTTGTAAAGAAAAGAATAAAATGAACAAGGACAGCTAACAGGTATAAAATTAATGTCATTATTAAAAAAACTGAAATATGAGAGTGTTGGGAGAAACTCACACTCTTCCGGCAAAATAATGGTGTTACTCTTGGTATGGAAGATTTTCAAATTTTGGTGTGTCTTTAAAAGTTTTTTGTTAATTTAAACTAACAATACTTATATTTATTAAGATAATAATGTGGATTAATTAAACTAAATATATTTACTTCAATTGAAATTACACGTTTTATTTTTATAATTTTTTCCACAACAAAACCCATTATGCCTTTTTAAAAAGAAGAAATCATACGAGAGGCTCATCTGAACTTTTTTTTTTCAACTAGCACTTGAGGTCTCAGGGACTAAGCCATGGCGTAGTAATGCAAACTTTGCACGTTCGCACCCACCCCCAGTCATAATAAATATAAAAAGTTATTATCAAATTTATTTATTAAATTCACAATTTCTAATTGAAAAGGTTTACTGCGCTTGTTAATAGACAATCAACAATAAAACCACTTAACCTGTAAAATTGAACTGAAAGACACTGTTCAGACATCTAGGTGCCACAGCAGTGAGAATATAGGCTATAAATTTTAGGCCAGGAAAATAGTCGAAATTGCCTCTAAAAGTTATTTTTGAATGTCCTTTGTTGTACCTATAAACACACATGAATTATCTAAATGATATTTCAGGACATTGTCAAATTCCAAGGTGTAAGTAATAAGACCTTTAAAAACATCTGGGTTATAATTATCTGTCTCATTATGCCATGACAATTAAAATTCCCCGCAAAATTTTACAGCATGAACAATGCATGACAAAGATTTTTCTTTTTCAACAAGCTCATTATGCTTACAAACAGACGATCAGAAGCTAGCATCAAGTTGTACTATGATATCAGCCTTTCCTTAAGACGGCAAGACTCATTTCATTGTCTAAAATGTTGTTTTGACCAATAGTGAATCTTACTTCTATAAGGTTCAAGTTTCAAGGTGTCATATTGGTTTTAGTCCATTTATCTTCTCCACTGAAGAAAATGCATGGAAAACAAAACAATGCATTAGTTATCACATTATCAGACAACCCCAGATCCACTCCAGTTTTTCCCTACACGTTTTTATTAAAATTCCTGTCACAAGCTCTGTTTTTATCATTATAAGTTAGACTTATCGGAAGTTATGGTCTAGGCAAGCCTATTTCTTTCGGTCATTTAGATATACACTTTGTAACTAGCTTACCTACTACTATACTTTCCGTAAACTATGTAAAAAAAGCTGCACTGATTAAAAACACCAAGGAGAAGAAGTGACGTGAGTAGCGCAATGAACACTCACACATAGTAACACTTACTGTGTTTACTTCCAGCCTTCTAGCTTATTTGGGCAGTTTTGGAAGGGGGTAAAAAAACAGCATTTTCGTATCCTCCCTTCACAAATGTGCAAGTGGACTGGTAGGGTGTTGTGATACCCTGCAGAGGATGAGTCACCGTGGGAGTAAGACAGGTAGCTGTATTCTCTCTCTCAATTAGAAATCCATCCCCATATAACAGACATGTGTCCAATCGCGAAGAAGACTTCAAGACTAAGAAAGTGCCAAAAGTCTCACGTTGCAACATTACTGTGACCCTATACAAAATAACCTAGCCGCAACCCCTCCTTTAACTCTCCTCCATCTTTAGGAGAGGAGATGATGTTAAAGGGATGAGAATTGACCAGGCAGCCCAGTCACACCAGAAATTTGACCAATGCTATATTGCCAAACTTGACTTACACAAGCAAAACAAAGGTGCGAAGTTTGAAATAGATAAATATTATATAACTTTATACATTGCTGATACAGTTCATATTCAAAGTAACTGGGGGGGGGGGGAGCACGTGACCCTGTGACCTATAGGTAGAACTGTGCCTGTGCCACAGTTGAAACTACATCTGCTAGAGGTTACCATGGCAACTTTAACGGACTAGGCCGATAAAACTACTTTAGCAGCCTAGGCCAAGAAAGTGCTACATTACAGCATGTTAGTAGTCCGAGAAGCAGCTGCTTTAGAGAGCGTGTACTAAAAAGGTAATTTTTTACCTTTGTTAACAAGATGCAGTTATGGAAAAAATGCTAAGAGGTCTAAGCTCTAAGAGGAATCAATTAGATTGTAATGCAGAAAATTGTACAGGGTGCGGCAAAACATCCTCCCTATTTTAAATTTCAAATAAAAAACAGATGGATCAAAATAAAGAAACTGTATTAATATTAATGACATCTACACAGTGGGAATTTAGGGTTTTCAGTATATTACATTAGTTCACCTCACTGCTAAGTGTAAATAGTCCTTAATCCTGTCTCCGTGCTCTTATAGCAAGGTTAACCATATCATTAGGAACTATATCCACGCCGCAACATTCGCACAAGATGGGAGTAGCAGTCAAATTGTGTTGCCATAACGACATAAAAAAGTGATAAACAGTAAACAAAAATTGAACAGGATATTGAAATCGCGGAATTGACATTCAGTACAGTATCCAACCATGCCGTGGACGGGAAAAGAACGTGCTTACGCGATTATTTTCTGTGGGGATATCTTAAGGCTGAGGTCTTTAAACGTCGCCCGAGGACTTTGCCAGCCCTAAGAAATGCAATACAGAAATGTTGGTTAGAACAATGGAAAATTTCCGAAGACGCATTCAACACTGCATTGATAGTGAAGGACACAACTTTAGTGACACATTGTTCAAAACATGAAACTTCCCACTGTGTAGAATCATCCATGTTAATACAGCTTCTTTATTTTGATCCGTCTGATTTTTATTTGAAATTTAAAATAGGGAGGATGTTTTGCCGCACCCTGTACTTGAGTAAACAAAGCTTGTAGCCAGTTGCATGTCTCCTATGTAAACTCTGTGTCTCCACGATGCTGTAGCAGAGTGACTAGAAGGATAATATGAGGTGTAAAGCAAAGTGTCTCTTTAACCCTTTCACTGCTACGGCCATATTTATTTGTCAGCATGCAACGCTGCTGGCTGTGCTACTGATAGATATATTCAACGCACCACTTTGCATGCCAATAAACGAAAGAATTTCTCCATGAAAGAGATTCTAAGTGAGTCAGCATAAAGTATCATGTGTTGTTTAATTCCTGATACCATAGTTCCCTATTCACTATCAACTGCTGCCAACCGTACATGTATTGTACATCTACTGAAAGGCATGTTAAATCACCTGTGTTAGTGACGACATTCAGGCATACCTAGGGTTATGTAAATCAGTTTAAACTTCAAGAAATACATGCTGTGCTCTTGTTTTAGAGGAAACTCACAAACTATTAGCAATTGTTTGTCCATTTATGATTACCAAATAAATTTACAAATTAATTCAGCGCCAACAGTTGCACAGTGAATAATAGAAGTATATGATAGCAAAAGCTAATTATAGACATTGCTTTATCATTACTATGAATAGGATGCATGCTGATCAAATTTATAAAAATGGAAATGGTATCAGTTAACATTTTCTGAAATACATTCCTTTAAATACTCACTATTAATATTACTAGAAATAGCACAGTGAAGTGTTAACATGTGTACAAAGTTTGAGTATGGAAATATGCACACTAACTTCACTATAACCCAGAATGATCATTTCCATGGGTATCATCATGGGTGGTTCAAATCATATCTTTCTGATAGAACTCATAAGGTAATAATAAATGGAAATAAATCTAACTTAGGGGTTGTTAAGAATGGGGTACCTCAGGGATCAATACTAGGACCTTTGCTCTTTTTAATTTTCATTAATGACTTGCCCTATAACTTAAATGACAAATCAAAGGTATTGCTCTTCGCAGATGATACTAGTGTACTTGTAACAGGAACGTCACAAGAACATTTATCAGAATAGCTACAAAGGCTTTTCACGAGTTAAACACATGGTTTCTAGCTAATAAAATGACACTTAATATTGATAAGACCCATTTTATACAATTTAGAACAAAAAACAGATGTATCTCAAATCTTGAAATTAATTATGGAACACAAATCATACAAGAAATTAGCAATGTAAAATTTTTAGGACTGCAAATTGACCAAAATCTTGACTGGAAGACACACATAGAAATGATAGGTCCAAAACTGAGTTCAGCGTGCTTTGCTTTAAGAATTTTGAATAATATATTAAAACAGGATGCATTACTTATGGTATATTTTGCATATTTTCACTCGGTAATGAGGTACGGGATCATATTCTGGGGCAACTCTTCCCATAGGGAGAAAATATTTAGATTACAAAAGCGGGCAATAAGAATAATATGTGGAAAGAAAAAAAGGGAATCTTGTAAACCGCTATTTGAAAAATTAAAAGTCCTCACTCTTACAGGGGAGTATATATACTCTGTTATGTGTTATGTAGTGAATAATATTGATAAATTTCAAACTAATTTTAGTGTACACGGACGTACTACCAGAAACATGAATGATCTACACAGACCAAATAACTCGTTAAAACTCTTTCAGAAGGGTGCTTATTATTCTGCAGTACAGATATATAACAAGCTTCCAAACAACATTAAGTTATTATGTATTCAAAGAAAGAGCAAACCTTTCAAAACAGCTGTCAAGGAATTTTTAATAACTCACACCTTCTACAATTTGGAGGAATATTTCCAGCTTGGATAAATTTGGCAGCTTACAGTTTCTGTAGGCCTATATTATTGTTATAACATGCATGTATTTTTTGATCTGACGTGTTCTATATCCTTGAGCCCCGCTCAACACAGGATCTACAGGACGAGATATCTACATCTACATCAGCTGACTTAGTCGGAATCAGCTGATGATGATGGAGATACCCATTGAAATGATCATTCGGGGTTATAGTGAAGTTAGTGTGCATATTTCTGTACTCAAACTTTCTACACACATTTCAATACCAGTACTGTTTGATTAATTATATTTATAACATTTAAGGGAAGGTATTAAGGGCATAGGGCCTGTATGACCACATCCCAATAAAATATTTACCTGCCAGACAGGGAATTTATCTGAAATTTGGTCAAGAATTGTGTACTATGACCTCCCGACAAAAACTATCTGGAAGATCAACTACCAGTAAAGCTATTGGAGGATGGAGTGGCTGATAACTGCCAAATGCTAGATCTTAAGACTAGGTTGAAACAAAATGGCTGCCCACTGGAGCTTCGTAACCACCTAAATTTCAGAATTGATTATGGAAGTTTTAACTTATACAATTAGGCTGTAACAAAATGTTACAGAACTACACAAATTGATTAATGTAATACTTAAAACTATAATTATGGTCTCATATAATTTAATTGTACAAATAGAAAAATACACTGCGATCGAGATGTCACACTTAGCAGTGGCCACTCAAACTAGAAGCAGCACACCTTGGTGCTCACCAGTTTACTATTCAAGTTATGTAATTTCATTGCACTCTTCCTGATAGCAGTTTGGTGGTGGTACTACAAGACATCCTCCAATTAAGCTATCTGGAAGGAACATATCGGGAAGTGGTAATACAGGTCTTTAATGTACCAATGAATCAAAATTGGTGCTGTTACCTGTATCTTGTGACTTTACTTTTCAATCAACTCACAAAGCCACAATGTAGGACTTTCTTGTTTGTAACCACATATCCAACTACACCATTTGCCAGCTATCAAAAAGTAAAGTGTTCCCTATTACAGGCCATGGAGGCCCAGAGGGTTCCAGGAGGTTGAGGCTCCCAGATTTTCAGACATCGGCACATGAAGGTGGTAAGGTTGTCAGCCTTTTCACCGGCCGCCTTTACCCCCAGGATTGCTCCTGGTACTCATTTCTGTTAGAGGCTGAGTCGACCCCAGGGCCATAGTGCCACCAGAAGGATTAGGCCAATTGAAAAACTTCAATGACCTCATCGGGGATCGAACCCGCGACCTTCCGGTTTGTAGCGCAGCGCCTCAACCACTACGCTACGGCATACCAGCTATCAACCACTTCAAAATAATACGTAAGACTTGAGGCTTTCTCGGCGCTGATTATTAATAATGGTTTCACAGGCTATAAGCCAGTAAAAGGATATACATCATCCAAGCTTTCAGTCGCTTACATCTCTGCGGCCTTCCTTGGGAAAATGAGTGTGGAGTTAGGGATGAGAGAACTAATATATACAAAGTTTAGAATTAAGATTTTTAGACAGTGAAGCTTTACTAATTATTCAAAAGTAGTCAAACGTTTAAAACACTTTTAGCTCACTTTACGTACCATTACTACAGTGTTTTGCAGATGACAAACAGTTTGTCCATCTCCTTGCTTAGATACGCGGTCCAATCAGAGACGGCGAGACGGAGGGAAGACTCTTACTGCTAGCGGCCTTTCGTACGCTCGTACACATGATTGGCGGTGAAGGAATCTGCTTCTCATTTGAAAATACTGTAGGACATGTTTCAAGAGGTTAGTTCTCTCCCATCGTCGGCTAGCGGTCACATGTTTCAAGAGGTTAGTTCCGTGGGTGACCGCTAGCCGACGATGGGAGGGAACTAACCTCTTGAAACATGTCCTAGTAATGGTACGTAAAGTGAGCTAAAAGTGTTTTAAACGTTTGACTACTTTTGAATAGCTAATATATATATATATACGACTTGGAAAGAAAATGAAATTTTCTCCAATCACAAAACTTCATTTTCACTACAAATCATATATAAGCTCAGTCATCCCTAATTCCACACTCATTTTCCCAAGGAAGGCCGTAGAGATGTCAGCGACCAAAAGCTTGGATGATGTAGCCTATATCCTTTTACTGGCTTATAGCCTCTGAAACCATTATTAACTTCAAAATAATGTTTTACTTATCAGCCATCCCACGGAAAGTGAGCCTGAAGTGTCCAGACCGTAACAACTTTTAATATTAATTTAAAATATATGTTGTCATTGAAAAATTATGAAATTAATTTTCAGTACTAGTCTACTGAAGAACTAATTCTCAAAATTAATTTCATAATTTTTCAGTGATGACATATATTTTAAATTAATATACACTGTTGTTACGGTCTGGACACTTCAGGCTCACTTTCCGTGGAATGGTTGTTATGCAGAACAATATCATCTACCGTTATATTTTAACCCTAGGACTACAAAAGAGGAAAGGGTTGTTGAATCCAAAACTTTGTATCTTACTCTTTTTTGTTTACAATTATTTCTGCAGAACTACCTCTTCAATACTGTATAAAATAAAACCATGTCATTTTGTTTTTAAACTTGTTTGGCTGTAATGAAAAAAAAATACATTAGCTTGAGTTTGAATGAACCAAAATGAAAAAAAAAATGAAAAAACAACAACAACAAAGCACAGTTTGAGCAACATGTTTCAATCAGTTTAAAATTAGGAACAAAATAAAATGTTCTCTTTCCTCACTTAGTCACTTCATATAGTGGGTTCGATGACCTTCAGAGGCTGTGACATGGAATTAAAAAACAGGGAATCCTAGGATTAATAATAGAGCCTACATCCTATTTCAACCCACTGCATATTAGCAACATATCCCACAAAATCAGTTTAAATAAAATCAGAGAAACTGATGTAATAAAGTGCCAGAATGCTTTTGTTTAATCAGTAATAAAATTGCAATTATGATATGCAGAAAATAAGTTTTTATTTTTTTTTTATTTTAAATACTTCTCCGAGTTAAGCTCCAGACTGATTCAAAAAGCAGGAATAACAAAGGTCTAGTTTGATACTTAACCTTAAGTCAAACTTGTATACACTGATATAAGAAATTCTTGAAATATGTCAACATTTCACAAAATACACTAGCAAAGAACTCTGCTTAATGTATGTAGGCCTAATTATTTCATAGTAATATACTTTCTATATATAACAGTTCGATCCCCGGTACCTCCTCGGATTTTTCTGAGGTAGGGAGGTCTGGTAGGGGTGCACTCAGCCTCGTGATTCAAATTGAGGAGCTACTTGATAGAGAAGTAGCGGCTCCGGTCATGAAAACCACCATTAACGGCCGTGGGTGTCAGCATGCTGACCACATGCCCCCAATCCTGCCATCTGCCTATGGTAAATGACGCAGCGGTCAGGTGGTAGGCCAAGTCCCTCCAGGAATGTAGCGCCACGGAGTTTCCCCCCTCCCCATTGCAACTTCCGAAGCCGTATATGAACTGTGTAAAACAATATGTCATGAGAACTGATTTGCATTTGATAAATTTTCTCTAATATATTACCATTACTCCGGTAATGCCCAACCGATTTGGTCTGATATCAATAGGCATCTTCCCATGGACGTTATAAATGCATATACCAAGTTTCATGAAAATCCGATAAAGCTTATTTGAATTATCGCGCGTACAGACACATAGACGGACGGACGGACAGACAGACAGACATTTTCCCGTCCCCCACATAATCTTTTAAAGTATCATTCTAGCAAAATAATAAAATGTAGGCTATACTTTCCATCTAGTAGGTTTGATAAACCTCTCCCCCTTCAAAATCCACAAGACAGAAGGGAGTCCTAGGGTTAAAGTACTTTTTGTCTTTCTCATTTTTTTTATTCGACACTTAATCAACAGAAGAAGGTACAATAATAACATGGAAAGCATAAATTACCTTTAGCACAAACTACATAAATAATTCTTGTGCTGGAGATTTTCCCAAAACCAATTCAATGATTCACCTTTAAAAGCTACCTCCATTACACCAAGAACATGCCATACAGTATAGTTGATCCAACACTGCACACTAAATAAAGGGAAAGTCTATTATACTCTTTCAATAAGCCTATCCCTTGAGGTCATGTTTCCACAGATTGAGTTGTTATTCAAAGTGCTTTAAAAATAGTTTTGATTGTAGTATTAGCCTACAGTATACAGCTGCATAACATATAACTTATTCAGTATACTGGGCTGACCATTCGAATGAACTAGTATATTTTGTTTTGTAACTTAAGACTCAGCTTACCAGTACCACATTCCCTTCCCTTCGATAGTGTTCATCTAGAGTCCTTGATGAACTGGCAAGCATGTGGGATGAATCCTAGGAGTATGCCTGATCACTTCTTCTTTTTTTTTTGTTAGATTTTTTTTAACTGTCCCCATCAGAGGTAGCCTCTAAGGACTAAGTATAGGCCTACTTACATAAACTTCTTAACTCATTAACATTAATATTTAAATAGAATCATATAGCCTACAAGTAAATAAGTTACAGTCAAATTATTTGATTAGATAATAGTCATGAAGCCAAATAATTCTGCCATGATGTATAACTATATTATATCCCAAGTAAGAATGATCCTGTTCAAAACAAAGAGGCGTGGCTGTCATAGTCCGCACATGAGAACACACGTCATCACCGTGATAATGGGAGTTTGTTTATTCTCAGTACAACTCACCTGCAGGGTCGTCGTGAACAATGAATCCGTTATGTTTTGTTTGCTAATTGATATACTATAATGATGACGATGCCAGTGAGTTTATTTCATGTGTAAATGTTGATATTGTTGTTGCATGAACTTACAAACACTACTTCTCCACTAGCAAGCCACAACCTGGTAATGGCGCATGCTAATGACATTAAACAAACACATTTTGTCATATGATGCGAATTTTCCACGAACTCTCTGTGAGTTCTCTTCCCCTTTGTTTTGAACAGGATCAGACTTACTTGGGATATACTCTAGGAGGCAGAGCTATGCAGCGAGAGGTTATGAAGTTTGTATATCAGTCTACTAGTGACATCCTACGGGTAAGGTTTCTTGACACAATTTCCCTAACTTGACTATGAAGAGTTTTAAACTCTAATTTACTTAGCACAGGGGGCATTTTGAACAATGTGAGGTACACTTAGAACTGTCAACAATATAAGTTGTAACACAGCACAAACTCTCATTCACCGATGCCAACAAAAGAAGCACCTAAACTCAATAAGGCTGCTTCCTTTTAGAACAAGTGAGATATCCCTAGACGTGGTAATAATCAATAAAAAGCTGGGAGGGAAGGGAGGAGGATACAGTAATGATATTGGGAAGGAGGTGTGACTTCAAGGTCATCACATAAATTGGTTTGTGCAATGCAGCTGAATTACAGTGTGTCCCACGCAAGAGTTGGCCAATGACGCGGGTTCGTGCGGCGCGGCGGGCACAGCTCCAACTCCCGAGCGATCGGGTGAAATATCTACGCTAATAATGCCGCGATGGGTGAAACGATTCAGGTTCTCACATTTATAGTTAAAACTGCAATGAAAATAACCATGTACCTCATCACAAGAGATGTTGGAAATGTTCTCCTTTTGCATCCACACAATACGGGCACCTTTTTAGCAAATTTTTTTTCACGCGGATAAGTTCAGCTTCCGAGACAGAGTTCATTTCTCTTGTGATAGGCCTAGGTGATATTGTCTTTAAGTTCTTCTAACAGTATGTGAATATTATTTATGGGGAAACTTGAAAAATAAAGTGTATAGGTCAATTTCCCATACATTAGAAGAACTTAAAGACAATATCACAAGAGAAATTAACTTTATCTCGGAAGCTGAACTTATGTGCGTGAAAGAAAATTTCCTAAAATACAAGAGAACATTTCCAACATCTCTTGTGATGAGGTATGTGTTTATTTTCATTATAATTTTAACTGTAAATGTGAGAACCTGAATCGTTACACTCATCGCGGCATTATTAGCGTAGATATTTCACCCGATCGCTCGGGAGTTGGAGCTGTGCCCGCCACGCCGCAGGAAGCCGCGTCACTGGCCAACTCTTGCGTGGGACACACTGTATATGGCTACAGCTCTACCTGATATGATTTATTTAACACAATTCTGATTAGTTCATTCCTAAGATTAGCTGGAAGGCCATACTTCTTCCTGAAGTTCTAAAACAAGTAAGGGATGGCAGCAAGTGCTTCAATAAGGAGACCCACAACTTCTGTATTTTCAGATTATACTTCTCTTGGAAGTAATGTATCGTGGCTCATATAAGCTTACGTTTCTTTTCAGTGTCCACTTCCTGGGGTTGTTGATGTAAACTGTTTGCCTTTTTTACATACCAGTACAGCAACTTATGGATAATCATGTACTATAGCTTATATTTGAGTTTCTACAACAGGTATTCCAAGCAGTTAAGCAGGTCCTAGCTTGCATACCAACACTCCCGTTGGCTACCGATGAACTTTTGTCTCATTGGTTCTTTACATACAGGTTGGGCAACTGCATTTTTCATGCGCCAATGCTACCAGACTGTTGCTGGCCGCACTAATCATATTACCAGTAGCAGATTCTAGGTAAACAGCACTTAGATTAAGAATAGTGATATTTGTGTTAGTGACATGTAAAGCTAGGTTGGTGGCAGTTAGGTTAGGAATAGTGATATTAGTATTGATCACCATCAAGTTTACAGCCCTGTTAATGAATCACATGACCCAATGACGCCCTCCCCTCCCCTCCAACAGCTGAGCAGACAGTCTTGTGAATATGTATCACTTCATAGCCCTATTTTAGGCTAATTTTGTGTGAACCTCTTTAAATTTTTTTACATATAATTAGAATACAATTAAAAAATGCTTATAGGCCTAAATCGATTCTACAGGTTTTGATAAATAACAAAACTTGAAATTTGGCCATTTTTCATAAATATAAGAAGAAAAAAAAGACCCAGATATGAGCAAGGCTATATATAATCTTGTAATTAGTCAGATTGTGGTTGTGAACTACAGTGCATTTCACGTATAAGTTGGCCAATCATGCGAGTTTCTGCATCGCAGCGGCCACAGCTCAGTGTTGTGTGGATGCAAGAGGAGACTTCTAACATCTCTTGTGATGAGATAGCCTACATAGTTATTTTCATTGTAATTTTAACCATAATTTTGAGAACCTGAATCATTACACTGTTAGCAGCTTTATTCACATTAATATTTCACCAGATCGCTCGGGAGTTAGAGCCATGTCTGCTGCAATGCAGAAACCCACGATTGGCCAAATTATATGTGAAACATACTGTAGATGACTAGAATGAGTCTCCTCATCACAAACAGCACCACAGAGAGACCATTTAGTTTCTGCTCTGTCATAGCACCATGACAGAGAACCGACTAAAGGGTTAGCTACTTACGAACATTAACACAAAAAATGCTTTAACCAAAGAATAAGTCCTAGAAATCTTCTGCTGAAAATTTAGGAAGAGACTTGACTTGGATCACTTTTGATATCCTCTTCAATGTATCTTATACTGCAACAATACGATTTATACTTTCTTTCATACTTCTTGTAGTATTTGAAAATGTGAGCAAAAGCTACTTCATTAAAATCTAAATTTCTTCTTATTACAATATCTGTGCCCTAGTGGTTATGACTGATTTTAGGCCTATATTCTTTAGGCTAGGCTTTCTATGCATAGTTAATACGAGAACTTGTGCCCCCTCAAGACAGAAATTCAGAATTCGCCCCTGGTTATCATCAAGTAATAAAAATATTTTCAGTTTCGATAGATTTTAAATACTTTCGCGATGACGTAATGGTGTGTTTTTTGCATAATATTTATCAAAATCGTACAATACATGTTTACAAAATAAGTACGAAACTGCAACCTAATATGGCAATTATTTACCAACTCGATTTCCAACATTCGTTATAATGAGTTATGGAATATAATGAATTTGGCATTTTTCTACTCGTCACAAAGGTGTCAGGAGAGACTTCCGAAAATACACCGTCATAAATCTACTGTGTGCAAAATAATGGTATCGATATAATAACACAGGTTGTTTCGGTAACAAAGAAAACAAAACTTGCTAATATTGACAGATTCAGCAAATTATATAAACAATGCATAATTGAAATTAAACCACACACATTTGTCACACATCTTGTTGTTTATTTATTTAATTAATTTCACATCATGAGTGTGCGAAAATAATATATTCGCTAAAACGGAACCTTTTGCATTTATTGCGCTGTGTTAAGCCCTGACAAAACAAAACAATACACTTCAAACAAAGAAGACCTGCACAATTTCACTATACTCCCCATAAAATAAATATAAAGCTCCAAAAATTATCTTAATGATAGCATAACATTTTATTCCACCCACGATGGAACGGAAACTTCAATACTCAGTAAGATACATACCCTTTCCCAATATTTTTAGCAGACGTCCTTCCATTTTACCAGCTGCCATTAGTGGCAGCACTACAGCTGTTTACAGCTAAGCATGATGGGAAATATTTAGCAATGATGGAAGATATTTCACTTCGTTCGAACAAATATTAATGTTTACATTGTGAACCAAATTAACAATAAATTTCACGAGAATTGTAATATTTTACAAAATATATCATATTTTAATGTCTTTATATTTTTTGTTTTTGCCAAATGTGACCTAATTTTACCACAAAGTTTATAGTCCTCAGGCAGTTTTTCCAGGATCGAATGAAATGTCTTATCTCCACCAATCAACAAACCGGAAACAGCTGAAGACCTTCACTCCCGCGAAGCGTCTGATCATGGGGTACGAGCATGAACTATAAAGACAAGGCCATAGTTCGACACGTGATGCAAATTTAAAATAATTAACATATACTTTTGGTTAACTAAATTATTCCATGTTAATTCATAACACAAGACTTAAGCAGAAAAGTCCCCGTGCTACTGCGCTTGTGCAATGAACCACCCCACCTAAGTTGGCGTTTGCGTCCTTCATCGCATACATCTATTCAATACGAATACTGCATTATTTATTATATTCTGATTCGATTCCTTCCATGACAAGCATTATTCCACATTCATTTTCAGGCATGCCAACCATGATATTAATTTATATGCCTGAAGTCATTTAAAACCAAAATAATTAATCTGCAGCCAATGGTCCGCATGCCATATCCTGCTCACGGAAGCAACATACCAATGACAGAAGGATGCAAAAAGTTATATAACAATATATGCATATACCGTCTGCGTGGTCTTGTGGTTAGCGTCGCTGGCTTCGGATCCGTAGGCTCGGGTTCGATCCCCAGTACCTCGGAATTTTCTGAGGTAGGGAGGTCTGGAACGGGGTGTACTCAGCCTCGTGATACAAACTGAGGAGCTACTTCAGAAGTAGCGGCTCCGGTCACAGAAATCATCATTAACGGCCGTGGGTGTCGGTATCCTGACCACATTCCCCTTAGGCCCTAATCCTGCCATCTGCCTATGCAGCAGTCGGGTGGTAAGCCTAGTCCCTTCAGGGATGCAGCGCCACGATGTTTAGTTATATATACATATAGTTAGGAGCTAGGCTTAAAAGTTGCTGTCCTGTGCTGTAGTCCCAAAATTTGGCCATGGTATTCGGTACTCTAAAGCTTCAAACATTTTAAACTAATAGGCCATTTCCTTTTTGGTGAAAGATAGCGAGCCACATCGACTTATTGCTTTAATGATTATTAACAGTGAAGGAAGTGAGAAAAATCCAGGGACAGCGTACGCTATCCCTATCATACCTCAATTTAAAAAAGCACATTCCCTTTCTTAGGTCTTAAAGTAAGCTGTAAAACTAAAGAAGGAATCTACTCTTATACAATTCAACGGCCCTAAATAGCGTGCTTGCTCGCCCGCTTCGTGAGACATCGGGTATGCTCGGCGATGTTCGTCTCTCGCAGTCTAAACTTTCATGACGACTACAAAATTAGGAAGGAAAACCGTTTCTTTATTATATAAGGCCTAAGTGAAATGAACACAATGAACAAATATTCTAATTTTATTTTTACTTACAATTTTCATAGCTCTGAACCACAAACATTTTTAATAATCTACCAGTGTAATTTTCTTAAAAATCCTGGAGTCAATGAATAATGGCGGGCGAAGCCGGGGGCAACAGCTGTAAAATATTGATGGTTTTATCTCTTGAAATATCGCTGATAATAATAATCCAAACAAACCATTCCATCCCTTGAAACATTATATAATTTCTGAAAATTACACTGAATTGATCAAATAAAATTCACATCATATTCATGTCAATAAACAGCTGAGAAACAATACGTATTATGTGTTCACAGGTTCTTTGGAACTGCATAATCGATTCTGATATAGTTTTCCCAGGGAGCGCTTTCATGTCATGGAATGTACTCTAAAGCAGGAATTTTAGCTGTTTCATTAATTATTAATGGCTTACTTTATGAATGATTCGCGTGCAAGTGTTAATAAATATAATGCTTTAATAATTATTGTACTCTTAATTTTTAATTTTTAAAAGAATTATCGTGGCGAAGCCACGGGCACCTTCTAGTACTAGACAAGTTAGACTCTAGTTTAATTTTATTACAAGACTGGTGGGCTGCTAATAATTTGTCCCTCAATACAAATAAAATTTGTGATATATATTTTAGTTATAACAGAAGTAACTCAGATCCAATAAACCATAATAATACTCTAAAATTTCTAGGAATTTGTTTGGATTCAAACTTATCATGGAATTTCCATATTGATTTTATTATTAAGAAAATGGCAAAGGGACATTATGTGTTAAGAAGACTAAGTGGTACAGTTGACAAAAATATACTGCTCACTGTTTATTTTTCTCAAATACAAAGTGTATTGTCTTATGGTATTACCCTTTGTAGTTCAAGTAGCTATTGTAAAAAAATATTTATTTTACAAAAAAGGGCAATTAGAATACTCTGCAAAGCCCCACATCGACTCACTTGTAAACCATTATTTGCTGATTTAGGTATATTAACTTTATATTCCCTTTATGTATTACATTTACTCTGTTTTGTCCATGGTCATTCTGAACATTTTCAAACCAATGCAGATATTCACTTACATGACACTAGAAATAAAAACTCTATAAGGATACAACAATACCAATTTAGTAGTTCACAAAAAAACTGGGTTTATGTATCAACTAAGTTGTACAATACAGTACCTACCAAAATCAAATCTATGTCACACACCAATTTTAAATGTAAAATCAAGCTATATTGATTAAAGAATGTTTGTATAACGTTAATGATTTTTTTAGCATTAACTGGGAATTTTATTTGTAATTTATGTGATTTAAATCAACAGTTAATATGTTGTAGGTGTTTTAATTAACAATTGAATTTATATTATGTTGAATACTTGCAATGTTATAAAGGATATTAGTAGGCTATAACCATGACGACTGTCTATGCATGTATTTATATGTTTATGACAATAAAGATTCTTATTCTTATTCTTATTCTTACAACATAATAATTATTATGTGATATACACTTGGAGGTGTTTGCAGTTAATTTCCTCCATGAGTAATCATCCCTGCTTTGTAGATGATTGTAGGCAAGAGCACAACCCAAGGCTAGACATCTTGTACTGTCGCTTGACAAACCTTTATTTATTTTAAGGTCACAGAAACCACCAATAACGGCTGTGGGTGTTAGCATGCTGACCACATGTCCCCAATCCTGCCATTTGTCTATGGTAGATAAGCAGCAGTCGGGTGGTAGGCCTAGTCCCTTCAGGGATGTAGCGCCACCTCAGGGTTTTGTTTATTTATTTCAATAAAGATATTTGAAAAGTATTGAAGACCTGTTTAAACAATATAAAAGTTACGACATTTTGCTACCAAGATATATTTTTAAAACATCAAATCTAGTGGTATAATCATTAGGATGGCAATAAAGACCAACACAAGTTATCGTTGCAGCCTTTTATAATGGCTACCGATGAAAGCATACAAGTAGATGAATAATCATGAAAAGTAATTGTTATAATACAATTCAAAGGAACATTAACAATTTGAATTAAATAGCCACTACTTTTCAGTGATGGTTCCATACCAGCATATACCACTTTATTTCCCTCACCGATTATTAATAATATGACACATATATATAAATTATAAAACAATATCCGTAGGCATTACTTAACATTATATTTGTGTGTTTTATAATTTGCCTTCCAATTTTCAATGTTAATGGATATAATACATAGCAGAGTAACATATTCTTGAATTTAATATGAGAGTGACACTGTTTCATTGTTACTAAATTGTCAATTTTGGCATTGTATTCGGCTGCCAAAAATTAAGCCATGTGCTGCGGGTTGAAGATCACTGTCTAAAGTTTCAGTGAAATTTTAATGGAAGTCATATATTTTAACTGGATTTTTTGATTGCATAGAAGCAATTAATGCTATCAATAACATTATTTAATTCATACAAAAATACTTCATTGATTTCAAAATGAGAAGTACCTACACACCTACACCTATAATGTGGCATAAAATAGGATATGGAGTTTTAGATTTCTAAAGATAAATATATTTTATCAATCACATTTCTACACAAAGGCCTTTAATAAAAATTTGTTTGAAAACTACACCATTCTGATTCCAAGATAAAATCGTCATAATTTGGTTCTGGCTATGTAATAAAAAATAAAAATAGTGTGCGTGGAACGCCATGCAACAGAAGTGAAACTTGTTTTAATTTTTAGATTTTTCAGTTTTGGATCATTGGATTTTTTATATTTTGGATTGTTGGACTTTTTAATATTGGGTTTTTGGGCATTTTAGATTTTGGATTTTTAAAATTTTTTGTCTTCTAATTTTTTAATTTTGGAATTTCGGAATTTTTAAATTTTAGATCTTTGAATATTTTTATTTTTTAGATTTTTAATTTTCTATTTTTTTGTATTTTTTGTTTTTAAAATTTTGGTTTTTGGATTTTTTATTTTTTAAATTTTGGATTTTTAAATTTTTTTAATTTCTAATTTTTTTACTTTTTAAGTTTGGATATTTTGATATCTTAATTTTGCATTTTTTTATTTTTTAAATTTTGGATTTTTGGACTTTTAAATTTTGGATCTTTGAATTCATTAATTTTGAAATTTTGAATTTTTAAATTTTGAATTTTTAAATTTTGGATTTTTAAAATTTTGAATCTTTGGATTTTATTGAATTTTTAATTTTGGATTTTGGATTTTTTAATTTTTGATTTTTAGATTTTTTTAATTTTCTATTTTTTAATTTTTTAAATTTTGGATAAGCCTAATCATTGAGGTGACTGTTTTCTGTGCAGTCCGTTCCGTCACACCTCACTAATTTCGTGACGATTTTGAGCGTAACACTTATTTTGTGACAATTTTGAGCATTACACGAGCTCTCGATTTACCCCTACTGCGGCTAAAGAAGTTTCACTTCAAAAATCTACAGAACTTCTTTTAATAGATCTCCAGAACCTTTCTAACACAGGCTACTCTAGCATTGGTCTCCGAAGTCAATGGCAGAATTTTCAAATATGCAAATAAATAAATAAACATAGCCAAAGCAGAATATATATGCAATAAAACAGAATATATATGCTAACAAGTAAGATTAAGCTGAAGGTATACTTCGTATACCTGCAAATATCCTTGACTACACCAATGGTCCTGAATGTCCCCCAAAATCATTTAAGATATGGACTTTTAGTATAAGAAAAATCAACTTTTAGATACCAAGACCATAAAAATTATTTTTCTCTTTATTTCAAGGCTAGGACCTGTTAAGGCCTAATCATTTCATGAACAATCCTGTAGAGGAAATTTTGCTGGGTGAGAGTCAAACCAAGGTTTCAGGTTAATAAGGAAAGTGTACGGTGCTACTCCACAAGGGTAGAACTTACCTAATCACATTCCAATTATTCCTGTAGTCTGTAGATCCCTATAGAACGTATTACCATAGGCCAACTACAGGGTCTCTTTATGAACAAAAATTATTAAAATAATTAAAAATTAAACCTTAAAGGAGTCACACGGCTTCAAAGAAAAGAACAGTTCGCAATGACCCTGGCAGGGAGAGTCAATCGCTAATGCCACAGTTCAAAGGTAAGGTGAAGATATAGCAGTCATTCTAGTGTTGAGTAGATGACTGAAAACTGTGCTTGGGACCTTAGATGAGAGTTACAAAGAAACAGGTTTTCATACAGTCATTTTGTTGTGATGCGGGATGGGTGGTAAGCTTGTCACCTCAACAGGAAACTAAAGTGTTACTTGGACATGAAAGGGCTGGGGAATTCAGTTCAGAGACTCTAAATTAGGCTTGAAGTTCTTTAATGTGCTGTAAATCAATGACAGTCTGTCGCATTCAAACTATTCCCTCAGAAAACGCTTGATATATCTTTTTATGGCTCATAGAGGATGTAGAATTTTGCATCCCATCGCTTGTACACACCCTGGTAGGGATTCAAATAAGAAGAAACAGAAATTCCGGTAACATAAAATTGTATTGTCTTTGTGGAATATTTTATTTCTCACTCTCATGTTACCATACAACCATTTCGGGGATGAAATTAAAAAGTAATTCAATATCATTTTCATACTTCCCTCCCCAAAAACCTGCGATATAATAATATACATATTACCATACGAGGTATGGTATTCTCTATGTCCAGGGTAGAGAAAGTTATGTTACTACATCACATTGTGCATTATTTTCGTGGATTTAATCTTCAATATTTATTTACAGCAATGAATTATATCGATAGCTTCTCTAATTTGTCAAAGTCCCGTATCATTTAGTTCCAAACCTACCTGAGACCACCGGCAACAATACACTGTTGTCATGTGAACTTGTGATTTGGATTTGATGATTAAGGGATTAAGTATTCTCAAAAACATTTGATTTTTGGCAATTAAAATCAAAATTTTTCAAAATTCTTTCTTAGTGAGCACTTACATTATGAAACGAAAGTAATATCAAAATTCCAAGTCTCTACCTATTATAGTTTAGTTCTACGTTGATTCTCTGTCAGTCATTAGTTAAGTCAGTCAGTCAGTCAGGACAAAGCCTCTTATATATATAGAGATATGAACTTGAATGACTAACTCTGGCAAGGTTCCCAGGGTCTCTCTCCTGGTCTGAGCAGGATTTCCCGTGTCTTTTACACCAGCACCTCACTTGCCTGGGTGAAGGTTAAGAAATCCATTATACTGAAACTATAAAGTAATTTAATTAACTTATTTCAAGTACACGCTGCCATTGTTTAAACAGAAAACCACAAAAATTGGTTATATTCCTTTAGGTAATATTTATTATTATTATTATTATAAAATACTGATATTACAACATAATAAGTAGGGTTCGGATGTTTATGACATGTCATATTTTTATCCCGACCTTCATTCTCGCAACAAACACAAATTAAATATGAATTGAACATTTGTTACCGTAATCAGACTGTTTTTATTTTGCATATAAAGTCATATTTTTGTCATTTTTCTGTCTTGGTCATATTTTAGCCATATTTATAATTTAACATCGTATTTCAGGTATAAAATCGGTAAAAGAGCATAATTATACAGTGTATGTCCTACAAGGTCCACTTAAATTTGAAGTTTATTTCATTAATTTAATGTTTATGCCAAATTAATAGGTAACTTAAATTTTAAAATTAATGCAATTGTTCATATTTTATAGGGACATGCAAGATCTACAAATTGTTAGGAGTATTTGGAGCTGATTAAGCGAGCAAACTGAAGTAAATTCTTAGACGTTCATTACAAGTAAAACTGTAAATCACCAAAATTGTTAAAAACTTATCTGATTGAAATCGTGTGATGTAAGAAGTTAGTGTCTTTAAACTGGAACATTTATTTCTTTCAAAATACATTATTTTATTATGTCATAATTAGAGTTTATGGGTCAAATTTAGTCATTTTTAAGGGCATATTTGCAGTCCACTATAAACATCCAAACCCTAATAATATAATCAGTAAATCCATTCAAGGTTGAACATTCAACCTTCCCTTTACCCCCCAAAATCGTTTCGTTTTTCCTCAACTCATAGAAAGCCTACAACGATGAATTACACATAATATAATAATTTTAATGACTGCCTGTGTGGTCTCATGGTTAGAATTTCTAGCTACGGATCCACAAGGCTTGGTTTGATCCCCATTACCTCCTCGGATTTTTTTGAGGTAGAGAAGTTTGGATCGGGGTGCATTCAGCCTCGTGATACAAACTGAGCTACTTGATTGAGAATAGTAGCTCTGGACAAGGGAACCATCATTAATGGCTGTGGGTGTCAGCATGCTGACCACATGACCCCCAATCCAGTCATCTGCTTCGGGTAGGTGACGCAGTGGTCAGACGGTAGGCCTAGTCCCACAACTCTTTCATCTGGCTGTAAGCCCAAAATAACATTGTCCCAATTTTTTACACTAATGTTTTCAAATACAATAGAGAATATTACAGGGTACTTTGCACAAGGGACAATGTCGTGAGCAGCATCTACTGTTGGAACCTGGCATTACTGAATAAAGATGCAGCAATTCAGTATCTAGATACATCTACATACAAAGATGTAAACCGATTTTTGCTTGAGAACTTATACCCTCTTGGCCATATGAGGTTTTGTCTTCTTTTTAAACTAATTACTCAATCTATATTACTCAATAAAAATGAAAAAAAGACGAAGAAGTATGGAAAAAGAAAAGACAATGGTAAGAGAGAGTTGATGTTAGCAACTGCTAAGTTTAAAGTTGAAATATTTATTGTCTTTTCATCAATATTTCATGAACTATTTTGCAAGTTCAGTGTTTTGTTTGCTTATTGTCATTGTTATAATTTATTGTAGAAACTGTTCTCGGGTTTCCAGTTGGGTAGGTAGAGAATTACATTCTGAGCTTTCGGCGACTGTCTGCGTCGTCATCTTCGGAGAAGTGTAATCTGGAATGTAATTCTCTAACTACCCGACTGGAAACACGAGAACAGTTTCTACAATATATTCGTCGGGAGAACCTTCAAAGTTTTATTGTTATAATTACTTAGTGTTTTGGAGTTCAGTGGTTGCTGAAATATTAAAACATTACGGTCATATGTTTTGAATATTTCAATATGGCCCTAAGTTTCCAGGTTCTGCCACCAGAAGTGTTGCTAAATATTGTCCACCATTTTTCCATTGTCAAAGCAGTAAGTGTCCTGTATTATTCTCTATTGTATTTCATGTTATTGATTGAAAGGTTTAATAACAAATAACTGGAGTGTGTTTAAAATTTAAAATTCCTGTAATGGAAGGAAACAAGACAGGATTACATACATGTGGAGACTGTTCAGGGTTACCAGATCCTCATTTTGAAGGACAAGATTTCCTTTTTACCACTAGCCCTCTTCTTCCTTTATATAATTTCATAAGATGCCATCAATCATTTTTGAAGAAAATAGATTATCCTAAGGGTGAGTTTTTCAATATTTATAAGAAAAGGACTCTTCCATGGATAATAGATATTCAAAACTCAAATCTTATCAACTCTGATTCTTGTACCAGAGCTAAAATCCAAGACCATATTCTCAGAGCAGATTAATTGCATTAGATAATTCGCAGTTGTGCGGGCAAAGAGAGTTAAGTCCGCTTTCTTCTGACTGAGAATTAGAGTGACTTAACACACTTTACCCGCCCAACATCGCTTTAGAGATGGATAAACCTATGATGCACGCATCCATAACTACCGAATGTTTTTGAATTTGACTTACTAGACTTTACACAAATGTAGAGAACAATGTAGAGAACAAATGTAGAGAACTCTATGGACATATCTCAATTTTTTAGGATGGTGGACTTAACTCTCTTTGCCCGTGCACCCGCGAATTCATGTCATTGTGTGTATATCTTTGAAAATAAAAATTATAAAATCTATACCAAGTAGATTCGAGAATGATGTCCTTTTTTATGTGCTGCAACAAACAGATCAAGTCACTTGCTCTCTTTCTGGATTCTTTCCTCTTGGAGAGATGTTGAAAAACATGTCACCATAAGATAAGAGCTATCATCGCTCAAGCTATAAGAGAGAAGAGTTTTCAGATATATAGGAAGTGAGCTTTAGAGTAGAGCAACAGAAAAGTGGATATAATTGTGTTCAGAAACAGGATGGGCTTCATCAGTGACCCCATAATTAGATCTGAGAGCCAATCTTAAAATGTATAGGAAGTTTATACAGTGAAGTTACTAAATATCTATTAGTACTCGAGATGGAGATTTTACATACATACTTCACTAATTACAGAAACTAACCTGAACATGTTTCGAGCCTGCCTCTAGACTCATCCTCCGCTATGCTCCATCTGAGGTTGGGACAGCAGCTGCGCAGTTTGGGAGAAAATTTATATTCACAAAAACAAAGACCAGCTGATGAATTTTGAAATACCCACCAAAGATGATTTAATCAAGAGATTGGTTAAACATCCACCAGGTGTCGCAGCTGCAATCCCAACCTCAGATGGAGTATAGCTGAGGATGAGTCTAGAGGCAGGCTCGAAACATGTTCAGGTTAGTTTCTGTAATTAGTGAAGTATGTATGTAAAATCTCCATCTCGAGTATTAATAGATATCTGAAAGCCAAGTTTTCCAGCCAGAAGACATTAATAAAATACCAATAATCCTACCATACAATATTGCATAAGACAAAGAAGACTTTTTCCTGTAACCCCTAAAGTGGAGCATAGGGCCACCAATTATTAGAGGTTTCAGTACCTAGATATATGCACATGCACTCATGAACCACAGATTATTGTCCCTGTTGGACATTACATGATGGATATTATAGGAGAAAAATTCCTCTGACACTGGGATTTGAACCCAGGACCTTTGGCTATCCGTGTCAATGCTCTACCAACTGAGCTAAGCCAGAGTTCACTTCACAGCACCAGATAGAACCTCTCTCCTATGACTGATTACCCTTAAAGATCTACCTCACAGACAGACAAGTTATGTCATAGGAAAGAGGATCTATCTGGCACTGTGAAATGAACTCTGATTAGCACAATTGGTAGAGCATTGGCACAGATAGCCGAAGATCCTGGGTTCAAATCCCAGTGTCAGAGGAATTTTTATCCTATATTATTATCCTATAATATTATTTTCAGTACTCAGAATAATTTTGTTATGTTTATTTTCTGAGAGAGGACAGAGGGACAGGTGGTAAATCCATCACCTCATAAACCTCCCTCTGGAATCTAAGGTATTACTTGGAAGGTGACAGGATCAAGGAATTTTGTCCAGAGGCTCTAATGTAGGCATGGAGTTCTTTTAAGTGTCGTGAGCCCCCAGCTTAAAGTCTCTCCCAGAAGACTCCGTGCCCAGGATTTTTAAATCCTGAAAAATCTATTCACCACGGCCGGGTTTGATCCCACAATCTCTGGATCTAGAGGCAGGCATGCTTGTATATTTTTTAAAATCTTAAAATTTAATTGCTTGTTTTACAAATGCAGCGACTAATATAAAAATTCCATTGGAAAAAATGTGTAGCGCTTGTTTTTACAAGTTAAATGTAAAGAAGTGTTTGAATTTGTCTTTAAAAATGGCATTGTTATTTAAATTTTAGTAAAACCTGGTTTTTGTCCCTTTGTTTTGAAAACGTGGAGCAAGTAAGTTAATTTTTCAAACTCTTTCTTTTGTTAATTCACCATAGCAATGATCTCTCTATGTAAAAAAAATAATAATATTTTACACCACACAACAAAAAAGAAATTAAAATTCACCATCCTCTCCCTCTCCCCTTGATAAAATATAAAAAATTAAGTAAAAACACTTTTTTTTATCCTCAATAGTGTACATGACACTTTCAAATTAAAATTTCCTCATTTTGAGAACAAAATCTGGTAACCCTGCTTCTGTTAACAACACTCATATTAGAAGGATTATCACTTCTATAGGCACTATATAAATAAATGTAAATGTACCTTCTATTTGTATATATTTTATGTAATCCATTCATTGTATAATAATAACAAATTTCGTATTAGAATATTTATTCTAATTCCATTTTGGCAGCCACCCCATGTCTCCTGGGGGGAATAACTGAAAAACAGGCTTCGTACAGAACCACTGAAATTATTTTATCCTCCCTTTCCAAAATAATAATAATAACAATAATAATAATTATAATAATAACACAATAATGGATAGATGGCCACATACTGAAAATGTTCCTTGGAAGAGGTTTCGTACAGAGTAGCTTCAGGTTACCCATGTTCGTTGTAAGCAAGCCGCAGTGGTAGTAAGTAAAATCACTTTCCAAACAGAAGTATGCACCACTCTATACGTGAACACAAGAGGCTGAGAAATGTTGGGCTGCTGGCTTGCAAGTGCAAGGATCAACGGCTTACCTTTGTTAATTTTCTTCTTCTTCTTCTGTTCATCTTGTTCTTCATTTACTGAATGACTGAGTGTGAAGAGACAAAACCGATGTCAGGGAAAAGCAAAAAGAGTGAAATCTCATCTTACAGGAAGAGGTAAGTTAATAATGAGAGAAGTAAATACTACGGAAAAGAGGGAATAAAAAATACAGGAAGAAGTGGCACCGCCTCTAGGCAGGATAGGGATTACCCCCTCCTACCGAAAATATTTAGAAGGCAGAAAGTCAATTCTATCTCTTAGAATTATTGTAAATTCAAGTTTTTAAAAACATATTTCTTTAAATTGTCATGTTTCAAACTCAATAGCAGAGATATCTTTTCCCTAGTCTTAAAAAACTTAAAAAACCTATTTGCATTCTTTAATCATATTATAGATCACAAGGAGACTGCTAAGATAATGGAATGGAGAAGGTGTTAGATGAATTCATTTCAAGGAATGAAAAAAGGAGAACATTCTTTCAGAAAACATATTTGGAGAAAATTATGGCTAACCAAGCCTAACATAGGAATCGTCATTGGAATAAGGGAGTGCATTGCACAGCTAGCTGCAAAAATGATGGGCCACCTAAAAGTTGTTACTTCCAGATACAGAATACTGAGAATAATTATCCTCTCATTACCTGCACATATATTTAAATCACTGAAATTAGTTGCAATTTAATAATTATATAGAGAGTGAAATTAACACCAAACTTCGCTTTTGGTATAGTTTTCCTATACTTATTTTGGCAACCATTGCTACCATTTTCAACAACTACACTTCAGTTTGTTTAAGAGTCTGATATGTGCTATTGAATCAAATGGAGAACTGATTCTGGATTCACTATCTATCTGAAGAATTGTTCACAAAAATAAATTTGCATCAGGTATAATCTCGTGGACTCCATGCCGTTTCAAACAAGGGTAGTCATCGATACTGATGGCTATTGTGGTAATCTTATGACAGAGATTTTCTTGCAGGCTTATAAAATTTTCTGTTTTTGTTTTAAATAAAATTAAATCTGTTTACTATATCAGTCTTCTTCAGAAAGTTTGTTTTTCATAAAGCTATGAAAACCCCACAAGGTATATATCATTTTTAAAATTAAAAATATCATTAAAGATTTAAAATAAGTCAGTAGAAAAGTGTTATTCTATCAGGAAGCGAACTCACAACTCTCCGTAGAGAAGGAGATGTTGCTTTCGTATCAGACAAATGTCATGAAGTTAAATAGAGTACATTGCAGATGGTAGACTTCCAATAAACGAACATCACAGCATGCCGTTTATACTTATGAACTTTGTCATAGAACTTAATTTTCTAACAACCAAGAGTTGCATCCTTTTTGTAGCTGGCTGTACATCATCTATTAAACTCTCTGCTCTTCACTGTTTGCACAAAACTCGCAGCACCCTCCACGTGATTCCACAGTAGGCTTAGTCATACCATGTGTTTTTCTTAACACATATGAATACATATTTTAAAATAAAATACATGTTAATATTAATTTTATTATTTAATAAATTTCTTCCAAATTTGATTCCTCATGCCCCCAAAACAAATTTAAAGTTGGCGCCACTGATGGGAAGTATGGAAGAGAGTGTGGAGTATACAAACAGATAAGTAGAGGAAACAAAAACTTAAAGCAATAAAAAAAGAGGGAAGTGGAAAATCTCTAGGACAAGGGAAGTGATTATAATGACTTTATGAATATCAATTCCATATTTTACAATTCAAAGTGAAAATCACAATATAATGGCACTTTGTAGGGGTAGGGGATCACTGAAGTAGCTAAAGACTGGTGTTGCCCTATGTTTCAAGTCCAAACTCTGCGCTCCAAGAGTATAAAGTTCACTCATCAGCGTGGAATGGGCATGTAACCGAACAAACTGCACATTCACAACTCGAGAAGGAAATCAAACAGCCCGGCGCTCCACTCGCACAAATAAATAATAACACTAGACAGGGGTGGGGTGGCAGCAACAGTCCTACCAATCTAACTGTGAGAGAAGCAAGCGACTCGGCTACAAAATATTTTGATGTTTCCATTCAGCAAGTAGAAAAAGATGGAGTTTTTTTTAAGAAAAAGGCACGCAGCTTGCTCTGCAGACTGATATGCTTTATGAAAAATAATATATACAAGTACAAAATCTCCTGTACCGTCCTCTCTCTCTGTTATCATGCCTCGCTTATATAGAAAATTGGTGTCTATGCTTTGCTTCGAGAAGGAGAAGAATAAGAATGAGAAGGAGAAAAGTACAAAACGTAGAGTCACGCAGGAAACCGCACAGTCGCTACGTGAGCAACTTGAAGAACATGATCGCCAGCGAGATGTTGATGAACAGTACCATAATGACAAGCTGTTGTCTGGAGAACCAGTCCTGCCAGCAGAACAACAACTATATTAGACATGATTCACAGAAATTATAATAATAACAGTAATAATAACAAAATCAAAATAATAGTACCGGTAATAATAATGATAATAAACACAAACAATAATTCAGTGAAATTCCATCAAACAAACCCCTGTCAATGAAAAAATAGATTTAATCAAAACATATAATTTCTCCTATCCTGAATCCATCTTGGGCTGAAGAAGAAAATGATTAAAGATATAGCAGCATTGCATGGGTCAATTACCATTCTTCTCAACCATTTGTATAATACATATAACATTCAAGCTTAACACAAACTGTTAATTTATTACTATGTACCTAGTTTATCTTCCCCCCCCCCCACAAAAAAACATGATTGTTTTCGGGAAATCTTTGTGGCTAGAGCTGGGATTTTTATGTACTTTTATTTGGAAAATATGTACATAAATATGAAGTGAAAAAGTGATGGAATATGTAGCATTGTATTTAAAATCATAAAAACATCTAAATTCACATACGAGTTTAATACTGTTCAAATCTTGATAAAACACACAACCTCGACTGTCTGATCTGGACCCAAACCTCACATTCTAGCCTACAATACCACACATAATTTATAAAATATACGAAGCGCATCCATAAAGTATGTTTCCCTGGGTTCATTTACAGAAACAAAACACTATTTCAAGTAAATAGTTATTGCAACAGACACAGCCAGTGTTCAGCTATTTTTCAACATATTCACCACTGGAATTGAGACATTTGTCATATCATGGGACCAATATTTTAATACCTGTATCATAGAAGTCTGCTGCCCGGGATTTGAACCACTGTGTGACAACCATCTTCACTTCTATGTCATTATTTGTCATTTCATGAAGTGTAGGAAAAGATAGAAATCACTGGGAATGAGGTCCGGGCTTAAGGGTGAATGTTGAACACCTCCCAGCCGAACTTCTGCAGGAGACATGCTAGGAGGTGTTTAAACATCCACCCTACAGCCCGGACTTCGCTCCCAGTGATTTCTATCTTTTCCTACACCTGAAAAAATGATGGGAATAACAGGGAATGACAGAGAGAAGGAGATGTTTGTCACACAGTAGTTCAAATCCCTGGTGGCAGACTTCTACGACAAAGGTATTAAAAAGTTGGTTCCACGGTATGAGAAATGTTTCAATTCCGGTGGCAAATATGTTGAATAGTAGCTGAATACTTGCCATGTCTGTTGGAATATATATGTCCAGGAAATTGTGTTTTGTTTCTGTAAATGGTCCTAGGGAAACTTACTTTATGGACGTGACTCTTACATTAAAACAATATTTGTCAGTTTTAAAAGAGCAGCTCATTAAGATTGTGTGAATTCCATTTTTTCTCTAAAGTGGAGCCTATATGTGTCGAGTTTCAGATGTATTTCAGCATGCAATATGGCATCTTCATTTATTTTTCAGAGGAGTTTAAAAGGACCTCTGGCCATCACCGCAACTTAATACAGAGGTGTGGCTGGCATGCTTATTTAGTAAAAAAATAAAAAAGAACTGAAGATGGCATATCATATGCCGAAATGCATCTGAAAGTCTACACATCTAGTCTCCACTTTAGAGAAAAAATGGAATTCCCACCAATTTTAATCAAATGCTCTTATAAAGACTGACAAACATTATTTTAATGTATATATGATGTAATATGTGTTGTATTTTAGTTGTGAATGTGATGTTTGGATCCAGATAAGACTGTCAAAGGTATAAAATTGTGTGTTTTAACCAAATTCTGAACAGATATTACACCCTTACTGGAGGAATGAAATTCATTAACACTGAATATATTACTATTTATTTATGATCATGAGTAAAAGATCATCATCAAGTATAATTCCCCATAACACAAGCTTGTTTCAAAAGAGTTTTTTTTTTTTTATCTATACTGGCCTCCAGCTTTATAATGGTCTACCACAACATCTAAAGGAAATTTCTGTACTGCATTAATTCAAATGTTGTATAAAAATGTTTCTAATAGAGCACTGTTTTTATAGCTTAGATGATTTTTTTGAAACTGTTAGATATAAGTAAGTTAATTATGTTATTAGTTATAAAAATAAGTTAGTAATTATAAGCACTTCTGTAAGTATTAATTTTAACTCATAGGTAATATTATCAGTATTTTAATTTAAAAACTAGTATTGTAAACTTTAGTAATTAAGTTATTTAATAGTTAATGTAGTCATAAGAATCTGACATGTCCTATATCATATAAAATGATCAAAAGATGAATAAATATACATACATACATACAATAAATTTTTACATATAGTGAACAAATACATATTTTTATAAATACTCTCGAGTCATTGACGTCTATCAGAAAGAAAGTTCATGTAGGTGGAAAACAGCCTTTCAACATCACAAGATGTAACGAGTCTGAATTTTAAGAAAGGAACCTTTTCTGAGGAAATCCTCTCTGGAGGATCAATACTGCCTCCATTTAGAATTTGGCACAGACTCATACCTTTGACAAAATTCAGTAAAATATGCCCTGAACTTAAGCAGCTCTTGTGTGGTGATATCAGAGAAACTTGTCATGTCTTGTCAAAGAAGTTATAATTGGAATCTTTGGTAAAAACCTGCTTAAAGGTTTCTTTAGCTGTTGTTGTGCTCATCCTCTTCAAGAGCTGTCAGTCACAGTCATCTGAATCCTCGTGACATTAGGCAGAGCTTCAGTTCTGAATTTCAACAAAGCAATTTACATATATAGATAACAGAATGATTACACAGTCCAACAAGAAAGAACTTTTTGTTTGGTGTTTCAGATGTTTTACCGGATTTTGGCTATACTTAGTGTGCTTATTCCAAATATGTAAACAGTTTTTCTCTACCAGCTCTACTTTTATATAGATTTTATTCATGAACACTTAGTCTAGCGATAATATAGCTAGTGAAGGTTCTTGACCATACTTGGGACATCTAGGGCAAAAACTGTACGAAGTACAGAAAAAACTAAAACCTGGATTATTTTTCGGCCCTCAAATTGACAGCTCATAAGTCATAAACGACCATACAATATGTGATAACATCAATTTTTCGAAAGACCCCATGTTATATTTTTATTGTAATGTTAATGTAATGTTAGTGTGTTGCTTTTTTTCACATAATTTAGAAGCTAAAAATAGGCACTGTTTTTTATTTACATCAAACGTAAAATGGGATAATATGTATAATGGTAATACCACATCTCACAAAACTAAAGCTGATAGGGCAAAACTAATGGCACATTTGGCATCAGCGACCTAAATATACCCAAGAATAAGTATAAATTCTAAGGCACCATTGTTGGTCTGTGTTATATAAGTGTAATTCAATGTAATATCACAAGAGAATTAAAAATGACTATAAATATGTAAAAATATACTATGTAAAATGAAACTTCACTAAAATTGTTATCAAAAAGGTGTATCAGGGATAGTTACGCTTTCCTACAGTGTGAAGGTGAAGAGAAAAATATCAAATTATATGAAAATTCCAACACTATTATTGACAGTAACAAAATACTAGCCATAACAAGACGTTTCCTTCTGCATAATCCTTAACTGGCATTGTATGGAGTCCCTGAGACTCAAGCAAAATTTAACTGTTTAATAACTTCCCTATTTGTATAGAAGACACCCCAAGGTAGAGGGACCTGTTATGTGCTTAGTCATCAACAATCTGTGATCAAAGCAAGTGTGTCAAGAAGAACCTGAAGGAAGTTAAAGTAATAATTCCAATATAGGAAATATATCTGCGAATCTAAAAAGAATTAAACTTAAACATCCTAATTTTGAGGCAATTGTGCAAAGATGGTTTGAGTAATGTAAGAGAATCTGGAGTGGATGCAGAAGAGGAAAAACCACTAAATATAGCTGTGGTAAAGAACCGGCCAGCACTTAAGGCACTAACTGAGCTCAAGGCAAAACTTCCTAGAGATCAAAGGAAGTATTGTTCCGCTTGAGACCAAAAATTAAAAAGATAAACTTCTTATTCATGTGTTCAATGCAAAAACCAATTTCTATACAATGTTCTAAAAAATGTGTCTTCAATGCATTAAAAATGTAGAAGATACCTAAAAAATTATTTTTTTAATATGGTTCTTCAACCATTGCCAGCTTTTTATATAGTCTTATTTTATAAGTTCACGTGTTTTCATTTTTTGTACTTTAGACATTACCAAACATGGTTTCAATAAAAAAAAGTATTTTATTTATTAGTTTTTTGTGCAAAATAGGAATCAAAGCAACACTATTAATTACTTCCTCTGCCCATACCACAGGTACTATAGGTAGAGGAAGTATTGTTTTCGACCCCAAAATTCGAAGTTGAGTTTTTAGCATATATACGCGTTTCAAGGCCCCCTGAATCCAAAAATACTATTTTTGGAAACATGTCTGTGTGTCTGTGTGTCTGTGTGGAAAATATCTGTAAACAAGCTAGCTCCAAAACGGAAAATCGTATGAAAACAAAATTTCGTATTTGGGTCAGGTACCTTCTGAAGATGTGAGGATAAGATTGGCGACTATTTTCTCTTATTTTTAAGGGGACTTTACATGAAGAAATTTTCGTTTTTCGCGATTTTCTCGAAAACGGCTCTAACGAATTTCTTTAAATTTTGCGCATGGATTGCTTGTACCAAGAGCTAAAACTTTTATTTGAAACATTTTTTCGAACAAATTCTCTGAAGGGTAGTTATAAGCAACCCACTGTGAATACGTGCTTTTTGCAATACGGCTTCTTGTAAATCGTACGAAAACAAAATTTTGTATTTGGGTTAGGTACCTTCTGAGGCTGTGAAGATTGGCGACAACCTTCTCTTATATTTAAGGGGACTTTACATGAAGAATATTTTGTTTTTTGCTATTTTCTCATAAACGGCTCTAACAATTTCCTTTAAATTTTGTACATGGATTGCTTATACCATTTCAAAAACATTCTCTGAAGGGTGGTTGTAACCTACCAACTTGTCTGGTGAACAACTCAATACGCGGACCTTTAAGGCATTTTATTCTATATAAGCACGTGAAGTGAGAAAAATGTACTGTTGGCCCTGCTTACAGTAAAGAAATATCTGAGGGGAATATTTGATAAATTTCGGAAATTATTCTTAACAGCGGAAAGTTCAATAAACGTTTGCAGTCACTTGTTTTTTTCCATAGCCTGCGTTTTTAGTCGCAACATTCAAAGAAGGGGCTATAACTTAAGATATTTATAGCATAATTAGCGTAAATGCTGCAAACTTTTATTTGGGCAGAGGAAGTTATGTGACTTTCACATCAGATTTTTTTTGTTTAAAATTTTTGGCTTTGGTTTGTAATTCAGTTGATTATAAATAAAAAAGTTTGTTTATTTACAGGTTTTAATTAATTATTATACAACCAAAGTTTTTAATCTTCACACAAATTGGCGTATAAATATTCAAAATGGATCTTGAAGTTTTTTCACAAAGAAAGAAGAGCGAGGGATTGTATATCTGATGTGGAACAGCGAGAGGATTTACAACCCCTGATCCTTCTTTCTTTACCTTGTTCAACCTGATGAAGGCCCTGTGGTTGGGCCAAAACATCATGGAAAAAACTTCAAGATCCATTGTGAATATTTATACATCAATTTGTGTGAAGATGTATATGCAATAGAAAAAGGATTAATTGCGATTAGCTGTCAAAACTTTTAAGTTTCTCTATAACATTGAAAACACAGCTATTTTTATTTTGGGTCCTAAGGACTCCAACACATCGAGTGCAAAAATTTCTGGCCACTATGGTTAAGGATTAAAGTGTTGAACATACGTTACTACTAGAGATACTCATAAATGTAAATGTGGCTTTATTTATGTAGGCTACTCTCATGTTCCTGAATGATACTGAAAACTTCAAGCCGGAAAGGTATGGAGCATATTACTCAATTACTGCAATAAGATCGGTTTATTCATTAACTGTACCAAGCAGTGTATTGATTCTCTAGTGTTCGCTCTGTTACTGTATACAGCAGGTTTTATACAGAACAGACTTAGCTAACCTTATACATTTGGTGTTCAAGTTTTGGGACATCACATTGGAAAAAATAAAGAATTAAATTAACACTCAACAGCAATATTTCTGTCTTTTTTCCCTTCATTCTTTTCATCCTCTCTCTCTCTCTCTCTCTCTCTCTCTCTCTCTCTCACACACACACACACACACAGACACAGAAAAGCATACACACAAACATACAACAAGAAAAAGAGAATAAGTCATATAGGCTACAACATATCGTTTGAATATTCACAATCTCATGTGTTGAATGCAATTTATAACAACTTGAATCCTAGAAGTTATATCTAATATAGCCATTATCAGGAATAAGGGAGAACTTCTATTAACCAACAGACAAGGGACAGGAGCCTTGATGGATAATTGAAAAGATGGTTAAGTGAGAAATGGGAAATTTTTCACAAACAATATAAAACATGGAACACTATCTAGAGATGAGATATCTTCTCTAAAAGGGTCCATTATCACTTCTTCACAAGACAAAAATGAGCTCATTAAATATCTGGGAGTAGATTTTTCTGTTGAAATATCTTTTGAAAAAGGCAAAAGCAATGGAAATTTATCTACCGGTACTTATTCAAAGGCCTGTTAGATCCAAATTACTAACATAACAGAAATTAACAATAATTATTATAAACAAGTACAGTATATATTAGCAAAAAATTTATCATGAGAATGATAACTGTGCCAACCAAAAAGAACTCCAGTGCTGTATGCTTTTAAATCATTTTTACCAATACCGGTACCAGTTAATACCAGCTCACTTTAAATACAGCTTCTGGACCCTAGCATCCAGCTGGGTTAACCTACTTTTAGCAGACAACAAGAAATGGAGTGATGAAATGGACTGCCAAACATCACATCGTGATGATCATGGTTTTGTTCTTAAAGTGCACTGCAAGTAAATTGTGTATTTTATAAACATAATATGATATGCTTTTATTGTGAAAAGAAGACTGTTCATATGAGTCTAATATAGTTCAAATCCTACAAAAATCCCTTTGATATGTTAATAAGCTATGTAGATGATAGATGATCCAATTCTAGTGCCTCATATATCGCTAGATTTTCAGTACCGGTAGCTCAAATATATCCGGTGCTGATTTTCAGGTGAAATGCTTTGGTGTGTGTACCGTTAAATCTTTACATTGACCTTAAAAGTAATAAATATGACATATTTTAGAAACATGAAAAGGAAATAAAATGTTTTGGAAAATGTTACCTGTTACATTTAGAGTTTTCATGTTTTGATAGGCCTATAGGCTACTGTAAAACCTTTGTTATTTTTATTTTTTATTATTCATTTGTGTTTATACTCCTTTTTAGCTGCGAGGCCATATCAGGAGTTCGGGACGTGTTTCTATACAGTAGGGTAGGCCATGGAACTATTGGTGTATTTTATGGAATAAACTTCAACTGATATTAATTTAAACGAATATGGTGAAAGATGAAATGGTGAGGATGATTCATGGTATGTAAATATCCAATTCACTATTTGCTTTACGACTGGGAAAACCATGAAAAAACCCATGTCAAATTGGCGGGCAACAGGATTTGAACCTGGGACCTCCAGAATGCGATTCCAGGATGTTACCAACCTCGGTTGACCTTTGTTCTTATGGCAGCTTGATATTTCCAGTCTCACATTTTCTGGTGTTAGTAAAACATGCATAAAATATGAAACATGTTTCGCAAAGAGTTTAATCTTAATTCCATAAGCAGCAATGAACGGAAAAATAACACGTTTTCAGTTTTCATAATTGTTGAGACCTGTAGTTTAAAATACGATAGTAAACAAATCAAGCTAATTGTTTCTCATTAGTCCAAGGAAAGCTTTTATTGAATGAGTGGGTTGCTAATTGACAAGGACAAACAAAGTTAGGGTGAAAAATGTGCAGAGAAAAAAACTAAGATCAGAAAGAAGTAAACCAAACTATAAATATTCCACAAGAGCGGTAAGTAATTTTAGTTTCTTGTGTTGGATAAACTTTCTTTCTTTCTTTATCTTAGTTTTACCTCTCCCTTTTTTTAGGATTTAAGCGACCCAAGCCGCCCGGGCCTAATAGGGCCGCGACCTGTCGGGAGAGGGATTATCTTTTGGATCACATATATACTTTTTTTACCAGACAAGGACATGGAGGGCCTCCCTGGATGAGTGATCAGCCCAATGCCGGGGCCACCTCCGAGACAACACAAACACATAGGACGAGACACACCATTCACACACACACTCACTCCAAACAAGGCGAGGATGGATGAAGATGATAATGACGGCCAGATGATATCCGGGGACCATAAGGGCCTAAAGTTATCCGACATTTGTCTCACAGGTAAGGAAAACCCCCAGAAAAAAAAAACCATCTAGGTAACTCGTCCCAACCAGGAATCGAACCCGGGCCCGCTGCGGTGGACACAAATAATCAGGCTGCTACTTTCTAGGAGAACAACACTGCATTTTATTTCAAACAATATAAGCTGAAATAATGGTGGTAGGAAACTGACCTTCACGTTTGGACTGACGAGATAGAGGAAGGGGTTTGCCCTGAGTCGATCTTGCTCCTCTGCTTGACGCCTAACTTCTTCACGTCGCGCCGAACTCAACACAGATACCTCCTCCCTGGACATGGGATCTGTCACTTTGGGCAACCCCTGGAAATCTGGAAGCGACTTCTTTCTCTGCAGTGGAGTTGGAGCAGGCATAGTCTGCAAAATCACAATCAATAATTAGGGTATAATATCGGTAACAATACTCAGTCTCGTTTTATTACATTGTATATGGCCTTTATATCTGACTTCTAAAGTGAAATTTTTATTGTTAGAAATAAGGTAGTCTTTTATTGGTAAACTTGCTGCATCTTCCGATTTGGAATTTGAACATGTCAAGTGTCCCATCTCTTATGTGAAAAGAATCTGATGCGAAAGTCACATAACTTCCTCTGCCCAAATAAAAGTTTGCAGCATTTACGCTAATTATGCTATAAATATCTTGTAGCCCCTTCTTTGAATGTTGCGACTAAAAACGCAGGCTATGGGGGAAAAAACAAGTGACTGCAAACTTGATGTACTTTCCTACAGTTCATGACAGACTGCTGATTGAATATTTCGAACCATCATTCGTTTTAACTCAATTTATGACGGGACATGGTACATTTAAATCTTACTTTCAAAGATTTCACATACCCTCTATTGATGGATATTTTTGTCCATGTGGACATGATGAACAAACTGTCGAACATCTTGTTTTAGACTGCCCATTTCATGGTTACAAGCGGCACTTGCTAAAAAAAACATTTAACTAAGTGTAATAAGGTTTTGGGTTATCCAATGATTGACTTTTTAAAAAACCAATGCTGTTTCACAGAATTTAAAATATTTGTCAACAAAGTTTTTAAAACGCTGTGATCAATTCTCACATCAATTTCTATGAACTTTTTTTTTTAAATGTAACTTTGTAATGTTTTGTGTTTATGTTCACTTTTGTTTATTGTTTACTGCCACATTTTGAAATTTTTTGCATGTCATAATTATAACATACTTATACTGTAACTGCAGCCCTAGCATACCTAGGTAAAATAGGGCTCTTGTACTTGGAGATTTAATAAATAAAATAAATAGAGCTGTATATAAAGCTCCGTTATAAGTGTAATTTTTCAGTAATTTGCATTTCATTTGCAAGTAGACATGATAAATGAAACTGTACATCTGACCTTCCTTAGATATGTATAGGAAATTTCAAATCTCTTGTTACTTTACATTCGGAAAGAATATCATCACACATAGACAGAAAACACTATTAATATGAAAAGATATCTCAGCCACCTTCGGAAATTCTATTAAGCATCCCCCGAAAAATGGAGATTCAATAAACTTTTAAAGTTAACGCTAAGTTCCGAAAATCCCCTAACAGAGTAAAAAAATCCTAGAGAAGAAATTGGTCTATGAAGAAAGTTAATTTGAGTCTATAGGAAGGCTGCCTGTTTCTCTGTCCTCTATGACAAAACAAGCGTAAGCAATAAAGAAAGCCTCACTCTGAGGCTTACTGTTCTATCTATGCAGGATTGTTTTATTACGATTACGGTATCAAGTGGAAAGGATTGTGAATTTTCCTAATGACATACAAACACTCGTGCCCGAGGCGGGACTCGAACCACATCCAACTTCACCAAGGATCTAAGGCAGCCTTAGGTATCCCGGTTAAAGAGACCGACAGAATCGAAGCGATCTGTAATTCCATGGGATGTATTGAAAAGAATCGTTATGCATTTATTTTCAAGACCTGACAAAAAAAAACGGCAAAGTCACTTGCGATTGGTTTGACAAATGAAACGTATTACTGGAAACTGATTCTTCGATAGCGCTAAAAATTCACATTTTCTGCCAGTTTTTTTACTCATAACTCGCGAACGAAAGGGAAAATTTAAAATCCGGCTTCAGTCCATCTATGTTTAAAATTTCAGCTCTCTGCATGCAGTAGATTTCACTGGGCATCGCGCACAGACAGAAAGACAGAAAGACAAACACTTCCTCTTATTATTATTATTATGGTTAAAGACTAGATACATAGTTACAACATAATGTATTTATTTCGTTTTCGCCTTCGACATTAAAAAGGCCCAGAAGTTAATACTCAATCAGAAGGCGAAATATGCATGCAATTGTCTCTAGAATTTGAAAAATATGCTCCAGAACCAATGAAGAATGCTGTATCATTTTAAGTAGTTTTAAAACGTTCTCTTGTTAACTGAATTACACTATAAATTACAGAAGAAAATGTAAATTGTATAAATTACATAAAAAACTTTTAAAAAGCAAGGTCAATACAAAAGATTCTTTTATAAATAGAAAACTAACGAAGTCAAACGTCATTTCAGTATTACGAAATCAATTCTGAAAACATTAGGCAATATACTCTCATCTAGTTGAAATAATATTGAATAATAATGTTATATTGTGCAAATTATTGCACTATGTTTGGATAGTTGAACCATTTTTCAAGGTTTGAAATTATAAATTAGCTATAGAACATAATGCTTCCAAAACTCACGAACGGAATTTAGAGAAATAATGTACAAATTACATAGACATTATACTATTGCCAAAAGCAATACTAATACGTAATACATCTGTACCCTTTGGAAAATCTAATTAATATGGATATGTGATGGATGGATAATGTATATTCAAAAATCAAGTTCAAAATAATTTTGAAGTATTAAAAAAAATATATTTTAAAATGAAACAACTGGCTTCGGAGTGCATTCCACGATTAGAAAGCGCCGCTTGGGAAGAACGACCTCCGATTCGAGTTCTCTGGCCCAGAAATCCCCTTCATACCGGGTTCCGTCCAAATGGATCAATGTTTGCCGATTTAGGCCTACATTCATTATCCCTCTTCCGTCTATCTACTCTTATACAATTCAACGACCCTAAATAGCGTGCCTGCTCCCTCATTTCGTGAGACAGCGGGTATACTCGGCGATGTTCGTCTCTCGCAGTGTAAACTTTCACAATATTATACAAATATAATGCTGTTAGGAAAACCGTTTCTTTATTATATAAGGCCTAAGTGAAATGAACATAATGAACAAATATTCTAATTTTATTTTTACTTACAATTTTCATAGCTCTGAATCACGAACATTTTTAATAAACTGCCAGTGTAAATTTCTTTAAAAACCTGGAGTCAATTAATAATGGCGGGTAAAGCCGCGGGCACCAGCTTTAATATATTGATAGTTTAACCCTGGAAGTATCGCGGACAATAAAAATCCAAACAAACCATTCCTTCCCTTGAAAAAATTATATAATTTCTGAAAATTAAACTGAATTTATCAAATAAAATTCATATCATATTCAGCTGTCAACAGACAGTTGAGAAACAATAGGTATTATCATTGTTCACAGGTGGCTTTGGAACTGCATAATCGAATCTGAGATCGTTTTCCCAGGGGGCGCTTTTTAATCGTGGAATGAACTCAGGGCCGGATTTAAGAATATGCCGCCCATAGGCTAAAGTCCATTTGCCGCCTCCTCTATACTTCATATTTGCTTAATACGTTGGTTTTATACAACATAAAGTTCATTTAGTTTAGATAAAACTACAATTTTAATGGTTTACATAATAAATTATAAAATCAAATTAGTTATCTACTTTTTTAACTTCTTTTAAGATTCGTTAAAAAATGAAATGGGTTTCAAAATTAATTAATTAATTAATTTTCTTGGAGATCAGTGATCACTATTTTAAACAGATTTCTATATTTTAATGGTAATGACTATTATTCGCACACTTTATCTTGAGCCAAACACTCCATAATGCTGAAAACCGTCCATATAAAGAAGGCCTCGCTCGAAAAAATGAAGATCGCGACCCGTCCCCAGTATTGCCATACCCAAAAACTTCCCATTAAAGCATTCTTGAGCTACCGTCAATTTTTTTTATTTGTTTACATCATATTATTCTGAAAATGACAGAATAAATCCAGAGATATTAGAAGAACAGTTGTGGAAATGGTCGATATAAGTGACAACGAAGTTAAAAATAAAGAATCTTTAAACCAAGAAGTATCGGAAATCAGCGAAATAATGAACCAAATAAATGAAATGGAAGGAAAAGCAATTTAATGTGTTTTAAGCTGAATCTGTCGTTGGAGAAAAGAACAAGTCAAGTTTTATTATTTCGTTGTTTTAATTGTGTTGTATTAATTACCTACAAACTTTCGCGAAAGGTATTTAGTTAAATTAGGCTACATCAATTCAGGCATGTGAAAGTGCGTATTCAAGTAGGCCTACATGTACAATGCTACGACTTTTTAACGATTTTCTATATTCTGAAGACCGGGAGAGAAATTGTCTAAATAGGCCTAAATATATTACTTTATTCATTTCTCCAGCGATATATTCTACTATAATATCTGAAGCATAATACCAGCATAAAACTACACACGTTATATTTTCTGGTAATTGGCAACCCTTCAGAAACAACGTCAATTTCAACTCACCGCCTTCTGGAATAGTCAGTCTCTTATACTGCATGCAATATCAGCTCCCCTCACCCCCGCATTTTTTCGGCTCAAGATAAAGTGTGAGCATAATATCTTTTGCGTAATTGAAGAACCGTGTTCAATTTGAATTAAGTTGTCCTACACGGTGAAATGAAAATACACAAAATGTAGTTAACTACTGGTTTATTTGTTGAAAAATATACAAACTTCTCTAAAGCAACTCACCCCACGTAATCTTCATGTTCAAATTTACATATCTTTCTTATGAGATTTCTTAATGGCAAACTAAAAAATTTTTTAAAGTAACATGTATTGTTAAATTCGTACGGAAAATATTATTAACGTCTGAAATACTTCATTTTAACTTTTGAATAAATTGCCAAACTGCCTCCCCTGAAAATCTGCCGCTCTAGGCTGCAGCCTACTTAGCCTATTTAGAAATACGGCCCTGAATGTACTCTAAAGGCGGAATTTTATCTGTTTCATGAATATTATTAATTGTTTAGTTTATGAAAGATTCGCGTGCAAGTGTTAATAAAATATATAATGCTTTAATAATTATTATACTCTTAATTTCTAATTTTTCAATTATTTATCGTGGGCGAAGCAGCGGGCACCTGCTAGTGTTGAACATTTCAGATATCTGCGTGCCTTGACATTATAAACAAAGGAATCGATCAGGGTAAGCTACTTCCCTAAATGCATCCTAATATTATCCTCCCACCTACGTCTAGGCCTTCCAAGTGGTCTTTTTCCTTTGGGTATCCCAGTCAATATTTTTTAGATATGTCTTTCCTCCCCCATGCGCGCAACATGTCCAGCCCATTTCATCCTCCGTGATTTAATTACCCTTAGTATATCCAGTAAAGAGTACAGGTTATGAAGCTCGTCGTTATGCAGTTTTCTCCAGTCTCCATTCATCTGTCTTGGGACCAAGTATTTTCCTAGCACCCTGTTTTCAAATACTCTCAGATTATATTCTTTCCGAAGAATAAGCGACCATGTCTCACATCCATATAATGCAACCGGCAGAATAGTTGTCTTATAATTATCTGTATTTTTAGTTTTCTGGACAGAAGACGAGAAGATAACAGTTTCTAAACTGCATAAATACAGATATTTCCTGATTTGAGTCTACATTTAACTTCTACCGTAACCATTCTACTTGTATCTGTAATTATTTCTCCCAGATATTTGAATTTCTCCACTTGTTCGAACGATTTACCGGCTATTCTAATATTTTGCAGCGCATTATTTTGACGTTTCATGACCATATAACTTACTTTGTTTTTTCTGTATTCATTTCCAATCCAACATTCCTGCAGGCATCGAAAAGATTTTGCGCATTTCTGTCAATTGTGTTTATGTCATCGCCCAAAAATCAACATAACTAAGCCAAATTCAAAGATAAATTCAAAAACTTTTTGTTTTACATTTTACTCGTAAAAATATGATCTACAAAATTTTTCAACATAATTTTTATATCAGTGCCTACGTTTGTAAAATATCCAAATAAATGTTAACATTTTTTTTTTCACCTCCCCTTTGAAAAATAGACAAGCACATTTTTTTTGCAATGCAGTCAATTAGCAAAATTATATTTGAAAGAATAGTTTCGTAATAGTTTAGAGAATTTGTATCCCAAATTTCATCCACATTTCTGTATTGGTTTAAAAGATTAGCAATTTTAGCCGGGAAATGTGGCAAAGAAATTAAATTACGAGAAACAACATTCAACTCACATGCCTTGCAGGAATCTTGCTTTGAGACTTCCTTAAGATTTTCTTTCTATGCTGTTGCCCTTTATGTTCTCATCTACCACTTTTGGCAATATAGTTTATGCATTTTTCTTTTTTTATTATTTCTGTGCCTCCATAAACCACAATAGAGAAGTAGTCATTTACAGGACAGGGAGATTTTCATAAGCACCACTGCAGAAAAATGGGTGCATAATCTTTAAAAATAGGTCTCAACACTCGATAAGGGCATAAATACGCACAAATTGTTATTTATTCTACACATATCACAGAATCTTGTGTTATTGTAAGTACATGATGTATTGTTAGTATAGTCATGAACATTGTAATTGGGTATATACCTGTAATGTTCTTTCTCGATTAAATAAATAAATAAATAAATAAATAAATCTTAAAGGATCTTTTTCTCCAAAATTTTCTATTTTTCTCCCCTTAACCACTTATGCCCTTTCACGTCCAAGTAATATCTTAGTTTCCGGAGAGGGGTTAAGGGGCGATGGGCTTACCACCTGTCCCTCTGCCCTCTCTAGGAAAATAAGCGTAACAAAGTTCACATAGGTACAGATACCTCCGCTTGGAGGCCCTACGCCCCAACAAGGGGGCACAGGATTCGAGAGAGAGAGAGCCACTTATAACCTCACTTTGAATAAAAACAAGTAACACCTCAATTAAATTCGTGTTCGTGGATTCGTGTTGTTTCTTTAATTTTTGACAATTGTAGTCCAGCTGAATTCTTCTTCTTCCAAGCCCCGGAATTCCCTCTAACTTTCCTTTTATTACTTTAGGCAGCAGGCAATTTCTCCTCATTTTGCTTTCCAATGGAGAACCGTGACCTCTTTTCCTTGACTATATTATCAGACTTCATTTGTCATATTATCTGTTCGTTTTATTTTTCATTCTTCTCCAGCACCACAATTTAAAACTCTTCAGATCACCGCCGACGATTAATACAGTTTAGAAGGCAGTGCTTCAGATACTTCCCATTTTTCTTGGGAATTGTTCGAACCACCGCCGTCTCGAGACACGAGTAATACAGTCTAGAAGGCAGTGGTTCGAACCAATTGCGATGCTACTCCTAATAACTACAACTTCGAAGTTGGCCACTGCCCCAGAACAGAAAACTAAGCTATAAACAATAAAATCAGGTATACTGATATAACAAAGTGTCAGATGGAATTAATAGGCCATGTTTCAGAAACTAATGAGTTTTGGACCACGGTTTCTTGAAAAAGTTTGATAAGCATATGTGAAGGAATAAGAGGGTTAACTAGAATATTAACAGAATGAAATTACAACAAATGTCTCACATCTAAACAGGCGTAATATAATAAATGATGTTTATTATTAACAAAGTTAAATGTATACTTAAAATGTGCCACCTTATACCACAAAATTATTACAGCAGATAGTTTATATCCTGATACACGGTTGCTAATAATATTGTTTTCATTTAACTGCTGTACTAAAATTTGTGGGAATTTTCAATGTTTTGCATCAAGTGCCTCTATGTAAATTTATTTAAAATTCATGGTTAATACTTGTAACTAGATTTGTGTCGATTTGTCACTGGTTGTAAATTAAAATCTAAATTGTCACTGTTTATACAATGTATATAAAACTATTAAAACCTTAAAAATATTTAAAATGTTTAATATATTTACAAGATAGTACTGATTACAGTACCTAGTTATAATTACAGTCCACATATAAATTTTTTCATTGTAGTTCTAATAAAATCACCATGTATGTCAATATTGAAATTAAAAACTGTATTAACATTAAGTTAAAGGACTTCAGTGTCTATTTTGTTTTATATGTACTAGATGGTTTTAGTTGAATTGATGGTGGATGTTGATAGCACTTAGTAGCTGTGTATCACAGATCATGTTAACGACGTCACAAGTTAGTAATTCAGTTAATGTTTAAGATAGAAGCTTAATGATGATGATGATGACGATGATGATGATGATGATGATGATAAGCTGGTGACAGTACTTGCTACATGTCAGAGCCTCCAAATGCATCACATGTAACATTTCGCTCATATTGACCTAAACCACTCTCATTAAGAAACATATACCGGTAGTATTATTACTTAAACATGCTAAAACATTTGTGACAATATTTATTTTATTTTTATTTATTTATTTATTTACCTGGCGGAGTTAAGGCCATAAGGCCCACTCAGTTAGGGCAAAAACATGAAATACATAATGATAATAATAATAATGATTAATAATAAATTAAAAAAGAACTGATATACATGAATACAAGAAACGAACATTAAATACAAAGAAAAAATTAGAACATAAGTACTTGAATAATAGGAATATGTAATACAAATGACTAAAAATATTGTGTTAGGGATAGTTAATAAAACTGCTGTAATAATTTTGATTATAAAACAATGGTAGCAAATCACTTCACTAACATTAAACAGATCTTCCAGATGAAATGGCAGTGTTTTAACGATAAGGCCAGACAAAATGTAAGTTTGGATTGAAAGCAAAGAGATGGATAAGTGAACGGTATTTTAAGTTAGAGTATAAGTGAAAATAGAAAGTTGAGGGGGTTATACTGGCTTAATCCAGGAGTTTGATGCCGGTTGTCGACCAAGAGCTAAGCTAAGTTAGTTTAGTTTAGCTTAGCTCACATACATTGCGGGATTTCATATGTAGTTGTGCCGACAAAACTACATATGAAATCCGGCACAACTATATATGAATCCCTCACTGTTAGTGAGCTAAGCTAAGTTAGCTTAGCTCTTGGTCGACAACCGGCATGAGTATGGAATGGCAAGGTTAATGGGCATAAGATACAACTGAACAGCGAGGGAATATGAGGCATTGAATGGATGACATTACATTTATTCAGTCAGAGAACTAGTTTCAAACATATTTGCAAATTTGTTTGGCTTTGAAGTAGGTTAGGTTCGAGAAGCTTGTCTTTAGAATGGATGGCAACGGGAGAGTGAAGGTCATTGTAAGTGCCATAGCGTGGCATATGTGATATATAATGAGGCGCGAAAGAAAGATTGCGTGGAGAGAGAGATGTAGTGTCAGCAGCAAGATAGGTAAGACATAAATGAAGAGTTAACCGTGAATGGTAAGTCTTCAACCACAAACCACAAAAACTAGTTTCAGACATATTGGAGCAATTGTTTAGCTTTAAAGTAGGTTAGGTTAGAGAAGTTTGTCTTTAGAATGGATGGCAAAGTGAGAGTGAAGGGCATTGTAAGCGAGAGATCATGACATATGAGAGAGAGTTAAGACATAAATGAAGAGTTAGAGGATACGAAACAATGAATGGTAAGTATTCAACCAAAGCTCATCCTAATCCACAAAAACTAGTTACAGGCCTATTGGAGCGATTGGAGGGTTCAGAGTCATAGTGGGCCATGTGCCATTTTTTTAAAAAAGGAGAAACCAAGGAGTAAAGTTCAATGAATACCATAGTTTAATTACCTATAAATAAAGTATTGCAATACCTGCAATAAGAGGCACATGGACATGGAACACATTACTAAATACCTGATGCACAATTCAATACACTACCTCATTTTTGTTGTTGGTGGAGATGGCCCACCGTGGCTCTGAGCCCTTCAATTGTTTGACTTTAAAGTAGGTTAGGTTAGAGAAGCTCGTCTTTAGAATGGATGGCAACATGAGAGTGAAGGGCGTTGTAAGTGAGAGAGCGTGACATGAGAGAGAGAGAGAGAGAGAGAGAGAGAGAGAGAGAGAGAGAGAGAGAGAGAGAGAGAGAACTAGTGTCAGCTTCATGATAGTTAAGACATGAATGAAGAGTTAGAGGATACGAAACAATGAATGGTAAGTCTTCAACCAATGTTCACCCTAATCCACAAAAACTAGTTACAGACCCGTTGGAGAACTTATTTGGCTTTAAAGTAGGTTAGGTTAGAGAAGCTAGTCTTTAGAATGAATGGCAACGTGAGAGTGAAGGGCACTGTAAATGAGAGAACATGACATATGAGAGAGATAGAGAGAGTGAGAGAGAGAGAGTTAGTGTCAGCTTCATGATTGTTAATACATGAATGAAGAGTTAGAGGGTACGAAACAATAAATGTCACTATATGTCGTCAAACAATGCTCACCCTAAACCGACTAAAATTAATTCCAAGCCCAATTTACACAATCCTAACAGGTTGTTAGTGAGAGTGGATGGAGGGGTAGACATGATAAGTGAGTGATGGAGGGAGAGGCACGATAAGCACGAGTGGGAGTGAGTTACCTCTATGGGGGGCGTGTTAATCCAGCTTTCGCTGGCCCGTCTGGCCATGAGAGCCGGGCTGAACATGAGGTCCTCCTCTTCATCCTGTTCTTCATTGTACCACATCGCGCCACCGACTGTTCGCTCGGCTGCGACACTTTTAGCCTGGCACCCGTGCCAACACATTCCCCCTACCCTGACTGACCGCCGCGTGCCAAATCACGCACAGGGGTAACCACATAGATCGACAGGGAAAAGAATGGTAGAACTATAGAAGCTGCCGAACAAACCGCGTGCGGTTGTTGAAAGTCAAACAAGTCATCAACTTCTCCGCCCCCGAAAATATCTTCCTCGTGATGTAATGCACGGCTGAGTCGCCATGTTTGTGTTCGGAAGATAATAGGAATCCTGGGCCCTGTTTCATAGAACTAGCCAATAATATTAGTTAATAATATTAGAACTCATAATATTATTTATTAGTTATCAAAATCTTGTTTCAAAGAGATGTGTACTCTACTCATAAAATCTCTTCACTAATATTATTAGTTCATTAGTCAGCTGATTGATTTGGAGGTTATGTCTGGATTGTCTTTTCTGTTTTTTCCTTCTTGGTCTTTTTGTCAACACTATTTCAAAGCATCACGGCCTACATATATCTTCATAAATGTAACAAATAATAACTAGTTCTAAGAAATTAATAAATCTGCTAGGATATTATTCAAGATAGCAGTAGGCGTATGTACTAAAATCTAACCTAAAATCTAAATCTTGATATGACACAAATTCCTTTGATAGCACATGTAAGCTTTTTCTAAATTGATAATTAAATCAGAGTAATTCATTTTCCACAATTTTAAGATCACGAAATCTGAATTACATAGGTCTGAGAATAACTTATTAGCCCAAATACACTTATAGAAAAACACCTAATATTGTCAATAAATTGTATTAGTTCTGTAGTCTATGAAACAGTTTACTGACAACATTGGCAATATTTAATAATAATTTTGAGCCATGAACTCATAACTTACGTCATTAGAAAATATTCTTATGAAACAGAAGACTAATAATAACTAATATTATTATGTATTTGCTAATAATATGAGTGTAAAAGTTCTATGAAAGAGGGCCCGGGAAATGTATTAATTCTTTTCAAATAATCCTCTCTTGTGGGTGTCTTTCAAGTCGATGCATGTGATTATTTGGCTATTCTATGACAATTTAAAAATTAAATTAAAATATACCGTACTACAACTACTATTGTAGTTGTAAAAATGACGTTTTAAAAGTAGGAATTTATCAGGTTATTTACATATTAATACCTGGAATACCAGAGTTAACAGCAATATCCAGATTTATAAATACAGAACATCCAAGTTAGTATATAAAATTGCCTTTGCACCCCATGCGAAAATAAGTTACTTTCAGAAATAGTTAATATCAATTACTTCAACGCATTCAAAAGGAAATCGAAACTTTATGTGAAAGTTCGTATTATATTTTTTATTATTTCTATGCTTTCACGACTTCTCTAACTATTATATTTAATATAATATATATATTCATATCATATATATTTACATAATATATAATTATATATTATAAATATATTTCATACTTATTGTTGTTACTATTGCTTTTTATGAGCACTGTTTTACGTTGTAGTTGTGTTTTGTACTACACTTCTACTACGTCTACCTATAAGTTACTTTGTATGGCTAATGGCCGGTTTCTATAAACTCGCGAATTACCTATGGGTAAATTATCCAATGGACAGAATTTACACAAAAATAACACCACACAAACACAAATAATTTAAAGATAGCAATCACATACACTTGTGGCGAGTTTCTAGATAAATGTCCTCTGGGTAAATATGAAAATGACAGAAAAAATGTTCCTACAAATTCGGGCTAGATCTTTCCAAGGGTAAATCTTCGGGTTAATTTATCCTTTCATGGATGGCTGGATAAAATTTATCCTTTCATAGGATCAATAGTAATATTTAAACAATGAGAATCAAAGCCTTCTGAATTAAATTAACTGTACAACTCCAAGGCCTTGCTCATTATATCATTGTAGGTTAAATGGAACTAATTTGTCCATGGATAATTTACCCATAGGTAATTCACTAGTTTGTAGAAACCGGGCATAATAGATGTAATAACACTATGAATTATGAACTAGCTAATTGAAACGATCAGACAAAAAAAATGGATAAAAAATTTCTAGGAATTAACGTAGAGATAGCATATAATAAACTAACAACGACGAAGAACGTGACAACTTTGATGGAAATGGGGAACTTTTTATACACTGTTAAAAGAAAATGGGAAAAACTAATCCTAGAATTATGTGAGCAAGTGTGTTAATCCTTTTGCTATATACACAAGTAAGGCACATACGGCAAGACAGTGATGCCATAATTTGTAGGTTATCAAGGCTTTTATGTTATTATTAGTGTGTAATGGTAGGAGGCATATCCTTTGGCGAAAACCTTTATAACGCCAAAGAATAAATTACAAAAAATTGCACAAACTAGCTAATTTTAACTTGCCTTTCGCTATTGTAAATTTTGACGCGTTTCCGTCATTTAAAAATGTTAATACGAGGGTACGCCTTGTCAGTTAGTGAGCATTCACACCGAAGTAGCATAGCATGCGAATCGCACTACGTGGATGTAGGCTGCACATCGAGTAGCATGGTTCACAGTTTTGCATTCATACCGAAGTAGCGAATGCGATCTGCAGTTTAACGTACATTATATATTTTCACTTGAACAATTGAGAAACCCATTTAAAGTAATGTAATTTACCTAAAGAGGATATAGTTTCAGCAATTTTAATCCAGGCTTTTTTACTACTAGTTTCAATTGCCATATCGTATACTCTATGCATGTACAAATTGTATGTTAAATAGCTCTCTTTCTAGCAGTTTTCATGGCATCTTTGCCATAATCTACCGCTACACAAGCGAATATGTGTTGAATTTTCTTAACAATTAGAAAACAGCTGAAAAGGCAAATGTACGCATGCGCCATCCCGAGTAGCGTCGCATGAAATAAGTCCAGATCTATCTGAAGAAATGAATGTCGCACTCTGCGAGCTGCACTATTGCCACGCTACTTCGGTGTGAAGACTTGAACTTGTTTATTTGGGATTTAAAATAAGTAACGTGCAGCGTGCATCCAGGTAGCACGTCGCAAGTGGCATGTTACTTCGGTGTGAATGCTCCCTAGTTGAAGCACTGTGCTACAAATCGAAAGGCCGAAAATACGATCCCAGATGAACGAAAATACAATGCCTTACTATACCTTGGGCGCTTTGGCACCTCCTCCACCACCGCCTCCACCTCCGCCTCCGGCGCCACCTCCTGCAATGAACAGGGACTCTGTTCTCTTCGGCTGTCCCGGAGAGGGCAGGATGTCCTGGCCCAGGGACTTGTTGCGCAGGACCACATCCTCGAAGGGGCCCTGGGAGTTGGGAATGGTGTAGAGAGGAGCACCCACCACGGATCCGTTGCGGGCCGCAGAGGGGCCGCGGGTCGTGCGGTCTACAGATACCTCCCTAGGAGGAGCTGGCTTGTCCACCGAGGGCGGACGGGATCCTCCCATGCGAGTAGCCACTCGCTGGTATCTGTCTACGCTCGGATCTCTGCTGGGCGCCCTCTTGTAATGGTCAAACCTGTCGTTCAACGACTGCTGGTAAGCGAAGGATGGAGTTTCTTCGGGTGACGTCACAGGCTGAAACAAACAAGCATTCTCCTTATTCTTAATGAACGCGAAATGAGATCAGTGGTGGATGATAAAACAGTCAAAATTGTTATCAATGGAAATGGATCATTCAAAATTAGAAAAATAAGAAATACAGTTATAAGAAAAAAATAAAATAAAATCAAGAATTCTATTTTGGACTTTGTAAGATATACGAGGGCCGTGCACGATTAAGTTTCCCTGGGACCGTTTAACGAAAAAAAAAACAATTTCATGGAAATGTTTATTGCAACAGATACAGCAAGTGTTCAGCTATTTTTCAACATATTCGCCACAGGAATTGAGACTTTTTCATTCCGTGGAACCAACGTTTGAATATCTGTGTCGGAGCAGTAGGCCGCCTGGGATTTCAACCACTGTGTAACAACCATCTCCGCCTCTTTGTCATTCTCTGTTATTTCTTGGGGTGTGATGGAAATCAATGGGAACGAGATCCGGGCTGTAAGGAAAATTTAAACACCTCCCAGTCGAACTTCTCCAGGAGACTTGCTGGGAGGTATTTAAAAATCCACCCTACAGCCCGGATCTCGCTCTCATTGATATCCATATTTTCCTACACCTCAAGAGAATGACAAAGAGGCGGACATGGTTGCCAGAAAATGGTTCAAATCCCAAGTGGAAAACTTCTCAGCCACAGGTATACTGTGGTGATATTTTAAAAATAAGTATTTTAGCATTTTTTCAGCATCCATAGTTAATATCGTATTCGTTTATTTCAAATTTGGCATATTATTTAGTTTTTTTCTTTTATATGTTTATGTCACTTGTATACTCCTTTAATAATAATTATTTATTGCAACCAAATGGTCATATTATGATGAATGGAGCAACAGTGGAATTATATAAGGCAGGGGAAACAGGAACACACCGAGGAAACCTCCCCGACCCCATTTTGTCCACCACAAGTTCCACATGGTTCCACCGAGATTCGATCCCGGGTTCCAGCGGTAGAAAGCGAACGGTCTAACCACTCAGCCATGGGAGCGGACCTTGAATGCTCCTTTATAACTAAGTTGAATAACAGTTGTAATTCTGTATTTGTGACAGATTGGTAGAGAAGATCTTATGGCCTTGGCTCCATCAGGTTAAATTAATAAAATAAATAAAATCAGGTAATCTGATGTAACAAAGTGCCAGAATGCTTTTGTTTAGTAAGTTATAGCCTAATTGCAATTATGAAATGCAGAAAATAGTTTTTTTTTACTGATTCCCGAGCTAAGCTCCAGATTAATTAATCAAGCAGGCCTTACGGAAGAACAAAGGTCTAGTTTCAAAAAATAAGATTAAAGTCGCCCAGCAAAAGCAGAACTATAGTCTGCAAATTTGTGATATCTTGACAATCGCACACTAACATACAAATTTTTAAAAAAATGCCAAATTGGCCGACTTCGGGATCTGAAACAGGGACCTCCAGAATGCGAGTCTAAGACGTTACCATCTCGGGCACCTCGCCCAGTTTAACGATCTAGTTTGATAAGCGTATGTAAAGGAATATTTTTGTCATAGCCAACTATATTGCAACTTCCAAAACCGTGTACGAAGACTCTAAAAAAATGTTGTCACGATAACTGATTTGCATCTGCTAAATTCTTTCTAATGTACTACCATAAAATAGGCACTAAATTGGGTATTACTCCGGTACAGGTCAACCGATTGGTCCAATATGAATAGGCTTCTTTCCATGGACAATATAAATGTGTATACCAAGTTTTATGAAAATCCGATAAAGCGTATTTGAGTTATCGCGCGCACAGACACACGGACGGACAGACATTTTCCCGTCCCACGCACAATCTCATAAAATACCATACCGGCACTTAATATACACGCGGGAAATCAAAAGAATGTAATGGGCGCTTTTAAATAGCACTGGCTTAAACCGGGAATCGGATCAAGGAACTCACGATTATGATTCAGACATGGTCAGAGTTTAATCTTGCTTATAAGTTTGACATCTGATGACAAGTGCACTAAAGTGAATCACTTCAAGTCTGAATGACTTCCTCAATGAAACTGTTTCTGATTATCTGGAATTGGCAACCTTTAACCACGAAAGAATGGCAGGGTAAACAATAATGGAGGAAGACTACACCATGTTAAAATTAAAAGTTGCCGCCACTTCGCATATTTGGCAATTCACCACTTGGCGGACGATTCTAAACAATTCACTTTATGAGGACCAACCCATTTCAACCCGCATTCCAATTAACAAAAATCATTATTTTAAAACGCCAGACTTTTTTTTAAATTTCCCACAACAAATAGGTTGTTTCGATTCGGTACAAGCCAGTTCGTGTGCTATTATAGTGTTTTAATGATTTATAGTGTTTACAGTGCTTTTATAGTGTATATAGCGTGATTCGTCGAATCGATTCATGGACTGTTCATTCATTTAGTATGCCGTTATCTTAACAGCTGACAGAATAGAAAATAATTCTAGAGTGATAGAGAAAAAACGAATGAGTCAAAAAGCCAAAGTTTCAGGAGAGACAAAAATAATTTATTTCCACGGCATTGTTACAATATTTAGTTCAACCCACCCAGATATTTTTGCATATTATAAGATACTGTCACAATGCTGTGGAACAGAGGCGTAACGAGGGGGGATTTGGGGGTTTGAACCCCCCCCCCCCCATTGATTTAAAAAAAAAGGAAAATTGTACAAATTGTACCTATGGGTAAATTATCCAATGGACAGAATTTACACAAAAATAACACCACACAAACACAAATAATTTAAAGATAGCAATCACACACACACTTGTGGCGAGTTTCTAGATAAATGTCCTCTGGGGAAACATGAAAATGACAGAAAAAATGTTCCTACAAACTCGGGCTAGATCTTTCCAAGGGTAAATCTTCGGGTTAATTTATCCTTTCATGGATGGCTGGATAAAATTTAACCTTTCATAGGATCAATAGTAATATTTAAACAATGAGAATCAAAGCCTTCTGAATTAAATTAACTGTACAACTCCAAGGCCTTGCTCATTATATCATTGTAGGTTAAATGGAACTAATTTGTCCATGGATAATTTACCCATAGGTAATTCACTGGTTTGTAGAAACCGGGCAGCGTGGGAAGCTTAAAACTAGTTATTGTGCATCTTAATTTTTAAAGTTTTCCGGGGGAGGACCCCCGAACCCCCCTCTCCCTGGGGGATCCAGATGTTATAACCCCCTCCCCATATGGTCGGCCTGGTTACGCCTATGCTGTGGAAATAGCCTTTTTGTCTCTCCTAAAACTTGTTGCCATTTGACTTATTCTTTTTTCCCTATCACTCAAGAGTTTTACAAAATCTGTTACATTTTATTCATGGAATAGTCTTAATAAATCCTACACGAGATTACGAGTTTCAACGGGTTACCTATGACAAAATATTTTCTTAATATAATGGAGAAGTGCGTGGAAAACTAGGAAATTAGCAAAAATTATATGCTTACAATAAGCTACATGCATTTGAGCCAAAACAATTTAAACCGATAAATAAAATTAGTCTTATTCGATTATCCATCTTTCTAAAAACAAATATAGACTACAAAATACACTAGCATTCGACCCGAACATACTCCAAGTATGTAAGGTTCATGGACCTGTGAATCGCTTTAATCGTTTCATTTCGAATCTGTATGTCTTTATGACAGCACAAGATTCGTTTCAGTGTTTTTAATTATTTATTTACTACGTCTAAAAATAAAAGTAAAAGTAAAATTATGTAATTCATGCGATTTATCTAAAAACATCTCCTGCTCCTGTGTACTGCGTGTGCTTTAAACGTGAAAATAACGGCGTTGAATACAGGTCAGTTTGCTTTTCAAAACATTCGCCGGGTGGTGAGGCAATTTCTCCAGCTCTTGTGTAGTGCGTGTGGTCTAAACATGGATATCACGGCGCTTTTATTTGTTTGTGTACTTATTTCCTACCTGTCTATGAATACATGCATTTTCATCTTGATGACACATATGTCAATATGTAATGACATCTTATGATACACATTTATTAATTAACTCCATTTTTCCTCTGAGGGTGCAATAATAATAAAATATAATATTCGTGTCCACCTTATACCCTCATTTAATTTATAATTGTTGATGGTTTGCCATTAACCCCAGTTTATTCTTGTAGTAAAACATTTTTCTTATGTTATAATACAAAGAGACATGGCCGCTTACTGATCGGAAAGAACATAGTATGAAAATGTTCGAAAACAGGGTGCTTAGAAAAATATTTGGGCCCTAGAGAGATGAAAATGGGGACTGGAGAAAATTGCATAACGACGAGCTTCATAACCTGTACGCTTCACGGGATATAGTAAGGGTAATTAAATGCGAAGGACGAAATGGGCTGGACATGTTGCACGCATGGGGGAGGAAAGACATATCACGAAAGTATTGACTGGGGGACCATAAGGGAAAAGACCACGCGGAAGACCTAGACGTAGGTGGGAGGACAATATTAGGATGAATTTAAGGTAAGTAGGATTTGCGAGAGATGATTGGATGGAGTTAGCACAGAATAGGGCTGAATGGCGGGGTCAGGTAAGCGCGACAATGAACCTTCGGGTTCCATAAAATAGATAATATTTCTTTAGCTTGCTGAGGAATTGTCTATTGCCATTGAGTAAGTAAGTATTGAAATATATTAGTCAAAACTGGTACGTACTTATATAGTGTAAATATCACGGTTAAAGCCATTTTTTTCGATCACAACTCGCGAACAAAAGCAAAAATAAAAATAAAAACAGGTTTAGAGGTGTACTCGGCCACCCTTCAGTCGGCGAGGCATAGGTATAGCTGGACATTGCACAGATATAAATAAAAACCAGACAGGCAGACACATCCTCTTATTTTTATATATTCCTAACAACAAATTGTTTCTGATCTTCCCTTTCAAACTGTTTGGGTCTACCTTATTGGGTCAAAAATCTTTTAGTTCATAAGACATTTCGGTCATGCTGATTTTTAGGTAGAACGACGCTCTGCCCCTGCATATTATTTTGGTCACACGTAGGTTAGTTGTTTATATCCTAACAGTATGAGTCTTCCGGTTTCTTGGGAATTTGATATAACATCATTTCACCAATTCCATGTCAAAATCATTTCAAAATTGAAAGTAGAAAATGGTAACAATAATTAACTTTAGCAGACGTAAGCCTATGCTAATCCTAAAAGGATATTCTTATAATTTCTACACCTTTATCAAAACGACAGCACGTCGATAGCCTACTGGCGCTGTGAGAAAAGAACGCGAATGCACCGCGAATGTACACTTGAGTGCACGGAATATTTCCATTATAATACGCAGTGGTTTATGTTGTTATGGGAATTCCAAACCGGCTCCACCATGCCCACTCCCCACCCCTGATCCTCCCCTTTTTTTTCTCGATGGTGGATACGGCTAGGAGCCTCTACTTCATTCATCTCAATAACAAACAATAATAAGAAAGATATCAAAGAATGATTATTAACTGATTTCGATCGCATTTACATCGCAGTACAGCTTCAAACCTAAGCGACCTAATTATTATTATTATTATACGTCGGAAGTGTAGATTTAGGAATTTTGGTCAAAATATATATTTTTTATTTTAGTGCCAAAAAATCAAACATACCCTAAAGGGCCTTAATGCTGACACCATGTTTAGACCTCAGTGCGGTTCCAACTGCCAGAACATGCAAACTTTAATCGCCCGATTTCTTGGTTTCGATTTTCATGTTATTGTCACATTCAAAAATCTATCTTTTTCAAAAAAAAAATCGAAAAAAGCTATGCATTGTTTCAAAAGTACTTTACAATGTGCGAAATAAAATGTTTAATCAGATTTTCTGTATAGTCCTTAGTTGCTTTTTTGAAATTTTAATTACACGTCAGTTTCTTTAGACTATCCTTTTTCTGAGTAAGCTATTTTTTAAACAAAAAGTATACACAATATAAAAAATAAATCAGTAATTTTTTAAGCAAGTAACAAAGAATCGCACATATAAATTAGGTTCATATTTTAATATCTTTCTGAGGGGAGAGATTTCAATTTTGGTTAAAAAAATCAATTAAATTAATTATTATTAATTTTAAAAAGTTATATATTAAAAAGATATTTTAAATTTTCATTTTTGTTTACATATTAATTAAGTCTGCAAGATTTCAAATTTCTAGGACAAGTAGTTTGGAAACCCACACTCAACATTTCTGTCATCCCTTAAAAATAAAAATAGAGTGCGTGGAACGCCGTGTGACAGAAGTGAAACTTGTTTTAATTTTCGGATTTTTTCAATTTTGGATTATTGGATTTTTAAATTTTGGATTTTTGGACTTTTTAATATTGGGTTTTTGGACTTTTTTTTGGATTTTGGATCTCTTAATTTTTTATCTTTTAATTTTTTAATATGGGTTTTTTTAAATTTTAGATGTTTGAATTTTGGCTTTTTTAATTTCAGATGTTTGAATCTTTTATTTGTTGGAATTTTCAATTTTCGATTATTTATTTTGAATTTGTTATTTAAATATTTTTTATTTTATAATTTTTAATTTTTTAAGTTTTGGATTTTTTAATGTTTTGTTTTGAATTTTTTATTTTTAAATTTTGGATATTTGGATTTTTTAAATTTTTTATTTCTTAAATTTTGGATTTTCGGACTTCTTAATTTTGGATCATTGAATTGTTTAGTTTCGGGATTTTGGATTTTTTAAATTTTGGATCTTTGAATTTTTATTTTATTTTTTTAATTTTTTAATTTTTGACTTTTTGATTTTTCAAATTTTGGATTTAAATTTTTTTAATTTTTAATTTTTTGGATCTTAGAATTTTTTAAATTTTTTAGTTATTTTAATAAATTTTGGATTTTGGATTTTTTAATTTTCATTTTTGGATTTTAAAAATTTTGGATAAGCCTAATCATTGAGTTGATTGTTTTCTGTGCGGTCCGTTCCGTCACGCCTCACTAATTTCGTGACGATTTTGAGCGTTACACAAGCTCTCGATTTACCCCACCGCGTCTAAAGAAAAAAAATGGACAACTAATTGATATGAGTACCTTGTTTGCAGTTATTACTATTAGACGTGAATGTTCCACGGGCAGAATGATCTAACCAAGGTGTGAGCTGCAAGCCCCTCTGTTTAAATACAAACACATTCCATGTCTTACGATTTTTATTAATTCATAAACTGATTCTAGTTAATGCGCCGACTCAGGCGGCAATTTCTCCACCACGGGAGTATTGCGTGTAGTCTATTCGTAACTTGCAGGCGCATGCACAATCCCTACTTTAATGCTTTACATGTTTAATGCAGCATACTCCCCTACGGAATACAGTAATGTCCTTAAATTTTTTATAAAATTACGGGAAATACACTTTAAGGAAATTTTTTATTTAGTGCAGAATTACATAGCCTAATACGGTACAATAAATACATGGGAAATAATCGACATTGCTCAATGTTACGCCAATGTATTGCCACAGAAACAAAAGACTACGAAGATTCTGCTTGTCGAACCAGAGAGACAGAGAGAGAAGGACAGAGAGAAAAAGAGAGAGAGAAGGAGAGAGGAGATAGAAGGAGAGAGAGGAGATAGAAGGAGAGAGAGGAGAGAAAAGGATAAAGGAAAAAGAGAGAGATGGAGAGAAAGAGGAGAGAGAAGAGAGAGAGGAATTTGTTATCGAGTTATCGATGTATTTACTAATAAGTTATTTAATAGTACAGTAGAACCCCGATAATTCGAGCTAATTGGGGCTGAGGCTACCTCGAATTACAAAAAACTCGGATTATACGGAAATATCACTAAATCAATGGGTAAATCATAAATAAATATTTAAGGGGCACAATAATTAACAATAAAGTAGACCTATTCTTTTCTGAAAGGATGGTATGCACTGTACAATTGATTGAGACGAGGTCCCGACAATGAAAGATCGAACCTAACGGTTTCTGTCATTCTGTAATAGAAATGCATTAGCAGTTTGCAGCCAAGGTTATTTCTGTGTATTATGAACGAAAACCCTAAGTGGGACAGTTTTACTGCATTTTTACATGGAAGAATTGAAAGAAAGCTCAAAATGTAACACATTCGGAAGTGCGTAAAACTTACATGCGGACACCATATAAAAACGGGATTTTACTCTAGTTTTATGGAAAATTTTAATTTTCTTAAGACCAGCTCGAATTACACGGAACCTCGAAATACCGGGGCTCGAATTACCGAGGCTCTACTGTATAGGTGTGTCTATCATATAACGTAAACATAAGCTTAAAAGTTCATTGTGAACCACAGAAATACAAAATAAGTATATATATATATATATATAATTATAATTATAGACACACATATACTATTAAATAACTTATTAGTAAATACATCGATAACAAATTCCTCTCTCTCTCCTCTCTGTAACGGGAAACTCTAGAACAATCTTTTTAAATACATAGACGCTACAACTAATGCAAATGTTGTGACATTATCAGTGATAAATAGTGTTAGGAAAATAATTTCAAATGTGAAGTAAGAATGCATGTAATGTTACCAAGGTAACGGGACATGCAGAATATAATAAAATAATTTTTTTTTTTAAGTATATATATATATATTAAACATAACTGCATCTCCCTGCCCCTCTAGCATCACGTTGTAGCTTATTAGTATAACGTACTTGCTACCTTTTGCGTCCGTTCTTTCAAAAGAACCTTCCCTTCACCTTCCTGTGAACTGATCGCCATTAGAGTCGTGTAATGGATTACTTCTGCACTCGATTTTTTAACACGCCAATTTATTGGCCTCAGAAGGCCAGTTCACCTCTGATTAGCTTCCAGCTGATCGAACATATCTGCAGCCATAGCTGTAGATGGCCTAGTTTCAAGCCTTGGTAAATAAAAATGAGAGAATCTTTGTTTTATCAATCGTAATGTGTTTTAAAACCATGATCGTCGATGAAACCTTGTTTTAGCTATCCGCCCGGGGCCAGGTGAACGAGGCGCCTGGACTTTTAGACAATCGGCTCTTCGACGTTGTTAGCCGCCCTTACCCCCAGAATTGCTCCCGATGATGAGAAAGTAAGGCGACCCCAGTGCCAACAGTAGGAATAGGACAATTGAATATTATCTCAATGACCTGATCGGGGATCGAACTCGCGATCATTCGGTTTATAGCATAGTGCCTTATCAACTGCACAATGATGGTACGATACCAAACGAATTTCGGACGTTTTTCAAATTCTAAAAATCCACTCAATAGAATGAAAAAGCTTACAAAAATCCTTCCGCAAAATAATTCCTTATTCAAGACCTCTTAGTTTGAGAAATACAATGTGTCCAGAAATTAAGTACCTATTAGGGTAAATTAAGTACGTTAGGGGTAACGTGTGTATGGTGCAAGTGAGTTGTATATGTTTACTGTGTGATTTCTGCTGGAGTTCTTGCACTGGCTTTGTAACAGCACTTAAACAAATTATTTTTTTATTACTCCCAAGTGAATCTACATAATGTTCAGCATCCTGGAGAGGGTAGCTATTGTGGAAGCTGCAGGAGAGAGAAGTCATCGTGTGAAGACATTCGGATGAAATTTGATGGACTCACAGATAAAACATTTCCCAAATTGGAAGCATAGATCCCAGAAGTGGATGGTGGGTTCCCTGGTCCTCATGCTTAGAGACTGCTTTGTGAGCGAATTAAAAAAAAGTCTGTTTACCCGATCCCTTACCACATTCGGAGAGCTTCAAAATAGCTACGGCTGCCATAAGACGCGCAATGCTCCAGAACTACTTTCGAGTAAATTACGATTAAGGTGGTGAACATGTTGAAAGTAATGTATAACAAACATATTTCATGAGAAACGTTGCCAGTAAAATCACTCTTTCAACAAAACAGATACTTAATTTCTGGATACACTGTACAGTATGAATTTCCAGTCAATGTTTTACTGCATTGAACGCCGCTTAATGTAATCTCGGATGATGTTATCAATCGGGTAATGTTATCACTTTTATGAAGTCCCGTACGGATTAATAATGACACATTGAAAAAATGCTGTTTATTGTGATCAAAGATTCGGATATGTTATCTCATTTTCCTTGTTGCATCTTTATTTCCACGTACTGTACGTCATTCAAAAATTCGTTTTTTCTAACTCAACTGTATTGTGTTATACTGGAGGTAGCAGTTCTGTTCCCAGTTCACAGGATGACCAGTTCGAGAGGGTGACAGTACCTAACTTCCTCTTTTAAGGAAATAAAACATGGTTCATCCCTCAGTTAAGCAGCAGCTTTTTATTTATGAAGATAATAGTGTTGACGTGCAGTGTAAAATGAAAAGACAGGCGTAAGATGTTTTGCTACTCGGTGTTCACCACAGATCAGTATAGACTTCCAAAAACACTCGTAACTCGTAACTGAGTACGGAGTATTGGTTAATAGACTCCTAAAGGAAAGTAAAAACAATTTAAAACTTCGTTACTGGTTGAAAAAAGTAGTTGCTTGCAATGAATTACCGCATTAAACTATGAGTGGTTCAATGATTTAGTTACGTAACTGTTTTATAAATAAATATTTTTAATTCTCTATTGTAAATAAATAAATAAACTTCATTTAATTCCTTCGGCTACTGTTATCTTTCTTTCTTTCTTTCTCGTAGTTTAACCTCTCCCTTTTAGGATTTAAGCGACCTTATAGGGCCGCGACCTGTCGGGAGAGGGATTATCTTTGGATCACATACATACTTTTTTGACCAGACAAGGACATGGAGGGCCTCCCCCGGATGAGTGATCAGCCCAATGCCGGGGCCACCTCCGAGACAACACGAACACATAGGACGAGACACACCATTCACACACACACTCCCAACAAGGCGAGGATGGGATGAAGATGATATCTGGGGACCACAAGGGCCTAAAGTTACCCGACATTTGTCTCAAAGGTGAGGAAAACCCCCAGAAAAAAACCCCACCTAGGTAACTTGTCCCGACCAGGAATCGAACCCGGGCCCGCTGCGGATTGAACGCATCCCCTGAGCCACAGCGGTGGACCGGCTACTGTTATCAATCGGTTAATATTATCAGATTAGCTGCTCCCCGAAGTTATCACAGTAATCGGCCTGCACTGTATTTCAAAATACTTGGTTTCGATGAGAATCTGAATGATTTTGACTCAAGAAAGTCAGACCCCTTGTACTCTAAATACGGTGAGCGTTCAGAAATGTGAACATTACTAATGCTAAATTTCTATGACAAGAAATAAAATGTCTGTGTGGTGTCCTTGTTTACACTGCAGTGTCGTCACTGAGTTCTGGGAAATCTTCACCTTGCAAGACACAATGCGTGAGGGCGCTGTGGCATTGCACGGGCTAAGAATAGAGCAGACGCTATATCCATGCCATTTTACCTACTCATAGCTCCTATTAAAACAATTAACCGCAACAATCTTGCATTCTTATCATATGATATGATATTTTGATATGATATTTATTGTACTAAGAAAAAAAATTACAAAAGAGTCTACCGGGTTTGACGCTTGCCATTTTACCAGTAGACATCTTATTATTCTCACACTTTATCTTGAGCTAAACACTCCATACTGCTGAAAACCGTCCATATAAAGAATAAAGATCGCGACCCGTTCCCAGTATTGCCATACCCAAAAACTTCCCGTTGAGGCATTCTTGAGCTACCGTTAATTTTTTTTATTTGTTTACATCATATTATTCTGAAAATGACAGAATAAATCCAGGGATATTAGAAGAACAGTACTGGTGTTGTGGAAATTAACCGCAACAACAAATTGTTTATCTTATCAAATTCCGTGATAAAAACCTGATTCAGAACATTAACACAAGCTCCTTTATCTTGAACTTGGGCAATACAACTTTCTCACTACACAATCCCATATAGAATAACAGACTGCACTACAAGGATGCGTCTTCAGTTGTTTCAGCTTTACGCAAGATGTACTGTTCTCCAAAGGAGGTTTATACGCCTGAGTTTGCAAAAGATGATTAGCTTATAAGTTATAACTAGGGCAAGGCATTTGAGGATTTTGTATATTTTTTATTTGAAGGTTAAAAGATAGCTCGAATAGATATAAATGTAAATCATGAAATAATTGATTAATGCCCGGTTTCTACTGTAGAATATTTAGGGTGCATGCCATATGCGCAAAACTGCCCGTGGGATACTGTTACATTACCGCAAAAATTCAGGTTACAGTACCGCAAATGAATGTAACAAATTAATCACACAGCGACTACATAAATTTAGGCAATCTACCTTGCCGCAATATTTTTAATTGCATGGCTCTAAGCTCTAACTCTTAATTTCTGAATTTACGAACACACCCATGTGGTAGGCCTACTGGTGTGGCAGCACTGATGAACACAGTATTACGAACACGGTCTATATGGCGCTAAGTGTGGCAGTAGGCCTACTGCTGAACAGTAGATAAATTTCCACCGATGGTATGGGCTAGTTGTTCATCAAGCGATCCCGGAACAACAAATGGGGCTGAGTCTTTCCATAGACATTTAAAAAAACAATTTCATGAATCACTTCCATCTGTTCATGTGCTGACTGCAATGCTTACGGAATTCCAGAGCGAAATATACATCTCTATCACTTTTTTTGCAGAAGAGAAAAGTTAGGAAACAAATCATACAGAAACACGCATACAACATGGATCTCTGGAAAAATTATTCAGCTGGTAAAATATCGTTACTACAGTACACCAAAACATTGGGACATCGTTAACAGCCACAACAGCTCTGAAGAAAATGAGTGCTATGGCGAATCCTTTGGAGAATGCAGTGGACGCCACACTTCTAGTGTAAGGAAAGCCTTAATGCTCTTTTGCGCTAATGATATGTTAACTTTTGCTGTACTGTAACCATGCCCATTTGCGTAAATGCAACGTACTTTTGCGTAAAAGTGCTGCACCGAATATTTATACTAAGTTTGAAGAAAATCCGATCAAAAAATATTTGTTCTGAATACAAGCTTCTATATCCCCTTTTCACCCTTAAGGGATGATATAAAAAAACAACATTCGTGTTTAACTATTCAGCAAAGTTGTAATGTAGGGGGACCCTTCTCGCGATGTGCGCAGGTTTCCACGGACGGGTGATTTTTTTTTTCAGCGAAGCAGATTGACCAACATGACGCTTCTTGTACATTGCTTATCAGATATCAGTATAATGAGTGTTAGTGACAGCTTCTGTTAGGTTATGAACAGTGATATTAATTTAGTAGGGCATTCTGAATTCTCCCGTTTCGTTGCCATATTGTATCTCCCGCGAGGTTCGTTGTGTTTTTGAACCTGTTTCCCAGAATTCTACGTGTTCTGCTGGTGTGACGTCACACCTCTAACGTCCAATCACGAATTTCTACATCATACGGAGATAAAAACATGGCGGAATGGACACTATTTTTCGCTTCATCGTGTAATAAAAGAAAGTGCATCGTTTAGGGCGGGTGGGTCGGACGAAATCATTCGTCAAGACAACATCTCCCCTCCAGAGAACTATCTATAACAAATACGTGTGATATTAGGTGTTTTATGAAAATAAAGTTGGTTTTAAAAGTGGGTCTCTTTACATTGCGATTTTATCAATTATTCTGTTTGTTTAGGGTTGCATGCAATCAATAAATCATTACTTTATCTTCAAACGCTTACCTTTATCCTAGAAGGTCTACGAAGGGAGACCTGAGAGCCCCCTGAAATGCCCAGGTTGGGGGCGAGCCCCTCGTCGTTCTGAGAAGGCAGCTGTGGCGGGACTCGGTTGGGCATCTGATCTACCCTGTTCATGTAGGGCTTATCTGCATCCGTCGTTACTATACTGGGCGGTGATATGGACTTCACTGATGGCGTGTATTGAGGCTGTCTCTGTTGTGGCGCTTGTTGCTGTTGTTGCAGTTGCTGTTGTTGCGCTTGTTGCTGTTGTTGCAGCAGCTGTTGCCGCTGCTGTTCTTGCTGCTGTTGCAGTAACAGCTGTTGTTGTCGTTGCTGTTCTTGTTGTTGCTGCTGCTGTAAATACAACTGTTGCTGTCGTTGTTGTTCTTGTTGTTGGAGTAACAGTTGTTGTTGCTGTTGTTTTTGTTGTGTATCGTTCGCGATGATTTCGGGGGGTTGTGCAGGTTGTTGCTGTTGTTGCTGCTGGCGGAGTTTGAAGTGGTCTCGAGTTCGTAGCTTGTCGAGGCCGGGTTGCTGGAAGTCAGGCGCGAACTGTTTGGCTGTTGCTCGGGCGACCTCGGAGTCCTCTCGTGCGTGGTCTGCGGCCATGTCAGCTAGTTCTGCTTTGCCTCTAGCTGTGGCCGTCCTGGAACAAACAATGCACGCCATCAAACATGGGACAGAATGGGTGTACTACTAAACTACAGAGGGCATACACGTTTGAAGATAATTTTTTGTTTACTTTCTGTACGTAAGTTAAGTATTATCTGGGAGCAATAATTACTGATACAAATAGTATTAAAGCAGAAGTTTAATCCAGTGGTTAGTAAGAAATCTTTTTCTTAATGTAAATGAATGAATTAGTAGATTCATCTGTACATATGTGTATGTAATTTTAACTGTTATTTGGCTCCGTCTACGCAACATTCATGATGTTAACGACATTAAATTATTGTAGATAGAGAATGTATTGCCTTTGGACCTGAAATTCGATTACTACTTTTCAGCATTAATACGGGGTTGTTAATCTCCTAAATTTAAAAAAATATATATATACAATTTCCAGGAACGTGTGTGTGTGAACAACAGAGCCCAAGAATGGTAGAATCACTGTACTATCATTGCTTACATGAAGAAAACTTCATTTTTTGTTATTTTCTCTAAAAATTGCTCAAACTATTTTGTTTAAATTTTATACACAAAGTGCTTAGGCAATACTAAGAGGTAAAATTTTGTTTGGAACTTTTTTCGTAACATTTCTCTGAAGGGTAGTTATAAGTCAGGCATCGTTTGCATGACGCTTGAAGACCTGCATGGCAAACAATACATTTATGCATGAATAAGCATTTCCTGCAATACGGTCTCTTATTCTACATTAGAGCGTGAAGTTAAAAGGTATATTTACCATGCTCAGAGTATAGAAAGTTGTGTGAGCAGTGCAAAACAAAACTGATATTGAAAATTCAAAACATCTAACAATTTTCTGAAGTTCATATCACGTGTATTATTTAGAGAAAAAAATTCAATCATTGCAAATGTCCATAACAATAGATAACAGATGTCATTTGCATGACTTGGCGTACAGACTTTGAATATAGCGCGCTCAGGTGAGTAGTTTAGAACACTCTGACGTTTCGGAGGACCACGTGTTTCAGAGGAACGTCGCGTCGGGGTGTTTCAAATTTCTCATCTGGCTGACAATCCGCGAGCACTATATTCAGCTGTCATTTTTTACCGGAAATGCAATGAAATACGAGAACTACAGCATTGAACAATAGAAAATAGAGCAATGAACTATGGGAAATAGGGCAATGAACTATAGGAAATAGAGCAATGAACTATGGGAAATAAGGCAATGAACCGGGAAATAAGGCAATGAACTATGGGAAATAAGGCAATGAACTATACGAAATAGAGCAATGAACTATGGGAAGAAAAGCAATGAACTATGGGAAATAGAGCAATGAACTATACGAAATAGAGCAATGATCTATAGGAAATATGGCAATGAACTATGGGATATAGAGCAATGAACTATACGAAATAAAACAATGAACTATAGGAAATAGAGCAATGAACTATGGGAAATAGAGCACTGAACAATAGAAAATAGTGCAATGAACTATAGGAAACAGAGCAATGAACGATGGGAAATAGACCAATGAACAATAGGATATAGAGAAATGAACTACGGGAAATAGGGCAATGAATTGTAGGAAACAGAGCAATGAACTACACGAAATAGGACAATGAACTGTGGGAAATAGAGCAATGAACTGTGGGAAATAGAGCAATGAATTATGGGGAATAGAGCAATGAACTATACGAAATAGAGCAATGAACTGTAGGAAATATAGCTAAGAAATATGTGCATAAGACTAACATAATGCTACATCTGAAACTTAATTTTTAGTTCTTTGTTCCCAATTTTTTATATTTAAAAAATATAAAAATTTTCGAAATATATTAGAATGGCCAACAATGACACCCTCTTGAAAACTCTTTAACTGATTTTTCCCTTTTGTGCGTAGAATGTTGCGATCTGTATCCATTAGTAAAAACAATGACAGATCTTTTCTAAATTGAAAAAGTACATCAATGACGCTTATAACAAAAACACCCATTATAGTTCTATTTTTCAGAGTAACAGGAAACCCATAATTCAGAAAATTTCCCCATTCATGAGTTTTAATTTGAAGTATAAATGAAGTCTTTAGCTCAATTTTTAGTAATGGTTTTGTTCATTCGAAGGACAGAAAATATGAGAAAAGAAAGGAGTTGAGAGAAAAAGGACAAACTTGCTCTCAAATGGAAGCCCTAAAACGTGTGCACACTGTGCCATTCAAACTTATTTTTAATGACTTCTTACTGGAATGTTCATTTAAACCAGCTATCATTTTGAAGCAGACAAATGTGGTTTCTTCCGCAATAAATTACGCTCCCTAAAATTGGCCACAAATTTTCAATTAAAACGTTAATAGCCTACACACCTTAAAAATATGCCTTAAATATTTTTTAAACAATCCAAACATATAAGTTATACTGTTCAGGTGAGACATGAATCATGACTTACGCGAGAATGCCACTTCGAAGCCACTCCACAAGTTCATACAGCTACCGCGAAACCAAGTTTCTTGTCTCACCTTCCCAGTTGTAATAAAAATAACTTAAATAATTAGGTACCTATGGTTCAAATTACAGTGTGTTTCACGTAGGAGTTGGTCAATCATGCGGGTTTCTGCGTCGCGGCTGCCACAGCTCTATTAATTTCTTTGTGATATTGCCTTTAAGTCCTTCTAATGCATGGGGGTGTGACCTATACACTTTATTTCTCAATTTCACGTTCGGGTGAAATATCTACGTAACTGAAAGATAAATTAACTATATCTCGGAAGCTGAACTTAAGCGCGTGAAGCAAAATTTCCTAAAATGGTGCCAGTGTTGTGTGATGCAAGAGGAGGACATATCCAACATCTCTTGTGATTATATACGTGATTATATTCATTGTAATTTTAACCAAATTGTGAGAAAACGAATCATTACACCGTTATCGGCTTTATTTGCGTAGATATTTCACCCGATCGCTCGGGAGTTAGGAGCTGTGGCCGCCGCGACGCAGAAACCCGCATGATTGGCCAACTCGTACGTGAAACGCACTGTATAAGATAATGTTTCAGATCTCGAACTGTCTGCTTGCGTGCCGATAGAGGCACCGCAGTCATTTGGCAGCGATTTGTTTCTGTTAGTTTTGCGGCAGTTTAATCTAAAGAGGTGTAATTACACTTGCTCCTCCAACTCTCACTCACCTGGATATGGCGATGTCCGCTTTCTGCAGCGCGATCTTGGACGCCCTCTGCGCTGCGTTCACAGCGGCATCTATCCTCTCTCTAAACTTTGCAGAGCGGATCAGGAAGAGGTGCTTCTTCTTCTGTGAGGTGATGAGGACGTTGTTCTTGTATTTGCCTTCTTCCTTGGAGCCGTCCCTGAAGGTGGTCACACCATAGCCGTATTTCTTATTGGCGAACCACTCGCCCTCGTATCGCAACCCGTCCGAGCGCTCGCTGATGCCGAAGCCCGAGCGTTTGTCGTTCTTCCACTCGCCCATGTACGTCTCCGTAACACTCTCGTCCATCTGTTCGTCCTCCACCACGAAGCTCGCGTTCGAGTCCGTGTGAACCGAGGCGTTCGTCATGCCCGATTGCGAGCTTTCCGTGCTGATCCACGAGATGTTTGAGCTCGTGCTCCGCATGCTGGCGGAGTTGCCACCGCCTCCTCGCTTGTCCAGGTCACCCGTACTACGCTGTTTACGCATGCGCGAGAATATGGACTTGATATTGGAGCCCTTCTCCACGAGGGATCTTCTCCTAGCCGGGGGCTCATCGCTCTTAGCTTTGAGCACGAAACCCCCTCTGGAATCGTCCACCCGCCGGTCACGTTCCGCTGCCGGATCCGCAGCCCCTCCGACTGTGCTGCCGCCCCCCGGCCCATCTGTGCTGCGCAGTGACGTCATGGAAGCGCGCATGGTTTTGTTGGGGCGGTAGTGCGACGCCATACCAAACGGCGCGCTGGCCCTCACGCCGTAACCATGCCTCATACCCCTCTGCCATTGCCCCTGGTACGTCCCTGCAACACAAAGGGACACGTCACTCACATGCAACACTCTTTGTTTCGTACAGGGTATTTATTTTAGGACACCCGTTTTTAGACTTCAGTTATCATTTTGATTAACCCTTAAGCTATCCTACAGAATACAATCGTTTGACTTAAATTTTATTTAATTTATTTAATACTGTAATACTTATTGGCCCCTGTCCTGGATTCTTATCAAAGGCCTCTACATGCACTATACAATTTGCAACTTACTAATTTACTCGTATAATTACAGAGGTTATCTAAATTATTTATAACTTAATCTAAAGAATATATATAAAGAAAGAGAGAAAAAAGTTTACAACTTAGGAAGAAAAAAAACATTGATGGTAACTTAATAATAAACTAACTACACCAACTATAGAAAGTATCGAATTCGGGGTTTTTGTGGGTTTTTTTTATGATGAATGGGAGGTCGCGCCTAAGCATACCACACCTTCACAGATACAGTACACTCCGCGTCCTCACCACCATCTCATCATCAACCAGATGAGTACCAGTCGTCATCGGAATCCTTAGTCTGGAAGACAGACTTTAGGCATCGGCGTCATCCTGGCACCACGAAGTCATATCCGGGTGTTAGTTATCCTTTATTTGTAATTTGTCTTCTGTCATGTGTCCTTGTGTGTCTTATATCATAAGTCTTATTGCCTTTATCCCTGTCTGCTATTTATATAGTCTTCTTTTGCTTTCTGGGAAACTTTATTTGCTGCTTCCACGAGTAGGGGTCTATTATTTTGTTCCCTATTTGCCTACCTTGAAGAAAAGACTTAAATTTCTAATAAAATCTGTCTCTATCTGCAATAGTTTATTTTTTAAATATATATATTAATGAAAAAGAAAATTAAAGAAAATGATTTTCTAAAATACTTATAGGCCTACTGTAGATATTCCAAGGATGGCAGATGATGTTGTTCATATGAAGTTTGCAAATAGATAGAAAAAGAATCTCTCAAAAATATTGCCATTTGTGGAAATTATCACGGAAACGGTATTTTAGTGCACGAAACTTGGCTGCCATTTCGTAACGATAATTACCCATAACTGTAACAGTTTTATTAATTTTGAAAATAGTATGCAATTTTAGAAGTAGACAATAAAGATTATTTCAGGCTGTTAGATTGTAGAGCAGTTCATTGCTGAGGAAAAAATAACGAAATTAATATATTTCTCACCTACGAATTTCACCGAAAGCTGTATTTATTTATTTAATCAAGAATGAACATTACAGGTATACACCCAATTACAATGTTCATGACTATACTAGCAATACATCAGTAGGAAAGTTAGGATAATGACCAATGCAAGGTAAGAAGTAAAGCGAAAAGGAGAGAGTAAAGAGAATAAGAGAGATAAAAAGAAAGCAAGCATGAAGAATTTAGAGAAAAAATTAAAATGAAATAAGAGTAAAACAAATAAAATAAAATAAAGCAATGAAAATGTTAGTTGACAATATCATATACGGTATTACTATTCACACACAGATTCCTATGAATTATCATTTCGGACAAGTTTTAACAGTTGGCTTGCAGCAGAATTAAATTGTTTAATATTCATTCTAAATATATCTATATTAAGTGGGTGGATTCGATTGTACCTATTCAAAGTTCTGTTTACTGGTACAAGTCTGTGTTTACTCTAGGAGTATGACCCCCCTTAACTTAAGCAAAAGAAGAAACACCAATGCAAAGAGTGGAAAACTCACTTTCTATGTGCATTTTTACTTTTAAATGATGAAGTGGTTATTTTTTATTTGTCATTATTAATTCAGTTTTACTTACGTTTATAATTTGATATTTATTGCGTCGCAGTCTGCATTTTTACTACATCTTTGTTCGGTGAGGACCTGAGAGGAGCGTGCGCCCCCCCCCCCCCCCGCATTTTTTAAAATTAAATAAAATACAGATCTATCGATAAACTAGTAATCTCTGGTGGGATTAACTATGATAAACATGGGTTGAAATCACACATAATGGGCACCCTGTGTACAATGGGACGGCACTGGCGCCCAAAATACTCGCCTGCCTGCGCTGCGAGCTATTTCCGTGTGAGGTGTAACTCGAGTGAGTGCGGCTTTAAGCCTCAGCTGCTGTCTCTGATCGATACCACGTGCCCACGTGACACTTACCCCCGTCTGCGTACGTCTCCGAGCCGTAGCCGTCCTGCAGCCCGTTCGCCCATGTGCCCTCGTAACGGGCGTTCGATGTCGCCGACTGTCGCACGCCGTAGCGGCCCTTGAAGCCCTGAGTCCATTCACCTCGATACAGCCATCTTCCCCGCGATTCCACCCCAAGGCCGTGGCGCTTGCCATTCTGCCACTGGCCTTCGAACGAACTCCCACTGAAAGCAAACAAACTCTGAGTTAGATACGTTCTGTCACTATAATAATAACAATAATAATAACAACAACAAGCAAACAAATTAATGGTATTAGAAATGGATTTTTGGAGGCGTTCAGCAAGAAAATCCAGGAAAGAAAAATTCTGAATAATAGAATAACGGAAATAATGCAAGTTGAAAAGAATATTTTGGAAATTGTAGAAGAAAGACGCTTGAAATGGTATGGACATGTACTCGGAATGACAGAGGATAGAATACCCAAGAAAATTTTAGATTGGAAAGTAGAAGGAAAAAGAAGAAGAGGGAAGCCCAAAGAGTGCTGGATGGATGGGGTGAAAAGGAGTATGGCGAGAAAAGGATTAAGTGAAGAAGATGTTATGGACAGGACTTATGGAGGCAAAAGATTGTTGTGGGATGAAGGAAAACCATTGTATTGTGGAATATTCCTTAATAATAATAATAATAATAATAATAATAATAATAATAATAATAATAATAATAATAATAATAATAATAATAATGACGAGAAGGAGGAGGACAAAGTTTTATCTTACATGGGGCTAAGGTTGCCAACTATCCCGATTTTTTCCGGGAAATCCTGTATTTTCACTTGCTTTGGGAAAAAATCCTGGGTTCAGTATTTTTCAAAATATATCCCATATTTCCAGGATTCCCGCCATTCGTTATTTTAAATTTGCTTCATCACAGGACAGTAAACTTCCAAAAAAAACTACGAGTATGAAATATTGGTTAATGAACTCCAAAGGGAAAACAGAAACAATCAAAAAACTTTTTATTGATTGCAAAAATAATTGCTTGCAGTCTAATGCTGTATTATGAGTGCTTGAATGATTCACAGTTACGTATTATCTTGTATGTATGAATAAGTAGCTTTTAATCCTGTTTTTGTAGTGTATTATCTTATGTACGAATAGATCATCTTCAATTAATTATTTCAGCTACTGTTATCAATCTGTTAATATTATCAGATAGCTGCATCTCTAAGTGAAAACAATAAGCGGCGTGCACTGTACTATAAAAAATTCACTTCTTGCAGTAATAGCTAATGTTCATTTAAGATTCTGTATACGTGCTAAAACTTCTTGTTGTTCTTAGGCGAATGCCGGTCTGGTCAATAATCCCCTCAAACAGATACACGCACTACAATCTCTAGAATACATAACTACAAGTGACTAAAAAAAGCACACTCGGGGAAATATAGCACATAAGACCTATCCGCGCTTAGGTCTATCCTGCGCAAAAATACAAAGACACAAGTACACAGCCCAAACGCGTCACACCATCAACATCCCCTACGGATGTACATAAGGGCACAATAGGTATACACACATCACATATGGTTACCAAAATTTGGTCTGACCGGAGGTTTAGGCTTAATTGCTTGGCACTCCGGGGGTAAGGGTGGGCACAAAAAAAAAAAAAAAAAAAACTTAAATTATTATAACACATAAATACTCAAAGTAGACCTACATAGGAGTATTTACAATTATAATTCCTACTGCAAGGACTATTATTGTCTGTTACAACAATTTATAAAATTTGTTTAAGTTAATTATTAAATGTACAATAAAAGTTACGCCCAAATTCTTCTTCTTCTTCTAGTTTCCTTTTACAAATTAATGAGGGTATAAGGTGGTTTCAACATTGTATCATTTTCAGTAGGTTATTGTAAGCATCCCTATAGGAATTCTCCAGGTAATGATTTTTAGTTTTGGTGTATAAAGCGAAATTGCTTCAAATGTTTTATTGCGATTTAATCGTGACAAAGCACGCAAGCTATATCCTGCTGCAACAGACACACGCACAAAGAAGTATCACGCACATGTAGTACCTCTCTCCTCCCTCTCCAACTCCTAAGTCTCTTTCTCTCTTCCTTCAACCCCTTCTTTTCTTGACTTTTCTTTCTCTCCCGCTTCCACTCTCGCTTTCTATCGCTTTCTCTCTCAATATCTATAAACGCTTTCTCTTTTCATTCTCTTCTCCGTTTCCTTTTCTCCTTTCTGTCTCTCTCCCCCTATCTTTCTATGTATCCATCTCTATACCTGAAATTTGCTGCTTGAATTTAGACACCGTTAGCAATGCCGTATTTAAGCCTAGGCAGAGTAGTCAGCTGCCTAGGGCGGCAGATTTGAAGGGGCGGCTTTTAAGATGTTACTGTTTTTTTTTAATATATTAAACATTTTATTCATAACTCTTCAAAATAGTAAACTAATGTACCGGTAACGCACAGTGAAATAGAAATGAATAACATTGACAATACGCACCTGTTTATTTTTTTCTATTTATGATATTATTATTATTACTATTATTATTAGCCTACTATTTCAGTTACAATAATGCTTATTGTAGGTTACTTTGTGGTACATTCATATGGAAATAAGGGGCAAAAATATTTTTCTCTGCCTAGGGGCGCTTAAGTAGGTAAATACGTTCCTGCCTGTTAGAGGAACGATAAGGAACTTTTATCTCTTTGCGTTTTAGCCATTTGAGGTTTTCCTGAAAATTGAATAGCGCACTGCTAGATAGCCTCTTCCGGCTGACAATGACCTCTAACACAAGTATAGAAACAAAAACACTACAACTGTACCAAGACGCTGTCGCTTCATCGTTGCTTATGTCACGGGTTATGTGGCACATGTAGGCTAATAATCTTCGACATTCATAATTTGTACCAAAATCGACAACATAATATGAGAGTATTCGAAAACAGGGTGCTTAGGAAAATATTTGGATCTAAGAGAGATGTAAATGGGGACTGGAGAAAACTGCATAACGACGAGCTTCATAACCTGTACTCATCACTGGATATAGTGAGGGTAATTAAAGCACGGAGGATGAAATGGGCTGGACATGTTGCGCGCATGGGGGAGGAAAGACATATCTAAAAAATATTGACATATCTAAAAAATATTGACTGGAAGACCCGAAAAGAAAACACCACTTGGAAGACCTAGATGTAGGTGGGAGGACCATATTAGGATAGATTTAAGAGAAGTAGGTTTTGAGAGGGATGGTTGGATGGAGGTAGCACAGAATAGGGAAGAATGGCGGGCACATGTAAGCGCGGCAATGAACCTTCGGGTTCTATAAAATAGATAATATTATTTTAGTTTGCTTAGGAATTGTCTACTGCCATTGAGTGAGAAAGTAAGTATTGACGTTTTATTTTGTTATGATAAAAATTACACATGTTTTTACTGGTCTTAATTTTGTAAAAAATAATTTACTTTCATCACTAAAAGTTATACGAGTGACGTCCACAAAGTAAGTTTCCCTGGGTCCGTTTACACAAACAAAACACAATTTCAAATAAATAGTTATTGCAACAGACACAGCCAGAGTTCAGCTATTTTTCAACATATTCTCCACCAGAATTGAGATATTTGTCATACCGTGGGACCAACTTTTGAATACCTGTGTCGAAGAAATCTGCCGCCTGGGATTTGAACCACTGTGTGACAACTACCTTCGCCTCTCTGCCATTCTTTGTCATTTCGAGAGGTGTAAGAAAAGAGGAAATCACTGGAAACGAGGTCAAGGCTTTAGGATGAATGTTTAAGCACCTCCCAGCCGAACTTCTGCAGGAGACTTGCTAGGAGGTGTTCAAACATCCACCCTACAGCCCGGACTTCGCTCCCAGCGATTTCCATCTTTTCCTACAACTCATGAAGTTACAAAGAATGATAGAGAATGACATAGAGGAGGAGATGTTTGTCACACAATGGTTCAAATCACTGGCGGCTGACTTGTACGACACAGGTATTCAAACGTTGGTCCCACGGTATGACAAATGTCTCAATTCGATGGCGAGTATATTGAAAAATAGCTGAACACTGGCTGTGTCTGTTGCAATAACTGTTTACTTGAAATTGTGTTTTGTTTTTGTAAACAGACCCAGGGAAACTTACTTTGTGGACACGCCTCGTACATTTAACAAGTGTGGCTTTTTTTAATATCGCTTAATTACAGGGACTTTAACGTGCTTAAGGACACTGAAACTTAGCCAACAAATATTTTGTTCAATAATAATAATAATAGTAATAATTAGGGGGCGGATTTCTATGACCTAAAAATTAGGATATATGCATGCATTTATGACCTAAAAAACATTAAAATATGACCAATCAAATTTAAAATATGACTTTACCACTTACACATTATGTAAATATTTTTTTTAAGTTTCATTACACTTCATTTTATTAAAATATAATGTTAATTATTTATAATATCTGTAAATTCTCAAAAAGTATCAGTATAATGCAAATTTTACAAAATATGAAATGAAACTTCAAAATTTCTTTAATATTATTATGCCAAAAATATGACCTAAATATGTATATTCATACTAAATATGCTACAATAGTTGAAAACTTCCTAAATATGCAGTTATGTGCACAATAAAAGCCGTTCCATTTTCACCAGGATGCTTGGAATCGGGTTTAAATTAGTCGGAAACCTGAAATAATGCAAAGGGGGAAAAATATGACGTGTCATAGAAATCCGCCCCCTAGTAATAATAATAATATTTTCATATTTCAATGTTATGAAAATCGAACAGCTTTATAAGTTAAAATTATTATCATATTACCATAAAAACATATCTAAATTTATTTCCTTCGGTCACTGTCAAAATACAAGAAGAAACGCCATTTTTCGTTTCGCTGAATCGAAATGTAAGACGACCAAGGGGCAATTACATGGTCAAACCTATTGTTTGAAATTGTATAACACGTTTATTGCTGAGCACCCAGAATATATAAATTACAATATCAAACATTTTAAGAGAGAAAAAAATATATATACAATATTAATAGCACAACTTTAATTTTGTTTCGTCTTTCAATGTTTCAACCCAATTTATTCTATAAAAATTTCTTTTCTTCTGTTTTTTTGTAATATCTATATAAACCACCGGTTAATGATGCAAAATTATTTTAAATACGTTGTACTCATACATTTATAATTTTCGTTTGCAGTATACTGTGCATTGATATATTTTGGAGTAGTCTGTTACAAAGATAAGTACATTGAAAGTAAACAAACATACAAGAACGCCATTAGAAGGGCTAAAACCTATTATTTTTCGACAATGATAGACAGCTCAACTAACAAATCTAAATATATATGGTCAATGGTATCCGATATCTGTAATAACAATCATACGGCTGAATCTGCCCCAACTGAAATAAGTGTCGATGGAATCAATTCATTTTTTATTACTAAAGTTGATGAAATTGTAAGCAATCGAATACCACCTACTAATGATTTTCTTTTTTATTTGACTGACATCAACAAACCAAACTGTTTATTTGATTTTACTCATTTTACTGTTGACATGATTTATTCAACGATTTTGAAAATAAAAAATAGTTCTTGTTACGATGTTGATGGTATAAATTCAAATATACTCAAATTATCTGCTAGTTACATATGTGAACCTTTGTGTCATATCTTTAACTCTTGCTTGATTTCTTACATATTTCCTGATGCTTTTAAGTATGCTAAGGTTATACCAGTTCATAAAAATGGAGACAAACTAGATTATAATAATTATCGCCCTATAAGCATTATTCCTGCTCTATCAAAGACATTTGAAATATTACTCGATGATCAAATTACTCTGTATTTTGAAAACAACAATCTATTCTCAAATAAACAGTTTGGCTTTAGAAAGAAACATAGTACGTTGGATGCAGTCAAGTCCTTTGTTAAATAATGTATTGAAAGTCTTGAAAGCAGAAAAATTGTATTAAATAGGTTTTATGACTTAACTAAGGCGTTTGACACCGTATCTCATGATACGCTGTTACAAAAGTTGGAATTTTATGGGTTAAATGACAGTGTCGTACAGTTTTTCAATCTTACCTTCTTAATAGATATCACGCTGTTTTTTTATAATGGTAACATATCTCATTACGAATTAGTCAAATATGGGGTTCCCCAGGGATCTGTCCTTGGCCCATTATTCTTTATTATATACGTGAACGATCTTCCTGCTGTTATTAACAAGGAAAGTTTCATACCTCATATGTATGCTGATGATTTAGTTTTAACAGCTTTTCACAGCAATGAACTTCTTTTAAATACATATTTAAATGAAATTAACGACATCCTTGTTAGCTGGTGCAATGCAAATAATCTTAATCTAAATCATAATAAAACTGTTGATCTAAAAATGAGTAGGCCTATTAAACAGGAAAATTTGAACAACGCCGTTAAAGTATTAGGTATTTATATGGAATCTGGACTTGGTTGGCAAACACATGTGAACCACGTAGCTAGCAAACTTAGCAAATCAATATTTATGATCAGATTATTAAAGAATTATTTGAATTTAGAATCTCTACTGAAGGTGTACTATGCATATGTTTACAGCCATCTTTCATATGGTCTTATCTTATGGGGTAACCACTCTTCTGCAGAAAGATTATTAATTTTACAAAAAAGATGCATTAGATTAATATGTGGAGCTTCAGCAAAAACTCACTGTAAGCCACTCTTTGTCAGATTAGGTGTACCTACTTTACCATCAATGTACGTTCTCGAATGCCTTCTGTATGCTAAGACGAATCTGTCTACTTTTACCACATGTTCCGCTGTTCATAATTATAATACCAGGACCAGATCTAATATATATACGGATAGGCCTAAATGCAATTTTACTTTGACACAAAAGAATTTTGATTATATTTCTAAGAATTTTTTTTAATATTATTCCTTTGCATATTAGGGACTTGCCTATTGGACAGTTTAAGAAGGCAGTTCGTACTACATTATTGGCTAACCCCCTGTATAGTGTACGAGAGTTGTATAATGTAAATTGGTTTTAAGTTATATTGTTACTGTATATTATTGCAATTGACTTTCCTATGACCACTTGGTCTTTTGGAATAAAATATCTATCTATCTATCTATATAATTAGATTTATATTAATCTAATATACCGCTAAACACGAGTTTTGCTCATCTAGGGGCATACCTTACATTTTAAATGCTAAATTAGAAATAGTATTTTCTGTTGGTTTTTGTATTTACTTGTACTAATGGTGAAATATGTAAATAATGAAGTGTAATCATGTATGTAACGATAAGCAATAAACAATGTCTTCCTTACCATATGGCAGCATAAAAAAATACGTTACGGTAAAGAGTATTTTTAATACAAAAAAAATCTTAATTTTGACCAAAAGTTGTGAATATTTCACCCTTACCCCTTAACAGCAAAATATCGTTTAATAACATCATTTTTACATCAATGACATGAATTAGCTTACATAATTTTATTTAAAAATTATAGAATTGTTTATTTATTATTATTATTTTATTATAGTTACACAAATACGAATACAAATACAAAATTACACAAATAAACAAAAACCTTTACGAATTTAAAATTTAGGGTACAATATTTTTTTAAGAAAAGAAAAAGAAAGAAAAGAACCAAAGAACAAAAGAACAACAAAAAATTCAATAAGTTTATCAAAAATCTTATTTCATAGTTCAAAAGTTACTTCACTCTGTACTTAGTAGACAATTAAGGAACGAGAATATTATAGAATATTCTAGAAACCATCGTACTTTCAGTCGTTAAACCGTAAGCAGTCGTGGCCGAGTGGTTAAGGCGTCTGACTAGAAATCAGATTCCCTCTGGGAGAGACAATAATCTGTGGTTCATGAAAGCTTATATATCTAAATTAAGGAACGATTTTATTTGTAATAACTCAGGGTTTCAATTTTTGTTCTTACTACTTTTCCTTTTTTCTTTTTACTTTTCTGTTCTTTCTTTATTATTATTATTTTTTAGGTTTTGATTTAATTATATTTTCTTTATGTATTTTGTAATTTGTATTTTGTAATGTAAATGGCTGAACTGTGCCCGAGCACGAGCGCTTGCTCATTCGGGTGGTCTTGTTTTGTTTTGTATAAATATTTTGTATAAATATAAATAAATAAATAAAAAATTTAGAAATACACCCGAATGATCACTGCTCGTGCTCGGGTGTAGTTTCAGAACAATCAGAGTGGAGAAAGAGGAGAAACAAAGAACAAAGTGAGAAAGAATGACACACTTATAAAAAAAAAAAGGTGAAAAATGTTAAACAGAGCTAGAAAAAGAAAAGACAAATTTAAAAAAAGGAGACAAAAAAATATTAAACACAAATACATATAATAAATAATAATAAAAATAAATGACTTAAAGCTAATAAAATTACAAAAAAATGTTTTACATACTTATTAAATTTAAAATTGTGGTAAACTGCGAGATCGGGGTATCTACTGATCATAGAGTTACTTCCAGTGTTTAGCATACCGAGTTGATGGAATAAATAATAGAAGCACAACATAAATTAACCGACTTCATAAAAGAAACAAACTAATTTCTTCTTACAGAATTTCCGAATAAACTATATTAATAGTCCTTCCATTTGAAGGTATAGTGCAGTTACTCAGTGGATGGCCAGTCGGCCTCAAAGATTTCGGTGTTTCTTTATGTTAATTGATCTGACTAAATCGGTCTTGGGCTTCCGCTATCCAAAACAAAAGCAACGTTGCAATATTCTCTCATTCTCACCCACTGACCTCAGTTCTTCCTTCGCTTTATTCAATTCACACGTGTTATTGTTTACTGTAACTTGATCTTGCAACCACGCATTTCACTCCACGCGGAGTAGACGAGTAGCTGTCAAAATCGCCACAGGACATTCTTAGATTTAGATTGGCTGGGGTAACTAGCTGATTGGTGCGGAAAGGAAAGGAAAGGAAGCCGCCTGGGTATGCAATGAGTAACTGGACTATAAGATTTATAGATTGTTTGCATTGGCAACTTTCCAATATCCCACGTCCAGTTGACCACTAGAGAAGCACGGTTATCGAAGATCAATTCTAAGGAAAATTTCGTCCCTTAAAGGAAACCATGTGGTTTATTAAGTGCCAGAATGGTACTTTATGAGATTGTGTGGGGGACGGGAAATGTCTGTCCGTCTGTCCGTCCGTCCGTCAGTACGCGCGATAACTTAAATACGCTTTAACTGATTTTCATGAAACTTGGTATACGCATTTATAACGTCCATTGGAAAAGGCCTATTTTTATTGGACCAAATCGGTTGACCGGTACCGGAAGAATCCCCAATTTAGTGCCTATTTTATGGTAATATATTAGAAAGAATTTATCAAATGTAAATCAGTTCTCATGACAACATATTATTTTACAGTGTTCATATACTGCTTTGGAAGTAGCAATACAGATAGCTTTGACAAATAACACTACCCCACATATTCCTTCACATATGCCTATCAAACTAGACCTTTGTTCTTCCATAAGCCCTGCTTAATGAATCGATCTGGAACTTAACTCGGAAATCAATAACAAAAGTAACTTATTTTCTGCATAAAATAAAGCATTCTGGCACTTTGTTATATCAGATTGCCTGATTTTATTTTAATGTTGTTTACATTATAAGGTGATTTATTTTAATATTAACATATTTTGTTATGTTATTTGATTCTAAATATTATAGTAAGTCAGAAAACTATTATTACTTTTGAAATATTTGGATAAAAGATTACCTGGATGAAATTATATCAGAAAACTCGTTGACGGGATTCTCCGAATTAAGATTAAAATACCGCAGAGTAAACACAATTGCCAAAAGGCAATACACTTTTACGGAGTAGCACTCTTATATACCTTGGTGCCACGTACTGCAAAGTTAGATTTATGAGGGTAATGCTATTATTATATTAATTTAACTAAATAACCTTTTAAAATAAACAGTGCAAAATATAATGCACAAACTTGATTAATGACTTTTTAGATTGATGCATGTACAAACCTCCAGTTTATTACTGAGGAAAAATTGCGCCGACTATTCCTTGGTAAAGAAAGGGTGCAAATTAAACAAAGCCAATATAATATTATGGCTTAGGCCAACTTTGATTGTTGCTATTTTTAGTTAGGATATTTATATGGAACTACGTACTACAATACCTGAAGATTTTCCATTTTTCTGTGTTCAGATTTCTTCAAGAAAATATAATAACATATAGTTAAGCAAATGTTTTCTTTTCTATTAATATCAGTACTATGATTATTAAGTGCCAGAATGGCATTTTATGAGATTGTGTGGTAGACGGGAAATGTCTGTCTGTGCGTGTGTCAGTCCGTTCTATAACTTGAACACGCTTTTCGGATGTTTATGAAACTTGGTATACGCATTTATAACGTCCCTGGAACGAAGCCTATTAATTTTGAACCAAATCGATTGACTGGTTACGGGAGTATGGCCCAGTTTTGTGCCTATTTTATGGTAATATATTAGAAAGAACTTATCAAACAAATCATTTCTCATGACAACATATTGTTTTACAGTGTTCATATACGGCTTTAGAAGTTGCAATACAGTTAGCTTTGACAAATGACACTACCACACATTCCTTCACATATGATTATCAAACTAGACTTTTGTTCTTCCGTAATTAATCGATCTGGAGCTTAACTAGGAAACCGATTGAAAAATAACAATTTTCTTCATATCATAATTGCAATTATCACTGATTAAACAAAATCACTTTACTATATCAGTTTAACTGATTTTATTTCTAAATGAAATGATTTCTCTCACTAAGAGAAATAATCCCTATGAACTCAAGAACAGAGATCTAATAACGCTACAGAAGAATTTATTATGATCGTACATATTTTAGAATTTCATTACACAACACCAGGAAATCCATTTTATTAAGTTTAAGTAAAAAGATTCCAATCACAATAAAATATGATCTCACCTTATGTAAAATGTAAACAAATGAATTAAACAGAGCGGGATAATAAAACCGAAGCCCTCAACAGTTAGGTTTGCTCTGCGTCGGTAAGCGCTAAAAATCACGTTTTATGCCAATTTTTCGTTTACAACTCGCGAAAGAACTCAAAAAGAAAAAAAAAATCCGGCTTCGAAGTGCATTCAGACCCCCTACCATCCACTGATATTAAAAATGTCAAATCTCTGCCATTCGTAGATTTTCCTGTGTATATTGCACATACATTGACAAACGGAGGTACGCCGTAGCGTAGTGGTTTATGCGCTGAGCTACTAACCGGTCGCGGGTTCGATTCCCGATGAGGTCGTTGAAGTTTATCAATTGGCCTAATCCTTCTGATGGCACTATGGCCCTGGGGTCGACCCAGCCTCTAACAGAAATGAGTACCAGAAGCAATCCTGAGAGTAAAGACGGCAGGTGCGTAAGGCCGACAACCTTACCACCTTCACGTGCCAAGTGTCCAAAATCTGGGAGCCTCAATCTCCTGGAACCCTCTGGGCCTCCAAGGCCTGTATAGGGATCACTTCACTTTACTTTATTTTACATTGACAAACACTTTCATTTGTTACTCTAAGATAAGGCAATGACCTAACCATAAAAAATAAATGGTGCAAAAATATGTTGCACAAACTTTCTCGAATGTACGTGTTAAGGCTAGCACAGAAAAAAGTAAATTATAGGGACAATTAAATTTTATTTATTACATTTTCAGAAAACTAATAAGTATCTAGAACGGAAAGCATCAGGGTCGGTCTTTATATCCAATGCTTTTAAAGTGAAAAAAAATAAATAATAAAATAAAAATAATAATAATAATAATAATAATAATAACTTTCATTTGTTACTCTAAGATAATCAATGACCTAACCATAAAAAAATTACCCAGCAATCCGTTTAACGTTCCACTCAAATAATTACTATTTTCGTTTTTATTGATGAATTTCATATCAGTTTGTGGTTAATGCTTTGGTTTATATCCAGAATTTACCACCTTATACCACAAATTATAAACGCAGAGATTTTTTTATCCTGATACAAGGTTGCTTATTTTATTGTATTAATTCAACTGCCATAGACTTTCTTGGTTGTCTATTTATAAATGAAATAGGTGTCGATTTGACACTAGTTTCAAAAAAAAATCCTTAACTGTCAGTATTCACAGACTGTTTATAAAACTATTAAGACCTTTAATATCCTTAAAAACAATTAGAATTTAACATAGCATATATATACAAGACTAGCAGGTGCCCGCGGCTTCGCCCGCGATTACTTACTAAACTGCTAGATATTGTGCTTAAATCATTTATTTAACAGAAAAATAATTAAAACATTATATTTATTAACACTGACATCTTTTTTACATAAATTGGAGGAATTTACGTAATTTTACTTTTAATTATATTGTTTAACGTTATAAGTATAAATAAACGAACAAAACTAATCTTATGCTACCATATGGGCATACAAATTCCAAATGAAACGATTAAAATTAACCATAGATTCATGAGCCTTACCCAAAACACGCACAAACAATTTTAATATAACGATTGATAATTTAAAAAAAAAAAAACTAAAAACCTGGTTTCGAGGTGCATTTCACGATCAAAGTGCGCCACCCGGGGAAAAAAAGACCTCAGATTAGAGTTCCCTAGCCCAAAAAAACCCCGCATAGTGTTTTTCGTCCAAATCATTCCATGTTTTCCCATTAAGGCTTTGCCCGCGAAACTTGTAAACTGTGAATAATTAATTCGAGCATTTCGAATACAAGGTTGAAATTACTGATTATTTTACGTAATCTACAAAATTTTGAGATATATAATTTACTCAAATTAAATTTTAATACCTTCTCTAATTTTCGAAGTCTTGTTTCATTTATTTCCAAAGCTTTATGTAAAGATTGCCAACAATACACTGTTGTCATGTGAACTATGGTTTGGATTTGATAATTCTGTGTAAAATGGGATTAGGTATTCTCAAAAACATTTGATTTTTGGCACTTAAAGTCAAAATTTTCCAAAATCCTTTCTTAGTGAGCACCTATATTATGAAACGAAGGTAGGCTACTGTCAAAATTCCAAGTCTCTACCTATTATAGTTTAGGCTCTACATTGATTCTCTGTCAGTCAGTCAGGACAAAGCCTCTTATAAATATATATATATATAACATTGGCTACAGTACACCATTATAAATTGTGGAGTCCATACATAAATTTTTCCTCGTAGTTCCAATATAACACTACAGAATGTCAATATTAAAACTGTGCTAATACCAAATTAAACGAATACAACATCTATTCTGTTTTTGTATGCACTGGATGTATCTTCACTTGGCAGTCCTATAGATATCGGATGATGTTATTATTTAGCTCCCATGTATCAGTCAAATAATCTGGATTGTTTACGGCAGTTGAATAATACAATAAAATTAGCAACATTGTATCAGGATAAAAACTCTCTGCGTTTATGCTTTGTGTAATGAGGTGGTACATTTTGGATATAAATCAAACCATTTTCGTTCGTTTTCTCATCTTTATGGTCCTGATATAACCTTATTGCCCAATAAGCTACTGACGTGATATGGAGTGGAGTGGAGTGGCGTGGCGTGATGTAATAGTTTTGTTGCTCATTTCCGTGTGGCGTGTATCACAGGAATATTTATAGCATTAACACCAGAACCATGTGCATGCCATAACACTGATTAAATTCTGACGTAAGAGATCTATCACTCACAATTCTTTTAATACCAATATTAATCTTATAATTATTCCTATTGTTATCCGTAGTTAACCTGTTCGTAGCTTTGCACATCGCCCTTTGGCAGATGCCCAGGAAAACACTGGATATTTGTGTTAAACAGTCGTATAAGGCCATAAACAGAATATTGTTTAAGTGGCCCCGGTATGCCCTATCCTTACAGTGTTAGTTCATGAATATTCCATGTATATTTTCTCCAAAACTATCCTTGACAGACATATGAAATTTTTATATGTTATAGATACGTACTTTGGTTATATACTAAAGCTTAGATATTTAAATTTAGCCGTCAGGTTTAATAAATTAATTTTTTTTGGTATATTAACCTATTTTCTACACATTTTTCAACATATAATTCTCATTAAAGTGATTACAAAATTTAAATATGTAATTTTGATAGCTTCATTATATGTACAATATTTAGATAAATAAACCGTGACCCTACATGTAGTAGAAGTTGAGATAAGGTACATTAAGTAATTAACAAAGAAACTTACGGAAAACAGCCTCCGAAGTTGGTATATCAAAATAAGCCAGCCCCATAACTTGATAACCTTCCATGCATGACATTAAAAAAAATAATTTAAAATATTTAGACTTACAGTACAGCATTGATTTACACCTCATTTTGAAGCTTAAACTTCAGAGTTATTTTTAATCAAAGAAAATAAAATAGTATATTGTGATACAAGTGCCGTAAGCGATGCATACGGATCGAGGAAAGAGTTTGAAAAAAACGAGTTTTTTTCAATTTTCCAAGATCCGTTATGCGCTTACGGCATGAGTATTGCATGCTATTTTTTGCACGATGATTATTTATATCAATTTAATTATATTAATTGAGATATTACCTGAAAATATTATGTATATACATTATTGAAGATAGATGTTTATTTCAGAAAGTGATTCGCATGTGTTTGATGTTATGGGAACCGAATATTTGTCCTGCGGGGCCTTGCCCATAAAGGCTTGTATTATGATGTGCCGTAAGTAAATTCTTACCACGCGGAAACTCTTACCGCACATAGCAACAAAATTGCGTGCGGGAATGTCAACTTATGATCCACGGAAACAATATTCGTAAGTACCACTAATTAGTTAAGTCAAGAAAAAAAACAATTTTTGTCCCAAAATCGCATTCCGGATTCCCTTAAAAGTATGCACAAATATAGCTTTATATTAAATAAACGCTGTAAAATATGTTGCACAAACTTTCTCACATATACCTGTTAAGAATTTTATTATTGAGGTTTTAGTTTGATAAAGAAGTGGTATGTACCATTCAAGAATTAATGTATAACCTCCAGATTAAATAGATTTAGGAATCGTACCGAATTTTTCATACATTTTCTTTGCAGCACATGTTAACTGAATAAATAATAATTGCTCCGACTGTTAAATTTTTAGATTTCCTTGCTCAAGTAAACAAATCATAAAACAGAATGAAAGTTAAACAAAATCAACACGACATGTGATTTAGGCCAACTTTAATTATTGGTATTTTTATATGGAGATGTTTTATGAACCTATGGACCTTTATTTTTTTTACATTAAGGCTTGTTCAAGAAAAGACAGTAAACTGAATAAGCCTACTTTCTTTCTTTATTTTTTTTTACCTTAGTTTTACTTCTCCCTTTCAGGATTTAAGCGACCTAAGCCGCCCGGGCCTTACATGGCCGTGATCTGTCGGGAGAGGGATTATCTTTTGACCACATACATACTTTTGACCAGACAAGGTCATGGAAGACCTCCCCGGATGAGTGATCAGCCCAATGTCGGGGCCACCTCCGTACAACATGAACACATAGGACGAGACACACCATTCACACATACTCACTCCGAACAAGACGAGGATGGGATGAAGATGATAATGACGGCCAGATGATATCTGGGGACCACAAGGGCCTAAAGTTACCAGACATTTGTCTCACAGGTGAAGAAAAACCCCAGAAAAACCCCAGAAAAACCCCCCACCAAGGTAACTTGTCCCGATCAGGAATCGAACCCGGGCCCGCTGCGTGAGAGGAATGAACGCATCCCCTATGCCACAGAGGAATAAGCCTACTATTTTCTTTATTAACAATACCATACTATGAGTGTTGTTAATATTATTATTATTATTAATTGTAGGTAGGCTATTATTAATACCTCAGTCGTAATGAACACACTTAAACCAATTAGAGCTAGGTGGTATAGGCTAATAGGGAAGAGGTCCTGGGTTTAAACCACACCTCGTGGACGACCACATTGACTTGGGGTTTTAGTGGTTTCCTCATTCGCAACAACAAACGCCGAACTTGTAGGACTTGGTTATTTTCCGCTATGTCGCCGGATATCATAATCATTTAAACTGAGTATCAGAAAAGAAGACATCACTAAACAATAGAAACAAATGCACACGAATGATTTATTACAACAGGCTACTGGTACACGCAAACATTCTAAACACATGCATTAAATAAAAAAAAAAAAATACTATACTTGACTTAATCAAACGAGGGAGTATCAAATGAAAACCGCAAACTATTTTTACTTCCTCTGCCCGTACCATAGGTACTATAGGTAGAGGAAGTATTGTTTTCTACCCCCAAATTCGAAGTTGAGTTTTTGACATAAATACACGTTTTGAGGCCTCTGAATCCAAAAATACTATTATTGGAAACATGTCTGTGTGTCTGTGTGTGTGTGTGTGTGTGTGTCTGTCTGTCTGTGTGGAAGTTTGTGAACAGGTTAGCTCGAAAACGGAAAATCGTATGAAAACAAAATTTCGTATTTGGGTCAGGTACCTTATGAAGATGTGAGCCGAAGACTGGCGACAAGTTTCTCTTATTTTTTAAGGGGACTTTACACGAAGAAATTTTAGTTTTTCTCGATTTTCTCGAAAACGGTTCAAACGATTTTCTTTAAATTTTGCACATGTGTAGCTTATAGTGAGAGCTAAAACTTTTATTTGAAACTTTTTTTTTCGAAAAAATTCTCTGAAGGGTAGTTACAAGCCACCCACTGTTGACCCACTGGTACAGAAAGTTTGAGTGAACAACTGAATACGCGCTCTTTCACGGCCTCTTATTCTATATAAGAATGTGAAGTGAGAAAGATGTATTGTTGGCCATGCATAGAGTAAAGAAGTATCTGAGGGAAGTATTCGATACATTTCGGAAATTATTCTTTACGGCGGAAAGTTCAATAAACGTCTGCAGTCACTTTTTTTTTTAAGTTTGTTATAGCCTACGCCTTTAGTCGCATCATTGAAAGAAGAGGTATTTATAGGATAATTAGCGTAAAATTGTGTCTTGCGATTCTGTACAAGGATATGTGAATACTGCTAACTTTTATTTTACTGCAGGAGGAATGCTTGCTTGCACGTTATTTTTCCACATACTCCCCTCCCAGTTCAATGCACTTACGCCATCATATAGGAAGTGCTTTGATACAGCGTGAGAAAAATTATTTTGTTTGACGCTGTAGCCACTCGTGCACCGCCTATTGGACGTCTTCATCGGACTTAAACTTCTGCCCTCCAAGGTGCTCCTTCAATGGAACAAAGATGTGGAAATCTAATGGTGACAAATCTGGCGAGTATGGCGAATGTCATCGATGGTTTTCATGGCGGCGAGTATGGCGAATGTCATCGATGGTTTTCATGGCAACACGAGCATCATGAGGACGGGCATTATCATGTTGAAGCAAAACACCTGCACTCAGCAATCCCCTTCGTTTTGACACCATCAGACTTTCACATCCTTGGTCCATTAAAGGAGCAGCTTGGAGGGAAGAAGTTCAAGTCTGGTGAAGACGTCCAATCGGAGGTGCACGAGTGACTACAGCGTCAACCAAAATAATTTTTCTCACGCGGTATCAAAGCACTTCCTATCCGATGGCGTAAATGCATTGAACTGAGAGGGGGAAAAATAATGTACAAGCAAGCATTCTTCCTACAGTGAAATAGTGGGGGGGGAAATAATTGCAGTTTTCATTTGATTCTCCCTCGTATGTTGCGGACAGATTTTCATGGCTAGCCTATTTGTGCGTGTGTGTGTATAATTTTAAGTAATAATAAGTTATCAGTAGGGGGCGGATTTCTATGACCTAAAAAATAGGATATATGCATCCATTTATGACCTGAAAACATTAAAATATGACCAATAAAATTTAAAATATGCCTTACACATTGTGTATATATTTTTTTAAGTTTCATTATAATTCACTTTATTAAAATATAATGTCAATTATTTAAAATATCTGTAAATTCTCAAAAAGTATCATTATAATGCAAAATTTACAAAATATGATATGAAACTTCAACATTTATTTAATATGCATACAAATATGCCAAAAATATGACCTAAATACGCATATTCACATTAAATATGCTACAATAGTCGAAAATTTCCTAAATATGCAGTTATATGCACAATAAAAGCCGTTCCATTTTCACCAGGATGCTTGGAATCGGGTTTAAATTAGTCGGAAACCTGAAATAATGCAAAGGGAGAAAATATGACATGACATAGAAGTCCACCCCCTAGTTATCAGTAAGGTGATGTCAGTGCATTTCTGCAAACGGAGCAGCTCGGCTTTATTACTTGGATAAAATTGTTTCCTCTTTTATTTTTATTAAAAATTGCTCAACTGGGAACACTATAAAGATAGTACAAACAGGAAGCATGGCGAAATGGAGACACGGGAATAATCAATAGGATATCACTTCCGCAACAAGCAATCACTTCTATAACAAAGCCAACACGGGAATTCTCCACAGGTCACTAATCAAAGCTAATAATGCGTTCATCTAGCATAACCTTCAGTTCTACATCTGCAAGCTTATTTCCAGTAACATTCACTAACTCAGTAATGTTTGTTTATAATTTGTTTACAAAGTTTGAGTTCTTACCACGGCTAACTCTTCATGAACCCAGAATACTACTTCGCACAAAACCCCTGCGAAATTTGGCCTGACCTTTTCACTCTGAACTCTGTGGTGCTAACATACCAGAAGGGACAATGCCTACCACTCGACCGCTGCGTCATCTACCGTAGGCAGACTTCAGGATTGGGGGCATGTGGTCAGCATGTCGACACCCACGACCGTTAATTGTGGTTTCCATGACCGGAGCCGCTGCTTCTCTATCAAGTAGCTCCTCAATTTGAATCACGAGGCTGAGTGCACCCCTACCAGACCTCCCTACCTCAGAAAAATCCGAGCAGGTACCGGGGATCGAACCCGGGTCGACGGAACTGTAGTCAGCGACGCTAACCACAGGACCACGCCGGCGAGAATATCATGATCTCAAAACAAGGTCCCATCAAAATTCTACCCCATACATTCCCCCTCACAAACTGCATTTTATTCTTCGTCCTTCTATATCCGGGCAGCTCATCTGAGGAATTTCTTACCTGGGAATATAAAAGGTTTTCGAACAGTCAGAATTTTCAAGATCAAGTTAGATGGTCACTTCGCCACCGACCATTAATCTGCCCTGATAAGTTAAAAGGCCCTAACTCCAGCATTTTTCTAATTGCTTTCTTTTGCGTTTCCGAATCGATACAATAAAATATGTTTTGGCAATAGAAAGCCCTAAATCCAATACAGTGATGTGTTACGTTGAAACTTATATTGGCCCTAACTCCAGTTTGAGGTCGTGTTCGATAAAAGAAGGCCCTATTTAACAAATTGAGATACGGTCTTCTGTTATGGGGGCAGTAATTGTCATGTCCTATAATGTTTACATGTTAAATATATATTTTTTAATATCGTTTCAGTTTTTTCGTGCTTTTAAAATTTTTCCATTTACCACTGTTAATTTTCCGTATGTCACAATATGGGAGCCTTAACCTCCTGGAAACCCTACGGGTCTCCATGCCCCATTCAGGGATCGCTTTATCTTTTACCCCTTTATCACTATTAATTATAATTTTTACATTGAATTCCAAAAATAGCATATTTTACAAAAATTGCTAAATCAATACTTCTTTCTTCCCTTAAGACAAACGATTAAATTAATACTAATCAAAACGAGTAATTTTGCTGCGGCCTTCAAGATGACTCGTTTAAAAAACGTTTGACCTCCAGTCCTCTAAAGTTGACAGGCCTGATGTAGTCCATAAGAATGGAACAGCATACTATAACTTGATCCAAGATGTGTTCAGAGCAAAAGTAAACAACTGAATGTGAAATTACAAAGCACAGTTCACAAGATTAGTTTTTTAGACTGATTAGTTTATTACATACAATTAAAGTCAATTTGTGTCATTTTTTTTTAGTATACGTCTTGTGATTTAGTGGTTGGTATTGCTAGATACACCTCCAATATGTCAATTTCTTATAGTTAGAGGCAGGGCCGTGGAAAGAAAGCAAGGGCCCCAGTGAAATATTTTCCCGGGCCCCCGTCAAATATTAAATTCACTACCCAATTTGCCCTTTATAATGTATGCAACAAAAATATTATGTAATGATATTACATAATTATTAAGTGCCAGAATGGTACCGGTACTTTATGAGATTGTCTGGTAGACAGGACTGTCTGACTGTCTGTCTGTTCGTGTGTCTGTAAGCACGATAACTCAAATACGCTTTACCGGATTTTCATGAAACATGGTATACCATTTATAACGCACATGGGACGAAGCCTATTGATTTTGGACCAAATCGGTTAACTGATGCCGGGTACGAAACGGAAAAATACATTAAAATGTTTTAATTAGGAACAATTTTATCTGTATGTACCAGTTTAAGCTTTTGAAAATTATGATTTTAAATGCCGAACGTTAGTGAGGCCTACTGTTGAGTCCAAAAGGCTTTGTGCTTCTACTTTTCGAAAATAGAAATTTTTTCTTCAAAATTAATCCGTTTCAGATTCTGATAATTCCGTGTCACCGTTATACGACAGGACAATGCAGATAAAATAAACACACAAAACATAACTTAAGCTGTTTATTGACTTATAACCAATTTTATTTTAGAGTAAATTCAGAAAGTAAAAAATAAAACCTGTTCGGCCGGGCCCCCTTTTGGGCCCGGGCCCCGGGGCTGGAGCACCGGCTGCCCCTCCCTCTCGTCGGGCCTGGTTAGAGGGATCAGAGTCATCATTAACACTCGCCAGAACTTTTTTTACAGTTGGTATTTCATTATTGAAATAAAATGTGTGCACCTTTCTTCTGATAGCACATTAAATCCCGTCTTCTGTGTCATTAGTGCAGTCAACACGCAATAGCCTACTACATAAAGCCGGTTGTCGACCAAGAGCTAAGATAACTTAGCTTAGCTAACTTAGCTTAGCTAACTTAGCTTAGCTAACTTAGCTTAGTTCAGCTCACATACAGTGAGGGATTTCATATACAGAGTGGCGCACGAAATGTCATACCATTTAATTATCTCATAAATATTGTAATATAGCAGTTTCGCTGTTTCTAACAGTGCTAGTGTAAGCCGAAGTTCGTGGAAATTTCTATAGGTGTCATCACATGTCGGATTTCACCATGACAACGAACACAGACATTAGTTTGTAAAATGGCGCACAATCGGCGTTTGAATGGTGAACAAAAGGTGAAAGTTGTTCTGTTTTTCGCCGAAACGAAGAGTGTATTTTTGACTCAGAGACGTTTTCGTGCTCACTTTAATACAAGATGGGCTCCTAGCAAACAGATAATTTACAGACTAACCGAGCAGTTTGTGTTTGAAAAAAATACGGTCGCGACGGGCTAGTGTTCGTACACTTGAAAATATTGAAGCGGATTTCGTTGCTTTGACTCGAAGTTTATCTAAAGGACTTCTGCAGAGTTGGGAATCAGCTCAGAGCGCAAGTAATGGAGTTGTGCCATGCGTTATCTGAAGACTTGTGTCGAAAAGTGGTGACGAATGTAAGGGTTCGTTTACAAGAGATTGTGAGGCAAAACGGCGGTCATATTGAACACACTCTGCATTAAAGACAAATTTCCATGTCCTAATGATCAATTATATGTATTTTATATAAAGCTATAATAAAAATTAATATGTGTTATGTGTAAAATAAATGGTATGACATTTCGTGCGCCACCCTGTATAATTGTGCCGGATTTCATATGTAGTTTTGTCGACACAACTACATATGAAATCCCGCACTGTATTTGAGCTAAGCTAAACTAACTTAGCTTAGCTCTTGTTCGACAACCGGCATAACAGTCAGTCAATGTTTTATTTTTCATTTTACTTTATTTTATTTTAGTGGTTATGTAAAACACCAAAAGTCCATATAGGCCTAACTATAAACCCCATGGGATAGTCAGTAGCTTCGGCTGCCTTCTACCCTGGCGGTCCGGTTCAATCATCGGGCGGGTCTGAATTTTCGGTACCGGTAGTGAAAAATGTCCATAATGAATTCAAGACTAAGTTTTGTGTTGTCCCCCATCAAACATATAATAGGGGATGAGAGTGTGAAATTGTTAACGTCTTTGAGCCCACCCAAAATTTTCAAAAATTGGCGCAACTGCGGTGCACAGATTATTTTTATCTCTTGTATCATAACTATAGTCTTCATGGTCTAAGGAAAATGAACTGTGTAGTATAAGGCAGAAGAATGAACTATATAAAGGATATTATGGAAATATCGAAGAACGTTAATGAAAAGAACAAGGGAAACGTCTTGTTATTGAATTATAATGAAGAGGGACTTATTGCCAGGAAGCTAACGTAAAGGAGGAAGAAAAATCTGACGCACATAATCCAAGGTAGAGTAAGAGAATTCAGTGAAGAGTCAACTCTCCCCGGACTTTGAAGAGAAAAAGAAAGTGAGTATACATTCATCTTCTATGGTTTAAAAGAAACGCTTGTTCACTTCGCATCCAGATAACAAGAAACTTAACTTTAATTCTGTCCCTTCTTTATTGGATAATCCTTAAAAACTGTTGACAAAAAATTCTTATATATATATACTTTTTCTGTCCATACTATAGGTACTCTCTCTCTCTCTCTCTCTCTCTCTCTCTTTCTCTCTCGAATCCTGTTGGGGCGAAGGGCCTCCAAGTGGAGATTTCTGTTTACCTATGTGAATTACGCTTATTTTCTAGAGAGGGCAGAGGCACAGGTGGTAAGCCCATCACCCCTTAACCCCCTTCCGGAAACTAAGGTATTAATTGGACGTAAAAGGGCCGAAAAACTTTGTCCAGAGGCTCTAATATAGGCTTGGAGTTCTTTTACGTGCCGTAAATCTACGACACGGGCCCCCCAGCTTAAAGTCCCTCCCGGAGGACTCCGTGCCCAGGATTTTTACGTTCAGAAAACCCATCGACTGCGGCGGGTTTGAACCCGCGACCTTCGGATCTAGAGGCGGGCACGCTACCTTTACTATAGGTACTGCAGGTAGAGAAAGTATTGCGTTCTAATCTGAAATTCGAAGTTCCCCTGAGTTCTACCGTTTTTGTTCGTCCATACTGTAATACGTTTATTGCATGTGACGTAACGGTACCATAACTATATCCATTACTATACAGGTTTTCATTATAACATAGGTGTAGTATCGATTATTATCGGACACGGCACGATCTTGATACCTTGAGAGCATCAAATGAAACTGCGTAATAAACAACCTGTATTTAAAATAAAATCACTTATATTCGTCTTAATTTTAATATTATACTCAATTGAGTTCATTTCGTGTCTTTTTATAGTGCGTTGTTTGACGTTAAAGCGTCAAGAGAAACCCTGCGACCTGCATGCTTTATAGCCTGCCACCTATCGCAAAAGACGAGAACTACTAAGAGCTGTGGTCCGAAAGTCGTTTGCTTCATCGAGAAAGTACTTAAACATTTAATTAGATCGACTAAAAACAATCATATGCAACTTGCCTGTAATGGCAATTAAGTCCCTGTATGAAACTTATGAAACGAGCGTGTCTTAATAAATGCCATTGTAGGTTCGTTGCATAATGTACTATTTCAGAAACTATAATATAGATGCGAGTCTACCCTTCGTTGTATCTATGAACAACATAGTTCGAAAATTAAAAATTATATAAGAACTGATATTTTACACTTAATAAACTCCCTGGGATGTGGCTTACACAAGTAAAATAGTATATTGCGATACTAGTTCCGTAAGCGGTGCATACGGATCGAGGAAAGAGTTTTTTAAATTTCCGAGACCCGTTATGCGCTTACGGAACGAGTATTGCATGCTATTTTTTTGCACGATGATTATTTATATCAATTTAATTATATTAATTGAGATATTAGCTGAAAATATTATGTATATACATTATTGAAGATAGATGTTATATTTCAGAAAGTGATTCGCATGTGTTAGTTGTTATGGGGACTGAATATAAATCCGCCACAAACTGGGGGGGGCCTTGGTTCCGGCCTTCGATAGAGGGTTGTATTATAATGGTTTTCCTTACGGCACTAGTGCTTTCTGAAATTTTTACAGCACTGAGACTTCTTTTGTTTTCATAGCATCCAGATTGCGTGTGGGAATGTCAAGTTACGATCCACCGCAACAATATTCGTTAGTACCACTCATTAGTTACGTCGTGCAAAAGCACATCAAAATAACACTGTCACAACATTTAAAAGTCACAGGTTTATGAAGCTGGTATGTTTCGTTTCTTCTTGTATTATATTTTATTAATGTGTTAAGAATGCTGAAATGTGACAAGCAAAGCTAAGGATATAAGATTGTGTATGTTATCAAGATTTTAACGATTAATATAGGCCTACCCTTACTGGGAAAATGAAATTTATGTTTGCTTAGTTAGATTTTTTCAATAAAATAGGGTTTTACCCCCTAAGTCATCGTTTTTATTTCCTCTGCCCGTACCATAGGCCCTCTACTATAGGTAGAGAAAGTATTGTTTTCGACCCACAATTCGAAGTTGAGTTTTGAGGCCCCCTGAATCAAAAAACACTATTTTCGGAAACATGTCTCTGTGTGTCTGTGAACACCCTAGCTCCAGAACGGAAAATCGTATCAAAACAAGATTTTTTTATTTCGGTTAGGACCTTCTGACGATGTGAGAGAAAGTTGGCGAAACTTTTAAGGGGACTTTATATAAAGAAAATTTAGTTTTTCGCTATTTTCTCGACAACAGCTCAAATATTTTCTTTAAATTTTGTACATGGGGTGCTTAGACCTATACCAAGTGATAAAACTTTTATTTGAAACATTTTTTTCGTAAACATTCTCTGAACGGTAATTATAAGCCACCCACTGTTTATAGAAACTCTGTTTTGTCTGGTGAATAATAAAGCTTTGCATCAGGTTGTAACAACCGAATACGCCCTCTTTCACGGCCTCTTATTCTATATTAGAATGTGTAGTGAGAAAGGTGTATTGTTGGTCATGCTTCGAGTAAAGAAAGTTACGCGAGTGCAATAATCAGATTTTATTTGAGTTATGTATCCTTCGGGGATGTGGTACGATGTGGTAACGACATTCTCTTTATTTTATTAACTAATTTACATGAAAAGAATGTTATGCATAAAATATTATACTAAGAGGCAACTTTATTTGAGTTTCACATCATATTTGTTTAATGATTTAAATATTCCTGAGATAAAACAATTATTTGGATTTCTGCATATCCGGATCGGCCCGATCCCCAATTTCTCCTGATAATTGGAGTTCAACTGTAATATTACACGATTAGTAATTTATTTACTTACACATCAACATCATCATTGTTGTTATTGCTGTATTTCAACACATTTGTTCCCAGGGCTTTCGCTGTTATTGAAACAATTTAACTCAACATTTGATACCCTGAAGCTACTGGATAATACACTAGCGTATTTTCCCGGTTGCGGCCCAGATCTGTCGTCATTGCTGCAATGCTGGTGCTGCTTTAAGCGGATCTTCACACTACTCACTGCGCGCTACTCCACACCGCGCCACTCTATTATGCATACCACGAATTACACACTGCAGTCCTCCTCCTCTTGTTTCCTATAGCTTTATTTCTGCAGCGAGTTTCAAACATTCAAAAAAACTACATCTACTGCGCATGCTCCTCTACCAAACAGGATTTAGATCACATCCCCATACATGCAATACAATATGAAACCAAACAAATATTTTAACTGAACCTAAACGTTTCACATATGCAGATCTAAAACACAGTTCTATTTCTATACCTTTTTAACTTGAATTTCGAAAAAAGTTAATCTATGTTCGGAAACTCTAAACTAACTCCGTGGCGCGGCATCCCCGGAGGGACAAGGCCTACCACCCGACCGCTGCGTCATCTACCTAGGCAGATGGCAGGATTGGGAGGCATGTGGTCAGCATGCCGACACCCACGGCCGTTAATGGTGGTTTCCATGACCGGAGCCGCTACTTCTCTATCAAGTAGCTCCTCAATTTGAATCACGAGGCTGAGTGCACCCCTACCAGACCTCCCTACCTCAGAAAAATCCGATTAGGTACCGGGGATCGAACCCGGGCCGACAGATCCATAGTCAGCGACGCTAACCACAAGACCACGCCGGCGGTCTATGTTCGGAAAAGGAATTTCAATTTCGAAAAATGGAAATTATACGCGTTTTTTAAAAATGTGTTTAAGCAAAATGTACACATTCATAATTGTACAGTTAACAGGTAGTCCGCCGGCGTGGTCTTGTGGTTAGCGTCGCTGACTACAGATCCGTCGGCCCGGGTTAGATTCCCGTACCTCCTCGGATTTTTCTGAGGCAGGGAGGTCTGGTAGGGGTGCACTCAGCCTCGTGATTCAAAATTGAGGAGCTACTTGATAGAGAAGTAGCGGCTCCGGTCAAGAAAACCACTATTAACGGCCGTCGGTGCCGGCATGCTGACCACATGCCCCCAATCCTGCCGTCTGCCTACGGGAGATGACGCAGCGGTCGGGTGGTAGGCCAAGTCCCTCCAGGGATGTAGCGCCACGGAGTTTTTTTTTTTTTTTTTTTTTTTTTTTTTTTTTTTTAGTAACAGGTACATATAATAGTACATTATGCTACAAACCTATAATGGCATTTGAAGAGTCTATTAGCAAACTCGGCAATATCCATTTTAATAAAAGATAGATATGCTAACATCTAATGAAGGTTTAATGCATTTCCTGGTACATATTAGTGTATGTGTTGTAAATCTGAGTTCTTCCCTTACGTGGGAAGTCAATTATAACACCTACATTAAATATGGGTATGTACCAGGAAATGCACTAAACTTTCATTAGAAGTTAGCATCTCTACCTGTCTTTAAAATGGAGTTTGCCAATAGAACCCCCCCCCCCCCATGTATTAAGATATGAGTATGTAATTTTTAAACTGGTATAGGGCTTTTCCCTGCAACTACAGGAGGCCATGGCCCTTAAGGGATTCTGAAGGCTAAAATTCATTCATTCATTCATTCATTCATTACCATTATAGGCAAGTTGCATACCACTGTTATTGTTCGATCATAATTAGTTTAAGTGTTTAAGTTTTGAGCTTTTAGATTCGCTCAAACAAAAGGCCATGCTGCCCTTCGCATCAGCTGGTAGCTGGAGTTCTCGCCTTCTGCGACAGATGGAAGCTCATGGCATCGGTCAAACCGAAGTTTCTATTTTTATCTTTTCTTGAATCCAACGGACTTTTACGACATGAAATGAATTCATTTTAGGATGACATTAAAATTAACACGAACAGAATTGACTTTATTTTAAATGCAGATTGATTACTACGCAGTTTTCAGTTGCTCCTCTGAAGGTCTCAAAATCGTTCCGTGTTTGTTAATAATTGATATCACATTGATGTTATAATGGAAATCAGTTTCGAAATGAGTATCATTATGATACTGTTACGTCACACGTAACAAGCGTGTTATAGTATGGTCGAACGAAAAAGATTATGCAGAAGAAGGCAGAAGCTTAAAACAGAACTTTGAAAATAAAATAGCATGATTTAGTATACATTTTGTATTTTGTATTATCAATTAAATATGCCTTTGTTTCATCATATCTAGCTATTTTTAAGGTTATATTGTCTTGCATATTTCTGATTTTTTAAGACTGTAAAACATCCGAATCCTAGTAATGTATTATGTTCGACCCTGAAGTGAATGAACCTAAAGTTCGTGGACTCATTAGAAAACTTCGTAAACAACAATTTGAAATTTTAAAATCATTATCTCACCGTGGCATAGGGCGATTCAATTTGAAGACTAGCTTAAAGCAAATGCCTGGATACAAGGTCTCTCATCCTCAGTGGCGTAGCTAGAAAATAAATTCGGGGAGGGTCGAAAGTGTCGGGGGGTTTGGGAGCTCACCCCCGGAACATTTTTAAATACTGAATTAATGAAAATCACACTTTACGCTATTTTAGCACTGAAAAACTAATTAGCAAATTTTTTACTAGGCCTATAGGCTACTATGTACTAAGACATGCCAACTTAAACAAGAAATCGTTACCTAAGTTATAACACTTATTAATAATATTTGTATGAAAAGTTAAATAACACATGGAACAGTGAGAATAATAGGCCTACATTCACAGGTTCAGTATTTAATTATTAAATAAAATAATTAAATATTTGACAAAATAGAGCTTAAATAACTTAAATAGAATTTTAGGTTTTGATTTCGAAGGAGGTCCGGACCCCTGAACCCCCCCCCCTTCCCTACGCCACTGCTCATCCTCTCAATGGACAAATGCAATGAAAAACAAACTGCAACACCATCGCAGTTCACAATCTCCCCGGCAGAAGTCAAGAAATCCGTTGTCGTCCGTCTTTGCAATGAGATAGAAACGATGCATAGCTAAGTGCGCACAGTGATCAGGAAAATTATTATGACTAGGGAAGGCATTTAATGACCATAAAATGACCACATCCACACATATTTTTAATCTTATATGCTCTTTAAAAAATTTCAAATTGGCACGTACAGTTCTATGAGAAAATAAGAACGTAAGAGATCTATTTAGTCTGAACAAGATCGTGTCATAGCTTGAATGAGGTTTATTAAGTACATTGGATTGTTTTAAAAATGTTGTGTATCACTATGCTAAAATTAATGCACGTTTTTCACAGGTGTTATTCTCATTAATATTAAACATTTCGACAAGTGCCACTCTCAGCAATATTACAAATTTAATTTATTCTGTGCGTAAATAAAGGGTTCCCAGAAATGTAACCTGTGCGCATTTCGAGCGTTTCCATCTCTAGAAACAGCAATAATGTTACCCAAGACTGTCATCACTAGACTTCGGATTTTAGGTAAAAACCTATTTTAATCCTTAAGTGATAGGCTATATGGACGAAAAGTTGTATATGCATGCTTCATAAGTGACTATGCCTAAAACTGATACTTTCATAGGACCTAACACAGCCTATTTTCACGTTAGAGCCTAATATTGCCTTTTTGCTTGTTTTTCCTCTGAAGTTCAAAATAAGTTGTTTTTTGTTATAAATTCTAGCATTTATTTTCAGTTCGTACTACATTTTTAGCTCGCAATGTGCAGTACATGACATATTTGTGACGTGGTTAAATAGTAAGGAATGTTTCGTCTTCAGTAGACAATTTCCTTGGAATTCCGAAGAAAATGTAGTGTTTTTCTCCCGACTCCCACATCCAGTATTAAAAAAATCTGAATCACTGAGGGATACAAGGGGTTGAATATGCTAGCGTGCGTAGCTTCTGGACGCAGGGATTCGGTTTTCACTTTTATGGTAGCAATACAGGCCCTAGAAATAGGTATATATAATTCTGTGTACCATAGGCCTATACCTGTGTTTTATCATGATTATTGATTAAGGGTGACTTCAATAAATATAATATTCTGCATTGCAATTGAGATATTTCAGAAAATTGGCAACTTAACGATTTTATAAGAGACTGTTTAACGATTTTTAGAACCTATTTTCCAATTTTTAGAGCCTATTTTAGGCACCTAAAACATCATTTTTAGCTACCTAAAAGTCCGAAGTTTAGTCACCACCCCGACTGCGACATATGGAATAAACCTCATTTGGGAGAAACTAACAACCACAGACTTAGAGTGACTAGAGAAAAACAAACGAGCTATAAGGAGTCGGAACATACGTACCCTCAAGACAAGTGTAGAAACTGACGAGAGAACTTCCTACGGCGAGGACATCGGACACCGATTACTTCTGCAATCAACACAGCCATACAGAATTCTCATTCTGGCACAGAATAGGGTTGAATGGCGGGCTCAGGTAAGCGAGGCAATAAGCCTTCGGGTTCCATTAAATAGATAATATTCCTTTAGCTTGCTTATGAACTGCCTTTGAGTCAGTCAGTAAGTAAGTAAGTAAGTAAGTAAGTAAGTAAGTAAGTAAGTAAGTAAGTAAGTAAGTAAGTAAGTAAGTAAGTAAGTAAGCAAGCTTGGGTGTTTGGATTACTCACTATAATAAAATGCTTTCGGAACACTTTACTGGTTGATACTTGGGTAAAATCCAACCTTAACACTAAAACAATAACTTTGCTGTGAGGGGGATAAAAGTAAAAAATGAAAGGGGTGGTTATACAAAGCTTTGTTCAGAGTCCAAAGTACCTCAAATCGGGGCCTGATTTACAGCTATGTAAATATTTTCTCATTCTACTCAAACAAAATGAAGCAGAAACATGTGGGACGGAGTGAAGTGAGAGTTTCGCTATAGAAGCATGTTAACTGTTTTAAGTTTTGTTTTGCGTGTCTGCTAGAAACACTGCCAGATTCCCAACTTGTGCTCAACTTATCTTCTGATTCTCCTTCTCCACGCACGCCATCTATACGGATCAGAACTATAAAAGTTTTCCTCAATTGAGACGTCTGAATTCTCATTCATCACAATTCAATCTACGTTCGTGTGATGCCGTGTTGCTAGCGGAAGCTTTGGAGGTTACAATAAATGATACCTTAAAATACTAGGTACTTGAAAAGCGAGCTCAACGTATCTCTACAACGTCTATTGCTTCTCACGAACTCGTGACCTGCAGGTTGATACATTATATACGGTATCTAATATATAAAATCGAAAGTGTGTATGTATGTATGTATGTATGTTTGTTCCTTATACAAATCTACATTTCTTTACCAATTTACACGACATTTTGCACACATACCCAGTTAAGCCCGGGAAGTATAGCTGTCGACATTAAAATTCAAACAAAATACTCCTTCCCTTGAAAATTATATAATTTCTGAGAATTTTATACTGAAAAAATGAATTGCTGTTTAGTTCACATGGCAACAGTGAATTGTTTATTATGATTACATAGGGCCTTGGCAAGTATATAGCCTAATGCTTTAACGAATTATGATTCCATCGATGTAATATATTGGCGAAAATAATGACTGAAAATGAAATCCACGAAAATAAAGCACAGTGTGATGTAGTCACATAACTTTCTCTATCCTCGACATAAGAAATATTTACTCACTTCACATTTTGATGTAGAATCTAATATATAAAATCGAAAGTGTGTATGTATGTATGTATGTATGTTTGTTCCTTATACAAATCTACATTTCTTTACCAATTTACACGACATTTTGCACACATACCCAGTTAAGCCCGGGAAGTATAGCTGTCGACATTAAAATTCAAACAAAATACTCCTTCCCTTGAAAATTATATAATTTCTGAGAATTTTATACTGAAAAAATGAATTGCTGTTTAGTTCACATGGCAACAGTGAATTGTTTATTATGATTACATAGGGCCTTGGCAAGTATATAGCCTAATGCTTTAACGAATTATGATTCCATCGATGTAATATATTGGCGAAAATAATGACTGAAAATGAAATCCACGAAAATAAAGCACAGTGTGATGTAGTCACATAACTTTCTCTATCCTCGACATAAGAAATATTTACTCACTTCACATTTTGATGTAGAATAAGAGGGACCAGTTAAGTGTGTGAGTATGCTATATCAAAAGTCTGTAAATAATCCTTTCCGCTGATAAGCTATCCATACCTGTAGGCTTTGTATTAGTTGAGAAATAGGGATGTTTATCATAGGCCCTAAGCATGGGATGGAACATTTTGAGTCCTATGCTCGCAGTATATTATGTCCCGGGTTCTAGGGGAGGAAAGTATGAAAGTGATACTGCATTTCTCTTTTATTTCAGCTCCGAAACGATTGTATAGTAACATGAGAATGAGAAATAAAATTTTCCGTCAAGTCAGTACAATCTTATGTAATTTGTGTTTCTTCTTATATCAACCGCTCCCAAGCATGATGTGTAGAAGCAACGGAATGCAGCATTCCACATCCTCTATGAGCCATAAAAAGCTATATCCAGCGTTTTCTGATGGAATAGTTTGAGTGTGATAAATCTTTTTCTTCATTTCAAGTTCTACATACATAAAGTCCTTCATAAGTTAATTTCAAATTAAAAAATACAAAGCCCGGGCGACGCCGGGCCTTTTCAGCTAGTATTATATATATATGTTTTAATCCAACTGTTTTTATACCCCTTCTAGCTGCGAGGCCATATCAGGAGTTCAGGATGTGTGTCTATCCAGTAGGCCATGGAACTGTTGATTGTCAATTGTTTCTATTATTGGTGTATTTTTATGGAGTAAATTTCAACTGATATTAATTTAAATGAATATGATAAAATGTGAAATGGTGAGGTTGATTCATGGTATGTAAATGTACGATTCGGCATTTGCCTTTACGATTGGGGAAACCATGAAAAAAACCGATAACTAATTGCCCGGCCATTGGAATTGAACCTGAGACCTCCCGAATGCGAGTCCAAGACGTTACCAACTCGACCACAAATGTTAACTGGGTTATTCACACTAATTTTAAATACCGGTACTAATGTTTTTTGTTCCATGATTCTGTTTTGTTTCCTTATATTCATTACATTTTTAGACATTCGTACAGGTCTGATTTTACAACATAATTTCTGTATGGAATGAATGAATTTATTTTAAAAGACATCGCTGTCATATCCTATGTACTAGAAACCAACTCTCATCGCCCGACAATTTAGTAAATATACATTAGTAGTTCTTAGAGTTCGTAGATTGGGCATAAACCTATATTAGCGAGGGTATAAGGTGGATTCTTTACGTCTATAAGTTATATTGGCACCTCGTTGGTCAATATGAAATCATTCATAATGCCATTGGCCAGTGTCAAGTATGAATGGAAATTAATGTTACAATCTCTATAAAACTGCATAAGAAATTTGAAAATATGAGCTGTGTTTACAAATATGTTTAAAGACGTACTGAAGTATCAACTGATGTAAAAGTTTTGTTTGAATATATTTAATAACTTAGTACGCGTAGATTATGACTATATCTCTCCAGGTCTTTCACATAGGGTCGGCCTGTGTGGCGCAGTAAGTATCGGGCGGGCTTTCTATGCCTAAGGTTGCGGGTTTGATCCCGGCCCAGGTCGATGACATTTATGTGAGCATAAATGTAACAGGCCCTTGTCAGTAGATTTACTGGCATGTTAAAGAACTCCTGCGAAATAAAATTCCGGCACACCGGCGATGGTCACAGGCATATGTTGCAGTATATCCCCGTCGTTAAATAACCATATACCAACCAACCTACCCTTCATATAGGTTATACTTCGAATCATGTATAAGACGCTTGCTATTCTAGAAACATCCACTTTTCCCAGCTTAGCGATATTTTTCATTGCCTTACAACCTATCAATAAATTCTGAACTCAAACAAAACCCTTTCCCACTCAACCTATTCCTTTCCATCAAACACCATCTTATTCTTCCTTCACTGTAGCCTTGGTAGAAAATGGAAATCCCTCCCGTGTGTAATTGGAGGCTGCCGGACTCTAGATAAGTTTAAGTACAAGTTAATAAGTTATTTGTTACAAGTAGGGGCGGATTTCTATGAACTAAAAAATAGGATATATGCATGCATATATGACCTAAAAAACATTAAAATAAGACCAATAAAATTTAAAATATGACTTTACCACTTACACAATGTGTATATTTTTTTAAGTTTCATTGCAATTCATTTTATTAAAATATAGTGTTAATTATTTAAAATATCTGTAAATTCTCAAAAAGTATCATTATAATGCAAAATTTACAAAATATGATAGGAAACTTCAAAATTTATTTAATATGGATACAAATATGCCAAAAATATGACCTAAATATGTATATTCATACTAAATATGCTACAATAGTTGAAAATTTCCTAAATATGCAGTTACATGCACAATAAAAGCCGTTCCATTTTCACCAGGATGCTTGGAATCGGGTTTAAATTAGTCGGAAACCTGAAATAATGCAAAGGGGAAAAATATGACATGTCATAGAAATCCGCCCCCTAGTTATAAGTAGGGCCCAGATTCTTAGGTTTTAGTAAACTATTTCGTTCCTTGCTAGCTAACTGTGATATTTTAATGTAATTAACCGTTTTATTGTCATTGGCAACCCGACAAACAAAGAACAGCAATACACTAACATTATATAACCTAATATATTGTCATGGAGTCACATAGTTCAATCTTATAAAACCTAAAAATGGCTAAATAAGACGCTAAAAACTAAAAATGACTAAAACTGCTTTTCAAGTGAAATACTATAAAATAACAATAATTAATAATAATAATAATAATAATAATTAGTGAAACGAAATCGTTCGTGTTGAGTTTATGTGATGGAGTTGAAAATGACAGGGGCAATTATTACGGGATTGCATTCTATAAATTATAAACTGTAGAAAATAAGCAAAAATGTTTATGTAGTTTTCTGCTTCAGAGCCATGGAAATTGTAAGTAAAAGTAAGATTAATAAATACATTTGTTTCGATGTGTTTATTGCATTAATTTTGCATTTATTAAATAGTCTGAAAATGGTAAAAAAATAAATAAATAAGTGTTCGTGGAACGCCACGCGTCAGAAGTGAAACTTGTTTTAATTTTTGGATTTTTTCAATTTTGGATTATTGGATTTTTTGAATTTTGGATTGTTGAACTTTTGAATATTGGGTTTTTGGATATTTTAATTTTGGATTTTAAATTTTTTATATCTTTTAATTTTTTAGTTTTGGAATTTTGGGCTTTTTAATTTTGGATTATTTTAAATTCTAGATCTTTAAATTCTTTATTTTTTGGATTTTCAATTTTTTATTTTTGAATTTTTTAATTTTAAATTTTGGATTTTTGAATTTTGAATTATTTAAATTTTGGATATTTAGATTCTTAATTATGGATTTTTTCTTTTTTTAAGTTTGGATTTTGGACTTTTTAATTTTGGATCTTTGAATTTTTGAATTTTTTAATTTTGATTTTTTAAAATTGTGGATCGTGGAATTATTTTTTGTTTGGGATTTTGGATTTTTCGACTTTTTAAATTTTGTATTTTGGATTTTTTAATTTTTGGATTTTTAAATTTTGGATAAGCCTAATCATTGAGTTGATTGTTTCCTGTGCAGTCCGTTCCGCCACATCTCACTAATTTCGTGACGATTTTGAGCGTTACACAAGCTCTCGATTCACCCCTTCCGCGGCTAAAGAAGTTTTACTTCAAAAACTAAAATAAAACTATTTTAATATGTTTAAAAACTAAAACAGGGTTCATAAAAACCTAAAAATCCGGGCTCTAGTTATAAGCAGCGTGACTAATGACACTGCGTACTGTTTTAAATCTCTATAGGCCCTACGGGGTGTTAATGAATAACACCGAAATATTTTACCTGTGTATAGAGAGGACAGACAATCAATTTTTATTAGTAGATTTTTGCTCTATGGATTCAATTTATCCTGTTACTGCATAAAATCTGCCAGGGCATGGCCGCCACTGCTTCTAACATTTGAAAAAAATGCAAAACAAAGGAACTTCGTTGTTAACACTGGAGTAATTATTAAATAAACTATTGCAGTGGCGACCAGAACTTTTTCTACAGGTGGGCCAGAAGAAATAATTTATTTGAATTATTAAAACTAATTATAATTTATTTAGTTTTAATGTTTTGTGTATTTATTATCAAATTTATGTCCCTAAACCGACAAATAACTTCATTAAATTGGTGTTTATTAACTGATCACATTGATTATATGCCATGAATACCTTTCAGTAGTACTGTGTTACCTAAAATGATATTCTAATGATTCAATTTCATTACATTTTATTAATTATTTATGTCATATTATTCGTTAAATGGTCATTATAAATCCAGCTCGTGACTTGGAACAGACTGGAAAAACAAACCAGTCAATTTTTTAAAAATCCCTTTGGGCAGACATACAGGCTGAGGTACATTTCGAAGTGCTTTTGGTTTAATTTATTGTCGCTGCGCAACACTCTTCTTCTTTATCCTTGGCATGACAAACCCGCAATAATAACTGCAAAGAAGAGGAATGAGTACTTTTTCAAACATTCAAATCTCGCCTTATATGAGAGCTATCGAGAAACTAGTTATTGATTTGTAGAGTACTCATGAAGAGCTTTTCAACGATACTCTACAAGACGTGATTTCAAAATTTTCTAATTTTCTTCCCCCATCCCCACTCGTACCCCCAAAACCCGCGAATCGTTGGTGTCACTGTGAACTCCATAGGGAGTACTCTAATTTATTCACACAAAGTTTCCCTCTATACTTCATAGAGGCCGAGATATATATATTTTTTTCAAAATTTCAACCCTCTCCCCCGACCCCCCCCCCTTGGGACAATTTTGCCCATTAACGAACTTGTCCGAACTATTGGGCCTAGGAATAACATAATAAAATTTGGTTCAAATATCTTCAAAATTACGGCCGCTAGCGTGTAAAGATAAATATATATATATATATATATATAAATTTGAACGGGCGGTGGTTTCGTCCTTAGGGAGGCATGAAACGTAAAGATATGAAAGAATTTTTCGAAAGTCATGACATGGTATCGAAAGTCGGCCTGGGTGGCGCAGTTAGTATCGCGCTGGCTTTCTGTGCCCAAGATTGCGGGTTCGATCCCGGGCCAGGTCGATTAGTAAACAAAAGCTAGAACAAGACAACGAATCCGGGAAAACTTGTCTATGACCGACTAAATAATAAAAAAAAAAAAATACGTTAATTTCGGAACGAACTCAAATCATGAATAGAGATTGAAAACTGTTCATAAAATCTCAAGGTTTAATGGGATATTTGCTTTACATCAGCACCTGTTTTATTGGTAGAGAAAGTAAAAGGTTAAATATTTAAAGCCCGAGAATATCAAGAACTTTACTCCCATGCCTGTAAACCGAACTGACGTCGTCTCATCATCGGAAGCACTAGTGCAGCGATTGCTTTTTGCCCCTTGTAGGCTGCATGCGGCAACTACTTCTCTATTTGTGTATTGCGGGTGCTCGAATCATATCATTGCAGGCGCTTGAGTTGTGCCCTTAATGGGTAATGCGGCGCATTCACGGGAATTCCTATACTTTGCCTTTATTATAACAAACACATCGGTTTCCGTATTTCATGCGATCTGTTTTACATACATGGCGCAATATCTATCAGTACAACTCCGATTATACGAACTCCTGCTATCCTGATTGCTTTGAGGTCGTATTCAAGTGGTTTTTGCAGAAGCGAGCATTGGGAAATCCTCTTTCAGGGCCGATTATTTGCGAAAAAGCAAAACTTTTAGTCGACAAAATCGACATCGGCAAAACAACTGACTCTGACCGATATGCTCAAGATTTGACACTTTATGCAAGCACAGTAAAATATAATTTAGTTTTTATTTATTTATTTATTTATTTATTTATCTTTTTAAAAAGAGAAATGACCTTTCTCATGAGTTATCCATTTAACTGGATATTTGGTTATTCGGATCGGGTGCATTTCCGATTAATCTCGGTAAATGGAGTTCTACTGTATTAAGGGGTAAGGATTTTGAATTGGTTTTATTTGAAATGCCAAAAATCAAATGTTTTAGAGGAGACACAATACCTTTTTACACAGAATTATCAAATCCAAATCACATTCCTTGACAACAGCGTATTGTTGGCAGTGGTATCAGGTAGGTTTGGAAATAAATGATACGGGGCTTTGACAACTTAGAGAAGCTATCGATATAAATCATTTAATGCACCATGTGATGCAGTCACATACCTTTCTCTACCCTGGACATGGAGAATACCATACGAGGTATGGTAATATGTATATTATTACATTTTCAGGTTTTTGGGGAGGGAAGTATGAAAGTGATATTGAATTACTTTCTAATTTCATCCCTGAAACGGTTGTATGGTAACATGAGAGTGATAAATAAAATATTCCGTAAAGAGAATATAATTTTATGATACCGGAATTTATGTTTCTTCTTATTTGAACCCCTACCAGGCTTGGTGTGTACAAGCGATGGAATGCAAAATTATACATCCTCTATGAGCCATAAAGAGCTATATCAAGCGTTTTCTGAGGGAATAGTTTGAGTGTGATAAGTCGTTCTGCTTCGTTTCAAATTTTTAATACCTATATAAGGACCTAGAGTTTGAAAATCGAAAGTCCTTCATAAGCTAATTTGGGATTTAAAAAAAGTACAAAACCTGGGCGACGCCGGGCCTTTTAAGCTCGTGTATGTATAAATTACGTTAGTTATGTAAATTTTACATTACATTTGTCACTATTCTTTCTACTATATTGTTATGCATGTAACTTTGCTTCTTTGTTCGATATAACATCGCTTATTCACTCTTTCAGTCAATAGCGGCGCCAGAATTTTTTCTACAGGTGGGCCAGAAGAAATAATTTATTTAAATTATTAAAACTAATGATAATTTATTTAGTTTTAATGTTTTGTGTATATGTTATCAAATTTATGTCTCTAAATTGACAAATGATTTCATTAAATTGGTATTACCCTAAAGAATATTAAATATTTTGCGTTAAGTTTTGAAAAGTACAAGAACAAGAAATGATTTCAATCAAGTTAATTTCCTTTTTTTTATTCTATAAGTTTTCATCATCAAATTTGTATAAAGCAAGAGTAGGCCGAAGGGTAAATCAACAATTTATTTGCCTGAGTATAGCCTATAAATATAAACAAAATATCGGAATTTAAAAAATTGGTTTTATTAGGGATTATTGCTTTCTTTCCCTACACCACAGTGGAGTCGGCCTGGGTGGCGCAGTAAGTATCGCGCTGGGTTTTTGTGCCCAATGTTGCGGGTTCGACCCGGCCCAGATCGATGGCATTTATGTGTGCATAAATATAACAGGCCCATGTCAGTATATTTACTGGCATGTAAAAGAACTCCTGCGGGACAAAATAACGGCACACCGGAAACGGACGCAGGCCTAAGTTGCAATACATCCCCGTCGTTAAATAACCATATACCAACCAACCACAGTGGAGGATCCTTACGTTCCTTATGTTTGGAGATCAATATTGTCATAAATTACACTTTTCTCAGTAAATCAAGTTTCAAAAACATAAAAGCCAGAGATTTTTTTTTTCTGCAATGCTCAGAATTTTGTACTGAAGTAAAATTCGTTCAAATCGTAACAGTTATTTACGTGTCAAGTACGCAAAATAACGCTTTAGCGGATGAATGTAGTATAGCATATGGATGAGTCTAATAAAGTTTTTGCATACGTGGTGCATACAATATTTTTTAGTAAAAGCTCTCTAAATTATATGAAATTAAGCAAAAATTACTAATTAAATTAATGAAAGGTAGTCAGCAATTTGTTAACGTCATATTCTCACAGCCACCTATATCGCAAAACAACAATGAACCGTACGTACCCATACAAAATGCGGTATAGATGCATTATATATGAGTAGCTTTTTGTAAACAATAATGCATACGAACTAGTATTTATGAAAAGCTTGTGAAAATATGAATGATAATCCAGAGGAAATTTCAATCCAAGCCAGAAACATTGAATTGGAGCTGGTGCCAGCACTATCACGGCAGCAGTCGACTACGAGAAGGAATATATTGCATTTAAATGATGGTGCATCCACGGTAAGCAATGTTTCTCTTGTGAACGAAGATGTGAAAAGTTGTTGGCTTATATTTGTTGTTATACGATTGTTTTGGGGAAAACCCTGGTAAAGTTTCTGATTGTCATAAAGAAACATGTTGGCTTAAATTTGTTGTTTTATGACCAAATATATGCTTAAATCCATGTTAAAGTTGGGGTGACTGGTCAATGCCATTTGGTTTTTGTTTATAGATAGTCATGATTTTAAAGTACTAGGCCGATAAAACTGCATTTTGAATGCAATTTGAATACAGCTCTATGCAATATGGTTGCTAAATTGCAATTTTCGGCGTGTTACTAGTCTGACAAGCAGCTGTTTTAGAGAGCGTGTACTAAAAAAATTATTTTTCGGCCTTATGGTTGGGTTTCCCTGGCAGAGTCACATAATATTCTTTGAACCTACTCCATCTCAGTCCTCCCACCATGCAGCATATGTTGGAATATGAAAGGTAGATGTATTTTCCTGCCCACGGCTCTGTGCTGAGTCAATGCGTTATTGTGAAAACTGGCGGTTTTGTTTCTGTTCGCGGAAACTGCTACGGACGCAATGGTTGTCTACTGACGTTAACAAATGGCAACATTCCACCCGCGTTAATGGGCTGACTCAGCTTTATACTTGTAACAAGTTACATGTCCTCTATGCCACTATAAACATCAAGTATGCAAGAGCTTTTAAAGGCGGTAATAATTCGATAATTGCTCCGATTGCATCACTAACACCACACTAATGCTAATGAAAAATGATGATTACGGTGATGATGATGATGATGATGATGAAGATGATGATGGTAATAATAATAACAATAATAATAATATCAGATAAACTAATATAAAAAACCACCAGAATCATTTTCTTTAATCAATATTGCAATTATGATATGCAGAAAATAAGTTATTTTTGTAATCGATTTCCGAGTTAAGCTTCAGATCGATTCATTAAGCAGGGCTTACGGAAGGACAAAGGTCTGGTTTTATAAGCATATGTGAAGGAATATGTGGGTAGTGTTATTTGTCGAAGCTAACTGTATTGTAACTTCCCAAGCCATGAGAACTGATCTGCATTTGATAAAATTCTGTATAATATATTACCATAAAGTAGGCACTAAATTGGCCATTATTCCGGTACAGGTCAACCGATTTGGTCCAATATCAATAGGCGTATACCAAGTTTCATGAAAATCTGATAAAGCGTATTTGAGTTATCGCGCGTACCAGACACACGGACAGACGGACAGATATTTTCCCGTCCCCCACACAATCTCATAAAGTACCATTCTGGCACTTAATAAATAGGTCAGCAATTGTAGAATCCATGACTACCTCATGAGTATTACTAATTCATTATGATTAAAGTCTAAGATTTTTTTTTTCTTCCTCTGCCCATACCATTGATACCCTGGCGAGGGGAGATGGGTTCTGTTCGACGGTGAAATTCAATATAGAATTTTCGGCATAAATATACGTTTTGATGTCCTCTGAGTTCATAATGTGATTTTCAGAGAAACATCTGTGTGTCTATTTGCCGGAAATAAAAAACGTGATTTACGAAGCTTGACGTAAAATTTCGGGGCCGAATATAATATTCATTCACCTATAGTGCCATTGGCACAGGTAAATAAGGGCATAAAATCCATTTCTACCCGCAGCATAGAAATATGATTGGAATGAAGGAGTCTCTTAATTTCTGCTTAAACTGTTACTTTATGCCCACAAAAGTGCAAATAGATTTCCTTTGACATATGGTATTCATAACTAAGGAACTAGAAATCAATAATTTCCAAGTACCCTTCGTTAGATCGGAAAAGGTTTAAACCAGGCACAAGTTCACAACTCTACAATCTTGGGTGTTACCGTAAGATATTCGGATGTTTAAGGTAATGGTTATATTTGACTGATTTACGTTAGAATTTGTTTCGTCTTTCGGTTTTACGTCTCCAAGCATCTGGTTATCTTCACAATTGCTATTTAGTAGCTTCCGAGTTGGAACACAGCTATTTTCAGTGTGTCAGTAAAACTTTATATTTACATTTGATGTTCCTGTCAGGCCTATTTAATGTGTAGATAGATAATGTGTAAGAAAAATTGAAGGGGTTGAGGAAAGATAGTGCCAACCCTCTTTTTTTGTAAAAGTTGAGATTGTTTCACTGTATACATTCTTTTATCACTAATTATTCCAATGTTTCTGAGCATAGACTAATTCTGCCCGTTAAGTCTTCTTAGTTACATAATATTTGCAAAAAAAGATAAAAATAATATTTGCATACTTGAGCAAACTTTAAAAATGTTATATCTAAAATGAGGTTTGTGTGGGTTAGCACTATCTTCCCTCGATCCCTTCAATTAGTAATTAATTGTTTTATGGGAACAAATAGCAAACCTATTGCAGTCATGCGTTACTGTTTTAATTGGTGCAGGAATGTGTCAACTTTGTTTAAGTTACCCATGACATATGCCACCCTTCTTGATTTGCTTTCGAAAAAAAGCGAAAAATGGAATTTTCTTCTCGTAAAGAGATAATGCAGATGGCATAGAAATAGAAGGAGTCAAAATTTAAAGAATTGATAATTTCAAGTATCTGGGATCGGTCACACAACTGGATGTATCTTCATAATTAGAAATAGATAAACCAATTATGTCAAGGAAGGACAAATGGAATATTAAATTCATTATGGAGCAGTAACATCATGAATAAAATAAAAGTACCGGTACTTATATACAAATCAATAGTGGAGAGTATAATGTGAAACGTGGACAGAAAATAACAAAAAGCAAAACTACGAGCCACAGAAATAGATAACTGGAGAAGATCAGCAAGAAAATCAAGGAGGGAAAATGTAAGTAATATCGTATTAAATCATTATTAATGAACGAGGATGAATATGTGGTAGAAATTATTGAAAAGAAAATATTAAGATGGAACGGTCTTGTGAAAAGAATGAACGATGGAACATTGCGCAGGGTGATGAATTGGGAACCTGATGGAAGATTAAGGAAAGGAAGACCCGCTGATACCTGCAGGGATTGTGTAAGGGAGAGCATGGTAGCAAGAGAACTACAAGATGAAAATACGATGGACAGAAGGCAGTAGAGATTGGTTAGAGAGTTAAAATTGGAATGTATAATTATTAATGTATTGTTTGATTGAGAGAAACCACATCATTGTGGGGAAAAAAACCCTAAGGGGAAAAAGATAGTGAAAGAAGACATACTTGTTACCATGCTTCGTGTGATATGCCCAAAGATACATAACCTAAATACAAATTCCTTTTTTGTACAATATTTCGTTTCTTAGCTTCGCTACTCACAGACATGTTTCCGAAAACTTTTTAATATATCTCAAACGTATATTAATGCTGTAAATAAAAAGTAAAAAGTAAATTGATCCCTATACAGGCCATGGAGGCTCAGAGGGTTCCAGGAGGTTGAGGCTCCCAGATTTTGTACATTCGGCACGTGAAGGTGGTAAGGTTGTCATTCTTACTCACCGGCCGCCTTTACCCCCAGGATTGCTCCTGGTACTCATTTATTTCTGAGGCTGCATGGCCTTGTGCCACCAGAAGGATTAGGCCAATTGAAAAACTCCGACCTCATCGGGAATCGAACCCGCGACCTTCCGGTTTGTAGCGTAGCGCCTCAACCAGTACCCCATTAATGCTGTAAATGCGGTACAGAAATAAAAAAACAAAACAAAAACCTGTAATAAACTCACATAACTTTCTCTACCCTAAGTACAGATAGTACAATTATCTCGTTAAGCATTCTGATGCAGAAGAAGAGTCCACATACCAGGGAATCCGTATTCAGTTGTTTCAGTTGTTAGCAGCACGAGTATGTGAAAACGAGGCCAGTTTAGGTCTTAGTACTGGTAGTTAACACACATTTTTTTAATGGTTACATCCATTTTAGAGCAATCTAATTCAAATAAAGAATTTCGTCTTTGTACAATTTTCATTTTTGTTTTTAAGCTATATTCTTCGGAGACACACACACCCACTCAGATGGACATACATCGAAATATTTATTTTTATATGGGCACATCAAAACTCGACATCTAATTACGAGACCGAATAGAATAAATACTTATTGTAGTCTACGAGTGGATAAAGTAAATAAATGGTGCAAAAATATGTTGCGCAAACTTTCTCGTATATACGTGTTAAAGGCTAGCACAGAAAAAGTAAATTATAGACACAATTAAATTTTACTTATTACATTTTTACAAAACTAACAAGTATCTAGAAAGGAAAGCATCAGGGTCGATCTTTATGTTCAATGTTTTTACCGTGAAATAATAATAATAATAATAATAATAATAATAATAATAATAATAATAATAATAGTAACTTGGGGTTTGCATGGCTTCCTCAATCTCAAAGGCAAAAATGTAGGATACATTGAGATATAGCTGAACAAAAGAAGCAAATGCTGCACGAATGAGTTTATTACAAGAGCCTACTGGTGAATATGGGTGGCCACGAAATTTGATTTGAACCCAGGACCTCTACCCTATTATCCTATACCACCTCGCTCTAATTGATTTTGATGTGTAAACTGACTCCATTTCACAACAATAATTAGATTATAGTATTCTTGTTACTATGGGCAACAGAAAAAAATATTCATATTTTAATCAAAATATATGTTCTGAAATTCGTATTTAAGTCATGTTATTTCGTTTTTATCTTGATACATATTAATTTTGTAAAGAAATGTGTTTAACAAAAAATGTTCTTTTTAATTTTCTCTACAACTTGACTGTGCTAAGTTTCCATGTATCGCCCAATGTAATGGAGATAGCCTAGAAAAATTGAAAATGGATACGAGTAAAGTAACCTCTAAGTCATTTTTGCAAAAAAACGGATATAGCCATTTTGTTTGTCATAGATAAGAGTTTCCAATTTTAATTTTTTTAAGTCGTTAGAACCAATTTTTCAAAAATCAAAATTATCAAAAAAAATTTAATGAAAATTCCCCTTAATATTTCAGTTATAAAACTCAAATTCTGGGCGGTTCGATAAAATTTCTAAAAAGTCCTTAATTCAAAAATTTAAGTAAATACAATGAACTCCATGTGCTTGTCCTCAGACAGATGGACAGACAGACGGACAGACTTCATTCCAGAAACACTTTTTTTCGGTTTCTAGGCATCTTGAAACATGTGTTTCTGGTGTTACCTTTATTTCGATTTTTTGTCACGATCACAAAACTTTCTTTATACTACGCATATGCGAGAAAGTAAAAAATCACTCATTTTATTTTCGTGAAATTTCAACATTGTGTTTCCTTAAGACAAGAGCTCGAAGATTATTTCATACAAAGCACACATTTGGTAGACTGCGTGCAGGGAAGAACAATTGCTGAGATATTTTAATAACAGTTGGTGAAGCACATTGACTGAAATCGGAAACTTGCAAAGCCACGTGGCTTTGTTTACATCCGGTATTACATTACACACTGAGGAATTTCCGTTAAAGATGAAGGCTACTGCACTGCGGTCTTAGTTCAAATCCAGGATAGTGCAAGCCAACACAGCTGTTCGCCCTTCCACAGTCCTTCCCCACAGTCGCATACTTGGACCAACCCAACTTGTTCCAGATTCCTCTCTTGACACACGTTTATTTTCAAACTCCGTTATTCCAACGATACTTGACACTCCAAACTTGTAATAAAAGGAACACAACTGAAAATGTATGTCATAATTCGATTAATCATAACATATGGCTCTCAATAAGAGCTTCTTAACAAATTATGGTAATGGAAAAAGTCTTCATACATCGCAATTTTCGCTGTTTTAGTTGGCATTTTATATCGACAGTCCATTTGGTTGGGAAATGTCATAGGACTTCCTTATTTATTGATCCAATTCAAAGAAAGAATTATAACATTTAACCACGTGACTTTATCATGATGGGACAGATAGATAAAACAATATGTAGCGTGGAATATGTGATTAAACGTACACGCCAACAAGTGGAGAAACGCTCACATAGGGTGCAACAGATGAAGAAGAAACTTCCTTCCTTAATAGCCTGGGTTCAAGTCTTGGTGACGAGTTCATTGCATCGTCATTTTATTTAGGATTAATTTTATACAAAGCCGTGAGTCCAGATTGGCACAGTGTTAGCTAAATAAGCAGGCCAAGGTCCGGCAGGGCTGTCCAAAAGATCGATATGCATGGGCACCCCTGATTGCCATAGCGACGCGAGCAAAACATGAGACACGCAACGTCTCACAAATAAATGTGACGTCACGCATTGTTTATCAGTCATTTAATACGGGACAAGGAAGGGACACAAGGAAGCTGTTAGAACACATCACGGGGATTTCTATGTGCACGCGGGGCATGGCATTCATGGGAAACATAGCATTTATAATTACGTGTTTTTTTTTTCTTTAATGGGGATTGAAATGTGATTTTACTGTGGTTAGCAGAATGAGTGGAGGGGGGCCAGGGTGTGAGAGAATGGAACGGCCGGGCTGTTGTAATTTTAGCTGCGCGGCGGCAAGGCTATGGCCTATTTCCAGTCTCGACCGTAGCTTGCCCTGGCGAGCATTCCAAGAAAACAAAAACAAGTGAAGCACACAGGGGTTGAAAATGAGTGACCTCTGACCTGGGCCAGGTGTAGACGCCGGACACTTCGAATCCGTAGTGCCAGGACCCGGAGTAAGCGCCTTGTCCCTTGGGTCCCGTGCAGACGCCGTGTCCATGAGCTTTGCCGTCCTCCCAGCCTCCACAGTATGTGCCACCGTCGTCGAAGTCGAAACGGCCGCCGTTCACCATCGTCTTGGTGGTGGTGGCGGTTCCGGTGGCCCCAGTGGACGCGGGGGAGGCGGGACCACTGTTCGCTGGGTTCTCTTGCATCCTATCACCTACACTTCATGATGAAGCCTCCCGCACTGCACTGCGCGGCGACTAGTGACTACATGCGACTGTGCGAGACCCCCCTCTGTCAGCCACAATGCGCCGGTCCGGACGCCAGGCGGCACCACTGTCACCTGTGGCAAAGAACCCGAGGGCCGCGACCCCAATGCCAACCGCGAGACCAATTTATATCGTTATTATTATTATGAATGTCGTGAACATCTTGAAAGATGCACAGACAGAGGCAATTAACAGATAAAATTACAAACACATATTTACAGATGAATCTACTGATTCATTTACATTATGAAAAATATTTCTTACTAACCATTGGATTAAACTTCTTTTAAATCTCGCAATAGGCAGACCATGGGCATATGGGGGTAACCTATTGAATAACATTACAGATATCGCAGGCAAGTTACGTTTTGTTATGGTCACTCTAGCGGCAGGTTCACCAAGACGATAGCTATGTTTTGTGCTGTATTCATTTAGCTTAGATTTAATTTTAACTAGGATTTGGTTAAGTTAACATAATCTGAGAGTATTTAAAAACAGAGTGCTTAGGAAAATATTTGAGCCTAAGAGAGATGAATATGTGAACTGGAGAAAACTGAATAATGACGAGCTTCATAACCTGTACTCATCACCGGATATAGCAAGGCTAATAAAATCACGGAGGATATGTTGCGCGCATGGAAAGACATATCTCAAAAATATTGATTGGAGACCCGAAGGGAAAAGACCACTTGGAAGATCTACACGTAGGTGAGAGGACAATATTAGGATAGATTTAAGGGAAGTAGGATTTGCGAGGGATGGATGGAGTTAGCACAGAATAGGGTGGAATGGCGGGCTCAGGTAAGCGCGGCAATGAACCTTCGGGTTCCATAAAATAGATAATATTTATTTAGCTTACTTAGGAATTGTCTATTGCCATCGAGTAAGTAAGTATGGTTAAGTTCACAACTGTCAGAACACTTTCGGAAACAAACAGGGGCTTATAATGGGCAGCGTTACATATATATAATGTTTGTAAAATCGACCAGTGAAACAGTGATGATAACTATAATGGTCTTCATGGGTGCCATTTCTATATGATAAGCTAACTGGTGTAAGTTAATACGAATCAAAATTAAGTAATTTTGGTGCGGCCTATTTGACTAAATAAAGATGATTTGTCTAAATAAATTTGGCTCCCAGCTCCCCTGTTGGACAGGGCTGGTCCAGAGTTGAAGTTGGGCCGGAACGGCGCTCCGGAAAAGTAAATATCTACTCTTTATCGCTCCGTCATAAACGGAAGGAAGAAAAAAGTATATATAAAATCGACGTATATTTTGGCAACACTTTTAAAATAAAGAACCATTATTAGGGTCATGACCTGTTCTTGTCGCGACAGTTGCCTTGCCTGCGTGGTTTGGTATCATAAAATGAAAAAACAAATAAGTACCCGAATATAAATTTATGGGTTTCTCTTAGAAAAAATTTCCAGCCTTAGCAAAGGGTGGTCTATAATAACTACGAATCCAATGACCATGGCTTGCTACAAATTCCACATGATTTCGTGCCTTCTTTTTGAACCGAAAGAAATATTTAAAAAAAAACTTTACTGCAACAAGAGTATTCGTTAGTCTATGTGTATAATTTAACTATCTTAAGAATTTTAACAGAAAAAGAACAGTGCCATAATATCATAGTACATGCTAGAGTACCCGTGTCATTGTTAGCGAAAGTACGCCTAACATAATAATTGCAACTAAAATACCTATTCATTAATTACAGGTATTAAATATTATATTGCGACACAAGGGCGGAAAGGCACGTTTACGGATCGAGGAAACAGACTGAAAACCCGAGCGCAGCCGAGGGTTTTTAAGTTTTCGAGACCCGTAAATGCCTTTACGGCCCATGTGTTGCATGCTATTTTTTGCACGACGGTTACTTATATCAATTTAATTATATTAATTGTGATATTACCTGAAAATATTATGTAAATACAGACTTGAAGAATGGTGCTTATTTCAGAAAGGGATTCGCATTTGTTATTGTTTATGGCAACCGAATATTTATAAAGCGGGGAGGCCTTGGTCATTTCTGCTCGCAAATAAGATTTGCGGGCGGTAAAGTAACTTTCCGCCCTTCGCCCCTAGTAACAAGTCACTTTCCGCCCGTCGCCCCTAGCAACAAGATTGCTTGTGGTAATGTCAAGTTACGATCCATGTAAACAACTTTCGTAAGTAACACTTACTAGCTAAGGAGTGCAAAAAACATATTTTTTGCACTCCTTAGCTAGTAAGTGTTTCTTACGACAGTTGTTTACATGGCTCGTAACTTGACATTACCACAAGCAATCTTGTTGCTAGGGGCGACGGGCGGAAAGTGACTTGTTACTAGGGGCGAAGGGCGGAAAGTTACTTTACCGCCCGCAAATGTTTATTTGCGAGCAGAAATGACCAAGGCCTCCCCGCTTTATAAATATTCGGTTGCCATAAACAATAACAAATGCGAATCCCTTTCTGAAATAAGCACCATTCTTCAAGTCTGTATTTACATAATATTTTCAGGTAATATCACAATTAATATAATTAAATTGATATAAGTAACCGTCGTGCAAAAAATAGCATGCAACACACGGACCGTAAAGGCATTTACGGGTCTCGAAAACTTAAAAACCCTCGGCTGCGCCTCGGGTTTTCAATCTGTTTCCTCGACCCGTAAACGTGCCTTTCCGCCCTTGTGTCGCAATATACTATTGTGTTATCTACTTACCGAAATAGCAGCTCACGCGATAACTCGCCACAGAAGATGAATAGTTCAACCTCCACTCACCTAAAAGTAGAAAGAATAGTGTAAATAAGATATTCTAAACTATTATTACAACTGTAATAAGCAGGGCCCGGATTCTGATGACCTAAAAATGTTTGAATAATGACCTATAAAATGACCCTAAATTTTAAAGAAAATGACTTAATAATTATAAAAAAAATTACCTATAAACTGATATTTTATTTATAAAAAATTATTATTGTACACACAAAGTTACAGACTAGTTTTTACATAATTGCAAAAACTGGAAATAACTGTAATGTTGTGAATGTTTTTTTTTTTTTTTCTTTCTTTATACTGGCACTGAGGCACTGGTCAGTCAAAATTCGGAATTTCCTTTTGTGATCTGCCGGATTATATTGTTGTTTAATTCAGGGTAAACAGTAGTTTGCACTTTCAAATCCAAGCAGGTGCCAAGTCAATCTAATAACAATAGTAATATAATACAACATTTTGGCGTTTCTTTGATTCTCATTTCCGACCGAGACATGATAACACTTAATTTTTCCTTCTTGCATTAAACAAACAACATTTCAAAAACAGCACCGCTAGCGACGAAAAAAGTTAATACACTCAATGTAAATACATAAAAATGACTAAATAAGGAAGAAAATTACAAAATAATGACCTAAAATTGAAAAAAATGCCCTAAGAATATAAAATGGCATAAAATGACAAAAATGACCTAATAAAAATGTATTTCTATAATCTAGAGGCCATGATTAGGATTTATCTACAAGTTGGCAATGTCTATGCAGCACCAATAAAAAGATGACATGTCATTAGAATCCGGGCCCTGGTAATAAGCAACCGATAACACATTAACTAGTATTTTAGAATTCTTGGCAAGAAAACTGTTCAATGGCAACTAGATTTCACTCATGCCATCAGAAAACAGAATAATAAAACATGTCCAAAGAAAAATTTTGATTATCGGACTTTTCTTAAATATAATGTGCATTGAACATGAAAAATGTACGAATGTACTTAATAACAGTTATTATAATTAGCAACAGATGTATTGGACGTGGAGGCCCAAATAGCCTAGCCCCCTCACTTGCGTGAGCTCACACCACTAGATATTTTTACTAGGGGTACACGAAAAAACCTGGTGTACGTAATTTCTTTCTTTATTAACTCCAGCTTTGCCGTACCAAAACTCTCCTCCATCAAGAAAGTTGTTGAGGTATTCATCGCAGCCATGTTGGCAGTCAATTTTCAGGGTTCTTTAATGCTACAGTATCGGTCCTGGGACCCACGAAGTCCCCGGTATACTATATTCTTACTGTCAATCCCGTACTTCGTGTCGTTGCGAAGTGTATGAAGTAGATCTGGGACAAATAACTGGATAAAGGTTAATGGACAGATAATTAATTGCAGAGGAGATACAATAGTAGTTATTATTTGAACTCATAGTTAAATGAATATTATTTGTAGTTATCTGGATTTTTATGTTGATGAACAATTAACAGACATTGATTGTAGTTCATTTTTATGCTCTGGGTCTTTGTACTGAATGGATGTACGCTTCTCTGTGTTTATCATAAGGACAATACCATACAAACAAACTCTAGAAGCAGCCACTCTAAAACATGGCGTCCTTACACTTGAACTGATGATCACTTGATATCAATTAAATGTTCATTTAAAAATTAATTAGACGATTACAAATAATGATTTGCCCATGAGTGCACCGGCAACTATAGCCAACTATAGCTGATAATACAGTAGTCTTAGCAGCCCATGACAAAACAATATATACAAGATTATCTACTTCAATTGGAGATTTTGTTTAAAAATGGACAATAACAATATTAATGAATATAAGAGTCTAAATGTAACTTTTTCACTAAGACGAGGTCTTTGCCCTTCAGTAAGAATCAACGGTAAGACTCTGCCTCAGTCAGAAGAAGTTAAATATTTGGGTATCAATCTTGATCGTTATGTGACTAGGAAAAAGCACATAAATACTAAACGCAAACAACTAAACCTAAAATTCAGCAAAATGTATTGGCTCCTAAGATCCAAGTCAATGTATTCAATTACAAATAAACTTCTAATTTACAAATACATCCTTAAACCAATATAGACATATGGAGTACATCAAGCGACTCTATCATAAAAATTGTAGAACGTTTCCAATCCAAAATGATACGAACTATTGGTAAAATTCCATGGTACATCAGTAACAAATATATTAATTATCAACATCTTGAAATACCAACAGTAAACATGAATTTACTAAATACAGCATGGCCTACCAGAATCGTCTAACACCCCAATGAATTTCCAGTGAATCTCCTGAACAATGCGGCACGCACTTGTAGGCTTAATAGACACAGAATACTGGACTTGATCAACAGATTTAATTGATACATCGGACAAATTTGTTATGCTAAGTCAAAATATTTGGGCCTAAGAGAGATGAAAATGGAGGTAGAAGAAAACTGCATAACGACGAGATTCATGACCTGTACTCTTCACCGGATATAGTAAGGATAATTAAATCACGGATGAAATGGGCTGGACAAGATGCGCGCATGGGAGAGGAGAGACATATAGGCTATTTCAAAAGTGTTGACTGGGAGACCCGAAGGGAAAAGACCACTTGGAAGACCTAGACGTATGCGGGAGGACAATATTAGGATGTATTTAAGGGAAGTCGGATTTGCGAGGGATGATTGGACGGAGTTAGCACAGAATAGGGTTGAATGGCGGGCTCAGGTAAGCGCGGCAATGAACCTTCGGGTTCCGTAAAATATATAATATTCCTTTAGCTTGCAGAGGAATTATCTATTGCCATTGAGTAAGTAAGTAAGCAAATATTAGCCACTGGGATATATATTTTGTAACTATGTTTGCAATTTTGTATCATTATTTGTTGTTCACTGTTCAATGGAGTGTAATGTTGAAGATAATTTCTTTTTTAAATACAAATAATTGTAAATAATGTCGAGTCATTTCTCTGGAGCTGGAAGTCAACAGAAACAATTGCTAGCATCCCATGGCATACAACATGCCTAGAAAGCAACCACCGTTAGTCTCCAGTATCTTGGAAGCTGCATTATTCTTACGCCTGCTGTATACAGACTAGACTGAACGAAGTAATGTTGTGCTGGAGAAGTTGCCACATAGCCTAATCACGGCGCTGCAGAGAGCTCAGTGTTTCCTCTGCAGTTTTGTTCTCCAAATACGCCCATGATAACTTTCAAGCAAAATTTCAAGACTCGATGAGGTTATTGTTCAGGCATTATGGGGGACACTCTCATGCCAAAAGACATTCTACGACAGAGGATACAATGATTTGTGCAACCTTGCCTTGAACTTATTGTAATAGTTATTTTTGAAAAGTACTCTTTTAGTTCAGAATATTTGTATATGATATTAAATAGATACAGTGGGATAAAAATGGAAAATTTTAAAATTCATTGCGCCTTCTCAAATGTTAAACTACTTACGGTGGTCACAAAAATAGTTAGGCCTATACTTCGTGGTTGAAAAGCGTGTTCGTTATTGGTAGCCATGCACCAGAAAATCAATAATCTCTGTCTGCGCATTTGCATGTGTATATACAATAGGCCTACTAGATGGCAGGGAAAATCGAGGTTCCAGTATGACTCTACGGTACATAGTTTCTAAACTAAAACTAAACTTCATGGCGGTACGTCCCTTTGAGGTACTAGGCCTGCCACCAGACCGCTGTACGGGGGCCTGTTGTCAGCATGTCCGTTATCGATGACTTACTGAACCGGACGGTACCTAGTTTATGAGAATAAAATATATTTATTTTTCCACAAATATTAACAGTTTCCTAAAACATATATCTCTTTTACCACTTGCGTCATTAATAACTATTTTAGCAGTAGTCTAATGTGCTATTTTTACGTCGTGTCTTGTATTTGAAGTTGTATTTTTAATTCAACCTTCTAAAAACAACTTTTTATTAAACTTGATATATATACAACCATCCCGGTTTTCCGGGAAATTCGCGATTTTTAATTAAAACGATCCCGAAAAATCGTACGGTACCCATTTGTCCAGGTTTTTCAAGAGAACTGAAATACTTAATTGAATGGGAGCCTTTTTTTCGGTTTTTGTTTGGATAGTTACAAACTGCTGGTATATTTTTTATTCGGCTTTATTTACAGATGAACATTGAGGTTCGTGTAACTATTGATGTGCACCTGTTTTCTATTGTTGATTTGTTATGGTCTGTAAATTTTAACTGATATTCTATTTTAATTACATGATACAAGATGAAAAAACTGCGATGAGCCATGGTATTTAAGTTTCCAATCGGCATTTGCCTTTACCCTCATGTTAAAAAAAAATAATAATAAAAAAAATAATAATAAAAAAAAATAATCACACCCCTCTATTTCAAAATTTTTATCATGAGGGAAAAATAAACAATCACACCTCTCTATTTCAAAATTTTTATCATAAGGGGAAAAAAAAACAATCACACCTCTCTAACTATTTAAAAAAATTTATCATCAGATTTGAACCAAGCTTTTATTGCGAAGTTTTTCTTTGCCAGTAACTGTAACCCTCAGGGGAAGGGGCGAATAAATCAGTTTAACGCTTGGGAGTAAATGGGTACGTTATTTTCATAATAATTGTGAGCGTGGTGACTACCAGCAGACTGTAAAATATCTTCCTTTCACATGTCCAGTATTCAAAACCCAAAGGCTCGAGCTGAAATTGCAATTTGACAAGTGTGAGATATCCTGCAATGTGCCCATTAACACACAGATTTTCAAAAGACAATTCTAATGAGGCATTTATTAAGTTCTGAATTTGGGTTTTCACCATTTCACATAATTTTATGATTTACTAGCAGGCACCTGCGGCTTTGCAAGCATTTATTAGTTAAACCGCTAGATGTTTTAAATCATTTAGCAGAAACTAATTAAAAACATATCTATAACAAAGTAATTCTCCCTATGAATATTCCTTTATATCACCCTCCTACATGTCGCATACAAAGTGCTTTAATAATTAAACAGCTGATTAAAATTTAAAAATCCTGTTTATAAGCAAATGAAATCTTAAGAAAGATTTCTTCTATCGAAGGAAACTGTGTGATTGATCTGTGAATGAAATGAACTTTCCTGCTAACGGACATGACCCCGTTTCACTTATGAACAAAGTTTAATAATGTTAGGATCCTAAGCTACATGGCTGGTTTGTAATATTACAACATCCACTGCAGAACACCAGGAAATAAACTGTAACTAAAATAAATTTAATGCAACATCTTCTACATAATCACTCAATAAAGTTATTATAGAGAAATGAACCAAGCAAATCAGGCTAACAAAGTGGAAACGATCAGCAATTCCATGCGTCATGTTGAAAGAATTAAATTCAGCTGTATTCTTTCCCGGTTTCTATGGCAGTAGAATAAGGCCACCTGTAATTAATTTCACAACTGAACTGTAATAGAGAAAACATGCTTCGATAGCGGAATAAAAATAAAGTTTTCTGCCAGTTTTTTGCTCGTAACTCGGAAACAAAAGTGAAAATTAAAAACCCGGCTTCAAGGTGCATTCGAGCAGCCTTCAGTATATCTACATTAAAAATTTAAGTTCTCCGAGTGCCCTAGATTAAGATGGGCATCGCTCAAGACAAACACTTCCTCTTATTATATAGATTTTATAGTGGACTGTAAATATAGCTCTAACATACTTGATTATTTTGGAAAGGTCACCTCGAGGTAGAAGGAAACGGGGCAGGCCAAGAACAACCTGGAGAGGAACAATGAGTGATCGATGTCTGGAGGAAGATGACTGATGTTATCGGGAAGAATGACGAATGGGACTAAAGTGGAGTGATCTTCAAGAGTAAATGCATACTTTGTTAAGTAGGGCTTTTTCAATCGGAGGTAAACAAATAAAATAAATTTCTTTAGTACAGTACTTAAAATGAGTATCTCCCAACCAAGTTGAATAGATGTTCAGGATGTAAAAATCCGAGACACGAAATCCTCTAGGAAGAAATAAAAACCATAGGTTGTCATAGATTTAAAGCAGATTCAAGAACTTCAAACGTAGATTAAGAGCACCTGGATACATTCCCTTGCCCTTTCATGTCCTAGTAATACCTTAAGTTTCCTTTTGATGACTGTCAAAGTGATGGACTTACCACCTACCACTCTGTCCTCTACAAGAAAATAAGCATAATTAACTTGGACTTTGGTAAATGAAACTTCCACCAGGGGGCCCTACGCTGCATCACAAAGATTCAATTCGGAGTATTTTGCTTCTGTCCAACGGGCATGGCATACTATATTAGTCATCACAACAGTAAGATGCCAGAGATTCGTTTCTGAGTGCATAGTACTTCACATGGTATCGCTCACAGTGTTTTTCATAACATTCACAGGTACACACACAGGTACTCAGGTACACTCCGCATTCTTATGAGCATGGCAAAGTGCGATAAAAATAAGCCTGAGGTCATAGTCCCCACATTTCTCTCTTCTTCATTTTTAGCCTCTCCACGAGGTGTTCATATCCAGGGGTGGAGGGCATTAATAGCCCGATAAGAAGCTCTTCCACAAAAAGTTACCCGATCTGTTCATACATCAATCTTGAGGGGGCATATTTTGAAACACACAGAATTTTCTTTAAGATCGCTTTCAATCTTTCCAGATGTTTCAGTTTTAGGTGTGGCCATATAATTTCCAGTCCATACATTTCAATAGTTCTGATCTTTAATGAAATGATTTCAGTGCAGTTTCGATAGTCTATCCAATTGTTTTGTCATTCATAGCTCTAATCGCAGTGATAACACATAACCCAACGACACATCTTATTATAAGCCATCCTGATGTACAGTCTAGCAACTCACATGCTTCCTAAAAGGGACGAATGGACACTCCAGCAGTGGAGAACATGGTCCAGAAGAACAGCATGCTAGAAATCTAAAATAAAAAATTCTGAAAAGAGGTGGGACTAGGAGACTGTTTACTTCAAAGGATCCTCAAGAAAGATGGGTTTGGTCATACAGAAATGATGGGAGTGAACCAGACTGGAAGGAGTGTATGGAACAGGTAGACCAAGAGGAGTATGAATTGAGCTAATGAAGAAGGATGTAGAAAAGAGGACAAGATTCGAATAATGTTGTCAAAGAGGAATCACTCAAAGACAGAGTTGAAGGGACCTAGAACACGTCTGGAGAAATGGAGTAGTATAATGACTAGGGATGGTGAATGGTGAATACAATGGATGCAAAATGATCCATCATGATGGTGGTGGTGATGACCAATGAACAAATGGTGTTGATGACTGATAATGGATGTGCATGATCAATGATCAGAGATCCATAAAAACGGTTTCATTTCTAAGGAAAATTCACTTTAAAATTTCAATAATTCGGTGTTATTTATAATTTGGCAGTGTAATTTTTAAAATATAATCAATATATGCAGCTTATATAATCCACTCATCATTATTACAAATCAACTTTTAAAAAATCAGCTATTTTTAAAGTCAATTTATTTCAGACTTCCCACCGTTTTTATTTTTGTTTATTGTAAAAAGTAATTATTACAATTTTCGTAAGTTCATAGCAAATGATCACAATGATGACTGCAAGAATTTAGGAAATAAACATTTAAACAACTGAAATGAATTTGAATTTCACGATATCAAAAATAAAAAGTTTGCAGTCACAAAACTTAGAATTTATGGAGCAGACTATGATAGTTTGTACTCTGAATATGCCGTTACGTACATTGCATCTTAGGTTGATCCTGTGGTCCTTCCTCCTTGGCAGTGCGTTTTATAACTAAAATTGCACTTCTAAAGCATCATGGCCGATTCATTTATTTGTTGACAAAATGATGAGGGAATAATTACTGGAAATTATGAAAATATTCCTTAAAAACCAATTAGTGTTAAGATTTTGTCCAAACAAAACAATTTTTAATGAAATTTGTTTCAAAAATAGGATGTTTATTATTTTTATTAGTAGGGTCTAGATGTTTATGACCTAAAAAAGTGGGAAATATGACTGCAAATATGCCCTTAAAAATGGCTAAATATGACTCACAAATTCTAAATATGACTTAACAAAATAACTTATTTTCAAAAAATTAATATTTCGGTTTAAAACTTTTTTAAGACACTAAATTCTTACATCACATGAATTCAATCGGATAATTACTTTTTAACAATTATGGTGATTTACAATTTTACTTGTAATGAACTATTTTTAAAGAATTTTCTCCTATTTGCTAGCTTCATCAGCTCCAAATACTCGTAATATTTTGTAGATCTTGCGCGTCCATATAAAATAGGAACAACTGCATTAATTTTAAAATTTGTTACATATTAATTTGACATAAACATTAAGTTAATTAAATAAATTTCAAATTTAACTGGACAGATAGTACATACACTGTATAATTGTGATCCTATACCGAATTTACAACTGAACTATGACGTTAAATTACAAATATAGCTTAAATATGACCAAGACCACAAAAATGACCAAAATATGACTTTATTTGCAAAATAAAAACAGTCCGATTAGGATAAAAAGCGTGCAATTCTTGTTTAATATGCATTTACGGCGAGAACGGAGGTCAGGTCATATGACAGGTCATAAACATCCTAACCCTATTTATTAGTAATATTTTGTGATTCAAAAATACGTTTTTTAGGGATATGGGAGGCAGTAAGATAAGTTTGGAAACATTTGTCATAATGAGGACAATCTGCATCTTGCGAATTTCACGGATCTCTATAAATTATGGATGACCAATGATGACTGTTGATTAGATCTGAGACATCTAGGATCTTACTAAGGTATAAAGTTAATTATTACATGGAGGTACTTCTAAGTCAACATCATACGGCTAAAATGGAAAAGGTGAGTATAATCATTCATATATGACAACAGTAAGTATTTACTCAATGCAGTTACATTGCTTTATACTAAGTAAAGTGACATAATCTGGTATTGAAAGGGGTTTTTCAGAAAATAAACATAGATTAGATGAAAGTAGTAGTACCGTATGTTTCCGCAGATAAGACGAGGTATACATTTTTGTTTTAGCATATATCTGTCTTATAAGACAACCCCCAAACTATCAAAGGCCTATGAATTTATGTTTACGAAACATCTTCAAAAAGTTTCACTTTTGTTTCAGTTATCTGGTTGATCACAAAGATGTTGCCAACCATCACACTATCCATAGGGTGGAGATTGGAAGTTAAGGCAAAATAAATCGTTAAAAAGACTGTTGGCAATCCTTACTGGAACAAAGCTTCCTCAATCTTCTTTTTTTCAAACTGGTGTCACTGAACACACCTGCACCACAATGGAATAGAACAATTCTCCCTTGTGTCATGTGATACATGTACCGGTATATAAGGGAAAATGGAAAGAAGAAAAAAAAAGTTGCAGATTATGGCGATTGTTGTTTTATTTACAAAATTAGAGTTAATTTTTGGCTTACATTTGCTCGCAAATGGTACCCAACATCTTAATATATCAAGATAAAAGATTTATAATCTTGACATCAGAATATATCATTGTATAATGGTTTTAATTTATATAAATTTCAGTCTAATTTTTATATAAATTTCAGTCTAATTCGTACTATAAGACGACCCTGGATTTTCTGCACCCTTTTTTATGATTCAACTATCGTCTTATCTGCGGAAATATACAGTAGTTTCACTTTTGATATGTTCCGAGAATACATAGTACAATAGACTCTGAGGATCACACAGATGATGATGAAGACTGATCTTTTAGAGTATATACCCTTATCTCCGCGGTGTATATTTAGTGTTTATATTTTTTGCTGTCATAATGGTTTAGCATGATTTCGACGTTGTTAACGTAAGACATCCTAAATGTCTCAAACTCTAATGATAGTGATAATGGTGATGATGATGTGGCAGTGGTGATATTCCTCACTCTGGTTAAAGGCCTGCACAGTAAGATTGGAAAGGTCCAATACAGCACAGAGTATTACACAGAAGTGAATTTATTTTGTTTAGCCAATACAGTCTTGAGTGATGTATGATGGTAACAGGCACTCGTTACAACAGGACTTTATATTTTATTTGTTCAAGTTTCATTAATTTATAGAAAAACAACCAGGTATATTAAAGATGTTTCCAAAGTTCATTTCTGTGCCCCAAGCTCTTTCAACATTGTGTATACTTCGTACGGTACTGATAATTTTTAAAATCCCAAACATATAATTCCGGGGTGCAAAGAAAAATCACTTCATCAATGGTAAATAACCACACTTTGTGAATTGTCACTCACGAAAACTATGTACCGGTATTCCTATTAATTCTGGGATGCTTGTGCAAAGAGAGTTAAGTCCACTTTCTTGTTACTGAGAATTAAAGTGACTTAACACACTATACCAGCCCAACATAGCTTTAGAGATGGATAAACCCATGAGGCACACATCCATAACTACCGTACAATTTTGAATATGACTTCCTGCACTTAACACAAATGTAGAGAACATTTTTATCTATAACTCTACTGACATATCTCAATTTTTTAGGATGGTGGACTTAACTCTCTTTGCCCAAGCACCCCGGAATTAATAGGAATATCGGGACATAGTTTTCATGAGTGACAATTCACAAAGTGTGGTTATTTACCATTGATGAAGTGATTTTTCTTAAAATGCTTCTAGGTCGAAATGTTGTCATTTAAAAAAAAAAAATTAAACTTTATTCACAAAATTTTTCATTTTAGTGCAATTTTTTAAATTAAATTCTAGTATTTCAAGGAAAATCCCTAGTTTAAAAATCTGATGTAGAGAGATGTTTATGTAAATTAATTTTTCTACAAAATAGACCTATTTGAATTTAGGACAGTTCATGTATTTTATACGAGGGTGTATCAATAAATAACCGGACTGATTTTATTGTACTTAAATAAACCGCCCTGGAACGAAACGGCTGCTAGCCGCGGAAAGGTGAATCCTTCGTCTAGCAGTGCTGTGAATCCCAGTCATGCAGAACGATTCAGTTAGGAGTTACACCCGGATATCGTAGGTGGTGTTTACTGTACCCAACATGGAACTGAAATTGCAGCAATGCGCATCGATAAGGTTTTGTGTTATTCTAGACAAAACTCCTACAGAAACCTTAGAAATGGTGGAACAAGCATATAAAAGACCATGCTTTAGGCAGAACACAAGTCTTTGAGTGGCACAAAAGTTTCAAAGAGGGTTATGAAGACCTTCAAGATTCTCCGCGCCCTAGAAGACCCTTAAGAGCAAAAACGAAAGTTAACATCAACACAATTGACGCAACTGTGCAAGAAGATCGTCACATTACAATTGCGAAGGTTGCAGATATAATGAATTATCTTTAGGAACCAGATCTTGCCAGGACAGGATGGATCTTGCACCAAGACAATGCGCCGGCTCATTGAGCGCGTCCAACTCAAGATGTCGAAGAATTGGACATTGAGATCATGCCTCATCCACTGCATTCTCCAAATCTCGCACCTTGCGATTTTAACCTCTTCCCTAAAGTAAAAAAGGAGCCACGTGGTCGCCATTTTCAAAGTGATAAGGAGTTGAACATCGATGCGCATTACTGGAATTTCAGTTCCATGTTGGGTACAGTAAACACCACCTGCGATATCCGGGTGTAACTCCTAACTGAATCATTCTGCATGACTGGAATTCACAGCACTGCTAGACGAAGGATTCACCTTTCCGCGGCTAGCAGCCGTTTCGTTCCAGGGCGGTTAATTTAAGTACAATAAAATCAGTCCGGTTATTTATTGATACACCCTCGTAATAGCTTGGTGGGCCCATCACAAAATCCCACCCTATTCAGTAATAATTAAGATAAATAAATTATTATTTCTACGTCAAAATTTGGTAATAGAAGAAGTAACTTCGGAACTTTCCAAGGTCCCAGAAAGACCCAGCTAATGGTACTCAATATACAAGTAATGATTGCACCAGCATGTAATACTTCAATTTTCAATTGTCATGATTGGATTGTGCAGGTGTGGCACACCATTAATGTCAGAGATCATTACAGGGGTTCTTTGAAGACTGGAATTTTGAATTAACTGATGGTAGTGAAGGAATTTTGTGGAACAGGAACGAACAAGTGAAAGAAGATGAAAGTGAAAAGTGAACTTGATCTTTGGTGAAGGATTGTGGATGATCAATGATATAAGAATATGCTGCAAATTCATGTATATAGCTCATCAAATAGGTCCTACAGGTAAATTATTTATAATGTATTTATTTCTAGTGCTGTTAAATTTTCCTTTCCTAACATTCAGCTGAGATAGCTGTTAGACGTTCAACTTCCGATCAATAACTGAGCAAGTTCCATTTTCACATCAGATGTAGTATATTAACATCTAATTTATTCCTGGAAAGAGAGGGCATTAAAAGGAGTATTAAGTGCATATCTTCATTACTGTATTTGCTTGCCTAATTTGCACTCCCGCGTAATATGTGCACCCTAATTTTTAAACAACTATCTTGAACTTTTATGCATGGAATTTTGGGATTTACAGTCCTATTGCCAAGGTCAATTCTAGCACCCATGGTAGGTATTGTTAATTTACTAAACTCCCCTACCTGCTTCACAAAGAAATCCTCCCTTACCATTACTTCAACACTAATGAGGGAGCAGTGATGACACTACGATATTACATAGGCTTCTTAACCATGTAGTGGGCACTTGTGTTGAAATTTAAAGTTTGGAAATAATAATAATAATAATAATAATTACATGGAGTCATACAAATTAAAAGTGATAAGCTCAGCAACTATGCAGCAGAAAGAGAATTTTGGATTTTAGTAGAGCATTTCATGGTCCAAAAGCTGTGAAACATCCTACAGCATAAACAACAGCATCACAGCTACACATGAAATGAACTTTGTGCACATGTCACAACATACCAGTATCAGATACTGTAACAGGTTCAAGACCAGTTGAAGGTGGCTTTGGCTATTCTTTCCCTGCATGGAAGGAACGACATTGTGCCAGAAGTTGCCGCAAGATTATAAAATAATGACTAAAGTACTATGTTTTTAAATATTATCATATCAAGACCTCTTTTTAAAAAATATGCATATTTTATGCACACCCATTTTTCAGCGACCAAAACAAGGTAAAAAGTGTGCAAATTACCAGAGCAAATAAGGTACTGTGTTTTGTGGAATACAGTACTAGGTATAACTTCTCCTCCCTAAAAACATTAAATGAGGGCAAATCTTATTTGTGTATAATATTTTTGAAAATTTGGTAGCTTTTAGAGCCAACAGGTTTTTAGGGGGACACCAGAAATGCTGATACAGTTATTAGAGTGTCAATATGATTTCTAATTACGTTATGGCTTAATGATCGTGTATGTCTTGATATTCTTAAATAAACCTTCAATTTCTCTTAGACTTTTTTCTCAACCTCAAAAGTTAGTGTGTTCAGCTTATTTCACAGTGTGAGGTATTCGAAAAAATAAGTTCCTAAAATATTTTTTTCAAAAATTCTTTCCTTGCACACTCTTGCAACCTTCTTTCCAGTTATGAAAATACAGATCAATAGGCTGTAACTTATGCCAGTAAATACATTATCTCCTATCCAATTTCAAGTTCAAATTCAATGATGTGAATATAGGCCTATAGGATAAGAGTTGAACTATCTCCAAAATTATCAGAACCTAACGAGTATGAAAGAAATAAGCTTCACACAGAAATGTAATTGCATTTACACTAAAAGTAATTATCTGCCTTCCAGTAATCAGAATTCATCCCAATCACACTTTACGCTTATAGGAAGAGAATACGAATTTTGCATTCATGCATCAACAGTCATTCATATGAAAAGGATCGCACAACTAACCTAAACAAAATACATATTTACAAAGCCATGTTCCGTCCCTCAATGGATATGGTGACTGCTCGTCTGGCTTGCTTCATACGTTTGCTATCTATGTAATTCTTCATGTGCCGCTCAAACCTATTCATCTGTCTCTTCGAACTTCGAGTGATGTCGGTCTCATTCTCCCACTTGGGTCGCACCAGATAGTCTTTGTTTGAAGGTCGAGGAACTCGAGCACGGGCAACCCATCCTTTGTCTCCTGGCCGAAGTGGTCTGGACAGAACAATGCAAATTATCAATTCAATGAGATGACTGGCCTGAAGGGAAAACATTGTAATTATGGAATACTTACTTCCCCTCAGCATCACCAGTGGTGGTGAAGGCTTTATTAATGTCTTTCTTGGCTTCCCGTTCCTCCTCCTCCGAAGTGCGTCGTCGCTTTGGCATCTGTTCCAAGTCTCGTTGCAGTCGCTCCTCCTTGCTCATGGCTGTAACAGAAGTACATACATGATAGTTAAGTGTTATAACTTCTGAGAAAGCTTTCCTTATTATTGTGCCATGTTAAATGACCAATTCAAAGTCCTTTATAACAAGAGTTCATAGAACTGCAAAATGTTGTCATAAATAATCCCACAAGAGTTGACAAGTTTATCGATAGATTTGCGACAGGAGTGAATTTATCTGATGACTCGTCAACTCAAGTTGGATTTATTAAGACTATTCCAAGAATAAAAATTTAATTTATTATACAAATAATAGTTACTTTCGTGCTTTGTTGTATAAAAACAAAACTAACAGCTGCGAGATCACGGCATCCTATGAATCAACCATCCATGAATTGATTTGAGTTACCATGTTGTGACCAGTGCTACCAATGGTGCATATAATAAAACATAGTTAACTTCATTCAGGTAAGCTAATAGCAGAACAGAATAAAAGTACACAAACTATCTTGCATCGAAATTGTGTTTTTAATCAATGTAGGCCTACATTTCTAGCATTTCAATTCCCAAACAAGTTCGGTGGATTGCAGAAACGAAGACGAACTCAAAGTTTAAAGCCATGACTATTAAACCACGGTCGAGGACTGAGTCCGTGTTGGGTTGCTAAAACGAAGTCTGGCCGTTGTCGAGATTTTGAACGTGCAACACTGTAACTGACGTCATGACCGGGTAGGAGAAGCCGTTCTTGCATTCATTCTGCAAACTCTCTTCTTCTCATATTTCTCTTTTTAGATGAATTAGGTTTCGATATTAATGTTATCAGTATCATCATACCATTTTTCCGAACTGAAAACTACAATAAATATTATATAATCACATCACATAGACCTACAAACACAATTTAAATTCTCGAGGTGCGACATGGAGAAGCCTTTACTCTTCAGATTGCCAACATTCGTGCGCTGTTCTTAATGTCGTTTGTGGCTGTGTGGTTTAAGTACTGAGCTGTGGTTCAAGAGATCACAGGTTTAAACCCCGGTCACGACTATTTTTTTTTTCTTTTCATAATATTTTTAATTTTAATTAGTGTACCGGTACTATATGAAATTTTAAGAATTCACTGTCACTGGCCTGTTTTTTCTTGGTGAAGAATTATATAAGGTAATGACAGAATTCATAAAGTTTTATTCTGTAGACTGCAGTCTGAATCATTGTGACAATTTAGGTCAATATAATGAAATAATCAGGGCCTGAATTTTTGTTTACGTAGGCTAAATTTTACAGCCTAGGAGGAAAGTCATATCGTACAACAAAATTAATGTGCCCCATTATAGCCTAACAACTTTATTCAGTTATGAACTACAATATTAGGGATATAAAAGAATTACTCTTGTGAGGATTCCTGTAAACTTAAAAACCTGCGCTCTAATGATGAATACCAGAAGTATTTACAAGAGGCTAGTACAACATAACCTTTTGACAATGTATTTTCGTGCAACAATGGAAAGAAAAACTTGATATTAAATTTTCCTCAGTGCACTATTTATACATGCCTTAGCCTACAGTTTAGGCCTAATTCTTTTTTAAAAACTCCCCTATGGTTAATATCAAACTTCGATTGTGCTTTTACATAATTTTGTGCGAGATATAATAATAATACCATAGTAATAATGCTATTCCATTTTCACTTTAGATTAGATTAATAATTAAGGAATCGCGCACAATGTGCATTATCTTAACCCAAGACTTAACCTACTGACAAACACCCAGTCCTGAACATGGGGAGGGGATCTTTCACTACTGAAAAATCCCCCACCCGGCCGGGAATCGAACCCGGGCCGCCGGAGTGGAAGGCAGGCGTGCTACCGACTCACCCACGGCAGCGGACTAGATTAGATTAATGAGGGGTGGTGTAAGCCCTTCGGCTTCTCAACACTGCGACCCTAATAGATCTATTGTGAATACCCTATATCCTATTCTAGCAGTCACCACTTCTAATTTAAGGCTTTTTAAAGTAGCCTATAATTTGCCTGGGTGATGTCCAGACCTGAACCCGGGGATTTTTCGTTACTGAAAAACCCACTGCCCGGCCGGGAATCGAACCCGTACCGCCATGGTGGTAGGCAAATATGCTACCTATAAACCCATAACGGCGGACCCATTTTCATTTACCTCAGAGCAATTAAGATCTGCAACTCAACAGAAATGCCAGAACCCCTGTTTCCTGCGTGTTCTAGGTCAGGCCTGAGTATTTCTGCCAAATCGAGAACTGTTCCCTTTGTGAATCGAAATCTTCTTCTGAATTCATCATTTGAATACATTTTAAAGGAATTACTCCTATCCAGAATTCTCCGATGCGGATTAAGCATCCTCAAACGAGCAATTAGTCGATTACGTTCACGCAAAGCTATGTAGGCTTCCATTCTCAAACAGTTGACCAAAGCAGATGCAGTTTTAAACCTGACTGTGGTGTGGTGTAGATTTCACGCCGCGGCCGAAGTCGAGGTCAAGCTGATTTACGAGAAACTTCGTTTTAGCAACCCAACTCATGGTTTTAACCCGTGGCCCCGTTCAGACTTCGTTTCTGCAATCCAGTGGTTATGTTGTATAAAATAATTTGTTTTCGTGCTGCTTAATGGCAGCATGTGACTTATTAATCGCTGCACATTGATGCTTACATGTGCAGTAACGAGCAGACAATTTTATCAGACAAAGCATGATAAATGATCATGATTGGTCTATATCAGAGGAATTGCTAAACGTTATTGGTCAATATCAAACATGCGGCATATGAGTGGAATAGTCGCTTTAAAAAAACTTATTTCAACCACATTATAAATTTTATGAGTACTTATTAATTTTAAAAATAACCTTAATATTATTCACGGGAAACAGTGAAATAATAAAATTTCAAAACAGAAATAACTTTGTAAATTTTGGGATTATAAAGGACAAGCCCAACAAATAAGAGAAATTGGCGGTAGCAGCTCATTGTTAGAACAGTAATCATGAAACTTGTAAGCAGGACGAATTGTTAAAGTCAATAAACCAACACAAGAATTTGGCAGTGTGGGAAAAGACTTATATGTGGAAGTTAGAAAACTGACAAAGGAATTTTGAAAGACCTCAAAAGGTACAGTAAATTTAATCACAGTACATTAAACCTACAAAACATGAAGAAACTCCAAAAAATGATCTTTTGTTGATATTAACTGATGGATAAAATCCATGAAACATGTATTGTTATTGAATTAAATAAACAGTGAAGTTTGTAGTGTTTTATCAACTTAAGAAATAGTATATTGCAATACTAGTTCCGTAAGCGGTGCATACAGATCAAGGAAAGCGTTTGAAAAAACGAGGTGCTTGCGCAGAGTTTTTTCAATTTCTGAGATCCGTTATGCGCTTACGGAACAAGTATTGCATGCTATTTTTTGCACGATGATTATTTATATCAATTTACTTATATTAATTGAGATATTAGCTGAAAATATTATGTATATACATTATTGAAGATAGATGTTATATTTCAGAAAGTGATTCGCATGTGTTGGTTGTTATGGGGACTGAATATTTGTCCTGTTAAAGTCGCCACAAACTGGGGGCCTTGGTTCCTGTCTTGGATAAAGGCTTGTATTATGATGGTTTTACTTACGACACATGTGCTTTTGTCATTTTTACAGCACTGAGATTTCTTTTGTTTTCATAGCAACTAGATTGCGTGTGGGAATGTCAAGTTACGATTCACGGCAACAATATTCGTAAGTACCACTAATTAGTTACGTCATGCAAAAAATATATTGTCTACTTCTTCTTTACCTTTAAAGTCAGTGGAAAGGTTGAAGATGGGACGAGCCCACTCGTTGATGAGCTTCCCAGCTCTCTCCTTGTTCTCCTTGGTCTCCTTGGGATGCTTGTACAAGTACATGACAGCCTTGCCTATGCCCGATTGCTTGAGTGTGTCCTGCGAGATTCCAGGGAACTCCCACAAAAGCTTGAGAATGTTGGCACGTATCTTCAGGCTTGGCATGCTGCGGTCAGGCATTGGTGCCAGCCAATCTGTCAGCACTGATAATACATTATGCTCAATGAATGCCAACTGCAGATCATGCTTCTTCAACTGCGACATCACTTTAGGTAACATTGCAATCTTGTTGGTTGCTGGCTTCTGCAGTTGATTCAGTCGTCGATCCTCCTACATATCAACAGTTTACAACTGAATCAGTTGAAGTATTATAAGCCTATTGCAAAAATATTGTTAATTTTGTCAAGACTATAGTTAAACTTCCATATAGCGATATTTGTGGGCCTTAGCAGATTGTACAGATATATGAGGGTTATTGCTTTGTACCGTAGAGGGGTACTGATATACCACTTACTACAAAAACTGGGTGGAGAATACTGCATGTACAGGATAGTTTAAAGAGTATACATGCAATGAAGTGAAAAATCATTTAATACTAGAAGGACTGACATTAACGGACCACCTAGAAAGACTGCATGCACCTGTTATTTTGACCAGTACGCTTTTCAACATTATAAAACAGTTTTTCATTTAACTTATTTATTACTCAATACATGAGGACAATGAACGAGCTTTCCCTTATATAGGAGGCCATTGCCCTTCATGGGATCTTATCGGCTAAATTCATTCATATTCAACGTATATATTTGAACTCCAGGTAATAGTTATTCATTATTACAGCTATTTTACATTTGAAAAGAAAATAAATATTATTTATGTTGTTTACAAGCAAACTTGAATGTTTTTGATGAATTCAAAATATCAAAGTTTTACATACTATCTTTCTCAACGTTTCTGGGTTCAAGGAAACCTTCCAACTCTATCAAAACATTCTGCACACATAATTCATAATAAATAAAAGTTAGACAGTAAATAAATACATTGTTGCGTGATTTCAAACATGCAAGTCAGTCAAAATGGCTGCTCCTGACCCTTTAAGATAATGTAACGACTGGACATCCCTGAAGGGTTAAAGTCAAAGTTGCATCCTGTGGAAGCCTGACTCAGCACACCAGGCCGGATGCACTGGTAGCATCCTGAATGGGTAGACACGGAAATGACAGGAGATGCTAAAAATGACCCCGCAGTAGATGTTCAAGTCCCTTTTTGTTCGTGAGGTGTTGGTCTACAACCAGATTATAAACAAAAGCATGTAAAAATCAAATAAACCCTAAAAAACTATTACAAAAACTGGGCTATTCTGTGTCTCGGGCCTACAAGGATCCAGCGGAGGGAAAGGCCGACATGGTGAGTGAAACACTATGAGGGCGAAGGTGAGGCTGCCGCTGCTGACAGCACCACCATGGCCCGAGACACAAAATAGCCTGGTTTTTGGAGTGGTTTTTTAAGGGTTTAGTCAATTTTTACATACTTTTGTTTATAATGGGGTTGTAGTGCAACACCTCACGAACAAAAAGAGAATTCAACTTTTACTGTGGGGTCATTTTTAGCAGACTGCCAGCCATTTTAGCTAAACATATTTCAGTGATTTTCTCAAAAAGTTTAAAATTTTTCAGATACAATTTTTATCACTGGTAGGTGTTACAGGCAGCTGAAATTTCAGCCCAAATAGACCTCTCTACAATACATACAAACAGAGCAATAAAATATTGAAAAACCACGATTTTTAGCATTTTTTATTCATCTTGCAAAAAGTTATGGAAAGCTATACTGAAAATATTGTGATGCTTTTATTTCCTAGTTTTGACAAAAGAAGGCAAAGCCACCTGCAATTGACTGACAATCAAAATATATTACTGAAAATTGATGCTTCCATAACTAAAAAAATTCATGTTTTCTGCCAATTTTTCACTCTTAACTCGGGAATGAAAGTGAATATAAAAAATCTCGTTCAAGGTGCATTCAACCACCCTTCAGTCCATTATGTTTAAAAGTTCAGATCTCTGCATGCAGTAGATTTCGTTGGGCATCGTGCACAGACAGACAACAAACATTTCCTCTTTTTATCATAGATTAAGTTAGTTAGATTGGGGGGGGGGGGGGTTTATCTAATATGTCATGACCACTTTAATGAATGGGTCCTGCTTCTTGTGTCTGAAATCCTGGTCACCCTAATTTTAGGCATCAACACCAATATTCTAAGCACCTGGTATTTGTTCTGCTCTACAATACAGGCAGTTCCACTAAAGTCAAGAACTGAACTACTAATGTCTTTAGAAGGAAAAGCTTACCTCTGCTGCATGTTTCATATCAGCCAGTAGTTGTGCTATTATGTCGTCATTATCGTTAATAATGTCTATATCCTTTCGCTTCCTCCTCTTTGTCAATTCCTTCTTTTTCAACAGCATGAGCTCAAAGTCAGAGACAGCATCATAACCTCTGTAGTAAACAAACAAAAAATGAGAAAGTCACTTACGACTCTTGTAGAGTTCTATACAATAAAATACAAGGTGCAGCAATAAAAAAGATGCACTAATAAAACCTTTGAGAAAGGTCTTAACACCACTTCAAAGTAAAACTTCATAGAATAGAACTTTAATATTAAACTAGTCTTTTTCTATCATTTCTTACTTACTCCAGCTGTGAATATTATCTTCAGGACAAGATAAATGTTTGATGTTATGCAATATTGCATGTCTTTTAGGAAACATTTAATAATTTACAGGATTTTTTAATTTGAAGGAGAATCTGCCGTGTACAGTCATAAAATTTGCCTCTCACAAAGAGTTAAAACACATTTGTGATCTATTACAATACAGTATTAAGTAATAAGTGAACAAATGAAGAAACAGAACACTTACTCTTCTCGATCTCGTACTCCAGGGTCGGAATCATCATCTGAAACATCAGGTACCACTGCTCCCTCTTCAGGTGCCTTTTCACCCTCCCCCTCTCCATCACCTCCCTTGTTTTCTTCTTCCTCAGGCTTTGCATCTTCCTTCTCACCCTCATTTTCAGAATCAGATGAAATCTTCATTTTCTTTTTCTGTACATACAGAACAAACACTTGTTGTTAAAGTAATTCTTTTAGCAACTATTTCTATGACTTTCAAGCCCAAAGAACTTAAAGATGGTCAAACTAATTAATTTTTTTTATTTTTCATTTATTTATTTAGTGCACTCAACAACATAATAACAGAGTACCGTACACTATATTTATGATGACAGACTTTGTTGGATTAAGCTTCAAACCCATTTCTGAGAATTTCTTGATAGACAACTTAATGAGTTCGGTTGCAGAAGCTTCATCTTTACCAATAAGTACAGTGTCGCCTGCAAATCCTAGTACAGTCATAGGAGGTAATGTAGCTACAAGTTTAATTAATTCTGAAAATAATATGTAATTGTAGAAATAGTCAATAAAGAGCATGCCAGATTACATGGTTACAGAACAATTCATTGCTAAAAAAACGGATTTCACATATTTCTCATGCCCCCCAAAATCCAACCTCAGTGTCCATGTCGTGGGGGGTGGGCAACAACAAGTAGGGGAATGCCTGTTGGGGTGATGTACGGCGGGGACTTCGAGAGCCCCGGGACCGCTACGGTAGCCGAGAAGGCCCAACAGGAACTCTGAAAACGTTGGCGAATGAGGCAATGGTTGCAACTGGAGCGTCTGATCCAGAGTGGGCGGCTCCAGCCAAGGTTAGGGAGGGGCAGATCAGGCTCCGAAGTCGTGGTGAAGACAGCTGATCTAGGGGACGAAAACCCCAAAATCAAATGACCTGGTCCTCCAGGTTGGGGGTTAAGCATGGGATTGACAATCCCATCTCGTAAAATTTTACTGTTGAGAAGCCTATACAGAATTCAGCCGGACGGATCAATCGATGGCGACCTAATGCAATGAAAAAGGTGAATGAGTTAAGGATATGCACTTGGAATGTTCTATCTTTATACAGACCCAGAGCCCTAAAGCTCTTAGTAGAACAAGTACAGAAATATAAAGCAGATATCACGGCCCTACAAGAAATTAGATGGGTTGGTGATGGAGTAATAGAGAAGAGAGATTATACAGTATATTATAGCTGTGGTGATAAACATCAACTAGGAACAGGGTTTATAGTTAACAAAAGAAGCAAGCACCTTGTGATTGGTTTTACACCAGTGAATGAGAGAATTTCCTGTTTACGTATTAAAGGACGGTTCTTTAACTACAGTATAATAAATATACAACAGAAGAGAAAGGTGAAGAGGAAAAGGATACTTTTTACAACCTCCTTGAGAATACATATGATTCATCTCCAAGAAATGATGTAAAAATTGTAATAGGTGATGCAAATGCACAAATTGGGAAAGAAGAAATCTATTATCCCGTAATAGGTACACACAGCTTACATGAATTAAGTAATGGAAATGGATTAAGGTTAATTGATTTTGCAACCTCTAGAGGAATGGTCATAGGTAGCACACTATTCCCACATAAGAAAATCCATAAAGGAACGTGGAAGTCTCCTGATAGCCACACAGTGAACCAAATCGACCACATTTTAATTGAATCAAGACATAAGTCAATGCTAATGGATTGTAGAACTTTTAGAGGAGCAAATGTAGATTCCGACCATTTTCTTGTTGTTACTAAGGGCTGCCGCACATTGAGCGTTTTGTGGTCGCCACCGGTGGCGACCACAAGCAGCGGGAAGGCTTTTACATGGAGTTTAAATGGAGTAGCCGCACACACGACCACTGCTAACGCCAACGTCAGCCACAAGCTGGGGGGAAAACTCTTCTCGCTGCTTGTGGCCGCTGCAAAACGTCGAGTCTAGGCGCACATTGGGCGTTAGTGGTCGCGTCTAATCCCCCTCTGGCGTTCTACACTGGCATAGAGCTCCCTCCTGAAGAACTTGGGTCCCTAATCTATTGCGTGCCCTAATGACTAGGGCAAGGCATAAAACATAGAAAATAGAAAATATGAAAAATAAAAAGTACATTCATGACCTAAAATATTTAAAAATTAATCAGTTATCCCTCATTACTAATAATTAGCTTTCTGGAAGTAATGTGTTGAGAGCAATTTAATAAAAGAGAGGGCATTATATTTAATTTACAATGAAATCACTCTTTTTTTTCTAATAAAGTAACTAATTGATACTGGGATACATGGATCTGTGAAATTTAAAACGAATACAGAAAATCTGAATGGACGGAGTTTCTCAATGAAAATGATTTTCTGTTGCCTGAAAGTAATGGTTTGTATTTTTCTACTGGTTCGTCTGAAATAATTGAAGAAACAGAAACAGCACGAAAGGTAAACTAAGTAACAAGAAAATACAAAATGAAGGAAAGTAAAAATGAAGTAAAGAACTAAGTAACAAGTCCTATGTTACTTCGTTTGGTATTATACTTTAAACATTTTTTTTATATTTATTATAGGCCTATTGTCTTTATAGTTTGTTATGCTGCTATGAACATTGTTAACGATTATGTTCTTTATTTTGTTTTTGTTATGGACTTATTTATTTATTTACTTATTCAATGTTTCCTCCAGAGATTAGCACATTTAGACAATGCGAAATACACTAATATATTCATTATTTCTCTATACAATTCATATAGGCCTAATATATTACATTAATTGTTATTAACATGGAGTAAAAATAATTCAATCTATATTATTTACAATAAATTCATTAATTAAATAAAACATCATGTAAATAAAAATTTACAAAGTCTTGCTTAACACATTTTAAAATTATAATTACATAAATATTTAAATAATACATATGTTGGTCCTGAAACATCGAAAGTGCAGGAGCTGGTGCTCGGGGGCAGTTCCATTGTTACGATTATACAGGCCTATGTCTTATAGTAGAAGTGTGATGTTGAACTAAACTTAACTTAAAACTAAGAAGTAGACAAAATATAATAAAAAGGTAATAGAAGAGAATGGAAAAGGCTGAGAACCATGGCATCATTCAAGTGATATAGTCTAAGTAATAATAATTATAATTAATATGATGGTAGTACCAGAAAGAGAATATTTAAAATATAGGAAAATTAAAGTTTGTATTTTTTTAATTTTAGATTTAAAGACTCTGTAACTACATTAGATTACACCTGGATGTAATGTGATTTTAGAATTATACAGACGAGGACCGAAAATAGAGCTATGTGACAGACCAGCAGAAGTGAAACATTTTGGTTCTACTAAATTACTAGTTTTATTTCGTCCTGTGCAGTGTTCATGTGGAACAGTTAGAATTTTGTCTTATTTTTATGGTAGAATTTTAATAAAGGGTATCTATAAATTTGGTTAATGTTAAATACATTAAACTCTGAACAGATTAGTTCAATTGGTTAGTCCAGCCGCTTTTTAAAGTAAATTTTGATTGTACGTTCTTGTAACCAAGTTAATGGAGTAGGAAAAGTTTTAGAAATGCTACCCCATGCAACAATGTCATACTGAGTAATGGATTCGACTAGGCCTAAATAAAATATGGCCATACAGTTACGGAGATTTTCAAATTGATATTTTGCTTTTTGTATTTTATTACATATATGAAATGTGTTTATTCCATTTCAAATGTTGATCAGTAATAATCCCCCAAAATTTTAATTCTGCAGACAATTTAAGAGAAGGGCATTCAGAAACCGTAAGGTCTTCACAGTCAGAGTTATGAAGTATTAATTTTAAATGTTCGAGTGGATTTAATTGTTTTAATCCAGAACTGTTACAGAGAAAGCCGTTCTGGGTAGAAGTGGCGACCACTCGTGGTCGTGTAAGCTTCTAGTGGCGACCACCGGCGGCGGCGTTTGTGGCGGCGTTTGTGGTTGACACGACCACAAGTGGTCGCCACCGGTGGCGACCACAAAACGCCCAATGTGCGGCAGCCCTAAGATAAGAGCAAAGATCAGTAATTATAAAAAAGAGTATGGACAAAGACAAAATAAATATAATGTAGCCACATTAAAAGAGAGTGATAAATTAGCTCAATATAAAGGTGAATTAAATGAGAAATTAGATAATTTGAGACAGGAAGGAATAGATGCAGTTACTAATGTAAATGAGTACTGGAATCTATTAAAAACACAAATTACAACCACAGCTGATACTACTCTAGGATTACAGAAAGAACAAAAAACTAGGGACTGGTTTGATGAAGAATGTGAACAAATAACAAAAGAGAAAAATGAAGCATATCAATCTATGTTGCAGAGAAGTTGCACAAGGCAATCAACAGAAAAATACAAAAACAAGAGGAAGGAAGAAAAGAAAATCCATAGGCAGAAGAAGAAACTGTATGAAACAAAATTAGTTAAAGAAATAGAAGAAAACAGAGATGTAAATATTAGAAAATTTTATAAAATGATCAATGATGGAAGAAAGTCTTTTAAACCAAGAATTACAATTTGTAAAAATAGTCAAGGGGAAATTTTATCAAATAAAGATGATATTCTAAAAAGGTGGCGTGAATATTTTAACACACTCTATAATGAGAATTTAAATATGAATGAGATTTTAGAACCCCCTATGGATGTAACTGAAGATTTTACACTTGACTCCATAAATGACCTTACAGTAGAAACTCCACCAACAATAGAAGAAATAGAAAGAGTGGTTGAAGAGCTAAAGAACAACAAGGCACCTGGTATTGATAATATTCCTGCAGAACTCCTAAAGTATGGTGGAAAGAAGTTAATACAACTCCTACAAAAATTTCTTGAGCTGATATGGACAAAAGAAAGTATTCCTGAAGAATGGAAAACTGGATTAATCTGCCCGATACATAAGAATGGTGACCCGATGAAATGTGAAAATTATAGACCTATTACTTTGTTATCCACAATCTATAAGATCTTTTCAAAAATCTTATATTTTAGACTTTCACCATATACAGAAAAAATAATAGGAAAGTATCAATGTGGATTTAGACTAGGAAGGGGTACCATCGACCAGATTTTCACTTTGAGACAAATCTTAGAAAAGACAAAAGAGTATAATATCGAGTTACATCACCTATTTATTGATTTTAGTTCTGCTTATGACACTATTAACAGATCCCAACTATATGCAGCAATGAAGGAATTTGAAATCCCCTGGAAGCTTATTAGACTTGTCAAGGCAACAATGGAAAATAGTTACTGTCAAATAAGAATCCAAGCAAATCTCTCAGAACCCCTAGAAACCTTAAACGGATTAAGACAAGGGGATTCACTATCATGTCTATTGTTTAATCTGGTACTAGAAAAAATTGTCAGGGATGCAGGCATCCAGACACGAGGGATAATATTTTATAAATCCACACAAATACTTGCTTATGCAGATGATATTGATATTATCAGCAGATCTGAATATGATTTGAAGAAAACTTTCCTAGCATTACAAAATTCAGCTAAGAAAATGGGACTAAGTATAAATGAAAAGAAAACAAAATATATGATCACTAATGAAAATAATAAATATAATAGACCTGGAGAAAACATCAAAATACAAAATTATACATTTGAGAAAGTAAATAATTTTGTCTACTTAGGAGCCCTAATAAATAAACATAATAACATTCAGGAAGAAATAAGCAAAAGGATACAAAATGCTAACAAATGCTATTTTGCATTAATAAAATACTTCAAATCTAAATATTTGTCACGTAAAACAAAAACAAGGCTATACAAAACATTAATTAAACCAGTGCTACTTTATGGGAGTGAGGCTTGGGTTATGACAGAATACGATAAATCTCGACTGGGTGTCTTTGAAAGGAAAATACTCAGAAAGATTTATGGACCTATTAAAGAAAATGGAGAGTGGCGAGCAAGATATAACAAAGAAGTCTATGAACTATATAATTCGCCAGACATCATTACAGACATTAAAATAGGTAGACTAAGATGGGCAGGACACATACAGAGGATGGATGAAAGTGAAGTGGTTAAAAGAATCATGGAGAATGGACCAGAAGGAAGGCGGAAGATTGGAAGACCAAACTTAAGATGGAGAGACGGAATATTAGAAGATGTGAAATCGTTGAAAATTAGGAACTGGTGGTCTCTTGCCAGAGATAGAGACGTCTGGAGAAGAACTCTGAAGGAAGCCTTGACCCACCAAGGGTTGTTGAGCTAATGATGATGACATATTTCTCATCTATGAATTCACCCAAACCTGTATGTCCCCCCTCTATTGATTTAAAACAATAATTGTTAGTTTTTTAATTTCTCTATAACATTTTTACTGCTATTGCCATACCTATGCATTGCTGCAAAACTGCATAAAGGCTGAGATATAAGCATAATACATCAATGCTTTGTCCTAAAACATACATGGGCATTTACTGGTTTGGGAACCACAAGTGATTCTTGACGTTCCTGCATAAGACACAAGATGGCATTGCGGAATTCGGTACATGTGGTGGATATACTCCCACAGATGATTCATGATTTTAACAAAATAATTGCACATGCAAAAGAATAATTAAAAATACAATATTGTTTGTATTATTTGTTTATTGTAGTGTAAATTATAAAGTGAAAGTAGTATTTCCCTAACAGCCACTGCACTTATTGTCTGTTTGTGTCTCCATCTACCGGTTCTTTTCGAACTATATGTAGTGGACCAACTTTGCGGGTTGCGTATCAGTGGATAGGGGTTTGCCCATGGCTGTCCTAAAATATTAAGATATTTCTCCACATATTAAGAGTGTCATTTATGCAAACCAGATTTCCTAGTTGATATCAAACTTATAATGCACTAGTGATTTTACTTGAATACTTATATTAAAATACAAATTTAGCTCTGAAAGGATGAACTCCTTCAGCAGCCTGCTCACCTTTTCCACTATCTCTATGACTGATGAGAATTTACTAATAATTATGATGGTTTACAACAAACAGATTCTGTTAGTTCATAGGCTTCCACGGCCGGTGTCATACATAAACTGATTGTACTGGCTATCATGTCATTAGTGTCTAACGTTTCAGACACCCTATTGTGTCCTTTTTAATGTGAATATTTCTCCGAAGAAGGACACGATAGGATGTCCGAAATGTTAAGACACTAAAAACACGACGCGGCCCAACCTGGATAGCCAGTACAATCAAAACAGATTCTGTATTTCATTGATAGTGGTTAGCATTTCGGTTATATTACAATGACAAGCAATATGCCATCGATTGGAGACAATCACCTTCGTGGCAAACTCTAAGTTTCTCTAGCTGAAGGGAAAAAAACTACTTCATCACATGATTAAAGATTTTACTAATTCTTAAGAGTTCAAATCATTTAAACTAGGGATGGGCATGTTGGTATTTAATATTTCTTCCATCACAGATTTAAACAGGTAGAAAAATCTGCAGTTGATCATTTCTGGTTTACAGGTCATGATTTCATGAGTAGGCCTAAGGCAAAATTACTAAAACGTGTTCAAAAAGACAAGACTAAGTACACAACATCAGAAAAAGAAAGGTTAACTTATAAATTTTGACACCATTAAGGGCAATGACCTCATTTTAAAATTAATACAATTTGTGGAATGTCTGATGACAGAGAAGAAACTTGTTCGATCTCAGCTGAAGATGAGACAAAGAAGTGCCATTTGAGCCAAGATTTTAATCTGATGTCTTTTATATCCTTGAGCCTTGCTCAACACAGGTTCTACAGGACGAGATGTATGTACATCAAAGATATGTTCTAATTTACCGGTAGTAGGTTTTTACTTACAATAACTTGAGTAGCCTATTTTTATGTTTAATACATAATACTCATACTTCACAATGTTTTCTTATTAATGTAATAACAAATTATATTTCATTGTAGAGCAATTAATTGGATGTCAATAGAAATGCCAATCAGGCATTTGTCTATCATTGATGATGGATGTTCAATTCATTCTTTTTTACATTAAGTTACTTTTTGTTTAAATTATAATTAGTTCAATAATTAGGACTTCCCCAAGCTTTCAATATAAGTTGATGGACAGTGAACGATGCTTAATGTAATCGTGGATAATGTTATCAGTCGGGTAATGTTATCACTTTTATGAAGTCCCGTAGGATTAATACTCATGCATTGAAAAGATGCTGTTTATTGTGATCAAAGATTCGGTTTATGTTGTCGTTTTGCGGCTTTATTTCCAAGTATTGTACTTCATTCAAAATTGTGTTTTTAAGGATTTTGTTTCTAACTCAACTGTATTGTTAATATTAGAAGTAAGGATAGTGCTCCCAGCTCATAGGACGACCTGTTCGAGGGGGTGGCAATCCCTAACTTTCTCTTTTAAGCAGTAAAACATGCTTCACCCCTCAGTTTAGCTGTTGCATTTGATTTGTGAAGGTCACAGTGATGACATGCAGTGACAGTTAGTGTAAAATGAAAAGACTTGAGCAGACAGGTGTTAGATGTTGCTAAGCGTTGTTTACCACAGGTCAGTAAACTCCCAAAAACACTAAGAGTATGAAATATTAGTTAATGGACTCCAAAGAGAAAACAGAAACAATAAAACCGTTTTATTGATTGCCTAAATAATTGTTTGCAGGCTATTATGAGTGGATGAACGATTCACAGTTACGTTATTATCTTGTTTGTATGAATAAATAGTTTTTAATTCTGTTTTTGTAGTATATTATCTGATGTATGAATAAATACCCTTCAATTAATTCTTTTGGCTATTGTTTTCAATTGGTCAATATTATCAGATAAGCTGCGTCCCGAAGTGATCACAATAAGCAGCGTAACTGTATTTGGCAAAGAAGAGATTTTTTACTCTCTCCCTTAAAAAAAATGTAAGTTATTTCTTTTTTTATTTTGCAGAGATGCCAACCTTGAAAGGTGGTTATCAGTAGAGTGAGTCCTCCATGTTTAACCGAAAACTCACAATTACAGGTTTCACAAAATACGTGCTTCGGTGAAATTTTTGAAGGTTCGAGGCAAGGAAACTCTTCCGTATACTGCTTTCGATACTGCTGATTTGCCGCAGTTTGATTTTGTCCATCAGAATCGTCACTGATTTTACGTTTACAAGACATATTTCCTCAATATTCTACTTGCACTGCAACACTCAATAAAACTTCTAGCAAGCAACGGTGTCGGCAGACGTCAGCGGCATTACAGTGATAATAAAAATGAGGAAATATTTTAACACCAAACATGTTATAACTACAATAAAATTATGTTATAACTGTAAGACATAACATCTTTGGTTAACACACACTCACGTCAAAGGTTGTAGTGTCCAATGTCGCCAACACAATGGTTTATTACAAACTATTTCTCATGATAACAGTTGGCATCTGTGCTGACACATTAACTTTTTTTATGTTTGCGGGAGAAACGAAACATTTTAAAAATAGATATTGGGATTCGTAAAATCCGTAATATTCAGTACAATTTCCGTAATGCTGTAGCAAATTCAAGAAAATCGTAGAAACTACGGAAATTCCGTAGCAGTTGGCATCTCTGATTTTGTCATGAACTTACCAAAGATTCATGCTATAAGATAGAGCCCAAAGCAAAGTATGAGTTATTGAGTACAAGAAGTTACAGTATTCTAAGATGCAGCTTAAAAAAGACATTACTATAGTTCAGGCATGGGCATTGAAATCATTGTTTTCTAAATCTGAATTTATTACATTTCATTAAGTAATGAGGAAAAACTATTGATAGGTTTCTACAGGTATCAAGTGGTAAACTATAGAAAATCTGTACACATACTGGACTTCCTTCTCCATCCTCTTCTCCTTCAGAGTCAGACAAAACATGTGATGGTTTGCTTCGCTTCTTTGACTCTGTTTCTTCTTCTGGCTCGCTTTCTGACATTGCAGGTCTCTCGTCCTCGCCTTCAGAGTCTGACAATTCTGATCTCTTTTTTACAGCTTTCTTTTTCTTTTTTGTGCCTACTTCACCTTCACTGTCACTGTCCTTTCCAGACCCTTTTTCCTTCTCTTCAGCATCTGAATCTGTAACAATTTCAATACTGATAAGGTCTCCCAAACTATTTGGATAAATACAAACATAAAAACAAACTGCTAAACTGCACATAATTACGGTAAAAATAAAAAAAGAGCAGGGTTATATAACAAAAAATCTTAAATAAAACACTATATAATTAAATTATTTAGCTAATTTAAAAACATGATTATTTTTAAAAATAACTATTAAATTACAAAACAACTTTTGAAGTTCATTTTGGTGCACTGCATTATTTTTAAAGTACGCAACTGAAGGATACACCTCAAGTTGTTCTTGTTACTGTGTCGGCAAACATAGTGATAGAGACCAATTTTCCATCAAATATACTGGGTATCCAACAGATATAACAGTTGTTTAAACTTGATGTGATTCATTGGGATTACACAGATAAGTTGGACCACTATCAGATTTAAAACCTTTGAATGTAAGATGTAATGAAGACAAAAATATTAAAAAATATGGATAATAAAATAAAAACTGCAAACATTATGGTTCGAAAAGACATTACTAAATCGCAACTGTAAATTGACGAACTAGGAAATATATTCCTAGTCATGGTGATAAGAAAATACGCATTTTTAATTTAGGCTACTAATAAAGATAGCCTATTTACCTGTCTTAACGAATGCATATGTTCTGTAGTGAATTAAAATACTCACCAGTTTTAGATTTAGTCTTCTTCTTCATATTCACAGGAGAACCAGATCTGGATCTGGATCTGGATGCTGCTTTGTTGGACCTTGATCCTGATCTAGACCTAGATCGTGACATGGCTTTGTTAGATCTTGAACCAGATCTAGACCTAGATCTGGAAGCTGCTTTATTTGATCTAGAACCTGACCTTGATCTTGACCGAGATAATGCCTTCTTCGATCTTGATCCTGATCTAGACCTTGATCTAGAGCCAGCTTTATTTGATCTGGATCCTGACCTAGATCTTGACCTAGATGCAGATTTGTTGGACCTTGATCCTGATCTTGATCTTGATCTTGAACCTGACCTGGATCTAGATCTCGAAGCTGCTTTATTAGATCTTGATCCTGATCTAGACCTTGATCTTGAACTTGATCTAGATCTGGATCTAGAAGCAGATTTGTTAGATCTTGAGCCTGATCTTGATCTAGATGCAGCTTTGCTAGACCTTGAACCTGATCTTGACCTAGAAGCAGCTTTATTGGATCTTGATCCTGATCTTGATCTTGATCTTGACCTAGAAGCTGATTTATTAGACCTTGATCCCGATCTTGACCTTGATCTAGATGCAGATTTGTTGGATCTTGATCCTGATCGAGATCTTGATCTAGATGCTGACTTGTTAGACCTTGAACCTGACCTAGATCTTGATCTAGAAGCAGACTTATTAGATCTAGAGCCAGATCTAGACCTAGATCGTGAAACAGCTTTATTTGATGGTGATTTTGATCTTGAATGTGATCTAGAAGCTGCTTTCCCTATAGATCCGGCTCTGGAACCACTTTTGGATCTTGATCTTGATTTCGATCTGGGTGCTGCCTTCCCTATTGATCCAGTCCTGGAACCACTTTTGGATCTAGATCTTGATCGTGATCTTGATGCTGCTTTTTCTGATCCAGTTCTGGAACCACTTTTGGATCTAGACCTCGATCGTGATTTAGGTGCTTTTTCTACTGATCCAGCTCTGGAACCACTTTTGGATCTCGATCTCGATCTTGATCTAGATGCTGCTTTTTCTCTTGATCCAGCTCGGGAACCACTTTTGGATCTTGATCTTGATCTAGAACCTGCTCTTTCTACTGATCCATCTTTTGAACCACTTCTGGACCTAGATGCTGCTCTTTCTGCTGATCCACCTCTGGAACCACTTTTGGACCTGGATCTAGATCGTGATCTAGATGCTGCTTTTTCTACTGATCCAGCTCGAGAACCACTTTTTGATCTTGATCGTGACCTAGATGCTGCTTTTTCTACTGATCCAGCTCGAGAACCACTTTTGGATCTCGATCGTGATCTAGATGATGCTTTTTCAACTGATCCAGCTCGAGAACTACTTTTGGACCTTGATCGTGACCTAGATGCTGCTTTTTCAAGTGATCCAGCTCGAGAACCACTTTTGGATCTTGATCGTGACCTTGATGCAACTTTATCTACTGATCCTGCTCGGGAAACACTTCTGGACCTGGAACCTGATCTAGAAATTTTTCCAGCAGATGCTGATCTTTCCGAACCAGAAGCAGATGGGGATCTTGACCTAGAGTGTGATCGTGCACTCTCATTATCGCTGTTATTTCCTTTTTCCTCCTCCACAGGACTCGATGGTGTTTCATCTGTAATCATAACATAAAATTCATTATATTTAATTATTCCCTTATTCCCCTTTGAACGCAGTTGAAAAATAGCATTAAAATAAGCATCTCATTAAGGGTATTAACAAGAATTTATGCAATAGGAAGAATTTTTAATATAACCGAGCTAATAATCTGAGATTCTAAGCGGCCTGTCACACTGAGCTTCGATCGATCAAGACCAACTGACTGCCATCGAGCGCTCTCGACTACATTTCAGTTCCTTGTCACACAGCATCGAGCGTCATCGATCAACGGAAATATTATAGGTTATGTACCTATATGATTTCACTAGGTCTACTCATCAATGTATATTAGATGTATATTAGAGGTATTACCTTATTAGGCCCACGTCTGCTTATCTCCTGCACAATATCATACCACATCTTGTAAACCGCTATTTGAAAAATTAAAAGTCCTCACTCTTACAGGGGAGTATATATAGGCCTACTCTGTTATGTGTTATGTAGTGAATAATATTGATAAATTTCAAACTAATTTTAGTGTACACGGACGTACTACCAGAAACATGAATGATCTACACAGACCAAATAACTCCTTAAAACTCTTTCAGAAGGGTGCGTATTATTCTGCAGTACAGATATATAACAAGCTCCCAAACAACATTAAATTATTATGTATTCAAAGAAAGAGCAAACATTTCAAAACAGCTGTCAAGGAATTTTTAATAACTCACACCTTCTACAATTTGGAGGAATATTTCCAGCTTCGATAAATTTGGCAGCTTGCAGTTTCTGTAGACCTATATTATTGTTATAACATGCATGTATTTTTTGATCTGACGTGTCCTATATCCTTGAGCCCCGCTCAACACAGGATCTACAGGACGAGATATCTACATCTACATCTACATGTGTTGGGATATAGGGTTAAATATTAGGTTTACTATCTCAGGCTACATCTGTTTACTTCAAGCTTCGGCCGAGCAAAGAGGTTTGTTGTTTGTTGTAGTTCGATCGCCCACTGCTAGGTGCTACAACTCCATGTACTGTATATTTGTATTTGTACAATTAAATTACATATGAAGATATCGTTTTAAGTGCCCTAATGGATTCGTGCAATTCTATTTCATTCAAATGTGAGTCTAAAAAACGAGATTGTGTAAGTTAAATCTTCCAGCATCAATTCTGAAATTCAGGTGGGTACGAAGCTTCCAAGTGCTGCCACCATTTGCCATTGACCGTCGATTGAGAAACGGACAGGTTTGATTTCACAGACCAGTTGATCCCACTCGCTCGTTGATCGCTGGCGACTGATGCTATGTGATTGGTACCACTGCTGTCTATAGGTTCGTTATATCAGTCGGTCAGTCGCTGTCGCTCGATCGAGTGTGACAGCCCCCTAAGTTCAGTTCCATTTCACAATGGTAATTATTGATTGTGATACCCACTAAATCATGTGGAAATGAACATAGTATTTGTAATGATGTTTTAAATTTACAAGAAGCATTAACACTAAGACTTTCGGATCTGCTATAACTCAAATGAGGGACCATCTATTAGCAAATCCCGCAATCCCCATTTTGAAAAAAATATCAAAATGATAATGAAACTTCAATGCATTTCAAACCATCTATTAGCAAATCCCGCAATCCCCATTTTGGAAAAAATATCAAAATGATAATGAAACTTCAATGCATTTCCTAGCTTACTACATATTTAGTGTATGTATCGTAAATCTGAATTCCTCCCTATATGAGAAGTTGGGTTTGCAACACATAGGCCTTTACCCTTAGTCCCAGAACCAAAATGAGACTTTGATGTTAAACTTGAAGTATTTTGCTACAAAATGACACCTCTATCATTCCTGTACGTAATCTCAATAAAGGTCTATATGCTTTCAAAGTTGTAAAGAGTACAAGTATTACGCGTAATGTTTTGTACATATTTAATACGAATAAAACAATGATCTCTATTTACGCATCTTTCAATGTCCCTTACCCAAAGTGCCTTGTATCCGGATCCCAATTTAGTACCAGCATTGCAAAGAACATTCCAAGGGTCTCGTGGACAGAGCAGAGGAAAAATGTCAATTTTGGAAGAAATCAAAGCCCAAAAGATCTTTAGAAGCATCAATCCTCAGAACAAAACTGTGATACTTCAGACATGTAATGCAAGCAACAGTTTCACTGCCGAAGAACATCATGCTTGGACAAATAGAAGGATCGAGAAAGAGAGAGAAGCCAAGAATGCAATGGCTACGTAAAATAAAAAGTTTCCAGTAGGCCTACATATAAAATTGGACATCCTGAAGGAGAAGGTTTAGAGAAAGGAAACAATGGTGCAATTTGATAGAAGAGATAATAGCACATCTAAAATAAAACTAACTGTACTGTTTCCTTAAAATCAGTGCTCCAACTGCATTCAGATCTATTAACATATTTTAAGGTAAATCTCTTTTTTACCCTACGAAGAAATATAAAATTAGCCAGCAAATAATCAAGTAGGCGAAAACCTCCCATCGTAATTAGAATTATTTTTTATCTCTGGTTGCCAACTACCAATTTATTTGTTCACAAACTTGGTGCCTATTCAACTGACAGGACATGACTGGACATTCCATACTTTGTCTAGCCAGGGACCCTACTAATTTTTTTTCAGAATGCCAATTTCTCAGTTAATTTCATACCATTATGCCAAATGTAATTATGGTTAGGTCAAGTGTCATTTGAAATTAATCCGGTTCTTTAAATAAGCCTCCTCTTCCTTTACATCCCTTGCCTACGTCACTTCACTTGAAGCAAAAAGCCCCAATAATTATTCAATGCTGCGTGTCTTTACCTTCTTCATAATCCATCATTAATCTTCAAGCTTTTATCAGTAGATTCAAACTAGCAATCATGTACTGCCTACGCCAGAATGAAAATAATTTCAAATCGAATAAACACTTATTTCAGTAAGTAGCCATACTAGTTTATGGCTGGAAGCACGCATCGAGAACACTCCGAATCCGAGAAGAACCAAGGAGTATGACACGAGAACGAGGTGGGAGGAACCGTTCAAAAACTGGGTATAGTTTTGTTCGTAATGGCCGAAATAATAGCTAAATAAATAAAAAATAAAATAGCTCACGATTAAGGAAACGGTAAAAATTAAAAAATAAACCTTAGAAACTGTTGTTTCTCTCTCTGTACTTGTTTCTTGGTTCTGCAACTTCGCAAATAATGTAAAACGTCTTTGTTGCAATCAGTATAAAAATTCATAAGTATTCGCTCTGAAAGCACCCCTGACGAATATCGTTTGTCAAATATTCTTCTGCTAGAAAATAGAAATAAGCTGTCATGAATGATCTTATTTAAATACGACTGATGTCGAGTGTCTTTAAATTGCCTAAATTATGAATTGTTCCCTTTTTTCGGATGAACAGAGAACTGGGAATATAATCCTTCTAAGTGTATTACATAAGCCAAGTGACATGCTAAGTGGTTGTAATCGGCTTAGCTATAGGGATCCTCCTCCAACTTGTGTCACAAGATTTCTCTGAGTAGGCAAGGAAGCTTTTTCGGTTATTTCAGTTTGAAGTTTAAGTTTATTTAATTGCGTGTCAACTCTCGGGGTTCTCTTAATGGAAAGTGTATTCATATATCTAGAATGTATCAAAGTAATTATGTTTATGGAAGTAGTAGTAATTGGCAAAAAGTGTTTACTTAAAGAATAATTCAGTTCAGTATAAAGTATGTGAACTATTTGCTCACTCAGTAAAAATACAATGCTTTGCCAGTCTAATGAAGTAATAGCGCAACAACGTGCAACGTCCAGGTGGAAAGAATGGATTCCCCTTACCTCACAGCAGGTTAGTCAAGCAAGTTGTGATTCCATGCATTCCAGATTATTAACGATGCTTGTTGGAATTAAAATTTTGTGTTAATTATATTTCAGTTTCGACTTCGTAATCTCCTACAGATTACAGCCTATAATGTTAATGCAACTGGGAAGAGCAATAAACATGCTAGTATAAAACCGGAGACCACAAAGGGTTCGTTTTATTACACATTACATTTGACAACAATGTCGGCCCCTTTCTACACAAGTGAGAAACTGGAGAGTGAAAATCCCAAGTGGTCAGAGATTGAAGTTGGAGACCTGACATCCCACATTAACGATTCAGTAAATGGTATGTTTTTATTCTGATGGATTTTATTTAGTATGTATAAAACAGTCCTCAGTCCAGTTCTTAGCATTCAACATTTTGTAGGGATTGTGGTGAGAATGTGGCTGCATCGCGAGGGAGAACAGGACCATGTACTCACAGTGTGGGGCATTTACTTCAGTGGTTTGGTGTACCTTGGGCCAAAGCTAACTGTTGAACCATCAACTTTGAAAGCCAACACCCTTGTGTTTCACATGCATGGGGGCTACTTCACTGCAGCTGAATGTCTTAAGGAGTCTTCCCAGAAAATCAGGAAGGTGGCTGTGAAAATGAACACTTCAGACACACGGCCCAGTTACAGTGTGAGTCTTCTGCTTAGGTATGTAACTGTCTCCTGTCATTACATGACATATTTCAGGAAAATATAACTTCTAGTATAGATTGCTATTGTCTTCTGCAGTTTTTTCACACTTTAAGTTACTTGTAATTTGTTTAGCCTTCGTTAGTGGTATTTATCAATGGGGTACATGACCTACAAATTTTATGGGACTAATTAAAAAAGATCATGTTATCATGTATTCCAGGTTGCACACTATCCAACAGGCAATCAAGAAGCAGATGCAGGCAGCACAGAACTTACGAGACAAGATCTCAGCAGGAGGATTCACAGCTAGTGAGTCCTGTGAGAATGCCGTGCTCAGGCGTCTTCTCAACAAGAGTCGCCCTAAAGCACCTGAGAGACAAGAAATGCTGCGAATTAGAAAGCAGATGGAGTTAGTACGATTCAGGGTTTCCACTCTGAGTGAGGAGAAAAATAGAAAACAGTCAACACTTCGTCAGTTGGAGAAATCCAAACTCAAATTAATGGAAGCAAATCAGGACAAAGGTTTTCAGATCTCATATTCAATTAGTTTCTCTGAAAAGTACAGTAAACTCTTGATGATCTGTGGACAGATCATTTCCTCTTTACTTCCTCAGCCTGTACCATAAGTACTATATAGGTAGAGGAAGTGTTGTTTTGGACCTCCAAATTCGAAGTTGAGTTGTTCACATAAATACACATTTTGAGGACCCTGGAATCCAAAAGTACTATTTTTGGAAACCTGTCTTGTGTGGATGGGTGTCTGTGAACAGCCCAGCTCCAAAGCGGAAAATCGTATGAAAACTAAATTTTAAGTTTGGGTCAACACAGGATCTACAGAACGAGATAACTACATCTACATCTACATATCTTCTGAGGAAGTGACACAAAGATTGGCTAAACATTTCTCTTATCTTTAAGGAACTTTAGATGAAGTTTTTGTTTTTTGCTACTTTCTCGAAAACAGCTCTAACAATTTTCTTTAAATTTTGCACATGGGTTGCTTATACCAAGAGCTAAAACTTTTATTTGAAATATTTTTTCAAAAAATTCTCTGAAGGATGGTTATAAGCCACCCACTCTGAATACGCACTCTTTGCAATACGGCCTCTTGTAACGGAAAATTGTACAAAAATAAAATTTTGTATTTGGGTTAGGTACCTTCTGAGGATGACACAAAGATTGGTGACAACTTTCTCTTATTTTTAAAGGGACTTTAGACTAACAAAATTTCCTTTGTCGTGATTTTCTTGAAAACAGCTCTTACAATTTTGTTTAAATTTTACACATGGGTGCTTATACTAAGAGCTAAAACTTTTGTCTGAAACATTTTTTTGAAAAAATTATCTGAAGCACAGGTATAAGCCATCTGCTCTGAACACGTGCTCTTTACAATATTTTCTCTCGTTCAGTATCAGAATGTGAAGTGAGAATAATGTATTTGCCCTGCTTAAAGTAAAGAAAGTTAAGAGAGTACATTAATCAGATTTTATTTGGGTTAAGTATCCTTCGGGGATGCAATGTGATGTAACGACATTCTCTTCATTTTTACAACCAATTTACACAAAGAGAAGTCGTATTTAATATACACCGTGTCCAGGAAAGACCTGACGAAAAAGAAATAATTATATATCAGAAACTATTACAGTTACTGCCTCAGTATTTTCACAATTAGAAAGACAAACTCAAAAAGTTTTGTTTTGTAGCATCCCGTAATGCGCATGAGCATGCACATTGTTGTTGCACGAGGAGAAACGAGAAAAAGCTTGTTCTGCGCAGCGTGTGTAGTCAGTCTTATTCTGAGAACTGGGAATGCAAGTTGTGCGTAGGCTATAACGTCGTTTCCAAACAGACAAAGGCCGAAATCCTCCCGTCCGAAACAGCATCCTTCATTGGCAGAAGCAATTTCTGGAAATAGGTAATGTTGAGTCACAGCAGGGAAAGGCAAAGACATCGCGCATAAACGACAATGACATTGAAAGGGTACGGGCTGCTTTTGTAAGAAGCCCGAGGAAATCCATTCGTAAGGCGGCAAGACAACTGCAAATGCCAAAATCCACAGTCCATGGGAGAGAAGGGCCTACACCATGGCCACCAAGGTCACCTGACATGACCCCACTGGATTTCTTTCTCTGGGGTTTCGTGAAAGACAAAGTGTATCGCACGCCTGTGACCGATAATGCAGATTTGCGTGGCCGAATCTTCGATGCAATAGGACTAGTCACACCGGAGATGCTTTCGCGTTTGTGGCACGAAATTGAGTATCGGGCCACAAATGGTGCTTACATAGAGGCTTATTAAAACTCATCATGCTTCTCTTTGTAACCGTGAAAACATCACGTCAATAAATGCAATAGTTTCAGATATATAATTATTTCTTTTTCGTCAGGTCTTTCCCGGACACCCTGTATTATACTAAGAGTCAAACTTTTATTTGGGCAGAGGAAGTTATGTGAATTTTACATCAGATTTTTTTTTGTAATAAATTATGGTACTGAAAGAAAAACTTTAATCACAAATAGTGTTTTAACACAAAAAGAACAAACAGTTGACCAATTTCTTTTTTAAGTAATCCAACAAGCTTGTAAGTACAGAAAACTTCTGTTTAATAGGTCATAACCGTACGTGTAGGCCCCCTACTCTAAATAAAAATTGTTCAGAAGCATTTTCATGTTGAAATGTCGTTTGTCATTTTGTGGAATATTTGTGGAATTTACTTATCCACAGTTGCTCTGTCACCCAGTTCCGCAGATGATTGGAAGTATACTGTACATTTAAAGGTACCTTCAAAGTTATTATGTTTTGTTTATAAATATTTTTGTAAACTGATATTGTAGTTTATACAATAGATTTCTATTATGGAGATTTTAAATAAATTAAAAAAGAATTTCATATCACTTTGATTTTGGTTTTTAATGATAGTTATATTTCATGGAACATTTGAAATGAGGGAGAAATAATAATAATGATGTTAATAGTAATAATATGACAACAGTAGACTTCATTATTTGCGGATTGTTTATTATAATAATTTTTAATAAACGTAGCATCAGTAGTTGTTAGAAGAAACCACAGACTTCATAGTAAAAGCTCACTGTCTTTATCTTTCTTTCAAAGGAAACAGTTAAATTCAATAATAATAATAATAATAATAATTTAAGTCGGCCGTTAGTAGCATGGCAGGCCTAGAAAGCATCTTTTCTAATTATAAAAGAATTTCTAAGAAATTTATTGAACTAATACAATTACCAAGTTGTTATAATAAATTTTTATTATTATTAGCATCATCATAAAAATAATTTTAGGGGTGGTATTTGCTTTTAGGAATGGAACTCATGGCTCGGTATGAGAACCTCCATAAAGACATGGAGCATTTGAAAGAGTGGAAGAAAAGTTTCATTGATCTGCGAGAGACGTATTTGCACACGCATGCACAGCTAGCATTCAGAAGAAAGCAGCTGATTTCTGAACTGCATCATATTTACCCAATAGCAGAGACAAACAACAAACACACAATATGCAATGTGCACCTGCCCAATTCCGAGGACTTTGCAGGGCACGACGAAGTGATGATATCAGTGGCGCTTGGGTTTGTCACTCATGTCGTACAGATGGTCTCAATATTCCTTCAGGTGCCTCTCCGATATCCTGTGATTCACTTTGGTTCTCGAAGCAAGATTGTAGATCACATCGTAGAGAAAATTCCAGAAAAGGATCGAGAGTAAGTAAAAATAAAAAATAATGAAAAAATCATAAAAACTTTGGGTAGAAGCTTTGTCCATGTTTTAATTATTATTTGTTTTAGATAGTGGTTTAACATTGGAGTTTGTATTGCTGGCTTGGAGCAATCACCAATGGCTATCACCATATGCCAGATTTATGACCTGCAGAATCCCCCTCCCCAGCTGTTTTTGTTTACCTGTCAATTCATACTAACTAGTGATGGGAAGTAATCGGAATACAGTAACAATTCCTTTTTTGGTCCCATTTACTTGTAATCATTACTTTTTTTTAAAATGTAATTTCTACTTGCAATTTACTTCTGGAAATAAAATTGTAATTGTTACAATTTAGTAGTCATTAGTATTAGTATCATTCTCGTTTACTATATCATCATCATTGCTGTTTTTGCAACTAATATCCAAATTAGAGTTAATATTAACAAATAGTTACTCAATGTTTCCGAAAATATTCTCATTGATGTGTGTTTTTTTTTTTTTTATTTATTTATTTATTTTTTTATCTGTTCATTAATAATTTGGGCTTGTGCCCAAAACAAACTAAAAACAAGGAATTTTTAGGTACTGCCATTTTGTAAAGCAATTGTAAATGTAATTGTAATTTTACTGATTACTTTTTAAAAAAGTAATTTGTAATTGTAATTAAGTAAAATGTCTCTCGGGTAATTGTAATTCAGCCCAATTACTTCTTTTTGTACTTTTCCCATTGCAAGTGAAGCATTTGTGTTGAATTCATTCGAGATAGAAATTTTTTTGTAAAATGTTAAAAGAGAATGAGGAAAAGTACTAAAATATTTATTTATGGAGAATATATCGAAAATATTTATTCATATAACTTTTTTTTGTAAAACATGTATTTTTATGTAAAATAAAATTTAGAATTTGCTGTTCTCGGACCTTGATATGAGCATCAGGAAAAGAAAATTACATAAAAATCCGGAAAAGTACTAAAATATGTATTTATGGAGAAAATATCGGAAATATTTATTCACATAACTTTTTTTGTAAAATATGTGTTTTTATGTGAAATAAAATTTGGAATTTGCATTTGCCGGACTTCGATTTGGATATAAAACTTTGTTTTAGGAACGTACGCATCAGGGAAAAAAATATGTTTTTAAATACGAATCCGGCCCTAATAATTACGTCTAAGGTAATTTGTTGCATTGCACTACTCAATTGTGAATAGTAGGAATTGTAATTACTTAGAATTGCAGCCAGCAGGATAAATAATCGCAAGGCTGAGCTGGGTGTTGAATACTCCAGTTGTTCTCAATCTTTCATCTAAGCGTTTTTTATTGAAAAGTTATACATCTCTATTCATTTGTGCCAACACTAATCTTTATTCTTCTTACTTTTGCCATTTATCCCTTACTTTCACTGCTACAATACTAGTTCATTATTTTCATTTTCAAAAATTGGCAATCCTTAACATCATGCCTTGTTATTGCAATTTTCTGGTCATGCTGTTAGTCACTTGTTTACGAAATAAACATGACAGTTCCCTTTTCAATTCTTACTCCAATAGAACATTTTTCTCACTACCTTCTAAACTGTATTACTCGTGTATACACTGCCTGTCCTATACGGCTAATTTTGCGTACTCGGCGACATTACAGATGGCAGCACCTTTCACACCCAGATTGCTTCTTGTTTTTTGCTACGACATTGTTGATTATGTAGTGCTGTCTCGTAATATAGCATAAACTGAATGTTTAAACTTGTATTATTCTAGGTACCGGTACTTAATTGCTATGAATAAAATTTTGTAAAATAATAATTATAAAATTTACTATCAATACGTCTAATTAATTTATATTTATTTTAATTATTGCTCCAAAATTCCATTTCAAGGCAAGTGTCATATACTGGAATAATATTATGTTCTAAACAAATAACACAAGTTTCTGTGTCTGTTTAATGCTTATTTTGACGCAGCAAACGCATAGAAGCAATGTACGGTAATGTATAGGGCAATGCCTTCTAGACTCTATTACTCGTGTATTCTCGAGACGGCGGTTGTATAGGTGGCGGTGATTGCTGCAATCTGGGTGTGAACTGTGTCGCCTCTACTGGAGAAACTAGGCAATTGAGCAATTCTCTAAACTCCATGTTAAAATAAAGCATAGGACAGGCAGTGTAATTCTCGAGACGGCGGTGATTTTTCTATAGCTTCTGTTGTAGTTATTATGAACAGTCCTTTCATCACACAATCTGCAGAACTCATACCAGTGAACTGTTTTCCAGGTTTCCATTATTTTCACGAGGAAAGGATAAGCTGCAGTTCAACTATGGAGTATATTTACTGAATAAAAACATTGCTCAATTGCGGTGGTACTTCACTCTGCCCACACAAGATCTGCGGGCGACCCTTCCAAACCTCAGTGCCCTGCTCCACCTTAGGCCAGGTCCAAACATGTAAGTCACGTTTACACACTAGCATCATAAAATCTCATTCACTTTGAAAGTGAAACATACTGAATTCTACTACAAGAAAGATAATAATTTTTGGGCTTATCAGCTTGTGTGTTTTATCAGTCACAGCTTCAGTAATATCTTGAGTGGTTGCATGTACGACACGTTTAGAAAATGAAATTCTTCACTTTTTTCTTCTTCTTCAGCATATATCTATATAATGGTATTCAGAATCATAAAGATCCTATCAAAATTATTTCCAGTTCCTAAAAATTTTATATGTACAAACGTCACTAAGTTTTTTTTTTTTTATTTTTTTAAATGTTTTCTTCTGCAATTTATAAAACAAAATACTCCTTCATTGCTGACTTTTTACTGCCTTAATTAATCATTAGAGTGTTTTTGCAATAGGATATTTTCTTATACGATGTAATCTAATATCACATGACCGAATATGGAAAATGGATTTTCTTGAACCTTATATAGAAGTGTCTTTACACTAGTACATGTTTTGCAGTTTAGCTGTGGAAGCATCTTGTGGATTGTCCTCATTGTATTTATCCTGTATTGCCAGTAATATGGTTTATTATCACAACGAAGGTTCTTTTGTTTTGTCAGTATTCATGGTGTACCGTAAAGCTTCACACTAATCTTTCAAAAATAACGTTTATCGCATAAAATATAGTGTTATGGGAAATTGATGCATAAACAGAACATCGGTCATGTCATGTAACTCTCGAATATTGCCTTCCTATAGATTTCTGAGTTTCATAGGTGTTCAGAGTAATGCTGCAAGTCATTAGTGGCTCTGTTTTGATAGGTGTTGATCAGTGTCTTGTCATTGATGAAGGAACTGACTGAAATTTAAAGTGCCCCCTCTTGATTAAAAAAAAAAAATTGTATTCATGATGTAGGCCTACATGACTTACTAGGTCTTAGAAAGAACAATCAAAAGCTAAGAAGTAAAAGGACTGTAAAAGGTAAAGGTAAAGTGATCCTTATACAGGCCATGGAGGCCCAGAGTGTTCCAGGAGGTTGAGGCTCCCAGATTTTGGACATTCGGCACATGAAAGTGGTAAGGTTGTCAGCCTTTTCACCGGCCGCCTTTACCCCCAGGTTTTGCTCCTGGTACTCATTTCTGTTAGAAGCTGAGTCAACCCCAGGGTCATAGTGTCAACAGAAGGATTAGGCCAATTGAAAAATCTCAACGACCTCATCGGGAATCAAACCCGTGACCTTCCGGTTTGTAGCGCAGTGCCTCAACCACTACGCTACGGCGTACCCCCAAAAGGACTGTATTCCCTAAAAACAAATACAGTCTGCTTAATACATCAAAATTATTCACTAGATTCAAATTGTTCCACATATGATCACATTCCATGTCTGCAATAATAAATATATCAGAAGTTAGAGGCTTTGAAGTACAGGTAGAAAAAAAAAAAAGCGGACCTACTAAAATATCTAAGTTGCCGATATGAGCCACTGCGCATGCCTAGAACCCGCAAGGCAAGCGCAGTGACTCATATCGGCAACTTAGATATTTTAATACATCCACTTTTTTTTTCCCTACCTCTACTTATGTGCTGCAAAGAAGGAAAAGACATAGGTAGGTTAGGTTACCAGCACTGGGTGCAAGAAGTTAGAGTTTCCATCAGAATAGTATGTACAGAAAATGGATAAAAACATATTCTCATTGAAATACATAGTATTCATTGCAAGCTGTGTTCTTTACACACACATATATGCATACATATTTCTGAAAATATAATTTTTGGACTCTGGGGGGATCAAAAGTCTCAAAATCTTATTTTATGATCAAACACGTTATTTCCTCCATATATAGCCTTTATTATACTGGAATAAAACCAGTATTCTTTTGCAGAATGATCGTGGGCATGCACTTCCTGAATGATATGTCTCAGAGTATGAGATGCTTGTCTATGGTACAGGTGTAGTAGGCAGATGGAACCAGTCAGTGAGGTACCAGACAACTTATACATTACATACACAGTTTCTCAATTAAAAACAAGGATTGTTATTGTTTTGTATATCTAGTAGTTGTCTGCATATGATGAACCAATCTTGCGATGAGGTCATTGTCCTTTAAGATCTAAAAATTTAGCTAATTATTTCTACTCTCTAAAACTGTCAATAAAATTGTGAAAGGTCTTGTAAAAACTATGGAAATAAGGGTGTGAGAGAAAGTTTGCCAGCAAGCATCAAGAAATGCAGTGTAATGGAACAGTGATTTTAATAATGTAAAAAAATGGATTTTAATAACTAAAAACAGCCACTTTAACAGTCAAGATGCCTAGATAAAGATGTATATACATTGAAAGGCCTAATTGGAAATAGGTAAGAAAGTTGAGCAAGATAGTATACGCTTTATTTAACCCTTTGCCATCCCTAATGCCCAGAATGCTCAAGATTTAAACCCATGGTGCCACGCTAAGCACTTCAGAATGCTTCTGTAAGGCACGCACTTGCTCAATGCATTGAAATGATATGAAACTTATCACCAGACCTCAGACAGAACCAAAACAAAGAGACTGTGTTCAGCTTACGCAATGAACATTTCCAGCACAAACTTTTCCTTATTGCATGGATAATAAAAATAATAAACACAATCTATGTTCAGTTAGAAGTTACTGTTGTTTGAGCAAATGTGTGAATTGTAATGTTTCATTCTCTATGAACTAAATAACCTTCCAGCCTTTACAGCTGACCTTCAGACCCAATTTAGTACAGCTGATTGGGAGTTTTCATGTCTCAGAGAAGTGCATTTAGGCAGCTCTATCTTTGAAATTTAAATAACTCCATGGCGCTACATCCCTGAAGGGACAAGGCCTACCACCCGACCACTGTGTCATCTGCCATAGGCAGACGGCAGGATTGGGGGCATGTGTTCAGCATGCCGACACCCATGGCCGTTAATGGTGGTTTCCATGACTGGAACCGCTACTTCTCTATCAAGTAGCTCCTCAATTTGAATCACGAGGCTGAGTGCACCCCTACCAGACCTCCCTACCTCAGAAAAATCCGAGAAGGTACTGGGGATCGAACCCGGGCCGACGGATCTGTAGTCAGTGACGCTAACCACAAGACCACACCGGCAGTTGAAATTTAAATACCCAGTTTAAAAAAAAAAGTTATTATGGCCGTGTAGGGGAATTTAAATTGTAAGCTGCAAAGGATTAAGTTTATAACAGTGAAGTTGGGGATTAAATTATTGTTTCAAAGTCTTGTATATTCGTTTGCTTAAGAATCCAAAGCTGTTATTCATTAGCGAGTCATTCTCACTGATGTTCACCATTTGACCTTGCAAAAGAAATGAAACTTCAAGATTAGAATGAAGATATACTTTACTGGCTCAGTACTGTAATAACAAGAGTATGTGTTGTTTTGCATGTGCAGGCTGGAAACACATCAGCGAACTCTGTCTGGATCCTCCCTGGACCTGCGCAGTTCGTCACAGAATGTCAGTCCTGTTGGCAGTCTACAGCTGATTGGAGGGTTCCGCAGACAACCACCTGCTGGGCCAGTGAGGAACTTCGAGAAAGGGCACAGAGTAACAAAATCCATGGGAAATTCCGAGCTGGAGGTGAAAGAGCTTGGAGCAACAACCAATCTTAGCTACTCTTTGGATAAGGGACTTGACGAGTATGAGGAGATCAAGAAAGCAGAGGACACCCTTCGACCTGCTGTGGCCTCCGTGACCAAGCAGCAAAGTTTGTCTCACGTGGGGTCGGAGCCTATCCTAACAAGCAACAACTCATGCAATCACCTGACTGCACATGGGGACCATGATGCAGCTAGTTCTGGAGACGAGGCCCAAAAGCGATACCTGCAGAGCTGGCAAGAGCATGGGCCAGCTCCCATATGTTCAGATGATGATTTGGAAGTTCAACATAATGCAGCAGACTTAAAAACAAATGGGAACAATGTGAACGGTGACTGTGAGCATGTGGGAATGAAGCGAATTTCAGGACAAGAGAATTCAGAGCTGGATGACATGTTTGAGAGCTCGATGGTGGACAGTTTATTGACAAGACGTACTGAGGCGCTTGCTCAGAGAACAGGTAGCTTTAATCTGGTCAGGTCTAGGCATGGTAGTTTCATTGATGATACCCCATCCTGATACTAAGTGTAAAGCATGTAATATACTGGAACAATAAAAAGAATGAATTACAGTATCTGTTTTAATCTTGTTTCTCTCCAGTTCTTTGTAGAAAGCAGGAAGGTCATTCCATGCAAAACAGTAGGTAAAAAACTGTATTAGCCACAATTACTTAAAATTTCAATGTATTTTCATTCTAATGGAGTCTATACATTATAAATAAATTCCTAGAACCTTAAAAGTAATAGAAAGGTGAAGTCAGAATGAAAAATTCAATGCCATAGCCGGGATATGAACCAGGATCTTCGGCTCTCTGTGCCGATGGTCTAACCAACTGACCTACCATGGCAACGTGCCGGTACAACATTAAATTCTCCAACTGACTCACAATCCCACAATCTGGGATGACATTTAATTCTCCACTGACTCGCAATCCCACAATCTGGGATGAGTCAGTTGGAGAATTTAATGGTGTACCGGCACGTTGCCATGGTAGCTCAGTTGGTTAGAGCATCGGCACGGAGAGCCGAAGATCCTGGTTCAAATCCCGGCTATGGCATTGAATTTTTCATTCTGATTTCACCTTTCCATCTTAGCCTACACACGGCCAGTGTGAAAAAATTATCATTCCACTTAAAAGTAATAGTTTTTATGAGTTTGAAGTTTTTAGCTATTGCATTAACCCTTTTTCTATAATTAATTTTTTCCTGAATTCACAATAGTTAAAAATACTTTTTCAAAGACATAATTGCAAAAAAAATTGTCTGTAGCTTTTAAAGGAATAGCATCATGCAGTATTTACAGAATGGTCGTAGTCTTCTTCAACACCCCTTTATTTCCTATTCTTGAATAATCTGTTAGTCACTTCCCATTCTTCTTACATGTCCATACCATGTCAGTTTCCTTTCTTCAATTACATTGTCTATTGTTCGTTCTGTTTCCATGATTTGTCAAATCTTAGTATTCCGTATTCTTGTGATTTTCTAGCTGATCTTCTCCAGAAGTCCATCTCTAATGCTGTTAATTTTTCCACATTAATAATTTTGTCCCTCCACTTTCACTTCCTCTTGCAACTATGCAACTGGTTTTTTCTGCACATGAAGCTGAGATCAGACCGAAGCAGTGGATTAAAAAGAAATATATGCAGTAAAATACTGCTCATAAAAGCAGACCAACAAAGTTTTGAACATCCGGTAATACTCTACAAACTTTTTAGGGTACTTTCTAAGTTTATTGTGTAAAGTATAAACAATCCTACACTTTAACTATTTGCTGCCTATTAGTGGATGTTTCCATCATTTTCTTTGGTGCGAACAAGACCAAAACACACACAAAATAACTTGTTTCTAATTTGTTTGGCATAAATCATGAAGCTATTTAAGAATACAATAATACTGCTCATAAAAGCAGTAAATTACTGCTAATTAACACTATTATATGCGGGAATCACAGTGAAGTAATCAAATATTACAAAAAAAGATTGCTATGGAGCACTCAACTTCACTAATTTACATGTACTTACACATGACGCATTTCACAAGCATCTTGCTTGTATCCTCAAATGAGGTCCACAGGTCAGTGGACCTCATTTGAGGATGTCTAAGTACATGTAAATTAGTGAAGTTGAGTGCTCCATAGCAATCTTTTTTGTAATAAAAATTACTGCTAGCCTAGATATCTTCAGCTTTTCCGTGGCTTGCAACAGTGGTACTTCCAGGGCTGCCACATCTTGGGGTCGGGTCCAGGACCCTGTACTGATCGCGGGCCCCTCACCAACTGCCAACCATCCTCATTCAGTTCTCTCTTCCCTTCTCTGTGGAGCTTTCTTCTTGTTACTCGTGTAATAGAACATTTTATCAAACTATTCCAGTTTTCCATACAATTATATCACATCACCGGGATCCAGCGGGCCCCTTGGGTCCAGCAGCTCCCCCCCCCCCCATGTGACGGTTCTGGGTACTTCTACTTCTAACATAATGTGGTCTTCTTCATCCACTCAAAAGTAACATAATGGTAAGTAAAGAACTGTAAATGTAGAGCTGAAATTAATTGGTGTTCCTCAGGAGCATACTTTAAGAACAAAATATAATCTTCCTTTCTCTAAAAGAATTAACACTTCTGCCTATCAATTTTACACAAATAAATCTCTAAAATAAAATTACTTCAAAGCAATTCTTAAGACCAGAATTCTGTAACTCACTTAACCATTCCTCGGAACCTGTGGATGAAGTACTGCAAAATCACTGAGAAGTTAAACCACATGGCTGTGGGAATGTTTAATTTAGCATCATAAGGAGTAACAATTACATAAGCATGGATATCATGGCAAGTCTGTTCAGAATTTAATTTACACTGTTCTCCACTGGCATTCCAAAGTCAGATAAACAACAATAAAGATGGCTTACTGTTCTCACGACATGCTGAAACAAAGGAAATAAATTAATAATAACAGCTGGTCTTAATTGTATATTATGCAACGAGCCTTTAATGTTATTTATTAAGACATTTTCAAATGAGCATCTTAATGACCATGCTAGTTTCATAATTGTTTATATAAACGTCTTAATTACCATTATAGGCAAGCTGCATATGACTGGTTTGTTTGACCATAATCATTTGTCTAAGTTTTGAGTTTTTAGAATACCTTGTAATTCATAAAACAAACAAAACTATCTCGGCAATTAGCTGTTACTAAGTTTGCCATCTGCAGTAAAATTCAAGTCATCGCCAATCCACTGCCATAATAAATGTGATTTCAGTTTTAACATAATTAACACTTCTTAAAACTAAAAAAAAAAAAATTAATACAGGATCATCGTTCATCTCTACTTTCAGTTATTATATTCAATAATTCCCCAGGTCTATTTCCACACTCAATATGAATAACAGGGCAAAGCTGAGGGGCACAAACAATGTAACAACCACTTCAGAACACAGAAACCTATAAAAGAAAAGAAATCCTCTCTTAGCCTTGTCCATTCACGACAATGGGCTGAATGATATTTGAATATGCAGGTACTTTCAACCCGACAAAAGGATCTTATTCTTCTCAGCAAAATATTACTTGAAGTAAAAAAGGCTAAGGAAAAAGGACTAAAAACCCTGTTAAGAGTGAATTAAGTATTTTAGGTTTTTATACCCAACTTAGGTGGTTTTAGGTTCCATGGAATTAATGTGTGTGAATCCTTTGGAGAGGACTCGAGAAATGTATGAGCATTTCCACTTTGGTAGTAAGGGAAAAAAATGGGTATAACAAGCATTATGACAAATTTAGTAGCATTTACTGTCTAGGTGTGATAGAGAATGTTATGTGGCTTTCAAAGAAGCAAGGTAACATTCTCGGTGCACAATATGGTAACAAAAGGCACAGGAAATTCAAAATTATGTGCAGAAAATTTAAAATATCACACCCAATTATTTCTGTATTCTGCTCACAAAGGGTTAAAATTTATACATACCATTATTGTTTATGAGAAACATGGTATAATGAGCATTATGGCAATCTAGAAGCATTGTACAGCCTATTAAAATTACATTAGAGTGTAGCCCATAAAAATACTCCCTGAAGCGAGTGTAGCAATAATTCTAGCATTTGGGTTATCTGAGTGAAGTTTTCTCGGGCAGTCAGCCAGGTGGTTTCGTCAATTAAACCCGACGTTTCGGAGGCCAACGCTGCCTCCATCTTCAAAGGCGTTGAAGTGCCGAGTGGTCGTCCTGGGGTCGTATATATATTAAAGGCTACTTGGACCGTACCGACCAATCAGGTGTCAGTACGGCTCTGCGTCTTCCCATTGGTCCGCTCTCTTCTGTGCTTAATTGTTTGGAGACAATTCTCCCAAATCGGGCTGATGTTAATGCCCACGTCCCTATTCATGTTTTCTGGTTGAAATTTAATTTCTATTGCCTCTCTAATCAGTCGTTCCCAGTAGCCTGATGTTTTGGCCAAGATGGTGGTGTTTGTGAACTGGATTTGGTGTCCTGGGCCTGAGTTTATAGCATGCTCTGCTATCGCTGATTTGTCCGGGTAGAACAGTCTTAGATGTCGGGCATGTTCGTCGCGGCGTTGCTGTATGGTTCTGGATGTCTGGCCGATATACACCCTGCCGCATTTGCATGGAATTTGATATACGCCCGGGGTCCTGAGGCCCAGGTCGTCTTTCACAGGGCGCAGCATATTCCTTATTTTGACTGGCGGTTTGAAAACCGCCTTTATCTTCCTTTTTCCCAGTATTCTTGCCAGCCTCTGGGACAAGTTCCCGTAGTATGGTAGTACCGCTACTCCTGCGGTGTCCTCAGGAACTTGGGTAGTCTTATTTTCCTGGCGAACGGCCCTTTTCAGGGCCTGGCGGATCTCTGCTTCATGGTAGCCATTTTGTAAAAAAGTCTTCCTCAGATGTTCGAGTTCCTCAGGTAGGCTTTCCCTATCAGAGATAGAGACGGCTCTCTTGAAGAGGGTGTGAAGAACCCCACTTCTTTGTGCCGGATGGTGATGGCTGCCCGCGTTTAGGTAAAGGTCGGTGTGTGTCGGTTTCCTGTAAACACGGTGGCCCAGTTTTCCATTGGTCTTTCTCTGTATTAAGATATCGAGGAAGGGAAGACGGCCTTCCTCCTCGATCTCCATAGTGAAGCTGATGTTCTGATGGATACTGTTGAGATGGGTTAGAAAATCCTGCAGTTTATTCGGGCCATGAGGCCAAATGACAAAGGTGTCGTCCACGTATCTGTAAAAACAGGATGGCTTGAGTGGTGCAGTTTCGAGCGCCAACTTCTCGAAATGTTCCATGTATAGGTTGGCTATTGCAGGTGAAAGTGGCGATCCCATGGCTACACCGTCCGTCTGTTCGTAATATTTTCCCCCGTAGAGAAAATACGTCGAAGTGAGCGTGTGCCTGAATAGTTTAATTATGCCTTCACTGAAATGAGGCTTGAGAAGTTCTAGAGAGTCTTCAATTGGAACCCTAGTAAAAAGCGACACCACGTCGAAGCTGACTAACAGGTCTCCATCTTTCACTGAGGTGTTATCCAAGATCTTGATAAATTCCGATGAGTTCTTGATGTGGTGCTCACCTTTTCCCACATATGGCTGTAGAAGTTTTGCTAGTTGTTGAGCCAGTCTGTATGTTGGCGCTCCTATAGCACTTACTATAGGGCGCAGTGGCACCCCCTCCTTGTGAATTTTCGGGAGCCCGTAAAGTCTGGGTGGCACCGCCCCGTGTGGTATCATTAGCTTCTTCATCTCATCAGGTACCGTAGATTTCTTAATCAATGTTGTGGTCTTCCTTTCAATGGTAGCTGTGGGATCCCGGTCGAGTTTTCTGTAGGCAGGATCATTCAGTAGTTCCATTATCTTAGCGTCATAGTCAGTTGACTTCAACAGAACTGTGGCATTTCCTTTATCTGCCGGCAAGACTACTGTGTCGTCATCGGCGCGCAGAAATATCAGGGCATCCCGTTCCTCCCGTTTTAGGTTCGATTTCGTGGGAACGGTCCTTTTCAGGGCCAATCTGGTTTCTAGACGAATGTCGTCGGCCACTTCAGGCGGCAGAGGTCTGATTGCTCGCTCTATGCCACTGATGATGTCAATAATAGGAGGTGCTCTAGGGGTAGGTGCAAAGTTGAGTCCCCTGGAGAGCACTGAAATGGTGGCTGCATCAAGCTGTTTGTCGGTAAGGTTGACAATCGTGCGCTGCGGGTCCCCCGTCGGAGTCTTTTTACTTCTATCCTGGAGACGTCCGTACTTGTTTTTTTGTCTTTCAGATGTCTTCCGGAGCAATGTTTCCTCCTGAGCCTTGGTGAAAAGATCTATTCTTTCCCAGTCCATCTGTGACAGTCGTCGGCTTATACCCAGGTGGAGACGAATTAACTCCCGGTCATTGGAGTCCAATAACTGTCTGGTATGGTGTATGCGTTCCCGTGTCAAAGCCAGGCTTGTCCTTCTAAGTATCCTTCTGGTGGCTGGAGTGTTAACCGGGTAGCGTAGTACTGTGAATCCAGGTACGATGTCATTATCTCGGCATCTTCGTAAGAAAGCCAGAGAGCTCAACAGCTTAGCTTTCTTCTTCCGTAGAGTCTCGAATTGGCGTATGCTACGATGCATCTCCTCCCCGTAGAGGTGTGTGATGTAGGATCTGAGGTTTTCCTGGCGCAGAAGCTGAGTGAAGTTTTCTCGGGCAGTCAGCCAGGTGGTTTCGTCAATTAAACCCGACGTTTCGGAGGCCAACGCTGCCTCCATCTTCAAAGGCGTTGAAGTGCCGAGTGGTCGTCCTGGGGTCGTATATATATTAAAGGCTACTTGGACCGTACCGACCAATCAGGTGTCAGTACGGCTCTGCGTCTTCCCATTGGTCCGCTCTCTTCTGTGCTTAATTGTTTGGAGACAATTCTCCCAAATCGGGCTGATGTTAATGCCCACGTCCCTATTCATGTTTTCTGGTTGAAATTTAATTTCTATTGCCTCTCTAATCAGTCGTTCCCAGTAGCCTGATGTTTTGGCCAAGATGGTGGTGTTTGTGAACTGGATTTGGTGTCCTGGGCCTGAGTTTATAGCATGCTCTGCTATCGCTGATTTGTCCGGGTAGAACAGTCTTAGATGTCGGGCATGTTCGTCGCGGCGTTGCTGTATGGTTCTGGATGTCTGGCCGATATACACCCTGCCGCATTTGCATGGAATTTGATATACGCCCGGGGTCCTGAGGCCCAGGTCGTCTTTCACAGGGCGCAGCATATTCCTTATTTTGACTGGCGGTTTGAAAACCGCCTTTATCTTCCTTTTTCCCAGTATTCTTGCCAGCCTCTGGGACAAGTTCCCGTAGTATGGTAGTACCGCTACTCCTGCGGTGTCCTCAGGAACTTGGGTAGTCTTATTTTCCTGGCGAACGGCCCTTTTCAGGGCCTGGCGGATCTCTGCTTCATGGTAGCCATTTTGTAAAAAAGTCTTCCTCAGATGTTCGAGTTCCTCAGGTAGGCTTTCCCTATCAGAGATAGAGACGGCTCTCTTGAAGAGGGTGTGAAGAACCCCACTTCTTTGTGCCGGATGGTGATGGCTGCCCGCGTTTAGGTAAAGGTCGGTGTGTGTCGGTTTCCTGTAAACACGGTGGCCCAGTTTTCCATTGGTCTTTCTCTGTATTAAGATATCGAGGAAGGGAAGACGGCCTTCCTCCTCGATCTCCATAGTGAAGCTGATGTTCTGATGGATACTGTTGAGATGGGTTAGAAAATCCTGCAGTTTATTCGGGCCATGAGGCCAAATGACAAAGGTGTCGTCCACGTATCTGTAAAAACAGGATGGCTTGAGTGGTGCAGTTTCGAGCGCCAACTTCTCGAAATGTTCCATGTATAGGTTGGCTATTGCAGGTGAAAGTGGCGATCCCATGGCTACACCGTCCGTCTGTTCGTAATATTTTCCCCCGTAGAGAAAATACGTCGAAGTGAGCGTGTGCCTGAATAGTTTAATTATGCCTTCACTGAAATGAGGCTTGAGAAGTTCTAGAGAGTCTTCAATTGGAACCCTAGTAAAAAGCGACACCACGTCGAAGCTGACTAACAGGTCTCCATCTTTCACTGAGGTGTTATCCAAGATCTTGATAAATTCCGATGAGTTCTTGATGTGGTGCTCACCTTTTCCCACATATGGCTGTAGAAGTTTTGCTAGTTGTTGAGCCAGTCTGTATGTTGGCGCTCCTATAGCACTTACTATAGGGCGCAGTGGCACCCCCTCCTTGTGAATTTTCGGGAGCCCGTAAAGTCTGGGTGGCACCGCCCCGTGTGGTATCATTAGCTTCTTCATCTCATCAGGTACCGTAGATTTCTTAATCAATGTTGTGGTCTTCCTTTCAATGGTAGCTGTGGGATCCCGGTCGAGTTTTCTGTAGGCAGGATCATTCAGTAGTTCCATTATCTTAGCGTCATAGTCAGTTGACTTCAACAGAACTGTGGCATTTCCTTTATCTGCCGGCAAGACTACTGTGTCGTCATCGGCGCGCAGAAATATCAGGGCATCCCGTTCCTCCCGTTTTAGGTTCGATTTCGTGGGAACGGTCCTTTTCAGGGCCAATCTGGTTTCTAGACGAATGTCGTCGGCCACTTCAGGCGGCAGAGGTCTGATTGCTCGCTCTATGCCACTGATGATGTCAATAATAGGAGGTGCTCTAGGGGTAGGTGCAAAGTTGAGTCCCCTGGAGAGCACTGAAATGGTGGCTGCATCAAGCTGTTTGTCGGTAAGGTTGACAATCGTGCGCTGCGGGTCCCCCGTCGGAGTCTTTTTACTTCTATCCTGGAGACGTCCGTACTTGTTTTTTTTTTTTTTTGTCTTTCAGATGTCTTCCGGAGCAATGTTTCCTCCTGAGCCTTGGTGAAAAGATCTATTCTTTCCCAGTCCAAGTTCCTGAGGACACCGCAGGAGTAGCGGTACTACCATACTACGGGAACTTGTCCCAGAGGCTGGCAAGAATACTGGGAAAAAGGAAGATAAAGGCGGTTTTCAAACCGCCAGTCAAAATAAGGAATATGCTGCGCCCTGTGAAAGACGACCTGGGCCTCAGGACCCCGGGCGTATATCAAATTCCATGCAAATGCGGCAGGGTGTATATCGGCCAGACATCCAGAACCATACAGCAACGCCGCGACGAACATGCCCGACATCTAAGACTGTTCTACCCGGACAAATCAGCGATAGCAGAGCATGCTATAAACTCAGGCCCAGGACACCAAATCCAGTTCACAAACACCACCATCTTGGCCAAAACATCAGGCTACTGGGAACGACTGATTAGAGAGGCAATAGAAATTAAATTTCAACCAGAAAACATGAATAGGGACGTGGGCATTAACATCAGCCCGATTTGGGAGAATTGTCTCCAAACAATTAAGCACAGAAGAGAGCGGACCAATGGGAAGACGCAGAGCCGTACTGACACCTGATTGGTCGGTACGGTCCAAGTAGCCTTTAATATATATACGACCCCAGGACGACCACTCGGCACTTCAACGCCTTTGAAGATGGAGGCAGCGTTGGCCTCCGAAACGTCGGGTTTAATTGACGAAACCACCTGGCTGACTGCCCGAGAAAACTTCACTCAGCTTCTGCGCCAGGAAAACCTCAGATCCTACATCACACACCTCTACGGGGAGGAGATGCATCGTAGCATACGCCAATTCGAGACTCTACGGAAGAAGAAAGCTAAGCTGTTGAGCTCTCTGGCTTTCTTACGAAGATGCCGAGATAATGACATCGTACCTGGATTCACAGTACTACGCTACCCGGTTAACACTCCAGCCACCAGAAGGATACTTAGAAGGACAAGCCTGGCTTTGACACGGGAACGCATACACCATACCAGACAGTCATTGGACTCCAATGACCGGGAGTTAATTCGTCTCCACCTGGGTATAAGCCGACGACTGTCACAGATGGACTGGGAAAGAATAGATCTTTTCACCAAGGCTCAGGAGGAAACATTGCTCCGGAAGACATCTGAAAGACAAAAAAACAAGTACGGACGTCTCCAGGATAGAAGTAAAAAGACTCCGACGGGGGACCCGCAGCGCACGATTGTCAACCTTACCGACAAACAGCTTGATGCAGCCACCATTTCAGTGCTCTCCAGGGGACTCAACTTTGCACCTACCCCTAGAGCACCTCCTATTATTGACATCATCAGTGGCATAGAGCGAGCAATCAGACCTCTGCCGCCTGAAGTGGCCGACGACATTCGTCTAGAAACCAGATTGGCCCTGAAAAGGACCGTTCCCACGAAATCGAACCTAAAACGGGAGGAACGGGATGCCCTGATATTTCTGCGCGCCGATGACGACACAGTAGTCTTGCCGGCAGATAAAGGAAATGCCACAGTTCTGTTGAAGTCAACTGACTATGACGCTAAGATAATGGAACTACTGAATGATCCTGCCTACAGAAAACTCGACCGGGATCCCACAGCTACCATTGAAAGGAAGACCACAACATTGATTAAGAAATCTACGGTACCTGATGAGATGAAGAAGCTAATGATACCACACGGGGCGGTGCCACCCAGACTTTACGGGCTCCCGAAAATTCACAAGGAGGGGGTGCCACTGCGCCCTATAGTAAGTGCTATAGGAGCGCCAACATACAGACTGGCTCAACAACTAGCAAAACTTCTACAGCCATATGTGGGAAAAGGTGAGCACCACATCAAGAACTCATCGGAATTTATCAAGATCTTGGATAACACCTCAGTGAAAGATGGAGACCTGTTAGTCAGCTTCGACGTGGTGTCGCTTTTTACTAGGGTTCCAATTGAAGACTCTCTAGAACTTCTCAAGCCTCATTTCAGTGAAGGCATAATTAAACTATTCAGGCACACGCTCACTTCGACGTATTTTCTCTACGGGGGAAAATATTACGAACAGACGGACGGTGTAGCCATGGGATCGCCACTTTCACCTGCAATAGCCAACCTATACATGGAACATTTCGAGAAGTTGGCGCTCGAAACTGCACCACTCAAGCCATCCTGTTTTTACAGATACGTGGACGACACCTTTGTCATTTGGCCTCATGGCCCGAATAAACTGCAGGATTTTCTAACCCATCTCAACAGTATCCATCAGAACATCAGCTTCACTATGGAGATCGAGGAGGAAGGCCGTCTTCCCTTCCTCGATATCTTAATACAGAGAAAGACCAATGGAAAACTGGGCCACCGTGTTTACAGGAAACCGACACACACCGACCTTTACCTAAACGCGGGCAGCCATCACCATCCGGCACAAAGAAGTGGGGTTCTTCACACCCTCTTCAAGAGAGCCGTCTCTATCTCTGATAGGGAAAGCCTACCTGAGGAACTCGAACATCTGAGGAAGACTTTTTTACAAAATGGCTACCATGAAGCAGAGATCCGCCAGGCCCTGAAAAGGGCCGTTCGCCAGGAAAATAAGACTACCCAAGTTCCTGAGGACACCGCAGGAGTAGCGGTACTACCATACTACGGGAACTTGTCCCAGAGGCTGGCAAGAATACTGGGAAAAAGGAAGATAAAGGCGGTTTTCAAACCGCCAGTCAAAATAAGGAATATGCTGCGCCCTGTGAAAGACGACCTGGGCCTCAGGACCCCGGGCGTATATCAAATTCCATGCAAATGCGGCAGGGTGTATATCGGCCAGACATCCAGAACCATACAGCAACGCCGCGACGAACATGCCCGACATCTAAGACTGTTCTACCCGGACAAATCAGCGATAGCAGAGCATGCTATAAACTCAGGCCCAGGACACCAAATCCAGTTCACAAACACCACCATCTTGGCCAAAACATCAGGCTACTGGGAACGACTGATTAGAGAGGCAATAGAAATTAAATTTCAACCAGAAAACATGAATAGGGACGTGGGCATTAACATCAGCCCGATTTGGGAGAATTGTCTCCAAACAATTAAGCACAGAAGAGAGCGGACCAATGGGAAGACGCAGAGCCGTACTGACACCTGATTGGTCGGTACGGTCCAAGTAGCCTTTAATATATATACGACCCCAGGACGACCACTCGGCACTTCAACGCCTTTGAAGATGGAGGCAGCGTTGGCCTCCGAAACGTCGGGTTTAATTGACGAAACCACCTGGCTGACTGCCCGAGAAAACTTCACTCAGCTTCTGCGCCAGGAAAACCTCAGATCCTACATTTGGGTTATCTATTTTTCAATTATTCGTGCATATCAAAGTCCCAATTAACACAGATAATAGGGAGTTTTCTGTTGGTAAAAACTTAAGAATCCAGTCTTAGTAATAATTAGAGACGAGACTTTCATGCACTATAAAATTGCGAAATATGCATGCATTCATGCATTATCAAACCATGAAACATGCACTATCAAGAGAAAAATACACTAAAATATGCACTAACATTTATGGCCCAATATGAAATTTTTTAGTACACTTTATCTGAAATTATAATAGATCGCTTTTGGAACATTTAGCTGGAGGCATAGTAAAATCACAGAACAGACAATCACACTGACCACTGCACACACTGTAAAAATACTGCAGGTTTCCCGAGCCCTGACAAAGTACAATGCACCCGAAGTGCGGGCCGGAAATAGGTGGGGGTGGACAAAGGCAAGGTCAAATTCCTTTTCGCACATCTCGTGCCACTTCTCAAGCGTCTGTAAAAATGGGTAGTAAAAATCGAAGATAGGGAAACTTTGCCACGATGTCACTTTCTTGAAAACCCATTAAAACATGCATTTAAACTGAATATAATGTATATTATATGCATGATTTAGCCAAAAATGCCCTAAATATGCTTTATGCATGTTTTTTCCTCCAAAAACGTCAAAACATGCAAACATGCACGGAAAAAGTATGCATATTTGGAACCAGAAAGTAATGACATGGCTAAGTACTCAGTTTGAGCTATGTCCTAAGTTCTTATAAAAACATGCATTTGCATGAAAGTCTCGTCTCTAGTAATAATTAATTATTTCAAGACTCATTGCAACTTATAATACCATATTTTTGCCAAGCGTTACATGTTGTGCACAGAAAACATTTCCTTATAAAGGTGGTATTTTTTTGTTTGAGCAGTGATCCTGTAATAGCTATTTACGTATCAAGTATTCAAAGCAAGATTTCAGCGGATGATTCTAGCCTGAAACATGGGATGGGTCTGCTAAAGTCTTTGCACATGTGGCGCATACAATAGTTTTTAGTAAAAGTTCTCTAATGAGCTCAGTTTTTCATTAATTTTCAATGATACTGCGGCGTAAAGACAGCAAAGATATGGCGCTTGTACCAGTAGTGCATATTTACAAATTAGACTTGCAACGGATTTGTTTCTTTTTCTTAAAAATACTTTTAACAAATCATTAAGATAATAATTCTGATTATTTAAAGTAAATGTATTTACTTCAATTGGTGTACTGGTCTAATCTGCGGTGTGGCAATGGAGCCATGGAAAGTTCAAGTCCTCTCCCAATAAGTTACACATAAAATACAGGGTAATTCAAAATGCTCTCTGGAGTTTTATAATGCCACTACATCCAAACCACCAAACATACATTGATGCAATAAGTACCAAAAGAAACAGCAACTGTGAAAGTTTGGTTTGCCTCCTACAGATGTTCAATGTGTCCACCTCAGGTCACGCGGCACACATCAATGCGATATTGCAGTTCTTCCCACACTCAACGTAACAAGTCACAATCGATGGTGTTGACGCTGGCTCTGATACGCGTCTTCAGATCATTCAAACCATTAGGCAAGGGTGGCACAAAGACAGCATCTTTGATATACCCTCACAAAAAGAAGTCGCAGGGGGGTGAGATCTGGAGGCTACGGCATCAGTCTGTTGTCGCGATCGCACTCATGCCCAATCCAGCGTTGTGGCAGATTGTTGTTTAGGTACCTCTCTGTTTAGTTCCCTGCAGGCATGATACAAGGATTTTTGCAAGCTTCATTGGTACAATTGTCGCACATGGTTCACGTCGTCTGGTGTTCTGGAAGGACGTCCAGTTGTTTTCTTCTTGCACAAACAAGCAGTTTCTTTAGATTGTGCATACCATGCATGAATTGTCTTGTCTGTTGGTGGATCATTTCCATATTCCCTCTGAAAGAGACGTTGGACGGAGATTACTGACTTCCTGGCATGGAATTCTAGCACAGAAAATACTTTCTCATCAACCATGAACGCCATTTTCATTTAACGCTACCTGGCGGCCGAAAATTGAAACTACCTCCCATTGTTGCGATTATAAATGAAATTTCCAGAGTTTCTTTATGTTACTATCCAAGGTTAGAAAAGATATCCTCAATAACCACTCTGCAATGGTTTTTTAAAACCCCGGAGAGCATTTTGAATTACCCTGTATTATTGTCAAATTATTTCTTGAATAAAAGATGTCCAAATGACAGGTTTTATGATCCTTCTTAATAATATTAACAAGGAGAAGAGCTTCAAAGAGTAAACTACTTTCGGTACCTAGGGATCACATTACAGACGACCGGAGTGTCATTTAAAATTCATGTCCGAGAAAGGACAGCTGCAGCCACAAAAGGAATATTCAGCATAATGGACTTAAGAAGACTTTCACTAGACACAGCACTGGAATTATTCAAAGCTAAGATTATGCCAATAGTGACATACGGCATCGAACTGATATGGGAACACCTCAAAAAGGCAGAACTCGAAGCAATAGACTCGGTGAAAACAAGACTCTTAAAAATGACACTGGGCATATCAAAGACAACACCATCACGATTAGCATATGAGCTGACGAAGGAAACTTTCTTCATTGAGGACATAAAAAATAAAATGCTACTTCCAAGTACACCGCAAGTAAAAGAGCACATTCGACAGAGGGAGGAGAAAAGAAAGGAAATATTTGAAGAATTTTACGAATCAGATGCCATTCTGAATAGAAGTTGGACGGGTCCCAACCAGGAACTACGGAGTGCCATCACGTGCTTGGCTGTACACGGATTTCACCGTTAAGTTCTGTGAAAAAACATATTTCCATCAACCGAGTGACGACTGCATGTGCAATCTGTGCCAGAATAGATGCGAAAGATATCACTTTGACAAATGCAAAAAGCACACAAAGGCCTTAAGTGAACACAGCAAAGAGAAATAACGTTCTTTGAAACAAAATCTATGCACATTTATTTCAAGAGCACTCTCTACTTCATTAAATTGACTACTTACTAGTTAGCCGGCTTTCAGGTGGACATTCCACCCATCGTCAGACTATGTCCCACTGCTGAACTTTCATCCTGTACCATTTGATGGCGCTGTGGTGGTTTCACGAATTTTCCGAATTGGGGCTGATCGGAAAATTCGTGAAACCACCGCAGCACCATCAAGTGGTACAGGATGAAAGTTCAGCAGTGGGACATAGTCTGACGATGGGTGGAATGTACACCTGAAAGCCGGCTAACTAGTAAGTAGTCAATTTAATGAAGTAGAGAGTGCTCTTGAAGATAATGTGTTTAATATTATTTCACTTCATTGTGTCTTCCCATTATAAGTAATTTAATTAAAATCTATGCACTTTCCTGCGCGTTCCTACTATTCCTGTACACGTAGAAAACCTATAAACATAACTTCATTGGAAGACAGTTTCAAGACTTCTTGGTGCCATAGTTGGAACTAGTTGAGAGAAGAATCAACTTTAGTGGTCTAGAAAATGCTACTATTCTGCATGTTAACAGTCTGAGAAGCAGCTGTTTTAGAGAGTGTGTATTAAAAAATTGTCTTTTATGACCACACTGGTGGTATCAATCCTACAATTAGAAAGAAATGCAAAATAATCCACTTCACTTTTATTACACTCTACTTTTGATGATTACCTTTCTATCAGTGATGCCCTCATGGTGGTAGCTATTGCTGAAGGCTGGGCCTCATTTAGCTTGAACACACTTTCTATGACAGAGAGTTCTGTGGATGTCGTATCCATGCCACAAAATGAGCACCAATCATTCACTACCATCCCTGCTGCTATCACTTCTGATCCTCTGTTCACTGTTCCAGCCTGTGCAAAAACAAAGAGTCGATGGCTGTTAAAGACTTTCAAGTTTACCGTACCTTAAAACTAACTTCAACATTTTAAAATTGATATGAAATTGCCAAGGAAAGGTAATACATTTACTACAAATATTAAAGGAAGCATTGACATCTATAGTATATCTTTTTTATTTTTTTTTATGACTGATTATCATCATCATCATCAAATTTATTGAGCATTACCGGTACTAATATTTTACAATTAGTAGTACTAGGCCTATACATTTATACAAAACACACCTAGTATACCTAATAAATACGCAATCATATAAAAACAATTAAAGAAAATCAAATGCTAGTTAATGAAGCTATTCCTAAATTACATTTACAATTTATTAAAATTAAAAGTTTATTATAATTATTGCCTCTGAATGAGCGTTGCTCATGATCGGAGCAGGAAAGATCTGAGCATAGAAAGTTCACACAAACTTCACTTATTCACTGCATGATTGGAGACTCATGAACATCAGCCCACAGATGAAAAATGTAAAGTTTAAAAGCCACAGTTTTCTATTTTAAGAAAAGAAAGCAAGTAGGCTGTACTGAGGATGCAGTATCAAGAATGGAGAGCCTACTGAGACCGTTGTTTCTAAATTTAACACATTTCCATTACATCTGTTTTCGTTACATGCTGTTTTAACGAGGGATTCCATAACACCAATTTTAAAGAATCTGCACCCCAAAAAATATTGTCATTCATTGCAAATCTACTCAAGGACAGCCAACATTTATTACTGGAACTGCAATGAATTACTGAAATAAAACAGAGAATTATAGGAAATAAAGCAGACAACCTCTAATCTGTATTATTGTTTCTCAGGCTTCCAACCAAGTGAGTTGGAGGTTTGGTTCCAAGCTTTCGGCAGCTTTCTCCACTGCCATCTTCTGGGAGAAGTGAGCTGGATTGGGAAAACTGCTTCTTATATAGGAAAAGACGACCAACGGTCACTGCCATAATTCAACAATGTAATGAACTGCAACTAATAATAAATAAATAAATATAGGAAAAGACTGGGGCCAATAGAAAAATTAGAAACTGGAATAATTAAATGGACAGTTCTGATTGGTCGGCGAAAAAATTAGAGTTTAATAATGTTGTTGGATGTGAAGTTGGTCCTCATTGGCAACACTTACTCCCAAATAAATCAGTGGTCCTCGTAAGGACCGATTTCACATCCAACAACATTATTAAGCTCTAATTTTCCTTCCTGACCAATCAGAACTCTCCATTTATGTATTCCAATTCCTAATTTTCCTAATGGCCCCCCCCCCCCCACCCATTCTAGTATATCCAGTCTTTTCCTATATATATAAGAAGCAGTTTTCCCAGTCCAGGTCACTTCTCCCAGAAGATGGCAGTGGAGAAAGCTTGGAACCAAACCTCCAACTTACCCAGCTGGAAGCCCGAGAAACAATAATACATTCTCAACACCTCGAAAGCCTCAAGTCACACACATTCTCTAATCTATCACTGTTCTGAACATACTTCAGATATCCTAGTAGGCCTACAATAAAGATTTAAACAGTTTCTGTTGACTTACCACAAGAGGGACCTGCAGAAGTGAACTGAGCTCATCTTGATCCTGAATTGATGTTTGAGGATGCACCAGACCTCCTTGATTTGACAAAACACAATATGATCCAACTAATACATTTGATGCTACAGTCTGCCGGAATACTTCCACCTTGAGAACATCGGCAAGTATCTCCTCTGTCTCCCTATCTAGGTCAGGGTGCGCCAGTGCCACGTAGTCATTGCATGTCACCACATTGCCTAACGCAGACAGCCTCTCTTCCACGCGCTGCACTCTCACAGTGTCTGGCAACGAGTTACGGAGGTGCTGCAGTTCTGTGTCTGTGGTGGAGTTTGGAACTAATAGACCATTCTTATTTCCTGCATGAAAACAAAGTACTACAATAACGAGCTGTCACTGTTATTCATTGCAAGAGAATAGCTTGATCAAATAAAGTTTTCCAGAAGAACTTTGCATGATTTTAAGAGGAATGGGCTGGTACAGCCGGCTGCAAAAAGAATAAGCATCCTAAAACTTATAAGTTTCAGATTCAGAAAACTGCACATGCTCGTCTCATTACCTACATAGGCTATACAAGATAACACATAACTAAACCATTGAAAATGCCTGTATTTTGTGTAAGAGTCTGATATTCGCTATTACACCAAATGGAGAGTCGTATCCGGATACACTAGGCTATCTGAATAATTAAATAAGAACACAGTTTAGTATAAATTCCACCCTAGCCAATACGAATCCTATAGCATGTATTATGGTGGTCTTTAAGTAATTTTTGGCTATTAGCAAACAAAGTGGCTAGGGTTGTTAAATTGCTGCTCCACAAAATGAGTCAGCTTTACGTTCGAAACTCAGCCAATCCTAATGATAGATTTTAATTACAAGTTTCCAGTCATACTCTAAATAGTTTTTTCTCCTTATACCCTCTAATCAAATACAACACACTGTATCCTTAAGGAGCTGGACCAATTTATTGTGATGGCTTTTTTCCATTCGTGAACATTAAAATGAAGTGTGTGTTGCATTTGATTAGAGGGTATAAGGGTCATTCTTCAAATGTGGGAAAATTTGGAGTGTGTGAAATCCAAATTTTTTACTTTGTTTTTAAAATCCCAAAAAAATTACTAAAATACTTCAGGGGTTACTTGATTATAATAAGACACCAGCAGAGCTTAAATGTTTATATTTTTATTTGTTAATATTTTTAAAGTCATGTGAATGACATCCGTGTACATGTGGATGGCAGAAGACAACATTAATGACTGACTAACTTTGGCAACAATCTGCTTTTGTTATGTGATTTCATATTTTTCTCAGTGTGCTTCAGTTGATTTTGCAGCAAATTTGCAAATTTGTGTGCATACTCCGGAATTAATATAATTTTAACTAGACTGTGTTTTTAAAGTCATGTGAATGACATCCGTGTACATGTGGATGGCAGAAGACAACATTAATGACTGACTAACTTTGGCAACAATCTGCTTTTCTTATGTGATTTCATATTTTTCTCAGTGTGCTTCAGTTGATTTTGCAGCAAATTTGCAAATTTGTGTGCATACTCCGGAATTAATGTAATTTTAACTAGACTGTGTTTTTATGGTTTTTTAGGGGGGGGGGGGGGGAATCAAGCAGAAATTCATTTAATCAGTTTTAAGATTTTAAGTACAGGTCACAGACACCGCAAACACAATAGTACCCTACATTTATCATCTACGTGACTTGAGAGTCATCCACATACTGCTTCATGAGGCATGTGGATGACAAAAAAGGAGTTTAAGTGGTCTCAGCAAGCCATATCTAAACCTCTGTAGGCTGAACTTAATCAGGTACTATGAATTGGTAGGTTTATCATAGTGCATAATCAAAATTAATTAATATTCACTTTCTGCCTACTTTCTAGAAGTCATGTTAATGACGGGGAATAAAAACGCTTTTTTTGAAAATGATGCAAAGTCCTTTGTTACCTAATCCCAAAATGTTTGTAAGCAAGCAAAATTCAACCTTACAATTCAACCACAAGCTGCCTGTTGGCTTTCTAACACTGTTGCCAGTTATACAAATTTCTCATTTCTGCAGAAAAAATTCCATTCTTTTCAGCCATGTGGATGACCAAAAACCCTTGGGACATTCTTTATGTTCATTAGGTGGGGTGACAATTTTATTTCATTTTATTTTTTAGGGGTTAATATTCTTCACACATTCATACTCGTTGGCAGGAAAAAAGTTGAAAAGGAAATAACATTTTGTTTTGTGGAAAAATGCATTAGAATATACGAAACCGGGATATGGGACAGGGCATGTGGATGACAATTCATTGAATTAAATTTGATTTTGGAATATCAGAATTTAAAGTTAGTAACATTTCAAAGTGATAGTTGTAGTATGGAAGTAGTAAAAAAATTTTTTTTAGTTGAATTTGAAGGGAAATATCACTCCGAAACACAATTTTTCCCATATTTGAAGAATCACCCATAAAGAGAAAAAACTATTTGGAATAAATTCACCCTCTTTCGTCAAAATGAAATTTATCAATTCTAGTCATACATTTCGTGAAATTTGATTTACATGGCAACATCTTTTGGAAGAAGGAAAATCTGTAAATTAACCCAAAAAAATGCAGTTTGTGAACGCATCATTCAACTCTCCCTCATTACTACCAAGGATGACGAAAGAGAAGTACTGCACCATTAGCTCATTGCTTTAGTTTGCATCAAGGGTGGTGAGACTGATCGGAATGCCACTGTCAACTGCCATGAGGTGGGCTAAAAGTTATGATGAGTTCAGTGAAGTTAGGAACGTCCAATGTCCAGTGAACAAACATCACAGCAATGACTAGGTTCATTTACACATCTTGTGAACCACACCACAGAACTTTCTACTGAACAAGAGTCCGCCCATTCTTTTTGCAGCAAGGTCCACAAGTCAGTTTAGTCAACCCTTGGACACTGCGCATGAACCCATTTAGGCCTATATGTAATCACCAGGATTGTAATGTTTGTTCACCAAACAGTTAGACTCCTTGAGCATGTACTATAGCAGGGCTTCTCAACTTGGGAGCATGCCCTTCTGGGGAGGCGTGGTGAGCAATGAGAAATATACATGACTTAAACAAACAAACAAACAAACGAAAGTTGTAACAAACACACCCCTTGTGTAGGTCTCAGAAAGGAAACTTCTGCAAATAGTTCTCTCCATCACTGCCAGATATATAACTGCATTCAAACACACTTCTTATTTACACTGCCCTATGCCTAAATACTGGATAGGTCCAAATAATAATAAATTCCGTAGTGCCATAACAAGACTGGCAATACATGGTTTTCATCATGAGCTCTGCAGAAGAACCGAATATCATGAACCAACAGAAGAATGAATGTGTAAAATACGTGACAATAAGTGCACAAAATACCATTTCTCCGTATGTCTACATAGAGTAAAGTAAGGTGGCCAGATGCCCGGCTTTTGGCCGGAATGTAAGGCTTTTTGCTAAGCAGTCCTCCATCCGGCGCGGCTTTATGCCGGACGTTGATTTGTCCCCCTTTTCGAGACTCTGATGGATCGGTAAAGGATATTAATAAAGTTTGTATTTTCCCGTATGTTCCTGCCAATCCTAAGGTTGGCACGCTTTACGATACTATCATTTTTTTAGTTGGTGCCGCGGAAAAATCTGAATCTATTCCTAAGGATGGCGCGCTTGTCCATACGATGATAGCGTACTGTCATTTATTTTATGTGAATGCAGTTATTAAGTAAAATTAGTCAGGGTTATACCATGTAATATCTGCTGTCCAGCCGTCCATGCCCGAAGTTTTATACTATGCTAGATTGCCGAAGAAGTGTGTCCTCCTTTCTGACATTTTAGAAATGGCCACCCGAGAGTGAAGTCATTGATGGATTATAGTCTCAATGCACATATGTGCGTGTTTTCTTATTATTATGCCTAAATAGTTCAATATTTTACTGTTTACCCACAAGTTGTTCCGAAAGCTGCAAGGTTGTTGGTGCAATTTTTATCAATTTAACTATGTAAGTAAGTTTTCTATGCTAGCTTATATCAAACCAAAATACCGAGCACTGCTGGATACTGAAAGTAATCTTATCTGAGATGTGCATTATCGCTGTTGGAACCAAACATACAAGTACAACCACAGCACTCATGAAGACGCAAAAGAAATGCCAATTGGACTATGTGTACGTATGTTTAGCTGTTTTATGTAAATGCAATTACCCAGGTACTTTAGCAGTCACTCCGTTCCACAAACAACCTCACCCCAAAATCCATAATATCATGGAGTTAAGTATGGAACATCAACATCCTTGCAATCCTTACACTTACCTACACACATCCTCCCAATTATTCTGCAGCCTGCAACAGAGGCATGTATTACAGGAATAGTCTCCGCCAATTCTGCCTCGAAAACGCTGCAAAACACAAAAATACTTTCTTTAAAACTAAACCTTGTGGTCTCTTAAAATATTGTAAAATCACTTTGTTAGGTATACGTTTCGTTGCCCTAAATTTATAATTAGCAGGTACATAAAAAATCGCATTACCGTCATTTGATTTGCAGCTATGTCAAAATGTGTTCGATAAAAGCAGAACTAACCTATAAAAGTTTTCGGATCCTCCAATGGCAACGAGACAGTATGAGTTTGTTAACTTAGAAAACACTCCTACTTCGTTATTATTTTCGAATTGAACACGGACAGCCATGACTTTAGCTCTGGATATTCCTTTGTCGATGTAAAAAAGATTAAACTAAATACAGGTTATTTTATATTAACTACTAAAATTGCACAACACGTGCAATATAAGATAAACTTCAGCACTTCGGTAATTTTGATGACGTCAGGAGGAAAACAATGTTGCAATGTTGGCTAACCTGGGCAACACTGTTTTGTTTTTTTGTCTTGGACGGGGTGACCGGTAACCGCCTTAAAATCTGGCGACGCCACGTGAAATTCTAAGGTAGTTTTTACGTTAGGATAAATTACAGAAAATACACGTATCGGAATTGTAGTGAATAAGAAACATTTCGATCTTATATTACAAATTGATTGAGAATTCCAGCCGGTAAAATTAAAATTGAACTGAAATTTTCAGCATTCATTTGTTTAATTTTTCGGCTTGCCGCACGGAATTGTTGATGGTTTAAATGGGGGTAGAGAGAAATTTTGAGTTTTTTGTTTATAACTTCTAACCGTTTGGAACTATTTCCAAATTCTGTAGGACTAATTCCCAATGGCCGTATGTATGTTTAATTGTATATAATTTTAAGTTCATTTTGGCATTTCTTACAATAAAAGTAGAAAGTCATTGGTTACCTTTAGCTCTAAAAATACTAACACTAATGTACCAGTAACAGATTCTGACAGGAAGAACATAAACATGCTACTTCTTGCCTACTTTGTTACAGACCAACACAAGTAGCACTATGCCTGTGAAAAAAGCAATTAAGCGACGAAGCACAACTCCCGGAGGAGTCATCAAGAAACCAAAACGTGAGTTTTGTTGTATATTTTAGTCTATGCACAAAAAGAATGTGGTTTTTCCAGGGGGCAGTCTAGCCATTGCTGTGACTGATATTTTGGCTGTAGAAACATGAAATTGGCCTAGTTATATTATTCTTTAGAACCTATAAATTCTATATAAGCATGCACCTTTTTTCTGTATGAAGCTTCTAAGTGTAAGAAATAAAGAGATGAAGTGTACAAAATTAACCTAAAGTGCTATGAAGGTGTGCCGGAAGTGGGTGCATCAGTTCACGTTGAGAAAATTCAATGCTGAAAACCTGACTGTGAAAACAGTGGTCTCACAAGGGGATGGTATGAACCTTCATGTCGAAACCCACCCTCAAATTTTGTACACATGTAGGGCATCCTAAAATGGAACAGTACACAAAAAATTAGCTGCCAGTTCAAACTGCAAGTCTATGAAAATCACGTCACAATATCGTGAAAAAAGCATTGTCAGAGCGCCTCATCCCGTCTAGCAGGGATGCGGTCTGTGGCTGAGGTACAAGGTCTTGAGGAGGCATGCAGGAAGTCGGCGCAACACAACACTGTAGTCACAGTATACAGTTGCATGATCACTTCCCCGTGCACAGAACAGCTTGTTTTAAACTTTACTATTCAATAAATGTGAAACAGAAGTGCCTAGTGTCGATAGAATGGGAAATGCACAAATTTGCTTTGCACCATGCACATCGATACAAGTGCTCCCATATCACATTCTGCTTCTTCACACTTGTGTTGGTTCACCATATCACAAGATGTAAAAACAATCACAAATCCCTGTGTGATTACAGCAAAGCTAGTTATCAAGCTACGCTATGCACATTCGTACGCTTTCGGGTCAATCCATATGAAATCATCCAATAATAAAATAATTTGTTGCTGACCTATTTTATTTTATTTTTAAGTATATATTTTCTGTTTCTATGTGTATCTGGGAGTAATAATAATAATAGAAAAGCGCACAATGTGCATGATTAGTTTGAGCAGAAAGCCGTGAGTGAGCCTGTCCTCTCGGGGCAAACCATCACATGATATCTGTCACAAGTTCGGTGGCACAAAGCACACACACAGCCCTCATTTGGGATGTGATACGTTTTATTTTGACACACGAGGTGGTGGAAACCATGAGTCGCAAATCTTGTAGTGATGTGTCTAAGTTCATAGTCTGTGTTCATCCAGTCTGAGTTGGTCATAGCATCTGTTGAGTAGAAGCTTTGCCATATTTCTTTCTTTTTTTCTTGTAGTTCTTCCTGTAGTTGTATATATGCAGTGGTGGAAGGCAGGAGTAGTTGGTGTCTAAGTTCTGTTGTGTAGAAAGGTTCTCTTGTGAGTTCGTAGCATAGTCTCGAGAGCGTGAATTTCGATAGACACAGTACTTTTTTCATGTATGTGGCTTTCACACTTTCAAGGTCTTTGAGATTTTCTTTTGAAAGGTATTCCCAAATCATGTCCAGTCCATATGTCATAATCGGTGAGATTTTTAGCTTGAAAAGTTCCATTGCAACTCCAACTGACAGTCTATTTAGCATCGATATTTCATTCATTGCTCTTACTGCCGCTGCTACTCTTTCTTTTACATGTCTACTGTACGATGTGCCTGATGACTGTAGAGTGATTCCCAGGTATTTGAAAGATCCCGTAATTTCTAGAGGTTCTCCATTTTCATAGTGCACGATGTCTCTGGCAGATATTCTCCCCCCCTTCCTGAAAATCATTTGCATTGTTTTCTGTCGGTTCACAGTGAATTTATTTTCATCTGCCCATTCCATTAATTTTGAAAAGGCCATTTGTAATTTGTCTGGACATCTTGATGCTATTGCAACATCGTCTGCATAGAGATACACTTTTAAATCCTCCATTTTTTCTTTCATTTTTCCTGCTAGATCCGATATTGCCACATTAAACAGTATGGGACTAAGCGGGTCACCTTGTAACACTCCATTTCTCTGTAGAATAGGGTTTGACAGCGCTGTGTTGTCATTTACAGTGACGTAGTTGAAGGCAAGGATGCAACGTATGATCTCTAATAGGGGATTGGCGTGTCCCAGCACCGTTTCCAATTTTAGTAGAAGTTTTTCCCTGTCCAAAAAATCAAATGCTTTTCTATAGTCGACGAAAATTACCAGCAGTTTCTGGGAGTACAAAACAATTTTTTTCACATTTTTATTACTAACGCTTTGGCAACTAGTGGCCATTTTGCTTAGAAGGATCTGTCATTTTTGGCATTTTCAAAGGTTAGCGGTAAGTTAAATAACTATTTTATTTATGAAGATATCAACTTGAAGTAAAAACCATCTTAATCTACAAAAAACTGGCTACAGTTCATGTTATGACCAAAAATTTGTTAGGTCTTAAGGAAATAATCTAAAACTTTATTAGAAAATGCAGTTCTGATTAGAAAAAAATTAACAACTTTATCAAACTTTTTTTCATAGAAGGGATGAAAACACATGTTTCATATTTTCCCCCCACAAAGATATAGTAGATCACTAGATGCTAGTAAAATTTGAGATCATTTATGTAAATCCTTTAGGTTTTATGAGTCTTCAAATATCGAGATTTTGCAAAATTGTTGATTTTCAAATTAAAATATCTCAAATGGGACTGAACAGAAAAATCTGAAATTTTCTCAAAATATTCTTCTAGTGCCTAGTAATCAACATATAAAATTTCATCACTGTGTTCTGACCAGAAGTATTTTACTTTTAATAAAGAAAATGCTAAAAAATAACACTGTCAATTGAGCGAATAACAGTGTTAAAATACAATAAAAATTGTCAAAAATAATATAATTATTTGTTGTTGCTAGTAAAATTAAATATATCATAAAACTAACATATTAAAGAATATTATAGGAGAAAAATTCCTCCGGCACTGGGACTTGAACCCAGGACCTTTGGCTATTCGCGCCAATGCTCTACCAACTGAGCTAAGCCGGACTGCATATGACATGACTTGTCTGTCTGTGAGGTAGACCATTAGGGCAATCAGTCATAGGAGAGTGGTTCCATCTGGTGCTGTGAATTGAGCTCCAGCTTAGCTCAGTTGGTAGAGCATTGGCCAAACCATTGGCCAGAGGTCCTGGGTGTTAGTCCCAGTGCCGGAGGAATTTTTCTCCTATAATATTCTCATGTAATGCCCAACAGAGACAATAATCTGTGGTTCATGAATGCTTATATATCTTAATATATTAAATGTTCCATGGTAGTAGTCATAGTGATCAATACTCCAGCAGAAGGAGACCATATTGCCACATTTGCTGAGCAAGCCAGAATATGCTGACTTGCAAAAGGCAAGTCTCTACAGACTCCTCTGTAGCTCCTTTGTTCAGTAATCAGTAGCTGTGCTTGACTGAAGATATCAAAATAGTTGCCCCTTCAGTTAAAAAAATTGTTTATTTTAGCGATGGAGATGGTAGCCAGTACAAAAACAAAAAGAACTTTTTGAATATTTGCAATCACTTTGAAGCTGAATAGTATTTTTTTGCTACTTCTCATGGAAAGAATGCTTGCGATGGGATTGGAGGGGGTACAAAGAGGGCTGTCTCGATGGCTAGTTTGCAAAGACCATATTTGGACCAGATACCTTCAGCAGAAGAAGTCTTCAAATTTTGTTCTGAAGAAAGTAAAGGTATTTCCTATACACTTGTAAAAACATTTTTTAAACCTTTGGCTCAGCTGTGAAACAAACTTCTAGCATCATAAGGTGTTACATTCACTCAAAAAGTGATATTTATGGTGAACATAGTATTTTCATTTTGCCCAAATTTGAAATAAAACCTTTCGAAGTAAACAACATTGTTGCCTGCATTATGATCAGAACTGGTGAAATTGATATTTTTTTAAGTGAAGGGGCAACTTTTTTTATATCTTCAGTCAAGCACATCTACTGATTACTGAACAAAGGAGCTACAGAGGAGTCTGTAGAGACTTGCCTTTTTCAAGTCAGCATATTCTGGCTTGCTCAGCAAATGTGGCAATATGGTCTCCTCCTGCTGGAGTATTGATCACTATGACTACTACCATGGAACATTTAATATGTTAAGATATATAAGCATTCATGAACCACAGATTATTGTCTCTGTTGGACATTACATGAGAATATTATAGGAGAAAAATTCCTCCGGCACTGGGACTAGAACCCCGGACCTTTGGCCAATGCTCTACCAACTGAGCTAAGCTGGAGCTCAATTCACAGCACCAAATGGAACCTCTCTCCTATGACTGATTGCCCTAATGGTCTACCTCACCGACAGACAAGTCATGTCATATGCAGTCCGGCTTAGCTCAGTTGGTAGAGCATTGGTAGGAATTTTTCTCCTATAATATTCTTTAATATGTTAGTTTTATGACATATTTAATTTTACTAGAAACAACAAATAATTATATTATTTTTGACAATTTTTATTGTATTTTAACACTGTTATTCGCTCATTTGACAGTGTAATTTTTTAGCATTTTCTTTATTAAAAATAAAATACTTCTGGTCAGAACACAGTGATGAAATTTTATATGTTGATTACTAGGCACTAGAAGAATATTTTGAGAAAATTTCAGATTTTTCTGTTCAGTCCCATTTGAGATATTTTAATTTGAAAATCAACAATTCTGCAAAATCTCGATATTTGAAGACTCATAAAACCTAAAGGATTTACATAAATGATCTCAAATTTTACTAGCATCTAGTGATTTACTATATCTTTGTGGGGGGAAAATATGAAACATGTGTTTTCATCCCTTCTATGAAAAAAAGTTTGATAAAGTTGTTAATTTTTTCTAATCGGAACTGCATTTTCTAATAAAGTTTTAGATTATTTCCTTAAGACCTAACAAATTTTTGGTCATAACATGAATTGTAGAATGTTTCTTGTAGATTAAGATGGTTTTTACTTCAAGTTGATATCTTCATAAATAAAATAGTTATTTAATTTACCGCTAACCTTTGAAAATGCCAAAAATGACAGATCCTTCTAAGCAAAATGGCCACTAGTTGCCAAAGCGTTAGTGATAAAAATGTGAAAACAATTGTTTTGTACTCCCAGATACACACAGAAACAGAAAATATATACTTAAAAATAAAATAAAATATGTCAGCAACACCCATTGGATGAATTCATATGGATTGACCCTTTCCTGTTATTATTAATAGTTTATAGCAACTGAAAGCACATTTATAGGATTCAACACGTCTGTAGAGACACTCATGGTGACTTCCTTCTATTAACTGACAGACACACAGATCGCAATTCATCACTACGGTCGTTGTTTTATACTGGTAGCAAGAAGAAGGAAGCCCGTGTTTGATAAGAATGAGTCACGTAAGTTGCAGTAGTCGCTACAAAGATCCAGGAAAACCAACTAAGTTAAGTCGCTTCCAAATTTCAAGCTTCAATTTAATGGTCTCACAGTTCAAACTGGCAGCTAATTTTTTGTGTACTATTCCATTTTAGGATGACCTACATGTGTACAAAATTTGAGGGTGGGTTTTGACATGAAGGTTCGTACCATCCCCTTGTCAGCAGCACAGTCGCTATAGAGATTCCACCAGAGTACCCGGCAATGGCTAGACTGTACAGAAACTTGCCTCTAGATCCCCGTTTTTATTTTTATATTGGGGGGGTGGGCGTTACTCCCGAACCTGGACCCCTTATATTTCTGTGTTGGAGGCTTTGTGGGGGTACACAAAAAGTGATATTGTCCCTGTATCTCCTTCCTGTGTTTCCATGTTGAGGGCTTTGCCCAGGTCCCATCAAAGACTGTACACTCTTCCCTTAGGACCTTTGTCCCAAATCCCCCTCCAGATCCTTCTTATTAATAGGTATCTTAAGCCATGTAATTATTATAAACATTAATGGGGGAAACCTAACCATTTAACTCAAAGAGCATGCATATATATATAAATGTAGATGTAGATGTAGATATCTCGTCCTGTAGATCCTGTGTTGAGCGGGGAACTACTGCAACACGTCAGATCAAAAAATACATGCATGTTATAACAATAATATAGGTGTACAGAAACTGCAAGCTGCCAAATTTATCCAAGCTGGAAATATTCCTCCAATTTGTAGAAGGTGTGAGTTATTAAAAATTCCTTGACAGATGTTTTGAAATGTTTGCTCTTTCTTTGAATACATAATAATTTAATGTTGTTTGGAAGCTTGTTATATATCTGTACTGCAGAATAATAAGCACCCTTCTGAAAGAGTTTTAACGAGTTATTTGGTCTGTGTAGATCATTCATGTTTCTGGTAGTACGTCCGTGTACACTAAAATTAGTTTGAAATTTATCAATATTATTCACTACATAACACATAACAGAGTATATATACTCCCCTGTAAGAGTGAGGACTTTTAATTTTTCAAATAGCGGTTTACAAGATTCCCTTTTTTTCTTTCCACATATTATTCTTATTGCCCGCTTTTGTAATCTAAATATTTTCTCCCTATGGGTAGAGTTGCCCCAGAAAATGATCCCGTACCTCATTACCGAGTGAAAATATGCAAAATATACCTTAAGTAATGCATCCTGTTTTAATATATTATTCAAAATTCTTAAAGCAAAGCACGCTGAACTCAGTTTTGGACTTATCATTTCTATGTGTGTCTTCCAGTCAAGATTTTGGTCAATTTGTAGCCCTAAAAATTTTACATTGCTAATTTCTTGTATGATTTGTGTTCCATAATTAATTTCAAGATTTGAGATAAATCTGTTTTTTGTCCTAAATTGTATAAAATGGGTCTTATCAATATTAAGTGTCATTTTATTAGCTAGAAACCATGTGTTTAACTCGTGAAAAGCCTTTGTAGCTATTCTTGATAAATGTTCTTGTGACGTTCCTGTTACAAGTACACTAGTATCATCTGCAAAGAGCAATACCTTTGATTCGTCACTTAAGTTATAGAGCAAGTCATTAATGAAAATTAAAAAGAGCAAAGGTCCCTGTATTGATCCCTGAGGTACCCCATTCTTAACAATCCCTAGGTTAGATTCATTTCCATTTATTATTACCTTTTAAGTTCTTTCAGAAAGATATGATTTGAACCACTTAAGTGTTAAATTATCGAACCCATAATGATCCAATTTTTGAAGTAATATTTCATGATTTATACAGTCAAATGCTTTAGCTAAGTCGCAGAAAATTCCCAGAGCATATTTCTTTTTATCTAACGCTTCCAATATTTGGCACCTCTGGATGTCTGTGCAGGAAGGACGAAGTGAGATGCAAAACTTACCAGCGGCCAATGGGAGTGCTGGGGGCCAACCTATGAGCTGCATAACACTGCATAGAAATCCAGCTATGTGCTATACTAAACCCCAGTTTATTGTACCTAAAGAGTTTTTTAAGTTTGATTGATTGTAAGTTGATATAGGCATAATTAGGTTGTATTCATTTATTTGTGTTGCAGTTTCAAGACCCGAACCACCAAATTCCAGATCCCCTAGCGGCATTGTGCTTACATGTGGCCAGGGAGAGTTAGGTCAACTTGGACTTGGAGAGGACATAATGCAGCGCTCACGACCTACTTTGGTTCCTGATCTAGAGAATGTAGTAGACATATGTGCAGGAGGCGTTCATACTGTATGTCTCACAAAATCAGGTGAAGTCTTAACATTTGGATGCAATGATGATGGAGCTCTGGGGCGAGATACCAGTGAGGAAGGCTCAGAAATGAGACCAGGGCTAGTACAGCTGGAGGGTAAAGTTGTACAAATTTCAGCCGGAGATTCTCACAGTGCTGTTTTACTCAGTGATGGAAGAGTGTTTGCATGGGGCTCCTTTCGCGATAGTGTTGGCAATCTGGGTCTTCTTATTCCCAAAGAGACTGAAAAACAGCCGGTGGAAATGCTGCCAGGCTTTATTGTAGTGAAGATCGCATCGGGGGCAGACCACCTTGTGATGCTGACTGAAGATGGCCATCTCTTCACCTGTGGCTGTGGAGAACAAGGGCAGCTAGGTAGAGTGTCAGAGCGAGGGGCTAATCGAGAGACTCGACAAGGCATAAGACACTTCCTGAAACCATATCGTGTCACCTTCAAGCCAAGACACGTACCAGAGTTTGAAGACATATGGGCAAGCACATACTGTACATATGCAAAGGAGAAGTCGCAAGGTGAAATTTATACTTTTGGATTGAACAACTTCTTCCAACTTGGCTTAAAGGAGCAGAGGTTACACTTCTACCCCAGGGTGTCAGAAGTGTTTTCTGGGAAAACCTGGGTTAAGATTTGTGGTGGGGAGCACCATAGCATTGCACTGGATAGTGATGGCGTCGTATACTGCATGGGCAGGCATGATTATGGGCGCCTGGGTTTGGGACCAAATTGTGAAGATGCCGATAGACCCACACCAATTCCAGCACTCAGCGAGAAGAATTGCAAAGATGTATCCTGTGGGAGTAGATCATCATTTGCTGTCACTCATCAGGGTAAGTGCCTATTCAGATATTGTCATCGTTCTGGCAGAAGTAACTAACTCCAAAAATGGCCATTTTGAGATACTACTACACTGATAAAAGGATTATTCGTAGGTAAACAGAACTCTCTAATTAATATCCTGATCCATTTCCAAGTAGGCCTAGTTAATAATTCTATTTTCACAAAGTCCGTATAGGCTATAGCTACAATGATTTATTCAAATTTTAAAACAGCTGAATCTTAGGCAGTTGGCAAGTTTATACTTTACGACTCACCCTGCTCCCCTTTCCATCAGCGCGGTCGCCTTCCCCGCCTGCCTGCATGCTCGCTTCCCCTCACCGCCTACCGTGCATCTTCCCCACTATAGCGCATGCCGGCCGCTACTAAGCACCTGTAATGCAGCTTGCTGTGTTAAGCCCACAGCTTGCTCTAATAATTGCAAAATTACCATGTACCAAACATCATATTTCATGATCTTTAAACACCGATTTGAAAGAAAAAAAAAATTCACTATACAAAAGACCCTTGCACCATACATAATATTTCACAATTTTTAAAAACGATTATAAAAAAACAAAATAGAATTTCATGAACTATAGAAAATGTCGAACAATTAAAAAAATACCCTTGTACCAAACATCATATTTCACGATCTTTAAACACCGATTTGAAAGAAAAAAAAATTTCACAATAACAAAAGACCCTTGCACCATACATAAAACGGTTATAAAAAAACAAAATAAAATTTCACGAATTATAGAAAATGTCGAACAATTAAAAAAATACCCTTGTACCAAACATCATATTTCACGATCTTTAAACACCGATTTGAAAGAAAAAAAAATTCACAATAACAAAAGACCCTTGCACCATACATAATATTTCACTATTTTTAAAAACGATTATAAAAAACAAAATAAAATTTCACGAATTATAGAAAATGTCGAACAATTAAAAAAATATATCCTTGTACCAAACATCATATTTCACGATCTTTAAACACCGATTTGAAAGAAAAAAAAATTTCACAATAACTTAAGACCCTTGCACCATACATAATATTTCACAATTTTTAAAAAACAAAATAAAATTTCACGAATTAGAAAATGTCGTACAATTAAAAAAATACCCTTGTACCAAACTTCATATTTCACGATCTTTAAACACCGATTTAAAAAAAAAAAATCACAATAACAAAAGATCCTTGCACCATACATAATAGGCCTAGCCTATTTCACAATTTTTAAAAAGATTATAAAAAACAAAATAAAATTACACACATTATAGAAAATATCGAACAATTAAAAAATACCCTTGTACCAAACATCTCCCCATCATATTTCACGATCTTTAAACAGATAAAATAATATTTTACAAATTATAAAAAAATAATAATTCCCGATAAAAAAAAATACAAAATGCCAAAAACCCTTGCAACAAACATAATATTTCATGCCACCAGGATATTTCACAATTATATATATAGGCCTATATAAAAAATCAAAATTTACATAATATTTCCCAATTTTAAAAAAACTCCGTGTTAGGACATAAAACATGGCTTAATTGATGCAGAAAAATTCCCTTGCACCAACACTACTCTTTTCATAACAAACAAACCATCTCAAAATTAGAAAACCCGATTCTTGCAATAGATCTCGAATAGGTAGGTAGGGTGAAGAGGAGGTGAGAGAAAGAGAGGAAAGAGACGGGAAAGAAAGAGAAGAAGAGAATAAAGGAGAAATAAATTATTTTTCTCTTTCACCAGTTCCATACTAGATGCCGCCACCGTCGCTACTCTGCTAGTAGTTCTAATGCCGCCGCTAGGTGTCTCCCGACTGTTTTAAAGAATCTCCCCACCCAAAACCCCTACTTTCCACGTGGGTCCCGTTAGAGAGTAGTGGTGGGGGACTCGGGTGAGTCGCAATATATTTTTTTCCCGAATCTTAAAAGTAAGATTTTGGACTTAGTGACTTCTGCTAGAACGACGGCAGTATCGTCATTGCCATCATCATCATCATCCTTTCACTACTACCTGAAAGAACTGTTCTAGCCTGAAAAAGTAGACTTTGGCTACCAGATGTCCAGATTTCACCATTATGTCTCTGTCTGGTATTCAGCCAGGCATTGTAATAATCAAACAAGGTCCTGCTTTTTAATGCTAATGGACATATTAATACAAAAACTAAAACTATGTGTGTGTGTATATACAGTGAGTCTCAGACAGATTGCACCCGCCGCGCCGTGCGTTGGGTTCCCCGCACATGACGCTCATATCCCCAGTATGCGGCAAAGGAACTGCCCGGCAGTTGACTGACTTGTCCGTGCGTGACAATGAAAATAAATTAAATAAGTTTGAAAATAACAGAAATAGGTACCTACCTTATTACAGGAGATGCGGGAAGTGTCCTCCTACATCCACACATTTTTGGCATTGTGATAGGAAATTCCGATTAATACGCATTAATTGTTCTTCCGTTATTATTGAGTTTATCTCTATCCTAATGTTTCCTTTTAGTTGTGAGAACTACAGAATAACACTTTCACGTCTGTACAACACGAGAACAATGCTCAACTGCAGGCTGTTGACTTATCTACGGGGACACAGCTGGCCGCGACGCGGGTAGTGCTGAGTCATCACAAGAGAAGCACGGCGCGCGGCAAACGGGTGCAATCTGGCTGAGACTCACTGTATATATACATATACTAGCATGTGCCCGCAGGCGAATAATTATTTTAAAAAATTAAGATCATAATACTGTAGTTAAATCATTATACAGTAAAACTTGTTCAAAGCGGAATCGTATGGGACCAAAAGAATTTTCCAAATTGGACAAGTTTCCGGATTACACAAAATACACTAGACTACATAAATGTTATCAATTACTGTACCATGCGCCACAAATGTGAATTTGTAATATGCAAATACTGTAATTAATTACAAACCTTAATTCCTGTACACAAAATATTCTTCACTTTATTTTTATATACAGTAAAATACCACGCTATTATTAATAATTAATAACACTAACACATAATAATTATGCAATTGCTGTAGGCTAATTGTTTTCTTGCCTCATTATCCCTAGGTTTATTTCACTTGTGTCGCTACATATCGGGACATGGGCCCGGACAAAGACAAGTTTTTAGCCTGCGCATTTACAAACCATTCCCACACTATTTCATTAATTTCTTCATTTCCCGTCTTCTTTGTTTTTCTCTTCATTTGTCCGTTCCCCTTGATCCACTCCTCCCTTATCTTATCTTTGTTCTTTAAAGTTTCGTAAATTTGTGTTTTACCGCATTTGAAACGCAAAATTATTTCGCGCACAGAAAGTTTGTCTCTCTCACTCGCTTCAATCACATTCATCTTTTCGTTGAGCATGAGCGATACGTACTTTTTGTTCTACATGATGCTACAAGCAGTACAAGCCAACTGAAATTGAAGCCTGGCGGAAAATAGAAAACAAAGCAGGTAGCAGATTTCTTGACAATTGGGTAAATTCCACTGTTGGCCGAAACAAAAGACACCGCCGTGTTTAGCCTACTCTAACGGAACTCTCAGGGCTGTACAATATTCGTGCTAAGAAGTAACGTGTTAACACAGACGTGAATAACAAAATATATTATATTGTAATGCTGCTTTTCCGCATTATAGAATAAATTGCTACTTAAATCATAAAATCTGCATTCCGTTTCCGCGTTAAGCACGTTCCGTTTTATACAAAATATTGACATTTAAAAATGTATTGCGTGCGTCGGGACCGAAATATTTGTACGCTTTGGACAGATTTCCGGATTATACACGTGCCGCTTTGAACAAGTTTTACTGTATTTATTAACACCTACATCACGTGGACTACATACCACGATTAGATAGCATCGCCTGGTAAGGTCGACTCAGATTAGAGTTCCTTGGTCCAGAAAACCCGTGTATAGTGAGTTTTGTCCAAATCTAACAATGTTTAACCATATTTAGGCCTATATTGATTATCCCTCTTCGGTGTAGGTTGAAAATTTCATGTCTGCATGCTTTGACATTACAAACAAATGAATCGACCAGCGTGTACTTACAACATTCAAGCGATCGCGATGATTTTATGTCCAAGGTATGACAAAAATAGCCAAAGCCTACTGTAATTGATTTGTCATTGAAATGTATTACTCAAAACCGATGCTTCGAAAACGCAAAAAATGCACGTTTTCTGCCCGTTTTTCACTCATAACTCACGAACGAAAGCAAAATTTAAAATTCCGGCTTCGAGGTGCATTTTCCGACCCTTCAGTTCATATATGTTTAAAATTTCAGATCTCTGCGTTGAGTAAATTTCGCTGGGCATCGTGGACAGGCAGACAGAAGGAAAGACACACACTTCCTTTTATTAATATAGATAGGCTATGCCCTAAAATTTAAAAATAAGATTCTAAAATTTATATAAAAATTGCCTTTCATTGCATCACATCTTACTCAAAATCAAAAGCTTAAACCCAGCATTGCTGCTAATTAGTTGAGTATGCCTATTAAATGTCTCATTATAAATATGTTATTCTTTAATTAGGCATTGCCTGTTTTCCATACAAATTAATTAGTTTAACTTTACACTTGCAGTATAGGCTACAACAATTCAGACATTTTCAACAAGACAATTTACACATCTTATCACCTGTTAGCACAAGCTATTTGGCTTCAATATATCGTCTGTTGAGGTCAGAGAGGCATATTTCAATTTCAGAATAGTTTTTACTAAAAGTCCAGTTTCCCATTTCATTATGCTTCCCACGAGAAATAAAAGGTTCTATTATATGCATTTATTTTAAGCGAATTTGATGATCTGAAAGGTGTGAACATTGTTCGTTATCGTCATCCCAACAGTACAAAGTTTTTTTTTTTTTTTTTTGTCATTACAATGAAAAGAGAGGTAGCGTTAAATTTAAGATAAACTTAGGCTTGTATAAAAACAGCATCATTGCTTAATACAATCTCTGATACACGCAAATACTAGTTAATGTGAGTCTAGCTCTTCAGGAACAAAATAGGTTTTTTCTCCATCCCCACCCTCCAAAAATCCAATGTCTAGTTATGGGTATAAAAATTGACCATATTTTCAACACCCAAATATAGTACTATTATTGAAATTGTACTACTGAAACAAGTTCAAAAACTACTAGAGCTTATGGTATGGGAGAAACGTTTATTGAAAAGAACTGCCAAGAACTTCTAAACTTTGACACCTCAGTAGGCATCCAGGGAACTTGGATCAGCAAGTTTATCCATCCACCGCCAGATGGCCAATCGGAATCAGCTGATGATGGGGATGTCCATTGAAACAATAATTCTGGATAAATATACATAATAGTGAAGATAGTGTGCATATTTCCTTACTTAATCTTGATACAGATTTTAACATCTACTTTATGAAAAGAGATTGAAATTATTTAGGGATGGGTCCTCGATACTCTCGATAATTGCATGGTATCGGCATTGAACGAAACTTCAGAAAACTCTCTCGATACTTTTTTAATTCTGCAATTAAGTGAGAATGCTAGTATTTTTTAACAAAAACTTGTAAGTGGACTGTTTAAAAAACTAATTTTAGTTTTAATGTAGAGTTTAAAAATAATTATAGGCTACTGGTGATATTAAATTTTGTCTCATTGAATATGAACACATAATTAATTTAGTTGGTATTAGTGAGCATTCACACCGAAGTAGCATAGCATGCGAATCAAACTACCTGGATGCAGGCTGCACATCGAGTTGCATGGTTCACTGTTTTGCATTCATACCAAAGTAGCGAATGCGATCTGTAATTTAACGTACATTATATATTTTCACTTGAACAATTCAGAAACCCATTTAAAGTAATGTAATTTACCTAAAGAGGTTATAGTTTCAGCAATTTTAATCCAGGCTTTTTTCCTATTAGTTTCGATTGTCGTATCGTATAGTCTACGCATGTACAAATTGTATGTTAAATAACTCTCTTTCCAGCAGTTTGCATGACATCTTTGCCATAATCTACCCAAACACAAGCGAATATGTGTTGAATTTTCTTAACAATTAGAAAACAGTTGAAAAGGCAACTGTACGCATGCGCCATCCCGAGTAGCGTCGCATGAAATAAGTCCAGATCTATCTGAAGAAATGAATGTCGCACTCTTCTACCTGCATTATTGCCACGCTACTTTGGTGTGAAGACTTGAACTTGTTTATTTGGGATTTAAAATGAGTAACGTGCAGCGTGCATCCAGGAGCACGTCGCAAGTGGCATGCTACTTCGGTGTGAATGCTCCCTTACACAATTCTCTCAAATTTTAATGTTTAATGTACCTATTTATTGAAACTGGAAATGTTGAAGATATCGAGTGTCAAGGAAAAAATAATGTATCGGTATCGAGAAAATCTGGTATCGACCCATCCCTAAAATTATTTTTTTCTTTTCGATATCCTTTTATTTGAATATTCAGTGAGAGATGGAGATAGCAGCTAGATGTCATGGTGATTGGGTGTTCACTGTCCAGTGACGGATGCATGCTATGCACATTACAAATCCAGTGGCTTCATCTTTGGTTTGCACTGTATCTTCTCATAATGTTAATTTGAATTTGTACTTGTCATTACAGGGGAACTCTTCGTGTGGGGCGCAGGATACACTGAACAGCTAGGTACTGGAATAGAAGATGACGTTCATGCTCCACAGCTCCTCGTAAGCAGGCAACTGGAGACTCGTTCTGTGCTGCAGGTCTCTGGCGGAGCCACACACACGGTCATTTTAGCTACAGATACTCGACAATAATGATAATCAAAGACTAGATCAGTGCTTTCCAAATTTTTTCCATTGTGAAATTTTACAAAACTCTAATTTTGTGTGACACCCTGCCTCTGAAAGTATCCTACATGCACCCTTCATAAGGTAAATAAAACAAACACAAATTTCCAGTATTATTAAAATTTTAGTTGAGATAAAAGAAAAATTTAGATGTAGTTCTAAGTTGATGAAAATAACCACCCTTAGTTTTATTCCTTATATTGGCTCACATGTGCTCGGTGAATTTGACAAATTTCCTTTATATTGGGATGAATATAAGATAAATTCACTTGCATATCTTCATCCAGCATTTTTGAACTGGCACATTTCATTTTCAGTACTGGTCATCACAGAAAATCATGCATGCACAGAAATATGTGGTTGAAAACAGCAATCGAGTTTTAGCCAAATGAAAATTTTCTTAAGGTAAAATCCAGAATTTGTCTAAATTATCTCCTTGGTTTTTATCTTCAAGTGCCTATCATTTTTAAGTTCTGTCGATTCTTTTTTCTACAAATGAAAGTTTACTAACCTCCGATGAAATAAATGGATTTCTTATCTGGTTGTAAGCATTTGTGTCCACATCTGAGAAGTAACTGAGTTTATCTGTTCAATATCAGATAGTTTAAATCTTTTTATTTCTTTCTTTTAATCACAGTGAGATGTATTTGGAAACATTTCATAGCTGTTCTCTCACTTTCCAAGACCAAATTGCTATCTGTAGTAAGATTGAGATCGGAAATATACACACAAACTTCACTAAAAGGTATATTTACCCAGGATGATCATTTCAACGGGTCTTCCCACCATCACCAGCTGATTCCGACTGGCCCTCTAGCGGCGGGTGAATGAACTTGTCGATCAGGGTTCCTTGTATGCCAACTGAAGTGTCAAAGTTTAAGAGATTTTCCCGGTTCTTTTTAATGAATATTTTTTCCCAAACGATAAGTTCTGTTGGTTTTTCAACTTGTTTCAAAAGTGCAATTTCATTTTCAATTTCATGGCCTACTTCCCAGAAATGCATTGCCAAAGCGGATTTTTCAATTTGTTTGTTCATGATGTTCCTAAAATGCTCTTTTCTCCTTGTGTCTAAATTCCTTTTTGTTTGGCCTATATAAAATTTTCCACAATCTTTGCAATTAATTTTGTAAATTCCAGCTTTTTTGTAATGAGGGACCTTATCTTTCTGATTGGTTTTTATGAGATTTTTCAAACTGAATTTATTCTGTGGTGCCAATTTGATGTTTACATTGTTGAAAATCTTCTGAAATCTGTTGTTTGCCCATGGGTGATAGGTGAATCTTTTGTGATTTGTGTTTTCTTTTTCATTTATTAGTGTAGTTGTCTCTTTAACCTTCTTCTGTTTTTTGAATTTCCTTACTTTTTTGTCAATCAAATCTTTTTTGAAACCATTCTCTTCTGCCAAACAAAAAGGAATTTAGACACAAGGAGAAAAGAACATTTTAGGAACATCATGAACAGACAAATTGAAAAATCCGCTTTGGCAATGCATTTCTGGGAAGTAGGCCATGAAATTGAAAATGAAATTGCACTTTTGAAACAAGTTGAAAAACCAACAGAACTTATCGTTTGGGAAAAAATATTCATTAAAAAGAACCGGGAAAATCTCTTAAACTTTGACACTTCAGTTGGCATACAAGGAACCCTAATCGACAAGTTCATTCACCCGCCGCTAGAGGGCCAGTCGGAATCAGCTGATGATGGTGGGAAGACCCGTTGAAATGATCATCCTAGGTAAATATACCTTTTAGTGAAGTTTGTGTGTATATTTCCGATCTCAATCTTACTACAGATATCAACACTTCACTGTAAATTTCCATCTAATATTTATATTGACCAAATTGCTAACTTGTCTCTTAAGGCAGAAATTGTCTATTCCCATCTTTACCTTGGTGACTGGAATTAAATGTCAAGTATACTGTATCACAAAGGAAAGCTAATTTTATGCTCCATAGTTCATTTTGGAAGCAGATCTGCAAACTATTTTGTTTTAACGTTGATATTGGTATATCTCTAACATTGTATCCCTAAGCTCATAAACCCGATTTAACACTTGTCCGGCTCCAGTTTTGTGCCATATGTGAGTAAATATGCCTGATTTAACAGGTCTTGCTGTTAATAAAATTTACCGTTTATAGAACTTCATCTTGAACTTCAATAGTTTTTGCAATAAGCACTTCTCAGTGTATAAAGCAATGTGAAGTGCTATTTTGTTATTTTGCTTCTTGTAAGTAAAACATTTTGTGGCTCCTGTCATTGAAGGGCAACCGTTCCAACACGTTCCATATACTGTAGTCACTTAGAAGACTGGATAATTATATTCTCTCCTCTTGTAATAAGAGGCATTTCCAAGCAGCACAAATACTGTTCAATAATCTTCCCTTCATAAATAAAATTTATGTAAGCTGAAGTTCATTAATTCCACTTAAATTGCAACAAATCATCTCTGTTTCCAACCTTGTCTCTCTGAATATTGAAGTCCTGAATTTTTCCCCTAACTGTATTGTCAGCCAAAAGGAATGTTTGTAAAATCCTCATATTTAGGGCCAAACATAGTTTGCGATAGCACAGCATACTGGAATAATGGTTTCCTCACCAGTTGAGAGGCTTGGTGTACTTTTTGCAGTTATCTCTGATATTAGGTAACTTGCTTCCTCAGCTTTGTCAGAAAGTCTTGAATTTCTTAGTGAACACAACACTATGCTTTGATTTGTTTGTTAACGCTTCCTTGAAGTAGATCTCGAGACTTATTTTGAAATTGGCTGTGTTTAGTATGCAAATAACAAACCAGTTTATTTGGCACTACACTTTCATTTGACCATTTTTCTTTGCAAATTAAACATTTTGGAATGGAACTGTTATCCTCAAAACATCCCAAGTGATGTCTACTTTCCCATAATCTTCTCTATATAAAACACACTTTTCCTTGTGTGGATTTTATATCACATTTGCTCAATAATTGTGACTTCTTACTTGTTGAAATGTCGACATTTGTTTGTGCTGCAGAGTTGGTTGAATCTTCATTATGAGTTCACTTTCTTACTATGAATTTATCTATAACTAATGGACAATAGTAGAGAAGTGAAAATTCACAATGTACGAAAGAAAGTCATGTTCCTAACTTGCACAGCTAATCAGTGTACAAGTGCCGGAAATGTAGGATTATTCCACAATAATACAAAATAATTAAGTGTAATGCTGAACAGAGAAATGTAAACACTCTAAAACAGGTGCGCATAATACTGAGTGAGAATGTTGGGGGAGGGCTGAAGAGAGTTGACGTGCACACAGCTGTCAAGGACATTCAAACAGCAGACATCTAGCTAAGTGCTAAAGGGTGACAAGCTACTTTTTTTCTTTTTTAGGAATATCATTCATCATGGGTTAATCTCTTAATAGCCAAAATAATAATAATTATATACAGTATGTGTATGTATATACATACAGTTCTTGCAGCATGCTGAAGTGCCTGTTTTACTTATGCAAACCTTTTGTGTTTTTCTGTAGTAACATTCGTAGCCTATGAAGTCAGACTTTTAGGCGTTTAAAAAGCTCTGATCTAAATTAACTTTTAAATCTTAGATTAATGAATTGTCCATCGAATCAGCACAGCACGTGCTTAGTGCTCACATGAAGCAAATCAACCGCTTGCTTCCCTCTAGTTGGAATGAACAGAACCTGTTAACATTGTTGAATGAAATGTATAAGTTATGCTTTGAATTGTGTGAAATAAAGGCTTGATTAAGTTGAAGAAAGAGTTCATTATTGGTATAGATAATGTGTTGTTCTTATGAGGGACGTATAACTTAACACAGCCGACTCTGAACCCGACCAGTGTATGAATAAAACAGTATGATCTTCCATTATATATTAAACTTTAAAAAGTTCCACTTCACATAATTGTTGTAAATGAAAACTTACCGTTCGTTTTGATGGGTTCCTTATCTACTGATATGTAAGTTTTTTTTTATCCACCAGATGTCCATTATCCTTAGAGATGTCAAACTTTGTCAATCTTTGTTTTATTTAGATGTATAGTTTTCCCCAAACATTTAAATCAAAGAACTGAACATCACATTGGCACTTATCAATAAGTACAATATGAAAAATCTCCTATGATGAAAGGCAAAATTCCACAAAGTAAAATTTTAGGCACTTATGAAATAGACTATAATACCTGTGATAAAGTATACATTGGCAAAACAAAGAGAAATTTAAATCTAAGGTACAATAAGCACACACATAAAAAAATAGAAAAATTTTAATATCCCTAAGGATAATGACTTCATTTTCAAAATTGTACCATCTTGGTGGACAGAGAAGCAAATTTGTCAGTAGAAATCAGCTGATGATGGGGAATCCATCGAAACATACGTTCTGATGTGGTATTTACTCAACATTATTATGTGAAGTGGAATGTTTTCAAGTTGAATGTGTAATATTGGGCTTCACAATGTTTTCCCGAGTAATTTACTTTTAAACAAACTGATGTGAAGCTCACATAACTTCTTCTGCTCAAATAAAGTTTGCCTCTAAATTATGTATGACATTCTCTTTGTGTAAATGTTATAAAAATGAAGAGAATGTCGTGACCGTATCTTATCGCATCACCAAAGGATACATAACCCAAATATAATCTGATTAATGTACTCGAGTAACATTCTTTACTCTAAGCATGGCACATTCTGATATATAATAAGAAGCTGTGAAAGAGTGTGTATTCATTTGTTTCAAACCTGATGCAAAGCTTTATTGTTCACCAGGAAAGACAAGTTTCTCATATAAACAGTGGTTGGCTTATAGTTACCCTTCCAAGAATTTTTCTAAAAAATGTTTGGAATAAAAATTTTAGCTCTTGGTATAAGAACTCATGTACATAAATTAAAGAAAATCGTTAAAACCATTTTTTGAGGAAATCGCGAGAAACTAAATTTTCTTTATGTAAAGTCTCAGTAAAAGAAAGTTGTTGCCAATCTTCATGTCACATCCTCAGAAAGTACCTAACCCAAATACAAAATTTTGTTTTCATACAATTTTCCATTCTGGAGCCAGGATATTAACACACACACACAGGTAGGTAACCGAAAATAATATTTTTGCATTTAGGGGACCTCAAAACATTTATGTTAAAAACTCAATTTAAAATTTTGGGGTCGAAAACAATACTTCCTCTACTTTTAGTACCTATGGTATGAGCAGAAGAAATAAAAAAGTATGATCATTTACAAATACCTTAGTGTTCCTCTCAGGTTCAGACTTTGCTATGTCAAGTTATACATCAGATTGAATAACCGGAAACGATTGATAATGTCCATTTGGCAAAGTCTGTGTGTTCATGAACATCACAATATGCGAATTTTGTACTCTATGATTAAATTTTTAGCAGTGGCAAAATTCATTTATCTAACCCATTGTCGTTGCTCTGAAATAGAGATTTTCGTTCCCAATCATGGGCTTGAAAATATCCGCCCTCCTTATGTTTGCATTGAAATCTTCTAGTACAATTTTAATATAATATGCTGGAAACTGAACAAATGTTCATTCTATTTCTTCATAAAAACTATCCTGTCATCAGGTGCATGGACATTCATAACCAGGGCCCGGATTCTGATGACCTAAAATTATTTGAAAAATGACCCTAAATTTTAAAGAAAATGACTTAATAATTATTATAAAAATTCATATTTTATTTATAAAAAAAATTATTATTGTACACACAAAGTTATAGACTAGTTTGACATAATTGTTGTGAATGTTCTTTTCTCATGGAAATTTAAACCAGCACTGAGGCACTGGCGAGTCAAAATTCGGCATTTCCTTTTGTGGTCTGCCGGATTATATTGTTTATTGAGGGTAAACAGTAGTTTGCACTCTCAAATCCAAGCAGGTTGCAGACTGGTGCGAAGTCAATATAATAACAATAGTAATATAATACAAAATTTTGGCGTTTCTTTGATTCTCATTTCCGACTAAGACATGACAAGACCGAATTTTTCCTCTTGCATTTAACAAACAATGCTTCAAAGACAGCACCACTAGCAACAAAAAAAAAAAGTTAATAGCCTATACTCAATGTAAATACATGAAAATGACAAAATAATGACCTAAAATTGAAATACATGCCCAAAAAATATAAAATTGCATAAAATGACAAAAAATGACCTAATAAAAATGTATTTCTATATTCTAGAGGCCATGATTAGGATTTATCTACAAGTTGATGTCTATGTAGCATCAATGAAAAGATGACTTGTCATTAGAATCCGGGTCCTGTTCATAACTAATATGTCACACCACGGTCCTCTTAAAGAATAACATATGAAAGCCTATCATTATTAAACTCTACTTTCTTAATGGCTGAATTGATTCTCCTATGTGTGAAGAACCCGGTCCTAATTGATGGTTATCATTCCCTTTCCTATAGAAAAAGGTATATGCATCCGTCTGTGTTGAACCCGCACCTCCCATCTACCTTCCTGTACTGCTAATACATCTAACCTGCATTTCTCTAATTCCCAGTTACCGATTTAAGCACCCCAGGCCTATATAAGCTCCTAACATTCCACATTCCAAATCTATAATTTCTATGATTTTTTTACTCCCTCAGTGCAGTCCCTCCCTACCTGGAGATCCAAACGAGGTACTATTTTACTTCGGGAGAATTTTACACTGACAGGATCCATAAATCAGGTAAGCGTTTCTTAACATTTTTGACTGGAGGACCACCTCAAGTCATCAGTCTGCAGCTGCTTATTCAATATATTTGCAGCTATCCTCTATATCTTGTAGTGGTTAAGGCACTGCGCTGCAAACCGGAAGGTCGCGGGTTCGATTCCCTGTGAGATCGTTGAGATTTTTCAATTGGCCTAATCCTTCTGGTGGCACTATGGCCCTGGGGTCGACTCAGACTCTAACAGAAATGAGTACCAGGAGTATTTCCTGGGGGGTAAATAACAGCCAGTGTGTAGGGCTGACAACCTTGCCACCCAAGCAACCTGAAGATGTGCCATGCTGTGGTAAAAGGAGACCTACCCCTTAATTATACATTACGTGTGTGTGTATATATATATATTTATATTAAAAAAAATGAATTGCTAAATGTATGTTACCACATCACTTGAGAACGGCTCGACCGATTTGGCTGTTTATTTTTTATTTTTTTGTTGTTGTTGTAATTGTCAGGACAAGTTTTTGTATGAAAGAAAATTTTTGGAAAATCCACGGGAAAAGTCGGAAATGTGTCATGAGGCACAGTTTGAGAGTTCTGCTGTCACATGTTTTCATAACAAAACAGAAATGTGACACAAGAAGTGTGACATCAGCACAGTTAGAGAGTTCTGCTGTCACATGTTTCATAATAAAAAAAAAAAAAAAAAAAAAAGTGTGAGTCTTGCAACCAAGCCAAATCGAAAGTATGCATGTATGTGTGTGGGTATGTGTGTTCCCTATACATGGAAAATATCATTTTCTCACTCCACATTTTGATTTAAAATAAGCGGTCGTATTGAAGGAACAGCTCAAGGGTTTGCCAATGAGTATGCTATATCAGAAATCGGTAAAAAAAAATCCTATTCACTGATACGTTATTCATAGCTGTAGGCTTTGTATTAGTTGAGAAATAGGGATGTTTATCAGAGGCCCTAAGCATATAAAAGAAGACAAAATGGGATGGGACATTTTCAGTATACAGTAGAGTCCCGAAAATTCGGCACTCGATAACCCGGTCACACCCTGGCAGGGCAAAATGCAGAGTGCAGTGCGAAAAACAACAGGATATTATGCATTTCTTTAAGAAAATGTAGCCAGTTTTAGCAAAGTCGTTCATTATTTTTATGCCTTGTCTCTTTATGCCTTTACGTATTCTCAAGGAACCAATACATACTGTCTGGCTGCAAGCTGAAGGCCGAGCTAGCGTTCCCCCACTACCTTACCATGCGCTTGCATTTACTGTCTATGTCTTTCCCCCACTATGCCACCAGCTCGGCCTTCAGCTCACAGTCAGACAGTACAAGTACTGTATTTTCTGAGGAAACACTCGTACTTATTCTTTGTTAGAAACCTTTCCCTATAACCTGGCATTTTCACGCACTCGGCCACCCTACGGTCCACATTAGGCCGAGTTTTCAGGACTCTACTGTTTTATGTTCCAGGTTTTTGGGAAGGAAAGTATGAAAGTGATATTGAATTTCTTTTTTTATTTCAGCCCCGAAACGGTTGTATGGTAATATGAGAGTGAGAAATAAAATTTTCTGTCAAGACAATACAATCTTATGTAACTGGAATTTCTTTTTCTTCTTATTTGAACCCCTCCCAGGCATGGTGTGTAGCAACACTCGACATCCTCTATGAGCTATAAAAAGCTATAGCTAGCGTTTTCTGAGGGAATAGTATGAGTGTGATGTGTCGTTCTTCCTCATTTCAAATTCTACATACATATTATATAAGAGTTTATATAAGAGTTTCAAAATCGAAAGTCCTCCATAAGTTAATTTTAAATTACAAAATACAAAAAATATACTTTATATATATACACACACCAGCACATAGCCTATATGAAGCATGGGCCAAATATTCCCTATTTGATCATAATATTTTTTGCATTGTATGTGATGAAATTACATGATATCATGTCAAGCATATTAATCAATTTTTGCAATCCTACATCATTCAAATATGAGTCTAAAATGGTATTATTACGGAAGTTAAACCTTCCAGCATCATCTATGAAGTTCAGATCATCATAATTCTGGAACTACGATATGCTGCAATTTTATTTCTACCAAGTCTTGGTGGTTTATGGCTACTCTATCTTCCAGATAGGGGTGTGTTGTCAGGTAAATGGTTGGGGCATTGTGCTACAAACCAGAAGGTCGCTGATTAGGTCATTGGAATTTTTCAGTTGGCCTAATCCTTCTGGTTACTCTATGGTCCCACCTTTGACTCAGTTCCTAACAGAAACAAGTAGCAGAAGCAATCCTGGAGGTAAAGGAGGCCGGGCATAAGGCTGACAACATTACTACTTTCACATGTTGAATGTCTAAAAATCTGGGAGCCTGAATCTTGTATTGATCAGTTTATATAATATTATAATATTGTCAGATTTTGTTTTGATATATATGCAAAATTGAAAAGCAAACAATTAATTATTACTTGCTGTCTTGTGGTTAGCATCGCTGACTACAGATCTGTTGGCCTGGGTTCAATCCCCGGTACCTCCTCGGATTTTTCTGAGGTAGAGAGGTCTCAAACGGGGTGCACTCAGCCTTGCGATTCAAACTGAGGAGTTACTTGATAGAGAAGTAGCGGCTCTGGTCATGGAAACCACTATTAACAGCCATGAGTGTCAGCACGCTGACCACGTGCCCCCCAATCCTGCCATCTGCCTATGGTAGATGATGCAGCGGTCGGGTGGTAGGCCGTGTCCCTTCAGGGATGTAACGCCATGGAGTTTAGTTTTAGTACTGAGAAATTGGGTAATGCTTAGCCTCCTGTCCAACTGGTTTTTAAGACAAGTTGGATGGCGTATGATGGCCTCGGGTAGTAGCTAGCACTGCTTTCTGTTAGAATTTGAAAAGAATGGCTTCAACATTGCATGCGCATTCTGCTATATTTCCTATGGGATGTAGTGCCAGGCACTATGACTGCTGCAAGCGTTTTGTGAATGTTACAGTGCTCATGAACCTGGTGACAACTTGATGAAATATTTCCATGCGTTATTTTGTTTCTCTATAGTTGTGGCACGGTAAATATGAACTCTTCTCTTCTTAAAATTAATAATGAGATGGATATTATTTAGTCTTGATAGTGCCATGGCACGGCGGCACTACCTCTTAGGCCACCACTGGAACCAACCATTCCTTTCTATAAAAATTCTTACAAACTACATAAGATCAATATAGTCAGGGCCAAAGAAACAATTCCTACAGCTTTAGTACAATTCTTCCAGTCCTTTTTTTCTCCCTAACTGGCTACTCAATGAAATTGCTCTAAAATCTTCAATCAGCATCAAACCATCTTCGCTGAAGACATGTTCTTCTCAGTATATTAGGTTACTATGTTCATAACCAATCATATTCATTAATTTATACTTACTACAACAGTTGTAAGGGAACCTCTGATTAGAGGAAGCAAGATCAATAAATGGTCAAAATGATGTACCATTAATTTTCCAGAAAATACTACAATCCAATATGTTTAATTAAAACATCTCTTTGAGTGATGGCAATTTAATTGTACCTAAATATTGACAGTTTTGGCACTTGAACAACAGAATTGCCTACAAGAAGATAGGGTCAGCACCCTGTGGCAGCGAATTTGGACAGCTCAGGAAGCATAGCCAAGGCTTCTTCATTGTCCTCATGTTCCCCCTCACTCGACTGGCTCAGATCTATTTCGCTCGATGGAACAGAGTCCTCCCAGTCTTCAGACTCTGAGTCTGACGTATGTACGATCTCAACTCTCCTGTTGTCATTCACTACCACATTTTCATAGTTGGAGTATTCAATCTGCTGCTGCAATGTCAGTGGGTTGGATCGCAGGTCCAACTTCTTCAGATGAGCGCATTCTTGCAGGGACAGAGGGTTGATGTCAGACAGGAGATTGTGCGAGAGCAGCACATACTGCAGTGCCTGTCAATTCAAACCACAAACTTACACAGAGTGTAAATAAATAAACGTTACAGCATTATATAGTAAACTTAGAAACAGTCTACTTCACATACTTGTTGTAAGTAAAACATTATCAAATTAGAATGTACGTTTCGATGGGTTCCCCATCATCATCGAAAGTTATTTTACAGCTCTCATATCATTAACATGTCATTTATACTATTTACTGAATTTTCTTGCTTGAATAGATTGTAAATCTACGAAATAAAAAAAAATCTTATCAGATTATTACCTTGATATGAGTCACTAAGGTTGGCAAGCTATGAAGCTGATTATGATTCATGTTGAAATGAATCAAACTGATCATCGACTCCCAACTCTGTGGCACTTCCGTGATGCAGTTATTTTCCAAAGTTATCCACCTATAACAGTGTTTGTAATATGTTTTATTTATACATTAATGGATGCATCAATGAAGTATAGCTGAGGATGAGTTGTGTTACACACTCAAAACATTTTCAGGTTAGTTCTTGATGTCAGTGCAGTTTTGTATATTAAATCTCCATCTCAAGCAATAATGTATATTTGATAACTTCCCTACAAAAATCTTCCCATAAAATTGTAGGATCTTTTATTTGTTTTATTACTCAATTTATGAGTTGTCATAAAGTCAAAGGACATTGTTCACAATTATAAAGTGTGAATCTAAGATGAAGCCACTGGACCTGTACCATGCATATAGCACATGGCTTTCACTGAGAATCAGGCGTCTGATCACCATAACAGTTTTTAGCTCCCTCCACTACTTCTGTCTATCAGCTATGGTGGCCAGGATGTAAAAATCCTGAGCACGAAGTTCTCCGGGATGTACTTGAGCCCGGGAGGGTCCATGTTGTAGATTTATGGCACCTAAAAGGACTCCAAGCCTAAATTAGAGCCTCTGGAAAAATTCCTTGGTCCTTTCAAGTCCAAGTAATACCTTAGCTTCCAGAGGGGGTTTGTGAGGGGATGGGCTTACCATATGACACTCTGCCATCTCTCGGAAAATAAGGGTAATAGAATTCACCTAGGTAACAGAAACCTCCACTTGGAGGCCCTATGCCCCACCGCTGGCGGAAGCTATTGGGAATAATGTCCTGCCATATTGGACAGTTGGAACGTGAGTAGGAGTTTCAGCAAGGAAGTTTAACAACCAGTGACCAGCAACTTGTGGGATGACCTGTGAATGTGTGGACCAATGTGGTGTATGCAGTAATCGAGGCCCTGCTAGAGGACGACAAAGAACGTTGCCGCATCATTGGCAGCATGTTGTGAACACTGCAGAGGACTACTTTGAGACCCTTTAGAATGGGTATGTGTGCTGTGCTGTAATGAGAGTGAAATATGAAACCTGTACTGTCATATCAACTTCCTTAATTTAATATGTGAAGCACAAATTGGTATGTTGTTCAATGTTTGTGCATGTAGTTCATACCTTGTCCTGTCATATATATATATATATATATATATATATATATATATATATATATATATATATATACATATATACAGAGTGCTTCAAAAAAATGTATACACACTTTGAACTGTCAGAGAAAATTTACTTCCCATTCTACTAGGTTAAATTTCTGGGAGAAAGTAATGTTATATTTCTTCGACAGGTGGCAGCAGAATAGTTTCAACAATCATGCCAATAATCGTTTCAACAATCATCCAACAATAGTTTAACAGTTGGGGCACATTAAAAGATGAGGTGTACAAACATAAACCACGTAACCTAGACACACTTTGGAATGAGATTCAAGCAGTGTACACAAAAAGATCACTGGACACTTTGGTACGATGTATGGAATCATTACTCAGTACGAAATCGTACTCAGAAATGTATTGATGCTGAAGGCCACCATTTTGAACATTTGAACATTAACAATTTAACATTTGAACATTGAACAACATTTTCATCAGAAAGTAATTTATTTTTTAAATTGAACTTTAAGCTTTCCATTTCCAGACATTTAACCTTGTAGAACAGAAAATAGATTTTCTATGACAGTTCAAAGTGTGTATACATTTTTTTGAAACACTCTCTATATATATATAGAGTGTAAAAAAAATCCGTATACAAACTTGGAGGGTTTGTAGAGGAGATGAAATTAAACTCTTTTTTCATGTGACAAATATCTGACAGGTTCTCCGTTGGGAGGGGTGGGCCAGTACAGTGGCCACCACGTTCTCCTGATCTCAGTCCTATGGATTTCTTTTTGTGGGGGGAGATGAAGCGTTTGGTGTATGAAATACCAATATATACTCCAGAAGAGCTGGTTGCCTGTGTGGCTGAAGCTGCAGCAATTATTCGTGAGACACCTGTTTGTTTTGAACCAGTCAGACAATCATTTGCATGCAGATGCCAGCTGGGCATTAATGTAAACAGACGACATTTTCAACAAAATCTGTAAAATATTCATCACACGGCAGGTTGAATACAGTCACATCATCCACTGTCAAACCCTTTAAGGACCCCTAGCAGGGAAACTGAGAACCTGTCAGATCTTTGTCACATAAAAAGTTTCATTTTATCTCCTCCAAGTTTGTATACCAAATACGTTTTGCAGAACTCTATGACACTTTGTTGCAGTCTGCATACAATTTCTACTGCTTTATTGCACCAAATAGCTGTACATATTAATTTATATCTCCTAAACCCAATGTCGTCCCAACTTGATTTTTTACTATGTTGTATAGTGTAACATGAAGAAGCAAATATATTTTTTTCATCAATTTTGAAGGTGACATGTTTTGAGATATTCAAGGTCAAAGGTTAAGGTCATTGACCTTAATTGTTTACATTGTTTGAATATAGCCATGTTGCATATCATTTGAAAGCTTGTTCCCAGACCTTTATGAAAATACCTGTTTCACAGTTCTATCTCTATTAGAACAGAAGTTACAGCCGTTTTTGTCTGCTCTGATTATCAAATTTTCAGCACATTTTCCGAACTTTGGGCAGCCATTACTTTTGTTGTACTAGTGCTAGAATTCTATAATTTGGCATTTTTCATTCTCTCATCATGTGCAATGAACACACCGAATTTCATGAAAATCGGAGATGGTCAGGTTGAAAATTGTACTTTTCTGTGTTGATTTGACATGGAACTCTATAACTCCCCAAGGTTTTACTTTTATTTGTAGGTTAGTTACTTTAAAATATTGCAGCTCACACCTTATTTCTCTGGTGAGCTGCCAGTGAAGTATGTCACATTTTATTAACTCAGCAAAGGATTGTATTATAAAAACAAAAACTAAATTAAACTAAACTCCATGGTGCTACATCCCTTTGAGGGACCAGGCCTGCCATCCAACAACTGTGCCATCTACCGTAGGCAGAACCAGAGCCGCTACTTCTTTATCAAGTAGCTCCTCAATTTGTGTCTTGAGGGTGAGTGCATCCCATTCCAGACTTCCCTACCTCAGAAAATCCGAGGAGGTACTGAGGATCAAATTCAGACCTGTAGATCCATAGTCAGCAACGCTAACTACTAGACCATGCAGGTATTCTAAAAACAAAAAAAATAACTAGAAATTATACCTGAGTTTTTGAAGTGCTCCCATTTCTTCTGGCAAATTTATTATACTGTTTCCTCTTGCACCAAAAGTGTCTAGATTGGCCAGCTTTCCGAGTTCTGGAGGAAGACTTGTGAGTTGAGTATGGTTGAGCCATAACACCTCAAGATTAGCGAGGTCACCGAATTCTGGGCTGAGTTCTTTGAGTGGGTTGTAACTGAGGTTGAGGCATGTCAACTGCTTCAGCCCTCCCAGTCCTTGAGGAAGTGCTGTCAGCTCATTGTAATCCAGTGTGAGTGTGTGCAGGTTGGCAAGCTGTGTCAGTGATATGGGCAGGACAGCCAGTTTGTTGTTGTGGAGGTAAAGTTTCCTGACATCACTCAGTGAGGCAAGCATTTCCGGCACATTCACCATCTCAAAGCGGCTGAGGTTGACAGTCGTGCTACGCTTGCTGAGGGCTTCCTCCACTATTGCCAGCATCTGATGTTCCCGCACAAAATGGTAGAAAGTCCCCATGACAGGCCTGCCAAACCACATACAGGTAATGTTCCTGTTCCATGTGATAGCACAACCATGGAAATGCAAACAATCCACACAGATACAGCATGGGAAAGATTAGTGGGAATTGTAGCCACTCTGCTCTAGTAAGGCATTCAAAGTCTGTCGAAAAGCTGACAATGGATTCAGAGTTCTGGTAATGCAATTCGATTACTTGTATTTAAAATTTACAGGTTTTCAAAAGATAAAATTCAGTAATGGAAGCAGTGCTGCAAATTCACTAATAAAAAGGAAAAGATACATAAGGTACTCAATTTTAACTCTAGAACTAATAAATTATGATAACAAAATGATTATGTTCTTCAATATTTCAAAAAACACCTTCTACATATGTACAATTTACAACAATGTGTTCCAACTGATAGCCCATGAGCTTCTGATTTTTTTTCTATTTCACTGTTTTCTTTCAGAAAAAAATATATGGTCATGAAACATGAAAATAATGCACTACAAAATATTAGAATAGCCGGGTAAATCATTCGAACAAGTGGAGAAATTCAAATATCTGGAAGCAATAATTACAGATACAAATAATATTAAGGTAGAAATTTAGTGTCGACTGAATCATGAAATGCATGTTTTTATGCAATTCAGAAACTAAAAATAAAGTTTATAAGACAATTATCTTGCTAGTTGGACTGTATGGGTGTGAGACACGGTCCCTTACTCTTCTGGAAGAATATAATCTGAGAGAGTTCGAAAATAGGGTGCTTAGGAAAATTTTGGGCCTAAGAAAGATAAAGATGTGGACCTGTACTCATCACCAAATACAGTAATATAGTAACAGAACAAAATGGGCTGGATATGTTGCGCGCATGGGGAGGAAAGACACATATAATTTTGACTGGGAGATCCGAAGGGAAAAGACCACTTGGATGATCTAGACATAGGTGGGAGGTAAACATTAGAATACATTTAAAGGAAGGAGGATTTGCGAGGGATGGAATTAGCACAGCAATGAACCTCCAAGTTTCATAGAATAGGCCTAGATAATATTCCTTTAGATTGCTTAGAAATTATCTATTGCCATTGAGTAAGTAAGGAAATTTTCTTACAATAATTTTTGTAACTAAAAAACGTTTGAAACATTTTTAAATTTAAAAATGAAGAATATTAAAAGTCATTCGTACAAATGCTTGCCTATGCAGATGATGATGTGATTACTGCCAGAAGTACTTACAGAAGCATTCAAATCTGCTTTTAGAGAGTTTGTTGGAGGGTACATCCTTGAAAAAGTAGACAGCTTTGTATATCTTGACTCGGTTATAACATCAGAAAACAAAGTGGAGGCACATCCTCGAAAAAGTAGACAACTTTGTATATCTTGACTCGGTTATAACATCAGAAAACAAAGTGGAGGCAGATATATCAAGTCGGGTTAAGGCTGCTAATAGAGCATTTAGGGCATTGTTCTCTCTCCTGAGAACTAAAAATCTAAGCACGGAAATTAAAATTTACTTTCTTCAAAACTACGATCAAACCAGTCCTAATGTACGGCAGTGAGGCATTGGTACTGACTGAGGCTATAAAGAAGGTTAATATCTAAGAAAGGAAAGTGTTGAGGAGGATATTCGGCCCAGAGAAAGAAGGAGACATGTGGATGATTAGAACTATGGAATAAATAAGAGCCTTGTACAATAAACCTGACATGGTAGGCTTGGTCAAAATGGGAAGAATAAGATGGCTCGGACATGTGGAAAAGATGGAAGGAGAAAGATACTGAAAGAAGGCTCTAATGGGATATCCTGGCAGTAGAAAAATGAGAGAACGACCACATGTAAGATGGCTCGACAATGTGGAGACAGATTTGAGAGCCATTGGAGTGAGGAGATCACATAGGAATGCAGCAGACTGAGTAGACTGAAAATCTGTGATCCAGGAGGCCAAGGTCCTCAGAAGACCGTAATGCCATAACCACTCTCAGCCCCAATTACCGGCAGTTTGGATAATTAATATTCCACTGTATTTTGACTTGAAATATAGGGTTCAGTATTTTTGAAATTATTCTAGTTATGGTTTGCCTTATTTTTCATTTGTTCAACAGAATATTCTACTTAGCAACATTCTTTCTGTTCACTCTTTTATTCTCTTCCTCTTTCCCCTCCTTAAATTTAACTACCGGTACTTTAAGTTGCCAGTGTCCAAACTCTATCGGTTGTGAAAAAATTACTCATTTCTGAGTGTCAGCTAGTTAACTTTCTTGGAAAATAGTTGGTAAAACTGTAGCCTACTGTTATAGTGTGGAGTGTGCCAGAAAAGTCAAAGTCCCTTGTAGAAAGTGGCACCTGTGTTCAAGGGAAGATAAATTCTGAACAAAGTCTGCAAAGCTTACAAGGATCCCTCTTATTATGTATCAATATATTAAGTTACATCCTGAGATGCTGCACACTCATTTTCAGCATACCTGCTTGTATTAACTAAAAAAGGCATTCCTGAACACAAACATGACATTTTGGGGGGGAAAACTCATTATTGCTCATACCATTTAAATTTCACAGGAAAGCAGTCATTAATTTCATATTCATTATATCAGAATTTCTTGAATGTAAAGGTATAGTTAAAAGTTATCTGAATCTCTCTCTTAAAAGCGTATTAAAGCATTCCATAGTGAGATTTCTTTTTGTAAATTTTAGAGCATATTTTAGAGGTTTTTATTGCACATAAATCCTTGATCTAGATATGACCAACTTAAAACAGGGAACATTCACAATGGGATAAGCGTGTTTGTTTACTTCTAAATAACTGTTTTCAAACATAAGAGAAGAGAGTAAGGCTTGTCTGCAGGAAAGAAACTGAGGGGAGAAATAAAAGAGAAATGAACCCTCATGAACTATCATTATTTCCTAAGATCAGAGTCAGCCATCGAACACATTGTTCACCTGTTTTCCTTCCACTTCCATTTGGAAGGAAATACTATCATTACAGGTTTTAAAAAAGAAGTTAAAAAGTATGGAACTTTCGCTAAAAAAAGTGATCTTGAAATAAAGAGTTAAGTTACTTATTAATAGGCATGCAAGTAAGAGAATCCGAAAATAAGATGCAATCTTGAAACAAGGGTCAATATTATTGACATACACAACAAAATATGTTGATGGGACAAGTTGGCAGCAGACACAAGACACACTGAATACATTAACTAAAAGCAGCAGCATTTTACTGGTTCTTGGATGCTACAAAGTGGCTGCTTCGGAACTTCAGAGCTCTGGGGCCCGGAATAGTCATGCAGCAACAGCGGATAATTCTGCACCTAGGCAGCCGGTAGTAGGAAGGAATGAGTTTGTTTAATCTTGCAAAATAACAGCATTATCCATGAAAATTGCATTTTATTGTGCTAACTTTGTTTATAAGAGGTACTACCTTACATACACTACACCTTCTCACAAAATTTGCTTTTAGGCTTGTACACACAAACTCTTCTTCCATGAATTCTGCCTAATCTCTCTCCCATTTCATCTGTCTTCTCAGTAAGTGCACTTGGATGTTTTCTTGGTTATTTATTCAACATAGTTTCATTACACTTATATAAGTATAGGTAGAGAGTTTCTGTGTGGGACTGGAATACCGGGACATTTTCTTATGAATTTTCCCTGCATTTTTCCTCGATCACCTTTTGTGAAATACAATAAAACATATATTTAGACCTGTATGAGAAGATTGACGAAATAGGAGGGAGATTAAAACAGCATCAGAATCGAAGTAAGCAGGTTTTATAGAAGAAGGTGTACATGTAGGCCAAAGTATCATGAATATGTGGTAATGGAGGAACAATCCTTTTAATACCTCAAAGTTAGCACAATAATATGCAATTTTCATAGGTAATACTGTTATTTTGTGAGATTAAACAAATCCATTCCTTCCAGAATGATATGCTATTATTGCATAACTGTACCAATTAGTGGAGCACCGAAGCTCATAAAGAAAAACTTGCAACCACTCTGTATAAGGCATCTTCACCACATTCAAAGCGCATTTCAATCTTTTGAGACCCCTCAATGCAGGGCACAAAATTTCCGGTCACTAGATCGCCTTTGGCGACCAAAATCCTGAGGCTGGCAACAAAGATTCAATTTTGAAAAACTGCTATCTTATTTAATTTTATCATTTTATTATAATTTCCATAACAAAATTCAAATTAATAGTAAGATATTGCCACATGACATGAACAAATTGATTGGAATTACTCAGAAGTATTCAAAAATTTCTGGAAGTAATCAGTATAATTTGAATTTCCCATGCAATTTTGACTGGTTTGGTTACCTGTGCTTTAGCCAATTGTTGCTCTCGTTCCTCTAATAATAAAAAATTATGTTTATGATTGATTATTGTTGGTTATAGTTATACAACCAGCATACAACCAGTTGAAATACTTCTAAAATATTTAGTTTATATTAACAATTTTTTTATGAAACAGTTGGTGCCATGAAAAAAATGCAAACAATTACAGTGAATGCAGCTTAATGTAATTACGGATAATGTTATCAATCGGGTAATGAAGTCCCATACAGATTCATACTGATACATTGTAAAAATGCTGTTTATTGTGATCAAAGATTCGGTTTATGTTATCACATTTTCCTTTTTGCGGCTTTATGTCCAAATACTGTACGTCATTCAAAATTTTGTTTGTAAGGGTTTCGTTTCTACATCACTAACTGTATTGTGTTGTACTGGAGGTAGCAATTCTGTTCCCAGCTCACAGGATGACCAGTTCGAAGGAGTGGCATTACCTCAATTTCTCTTTTAAGCGATAAAACACGTTTCCCCCCACAGTTAAGCTGCAACTTTTGATTTATGAAGATAAAGAGTGTTGACAAGCAGTGATGGCTAGTGTAAAATTAAAAGACTAGAGTTAGATGTTTTGCTATGCGGTGTTCACCACAGATCAGTATAGACTTCTAAACACACTCGTAACTGTGTATTGGTAAAAGCAATTAAAAACGTTGTTACTGGTTGAAAAATTGTTGCTTGCAGTCTATTACTGTATTAGCCTATGATTCACAGTTACGTATTATTTTATGAATAAGTATTTTTAATTGTTTTGTATTGTATTATCTTATATATGACTAAATAACCTTCATTTAATTCCTTCGGCTATTGTTATCAATCGGTTAATATTATCAGATTAGCTGCAGCCCGAAGTGATCACAATAAGCGGCATGCACTATAATAAATATGTTTTAAAAGAGGGGGTAGTTCAGTGGGAGTGTGTTTATTTGTACAGTTATTAATTTATTTTTGCATTTTTAAAAGCAATATAAGCTGTAAAATGTATATGAAAAGAATAAACATGGGAGGGGACAGCTCTTCATAAATCTATAATACTATACCATATGTAACAATAACGGTGACTAAAATTATTGGTTTCACTACTGCCTTCAGACTTGAAATTTCACGCCCTGCCTTAAGATACTTTCGTCAATCTGTACTTTTGTGACATAAAATTTCCGCTTTTGGTGAACGGTAAACGTACAACGTTGAAGTATATCATCAATTCAGAGCAGAGTGACTATATAGGTTAGTGAGCACCAAGCCCTTGCAAATCAAATCAAACTAGCTTTGTAATGCTACAACAACTTTATTTTGTTGGAATTATTAGGTTACATGGTAACTAGCAACTATTTTGACTGCTCAGCTTGCATTTTTTTAACAAAGTCCTCATCTTGCATGGACAATTGTGTAAGCTTTTTGCCAACACGCTCATGTATGTCCAAGTATTTGGCAACACATCGGTCTAGACAAACAGACTCTCCCTTCCCTAACTCAGCATCCTTGTACTTAGGGGGGATGCACTTCTTGTGACATGCAGAAGTCATTCGGTTGTACATGTCAGACATCATTTCAATCTCTAGCTCTTGCACTAGCTGCAGTTTAGATGCATCTAGTTGAGGCATGCCTGCAGACGCCATTTTCAACACTCACGTTTGTAGTCTCCCTAATTAGATCCGCTCATTCGTTGCCTCACTTTCATTGCCTCATAACGGTTTCTCTCAACAGAACGTTTAGACAGCACAAAACCATACAAGCCAGCAGTAGTCACAACAGCCCTGCAAAACACAACCCACCCAATCATATTCAACAAGAAAACTCACATGATATAAGCCTATTTGTAGTTATTTGGTAAAAATTCTATATACTTTCACTCTCAGAGAGAAGGCAAAACTCACTCAAACTTAACAAATCTGAAGTCGATACCATTTGTAAAATGGGGATCCGCATCTAATTTCTAACAAGCTGAGCAACGAATATTTTGGCCAAGTCTTTTGATATACATCATACTATATCATAAAATTACCTAAGTGACGCAAAAAGTGAATATGCACTCCAGGGAGACCCAATTAAACATGAACCAGCTGCATTATATTTTTCCTCTGGGCTTGTGGGTAGCCTATGTGTTTCCACTGGTGCTGCAATCAAGGTCATGCCCCTGATGCTCAGAGGAGGTTTGGTTCTACCTTCATGGATGTGTGTACACAATATAATCATTACTAGAGCTCTGACAAACCTAAAATTGTTCATGAAGTACCCCTCCATTATGAAAGATTTGGTGTACGAGGCAACAGTTTTTTTAGAGAATTAACAGACAGACAGCATGCATTTGCTTTTTTCAACAAGACTCTGCCACAGCCCATACAGCCAATATTTTGTTGTGAACAACTGAAAGTGTATTTGAGGACAGAATTATTAGTAAAGATTTGCAGCTCCCTCGACCCCCCGACCTAACCCCCTGCAACTTTTATCCCTGGGGTAAATTAAAGCATAAAGTATACAAGACAAACCCCCCACACCCAGGAAGAATTTAAACAAAATACCCACCAGGAAAATGCCAGCATTTTGCAATGTGAACTGCAGCGAGTGATGGATATATTCTTAGGGCTGTGTTCACCAACGCCGATAATCTGTCTGATCCTGGTTTTTAGACTGAAAAGCTGCAATATTGTCCATTTTGCGTTTCACCAGCTAAAGTAACTTGGTTTTTCGATAATATCCAAGCTAATGCTTTACCGGTGAAATATCGGCCAGCAAAATAGGATAAACCAAGCTAACTGCGAAATCAAGATGGCGCGTAGGCAAATGGAACATCTGATCAACATGAGAGATGATCACAGTGACGAGGAATATGAAGCAGAACACAAAATAAGGCACCCTAATTGATAAAGAAGCGTATGCCGTACTTGGACATTTATGACATTAATTTCTGCACAAGATCCAAGGGGGAAACAAAATTATCTGCTTGCTATACGCCATGCCCCTAAAACAATTAGACATCTAGTGACCATTTGTAGAACTACTAGCTAGAGACAGTGTGAGGGGAAACTTTCCGTTGCTATGGCAATGTATACATTTCATGTCCGGACGTAGCCAATAGACAGTCTTTCCCCCACTGTTTCACACAACAACCACCAGATAACATTGGTTACTCTTATGAAAAATTTAAGGGTCAGACAAGTAGTAAACAAAAACCAAGCTTTAGAAAACCAAGATGACAAACTATGTGGTGAAACCCGAAAGGTTTACTGTTTGAGATAATGGATTAATCGTAGTTTTTATTATCCACGATACCAAGAAATTTTATCCATGTTGGTTAACACAGCCCTAAAGGTGCCAAAAATGTATGGATAATAATGGTGACCAGTTTCAGCACCTCTTTTCATAAAGTTGGTAAGTAAGCCTTTAACATAAAGGAAATTGTTGTACGGTTGCACCAGCACCACTGTATGATAGCACAAACAGCAGCGTGCTGCCATAGCAAACAGGAAAAACACCGTGCAGCCAATTCATAATTCATTGGGTCTTCCTATAAAATCTGGTAAACTTTGAGAGTATAGGTCTAGGTAGCTAGCTGTCACACTAGTTTGTAGTTCCACTATCTATCTGTAGGATCACATGAGTACACCACCATAGTAAAAAAGTGTGTGTGGAATGCCACGCGACAAAAGTGAAACTTTTTTTTTTGTTGGAGTTTTTCAATTTTGGATTATTGGACTTTTTCAAATTTGGATTGTTGGACTTTTTAATATTGGCTTTTTGGACTTAAATAAATACTGGATCTTGAATTTTTTAAAATTTTGATCTTTTAATTTTTAAATTTTGGAATTTTGGATTTTTTAAATTTTAGATCTTTAAATTTTTTATTTTTATGGATTTTTTAATTTTCGATTTTCAATTTTTAATTTTGGATTTTTTATTTGTTAATTTTTTATTTTAGAACTTTGTAATTTTGGGTATTTGAATTTTTTAATAATTTTGATTTTTTAAATTTTGCATTTTTTTCACTAATTTTGTGACGATTTTGAGCATAACACTAATTTCATGATGATTTTGTGTGTTACATAAGCTCTCGATTTACCCCTACTGTGGCTAAAGAAGTTTCACTTCAAAAATGAATTTGGGTAGAGCACTATCTCCTTAGCATTGCAAGTTTTCTTCCTGGAACTGGAATTATTTAATGAGGCTTGTTCAAGAAGGTAAATTCATCGAATGAGCACATCTTGATGACGTCATCAACAGGTCATGTCATTAACTTCAATATGAAAGTGAAAAATAATCATTAACCCTCCTTATCTTTCTCTTTCATGTCTTATTTTTACTATTTCTTCTACAGTATATAACTAACCTTTTATATTAAACTTACTTTATATGCATGAGGATTCGATCTACAATCCTTTGGAATACTAGTCCAATACTCTATCCACTGAGCTAACTGCTGAGAAACGAATGGCAAAAGTAACATACTATGATATGCACAGCAGTTCACAAGTTGGTTCATAAATGTCACAGACTTTAATTATTACCGATTAGCCTACATGAAATAACTTTACAAGACTCCTGTTATGAAATTGTTTCCTTCCTAAAATTTGAGAGGCAAGCTTCCGCAAACCCCTTATTTTAACATCTAGCACCTTAGATAGATATCTAACTGAAAGTAGAACACTTTGCACATAACACAGTCTGCCAATTTGATTTAATCATTATTAAAAATGACTAATCCTCCAAAATTTGTGATACATTTAAAATAAATTGTATATTTCTTTACGTATTACATTTTGTTAAAATATTTCAATATTTCTCTCAAGTTTCCTATATCCCCTAGTGTTGGAACATAGGGCCTCCAATTGGAGATTTCTTTCACAAAAGTGAATTTTGCTACACTCATTTTCCGAGAGAGGGCAGAGGGACAGGTGGTAAACCCATTGCCTCTCAACCCCCCCCCCCCTGGAAACTAAAGTATACTTGGAAGTGAAAGGGCCAAGGAATTTTGTCCAGAGGCTCTAATTTAAGCTTGGAGTTCTTTTATGTGCTGTAAATCTACGACACAGGCCCCCAGGCTTAAAGTCTCTCTTGAAGGACTCTGTGCCCAAGATTTTTACGTCCTGAAAAATCCATCGACCGGGGCCAGGTTTAATCCCACGACCTTTGGCTCTAGAGGCTGGCACGCCACCTCTAGACCACCGTGGCCGACCACTTCAATAGGAATAATAGCCATATAGAGGTTACGAGCATAGCAATCTAGACTATGATATCATATCGGCTGATGTCAACAAGATGTACACATATGAATTTACCGTCAATGTCAATTGTGACCGCAATCCTTGAAACATTTTGTATTCTAAAACACTCACTTTCTCTACTTCAGTTATTAAATTTACAATTTTTTGCTTGTGATTCTAGCTCTTGTATCACTCATAATGCTTTCTCTGTCCTAAGCATTAAATTTATTACTTTCTCAACGCTGATTTTAGCTTTCGAAATACTGACATCACCTTTTCTACCCCAGGAAAGATTCTGCTTCTGATTCTCTCTCAACACTTGCAACTTGCTAAGGTTACACAACTTTCTCTAACCTTAGCAAGTTTTTGCTATTCTCTCAGTTCTGATTCTAGCTCAGAGATGGGAAAATAGTAAAGTTAATAATTAACGTACCAGTATAGAAAGAGTCAGAATCAGTAGCGAGCAAATAGTCCTGAAAAAGTGTATGTTCCAAGAGCTGAAATCAGATGTAAGAAAATAGCAGTTTTAATGCTTGATTTAGAGAAAGATGTGTGGGTGTTACATGAGCTAGAATCAGAAGCGAGAAAACAGAAAAATCATCCTTGAAGGCTTGTGTGTGTTCCAAGAGCTGGAAAATAGTACATACAATGATTAATCAAGAGATAACCATGTGTCAATTTCTGGATTCTCAGTCGAAAATACGGGAAAAAATAGTTTTATGCTGCACCCTAGGCTCCTCTCTAATGAGGCCCGCCTGGGAAGGTGGGGTTTAGTTTTCGTCACAGAAGAAATTCAATGAGAGACATAATAAACTGCGTGCTATTCAGTATATTGCTCCTAAACTAACATAAACGTTCCTAACCTAACAAAATGGCGGAGCTTGGCTGGGGTGCAGCATAAATCTATCTTTTGCCGAAAATACACACATATATATATATATACACTCAATGCCACAATCAATAACAGAAAACACTTCTCTCTTGATTATGGTGGTACACTCATGTGATCCTAGCTTCAGAAAGTGGAACTACAAACGAAAGACTGCAATGAATGGCATGGAATATGACAGCTAGCTACCTATACTCAAAGATTATCCTACAACACATAATATTATAACCTGGCTTATGCCCAACAACTGTCCAGAGAATATTACAATATGTCTTCATGATGCGATCTTACAGATAACCAATAAGGTTCACCAGCAAGATGACTTATGGATTCTACTGTAGGCTGACGTGTTCTATATCCTTGAGCCCTGCTCACACAGGATGAGATATCTACATCTACATCTAACCAAGAAGGGAATTTACAAATTTTCTTTGAGCTCTACCTCGTATAGAGGCCTACTGGATTGTAATATAACAGTTGTTGGCGGTAATCAATACCACAAAACCAAATACCGGTGTTTACAATGGATGGATTCGAACACAAAACCAAATACCGGTATTTACAATGGATAGATTCGAAGAGACTAAACAATAATTAATATTAAAGTTTTGCTGCATGAATATACTATAAGCTTAATTCAATGCAACAAAAATGAAGGCAGGTTATGGAAAGGAAACCAAACATCTTTCGGCACAAATATTCAACGTACCATCCAATTACAGTCTTGGAAACAGTACCTAGTTGCATTATATTTGCTCACAAACTTTAATCCATTTCACTAGCATTCATGAAATAAATATTTCATTACGTAAGACCACACATTTGTCTTTGATTGAAGACGAATTAAGCAGTGCAACCAACAAACACAAATAAATTACCCTTCTTTTTCTCTTATTTCTCCAGCTGTTGTGCTTGTTGATTGTTCGGCGGAATACCACTACAAGAAATTTCTCACTATTATTGATTTAATTACTTATTTCTCATATGTCAGACGGTTAAAATATTACTAAATGTGGCCAAATAATATGATTTATGAAGAGTTTAGGCCCCTGAGGAAGAATCATAATTCGGAGATAATTACAGTAATTTTATTGTGAGTTTTAACTCAATGAACTACCCTCTCGCATTATTTATAGATAACGATATTAATAAAATGGACCCATGATACGTTGTATAATTATATTAACTTATATTATTCTTCTGGCGCTTGCTTCAATCGTTATATATGGAATTTACGGATGCTGAGTCCCCCCTAACCTAACAATATGAAAGCTTTCATAAGCATAATTGTCTTAGGAGTTGCGATAACAATTAGATTAATAATATGGCCACCTTTGAGAGACCTTTTAGAGATAGAAAATTGCCCAGAGTGTTATGGGACTTCTCTGTGCCATGCGTTTGCTGCAGGTCACATAAGTAGAGATGTTTCCAGCATAGATGCTATAATGTTCAATTTAATAGGTACGAGGCACATTAAAAGAGGAATTTACATAAACCAGAAAGTAGTTCTGAAAAAGTTATCAAGCCCAAATGAATTGATAGAAAAACACAAAGGCTTCATTTCACAACCTTTCAATAAAACGTTTCATCTATGTCCATCGTTAGCCCACATTGAAAGGCTGCATAACATGTATGAGAAACAAGAAACAAGTAGACCTTCTTGGACACTGATCTCTCAGAACCCAGAACCTCTTATATTGCAGGTACCGGTACTGCATGCTTTGATGTAATACTACAACAATCAGCAGGAATAACAACAGTGATCTAATAACATAATTTTGTTTGTAGATTCTCAAAGAAGAAGAAGGCTGGCCAACAGCCAAGTTTCTAGGAGCCTGTGGCAGTGTAATCGTAGAGGAGTACGTTGGAGAGATGCTGTACACCTACCATTCCGCTCCCTGGCTTCAGCGAGCCCAATTTGCCTATCAGTTACTAACAGCTGCTCTTAATTTCACCAACAGCCACCCTGAATTCAGTTTTTACCTCACAGACATCTCAGGAGATAATATCGCTGTTGGAAGTGATGGCAGAATCAAGTTCATTGACTTGGATGATGTTATCGTGGTAGATAAGGCACCACCCGAGCAAGGTAAGTTAATGAGCATTCCCAGGTTTTTTTGCTTCACTTGTATTTTACGAGTACGGCCATAAAGTAAATTTCCCAGGGGCCGTTTACAGAAACTAAATACAATTTCATGGAAATATTTATTGCAACAGACACAGCAAGTGTTCAGCTATTTTTCAAAAAATTTGCCACCGGAATTGAGACATTTGTCATACCATGGGACAAACTTTTGAATGCCTGTGTCATAGAAGTCTGCCGCCTGGGATTGGAACCACTGTTTGACAACCATCTCCACTCTCATTCTCTAACATTTCTTGAGGTGTAGGAAAAGAAGGAAATCGCTGGGAGCGGGTTCTGGGCTGTAGGGTGGATGTTTGAAGACCTCCAAAAGTATCCTGCAGAAGTTAGACTGGGAGATGTTTAAACACCTCCCAGAAAGTCTCCTGCAGAAGTTCGACTGGGAGATGTTTAAACTCTTCCATCTTTTTCTACACCACAAAAAAGAAAAAAAGACAGAGAATGACAGAAAGGCAGAAATGGTTGTCACACAGTGGCTCAAATTCTTGGCGGCAGACTTCTACGACACAGACATTCAAAAGTTGGTCCTACGGTATGACAAATGTCTCAATTCCGTTGGCGAATGTGTTGAAAAGTAGCTGAACACTTGCTGTATCTGTTGCAATAAATATTTCCATGAAATTGTGTTTAGTTTCTGTAAACAGCCCCTGGGAAAGTTACTTGATGGGTGTGCCTCGTATATATGGTGACCATAGATCCCGAGAAAATCAGGACAGTCCTGAATTTACGGACTTGGTTTCAATGTCCCAAATAAAAACCCCAATCAATCTGATTGTCTTGAAAAATGCTTATTACTCTGCACATAAGAGGGAGAATCAAATGAAAACCGCAATTAATTTTTTTCCACTATTTTACTGCAGGAAGAATGCTTGCTTGTACATTATTTTTCCACATAGTCCCCTCCCCGTTCAATGCACTTATGCCATCAGATAGGAAGTGCTTCGATACCGCATGAGAAAAATTATTTTGGTTGACGTCATAGCCACTCGTGCACCTCCGATTGGACGTCTTAATCAGACTTGAACTTCCGCCCTCCTAGGTGTTCCTTTAATGGTCCAAAGATGTGGAAGTCTGATGGTGCCAAAGCAAAGGGGATTGCTTAGTGCAGGTGTTTTGCTTCAAAATGATAATGCCTGTCCTCATGCTGCTTGTGCAACCATGAAAACCATCGATGACATTCGCTTCAAGTGCCTCCCACATCCGCCATACTCACCAGATTTGTCACCATCAGATTTCCACATCTTTGGTCCATTAAAGGAGCACCTTGGAGGGCAGAAGTTCAAGTCTGTTGAAGACGTCCAATAGGTGGTGCATGAGTGGCTACAGCGTCAACCAAAAGAATTTTTCTCAAGCAGTATCAAAGCACTTCCTATCTGATGGTGCAAGTGCATTGAACTGGGAGGGGAATATGTGGAAAATAATGTACAAGCAAGCATTCTTCCTGCAGTAAAATACTTGGAAAAAATTAATTGCGGTTTTCATTTGATTCTCCCTCGAATATGCAAGAAGATTCAAAAGAGCATTCAATTAGTATCTCTCAAGGAATTTTTAATAATTGTCCCCTTTTAATAATTTTCTAACTTGAATAAGTTTGGCAATTTACAGTAGTTTATAATGTATATTATAAGAGTTCATGATCAGTACGCAGCTCTAAGGAGTTGGCTTTACCTTTTCCATTCTCAAGGTTAGCTGAGTAGCAGGCTGGTTTGTAAACTTAGTGGTGGTTTCTGGGCAAAGAAGTAGTTTTTTAATGCAAATTGATTTGGAGTGTTGCAATCACAACCCAACAGGATTGAACCTGACCTGCCGCTGTGCTGAGGGAGGGTATGAATGATGTCAACAATTTCCCCATTCTCCTCTTTCCATTGCTCGCATCATGCTTATGATCTGAGTAGGCAAGCTCCAAACTGAACTGCTCATTTCTTGGCAATAGCTGTATTATAACATGTTCTTAATCCTTGAACTTCATTCAACACAGGATTTACAAAATGAGACATCTATATTTACATCACATAATACTGTTATTGAAATCCTTCTTGTGCTTTGACTATGTTTGCAGACAGGCCAGCATCGTGGGATGAGCATCATGTGAGTGAGGAATTTGAGTGTGAAGGAGCTGGATGTTTTGCATTTTCTCCAGAAGACATCTGCAGCCACAGCAGCAGTGATCACAATGTGTATGCAGTGTGTTACACACTCCTGCACCCAAAAACTGCAAGTAGCACACTTCCAGGGGGGTTGCTTCATGATCCTCCAGAACAACATAAGCACGTGCTCAAGCTGGTGGAAACATGCACATTTTCTCAGAGTAGAATTGCAGCATCACAGAAACTTATGTCAGTGCTTCTGAATGTGTTAATAACTGCATCGCCCTGAATTCCTCCAAAGAACTTTTCATAGCTTATAAAATGATCTAGGCTTTCATGGCTGGTTCATATGTTTGATATTTTCCATTCTACCTAGGTATAAAGCCATGGTCCATCTAATGAGGGCCTTTAGGTTTCATCTACATCTACAGCCAATATCATCAGTGTTTCTTGCAATGTATAAAATGCAACATTTTTAAAATTAAATGTCATAAATTTTACTAAAAATGTGGAAATTATTCAGCTGTCATCAAAATCATGAAATAATTTATGAAATTATGTGTGAATTACATTGATATCTGATGGTGGAAACTGTAATTCATTCAACAAAGGCGAACTATGCAGATAAAAATTGATAGTTGATGTTTTAAATTTCATGACAGATCAAAATATACAGGTAATGTTTAATTGGTAACTTCCGCAGTTTAGAAGCTACCTCTTTCAAATCTGGCTTTGCCTAAATATGTCCTTGGTCGTATGTCTTATGACATGAATAAATTGCAGTGTTAATATGCAGGAATTAGGAGGGTTCCTTTATTATGAGTGGTAAAATAACCAAATGCTATTGACTAATCCTTGGTATTGGGAGAAAGTGGAATGACAACATTGAATGTGAACCTTGCTCTTATGAACTAAGAGGAAGTGATGTAAACAGTCACGTTACTGTGGGTATAATAATTGCATTAAGTTTTATTGGATTACTGCAGGATCTGGTTAACAAATAGCTTAAGAAGACTCAAAAGTGCACAGCTTTAAAGGAAAGGTAAGTAGGAAGTGTTGTCAGTCAGCAAGATGGTGGTCAACTTCAAGGTGTTCAAGAAGTGCTCACCCAATGGCAAAATCACTCTATACTTAGGCAAGCGGGACTTTGTGGACCACATCAGTGGCATTGAGCCTATCGGTAAGTATGTGGATCATGAATTAAATAGAGAATAAGATTAAATTAAATCTTCTTGAGTAAGTCATCTTTTGTTGTTTATTGATAACTAGTGCCGGGTCTTGGTTCTCAACCTGGCTCACATAGCAAGCTTAATTCAATTAGTATTATAAGTAAGGTTCAGATAAAATTAATTTACTATATGAGTTGACATAAACACACTTTTTGCTTCAAAAGTGTGTTTATGTCAACTCATATAGTAAATTAATTTTATTATAGTTGCTTCACTGTATAAAATACCACAAAGTCTTTATTGATATTGATGAAACAAGGTTCAGATGTTTATGAACTAAAAATATGACATTAAAAATAACTAAATATGACCCAAAAACCCTGCTACTGCAACAGGGGATCCTAGGGCAGGCGAATATTTGAGGCAACGTATCAGCATTGCCATACAAAGGGGGAATGCCACCAGTATCATGGGAACCTTTCCTCCATCTTCAGCCCTTGAGGAAATGTATTTCTTTTAATTATTGTTATTGTAGTTCATAATTCATTGTATTTTTTTTTATCTTGTTAATTGTATGAAATGAGAATTCAAAAAAAAACCTAAATATTACCTCATAAAAGGATGTATTTTCTAAAAATAAATTTTACAATTTAAAAATTTAATGACACTAAATTATTACATTAATTCAATGAGATAATCACTTTTTAACAATTTTACAGGTGATTTACAGTTTTGCATGTAAAGAACTTCTAATCTATTAATGTTTCTAGATACCACTGCAAATGTGACTGAAAATATTTTTAAAATATGTCTATAGGAAGTTGTTAACAACAAGGAGGATGTAATTGTGCTATTACTTATTACTGTCCCTTAACACTTCAGTTACAGTAAAACCAAAATATTCATGACTCTTTTTTAGAAAAAATTTAAGTCGACAATTTAGTGCACGTACTGCATAACTGTGCTCTTTTACCAAATTTATAACTGAAATATGATGTTAAATTACAAATATCACCAAAATATGACCCAGACTATGAAAATGATCAAAATATGACTTTATATGCAAAATAAAAACGGTCCATTTAGGATAACAAATGTGGAATTCATGTTTAATTTGTGTTTGTGGCGAGAATGGAGGTCAGGATAAACATATGACATGTCATAAAGATCCGAACCCTAATTATAAGTCTTCATTTTGGAATTGTTATTACTAATAGTTCTGTGAACAGTAGACCACTCATCAGAAAAAAATGTTTTTGTTGTTGTTGTTTGCTAATGCTCAGGAACTTGGATTTCCTCCATTCTCCTTCGGGCATTCCAATAGTAATGTGTGAGCTGGGTTGGTAGATCAGCATCAATCTTCTTGATTGCTGGGCAAGTCAGTAGGTGTTCTCCATTCATTATTGAAGCTGGATCGTTGCACAGGGTACATTGTGGTGAAGGATAGATGTTGATTCTATGAAGATGTGAAGCTAAGCAGTCATGAGCAACTGTTTGTCTTCTGGGTAGATCAGGAATGGCTGATTTATTCCTCAATAAGGAATTCCATGACTTCTTGTGGCTGTCTTTTTCATTTTTCTCTTTCCATATTCGATTAATCTTATATTGGGTCCAGATCTTAGCATTGTTAAAAGGTATGCTACGTTATGGAGTCTGTTTAATGTTTGTTCCTTTCTTTGCAAGGAAGTCAGCAGCTTCATTTCCCATAATTTGACAGTGGGCAGGTATCCATTGAAAAAAATGTAAGATCTGCTCTTTGTGAGTTAAAACAGTTGTAACAGAATAAAAATCGTTACACATACCTAGTTTGTAATATTTCAAGGAACATTCATGCCAATTAATGTGCTTGTGACTGCATAACAAACAAATTTACAGAGAAGTAGACAAAATGCTAGTAAACCATTAAAGTTGTATCAAAAATGTATTGGAACAAAGTTATAGAAAATTTTTCACTCGAGAGTGGAGAATACAAAAATTAATAAAGTAAAGTAAAATGGTCCCTATACAGGTATGAAGACCATAGGGTTCCAGGACATTGAGGTTCCCAGAGTTTTTAGACATTCAGCACATGAAGGTTGTCAGCCTTAAGCATTGACTGCGTTTACCCCCAGAATTGCTCCTGGTACTCATTTCTGTTAGAAGCTCAGCCTGCCTCAGAGTAATAGCGCCACCAGTAGGATTAGGCCAATTGAAAAATCCAGTGACTTTATGGGCGTTCAAGCTTTCTGGTTTGGTTTGCAGTACATCAACCAGTTGCGCCACAGCGGTACGCAACGAAAATTAATACTGCACAATAATCATGAATGCATGGTTAGTTGACCTTCACTTGTCACAGTTATTTTTAGTTAGTATATCAATAAAAATTGGGTTTTTATTTTGTTAGACATTATTTTTCTTGTTTGCATACATATTCCTCAGCTATATCCAACTATCTAAATCAACCCAATCCTCAATTAGTCTTGGCATTCTTTTGTATATTGATCTAATTAGGATAGAGACACTTTTTTAAAAGATCTATCCTAGCAAAGTTTAAAATAGCCATGCAGAGTTTTATTATTACATGCTAGTATAGCACTTTATGAGATTGTATGCTGGACAGGAAATGTCTGTTTGTCTGTCTGTCCATGTGTCTGTATGCATGATAAATCAAATACACTTTATCGAATTTATAGCGTCCATGGGAAGAAGCCTATTGATTTTGGACCAAATCGGTTGACCGGTACCGGAGTGACAACAAATTAACAGTCACATGCTTTTTAAATGGCAAATCATCACTATACTTCAAACCCGCAATGCACTGCCTTCTTTTGCTAACCATAACCAGTACGTCTTTTATATTTTTACTATTATTTGTGTCACCACCAACACAATTTACTAAACAATGAAACCGGTAACAATAGCCTACAATTTAAAATAAACTGATGTAATTCATGTCGTTTATGTAAAAAGATGTTAATGTTAATAAACAGTATTTTTTACATTATTTTTCTGCTTAATTATTTACAGTATTTTTTACATTATTTTTCTGCTTAATTATTTAAAAACATCTAGCAGTTGAAATAATAAACACAGGCAAAACCCACAGGTAGCCTACCTGCTGTTATTTCTATTATTATTAATATTTGAATGCATCAAGGGCTGAATAAATGGAAATGGAATAGTAGACAGTCTTGCAAAAAAAAAAGACACAAAAATCGATGGAATGATGAATCTAAAAATATCACATCATTTGAAAAATCAATCAAGCAATATGCCAGTACAAATAAATTTCCCTTTCAATGAAACAAATGCCATACCTGACTGCCCAAGGAGAAAAACTAAAGCTACTATTCAGTTTATTTTGATAAAAGACTTTCATCACAAACAATCTGTCTGTCTGTCTGCCTGTCTGTCTGGAGCCCTATAGCTCCTATGTTGGGGCGAAGGGGCCTCTGAGTGAAGGTTTCTGTTACCTATATAAATTTTGTTACGCTTTTTTTCTGAGAGAGGGCAGAAGGACAGGTGGTAAACCCATCGCCTCTCAACCCCTCTCAGGAAATTATGGTATTATTTGGACGTGAAAGGGCTGAGAAATTTTGTCCAGAGGCTCTAATTTGGGCTTGGAGTTCTTTTAGCCGTAAATCTACGACACGGGGCCCCCAGGTTAAAGTCCCTCCCGGAGGACTCCGTTCCCAGGATTTTTACGTCCTGAAAAACCCATCAACTGCGGCCAGGTTTGATCCCATGACCTTCGGATCTAGAGGCAGGTACGCTACCTCTAGACCACCACGGCTGACATCACAAACAATAGGTCAACTATATTGGGAAGTGCGGCAATGAATGACTCTTTTCAAGTGTCAGAGCATTAATAACAAAAAGAAATATTTGAATGGCATCTTCTTCTTTTTCTATACTAGATGGAGTGGTGCTGTTGGAAGGAGAGTATGTGAACAGCCGCAAGGTATTTGGACAGGTAGTGTGCAGTTTCCGCTATGGACGTGAAGAGGATGAGGTTATGGGCCTCAATTTCCAGAAGGACCTGTATCTGGCATCAGAGCAGATCTACCCACAGCCGGAGAAGCGTGACCAACAGCTGACCAAACTGCAAGAGAGGCTGCTGAAGAAGCTGGGTCCCAATGCCTTCCCCTTTACCTTCACGCTCCCTCCAGGTGCCCCAGCATCTGTGACTCTGCAGCCTGGCCCAGAAGATCAGGGCGAGCCATGTGGAGTTCAATACTACTTAAAGATGTTTGCTGGCGAAAGTGAAACTGACAGAACCCACAAGAGGTAAGAGGCCATCCAAAGGCCAGTGACAATAAAAAATTCTGTTGCTTCAGAGCTGAGTTTGGTAGTACGAGATTAGTATTAGTATTAGTATTAGCCCATAATGTCCCCGAGGGGCACGGGCCTCTCTCCTGGGAGAGGTGGCTTGTGTCGCAATCCTGGTTAGCCATTCCGGGAAGGATCTTCCTATTATTACTTATGCCTATACTCTATCATTTATGGTCCGATATGTAGTCTATCATTTTTGTTGTCCTATATATAATTCTAGCACTATACACTGTGGGTTTAGGTCTTCGCTTTTCAGTCGTGCACTGCTTTCCTGCTCCTTGCTATTTACTGTCTTCATCCTGTTTTGTTGTTTTGGATTGCTGTCTTAACTAGAAGTTGCCATTTTCCTCTGTCTTTAGCTGTGGTGGTCCATCTGTTGCCGAAAGTTGTCCTTAGTTCATCCGACCATCGTGTCCTCTGTCTTCCTACTTTCCGTTTTCCCGTCCTTGGTTCCCATGAAGTTATTCTGTGAGTCCAGCGAGCAGGGTCTTGTCTCATTATGTGTCCGGCCCATCTCCAGTTTAGGTACCTGCTGTCGTTTCCTGCATCTGTTATTTGTGTTCTTTGTCGTATTACGTCGTTCCTTATTCTATCTCTCCATGTGATGCCCAGCATTTTCCTTTCCATTCTATTTTGGCACAGCATAGTCCTAATACATTATTTTTATACATTTCATGTACATATGTATGTATGTATCCGGTCATGAAAACCACTATTAACAGCCATGGGTGTCGGCCTGCTGACCCCATGCCCCCCAATCCTGCCATTTGCCTGTGGTAGATGATGCAGCGGTCGGGTGGTAGGCCAAGTCCCTCCAGGGATGTAGCGCCACGGAGTTTTAGTTATGTATGTATGTATGGTTGTTATGCAGTGATTTCAAGTTTAAAGCAGAACGGGGAGCTTTCTCTTTACACCTTAGTTTTATACCGAGTAAACACTAAGCATCACTCACTAGTGGCAGTTCTCCTTCAATGAGATTGAATTTTCAATCACCTATTTCCTTCCAAGAAAATAAAAATATATACAGAGACATTATTTTTGCAATGTGCCAAGAATGCATGGTCCAGCAGCCTGGAAGCAAGCCGTCGGCCCGTAAAGGTGCTCCTGCAGCATATCGCAAAAATAATGTCTCTGTACTATACATAATATATATTTTAAGTGAATTATTTAGTTTTAAAGGTTCTTTCATTTCATATTGTCTGTCTTTGTTAGCATACAGCACTTTTTGAAGATCTTACTACTTGCACCCGCTCCCTAAAGAAACTTTCTTTGACCTCCGACTTGCTTAGGATACCCGAGCTGTGGATGGGTTTTCAGATTGCCGGGCCTAGCACTTCAATAATATGTTTTGACTAGCAAGAGGAGGGTAAGGTAACCTCTTGAAAGCTATGACAACCAAACCTCTGTGATGCGTTTCTCTTTCCATCCTAAACAGTGTTCTCAACTTAAAACTGTTTTCTTTTCTAGTTTTTCACTTCTTTGAGATAAAATATACTGGCGAACTTGTTTTTTGGTGTCAGTTCAAAAGATGTAGGCACATATATATCTTTGTTTTGAATATTGCATTAACATTTGTGTGATAACAAGCCTACTGGTAAACCCGAAGATCCTTAAAATTTAATGTAGGTCATCTTGTTTTGAAGCGTTCGATAGAAGAAGATAGGGCTATTTGGGTAAAGAACTTTACCACAACTATCGTAACGATACAATTGCAATATAAGAAACATTCAATAAGAGCAATGTGGTTTTTGTCACTTAATTACATTATTGCTGCCAACCATTAACCATTGACAAATTGATTGCTTTGTTTTCGCAAACAAAACAAAACGCCCAAGAGAAAGTATAGTAGTAATCGTTTAAAAAATCTAGAAATACACAATCGGTGTCATGTGTGTGACAAAATATATGCATACACATATTGGTTCAATTATTGAAATCACCTAACGCTTTAAAAACAAACAAATAAACTGGTTTGCATTGATTTAGATGCAGATAGGCATCATTCTTAAACTCTGGAAGAATGTGAGACACACTGAAAAACAAAGTATGGTTACTTTCTTGTTATGTTTCTCGTGTAAAACCAAAAATCATACAAAAACTTTTTCATCCATTTGAAGGATGGGTAGCTCACTAGTTGTTGTTGTTCTTATTGTTGTTATTATTATTATTATTATTATTTTTTTTTTTTTTTTTTGTAATTTTTTTTGTCCGTGCATGAGCCCACATAGGACTACGCAAAGTACTTAGAGGCGTTTCTGTGTTTTCCTTTGACTCCATAGTGCTTTCATCCTTTGGCTGTGAGCTTCCTTCCTCTCATTTGTCCATGTTGTTCCAGTTTTTTTCTTCGGTCTGTCCTCTTGGTCAACTTCCCGCTTATGCACCTTAATTCTTAAGCTATCTCTTTTCAAAATATCTTCTGGAGTAATTTCTGCCAGTTTTAAGTCATTTTTTACTTCACAAATCCATTTCATAGTGTCTACTTTTGCTTTACTTCTGCTTTCATAGAATTCCAAAATTTGTTTTGTGAGCCTGTTTGAATTCATTCGTTTAATATGTCCATAAAATTATAATCTTCGTTTTCTGATATCACTATGAATGTCTGTATATGTTTTTATTTCCTTTTTATTCCTAAGTCTGTATTCTTCACCTACACTTCGTTGACCTAACATTTTTCTTATAATTTTGCACTTTTTAAAAATTATTTTACATTAAATTATATTATATTATATTATTTCTCTTAACTGATTACATATTATTTGAACAAGAGAAACCCGAATTTTGTTTTGTGTAGGCCGATATGCTGTCTCCATTTTTTGGCATCTACTTTTGTTTGCTTTGGTTTCAGTTCCATTTTCTTGAATTACTATTATTATTATTATTATTAAATTTATTATTATTATTATTATTATTATTATTATTTTATTATTATTAACTAGAAGTCAAGTATTTAGCGTAAGAATATATTCATTTGCTTATACTACAACTTATGCATATATTATGAACACATAATATTTTGCTATAAAAAATGAATAGATTGATTAACAAAACTTTGCTTTATGATGTATGTATGTTTATTTCCAGGAGTACAGTAACTCTTTGCTTTCGCAAGGTACAGTATGCACCCTCCAAACAAGGAAGGCAGCCATGCACTGTGGTACGTAAGGACTTCATGTTGAGTCCTGGAGAACTGGAATTAGAGGTGACCTTGGACAAACAGTTGTACCATCACGGAGAGAAGATTGCTGTCAATATCTGCATCCGCAACAACAGCAACAAAGTGGTGAAGAAAATCAAGGCCATGGTTCAGCAGGGGGTTGATGTGGTACTTTTCCAGAACGGCCAATATCGTGCAGCCATTGCTAGTATGGAGACTCAGTGAGTAGCCACCATGGCATTCTTCAGATTTTTAGTGTCATACTAAGTTCATTTTAATAGTCTTGAAAAGAGATTAGAAATTGGAAATACCACCTTAGACAAAACTTCTATGTGTACAAACGTGTCTTCTAGACAGTCTTCTACATGTACAACCAACCAAGAAGAAGGCCATAGTACAACAATAGAAATGTTGGTTTTAAAACCCAAGATGCAACATCTCCCAGAAAGCCAAGATATTAAAGATAAACATTTGATTCAAGTATACATAATATCAATAGATCAGTCATATGTTGTATGAATATTTCTCAAAACAATGGACCTTCTTTATAAAAAACGAGTTTTCTTTGCTGAAATCATAGAAATTCCCATTGAAGACTCCGAATTGTCTTTTATTTGAAGCTAAGACTTTACCTTATTTAGTTCGAGCCTATTTCTTTCAGGTATCCAAGCACTTTTCATTGAAGAAAAAACTCTTCCCAAGGGTGTAGAAATTGCCAGGAGAGAGTAAACAAATTCCAAAACTTTCTCAAAATAGATACACAAAGAACACAGATAGTAAAAGTGCAGTACTTTAATCTTTGAGAACAAAACTAGCTATTTTGATTATTGTGGACTAAGCAGTAGGTTAAGGTTGTAAAAACTAATATAATTTCCTTTCCAAATTTGTGTATTTTTTCAGTCTGAAACAATAAAATACGGACATTTTAGTACTTTTTCATTTGTACAAAACAAACACATACGTGGGCCTGAAAATACAAACTGTCCATACAAAATACAGATATCTGGCAACCCTAAGTGTATAACCACATAGAATAACAACTACATTATTTCCTCATAAGGTTAATTATGATTCACATCCCAATTAAAATGTAAATGTGTCCATTTCAGGGAGGGATGCCCCATCCAGCCAGGTTCGACCCTGCAGAAAGTCATGTACCTCTCCCCTGTACTTTCATCCAACAAGGACCGCAGGGGGATAGCACTTGATGGCCAATTGAAACATGAGGACACTAACTTGGCTTCATCCACCTTGCTGGCGAGCCCTGACCAACGTGATGCTTTCGGCATTGTGGTGTCTTACTCTGTGAAGGTGAAGCTCTATCTGGGAGCTCTTGGAGGCGAGCTAACAGCAGAGCTGCCTCTGGTCCTCATGCACCCCAAGCCCAACGGAAAGGCCAAGCTTCTGCATGCAGACAGTCAGGCAGACGTTGAGATGTTCCGACAAGACACCATTGACCAGGAATCTTAAGTCAGGAAAGGTTTGGTGACAATAGTTTTTCACATGCAGTTCTGTTGTGTTGAAAATATATTTGAAGTAATTGCTGTCATTTTATATACTTCTAGAATATTGCTTTCATTTCCATATAAATAGCTTTATCCCTTGTAAATTCCTTATAAACAAAAACAGAAAATAAAATTAGCAGACACTCTCAAAAATAGTTTTGGACTTGGCTATTATGTACACCTAGTGAGTTGACCAAGGCAGGAATGTCCTTGACTCGCCTTTGGCTGGTTATGTGGTCAAATCCCATGGTGACTGATCTGAAAGTGGGTTTTGGTGGTTTCCCCACTTACAAAGGCAAAAATAAGATTGTAATATCCTGACCACCTATCTCAAACATTCCCTGTCCATTTTCTTAAATATTTTGTGATATCTTAAAAATTGTGCTGATCCCATACTAGGGAGTCTAGTATTGTGTCTGTTATGATCCATTGGCTGGTAAGGCTAAGTAAGAGAAGGAAAAAAATGTATTTCCTATAGATATAAAATATTGAGATATTATTAATACAATATAACATCAAATGAATATTATAATTTGCCTTAGGTACCGTATAGGCTGCTCAAGAAAAATGAGCACTGAAAAATGCAGTCTTTTGTGAATAATAGCAATAGCAAAAGAAAAACCAATGGTTCTGGAAATTTTGTGATGTGAAAAACTATTGTCTTTAGGAATGTTTTCCTCAAGAGCAAAATATACACAGCAAAATGACAGAATGAAGGTAACACATCAGCCAGGAATGATTGTTAATATATATAAATCTATAAATATTTATAGTGTATATAAATCATTATAGGCCTACTATTAAACATCATATGCTTTATGCATTTTTCTTTCTATATTACTTCTCCTCAAATATTCCTTCCAAACTTCTTCATCTTCCAGAAATGCGCTTCTGTAAAGAGTACAAGTAGCAGTATTTATTCCTTAGTGTTGTTTTAATCTTGGACTATTGTTCCATTGGTTCAATCTGCTCCAGCATTTAAGGTAGTCAAAGCAGAAAAATTCCATCTGTCAAAATGCCAACCTACCGTCATAGTTTATTTATTGTTATTATCTTTAAATGTTCAATGCAATAATAGAATGTAAAGAATTACAGCAATGCATTGTCCGTACTGCCAAACTACGGAACGAGTTTGCCCTCACATATTAATGTACCATCGAAGCTAATACACACCTCAATTTTGGGTGCTTTAAATAGACAAAGTTATATGTTCGGAGCATAGCACTCTGTGGCAGTGAGACATGGACTTTAGGAAAAAGTGAAAGTCATAAAATAGAAGCTTTTGAGATGTGGTGCTATAGACAAATGTTGAAAATCAGGTGGACGTACAGAATATCTAACAAAGAGGTCTTAGAAAGAATAGAGGAGCAAAGAAGTCTATAGACGACACTCATTAGAAGAAGGGCCAGACTAGTGGGGCACATTATGAGGCATCGAGGCTTGGTCAATACTATATTAGAAGGAACAATAGAGGGGAAAAATTGTAAGGGAAGCCCACGATTAGAATATGCAAAACAGATTATTGACGATTTTGGTTTAAAAATATGTAGACATGAAGAGACTGGCTGAAGATAGGAAAAACTGGAGAACTGTATCAAACCCGTTGAAAAACTGATGACTACAGAAGTTAAGTAGACAGCAAAAGTGTGCACTAGATTCATGTAAATATATGTACATAAGTTATATCGTACTCCACAGTCATCTGAAATCATTTCACAGTGTACATTCTGAAGACCAGTAAAGACTCATTGGTCAGTTTGTATATGGGGGGAAAAAAAAGGTATTGTTGGTTGTGATCTAACTATATGCAGATGACTATTTGCTCATAAATCAGTGACCAATCCAATAAAAGAATATATGGAATTTCAACCAATCACAAGTGTCCATCATCATGAATTTTTCATTTTATTTTTATCGTTTTTATTTTATCGCATCTACGTGCAATTGTTTTTCGTCTAAATTCACAAGGACAGTACACCGAAACATCTTCATACCTGTAGCTTCTTTGATAAAAAATAATTATTCATTGAGCACAACAATTGCTTATACATAAGCTGATTATGAGCAAAAGGAGATATAAAAATAATGTATGATTATTTATATGTAGGGTGAAGCATTTAAATCTCATATAATAATGTATACAATATTAGCTATATATATCTAATAGATTAACCAGCTGTTCTTAACAAAATCGTTGGTGGCAGCACTACCATCGCTATACATTGATTGCTTCATCTCAGTCGCCTCAATGCCATGTAGATGGCGTTGCCTATCTCGTTTTTGTTGGCACTTACTGATGACGTGGTTTATTAATTTTCATGGTTTCATTTATTCACTACATGCTTAATGTTTCAAGTATTTACTAAATAGTCACAATAAATGTAACTCAAGGTCTAGATTATCTTAAGATAAAATCTTGACCTCCCTTGACATTACCTATGAATAGGGTTGCTGGGTCTGACGTTTTCCCCGAAATTTTATGTTTTTTTCATATATATATCATGGCTTACTTTTTTTTTGTGTGTAAGATTAATTCTTCCTCTTTTTCTCTGATCCACGAACATCAATAAATTTTACGTTTAAACACCAAAATATAGTAATTACATTAAAGAAATCGTTTAATTTTAAACATTTTAATAGCTTTGTTAATTTTTTTGTGTTTATTGCTTTTTTTATTGCTTGTTCCTGTAACTTTTTAAATGCAGGAAAACTACTTGATGCAACTACCAAGGCTCTAGAAAAAAGTGAATTGAATGTGATGGAATCCTTCAAATACACGACTTCACTAAAGAGTAAAATTGAATAAAGAACCAAAGATCAATTCTTTGGAAGTACTACAAAACAACTTTTGATATGCCACAGCCAAAACAGATAAAAATAGCAAGTGCAGGGTTTTCTCTCTATTGAAGAATAAATGGACAGATGTAAGAAACAGGATCCTGAGTTGATCAAAGCAGAACTACAAGTTGAACAAAATTTTTCTTTACATATAAACAGTTTTACTAATTTGCAAAACAGGATGAACAACGTTAAGAGCTGCAATATCTCATAATAAGTAGCAGAAAGAGTAAATGAGATGAAATTTGTTATAAAAACGACATTCTAGTTAGTAAAATAAAATGTTTGAGGTCAACCATGGAAAATCTTCATTTTTTTCTGACAAAAACCTGGCACCCCTATCTATGACAACCAGTTCACTTTAGCTCCAGTGCGAGGGGACCATTGAAGACGGATTTGAGACCTAACAATTCGCTAATGATCTACTCATGAAAGAAGATTGCCAGCAAAATAGATTGGTAAAACTTTTATTCCATCTTTTCTCGTCATTCCTTAAATTTGTGAAGGATAAGGGGAATGTTGGTAGATATGAACACTCTAATTTCAGCAAGGCTAAAGAATGGATTTCAAAAGTAACAAGAAATCGGCAACCGGCACGTTGCCATGGTAGCTCAGTTGGTTAGAGCATCGGCATGGAGAGCCGAAGATCCTGGTTCAAATCCCGGCTATGGCATTGAATTTTTCATTCTGACTTGACGTGTCCATCTTAGCCTACACACGGCCAGTGTGAAAGAATTATAATTCCACTGTGACCTACTAGTGGTTTACTAGAAAGCCCGAGTCTTAAAGTACTTACAGGTTGTAAGTCGACACTAGGTTCATATCTCATATTGAGAACGCCTGGTGGTATACTGGGATTGTGAGTCAGTTGGAGAATTTAATGTTGTACAGGCACGTTGCCATGGTAGTTCAGTTGGTTAGAGCATCGGCACTGAGAGCCGAAGATCCTGGTTCAAATCCCGGCTATGGCATTGAATTTTTCATTTTGACTTGACGTGTCCATCTTAGCCTACACACGGCCAGTGTGAAAGAATTATAATTCCACTGTGACCTACTAGTGGTTTACTAGAAAGCCCGAGTCTTAAAGTACTTACAGGTTGTAAGTCGACACTAGGTTCGTATCTCATATTGAGAACGCCTGGTGGTATACTGGGATTGTGAGTCAGTTGGAGAATTTAATGTTGTACAGGCACGTTGCCATGGTAGCTCAGTTGGTTAGAGCATCGGCACTGAGAGCCGAAGATCCTGGTTCAAATCCCGGCTATGGTATTAAATTTTTCATTCTGACTTCACGTGTCCATCTTAGCCTACACACGGCCAGTGTGAAAGAATTATCATTTAACAAGAAATCAGTTACCCACAATTCAAAACAAGAGCAAAAACTCTATTTGCCTAACCAGTTTAATTGCCTAAAGTCTCTAAACCTGTAAAGGAAAACTTCACAATTACACAGTACATGAACAAACATAAAAAACAAGACAATGCAAGACGAAAATATCAACACATTTCCAAGCTAAAAAATTTGACTGCTATCTGAAACAGGGGCCTTGTGTTTGAGATAGCAGTCCAGGTAAATTAGAAGTCCTAAATTGTACGTACCTTTAGTTGTTTACCAACCCTGAAAAAGATGGAAGCTAACTTATTGCTAAGAGGGAATACGAATGAGACATTGGTAACCTGCTAACGAAGAATGCCAGTCAAAACATTGAACAAACTACTCCATTTGGAAAAGCATTACAATACTGCCAACCCAATTGGAGATGGTGTTTTTGTTGACAACACTCCCGACAGGCCTCATATAAAATTGTAAATTTTAAATGTAATAAAATATGGAGTGAAAATCTTTCACAACCTAAACAACATAATATGCACATTAATAGTAAATAAATTAACATTTTAGTTTGAAGTGTCTTTACACTAGATTAACCATCTCAACATACAATGCTAATTTCAAGACTATTATAGCAACTGACAGTGAATCTAAATCCTCTCACGCAGCGGGCCCGGGTTCGATTCCTGGTCGGGACAAGTTACCTAGGTGAGGTTTTTTCCGGGGTTTTCCCTCACCTATGAGACAAATGTCAGGTAACTTTAGGCCCTTGTGGTCCTCGGATATCATCTGGCCGTCATTATCATCTTCATCCTCATCCTCGCCTTGTTCTGAGTGAGTGTGTGTGTGAATGGTGTGTATCGTCCTATGTGTTCGTGTTGTCTCGGAGGTGGCCCCGGCATTGGGCTGATCACTCATCCGGGGAGGCCCTCCATGTCCTTGTCTGGTCAAAAAAGTATGTATGTGATCCAAAGGTAATCCCTCTCCCGACAGGTCGCGGCCCTGTAAGGCCCGGGCGGCTTGGGTCGCTTAAATCCTAACAGGGAGAGGTAAAACTACGAAAAAGAAAGAAAGAAAAGACAGTGAATCTAAATACCTCATTATAAATAGTGACTAGAAAACAGCAAAACATTTACATTTACGTTACATGATGAATATCGGTCACATAAATTCCTTTTTGTTTGCCCATGCTATAATATGCTTATTATATGTGACATAGCAATAGGCTCTCATAATGCTATCCATTATGATACAGTTTTCATTATAACACTGTTGTCCAAATACTGATTAATATCATACACGGAACAATCTTCAAGCCTTAAAGCAACAATGCAAACTGCACAATAATCAACCTGTTTTTAAAATCAATTCTGTTCATATTAATTTTAATATTATACTGAATCGAGTTCATTAAATTAAGTGTATTTTAATGTACATTGCTTTGAAGTTAAAATGCCAAAGAGAAGCTTTGAGATCCCTGCACATCGTCACCTCATCTAACCCAAAATGCAAGAACTTACTAACAGCTGATCATGTCGTTAGTATGTTGAATTACAAGGTATTCTAAAACTTAAAACTTAGACATTTAATTACAGTCGAACCAAAAACAGTCGTATGCAACTTGCCTATAATGGTTATTATGATGTATGAAAATTATGAAACAAAGTGATACATACTCGTATCTTAATAAATGTTGTTATAGGCTTGTTACATAACATACTATTCGTTTTCAGACATTAACTTTAATCCATCCTAACTTTATTATCAGAAATATGCAACAATTGAATCAAAACTATTATTTAACTATAATATTAATCTAAAGAACTAATAGCACTTTCTGTAGTTTCAGCATAATGATTGATATTACTATAACTAACTCTACTCATACTTCAGCCTATCGGTACTTGATATAATGAAGTTACCAGCCAATTGAACGATTACTTTTACATTATGCTACTATTATTTCACTTTATTCTGATTTATTCACTAACAAGCCACCAATGTCTGTTTACATCTACGGGTTTGTTTCCCAAAGTGAACACCTATGACTGCTAATATATCATCCCATTCTTGATCTGTACCTGTAAATTACTGGCATCTTGAAGAGAATGAATTATCGTTCATGTCAGTTAAGGAAAGCCTTATTAATAAAGTGAGACAATTTACGAGGGTCATTTCAAAAGTTCTCCACACTGTAAGATAAGATTAAAGAAAATAATTTATTTTACAAAATACCTTTACAGGCCTTCAATATAATCTTCATTCTTGCTTATGACAGTTTCCCAACGTTTTGGCAAATTTTTAAATTCTGGATAGGGCACCTTCATTGTTGAGCTGTCTGATTACTCAGGTCATCTCACTGGAAGCTTCATCAATTGTAACAAAACGTGACCTGAGTAATCAGACAGCTCAACAATGAAGGTGCCCTATCCAGAATTCAAAAAAATGCCAAAACGTTGGGAAACTGTCATAAGCAAGAATAAGATTATATTGAAGGCCTGTAAAGGTATTTTGTAAAATAAATTATTTTCTTTAATTTTATTTTACAGTGTGCAGAACTTTTGAAATGACCCCCGTACTATAAAGTTTTTTCTGCATGAGTATAATATCCAACACAATAATAAATTCATTTAAGATACTTTACAGCATCTACTAAAAAAACGAGAAAATATCCATTTTCTGGATTTTTTTGCCAAATGTTGCATTCAGGGACATACAAAACTCCCAATCTGGGATATCTTTATCCAGTAAAGGCAGATCATCTAATGAACTTTGGCATCCTTTCAGAAAACGATCCAATTAAGAAGTTCATTAGATTGCTACTTGAGTGAAGTTCTGTGTAAAAAATTCTCAATTCATTTACTGTACATATTTTATATTCCCTATGCATAAGTCATACATATCCAGAAAACTAGAATAGGTTTGGTCACATAAAAAAGTTTTAAAAAAAGGTTGAATTTCACCAATAAGAATGAAATACATTAATTTTTAAAAATATTATATTAATTACCTAATACTGTACTAGAAATCAGAGCATATTATAAACAATGGGAACATGATACAGCATTCACTTTGGGAAAATGTCTACAGTATAAGCATTTGGTCCTCTCAGGCCTAACTACGCTACGGGACACCTAACTACTTTTTCATCTCCTGAGAATTCCAAAAGCTCGTTCACTACAGCCTGGCATATACTAACTTCTGTACCAGCTGACATAAGATGGGGCTTTTTAATTCAATTCTGTATTTTGTAAAATTTCACTGAATAATAACTTCCGAAAATCTATACGGCTTCACTTTATTTGATTAAATACACCCATTTCAGGAGTAGGTGATAAAGTTTTGAGTTGACGATGCCTTTAGTATGTAGAAGTGAAGTAAGACTACTATTTATGCCCATGATTTGCGAGGTTAGTAGTCTACGAGAGATTGTAAGAGTGGTAAACTAATAGGCCCCAGCACATGCATATGCATAGCTTCTAAACCTAATGTCTGCACATTATGTTAAAACATAAAAATTTCAAAACCACTGTTACAGATCTCTAAGTGATGAAGCCAGAATGTCTTATATTTGGACTTGGGAGGGCAGTTATGAATCCTGAAAGAGAAACTCTAACACCTCTCTTTACTGAATCTCGCTCTTAAATCTGTAGATTGTTCTCCTTTATTCTTTGTGGTTACCGTACTAACAATCAGACTTAGCCCCTATTTCTTGGTAAGTACTGAAGTGTAGAGATATAGTACAGTGATGGGAAAAGTACAAAAAGAAAGTAATTGGACTGAATTACAATTACCTGAGAGACATTTTACTTAATTACAAATACAAATTAGTTTTTCAAAAAGTAATCAGTAAAATTACAATTCCATTTACAATTACTTTACAAAATGGCAGTAGTTAAAAATTCCTTGTTTTTGGTTTGTTTTGGGCACAAGCCCAAATTATTAATGAACAAACACAAAAACATATCAATGAGAATATTATCGAAAACATTGAGTAACTTTTTTTAAATATTAACTCTAATTTGGATATTAGTTGCAAAAACAGTAATGATGACAATATAGCAAGCAAGAATGATACTAATACTAATGACTACTAAATTGTAACAATTACAATTTTATTTCCTGAAGTAAATTACAATAGTCCAGTATATAGATACAATCCACCTTGCATTAATTAGGGTAAAAGATTTTTCTTTCTTATATTGTTTGGTATTGTAAGAGTAGTGTAAATCTAAGTTTTCGACCTCGAAAGCCCTAGGGACAACTTTCTGTGAGCAAAAAACCTCGAAATTTTCGCACTTTTTTCAGTTTATCGGAAAATCTCCTAGATATCTATTCCTCGCAAACATTTGTGCATAAAATTTCCTGCAAAATGCACTGATCAAACTTTAATTTCCATGTAGTATTACATCCATTTTATCCATTTATGGTGGTTTATGTAGTCCATTATGCGTTTTAGTTATGAATAAACATTCATTATGTATATGTACATGTATTACAAGGTTACCTATGGGGGGGGGGGATGAACATAAATTTACGACCAGATAACATAGAAAGTTTAAAATCCGTTTAAAGATACATAACTTAGGTGTAAAATTTTTTTTCTTTTTTATGCGAAGTCTACTGTTCACAGTAGCATACTGCTCGTGCAAGGTAAATAAATCACAGAATTGCTTAATTATAATGCCACTTTGTATTTTATTCGTATTTAGGTTGAAAGGTGGGAGAAATGAGTCAGAAAACGTTGTGATGAGAGGAGGGGTTCTGTCGGTCTGTTGGTCTTAAATAGGCTAGCGGACAGTGGACACACGGGAAGGTCTAAATATCCCAGACATGGATTTAATGTCTATTTCCTTTCCCTCCACTTAATTAATAGTATATAAATATAACTTGGCTTCAAAGTACCTACAAATGTAGGACGCCATTGGATGTGTGTTCTCAATGGAGAAACCTCCCGTGGTCTGCCTGTGTCTTCTGAATCAGTTGAGGAATTTGATGTCGTACTGGCATGTTGTCATGGTAGCTCAATGGTAGAGCATCGGCGCGTTAAGACGAAGATCCGTGTTCAAATCCAGGTTATGACATAAAATTTTTCAAGCTGATTCTTACTTGTATTAATATCCCAGACATGGATTTAATGTCTATTTCCTTTCCCTCCACTTAATTAATAGTATATAAATATAACTTGGCTTCAAAGTACCTACAAATGTAGGACGCCATTGGATGTGTGTTCTCAACGGAGAAACCTCCCGTGGTCTGCCTGTGTCTTCTGAATCAGTTGAGGAATTTGATGTCATACTGGCATGTTGTCATGGTAGCTCAATGGTAGAGCATCGGCGCGTTAAGCCGAAGATCCGTGTTCAAATCCCGGTTATGACATAAAATTTTTCAAGCTGTCTCTATAATGTTAAGAAACAGTGGAGTACTAGGAGAAAAGCAGGGTAATGGTCAATGATCCCAAGAAGTAGGCAAGACCTGTATGGCAAAAATGATTGGTAAAAACTTCAAAAGCCTACACTTGAAACAAAATGATAAAGTAATTACACAGTAATTAAAAATGTCATGAACACCTTGAAGATTGGTTTCGAACAGGTGACCACTGTTGATGCATTGATATTGTTTCAGAGAACCTGCATAGCAAAGACTTGAAGAGGTACTTCACCTAGGAACTTGCTCCTTCTTTGTTCAGCAAAGAAGGATTATGAAAGGGTACCAAATCATTACAAAGTTTTTAAGCCTCTAGATATCCAAATATCGTTTCTGAAATGTACGTTGGTTATTGTCATTCATAAAGTACTGTGACAAAGCAATGAATCATTTGGTTTTATCTGCAAGAGGTACGTCAGCTACGTTAAGAAGCAATATGAGTCGGAATTAATTATCGTGGGATACCCAATTCAAGCCAAAACATACACCTTCTCAAATCAGGAAGGAGTGGCAAACATGACGCTCACTTCAGAACCTCATATCTATTTATTCATGCTTTTAGTGGTTGAGATGCCACCTGAATTCCATTTGACCATGGAAAAACAAAACTTTCCATTGCAAAGAACCAAGCTTGAGAAAATACACATCAGTTTTTACAAGTTTACTGCAACCAAGGAAGAAATCAGCCATGCAGGACCCCTCCACTCATCACAATGTTCGCTGGCTCATTTCTCCCACCTTTCAACCTAAATACGAATAAAATCACAAAGTGGCATTATAATTAAGGAATTCTGTGATTTATTTACCTTGCACGAGCAGTATGCTACCGTGAACTGTAGACCTCGCATAAAAAAAGAAAAAAAAATTTTACACCTAAGTTACGTACCGGTATCTTTAAACGGATTTTAAACTTTCTATGTTATCTGGTCGTAAATTTATGTTCATCGAATTGAACCCCCCCTCCCAGAGGTAACCTTGTAATACATGTACATATACATAATGAATGGTCATTCATAACTAAAACGCATAATGGACTACATAAACCACCATAAATGGATAAAATGGGCCAATACACGCCTTTTGATATATTTTTAAAAAAATTCCAAGTACTATAGTACCTGTAATACTACATGGAAATTAAAGTTTGAACAGTGCATTTTGCAGGAAATTTTATGCACTTTCGAATGGTGATAGACAAATGTTTGCGAGGCGTAGATATCTAGGAGATTTTACCGATAAACTGAAAAAAGTGCGAAAATTTCGAGGTTTTTTGCTCACAGAAAGTTGTCCCTAGGGCTTTCGAGGTCGAAAACCTAGATTTACACTACTCTTACAATACTAAACAATATAAGAAAGAAAAATCTTTTACCCTAATTAATGCAAGGTGGACCCTTTTTTCGCTACCTATATACTGGACTACAAGTGGAAATTACATTTTTTTAAAAGTACTGATTACAAGTAAATGGGACAAAAAAAAGAAATTGTTACTATAATCCAATTACTTTTACTCAATTACTTCCCATCACTGATATAATACATACTGGTACCAACCTTAAAACCTAGAAAATGTATCTCTTGCCAACCTATAAAATTCTTCCTCTTCTTTTCTAAACTGCCATTGTAATTTCCTTTGAAATTAATTTTTGCTTCTCAAATTTAATCTGCACTATTGTCCTGATCAAAAAATTTGCGCATAACCTATTCTGAAGCAATCTTAGATTTGACTACACCTGACATCTAAAATTAGAACGGCTCTGTGTAGCTCCAAGACTATGTGATACAGGTTACTAACTAGAACTGAATCTGTCTTCTAAGTTGACAGACTTTTAATTGAATCTACCTCCTAATTAAGCAGTCTTTAAGTATGAATTTAGGTAGGCCGACACCTGATGAACAAGTATAGCAATGCTACATCTTAGAAGATGTGAAATATCTTTATCTATCCTATCCTGTGCATTTAGTTAACCTAATGTATATTTAGCTGCAATCTCAGATAAAGGGGGGAGACATTCTGGTTAATACTTCATCCACGTCTGGTACTTAAGATCTGTTGATATGCCAGTCCTGTAGATAGTGATAAATTCTGTTGCCATTCTTACTGTGACCATAGCTGAGCCACCTGTGAAGATGTGATGTGGAGCACATAGAACCTCAAGCAATGCTTTGAATCCATGGTACAGACTTGATGTGCAGCAGACTCTTGAACAAGATGCAGTCTCCAGCTGAACAAAATCTTGAAGAGATTGATCTGTAAAGAAAAATTGCAAGCGTGAATTATTTACACATATCTTAGGTGCATGTATAAAGAGAGGTAACTCCAAAAACTTAATTTTGTAATAAATTAATTTTAATCTTCGTTTGAATGCATAAGATTGCGCATTGAAAATAAATCTGCTTTTGTTATAGAAAGGAGAATGATTTCATTGTTAACTCCAGAGCACTAGATACTCGCACACACTTTTGTTATAGATTATAATATTTATAAGTATTATGAAATAAATTTTTCTGAAAAATAAAGTGTTTATTATTGTATATATTTAAATTAAATGAAAGGTGCTATTTTAATCATTACTTACCTTATTATGCACTAAAGTTTTATGAGATAAACATGGCAGTGAATACAGAGGTACCAGTATCTCAAGAAAAATTTATTACATAATGAGTAGATCTCGGAATTTTAGGTTCTTATAGCTTAAAATGCACCAAATAATAACCGTGTATTTAAATTCTTCTTTTGTCTTGGCTAGTGTCCAAGGTTCAATTCAGATCTTTGTACTTCACTTGCCCATCAACTACAGTAGGCAAGGTGTGATCTAGCTACAGGCAAAGAAAATCTAATCTGTAAGAACTTAAAAATCCAAGGTCTAATAATGAGGTAAGTAATGATTTTAATAACTCCGAGCATATCTGTCTTCCCACAATGAAACCAGCATAAAGAGAGATATCTCCATTATGAAAGAATTTATATCTCTTTACACACCATGAGTTGAACAAAACGTAGTTATCCCATAATACGACATCACCCATGATAACCAATGATATTTAATTAAGGAATCGCGCACAATGTGCATTATCTTAACCTAAGACTTAACCTACTGACAAACATCCAGTCCTGAACCCGGGAAAGGGATTTTTCACTACTGAAAAATCCCCGACCCGGCCGGAAATCGAACCCAGGCCGCCGGAGTGGAAGGCAGGTGTGCTACTGACTCACCCACGGCGACGGACTAACCAATGATATTAAATACCTAATAAAACATCCATATTGATCCTGAATTCCTTTTAATTAAATACCTCTCTACTACACATCAATAGAGAATAAATTTATCATCGTTCTTGGGTAGATACGGTAATTCATTTTCCATAATTTTGGATAATCTCTCTTTACGCATATGCACCCAAGGTATTTTGCACAAGAACAAAATTAAAGAACTTACAGCAGAAAGATAATAATTAACTCCCTGTCAGGAACAATGTATTCATATAAAATAACGTAGGCTTTCACGGCCGGTGTCCATTTGGTTAAACTTTTCCGGGCTTTGTGGCTGTAGTCTATTGGTTAAGATACTGGACGTTTCACCTGCATCTACGGCAAGCATCCTCAGCTGCGTGGTCTCCAAGGAGACTTTGCTTGAGACCACACCCCTGAGGATGCTTGCCGTAGACGCAGGCGAAATGTCCGGTATCTTAACCGATAGACTACGGCCACAAAGCCTGGAAAAGTTTAACCAAATGTATTGATATCTGGTTCATTTTTAACTGCAGAGAAATAATTATGTTAGGTAGCCCATAGCACTTAAATTATATTCAACTACTGTAATTATGTGTTTCATTTGAAAACATATTTGACCTTATGTATATTCAGGCCAATAAACATTCCTTACAAGATCATATAAATGCAGTAAAGAAATGTAAAATGCCAAGAGTTTTGATAAATTTTAAGCCTACTGTTTTCCTCTTTTTTACAGCATTAGAATATCCATAATTTTACCCGGAAGTTTATTGTATTTCTTAGAGCTCAGGATGAAAACTGAAGGAAAAATCTTAATTCAGTTAATTCTTCATGAAGACTTGTCGATATAATGATTTAGTTCAATTTATGTATGTAGTAAAGTCAACCAAATGCATGATTAGCTTTGAAACAAATACTTTCTTGATAGTGGACACATGTTTGAAATTACCACTTGCCACCATTAATTTACTGCAACCATATTTGAAATGGAATACATTTGATACCAATACTACTGTATTTTAGAACTTAATAAGTGGTGTGGGAGAGCACTCAAAATAATATCCGAATTCAACAGCACAGACCTACTGATGGGCAGACATTTCAAGTTATATTAAACTGAAGGATTCACTTTACACTATATATCATATCTGATGTCATCGGATATATTAATAAATATTTCCTATAAAATTACGCAAAATATTCATGTATACGTACGCTAGAATATTATAATATTTATAAGGAATTCTTTTAACGAAACACAAATTAAAATAGTAGTAATTAAAAAGTAACTTTTTTTACCTGAACTAAAATCGAAGAAACGAGAAAAATTCTGTACATGTCCGATTTAAAACACGACGCGCTGTGCATTGAACGGTTCTGATTGGTTAATTGGATGAAAGGAAGCGCGCACTAACGTGATTGGTTACTTCAATTGGAGAGTACGCGCATCCGACAGTCAACTTAAATGTAGGAAATTTTGCCAAGCTAGGAGAAATTAAGATTATAGAGTTAGCAACACTGCGTCGATCGATTACAGTGTGGTAAACAAAAATGGAGTATATAAATATGACAGAAACTTGTGAAATCTATTTTGCTGTTATTTCTTGAGTATTTTATCTTGGTATTAATTATAACTACAGCCGGAACTGTGTGCAGTAGGTTCAAACTTTTTCGACTGCGAAGTTGCGAACTATGTACTCCATATGTAAGTTAACGCATCCTGCCACCGGCGTGGAACATGCATTAACATGCCATTTTTTCAATCGAACAGAAAAATCTCTCATCGTTGCTGGTGCAAATATCATTCGCGTGTTTCGCCTCATACCCGACGTGGATCCAGCAAACAAAAAGGATGTCTACACAGGTAATGTAGCATTACTTATCAATAGGATGGTTCCTAACCTAATTTCACCGACACCGCAGCTATGACCTCTGAAACAGGTGCCACTAATTATTGACAAACTTCATTCAGTATTGTGCAGCAAATCTAATATTAAAAATAGGGAACTCCTTCAGAATAGCGTAGCTGTCGAACAGCAAAGTAGCTCTGCTACTAGCAACCATGCCCCTCCGAGCTGTGGAAAACAAAAGAGGAACGACTGACACAGGGGTAAAATCCCCTTGCAGAAGGGATTCATTATGGCACATACAAAACCCCGTGCTACTCAGTAATTGTTGCTAAACTAATGACCCTTGCACCAGAACTGCTATTTCTCATGTATTAAAGCTCTCTAAATTTAAATAGGTGAATTTTCCTTCAATGCTCAGCTATCACTCTTGGCGTCAGTGGTTAAGGCTGGTGCAAACGGTCCCGGGTTTCTATACTGGTCGATGGGTTACGGTTAGGAATAGGACCCAAATAGGCAGGTAGCGTGAAGAGGAGGTGAGAGAAAAGGAAGAGAAGAAAGGAGAAATAAATTATTTAATTTGGTAATACCGTAGTTGACGGGTCCCTGTACGCAGCAAGCCATGTTGCCTTCACTCTGGCAGCGTTCCGTAAAGACAACTCCAACCGCCGCCGCCGCCAAATTCGAATGTGTTGTATTCAGAATCCACAACGCCGATTTTGAGTGGTTCAAGATTTAATATTAAAAATAGCGCAAAAGCCCGTTCTTCTCACAGGTGCTCGCGGGTGCTTTTGCGCTATTTTTAATATTAAATCTTTAACCACTCAAAATCGGCGTTGTGGATTCTGAATACAACACATTCGAATTCGGCGGCGGTTGGAGTTGTCTTTACGGAACGCTGCCAGAGTGAAGGCAACATGGCTTGCTGCGTACAGGGACCCGTCAACTACGGTATTACCTTTAATTTTTTCCCATTTTGCCTTTTGCATAATAGATGGCATTGCTAGTAGCTCAAACGTTGCCGCTAGATGTTTCCCAGGTGGGTCCCTTTAATGAGTAGGAGTGGGGATCTAGGATGTAGCAGATTCTTCCATTTCCCGGGATCCAAAGAATTTTAAGGATGCCAGTGACCTGCCAACCCTTGCCACTCGATTTATTATGGTGTACTAGTGCGTGGCATCTAGCTTTACATGGATGTAAAATGTACGATACTTTTTTTTTTTTATAGAGAAACGGCCCCCAAAGATGAGGCTGGAATGTCTGGCCAACTACTCATTGTTTGGAAATGTAATGTCAATACAGTCAGTGAGCCTATATGGTTCAAGTCGAGACTCCTTGCTCATCAGCTTCCGGGATGCTAAGTTGAGTGTCGTTGAATATGATCCTGATCAACATGACTTGAGAACACTGTCCTTGCATTACTTTGAGGAGGAAGAGATGAGAGTAAGTTATCTTCTGAAAAAAAAAAAAACCATTGTTTGTAAGTTAAATGTTCCTTCGATATTATTGTTGATTTCCATTGTGCATGAATAGTTCAGTTTAATATGTAGCCTATTATATGCTAACTTATGTGCTTTATAAATCACAATATAATTTCAATGATGTTAACGGCATCCCTGCCTTTACAAATTTTGTAATAATATTTTTATTTATTCCTCAGAAGAGGAATTCTTAAACTAAGAATTAAGTAAAAGGTACTTCATGAAAACTTTCCTGGTGCTCGTAATATAGAATATTTTCTCCTTAGCAGTGGAGCCTCAGATCGTCTCCGAAACATCAGAATTCCTCCAAGTAACTACATGGTTAAGTAATTATACAGGGATTTCTAATTTTATTCCTTCAAAGCAGGAATAATGAAATGGGGTTTTATTATAATACAATATTTAAAACAATAAAAAATGTATAATATAAAATAATAAGTTGGGAACAGATGTTCCATGGTAGCCCATGACATTTTATTACATAAGAAAAAATATATATTAGCTGTAGCCTATAATCCTTCAGTATCTAATAAATGAATAAAAGTTCATTTGAAGTGTTGGAAGAGATCATTAGCGATTACAGCAGATATTAGTTAAATCAAAGTAAAACATATTTTTTTATATATAGGCAGCTTCATTTTCTTTTGCTGTAGAGATCTGGACTAGACGGACCAGACCCTGTCTGGATCACCAAATGGCTGAATTAAACGAAATTTGCCTTAAAATGCACATACTGTACTGTAATGCTCGTTTTAGGTGGGTAAAACTATAACATAATTTTTTTAAATATAAATAGGAACTTTTCCTACAACTTAATTTTTGTATTAATATTACTGTAGCTTATACGTAGACCTAAGTTTTTAACTTACAGACTGATGTTACGATTAAAAAAATGGCATGCACCAATTTCTTTGTTTGCACTTTTTTTATCGTAACCGAGAACATCGAAAATAGGTAGACTAAATCCTGCTTTTAAAAAAATTATTTTTAAAATCCCAACTGGATTAACTGGATGTCCCGACGAGTGTGGTTTGGATTAGCAGGACACTACTGTATTACACTATAGTGCTTTTGCCTTTATTAATGGCATTTTCACGGTCTTAACAAACAAGCAGAAAGATATCACAAATATGTTGAGGTTGTATCTGGAGGTTGTATGTAATATGGTGCAATAACATATATACAGTAGAATAGCGTAGAAATTTACAGAACGCAGTTAAGTGCAAATAATTATTTATGTAAATGCAACAAGAAAATTTAAAAAATATGTATCACTAAACAAATTACACAGAGTAAAAATGTATCACTAAATGTTTCTTTCAAACAAATTATGCAGACCTCTAGACAACTGTTGAGCTTAATACTTGGCTCCCTTTTTCTTAGGGTATTTCAATATAACATGTATATCTTGTTCATACAGGGAGGATGGACTCAGCATTACCATATCCCAATGGTACGTGTGGATCCTGAGGGTAGGTGCGCTGTCATGCTAGTGTATGGACGCAAGCTGGTAGTTCTCCCGTTCAGACGTGAGTCGGCACTGGACGAGCCTGATCCTTTAGAGATGAAGCCTTGCAACAGTAATACCAACATAAAAGCTCCAGTCCTGGCATCCTACATGATTGTGCTGAAGGATCTGGATGAGAAGATGGATAATGTGATAGATGTGCAGTTCTTACACGGGTACTATGAGCCCACTCTTCTCATCTTGTATGAACCAGTGAAGACTTTTCCAGGCCGCATTGCTGTGCGTCAGGACACTTGTGCCATGGTGGCAATCTCTCTTAACATTCAGCAGAAAGTGCACCCCATCATCTGGTCTGTGTCGAATCTTCCATTTGACTGTACTCAGGCCATTCCTGTTCGCAAGCCCCTTGGAGGGACATTGATCATGTCAATCAATGCCCTCATCTACCTGAACCAGAGTATTCCACCTTTTGGTGTCTCTCTGAACCACCTAACTGCTGAGAGCACCAACTTTCCGCTCAGTAAGTTTCACATTTTGATTATTGTTCATTTTATATTTTTGCAAGCTGTATGTAAGTACTACGAGGGTCACTCCAAAAGTAATGCACGGCATTTTTTTTAAAATTGAATTTATTTTCCATACTTTTGCAATTTGTACTGTATGTTGATACATCCTTCAGGAACACTATATCATTTTTCCACATAATCTCCGTCCCTTTCAATTGCCTTACGCCACCGTGGAACGAGGGCGTGTATACCTGCACGGTAGAAGTCTTGACCAGCTCTTCTAAACCATTGTTTCGCAGCCTTCACGAGGGAATCATCGTCTTCAAATCTTGTTCCATGAAGGGATTCCTTCAGTTTACCAAAGAGGTGATAATCACATGGTGAAAGATCAGGGCTGTAAGGCGGGTGTTTCAATGTTGCCCATTTTCACCAGATAATCTGCATGCCCACCGGCTAACAGTACTGCGATCCACAGCATCATCACCATACACCTTTTGCAGCCTCTTGTGAATGTTTGTCACCGTCTCGTTCTCACAACACAGAAATTCTATCACAGCACGTTGCTTCCGACGAACATCTAGTGCAGCAGACATTTTGAAGAAGTGCTACGACAGCGCCACACATGGCAGCAGGTTGAATTACATTTTAAACTCGACAGGAAGAATGTTTCTAGCAACTGTATAAGTGTCAAAGGTGGTAAATGAAAATTGAATTTTAAAAAAAATGCCGTGCATTACTTTTGGAGTGACCCTCGTACATAGTTAGATCATTTATATACATTTAAAATGTATATTTATAAATTTAAAATAAATAATTAAATAAGCAATTATATCTCTAATAAATTTCAATACATAAAACACACAAAAGAGAAACAAAATTTAAAGGAATATTCATGAAAGCAAATAGCTGCCATGTGTCGTATTGTCAGATGGGTATTGGAGTGTACTAACAACTTTATGTTGTTGCAGTAAATGAGATAATGTATATTCAAACTCTTATCTGCAAAGTATGCATCATATGAATATAAGTTACTTCAAAAACGATTTTCCATTTCTAAATACTGAAATAGCTTGTGCTATATCACGTTAAATGCAAATCTCCTTAGTTTTCTCAGCTTCTCAAACTTTCCAAACCTTACCTTGATGGATATGGTACTTCAATATTCAGGTGACAATATAACCCAAGAAGTAGTGGGAAACGTACCTTCATCTTTTGTATTTAGTTCCAGAATGCGTATGTGTTGTGTGTTTTGACTCATTGTAATTCCTGAATCTATGGGGGGGGGGGGAAGTGTACATGACCTCCCCCTGACTTCTCATTCAAGTAGGGGCTGTCAGTAGGGGATTCCCGTAGAAGCAGCCTCAAACGAATAATGTTGCTGAGTTCAATTTATGAGTGTATTTTACTGTGTGTTTATTGTTAATTATCAAAAATACTGACGGTATTTACTTTCTCATAAAAAATTGTGTTAAATTTTGGTGTGTACAAAGGAGTGTGTTATACACCGGAAAATATGGTATATCAATTAAGCAAGCAATGGAGACATGTTTAGACGTATTTCTGTTAGCTAATTTAAATTTCTTAAATTCACTTGGAAAGGGAAACACAATGAAGTGGAACACAGTATCTTGATATTATTGTTAATAAACTAAATTTATCATGTAAATATGTGATCATCAGGGCCCGGATTCTAATGACATGTCATCTTTTTATTGAAGCTGCTTAGACATTGCCAACTTGTAGGTGAATCCTAATCATGGTCCCTATATTATAGAAATGCATTTTTGCTAGGTCATTTTTTGTCATTTTATGCAATTTTATATTTTTAGGGCATTTATTTCAATTTTACGTCATTATTTTCTCATTTTTGTGTCATTTCCTTTTTTTATTTAGTCATTTTCATGCATTTACATTCAGTATATTAACTTTTTTGTCGTATTTTTTTCTCATAGGATAATATAAATTACTAGGTTAGTATATTGCAACACTTTTTGTAGGATCTATTTTAAAAACTACTTTCTTACTTTTCATCTCAAATGCTCCAATCAAGAACAACGTTTTTAGACCTACAACATCCTTTCTAAGTTCACAGTTTTTAGAATTATGTACAAATTAGTCCATAACTTTGTGCATACAATATTTTTTTTATAAATAAAATATCAGTTTTTAGGTCATTCTTTACAATTATTAAGTCATTTATTTAGGGTCATTTTATAGGTCATTTTTGAAACAATTTTAGGTCATCAGAATCCGGGCCCTGGTGATCAGAATATTGTTTCTGTTGAACATATTTTAGGAGAAAATTTCCTCTGACACTGAGATTCAAACCTACAACCTTGGCTATAAGTGCTGATGCTCTACCAATTGAACTTGATCCCAGAGTTTGATTCACTGTGCCAGATGGAACATCTCTCCTATGACCTATTACCCTTAATGGCAACCTCAGAGAGATTCCATCTGGTGCTGTCAAACTGACTAGGTTGGTAGAGCATCAGCATGTATAGCCAAAGGTCGTAGGTTCGAATCCATTGACAGAATAATTTTTCTCATAAAATATTCTCATGTAATGTTTAACAGCTGAACAATATTCTGTGGTTTCATGAACACGTACCTACATGTTACTATACAATACCAGTGGAAGCCCAGTCACAGAATCATTAAATTTAGTGTGCCTCACAATACTGTATATGACGTAAGGTAGATCATTAAGGGTAAGTCATAGCAGAGAGATTCCATCTGGTGCTGTGAATCAAACTCTGGCTAGCTCAGCTGCTAGAGCATCAGCACATATAGCCAAAGGTCATGGGTTCAAATCCCAGTGTCAGAGGAATTTTTCTCCTAGAATATTCTTATAAATTTATCATGAAATGATAGATACCAATTTGTGCTAACATTATTCTTACAGAGCTGCAAGAGGGAGTGAAGATAAGCTTAGAGGGAGCACAGGCTTCATTCATTTCGTATGATAGGCTTGTTATTTCACTGAAGGGTGGGGAGTTGTACGTACTGACACTGTATGCAGACAGCATGCGCAGTGTGCGCAGTTTCCACTTTGAGAAAGCGGCTGCCAGCGTGCTCACCACATGCACATGTGTGTGTGAGGATAACTATCTTTTCCTGGGTTCACGACTTGGCAACTCCCTTCTACTACACTTCACGGAAAAGGAGCAGAGCACAGTGTTCATGGAGGAGAAGACATTTGCCCCAAAACAAACAGAGCAACAGCAGCAGAACATGCCTCCTGCTAAGAAGAAGCGCCTGGACACACTAGGTAGGTGATAAAACAAGTTTCAGCATAAATCAAATCTATTAAATATGAGTTGACTATACACACTTTGTTGCTTTATTTTGTTAAGATGTTTCAAGGATCCTCATCCTCATTTTCAACTACATTATCAACAACCAAATCTTTCTCAGGAAGACCTTGATTCTCATCTGTGAACTTCGAAATCACATTTTCTTCTAGTATACCAAAATCCATCAATGTGTATTCAGATCTTTAAAATAAGTTTTTTCCTAAATTTTCCAGATCTTTATTTTTTTACTGGTTTTAATTTGCTTCTTTACACGTCATGTGATCATTTCCCCAAACATGCGGTGCCACAGCTGATTATTCATTTTGATTACATCTGATGTTCCTCATATGTACTTTTACTCTTGTATCACATTTATTTTTGTTCTTCCTATGTAGATCTTCCATTGATCCACATGGGATGCGTGTGCAATTCCCCTTCTGATTCACAATTAATTTGATATATTCCTAACATTTTGCCTGGAAGTATTTTATTGACATGATAAGTTTTAATTATGTTTTTGATAATGTAGTTGTCTTCTGAGGCTGAATTCTTTTGAATTCGATATCACTTTAGCCACAAAAACAATAAATGAGCAAAATACTTGCACCCAAGATTTTTGCAAAACTATTAAAAAAAAAAAGGGCATCCATTATTCACAGAATTACAGCAATACTGAAGCTGTGCATATGCACAAACTATTGCAAACCTTACTGGAGATTTTACAATAAACACTGCCATAAAACACAATCAAGTAACCTAGTCATAATTTTTGGTGTAGACACAATTTATTTCTCACGAAGTTCATATGTACATTGCCGTCATATAACCCATCAAATTTTGTCCATTAAATATGAATCATTATAAGTATAATTTACTAACTCTATCCCATAGTGGTATAACAGAAAGCATGTCTTCGTGTTGCAGGTGACTGGATGGCATCTGATGTGGCAGATATTCGTGACTTGGATGAACTTGAAGTATACGGCAGTGAAGCTCAGACTTCTGTGCAGATTGCATCCTATGTTTTTGAAGTGTGTGACAGTCTCCTTAACATTGGGCCCTGTGGCAACATCTCAATGGGGGAACCTGCATTCTTGTCGGAAGAATTCTCAAACACTGAGGATCCAGACATTGAACTTTTCACAACTTGTGGTTATGGAAAGAACGGAGCACTATGTGTGCTGCAGAGATCAGTGAGGCCCCAAGTGGTGACGACATTTGAGTTGCCCGGCTGTGTAGACATGTGGACTGTGGTGGGAAACACTCCCGACACACATGCATTCATGATCCTCAGTCAGCATGACTCCACCATGGTACTTCAAACTGGGCAGGAGATAAATGAAGTGGACAACTCAGGGTTCAGTACGCAGGGCCCTACTGTATATGCGGGTAACATCGGCTACAACAAGTACATCATCCAGGTGTCACAGATGGGTGTGCGGCTGCTGCAAGGAGTGGATCAGCTGCAGCATATCCCTCTTGATCTGGGCTCGCCCATCGTCCATGCTTCCTCTGCTGACCCACATGTTGTCATCCTCAGTGAAGATGGCCAGGTCATTTTACTGACATTCAAAGAGTCTCGAGGACAGGGCCGACTTAGTGTCACTCGCCCTCCCCTCTCACTGCGACCATACATCATCACATTATGTGCATATCGTGATGTCAGTGGACTGTTCTCCAGTGTAATGCCTGAAGAAGAAGTAGTAACAAAGGTTAAACCAGAGGCCAAGGTGGAGAAAAAGAGTGTGGATGATGAAGATGAAATGTTATATGGAGAGACAGACACGACTCTGTTTGAAGCGCCTGTTGTACCGGAGGTGAGTGCCACAACACAGCAATCTACACCTGGGGAATCTGCCCCATGGTGGCAAAAATACATGCAAGAAGTAAAGCCCACATACTGGATTCTGATCACGAGGGACAACGGCAATCTGGAAATCTACACGTTACCTGACTTCAAGCTCAGTTATCTGGTTCGTAACTTCGGTCAAGGTCTGCGGGTACTGGTGGACAGCTTAGGTACTGTCCCAACACCCATTGGTCTAGACAACATGCCGACTGTGGCATATGACTGTCAGGTAAGAGAGATACTGATAGTGGCGCTGGGTCACCATGGCAACCGCCCACTCTTACTGGTACGTATGGAGGATGAGCTGCTTTTGTACCAAGCTTATCGTTACCCACGCGGCCATCTCAAGCTGAGGTTCAGACGCCTTCAGCACAATATCCTTATACGTGATCGTCGCTCTCGCAACAAGAAAAAACCGTTAGACGCAGACCAGCAGCTGGAGTCGAGAGTGTGTCAGCTTCGTTACTTCAGCAACATTGCAGGCTACAACGGTGTTTTCATCTGTGGTCCTCACCCACACTGGCTCTTCCTGACATCACGAGGGGAACTGCGCACACATCCCATGTGGATAGATGGTGGTGTGACTTGCTTTGCGCCATTCCACAACATTAACTGTCCCCAGGGATTCCTGTATTTCAACAAGACAGCAGAACTCCGTATCTGTGTGCTGCCAACACATCTTTCTTACGATGCACCATGGCCAGTCAGGAAAGTGCCCCTCAGGTAAGTGTGTACCTCATACTTGTCAATTGTTTCCCCTTAGGGCACAGAAATGAACAAAAATGCAAAACAGGTTTTTAAAGATAGGGGGATTGTTTGGGAATGACTGAGAAAGGAATTAAACCTATTGAATATCATGTGCAGTTGAATGCAACATGAAACTTGGATTTGAAAAATGTACGCTTTTGTATTTTCTGTAGGTGGGTTCCACAAAAGATGACAAATAAACATAAGCAAGATCATTCCAAATCTTTAGATCTCCATGATGTTCACAGATCTTACAAAATAAGGTTTAGGAGAAAATGTCTTCCATGGTCAGTTGTAGTCCTCCCTAATCATGGTATGGAATGTTACACTCTTAAACGTATGTTTTCTCATCCATGATACTTTTAATAACAACGTGTCATTTGTAGCCAGAGAGAAAAAAAGTAAAATATAATTGGCATTATCACAGAATATGAACCACAGTGGTTTAACCCTTTGACTGCTATAGCCGTATATATATCCATCAATGCACATCACTGCTAGCCATGCTATTGTCGGATATATCCAACGCACCACTGTGGATGCCAATAGACAAAAGATTTTTCAGCATCACCAGTTTGAACAGCGAATAATAAGTTAGCAGTGAAAAGGTTAAGATGAGAATCGCTTATTTGTTCTAGCTTATGTATTATTATGTATTACCCAAAATTCAAGTATAAAACTTGTACAAGAATTGTAAGCCCACAGCTCTCTCGACAAAAAACAAAACCAAACAAACAAACAAAAACAAAAAAGTGATTAGGTAGATAAATATTTGTGACCTGAATCGTGTTTTGCTGGAAGTACTACCCATTTAAATCTAAGTGGCATGTGTTTTATATGTTTAAGGTGCACACCACATTTTGCAACATACCATCTGGAAAGCAAAACATACTGCGTTGTGACTAGCCTTGCCGAGCCCACAAACAAGTATTACAAGTTTAACGGTGAGGACAAGGAGCTGACAGAGGAGAAGCGAGACGAGCGCTTCCTGTTCCCTGCGCAGGAGAGGTTCAGTATACTACTGTTCTCACCTGTTTCCTGGGAGGTGATCCCCAACACCAAGATGGAGCTGGAGGAGTGGGAGCATGTCACCTGTCTCAAGAATGTGAGCCTTGCTTATGAGGGCACTCGCAGTGGTCTCAAGGGCTACATTGCAGTTGGCACCAACTACAACTACGGTGAAGATATTACCAGTCGAGGAAGGGTAAAGATTCCTGAATCTAACTTAATTTTATGCAATTTAAAAAACATCCTTTCATTATGTTGTTTCAATTTTTTAAATTGTAATTCTATTTTTTCAAGATTATGAAATTCATGCTTATTAAACCTAATTTAAATTTCTGTTCTAGAGATATAAACTTATACAGGGTGTTAATGAATAACACCAAAATATTTTACCTGTTTATAGAGGGGACATAGCCAACCAACTTTTATTAGGAGATTTTTGTTCTGTGGATTCGATTTTTCCTGTTACAGCATAAAATCTCCCAGGGCATGGCCGCCATTGAGTTCTAACATTTGAAAAAATGCAAAACAAAGGAACTTCATTGTTAACACTGGAGTTATGAATAAAAAAACTAATGCAGTGCTGGCCAGTCATGTGATTAATCTGTAAATTTTGCAGAATATGGAAACACTAAATTATGATATAGCCACTAATCATGCAATACATAATGTATTGCAGGACTCACAGTGAAGAGCTCAATATAGCTTTTGATGAATGATTAAGAATCAGGTTTTTATCGATCAGGAAGAAGGCATGAAGTCAATTTAATGAAAATATAAACCCTATAACTGAACTAGTTAAATATTATATTAACACTTAATGCTTCACTTACGTCGCTGTTTATGAGCAGGACATGTTTCGGGATTCTTATCCCATCTTCGGCTGCTGGTCAACTGGCAATTGGCGATCATGGTTAGTGGTCTTTATTTAACTAGTTCAGTTATTCATGTGCTCCACTGTGTATATTACTTCGTTTTAATTATTATAAACCCTATGTCGCTTTATTATTAACTTATGAGCATCAAATTGTAATGACTTTATTGCCCTGTAGCATGCACATTTTACATCATAGAGCAAAAAAACTCCTCATAAAATTTTCTTGTATATGTCCCCTCTATACACAGGTAAAATATTTCAGTGTTATTCATTAACACCTTGTATAGAAGGATGATGAAAATGTGTAAGAAATTAAGTCTTAGTCTCAAAGTTTACATAGTTCCGTAGCTTAGGTAGAGCTGGAAGAGCAAAGTTCCTTATGTAGTAACTATAGATTTAGACCTTATGCAGGAAGCAAAGTATCAAGCTGAGACTGACTGGAAGATTGGACAATTTTAAGGCCTCTGAAGTTCTTGTGATTCATAATTCCAGAAAGGTCTTGAAGTAGGAAAATAAAATACAGAAGAAATGATTTTGTTTTAATATTTTTGAAATTCACCTGAAATATTAAAGGATTTTATTTTTTATCATATTTCATAGTAAAATTGTGCTCTTACATGAATATACTTTCTTGTATATTTTAAACTGTATTTACTCGTATCTAGTGCACTCACCTTTTTTCGCCCATTTGTAGCATTCAAAATTGGGGTGCACAATACATTTGATGGTGCATTAGATTGAGTGCAAATCCATTTCATAGTTCAGCAGTAAATTTAATCATGTAATAATTCATTGCTGTAATTCTCGACTTCGTTACATTTATCATTGCCCTGTTTCCAGTATGCACAAAAGCAGGTTAAATTAACATATTATTTTGACACACAAACTTAAATACACCAAGTACAGTGTATTTTGTTAAAAGCAAGCTTGTTCAAAGGTGGTGGAGGTTTATTGTCCATCAACCTCCTCCACTACCACCTCTAAACTGTTATACTGACCTTTATTCATCTGCATTCACAAATCTGTTGTAGCATAAAATATTATAGTAAGGTAAAATACCAAATAAAATATCCTGTCATTGATGCGCCAATGTCATCAGGTGTCACAGTGGGTGCTGTTTTGTTTCAGATTTTGATTTTTGACATCATTGAAGTTGTGCCTGAGCCTGGACAGCCATTAACTAAGAACCGCTTCAAGATGGTGTACTCCAAGGAGCAGAAAGGGCCGGTGACAGCCATCACTCATGTGCTGGGCTTCCTGGTGTCAGCTGTGGGACAGAAGATCTACATCTGGCAGCTCAAGGACAACGACCTAGTAGGAGTGGCGTTCATCGATACCAATATCTACATCCATCAGCTACTCAGTATCAAGAGCTTGATTCTTGTGGCTGACGTGTACAAATCCATCAGTCTGCTGCGGTTCCAAGAAGAATACCGCACACTGTCACTTGTCAGTCGTGATTTCAGGCCATCAGAGGTCTACACTTGCGAGTTCCTGCTTGACAACACCCAGATGGGCTTCCTTGTTGCTGATGGAGAAAAGAATTTGGTGCTCTACATGTATCACCCAGAATCTCGAGAGAGCTTTGGAGGTAAGGAAGAACTGCCCCAGCTATTTTACAATGAAAAACTGGAGTATAGTAATTCTGAATTATTCAATAAAATAATAAAATACCCTAATCTCAACCTTTTCCTTTCAATTTATTTAGCCTAGGCCTTGCGGTCTCTTACAACCATCTGTACTTACAAATATCTGTTTTGTGATCTGCAGCGGTTTATAAATGTTAGAAGTTTACCTATATTGAGTACTATATCTAAACTTGGAAACTGCATATTATAATATTTTACTCCATTCTGTTTAGTCAATGGATAATAGCTATTGTTTCTACAAGTTGTACATGTGGTAAGTTTTAAAAACTACAAAATTGTATAGTCGTAAATTATAAAACTACAAGTTGTATATTGTCGTAAACATTTATGACATTATACAACTTGAAACATTTATAAACCACCGTACATCACAAAAAAGTATTTATAATTACAGAGGCCCTGTCTGGTTGTATGAAACCCAAAGGTCTAGGCTAATTAAATAAATAAAATGTTGCAATTAAAGTATTAAATCATTATTTTATTGATAGAGCACAACGGTATAACTAACATGATTTTTTTTAGTATGTATTTCCTGTTCAGCTTTTCTTCTATCGTAGTTATGTGTATGTATGCACTTTTAATATTCGCTGTGAACATATCTTTTATGCAGGGAAAATATTTTCAGAAAAATAGTCAATTAAAATGCTGCTGTAAAAGGTTTTGCATGATACATGTAATTTACACACAGTTTAAGTTTTGATATATCAACTGAATCTCTAGTGTACTTGATGGGTATTCTATATATTGGCTATTCACTTGCAATTTGTTTAATAGTGAAGAGAGTTAGCTTCAAGAGGAACAAAGAATACAACTTAAAAAGAAAAACACTACATCATAACTTTTTTCACTATCGTTTATTGGATCAAAAATGTAAAAGTTAAGAATGCTATTTATGCAAGGTTTAGTTTTATTTTATTTTTTATTTTTGGATGTCAAAATTGTGATGCATCAGTATGCAAGGTTTAGTTTTATTTCTTTTTTTATTTTATTTTGGGATGTCAAAATTGCGATGCATCTGTATGCAAGGTGTCATTACAAGCGTAAATATGCTATTTTGCAGTTGATTTGACTTGAGATTTGATATTGATTGTACCTTCAAACGAGTGACACTTCTTAAAAAAATAAGCTGTATAGGCATCTCAGTTAGTGTAAGGTGTAATGCAATTCTCTGATCAACTGCGATTTTCATTTATCCATGGTTCTATTCCTCCCCATTACTGCAGATAATCGATAGGGCCATATTTTTTGGTAACAACGATAAGTGCGAAATTTTATAAAACAACCTCCCTTAGCTATATTTAGCTTTTATGTGCTTAAAATACCAATATGAACCAAATTGAATCCACGAAATGTCGCGAAATTTACTCGATTCCGCAAAATGTGTCTATAAGCGCGAAATATGCCCCTTCTGTCCATAAAGTGAGAAATGAGCACGAAAATGTGCCTTAAAATCACAATATTGTGTTTTGGTGTACTGTATTTTTTATTTCTTAGCAGCATGCTTTTTTTCTGCTGTTTCTGTGACTGTCGAAGATTTACCGATATATATCGGAAGAGTGAATATTTGTTACTTGTATTCAACAAATTTCGTCTTTTATCCACAGTGGTATGGTTGGCACTTCTGTTTGCAAATGGCTATCTGATGGTGTTTAGTAGAAATTATGGCGGTTCAGTGTCGTAGGATGGTTACCTGGTGTTTTATCTGGGCGCCACAGTATAGTGCATATACTGAATATTTCTGTCTCTTTTTGTTGAACCCGCCTCCGGCAGTCAGTCGATCGTCGAACACTTCCCTCTAGCTTCAGGGTAGGAAGCGAAGAACACCTTAATATTATTACTTGAATAATAAAGCAGTTTCTTTGAACACTGAAGGAATTTGCAGTTTATTTAGTACGTTGAAAATACAAGCACTGTCGTTAACAATAATTACAAGATTTGTTACAGAACAATTAATATTGTTAAAAGGTTCCCGGTAGATCGTTGCTGATGATACAATCGCTGCCGTATACAATTTTAGCTACTTGCGATTGAAAGTAAAAATTCTTCTAAGTCGATTAATTCCCCAGCGAAAATTTTATAAGTCCAATTAATACTGTGATATATTCCAGTGGACACAATGCCATGGAGTAGAAGTGAATTTAATTACTGTGGGCACGGGGCCACAGAGATGAGTAGAGTTGACTGCTATAGGCACAGGGCCTCGAAGTAGAGATAGTTTAATTGACTACTATGGGCAAAGGGCCACAGAGATGAGTGATTTTACTCCGCCACAGTAGGCATAAGGAAAACTTTGATGGACAAACTCTTACCACCACTCTTCTTAATTATCATTCGTGAATCCCGGCACGTGGTACTATAGATCTATTCTTATTGGCGATTCTCCCGACCAATAATAATATTTTAGCCGCCCCCAGAAATCAACTGGATTTCCCTTATTATCAAAACCCACACTTTGGCGTCTCGGATTTCTAAGAAGGTTTAAGTGGGAAGCCCGGCTAGCGTGTGTATCACCAGTCAAATCAGAAGTTTCGACCTGAACATAATAGCAGACTTCTTAAAATAACTAAGTGTATCAATACCCTTCTGTTCGGATCTGGGAAGTTGCAGTCGCAGCGTACCTGGCTACCTGCATTGCCTTATCTCGCACCCGTTAGGTATGCTAAGGAAAATTCCTGACTTCCTTGTCTATTCATTTCTCACCATTGCAATCTCATTTTAATAAACATTTAAAATAATATTGTTAAACTTTTCCCTTTGCCTTATTTCTAGTTAGTAATATTTATAATGAATGTTCCGTCTTTTCACGGTCATTTTAAGACCAACCACGGGCTATGAGATTTTATGATTTTATTTTGAATGGATTTGAGCAATTAATTTGTCATTTATTATATTTAATTTGGTTATCTTATTTATTTCTTTTACCGAGGTATCTGAACTGCAATAAAATTACGATAATATTTCTCGTCATTATATATGAACATTAACTCTAATCATGCCTAAATTGAAAGTTACTTCAGTTGATACAAGGGCAGAAGAATATAGAAATGGGTGGGGGGAGGTGTTAGTTCATGTAAATAAAGAACCAAAGTTTATCATTGTGCAATGTTTCCAATGTAGTATAAGTAATTTATTTCACGAAATACCCACCGAAATAGAAGGAAGTTAACACCGAAATCAGCCATTTTATTTCACCAATAAATCAGGGCCCTAATAATCGAGTGTGTATGAGGTAGAATAAAAATTAACTGAATAATTGATGAACTTTTACAAAATTACCATAGGTCTTTGTAACTTCAATTAAGTTCTTTGTGCAGTAATGTATTTCATAAAGTCCTATATGGCATAAATCACAGTTGAAAGCAAAATGTTCTTCATAAAAAACACTTTTTTCATTCTCGGGAGGGATATTGTTTTCATGAGTGATGAGGGCCAACCCGCTCTAAATGACACACTTTTTTCATGGGATGAACTAGTGAAAACGGTTGCATTTCCATCGTATTTAGTTTTGAGCACCGACAGGAAATACACAATCAAATGTTACAGTTCATGTCATACTTCACATTGCATCCAAAATTCTTAACACAGAATGACCTACATAAGAAATCAAGCACGAGATTTAATATGCCACTTAAGGAAATGTGCATGACTTAAAATGCCACTGTGAAACTCGTAACACTGTTGTTAACCTAACAAAATCTAAGCTAGAACAACTGCCACTGACCTAAAGTAACATGTCACTAACCCAGAAAAAGTAACAAGGAGCGTAGTTGGTCATTCTGAAAGAACTGTAATTAGCAACATGGTGGTTTCCATGAAAATTAAGCCAGCCTCATGGATCCATCTGGTAGTGACTTTTAAAATCAGTTTGACGTCCTCATACCGGTGGCTCCTGTCAGTTGAAGTTTAGGAATGAAAGTAAAATTCCATTAAAATTGGAAATGATTACCAATCAATCAATTACTATGTATATTTATTACAGAAACATTTGTGCAATATTACAAAAAAGTCCATTTTGGGATAAATTCAAGGTAGGAAAAAATAGGATATAAAAGAAAATTTTGTTCATAAATGGCCCTGAATTGTGAAGGTAAAAATACCTAAAAGAAACTGTATCCTTATGCACTAATAAAGAAATGACCATAGCGTCCAGTAATATCTTTCTTTATTTCAGTTTGAGAAGCAAGAATACACGGTCTCAGGTTTTTGTTTGCTTTTGTTTTTTTAATAAATTGAGTTGTAAAAAAGTAGTAAATCATTACATATTAATACTTGAGATAGAGTTTTAACATACATAACTTCACTTAATTCAAACTAACCTGAACATCTTTCGAGCCAACACCATGACTCATCCTCAGCTATATTCCATCTGAGTCAGGATGTTGGCTCAAAACATGTTCGGGATGGTTTGAATTAAGTGAAGTTATGTATGTTAAATCTCCATCTCAAGTATTAATATATATTTATTAACTTCACTATATAATCTTCCTATAAATTTTATCAGTAAATCATTGTTGGATTTTTATTTTTATAGGTCAGCGGCTGCTTCGTAAAGCAGATTTCCACTTGGGACAGCATGTCAACACATTCTTCAGAATTCGCTGCAAAGTGAATGACAACATGACAGACAAGAAGCATCTGCAGGGAGCGGACAAGCGCCATATAACAATGTTTGCAACACTGGATGGTGGACTTGGCTACGTTTTGCCAGTACCTGAGAAAACATACAGACGATTACTCATGTTGCAGAATGTGCTAGTCAACCATATTCCCCACACTGCAGGCTTAAATCCAAAAGCGTTCAGAACGTACAAAAGTGCAAATAAGCTGCTGAGTAACCCTGCTAGGGGTATCATTGATGGTGAACTTGTGTGGCTCTTCCTAGGACTTCCCACCAGCGAGAAGCAAGAGGTGGCCAAGAAGATTGGCACAAAAGTGGATGAAATAGCAGATGACCTCACTGATATGGAAAGACTCACTGCCCATTTCTGAATGTGACAATTGGTACCTCTTCTTATTTTTGTACATTAAGCAACAGTTTCTTTTCTTCTGTTTCAGTTCTATGGAAATAAAAGATTTAATGAAATATACAAATAAAATTTTACTTTACTTAGCAACAGAAAACTTTTTTGTATATACAGTAGAACTCCATTTATCCAAAACAATTGGGGCAGGGATGATTTCACATAATCCATTAATTTAAGTACCGGTATACACTCTCCTGTTAAATGAAAGTAGTCCTGTGCCATTTAAAACAGTTATTTCAATAATTTTGTAAACATTGATGAATAGAAATACATTATACCAGGCCTTTCCAACTTGAGCACTTTGCACTGGGGCACACCATTGCAGCACTCAACAACAGCCCGGTGCTCTCCTTCCCCACGTAGCGGCCGGTGCGACTGCATGTGTGCGTTAGAGACAGCACAATGGGTAGCTAAATTCGCTTTCTGGGACTAGGCAGTGATGATTTTACAGCAAGAAACTACAGTACTGTAACCTCTTTGTCCCTCTGTATCTGTTTTTGGAGGTTTTAAGCACAGGTCAAAGTGAATGAAAAAAATCTAGTTAACCAAAGTTTTGAAAAGCGGGGCACTACTGAAAACAAGAAAGAACACTCCTAATCCTGAGTAATCCATTCTTTGGGCAGGATCCCAAGTCATGGCAGCCAATGTGGAAGCAACCTTCCAGGAACAGACCCTAACTCTTCCAGTTCATTTTAACAGCCGTTGTCCTTATATTTGTGCAAGTGCCCTCCTGCTCAATTAAATCCAAGAAATATTGTGTGTTGAGTCTCCTTATTGAGCACTGAGGCTTGGACATCTAGCCTAGTTCTTCACAGAATTTCTAAGAAAAAAGTTTCAAATAAAACTTGTCTTAATACCGTATTTACTTGAATCTAACGCACAGTCCAATTGTAAACACAGAGTTTGTTGGTGAATGCAATGTGCATCAATGGTAGGATATTTTATTTTATACTACAATGGATTTGTGAATGCCGATGAATAAAGGTTGATATAATGGTCTAGGGCAGCGGTTCCCAAACTTTTTAGTCCTGCAACCCACCTTCACCTAGAATTTTTTTTCGCAACCCACTACTACATAACGATAACCAATATAGGCTATATAATTGTTTTTTTTTTGCAACCCACTACTACATTACGATAACCAATATAGCCTATATAATTTTTTTCGCGACCCACTACTATATAACAATAACCAATAGGCCTATAGGCTATATAAAAAAAATTTCACGACTCACTACTACACAACGATAACCAATGTAGGCTATATGAAATACTGCACATATTTTTCATATGCCTTTCAATAGTTTTATTGTGTTCAAATGCCTTATATTCCTTAAATTGAAAACAAGTTTAATTTTTCCCGCCCTTTTCGCAACCCAATGAAATTACTCCCGCGACTCACAGTTTGTAACCACTGGTCTACGGGATGGCAAATAATAGATACCTCTGCATTGAACCTGCTGTCTTTGAACTCATTTGGTGTTAAGCTGTGTCAAAATGGTTTGTTAACTTTAACCCACGTTTGTGCATATTGGTAATAGGCCAATGGAGATATAACAAAGTCAAGAATTACAGTAATGTTATTTAAGTGATCAAAGTTACTGCGGAACTATGGAATGGATTTACACTCGATTCTAATGAACCATCAAATCTAATGCACACCCCAGTTTTGAATGCTACAATGTATTAGATTTGAATAAATACAGTATGTTAAATAATCAGTGGACAAAAATTAAACAAAATAATTAAAATTAATTTATTATACTAGTTTGACTTTTACACACACTTTTTTACTTCACTTCCACTATTTTGGTTAAACGCATTTCCGGGATCCTCACTCACATTTTCAAAAACACTGTCAACTTTAAAATTCGTCTCAGGAAGATCCTGAAGCACACCAAGTGGACTTTTTATTAACTTCTTGATCAGATTGTCTTCTTCCGTTATATCTAAATTCGTCAATGATTTTTCAGCGCGACATACCAAAATAATGGTAAGTGAAGCGAAAAAGTGTGCATAAGTTAAAATCAATAAATCCTTTATCAACAAAATTTCACTTAAAATGTCGGAAAGAAATCTCATTTTGGTCCTATATAGTTTTTGAGCTGTACTCTTCTCAAATGGACACAAACATTTTTCAGAAAATGACTGCCTTTCTGGATTCAGGTGTCCGCAAAACATGCAAATTAGTCTTGCCCTCTAATGCTGGGATCGAACCTCAGTGGATCCATACAGAATTATTGGTTGTCAAAATTGGTCTGTGCAAGTTTTCTCGAGGTGCTCCAATTCCCCATGCTATGTAACATTCACTATTTGGTAGCAATAAAGGAAATATTATTACAACTTGCAAATTAAACCTTAATAAACCTGGAAGTAAACTGACAGCTTATAATCAACTAAAAAAATTAATTTTAAAAATCTTTATTTCTGGTGGATTTATGGACCTAAATGAATCTCAAGTATGAGTGCAGAAAATAATTGACCTTTTCAGTGTTTACTGTACGATTAGAAATTATTGAAGAAAATATTCATTCTTTGAAGAAATATCAACTAAATCATAAATAAATATCCTAAAAGACCTATTATCCAATTATACTAATAACTTCAGCCATTTTGTTGTGGCACTATGGAGGTACCTTTTCACTGCTAACATTATTATTCACTGTATAAACTGGTGGTGTTGAATAAATTTATGGATTTCTTTTGTAATTACAAATGGACAAACAAATGTAAATAATTTGTCAGATCACAGCAGGTATTTCTCGAAATAAAGAGTGATTTACGAACCCTGGGAGAGCCCGCATGGTATACAACTAAGCAGCGTTATAGTGCATTTCAATGCACGGTGCAATACATTGCCTGAAATATTTAGCTACAGAGATGGTAGCTCAAGTCAGAGAACAGGAACTGATGGTGTCAGGATGAAACTATGCTTTAACACGCTTTCAACGGCTCTCAAGGAGAATTTCTTTCGTCTTTAGGCATGCCAAGTGGTGCATCATATATGTTCTTCAATAGCATGGCCAGCATTGATACATGGCTGTTGGATATACAGTGAGTCCCACGCAAGAGTTGGCCAATCATGCGGGTTTCTGCGTTGCCGCGACCCCTGCTCTAACTCCCGAGCGATCGGGTGAAATATCTACGTAAATAAAGCCGCTGACGGTGTGTTGGTTCAGGTTCTCACATTTACAGTTGGAATTACAATGAAAATAACCACGCACCTCATCACAAGATATGTTAGAAATGTTCTCCTCTTGCATACGCACAACACTGGCGCCCTTTTTTAGAAAATTTTCTTTCACGCGTGTAAGTTCAGCTTCTGAGATAGAGATTTCTCTCATGATATTGTCTAAGTTTTTTTTAATGTTTGGGAATTTGACCTATAGTCTACACTTTATTTTTCAAGTTTCCCCATAAATAATAGATGCCAGTGTTGTGTGGATGCAAGAGGAGGACATTTCCAACATCTCTTGTGATGAGGTACATGGTTATTTTAATTGTAATTCCAACTGTAAATGTGAGAACCTGAACCATTACACTGTCAGCGGCTTTATTTGCGTAGATATTTCACCCGATTGCTCGGGAGTTAGAGCAGGGTCTGCTGCGACGCAGAAACCCGCATGATTGGCCAATTCTTGCGTGGGACTCACTGTATATGGCTGTAGCAACGAAAGGGTTAAAGTAATAAATATCCTAAAGTATACTATCCAATTCTAATAACTGAAGCTATTTTGTTGTACTATGGAGGTATTAATGAACAAGAGGAGGGGTCAGCTTGGATTATACCTGCTAAAACTTCATCTCCCTTCCCTTGACAGTACAGGGTGATTAAAAAATCACTATACATTTTAGTGATACAGTTACTGTATTCTTAATTCTTGCGGGTAATGTGACAGTATGCTCAACAAAGAAGAAAGAATAGCTGTTGTTTCTGCTCGTCTACGTGGCATGTCGTGTGAACAGACGCGAGAAGATTTCGCCCGTAAATTTAGGAAACCGGGCCCCAGCAGGCTGGCTATAAAGGGTTAAAGTAAATTTCGGTGTACTGGTAGTGTTGCAGATGAAGAAAGTCCGGGAGACCGTCCTTATCACCAGAAGCCGTGCAAAATGTACAGGATGTGATCACTCGTAGCCCCTCTGCATCTACCAGGAGACTTAGTAGGGAGCTGGGCATTCCGCAAACCACTGTGTGGAGAACTCTCCGCTACAAATTGCACAAACGTGCATATCACATCAAAGCTTGAAGCTGCGTGTTATGATCTACTAGAAGCTATGGAAAATGACAATTTGATGGACAATGTCTTATTTCACGGGCCCTTCATGTTTGCAGAAACAACTGTTACTGGAAACACATACCTCGATATGTTGGAACAATTTCTGGAACCCCAATTGGTATCTGATTGGATTATGGATACTGTCGTTTTACAACAGGATGGAGCACCACCCCATTTTGTCATTATGGTTCGCAACTACCTAAATGAAGCTTTTCCCGGCAAATAGATTGGCCATGCTGCGCCAATGATGTGGCCTCCCTGCTCACTAGACCTGACACCCTTAGACTTTTTTACATGGGGGTTTATAAAATCTAGGGTGTATCAGGTGAAGATCAACAGCATTCAACAGTTAAAACAGCGGATTAGAGTCGCGGCTGCTGAGATTACATCAGCTATGCCTCAGAGAGTTTCTCGGAATGTAATGGAGCGATGGTCGTTGTGTCTAGACGTGCAAGGTGGTCACATTGAAATGCATTGAAAGTATGTCCTACTGTGGTATATGTTTCAGTACTATTACATATTGTGTAATAATACCTGTTTAAATCCAAAATGTATAGTGACTTTTGAATCACCCTGTATATAAAACCATAAAACTCCTGGTGTTGGTTGTATTTGTGAAACTGGTCAAAACAGAAATACTTTTATATTTCTTCATGAATCTTAATATTTATTTATGGTGTTTACAAAACAAATACTGATTTTTATTTTTTTTGTAATTTTTCTTGTGAAATAATCACATTCTCTTGACCATTCTCTTAATCAGCTTCAAGAGAAAAACTTACCTCATTGAGCTGATTATATCTTATTAAGTGTTTTTGGGTGCACCATATCTACCACCATAAGCTTGATAGAAGGAGATAAACATGGTTGTATGCCTTAACTGTTTTACATTGATTATAGTCTCTCTCATGCTCAGGCTTTTGACATTTTGAGCATTTCTTATTTGTGTTTGCACCTTGAACCTTCTTTACATTAAGATATTTAGACATTTTGGGATTTTTCATAAGGTTTCCCCCGAATATTATTTCAGACTTGGAAAATCTAGACGTAACTGTGAGGACTATATTAAAATAGATTTAAGGGAAATAGTATTTGCGAGGGATGATTGGATGGAGTTAGCACAGAATAGGGTTGAATAGCAAGCTCAGATAAGGACAGCAATGAACCTTCGGGTTCCATCAAATAGATAATATTCCTTTAGCTTGCTTAGGAATTGTCTATTACCATTGAGTAATTCAGTGAGTTGGACTTTTTGGGTATAATTTTATTCAACCCAATTATTACATTTTTCTTAACTTTTCCATACGGAAGCTTCCCCCCCCCCCCCCCCCCCAACACAGTGATTTGACCTCAGAGACCCAGTACTGCCTAGGTGGATGGCAGACATGTGAGGACTCACGTTATGCAGGTCTTGGGTTGAAATCTTTCTGATGGTCCAATCTCAGCATAGGATTTTTATAGGTTTTCTCCATTCCCAAAAGCAAATGCTGGAATGGAATTTCCTTTCCATCTACCCCAAATTTTTCTATTATATATGTGTTTGCATTGTCCTATAGGAGGAGTCCCCTCCTCATCTCTCATCAGGGAGTGCCCTCATGTTCCACCAAGCAATGAACCACAGCTTAGACCCTCCCATGTAAGTCCTTCGAAAGGGGAAGTAAATCAGGTTAAAGAAAGAAAGAAAGAAAGAAAGAAAGAAAGAAAGAAAGAAAGAGACCCAATACTGGAATGAAACGATAAAATTAAGCTAAATGAAGAATACATCTGATGGGTAAACACAAAATTATGTAACCTTACATTGTTTCATAATATTTGGGTGGGTGGGTTAGCAGCGGATGTACTTTGCTTTTCAAAACAGCATAGAAGAGATCATTAGAAAGAATAGGAAAAGGATACCTCTATGAGCCTTCATATGTTCCCACAGCCAAGAGCACGTTGCGTCGAGTAAAATGCAGATGCAGCACAGCAGAGTTCTTTGTTCCATAGGACCGCAACATGTAGCTATCACTCTTCTTGATGTCTGGATTGTGTGAAACATTCACATCTTCGAGCACCATCTCCTCTGCTAGTCTAGAGAAGTCCCACAGCTTGACTGAGCAGTCTAAGGATCCTGAGTAGCAAAAGATGTTACTTTTAAGAACCAATGGATGAAAACTAAAACTAAAGCAAATACACTCTCTGTATGTTAGTATTATTAAAAAATTTGGTTTGCTATAGCATACCAACACTCCCATTGGCTACTGACAAACGTTTATCTCATTGGTCCATTATGTACAGGCTGGGCAAATGTTCTATACATGCTCCAATGCTACCGGACTGTTCCTGGTCATGTGGTATATGGCCCAGTTTCCCCGTGCAAAATATATTCACAGATTCTAGGCAAGTGGCAGTTAGGTTAGGAATAGTGATATTAGTTTGATCACCAACGAGTTTATAGCACTGTTTCTGGATCACGTGACCCAATGACTCCAACCCCTCCCACAGATGAGGAGACAAATTATTCTCGTGAATGTGCATCACTTTATAGCACCATTGTAGGTTAATTTTGTTTGAACTTCTTAGCGATTTTACTGATATTTAGAATATTCTTACAAGAAAAAGGTGCTTCTATATGGATTCTGCAGATTTTGAAGAACAAGATAATGTTAAATTTCACTGTTTTTCATAAAGAAAAGAAGAATAAAGACCCAAACACGAGCTATATAAGCCCCAAAAAATTAATTTTATTAAGATAGAATAATGATCAAGAGTACAGACAAAATCAATCAAACAAAGTCAAAGGGTGGGCCCCTTAGCTCAATTTAATATTTCAGTAAAGATGTCTCAATACAACATAATATTCACAGCAAAATTTAGTTAACATATTTAGCTGGTTTTTATTTTTAGAAACATAGTTACAATCTGTAAGGGCCTGATAAGCCCCCCTAATCCCAACCACCATATTTTTTCAGACTAAAAGACGTAAATTTTTTTGTAGACACTGAGCCTTGAAACTTAAGCATATTTTGTTTCAAATTAGGGAAAGAGTAGGAATGTTTTATTTTAATTTTAATACCCGATTTCATTACGAGCCTGCCAAAAGACAAAAATACTATATAATATGAATGCTGGATGATAATGGTATCATAGATCTCTAATTCTAATGAATGTTTAATCTCTTAACATTCTTCTTAGAACAGCTTAATTCTCAAAATTATCATCTGCTGCAATTTCCGAATTTCATGAAAATTGCTCCCATTCCATTTTCAATGAATTTCATACATACCTGATTGAGAGAGAGAGAGAAAAAAAGACTGCTTACCTGAAGTGAGAATGTGTCCATCACGGCTAAAAGCAAGACTGTGAATGGGGGCTTTGTGGCCAGTCAGTTCAGCCAGCAAGTGTCCATGTGCTATGTCCCAAATGAGCACTCTGGAGTCAGCACCTGCGGACGCCAGGAATCTGCCTTCCACAGAGAAACTAAGTGTGTAGATGGGAGCCTTATGCCCCGTCATGAGCCGTACATGGTTCCCAGTCACACAGTCCCACAGTCGCACTGTCCTGTCACTCGAGCCCGTCGCAACATAGTTGGAGTTTGGATGGAACTGAACACACTGAAACACACAGTCCTCTCTTAAGGACATTATAGTAGAGTCTGGGTAATTAGAGGTGGACAGGACCTTGGGCAAGATGGTAATACACGCCACAACCTGCTCACCCTTCCATCGGCGTGGCCACTTTCCCTGCCTGGCCGCTACCCCTCATGCCGCTTAACGCCGGTAATGAAGCTTAATATTTCACATTTAAAAGAAAAATTACCCTTGCAGTAACACCAACATAATATTTCACTACTATAAAAAACAATTATAAAAAAACAATATTTCACAATAAAAACTACCCTTGCACCATATGTAACATTTTACCGCTGCTAGATGTCTACACTGTTCTCCCCACCCAAAACCCCTACCTTCCAGGCGGGTCCCGTTGGAGTGTGACTCGGTTGTGGCGTATACTACCATTTTCCCGGACCTTGAACTATAACAAAACTCAGTCAGACTTATGAAATTACAAGAAAAAGCCTGTATAAACAAAACAATTCACTTATATTAAATAATACAACAAACATACAGATAGCTTTATTTAGTATGTATTATTCGTTAAATATTCATTATGAATGCAACAAGTGACTTGGAACTCCTCTAGGTAAATTCACGAACGACCTTGAATTTGTCAGTGATTTCCAGGTCACTTGTGGTATTACCTATGACAGACTAATTACCATAGTTTCAGGGCCAATTTCACCAGTCATACTTTAACTTAAGTGTTCATTTAATATTCATTCAAGCAATTCTTAGCCAATTATGCATTTCTCCACATGTTAAATAACAAATTAGGGGGCTTGACAGATTTAAAAGCTCGATTGTGGCATATTAAGTGCAGTTAAGATGGCCTCTAGAATGGCACAGACAGTTAAGGATAAGAATATTTTGGTCCATTCTCCACATAATAGATGAGTGCAATGGATCAGAAAACAAATAAATTATTCAACTGACCTAAATGGTCAAGATCTTGAAAGCAGTTTTCGCCTAAGTAAATTACTTCTGTGAAGCAATGAGTCAGAATACAGTAAAACCTTTTTACAGCGAGTCCCACGCAAGAGTTGGCCAATGACGCGGGTTTCTGCGTCGCGGCTGGCACAGCTCCAACTCCCGAGCGATCGGGTGAAATATCTACGCTAATAATGCCGCGGTCGGTGTAAAGATTCAGGTTCTCACATTTACAGTTAAAATTACAATGAAAATAACCACGTATCTCATCACAAGAGATGTTGGAGATGTTCTCCTCTTGCATCCACACAATACTGGCACCTTTTTAGGGAATTTTCTTTCACGCGCATAAGTTCAGCTTCCGAGACATAGTTACTTTCTCTTGTGATAGGCCTATGTGATATTGTCTTTAAGTTCTACTAACAGTAGGCCTATGTAAATATTATTTATGGGGAAACTTGAAAAATAAAGTGTATAGGTCAATTTGCTATACATAACAAGAACTTAAAGACAATATCACAAAAGAAATTAACTTTATCTCGGAAGCTGAACTTATGCGCGTGAAAGAAAATTTCCTAAAAAGGTGCCAATATTGTGTGGATGCAAGAGGAGAACATTTCCAACATCTGTTGTGATGAGGTACGTGGTTATTTTCATTGTAATTTTAACTGTAAATGTGAGAACCTGAATCATTACACCGACCGCGGCTTTAGTTGCGTAGATATTTCACTCGATCGCTCAGGAGTTGGAGCTGTGCCAGCCGCGATGCAGAAACCCGCGTCATTGGCCAACTCTTGCGTGGGACTCACTGTATAACGACCATTGCTGGTTCCACGAAAAAGTGGACTTTAAGAGGGGTATTCTCTTAATAGGGGGAATGCATTTTTATGTCTTGAAACTGAAAATACAATAGAATAAATACGGTACAATACAGTAGGAGTATTATGTAAGACACAGTTGATTATTACTTACTTTTACTGTATTTCAAGTTGCAGCACAACAATAAGACATTTTAATCTATGCAGGCCAAGAACACCGAGCCTCTATTTACAGTATAACGAGGTAATGTTTTCCAGGAAAAGAAAGACACGTCTATTTTCTCTACATTACATTTTGCTTGGAGGACAATGAAAGGGACTCGTCCAGCACGTTTCTTAGAATTGAGAATTTCAGAAACCCCCTCATGTCCACTGAATAAACATTTTCAAAAGAAATAGAATTACCCCTCCGAGTCACTGCGATCATATAGATTATAAAGGCGTGAATTCTTAAGGGTATTGAAACAAGCAGGCCAGAGGTAGGAGATTGGAATGTGTTCTGTACGGTATTTGTACGCTGCCTACTGTAAGGCAAATCATTGTTCAACCATATTCACATTTCTTTCCGTCACTCTTGTTTAAGTACTGTATTGAAAATTGAAGAGGTGTCTTGCAGTGCCCACATCAGTATTTCTGTTCAAATGCTGATTAATGCCTACCATTTGAGTAAATGTTTTTGACGATTTTGGTCGTTATAGAAGAGTTTAACGAAAATGAAACTCTGGTCGTTGGCCGGGGAGAGGGGTGGTCGTTTAATAGGGGTACAAATAACATTGGCCTTATGGGTTGGTTCCTAGAAAAATTGGTCTTTAAAGGAGGTGGTCGCTAAAGAGGGGTGGCCTTAAGACAGGTTTTACTGTATTCATTTGCTTTTTCAAAGCCCCAGCAGGCCTTCTTTTAATGCTGTTCTGTATTTATTTTCTATCATGGTCTGAACACAAACTTCACCGATATTAATACAAGGGTTGATTTTTTAGTTCTGGCAACAATTTTATTTCTCCATACATAGCATAAGTACAAGGTTCTAAGTTTTCCAGGCCTTTGATGTAATCACCACCATTGTGTAGAACGTGTTCCCAGCTTAACTTTTGTTTCACTTGTTTGGTTATTGGTTCCAGACATGCTCGATTAATGTTACTACACATCACATCAATAATATTTATGGTTTTGGATATATGCAAATTACATTCTTCAAGCTCTTTAATAGCTACACCCAAACTTATCCTTAATAAACTTTAAAGTTTCAAATAACTGTTCTGAAATCAGGGATTGAGCTACTGCTATAAAAGAAGTCTCGGTTTTATCTAAAGCGGTAAAATTTTTTTTATAATGATGTCGTCATTCATAATGGTCTTCAAAACTAGTTCAGGTATTTATACAAAAAGTGAAGTATATCTGCTAGACCCAACTCAATATTATATCCTTTATAATATAGCTTTACTGTGTAAACTTCCAATATATGTTTGAATTAAACAGTACTTACATCAACATCAGAGAAGTGCCCAGCAAATATCCGAAGAGGTTGGTGCTGGTCAGTGGCCCAGAGCCGAGCAGTCTTGTCATGACCAGCCGTTGCAAAATAGTAGCCATGTGGTGCAAATCGAACATCCCACACAGGGAATATGTGACCTTTATAACACACCAAACAAGTCCAAGTCTGTAGACTCCAAAGTCTCACAGTTGTATCTTCTGAACATGACAACAGAAGTGTTCGGTCTGGGCTGAACGCCACTCTATACACTGGTCCATTGTGACCATGCAGGGTACGGGAAGTTTCTGCTGAGCGATCATCCATCATACGAACCAGCACGTCATCTGCTTCCCTGTCAATGTCTTGCAGTTGTTCAGCTGACTTCATGGCTCTCAACTTTTGAGGGATAAGTGTCCATACTTTGACAATTGAGTCATTAAACCCAACAGCGAGCAAACTAGAATCCTCAGAAATTTCAGCACTTGTCACCCTGGTGAAGAAATAAAATATTTATCAATAAGTAACAGGGGAAGAGGAATAATGAGATATACTTAGTAACTTTATAATAGATCATCTTAATGTTTAAGAATACAACAGATCGCTTATGGGCTTTTATGTTTATGTATCACATATATGACATATTATTCAGTGGATCCGTAAGTTACACTTCACAATGTTTCAACCCGACCTCCGAGCCTTCCTCAGGTGACTGCTCGTGGAGTTGTGGAGCAGTCACCTGAGGAAGGCCCGGATAACATTACTGTCAATATATGCAGGACTTGTAAAATGTATATGTGTGTGTGTGTGTCTAGATAGACTTATAAATGTTGACATTCCTAAGAACAATGATCTCATTTTCAAATTCACACAACCTGGAGGACACCTGGTGGACAGAGAAAGAAACTTGTCAGTAGAGATCAGCTGAGGATAATGGTAACCCATCGAAACATACGTTCTAATTTGGTAAGTTTTTGAATACAAGAAGTATGTGAAGTAGAATGTTTTCAAGTTTTTGTGTTTTAATATTGATGTGTTTATTGATAGTAACTCCCATTTTATATATTAATTTTATCTTTCTACAATCTTATAAGCAAATGAATCAAGCAGAGCAGGCCAACAAAATAAAGCACTTAACAATTAGATGTTTTGTGGTTTTATCTTTGCTTTCTTCTGGATCAACCACTAACAAACAATTTCAATGTTGCCTAGATGAAAATGGCAGCAGCCGAACAGGATTCTGTGACCAAGATTACTGCTGATGCATTACAAAATATTACTATAGCAATTTCCTGTCTTCCCTGGGTCCTTGGTTATTTATTGTTTCTTTTTTTATCATGAATGATGCACATGGCCCCAAGACTTGATACTCACACGCCAGCAGAGTTAAGCAGAGTGTAGAAGCAGACAGAGGGGAGTGTGTCAGGGCCCAGTGTTACTCGTTTCGACGCTTCACGGAGTGCTTTCACTTTCTCCAATTTGTCTGCATCCTTCCTGCAAAAAGAAAGTAAAACTAGCAGTTTCCTTCAGTGGTTTGTACTATATTAAGAAAATCCTGCTCATCATGCTTTTCCCTGCACAGACTCCTAATACTTTGAAAGAAAGTTTGGCATTTTTCACGAAAAATGCAGGATTTATAAATATATCCAAGTCTGTAGGTGCTCCTCACCAGAGCTGGGATTTTACATAAATATGGTTAACTGAACAACTAATTGCTCAAATAGCCATGATCTTTTATCCAATTAACAGGATAACAGTCAACCAAATAAGTGACATTCTGATCAGTTTTCCAATTAACTGTGAAATAGAGTTTAGTTGATGATAAGTACAACTTGAATTATTGAATGGTAATGCAAAAGAACTGTTAAAAACATTATGTCATGTTTTAGAGTGAATGGGTAAACATGTGGCTGCTTCTGGTGACTGTTTATGTAGTACTGTGCATGTGGAAGTGCACAGAGATAGAAAACTGCACGTGTATGGTTAATGAACAAAAATCCAGATATTTACAAATAAAATCCAATTAACTATGAGTTCGAACAGTGATTAACTATGAAAAAATAATATTGAGATGAGTTATATACACTACTTCCATTATTTTAATTGCTAACCTGATCCCAGGTTTTGAAGAGCCTCCTCATCATTTTCAACAGTTATACAGTACTCCATCACCTTTTAAAATAAAGCAGTACTATATACTTATCTTTATAATTGTTGACTCTACATGGGTAGGCCTACATGTATAAGCAAATTTTCAACAGTCACAGCTACAGCCGTTAAAAGGATAATACAACACTATGCTGAACATAATACAATACCGGTAGTGATTTATGTATCAAATAAACAAAATAAGGCTTTAACAGACGAATCTAGTATTGCAGCCGAGACTGAAATACTGGATGAGTCTGCTGAATATTTTTAGCAAAAGTTCTGTAATTTTACTACTAATGAGCTCAGTTTTTCAGTAATTTTCAATGATTCTGTGTAAACAAAGCAAAGATAATGGCGATTGTATCAGTAGTGCATGTTTACAAACTTCACTTGCTGTAGATTGTTTCTTTTCCTTAAAAAAAACTTTTAACATCATTAAGATAATAATGTAGATTAATTACACTAAATATAGTTAGCTCAATTAAAATTACATGTCATTTTATGACATTTTCTGCAAGAACTTATTTTGACTTGTTAAATGAAGCAATCGTACAAGAGGCTCATCCGAAGTCGTTTGTTTCAACTAGCATTGGTGGTCTAGTGGACTAAGGCTACAGTGCAGTAATGCAAACTTTGTGAGTTCGAGTCCACCCGAAGTCATAAAAATTATAAAAAGTTATTATCATCGAATTTATTTCTTATATTCAAGATTTCTAAATAACAAGGTTTACTGTGGGTGTTAATAGACAATGAACAATAAAACCCTTAACATATAAAACTGAACTTGCACTGGGAGACAATGTAGAGGCATCTAGGAGCCAGAGTTGGAACTATGTCCACTAGGGGTTACCATGGCAACATTACTGTACTAGTACAGTAAAGTGATACTTTCCAGCGTGTTTGCAGTTCGAGAAACAGCCACTTTGCGGAGCGTGTACTAAAAAGTAATTTTTTTTAAATTCAGCAGTATTTATACTCCTTACAGCTATGAAGTCATATCAGGAGTTCGAAATCTGTGTTTATACAGTAGGCCATGGGATTATTGACTATCAATTACCTTCTATTGTTGGTGTATTTTATAGAGTAAGTTTCAACTGATATTAATTTAAATGGATATGATATACAATGAAATAGCCAGGATGATTCCTGGTATGTAAATATCCAATTTAGCATTTGCCTTTTTGACTGAGGAAACCATGAAAAAATCCATGTCAAATTGGCTGGGTTTTGAACCTGGGACCTCCTGAATGCGAGTCCAAAACGTTACCATCTCAGCCACCTTGCTTGATGGTAGTAAAATTATTCTAATTTGGAAAAATAGTGTTTGTAGGCCAAGATTCATGAATTTGGAACTTTTATTATTCATGAGACATTTAAAAATACACAAGATATTTACCAACTGAGCCGAAAACATGTATGTGTAATATTCAAAAAGTATGCAATGAATTACACATAAGGGAAGGAAATCTTCACAGAATGAGCATCTGTACTATGGTGATTTATTTTTTTAACAAATTAGCCTCAGTTATAAATCGCTCTCGGTGAGTTAGCGTCAATGCACTCAAGGCATCAGGTGATGCCGAATGCTAAGATTTGGCTAGCTTTCATCATTGGCTAAAAAAATGGCAAGGGAATCAAGAACCTCACCCCAAAGGAAGTACACTAATAACAAAAAAGTGTATGTGAATCACACAAACATGACATCATCATCATCACTGTCGTTTTCATCATCATCAACAACTCAAAAGTTTAGTCCTAAGGGTCCATTCCATCTCCAAAGCTACATTCTTAAAGTTGGTTCTTCCAACACTTCTATGTCTCATTTCTCTTGGCGCATAATTGTATAAAATATTTGCGATTCGATCTGGGTCCAACCTCTGTACATGGCAATACTATTCATTCCTGTATTCCTCAATTGTTTCATTAAGGTTTTGAATGTCGAGTTTGTTTCTTATGTCTAAACATTTTCTATGATCTAGCAGACTGTATCCCTCTATTGGTTCTTAGTATTTTCATGTCTGCTGCTTTTATCCTATCCTTTTGCTTCTCTGTTAGGCTCCATATTTTGGATCCTTATGTAAGAGTTGGAACGTCCATTACCTTATAGAATTTTAAAATTGTTTCCTTCCACTTTATCAGGCTATTTATAATCCTCTTTATTGTACCAATAAGTTTACTGGAATTTTGGGAGTTAACTTATATCTATATCACTACTATGATATAGGATTTTTAAAAATATATATATATTTAATTTTAATTTTTTGGCCTTCATAGGACCACTTTAGTCAGGTTTCTGGTTGAGGTTTTTCTTCTTTTTGTCAGCCCAGTACTTCTTCATCCTTTCTGACCGCAATTTTCTTTCTGCTTCTGGAACTACTCTTCCTATTCTCTGTTTGTTGATTTTCATCTGTAGTGTAGTGTGTTTGTCTTTCAATATCTTGAGTATGTCTGTCTTGTATATTAAATCCTCTACTGTAATATGTAGCTCTGCCATATCTTCCTTAAGTTCTGTAATCCATCTTATATTTTTCTTATTCTTACTCTTCCATAATTTTTCTATTATTTTTCTGCTAATTCTATTTTCTGGTGTCCGTAAAATATGTCCCAAAAATGATATTCGTTTTTTTTTTCATTGTACTTGTCACTGGTTCTATTTCTTTATATACCGTTTCATTAGAAGCTAGTTTCCAGACTCCATTTACTTGGTAATTTTTGTTTAAACAGGTTCTTACTATTCTCCTTTCTACCTTGAGTACTCTATCTATTGCAACTGTGTTAGTTGTTTTGAATACTGTTTCACATGCATACGTGATTTGCGGTTGAGTCACTGTTTTATAATGTTTCAATTTGGTTGCTATTGAGAGGCACTTTTTATTGTATGTATTCTTGGTAACATGCTGTGCTCTAACCAGTTTATCTATTCTATAAATATATATATATATATATATAAATTTTTTTTTTATTTCAACTTTCTTTGTACTCCTTTTAGCTGCAAGGCCATATCAGGAGTTCGGCATCTGTGTCTGTACAGTAGGGTAGGCCATGGAACTACTGTCAATTGTTTCTATTGTTAGTGTATTTTAAGGAGTAAATTTCAACTAATATTAATTTGAATAGATATGATACAGGATGAAATGGTGAGAATGATTCATAGTATGTAAATATCCAATTCGGCATTTGCCTTTATGACTGGGGAAACTGCAAAAAAAGACATGTCAAATTGGCCAGCCATGGGATTTGACCCTGGGACCTCCCGAATGCAAGTCCAAGACGATACCACCTAATAGGAAATTGTACACCCCAGAAAATTAAAACAATTTACAGTATTTGCTCAATTGGCTCACTGTTTATGACTATCTTTGTTCTTAATGTATTATTACCTTTAAAGCCCTAAACTTGTTCTTCTTTGTTGAGATTTTTAAATGATATTCTTTGGCTATAGGCTATTATTTAATTTAAAAGGAGCAAACTACAAATTATTCTTAGTGGCTGCAAGTGTAACCTGATCATCTGTAGGTAGTCAAGTATTCAGAGGGGTGTTGTTGATAAGAAAATCTTATTTTAAGTCCGACTGCCATTTTCGAACGACATCGTCATTATATAAACTAAATAAAATTGAAGTCAATGAGCACCCTTGTTGCACACCTCTAGATATCTCTCTAATCTCAGTATTCACTCCATAATTGGTTTTTACTCTTATGTTACCGGTATTGTGAGTGTACACCTGTTATGAGTTATGACATATCTTTTCAAATTCCAGCATGAGTAAGCTGCCACTTTGCATTCGGTTATTTAACCTTTTAAATCTATCAATTGATATTTAATTTTAATGGATGTGATATAGCATGAGTCATTGTGAGTAAATTTCCAATTCGGAATTTGTCTTTAGGACTGGGCAGGCCACCTTACTTGGTAGACTGCATGTTATTCTGTGTGTATCTGTAATTCCATTATATCGGTGACAAGCGTAACTTTAATTAAAAGTTTAAAAAAAAAAAATTAAAGCAAATGAACTTGTTGAACAATAATATATATATATATATATATATATATATATATATATACGTGCTAATCCCAACTCAATATTATATCCTGTAAGTGAATTGGTATCATCAAGACAATGGTCAACATTATCAATATCTTCAGTATAGGTGACTTTTATGTTACTTTATTTTTATTTAATAAATGATTGTAGCAGAATATTATAACCATACGCTAGCACTGCCAACTGAATTCTGTTTCGTAGTAGATTCTTGTCTGTAAAAGTGCTTTGAAGAGACTTCTTGATGGCACTGTAATATCGTTTTACTACATAAATTTTGGATAAGTGATGTTTATATTTTCATCGTTTTAATGCATTATCTTTTAAGAAACCCTCTTTACCATACGGAACACATATTTTCATTTTTATGGTTATTCTGAATGGAGATCACACTTACAATTCTGGAAGTGGCATTCTGTCCAGTGGAGGTGCGTTTGGATCAGACTTTGTCTTCTTTGAAAACAATGGATCCTTCTTTTGCTTCTTCTTCTTGGGTTTATCGGCTGTGCTGTCTCCTTCTCCATCCTCTTCTTCTTCAACAGGTAGGTACTGGATGTCGGGCTCCTTCAGGAGGCCATAGTACACTTTTGCCTTGTTGTCCTGCCGAGTTGCCTCTCCCGTCACTGCACCAGCTGTTGCCTCAATCTGCTGCTTGTTGCGGGCAACACCCTCATACATATCAAAATACAGATGCTCCTGTATGATGTTGAGTACTACGCTGTGTTTCTTCTCCTTTAACAAAGAAGTATTCCAGATTTTAATCGAGTTACAGGGAATGTATTTTTTGGTTGCTAATTTTTACAAAACTGCTTTCGTTAGCTATAATTATCTTATCAGATGATTAAAATATCAATATTAAGTAAATTATACCCATGAAATATTGCAAAATTTGTTGTACGAGGGCTATTTTTTTTTCAACCTCCGATGGGGCATAAAATGAAAACCACAGTGAAAACCAAAACTGTTTTATTTGGAATATTTAGGTACACCTTCTAGCTACTACTCTAAAAAGTCTGGCTCCGATTGAGACATTTGTCGTAGCATGGTACCAACTTTCCAATACCCTCTTCATAGAAACTTGCCACCAGTGTATTGAGAAAGGTCTTCAGAGCATTTTGAAGTGTTTTGAAGTTCTTCGTTGGTGTGGAAGCGCTGTCCTCCCAGATCTTTCTTCAGCTGCCAAAAAATATGAAAGTCACTCTGCAGGGGAACGAGTTTTTGAAATCCATCGGGATAGGGGATGAAATATGGATTCATTACAACAGTCAGAATCAAAAGAACAATCCAAACAAGATCTGGCTTCCACACCAACAAAGAATTTCAAAACACCGTGAAGACCCTTCTCAATTCGCTGGTGGCAAGCTTCTATGAAGAGGGTATTGGAAAGTTGATATCACGCTACGACAAATGTCTCAATTGGAGCGTTGACAATGTAGAGAAGTAGCTAGAAGCTGTACCTAAATGTTCCAAATAAAACAGTTTTGATTTTCACTGTGGTTTTAATTTTATGCCCAAATCGGAGGTTGAAAAATGGGTAAATCAGTATGAATTGTACCCCCTCCAAGGTGAATATGCACAATTTACTCCAACAATATTAAAAAAGTGATACTGTGAGTCATATCACACCAACATAATCAAAATATTACAGTTAGGTCTCAGTTATGTTCGACAATAAAAATAAGCTATAACACGAGCACCAAAACCTATCGTAATTTCAATATCCCTGACATCTCACCTGCAGATGTCGCTTAAGTATGGACAGTGTATCCCTTGACATCCGAATTATAAACTCAGATGACTTAAATGTGTCAGTCAACTCATTGCCCTTCATGTGGTCTTTCTTGGTGACTTGGGAGAGCCGCTTCAGATCCGCCTGGTAATATTCTTCTTGGTCTGGGCCGAAGCGCTCCATAAGTCTGATGGCTTGCTGTTCATGGCCATTGTACACAAGCTCCAGATACATGTGGACGAACACAGGGTACAGGATCATCCCCAACTCATGCTGCAATGTGGTACAAGAATTTTATCAATATAAGTTTTTTTACATTTCCAACAAGTTTGACAGGTATCATACTTCTTCCCACACTATTCTGGCATCATTTCTGGATATATACTCTGAATTTTATATACCCTAGATAATGGTACATTGTTTCCTTTATTCCATTAAGAAATCTAAATATGCTCCCATTTTTTAAAATATCTTTATTGTGATCAATTCCAAATGATCACTCCCTTACATATAGCTTCAGTTTTACCCTGGTCAAATATCACATTTAAGTTCTTTGTGCTTGATGCATTAGAAATTGGGGATAACAGAGCAAAACGTGAACTTTACTGCAGTAAAATTTTGATCGACAATTATACACATGGCCATAGGTCCCTTTTCTTGCAACAGCTCATTGCAGAAAATGGACTATTAAATTTGGAATGTGGAACACAGGCCTACATTCATTTTATAAGCAGTAATTCTACAATCTTTATTCCCTAATTAGATAAATATAAATAGATGGCTGCTGTGAGAATGGATTTAGATTTAGATTTATTTCGTCCGTAAGATCAAATTACTTAAATTTAGAAATGTACAGTAGGCTATAATGAATGATGAAATAACTTCTTCGTAAGACATCTAGTCCTACATGTTTCGGTGCACCTCAGCCTGAAGGCTATGATGAGGATTCTGAATATCTGGCCATTATGTGATGGAAAACATAAGATGCATGCTTAGTTTGCTACGTATATAATCTTACCTTATAGATATCCAGTGCACCTTCCACAAAACGTTTGAGCTCGATGTAAGCACCCTCATACACTTCAGGGTCGCCCTCACTCTTGTATGCAGACAGTACACTGCTGACTTCAGAGTCAGTCTGCTGTGTATCTTCAGAAACTCCGACATCACTTAAATTTGCTTCTTTCTTCAGCAGCTCCTCTGTGTTCTACAACACAGAATGAGAAACAATATTTAGACCTATGTACAAAACATATATCACATCCCATCTGCATGGGATTATTTTTGGTTAAGGGCTAATTCAAGGCAGACATTTTAATGGTACCTGATGTAGACATGGCTTTTCAAATAAAAAAAAAAAAAATTGGCTCACGGCCTAATTTCCTGTAACTGTGGTACATTAGCAGACAATTGAAGCAACTGAAATTATTTATGTCCTCTAGTCATGCATCCGTCGGCCGCGGTGGTCTAGAGGTAGCGTGCCCGCCTCTAGATCCGCAGGGCGTGGGATCAAACCCGGCCGCAGTCGATGGATTTTTCAGGAGGTAAAAATCCTGGGCACGGAGTCCTCCAGGAGGGACTTTAAGCTGGGGGTCCCGTGTCGTCGAATTACGGCACGTAAAAGAACTCCAAGCCTAAATTAGAGCCTCTGGACAAAATTTCTCGGCCCTTTCACGTTCAAGAAATACTTAGTTTCCAGAGGGGGGTTGCGAGGCGATGGGCTTACCACTTGTCCCTCTACCCTCTCTCGGAAAATAAGCATATCAAAATTAGTATAGGTAATGAAACCTCCATTGGAGGCCCCTTCGCCCCACCTGGGGATCATAGGGTACCAGATACAGATACAGTCATGCATCCACCCTAAAGTTTGTGAATAATCACAAAAATGCACATGCTTACTATATAATAATTTTAAAATCACTGAGCTTGCCACAATATAAAAATAATAGCTCTAATCAATTAGTATTCAAGCAATTGAAGAATTAAGGAACTCTTTAATTGGCTCATGCCTTCTTGACTAATGAATGATTTAGTGCAACCAACCTCCCTTAAATGATACAGTATCTTTTATAACATGATTTGGTTGAAAGTAGCAACATTTCTGCCATATTTAGGCTTACTTTGCAGAACCGACATGAAATTCATTACTGGACGCTGGTGGTATGAGGTCCCATATCGAGAATTCTCTATATAAGGAGTGAACAACAGAAGGAAACACCGGGGATTAGGTACATTATGAAAAACAATAAATGCAGTATGTCCCCGCTAACTGGCACTAACCTAGCTTACATGTCACTAACACTAATATCACTATTCCTAACTGCCACTAACTTAAAGTGAGTCCCACGCAAGAGTTAGCAATGATGCGGGTTTCTGCGTAGCAGTTGGCACAGCTCCAACTCCCCGGCGAAATATCTACGCTAATAAAGCCGCGATCGGTGTAATGATTCAGGTTCTCATATTTACAGTTAAAATTACAATGAAAATAACCACGTACCTCATCACAAGACATGTTGGAAATGTTCTCCTCTTGCATCCGCACAATACTGGCACCTTTTTAGGAAATTTTCTTTCACGCGCATAAGTTGAGCTTCTGAGACAGAGTTGATTTCTCTTGTGATATTGTCTTTAAGTTCTTCTAATGTATGGGAAATTCACCTATACACTTTATTTTTCAAGTTTCCCCATAAATAACAGCCACATACTGTTAGAAGAACTTAAAGACAATATCACAAGAAAAATTTACTCTGTCTCGGAAGCTGAACTCATGTGCGTGAAAGAAAATTTCCTAAAAAGGTGCCAGTATTGTGTGGATGCAAGAGGAGAACATTTCCAACATCTCTTGTGATGAGGTACGTGGTTATTTTCATTGTAATGTTAACTGTAAATGTGAGTACCTGAATCATTACACCGATTGCGGCTTTATTAGCGTAGATATTTCACTCGATCGCCTGGGAGTTGGAGCTGTGCCAACCACGACGCAGAAACCCGCGTCATTGGCCAACTCTTGCGTGGGACTCACTGTAGAATCTAGCTGACACTACTTACCCTAATGCCATTGTACTGATAAGCAAGATGCAAGAAGCATATGGTCATCCTGCTTCATTGGAAAACAAAACAAACAAACAAATCACAGCATCCTTGCAAACCTGCATACCACAAGATGGGGCTTCTTAATAGGGACTATGCAAAGTATATGGCCTAAGCCTAATAGGAAGAGCATGAAAATTGTGGTTGCATGACTGGAGCTGCCATATGTGCTGCCATAGGCCTACCTCAATTATATAAGAGAAGAATGCGCACATATGTGCAATTGTCATTCGTTACTGATTTCCATCAGTGATTTTGTTATGTTCTTACATTTTTCTAAGTGGTAGCGCTCGCATGGCTTGTCACATAATGCACACACACAGTAATTGTTTGGTTCATGGTATGACCTGTTTTTACACATCTTGTGGTGAAATCCATGAATTGCCATCCGGGTTATTGCACTCCTGTAATCTTGGTTAGCTTGTGTCCATTGGCGATATACCATGGCATCTGTACAGAAGAAATCTTCCCATATTTCTTGTTTTTTTATGTATGTCTTCTTTAGGGCTTGTTCATACTGTCTAGTATTTTTCAGGTGTAGGCTTAAGCGTAGTTCTTCTAGGAAAAATGGTTCCCTCGTCAGCTCATACACCAGTCGTGACTTAGTGTATTTGGACACTCCTAGTGTGGCTTTTAAGAAACGTGCTTTTATTTTTTCTATTTCTTCTAGGTTAGCGATTGTTAGATGTTCCCAGATTAGGTGAATTCCATACGTTAGTATGGGGCTGACTTTGGCTTTGAATAGTAGCAATGCAGTATTGATTGATAGTCTGGTTAGGTTCTAGATGTCATATATTGCTCTGATTGCTGCTGTGGTCCTATCCTTTATGTGATTTGTGAAACAGTTTACTGTTGTCTGGAAGGTTAAACCTAAATATTTGTATGTGTTCACCGTATTTAGAGTTTCTGCTCCTAGAGAAATGTTGTCATCTGCTTTTTGTCGCCCTCCTTTGCGATAAACCATTTGGACGGTTTTTTGTATAATTATTTCCAGTTTGTTTTGCCTTGCCCATACACATATTTTGTTGACTGTTTCTTGTAGATCGTGTTTTGACGTAGAGCCTATGGCATCTGCATCTGCATACAGGTACATTTTCGTTGAGTTGTTTACTAGGTCTTTTATGTCACTTGTGAAGAGATTGAACAGCGTGGGGCTGAGGGGGTCGCCCTGGAGAACTCCTTTGCTTTGGTCTATTTGCTCGGACTTTTCTATATCGTTTGATATTATTAGCTTGTTACTTTTGAGGATGTTTTTTATCATTGATGTTAGGTAATTTTGCTCTCCTAGTGCCTTTTCCAGTTTCTGGGATAGAAGAGATCTATTTACAGAATCGAAAGCTTTTCGGAAGTCGATGTATATTACATGGTACTTGCCTCGAGGCTCCCTTGTTGCCATTCGGATGTCTTCTAGTAGTGCCTCGATTGCGTCCATTGTAGATAGACCTTTTCTGAAACCACATTGCTGTTCTGGAAGTTGTGGCTCTATGAGTTTGTATAGTCTTTTTTCCAAAACTTTTGTAAGAATTTTGAATGCTGCATCCTCTATTGCTATGCCTCTGTAGTTTTCAGGGGAGTTTGTTGTGCCCTTCCCTTTGTATAGAACTTTTAGTTCAGCTGTTCTCCATGTGTCCGGTATGCATGCTTCTTTTAGACATTTGTTTATTAACTCATGCCATAGTTCCTTTAACTCTTCATAGGACTCTTTTATGTGTTCTCCATAAATGCCATGTTTATCGGCTGCTTTTTTGGTTTTTAGTGATTTGATGGCATCTTCGATTTCCTCTTTTGTGATTTCTTCTGTATTTCCCGTGTTTCCCTCGTTCACTACCGTATCCTCAATTATCAAGGACAGTTAGGAAAAAGTATAGCCTTCCAATTAGCAGGCTTCTATGAAAGGTGTTTTGCATGTTTGGGTGGCCTGTAAATTGGTCACTAACACTAATGGCTGCTGATGACCTTTCATCTCACTGGTCCTTCAAAAACAGGCTTATCCTATGCTGAAAATCCAGAGGCGATATCTAGGGGTTCTGGGGGATTAAGCCTCAAGAGAGGAGGATCGGGGGCAAAGTCCCAACTTAGAAACACAGGAAGGAGACACAGTACCAATATCACTTCTTTTGTACCAGCAAACCTCTGAGGATTACCAAGCTGGGTGCTCGGTGTGATATTTTGGTTTTAAAAACTAAAGGAACGGCCGAATTTGATGTTATTTTGATCTTTAGGAACTACATACTCTATATGTAAGTCATTTTTTCTTGTAGGAACATTTTAAATAAGAGCATAGCCTACTTGTTTAGAAGTAAACAGAAAAACAACATAAATTGGCATTGTCACCACATAATTTCCATGCATTACTACTGTGCCAGAAATGGGAAGATAGGTCATGTGGTAAAGTTCCAGTGCAGAAAACCTCAAAGAGATAATACTGATAATGGTGGGTTCTGAGGCTCAGAGACAGCAGTCACTGCTGTCAGAAATTCCGAGGTAAAAGATCTTGATGTCTTCTATAGAACACAGGAATGGGGCCTTATTCAGGCGTTTCATGTCCTCCCTCCAGAGATATTCACAAGTCACAGACATAGTCGGCTAATATGTTTTTTTCCCTAGAGGGTACACATCCACAAGAATAGTGCTGCCTTAAAGGATACCATGCACCCTTGATAGTATTAGTGCAAGTTCCTGAGTTGGGGTCGAAGAAGTGAACGGAATGATTGATCGTAAGATGGTGGAAATTCTGGACGTTGAATCCAGCATAGCCTCTCCAGCAGTTTGTGACAATGGTAGTATGGGCCGCCAAATGCTTCCTGATGAGTCTGAGCAGGGTTGGGGTGCTCCTATTGTCTCCCGGGCAGATCTCCATCTTATTTCCTTGGTCGCCCTATCTATCATGCCTAGGATTCATTAACCGTCAATGACCCAACCAGTATTAAATTTGCTAGCGGACGATCTTACATTCATTGACCTCAACAAAGTGGCCTGGGCCCCAATGGTTAGAGTATTGGTACACTGCCAGTCCACACTGTCTACAAACAAAAAGAAGGAACCGTGATTATTGGCTGGGGGCAAACTGTCTTTTTAAATAACATTATTACTTAAGGAAGCTCCCAAACTCTCATGAAATTTTGAACTACCGGTATATTATTCCTCGAGGGCTTCACCCCCAAACCCGTAAGCTTCATTATTAGTCAGGCCTACATGTAGTCATAATTTTCACTCCAATACATAAACCAATAAAAATGGTGTTAAACGAGATGTCCTGTACATTCTTAACCGTACATTTCCTCCTGGTATAGGCTACTGTTCGTAAGAGTTGGCCGACTTATGAGAGAAGGCACAAGCTTCATGAGATCTTAAGGACCTGGTCACAAACAGTCTAACCAATTGAAGAATGTATTATTTGCCTCAGAGACAGTGAATGGGCATGTACTTTAGGTCATGGCACTGGAAACGACCAAACCTTTTTCCTGGACCTAGAAAATGCAAAAGATGGGGGAAGGGACCATTGTAAAACTATATTATGAACAGGAGAAAAACTAGTTTTACGCCACGCACTAGGCTCCTCCCACCAACACTCTAATGGGAACCGCCTGGGAAGGAGGGGTTTAGGATTTCGAATGTCTACTTTTAGATGGCATTGCTACCAATGCAGAAGGTGAAATTGGGAAAAATTTATTTTTCCTTTATGCCTATTCCCTTTTAGTCTTCCTTTTCCTCTCTCTTCCTCCCTTTCTCTTATCTTCTCCTTGCCCTACCTACCTATTTGGGACCTTTCCCTAACAGTAAATTTTGTATCGATCGGGACTGAAACTCGTGATTACTAGCATTGTAACCAGTAGCCTTAAACCACTACACCACGAGTGATTGCTGAGCGGTGAAGGGAGAATCCATCTATTTAAGTTTAGAGAGCATTATAGTACATGAAAAATAACCATTTTGGTGCAAGGGTCATTTTCGGAATATTTTACTTTGTGTAGCCTACTTTTGATATGGCAGCAGGGTAATATTCCCAACACTATGGTTTTGTATATTTTTATGCATATATGAAGGGTACAATCATGGCTTCCTGAGGAAGCCCACAAGGGGGCCTTAAATGATAACACCACTACTTGACCCTTCTTTTGGACCTACATATTGCACGTACCGTAGCTTCTGAGAATTGAGCTGACAATCATGTTGTTTGCATGAGGGCTTCTGATCACCAAACACTGGTCAACTGTTGGAAATCAGGCAACATGTGATTTAAGCATTTGTGGGAGGAAAGATCATTGTGAGCCAATGGTGTTGTGTATGCCAAAAGAAGTTGCAGGCCACGTACCAGCACCAAGAACTGCACGCACAAGCCAAGCACTCACTATAGTACACCCCAGCCTACAACAAAGAAATATATAAAAAGGTCCTGGGGAGGAGAGTGGGGTGAATCCACCAACACAGAAATAGGAAAAGGATATGGAGCTGAAATATTAGGTAGTAGGTTAGTTTACCAGGTGTCCATTTCCTTATTTGAATGTTTGTTTCCACTAATTCAGTACAATGAATGTTTCCGGTAATTCATTAAAAGAATTATAGGCAAAATAATTTCAAGTGGTGTCAGTTTTGTAGACAAATAGGATGTTTACTACCAGTACCTAAACCTACAATCTACAAAAATCAGAATAAATGATACTCGGTCAATATCTCAATGTAGGTTAAACTCCCATGTTAAAACCAGCAGCGTCGCCAGGAATTTTATTAAGGGGGGGGGGGGGGGAGCAAAATCAGTTTCGGACCTCAATTTCAAATGATTAGGCTAAACACATTAATATTCACTTAGTTAACCGGATCGTTATTTTGAACCCAAGCTGAATTCGACGAGGCTACAAAGTTTTTTAAGTTAACAGAATACGCTCTTTTGAGCAATGGCCTTGGTGAGATATTATTATAAATACATATTATAGTTATAATTAGTTAATACTTGCTAAACTCATTATGAAGTAATTCTATTTTTTTTAATTCTCCATGCTACAACTGTAGGTTGACAAAGAGTACCACAAATAAATGAATCCATAAGGCAATCCAGAGGGGGGCAGTTGCCCCCCTTGCCGACGCCCATGGTTAAAACCCAAAATTGACTGATAAACACAACTCATGCACTCAAAACCGGGGCACACTTTACCTTTAGGTTATACTTTCGCAATAACTGCAGGACTGCCAATAACGTGTTCTTGTCTGTTTTAGTTCCTGAAACTTCTTCACTCTGATGATGCACATTTTGATTTAACGATAGCTGATCAGTCATTTTAATTTATATTTAGAGTTAATAAATGTCAACGTAACACCAAACACAAACACTGTTCTGTTCATAACAGAACAAAAAACGCAATGCAAAGAGAGTTGGAAAAACAGTGGAAAAAAGACAACTGATAAGCACAGAACTGTCACTAGGAGCGCACTGTAGCAAGTCACTGTACAGGTACTGTGTTATGAAAGTTGTGTACTTATAAAGGCATTGCACATACGTAAAATACATGTACAGTGTATGACGAAATATATTGCAGTAAGTTTAGCCATTAAGGGTAGTATAGTAAGCTTCTAACGCCGTGAATTGAATATACACTAGCTCAGTTGGTAGAGCACCGGCAATGAGAACCAAGTCATGTCATCGAATCCCGGTATCAGGGGAATTTTTCTCCTAAAATATTATACAGTAATGAAATCGTTTAAATTTACCTTTTTTTTTTATTTCTCTTAATCTATTACCGATTTTGAGTTTAAATGTTTCGAGCTAAATGTCTGTGATATACAGACTTAGTTCTACGTTCCTTTGGTGGTATTTAGAGGAATACTGAGGTCATACGCGCCTAACTGCTCATGGCTTCCACCACAAAGGTAAAAAGAATAAGAAAAACTTTTTCCACCAACCGAGTGAAAACTGCACGTAAAACCTGTGCCAGACAAAATGCGAAAGATTGACGAATGCAAAAAAAAAAAGTAAACTTCTGCACCTCCATGCGAGTTTATTCTATTACTCTTATTATTATTAAATGTGCGCGTTTATACTATTACTCTCATTATTATTATTAAACAAGATTCTTATCTGATCATCGCCAGGTAAAAAAATTTGCCGATGAAGATGTAAATGTTTACTAATGAAATTAGTTAAGTCTCAAAGCTACTACAATATTTAAGGAAGATCAGCGGGTTTGTCTACATTTAATTGAGCTCATGAAGTTCTGCGAGTCTCTACTATTTAGTAAGCTTTGATTTATAACGACGTATTTCTGGAAAATAACACTTTCATCAGGGAAATGGAATGTTTCAAATGAATGTAACATATTTACTCCAGTAATTCATTCTGATTTTTGTACATTATGCTAGTGACTCTTTGGTATCTTGGCCATTTGATGTAAGCAAACTGTAACAATCCAATTCAAACTATGTGAGGAATAGTAGTCACCGGGTATCATTAGGTTTCTTAGTTTTCTGCGAGATTGCGGAACCATGTTATCGCTCTTAAATGTCTTGTTCTTTATAGGCTAGAGTGAGCTTTACTGGAGAAAACATCTGCCTCAGTGCTTTCAGCACACCATCCTGGATGAACTCAACATCTTCTGGTGGACAGTAGTCATCTTCACTAGATCTAGAAATGGTGACGATGGTAGGAGGTCCAGCTAAGGACCTCAGGAGTCCAGCAAAGGAGTTGGATAATAGAGACTGGATGTTGTTCCGTGATGAGACGTGATGAGGTAGTTCTGTATCGTCACAAGTGCAGCCTGCATCGTGTACTAGTTCCCAGTCAACTTGGTCGACTGGATAGTGCTCCAGAACTTCCTTTACAAGAGTTTCTACGCCTTGAAACCTTGCCGAAGATGTATGCTGGTATTCCTGTAAACTGTGATGCTGTTGCAGATGTTTGAAAATTCCCTCTAATTCAGAAAGTTGAACCTCTCTTTCCTTTACAGCCTTCTTGAGATCTTGTTCGTTCTCCGGGCGCTGGAAGTAATAGAGGTGTCGCAAATGGGCGTACAGATTAGCTTTCCTATACAAGCTTCTGAAGGGGTTCCTAGTGCTGAAGAAATCTAAGTCGATATCCAGAATAAACGGTTCGCCTTGTACTGCTAAATATTGTCGGAACATCTTTCCCAACTCGTCCAAATCGTCCTTCTTTTCAGGAATATCCAAATAGGAGCCGAGAGTTACGACTTGTAGTGTTACTTGACGTGTATTTTCCAGTTCATCAGGTGTGCAATACAGTGCCTCGCTTACGAAGTATGATTCGGGACTGGTTAATCTTATTTCTCCAGACGTTTTGTGGCGGCCGACGAAGAATGTGTGCGCTCGATCAGACATCTGCTTAGCCCAAAATGGCTTGATCCATATCAAATTCGACAGGTGGCCCGCATAGGCAGCTGGCATCATCCAGTTCTCAATACTCAGTTGTCCGAATAATTCATGTTTGTCCCAAACGGTGTCGGCAGGCATTGACTTCGGGATCAACATGTCAGGATGAGAATCAAGATGAATTATGGTGTTTCCCTCTAGCGGCAAGTGCTTCGATCCTATACAACGATAAATAAAGGGCAGCACTTCGTTGTGGTTCTCTGCAATGAAAATTGGAAGTTCTTTAAACTTCTTCCACCGAAACTCTTTTGTAGATGACGGTTCTTCCTCTCCCATACTGATTGAACTAAAACTATATTAATCAAAGTAAATGTATGTAAACACAATGGTGTAATTGTTTCACACTTTCAAACACACACAAAAGCGTAGTTGTATAGCGAGCTTTGCAGAAAGTTTGGTAACTTGCACAGAACAGAACTTGTGACTTGTGAATTGCAACTGCCACTGCCTTCTATATCTTACAAGCCATGCTGCTTGAAATCTGACAACACAGGAGGTAGTCCTATCTGTGGTGGTCTGTGGGAATCATTTGAATACGTTTTTAATGCAGATATTTTTCTTTATCACAAATACCGATTTTATTTAGGCGAAATCAGTAAGTCTATTATATGTATTACATAGCATATACTTGTGATGTGCATAATAACGTAATGCGCGGTGACTCCACATAGCCTATCCGAAGGAATTCGTAGTTTTCAGTGTCTCCTCATATGTTACGATGTCGCGTTTTTTTCTTATTTTATTGATAATAACCTCACTTATCCTGTTAGGCCTACGAACTCTGTTATTTTACCCACAACAGAGTCATATTTTATTAAACTGCTACACTTCTCTGGGTCATTTTGTACCACCACTGAGCTAGTTGTCCCAGGTTTAATATAACCTAGAACACTGATATCTCTTTTCTTGTCACATGCACTTTGTGGAAGACTACGCTCATGACTGTCACTGAAAAGAATAACTTTGCCTAATTCCTTGGGAACACTCAGCTTTCCGTTATTTGCTGTCAAGTCATTCATTCGTTCATCATCCGGTGGTGAACTGTGTTGATTCGCCAGCACTTTTGAGGTTAAGGTTTGAATCCCGTTCATTACCTTCACCAAACTGTAGGAAAACGCTGGTAGTAATATTGGGAGGATAGGAGATTGAATATATACGATTTGGCGTCTGCCACATTGAGATGTATTAGGCCTACTGTGAGCAGCTTGATAAAAGTTCTTACCAGTAGAAGTGACTCTATTTCTCTTCAATTCTTCTTTAATACCAGCCAATTCTTCCTTAAGGACACTAATATCATACCGTACCTCACTCTGGTATTCGTTTGTAGCTGATAAACACGAAATTCTTCTGTGTAAAACTGTTCTCTGGTGTACTCAATTACAGGTGACGGTTTATATAAATCTCTCATTATGTACACGGTTTTTACCTTCCCCATGCTCTCCAGTTGGTCTTCAGGTGTATCCAGATGTTCTCTAAACAATAGGCGATGACTGGGATTACTTTAAGCTGAAATATGCTTAATTTTTCGATGATTCTGATGGAGTTCATTGCTTTATTTACAACATGTTCATAGCCGATAGGACTACCGATGCGATGTTGCCAGATTTAACAGCATGGCTTTTAAGAAATAAAGAAGGTAGTGCAACTGCAGTAGCGAGCACGTCACAAATACCTTGCTGTCGTTAGTATCTAATTTTGCCACCAGGGGCTTCATCGTTCATCTAATTTCGTTTCGGCAGATCTCACGAAAGTAAATAACAAAATAAGACGATTAAAAATATGAATGGACCGGACCCTTTTGTATGATAATAATTACTTAGTGAATAGTCGTCACGTGTAAACCTAATTATTTACTAGTGCTTTTACGACGGTAGGATATATCCGTAGGATCACGATCTGTCATGGTTCATGGAGTAAGCTGTCTGCAAAGCTGTCACTTTTTAAATTACCCTGTCTATAAATATAATATAACCGTGTAAAAGTAAAAGGAATAAGAATTAATAGAAACACATGCTGAGAATCAATCAATATGTCAGAAAACTCGGAATTCACAGCCGATAAGGCAAAAGGTAATTACCCTAAAATAATAGGTAATACCAGAATGTGTTGGGAGGGGCATGAGGTTAGTTATAATCTGTATCTTTGTTCTTACAGCTATTCTGTCTAGTGTTCTGGAAGCAATTGAACTTCCCGAAAATGCAACTAAAATCGGGGAAGCAAAAGACAATGCAGGCAACGACATGTTGAAGATGATGCAGTTTGTTTTCCCTCTAGTGATGCAGATTGAGATGGACGTAATAAAGAAGTTTGGATTTTCAGAAGGGCGTGATGGTAAGATTTTGGGAAAAAAACAAATATAAGTTGCACTTTCGCATGAGACATATCCTGCCCAACCCACCCCCAGTGAAGCAGTTCCTTTCATACCACGGTCTAGCGAATTCTTCGAGGATGAACAGGCTGACAAACCGTTAGGTACAAAGCAAACCTGTGGGTACAAGGCACTTACTCATATTTTTAATATTTGGTACAAGGGGTACACTAGAATTTTAAAGTATTTGGTACAAGGGGCACTCTAGCAGTTTTAATATTTGGTACAAGGGGCAATCTTGCATTTTTAATATTTGGTATGGTCGGGAGTATCTGCAACAATACACAAGGAAAGTTCGTCACCCTGCTTCGCTGAGAAACAAAATGTGAATATTGAGTGGGCGGAGCTTAAAGTGCACCTTGTATTTGGCTTTAGCCAAGATTTGTTACATTAGTGTACCGTAAGCAAAAGAAATAAAAATTTTGAAATGCTTCCTCCTATCCTTATAGTACCAAAAAAAACGGGGACAGAATGGTACTTTGCTGGCATGGATAATAACCAAATTTCATTTTATACAATTCTTTAGAATCTAATGTATAAGCACCTCATACTTGTAAGAAAATTCTAAATATTTAAGTATAATCATGGAGACAAAACTAACCTAAACTGGCACTGTGAACATGTATTAAATCACAATACCCTTGCGCTGGACAGTGTTCTATTGTCAGACCAGGAGTGGCTCTTGGGTCACATAAACTAAATTCAATGCTGGAAACCTAATGGTGAAAATGGCTTTCTACCAGATACAAAAGTTTGATATCGGCCTTTGATCCCCTTCCTGTTTTCTATATTAGGGGCTTTACCAGGGGTTGTTGCCCTGGACCTCCCTACAAGACTTTCACCAGACTCCCTTCACCAGGAACTTCGACTAGGCTATGTAATTCCTTCCTGTTTTCTTTTTTGGGGGCTTACCAGGGGCAGGAACTGTTTTCAAGATTTCTCCCAGACTCCCTTCACTGGGAGCTTCATAACTTGTTTGGGGGCATTTATATAAAGCTATTGATAATCCTCTGCAGGAAGAACCAGTGAGATGTAAGATTATTGGAAGCCAACCTACGGGCCACATAACTGCTTGGAACATCTCGTGCAGAAATGTAACAGTGACATACTAAACTCTAGCCTATGGAATTTTGTCCAGAGGCTCTAATTTAGGCTTGGAGTTCTTTTACATGCCGTAAATCTATGACATGGGCTCCCAGCTTATAAGTCCCTCCCGGAGGACTCTGAGCCCAGGATTTTTACGTCTTGAAAAATCCATTGACCGTGGCCGGGTTTGATCCTGTGACCTTCAGATCTAGAGGAGGCATGCTACCTCTAGACCACCACAGCCAATCTGTAACTTAATACCTAGGCTACGTATGCAATAATAATGGCGACTAAAATTCTCAGTGTGGCTCCTGCCATCAGACTTGAAATTTCTTGCTCTGTATATAGTAAGCAGATGGTTATTATACATTAAAGTAATAAAATTCCAGTCAAAATGAGTCAGTATTATAACATGATTTTCTGATAAACAAATATTGTAACTGGGATTCACAGTGAAGTAATGAAATACATACAATTAATTCTGTTTTCCACTCAACTTCACTAATATAAGTAATGACTTACACATAATGCATTTCACAGCTTCTTAGCTGCATCATCAGATGAGGTCAACTGCCGAGTTTGCTGGAAGACCGGTAGATGTCTCTGTTGGACGTATCAGTGTACCGGTCTTCCAGCAAACTCGGCAGTTGACCTCATCTGATGATGCAGCTAAGAAGCTGTGAAATGCATTATGTGTAGGCCTAAGTCATTACTTATACCGGTATTAGTGAAGTTGAGTGGAAAACAGAATTAATTGTATGATTTTCTGAGCTTAAGCTGGATGACAGCAAAGTCAGAAGTAATATAATATAACTGGCCTGTGTCCTACGCATTAATCAGCGGTTAGCAATGCAAATTTTACAGGCAGTATCTGCTAGATTATTATGTTAGCCTACTGTAAGGAGAATGCCCGAAAATTGAAAAGTGCAGATCAGATTAATGCAAATTTTTTTTTTTTTTTTAATTACAGGTATTGTGAACTTTGCACAAGCTCTGCGCACACTTGAGAGGGAAGATACTGAAGTAGCACACCTTCATGCACAGGTGCGTGCACATTTCTTGCCGCCTGTTTCCATTAGTACAGAGCCATCATCGCAGTGAAATACTCTAACTGCTTGGTAAGTTTTACCTGCTACTAAGAAGAAATGAACTTGCAGAGAAGCTGCTGATCAGAGCAAGGCTACAGTGCATGATAAGAATACTCAAGATCCAAGACAAGTGCATTAGTTTGATCAGATCACTTTTCTGTAGGCCTAAAATGTGGATAATATATATCAACGATAGACTGACTTTGTGAGATGAGATAATTGTTTAATATACAGTATACAAGGTGTGTCTACTAAGTTCGGTGAATGATCTAATATATTGGTATGCAACACTTGCAACAAGGTTGATCGTATGTGTGGACATGGCTGGACCTGTCCCCAGTCGGGCACTACTCTAGGCTGCTACAGCAGAACCAGTGCACTCAGTTTAACAGAGTGTTCCTAGCAGTGTGTGTCGAACTGTAATGGAGCAACAACAGAGCATTAAGTTCTGCTTCAAATTGAGTAAAATGGCGACGGAAACCCATGAAATGTTGGTGCAAATGTACAGGCAGGATGTTGTGAGTAGAAAATGTGTGTACGAATGGTTTGCATGCTTTCATGCTGGCAGGGAATCGGTGGAAGACAAGCCGCATTTGGGTCAGCCATTCACAAGCAGAACACCAGGCAACGTTGAACAATTGTACACATATTTTCTACTCACAGCATTCTGCCCATACACTTGCACCAACATTTAATGGATTTCTGTTGCCGTTTTACCCAATTTGAAACAGAACTTAATGTTCTGTCATTGCTCCATTCAACTCACACTGCTAAGAACACGCATACGAGCGACCTTGTTGCAAGTGTTGCATACCAATATATTAGATCATTCACCGAACTTAGTAGACACACCTCGCAAATATATGGTTTACAACTGTGCTTTTGATAATGTAGATTAAGAATGTATGAAAGATAATTAATTTCTATAAATAAATAAAAAACTATTAAAGAAACTTGAATTATTCAACTTGAAATAAAATTATGACAAAGCAGCTCAATTCATGTGGAGTGGAGTTGTTGACTGCACTCACCACTAGAAGGTGGGCAGAGTGATGAAGGGTCACTTAAAAGAAGATATTGGTGAACGATTTGCAGCCTCGTGAGAGTACCTAATAGGCCTGGATGAAGAGGTCCAAGGGATGACAACAGGTTTGAAGGGATTTAATTCAAGATCAATAGTAAAAGTAATGGTTTAATTTAAAATTAGGTTCGACCTACAGGTAGACAGATCTCCATTTGATTGTACTTGACCAAGGTATATACCTGGCAATTTTCGAAAGGTTGGGGATATGCTATGTGGAAATATTAACACTTGTGAGTGGAGAAAACCTGAAAAGTCCTCACTCAGATTAGCTGATACTAAGAGTTGAACCTGTAACCTCTTAAATGTATCCAATCCACTTGATAAACCTTCCAAAATATACAATGCCAATAGAGTTGCCATGTGCCCTTATGGAAGATAAATATTTAAGGCTGTAAAAGCCTATCCCATATTAACACACTGGGTTAGATGTTCAAAATCCTGTATTTAAAGCCATATTGGTCACATTGAGACTTTCATACGAACACCCCGATTGTGTGTGCCAAGAAAAGTGTCCTGCCAGAAATCTAATAAAGTATAAAAATCTTGATTTTAGAGTCTACTGTGAAATCATGTACAATACTAAATGTTATTGACTTTCCTTCTTCTTCTTCTTTTATTTACAGACGTCCTCACCCGAGGGATGTCCAACGTCTCTTCTAGCTCCTTGTATTGATTATCTCATAGGAACAAGGCGACAATTAGGCCTAATTGAATGACACTTGATCAAGAAAAAATTATATTTTAAAATCTCCTGATTATTATCGATTAGCCAAATTTAAAGTTACAAAAACAAGTAAGCTGACACAAAGTTTTGTTTAATTTCTTTTTTAATGGAGCAGTTTTCAAAATTATTGAAAATAATTTAGTTCTATTTTTTCTTTCCTAGCCATGATGCTAACTTGGAAAGGATATTTTTGCTCATAAATGCTCAGTGGTCTGATGAGCGTAACAGATTGAAAGAACGATCAATTTAAGCAATCTTGTTATTATAGGGTAACATGAAAAATTTCAGTTGTAGTGATTTTTATGAGGATTATTTTGAAAAACAACCTATGAGTTGATAAGTCATAAAAATATGACTGGAATGATAAACCATAGTATAAATAAAATCATTTCTTTATATTTGTACTCATCTCTTCCATATTGCCCCGGTTTCACTTGTAATTATTGTCTCGATTTCACCTGTTGTACTTGCGGCAACCCTAAGCTAAACTCAACAAAAATTGTAATGCGTAAAAGAGAAAACCACAAGTAAGGGCACAAAGTGGAGTCCACTGCTTTGATAGACTGTAGAGAAACAGCTGCAGCTTTCCAAATCTTGACTAGTCATGACTTTTTTTTTGGTAGCTCAACCAGACTTCTACCAATATAAAGATCACACACTTTATCTTGAGCCATAACTCTGAAAACAGTCCATATCAAGAAGGCCTCGCTAGGAAAAATGAATATCGTGGCCCGTTCCCAGTATTACCATACCCAAAAAACTTCTCGTAACGACATTCTTGAACTACTGTCTTATTTTTTTAATCTGTTTACAATATATTATTCTGAAAATGGCAGAATTAAATCCAGGGACATTAGAACAACAATACTGGTGTTGTAAAAATGGTAGATATAAGTGACAACCAAGTTAAAAGTGAAGATTCTTTAAACCGAGAAGTGTCTGACAACAGCGAATAAATAAACCAAATAAATGAAATAGAAGGAAAAGCGTTTTAAGCTGAACCTGTCAGAGAAAAGAACAAGTCAGTTTTGATTATTCTGCTAGAAAGTTGTACTAAATACCTGCAGACACTCGTGAAAGAAATTTTGTTATATTGTATTAATTCAGGCATGTAAAAGTGTGTATTCAATTACATTAAAAGTTCGTACTTTCAAACCGATTTTCTATATTCTAAAGACTGGAAGAGAGATTGTCTAAAGAAATATATTACTGAATTCATTTCTCCAGCGATATATTCTACTATAATATCTGCATCCATAAAATATCTTTATTTTAGTATTGAGAGTTGAAAGAGCTACAAACTATAGTTAGTTCTATTCTGTACCAGCATAAAACTACACACGTTTATTTTCTAGTAATTGGCAACCTTCCAGAAATGACGTCAATTTCAACTCGCTGCCTTCTGCAAATGCCAGTCTCTTATACTGTATGCAATATCAGCTCTTCTCACCCCCACATTTTTTCAGGTCAAGATAAAGTGTGTAGTCTATACTAGATTGATGATGTATAATGTAAGTGGAGGGGAGACCAACAAGGCTACCTAGTGGGCATTCCATAACCAGTGAACCTTTGTACTACAGTGAGTCCCACGCAAGAGTTGGCCAATGACGCGGGTTCCTTCGGCGCGGCGGGCACAGCTCCAACTCCCGAGCGACCGGGTGAAATATCTACGCTAATAAAGCCACGAGCGCTGTAATGATTCAGGTTCTCACATTTAAGTTAAAACTACAATGAAAATAAACACGTACCTCATCACAAGGGATGTTGGAAATGTTCTCCTCTTGCATCCACACAATATTGGCACCTTTTTAGGAAATTTTCTTTCACGCCCATAAGTTCAGCTTCCGAGACAGAGTTCATTTCTCTTGTGATAGGCCTATGTGATATTGTCTTTAAGTTCTTCTAACAGTCTGTGAATATTATTTATGGGTAAACTTGAAAAATAAAGCATATACGTCAATTTCCCATACATTACAAGAACTTAAAGACAATATCACAAGAGAAATTAACTTTATCTCGGAAGCTGAACTTATGCGTGTGAAAGAAAATTCCCTAAAAAGGTGCCAGTATTGTGTGGATGCAAGAGGAGAACATTTCCAACATCTCTTGTGTTGAGGTACGTGTTTATTTTCATTGTCGTTTTAACTGTAAATGTGAGAACCTGAATCATTGCAGCGCTCACGGCTATATTAGCGTAGATATTTCACCCGATCGCTCAGGAGTTGGAGCTGTGCCCGCCGCGCCGCAGGAACCCGCGTCGTTGGCCAACTCTTGCGTGGGACTCACTGTATATGACACTTTACTCCTGAACTTTTCAATATCTATAATGAGTGGGTTATGATGGAGACAGGATTAGAAGAAATGGATGCAAGCATCAGAATGGGTGGGAGGAAAATAAATAATTTTAGATATGAGATGACACCACACTTCTGGCTGACAATGAAGCAGACTTGATACAACTTATAAAAAGGTTTAAAGAGAAAAGCGATGAAGCAGGCTTCATGCTAAACATGAAAAAGACAAAGGTAGGCCTAACTGGACAATGGATTGCAACAACAGTGATGGAAAAACAGCTGAACATAGTTGACAATTTCAACTTCTTGGGATCAATAATAACTATTAATGCATCACACAGCAAAGAAATAACAAGGAGAATGAGTCTAGGATGTGCAACAGTGGGACAGCTGAAGAAAATTCTCAAGGACTCTGACATCAGTAAAAAAATTCATTGTGAATTTTACATGTCCCTAACTATGGGATATGAATACATGAATAGGGCAGCGACAGTGAAGAATTGTGGGACATAAATGGTGCTTCCTATTATACACTCTCTGGTTGGCAGCACAATCTAACCGCAAACATTTTTCAACTACCATCATAAAGTGAAATGCACACAATAAGTACACTGACATAGATTTCAAGTAGCTACTTCAGATTGTTCAAACCCAAACCTGAAGCTGTTGTCCGAACTTGTGAAAGTGAAATTCATGGTACTGCTCCTCGAGGCATGCTGTGGCTCTACATCTTCTTTCTTTTCTTCTGGTGTTTGGAAACCGAATCTGAAGCTGTTGTCTGTGCGCTCAGACATGATCACAGAACTCTTCTTTACAAAGCGTGACGACCTGTTGGGAGATGAAGCAGCTATGCTGACTTTCTTTTGCACTGCAACAGAAAAGACAGAGAGTAACATTAAGAGATCGTGTACACCAATCAATGCTTCTATCAGAGGTTTGTCCCCCTCAGAATGTAAAAATCCTATGATAGCATAGGATAGGCTTGAAAGCATTTGTGTACGGATGGAGCAGATTTAGCTTCATTGGCTAGAATACTTCTTGAACCCATGATCTTTAACTGTCCATGGCAATGCTCTACCAACTGAGCTAGCCAGAGTTCAATTCACAGAGCGATATGACACTAAATTAGTGTGCCTCACAATACTGCAGATGATGTAAATGTCTTTCAGTGAGGTACACCATTAAGGATAATAAATCACAGAAGAGAGATTCCATCTGGCACTAAGAATTAAACTCTTGCTAGTCCAGTTGGCACTGAAAGCTGAAAGTCATATGTTTGAATTCCAGTGTCAGAAAAATGTTTCCTAAAATATTCTTATTTAATGTTCAACAAAAACAATACTCTGTGTGATTTCTTGAATACATAAATAAAAAACATCAAAGATGTTTAGAAAGGAGAAAAACAGGAACAGAATGATTATAATAACTTGAAGGAGAAAGAGTCACACCTCTGTACATTAGAAACAGAACTCTGATGATAAAACATGTTTGCAGACACTTGATTCATTCACAAATACTGTAATATTTGAAGTAAACAAAAAAATTTAGTAGCCAATTAATTGTAAATGCAGATTTAATTTTAATTTTGTGGATAATTTCCTCAAATTCAGCTCATAACACATCAGATGTTAACACACTCTGCCAGTATTTACATAATAAAAGATCGTTTGCAAGCAGATTTGAAATCTTTTAAATGTTTGGCTTCAAATTTTAACGACAATGCATCATTATTAAAATACGTTGTTCAATCTTTGATTACAATAAAATGAAAAGAACTAGTGTAAAAATATTGACTGTACACCAATATCAACAGCCAATGCTGAAAGATCCTTAAGTACTATGAACAGAATAATGACTCCACTGAAAAATCAGCAAGGTAATAATTCACTAGAAAACTGCATGAGGAGAAGAGATTCCAAGTGAAGTATGCCATTAAAAAGACAAAGATGGTATGTCAGCTATGAATGAGGACTAAAACAGACAGGTATTTTATTTATTTAGATTTTAATATATATATTTTTTAATTTAGCCGAGTAACCAATTTTTTTGTCCCCCCCCCCCCCAGATCTCAGACATCCCCCAGGAATTCTTTTATTGGAAGAAACACTGGCATCAATGAGGGTATAACAAATGCAAATTATTGCTGGTGGAACTCACACAGTGAAGTGAAATCATATAACTAATCAGAGATTGACTAACACACTATATACTTCACTTACCAATTATTTTGGTCACCTACATGTCAACAGTTGACATGTAGGTGACCATGCAGGCAAAGGACCTGCGAAACGCGTACTACCAAAATAATTGGTAAGTGAAGTATATAGTGTGTTAGTCAATCTCTGATTAGTTATATCAATGTGTTAAAAATTTAAGTTTGTGTTCCGAGATGCAGGCTTTCCTGTTTAATTTAGTGAAGAGAATACCAAAATATCTCCAATACAGTTTCAGTTACAATGAAAAACTTGAAAATGTCTCTATTTAAATAGACCTTTAAATATACAGTGAGGGCACAAAGTGGGCGTACCCCCTTTTATGTTCGACACTACGATGGTTATGGCTGATTAATTGGTTTGGACATCTAGCTGAGAGTTTCATGTGAATATTGGTAATTGGTAATCCTGCAGTTTATAAACAACCACAGCTGACCACAAGGCTGTTCAGAACATAACATTGTCATGATATTGTCCTCTTCACAGATGAATATCCTATCTACCAGAGCATACATGCATGAAACAGGAAAACCCATTATTTTATGACGAAATGGAGAGAAATCCATCCTACGTCAAGGTGTGAGCTGGACCAAGAACAACACACATTTTTGACCCTTTCTTCTTCCAAGGTTCCGTTAATGGACCAGCCTACCAGGACATGAATAGCGAATGGTTGGTGCCACAACTGCAACAAACTGGTAAGGAAGGCACTGTGGTGTTGCCACAAGACAGATCGCCAGCATACTTTACACTGTGCAAGTGTGTGAATACCTGAATACAACCTTTCCCAACCAGTAGATTGGAAGAGGAACTGAAGGTAATGAAGCGCTTTTTGCCTGGTTCTCACAACAGCTGATAATGCTCTCTGGGGTTCATCAAAGAAAAAGTGTGAACACTATAACACAAACGTGCTTAACAGCAGCTGTGTTTGATGCCTTCAACGAAGTGACCCCTGATTATCTCTACAAAACATTTCCTAAAACATGGTGAAGAATTTGGCTGTGTTATGAAAATTACGGTCTCCATACCGATGTCTCGGATCATTACATTATCAGCTAGGTGTCCATTTCAATCAACCAACCACAGCCATTGTAGTGTCAAAAATGAAGGTGGGTATGTCCACTTTGACTTTGTGCCTCACTGCATTCTTGTCACGTCTTCTTCAGTAAGTTTGAAATAATTCTTGTTTCCTAGGGCCTGCAAATATTGTAATATGGAGGTTTCACTGTATTTCTGTCTGTCTGTGAACAGCCTAGCTCAGAAACGGAAAATCGTATGAAAACAAAATTTCGTATTTGGGTCAAGTACCTTCTGAAGATGTGAGGCGAAGATTGGCGACAAGTTTCTCTTATTTTTAAGGGGACTTTACATGAAGAAATTTTCGTTTTTCGCGGTTTTCTCGAAAACGGCTCTAACGATTTTCTTTAAATTTTGCACAAGTGTAGCTTATAGTGAGAGCTAAAACCTTTATTTGAAACTTTTTTTCGAAAAAAATTCTCTGAAGGTAGTTACAAGCCACCCACTGTTCACCCACTGTTTGTAGAAAGTTTGTGTTGCGTGGTGAACAATTGAATACGCACTCTTTCACGGCCTCTTATTCTATATAAGAATGAAGTGAGAAAGACGTATTGGAGGGAAATATTCGATAAAGTTCGGAAATTATTCTTAATGTCGGAAGTTTCAATAAATGTCTGCAGTCACTTGTTTTTGTTTAGTTTGTTATATAGTCTGCATTTTTATTAGTCGCATCATTTTCAAAGAAGAGGTTATCAGGTATTTGTCGTATAATTAGCGTTAAATTGTGTCTTCCGTTTCTGTACAAGGATATGTGAATACTGCTAACTTTTATTTGGGCAGGGGAAGTTATGTGACTTTCACATCAGATTTTTTTGTTGTTAATATGACTGTAATGAATAAAATATGGTAAAAATTATATTAAAATGTTGAAAACTGTATGAGCTATGAACAAAACGGTTCTCCACAGCACAGAATTGCACCCACCATTATTAAAGTATATACATTAATGATAAAAGTATTTCATATTTAAATATCATAAGAAGAAATTAGAGCTTTACAGGTAAGGAATTAAGCTTATGAATAACTAGCAGGTGCCTGCAGCTTCGTCCACGATAATTAATTCAGAAATTAAAAATTAAGAGAAACATAATTAAAGCATATTTATTAACAATTACGCATGAATCATTCATAAACTAAACGATTAATAATTACAATGAAACAGCTAAAATCCATCTTTGGAGTTTATTCCAATATTAGAAAGCGCCGCCTGGTAAAAACCACCTCAGATTCGAGTTCCCTGGCACAAAAAACTCCTGCATAGTGAGTTCCATCCAAATGGATAAATGTTTATGTTTTCAAAAACAAATTGACCTTAACATGCTTTATTCTTCACTTTTACCTGTATTCTGCAGGACGATCGTTTCGCGGACTTTTTCTGCATTTTCAACTGCTAGTTGATCGTCCTGCAGATTACAGGTAAAAGTGAAGTCTAAAGTGTGTTAAGGTCAACCAATTTGTTTTTGAAAACATAGTATAGTGCTTCACTGTTAAAAAGTTCCACCAAGATACTGTTTATTAATTAGATTGGATAAATGTTTGCTGATTCAGGCCTACATTCATTATTCATCTTCTGTATATCGATGGGTGAAAGGCAAAACATCTTAACCGCCACTTTTTCTAAAATTGACTTTTTAACATGAATAGAATGAGGCAACTGTGTTTTACGTCCTGGCAAAAGATCTTGCAGGAACTCCTACTGTGGCGGGAGAAAAATGCTGGTGTATTTTATCTTAAGAACCAAGTAATTATTTTAATGCCCGGCAAAACAGCTTAAAGAACGAGTTGTTCCCGCATTTTTATCGTAAGTGCCAGCCCAAAGTGGCGCATAAGATAAAATGTTTGGCTCTTAAGATAATTCTTTCGGGACTAATTCTGAATGTTGGCGCTTAAGATAATTTATTATTTTTATAATTAATGCTAATAGGGTGCTTAAAATCTCCTTGTTTCAGTCAAAATCAATCACATTAAGAATCAGTAACAATACTATGTAGTAAATTAGAGTTATTTCTAATTATAACATGTAATGTGACGTAACAATGGTTTGGTTCGCTTTGCGGACCTCGCGCGCCTTCTGGATTCCATTTAGCATTATTTATTTTAGTCGTGTGCGAGATTGTATTGCTTATTTGATTGAACATTACATTCGATGGGTGAAAGGCAGAACATCTTAAGCGCCATTTGCATTTCTTTTCAGGAGGAGCAAAACACGTTTTGCTTAATATTTATTAAGCCAAACTGAATAAAATTTTGTCAGTATGCAGCTGGGAGGAGCAGAGTTACATATACATCAGCGTTGTTTCTTGAAACTGATTATTACTTGCCGAAAAGGTTCTTAAGTTGTTTTGCCGGTAACTAGATTGTTGGTATAAGTTATCTTACAGTTACTTGAGATGTTCTGGCGGGCATAGTTTTCTTCAGGCTAGTACTTAAGATGTTCTGCTGGAATACACTTAAGGGTATAATTTTCCTACGTAGTGAAACATTTACATGAGTTTCAATAGTCTGGGATGTTTGGTAAGGAATTTTAAGTTTCTGAGATAAAATAAGACGTATTAACCCTTTTTAATGATAGTGTTCACATAACTAGCCTATACACATTTATGTTATATATACATTTATATATTTATTTATATATACATTACTATGTTTGAAAAAAAAATTAATCAAAATTCAATTTAAAGTTACTTATTTATCCTCCTCATCGGTTACCGTACTGACTGGACATTCTTCAATCGTGATTAATGAAAAGTTTTTCGTTGCAAAATATTATAAAATACATATAACTTGTAAATAGAATGCAGTATGTTAACAATAGAATTAGACTACAGAACTAAGTTAATCACAATTCTTTTTAAATTTGCTTATTCGTCCTCATCAGTTTCTGGCAAACAGTCTCTAACTGAGTGTTTGGTGGTCAATGAAAGGAGTTCGCTCTAAGGGTACTATACCAAATAAATATCATGGAGAACTTCATTTCTTAATATTGTCTGTATTTTGTAGCTTCTTGCTTTAGTGTTTTAGATTTTTTTTTATTATAAGTTCAATCACTTAAATGTGTATAGGCTAGTTATGTGAACACTATCTTTAAAAAGGGTTAATACGTCTTATTTTATCCCAGAAACTTAAAATTCCTTACCAAACATCCCAGACTATTGAAACTCATGTAAATGTTTCACTACGTAGGAAAATTATACCCTTAAGTGTACTCCAGCAGAACATCTTAAGTACTAGCCTGAAGAAAACTATGCCCGCCAGAACATCTCAAGTAACTGTAAGATAACTTATACCAACAATGTAGTTACCGGCAAAACAACTTAAGAACCTTTTCAGCAAGAAATAATCAGTTTCAAGAAACAACGCTGATGTATATGCAACTCTGCTCCTCCCAGCTGCATACTGACAAAATTTTATTCAGTTTGGCTTAGTAAATATTAAGCAAAACTTTTTTGCTCCTCCTGAAAAAAAATGTAAATGGCGCTTAAGATGTTCTGCCTGTCACCCATCGATATGTTGAAATTTCAGATGTCTGCTTGCCTCGACATTATAATCAAATGAATTGACTAGGGTGGGCTTACAAAATTCAAGCGATCGCAATACCTTTAGTTCCAAGGTATGACAAAAATAGGCAAAGCCACCTCCAATTGATTTGACAATTGAAATGTATTACTGAAAACTGATGCTTAGAAAGCGCAAAAAATTAAAGTTTTCTGCCTAATTTTTACTCATAAGTTGTGAACGAAAGAGAAAATTAAAAATCTGCTTCGAGGTGCATTCGGTCACCCTTTAGTCCATCTGTTTAAAATTTCAGATCTCTGCATTCAGTAGATTTCGCTGGGCATCGCACACAGACAGACAGACAAACACTTTCTCTTATTACATAGATAATATGGATAATATATAAGCATTCATGAACCACAGATTATTGTGTCTGTTGGACACTACATGAGAATATTATAGGAGAAAAATTCCTCCGACACTGGGACTTGAACCCGGGACCTTTGGCTATTCGTGAGAGAGGTTCCATCTGGCGCTGTGAATTGAACTCTGGCTTAGCTCAGTTGGTAGAGCATTGGCGCGAATAGCCAAAGGTCCTGGGTTCAAGTCCCAGTGTTGGAGGAATTTTTCTCCTATAATATTCTAATATGGATAATGTTTAGAGAAAGTGTTAGGCTTAACAGCAAAGTGGACCACCTCCAGCAGCTGATGTGAGTTAAGGTAAGCACCTCTCAATATCCATAGTGCAAGGTTTTATTGTTTCATGGTGCAAACAATTATAGAGCTCTGGGCTTTTTTAGTTTTTCCTCCTGCCACTTGAGCGTGCTGCTCTCCACATTCAGATATTGTTAACTTCCGGTTTCCTCATTCTTGTGTGTTTTCAATATGAGTTCGGGACGGTTCGCCAATTTTACAGTGAAGGAGTTAAAAAGGATGTTATCCGAAGATGGTGCAACAAATATTTCATAGTTAACAAAGCAAGAGTTGATTGCAAGGTGAGAAATCAAAGCTACCTGTCTTCTGAAACGTTCGCTAACTGTTCTAATATGGTGCAATATGCCTGCGGTCTCGAATATTTTTGTATGCTGTTGCACGATTTATTTTCATGTTTGTTACAAATATGCATGAACTTTTTTGTATCATAACTTATTGAACACACAGTCTAATATACGACGCTGTTTGTTTTGGTTGCAGGTTGCTCAGGCGAGAGAAAAATCCGGATAGGAACTTTGCCTTATTCGAAGTTGAGGTTATAGAATCAGAAAGTACCCACGACTTTCCTTCGACAAATTTCTTCAACATAAATTCATTCAAGAAAGAACGGTTTAAACTTTTTGACGAAACTCCATAACCACTTGGTTCGCAAAGCGTAGGGCAGGCAGCAGTATGAAAGCTGGCCGGACTCTAGCAATTAGTGAAAAGGAAACATTATGCACAAGTACAGGCACAGATGTTACTTGCTGATATTCACAGGTGTGACTTTGTTATTTGGACTAAGAATGGCATCATTATTCAACACATAAAATTTAACAAAGCATTTTCTGAGGGGGTACTTCATAAAGTAAATGTTTATTATCAAACAGTATTTTTGCCTCTTCTGCAAAATACCAATAAAAATTATTAGTTGTACAGTTACAATTACAATTACAATTTATTGTTTCAAATTACACGAAAAATATACATAAAAAGTTGATACACCACCCGAAGAAGCAGAGCTTGTGTTCGGGGGTGGTTCAGTTCTATATATGAGAAAAACTTATACTAAATAATTACTTAAAACAATACAAAATTTGGAGAAGTATGACAGAATATTATGTATAAAAGGTTAGAACATGTTCTTTTTACAATACAAAGGTACAAGGTAATACAATATTAATACATAACAATTTATTTGTTCAAATTTTAGTAAAAAACAAAGGAATTAAGTTCTATCAAAATTTTAAATTTTAATATGAAAAATGTTATAACAGCAATAGTAGAAAACAGAAGTAATAATTATATAAATTTTCTAATTTTAGACCTAAATTGTTTGTTGTTTAAGCTATTTAGATCAGGATGGTTGGTAATAAATGAATTGAATAGTCTTGGGCCAAAACTTGAACAGTGCTTAGCTCCAGCAGTTGTAACATTTTTCGGTTCAAGTAATAAATTAAATTGATTCCTTCGCGTGTTATATACGTGAGATTCTGACTTGTAATTGTCACGATGTTTATGAAAATAATTCAGTATGACATACTTGTAAATTTGGTTAAATTCAGAAAATAATAATTTGGAAGAATAGTCAGGAGGCTTAGATAAACAAATCTTTATGATGCGTTTTTGAAGACAAAGCAAAGGGCTGAGGATCGGTTTTGCAACTCCTCCCCACCCAATTATGCCATATTGAATAATAGAATGAATTAGGGCTAAATAAATCGTACGTAAAACATGAGCTGGTAAACATGAACGAAGAATAACGAATTTATAAATGACTTTACGTAGCCTATTGCATAAATATTCAATGTACTTGTCCCATCTTAAATGTCGATCAATTATGATGCCTAGATATTTCACTTGATTTGATTCACTTAAGGAGGGATTGCTATTGTCTTTTGATTTGTATTAAATAAAAATAGCTGAACCACCATGCTTTTTATGACTACGACAAAAATAAGAGGCTACTTTAAAATTTTGAGTATTTGACAAATTTATATATTCTGGGCTCAGCCAGTGTTCCGCCATCCCAATTACCTCCAAATTATTGTCTGATGAGATAATACATAACATATCTGATTTACCTAGAAAACCTTGAATGAAAAGAAACATGACATTTACAAAATTAGTGTTATAATTAACTATAGGCCTATTATGATTACATTTTTCTTTATCAGGTTTTGATCTACTTGTTACAAGAGTTTCTATTACAGGCATACAACAAATCTGGACATTTACAGATACATTTAAGCTATCCTTAGACCTAGGCCCACATTCTACTCTAAAAAATCATCAAGCCCGGACCCATGTGTTCCTAAAAATTCGTATGTAGTCTGTTTTTTACTCAATTACAATACAGAATGACCATTTTATCGGTTACGGGAGAAATTTCGATTGACATTGACATTCTTAAATGTAAAAAAAAAAAAATGACCAATTAAATTGGCAACAAAAATTACACTGAAAAGATGAAATACTAATTTAACATGGAAATGAAACTTGATTATGAGCCTAAACGAGGTTAAGTTGGTCAGCTATACTTATTATTTCATAGGCTTATATATATTTCTCAACATCTACTATATCAAAAATATCTTAATTACTCTAAAAAAACATGAAATACTCGCCAAAACTGCTCAAAGGAACATTAAAATCATTTTCTGTGAAGTGACAGCTGCAAACACGATAGTAATGGGAAGCTGTTTTTCCATGGCGTAATTTTACCATCTATTCTTGAAAAAACAGCCCTTTCTTTTGGAAAACTAAGTCCTAAATTTTTGTTTGAAACGGCTGAACAGCCGAAAACATAGCAGTTAATAGGCATAATTACTTCCAAAACAAGACACAAGCACAGAACTGTATTGTAAACACAGGCCTTTGAGATAACCGGAAGTGGATAATACCTCATTCTCGGCGGCCATCTGAAAAGCGCAGAGCTCTATACCCGTGTGACTGCCAAGAGCATGTGGCATACCAGGTTAGCATAAAGAAAGTATAATGATCATGATAAGAATTGAAATCGAGATTACATTGGGGGAAAAAAAATTCATGAAGTTTAGAAGCTGAAATAATGTTTTGAAATGGTTTCTGCCCGTCCAGGTGAATATCTGTGTGGGCATGTTGTGGGTGAACAGTGTATTATATTTAAATATTAAATTTTTGGATTATTGCTTCATTGGACTCTTTTTTTCCAAGCCTAGAATTTGGTATCTATTACTAATATTAAGAACAGTTTTAATGAAATCTGTTTTAAGAATTTTGATTTTAAAATTTTGAAATCAGTTGAAAGAAACTGAAAAAAGATGTAAGAGAAAAGAGAAACCATAGACAGAAGTACTAGTTTCTGACAAGTAGTTGTAACGCCAGGTCTAAGACTAGTTGCATATTCATTTTGACCCACAGCAGAGTAAGATTTTAAGAGCCAATTTTGATAGTAAATATTTGACAGAATTTTACTTTATCCATTCCCTGAAAAGCAAGGTACTGCCTACCTCTGGTTAGTTTTTTTTCCTCTTCAGCCATCTTTGCACGATAATCCCCAAAAGAAGTCCTCATGACTTGACGCTTTTTCACCATTGGGGCTGTTTTACTTCTTAAGACATTCAGTGAACGGGAGGTATCTTGAGCTACAAATATGACACACATCAGTCAGCACAATTCAAATGCAACGTTATATATTGAATTTTAAAACATTCAACTTCACATAATTGTTGTGTAAGTAAAAACTTGCCAAATTAGAATGTACGTTCCAATGGGTTCTCCATCATCATCAGCTGAGATCTACTGACAAGTTTGCTTCTCTATTCACCAGGTTGTATGTATTTGAAAACAAGGTCATTGCCCTTCGGGAAGTAATTTCTATAAGCAATTGAGTCAATAACTATTTGTAGGGGTACAGGGGTACAGTCTATCTTTGGTTATTTTTTATGTACATACTTTTTCCCAAGCAGTTAAATTAAGTGGTTTCTGAACATACTTTAGTAATTTTGCCTCACTATTGAAATCATGACTATAGACCAGAAATGATGAGCCACTGCAGGTGTCTATTTGTTGGCATTTAATATTTCTTTATTCTGTTATCATCTGAATTAAACTGACTGTCACATGCTCACAACAATTTCTCTAACACATGTGGTTCTTAAATTTTCACCTTCTTAACACTTAGGGCCTGTATTGAATTATTCAGTCAAACATCTACTCTTATACAATTCAACGGCCCTAAATAGCATGCTCAATCGCTCTCTCACTTTGTGAGACATCGGGTATACTCGGCGATGTTCGTCTCTCGCACTCTAAACTTTCACGAAAAGTGAAAACCGTTTCTTTATTATATAAGGCCTAAGTGAAATAAAACACAATGAACAAATATTCTAATTTTATTTTTACTTACAATTTTCATAGCTCTGAACCACAAACATTTTTAATAAACTGCCAGTGTAAATTTCTTAAAAATCATGCAGTCAATTAATAATGGCGGGCGAAGCTGTGGGCACCAGCCATAATATATTGATAGTTTAACCCTGGAAGTATCGCGGACAATAAAAATCCAAACAAACCACAATGAAAAATTATATAATTTTTATATAGAAATTATAGAGAAATTATATAATTTCTGAAAATTACACTGAATTTATCAAATAAAATTCACATCATATTTATCTGTCAACAAACAGTTGAGAAAAAAAGGTGAAGTCAGAATGAAAAATTCAATGCCATAGCTGGGATTTGAATCAGGATCTTCGGCTCTCCGTACCGATGCTCTAACCAACTGAGCTACCATGGCAACGTGCTGGTACAACATTAAATTCTCCAACTGACTCATAATCCCAGTATACCACCAGGCGTTCTCAATATGAGATACGAACCCAGTGGCGACTTACAACCTGTAAGTACTTTAAGACCTGGGCTTCATAGTAAACCACTAGTAGGTCACAGTGGAATGATAATTCTTTCACACTGGCCACGTGTAGGCTAAGATAGAAAGGTGAAGTCAGAATTAAAAATTCAATGCCATAAAACTTGAGCATAATTAAAATCAAACTTAATTTTTTTTTTTACTTTTCTGCTTTACATCCCCTCCATGGGAAATTCAAGCCAATGGACATAATGTAATAAACACAGCTAACACTAACTTAAATTGGCACAGGACACGGTGTGTGATCAGCACAACAAAGGACATCCTCCAAATAAAGCACGACAGTACACCAGGAAATGTTCTGGGTAGCAATCAGAGTTGAGTACCGTAGATCTCAGCTGATGATGGAGGAGAGGAAAAACCTTTGAAGCATATGTTTTGGTAAGTTTTTACTTACAATAATTATGTGAAGTTGAATTCCATGCTTTAGCGTTTAATGTACAATAATAACACTTCAAAACCTATTCTGGAAGATTAGTAGGTCTAATAATGAATAACAGTTATTAATCCAATGAAAAATATGAGGTATGAACTTCTTCATGAATAAATCAAAATGGCAGACTTTATTATTTCCACATACTCCACTTTCAATGAATTATTTATTTACCAGTAAGGGTTAAGGTGCCAGATCCTTAAAATAAGGGCATTGAGGAAGCTTGTTCTCAAATAATAGGAAAAAAAAATCATAACAAGAGTCTTGTTAAGTAATGTCATGTAAGTTAATTGGAAATAGGTTAATTCAAGACAGTGACTCTATGAACCAACTTGCACACTACGGTACCATATGCACATCATGTGTTACATTACAATATATAATTTCTCAACAAGCTCTTGGATAGAATAGAATAGAATAGAATTTATTTAGTCCTTCCAAACATGTTCATATTATAGGACGCGTCCAAATATTTACAAATATTTACAAACATAAATATAATACATATTTACACATTATATATAATACATATTTACACATTATACTCAATACAATACAATACAATACATATAAAGTTAACATTAATGATGTGTTAGATACAAAAGTAACACTATTGGGTTTACAATTTTACTGTAATGTCTTAAAGTTATGGGTGTTGTCCTTGGTGCTAGTGAACTTGGCAGCACGCGTCAATATGTTGAGAGCCATTCATCCTCCAGGTTACCTGAAACAGAAAGAAAAGAGGGCAGTATCTACGGAAAAGCGTTGTTTAGAATGTAGAATTTTCTTTCCAACATCTATTTTATAGGCTTATTTTCCAATCTTTTTTCTTCCCCTATAATTTAAACTGCTTTAACAAAAAAAAAAAATGTTATTCTGTAGGTTATTAGATGCTGTACTACCTCCTTATATGCATATCCTAGGCCTGTAAAGAAAGAAATTCGGGCACTGAGTAAAAGCAATGTGTCTGCAGGAAGGATTTTAGGCTTTTTTTAAATACTTTACTATTTTCTATAGACTTGATAGTTATAGGTAGTTTATTAAATAACTTAATACCGGAATTGTAAATATTTGACTTCCCAATACTTGTTCTACTGTATTGGACATGTAGGTCATTCTGTTGTCTTGTTTGATAATTATGAATGTTATTGTTCATTAACAAATTTTGTCCATTTAATTTAATATTGCAAATTACTTCTAGTATATATATATACAAGCTAAGGGTAGAATTTTCAATGTTTTGAATAGATCTCTACAGGATGTTTGTTGGTTTACTCCACAAATTATTTTCACCACCCTTTTTTGGATTTTAAAGGCTTTTTCGGCTTCTGGAGAAGAACCCCAGAAAATGACTCCGTACCTCATATGACTGGAAATAAGCAAAGTATGAGCTTCTAAGTACATGTACACTTGTGACATTTTTTAAAGTTTTTAACATATAGCAGCCTGTACTCAATTTATTCGTTAGTGCCTCAATATGCGTTTTCCACTTTAGCTCTTCGTTTATATGTATGCCTAGAAATTTTGTGTCATTTTGGTATTGAATTATTTTGTTATCTAATTCCACTTGAGGCTTCCTAATATGTTGATTTTGAGATGTGTGGAAGCTCATGGCTACTGTCTTTTCTGCATTCATCAAAAGTTTATTTGCTTCAAACCAAGAAAATATTTTTGTTAAGCTAGAATCTAGTTTTTGAGAAAGATCTATTTCGTTTGTTCCATTTATCAGAAGATTTGTGTCATCGGCAAAAAGTACAACTTCTGCTTCTTCAATATTCAAGGGGAGATCATTTACATATAGCAAGAATAGAAGTGGTCCCAGAATAGAACCCTGAGGTACCCCTTGTGTGAGTACTCTACTGGTGGATTTAGTTCTTTCAAGGGTTAGATTACTTTTTTCTAAATTGGTTATCTCGACTATTTGAGTTCTTTGGGAAAGGTACGATTTGAACCATGAGTTGGCCACTCCCCTAATACCATATATGTATAATTTCTTAAGTAAGATATCATGATTTATAACGTCATAGGCTTTAGTAAGATCAAGGAACAACCCTACTGTACTCTCTTTCTTTTCTAATGAATTTTGGACAGTTTGTAATAGAGACTGAATTGCTGATTCTGTGGATCTATTCTTTCTGAAACCATGTTGTTTATCTGTGAAGATTTTATTTTTATCTAAGAATGTAATGACTCTACTATACATAAGTTTTTCCAGAATTTTTGAAAAAACTGAAGGTATGGATATCGGTCTATAGTTATGTATGTCGCTTTTATCCCCTTTTTTATATAATGGCTTAACTTTTGCTGTTTTTAATTTTTCTGGGAATATCCCACTCTGAAAGGAGACATTAAAGATGTGTGTTAAAGGTGCTGTTATGTAATCTATACATTCTTTCAATACTGAGATTGGTACTTCATCTACTCCAGTCGACGCCTTATTCTTTAATGTGTTAATTATATTCTTTATCTCAACTTCACTTACTGGCAGTACGAATAATGATTCACTGCAGCTGCTAATTTTTTAAATATAATTATTTTGCCTAGTTGATGGACCATACTGTGTTTGTATTAATGTATTTGCTATTTCTGTAAAATGTAAGTTAAATAGTTCAGCAACCTGCCGTGGATGTGTGACCCTATTACCACCATTGCCATGAGTTAATTCGATATGTTGGTTGTTGTAATTTGATTTACCTGTCTCCTTTTTTATTACCTGCCACATAGCTTTGCTCTTATTTGATGATTCTGATATATGTTTATCATTCTCTAATCTCCTTGCATGCCTGATAACCTTCTTATATATTCTCTTATAGTTGTTAATGTAATTGTGCAATTCATCTGAGATGTGTCCTACTTTTTTAATGCTGTTTAAAAGTCTAACTTTATTTGAGGATATTCTAATCCCTTTAGTTACCCAAGAGTTACTGGTATTCATATTGCCACCTTTACCCAACTTTACCTCTTTTAGAGGAAACGCTATATTAAAATAATGCAGAAACGTATTCAGAAAAGTATCAAATTTTGAATTTACTCCTTCTTTACTATATATTTCGCCCCAGGTCCCTTTACTTAATAAGTATTTAAATTCCTCTAAGTTAATATTTTTATAGCATCTTTTTGTTACTTTTATAGGCCTATGCTTTGGAACTGTGGAATATGTTGTTAAGTTCAATATCTGAGCTTCGTGGTCAGAAAATCCTAAATCAATTACTTTGGCTGGATACAAGTATTCAATGTTTGTTACTATTACATCAAGGAGTGATTTTGAATGTTCTGTGATCCTTGTAGCTGTTTCTACTGAGTTTTTGAGGTTATAACTTCGAAGTATGTTCTGCAATTCAGTTAACTTATTACTGTCTTTTAGAAAATCTATATTCCAATCTCCAGTGAGGATTATGTTCTTATATTTAGAGGTTAGTTTTTGCATTAAAAGGTCTAAATTATTGAGAAAAATCGATAACTCACTATCTGGAGACCTGTATATGCATGCTATTATTGTTTTATATAAAGTTAATTCTGTTAAGGAGAGCTCAAAATTTTTTTCACTGTTAGGTGCTGTAGTCCCTTTATTTCATTTGTGTTTATGTTTTCTTTAACGAAGATACTTGTTCCTCCATGACAATGTTTTTCTCTACAGAAAGCATCTGTTAATTTAAAGCCAATTAAGTTTACTTGTTTTAAGTTTTGAATATTCAACCAGTGTTCTGAAAGGCAGATGACATTAACATATTATTTTAAATCAGTGTGTAGCAGTACATCTAATTCTGTTGTTTTATTGCTTAATGACTGAATATTTGAGTGGAGAATTGTCAGGCAGTTATGGTTTGGGTTCCTTCCTGCAGTTGGCCTACATACATTACTAGATTTTGACCTATTTATAAAAAATCATCACTTGCCTTTTTTGCTGGTTTCCTTGTTCTCCTTGATTTACGAAGACCTGTAGTTTCCTGGCTGGTATCGACACTCCCCGCTGGATCTTCCAACTCTGCTGTATCCTGGTTGGCTATTCCTGGCTCTGTTGTGATCTGGTCCCTCATCTCATCTGCTTTGTCCCCTGGAGATTCATTGCTGCTAGGCTCTTGTCGCTGATCTTGTGTCCCTGTTGTTTCAAGTTGATGCTGTAGTGCAATGGGTTTGTTCTGGTTGTGCTGATGTGCATTTGATTTATTTATACTCATAGCTATTAATTTACCGAGTTTCTGTTTTCCCTTGGAGTTAAGGTGTTGACCATGTTGAGTAAAATCTGTCCTAGAGAGACAAGTCATGTCTACGATGTTTGTTTCTGGCCGTAGTCTTCTTATTTTTTCTAGTTTATTGTTAACTTTCTTCACTTCAATGTTTACGCATGAGTTTTCAGGCAAATCATATCTATGTGGCATATTAACTATTGTCACTTCACAGTTATTTATGTTCTGTAGGCTGCTTGCAAGAGCTCTGGTAACATTCTTAGCTTCATTTTTTGAGATATCATTTGCTCCTGCAATTATGACCAATTGATAATCTTTGTGCAGTTTGTGGATATCACAATTGTTAATCACCTCTCCTATCAGTGCTCCCGGTTTCACCATTTCAAACACTTGAGCATTTGAGCTTAGATTCATTCGAACCTCATCTGCAATTCCTCTTCCATGACTGTCTGAGGCTATATACACTTTCTTTTTTTGTTTCGTGGCCTTTTCGGAAGTCTTCACTGTATGTTCTTCTACCTCTTCATTTGGTTCTTGTAGCACTGTAAATTTATTAAAACTTATAAAGTTGTTTGTTTTTGGACAGTGCATAGAGCATGGATTGGCAATCCAGAGATTCAAGGATTGATTCTTGACCTATACAAGGTAAGATTAATAAATGTCAATGTAATAGTAGCCTATAATAGTAGACTATTGGTGGTAGAAATACTAGAAAATACTATCACAATGTATATAACTTAATTAAGTGGAAATGATGGAAATAGACATTAAACCCATGTCTAGGGAATTAATACAAGGAAGAATCAGCCTGAAAAATTTTTTGCCATAGCCGGGATTTGAACCACGGATCTTCAGCTTAACGCGCTGATGCTCTTGCCAACTGAGCTACCATGACAAACTCCCGATATGACACTAAATTCTTCAACTGATTCAGAAGTCAAGGCAAACCAACGGGGGTTTCTAGGCTTTAAAGTATCTACAAAGTGTAGGTCGCCATTGGGTGTTGTGTTCTCGAAGGAAGAGAAACCCCCGTTGGTTTGCCTTGACTTCTGAATCAGTTGAAGAATTTAGTGTCATATCGGGAGTTTGTCATGGTAGCTCAGTTGGCAAGAGCATCAGCGCGTTAAGCTGAAGATCCGTGGTTCAAATCCCGGCTATGGCAAAAAATTTTTCAGGCTGATTCTTCCTTGTATTAATTCCCTAGACATGGGTTTAATGTCTATTTCCATCATTTCCACTTAATTAATAGTATTTAAATAATAATAATAACTAGGCTTTAAAGTATCTACAAAGTGTAGGTCGCCATTGGGTGTTGTGTTCTCGAAGGAAGAGAAACCCCCGTTGGTTTGCCTTGACTTCTGAATCAGTTGAAGAATTTAGTGTCATATCGGGAGTTTGTCATGGTAGCTCAGTTGGCAAGAGCATCAGCGCGTTAAGCTGAAGATCCGTGGTTCAAATCCCGGCTATGGCAAAAAATTTTTCAGGCTGATTCTTCCTTGTATTAATTCCCTAGACATGGGTTTAATGTCTATTTCCATCATTTCCACTTAATTAATAGTATTTAAATAATAATAATAACTAGGCTTTAAAGTATCTACAAAGTGTAGGTCGCCATTGGGTGTTGTGTTCTCGAAGGAAGAGAAACCCCCGTTGGTTTGCCTTGACTTCTGAATCAGTTGAAGAATTTAGTGTCATATCGGGAGTTTGTCATGGTAGCTCAGTTGGCAAGAGCATCAGCGCGTTAAGCTGAAGATCCGTGGTTCAAATCCCGGCTATGGCAAAAAATTTTTCAGGCTGATTCTTCCTTGTATTAATTCCCTAGACATGGGTTTAATGTCTATTTCCATCATTTCCACTTAATTAATAGTATTTAAATAATAATAATAACTAGGCTTTAAAGTATCTACAAAGTGTAGGTCGCCATTGGGTGTTGTGTTCTCGAAGGAAGAGAAACCCCCGTTGGTTTGCCTTGACTTCTGAATCAGTTGAAGAATTTAGTGTCATATCGGGAGTTTGTCATGGTAGCTCAGTTGGCAAGAGCATCAGCGCGTTAAGCTGAAGATCCGTGGTTCAAATCCCGGCTATGGCAAAAAAATTTTCAGGCTGATTCTTCCTTGTATTAATTCCCTAGACATGGGTTTAATGTCTATTTCCATCATTTCCACTTAATTAATAGTATTTAAATAATAATAATAACTAGGCTTTAAAGTATCTACAAAGTGTAGGTCGCCATTGGGTGTTGTGTTCTCGAAGGAAGAGAAACCCCCGTTGGTTTGCCTTGACTTCTGAATCAGTTGAAGAATTTAGTGTCATATCGGGAGTTTGTCATGGTAGCTCAGTTGGCAAGAGCATCAGCGCGTTAAGCTGAAGATCCGTGGTTCAAATCCCGGCTATGGCAAAACATTTTTCAGGCTGATTCTTCCTTGTATTAATTCCCTAGACATGGGTTTAATGTCTATTTCCATCATTTCCACTTAATTAATAGTATTTAAATAATAATAATAACTAGGCTTTAAAGTATCTACAAAGTGTAGGTCGCCATTGGGTGTTGTGTTCTCGAAGGAAGAGAAACCCCCGTTGGTTTGCCTTGACTTCTGAATCAGTTGAAGAATTTAGTGTCATATCGGGAGTTTGTCATGGTAGCTCAGTTGGCAAGAGCATCAGCGCGTTAAGCTGAAGATCCGTGGTTCAAATCCCGGCTATGGCAAAAAATTTTTCAGGCTGATTCTTCCTTGTATTAATTCCCTAGACATGGGTTTAATGTCTATTTCCATCATTTCCACTTAATTAATAGTATTTAAATAATAATAATAACTAGGCTTTAAAGTATCTACAAAGTGTAGGTCGCCATTGGGTGTTGTGTTCTCGAAGGAAGAGAAACCCCCGTTGGTTTGCCTTGACTTCTGAATCAGTTGAAGAATTTAGTGTCATATCGGGAGTTTGTCATGGTAGCTCAGTTGGCAAGAGCATCAGCGCGTTAAGCTGAAGATCCGTGGTTCAAATCCCGGCTATGGCAAAAAATTTTTCAGGCTGATTCTTCCTTGTATTAATTCCCTAGACATGGGCTTAATGTCTATTTCCATCATTTCCACTTAATTAATAGTATTTAAATAATAATAATAACTAGGCTTTAAAGTATCTACAAAGTGTAGGTCGCCATTGGGTGTTGTGTTCTCGAAGGAAGAGAAACCCCCGTTGGTTTGCCTTGACTTCTGAATCAGTTGAAGAATTTAGTGTCATATTGGGAGTTTGTCATGGTAGCTCAGTTGGCAAGAGCATCAGCGCGTTAAGCTGAAGATCCGTGGTTCAAATCCCGGCTATGGCAAAAAATTTTTCAGGCTGATTCTTCCTTGTATTAATTCCCTAGACATGGGTTTAATGTCTATTTCCATCATTTCCACTTAATTAATAGTATTTAAATAATAATAATAACTAGGCTTTAAAGTATCTACAAAGTGTAGGTCGCCATTGGGTGTTGTGTTCTCGAAGGAAGAGAAACCCCCGTTGGTTTGCCTTGACTTCTGAATCAGTTGAAGAATTTAGTGTCATATCGGGAGTTTGTCATGGTAGCTCAGTTGGCAAGAGCATCAGCGCGTTAAGCTGAAGATCCGTGGTTCAAATCCCGGCTATGGCAAAAAATTTTTCAGGCTGATTCTTCCTTGTATTAATTCCCTAGACATGGGTTTAATGTCTATTTCCATCATTTCCACTTAATTAATAGTATTTAAATAATAATAATAACTAGGCTTTAAAGTATCTACAAAGTGTAGGTCGCCATTGGGTGTTGTGTTCTCGAAGGAAGAGAAACCCCCGTTGGTTTGCCTTGACTTCTGAATCAGTTGAAGAATTTAGTGTCATATCGGGAGTTTGTCATGGTAGCTCAGTTGGCAAGAGCATCAGCGCGTTAAGCTGAAGATCCGTGGTTCAAATCCCGGCTATGGCAAAAAATTTTTCAGGCTGATTCTTCCTTGTATATATAACTTAGTTGTCTCTTTTTTACTTGTTTCATATTTATGTATTTTACTTGTTTCATATTTATGTATGTGGCTTGATTATTTATATTGTTGACGATGTCATGCAGCGATTGCTGTTTACGAAAAAAAAAAAAAATAAATAAATAAAAAAATTAAAAAAATATATATCTATCGAAACAAGAAGTCAGAAAAGAAACAACAAGAGGAGGACTGATGAAAGAAAAGGTGTGGATCCATTTTCAAAACTATTTGAAGTCAATGATATCATCCTTGGCGATCACATTCTACAAAATTACTGGTTACTTCGCACTATGCGAAAACTCTTCGGACCCTTCAGATACAGAAAACGAAGAAGCGGGTGAAAGCTTCAGAGTCGTAAAAAATAAGCGCAGGAACCGCAAAAGTGCGATAAATGGACACAACCAAGAGGAAGAAACCGAGATAAGCGGCCAAAGGCAAGACAGAGACAGGAAACCAAGAGAAAAGGTAATCATCGGCACTAGCAACTTAGAAAACCAGGGCATTGCAGCAGGAGAAAGGGTAGCCTGCAGGGTTGTAAAAAAGCCGGCTAAAATTGAAAAAGACCTGACCAGCGGTTTTTTTCAATTTTAGCCGGATAAAATCATGATTTTAGCCGGCTAAAATCAAATTTAGCCGGCTAAAATCAATTTTTCCTGGTTGGGGGAGGTGGGAGCGGGTTGAAATTTTGAAAAAATTATATTTAGGGCCCTATGGTGTTTAGAGGGAAACTTAGTATGCATAAATTAGACACCAATGATTCAATGGTTGTGGAGGTGATGGTGGAAATTAAAAATTTTTAAAACCATGTTTGTGGGGTATCGTTGAAAAGCTCTTGATGAGTAATCTCTAAATCAACAACGAGTTTCTCAATAGCGCTCATATAAGGAGAGATTTGAATTTTTGAAAGTCAAAAACACTTTAAAATATACCTCAGCAAAGAGGCATGCCGAAATGAATTCATGAGGACCAACTGAGGCTAAAATTACCAATGAAATAAAGTTTGAAATATTAAAAATAATAGTTAAATATCTTTAGAACAATAATCCTTGGCCAAATTAAAAATGAAATAATAAAAGATATCAATTAATACTAAATAAATAACAACTCTCTTTTTATAAAAAAAATATTTCAGTTTTTATTCTACACTTACCCCAATAAATTCATAAAAAGCACTATGAAATCTACCTCAGCCTGTGCCCTGTAGGCCTACCTAAAGGGATTTTTTTATACTTATTTCTCCATCAATTACACAAATCTGAAGCGTAATCACCTATCGCTGGAATTTTGTCAAGCCATAGAATCTTTATATCGTATGCCAGCCAGTTCTGCATCAATCGAAAGAGTATTTTCTTCATTTGGATTAATACAAACAAAATTGAGAAACAGACTAGGCAATGAAAAAGCCCAGAAGCTTGTATACATCAACAGGCAGAATAAAGCAAATATGCAAGAGTCTTATGATGAATGGTGAATTTACCATATTTACTTGAATATAACGTGCACTATTTTTGTCCATTTGTAGATTTCAATACTGAGGTGCGCGTTAAATTCTAGTACAAATCCATTTCGTAGGTCGGAGGTAATATTGATCTACATAACAAGGCACTGCTATAATTCTTGACTTCGTTCATTTTATCGTTACCCTACACCATATGAAATTTAATTTCTGAAACATAATGAAAAAATAGTTTTTGTCAGTTCTATAGTGCAAATGTGGAATATTGTGCATTGTCGATTTTAAACTCATTTAAGAGTGGTATCAGCTTTTATTGTGAAACATGCATTTAACATTTTGTTTGTCCATTTAGCAATAAAAATAAGCACCTCCGAGGATTCCAGTGATGAACACATTAGTGAATATTGATGAGCCATGCCTATAGGTCTACTTGTAGGCCTAAAACTGGCAGTTAACTGTAAATGTTTATGTGTTGGTTCATTATTCTATAAATACTAAGACAAAATTCCAAATAAAATATCCTATTGATGCGCATTACATTCGCTAACAAACTCTTTTTTTATGATTTTGAGTTTCAAAATCAGGGTGCGCATTAAATTCGAGGGTATATTGGAGTAAATACGGTAATTAACTATTGCTGGGAATTACACAGTGAAGTGGTACAGTGAGTCCCACGCAAGAGTTGGCCAATGACGTGGGATTCTGCGAAGCGGCGGGCACAGCTCCAACTCCCGAGCGATCGGGTGAAATATCTACGCAAATAAAGCCGTGATTGGTGTAATGATTCAGGTTCTCATATTTACAGTTAAAATTACAATGAAAATAACCACATACCTCATCACAAGAGCTGCTGGAAATGTTCTTCTCTTGCATCCACACAATACTAGCACCTTTTCAGGAAATTTTCTTTCACACGCATAATTTCAGCTTCCGAGACAGAGTTAATTTCTCTTGTGATATTGTTTTTAAGTTCTTCTAACAGCATGTGACTATTATTTATGGGGAAACTTCAACAAGAAAAATTAACTCTATTTCGGAAGCTGAACTTAATGCGCGTAAAAGAAAATTTCCTAAAATGGTGCCAGTATTGTGTGGATGCAAGAGCAGAACATTTTTAACATCTCTTGTGATGAGGTACGTGGATATTTTCATTGTAATTTTAACTGTAAATGTGAGAATCTGAATCATAACACCGATCGCGGCTTTATTTGCTGTGCCCGCCGCGACGCAGAAACCCGTGTCATTGGCCAACTCTTGCATGAGACTCACTGTATTAAATTACACTAAATACAATTTTAGGTTTCTGAGCTTGTATCTTTTAAATTTGTGATGTTTGGAAATAAAAACAAGAAAGGAACTTCAATTATTTTTATTCAATTTGATTTTAGCCGGATAAAATGTCTGGCTTTTTTCAAGTGGATAAAACTGAGGCCTACTACAGGTTCTGAGCTTGTAACTTTTAAATTTGTGATCTTTGGAAATTTAAACATGAAAGGAACTTCAATTGTTTTTATTCAATTTGATTTTAGCCAGATAAAATGCCTGGCTTTTTTCAAATGGATAAAACTGGTAGCTCTGCATTTGCACTCAGTAGGCCTAAGTAGGCCTACTACAGGTTCTGAGCTTGTAACTTTTAAATTTGTGATGTTTGGAAATAAAAACAAGAAAGGAACTTCAATTATTTTTATTTAATTTGATTTTAGCCGGATAAAATGTCTGGCTTTTTTCAAGTGGATAAAACTGAGGCCTACTACAGGTTCTGAGCTTGTAACTTTTAAATTTGTGATCTTTGGAAATTTAAACATGAAAGGAACTTCAATTGTTTTTATTCAATTTGATTTTAGCCGGATAAAATGCCTGGCTTTTTTCAAGTGGATAAAACTGGTAGCTCTGCATTTGCACTCAGTCGGCCTAAGTAGGCCTACTACAGGTTCTGAGCTTGTAACTTTTAAATTTGTGATGTTTGGAAATATAAACATGAAAGAAACTTGAATTATTTTTATTCAATTTGATTTTATCCGGCCTGGCTTTTTTCAAGTGGATAAAACTGGTAGCTCTGCATTTGCACTCAGTAAGTACTACAGGTTCTGAGCTTGTAACTTTTAAATTTGTGATGTTTGGAAATAAAAGCATGTAAGAAACTTCAATTATTTTTATTCAATTTGATTTTATCCGGCCTGGCTTTTTTCAGGTGGATAAAACTGGTAGCTCTTCATTTGCACTCAGTAGGCCTAAGTAGGCCTACTACAGGTTCTGAGATTGTAACTTTTAAATTTGTGATGTTTGGAAATAAAAACATGAAAGAAACTTGAATTATTTTTATTCAATTTGATTTTATCCGGCCTGGCTTTTTTCAAGTGGATAAAACTGGTAGCTCTGCATTTGCACTCAGTAGTCCTAAGTAGGCCTACTACAGGTTCTGAGCTTGTAACTTAAATTTATGATGTTTGGAAATAAACACATGAAAGAAACTTCCATTATTTTTATTCAATTTGATTTTATCCGGATAAAATTGCCTGGCTTTTTTCAAGTGGATAAAACCGGTTAAAACCGGCCGGTTAAAATCAGGCCGGCTTTTTTCATAACAACCCTGGTAGCCTGGCTGTACCTGGGACGACTCTCCCAATCGACTACTATTGAGAAAGTACTGGCCTTCCTCAAAAACAAAGGGATCGCAGAAAACGGGAAATGCGAAGAGCTTTGCACTCTCGGAACAAATAAGGCCTTCAAGATAGGAATTCCTATGCAAAACTTGGAAGTAGCAAGCAAACCAGAAGTCTGGCCAGAAGGAGTGATTGTACGCACATTTCGCCAGCCCTTTCGAAGACAACAGAGGGGTGCAGAACTGGAATATTAACAGAACAGTAACCAACCAAATCAGTCTGCTATTATGGAATGTGGAAGGAATGAAATCGATCCTGTCATTGTTACCAGATACATGGTGGAACAGATTTAATATAATCATAACGACAGAAACCTTTCTTACAGAAGAAGTTAGTGTACCACACCTATACAGTAAACATACCTTAGCTCTCCCCAAAGAAAGAGGAAGACCAGAAGGAGGGGTTTCGATCATGTATGACAACGACATAGGCACTCCAAAGAAGATACACAAAGAAGAAAATATGCTAATTATAGAAACCGAGAAAATCTCCATTATAGGAATGTACATAAGTCCTGCGCTGAAAATAGACGATGCAGCGGAACACATAATCAAAGCAATCACCCTGACTAAAGATAAAGAAAATGTAATCCTAGGGGGCGACCTCAACATAAGGCTGGACAAGCCAGACAAAAAAACAGAACTTATCCTAGAACTATTGCACGACGAGAGCTATAAGATTATCAACGACCCACAGAAAGCAACATATATTGCCCCTAACGGGAAAAGTACAATTGACCTCGTTTTCATAAAAGGAAAAGGAATAAAGGTCAACAAGCAAGAAGTGATGTACAATGATGCAGCAGCCATTCTGAGGAAACACATTCCAGTAGTTACCAACATGCAAATAACAGCAGCAAATAAGCCAAAAAACCGAGAATACCCCAACATTACAACAAGGAAACTATGCATGTCAACCCTGGAAGGCGAAATAGCTGAACTACAAAGAATACCAAAGATGATCCAAGAAGGCCTACTCAACCCGGCGCTCGACAAAATGACAAACTTCATCAACCGAGCACAAATCAAGAAAACTCCGAGACACACCAAGCCATGGTTCAATTATGAATGTTATCGACTCAGGAAGGAGGCGCTAGACCTCCTGCATAAAGCGAGACAGGGAAATGACCAGAACATTCTATCTGCTTATGCAACAAAAAGAAAGGCATACAGGCAATTGCTGCAACAAAAGAAGGCAGACTACACTGAACAACAAGCCAGGAAACAGGCCGAAGAGGCTCAAAAAGACCCGTACATCGCCATAAACAAGAGAGCAACATCTTGCACAGCAGAAATCCCAATGAATTCTTGGGAACAACACTTTACAGAAACTCTAAACATACGGAACATCGAGAAGGCCCTAGAGCTCCGCAAAGTTCTCACAGAGAAGACTGACTTCATATCCCGAGAAGAAGTAAGAGAAGCCATCCTCACATCAAAAAGCAGGAAAGCGACGGGGCCAGATGGAATATATAATGAGAATCTAAAAGAAACGTGTGGTATACTACTAGACTTGTGGACCACACTGTTCAACCGGTGCTTCACAACCGGAGAAGTTCCAGAAAACTGGAGAGAGGCTGACATGAAGGTACTCTACAAAGGTAAAGGCGAAAAGGAAAACCATCATTCATACAGAGGAATAGCCCTAGAAAACAGTATCTTCAAGGTCTACACAAAGATCCTCACAAGCAAACTTGCCAAAGAAACGGAAGCATCTATACCAGAACAGCAGTTTGGTTTCACAAAAGGCAAAGGGACACTCATCGCAGTGAAAAACCTCATAGACTCAATACAAGAAGCACTCAGGGTACCAAGAAGGAAACTATACGCCATTTTTGTAGACTTTACAAAAGCTTTTGATCTCCTGGATAGAAACATCTTAATAAATAAACTAGAACGTATGATTGGAAAAGAAAATCCTCTGACAGCAAACATCAACAACCTTCTAATGTACAATAAAATCAGAATCAAAGACAACAAAGCAACATCGAACACAATAACTCAGAGTAACGGAGTCCTGCAGGGAGACCCAATCAGCCCGCTATTATTCATCATAGCCATAGCAGATATCACAGATATAATCAAAGACACCTCGGCTGAAATGCTTCTGTATGCAGACGACATTATAATAGGGTCAAGAGACAGAGAAGAACTCCAGGAAGTAATGAACAGACTCGAAGCTTACGCAGACAATAACAGCCTAAGACTCAATATGGACAAGACAGTACAGATGGTATTTAGAAGAGGAGGGAAAATCTCGGCCACTGACAAGATACTATATAAAGGAGAAGAACTCAAAATAGTAAATGCCTTCAGGGATCTCGGAGTTACATTACAGCCAACTATAACCTCCTTCAGAAGTCATATAAGAGAAAGATCGCTAGCAGCAATCAGGAGCATATACGAAATACAAGAACCTACGAGACTATCCATCAGCACAGCCATGAAGTTATTCTATGCCACAACTTTCGCAGTACTAACCTACGGTTTGGAATTGATCTGGAACAACCTTACAGCCACCGACTTGAACTGTATTGAAAGCGTTAAAGCCAGATTTCTAAAAAGAATACTCGGCATCTCAAAAATGACCTTGTCAAGGTTGGCATATGAACTCGCAGGTGAAACTTTCCTCATAGAAGACATCCGACTCAGATTGCTGCTACCCTCCACCAAAATGGAAACGCAACACGAGACTAGAAGAAAGAAGCGGGCAGAAATCGATACAGAATTCTACTCAACGGACGCCATGTTAAATAAATCCTGGGTAGGACCAAATAACGAAATGCGAAGCGCCCTTAATAGACTAGCAGTCCACGGCTTCCACCATAAGTTGTGCATAAGACCAGGGTTCCACGAACCTTCAGACCAATGCGTGTGTTCCCTGTGTGGAAGAAGATGCGAACGATATCACTTCAGCAAGTGCAATAGACGAACACAGTCACTATTAGAATTCAGCAGGCAGTGATACCTTACACATTTGTGTGATCTCCATTTATTAATTGAATGGTTAACAAACTCACCTTGCCGTGGGTTCATCTTGTTTGCTGAGAGTGCCCCTTGCAGCTGCTGTATGCACCACTGCAATTCCAACTCAAACTGCTGAGCCAGGTCGGTGCTTTCAGGTTCAGGCTTAGACTTGGCGTCACTCTGACTTCCATGAGGAGGCTGCGAGTTCACCTGCTAACATAATCACCCTTACCATTACTTCTTTTGTCATTAGCCCTTTTTTTCTAAGCGAAAGCTTTCACTACATATGAATCATCACTCTGGTTTGAAGTGTTTATTACTGTTGTCTTTTAAATTGCTAAAACGTTTAATAAAAATTCCTAAATTTCCTATTTTGATAAACACTGAACAATGGCACAGAATATAGAAACAGCAATTCTGTGGGCCCGTAATTACTACTGGATCGCAGTGAATATGTGATATAGTGAAGAGATCTAATTTAGAAACAAATAAGCACAATGCATGCATTCATGTCAAAGTGGTAAAGTTGTTTTGAAGCCTCCTCTCTCCTATAGCTTGGAATATACCAAAAGCGATACCACATTAGTATTTATCCACGTTACGTTGTTACACTCACTCACCTTCGGTCTCCGGTTAGGCATATTTATGAGTCTACATCTATTAAATAGCTGAAATCAACACGATCAAAAGCTAATCTACACAAACGAAAACATGCTGGAATTTCCAAATCTGCCAAGTACAAAACAAATCACAACGAAAACAGCTGACGGATGAAAGATCGAAATTTGAGCACTGCATGGCGCGTTTTACCATTCGATTCTTAGTCGATTTTTTTTTTCGATAAATCGATTATATATAGAGAAGAAAGGTTCGCCCGAGAGGATCGATTATGTATCATGTTTTCTTTGTCTATTTTCTTGCGCAAGCGCAATTGAGAAGCGCGTATTGTGCTTTTGTAGTTTTGAAATGGTAGGCCTATTTGGAATCTGTGACACTGTTCTCTTTTTCTACTTGCAGAAGTCTTATTTTTAAACAACTTGTCAATGCAATGGTAAATATTAATGATAACTATATGCCAAATGGAAGTAATGTGAATGATATACCATTTAACTTAAGTCAAATGGAGAAATCATACAGTGTTCAATATTGGTATTTTTACCATAGGCTTGCTGTATTTTAGGACAGAATATTTTTATATTTTGTATCCTCTCTGAATTTGTCAGATAGCTCTTTTTCATTTTCATAATAACTGAAGTTTTACTTTACGGGATGGTTACATATAGGCCTACTTAGATTTTTTTACATTGGGGGATAGGCCTACAGTTATCATATTTAGATTACAGATTAGATTAGATTCTTTATTCATCCTTAGGCATAGAGTTGCAATGGATTTCGTCAGGGTTACATATATAGACTTAAATGCTAGAGACCTTAAAACTAAATGCTAGAGGCATAAAGTCTTATAAATGCTAGAAGCTTATTCTAAAATCAGAATTCATTCACTTGTCCATGTCTAGTTCAAATGTAGCTTTGGCTTGGTGGAAATTATGATTCAAAATTACTTAATTTTTTTTCTCGGTGACTTAGTGGGTTTTCAATGGTATTATTCCATTTTTGATGAGTTAAGGCAAGTCAGATGTGGAAAAAGATGCTGGTGCCAAGATGCTCATGCTGTTTCTTGGTAATTGAGGGTTCTAGGGTATTGCTGGGCTGCTATTTTCAAATAAAATAAAATTCTTTATTGTCATAGGCAAATACATGCATGGCCAAAAGTCAATAATTGCATTGTCAGTAAAACAATTTAAAAAAATTAAGATATATATTCCAGGTATAATCTTACCACAGTGACAAAGAAAAAGGAAGATAACAATAAAAGTATACAAAATTAAAAGTAAATTTTTTGACACGTCAAAAAATTCATCTAGGCCTATAGTGTAGAATAGATTTTCAGTCAGCCAAATCTTTAGTTTTTTCAAGAAGGTTACGGGAGAATATACGGAAATGCAACAATCCAATTTTTTGTATAGATTCTTGCAAACTATTTGCAAACTATATATAACTGTGAGGTGCCTACTATTATGGACAAGCTATTTATGGATGGATGAACCCCATGTCTGCTACCATTGCTACCTGATTTAACCAGTGCCATTGCTTAATCTGCTGGGCAGTGGAATTGCTGACGCTCGGAGCTAAAAAAATAGAACACTGTATATAAATTACAGTTTAAATTTATTAGGTAGAATAAGCTTACATGAAAATAAGAAGGCCTACTGTATAAGTTTTTAGTTGACCTCAAATGTATTGTATTGTATTGTATTTATTTATTCACCATATAAATGTTACAAATGTGTTACGAAGGTAGCTTGGTGTTATGTTATTCCAAGGATGGCTAAGAACTAGCTGAGGTCAACAGATTTTTCAGGATATAATAAATAGTTGAATAAAAACACTTTCTTTAACACACTTTATATACCTTGGTAAACTTCTGGACGGCTGTTTCGCAGGTGGTGTTCCTGCATCATCAGCAGAGTGTCAACTATGGTCTCGGGAGCAGGTGTTTGTGAGGGTGTCTGTTATGGTGGGGGTGTAGTGGAGGTGGGAGTAGGTGATGGGGGTTTGGTTTGACTGCCTGTGTGTATTAATGTGTCAAATAGCGTGCGTGACCTGAAATTGAGTTGGTTATTTAAAACTAATGTTGGGTGTGATTTTGTGTGTTTGTAGATTTCGAATTGTTCCAATGTGTTTAATTTCTTGCTTTTGTGTGTGAAGTGTAGTATTTCCATGTCTGTGTTTATGTTTTCGTAATTGTGGTCTGTTGTGATGATGTGTTCTGCAAAATTTGATTGGTTTTGTGCTTGGTGGATAGCTTTGATGTGCTCTTTGTATCTGGTTCGAAATGATCTGCCTGTTTGGCCTATGTAGAAACTGGGGCAGTCTTGGCATTTGAGTTTGTATATACCTGTTGAATTAAATTTGTCTGTGTGTGTGTGTGTGTGTTTGTTTGTGAGGTGTTTTTTCAGAAGTTTACCAAGGTAAATAAAGTGCGTTAAAGAAAGTGTTTTTATTCAACTATTTATTACACAACGCTAAAGTCGGACACAAGAATGAATATAATCAATCCTGGTCATGAAGTCCTCTGGGAGGAACTATAAATCATGGGCACTGTGCCAAAGATTTATGGTACATTAAAGAACTCCAAACTAAAATTAGAGCCTGTGGACACAATTTTGGAGCCTTTAAAGTCCTAGTAATACCTTTGCTTTCTCCTAAAGGGTTGTTGAGTTGTTGGGCCATCCACCTGTCCACAAGTATAAATTAGTGTTAAGTAATGAAACTTCCCCTGAGAGGCTTTGGTATCCAGAACCAGTGGATTGACTGAATTATATTTTTTTGATCACTCAAATTAATGTCCGAATCTGCAATCCTTGGGCTAGATTTTCATATGTACATTTTTTTTTCTTCTAGGCTGTGCCTGCCACTATTATCTTCGTGGCTCTGAGGATTACTCTGCCACTCTTCCTAGCAATTGGTAAGTAACAAAACAAAAAACAGTATAGGAGAATTGTAACTAACTTCACTAACTGTACCTTAGTGTCTGGTGGGGGGTTGAGAGGCCATGGGCTTACCACCTGTCCCTCTGCCCTCTCTCGGAAAATAAATGTTACAAAATTCACATAGGTAACGGAAACCTCCACTGGGAGGCCTTACACTCCAACTCTAGTGGATATAGGAAACCAGAGAGAGATCACTAATATTGCACTTTAAACTGTCATATTTCCATATTCTGTTTTGTTTATGTAATTTCTCATTCTATAAGTCATATGTATGTTGATAACTGCATTTTGATGCATAAACATAATAAATCTTGAATCTTGAACATTCTGCTTCTGTCACTACTGTGAATAATCATGAGTATTCTAGATGTATGAAATGGTAGCTTTTCTAGAAAATGAATTCTGGAAAAACTGTCAACTTTTGTCCTTCTTTCATAGCTGGATTATTGAGTAATAAATTTTATCAGTGTTTTATTAGTTTATATTATGCAGCTCTGAATGTATTAATGGAACACAGAAAAAGTTAAAATGTAGCCCTTCTCAATTTTGGTGTAGTTAACTTTTTTCTCTGTTCTGAAATTTTTAATTGTTTTCTTCTACAGGAAATGAGCTATTGCATAGCTCACATTCACATTCTGTAGTTGGCACGAATCATACTAGATTAATGAGACAATCACAATTGCCATGGAATGATTCATTAAATTTCCTACCTCTGTCATCACTAATTTGTTTTATAAATTTCAGATGTATTGTTCTGGTACACTGCCTCCTCACTAGTGAAGGTCATGCTGTTTCTCATTCTTCCACACATACGCTTACCTGTCACAAACACTAAACAAGGTAGGCTACTGTGTCATCCATCGCTCATAGTAAATGTTATTTTGACTTCCTTTAATAGAATATGTTCCAAATATATGTAAGCATTAAAAACTGAATTTTGTCTAGATTCGGAGATTCATAAATATCACAAAAGAAATTTTAAAAGCTTACACTTGGATTGTCATAGACTTATCAAAAGCTTTTTTGCACGACTTTATTACTAATTAGTGGTACTTACGAATGTTGTTTCCGTGGATCATAAGTTGACATTCCCACACGCAATCTTGTTGCTATGTGCGGTAAGAGTTTCCGTGTGGAAAGAATTTACTTACGCCACACCTAATCCTTCTGGTGGCACTATGGCCCTGGGGTCGACTCAGCCCCTAACAGAAATGAGTACCAGGAGCAATCCTGGGGGTAAAGGCGGCCGGTGCATAAGGCTGACAACCTTACCACCTTCGTGTGCCGAGTGTCCAAAATCTGGGAGCCTCAATCTCCTGGAACCCTCTGGGCCTCCATGGCCTGTATAGGGAACACTTTACTTTATGGAGAAGGCCCCCCAGGACAAATATTCGGTTCCAATAAACAACAACAAATGCGAATCACTTTCTGAAATAAACATCTATCTTCAATAATGTATATACATAATATTTTCAGGTAATATCTCAATTAATTTTAATAAATTGATATAAATAATCATCGTGCAAAAAATAGCATGCAATACTATTTGAATTAATCATGTTTTTGTGCGAGCGCCTCGTTTTTTTCAAACTTTTTCCTCAATCTGTATGCATCGCTTACGGCACTTGTATCGCAATATACTATATTTATTCAGAAAGAAAATCTTTCAGCTTCCTCCATTAACATTTTATTGATTTTAGTCATGTATGAGTTAAATTTACAATAATTTTCATACTAGGGTACATCTGAGTGAGATGGTAAATTAATGTGTTTATATCAATTTCTAATGCAACATATAGCTAAATAGGTAAAGTTTTAAATATTTGCATTAACTGATAATTTAAACATTAGCAGTGAAATTGTAAATTTTTTGTAATGTGGCAGGTTGTACTTCAATTTTTCTGATGACTGTCTTGGTGGTGAACTGTCTGATGTTCGTCTCTCGCTTGGCAGCATATATAGTGTTCTCCATTATTGATCTCCCTGTTAATAGTAAGTGATCCATCATTATTCTAATTCTAATGGAAATATATGATGTGGAAGTATAGCCTATTTGCTAAAAATTCACTAGGTAAAATATCGCATGTGAGCAATACGTGTACACAATGCTTTGCAAGTTATTCTCTATTTTTTTAAACTATTACACCATTTTATTTAGATTAGTTAAAAATGAAATGCACTGTAGGCCACATGTTCTTTAACTGATTTTTCTTTTGATGACAGTAAAAGATCACAAAATACTACAAATTACATAGATTAGACTCAAATGATGAGAAGCTAAATCAGACAATATTATTGTACTGGTACTAAATAAATATGCCGGTATAATAACTATTGAAACATCTATTTATACACTGTCATATCTCATACATATCTTATTAGGAAACAAAAGGAAACACATTTCACTGTGTTATCTTCATTATCATTTACACAGATGTACTTTTTATGTTCATTTTCAGATTGGTTTGTTATGGTTTTCACAAATTCTTATTTTAAAAGAAACTCTCTTACAGTATAAAAGCAAGAATGTAAGGCCTGGACAAAATTATTTATTGTCTGCACCCATAGAAAACTCCAAGCACTATTGGCCTGGTCATAAAATGAGCAAAATGCTCGCAGATAGCACAGGGGATTAAGTAATTCTGTTAATGTAGACAAAGAAGGCATCTTACATACATACAAAAATAGCATCAAATGTGACAAACCCAGCTAGAGTGAAAATTAACTACTTGGTTATTGGTCAGCCGCAGTGGTCTAGAGGTAGCGTGCCCGCCTCTAGATCCACAGGGCGCGGGAACAAACCCGGCCGCGGTCGATGGATTTTTCAGGACGTAAAAATCCTGGGCACGGAGTCCTCTGGGAGGGACTTTAAGCTGGGGGTCCCATGTCGTAGATTTACGGCACGTAAAAGAACTCCAAACCTAAATTAGAGCCTCTGGACAAAATTTCTCGGCCCTTTCACGTCCAAGAAATACTTAGTTTCCAGAGGGGGGTTGCAAGGCGATGGGCTTACCACCTGTCACTCTACCCTCTCTCGGAAAATAAGCATATCAAAATTAGTATAGGTAATGAAACCTCCGCTTGGAGGCCCCTTCGCCCCACCTGGGGATCATAGGGTACCAGATACAGATACATATACTTGGTTATTGGATTAAAACATTATTGCAGTTTTGTAAGGGTGTGAGCAAAAAGCTCATGCAGCGACCATTTGTGGGAAAGAATATTACTCTTTCCATAGGCTTCTGGACCAGTTCTGCTTTTAGTACGAGAGGTGCAAAGCTCTATAAGGTTTGGGTAAGCAGTCGATGCTCAATTATCTGAGGTAATTCTAGGATAACAAACACGGATAATGCAAAGTACACAGAACAACGCAGATTTTTAAAACTACAAAACTATATTTATTGCAATATGAATATGTAATTTAAAACTAAAAGACAACTATATAAAAATAAAAGGGACATGCTGTACAGTAAAATATTGTGTAATACAATTTAAGTTATGTCTTACAAACTTGTAGCTTGAAAGAAATCTGTCATCTTCTTTTGTTTATTGGATGTATTGTCTTTCTTTCGTATGTCACTATGCAATTTCTTGAGTATTAGTTTCTCTTGCAACAGAGAATCACTTTGCTGTTCAAAAGTACAAAAGGACACATTTCACCAGAGCTGAAGTTGGAAATTTTTTCCAGGAGGGACCCATAAATTTATATCCAGGTAAAATTATTTATTTATTTTTTATTTTATGATACTAAACATTATACCTCTAAATGTATTTATTTATTTTTATTTTATGATACTAAACGTTACAGTCAAATTACCTTTTAAATCAGGTATGGGCAACCTTTGGAAAGATGCGGGCTAAACTTTGCAATATCTATGAAGTCGCGGGCCGTAGATAATAGGTAGTTGTGAAAAAATAATCATGATACGGTTTTTTATTTTTATAAAGTATAATGTTAAAGATACATGAATGAGAACAATATCGAACTGATTAGGCATTTACTTACAATCAGCAGAAATAAATGAGAAGCTTGAGCTTGAACTTGAGAAACAAGATAATCAATGTTTGCATCAATCCCACTAATACACAAGTGCAGAGTGTTTTCCAAATTTTCACCTGTAAGTCTGGTTCGATACTTTGATTTAGGCCTATTGCAGCATTTTTCTAGCGCTGACCGGAAGGAACACCCTCGTAGTTCAGGCTTTTGTTTCCCCCCTCTCACTCTCTTGTTAGCAAGAACCGAAAATATTTACTTTTTCGAGCGCGATTTTAAAATGTTCCGCAGGCCGGATCTAAAATCAGGGCGGGCCACATGCGGCCCGCGGGCCGGGCGTTGCCCATATATGTTTTAAATGAATCACATAGAAATTATATTATAATAACTAAATATAATATAAAGCAACCAACTTCGTGACCTATGCATTAAATCTACAGCAACCATGCAGGCAAGGCAACTATCGTGACAAGAACAGAAGATCGTGATCCTAGTAACGGTTCTTTATTTAAAAAGTGTTTCTAAAATAAACACCAATTTTGTATCGTAAGTACTTCTTTCCTCCCTACGTTTATGCTGGAGCGATGAAGAGTAAATTTTTACTTTGCCAGAGCACCTTTCTGGCCCACTTCAATTCCACAACATGCAATGTCTCTCCATGACCCATACTGTTGGCACAGATTCTTCTCCATCTCTGATGGTGCCAATGGGAAGGGGATTGCTGAGTGCGGGTGCTTTGCTTCAACATGATAATGCCTGTCCTCATGCTGCTAATGCAACCATAAAAACCATCGATGACATTCGCTTCAAGTGCCTCCCACATCCGCCATACTCGCCAGATTTGTCACCATCAGATTTCCACATCTTTGGCCCATTAAAGGAGCACCTTGGAGGGCAGAAGTTCAAGTCTGATGAAAACGTCCAATAGGCGGTGCATGAGTGCCTACAGCGTCAACCAAAAGATTTTTTCTCACGCAGTATCAAAGCACTTCCTATCCAATGGCATAAGTGCATTGAACTCAGAGGGGTCTATGTAGAAAATAAAGTGCAAGCAAACATTCTTTCTGCAGTAAAATAGTGGAAAAAATTAATTGCGGTTTTAATTTGATTCTCCCTCGTATTAGCAGTGCTGAAGTTGGAAATTTTTTCTTGGGGAAACCTATAAATCTATATCCAGCTATTTATTTATTTATTTATTTTTCATTTTGTAAAATCAAACATTATAGTCAAATTAACTTTTTAATGAATCACATAGAAATTACAATTACAATCAATGCAACCAACTTCGCCACATAGCATTGAATCTACAGCAACTGTCGCAACAAGAACAGGAGATCATGGCCCTAATAATGGTTCTTCATTTAAAAAGTGTTGCAAAAATATACGCCGATTTCATATGTAACATACTGTGTTTTGTTTCAGGCACAATTGGGATTATACTGGACCTCTTAGGAATGTCAACCTACTCTCTTGGCTTATGGGAGCAGGTACTCCATATCATGCTAGAGATCTTAATAATCTGTACAGTGATCATTGTGTTGATTGAGTTGCGCCAATTGCCCACCACACATGTAAATGCTCTCACATCCTCTCAGATCAAAATTCGACGCCGTTTGTTTTTTGTAGGTATGTAGCCCAAAAATATACACACAGTATTTCGGAAGTGTCTGTAAAATATATATGGTAGCTTCTTGGGATTTCAACCTATTTATTTATTTATTTACGTCCTGCGAGATCAATATACATTGATATGGGACATGTCAATATTGTGTGTAATATGGTTGAGATAAATGCTAAGCAATACAGTGTAGATCTAAGTAATCAACATAATACAATACAAAATAATACAGTAATCTACCAAATAATACATGATTTTATAAAGTGTAGAACATTGAGTATTTAATTGATGAGCCTTTCATGGAGTTGTGTGTGTATAGCTTAGTTACTAACACAGACATGATTGCAGTAGTCCCCAATACTATAAAAACATGCATTATTCAAACTTCCAATTTCCAACCTAGCTCACTTCTTGTCAGAAGATGGCTGCAAAGCTTGGAAAAAGCTTCAACCTTTTCACCTGGCTGGAATTTTGAGAAGCTAACCAATGTGAGGAAAGCTTCATGTCTCTTATTATGTAATAAGCATCTTACCCTCAGGCTAGGTTAACATTAACCTAGGTTGGAAGGCTAGATGTAGGAATGTCACACTCAATGAGCTGTTAAGGCCGATCGGTATGAATTGTCACAGATTCAATTCCCAAAATGTGATAAGTTTTTCATTAAGTAATGGAGAATTTTAAATTATCTTGATGTTGGGTAATACAAGCAGGGGCGCCAAGTTTTGAAAAATATTGGGTGGGCTCAAAGATTTAAAATTTTTCATACTCCCGCCCCTTATTTTGTTTTTCCCTCTGGTTTACTGTCCCTTGCTGATTTAACGAATCTTTCTTAATTCATTACTTTTATTTGTTCGTTTCACTTTGACTTTCTTCTTTTTCCACTTGCCGATATCTTGTGGCTTAAGCTATATCGAATAATATCCTTCCTGTCATTTTTCTTAATCACAAGTATCATCTAGATTCTAAATCGAACTTTTCCGGGCTCTCCTTGTGTATATTTAGAACAGCAGTGTGATTATCTGATTAAGTTTTTCTCCCTAAACGTAAAAAGTCTTTTATTTTTCAAAGAGTAAAATATATTTTGGCGGTATCTTAGGAAATTGCATTGACAGAGTAAGCCGTAAATAAATTAATGAACTTAGGAACGATTTCAAACGATCATGAGTGAATTGTAAAAAAGACCTTACTATGTATGCCAACAATAGTCTGATTTTGGATTTAGAGCGATTCAGCAATGAAACACGACTTTTAGAATTAGCAATAAATAGTTATGGTAATGATACACAGCAGATTATTGGGTGGGCTTGAGCCCCACAGGCCCATATAAGTTGGCGCCATTGAATACAAGAGTTAATCATAGTTCTGTGTACTTAGAATATAATAAATTCCCTCTCATATAATTATCTAAGATCTCAAATAATTATTGGGTAGAGCTGGGAAAGAACTGGCTTATTTACTAATTTACATTAAGTGTATTGATTTCTTGAATTTTCTCCATTGTATTGATGTAAATTAATATTAACTTAGTTAAACTTTTATATTGACACTCAGTACAACTTTTGGTAAATGTACCTTGTTGGAATAAACACGAGTATGCAGACATGGAAATTCTATAGGCCTACATTAATCACAACACTCTTGATTCATATGAAATATACAAACACACAAGACAAGATAAACATCTTAAATGAAATGAACAACTACCATTCAGATCACACATACCGTACAATAAAATCATACACAAACATCTTTCTGACCACTTTAAGGTGAATAAAAAATTTGGTTCAGATTTAAATCGTTTACTTAGCTAAATTGCACTTATACCGGTAATTCACTTTACCGAAAGATGTATTAAAGTGTCGACTAAACTTTTATCTTCTCATCTTCTGTCCACAAATCTAAAAATAATATCTAAGACAATAATTATCTGCTGATTGTAAGACATGGTCCCTTACTCTTTGGGAAGAATAAAATCTGAGTTTTTGAAAACAGGGTGCTTAGGAAAATAATCTGACCTAAGAGAGATGAAAACAATGACTGGAGAAAACTGCATAATGATGAGCTTCATAACCTGTAACTCTTCATCAAATATAGTAAGGATAAATAAATCTTGGAGGAAAAAATGAGCTGGACATGGTGAGCGCATGGAGGAAAGACATATCTAAAAAATAATGATTGGGAGACCTGAAGGAAAATGACCATTGGAAGACCTAGATGTAGATGGGAGGACAATAGCAGAATAGATTTAAGGAAAGTAGGATTTGCAAGGGATGGGTGGAGGAGTTAGCATAAAATAGGGTTGTTTGGCAGGCTCATGTAAGTGCAGCAATGAACCTCTGGTTCCATAAAATAGATAATATTCCTTTAGCTTGCTTAGGAATTTCTATTGTGATTAAGCATGATATGGTAAGGTGCATCTTTATTCTTATATAAAAGAAAACATTTTATTGAATAAAATGAGCTGCTTGCTTCAAGCAAGTTGCCATAGGCACAGTATACCAATCATTCACTATTAAATTAAAATTAATAAAATTAAATAAATTTTCAATCAAAAAAATACATTCATGGGTGTATATGGCCGTTCATGCTTTTACTATGCACAAGACAAAGAAAGAGAAATGTAACATTAATAATACAATATAATATAGGCTATATTACGATACACTATAATAATAGTATACAAAGATGAAGGAAAAAATGTATTAAAATTTGATTACGTTAAATTATTTTAGTATATTGATTTACATGGAGTATGATAATAAAGCTGTCTTTTCACAGGGAAGTGTATGTTGGCCTTTTCTTTATGTCTGACTGCTATACAACTTCCATCTGCTCTCAATGCTGTCTACTACGTGGCATTTGTTGTGGTCATGACCATGTGGTTTGGTTGCAAGCAGAGAAGGATTCATCCATGTGCACTGTATGGCTTGTGTGCATTCATAATGGTCCACATCATGCTGGTCTTGGTAGCACAGATCCTCTATCGCTTTGAACTCGTGGTATCAACTTTTGCCAATTGGTGCAGGTAAAGCTAGAATTGTTAGTTATGTAATTAATAACTAAATTGATACTAGACTGTTCAGGTGTGATTATGACTGAGCAACTAAGTGAAACCAGAATTCAGACATAAGTGTTGTAGAGGCACTTTTGCAGTACAGTAAAACCCATTTTAACTAAACTCGGGGAGGCTTAAAATGTTTTCCTGAATGGAAGGTTTTCCTTAATGGAGGTAACTCCTTCAGTAGAAACAAGATAAAAATTAATTTTCTTGTTATCTTTTCAAATTATAACATGCTTGTCTGTAAATAATTATTCTAAATTTTAATAAACCGTTTCTTCAATACTAATATTACTAGAGAAATATCACAGTGAAGTGCTGAGATCTGTAGCAAGATTGAGTACAGAAATATGCACACTAATTTCAGTACTAGGAATGTATATTTACCCAAAATGTAGTTTCAATGGGTATCCCCATCATGGGGTGGCCATTTCTAAAAAGTCAGAAAGGAGGACGCTTCTTCGGTAATCTAGCATAGTATAAAACTTCGGGCATGTACGGCTGGACAGCAGATATTACATGGTATAACCCTGACTAATTTTATTTAATAACTGCATTTATATAAAAAAAATGATTATACACTGCTTTACTGCTTTCTGAAATGTACTGAAATTCTTTGACCCACTGAGGATTAAAAGAAGTCTTTCGTTTTGGCATTCTGGAAATTGAAGAAAAACACGGCAAACTGCAAAGAATGTACATTACAAATGGAGATTTGAACAACAATCAACAATCAACAGTATGGCCAACGCCATGTACTGCACCAAACAAATGATAGTACGCTATCATCGTATGGACAAGCGAGCCAATGTTAGGAATAGATTCAGATGTTTCCACGGCACCAACGAAACAAATGATAGTATCGACAAGCATGCCAACTTTAGGAAAACACAAATTTTATTCATACACTTTACCGATCCATCAGAGTCTCGAAAAGGGGGACAATTCAACGTCCGGCATAAAGCTGCACCGGATGGAGGACAACTTAGCAAAAAGCCTTACAGTCTGGCCACCCTACCCCATCATCATCAACAATGGGCATCCAAGGAACTTTGATCAACAAGTCTGCCACCACTTGTAATTAGATTTGCATTCACATGGAATACACCTGCAATGCTTATGAGGCCTCTGGATCTCTTTCCTCTTCACCATTCCTTCGATGTTGGGATTCACATTTAAAGTAGAGATTTTTCAGATGCTGATCTGTGAGTGGTGAATGGTACATACTCTTCACCGAGCTCATGAAAGATCTGAAGGAGGACTGAAATTTTTTCTTCTCATTAAATTATGTTCTCTTCCTATTTCCAGAATACAAGTAGGCTAGCTTCTCACCTATTCCTCTTTTTCCAGACCCAATGGTAATCCAAAAGTTATGGCGAGGATTTGGCAGCTTGTCCATCTCTAAATAGGGCCTTTCTTTGTTATCTGTACACACTGTCTTTGAGGGAGTAATATCAATGCGTGTGACCGTATTAAAGAAGCCTATAGTTCTGTGAGAAATTATAGAATTTCACTTAAGTTTTAGTGAAATTTCTTACGACTGAAGAAGAACAATTTTTTTAGATTTTATACTATGTTTTGATTTCTGTTGCTGAAAGTCTATATATTAAAAGGTTTTGGTATGTTTTGAAAAGTGAGAGAATATTCATAAGAAATTTTGTGTTTGCACAATTTTTTCTTTTTTTCCAATCCTTATTTCAGTTAGATAATACATAGGAATGGTACATACAGGGTTGAAATTAACACTAACTTCACTTTTGATATTAGTATTAGTATTAGTATTAGCCCGTAACATCCCTATCGGGCAAGGGCCTCTTTCTATGAAAGGTAGCTGGGTTCTTGCAGACCCGGGTAGCTAGTCCGGGAGAGATCAGTCTTTGATAGTGTCCAAGTTAAGTTTTATAAGGTGTCTCCAGGTTTGACGATCCTTGGCTTGCGTCGTCCATCAGTTACCAAAGGTGTGCCTGATGTCGTCTGACCAGCGTGTTTTCTGTCTTCCTATGTGCCTTTGACCTGTCCTAGGGTCCCATGAAGTTATTCTGTATGTCCATCTGGTGGGTTGTAGTCGCATGGTGGTGCCCTGCCCATCTCCATTTTAGGTGGCTTGCTGTGGTTGCTGTGTCCCTCATACCTGTCCTCCTGCGTATTACATGATTGGGTATCCTATCTTTTAGTGTGATCCCTAAAATTTTCCTCTCCATTTTCCTCTGACAGATTTCTATGGCTTGTCTGTGCTTCTTCGTTAAGCTCCATGTTTGTGCTCCATATATTAAAACCGGGAGTATGCACATGTTCATGACTTCGGCCTTTAGGTGAACCTTGTATGAATGATCTAGGAGGATGAATTTAAGGGACCAGAATTTTGCCCATGCTGCTGTGATGCGACGTGCTATTTCTTTGTCTGAGTTATTCTGGAATGAGAAAATCTGCCCCAAGTAGGTGGTTTCTTGGACATACTCAAGCGGTTCCTTAGTAGCTAGTGTGATGGCAACTTCGTTTCTGTTCGTCATTAGTTTGGTTTTTGCTGAATTCATGGTTAGACCTGCTGCTGCACTTAGGTTTTCCAGAGCGTTAATGTGTGATTGTAGTTCGATTGGTGTGGGGGCAAAAAGCACGATGTCGTCTGCAAATCTTAAGTGGGATAGCTTTGTCCCATCTATGTTGACCCCGTAATCACCTTCTATTCCTCTGAATATACTCTCCAGTAAGCTTATAATAGTTTACCTCAATTAATGTTCTCATATTCTTGTAACATTCCATGACTGGATACTATATAATATATTGGATTTCTGGGAAGCACCACGCTGGCGATCAACTGTTAGTAATTAAGTGGAGGGAAAGGAAATAGACATTAAATCCATGTCTGGGATATTAATACAAGTAAGAATCAGCTTGAAAAATTTTATGTCATAACCGGGATTTGAACACGGATCTTCAGCTTAACGCGCTGATGCTCTACCATTGAGCTACCATGACAACATGCCAGTACAACATCAAAGTCCTCAACTGATTCAGAATACAAGGCAGACCACGGGAGGTTTCTCCGTTGAGAACACACATCCAATGGTGTCCTACATTTGTAGGTACTTTGAAGCCAAGTTATTATTTATATACTATTAATTAAGTGGAGGGAAAGGAAATAGACATTAAATCCATGTCTGGTGGATTTAATGTCTATTTCCTTTCCCTCCACTTAATCCATGTCTGGTGGATTTAATGTCTATTTCCTTTCCCTCCACTTAATTAATAGTATATAAATAATAACTTGTCTTCAAAGTACCTACAAATGTAGGACACCATTGGATGTGTGTTCTCAACGGAGAAACCTCCCGTGGTCTGCCTTGTATTCTGAATCAGTTGAGGACTTTGATGTTGTACTGGCATGTTGTCATGGTAGCTCAATGGTAGAGCATCAGCGCGTTAAGCTGAAGATCCGTGTTCAAATCCCGGTTATGACATAAAATTTTTCAAGCTGATTCTTACTTGTATTAATATCCCAGACATGGATTTAATGTCTATTTCCTTTCCCTCCACTTAATTAATAGTATATAAATAATAACTTGGCTTCAAAGTACCTACAAATGTAGGACACCATTGGATGTGTGTTCTCAACGGAGAAACCTCCCGTGGTCTGCCTTGTATTCTGAATCAGTTGAGGAATTTGATGTTGTACTGGCATGTTGTCATGGTAGCTCAATGGTAGAGCATCAGCGCGTTAAGCTGAAGATCCGTGTTCAAATCCCGGTTATGACATAAAATTTTTCAAGCTGATTCTTACTTGTATTAATATCCCAGACATGGATTTAATGTCTATTTCCTTTCCCTCCACTTAATTAATAGTATATAAATAATAACTTGGCTTCAAAGTACCTACAAATGTAGGACACCATTGGATGTGTGTTCTCAACGGAGAAACCTCCCGTGGTCTGCCTTGTATTCTGAATCAGTTGAGGAATTTGATGTTGTACTGGCATGTTGTCATGGTAGCTCAATGGTAGAGCATCAGCGCGTTAAGCTGAAGATCCGTGTTCAAATCCCGGTTATGACATAAAATTTTTCAAGCTGATTCTTACTTGTATTAATATCCCAGACATGGATTTAATGTCTATTTCCTTTCCCTCCACTTAATTAATAGTATATAAATAATAACTTGGCTTCAAAGTACCTACAAATGTAGGACACCATTGGATGTGTGTTCTCAACGGAGAAACCTCCCGTGGTCTGCCTTGTATTCTGAATCAGTTGAGGAATTTGATGTTGTACTGGCATGTTGTCATGGTAGCTCAATGGTAGAGCATCAGCGCGTTAAGCTGAAGATCCGTGTTCAAATCCCGGTTATGACATAAAATTTTTCAAGCTGATTCTTAACTGTTAGTAAGTTCTTATCTTTTGTGATAGATGGCAGATGATAGCATGCTGCGAACTCGAAGCTTTTCTTGGCATTTTAACCTCAAACTAAGAGACTTTAAAGTATGAAATAAATTGTATTTAGTGCAGTATTAAAATTAACATGAATAGAGTTTATTTTATTTTAAATGCAGGTTGTTTACTATACAATTTGCTTAGCTGCTCTCAAGGCTTCAAGATTGTTCCATGCTTGATATTAACCTTTTCACTGGTACAGGGGGAATCATTGAAAAAATTTCATAGATATAAAATTACAGAGTGTGTTTTAATACGTTACAATTGGGTGAATTTCACCCACGCGTTGAGAATACCTTTCATGGAAACCAGCTATTCCACTAAAATTTCCTTTATTGATTTACAAAGCCGCTGATTTCAATTGTTGAATGCTTATATTAAATATAAATTCAGCTCTGAAAAGGTTAATTCATACAACAACAGTGCTGTAACAATATTCTGTACTTTAATGGATTCTATAATTATTATAATACTTTTTTTTTTTTTTTTTTGCCATAATGGTCCTGATTTCCACCGATTAATATATTAACATAAGAATAAAATAAAATAAAATTGCTTCCAGTGGAAATTTATTTGTCTTTACAACAAAACACACAACGTTTCGGTCATAACCATAAGACCTGATGAAGGTATCATTATATATTTTTTGTCTTTCATCCACACCTCTGTACACAGTTGCCAGGGGAAACTTATTTTAGGACCCCGCCCCTGCAATATGCCTATTACATGTGCTGTAGCAGTATTATAATATATTAACATAAGAATAAAATAAAATAAAATTGCTTCCAGTGGAAATTTATTTGTCTTTACAACAAAACACACAACGTTTCGGTCATAACCATAAGACCTGATGAAGGTCTTATGGTTATGACCGAAACGTTGTGTGTTTTGTTGTAAAGACAAATAAATTTCCACTGGAAGCAATTTTATTTTATTTTATTCTTATGTTAATATATTATAATACTGCTACAGCACATGTAATAGGCATATTGCAGGGGCGGGGTCCTAAAATAAGTTTCCCCTGGCAACTGTGTACAGAGGTGTGGATGAAAGACAAAAAATATATAATGATACATTAAAGATAAGACGTACCTTTATTTTTCCACATAATTACCACATACATTGAGACATTTGTCATACAGCTTTAGAAGCTTCAAGAAGCCCTCCAGGAAAAAATCAGGGCTCTGCATACAGAAGCATTGAAATTGAAGGAGGCAATTTGGAAAAAGCGACCTGACCTTCTCCAATCAGGCATTCTGTTGTTGGATGACAATGTAAGACCTTACTCGGTGATGGCAGTGCAAAACTATATTGCAACTCTTGATTGGGAGTGCCTAGCCCATCTGCCATATGGTTCTGATCTTGCACCCAGTGACTTCCATCTGTTTCCTTCTTTGAAGAAGACTCTCAGCAGAAGGCGCTTTGGGAGCACTGCTGACGTCACACAAGCCATTCAATGCTTCTTCCATATGCAGAGCCCTGATTTTTTCCTGGAGGGCTTTTTGAAGCTTCTAAAGCAGTACAACAATTGTCTCGATGTACATAGTAATTATGTGGGAAAATAAAGGTATGTCTTATCTTTAATGTCTTTGTCTTTCCTCCACACCATTGTACACAGTCCCCAGGGGAAACTTATTTTCAGACTCCCCCTCGTAGTATGGTTGAACAAGATACCTGTAAGTGATTAAATCAGAATTGCAATAGAAATTACAGATGATTCTACAGTATTAGACTGACTTTTGCGGAAATGTTTTACAGGGTGCCTTAAATGTTTAGAATACATGTAAAAGACACAGTCTCTAAAACGTTAGAGTAATGCTTGTCCACAGTATTTACAGAAGGTTAATACATTCAGAGGTTAAACAGATAATTATGGAATACTTTAATCCTCACTGATTATGTTTCAGATATCTTGGCATTGTTGAGATGGTGAAACACGGCAGCCTGCAACCTTACAGACAAAGTTTAGTGAACCTGAGGGTTTGCTCAGGGCCAAACCATCTGATGAAAACTTGCAGACAAGGCTTTGTGAATCTGCTGTTCCTCATGTGGCTGAACTATCTCCTTGGTACTATGATGTTCTTCTTTTCAAAGCCAGAAGTGAGTTCATATGTAGATCTCAGCTGAAGATGGTTGGGAGCTAAGTTCTAATTTAGTAAGTTGTTGTAGAATACATTCCTGGACTTCTAACCAGGTTGTAACTTGCATAAATTCTTATGTTTTGGGGTCAATCTAATGCTCCATTGTCAAGGAGAATGGGCCCTCAGATTGACTTTGAAACATCGGAATTTATCCAAGTTACCACCCAAGTTACCAGGCGGTAACTAAAATAAATTCTGACATTTTGGAACCAATCTGAGGCTCCATTTTTTTACAGACTGGCTGATTCTGAAGGGTAACCTGTCAAATTGCAGCATGGATGTTTTGTTAAAAAAAAATATTTGCCCCTATAATTATGTTTAATTTTATTTTTATTTTCTGACAGATTTTCAACAGGAAAGAACCAGAAGACAGCCCACAAAAGAAGATAACAAAGCCTCATGAAATCAAAATATCACACAGAGCCACTTCAGCAGAGGTAAGAAACATTCACATCTCGTATTGTACAGAACTGTAATCCTATGGGACTTATAGTAGAAAAATTGAAAGGTCTTTTACGACATTATTCACAAATATATGCATTTATTTTGAAAAGGTCAGAAAATTGCTCTATAATGTTCATTAGCATTACTTGCCATTTAAATGTCTTGACTAGGCAAGTGTCTTATAACCGATACAGAGGAACAATAAAACTCTGTGGTGAAAAACACTTCAGTGTAGTCCATAAAATTAATTCTGTTTGAAGTAAATTTCATATTTCATTAATACAAGTTGATTAACACACTTGAACTTCACTTACCAATGATTTGGTAGGACGTGTTTCACAGGCCATTCGCCTGTATCTTCAACTACATGTCAACTGTGGGATCTTCGAGGTTTGGAGGTTCTCCCTGTTCCCCTGATTTCGGTTTAATGTACTTGGCTATTAGGTTGTCTTCTTGCGGAATATCAAAATTCATGAGTCTGTTTTCGTATTTTTTCATGTAAATCCTTTCCCAAATCCAGAGTTCTTTAGGTGTTCTTACAGACTTTAATAATTGTGAATCTCTATTAATTTCATGCTTCTCCTCCCATTGGTAAGTGAAGTTCAAGTGTGTTAATCAACTCGTATTAATAAAATATTGATTCACTTCACTGTGTTAAGTTCCAAACTCTTTATAATATTTATTATAGTAAATTTCATATTTGTATCTCTAGTAGTAAATGGCATCAGGGGAAATTGTATCAGGTACCTCAAAAATTGGATAGCCCATCTCATTTACACTTCTATTAACACTATTAAGCAGCTGGAGAATCCTCATCATTATATCATAAAGTTGGTGGAACTTAAACATTGAAGCAACTATAATAAAATAATTATAATATGAGTTGAACTATGACATTTACACTTCAGTTGGTGCTGACTTGGCTTTGTCACTTGGTTACCTGAGTAAGTTAGAATCACTTTCAGTGCTCTTAGCACCAGCTGAAACAGCCTTCAGTCTACTCGGTGCCCTTAACCCTTTTAGTGCCAAGCGGTAGAGCGGCAACCTTTTGTGTAAGTGGCAGAGAAGAGCAAATTGGCTATGAAAATCCATCTCCAGTACCACGACCACCAATTTCAGCTTGTAATAATAAACCTCGTTAACATATTTTTGTGGCATCTATAGTGATGGAACACAAACTCTTAGAATGGCTGGTCCTTTGTCTATTGAAGGCAGGTTGGTAACGGTATTTCCGGCTTCCACGGGAACTAAATTCCTCAAATCCTCAGTTTATGAAAGTTAGTGAACGAGTACAGGTGAAAGCAGCAATTAGTTTTGCAAAGTAAACTAATATGCAGTTTTAGTGTAAAACTTTAAGTGCATTGACTGATGCATAACTTTGATTTGTTGTAGATGCCTTTATGTTTTATTTTTTCTTATAGTCAGTTTAAGTTCATTAAATCGGCGTTAACAGTGTTTTTATTATTGAAACATAAATCTCATCCAGTATGAATATTTATAACATGTACAGTTCAACAGAATATGTTCCAGAGCAAAGTGATAAATCTTCACTTCAGGTATTTGATGAGTAGGCCTACTGAATAGGCCTAACACTTAACATTTGGCTATTTTATTCTTCCACACGTTATTGTTTTATAGGCTGTAAGTTACTTTAAATAAATTTAACAAATCTAGAATAATAATGCATGTTACTGGTTTTAGAAAAAGTGTTCTTTATTTTATAGTATTTCATTTTGTTTCATATGCATTTTGAATATTAAAGATTTAAATTGAAAGTATGTAAATACTTTTTTCTTACAGAAATAGTTATTTTGATGCTATATTTTGAAGTTGGTGTTAAGTTATTGTATCTATTAATTTTATAAACAAATATTACACTACTTTGGGGTATTATAAAAAATTAAAAAATTCATGAATTTGTCTATAAAGTATTGTTACTTACACACATTTTTGCATAGTACATATTTTCCACTTAATACAGCTTGATGCATTACACCGGTAAAGAGTAGCAGGCTGCTGGCACTCTCCAGCTGACTTTGGGAATATGAGCAAATCATCTCATGGCATGAGATAATAAACTACCCAGCAACCTTAAAGAAATTAGCAGTAATAAGGGATTCAAATTACAACTAAATAAATATCTAATTTGTAAATGTATTTATAACTTAATTGACTTCTGAAAAAACTGTTTCATTGGTACACTGCAAATCCACAAGTTATCTATAGTTATGTCTGATACCTTGTAATTAAGGTCGAAAGACAATAAAGATTATGATTATGATTATGAAAAGGATTCTTTGACTTGCATTGCAATAGGGAGGAGTTGTCTGTAGACTTGTTGTGTTCCCATGCATGTTGCTATAATCCTTAGGGTAGTGTAGGTTACTATTAGAATTTGCGGGTGTGCGGGCAAAGAGAGTTAAGTCCACCATCCTAAAAAATTGAGATTTGTCCAAAGAGTTATAGATAAAAATGTTCTCTACATTTGTGTTAAGTCCAGTAAGTCATATTCAAAATTGTACGATAGTTATGGATGTGTGTATCATGGGTTTATCCATCTCTAAAGCTATGTTGGGCTGGTATAGTGTGTTAAGTCACTCTAATTCTCAGTAACAAGAAAGTGGACTTAACTCTCTTTGCCCACGCACCCCGGAATTATTACATAAGTTTTATTTCTGAAGTTTTTGTTTTCCTGTAAACATATATGAAACCTTTCAGTAATGGGTTAAGTATCTGGTATCACTATTTTGATATGGTTTAACTGAGTCAAAATGTGGTGGCAGTCTTTGCAGTTGCAGTTTATGAGTGACATGAGGGTGTTGCAAGAGGAATTCTCTCTGAGAAGACAGGCATCAGTAGTTTCTGGAATGGAGAGCGTCAGCAGGTTTCTCTCTTCTTCAACATTAAACAAAATATTGGGTGAGTAGATATTTTTAAGCTGTTATTGATGACATGACCCCATCATAAAATAATTATAATATAAGTTGAACTATGACACTTATCTTTCACGTCCAAGAAATACTTAGTTTCCAGAGGGGGGTTGTGAGGCGATGGGCTTACCACCTGTCCCTCTACCCTCTCTCGGAAAATAAGCATATCAAAATTAGTATAGGTAATGAAACCTCCACTTGGAGGCCCCTTCGCCCCACCTGGGGATCATAGGGTACCAGATACAGATGACACTTATGCTTCATCATACAATAGTTATAATATGAGTTGAACTATAACACTATGTTTCAGTTGGTGATGACTTGGCTGTCGCTTGGTTGCCTGAATAAATTAGAATCACTTTCAATACTCTTAGCACCAGCTGAAACAGCCTTCAGTCTACTCAGTGTCCTTAACCCAATTTAGCGCCAAGAAATAGGGTGGCAACTTTTTGTTTAAGTGCCAGAGAAGCAGTGGCGCCGACTGCATGGGGCTTGAGGGGGCCCGAGCCCCCTCAAAAATTCGTTTGGGAGGGCTCCGCCCCCAATAATTTAAGAAAATTATTAGTTATATTATGCTTTGTAAAATCACAAAATTATGTTGGTATTTTTTATTTTCCTTGTTTGACGATAGTTACCTTTTAAAGTACATTCAGTAATGAGTTAAAACAAATAATTATTACGGTAGTAAGCAGGTTAACTGAAAACGAGTGGTGTGAATCATGATAGTATTACGGTGCTGCGGGCACACTTAGAATTTGTCCCGGTGCGCGAACCTTCGTGTAAGGTCTGGCAGGCCAGCGCTGCGGCCGCGGCGACATCAAAAGGACTGGAGCAGAAGTGCCTGGAACCCTCCACCTCGCGTCGCCTTGACGCTTCGAGACATTACGATGCCGTGGCTATATAAAGCCCACCCTGCTGGAGCAGTCATTCAGTGTGGATAGTTTCGTTCAGTGCATGCTGCAGACGTGTTTAGCGTTCCGACTTTAGTGTTTAGTGGACTCTTTTATATGAGTATATTTTATTCGTTTACTTTAGTCTCTTAGTGTATAGTGAATTAAGTTTGCAATGGATAAATTTGTTACCAAAAAGGTGCGCTTGGAAGTTGATGATACTGCAAGTCAACCTCCGACAATAATTGTGTCGTCAATTGCTTCGTCGTCTTCAGGCGAGAACTGTTCACAGCCAAAACCTGGACAATCCGGTAAGGAAAAATCATTTCAGAAGTCTTGGTTGATCAAATATACATGGCTAGAATATGAAGCATCTACCGAAAAATTTTTTTGCAAAACCTGCAAAGAGGCAGATGCTAAAAATCTATTACAATTTTCTTCAAAAAAAGAAAATGCATTTATTTCCGTAGGGTTTTCTAACTGGAAAAAGGCTTTGGAAAAATTCCGTCTTCATGAAAAAACGTTTACGCATAAAGAAGGTGTTCTGAAACTAAATGCCATCACTAACCGAAGTGTGGCCTCCCAATTGAATGAACAGTTAGATAGTGATATGAAGAAAGGCCGTTTAGCTCTTGAGACAATTTTTACTACCGTGCAATTCCTATGCCGACAAGGCCTAGCAATTGGAGGGCACGAAGATGTAAACTCAAATTTTTTTCAATTGTTGGAACTCCGAAATAATGACGTACCTGAGTTAAAAGATTGGTTAGGGCGTTCGGGGTATAAGTGGACGTCCCACGATATTCAAAACGAGATCATTGATCTACTAGGAAAGTCTGTGTTGAGAAAAGTATTGGCTTCAATCAAGAAGACTGAACATTTTTCTATTATGGTTGACGAAACAAGTGATTCTTCGATTCACGAACAAGTGTCATTTTGTATTCGTACTGTCAATGATTCCTTAATTATCAACGAAGACTTTATTGGCTTATACGAGACCCCCAACACTGAATCACAAACTCTGTTTAGTATTTTAAAAGACGTATTTGCTCGCCTTGATTTGTCAATGGATAACTTAAGAGGACAGTGCTATGATGGTGCCTTGAATATGAGAGGTAAGTTCAAAGGACTAAAAAAGTTAGTTTTGGATATACAACCAAAAGCACGTTATGTGCACTGCACTGCTCACAGTTTAAACTTGGCAGTTGTAGACAGTCTCCGCCATCTTACGTCTATGAGGGATATTATGGCCTTAGCCAAGGACTTAATAAACACCGTAAGGGAATCCAACAAAAGGATGGGACTTTTCAGAAGCATACGCTGTGAGAGCACCAACGACCAAGCTGGTCTACGACCCCTTTGCCCGACTCGATGGACTATGCGAGCTTCTAGTATCTTGAGAATATTGAAAAACTTTGAAGAACTTCTAGAGTTTTTTGAAACATTTTCTGCAGAGGACAAAACAGAGGCAGGTTACAAATGTCAAGGCTACCTTGAGTCAATGTTACAATTCAAAACTTATTTCTTTTTACGTGTTTATTGCCATGCAATGAACCCAGTAGAGGATGTCAATGAAAAAATTCAATGCCCTCATCTAAGTGTTGCTGATCTGGAAAAAATATATGAGGGCTTGATTTGTATATTGAATGGAAGGCGTGATAGTTTTGAACACTTTTGGGAATTGTGTTTAAAAGAAAAACCTTCACAAGTTGATGATCCTTCGCTTCCTCGGAATCGACGTATACCAAAGAAGTATGAAAACAACGAAGCCAGCTCACCGCACACTTTCAAAACCCCAAAGGAATACTACAAAGCTATTTACATTGAAGTTTGTGAAACGGTGCAATCTTGCATTACTGAGCGGTTTGCATCAACTGGACTCACACAGGTCATTGCAGTTGAACAAGAGTGCTTGCTTTTTGTAAACAGAGGTGAAACAAATTTTGAAAAATCAACTGAGTTTTTCAAAAATGACCTAGACATTGAGAGACTGCGCTTACACTTGAATATGTTATCCGATATCGCTAATAAAAAACAACTGGTCTTAAAAAACATGCGTGATGTGAGAAAGTACATTACACAAGAGCCTGCAGTTGGAGAAATGTTATGTGAAGTAGTGAAGTGCATTAAGCTTCTCCAAGTAGTTCCAATCACGACAGCAACAGCAGAACGGTCATTTAGCGCCCTTAGACGTCTGAAGTCATATCTCCGATCAACAATGGGACAGAAGCGATTGAACAACTTGGCTGTTCTTCAAGCCCACCGAGATGTTTTGGATGAATTGGATATCCGACCAGTCATCAACGACTTCATATTCAGTAATCCAGTCAGACGGTCGACATTTGCACCTTTCTAAAGACACTCTAGCCCTAATAATGGTATTTAGAGCAATATTAAAAATCTTTATAAAATAGAGAATTAAATACATACAGAATGTTAAATTTTCAGTTTTGAAATATTAGTACTAGTTTAGTACTGTATTTCTATATTACTATAGTACTGTATTAGTTATTTTCAAATACTTAAATATTTTTAGGGTGTAAGACCCAATTAAAGCTCGTTATTTACATACTTTTTGACTGAAAGTATTAGGCATACTGTATTAACTTTATTAACTGTATTAAAGCATTAACTTTGAGATATTGTTTTTATTTAATGAACCCTCAGCCTTATTCAAAGTAAGCTTAAATTAGCTATTTCACTTATTAATCAAAGTGCTATTACTGTGCGACAGCAATATTTTATGTTTTATTCTTTTAATGATAGTTTAGGATTTATTTAAATATAATTTCAGTCTTTTCAGAGCTATATATTCACTGCTCTGTAATAGTCTATAAGCATAATTATTACTGTAAATTAAATTAGCTTTTTACGAAAATACCGTGCGTGTTTATGTTTTGTTTCTTTTTTCAAAGCCAAAAAGTGTTTCAGGCTTGTCGAGTTTCTCGGAGTGTGGAGTTATAGAGAGTCGAGTTTTCGGGGTTGATCATATGACTCTAAAATACTTTAAAAAAACTTTAAAACTCACTAATTTTCATCTAAAATTTAGAAAATTTCCCAGGGCAGGACCCCGGTATGGGCCCCCCCAATATTTTTTATAAGTTGGCGCCCCTGCAGAGAAGAGCAGATCGGCTATGAAAATCCATCCTCTCCAGTGCCAAGACCACCAATTTCGGCTTTTATTAATGAACCTTGTTAACATATTATTGTGATATCCTATAGTGACGGGATGCAGACACAAAGAATGGTCAGTCCTTTGTCTATTAACAGGCTGGTTGTTAACGGTAACGTGGTCAAAAAGGGAGGGGAAGCAGGGAAATGACTCAGCTCGTAAAATGGAACTTTATGTAGATGGAGTGAGTTCTGTTAAACAATGTTTACGATTCAGAATAACATACAATTTATAATGGCCTTAAAATCATACTGTGTTCATGTGACTTGCAGATGATTACAAGAAGGAGAAGAAGGAGGTGGAGGATAAGGAAAAGGTTAATAAAGAATGGCACAACTTTTGGCTGGATACATTGACATTGCTCAAGAAGATGTCTTTCATGAGCGCTCACTTTGCAATGCTGGTGAGTATATTCAGTATGAACTAAACATCTTAACTTTTCCTTCTGTGAGTATATCTATATATTATATCGCGGGTGCACAGGCAAAGAGAGTTAAGTCCACTTTCTTGTCACTGAGAATTAGAGTGACTTAACGCACTCTTATTAAAAACAGGTCCTTTTTCCATTACGTCGTGAATCATAAAACACAGAAATTAAAACATTTATTGCAATGGATCACTCCGAAAAAGTTCTCATAACGTTTCAGCTCCACCACGGGGTCTTCCTCAGATGCAATTGAGGAAGACCCCGTGGTGGGGCTGAAACGTTATGAGAACTTTTTCGGAGTGATCCATTGCAATAAATGTTTTAATTTCTGTATTTTATGATTAACGCACTCTACCCACCCAACATCGCTTTAGAGATGGATAAACCCATGAGGCACACATCCATAACTACCGTACGTTTTTGAATATGACTTATTGAACTTAACACAAATGTAGAGAACATTTTTATCTATAACTCTATGGACATATCTCAATTTTTGAGGATGGTGGACTTAACTCTCTTTGCCCGCGCACCCACGATATATGAAAGTATTAAGAAGCTTCTGGCAACAAAGAATATGCAGACCACTTCAAACATACACACAACACAAAAATCAAGATAAACATTTCCAAATAGTACTTAGAGGGTTACTAAACAGTAGGGCTGCAAAAAACAATGGAGCAGTATTCTATAACCTTCTGCCAGGACACATAAAACAAATCAGGGAAGAAAAACAGGAATTAAAAGAAATTTTAAAATATCTCATCCTATTCAACTGAAGATTACATAACGAAGAGGACAGAGTAGGGTGGCCATTTCTAAAATGTCAGAAAGGAGGACACTTCTTTGGTAATCTAGCATAGTATAAAACTTCGGGCATGGGCGGCTGGACAGCAGATGTTACATGGTATAACCCTGACGAATTTTACTTAATAACTGCATTTATATAAAATGAAATGTACTGAAATTCTTTGACCCACTGAGGATTAAAAGAAGTCTTTCGTTTTGGCATTCTGGTAATTGAAGAAGAACATGCAAACTGCAAAGAATGTTCAATACAAATGGAGACATGAACAACAATCAGCAGTATGGCCAACACCATGTACTGCACCAAACAAATGATAGTACGCTATCATCATATGGACAAGCGTGCCAACGTTAGGAATAGATTCAGATTTTTCCGCGGCACCAACGAAACAAATGATAGTATCGACAAGCTTGCCAACCTTAGGATTGGGAGGAACATACAGGAAAATACAAATTTTATTAATACGCTTTACCGATCCATCAGAGTCTCGAAAAGGGGGACAAATCAACGTCCGGCATAAAGCTGCGCCGGATGGAGGACTACTTAGCAAAAAGCCTTACAGTCCGGCCAAAAGCCGGATGTCTGGCCACCCTAGGACAGAGTGATATTCACAGTAACTTGCAATATCACATGAAGGCCAATGAGATGCTACGTTAAACAGAGTAACTTTGCAATGTATCTAAACTTTCTAACAAATGTACCATATTTGCCCGAATCTAACGTGCCCTCCAATTTTGAAACCATAAAAAAGGGTTTATTGGAGAATGCAGTGTGCATCAATGGTAGGATATTTTATTTAGTATTTTATCCTAGTATTTCATTTTATACTGAAATGTATTTATGAATTCCAATGAATAAATATTGGTATAACAATTTCGAGGGGATACTGAAGGCAATAGAGGAACAGTAGATACTTCCGAATTGAACCCTGCTGCCTTTCAATAATCCTTGGGTATTAAGCTTGAGTGTCAAAATAATATGTTAATTTCAGCCAATGTTTGTGCGAACCAGTAATGTAATGATAAAGGTAACAAAGTTGAGAATTAAAGCAATGCTTCGTTACATAAATGATCAAAGATACCGTCGAACTACAGGACAGAATTGCACTCGAATCTAATGTGCACTCTAATTCTGAATGCTACAAATGGGCAAAAAAGGTATGCATTACATTTTAGTAAATACAGTATGTTCATAATTACGGACAGAGCAGTTCTTGCACTCTACATCCATTTTTTTATGTGTACCCCACAGTAGCCTACATACGTATTTATTTTCTTTGAAGATGCCATTTGTATCTTATTAATAATAATGAGAATTGCACACATTGTGCATGTGTTCCTGAGGGCTTCTTTAGTCTCACTGACAAAGTTCGCTAATTGAGCACTTCCTTGCAGTACACTTCTCCATATGATACCTTTCACACTTTTTATAGCACAATCTGCAAATACATATGTCCCTTGGGTCATGGAACATGTTGTCCATGCACATCCTGTGATGAAACCCATGGACCACTAAACCTGTCACAATGCGCCTCATCTTATAATTTGTCTCCGTCCATTCTCGATTGATCATTGCTTCCGTCGAGTAGAACTCCTTCCATATTTCAGTCTTCTTGTGTTCTAACTCTGCGAGTAGCATTTTGTAGCTGCACGTAGTCGGTAGTAATGTTTGATGCCTCAGATCGTCCACAAAATATGTTTCTCTTGCGAGTAGATAAACTAGTCTCAAGGGGGCATACTTTGATATTCCCAGAATCCTCTTGAGAAATCTAGCTTTAAGTCCTTCAATTGATCTCATCTGCTTCGTTATTAGGCGTATCTTATTGCTTCCTGTAAATAAATGATCCTGATAGCCTATATTACCACACTACCACTGTTGCAGGCATGGAGTATTCATTTCTACTCATGGCTTGCTGGTGGGATGTTGTTCTGGTTCTTCATAGTGGGAATGCTTCCAAACACAAGGGCAGTAACAGAGACTTTTGCCCCACTTATCCTGTTCTATGCTATCTTCCTCATTGCTGTCGACTACTTCTACTCCATGGACCTCACTGTGCAAGAGCGCCCAGAGTCTCCCATACTAAGAGTTATTGGATTCAGAAAACCAAGAAGACTTATATGGAGTTTGTTGTTTGAGGTAAGTACAATGCATGCTGTACATAAGTCTGTTACCTGTACAGTTAGCCTTCCAGCCTTTTGTTCTTGTTTAAATCCGAGGCATATTTAAAAATTCGGTATTTTAGTGATGGATTTCAGTTTTACCTCATTGAGGGCTGATTGTATAAACTTAATTGACTGGAGATCAATTATGACCTAAGTTCATAAAATTATCTGAGTTCAGATCGGAGTAGTGTTGTTTAACACTGATCTAAGATCAGCTAATCAAAGTTCATTCATGTTGCCTTTCCATGATTGTTTATTGCATTTAGCAATGAGACCCTCATTAGTTGGGACATTGAAGCTCATAAGATCATTCTTATTCTTGCAGATAAAGATATTTTAGAAAATGTAAAATTCCTTGTGTTCTCGATTGAGATCAGGAACTTGTAAAATGTGTCCAAGGACCACAAGGAAATTTTGGTTTGGGAAAAGATCTGTATTTTTAAGAATGAGGACCAGTGCTGTTTTATCTGGGGGTAAAGATTTTTCCAGTTTAATATAGGAAAAAATCATTAATTTCCACATTTTGAGATCTGGAAAAATCTGTGCCAAACGAAATAATGAAAGTGATTTTACGCATCGTTTGCATTAAAGTAATTATTTTTAGTGTTAGGTTCATTATCTATCCCTGATTTTTGAGAGATGGGACCTAACATTAGCACTGCGATTGGGGAAACAAGCGAGTGCTACAGCACCGTTGTGATGGTAACCAAGACTGTTTATGATGTCACTGATTCAACATTAGAGTTTGTTGCATCCCTTTCCTCTTGGCTGCAAATTGTATTTATTTGCATAAATGTTGCTGCACATGTCGTTCTATCTCTGGCTAATCTGCAGTTGTTTATCACGTGTTAAATTATAGGCTATGTGAAAATTACTCCATTTATATACATATCAGATAATCAGCAATATCCCACAGTAGTTCCGAGGTTGGTCGCAAACCTGTCAGGCTCCAACTCTCATTTTAAATTCTTCTAATTGAATCCACCTCAGAGGACTAAATTCGCATAACCTTATGCATATTGTGTGATTCCACTTTCTTTCTAAATATGTGGGTACAGAAAGCGCCTGGAATCTGAAAGCTTCGCAACTGTTAACATTGGAACATGTCATTGGCAGTGCCCAGCTGTTAACATTGGCAGTTAACCAAGTTGATACTAGCGTGATACCATCAATGCCTTCCACTCAGCACGTTTCGCTTGCATTCGAATTCCCGCCGCCTCCGTCTCTGACGTGGTCCATGCTTTCAGTTTGCGGGCGAGCTCTGTATGTCTGGCAATGTTCTGTCAAGTCAAAAGTGAGAGTACCCCTTAAATCAAATTTAGAAAAAAAAGCACTGATAAGGACCATCTCATAAACTTTGAGTCCTGATCGATGAGGGTCCCTAATGCAATAGACGTTCATGGGAGGGCAACATGATCATTCAGCTGTCTTTAGAGTACAGCTGATTATGAAAGATGATAGTCTTTGTAACTACTTCAGATATTTATACTGAGAGGAATATAATATCTTATGTTATATGACTTCACTGTATTAGCTACTGATATGATGTTGAATTATAACATGTTTCAGAATGTGTATACTCTGTTCTTCTGGCTGTTACTATATCATTGGACGGGCTGTCCTAAGAAGCATGACATATTTTCATCTCCAGATCATGTGAGTAGCAAATTTGTTATGTGGTGCACCAGTGCTAGTTAAATATCACTGTCATTCAAATCCCGCAAAACAAGTGACTACATATAGCCTACCGTATATATTATTTAAAAAAACTATTGTCTGTAACGCTGCAGACTTCACTATTTTTATTTACAATTAGCAATTGCAAAACATGTTTTGTGGAATCTTTCCACATCCTCAGTTGGTGTGTAAACAAGGATCATTGTTTGGACTCTACAGTGTGAATAAACAATAATCCCACAATAAATTTGATTTTTATAATAGCAAAAGGTGAAAAGAGGTGAAAAAGCATGTGAAAAATAAATAGTAAGATAACAGTAGGCTTATTAACTTATTAAAAAATTAGCATTGAATGGCAAAATGTAGCATCCACAACATAACCATTGAGTCTGAGTGAAGTATTGTATCATATTGTTATGTATCATTGTAACATAAAGCGAACATGAATCCATCTGATGCATGCTCGTGGCCTTCACTTGGAATCAGGCAGTTAATTGCTACTACAGTTTTTAACTACCTCTGCTTCTTCTGTCTCCCGCCGAAAATTCAAGTACGAGAATATTCAAATAAAAACAAGGATTACAGTAATTAACTCATCTATCTTAAAGTATCACTACCGTAGATGTTGAAAATGCTGTCCCCTTTTATCTATACACATCCTTCAACAATGTATAACATTATATGGATGGAACTTCAAACTCTTAAGTCCCTTTAACAAACATGTTTGAGAAATCCAAACTTCATGAGCTTGACCTCTGGCTATCTAAGTTGGTAGAGCATCAGTACATAAACCCAAATATCATGACATAATTATATTCCTATAAATCTTTCTTCTCAACTACTTTTATTCATTCCTAAGCCTTTCCATTACATTGAACCATCTTTAGGAAATCTTTCTTGTTCACATGATATAGAAGAAGAATGAAGAGTGGATATATGTAAGTATTCATGAACCACAGATTATTGTCTCTGTTGGACATTACATGAGAATATTACATGAGAATATTATAGGAGAAAAATTCCTCCGACACTGGGACTTGAACCCAGGACCTTTGGCTATTCGTGCCAATGCTCTACCAACTGAGCTAAGCCGGAGTTCAATTCACAGCGCCAGTGAGGTAGACCATTAGGGGCGTTCAATCATAGGAGGAAGGTTACTTTGTGGACGGTCCTCATAATTATCTTATTGATCAAGTTCAATGGTACAACTCAGTATGATTTTGAACACTGAAGATCATCTAATCTCAGAGTCAGAGGAATTTTTCTCTTCAAATATTGTCATGTAATGTTCAACAAAATCAAGATTCTGTGGTTTCATGAATACATATCTAGCTACATTATGTTTATAGGGCACTGAGTACAAGAGTCGTGTTGGAGCATGGCTATCACAGCGCATGTCACCCTTTATCAGCAGATTCTGGATATGGTTGGTGATGACAGTTATGCTCTTATATGGATTTAATGCGCTGAGCCATGATGACTTTATACAGCTTGAGCAAATATTCTTCTTGTTCCTCTTGGTGACTTCCATGATCGTCATGCAGATCTCTTTCCACGCATGGTGTCGCATGTTGGTTGTATTATGGATCCTAGTGCTCTTCTCCTGTTTTGTGATCTTAGTCCCATTATACATCAGTAAGCTCATCGGGATCAACCCAGCTTTGTAAGTTATTAATTATCTATATTACTGTCATTACTAGACATCAGGGGGTACGCCGTAGCGTAGTGGTTGAGGCGCTGCGCTACAAACCGGAAGGTCGCGGGTTCGATTCCCGATGAGGTCGTTGAGATTTTTCAATTGGCCTAATCCTTCTGGTGGCACTATGGCCCTGGGGTCGACTCAGCCTCTAACAGAAATGAGTACCAGGAGCAATCCTGGGGGTGAAGGCGGCCGGTGCGTAAGGCTGACAACCTTACCACCTTCATGTGCCGAATGTCCAAAATCTGGGAGCCTCAACCTCCTGGAACCCTCTGGGCCTCCATGGCCTGTATAGGGATGACTTTACCTTACTAGACATCAGATTTTAGGTAAAAACCTATGTTGTTCCTCATATTGAATAATAATTACTTGTTTTGTAGATTGTTATAGACAAAACAGTAGGGTCACGGTATTTTTATAGCCTAACTTACGTAATAGTTCAATATTCCCATCAATCTGAGTTGAAAATTTTGAAGTATCAATTAATAAATTGGCAGTTTTTAGTGCCTTGTACAAGGTTAGATACTGATGAAGATGTATCAGATTTAAGAAGAAAAACCTTGTACCTCCAAAATTGGCTATTTTTAGGTTATAGTTGTGAAATATTAGTTGTGAGTTTCTGACGAAGCCTCATATATGATCAACAATCTATTTTGGCATTATAATCGATTGTACTGTGAACTCGGAAGTAAAAAATTATCGAATGAAAAAACCCTTTCACTGTTACAGCCGCATGGTAACTAAGGGGCCACATGAGGCCTGTGGGCTGCATGTTTGACACACCTGGTCTATAGCAATATGTGTAAGGAATCTAGATACATTAGGGAGTGCGTACAAAGCTGAAAACCGTGATACAGTTGCTGCTTATGACAACTTTTCTTCTATAGCATTTAATTTACCAACTAAAATGTAATGGACTTTAGATTATAAACTAAAATAATTTCAGAAACATTTTCTTAATAACTAGATGAGTTCAACTAAGCACAACAAAAAAAATCTTGAAGTGTAAAATATGAAGGATAATACTATACTTGTAAAAGAGGATAATGCTTCTATAAATGCACTTTGTTTCTAATCATTAGAAAAGTTTTCCGGGATTATAGGCCTTGGTCCAGTGGGGTTTGGTGTTCCCAATGTTTTGCCGATGACTGCATCCAGCATCCAGCGTCCACTGGACCACGGCCTGTAAGCGCGGAAAATTTTTCTAATCATTTCAACGCTGGCCATGAAAGCCAAAACACTTTGTTTCTGTTTCAGCTTGATGGACTTTGGATGGAACACACTGGACAGAACAGAACATAGCTTGGAACTCTTCTGTCTGATAGTTGTGATGTTAATAGTGAGGATACAGTTTCATTACGTGCACTACAGGTTTCTGGCACTTGTCAAATTAAAAAAGTAAGCTAACAACTTAACTAACTCTACCACCAAAGAACCTAAATTGTTTCTTCAATATTAATATAATAGTAGTAGTAATACTGCTCTCTATATAAATCACCAAGAAGCACCACAAGGAACTGTATCTGACTGTCATAATGATAGTATTAAGCTTGCTAAATAGTTATGTAATTTGCAATAAAGAATTAGAGAGTTCAACACCACGTCAATAAGCATTCTTCTCTAGTCCATAGTTTCTTCTATCCAAGCTGCTTCAGTTTTTCTAAGATATCCTTTAACATTGTTCTCTCATTTATCTCTAGGTCTTCCTAAAGGTCTTTTCCCTTTCTTGTACATTCCTCTGCTCTTTCAAGGTGCAGGGTCTTTTAAGGTTCTATAAATCTATGGAATGAAACGAATGACTTCACTTCTCTTTGAAAGCTAGGCATGATGCAGCTGATTTCTTGTAGGAGGCCCTAGCCCTTCATGGGACATAGAGGCTAAATTCATTCATTCATTCATTCATGGTTTGGTGCTTGACAATATTGTAGGCCTATGTATTTAATGACATGAGAATAAGTTTTTGAGCTCCCTCCATTCAGGCCTATTTAAATCCCTCTTTGGCCACTTGCAGGCATCCTTGGTGCTGTTTTTTACTTTCTTGCATATAAGGTAGCATAGAGAAAGTATTGTGATAGTGACTAATTACTGAAATCGATATAACACGAGGAAAACATGTTTCACAATGCCTAGAAACTGAAAAGTTGTTTTGGAATGACATCTGCCTGTGTTCGTCCTTAAGGGCACACCTAGATAGTTCATTTTAGTTACTTTTTTATTTTATTATTATTTTTTTTATTATTTATTATTTTTTTATGGAATTGTTGTAATGTTATTGGCCCTCTCTAGAATTTGATTTCTATAACTGAAATATTAAGAGGACGTTTTATGACGTTGCATATGTAAAAGGTAAAAGTTGTAAAGTGATACCTATTTGGGCCATGGAGACCCATAGGGTTTCCAGAAGGTTAAGGCTCCCGGATTGTGACATACGGCACATGAAGGTGGCAAGGTTGTTAGCCCTGCACACCGGCCATTAGTTACCCCCAGAAATACTCCTGGTTTGCATTTCTGTTAGAGGCTGAGTCGACCCCAGGGCCATAGTGCCACCAGAAGGATTAGTTTGGTATAACTAGAGAATGAAGTTCAGAACAAGGGTTTTTTAAAAGTATTTCATGTACCTGATAAAACTAAAAAGTGCCTCAAATTTGTATTTTTTCTATTTCCAATTTAAAAATCTTGTAATAACCTTTAGGCTATAAAATTTCAATATTTATTTTATTATTTCAGAGTTTGTTGAATTTTGTGTTCTTTGATTTAGATTAAGGCTCTTCAACCCACACACTGGAAAATAAATTGTACAAGAAAGATGATTTAAATGTATTTTTATATGTTATTACTTCAGTAACTGTGACTCTAGGTAAAAAAATAAAAGAAAGAGAGTTAGAGAACATCTGGCAACACTTTTTAACATGTTAAAATTTTTGTCGTTTTAAAGCTACAGCTAAAAATGTAATTGTTCCCCAGAATTGTGGAATGTCCCCCTTTTTCTACTGTCTTGTCCCACATTTCTTCCTCCAATAGTTGGTCACTCTAACTGCGCATAAATTTCTCTATTTTGGAATTAAAAAGGAGGTAGGGAGTTAAGAGAAAGAGAGTGTTGAGAGAAAGTTAATAAAATGAGCAAACAAAGTGAAGAGTCAAAATATTACTTGTTTGAAAAAAAAAAAAATGATAATTAACATTTACAGAGTATTTCCCCAGGCTTCTAACAAGATAGTAGCATAACTTCAACCTTTTGGACCTAACAACTGCCTGGTTTGAATCCCAGGAAAATATTTTATTTTACCAGCAAAGAAGTAAAGGTTCAAGGTTCTTTTTTAGCTTTTCATTGCAGGATAAAACCACGAGACTGTGCCCTAGCTAAGTAAATCATATATATATATATATATATACATATATATATTTTTTTGTGCAGGGACAGCACTTTCAAGCAGGATGATATAGAGATTGATGTTGAGGAGCCATTGAGTCCAAAGACCTCAAAGGGTAAGTTCTAGCATCTTTCATACAGCCTATCTTTTATAGTGTACTGGTGGATTTATAATAATGGCAGTAGTGCCAACCTATATGAGTTAATGGGCCTCACGCCCACCCAATAATTTGCCATGTACAAGGTGTGGCAGAGGAAACGGACATTTTTCAAATAACCATAACTCAGAAGATTTTCAAGTTAAACAAAATTTAAGTACACAGAAATGAAGCTTGTATCATGCAGTTTCTGTTGACTATTTCAGAATTACCTCCAAAAAGTAAATGCCGTCAAGTGACGCATCAGTGGAATTATCTCCCGTTTTAGCAACATTCATTGGCCGCCTCGTTCCCCTGACTTGTCCATATCTGACTATTTTTTGTGGGGTTACCTCAAATCAAACGTTTCCTAAACAAACCCTGCAACATCCAAGAACTAAAAGAGTTCATTTGTGTAGAAATCACTAATGTGGAGGAAGAAATGCAGAATTTCGAAGCAAGGTTACGAGAGTGTATACAGAAAGAAGGTCGTCAATTGACAGATGTTATTTATCAGAGGTAATTCTGAAATAGTCAACAGAAACTGCATTATACAAGCTTCATTTCTGTGTACTTAAATTTTGTTTAACTTGAAAATCTTCTGAGCTATGGTTATTTGAAAAATGTCCGTTTCCTCTGCCACACCTTGTATAAGTTAATAGTAGTAGACAAGTGTTCTAAAACTTTTGATTTAATGATCTTCCATATAGTATTTTCTTGTTTGGATTCTTCTGTTAAGCATTTTCCAGAGAGTTTGCAGACAGGTAGATGTTCTTTCTTCATGACTGTATTATTATCCTTGCATAAAACACAGTGTGGTGAGAATATTATAGGAGAAAAAATCCTCCGACACTGGGATTTGAACCCAGGACCTTTGGCTATTCGCACCAATGCTCTACCAACTGAGCTAAGCCGGAGTTCAATTCACAGTGCCAGATGGAACCTTCCTCCTATGATTACCCTTAATGGTCTACCTCACTGACAGACAAGTTATGTCATATGCAGTACTGTGAGGCACACTAATTAGTGATTTTTTGACCGGGCTTCCACTGTTATTGTACAGTTAACATTCAAGATGGATATATGTAAGTATTCATGAACCACAGATTATTGTCTCTGTTGGACATTACATGAGAATATTAGCTCAGTTGGTAGAGCATTGGCGCGAATAGCCAAAGGTCCTGGGTTCAAATCCCAGTTTCGGAGGAATTTTTCTCCTATAATATTCTCATGTAATGTCCAACAGAGACAATAATCTGTGGTTCATGAATACTTACATATATCCACAGTGTGGTGAGTTGAGCAAATGTATTTGGTGAAGATTTTCTATTAAACAATCATGACGAGTTTCTAGATGAAATAAGGAGACTGCATTCGATCAAGGGCTCTGGTAAAGTATTGGGTTTTAGCAGTGTTTTCTACTTTTTGGTTTCAGTTTCTTGTTGTTTGGGGTCGTCTTATTTCTTACTTTTAGTTTGGTTAAGAGTTAAGAGTTTGGCTAATCTAAAAGGTAGATGATTTATCTTTTGTTGTTTTATTAATGTTCCTTTTATTGGGAGGGGGGCTAAACTTTCAGCTTTCTCATTACCTTCCAAACCACAATGAGCTGGGATCTATTGTAACATAATGTGTTATTTAACTTGGTAAGCATTCTGATGCAGTTTTTGCATTCCATTACTCTATGCCGTGCATTATTGTCATAATTAATTATTGCTATTATTAAAAACTGCCTTCCATTTTTTAAGTGAAAATCATGCTATTGTTGATGCACATAGTACAATCTCCTCTTGTTCCAATTCGTTCACAATATTTGAAATCATTCCTCAATTAATTAAATTTTTTATGTCTTACTCTGTCAATGCAGTATCCACAGCCACCACCGAAAGATCTATTTATGCTTCAGAAAGAACTTAATAAATTGCTGTTTTAAATATACATAAGGAGAGCATGGAAAAGTTAGATTTAAAATTTAGATGATGCTTGTGATTAAGAAAAATCACAGGAAGGACATTCTTGGACAAGACAAGGAATTGTGATATAAGACAAGAGTGTGGATATAAGACATTGGCGACTGGTTAAAAATAAGAAAATCAGAGTGGAAGAACCATCTAGAAAGCATGAATTAAAAAAGGAAGTTAAATCAGCAGAGATAATAAACCAGAGGGAAGAAGGAGTTTGGGTCGTCCACGAAAAAGACGGTATGAGTAGGGAGAACAGGCATACATCTAAAGAAAGATGAAGAATATGATATGGTACTTGTGATGAATGTATTTGGATCCATTCAGGATAAATTCATTTTAATAATAATTAAGGAATCGCGCACAATGTGCATTATCTTAACCTAAGACTTAACCTACCCAGTCACTACTGAAAAATCCCCCACCCGGCCGGGAATCGAACCCAGGCCGCCGGAGTGGAAGGCAGGCGTGCTACCGACTCACCCATGGCAGCGGACACTCCATGCTATATAATTTTTACTTTCCTAAAACAAAACAACATGTAAAATTAATGGCCTACTTTCTGAAAGATATCTATAATTCAAGCCTCAGACTAGCAATAATAATTTTTGTTACTATATTGTATCTTTCTTCCAGATTCAGCTAGCCAAGCATTCCAAATCACCACGGAGAGGTTTCTGGTGTTCTTGGATTTGAATTTGAACACGTTTCTTCTGCTATGTTTGTTGGTGCTGTTTGTATCCAGGGTATGTAACCTTATAGCTTCTGTATACTTCAAATTTAATGATTAGACAGTGTATCAGTTTTGCCATTCAACAAGGTAATGCTACCAGCACCATGGGAACTTCCTCTGAGACCCAGGCTAGAAGAAATTTTTTATTTTAATGGGCATAATAGGCCTCTTAAGAGGCGTAGCTCTTAATAGGCACAGCTCTTTAACATGCAGATTTCTTAACAGACACAGCTTGTAACAATCAGAATTGTGAATGAGTGGTGAATCAAGATGATCATAATGAATTAATCATTTTACTGAAAGAATGTATCATGATTCAGTTCAAGAAATGAATAAATTTCTTTGTGAATAAATTATGAAAGCTTTGATTCGGTTCAAGAAATGAATTGAAATCTCTATGAATTGAAAATCTTCTCAGTCCTTTCAGTGACTTGTTTTATCTTCTTAGTATTTTGAATCATTTGTTTATACTACTATAGCAAGGGTGCTGATGGGAGAGGATGCTTGCTGTGGTGTTTGTGACACTGTTAATGAGTTTGACATTTTAATAGAGAACAAATTATTAATTAGAGTTTGTGAATGTTAAATTTTGGAATTTAAACTAAGGCTACTCTTTGAGTGAGTGAGTGAGCAGCCTGTGAATCCATGAGCCATGTCCAGGTAGTTAACTGGAGTAAAGCTTCTAAAATGCCATCCACCAATTTCCTCAGCTCTGCTACTCTCAGCCTTGGCAGCCACTGCCAATCAGATCAAAGTTTAGTTTTACAAGATAATATACATATTTTTGAAGCTGTCTGTACCTTCAAAGATAGATGAACCGAAACAGGCTTCTTTCCTCTTTCCAATGCTGTAATTTATGAGGGTTTTGGCCTTCAAAAGGAGTCGCATTTGTGCCAGTGAAAAGAATGACACACCATCTCATTTCAGTGCAGGTTCTATGTTTCGTAATAAACATGGCAGGGTGTTAGCAAGACATATTTGTTGCTGGAAAAGATGATGAATATTATTAGAGTACCGGTATTTAAAACAGTGTGATTTCAACACAGATGATTTACCCTGTAATAATGATAGTGATTTATTTGATAGCAGCAGTTAGGCCTACTTAGACATCATGATCATACCAAGAAGTAAGAATAAATATAACGGAAATATAATATATTACAGTGAAATCTCCGTACAACGATTACCGATATAACGATAATACTCTTTATAACGTTAAAATATTTTGGTCCCGGCATACTTTCCATTAAAATAATGTAAAATTCCCCTCGGTTTTACGATACTCTTAATAACGATAAACCTCCCGACTACGATTACATTTAGAATCCCCGTAAATACATTTTCCTCGGTACAACGATAAAAATAGATCGTGAAAGTCCAAATCATGAACTCCCCCGCCTCGTTTTAAGGGTGGAATCGCCTTCCTTGACCTTGATCGTGCTTCACCCTCGCTCAAGTGCACAATGGAGTAAACCAGTTGCCTGGTCGCCAGTCAGTGCCTGCACTGCACGGCAAGTTTGTTTGGTGGTGTTCGCGTATTGTTGTGCTTCTCTGTCAGCATGGCTTCTCGCAAACAAATTAGTATGCAGCAGAAATTAGCTATAATTAAAGACATTGACGCAGGCATGAAACAAACTGCAACATCGAAAAAGTATGGGCTTTCGGAATCTACGGTGTCGACTTTCTTAAAGAAAAGGAATGAGATCGAGGAAAAACTCAATTCAAATGCCGTGGATCCTACTAGAAAACGAAAGAAAACGGCAACATTTATTGACTTGGATGCTGCAACCTTGGAATGCTTCAATGAAAAAAGAACTTTAAACATTCCAATAAATGGACCGTTGATTTGTAGTCAAGCTAAGAAGTTTGCTACCATGCTTGGTGTGGAGGACTTCAAGGCTAGCAATGGGTGGCTTGTCCGCTTTAGAGACCGCCATGGCATAACTTTTAAGTTAATTCAATGGGAAGAGAAATCTGCACCAACAAATGACGCAAATCTCTGGTGCAGTAATGAAATGAAAAAAAATTACTGAGAAATATTTGCCAGAAGATATTTATAATGCTGACGAGACTGGGATGTTTTACCAGCTTCTTCCTGAAAAGACAATGTGTTTGCTCATAAGTTAGTGTAATAATTTAAGGGTGGAGTGAATACAGTACAGTATAGCAGTTCTTGTGTAAAAATTCTTTATTTCCTTAAATACTTAAAGCATTTCAATTATTGAAGTTGTTTCCTACATATACTACCAATATTTGAACATTTTTTGTAAATTCTCGATATAACAATATCTCTCTCTACAACAATATTTTTTTCTGGTCCCTGCGAAATCGTTGTATCGAGATTTCACTGTATTACCATACCTGAATTGTGTATACCTCTATTATTATAAGTAGAAAAATTGTCCCCTAGGGAATATAAGTCTATCCTTTGTGAATATTTTTAACAACTGTGCATTTTGTGGAAGAAACTCTGGCATTCTAGACAGATAGAACCTGTACAGAGGCTGGCAGCGAGCGGTCAGTAGGGGGAAGCTGGTCATATTAGTGCCTGACAGCAAGAGGGTTAAAGATTTGGATAAGTCACCCAAAAAAATAGCAATTGGTCTTATTTCAAACTTCTTACAGAAAACAATGGAAAATTTTGTACGGTCAGCAGTGTTTTGAATACTTCATACTCAAACTTTGAGTTCAATAAAAAACTTCTGATTTTCAAAGATAAAAAGAATTTTTGAAACATTGAGGCTTCACTGCAATTATTTTTATTCTTTCTTTCTTTTGTAGTTTTATGCACAAACAGAACTAATAGATCTGTGTTAATACAATCTTGCTTTTAGAACTATTAACGTCAGAGCATAACGTTTAAAGAATGGCAACCCACTTTCATGCAAATTGCTGGTTTGTTTCAGATCTGTGCCGTAAACTTGGTACTTTTAGTGCTTGTTGTGATATCTCTGATGTTTGGTCGCACAGGATTCAGAATAACGATGCACCTCATAATGATAATCATCTCTATCATCATAGTGCTTACAGCTGTATACCAGCTCAACTTCTTCCACCATCAGCAGTACAATACCACATGTCTGGTGAGTGCTTCTAATTTACCTAGGTTTTTGAATTGGGTGGTACAATCATACACAAGAATAAAAACTTATTCCAAATTAATTCCGACTATCACACTCACTTCACCAGAATTGCTAACAACATCCATTTCAACCAGTGCAGACTAGCAAAAACTCAAATCAGTATGTCTCATAAAGGAATCCAACTTTACAATAAGCTTCCCCAAGAGATTAAATCACTGAACTTTGCACAATTTAAGAAAAAAGTCAAGCTCATCCTCTTTGACCATCTATTCTTTTCGGTCGACGAATATCTGAATTCATCCTTTTCATAATTTAAAAAACTGGTTGTTCTGTATACACTATAGCTAATTTAATAAATGTACATATTCTAGAATAAGGTTGTTTTCAAATTATAATGTATGTTTTGATCATTATTGTATCTAGGTTAAGGCTTAGGTTAAGATCTGACTGACGAAGCCATGTATTCTTGTAATACTTAAGGTGGATAATAAATTACAATTACAATTACAATTACATTTACTAAACTCTAGATGTGTATTCCAGGTAAAAGAATTTCCAGAATGTCCTGTCTTCACTCATCCAATTTCATTTTCCAGCATTGTACTGCTCTTTTAAGATTAGAGAACTTTCACCTCAGTTTAATGTCTTTATTCTCATTTTGAAATGCAAATTCAGAATTCACGGTCATAATCATTGTACTGTATCATCTCTGTAAAGCTAGGTACTGAGAAATGAACATATTGATAGATTTTTATGGAAGCCAGTCTTGACTGCCAGCGTGGTCTTGTGGTTAGCATTGCTGACTACAGATCCGTTGGCCCGGGTTCGATCCCTGGTACCTCCTTGGATTTTTCTGAAGTAGGGAGGTCTGGAATGGGGTGCACTCAGCCTCGTGATTCAAATTGAGAAGCTATTTGAATGAGAAGTAGTAGCTCTGGTCATGGAAACCATTATTAATGAGCGTGGGTGTTGACATGCTGACCACATGCCTCCCAATCCTGCCATCTGCCTTTGGTAGATGATGCAGCGGTCGGGTGGTGGGCCTTGTCCCTTCTGGGATGTAATTTTTTTTAAGTCTTGTCTATAAAATCCATGCCATGGGGTTTTGTCACTGCATTGTAGAAGTTTCTTAGCCAATTTATGATCTGATTTGCTTATGGTTTATAGGAGTGGTAGTTCATTCTAAAATTAGAATAAAATCAAGTAAACTAATAAAACAAACTGCCAGGTGAAGTTAATAGGCCATATTTTAGAAACCATTGAGTTTTAAACCACGGTTTCTTCAGAAAGTTTGATCAGCATATGTGAAAGAATAAGTGGGATAACTAGAATATTAACAAAACGAATTTACAACAAATTCCTCATTCAAACAACACTCCTTTATTTTTTGCAAAAGAAGCTGGATGTGTACAAATACACAGTCAAAGTTTGTAATTTTTTTTTTTTAGTATAAAGTTAAAAATCTGAACATTTTGCAATTTTCCCATCGGTTATAGGCTAATAGCTAAGTTTACCAAATGTCAAATTTGTAGCTCATTTGAGAATGAGTAAATATCAATGTCAATGGGTGGATCTAGACTGTTGTATATGTGAATGACATAACAGTTATCCAGGCAGTGTTTTCATTCTTATAGGGCAGCTAGAAACACCAAATTTTGACGCTTTTGGCAGTTGGATGTTCCAATATTTCTGCCAAATTTTGCAATTCTAGCTGTCCTATAAGTGTATAAAAAATTACATAATGTGAGGAAAATATACATAGAGGAATGGGCTACCCTGCGCTATAGTGTCTAAGTGACAGGGCTTCTGGTATGAACAGTAAGAGGTGGAAAGCAATTTGAGGTAACCAAACTTTTAAACTCATTTCTAGATTTAAATATTTTGGTCATAAGACTTGAAGCTTTTGGGGCACTGATTATTTATGATGGTTTCTCGAGTTATCAACCATGTCAATAATATGAAATTCAATCTTACGGCTATCATAATTCCAATGCCTTCTTCAGTAATGTGGAGTTGGAATGAGCATGTTCATATTTATGGGAACAAGTTCTATCATAGGCTGAGATTAAATGTGAAAGGCAGCTGTGGGAATCTCCCTGTGTAACAAGTTATCAGTCCCTTTTAGGATCAACATGACCATGTGCAGGGTCCGTGAAATTGGTTTTATGTTTAGTTAAAATTTGTTTTAAAATTTCAATCTTTCAGTGTTATTATTGATTTGTCAGTGTTATTTAAAAAGAAAAGTGTGCATGGAACGCCACGCGACAGAAGTGAAACTTGTTTTAATTTTTAGATTTTTCAATTTTGGATTATTGGATGTTTGAATTTTGGATTGTTGGACTTTTTAATATTGGGTTTTTGGATTTGATAATTTTGGATTTTGGATTTTTAAAATTGTTTATATTTTTTAATTTTTTAATTTTGGAATTTTGGGTTTTTTAATTTTCGATTTTTTTAAATTTTAGATCTTTAAATTCTTTATTTTTTGGATTTTATTTTTTTTAATTTTGGAATATTTATTTTTAAATTTTGGATTTTGGATGTTTTAATTTTGGATTTTTTTATTTTTTAAATTTTGGATAGCCTATTTCGATTTTTTATAGATGAATTTTTTATTTTTTTAAATTTTGGATTTTTGGATTTTTTAATTTTGGATCTTTGAATTTTGTAATTTTGGTTTTTAAATTTTGGACTTTTTAAATTTTGGATCTTTAAATTTTTTTTTGTTTTGGATTTTTTAATTTTGGATGTTAGATTTTTCGATTTTTAAACTTTGTATTTTGTATTTTTTAATTTTTAATTTTTGGGTTTTTAAATTTTGGATAAGCCTAATCATTGAGTTGATTGTTTTCTGTGCAGTCTGTTCCATCACACCTCACTAATTTTGTGACAATTTTGAGTGTGACACTAATTTTGTGACGGTTTTGAGCGTTACACAAGCTCTCGATTCACCCCTACCGCGGCTAAAGAAGTTTCACTTCAAAAATTATTACTAGGAATTGAAAATGTGGGGAATATCCATGAAACGTATGTTCTGCAAAAATGTAAGTAAAAGTGGTTTAAAGTGTTTAGCCTAAATATCAACATCTTATTTAACTAACATAGGTTATTGCTTCAGTGTATAAAGTTCCATTATTAATTATTTTTAAATGAAGAATAGTGTTTGATGTGTGGTGGTTCATAAGACCAATAATAGCACAATCTTTCTTGTCAATAAGCATGCCATGTTGAAAGCACTGGTTTTCATCTGATCACCGGAGTTAAGCTACTTGGGGTGTGGTTAGTACTTGGATGGGTGACTGCTTGGAATTACTGTGCGTTGTTGGAATCTTCTTCTTCTTTCCTTGTTTTAATTTCTCACTGTCAATGGGTTTACGTTTACTTATTTTAAGATTCGGAACTGCAGTTTATGGAGTTATTGGAGGCAGTAAAATGAAATTCTGCAAATATTTGTTGTGTTATCCCATCTCACATATTTCACAGACCTCTACCAGTAACTTCTGATTGGCTACCTTATAGATTTAGTCTCAGCCAATGAGAAAATGCTTTTCATTAATTCTATGCCTTGTTCCTATAAATATGAACACATTCATTCCAGCCCCACATTACTGATGAAGGCCATGGAGTTATGATGGTCGTAAGCTTAAACCTAATATTGACATGCCTGATAACCTGAAAAGCGATCATTTAAAAAAGAAATGGTTGTCAATTTATCAATAACTTAAGTGAAATGTGAGGTAATAAGGGATAATCTTGTGTGTACTCTGTCTGCAGGTTAATGCTACAGTGTCTAACAGTGCAGAATGGCTCGGCTTTTATAAAAAAACAGGTTGCCTAACATTATTTCCATTGTTATACCTGCACATACGTAAGTGTCATTCATAGACTTTTATTTAAAATTTAAAAGGTAATATATGCCGTACATACAACGGCCATAAATCTTATCAGTTTTTAATATTTTATTGATGCCTGCGAAATTAAAATGCATTTAATATTATTTTACTCAGTAAGATGTGTACTGTCCTGTGAAATGCATCTGCTGCTGGCTGTTCTCTTAAAAAGTACATTTCACTCTTCCGCACAACTAATTTTTTAATTCTTTTTATTTTGCTGATTTCTGATATTGTGAACAATTAACTTAAGTTTTTTCTTATTACTCATTAAATATATAACAAGATCTAAAAACTGCTCTCATCCTATATTGATATTGAGAGATCAACATTCCCATAGAACTAAAATAAAAAAATACCTTAAAACTGCCCATGCAAGGTTAGGCTAACGTTATACGATAAAAGCCCATTGTATGCCAGCACAAAAGCCTATAATAACCTCCCTTCCAAAATCAGGTCTATTAGAGATTAAAAATTATTGAATAAAACAGTAAAGAACTTACTCTAAGACAGATGCAATCAGTGTAACTTTAATAGAATGCATGCCACTTATTGTGATCACTTCGGGATGCAACTACTCTGATAATATTAACCGATTGATAACAGTAGCTGAAAGAATTGAAGGATATAAATTCATATATAATATAATACACTACAAAACAGGATTAAAGGCTATTTATTCATACATACAAGGTAATACATAACTGTGAATAATTCATAACCAATATTTCATACTCATAATGTTTTTTTGGAAGTCTGCTAACCTGTGGCGAACATCATGTAGCAACATATCTCATGCCTACTTTTCAAGTCTCTTGATTTTACACTGACACTACTGCATGTCAACACTCTGATCTTCACAAATCAAAAGCAACAGCTAAATTGAGGGGGTGAAACATGTTTTACAGCCTAAAAGAGAAAATTAAGGAATGTCACCTCCTCGAACAGGTCGTTATATGAACTGGGAACACTACCCTTACTTTTAATACAATCAATACAGTTGAGTTAGAAATGAAATATTTAAAAATAAAATTTTGAATGATATACAATACTTGAAAATAAAGCCGCAAAAAGGAAAATGTGATAACATAAACCAAATCTTTGATCACAATAAACAGCATCTTTTCAATGTAAGAGTATTAATTCATATGGGACTTCATAAAAGTGATAACATTATCTGCGATTACATTAACCGGCTTTCACTGCATATAGCAAGACATAGATATATATGTCAAAACTTGTGGTGCATGTAGAGGAGTCCATATACAACATTAATTTTATTGAATAGGAACTCATAGTCTGGGAAGTGATCCTGAGTCAGTTCAAGGCACTTTAGTAGCCTACATACTGTACATGATGGACAGCTTACCAATACTCTTTGTAACAAAAAAGGCATACAGATTACAAATAAACGTAACATTACAAGAAAAGATGTTCTAAATGGCAAAACCCATTTTCAATGCAGGTAGTTAATTTTCTAAGGAAACATCGCTGCACCCTCCCAAATAGCCCAGGCACGTCTTGAATCTCATCACATGCTGCAAGAGTCCTAGCCAATAACATTTCTGGTCCTTTACTAGTGTTTCATAAGCGAGGCTCTTGATTTGCCCCAAAAGAAAAGTAATCCATACGCATCAAATCAGGGGAGCAGGTTGGCAATGCAATCAGACTTCCTCTCCTGATCCAATGCCCAGGATATGTGCCATGGATTTTTTCTTTTTGGGGCCATATCAAGAACCTCCTTTATGAGACACCAGTAGAAGACCCAGAAATGATATTGGCCAGGATTCTTGAAGCATGTGATGAGATTCAAGGCATGCCTGGGCTATTTGGGAGGGTGCGCTTAGAAGATGCACTACCTGCATATTTTGTTTAATGCATGGTACAATTCAACATTATTAAATATTACAAATAATTAACACTATTATATGCGGGAATCACAGTGAAGTAATCAAATATTACAAAAAAGATTGCTATGGAGCACTCAACTTCACTAATTTACATCATGTGTAAGTACATGTAAATTAGTGAAGTTGAGTGCTCCATAGCAATCTTTTTTGTAATATTAAATGTTACGTTGATTGTAATCTGTATGCCTCCTTTATTCCAAACAGTATTGGTAAGCTGTCTATCGTGTACAGTATGAACTAAAAGTGTCTTTTACTGACACAGAATTGCTTCCCAGACCATGAGTTCCTATGCAATAAATGCTGTATTATGGACCCCTCTACAAGCTCCATAAGTTTTGACGTAATCTTTTGAATCAGTCTGTATAAAAACTAACCTATACCGGTAGTCTTATTATTTTCAGCATTGCATTATGTACAAGGCCCACAGTTTTTTTCTGATAATATAGTTGTAAATAGCTTATATTCTTGTGTATTTCAACTACAGCATTATACACTATTTCATTTGTTATATTATTTTAAACTTAGCTTATATTCTTGTAAATAACTTCTTGATGTATCTTTTTGTACCAACTGACGAGTTACCTATTTATAGAGCATTTACTCATTATTTGTAAGCATAGGCCGATGTGACAATAAACCATCTTATCTTATCTTATGCACCAGCTATTGTTCTTATGGTTTTCTTCTGTAAAAGAAGTATGTTTCTCCTATCAACCGAATTTCCCAAAAATATTATTTCATATTTCATTATTGAATGGAAATTTGCAGAGTATGCTAATTTTGTTATATTAATTCCACAGAGAATTATTACAGATCTTAAGTGATTGTTACCATTCGTAACAATAACAGTAACAAGTGTTACCATACGTAACAAAATCAGTTGGTGGAGGAGTACCAAATTTTTCTTGCCATGCAGTGTGCACCCTCTCGTCAGATTTGTAGTACTACTTTAAAATTCACTTCCATTGAACCAAGCTCCGATTTCCTGTCATCTTTTCTGTTAGCTTTCCAAGTTAATTGTTACACAGAACATTTGTTTTTTCCATGTAGCATCTTCAACAAAATAACAACATGACTCTTGATGGGAAATATTTTCATGTTTTGATGCATGAATAACACAAGTACGCTTCTTATCTCCGCTTTGCAACAGAACATCTCCTTTGATGTCGTCCCGGCTATAAGACTCTTGACTCTTTTTTAGCTTATATGCAGGTGTTTTCCACCATATTTTTAGTCTATCTCTTCATCTGTTGCAAGAAACTGCCTGACTTCATTGTGTAAATGGACAGCAAAGTTTTGGCAGTAAGCATGTTAAAGGATAGAAAAATTCAATAAGATGGAGAACACCTGTGTGCTCTTGTGGTTAGCATTGCTCAAGGCTTGTAAACTACAGAGGTAGCGTATTCCGGCGAGTTTATAGGACAGGGGGTTGCGGCGAGCAGGCGAGTGTGTGACGTCACAAGATTCCAGATCTCGCAATTTTCAGTTTTTACTCAGTCTAGAAAATCTTACACCGCGTGATTAAACTCGTAACCTTTAATTAACCCGTGGTCGGATTCCTGTTAAATTTATACAGAAATAATCTACACACATCAGCCCTACTGATGGTTAAAACAGAGCCTTAAAAAAGCGGACACAAATGTTTTTATTTCATTTTATAAACATCACCCGTTACACAAAATTCATGGAGGGAGAAGCAAATTTCACTATGCGACAATTTTTTGTATTTTTGTGTCCCGAAAAAACTTCAAGCGAGAAAGTTTTAGTGAAATAATTGAATTTTAATACAAATGAAGTTCCAGCCCCATATCTCGAATGGTTTACGAGTAATTGAGTGGTAATTATTCCAGGCGCTTCAAGGTGTCAGAATGATTTGGCGCTTCAAGCACGACAGTAGAGAGCATGGTGCCGCTGACAAAGCTTCTACCTACTGATCTCGGCCGCTTGACCGCAGTCTTTTAGGATAGATATTACCAGTACATACTGTTTTTAATAATACAAATGGAAGGTGCTTTAGAAAGTGCAATTAACTGAACCATTATGCCGGGCCAGATATGTGCTGTGGCAGTGTGTAACAGTAATTTTGTAGATTGTAGAAAACAGCTAAGATGTGAACTGTTCTGTTATTCAAGTTACTTAAAATGTTCTTCTGATTCTACAGCATTTGTCTTTAAAATCTTGTAAAAATCTCCCAAAGGATCTAGATTTGAATAGAAATTATATAATACAGGTAGGCCTATATAACAGCTAAAGGGTGATTTGTTCTAATATTTTGTTGCCTAGAAAATATTCCTCATTCTAGAGGTTATGTTAGTATAATTTGATGAAAATTTGTTAAAGAATGTATCCTATATTTGTATAGAAATTGTACCTTATAATAAGGGTAGAAAACAACTACGGGAATTTTTATGTATCAATATTAACATGTACAGTACTAATGTTATTATTACATTGCGTAGACTATTGTAGAGTATTAATTTGTGTTAATATTGTAATCAAAGCAATACATTTATATTAATAATAATTTTCTCCGGGTTATATGGGGTAAGTTATGTAGGTAATGATTGGTGAAACACGGCCAAAAGTGTACATCTGTATACAAATTATGTGACGACAGAGATAATATAGACCTAATAAACTAAGGGATGGTTTGTGAATTGCAGGGCAGGGAAACTTTCATGAGCAGCACAACGAAAAGAGGCGCAGGATCTTTAAAATCGACGTCTCAACATAAAAAAAGGACACAAATTGCTTCGCAATGCATTCAACATAAATCACACAATATTTCAAAGGATTTTTCCATGAATTTTTCATTAAAAAGTATCATCATCTTGCCCTAACTATAACCCGATAGCATGCTCTTAAAGCCTCGGCAATTCAATTTTAACTGTAATACGTTTTCATGTTGATAAATTATATTAAAATATGAAAAGGGCGTAACAAGGTATTAAACTAATAAGGCATTTGATAAGGTAATTAGAAATAAAAGTTACTAGCACAAAGGATCAAAAAATAAAATAAATAATTCAACAAATATCTAAATAACAGTAGTGCAGATTTACAAGATTAGGAAAAAGTTTAATTCATTCTTTTTCCCCAGCAGGTCAATCTTTCAGTATGGGTACAAGTAGCCAGTTAATATCCTTTATTATTGAGTCCACGATTAAAATATTTAAGGATTTTTACGTAATTGCTAGTAGGCCTATTTTATAGAATAAAACAGACCTCTGTACCGTTCCGATAGCTTTATCGCCTTGAGTAATTACCACTCCATTACTCGTAAACCATTCAAAATATAAACGTGGTACTTGATGTATAATAAAATTCAAATATTTCCCTAAAGCTTACATGCTTGAATCATTTTCTGGTCACAGAAATAAAATAAGCTCACATGCTTGAATCATTTGCTGGTGACAGAAATAAAAAAATTGTCGCATAGTCAAATATGCTTCTTCCTGAACATTTCACGGTCGTCACAAATCACTCCGACACTGAAGCGCCTGGAATAATTACCACTCAATTACTCGTAAACCATTCGAGATATGGGGCTGGAACTTCTTTTGTATTAAAATTCAATTATTTCACTAAAACTTTCTTGCTTGAAGTTTTTTCGGGACACAAAAATACAAAAAATTGTCGCATAGTGAAATTTGCTTCTCCCTCCATGAATTTTGTGTAACGGGTGATGTTTCTAAAATGAAATAAAAACATTTGTGTCCGCTTTTTTAAGGCTCTGTTTTAACCATCAGTAGGGCTGATGTGTGTAGATTATTTCTGTATAAATTTAACAGGAATCCGACCACGGGTTAATTAAAGGTTACGAGTTTAATCACGCGGTGTAAGATTTTCTAGACTGAGTAAAATCTGAAAATTGCGAGATCTGGAATCTTGTGACGTCACACACTCAAGTGCTGCGATTGGTCTATCCCGGAATACGCAACCTGTATAGTTTACTGATCTTGAGCATTGCTGACTAAAGGTCAGCAAGCCCAGGATCAAACCCCAGTATCTCCTCGGATTTTTCTGAGGTATGGAGGTCTGGATCTGGGTGCACTCAGCCTTTGTAGTACAAACTGAGGAGCTACTTGATTTAGAAGTAGTAGCTCCAGGCATGGAAAACCATCATTAAAAGCCATGCTCACCACATGCCCTCCAATCCTGCCATCTGCCTCTGGTAGATGATGCAGTGGTCGGATGGTAGGCCTGGTCCCAAAAGAGATGTAACTCATTTTTTAATAACATGGAAATCATTTCTAAAAAGGAAGAAATTATAAGACCCAGTCATTTCCAAATTGTACTTGATGTATTTAATTTGTTTTTATCTGTTTGCTTCAGTGGCAATGATACTGGCAACCATGAAAGCTGTTGTATCAGCTCGATTGATGTACAAGCATTGTCAGACTGCATCAACACCATATGTTGAAGCACAAGTGACGTTCCCTGATATAAAGCGCAGTGATGCTGACATCAGCACACCTAACTGCATGAAGTACTTGTTGAACTATGGATTCTACAAGTTTGGAACAGAGGTGAGTAGGCCTATATCCCCACAAGATTTTTTTTTCTTCAAAAGAGATTAATAATAAAATAGTTCTTCACTATTCAGGCCATGAAGGCCCTTAGGTTTCCAGGAGGTTAGGCTCTCAGATTTTTATGTACAGTATTTGGTGGTAAGGTTGTCAACTTCATGCAAACTCACTTCCTTCATGTACCTATCAACTCGTATAAATATCCAGGAGGAAGAATGCTAAGATCCTCCATGGTCTTTATAATAGGGAACACTTTACTTTGAGGACAGAGTCACATGGAGAACTTGTCTTCTAGGGAGAAGAACCTAAATGAGGTTTGTTCATGTTACAGATATGCTTGTCGCTGATGAGTGTGATGGTTGCACTAAGTTTGAACTGCATGGGTCCACTTTATCTGCTGTGGTTGTGGATACTTACTTTCCATCAGCAGTCAAGATGGCTTTGGGTCACATATCAACTGTTCCTTTCAGCAATAGTAATCCTGCAGTATGCTGCTCTTGTGGGATTACCTCCTTCCTTGTGTAGGCCTATAGGTGAGTGTGCATACTGAAAATGTATAATGTTAATATTCCACTATTTTAAGTAATTATTAAACTATTTTAAGTAATTTTAATATTCTGTAATTTTTCAAGAAATTTATATACAATTTTTATAAAATTTCTATTGTTGGGAGCTGACGAGATGATCGGTGATTTGGTGGTGGCATGCACCACGGCATTGTGCTATAACTGCACGTGTAGGGGAGCGCTGCTATTGGCTGCAAATAAGAGCTCCTCAGTCTGGCCAGGGATAATCTCGTCAGCTCCCAACAATAGGTTATAAACATTCAAACTCTGCTTATAATAGGCTTACCCAATAAACTAGAAAGTGCATTTCTTGTTCACAGAGTACCCGTGGAAAGGAAATTTACTGCTATATCTGATAGGCAAATGCTTCCTTCTTCTAAATGAAAAACAAACAACCCAAATCAACATTTTTATATGTAAGTACTGCTAGCAGAAAATATAGGCCTACAGTTTGTGTAAAAATTGAAATTAAAATGTCGTGACAGACACTTTTTTAATTTTCCAACTCTTCATCATCCCAAACAGTTACACCACCGATAATATCTGTGTTAGTTTTTTTTCGGGTGATCTATTTATTGAGACACCTAAAACAATTTATCTCTCTTGAATCCTATGCCCCCATGTTGGGGCGAAGGGCCTCCAAGTGGAGGTTTCTGTTTACCTATGTGAATTTTGTTACGCTTATTTTCCTAGAGAGGGCAGAGGGACAGGTGGTAAGCCCATCACCCCTTAACCCCTTTCCAGAAACTAAGGTATTACTTGGACGTGAAGGGACCGGGAAATTTTGTCCAGAGGCTCTAATTTAGGCTTGGAGTTCTTTTACTTGCCGTATGTCTACGACACGGGCCCCCAGCTTAAAGTCCCTCCTGGAGGACTCCGTGCCCAGGATTTTTACGTCCTGAAAAACCCATCGACTGTGGCCGGGTTTGATCCCACGACCTTCAGATCTAGAAGCGGGCACGCTACCTCTAGACCACCGCAATAGCCTATGATTATTTGAAGAATGCATATAATGCTTTTTAATAGCATATTAGTTTATGGTATTTGCTTAACAGGTAATGATGTTAGCATAACCAAGAAGGCAGATATATTATCAGGACAGATTTACTGAATACGATCTTGTTAATAGGTCGTGTTGTGTCTACACAGAAATACCAGCACAAATATTATATTAGATTTTTACCACAAACTGTCTGTGAAGTAAAGTTGTTACTTTATAATTAATCAATTTCATGTTTCCAGTGGTATATATTGTAAGATTATTAAAATGTATAGAAATATCCGCCTAATGTAACACTATATGAAGCAACAGAATGAAGCAATCAGGAATATAACTATTGAATTGAAAAACACACTTTTTAAATGATAATTTTATTGTATTATCTATTATAACTGTATCTTATGATAGCAATTGTACGCAAGCATATTTTATTCAAGCTTATAGACTCACAGAAGTGAATGTATCTATTATTATCAAACAATTCAATTTTTAAGCATAATAATTTTAACTTTTAAATATCACAAATTTATTATACCATAAGACAATAAAAGTACAATTATTTAATATTTTTACTGGAAATAATAGTGAGCTCAGTTATTATTTCAATATAGCCTTAACTTGGGCTTAAAAAAAATTGCTATCATAAGGTACAGTTATAACAGATAATACAATTAAATTATCATTCAAAAAGTGTGTTTTTCAAATCAATAGTTATATTCCTGATTGCTTCATTCTGTTGCCTCATATAGTGGTACATTAGGCGGATATTTCTATACATTTTAATAATCTTGTTACTTTATGTTTACTTTTTTTCCAAGATATTTTTATTTAAGTGCCTTATTTTGTTTTGTTTGTTACAACAGTTAACTTCATTATGTTAATGGCTGTGTCAAGGCTGAACTTCTGTATCCGCCAAGAGAAAAAGTGGATAGGGGAGTACCCAGGGGGCACCAACAAGGACATAACAGAGGAATTGGAGAATAAGAACTTTGTGAATCCAGTGCCAGACCACACGTCACACATGACCTCTTGGTTGGATGTTACCAAGAATGCACTCTTCCATATGCATCTCCTGCTGCTCTTGCTGCTGTTCTTTTCGTCTGGACTGATGCAGTTCACCCTCTTCACTCCTGTCTACCTCATAATAGCTTTTCACAACTTCCAGAAAGGCTACACAGTGTACCTGTATCCCCTGCAGCATATACAGAAACGATGGAACAAGATCATTATCATCCTGCTCTTGATCATCACCTGCAAGATAATGATACGCATTTTTCTCATTATCTTCTCAGAATTTCCATACCATTATTGTCACTTCCTGCAGAACTTACAGCACATTTCCAGGATCTGTAAGTTTACATTCATGTTTCACACTTAAGGTCACTCACATTTGCTCTTTGCAATAGAAATTCATCTCAGAAGCTCACACTATTACAGTACAGTACAGTGCAGTGGAACATTAGAGTTAACCCATATATTCTATTCAGCTATTCAGGGGAACAGGTGAGTGGCACTTCACCAATATTTTTATCTTACCAGACTTGTTTTTAAAGTTTATTTTCCTTATCACGGATACTGATTTTTACTAAAAACATATTTCCCTATTTTTGTACTATTCTTGTGACAGCAAGCTCCGATAATTATAATCAACATTGATGAACTTCATTATGAAGTGATTAATTTTCCAACCAGTATGTTTATAAATAATCTAAAAATTGTTTTTTCCACCAAAGTAGGCCCTACTAGTACCTTTTGTAGGACTAGGCAGAGTGAAATCTAAAATTGATTTTTCTAGATTTTTATTCTGGACTAGTATATTACATTTTACATATATTGGTGCCTCTCCAAATAGTCAATAAACAAGTCTGTTTCATCATATAAGGCACAATTAGTACTTTTAACAGTGACGCAGTGGTTATTTTTAACTTCTGGTGAACGCATGACATCATGTCAATACATTTTTGTCTTCCAAACAAATTATTTTCATATATTACTCCGATTTCACATATGTATAAACAAACCACATTTCATGTTTATTAATAAATGTAATAACTGATATATGTAAATAATTTTTTCGTATTCAGCATTACACTCTGCCTAGTCCTACAAAAGATGCTAGTACTTTGGTGGAAAAAAACATTTTTTAGATTAATTATAATCAAGCCAAGTTGGTAAAGATTAGCCCTTCTTCTATGCTGTTCAACCTCTGAAGTGGAGCTTAACTTGAGCTTGCTGTGACAATTGTGACTTCACATGCTTCAGTTTGTCTGTAGGAAGGTAGATGAGGTAGATGAGAATCTTTACGCTTACTTCTTTCAGCATGAGAAGCAGGTGGAGCACTTTGCATTTAGTTTTTTGATGTTTTAAATATGAATCCTGCTCATGATATAACTACATATTGGATATAACTACATATTGTGTGTTTTATTAGAAACACCATTTTCACGTTGGAAAGACGAAGATAAGAAAAAAGTTTCAAATTGTATAAGCATTTAAATATATTTTTTCCTTCACCTAACTTCCCAGCCATGAATCACCCTGTGAATAATAAAAAAGCTGTTTTTGTTTTTCTACAAAATTACTTAGGGAGATAGTTTACTCATATTCAATTTCAATTTTTCTTGGATTATAATATAATTTATATGCCTTGATAACCTTTACCAAACCAAATCAAATTATTAAGGTATGCAAAAGTAATTAAATGATCTATTTTGTTCTGTAGTTTTTCTACAGAAATTAGAGTTTTGTGTTAGGCCTATATCTTATCTATTTTGCAAACTTATACTTATGTTGAGAAAATTTTAACAAGGGCTGTACATATTTGTAAATTCTTGAAGGACGAGGTCAAAATTCCATCTTCATGAACCACTGACAGGGGGGTTTGTTATTTATAACAGCTCAACATTTTTGTTTTGGTCATTCTATTTTTTGTTAGCAAAGACATCATCAAAGATTATACTACAATGTTCAGACTACATTTCAGTCAAAGTTCCATCAAAGTCCATTAGTTTTTAATTTTGTATAACTATACGAGGTCTGTTAGATAAGTATCCGACCTTATTTTTTTTTTCGAAAACCCGAAGGATTTAAATCAAGCGCGCTTGCATGAGCCGACCTTGAACCTTCATGCACATGCATGAATTTTTTCCCGCCTTTAGATATCGTCTGTTGCTGGCAATCAGCATTTGAGTGATGTAGTGTTTAGTGCTCTCGTCGTTTTCTCATTGTTAGGAAAATGACGGAACGTCTGGAGCAGCGCTATTGCATAAAAATTTTGCCTGCAACTGGGCGATAGCCAGGTGGAAACCATTCGTAAAATTCAGGTGGCTTTCGGTGACGATGCTATGGGCATCACACAGATTAAGGAGTGGTACAACCGGTTTAAAGACGGACGCACATCAGTGGAGAGCGAGCCACGCTCCGGTCCGCCATCAACATGCCGAAATGACCAGATCATTGCCAAAGTGAACGCTGTAGTGATGCGGGAAGTATCCGAGAAATTGCGGAAGAGGTAGGCATCATCACTTTTTCGGCCCATTCAGTTATGACCGAAGATTTGGCCATGAAGAGAGTGGCGGCGAAATTCAATGCCGATGCTGCTGACGGCGGGGCAAAAACAACATCGTGCTGAAGTCTCACATGACATGCTTGACTCCACAAACAGTTACCCCGACTTCATGAACACCTTAATGAGTGGTGACGACGAGTCCTGGTGTACGGGTACGACCCGGAAACCAAATTCCAGTCGTTACAATCATTATTTTCCTAGCAACGATGAGAGCACTAGACACTACCTCACTCAAATGCTGCTTGCCAGCAACAGACGCTACCGACAGGCGGGAAAAAATTCAGACATGCGCACGAAGGTTTCAGGTCGGCTCATGCAAGCGGGCTTGATTCAAATCCGTCAGGTTTCCGAGAAAAAAAATAAGGTCGGATACTTATCTAACAGACCTCGTATATGTAAATAGTTGTAAAAAAACTGGTGGTTGGGCATTTAAATCTCCTCTGTCTGCATAGTAGTAAGACATTTAAATTTCATGCGTCACTGAGAGGTTAAATAAATTATAAAAAATTGAGGCGGTGCATGATGGTTTTGCTGCTCATCAATTTTCTTTTTCTAGAGGCATCCTGATTCTAGTGTACGCTGGAACAAGTATATTGAAAAACACGGGGACTTTACTGAAAAAAATAATACCTGATGGTGGCTATTATTTTCAACACTTAAGTTAGAATTTCTATAGACTGCATTGTCTGCTAATATACAAGTTACTGTACTGTTATAGATGAATTTGAGGTGAACTCTATGAATGTAACTATTAATGGGACAACAACTATTGTGAAAAAGTGCAGCCTCAAGCTAGGATACAACACTATCTTTTGGGACTCCTCTATATACATGATACTTCTCCTCCTCAAGAGGTTCTGCAGGAGCTGCTATGTGTTGCACCACATCATGGACTCTAAAGCAGTTCTATGCCTCTCATCCAGGTCAGCTCAAAACCACAAATATTGAATTCCTAATTTTGCCCTTTATGTAATCGTGTAGAGTTGTAGACACTAGGAATGACTACCTCATAGTTACTCTAACTGCAAGATTAACTAAAACAAAGAAGTGGTGTATTAAATTGTTTAATAGATTACCCAAAGTTGCACAGTTAGTTAAAACCTAGCAGGTTTAAGGCTGTTTTGAGAGACTGTTAATGAGTTTTTTTTAAGTTAATATTGATATTGTATATTTTTTATGTCTTATCACTAAAATTGTACTTTAAGCTGTCATATTTCCATATTCTTTTTTGTATATTACCTCTCATTTTGTAAATCATTTTTTATGTTAAAAACTGCATTTTGAATCTTGAATCTACGAACTTAGTTAAAATTGGTGTTATGTCATAAGCAGGGCAACCAGATTGTAAAACTTAAAAACCTGGACACCTTACCGAACAATACAATTTTCGAACTCTCTCAATGTGTTCTTATTATTTACAAATGAAGCATTCAAATTGTAGCAATTAGAACAAAAATAATAAAGAATTTGGAGATCAAAGTGGACATTATCAATTTTGCAGTAGGCCTACTATCAAATTTTCACTACTATTAATTTGCTTTAGGATCTCCTGAGTTTTCTTGCCTTAGTTTCTCTTATATCTTCAGTGTATCACTGCATGCAATTTTATTTGCACCTTCACTGTGAATTGAAAACAATCAACTACACTCCATGCAAAACCTAACAAACTACGAGGGCTAGTTAGATACATCTTTTAGCTACTTCTCTACAAAGTCATGCACTGATTGAGACATTTTGAAATTCTTCATTGGTGTGGAAGCCAGATCTTGGGTTTGTTCAGGAAATTTGTGTGCATCCATTGTTTGGATTGTTCTTTTGATTCTGGATTGTCGTAACGAATCCACATTTCATCCCCTGTCACGATGGATGTGCTGAGTGACTTTCAGCTGAAGAAAGATCTGGGAGGACAGCACTTCCACGCCAACGAAGAACTTCAAAACACTTTAAAATGCCTTGAAGACTCTTCTCAAGCTTCTATAAAGAGGGTATTGGAAAGTTGGTACCATGCTACAACAAATGTCTCAATCTGAGTGCGACTATGTAGAGAAGTAGCTAGAAGGTGTACCTAAATGTTTCAAATAAAATAGTTTTGATTTTCACTGGTTTTCAATTTATGCCCCATCGGAGGTTGAAAGAAAATAGTCCTCATAGTAGGCTGCATCAGGCACAAAGTAAAAACGACCACCACTGCACAAGTCATCCTCAACGTTAGGCATGAACCATCTGAAGCACCTTTACTTGCAATTCAAATGCCAACTTAATCCATGAAATAAAAATTATCAAAAGAATTTCCATGCCTGCAATCGAGTATCTCTGGCAGACAAATTGACAGTAGAGTCACTATCTAGTATAAAAACAACCACACAAAAATCATGATAAATTATATACATAAGTAAAAAATCAAAACCAGGTCGTTTAGGTGTTCCCAAAATCTTTCTCGAGACACTGGGGCAGTATGCTCAAAACCGGGACATCTGGTCACCCTGGTCATAAGATATTTGGTGATTTGGGTCTAGCACAAATACTTCATTTTCTGCATAAATATCTGAACTAGTTTTGAAGACTGTCATCATTCATATTCATCAGATGTACACCAACTGCCAGCTGAGTGCTCATGTTGTTCTTTCATGGATGTTGCCTGCATTTGGCGATGAGACCCTTATTGGTGAGAATGTCAGAGTTCGTGAAATAGTCCTTATTTTTGTAAATGAATGTATTTTCCTAAACTGAAAGTCTCTTGTGTCCTTGGACACATTTAGCCAATTCCAGTTCCTGATTATTAACATGTCCTTCATCCCCAAGTGGGCCCCACCTGCAGATTTGTCTGTATTTTTATATTTTGATGCCTCATATACTCTTTGATCCTAACCTCCAATTTTCACTTGGTTTTCCCCGTATAGCCTGCTCTTTCTTGTATTTATACAGAAACTTTATTTTGGTTTTCCTCACGTATACTTTCTCATAATTTGTACAGTCTGTACGTTACAATAAAGTATGAATCGAAATATCAAAATAATGTCCGTTTATTTTTCTTTAATTTTCACTTTTTTTATGGACACTTGCTTATAGTGACATGATTTTTCCACTGCCTTAGATGTCGCTAAAACCAAGTTCTACTATAGCCTATACTCAATTAAGAAATGTTTGGTTGATAGATGAATTGTTACGAAGTGATAAGATAATGTTTCTGTTGCAGAGGACTGGAGCTGATGGAGCAAATGTGGATTCAGAGACAGCAGGAGACAAAGGTAAAAGAGGAGAAGCATCTCTTGAAGATCAGGATTGCAAGTCAGCAAGCGAGGAGATTGCAGAAGCATGAATATCACAACATGTTGACTCATATTGATGGTAAGCTCTTTGTTACACCAAGTTCTTTACAATAAATTAGAGAGAGCAGATTGATACCTGATTAGGCATTCTCGAAATATTATCTAAGTTAGATCCATGCACCCCGCCATGCACATGAATACAGCAAACTCCTGATTATTTGATTTGCAGATGTATTGTGTAATAACATGAGCCTTGCTGGCTGAGGGAAAGAGCATCTGGTGGCTGTCTACATACATGTCTCCATTAATGCTAGGCAGACTTCATTGATGACATGAGCTGGTGCACCTTACCGACCGTGGGAAAGAGTGTCTAATAACAATAAATAGATGTGTTTAAAATTATTACAAAATCAGTGGATAAACGTTACAAAATTGAAACACAACGTTTTGACTCTGCCCATGAGTCTTCCTCGGGTGACACCTCAAACAGTACTGATCATGAAAAAGATTGAGTTTTGTCATGGTAACCATCGAGAAAAACATTGTTTCTAAAATATCTGTTTTTCCAGTCCTTTGGAATGTCAAACATTTCCTCCTCTATGCAGTCCGCATAAATAAATAAATGAATAAATACATTTGATCCACTAGAAACAATTTTATTTTATTCTTGTGTAAATAATTTTTACAAACTGCTTGATGTTTCAGCTGTTCGTTCTGGTGATTATACCTTGTTTGACTTCATGAATGTTGATGAAGAAGAACTACCTGAGAAAGAGGAAACAGAGGAAAAGCTGGAGGAGATTTTAGACTCTAACAGAGTGACATTAGGAACTGTAAGTTAAACACCACTTATGGTTAAGGATCCAGAAATTTTGGGGCTACAAAATATAGTTAAAACTGTCATAAATGGTAGCGGATATTTTTTAACTTGAAATTCAATTTTAATGAAAAATAATGAAATGAGACAAATTTATTAACACACTGCTCTGGCCCGGCTCACAAAAAAAAATTTGTGTAAATGTGACCACATAGAGTCGTAAATTATAAAATTAAAATATAGTAGGCCTAATACTTTATCCTAAGAAGTGCATCATTATGCTTAAGTTACAAACATCATTCGTACAAAACACCTATTTTATTGAAATTTTCCTCAGTGATTTGATAATTATCTTCCACTGTTTCACTATACATTACCATACAATAATTTTCAGAAACATATCTCTACGTGTGCATGTGAACAGCTTAGACTGAGAAAGAAAAATTATTTAAGAACAAAATCTCATATTTAGAATGGACACCTTCTGAAGATGTGACACGAAGATTATCTCTGACCACTTGACAAGAAAAAAATGTATTTCACTGAAATTTTCTAAAAAATGGCAATTCTGTTTAAATTTTGAAACACGTAGTACTTACACTTGTAGTAAAAACTTTTATTTGAGACAGTTTTTTTAAGCATTTTTCTAGAGAGTAGGCTTAGTTATAAGCCAGTCATCACTTTTACGAATTTAGGTTTGGAAGTTTTGCTTGCAATACACCTTTGAACGAGGCTGAGACAACTGCAGGGCCAGCTTGTCCATATAGGCGAGCTAGGCAGCCACCTAGAGAAGAAAATTGTTAGAGACATTTAGGGCAGCAACATTTAGATACTTAAAAAAAATGCAATTTCCAAATATGATTAAAAAAAGGAATGTTGTAGAGTAAGACTAAAAAGGACAGCAAATTGTACAAATAACGTCATTATTATTATTATTTATTATCCAAGTTTTAACCTTATTTTACCCGAAGGTATATTAACCTTGTCAATATATTTATTGATTTCCTTTAAAACATAAATTTGCACCTGCCAGAATGGAGTTAAAGCATCTCAACTCAACTGGCAGTTCTGCGTTACCAGACCAGCTGCAGGTGATCATAAGCTTATCAAAACTTATCTATGATGTAGTTTCTTGTTTGTTTAATGTAAATTTAAAAAGTTATAAATTTTCACTTATGTTAATTTTTTTATTTCATCACCATTCTATCTTAGTATATTATAACATCTTCATAAATACAAGCCTTTCTCAAATTAGGTGAATTCAAATCGATTTTATTTAACCACCTATCAGTACCAAGCTAGAGAACATGAAATTTCATGTTTAATTGAATGGTAGAAGAATGGGATGATTGCGTTGGCAATTTAGGGGGGGTGCTGAAATTATTTCTCACCTAAGACGCGAAAAATAAGAAAAGTCAGCCCTGGACAGTTGATTTCTCACTCACAGCTTTTTATTCTTCATCAAAAATTAAAGTGAAAAAATTATGTGAGTGTATAATATCATAATTTTTTAAAATATTAAAACAGAAGGATTCAGTATTGAGCCCATGTTTTCAATTTTCCTGCATCACAAAATTGTAATGTGATTGCGAGAACTACAGTATTTCCTTCCTCCAGTTTCTAGAAATGGCATGTGAGAAGGGAACATGCCGGGCAGCTAAACTGTACTTGAAGATGCGGGATACCACATTCAAACAGAAGGAAGAAGGTAAAGAAGTAAAGGAAGGAAAAAAGAAGAAGAGATTTTTCATTAGGATATTCAGGAGGATATGGTTTGGAATCATCATCACCTGGGCATTCTTAACAGCGAGTGTGGAGAGCGTCATCCTGTTCCTTAATAGAATAACAAATACTTATCTGAAGATTAGGGTTACGATGTTGCAGGAGCGAAGGCTACTCAAGCAGTTGCCTGACTTCCAGCAGCAGGGCTCAATGACCGGTCATAATAATCCATGGAGGCCAATGCAGAGCGAGATTAATGCAAACCAACAGAGGTATCCAACATTTCTTATAACACTCTCACAATATCCATGCTTAGAGTAAGGAAAACTGTTACATAAAACAGCTAGAATTTTCAGCCTGAAAGCACTAATATACAAAAACCTATCAAAAAATCTGAATGCTGGAGACGCATAATTACAAAGTTCACTGGAAATTTTATTAACAGTAATCACAATTTGTGAACTCTATAAATTACAACTTTGTGTTAAACATGTACCAATAATCTTAGTAATGTTACTCCTGGATACATAAATATACAGGCCGGCCCACATTAAAACACTGAATTTATATGTACAAGGCATGTCCATAATGTAAGTTTCCCTTGAGTCATTTACAGAAACATATTCATTGCAACAGATACAGCAAGTATTCAGCTATTTTTTAACATATTTGCCATCAGAATTGAAACATTTGTCTTACCATGGCACCAACTTTTGAATACCTGTGTTGTAGAAGTGTGTCGCTCTGGATTTTTACCACCACGTGACAAACACCTTCACCTCTATGTCATTCTCTGTCATTCTTTGTCATTTCGTGAGATGTAGGAAAAGATGGAAATCACTGCGAGCAAAGTTCGGACTGTAGGGTGGTTGTTTAAACACCTCCTAGCAAGTCTTCTGCAGAAGTTCAGCTGGGAGGTGTTTAAACTGATTCGTCAATGCTGTACGTTGCATAACATTCTATTGGTTCACAACTAGCAATGATTTTTCAATAATACATTCATAAAATTTATAAATACTCCTAGCTTTCAAAATTCCATTCCTTGTGAGATGCATTTAGGCAGCTTTGTCTTCAAAATTTACATAGGTCTAAAACTCCGTAATGCTACATCCCTGAAGGGACAAGGCCTACCACCCGACCACTGCGTCATCTACCATAGTCAGATGGTAGGATTGGGGGGCATGTGGTCAGCAAGCCGACACCCAGGGCCATTAATGGTGGTTTCCATGATCGGAGCCGCTACTACTCAGTTTAAAAAAACGTGGTTATTACAGCCCTGCTGGAATATTTAAATTGTAAACAGCAAAGGGTTAATTTCAATAGAAATGTGTAATAAGTGCCTCCAGTTATTTTCAATTTCCTGGATATTCTAGATTGAGTATCTGGTCTGTCCTGATTAGTACTTAATACTGTCTTTTTAAGTTGACTCTTTGAGTCTTGAGCTTCCTGGACAAAAAAGAATTACACCTGATAAAGAATGTGACCAACTTCTATGATTCACAGTCAGACTCCGTATAGGGACACAATTGGTTGCAGGTATATATGGCCTTCCTCGAAGGACAAATGTCAGCATATTGAAAAAAAATTGCACGGACTTTCAAGCAGAAATATTTGCTATACTGAACTGGTCTTTTAGAGGGCTTACCAAGGTAAACAAATTCTCATCCTCACAGATAACCAAAGCACTCTCCTTAGACCAGGTAAAATCAAACTGTAAAGTAAAGTAAAGTATTTATTGCTGCTCTGCATAATGTTGAAATACATTTTAGAAATGGCACATATAAAGAACATTGCACATATAAGTATCAAATAAAATCAGGTAAACTCATAAAACAAAGTGCCAGTATGTTTTTGGTGAATCAATTATAATTGCAATTATGATATGCAGAAAATAAGTTTTTCTAATAGATTAAAATCGACCAGCATCAGCACCTTGACAACTGCGCACTCACATAAAAATAAAAAATAAAATTAAAAAAATCCATTGTCAAATTGGCCGGCTCCGGGGACCTCCAGAATACGAGTCCAAGACGTTACCATTTGGCAAACTCAATCAGTTTGACGTTGTTGTTTGATAAGCATATGTGAAGGAATAGTGTTAACTGTCAAATTATACAGGTAGACAAAAATTTAAAAAACATGCTACCTTTAATTAGTTGTTACTCTGGTACCGGTCAACCGATTAGGTCCAAAATTAATAGGCTTCCTGCCATGGATGTTATAAATGTTTATACCAAGTTTCATGAAAATCCGATAAAGCATATTTGAGTTATGGGGCCTTTTGTTATATAATACCATAAAAATGCACTAAATTGGACATTATTCCGGTACCGGCACACCGATTTGGTCCAATATCAACAGACGTCTTCCCATGGACATTATAAATGTGTATACCAAGCTTCATGAAAATTCGATAAAGCATATTTGAGTTATGGCGCTTATAAATAAAAAACACTAAATTGGGTTTGACGCCGGTACTGGTGAACCGATTTGGTTCAATATCAATAGGGTTCTTTCCATGGACATTATAAATGCGTATACCAAGTTTCATGAAAATCCGATAAAGCGTATTTGAGTTATGGCACATACAGACACACAGACGGACAGACATTTTTCCGCCCCCCACACACAATCTCATAAAGTACCATACTGGCACTTAATAAAGCAGAATATGACATTAACATATCATATATAATACATACAACTCACCAACCACACACACTCAAACTCTCATCCAATATACCACACCACAACATCATGGCCGTCCGCAGAAATTTTGTCAAGGGGGGGCAAACGAGCAAATGAGAAAATTACTTCCACCACTATGCTACTATAATGTGCAAATACTTTATTATTAATATTATTGTTGTCATTGTTATTATTATTGTTTTCGTTATTATTATTATTATTATTGTTCTTTTTCATCACTTGTTTGTGAGTTCTTCTGTTGCATCGGCGTTTTTCGCAAGATGCAGCATTATATTGGTACATTGAGAAATGCTCTGACTATGGATGTTGTGCCTAGAATTACTGATTTTTGCATTAATTTAAGCTCTTTTGTTCCCATTCCTAGTTTTCTTAGTCCTGTCATCGTCCATTTAGGTATAATTCCATTTGTAGACATTATTAACGGAATTGTTATTACCTCATCTTGTCGCCACAATTCCTTAACTTCTACACACAGTGACGTATATTTATCTATTTTCTCATTGAAATATCTTTCCAAGTTATGGCTATTTGGTATACCAATCTCCACCAAATATGTTGTTCTCTTTTCCTTTTCTAATAAAATAATGTCTGGCCTGTTGTGTGACACTGGCCTGTCAGTTATCACTGATCTGTCCCAATACAGCTTGTAGGCTGTGTTCTCCACAACTGGATCTGGTTTATACTCATAGTATGGTTTTCTCTCTTGAGTAAGCCCACATTTAAAAGCTAACGCTTGATGCACTATACCAGCCACCTGATTGTGGCGCTTAAGATATTCATTCGAAGCGAGCGCCTGGCAGGCTCCCGTGATATGTTGGATTGTTTCAGAGGCATTATTATTATTATTATTATTATTATTATTATTATTATTATTATTATTATTATTATTATTATTATTATTATTACAATCCACATCCTTGATTTACTGTAACTGGACCTATGAAACTGGATAGGCCTACAAAGAAAAAAATATGATGTAGAACACACACATGACTTTTCTACCCCCTTACAATTTCCCACCTACAATTCAAATAAAGTGCGATAATTTTATTACCTTACTTTCATTACGATAAAATGTTTGGCTAGAAATGATTTCAGGTTTAGTGAAGTAATTATTTCTACATATTCATATGCAAGGTAGTCACTGCTACAGCTCGTTCTCGCCATGACATCATGAATGTGAAAAATATAGTCTCGCCAATCTTCAGACTATTTTTGTCAATATTTAGGTAGTAGCCTATTTACAGTTATCAAAATATAAATATATAGCATGCAATGCTCTGAAAACGGTCGAGATAGGCCTATGTATTTTAGTGAGCTTTAAAATAATTATGTCATGACCTATCTCTGATGGTATCCCAGTTTATAGGCTATTCTTAGAAAATTCAATACAATGTATATTTTACTTGTCATAATGTGTAGGCCTAGAGAAAATAATTACATGAAATGTCTTCAGGATTTCAAATTCAGATAATTATTTATCATCTTCAAAACCTGTAATATTACCTAATAAAGACTGAATTGTTCGTGCAAGGATAGGAAATACAAAATAATGTATTAGGTACTCTGTTAATTCTTCAGTGACGCATAGAATTTAAATGCCATACTTCAACGTGAATGGAGGATACCGGTATTTAAACATCCAGCAGCCAGTTATTAACATACATAGTTATACATAGTTATAAAATGGTTAAAAACGAATGGCTTTAGATAGAATTCTGACTGAAACGTAAACCTGAGGATTGTAGTATAATCCTGGATGATCTTAAAGCTAAATTTTACACATACAGCATTCGGTTAATTATTGCCATGCTAACAAAAGAAGGAGTAAATAACACAAAAATGTACACTTTGGAAACTCCTTCACAAACTCCTCTTCCATCCCACCCTCTAGACTGTAACACAAACAACCTCCTGGTCAATGGTTTATGAGGGTTGAAGTGTAACTTCTTCTTCAAAAATTTACAACGTGCACAGTACTTATTAAAATTTTCTTAACGTAAAAAATATAAGTTTGTGTAATGGATAAATATAACAGAACCTCTTATTTTTTATAGAAAAACTATGAAATAAAATAATTTAATTACTCTCACATACCGCAGTAAAGCAGGGACCAACATCACATTACTGGCACCAGTAAACATATATATTTTCTTATCGTATTCGTGCACTTAACAGCCTCTTGTGAGGATTGGAATTTTTAAAACTTTGTGGTGTGACTTTCCTAATAAAGCACCTCTCCATTAGCTGTGGCACCCCCTAACTGATCTAACATAGTACAGGAAATTTTTAGCTGACTAAACATTTACTAAATTTGCTTTCAAGAACGCGGTGCAAACAGATTTCTTTTTGCCTTATGGGACTTGTTTTCAAATGAATACCCAAGGTTTCTTACAAAAATTTATGACATATCCATATAGTATTCGTTACAACTGCAAAAATAAAGTTTGACATAATACGGTGCCAAAACTTTAACTTTTTTAAAACCATGGTGTAATATATTAAAACTAAATTAGATGTGTCCACAAATGCATATCCTGAAAGAGTGAAATTTCTTCTACAGCCTATTATACTTTTACTTTCCGTGACTTAAAAACGTTACTCGCGAGAAAAAAAAAATATATATTTAGCACTATACGGGTCTTGGCATATGTAGGATGGAACTAACGGGTTAAATATAATTATTTGATGAAAACGGTACCTTAATCTTTAAAGAGGAACTGCAGCCTTCTTGACGACTGCCTGGCGAATGCTGAAATAACTTCTTGAATAAATTCTTCCTTTTCCTTGAAGATTTTCTCCCGATGCAAACTCATCATGCAGAGACCGTCCAGTCTTTCATCAGTCATTGTTGCACGTAACCACGTTTTCACACGGCGTAGGGCACTGAAGGATCTCTCCACAGTGCAAGTTGTTGTAGGGAGAGTCATTGCAATCTTTACTGCTGTAGACACGGCCGGGAAAAAGAGTTTTGTTTCTTGGAGAATATCGATGTATTGCATTGTGCTTGTATCGCCAGCTGAACCACTACTCACTCTGTTTTTCCACAGTTCATACCAGCTTTTAGCTTCATACACAAAATTATCAATGGTATAAAGCCTTTGAATGTTTTGAATAATCTCATCAAATGAAGAAGGGCACATAGATTTTATGTTTTCGGGGTGCAGCTGCAGAAGACTATAAATGGCACTGCTTTCCTCTGAGAAACGTAATTCTAGAGAAGTTATTAGTGAATCCAAATAAGGTATGTACAGGGAAACACGATAGTACTCCTCTGGAACTACTGTTTTGATATTTGTTCTATACGTCTGTCGAAGGGTTTGCCTGGGAACAGATATTTCAACATTCACACGTGACGCAGTTTCACACACAGTATTCATAAGCTCCTGAAATTGTGAATCTGCTTCACATCTGTGCTTCTGAAACAATGAAATGAGTTCTCGTATATGAGCGCGCACTGCACCGATGTCCACTGACACACCCTGTAGAATGTTAGTGACTGGCTCAAGCACGGCACTGTACTTTGCTATGATGTGAAGAGCTATAATAAAGGTGGCAGCTGTGGCGGCATGAAGAAGCTGATGTGCCCGTTGTTTTGTGTTCGAGTTACCATTTACTGCTAGCTCTTCTAGGGCTGTGACAATCTGTGTGTAATTTTCCGCAAAGATTCTTATGCTTTTATGCTTAGCAGACCATCTAGTTTCGCAAAATAATGGAATTTTGGGAACGAGTTTTCTTCGAGTAGTGCTTTCTCGAAAGAAAACAATAATTTCTTTTATTGTGCTGCAGGTATTCCTTATTTCCTGCACTCCGTTTAGATCATTTACTACAAGATTTAGTCTATGAGATGCACAATGAAGGTAGAGTGCCTTTGGGTACTTGTCCTGAACAAGTTTTGCAACACCTCCCACTTTTCCTGCCATTACAGAACAGCCGTCATAGCCCTGACCTACCATTTTTGACATATCGAAACCACTGGCCAATAAATAATTTAAAATAGTGTTAGCCAATGATTCCGCATTGAGCTGATCAAGGGGAACAAACCCTATGAATTCTTCGCGTACATTGGTTTCCTGTGCCTTTTCATCAACGAAGCGAATACCTAAAGACAATTGCTCTGTTCCTGCAATGTCAGCCGTTTCATCCGCTAACACTGAGAAGGCATATGCATTATTTATTTCCTTGACCAATTGGTCTTTTAGAACTTGCCCACAAACTTCTATTATTTCGTTCTGTGTACGAACTGAAGTGTACTTGGCATTTCCAGCAGCCGTTTCAAAATGATCTTTAAGAGCAGTATCTCCTGCCTCTACGCGGAAATGTAATAAATCATGCAGCACACCAGTGTTTGAGTCATTTCCACGCAAAGGAAGATCATGTGTAGCACAAAATATTATGGAAGAAACAATCGGCACTAGTTTTTCCCTGTTTACTCTAATTTTGTTTTGCAGTGCGGAATCTATTTGTTCATTTACACTAATATTTTTGTTGTTCATGGTGCGGATGAAATTGTTTGAGCGCTCGGTTGCATCTTTATGCCATTCAGATTTCATATGCTTTTGACAAAAACTATGCATATCCTTGTACTTTGTGAATGGTGTAATTATAAACGCACCTTGTATGCCCCGTCGAACCGTGGGTCTGAAAAGTACACAATGACGACACAAAGCACCTTTCACTTCCTTTGAATACACTAGCCATGATTTGTATTCTAGCTGATCTAGCCACTTATGCAAAAAGGCCCGCTTTTGTCCTTTTTCTAAATCACCCTTAAAATTATAAGTGGAACTAGGCACCCAAGGCTCGCTAATTAACTTAAACGTGTCATTGTCTGAAAGCAAACTTTGAACTGTTAGGTGCAAGTATCGTCCAACATCTTGATCACTACTAGCTACAGAAACTTTATCTTGTTCACTGTATGTTGTGGAACTGCAACTGTTGATTATTTCAGCTGAAGCTCGTTCCAACTCATCGACACTAACACGAATTTCACTATCACCTGGTCCCAAAAATATTTCATTCTCTGTTATTACAAGTTCACGTCCCGTATCAATATTGCAACAATTATCTATTTTTTGACGTTTAAAGAAATTTCTTATATCCATTTCAGAAAACACACAGTAAAAAACACCAACAAAACGTTTGAAGAATGCGATTATCTGCGCGATTTTTCATACACTAGTTTTGATTATTTATTCTCGAGAGTTATCGCGGTCTTAATGATTTTTCAAAGAACCTCCCCACATTTCCTATTGGGCATCTCCGTAATGATGTAGGATGGACAATGCTATGATTGGTTTTAAGTATTAAGTGCGAAACCTGCTTGCATTACTTCATTTAAGAAAGCGAGCTTTCTCTAGCGTGATTTATCTGTAATATAATTTTATTGGACCATCCACCGCCTGACAGGACGTAACCTAACGGACCTACCGTTATATTGATATCGGCTCCTTTCTATGGGCCATCTGCAAAAAATCTCTCCCAACTTTGTGGGTAAAAATACTTTGTTTATTGTCCTTGGGACTTGGTGAAAACTGTTATATATTGTTGTATGTGACCTCGCTATTGCAAGCCCTCAATGATTTCGTAAAACATCTGCCGTACCTGAACCATTTATAACTGTATCTTTACTTGGATTGTGTTAGTTATTTAATAAAAGCCTAACTATAATTTCACTATATGTGACTATCTTAAATAGTATTTAATTTTGTGCAAATACCTTGATCTTATTCAAAATAATTATTATAATTGCAATAATAATACATATCACAAAATTTTGTTTCAAGATAAATACAATGCTATTAAGATTCTCAAAATTTCCAGGGGGGGGCCGCGGCCCTACCCTGCCCCCCCTTCCGGACGGCCATGCACAACATACATCATCATATATACACTCTGCACCCTCCCAGTCTACCATAAAACATTAAGTACATCAAAGAAATTCTGATCATGGCTTGATCGTTTATCTGGAGCTTCTGTTTTCGTCCATGAATTCCTGGATGCTATAATATGATTTATTTACTAAGTAATTTGCCAGCTTTGCCTTGAAGCACTTATGGTCTGAGTAATTTTTTAGTTCCTGAGGCAACGTGTTGAACAGTTTGGCACCTTGATACTTGGGTACTTTTTCGAACAAACTTAGTCTATGGCTGTTTGCTGCAATATTTTCCTTGTTTCTTGTGTTGTGATCATGTATATCAGAATTTTTTGTGGGGGTATTTGAATGTCTCAGTATACTGATTGCCCTGCCATCGGGCAGTAGGCTTGTATTACGGTTGGTGCTGGGCCATCAGGGAATTCTAAGAAATGAAAAAGCTGATCAGTTGGCAAAAAAGGGTACTGAGATACCCTATGTTGACCCTGAATCTGTGGTTGGAATCAGTATACATATTGCTAAAATCTTGGTAAAAACATGGACTGGGGAAAAACACCAACTCAGATGGCAAACCTATCCTGTACAAAGACATGTCCAGAAACTTTACAGATTGAGTTTCCACAATTATATGTTTTTTTTTATTTATTTTATTTTTTATTGACACCACGATTTCATTACTGCATGCTCCATAATGTAATGGAGCATGCAGTAATAAAACCGTGGTGTTAATAAGAAAAAAGATGACTAATATTTAATTTAAGTTCATTTTCTTAAGACACTATAGGCCTTTATGAGTATTTGAATTGGGGAAAATGGTATTTTATGCCGAGCACGAGTTTTCACTCCCACTCCTATAATTGTGAAATATGATTTTTGGTGCAAGGGTTTTTTTATTTTTTATTATGAAATATTATTTTGTTTATACTTGTGATATATTATGTTTGGTGCAAGGGTCTTTTATTATTCAGTGGAAGGAAAAACTGTGCGCGGCATATAATACCGTTTCGCCTTGAATTGTAGTAGATTAATCTTTTCTATATTTACAGGATCAAGAAGATGAAGGACACAGTATCTGATCACCAAATAAGAGAGGATCACATGTAAGTGCTTCAATCCTTCATATCCTGTTCATTAATGAGAAACATTAACCCTAGAGCAGATGCGCTGTTGTATTTTATACACCCGATTTACAATTTGCCCTCTACTGGAAAAATGCCAAATTTTATCACCATCTAATTGCTGATACCTTTCATGTTGTTGTTTAACTTTAGTTTAGTTGTATTAGAGCAATCATAGCATCAACAGGTCAAGAGTTATAATATGTTTTTCTTGGAATTGCAGCTGTGGAGTATTGTTTAGACCTACACTGTGTGCCTGGTCATGTAAATATTCTGATAGGGACAAACAAACAGAATGGAGTAAAACTGATATGCGTTAAAACAATGTTTGTATAATAAAAAAATATATACATATTACCAAGATCCTTGTTTACAAAAATTACTCCTCAACAGCAGTCCTTTGCGAGAAATGCAGTATGCGTTTACATGAGGTTCATCCGTAAATATGTGTATTATACTGTACTTTTAGTATATAAAGATCACCCTTGTTAAGAACTTCTTATATTGTGTATGGTTTCTATTGTAGTATAAACCGCTATTATTGTAAGAATATTGTTTCGGACTGATCACCCATCCAGAGAGGCTCTCCATATCATTGTATGACATGGGCCATATGAACATCCCTACAACATACATAATGAATGATTGATATCAAGTGTTGGCTTGAACCTTTCTAACATGTCAAAATATTACCTGTCATAAGGTTTCTATTGTTAACACATTCGCTCCCCCATATGCCATGTGGCATTTAAGAAAAACCAGCATTTGCCTCCTGTTCATGCCATCTGACAATTAAGCACTATATGGCTTATGCTGTACGAAGAAGAATCCGGTGGAGCTTTACTGGGATTAGACTATGCCATTTATAGAAATGTTTTTAGATCATGTTTTCTGTGTGAGCACATCATGTAATTGCAATTGCAATATTCAATATTTCTTCCATAGCTTCCAGTAACCATTAGTATGTGACAGACGCTGCAGTTCTACTAGAAGATACTAGAAGGTACATTAAAAATTTGGCATTATTTTGGGATGGTTTTTTAGAAAAACTTAATTTATTGTAAGCAGTGTGAATTCAGTGATTTTTAAAATGGCCATTAAAAAAATCCATGGGCTGGGAGCTTAAAGTGCTGGCAGGTAGTGAGTGGTGAATATGTTAAAATAAGGATATAAGTCAAGCTATTCGTATGTTCTCTACTTTATTAGTTTTCATTTATTTGTGAAATAGTCATTAAGTCATTATAAATGCTACTTGTTCTTTTAAACTTCTGTGTAGATAAATGTCATCGCAACTAAGTCATTTGCATATTTATTTGTAATTTAAAAAGTACTGTTAAATTATTGAGATAATCGTAAGTGACTTGACTTTTTTTCTTATTTGTTCACAGAAAACACATGAGTGGCCAGATTATGCTGGTAAGATTGATTATGGCACTTCTGAACGTCTTCTTGGCTTATTCTGATCTGATCTGCTACTTAATGATCTTTGTCTACCATATGGTCTGTGCTTCATTGATGACACTACCACTGCCTTTTCTTGTGCTTATGTGGGGAGCATTAGCACGCCCACGACCCACTGAAACGTTCTGGACTGTACTCACCACTTATGCTGAGGTACAATAAACTTATCAAATGAAATAATACAAAGCCATCCATTTAGGAGGAATCTTCAATGTAGCATGAATCAGTGGATGAATTTATTCCCATTATAGCATGAGTGACAGATGCCCATAGAGCTTTCTATTGGACGAGGGTTTGAAGATGTGTTTCAAAAACCACTAACACCAAAAAAAGACAAAGACAATCAGGCCCGTGCTAGCCACGGGGGACAATTACCCCTGCGCCCTTTGCCAGAAGTGCCCACACCACCCCTGACTCCCATTCTTAGCATGAAAGATGAGATTACTTTTGCATTGGTGTTTCATCAATGTAAATCATTCTGATTTTCAAATTTACTCATTGTTATATTGTTATATAACTACATAAAATAGAAATTAAAGTATTGTAGATAAATAGTAGGGCCTATATATTTTACGGTCAATCTGATTATTGAGGGCAGTTTTCATAATGCTTGGTCATTATAAATAATGACTAATAAAATCGGGCAATTTAATAATTTTACAACTATCTAGGATAATTTCTTACACTGCCCGGTCAATATTAATACTGCTACAATTTCTCTGGTCACTTTAATAAATTGACAGCAATTTGGCAACGTGCGTCTGGTGTGATTCTCCCTAACCTAACCTAACCTATGTAACTCGAAATGTCACCAAAGTGGAAGCTGCTCTAATAAATAAAAACTCTTGGATTTGACATTTTGTGTGTATATGTATATGTTTTTTTTTTGTTAGGCGTACGTATTTTTCATACTTATTTACTTTACTATAATATCCTCTTATTTTTGTATGTAGAGAAATATGAATAACAATTTTCTCAAATTGCCCATTCAATTTCCAGCTTTATTCATAATGCCCGGGCAATGTGTTAATTTCTATATAATTTATCATTTTGTCACATCCCATTGGACACTTTTTAAATTGCCTGGGCATTATAAATAATGCCCAATTGTTTACATTGACCGTGACATATATATTCCATACTTTCAAAACTAAAAGCATTGTTCCAAATTTAAAAAGAAGAAAAGAAAGAAAGAAAGAAAGAAAAAAAAAGACTGTTAAATAAGATCAGTTCAAGATTTTAGGTAGGGTATATTAGTAGTGATTTTCACTTGTTGGAGAAGAATGGAACTTCAATCCACTTTTCCATTGTGTTGCAGATCTTACTGATTTTCGACTGGGTTTTAAAATTTGACTTCATGCCTATGAAGAAAGAGAACCCGACAATGAAGACTTTTTATCCATCTCGCATTGTAGGAATGCAAATAAAGGATTCACAACTGTATGATCTGTTGCTGCTGTGCTCGATTTACTTCCATCATCACATGAGAAACATTCTTGGAATGCGCCGTGCAGAGGGTGAGGTTGTCAGTCTCAGTGAGGAGAAGTTCATACTGGATTCTGAAGGCCTGCATGAAGCTACAGATGATGTAAGTTAAAACTTTATATCCATTCATAAATATTTTAATTCTGAATAAACTTACCTATACTTCCTCATATCCCTCAGATACATCATAATAGTACTATTTTACGGTTCCTTAGTTTTACTACTTTGCAATCCCACTGGTTTAGGTTTAGGTTTAGGTTTATTTAGTCCTTCAGAACATGTACATGTTATTGGACGTGTCAAATCAATTACAGAGAAATTCTACATTAAATTACATGTTTGCAGTTATAAAATCAATTTCAAAACAAAATTTAAATTTAAACATTAATACAATTAATATACAATATAGTAGAATGAAATTCACAGGTCCACTTGGGTCCATTGGTCACTAGCACGATCCCTGTCTTCTTCATTCTGTGATTACCTGAAACAGAAAGAAAGAAAGGGCAGTATCTTCAATGGAGACAAATTTTCATTTTTTTTAAACTTTAGATAATCTTCTAAATCTAACATTTGTTCTAAAGAATTACTATAATCGCAAAATACACTAATATAACTATGTAACTATTAATTTTGTTAGAGGATGAGGTTCTGGTATTCACCTACTGGTCTTACTTAGTTGTCGAATCATCATTTACAGAGGTTCCTAACTCTTAAGGTATCTATATACGTTTGAAATGTAAATTTTTTACAAATTTCCAAAAAAAATAAATTATATTAGAATAAAAGATTGAAGTCTGTATTTTCAGAAAATGTTAAATTTGTTTGGGTTAATAGGTCATAAATGTATTTAAATCACCATTTAAAGAGTTGGCGCAAGCCTTCTTGGCCTGAAAAGGTAATGGCATTGTTCTTCATATTCTGTCTGATCTTTTTAAAATTCCCTTTCCATTCTAGCTGTAATATTTTTCATAGCTGCTGAGGATGTACTGTAGTATTGCCTTCCTCTAATAGATGGCAGTCCAATATCAAGTTCCTATGCTGCAGGGGCATTTTGAAAGTTCCAAATAAGAATATTAAGTTTTAAAAGTATCCGTAAACTTCAATTCCCCTTTTCTCAAAACTTTATTTCTCGCAATTTTTTAGGATTCAAAAAAAGATAAAAACACTTAGAACTGAGCTAGAGGCTTCATTCTTGCACCAAATGAAAGCCAATTAAACCAGTCAGAGCCTGAACCTAAATGGTTAAGAATATGTTAAGAATTGAAGCTGTGAGGAGTTTAAAAGGAACCATGAATAATTTTTTTCACCCGCCAAAGTTCTAAGAATTTTTTTTCTTATTTATTGTAGGGCATGCTAGCAATAACTTAGGTTCAGGATCTAACCTAGATTATGAGGAATCATCACATAATTTTTACACATAGTTTGCATGTCTTTTAAGCAAACCAGAATTTTAAAAAAAATTGCATATTTATTTTTCAAAATAATTTTTTTAGACCACAATAATATTATTTTTTGGTTAACTAATATTGCATTAACTTAGTTGAATGATATCTGATTCACTCTAAAAAAAATCAGAAATCCTGTTTGAAAAATGCAGATTTTCACTTGAAACGTATAAAGATACCTTCGTAAAGGCAAGTGCAGGATGAGGTCACAAATGTGTATCCTAGACTCAGATTTACTTAATAAAACTTGAAGGGCTCGGAAAGCAAGGTGGTACAAGTGACAGCAGCTGGTATTTCGCATGGTAAAAGTTGGATATAACATAATAGAAATTATTTCAATTCCAGGTGGAAATGCCGAAATATTATACCACAAGACAGCTACAAACAACTTCTTCTCAGATAGTGCTTGTACATACCGAAGAACATGGTGCTGTGGATAGAAAACTTTTCACGAAACTCATGTATGTATTCTTTTCACAGAGGTATAATGAGTTAGCTACATGAAAGAAACAGGTATAATTTGATTACTTCTAGAATGTAAATGTGACTTTAATATTATGTTTTTGTACTTATTTAACTCTGGGACAATAAGAGAACTAGGTACTCTGGCTATTCTGTTTCTCGACAGTAATTACTGTAAGTGGCTATTATTCTCTATCCCATTTAAGAATGATTCTGTTCAAAACAAAGAGGCATGTCTGTCATAGCCCGCACGTGAGAACGCATGTGTCACGGTGTTTAATGTTAGTTTGTTTATTCTCAGTACAACTGACCCGCAGGGTCGTCGTGAACAATGAATCCTTTGTTTTGTTTGCTAATTGATATACTATAATGATGACAATGCCAGTGAGAGTTTGTTATTTCACGTGTAAATGTTGATATTATTGTTGCATGAACTTACGAACACTCGTTAGCCACACCCTGGTAATGGCGCATGCTAATGACATTAACCAATCACGTTTTGTCACATGATGCGAATTTTCCGCGAACTCTCTGTGAGTTCTCCTCCCCTTTGTTTTGACTAGGATCAAACTAGAATGGGAACAATTATAGTACAAGTTGTGGTTCCTTGCTTTCCAGGAAGAATATAATCTGATTGTATCCAAAAAGAGGGTGCTTAGGAAAATATTCAGACCTAAGGGAAATTAAAACAGGGAATGGAGAAAACTGCATAAGGATGAGCTTCATAACTTGATGTTCATTCTTATCTTATTAGATAGATATTAGATATCTCATTAGAAATTGTATTAAATGAAACAAGTATATTACACATTACACAATCGAATACATTGTCGAGCGTAATGAGATGGGGAAAATATGCCATGTATTGAGTGGTGTTACATTTCAATGGTTTGTTCTTTGTTCAAAATATGTGCTAGCTCTTTTTCAGTGTGCCAGTTTGTTACTGGTTCAAACATGCCTCTTCATTGATGAACTACTCAATAGTAGGCCTGTTTGTACCAGCACAAATCCAATGCCAGTCCCAAATGTTATGTTGATTTCAGATTCCAAGAGTATTGCAAACCAGCAACTTCTTTTTTCTTCAGTCTTCTCCACAATGATCAGAACAGTATCTTTGACATGTATGTTCTAATGTTCCTCTGTGACCTTTGCATTTTCCTTATCTACATCATCGAATATAATTCCTTTGGGGTAAGAGTTTTACAGTATTTATAACTTCCAAACAAAAGATGTTAATGTTAACTGTACAATAACAGTGGGAGCCCGGTCACAAAAATCACTACTTAGTGTGCCTCATAGTACTGCATATGACATAACTTGTCTGTCTGTGAGGTAGACCATTAGGGCAATTAGTCATAGGAGAGAGGTTCCATCTGGTGCTGTGAATTGAACTCCGACTTAGCTCAGTTGGTAGAGCATTGGCGCGAATAGCCAAAGGTCCTGGGTTCAAGTCCCAGTGTCGGTGGAATTTTCCTCCTATAATATTCTCATGTAATGTCCAACAGAGACAATAATCTGTGGTTCATGAATGCTTATAAATCAAGTATCCAATGCTCTCCAGACCTTATGTTGCTGGATTTCTTTTCATGGACAATCAGTCATAGATACACCTAGACACTTTGGAATGAGATTCAAGTGGTGTGTGCAGAAATGTCATTGGACACTTTGGTACTATGTACGGAACCAGTGTTGACTCGTACTAAGAAATGTATTAATGCTGGAAACCACCATTTTGAACATTTGAATATTAATCACATTTTCATCAGAAAGTAATTTATTTTTCAAATTGGACTTTAAGCTTTCCATTTCCAGAAATTTAACCTTGTAGAAAGGAAAATAGATTTTCTATGACACTTCAAAGTGTGTATACATTTTCTTAAAGCACTCTGTACATTGGTTCCAAGTGGGATTTTGTATTGATCCTGATTTAAGAACTTCCATACCATTGAAAACTTTTACTTGGTTAAGTTGCATGGTTAGCAGAACAAAAAATATTTCCGCTCACGAAATGAGGATCTGGGTTTATCCATGTGTAAACAGTTTAACATTTTGTCGATGCATGACTGAGATATGTGTGTTAAGAGACTGGCTTGATCAGTGTATTCTTAGAATGTCAAACTTCCATACAAAAAGGACACATGCATTCCATTCTTAGCATATCAAAGTGGCTCTAAAGGTTAAAGTATGTACAGTACACACAAAGTTTTCCTGCAGATATCCATCTCGGTTAATGGAAAGTTGGCTATGGTTTGTTACAGCAAGATGTGGCACGGTCTTCAGCAGTTAATATCCTAAAGAGCAACAGCGTGCCTGTAAACATGGTGTTCCTACTGCTTAGTCATTTCCTGCTCATACTTATTGAACGTATGCTATATCTGCAAAGGAAGATGATCTACACCATACTCTTTCATTTACTCCAAGTTCTTATGTGGCATGTTTGGCTGTTCTTCATTCTGCCTTCTATGACTGATGAACAGTGAGTAGTACTGATGTTTCTGAATTCTGGAATTTTTTAGAACAAAACTTCATTCATCCCCAAAGAGTGTAGGCCTATTATCCCCAAATAACATCTTTCTGGCAGAAACCACTAACTCCAAAAATAAATATTAAGGATAGAATTGAATTTATTTTTCATCCTCTGAACATGTACATGTTATGGGACATGCTAATATACAAATTTATACAAAGTTTTGTTTTTTACAGTTTGAAAATAGCTTTTACTAAAGAAAACACATAAAGAACTTATAATATAAAAGTGGCATTTTTCTACATATCTAATAAATCTTATTTACATTAAATTGTGTTTTCAATGAAAACAATGCAGCATTGTGGCATTTTTCTTCGAATTCATCAACACTGTATTTAGTTTTATTTTAAGTTGACCGCCTGCGTGGTCTTGTGGTTAGTGTTGCTGACTACAGATCCGTAGGCCCGGGTTCAATCCCCAGTACCTCCTTGGATATTTCTGAGGTAGGGAGGTCTGGAACGGGGTGCACTCAGCCTTGTGATTCAAATAGAGGAGCTACTTGATAGAGAAGTAGTGGCTCCGGTCATGAAAACCATCAAAATGGCCATGGGTGTCGGCATGCTGACCACATGCCCCAATCCTGCCGTCTGCCTATGGTAGATGATGCAGTGGTCAGGTGTTCAGCCTAGTCCCTTCAGGGAAGCAGAGTCAAGGAGTTTAGTTTGTTTAGTTTATTTTTAGTTATATATACTACTATATTGATAAAAGGATGCTTTATAGGTAGGTAGAACTCACTAAATAATTTCTCAACCTGTTTCCTTGTAATTAATAGGACTACGGGTACCTCTGTTTTCACGAAGTCCATATATGAAATGGTTTATTCAAACTTTAAAAGAGCTAATAAAAAAAATTATAATATACATTTAAACGATCATGTATAATATTGGGGGAATTTTTTAATCTAGGGTTATAATGAACAATTTGCCTTGTTTCAGGTACCAGCAACACTTCCCACGGCAGGCATGCTACCTACTTAAGTGTTTCTATTTCTTACTTGGCACCTACCAAATCAGGAATGGACCTCCCAGTCGCATTCTTTCTAACTGTGTTTGCAAGCACTACACCATGTTGAACAAGGTTCTCCACCAAGCTTACCTGCAAATTCCATTTCTGTATGAGATGAGGACTCTCACAGATTGGATATGGACAGACACTTCCTTCACATTATATGAGTGGCTCAAATGTGAAGATATTTTTGCTAATGTCTTCCAGCGGAAATGCTCTCAAGACTTTGAAGTGAAGTATTCCAAGAACCGTGGCACAAAGACCAAGAAATGGGTCAAATACTCAGTGGGGATAAGCTTGGTGTTTGTCATCATTGTACTGCTCTGGTTCCCTGTCACCATGTATGCGTTCATTAGGCTGGGCACGAAAAGCCACCTGCCTCTGCAAGTCACCTTAACAATGAGGATGGGCTCCCATGCAAACCTTTACCGAAGCTGTGCTACTGGCTCAAATATCATGCCGTGAGTATTCATCAGTTTTGAAGAAAAGTATCAATGTGATTCACTTAATCTGGAAAACATTGTGAAGTGTCAATATTATACAATAAACTTTAAAGCCTTCAGCTTTACATAATTATTGTAAGTAAAAACTTACCAAATTAGAACATAATCTAGAGTGATTGGGAAAAAGCGAATAAGTAAAAAAACCAAAGTTTCAGGAGAGACAGAAAACAATTTATTTCCAAAGCATTGTTATGATATTTAGTTCAGCCCACCCATATATTTTTATTCAGTACTAGCATGTGCCCGCGGCTTCGCCCGCGATAATTATTTAAAAAATTAAAAATTAAAAGCATAACCCTAATAGTTAAATCATTATATACCTAAATCACGTGGACTACATATCACGATTAGATAGCGTCGCCTGGTAAAGGCGCCCGCGGTTTCCCCCGCGATAATTATTTCAAAAATTAAAAACTAAAAATTAAGAGCATAATAGTTAAATCATTATATTTATTAACACCTAAATCACGTGAATTACATACCACGATTAGATAGCGTCGCCTGGTAAAAGCGATCTCAGATTCGAGTTCCTTGGCCCAGAAAATCCCTGTATAGTGAGTTTCGTCCAAATCGAACGATGTTTAACCATATTTAGGTCTATGTTGATTATCCCTCTTCCGTGTAGGTTGAAAATTTCATATGTCTACGGGCCTTGACATTCTAAACAAATGAATTGACCAGCGTGGGCTTACAACATTCAAGCGATCGCGATGCTTTTATTTCCACGGTATGGCAAAAATAGCCAAAGCCAACTGCAATTGATTTGACATTGAAATGTATTACTGAAATCTGATGCTTCGACAGCGCTAAAATCACGTTTTCTGCCAGTTTTTCACTCATAACTCGCGAACGAAAGCTAAAATTACAAATTCGGCTTCGAGGTGCATTCGCCCACCTTTCAGTCCATCTATCTTTAAAATTTCAGATCTCTGCGTTCAGTAGATTTCGATGGGCATCGTGGACAGACAGACAAACAGCATGTGCCCGCATGTGCCCGCGGCTTCCCCCGCTATAATTGTTTGAAAAATTAAAAACTAAAAATTAAGAGCATAGTTAAATCATTATAATTATTAACACCTAAATCACGTGGAGTGCATTCCACAATTAGGTAGCGTCCCCTGGTAAAAGCGACCTCAGATTCGAGTTCCTTGGCCCAGAAAACCCCTGTATAGTGAGTTTCGTTCAAATCGAACAATGTTTGACCATATTTAGGGTTGATTATCCTTCTTCCGTGTAGGTTGAAAATGTCATATGTCTGTGGACCTTGACACTCTAAACAAATGAATCGTCTAGGATGGACTAACAAAATCAAGCGATCGCGTTGCTTTTATTTCCAAGGTATGAGGTATGATGACAAAAATAGCCAAAGCCATCTGTAAGTGATTTGATATTGAAATTTATTACTGAAACTGATGCTTCTAAAACGCAAAAAAATGCACGTTTTCTGCCAGTTTTTTACTCATAACTCACGAACGAAAGCGAAAATTAAAATTCCGGCTTCGAGGTGCACATTCCGACCCTTTAGTCCGCCTATGTATAAAATTTCAGATCTCTGCGTTCAGTAGATTTCGCTGGGCATCGCGGACAGACAGACAGACAGACACTTCCTTTTATTAATATAGATAAAATAGTATGTAAAAATATCTGGGTGGACTGAACGAGATATTGCAACAATGTTCTTTCTTTCTTTCTTTTTCGTAGTTTTACCTCTCCCTTTTAGGATTTAAGCGACCCAAGCCGCCCGGGCCTTACAGGGCCGCAACCTGTCTGGAGAGGAATTACCTTTGGATCACATACATACTTTTTTGACCAGACAAGGACATGGAGGGCCTCCCCGGATGAGTGATCAGCCCAATGCCGGGGCCACCTCCGAGACAACACGAACACATAGGACGATACACACCATTCACACACTCACTCACTCAGAACAAGGCGAGGATGAGGATGAAGATGATAATGACGGCCAGATGATATCCGGGGACCATAAGGGCCTAAAGTTACCTGACATTTGTCTCATAGGTGAGGGAAAACCCCGGAAAAAACCTCACCTAGGTAACTTGTCCCGACCAGGAATCGAACCCGGGCCCGCTGCGTGAGAGGATTGGACGCATCCCCTGAGCCACAGCGTGCAACAATGTTGAGGAAATAAATTGTTTTTTCTCTCCCCTGGAACTTCGGTTTTTTTACTTATTCGCCTTTTCCCTATCACTCTACATATGTTTCAATGGGTCCCCCAAAATCAACAGCTGTGATCTACTGGCACACTTGTTTCATGTTCTCCAGGTTATACGAATTTGAAAATGAGGTCACTGTCCTTAAGGATGCCAAATTTGTAAGTGTGTCTTTGCTTTTTGGATGTATAATTTTTCCAAACCAGTTAAATCGAATGGTTTTTTAATACATTTCAATAATTTTCCTCAGTATTAAAATTTATTTATTTATTTATGTCCTGCAAGATCAATATACATTGATATGGGACATGTCAGTATTTTATGTAATTTAAATGGGATAAATGCTAAGCGATACAGTGCAGATCTAGATAATCAACATTATAACTTGTTGACCAGAAATAATAAGCCACTGCAGATTTTTTTATCTGTTAGTATTTAATATTTCTCATGTGTTCCTAGTACCATAGGTTTATATTCCTCTTCTTTTGCCAATGTATACTTTTTCACAGGTATTACAGTCAATTTCATAACAGATAGAACAGCTGGAAGTCATTTGACAAATGTATGTTGATCCAAAAAGACACAAGCTTTTATATACTCAGGGCATTAAGTTTACGAACTGTTTTCTGGAACTCATTCCAAAACTCTTAAAATTGAGTGCATTTTTAATTTCTCTTGGAAAATACTCTGAATTTCTGAATCTTGCTGAAAATCAGAGTTCATTTTTAAGTTTAATATAAGGACCAGAAATTGATAACCCAGTCAGAAAGTTGCAACTTCTGTACTCTGATATATATATAGGCCTATGTTTTGCATGTGGATATGTAAAAAATAATATGCCACATACCATTAGAAAACACTTTTTAAAAAACTCAGTAGGCCTATATGTAAGTGGCTTCATTTTATAAGCTAAAATTTCCTCTACTTGAAACGGTGATTTTCTTGTAAAATTTTTGTTCACACATAACAGACATTTTCAACATTTTTAAAAACACACCACCCATTACTAACCACTTGCATCGAAACACGCTTCTAACCACTAGGGATAATTACAACTAACATAAAGTTGTAGAACAGATTTCAATTAAGACAACGATGTATTAAAATAGCCAGACTGCCACTAGAAATGGACCAAGTTCCATTGTTGAACACATGCTTCACTGCAAGAAATGATTCAGGGATGTTTAAAGTTATCTCAAATTCAGATAAATGAAAATAAATGTCTCAAAACATTAACAAAATTATAATTACTTCAAGAGCCACCTGCTGGCCGCATAATGAGTAACACTGATCTAAAAGGTTCAATGAGCCCTCTAGATCAGTTTAAAATGAATAACAAAATAATAAATTGTTCACTTTCCTCACTTAAATTCATTCATATAGTGTGTTCAATGATCCCCCTCCCTTTTTGAGTCTGTGAGACAGGAAAAAACTGAGAGTTCTATGGTTAATTTCAGGAACCTTAAAAAAATGTATTTTTTTTGTGAAATCTTTACATTGAGTTTCTTTTACCCATGGTGCTGGTAGAGAAAGTAGAAATAACATTCTGTATTTCCTACAGATTATCAAGGGCTTGAGAAATATTTGTATTATTTTCCAGTATGGATCTATACCACTGGTCCCTGCTGCCTCGTTTGTATCGCAAGAATCTGACCACTAAGGCATTTCTCAAGACTTTCAGAAGGGAGGACGTGACAGTGTCTGAACTTACACCATACTCAGAACAAGAGTGGCTTATAACACCTCCAGATTTACAGAAGTTGAAAGAGGATCTCAAGACAGGTAATATTAATAAATGCAATTAACTGGTGTTGGGAATCCAGAGTAAAGTGGAGTCTCTTTTAAAAGAATCCATGTAACATCCCCTGCATGGCAGAGATTCTTAAGCAGGACTGGAATTGTGCGATGTAACTTCCATATGGAAAAAGGGGGATAAAAGGTGCTAAAAATATGCAAAATAGATGAAAAAAGGAATTACTGACTAATTCCAATGAAATTAAAAAGAAAAACGGAAAATAGACTAGACTAGACTAGAACATGTGCATAGTTTTCTTTCATTGTTGTAGGTGTTCCTTCATCCCCGTGTTTATAAAAACAGACAGTTCATCGCAAACTGATGAAAAATTCATTGAAAGTTACTTGAGATCTTAGATATTGGGAAGAAACCAAGATAATTTTATAATAAAAGAGCAATGAAACTCAAAAGAAATAGGCTATAAACGCTTTATTAATGGTTATTGCATGAATATTAAATTTTGGGAGATGGAATTATATTTTTTATTTGGAATGTTTAAAATATAGTGTGGAAATGGAGGTTATTTTAATTTTTACATTGACTTTAGACAATTAATAAATAGCAGAATAATGTACAAAAAAGGGGAGAAAAAGGGTTTATGGCTATGGTGAAGAGAAATGGGGATAAAGGTCCTAAGAGGGAAAAATTATAAAGTATAAATTATACTCTTATTATATGCTGTACATTATCAGTAGAAGACCAGTCACAAAAATCACCAATTAGTGTGCCTCGCGGTACTGCATATGACATACCGGTGACTTGTCTTTCAGTGAGTTAGACCATTAAGGGCAATCAGTCATAGGAGAGAGGTTTCATCTGGCACTGTAAAGTGAACCTTAACTACCTCAGTTGGTAGAGCAGCGGCACAGATAGCTGAAGGTCCTGTGTTCAAATCCTAGTGTTGGTGGAATTTTTCTCCTATAATATTCTCATGCTAGAAAATTGCCTCCATTCGCAACATTTTACATTTGTTTCTTTCACATGAGCTCTAATTTGCCTTATGAAAAAAGATGCACCCTAACCCTGATAACTTCAATAAATCCAATCAGTGATCAAATATTCTGATTAACTTAAAACCTCTGTATTTTGAAATATTTGTTATTAAATATATCTAGAAAACTTCAGTGTATGACAAATGTTCCTAATATTTTTGTAACTGTTTTTAAGGAGCTTACCTTCATCTTGCTTCTTAACTGCATGCTCATTCCAAAAATTTCAGAAATAAAAAATTATACTTTAGAAAATTGTATCACAAAAAATTAGGTAAACTTATGTAAAAAAGTGCCAGAATGCTTTTGTTTAATCAGTGATAATTGCAATTATGATATGCAGAAAATAAGTTGTTTTTTAATCGTTTTCCGAGTTAAGCTCCAGATCGATTAATTAAGCAGGGCTTACGGAAGAACAAAGGTCTAGTTTCATAGGAATATATGAAGGAATATGTGAGTAGTGTTATTTGTCCAAGCTAACTGTATTGAAACTTCCAAAGCCGTATATGAACTCTGTAAAACAATACGTTATCATGATAACTGATTTGCGTTAGATAACTTCTTTCTAATATATTGCCATAAAATAGGCAATAAATTGGGCACTACTCTGGCTTCTTCCCATGGACGTTATAAACGCATATGGCATATGCATATGCAGATAGCAGCCTAATTCAAAGACCAGGGAACTGATGGTCTCAGGAAACAGACAACACTACAAGCTGACCACACTTGGGATCCTCTTACTAAGAATTACGTCTATTGGCATGCAAAGTGGTGTATCAGATATATGGGTCAGTAGCACAGCCAGCAGTGATGCATGCTGACAAATACGAGGGTTGTCCGTAAAATAAGGTTTCCAAGGAGCTGCAGACGCGAGGAACGCTGTTTTGCGGGGTTTGGTGACACTGGCGTGTAGCTTGGCTCCCTCTCTCCCAGCCCCTCCATGGCAAGTTGTCTGCGACGCTCATTCTTGGCTTGGCAGCCATTAGAGATGGAGCTCCCACTCGCTTCTCCCGCCAGGTGCGAATTACGCTCTGTGATTAGTTTTTTGTGTGCTGAAAGATCGAAGGTTGACGGTTCGGGAGCTCTGCGAGATGATCCCTGATGTCAGCAAGTCCTGCATTCACAAAATTTTGACAGACCATTAAGGATATGCCAAGGTTTGTGCAAGGTGGGTCCCGAGAATGCTTACGGAAGACCACAAATGGCAACGTGTTGAAGCGGCCCGCGAGATTCTTCAGGCCTACGAAACCGATGGCCAGACATAGCCCCAAGTGACTACCATCTCTTCCCTGAATTGAAGAAACACCTGGATGGGATGCATTTCAGAACTGGAAAGGAGCTGAAAAAAAGAGGTTTTACGCTACCTTCGCGGCGCGGCGGAAGAGTTCTACGATTCAGGCATCAAGAAGATGGTACACCGCAAGCAAAAATGCATTGATTGCAACGGCGATTATGTCGAAAAATAGGGGAAAGTCTAAGCTTTCCAAAAATGTATTGTTCAATGCCAATAAACATGTTTTCATTGTGAAAAATCATTGGGAACCTTATTTTACGGACAACCCTCGTATATACAGCTCTAGCAGTGAAATGGTTAAGTCACAGATCTTTGTTTTAAGAAAACAAGGTTTTTATTATTGAGATATTTTTGATGAATGCTAACTATAAAAACGTTTGGGGCTTTGATAATATTTTATAATATTTATATAATATTTATTCACCATTAGGGATTACAAGAATCCAAAGGCTTCGTCATACTTAAGAACTAAAAAAAAAAATTAAACAAAACATACCTATACATACAGTACACACTCATACAAAATGCAGACATTAGAACAAAATAATACAGAGTACAATAAGACACGGACATTTAGAATTTTACTTGTGATTCAATTTTGACTTATAGAAATGGAGAGGAAAAGAGAAAGAGGAGAGATCAGGAGAAATCACGTAGCTCCAATTACTCCATAAATTACACTGGGCAACAAAAAAGAAACTTTTTTTTGTCTCAGAAAGAAAAATATGTGATTCTGATAGCATTTCTTCTCCTGAATTCAAATATGATATCTGTTTTTCTCCATCACGCAAGGTTTCCGAGAGACAGGCATTTATAATTTCAAACACTTTAATATTTTCTACATTCTTAAATACACATTATCCGAACATTCGGACTCACCTAGAAAGTAAGAAATGACGATTTTCTGCTATATTTCGCCTGTGGAGCATCTCTCTTGATGGTCCAACAATAATCGACCAGCATATTAGGATTCCATTTGCCTTGATATCTCTTTTCTATAGCTGAAATCTCCTGATGAAAGCGTTCCCCGTGCTCATCGCTCACTGCGCCAAGATTTTCCGGGAAGAAATCTAGGTGCGAGGGCAGGAAGTGAATTTTTAAGGACATATTATAGCCCAAATTTGTATAAGATCATTGACAATATCACGGTAATTTTCCGCCTTTCGTTTTCCCAAAAAAACTGTGATTTACTTTTTTGAATGCTTGCCAAGCTACTTTCTCCAGTGGATTCAATAGTTCCTCAAACTTCTCATCATGCATTTGTGATCGTATTTGTGGACCCACAAATATAACTTCTTTAATTTTTGCTTCACAAATTTTAGGAAACTTCTGTTTTAAGTACATGAATCCAGGAGTATTGCCCATGGCTTTCACGCAATTCTTCATCAATCCTAGTTTGATATGTAAGGGAGGTAGATACACATTTTTAGGATTACACAATGCGTCATGTTTCACATTTTTCTGTCCAGGAATGAATGATTCGCGGTTCAATACAAAATGTCTCCATAAGAGAAGAAATGTCATTACAAAACACTAAGCCATTTTCTTCAGAAAAATAGCCTTTAAATTGAGAATGACGACTACGATAAGTACATATCTTTGTATTCTTTTGAAGAAGATTCCATCCTTTTAGCCGGGAACCAAGCATTTCAGACTGGATTTTGGATAATTTTAAATCTGTATGAGATCGTTAAGATCTTCTTGAGTCAATAAATGAGGCTCAGATGAACAGCTTTGTTCAAAAGTTTTATCACCAAAATCTGTTTCTTCTTCTTCCTTACTTCCATCGGAATCTGAGCTCCCTTCATCTAATGTCACATGTTCTGGAGGCTTTGGTATGGGCAATTCTTCGCTGTGTGGAACTGGTCTCATTGCAGATTGCATGTCAGGGTACACCACTGTATATTTTGATTTTGACGTAATCCCTTTAATGTTTGTTAAGCAGAAATAACAGTCGGAGGAGTGATCTTTGGGTTCCCTCCAAATCATAGGGATAGCAAATGGCATGTGGCGTTTGCCATTCTTCCATGCAGTGAGAAGCCTAGTACACGATAAACAACAGATATGTGGGGCCCAGGTCCTTGTTTGGTCTCCCACTTTATACCCAAAATAAAGTTCATAACACTTTTTTTACTAATGGAGTAAGGTTTCGCCTTTGGGACTTGAGCGTCACTTCACCACATATATAACAAAAGTTGTTAGGATGATTTAAACAAGCTCTAGGCATTTTGTAACTAACAACAAATTAAAAGAAATAAATTTGTATATATGTAATATACAATATACAATAATCCAGACACAAAGCACTCACAATTACGTGTTTACTGGTTCACTGCTCTCTCACAACTGACATCGTTGTAGTGAAGGCATGCATGATCATGTTTGCGCCTGTCTGTACAGTCTGAACTTGCACAACAGTAGAAACGGTACCATTTGAGTTAGCTCATTGGGTTCCATCAACATTTACAATGCTCTAGGAGTTTTTATTTTACAATGGACAAATGGCAGGTTATTAAAAAAATATATTTAAATCCATTAATTGAAATTGAAATTTAAAAAAAACTGTGGGTGATGGAGAAATTCCGAATACATATTTGAAAACATGATAAAAAACTGTATTAAGTACAACTATTGGTACTCATGAGACAAAAATCATGTTGACCAGTGTTATTATCCAGTAAAAATAAATTTATAGAGTCAGTAAATTGGCGGAGATGAAATCTTGAGTACTATAGAAAACATGCTCCATAAGAAGATTTATCACTTTGGTTTTGAAAAGTTTTGGACTGGTGTGCTTAAAAGAGTGGGGAAGTTTATTGTACAGAATTAGACCCGTGTGATTGATGAATTTTAAACTTCTGGAGGTTCGGTGGGATGTGAGGTGAAAATCATTAATTCCTCACGTGTCGTGGTTATGGTGATGGGAGTTCTTTGGAAATTTCGGTTTGTTTGAATGTATGAAGCAGACAGTCTCTAGAATGAAGATGCAAGGGACAGGAAGAATATTTAATTTTTTGAAAAGAGGCTTGGTATGCGTGCGGTTGGAAACATGCATCATAATTTTGATAATCCTCTTCTGGAGTTTGAATATCCGAGTTAGATTGGGAGAGGTTCCCCAGAAAGGGATGCCATAGGAAATTACAGAGTTGATATTGCCGAAATAAAGAGTACGGAGCATTCAATATTACAGAATCTACTTAAAATTCTCAAAGCATAAGTGATTTCACATACTTTTTCAGCGAGGTGGGAGATATGTGTATTCCAGGATGACTTGAGGTCAACCCAAATACCCAGGAATTTAGAGGAAACAACTTCTTTTAAGCAAACATTATTAAACATAATTTGTAAGTTTGCTAGGGAGAAAGGGCAAAAATTTATGTAATTAGTTTTGGAAATATTGAGGTGCAGTCTATTGTAATTTAGCCAAACCTGGAGATTTTCCAAAGTTTTGTTAGCTTTAGCTTGAAGCTGAGCGCTGTCTATATCAGAAATTAGGATGTTGGTGTCGTCAGCATAAAGAATGTTCTTGGAGAGCGGTAGATAAGCCGGGAGGTCGTTGATGTAAATAAGGAAAAGTAGTGGGCCCAACAAGGATCCTTGAGGGACACCGCAATTCACCTGCAGAAGATCTGAATTCTGGGAGTCGATTTGGACCATTTGCCGTCTATTACTCAAATAAGAGGAAAACCAGGCATTTGCGGTTCCTCTAATACCATAATTATTCAAATTTTCAAGGAGGATGCTGTGGTTTACTACATCAAAAGCTTTAGTTTGGTCGAGGAAGATACCAATTGTGGGATTTTTATTATCAAGGGCCGAGAGGAGGTGTTCAGAAAAGGAGTAAAGGGCATCATTGATAGACTTGATGTTTTATTGAATGAATTGCCTTAGCTCATCTTTCAAACTCCTCCTTGATTCTCCAATGTTGTACTTACCACTTTTATATCGCAATATAGGTCTACTATTTTATTCACATTTTCACATTTTCTGATGTTCATATGGAAAAGTACTTTTTGCACGACTTAACTAATTAGTGGTACTTACGAATATTGTTGCCATGGATCGTAAGTTGGCATTCCCGCATGCAATCTTGTTGCTATGTGCGGTAAGAATTTACTTTTGGTAAGAGTTTCCGTGCTGTTATGAATTTACTTACGCCACACCTCATAATACAAGCCTTTATGGACAAGGCCCCCCAGGACAAATATTCGGTTCCCATAACCACAAACACATGCGAATCACTTTCTGAAATAAACATCTATCTTCAATAATTTATATACATAATATTTTCAGGTAATATCTCAATTAATATAATTAAATTGATATAAATAATCATCGTGCAAAAAATAGCATGCAATACTCGTGCCGTATGCACATAACGGATCTAGTCGATCCATATGCATCACTTACGGCACTTGTATTGCAATATACAATAAAACAGTTTATTGTTTTGAGATTGTACTGTAATATGATATGTGACTTTTTTTCAGGAGAAAAGATTGAAATCACTTTTCAATTAGAAGTCATGAGACCCGAAGTGGAAAGTTATGGTGACTTAAGGACTACATATGTACTGACCAGATATGATCTGAAGCAGAAGGATCAAGAGATGATTTTACTATTACTGATGAATAATTCAGCCCTGCCAGTCGTACTGCCCTATGTGTTGCCCAAATTCATTTATGTGATGAATAGTGGGAAAGTGGAGGTGATATATTACTTCATGGATGGAATGGGAATTCAAAAGTCCTACAGAAGCCTCAAGATGAATCACCATGATGAAGATGGGCGCCAATGGTGGGGATTGCATGAGGACTGCAATGATCACAACTATCACAACTTCCTTAAACACTGGTATGAAGCTAGCAGTGATAAAATCACCATCATAATATTCAATGAAGGAGCCATTCCTGATATTATATCTTTATTTTCCCAATCAGGGTGAGTAATCATATCCTACGTTTTCATAGAGAATTTAAATGAGAATGCATTTACTGTGCTGGTGCTGAATACTATCCCTGTTCTCATTCAATTATGATGCAAAAATCGCATGGCATTTCTGAAAGAATTCACAGGATGCATTGACTGTTTAGCCTACTCGAGGACCATTGAAACATGCACTAAAAACATTAAAGTCAATTCTAATATTTATTTTCATTTTATTTCTTTCTTTGAAATGGAAGTTACCCTATGACAAAGCATAGCTTAACAAAATGGAACAGCTTGACAGTACTCAACCAGTGAACTGTCAGGTTTCCTCCATGGTGCATCATCCAGTGCACAGGTGAGGAACAGTGCACAGTGCACAGAATATGGTAGCAATATATGGCTGCTGCTAAACTAATATAACTGTTAGAATATTATAGGAGAAAAATTCCTCTGACACTGGGACTTGAACCCAGGACCTTTGGTTATTTGCACCAATGCTCTAACAACTGAGCTAAGCCGGAGTTCAATTCATAGCACCAGATGGAACCACTCTCCTATGACTGATTGCTCTAATGGTCTACCTCACAGACAGACAAGTTATGTCATATGCAGTACTGTGAGGCACACTAATTAGTGATTTTTGTGACCGGGCTCCCACTGTTATTGTACAATTAACATTCAAGATAGATATATAAGCTTTCATGAACCACAGATTATTGTCTTTGTTGGGCATTACATGAGAATATTATAGGGGAAAAATTCCTCCGACACTGGGACTTGAACCCAGGACCTTTGGCTATTCGTGCTAATGCTCTACCAACTGAGCTAAGCTGGAGTTTAATTCACAGCGCCAGATGGAACCACTGTCCTATGTGTCCTGCAGTGTCGAAGGAATTTTTCTCCTATAATATTCTCATGTAATGTCCAACAGAGACAATAATCTGTGGTTCATGAAAGCTTATCTATCTAATATAATTGTTCCTCACCTAATCTAACATATCACTGACGTAGAAGCTTTTGCAAAACTTTGTTATGCAAAGGTTATTGATTATCTGATGCTTAGCTGCAATCATTAGGAATGAAGTCAATAACGTTCTTCAACCAGCAATGATGACGATTTTTGTGACCACCATGATTAATTTAACATTTAAGAATGCCTAATGAATTTTAACAATTTCAATCTTCATTAAACTGAATATATTTAATAATCGTAAACCAATATTCTTAACTGAAAGACTATCTTCCATGTGGGTCAAATTCAAAATGCCCAAGGCTGAAAAGAAGTTTTATTCAGTGACCATATAACACACAAATAAGTTATGCTTCCCATTCTAGAGTTTTTGAAGTGAAACTTCTTTAGCGGCGGTACGGTAGTGTCACACTCAAAACCGTCATGAAATTACTAGGGTGTTTTGGAGCGAACTGCACAGAAAACAATCAACTCAATGATTAGGAGTAATCAAAGGAAATATTTCAGACCTAGTACAAGGACCTGCAAATGGGAATAGTAGTAGTAGTAGTAGTAGTAATAATAATAATAATAATAATAATAATAATAATAATAATAATAATAATAATTACATGGTCAATGGCAATAGACAATTCCTAAGCAATCTAAAGGTATATTATCTATTTTATGGAACCCGGAGGTTCATTACCGTGCTTAAAAAATCCAAACAATAAAAAAAATTCAAAGATCGAAAATTTAAAAAAATCTAAAATTAAGAAATTCAAAGATCCAAAATTTAAAAAGTTCAAAAACCCTATAGTAAAAAGTCCAATAATGCAAAATTTAAAAATCCAATTATCAAAAATTGAAAAAATAAAAAAATAAAAACAAGTTTCACTTCTGTCGCGTGGCGTTCCACACACACCTTCTTTTTAAATTTTTTATTTATTTTTGCTTCTCTTCGAGTTATTGGCACACATTCTGTTAATAGTAACAGGCCTTAGAAATACATCATTTCCCCTAGAAATCTCATATAATGGTTAACACCCTCACTTCAGTCCCTGCTTTTCGAATTATTGGCATGACATGTCATGAAGATTGGTGACTATCACCTTACACCAAAGATAATTTCATGCATGATGTTCTTTTACTTTCATTTGAATTATTTTTTATTTTTGTTAGAAGAATTCTCTAGAGCAGTGATTCTCAAAGTGGGGTCCGCGGACCCCCCGCGGTCTGCAATGGTGTTTCAGGGGGTCCACAGGTGGTTCAAGAAGAAGTAGGATATCCCGTAATTTTATCAAATTACATATCTTCTAAAGCAGCTTCACTGTTCACATTAAGGAGTAAACTCTGTTTATCAGTGATAGTGTTATTTTGTCTATTGAATTAAAAACATTTGAATCAAAGTATTTATTTAGTTTTTTTTTTTTTCAAAACCAAGAGGGGGTCCGCGAAATTTTATTTTTTTTCAAGGGGTCCGCGGACTGAAAAGTTTGGGAACCACTGCTCTAGAGAGATACCCTAAAAGATGGGTAGCTGCTCTTTTTAAGGGTTAAATAATATCAGTGATAATATTAGAGATGCTTTATTGATATTGTAATATACGCCAAAGCAACATGAATTGATTGCAACTAAGAAATAATAAAATAGGTACATCATTTTGCATATGAAGGGCAGCTATCCACCAGGGGTCTCATTGATTTGTTAATTATAAAATATTATCATTATTATCATTTAACAATAACTGAGATTTTACAATACTTTAAGTGGGATTTTTTACAGTGAAGTGATACTGTAAATAGACTGATAGTATATGGTAGGTTCTTTAAACTCAACTTCATTCACTTGTCTTTTTTCAAGAACCACGGTTTCAATCAGCATCCTGATCATCCTCAGCTTTTTTCAAACTATCAGACACAAGCTGAGGATGATCAGGATGCTGATTGAAACCATGGTTCTTGAAAGAGACAAGTAAGTGAAGTTAAGTTTAAAAAACCGACCATATACTGTCATTCTATTTTTAATAACTGAGATACCGGTAGTTACAAAATAGCCATCGTTTATGATTCTACTGAATACACATTCCTGCAATTTGGTATCTTATACTACATCAGACTGTGAAGTGAGAAAGTTGTATTGCTTAGAGTAGAGATAGTTACTTGAGTGTAACACAACAGATTTTTTAACGTGATTTCTGCTAATTTCTACAGTGAGTCTCGGGCAGATTGGTTCTGCCGCGCCGCGCGTTGGGTTTCCCCCAGATGACGCTCCTATCCCCGGTATGCGGCAAAGGAACTCCCCGGCAGTTGACTGACTTGTCCGTGCGTGACAATGAAAATAAATGAAATAAGTTTGAAAATAACGAAAATAGGCACCTACCTTATTACAGGAGATGTTGGAAGTGTCCTCCTCCTACATCCACACATTTTTGGCATCGTGATAGGAAATTCCGATTAATACGCATTAATTGTTCTTCCGTTATTATTGGGTTTATCTCTATCCTAATGTTTTCTTTTAGTTGTGACAACTACCGAATAACACTTTCACGTCTGTACAACACGAGAACAATGCTCAACTGCAGGCTATGCAGGAATTGTTTACTTATCTGCGGGGACATAGCTGGCCGCGACGCGGGTAGTGTTGAGTCATCACAAGAGAAACACGGCGTGCGCGACAAGCGGCACCAATCTGTCTGAGACTCACTGTAGTAAGTATAATAATAATAGTAGTAGCACAGTATAAGTATTAATACAGTAAAGAAACTGTGTGTTAAAAGTCCTATGACAACATGTTGGCTGGACAACACTAGCGCTCCATGCAGAGATTAAGTAAAACTACATTCTCATCATATCAAATAACTTGGGAAAATTCATAAACACATCGCAAAATATGTTATGTTAAAAAAGAAAAATACAGAATATTTGTATTTAATACAAATCTAATTTTATATTTAAGAAATAATAAAACAGATAATGTATTATATTCTAGTTAAGAAGAGGTAAACAATACCTAAATAGGCTACTGTTAAGGACTGTATGTAGGCCTAGTACTTTTCCTTTAAAATCATTGCCCCTTAATATAATTTATAATTCAAATTATGATATTAAATAGCCTACGTATTAATTACGTAAATTATATTATAGGTCTGTCACGTTGTTCATCCTGCACGTCATTGTTGACAGTGTATTTTGATTCTTTGCCTTATATGGCAATATACGACTTCAATTTATTGTAGGTCTATGTAGCGTCAATTACTGCAGGATGGACTCCATTAAACAAAACAAATAATTCTGGAGCATTTGGAATTGAAGACACCGTTGGTACAGCAGTTTTAATTAACGAGTTTTTATAGGAATTCATAAACTGTCTGTTTTTGGCGTGTGTCAAGCATAGACGGTAATTTTCACTCAAATATTTTACATATTTTGTTACTAGGTTTTCTTGTCGACCATTAATGACCTATCTTTTACACCAGAAATCATTACAACAGAATAAAATATAAAAATATTACATTAAAGTAACTTGAAACATAACCACACCAGAATCACGAGTAAGCCAGTAGGCCTACAATACATATTAGGCCCCTACTTATTTTCGTTCTTACCTTTCTGGATGTTTCAAGAAAGTGAAGAAATGCAATTCAGGATTTTGTATTTTATTATTACTGAAATTTACAGCAGATTAATAAGGTCCTTTTGAATATCGCGTGTTCTTATAAATACAACACTCCTATTTATTTACATACTTCCCGGAGTAGTTTCTGTAGTCTTACTTTATGGCCGCTACGATCGCTAGTAAATGCACACGCATGCTCGTCTGGCAGAAAAACGGACTGAGTTCTGTACTGTATTAATACTTATACTGTGGTAGTAGTAATAATAATAATAATAATAATAATAAGAACAACAACAATAACAACTATATTTCATCCAGTGTGTTAATTACATATTGATTTTGGACATGTGAAAACTTAAATCTAATTACAGATTATGATCGTACTAGAGTAAAAGATTAATTAATTAACAGGTATCTTAGAACTACTTATTCTAGACCTATATCTAATTTAGAGTTCATCTATCCCGTAAAGTGCTTTTTCACAAAGGTAGCTTTCTAATTTGAGTAAATTTTTTCCCAGTGCACCGTTTTAAGGTGTTTGATAATTTATTATAGAACTGTACCTCAATTACTTATGGATCCATTGGTGAATTCCATCTATGGCAATGTTTAATTGATTTTATAAGTAAAATTACCCTAAATACATAACAAAGACATTATTACTAACATTTTTTCATTCCTAAATATATTTCTGTAGCTGTCCAACAACTGGTACTTGGGAAAAAGTTTCCCAAATAGAAAGAGCAATTGAATAGCTCACAGTTGACTGCTTTGTTTGTTGCAGAATTATTGGTCTGTATCTGGGATTTGTATACCTCTGCTTCAGAGGTTTCAGATTTATGTTAGGAAACTTATCCAGGAAAATTGTATACACCGATATGCCTTATGTGGATCGCATATTACAGGTCAGTTGGGTTTAATGGTATTTTTTCTTCAATATGTTACTTTGAAATAAGGTTATTAATATTATTGACAGGCTCAGTGCTTCAGTACCGAGACCCTAATCCATCCTGTCATGATTTAAAGAAAATTGCCTTTGAAAGTTTGAGGATGTATACCATATAAAGCTTAGTTTGTCTGGTGGGGAATAAGTCATGGTAACTACCTTATTTTTTCTTGTAATGAACTGTTTTCAAAGCACAAAGTGATATCTGTCGCAGGAAAGACAGGCAGTCCTAGTTTGTGTTGACAATGTCAGAAGGCACTGAGAAGGACTGTGCAAGCATGGAGAGCATTATGAAATCAGTTATCTGGCAACCACCTTGTCAGATGGATGTAACCCTTGTTGAGCAGCGCTCATACATCAAAATAGCCATTCTCTGTGGGAGAATTGCCACAAAATATCACAGGGAATTGGTGAAAGCTGCTGGGAATAATGCCCTACCATACCAGACAATTGTGAAATGGTTAGGAGAATTTCAGTGAGGACAAGAAACAACCAGTGATCAACAACATGCAGGACGAGGAAACTGGTGATGCAAATGGTATTCAGAGTGTTGTAAATGTTGCAGGGGACTGCGTCTTTAGAATGGATATGTGTGTTGTGCTGTAATGTAATGAATGTGAAACATGAAACAAGTACTGCCATATCAACCACCTTAATAAATATGTGAAGCACAAAGTTGGCATGTTCTTAGATCTCCATCTACTTACTTCATACCTTGTCCTGTCATGTATATATTTCACATTTTCCACATGCACTGATATTCTCACAAGAAGCAAAAAAGTTGCCGTGACTTATGCCCAACCCTCGTTTCAAAATCATACTAGACATTTTTTTGCAAATGGAACCACTGGGGTTGTGAAGGGAGTGTTTGTGGTTGTGCATACCGCCTTTCGTATCACATCATCCCATATGATTTCATGGTGCTAAGGGGTGCCCCTACTTTTCCTACTGTCAACATCCTTTGATCCTTTAATTTAGGTAAAGTAACATGAACAGCTATGGTAGCAATACAAGTGTATAATTTTTTCAGCTCTGCCAAGACTTGTACCTGGTTCGAGAACGCAGGGAATATGATTTGGAGGAACAACTCTACGCTAAGTTGCTATTCCTGTACCGATCCCCAGAGACGATCATCCGGTACACTCGATATCCTCAACACTGGAGACAAGATAAACAAACTTCTTAATCATGTGGTACTCTTGCTACCTCCAACACTGGACAAAAGATAGGCTAAATTTTTAATCATCCAGTACAATTGCTATCCTCAACAGTAGAAGAAAAGATAGACTGATTTCTTAATTATGTGGTACACTCACTATCCACAATGCTGGAAGTGAAATACACAGACTTTTTATCTTCATTGTGGAAAGAGGAACTTATTATAATGTCGTTGCTTATTTAGGTACTTAGTGCTCTTTTCTTATGTATGTATCTCGGGCTTATGTTATCAAGCAAATTAGATTAATTTTATTTCATGTCATCAACTTTATTTTTAATTGTAATAAAAGGTGTTACTAGAGTCACATATGCTTTCTAATTTGTAAGTTAGTGAACATAATGCGAAGAAGTAATTAAATATTAACATAACACAAGTCATGGTGCATTAAAGACAATTTTTTTAATCTTATCTCACTGAAGGGCTTTGCATTATATCCTAGCTAAAATAGCTAAAATAGGTGGATCTCAGTGTGTGACGGAATAGTTCAACAATGTCAGGCAGAAATTTTTCGGACAGTAGCTGTAAGGTTTCCATGAGAGGGACCTTAGTGAATAATGAAAATCCATCGAAACTCCAGTGACATCTGCGCATACTATCAATTTGAACATGAGCAGTTTTTAAGTCAAGGGAAAATCATTAAAGTGAGAACACCGGCAAGATTCTAGTGTAGTTCTAATTCTTCTGTGCAGTGCCATTTTGTATCCCTTGGATTGTCACATTTCAATGTAAGCAGAATTCTTCATCAGGATTCCAGTGATTCCTTCAGCTCACTGTCACCATTTTGTTAGTTACTGGTATGCAAGTTCACTTTCCTTAAAAGGCTTCAAGCAGAAGAAAAGTCTTATTATGGTTGCTATGTTGCTATTGTCATTAAAAACAAACAATTAAAAGAATGTAACACAAAATTGCATAACTGAATAGATTTCAGTATTTTCCTCTTAACAGCTAACTAAATTTAGGTTACACCATTTTTAGAACCATGAAAGTTGGTAACCATTCTACTTTCGCTGCAACTCCTATACAAGCAGCGAGTATGTACACATTATTGTTACTATGTTATGATGGGCATCATGGGCGTCGGCATGGGGGGGCAACTGCCCCCCTCTGGATTGCCTTATGGATTAATTTATTTGTGGTACTCTTTGTCAACCTACAGTTGTAGCATGGAGAATTAAAAAAATAGAATTACTTTATAAAGAGTTTAGCAAGTATTAACTAATTATAACTATAATATGTATTTATAATAATATCTCACCAAGGCCATTGCTCAAAAGAGTGTATTCTGTTAACTTAAAAAACTTTGTGGGCTCGTCGAATTCAGCTTGGGTTTAAAATAACAATTCGGTTAACTAAGTTAATATTAATGTGTTTAGCCTAATCATTTGAAATTGAGGTCCGAAATTGATTTTGCCCCCCCTTAATAAAATTCCTGGCGACGCTGCTGATGGGCATATTCTTTAAAAAAAAAAAAATCAATACACATGATTTCTTAAGAGAGTAGCATATTCATGTATGAGCTAATTGAAAATGTTCCTCCCTGAGGAAGGCCGCAGAGATGTCCTTGACCGAAAGCTTGGATACTTTATATCCTTTTACTCGTCTTATAGCCCGTGAAACCACTATTACTAATCAGCGCCGAGAAAGCCTTAGGTCTTACAGATTGAGATTGTAATCAACACCATTAAAACACTACCTGTATTCAATTTTATCTCAACATGCTAAAGCAGGCATTTCATTGGCCCTCGCGTATGTGGCATGAAACGTTTCTTTAGTAGTTGGATGTGGGGCTAGTGCATTCTGTGGATTTTCTTGGAAATATTTACCACATTTATATGCAGGATTGAATTTTATCTGGATACAATCCCTACTCAATACATTCCCTGTTTACATGAAAAAAGTTCTGGGAATGGATTGAGATATTTTGTACTATTGGCTAACTTGGTTATATATGGCTGTTTGTGGGGCTAACTTGTTAAACAACCGTCTTGTTTATTCTGTGATTAAAAAATGTGAGTTATATTACCACCAGGATTGAATTTGCTAGTGTTTACATGTACTTCTTTTTCCAAGGTAGAGTCCTTCTCAGAGGTAGTGCAGAGACCCAAAGGAAGACCGTCAAGCAGCAACGTGTCACCCTTGCAGAAGACTTATAGCCCTGTAGCTACTAATAATCGATTCTCTGTTTTAGATGGCCTAGAGGAAGTGGAATCCCCAGCTGAGCCAACTGTAGCACCCAGGCAAGCCAAGAAGGAGCATAGGCCTAGTAGTAATAATAAGAAAAAGATCCTTGTTCTAGGTAGCAGCCACGCCAGACATATGGGAACTACCCTGCAAGATGCTGTTGGAGAGAACTTCAAAGTTGAATGTATATGTAAGCCTAATGCTGAACTTAGAGATGTGATTTCAGGTACAAAGGAGCTGTCTAAAGGCTTCTCAAAGGACGACCACATAGTGATTGTGGGAGGTGGCGGTAACAGCCTAGACAGAGACCCCAGCTTTGATATCGAGCAGGATCTACGCAGCATCTCCAGCAGCAGCTCTCACACTAATATAAATTTTGTTGAATTGTTTCACAGGTATGATAAGCCGTCGCTTCGAGACAAGGTGAAAGCTGTGAACGACAAGCTGTGGAACTTCTCTGCTAATAATGGTAATATCAATGTTTTGTCTGTTAACAGCATAAGAAGAGAAGAATACACCAGGCATGGACTCCACCTCAACTCTCGAGGGAAGAAGACTCTGGCAAAGCTGATTGCTGAAGAATTTAATTGTAACAGGCCTATTCCTGTCATAGTTGGTGGCTCCTCTCGTTTTTTAGGGAGGTTTTAGATGAAAGGGAACAACAACTTACATACTTGCCTCGAGTAAACATTGGTAATATATACAAGCCTGCAACTAGAACTAGTAAATCATTTGCATTATATCATCAAAATATAAGGGGGCTTGAATGTAAATTTGAAGAATTTAAGTTAGCTTTTCAGGATACAAATAATTCTAACAAGCAGGAAATTCAAGTTATTTGTTTAACGGAACACCACTGTGCAGAAACAGAGCTGGAACAATTAAAAATTGATAATTTTTCATTGTGCTCAAATTTCTTTAGACGTTCCATGAAAGGCGGAGGTGTGAGTATATTCATCAAAAGTAACTTAAATTTTAGTGATATAGACACCAGTTCCTACTGTAAGGAACAGGATTTTGAATGCTGCGCAGCCAGAGTGGAAACGGATAACAGTACATTTGTAATACTGACCATTTACAGAGCACCAACAGGTAATTTCAATTATTTTACAAATCAGTTAGAAAAGGTTCTTAACTATCTGTATAGTAATAATGTAAATATTATACTGTGCGGCGACTTTAATGTAGACTTCTCAATTGATAGTGAAAAAAAGATCAGACTGATATCCCTACTAGGTAGTTATAATTTAGACTCTGTAGTAAACTTTCCAACTAGAATCCAAAACAACTCTCAAACAATAATAGATAATATATTCATAGACATAGAAAAGCACCCTAACTTTAAAATATTACCAATATTAAATGGATTATCGGACCATGATGCACAAATGTTAGTGCTAAACGATAGTAAGGTAAACGCAACTAAAAAACATACCCACATGACTAGAGTAATGAATGATGCTTCAATTTTAAACTTCAAACAAGATCTGAAGAATGAAAACTGGGGATCTATATTTTCCTATGACAAAGTAGACTGTAAATTAAATGAATTCCTAAATATTGTGTTGCGGCATTTTGAAACTAACTTTCCAAAAAAGAAAACTGCTAATTTACCTAATGTAAGGAATAAAACATGGTTAACCACTGGCATTAAAATATCATGTAGAAACAAAAGAGAGCTATATTTAAAATGTAGAACCAGTAACAACCCAGCTCATAAAGAACACTATAAAATGTACTGCAATACACTGAAGAAAGTAATTAAAGAGGCAAAGAGTAGGCATTTCTCACAAATAATTAATAAATCAGACAATAAAATTAAAACTATATGGAATATAATTAAAAACGAAACAGGGAGATCAAAGGGAAACAATGATTGCATGTCACTAACATACCAGAACAAAAAGCTAGATAATGTATCAGATATCACAAATGCTTTTAATAATCACTTTATAAACATTGCAGAGAAATGTATTCCTACAACTAATATTAGCATTAATGCAGCAGACCTACTTAAAACACCTATAGTCCAGAACCATACATTTCAAATCAAATTAACTTCCTCTAGAGAAATTGAAAATATAATCAAGTCACTCAAAAGCAAAAACTCTTCTGGATGGGATGAGATAAGTAATAAGTTGTTAAAAAGCTGCTCATCTGAAATTAGTAAACCTCTTAGTCATATTTGTAATTGTTCGTTAAAAAGTGGAATATTTCCAATAAGACTAAAGCATGCTATTGTTAAGCCCCTCTTTAAGAAAGGTGACAAAAATGTTCCATCAAATTATAGACCTATATCACTCCTAACCTCATTTTCAAAAGTTTTTGAAAAAGTTATGTACAACCGCTTAATACACTATCTTAATTTGAATAACATTCTTACACCATCTCAGTTTGGATTTAGAAGTGGCATGTCCACTGATAATGCTACATTTCAACTCACTACAGAAATATTGGAAGCGTTAGATAAAAAGAAACATGCCCTAGGAATTTTTTGTGACCTAGCTAAGGCGTTTGACTGTATAAATCATGAAATTCTACTTCAAAAACTGAAACACTATAGGTTGGATAATATAACACTAAAGTGGTTCAAATCATACCTGTCTGATAGAACTCAAAAGGTAATAATAAATGGAAATGAATCAAAATTAGGGACTGTTAAAAATGGAGTACCTCAGGGATCGATACTGGGACCTTTGCTCTTTTTAATTTTCATCAATGACTTACCAGATAACTTAAGTGACGAATCAAAGGCATTGCTTTTTGCAGATGATACTAGTGTACTCGTAACAGGAAAGTCACAAGAAGATTTAGCAAGACTAGCTACAAAGACTTTTCACGAATTAAATACTTGGTTTCAAGCTAATAAAATGTCACTTAATATTGATAAGACCCACTTTATTCAATTTAGAACAAAAAATAGATATATCTCAAACATTGTAATCAATTATCAAACACAAATCATAGAGGAAATTAGCAACATAAAATTCTTAGGACTACAAATTGACCAAAATCTTGACTGGAAGAAACACATTGTAATGATAAGTTCTAAGCTAAGTTCAGCATGTTTTGCGCTACGAACTTTGAATGATATATTACAACAGGACGCATTACTCACGGTATATTTTGCATATTTTCACTCTGTTATGAGGTACGGAATCATTTTTTGGGGTAACTCGGCACATAGGGAAAAAATATTTAGATTACAGAAGCGAGCAATAAGAATAATATGTGGAAAGAAAAAACGAGAATCTTGTAAACCGCTGTTTGAAAAATTAAAAGTCCTCACTCTCACCGGAGAGTATATATACTCTGTTATGTGTTACATGGTAGATAATATTGATAAATTTCAAAGTAATCACAGTATACACGGGCGTACTACTAGAAACATGAATGATTTACATAGACCAGCTAACTCATTAAAACTTTTTCAGAAAGGTGCTTATTATTCCGCAATACAAATATACAATAACCTTCCAAAAGAGATTAAATCACTATGTATTAAAAGCAAATGCAAATCTTTCAAAAGAGCTCTGAAGCAATATTTAGTAACTCACACCTTCTACAATATGGATGATTTCTTTTCAGCTTGAGTAAGTGTGACATAACAATTCTTGTATCATGTTTTTTTTTATAACATGCATGTATGTTTTTATCTGACGTGTTCTATATCCTTGAGCCCTGCTCAACACAGGATCTACAGAACGAGACATCTACATCTACATCTACATCTACATTGAATTTGACCTGAATCCGATCCCTTCTCCATTTGCACAGGATCGGATCGAATATTCATTCCGGACTGAGCCCGTATTTACTTGACAATCTCGATGTGAGGAATGGATTCAGATCAATCTGAATCCTGCGTGTAAACATACTATATGTTTTCAATACCTTATCAAAAGTTGCATGAGAACAGGATCATATTCAGATCAGAAAACGTAGTAATAGTAGGCTATTGTAAATTTTCATCCTAGGTATTTTCAAATAGACTGTTTTATTATTGTTGTTACTTTTTATTCATTACTACTTTCATATTGCTTTAAAAATTTCATGGGGTGTCAATATCGTGAATCATTCTGAAAAGGTTTGCATAATTTACTTTCGATCCAGGCCCTGCAGATGGCAGAATGGGCTTTTATGTAGGGGATTAAAACCGAGGTACTGAACTATTTTATTGGGATTATATTTTATTTTATAACAATATAACATAGATGTTTGTAATATGTAACAAGGCTGGAATGTTATTTCTAAAGTAAAATCAAATTTGCCGCCATAAATTTATAGCATTCAAGATTGGCATGTTATGAATACATGCAGCCAGTTCGATAGAATCTTATTATTTTGAAACGTTTCCTTCCACCGGAAACGTTGTTCAGAACTTCAGTTCTTCGTGTTTTCATAGTAAAATATCACGTAAATAAAGGATTGTGTTTTTACCGTTTCTGAGGGAAATAAAACATCTGTATGTGTCACATGTATCCTTTCGCTGAGCATGGACTACTTTTTCAGTTGTTTGAGCTGGATTTGCAATTGCATGTAATGGGGCGGTGTTGTATTGCAGGTGGTGATTGTCACGTCCTTGTAAATGTTAGTGTGAAATGATCGATGTGTTGCTATGTTCAGTTTTGGATATTGAGACCTCTCAGGTTTCACACTTTAGTGAGCAGTTTAATAGTGCATATATGATGTGATACTTCGAACTGACAGGCACTCATGATTATTTACTCGATGGCCAAACAATGGATCCTGCCTTCGATGAAGACATCGCAAAAGGTACATCGAAGATTGTTAAAGACCTGAATTTATTTGATTCATTTGCTCCCGGCTGCAGCGGTAACTCCGCTAAAATGGATCCATACCTGCAGAAACTGAGTTACTTGCGCATAGGTGAAGATGCTGACAGAAATCATCGTGTCTTAGTATCTGAATCGGGTTATGGTCGTATCATTCCCAGATCAATAGACAGTCAGGGACGATCCTTGTCGACAATTACAGTTTCTGGAAACAGCACTTCACCGGGATTCGAAGTAACAAGCAGTGGATCCAAATCTTTGCCTGCTAGTACAATTGCTTCCCCAGTGAGAAATAAGCAGCAACATGCAGTTGGTGCCATTGAGAGCTTTATTGTAGAAGGGTCAGGGAGACCACAACCAACAGACTACAAGATGTATGAGAGAGGCAACATAATTGCAGCTTCCAAGTTTGCTACTCCGAAACAGGTTGAGACTATTGCTGCAGAAGGGCAGTGCCCAACTAATGGCCTATGTGATAAGTATTATCCTACCAGTCCCACCCATAGCCTCAGTGGTTCCAGCAAAGATTCACAACATTCCAACAGTCCCCGCACGAGTATGGCACAGAACTATAATAATGCCCCCTTGTATGAAAATATAGATTACTACAGCAGTAACCGTGCCCCTCAACCTCCTTATTATCATCCTCTTCCATCTCAGCAACATGCTGGCAGTCCGCATTCCAGCCTGGGTTCCCAGGATTCAAAGCATTCCAGTCCTCGAACAAGTCTAGCTGATACTCATTATGAATCAAGTTACAGGAAAGCACAGCCCCAAGTTCCAGCAGGCATGAAATACGTCTCTCCACCCGCTCCTAAAGATTTCCCTCCTTATGAAGCACCTCCAGTGTATGAGAATCTACAGGAAATCCAGCAACATTACAGCTCAGCAAAGCCTGGACCTCAAGTCCCAACCTCTTATTACCCTGCTTCGACTAGATCTGGCTCTAACAGTCCTCTTCCACCTCCTCCACCATATCCGGGAAACCAGAATGTTCCCAGTAGCAATGCTGGTGATTACGTGGTAATGACGGGGGGTAGTAATACCCATGTTCAGCTTGCTACCAGTTACCAGCGAGGGACGTCATCTGGTATAGCAAATGCTGTTTATGTGAGTCCAGAACAAGTGAAAGCAAGTTCAGCTAATTCTGCTGTGAACTGTACAAACCCTACAGCTTCAAGTAACAACGCCAAGGTGAAAAATATGAGTGGGAAGACATTGCTGCCATACAATGTTACACCACCAAGACCCATGGTGAGTATGGTGTAGACTACATCTTCTATGCATTAAACCTATAGTTCAGTCCAAAATTATTTATATAGGCCTATTACCAGTATACACTATACAGAGTCCATGATTCAGCAGCCTCCGAAGATGTCCATCCCAGCAGTGGGCGAAATGTCAGGTCTCAGTAACCTTCTCTAATAGCCCAGAATATTTCCACTCGCATTATACACTATATAACGGTACATATAATTAGGGCAAAAGCATCAGCTATTTGCAATTTAAGAATTTTTCTTTTTTTAATATTAATATTTACTTTTGATATCTTGTTAACCTAACTTTGGAGTGAGGGACCTGCCTGGGAAGGAGGGGTTTAGTGTGGGGAGTAACTATAAACAGACATTTAGTGTCTGCCATTGGAAGTATGCTACTACTATCAACATCAGCTAGTAGCATGAAGTTAAAAATGGGGAAAATTAAATTGTTATTTTCTCATTTCCTGTCCTCCTAATTCCTCTCTTGGGTTTAGTTTCCTTCATTGCGCACTCCACACACTTTTGCCATGCACTGCATACTGATACCAACTTCAGATTCTAAGTAAGTGGCATTTAGGTTAGTAATAATAAAGTAGAAACGCGCACAAAATGTGCAAAGGAAGTTATAAGTCTCTGCTGTATTCAGACAGGCTTTTGGATCTTTTCGCACAAATTTCCAGATGGTATTGTTCACATTTTTTTCCACACAAAGAGCAGATGCAATCTTCCATTGCACGATGGAAACCTTGTTTCAGGCATATTTTATGGTGAAAGCCATGCACTGAGAAGTGAGTAACAACATGGCGTTGAGGCTGGTCGGTGCACTCCCATTTCCTATTAACCATTGCCTCCAGGGCATAAAAGTCTGGGTCTATCTCACTGCGTTTCTTCTTCCTCTCTGTCAATAGAGCGTCATAGTTGCTTGTTGTCGGTAATTGGAGCGTGAGTCTGAAGTCTTCTATGATGAATGATTCTCTTGTTAATTCGTACACAAGTCTGGAGGGAGTCATTTTTGATACTCCAAGAAGTCTTTTCAGATAGGCAGCTTTCACTTTTTCTAAGATTTCGAGGTCTTTCTTTTTCAAGTATGGCCATGTTATCTGTAAACCATAAGTGAGTATTGGGATGATCTTGGCTGAGAACAGTTGCTGTGCTGTCTTGAGTGATAACCTATTTATGTAACTGATTTCATTTATTGCTCTGATTGCTGCGATGCCTTTTTCCTTTATATGTCTGTTAAAACAGGTTCCTGTTGTTTGAAATGTGATTCCCAGATATAGTGCGTTTCTTTTTAAAGCGGAGCTAAAGCGCTTTAAGAGTGATGCATCAAAACCGTTTCTTTTTACATTTTGCTGCAGCTCCGCTTTACCCCCACTCTACTTACCCGTGCAGCGAACTCAAATCTCGCTTTACGACTGCTGCATGGTTTCGCTGCAAACTGTCATGGCGGACTAGGTGATCATCAAAAATTTCCTTGTTGGATTTAACATCATTGTTCAAATTCCCAAGTACGAACGCCTTCTTCAGCACAGTTAGTATCATGTGATTTTACCTGTACATCATATAGTACAATAATTATTTATTGCCATCCCGGCATAACTGTTATTTGCACGTGTTTTAACCATGTTAGAGGGATGTAAACATTGCCGGTCTCATTGAGCAAGCTGTCAGCTGATCAACTTTGCTGTTCTTTTTTGTCTGCAGCGGTCGTCAATCACTCGTGCATCACTCGTAAAGCGCTTTACAGGCTTGCTTTAAAAAGAAACGCACTGATACTTGTAATGGTTTGTTAACTGTAGTTTTTGTTGACCGAAACGCACAAAATCTTTGGTTGATACTTTGCCACCTTTTCTGAAAATCATTTGCATAGTTTTGTCTTTGTTTATGACAAGTCCATTTTCTTGAGCCCAAGCCATTAAAATGTCGAAACTTGTCTGTATCACTTGATGTTCCGTAGCGCAGAGTACCATGTCATCTGCATACATGTAGAGATGTGCCTGACTGTTTGCAGCTGTTAGTGCTTGTACTACATCTGCTGTTGCGATATTAAAAATCAAAGGGCTCATAGGATCTCCCTGAAGGACACCGTTCGTCTGCAGAATGGGATTTGATGTTGCCAGTCCATCTTGTACCATGACTTTGTTGATAGACAATATGCCTTGGATAATTTTCGTTAGGTAGTTGTCGCCATTTATCCGTTCGAGTTTCTTAATTATGATGCTTCTGTCAAGTAGGTCGAAGGCCTTCGTATAATCTATAAAAATAGCATACAGCTTCCCTTTGGGATGTCTTAGTGCCTGTTCTATGTCAGAGAGTAGATTTGACACAGCTTGCAGGGTATGTCTTCCTTTCCGAAAACCAAACTGTCCTTCGGGTATCTTGTCGTTAATTTTGTTGTATAGTCTTTTTGTCAGGATCGTGGAGAGCACTTTGTATAGAGTATTTTCAAGTGCGATGCCCCTATATGCATCAGGAGAGGTCATATTCCCTTTGCCTTTGTATAGTACTTTTATCGTGGAAAGTCTCCAGTTTTCAGGGATGTCTCCGATTTCAATACTTTTGTTGAAAAGCTGGACCCATGTCGATATTAGGTATGGGGATGCTATTTTGAGATGTTCATTGAAAATTGTGTCAGGTCCTGAAGCTTTGCTGTTTTTTGCTATTGTTAAAGCAGCATGTACTTCGTCCTCTGTGATTTCTTGGAAAGTTGAGTTCTCTCTGTGTTGAGCGATAACAGCCGTGTTGTTTTTGTTGATGTTCAGGATTTTCTGGAAATTTAGGTTAGTAATACCATAGGGATATAGTGTTAGTGACATGTAGAGCTAGGTTTGTTGCAGTAAAATTAGGAATTCCAAAATATTGATATTGATTAGATGCAAGATCATCTCTCAACCAATGGGAGTGCTGGTGTTCAACCTTTGGGTTGCATAACCACTCTGAACAGCCTTGTTTCTGGATAACGTGACCCATGCGCAACTCACTGCCAGCAAATACTAATAGAGGACAATAGGCCCTACCGGACACTTACTGCTTTGGCAATGGAAAAATGGGGGACAGATTTTGCAGCGCTCCTGGTGGCACAACCTGCAAACTTGGGGGCAAATTAAAATATTCAAAACACATAAACTGCAATGTTTTAATGTTTCACCAAACACTAAGGACCAAAACACTGTTTAAGTAATCATAAGAATAATAATGAGCAAACAAAACACAGAACTTCCGAAATAGTTATCAAAATATCAATGAAAACACAAGTATTTCAACTTAGCGGTTGCTAACAACAACAACTTTCTCTTTTTTTCAGTGTTGCTTTTTTATTTTAACTTTTTAGGTCATTTATTTCCAAACCAGCATTTTTTTCTGGACCATAGATAGATAGAAAAGTCATATCCCTTATACATAACATGCCGAGGTTGGCTACTTCGGCTTCTCTAATAGAAATTGTTTGATACCTTTGTATCTAGTTACTGCATCTGTATTCAGTAGTAGCTGGTTGGGCCGCTAGATGGTGCTCAATATATTGTCCCTCGATATATCGCAAAGTGTCCTGTATTGTCCTCTATAGTATTTGGTGCCAGTCATAATTCTTGCCTTCTGTTCAGAGACTGACATTTATAGGTTAGAAAAGTGGCAACTTCATTCTCATTTTTCCAATGTTTTGGTTATTTTGAGAAAAACAATTGCTATATAATTTCTTTGGCTTATGAAGAACACAACAAGCTAAAAATCACCAATTTTGAATGTTTATTTCTGAGATCAAACAATGTGTAGGCCTAATCATGGAAACCACTCCTCTTTCCTCCGTTTCACTTATTCTTCACCCTATCTAACTTACCTATTTGGGACCTATTCCTAATTGTAAATTTTCACATTAAGTGGGATTTGAACACGGATCGCTAGTTTCTTTTGGTACAAGGGCTGTTTTCTTAATTGTAGTAATTAGTGCATATGATCTGGTACAAGGGTACAGCAGTGAGCTCCATTGCTGGGCATTAAGCAGTTTGATAGCCAGGGTGAAAGCTAGGAGAAGTAGGGAAAGTGGACTGCCGCCGAGGCAATGCACTGGAAAGTGGGTGGAGCTTACCAGAGCGACTTAAAACTATCTTTTGCCAAGTGAAGGTGTAAGCTAGTGGGTTCAGTGTGTAATGAATAATATACTTTTAAACATGTCACTTTTTAGGGACAGTGCAGCCCTCTGCTTGATGTGATATTTTGGTTTTAGAAAGACTTAAAACAGCCAAGTTTGATGTAATAATATTCTTTAGAACATATAGATCCATTATAAGCCCCTCATATTTGTATCAAGATTCTAATTGTACCTTAAGAAAAATCATGAAGAAGTGGACACAAAATTAACATAAAATGGCACTGTGAACAGCTGTTAAATCAGTGGCAGTCTCTGATCCTGTTGCAGTGTTGCACAGCATCCTTTTTTTTTTTTAAAAGAATATTTCGTTTTTTTATTATTTTATGCTATTAATCCTCTTCCAGATTGTGTTTGTGATAGGTTTTTTTTTACTGAAAACATGCCTTGCATGATATTCCCGGGGTGCGCGGTCAAAGAGAGTTAATCCGGGGTGTGCGGTCAAAGAGAGTTAAGTCCACTTTCTTGTTACTGAGAATTAGAGTGACTTAACACACTATACCAGCCCAACATAGCTTTAAATGGATAAACCCATGAGGCACACATCCATAACTACCGTACAATTTTGAGTATGACTTACTGGACTTAACACAAGTGTAGAGAACATCCCTATAATATAAAGCCACATTGCTGACTCACTCACTGACATTAATGTTTGCCCACTTCCAGATGAAGTGAGATATTTTGTAGTGCAGATATTATTTATGTCAGCTAAGAGAATTTTGATGAATGGGAAGGAAGATGTACTAGGCCTATCTAGATGAAAGTTGAGTTAACACAGACCTCAACATGTTAAAAAACTATGGAGTGACATAAAATCAAAGAAGCAGACTATCCTATCGGGTTAATAAATTTCATTTTTCTTCCCGTTTGTGGTAATATTTGTTAATATGAAAAGACTCGTCCACCTGACCACAAACCACAATAGACCAACGTTCAATGGATGCAACGTCACTACGCCCTGTAGTATTATAATATTAATTTGGATTTATGCACATATACAAACCTATAGCCTATAATGTCCTCCTATATGAATATATAGAATCTTATAAAGTATTCAATATCTTGTTAGGTTTGAAGTTTCACTATTGTCATAAAATATTTGTTTGGATATAAAATAATGTAGTCATATAAAATACACTTATTTTTAATAGCAATATGCTATATGTATCTAATTAAAACTTAACCATTAAAAAACATATATGCACTGATGCTGTGCACTGTAAGTTAATTTAAAAGCACACCGTTGTCATATGTTAAAATATTTTGTCATATGACAACGGTGTGCTTTTAAATTAACTTACAGTGCACAGCATCAGTGCATATATGTTTTTTAATGGTTAAGTTTTAATTAGATACATATAGCATATTGCTATTAAAAATAAGTGTATTTTATATGACTACATTATTTTATATCCAAACAAATATTTTATGACAAAAGTGAAACTTCAAACCTAACAAGATATTGAATACTTTATAAGATTCTATAAATTCATATAGGAGGACATTATATAGGTTTGTATATGTGCATAAATCCAAATTAATATTATAATACTACAGGGCGTAATGACGTTGCATCCATTGAACGTTGGTCTATTGTGGTTTGTGGTCAGGTGGACGATTCTTTTCATATTATCCTATCGGGGTTAAACACAGGGTTATGGAAGGGAAAAAAGAATGATGGTTTTTACATAATGATGAGGCTTTGAGTATGCTTTGCTTTCTGTACTATCATCAAGGCACAATTATACTTTTTGAGGGGTTTATTAGCAAACCCGGCAATCTCCATTTTGATAAAAGATAGAGATGTCAACCTCTAATGAAAGTTTAATGCAGTTCCTGGTACATATTTAGTGTAGGCCTATGTGTTGTAAATCTGGGTTCCTCCCTTATGTGGAAAGCCGGATTTCTAACACATACACTAAATATGTACCAGGAACTGCATTAAACTTTCATTACAAGTTAGCATCCAAGTTTACCAAAATGTTGATTGCCGTGTTTGCTAATAGACCCCTCATTTATGGTATATTTATTTATTTATTTAATGTAATTATACATTATTACACTTTAATGACTGTTAACCCGATATCAATACACCTTTCAGCTGCTTGCTATCATTTGCATTGTAACCCACATGGTTGGTGGAGTGGTACATTTCGCTTTGTTTACATCTACTTCATTCTTTGGTTGGATGGTGTATAGAATGCTTTCGTTAGTTTCATCATTTTAAGTGATTGCTGTCATTTTCAGGGCCCAACAGAAGCAGAGCGTAAAATTGAAGAGCTGACTCGCCAGCTAGAAGAAGAAATGGAGAAACAGGAGGAAGAGGGAGAGTATTTTGGTAAGTTCGTTTGCACACTGAAATTTAAATAATAAAGAGAGAAATGCGCACAAGTTGTGCATAAAGAGTTTGTGGGTGTTCCATTTTTTTTTCTTCCCCTTCGTCGTTCACTTTGTACAGAACTCTATTATTGGCTTTCCACGTCTTTCACAGTAAAGTACATGGTAACGGCCAAAGTTCTGATCGCATCTCTCGCACACGCAGTTGGCGTCCGGTTCATGGTAGTGTTTTGTTTTACACACTTTATGATGATATCCGTGCACCGCCAGTGAGTTGACAAAGTGCCGGAGGTCTTGATTTGTTTCTGTCCAGGATCTGCTTATCATAGCCTCGGTGGCGTAGAACTCTATCGGGATCTCTCCTCTCTTATTTTCCCTTTCTTGGAGGCATCTTTTCCAGCTCTCTGTAGAAGGTAGTTGGAACTTAATCCTCAGGTCTTCCATTAGGAAGGTTTCCTTGGCGAGCTCATACACTAACCGGGATCTCGTGTACCTGGATACGCCTAGGACTACCTTTAGGTACCGTGCTTTTACTGCTTCTAGGGTGTTGAGGTCTCCGATGCCCAGTTTTTCCCAGATTATTTCTATTCCGTAGGTCAGGATTGGGATTATTTTCGTGTTAAATAGCAACATTGCAGTTTCTAGGGAGAGTTTGGTTGGGGTTTTAATGTCGTACATTGCTTTTGTGGCTGCTGCAGCTCTCGATCTCACATGAAGTCTGAAGGATTTGATGGTGGTCTGAAGTGTTATGCCGAGATATTTGAATGTGTTTACTGTGGTTAATGGTCTGACTTGCTACTTGATGTGATTGCCAGGTCGTCAGCGTAGATATAAATCTTGATAATTTCTGCCTCTTGCCTTATATGTTGGACGACATCGTATGTTGCTACATTAAATAGGAGGGGGCTGAGGGGGTCCCCTTGTAGGACTCCGTTGGTTTGAATGATTTCTTTTGAGGTGGCTACGTTGTCTTCTATGTAGATGTTTTTTACGGTGAGTAAGTTGCGTATTAATGATGTTATATGTTTGCACTCTAGTGTCAATCCATACCAAGTGGTCCAGGGAAAAAATAATCAGTTGCTTGACCATCTCAGAAAAAATTTATATTTGCTGGATGAATTCCCCAATGTTTGGTAGTTTCAAAAATATTTTTAAAAAATATTTATTGTTTATTATTTTGAAACGGCAGCCATTTTTGTTCCAGGCCGCATGCGTTTTTTGGCATTTGCAAGCATCTGCATTTTTAAAAATTATTCAGTAGTGGATTGTCCTAAGCCTTTCAGATAAAATGCATTTTGTTCAACACACTCTGGCCTACAAATTAACATCATTATCACTTAGCTGAATGTATTCTTTAATATATTTTTAATAGTTCAAAGTTCTCAGCTACAAATTAAAAAAACTCAATTTTTGAACAGTATTTTTCCAAACAAAGAGTAACTTCTCAGCTTTAATATTTTTTGTGCTATTACTCTGTATAGTATAGTTACTTTTTATAGAGTATCAATGGTGAGCAGCTTACACTTAAAAAATTACACTATTTTAAAAAATGGATTTTTTTGAATTTTTCCATTTTCTGGCCTGCAATACCTTTGTTGGGGGACCAAATAAAAATCTGAAAATTACACAGTTAATAGATCTTTATTATATCAAACTTCAGTATAAATTTCAACTTTGAGATTCAATTGGAAGTATGGAAAAAAAAATTACAAACATGAGTCAAAAATACGATTTTTAACATCTGCGATATCTAGGCTAATGGAATAAAATATATCAATTACAGTATATAATTTAATCATATCTATGATTACTTATTTTTTTTATTGAAAATGAGCCAACTACTTACATTATATTGTTATCATGTTATTTGTTTTTAGTACATCGCTCATTGAACATTTGAGAAATTTCTTCACTCAGTTTGGGTGTGAGATTAAAAGTTCGCCCAGTCACAGTTGTAAATTCCATGGGAAGACAGCTTCTCAACTTTTTTAAAAGATGTCCTTGGTCCTGGAGGGTGGTAAAAAAAAACATGCACATCTTGGTTTTGATAATCAATATTATCAACTTCGGCAATCCACCACTGTTCATCGTAAACACAAGCCACTATGTCTTTATTTTGAAGAGCCAGTTGTACAAGTTTTCCACACTGATGAAGTTCACTATCAGGCGATGTTGATGTGATCTTACACTTCAGCAAGTCGTGTGAATTGGGGTACAAAACAATGAATAGATCTAGTGCCTTTAATCTTCTGACAAGTGTTGAACCTTTCCTTCAAGAAATTGGCATAGACTTCTTGTATTTCCTCACATTTTACAAAAACATAGGTAATTCCTTTTATATGTTCTTTACAGAATTTAAACATCTCTTGAGGTGTTATGATATGATTGTCATCGGTCCTCTGCAGGTCCTATGTTTTTGTATGTTTGTAATTTTTTTTTCCATACTTCCAATTGAATCTCAAAGTTTAAATTTATACTGAAGTTTGATATCATAAAGATCTATTAACTGTGTAATTTTCAGATTTTTATCTGGTCCCCCAACAAAGATATTGCAGGCCAGAAAATGGAAAAATTCAAAAAATCCATTTTTTAAAATAGTGTAATTTTTTAAGTGTAAGCTGCTCACCATTGATACTCTATAAAAAGTAACTATACTATACAGAGTAATAGCACAAAAAATATTAAAGCTGAGAAGTTACTCTTTGTTTGGAAAAATACTGTTCAAAAATTGAGTTTTTTTAATTTGTAGCTGAGAACTTTGAACTATTAAAAATATATTAAAGAATACATTCAGCTAAGTGATAATGATGTTAATTTGTAGGCCAGAGTGTGTTGAACTAAATGAATTTTATCTGAAAGGCTTAGGACAATCCACTACTGAATAATTTTAAAAAATGCAGATGCTTGCAAATGCCAAAAAACGCATGCGGCCTGGAACAAAAATGGCTGCCGTTTCAAAATAATAAACAATAAATATTTTTTAAAAATATTTTTGTGACCACTAAACATTGGGGAACTAACCCAGCAAAGATCAAATTTTTCTGAGATGGTCAAGCAACCAGTGCTGGACCACTTGGTATGGATTGACCCTCTATTGCCATTTTCTCTAGTTTTGAGAGGATGATTTCCCTGTCTAGTTGGTCGAAGGCTTTACAGTAGTCGACAAAGACTGTGTGGAACTTCCCTCTTGGTGTTCTGAGGCTTTCCTCTATGTCATCAGTTAGGTTTTTAACTACATTGCTCTTCTGGGATGAACTCTTTAGTCATTTTCGCTAATCTTTTCGTCATGAGCTTCGTCAGAACTTTGAGGAGGCAGTTTTCAAGAGCTATCCCTCTGTATGAGTTAGGGTCGTTCATGTCACCTTTGCCTTTATATAAGACCTTTACTTTGGATGTTCTCCACGATGTAGGAATATTGCCAGTCTTGAAGCATTGGTTCAGTAGATTCGTCAGTGTTGAGGTTATTGCTTAGTGCACTGAATTTAAGGTGTTCATTATACAGTCCTTCTGGGCCTAGCGCTTTTTTGTCTTTTAATGATTGTAAAGTCTTAAGGACTTCGTCTTCAGCGAAAAGACTGTTACAATTGCAGCTTATTTCAATTGTGTTTGGGTCGCATGCCATTATGGTTCTCGCTTTGTTTAGTATCCTGCTGAAGTGTTCCTCCCACGTGATCACGTCTATTCTGTCTGCTGTTTGCGTTCTCCTGGGCTCGAGAGCGAGATAAGGGTCTTCTCTGGCTTCCTCTACTATCCTGGATGCTTCGTTTTCTATGTAGTCCTTCTTTCTTTGTTTTATGAGATCCTTGTATTCCTTTCTTAGGTTGCTGTATGCTCTTAGGTCATTTTGATCATTGCTGTTTCTCGCTGTCCGTAGGGCTTGGAGCACTATCTTCCTTTTTTCGAAGCATTCAGTCGTGAACCATACTTGTGCCTTTCTTTGCCGCTTTGGAGGGATTGCCTCTTATGACTCCTTCTATGCTTTGGGCATACGAGTCGAGGTCCTGCTGGTTTAAGACATTTTGGTGCTTGTTTAATCCTTCAATAGTTTGGGCTAGTATGTTGGCGTTTAGCCTTCATGATATATGTGCTGGGGAGGTTTTACGTTCATTGTTGGTTCTTCATTCTTCAGTTCGAAGCCTGCAGTGACAGGGCAGTGTTTCCTGAGTGGTGTTTCTGCTTCCGTGTATACTACCTTGTGCGTTTTTAGGTTTATTTCTGGACCTTTGAAGAAGATAAGATCTATGGTACTGCTTCCGTTGTATGTGAAGTACGTTCGGTTGTCCTCTTTGTTGACCAGTACGAAACCCTCTTCAGTCATCACCTCTAGTAGTTCTTCGGTTCTGCTATCTTTTGAGTCCAGCCTGCAGTTTAGGTCTCCAGCTAAAACTATGTTTTTCCCTGGAGTCGCCTGTGATACTGCTGTCATGATTATACCGATGATGTCCTCTGCTGATGTGAGTGGTTCTATGTATGTCCCTATGATGCTTAGTTTGTCTGTATTTATCACTATGGAGTCTTCATTTCTGAATACCGTGGTTATTTTACCTACTGAGGGTTTGAAGAAACATGATATTCCTCTCATAGGTCTTCCTCTTTGTCCTTGGGTTGCTAGGATGTGCTCTGCATAGAAACCTACGATGCTGGTGGGAGTCATTGTCAGGGTCTCAGTTAAGATGAGTATATCTTGTTGTTTTAATAGTTCTTGAGACGAGAGGCCTAGCACTTGATTGAGGCCTTCCACGTTCCACAGGAGGACATTAATTCTCGGGCTGGTCGAGGTTTGCTCCTTCTTGTTGGGGTCGAAAAAACTTGTATCTCTTGACCAAAGCTCCTTCTGGCTAAGATTCTGGGGATGTGACTTTGTGTAGGTCTGATATCGGGATTCCCACTTTGTAGGCTTTGAAAGGGCCTCTTACTTGTAGTTCGTCGCACATTTACTGACATGGAGTATATATGAGGAGTGTTGTGGCAAATTAGTTATATTTTTCCCTGGTGTAAATGACATGCAAAAAGCGGCTATTGCTGCAAACCGTATTTTGTCCGTATTCATGGTTGATGTAAACCGTACTATGTCCACAGTTATTTTTATCACAAAGGTTACCTTGAAAATTAGTAATGTTGGTTAAATTGAAGGCTTGATCAGTGCTAAGTGTAGGAAGAATTCTGTTAATTTATGCTATGTTTCACACTATGTCCCAACAGGAAACAAAAACAGTAAAAGTCATTAAGGCAGTAGCATTCTGGGGAAAGATATGTGTTGAATAAAAAGATAACAAAAGTAATCTGATTTGTCTTCATAATATTGCCATTGTATCATCACTTCTGTAAGCCTGTTATGCAACAAACCTTGAATTGCATTACGGTATTTCCCCCCAGGAAATAAAGCTGTGCACCGCAGCAAATAGCATGTAGGCTACAATACACATGAGGTGAAACTCGAGGTTTCGATTTTCAAAGAAATATGTTTTGTATGCGATTCCTCCGACACTGGGACTTGAACCCAGGACCTTTGGCTATTCGCGCCAATGCTCTACCAACTGAGCTAAGCCAGAGTTCAATTCACAGGGCAAGCTTTCATGAACCACAGATTATTGTCTCTGTTGGACATTACAGTGGGAGCCCGGTCACAAAAATCACTAATGCCCGATTTCACCGACCTCGGTTAGGGCCGGTTAAATAACACCTAGTAGTTAACCAGTCATTTTCACGAATTTCCATTATATCGAGCCCGGTTATGAGTTAAACGACACTCACCAGGAGAAATTAGCTAACCGGCCCCGAGCGAACGGTTAAGTTGTTAACCAGGAGTACACCGCATACTTGAGCGCTTATAGCTGTATGTACTCTTATAGTATCCATAAGGCGGAGTCTGCTTCTGCAACATTCAAGATGGAGTTGGGTAACTATTTGTTGTATGCTACGTATCTTGAACATCGTGAGAGAAATCAGGAAGTAGTGAGGGAAAGGCCTGATCCATTCGAAGACCTGACTGAAAAAGTATTTCAGAGGAAATATCGTCTAAAAAAGGAGACAGTTTTATCCATTCTGGAACTTCTTGGAGAAAGATTGAACTTCCCAACAAACAAAAAATCTTCCTGTGTCTCCAAGAAATTGACTGCTGACTGCGCTACGATTCTATGCCACTTACACATTTCTACTTTCTCATTTGCCGAAGCCCTCCTTGCTCTTCTTTTTATATTTTCATATGCTGTTATCAGATTTGAAGTTGTCCTTTCTGTAACACCTGTAGTTAAGCACAAGTATAAGCAAATGTGCTGGTTTATTTGGCATAGAACAAAGAAGAAAACAGTACTTTGTTTGTTAATAATGAAATAAATAAATAAACACCTGGCACGCAGTTAAACTCCAAACATAGCTTCTTCCAGGCCTCTTCTTTCTGTTTGAGAGTAGTTCCATCTGTTTGCTTGTTTTCAATTGTGCCTTTATGCTTTTCTATTAAATCAACAAGCACTGAATTTTCGTACACACTAAAATTCGGTGCCCTTGCTCGTTTAATAGCTTTTCCTTCCATGTTTACAAAAATGAAAAATCCCTTTGATAATACAATATGATGCTACAAAGACAACAACAAATAAGTCACTGCTATCTAAATACTACAGACGAATTGCTCCGGAGAATTATAATAGCGAGATGAGCAGGCAGCAGATAACCATGGATTCTTAACCAGGCCAAATTGTCGGTGCAACAACTTTCGTCTAACCATGGTTATTGTGGTCAAGTAACCGGGCATCCTAACCGAGGTCTGTGAAATTGGCCATAATTAGTGTGCCTCACAGTACTGCATATCACATAACTTGTCTGTCTGTGAGGTAGACCATTAGGGCAATCAGTCATAGGGGAGAGGTTCCATCTGGCGCTGTGAATTGAACTCCGGCTTAACTCAGTTGGTAGAGCATTGGCGCGAATAGCCAAAGGTCCTGGGTTCAAGTCCCAGTGCCGGAGGAATTTTTCTCCTATAATATATTCTCATGTTTTGTCCAACAGAGACAATAATCTATGTTTTGTTTGTCACACTATTCAGTTTAGGATACCGGTATGTAAAGACAAGCTTTATGACCTAATTTTTAAATATTGGTACCTCCTATAATTTAGACATAATTTATTTTTGGGTTCTCATGTAAAATTTTGTTTTTTGGTCATTATACAGTTTGCAGTGATACACCCTTAACTTAAGTTGAATTTTGATAAAGATTTTGACATTTTTAACCCTTAGGTGAAAAATGAAATTTGTTAATACAGTGAACGCCGCTTTATGTAATCTGGATAATGTTATCAGTCGGGTAATGTTATCACTTTTATGAAGTCCCATAAGGATTAATACTAATGCAATGAAAAAATGCTTTTTATTGTGATTAAAGATTCGGTTTGTGTTATCACATTTTCCTTTTTACGACTTCATTACGGTTTCATTCTAAGTCAACTGTATTGTGTTGTACTGGAGGTAGCAATTCTGTTCCCAGCTCACAGGATGACCAGTTCGAAAGTGGTGGCATTAAGCCTACCTAACTTTCTCTTTTAAGCAATAAAACATGTTTCACCCCCTCAATTAAGCTGCAGCTTTTGATTTATGAAGATTACAATGTTGCCTTGCAGTGATTGCTAGTGTAAAATGAAAAGACTTGAACAGACAGGCGTTACATGTTTTGCTATGCGGTGTTCACCACAGATCAGTATAGACTTCCAAAAATACTTATAACTGAACATGAAGTATTGGTTAATGGCCTCCTAAAGGAAAGTGAAAACAATTAAAAATATTGTTACTGGTTGAAAAAAATACAGTGGGTCCCACGCAAAGGTTGACCAATGACGTGGTGTCGCAGGGGGCAGAGCTCCAACTCCCGAGCAATTGGGTGAAATATCTACGCAAATAAACCCGCGATCGGTGTAATGATTCAGGTTCTCACATTTACAGTTAAAATTACAATGAAAATAACCACGTATTTCATCACAAGAGATGTTGGATATGCTCTCCTCTTGCATCCACACAGCACTGGCACCTTTTTAGGAAATTTTCTTTCGCGCACATAAGTTCAACTTCCGAGATAGAGTTAATTTCTCTTGTGATATTGTCTTTAAGTTCTTCTAATGTATAGGGAATTGACCTATCTATACACATTTTTTAAGTTCCCCCATAAATAATAGTCACATAGGCTATTGTTAGAAGAACTTAAAGACAGTATCACAAGAGAAATTAACTATCTCGGAAGCTGAACCTACTTGCGTGAAAGAAAATTTCCTAAAAAGTTGCCAGTGTTGTTGTGAATGCAAGAGGAGAACATTTCCAACATCTCTTGTGATGAGGTACGTGGCTATTTCCATTGTAATTATAACTGAAAATGTGAGAAACTGAATCATTACACCAATCGCAGCTTTATTTGCATAGATATTTCACCGGATCGCTCGGGAGTTGGAGCTGTGCTCGCCGCGACCCAGAAACCCACGTCATTGGCCAACTCTTGCATGGGACTCACTGTAGTTACTTGCAATCTTTTACTATATTAGTACGAGTGGTTCAATGATTCACAGTTATGTATTATTTTATGAATAAAATTTGTAGTTCTGTTTTGTAGTGTATTATCTTATACAGTGGAACCTCGTTAGCACGTTCCTCATTACTACGTTTTCCCGCATAGTACGTCGGTTTTTTGAAGTCCCGGTCCCAATCTTACTAACTGCATGTTTAAATGTTTCTTAACACGTTTTGGTTTAACGCTTAGTACGTTTGTATTTGGCTCGCCAACCACACTTTGCCAAACACAAGCCATGTTTGCGCGCATCCGATCGTGTAATCTCTATGTCAGAGTTCTTGTACTCTTTGCTTTATGGGACCAATCATCAGCCATTCTAGTTGCTTCTCATTGATCATTTGGACACCAATCGTCAGCCATTGTAGTTGCTTCTCATTGGTCATTTTGTTTTGTGCGGATTTAGCAACATCAGCTGTATAGCCGCCATTTTTTTTCGTGATAATTTCATTGTGTTCTTTAAGTGAAATATGTTTCAAATTTCTTACAGTTCGTGTGGTGTCGAGAAGAAAATATTAGAATGTTTGAAGAAATGTAGGCTAAAAAAGCAGATCATGCTTCTCATGTGGGTATTGGATCGTATTTCATTAGCAATTTGACTTTGTTCGCTGAACATTTTGGCACGTCTGAAATTTTGAACAATTACAATTTCAGTTATTTTATGTTTGTTAATAGATTGTGGAGTGCAACTTGTTTCATGTGTGATATTTTAGAATAAAGTGGATGCTTTTTTTTGTGAATTTCGTATGGGTTTTCATTAAATATGGCTCCTATACATTCCTTCAATTTCTGCAAGTTTTAATTTTTTCAAATAAAATCGTTAGGCCTATGTATTCGTTTACATAATATAAATCTCGCATAACTAATGGCTTGGCATAGAAGCTCCTGTGTGTCAATATGGGTATTTCTGAGTCATTAGGATGCACTTTTTGGTGGTTCTGAGCAACTTAGAAAACATAGGCCTATCTACATACTCCCTACGATTTTTCTTTTAATTTTCAGTAGTACGTTTTCCCGTTTAGAACGTCTATTTTTTTCGGTCCCATAAAAAACGTGTTATCGAGGTTCCACTGTATATGGATAATATCCTTCATTTAATTCCTTCGGCTGTTATCAGTCTGTTAATATTATCAGATTAGCTGTGTCCTAAGTGATCACAATAAGCGGCATTCAGTCTGCTCATATTATATTTCACAGTCATCTGTATGATGTATGTCACGATGAATGCATGAATAGCATTATTAGTTTGTAGGGTAATCATCCAAAAGTCATCGGAGCCAGTCTTGTGCATATCATACCATATATGATGCGTTTTAGAGCTTTAAGGTGTGCTGTAATATTTTGTGCAGTGATTTAGTTGGAACATAGGCTGTTTACACAATCTCACTTTATTAATTGAAGCTTAACTACAAACAGTGGTCTATGTTAGATTTTATGAGTTTTGAGAAAACATGCTTCAAAGTCATCGTTACTTATTGAGTTAGGATGCCTAGTAATAATGTAACATAGACCTTTGACCTTTGTTCCATAAAAGTTATACACTAATGTTTTATCATAGGTAATCCCTGGAGAGACTACGAGCAGGCTTTTTTAAAAGACTTTACCATGAATAAAATGTAACCGATTGTATAATAATAGGCCTAATTACTTTTTTACTTTCTACTTTAAAATCAAATCAATATTCTGTCAGGTGTGAGATTACGGCATACTAAATCAATCAGGAATCGAATGAAGAGCAGGTTGTAACCATTTCTACCAGCAGTGCATGTGAGAAGAAGTTAACCTAATTAAATAAACTAATATCAAAATACAATAATAGCGCACGAACTGAGTTGCGCCGAATCAAAATTGTGATTTTAGTCAATGCTCATTTAGGCCTACGTTATTTCAATTTCTAAACAAGTTATGTTAGTGTAAAGTAATTGTTTTTATTCTTAATTAAAATTATAGTAATTGATATCCGGGTTAGGCCGCGTCGTGTTTATGGTGTCTTCTGACGTTTCGGACAACATATCGTGTCCTTCTTCTGAGAAAGAATTGCAAGAAAATAAGTGCCTGTGATTAGTAAACAGTCGCAGTTGTCATGATGTCAGTGTTATTGTTTCACGCCAGATGTCACTAATCTTATAACCATCTTCCCTGTTTATGTTATGGGGATGTTTAATGATTTCTATTGCTTCTGTGACAAGTCTAGGGAATTTTCTGTTTTCATGTTTAAGAAGAGCTATGTTATCGAAAAGTATTTTGTGACCCGTTTCGTCCGAATGAGATGCTATGGCGGAGAAGTCAGTGTTGTTATGTTTCTGGTGTCTTATATGTTCTTTTCTTCTGGCATCCAGAGAGCGTCCAGTTTGTCCTATGTATACTTTTCCACACATACATGGAATTGAGTAGACTCCCGCTTTATGTAAGATGTCGATTTCGTCTTTCTCTCTTCTTAAAAACCCTTCCAATTTGTTGACAGGAGTAAAAATTGTTTCAATGTCATATTTCTTTAAAATTTTTTGAATCTGGTCAGTGATTCCAGCGATGTAGGGAAGGTAGGCCTTAGACTTAGGTGGCGGCTTTTCAGTAGGATCTGTTAAGTCTATTTGGTTTCCAGATAGTCTGTTTTCCACTTTCTTTAGACATCTTCGTATTTCACGAGATGGATAACCATTACACCGAAAGGTATAAGATAAAGACTTCATGCATGTTGCTTGTTTTATAGCAGTAGTAATTCTTCTGATAACCGAATTAATTGGGTTGCAGGTTAGTTTCTCATATGTACTGTCTTCTAGCATTCCATGGTTATCCATCTCGTGAAATACGAAGATGTCTAAAGAAAGTGGAAAACAGACTATCTGGAAACCAAATAGACTTAACAGATCCTACTGAAAAGCCGCCACCTAAGTCTAAGGCCTACCTTCCCTACATCGCTGGAATCACTGACCAGATTCAAAAAATTTTAAAGAAATATGACATTGAAACAATTTTTACTCCTGTCAACAAATTGGAAGGGTTTTTAAGAAGAGAGAAAGACGAAATCGACATCTTACATAAAGCGGGAGTCTACTCAATTCCATGTATGTGTGGAAAAGTATACATAGGACAAACTTGACGCTCTCTGGATGCCAGAAGAAAAGAACATATAAGACACCAGAAACATAACAACACTGACTTCTCCGCCATAGCATCTCATTCGGACGAAACGGGTCACAAAATACTTTTCGATAACATAGCTCTTCTTAAACATGAAAACAGAAAATTCCCTAGACTTGTCACAGAAGCAATAGAAATCATTAAACATCCCCATAACATAAACAGGGAAGATGGTTATAAGATTAGTGACATCTGGCGTGAAACAATAACACTGACGTCATGACAACTGCGACTGTTTACTAATCACAGGCACTTATTTTCTTGCAATTCTTTCTCAGAAGAAGGACACGATATGTTGTCCGAAACGTCAGAAGACACCATAAACACGACGCGGCCTAACCCGGATATCAATTACTATAATTTTAATTATAACTCTGGCCGTGGAAGCCTGCGAACTAAGTTGTTTTTATTCTGTTTACTGGTGGCATGTGACATATTAATCACTGCATATTGATAACTTCTGTTTCCAGGAACGAGCTGATGTTTTATCAGATAAAATCACATTCTTGTGTTCTTAGCAATCATACTGTAAGATAAAGAACCATGATTGGTTGATATCCAAGTCATTGTTAAACCTTACTGGCCAATACCAAATATACATTGTATAAGTAGAATAGTCAAAACAATAAAAGTACAGAAGTTAACATTAAGAGAGGAAGAAACACCAACCCACAGAATAATCCTGGCTGTGTATTGTAGAACAGATGGACAATGTGACTGTTCTACAGTGAGTCCCATGCAAGAGTTGGCCAATCATGCAGTTTTCTGCATTATGGCGGGCACAGCTCGAACTCTCGAGCGATCGGGTGAAATATCTACACAAATAAAGCCGCGAATGGTGTAATGGTTCAGATTCTCACATTTACAGTTGGAATTACAATGAAAATAACCACATACCTACCTCATCACAAGAGATGCTGGAAATGTCCTCCTCTTGCATCCACACAACACTGGCATCATTTCAGGGAATTTTCTTTCAATCACATAATTTCAGCTTCCGAGATAAAGTTAATTTCTCTTGTGATATTGTCTTTAAGTTCTTCTAATTTATGGGAAATAGACCTATACACTTTATTTTTCAAGTTTCCCCATAAATAATAGTCACATACTGTTAGAAAAACTTAAAGACAATATCACAAGAGAAATTAACTCTATCTCGGAAGCTGAACTTATGCACGTGAAAGAAAATTTCCTAAAAAGTTGCCAGTGTTGTGTGAATGCAAGAGGAGGACATTCCCAACATGTCTTGTGATGAGGTATGTGGTTATTTTCGTTGTAATTCCAACTGTAAATGTGAGAACCTCAACCATTACTCCATTCACGGCTTTATTTGTGTAGATATTTCACCCGATCGCTCGAGAGTTGGAGCTGTGCCTGCCACGATGCAGAAACCTGCATGATTGGCCAACATGGGACTCACTGTATCTTGTGCGAAGAAAGCAGGCACATTATTTTCGCTTCATAATTTTCTGCATAGTGATGTCATTATTTAAGGGGTAACAGCCTGGGGAGCAGCATCCGAAACTATAGTATCAAAAATATTCATACTACAAAAGAAAGCACTGAGAATCATTGAAATATTACATCCTCAAGAACACTGCAAGCCATTTTTCAAATCCAACGAAATTCTGACAGTAACTTCGCTCTACATACTGTAAACTCTAATATTATTAAAACAAAAATTCCACCCAAGAAGAGAACTGACTGCCACAAATACAACTTAAGAAACACTGAAATAGACTACAACTTACCTCGGCACAAGTTATTAAAAACTAGCAAAACACCACAGATGATGGGCACAAAACTTTATAAACTGTTACCGAGACACCTAAAATCTATAGAAAACAGTAACATTTTTTAAATTAAATTAAGAAAATATCTACTACTAAAAGCATACTACTCAACAACAGAATTTATCGACGACCACTCCAATGCAAACAAAACTACATAAACTATAGAAGATTTTTTTTTTTTAATTTTTACATACATTTGACAATTCCCTAGCCCAGTGGCGTAGGAAGGGGGGTGCGGGCCGCCCCTGGTGACGGTACCCGGGGGGTGACATAATAAAAATGTGTCTTTGTAAGTAAAAAATCGCTCAAGGGAATTTAAAGAAAATAATATTATTTAAAACAATTGAATAAGCTTATTAACTTTCTACAAGTCAACATGCGTATTGGAACTTCTTTTAGTTTTAAATTATTTCAACAGAAGTAATAAAACGCGGCTGAACTGGCCGCTGTGTTGATACGAACAATAATATTATGGTTACGGGAGGGGGTGTTTATTTCTGTCGATGCTTGTCTCTGCAGTTTTATTAATTTAAATGAGACTTCAACAATCGGTGATATTTTATATCACTTAAACTAAACTAAACTCCGTGGCGCTACATCCCTGGAGGGACTTGGCCTACCACCCGACCGCTGCATCATCTCCCGTAGGCAGATGGCAGGATTGGGGGCATGTGGTCAGCATGCCGACACCCACGACCGTTAATGGTGGTTTTCTGGACCGGAGCCGCTACTTCTCTATCAAGTAGCTCCTCAATTTGCCTCCCTACCTCAGAAAAATCCGAGGAGGTACCGGGAATTGAACCCGGGCCGACGGATCTGTAGTCAGCGATGCTAACCACAAGACCATGCCGGCGGACTTATATCACTTAAGCCGCAACCAATTCTACCTGCGGCGGCAGTCATGACTTTGACGAAAGTAAACTTCGAATGTGAGTTGACTCTGAAGTCTCCTTCAATCTAGATTTTGAACTGGGATGTGCGCATATTTAAGAATAGATTATTAATAATACAGTTCTGTAAAATAGTTACATTACTTGTTTATGAAATTTATTAGGATCAACCTAAAAAAATTATGTATAATTCACATAACTTCCTCTGCCCAAATAAAAGTTAGCCTCCCCTTAAAAATAAGAGAACATTGTCACATCCCCAAAAGGTACCTAAACCTAACCCAAATACAAAATTTTGTTTTCCTACGATTTTCCGTTTCAAGAGCCCGTATTCAGAGTGGGTGGCTTATGACTAAGCTTCAGAGAATTATTTCGAAAAAGTGTTTCGAATAAAAGTTTTTACTCTGTAAGCAACCCACGTGCAAAATTTAAAGAAAATCGATAGAGCCGTTTTCGAGAAAACTTTCTTTATGTAAAAATAAGGAAAACTTGTCTCCAATCTTCGGTTCACATCTTGAAAGGTAACTTATCTGACATAAATACAATTCTTTTTCCTTTTATCAAAATTCATCTTTCTAAAATTCGAGATTTCGCTTGGAAAACAAAATATAAAAAAATCACTCAAAAAATAAAAGTTTGCACAATTTCGGGAGTGTATTTTGGCCTAGATGTTCGCTTTATTAACGGTAACACCTACAGTCTGTCGCTCACGAAAACAATATATATCTGTCTGTCTATAACGTACTTTAGATGATTAATAATAATGATAATAATAGCATTTATTGTCGTTTAACAGTACAATGTACAATGTAGTGCATAATATGCTTGATATGTATGTCTTTCCTTCTAACAAAATTGGCTGAATTAGGTTAACTATGTCTTATATGCACCATTGGTAGCACTGGTCACAGTATGGTAACTCGAATCGATTCATTGATGGTTGATTCATATTATCTACTACGTTTTCATGCAGAATTCAGATCGATCTGAACTCGATCCTATTCCAATACGATCCCGTTTTCATGTAAAACTTTCGATCCGGTATTGAAAACGTTTCCGAGAGAACCCACAGAATACACTAGTCCCACATTCCACGACCAATGGAAATCTTCTCGCCACACACGAGAATGTCGCGAGGACATTGAGGACCAATGAAATGTCTGATTAGCGTATTGAGATCGAACTGAATACGGGTAGTGTTTTCATGGCGTTTGAATACGATCTCAGTCCGATCCGATCCTACTTTTTAGGGGGATTGACCTTGAGACTCAGATCGATCTGAGTTCCCATTTTCATGACAATTTCATTCCGGTAAGAGGATTCAGATCGATCTGAATTCTGCATGAGAACGTAGTAGTATACCATGATTTCGGAGCTTAGTTTTGTTTCTATATAACAAAGTAATTATTATTAAGTTACTAATTTTGCATAATCCGTTGAGTTTGCGAGTTACATCAGATAAATTCGTTGCAGCTGCATCCATCGATAAACTCTTAAACTCTCGTGGGATTACCTTTGACTATCCAAAAAATAACACTTGGAACTGTTCCATCTTTTAATAATTTAAATGGGGGGGGGGGACAAGAAATTTTCCGCACCGGGTACCACCTAAGCTTGCTACGCCACTGCCCTAGCCTCTATGACTATGGGGAAGAAATGGAATGGAATGGTAAAACTAAGTGCTTTGGTACATGGAAGAGACATCATAGATGTTTATTCCATGATTACCTTAGTTTTTATAAAATCAAAACCACAAATAAATCACCTATATTTATGTGTAAGCTTCAATTCAGCTGTTTTCACATCCTTGGCTCCACTTATGGCAGGTTTAATCCCTTAACCTACTATCAAGGCTGCCAGACTGGTTGAGCCACCGATTCCTTTTTCCTTGTTTTTTTGTCAGTAGATTTCACGACATGCCGTATACAATTTTAAAGCTAAAGAAATAGTCTATCAAATGGTATGCAACACAACGATATGTTTACATCAATTTTTAAGTTAAAAATCAATCAGAAAAAGCTCATGATTACTGTGAGATTCACGACTAGTTACTTTACTTACTTACAGTAGAATCCCACTAACTCGACTCTCGATTCCTCAACATACCATATTTTTTAAAAATTAATTATTTCTGCTGGTGAACCAGAATATTATCTTTACAATAATGTGATGGTCTATTAATAGACTGTAATAATTGTAACTGCTTCACCCTTGCACATACTGTTTTGTTTACTAAATCGTGGAAAAAAAAAATTATCCTTCTTTAGTAAATTATTTTATATGAAGTGTACTTTTATTTACTTCTCAGTGATGATGTTCACAAACGTTTGGATTTCACTAATTCTTCCATGGCAGGGAATAAAGATATTGTACACAGACGAAGTAACGAACCTAAATGCTTGTCAGTTAATGTTGATCGTACCGGTACATCACTTTTTATGAAACTCGTTTTAGAAAGTATGGTTATCCCACTTTGTCAAATGTCCTGTAAATACTGATGCAGTTAATGAAACAATTAAATTCACTGGGATTAAGAAGACACAATGAAGTGGAACAGTATTAATACATGATATCTTGACGAACACTTACTACTTCATTATTATTAACCACTTACTAATAACCAGTTTTCGATAGGACCTCCCTGTCATTGTCAGCTATGTCCAACTGCTGAACTTCGTCTTGTACCACATGGTTACGCTGTTGCGGTTTCACGAGTTTCCGAATTAGGCCTAACTCGTTCTCCCCTGGGATGTCAAAATTCTGGAGGTTATTTCTATGTTTCTGTATTTAGATCTCCCATACGGTCAACTGAATTGGGTGATGCAGATTTATAAGTAGAGCCGCTTCCTTGACCACATCACTATCTGAATTCCATACATATGCAGCTATTGCGGACTTTTCAGTTTCCCCCGTCTAATGTATACCATATTTACTCGAATCTAATGCACACCTGTTTTATCTATTTATTAGGGATGGGTCCTCGATACTTGCATGGTATCGGCATCGAACGATACTTCAGAAAACTCGCTCAATACTTTTTCGATACTTTTGTAATCCTGCAATTAAGAGAGAATGCTAGTATTTTTTAACAAAAACTTGTAAGTGGACTGTTTAAAAAACTAATTTTAGTTTTAATGTAGAGTTTAAAAATAATTATAGGCTCCTGATGATATTAAATTTTGTCTCGTTAAATATGCAGACTTAATTAATTTAGTTGGTATTACACAGATCTCTCAACTTTTAATTTTTAATGAACCTATTTATTGAAACTGGAAATGTTAAAGGTATCGAGTATCGAGTATCAAGGAAAAAATCATGTATCGGTATCGAGTATCGAGAAAATCTGGTATCGACCCATCCCTACTATTTATATAATTCAAAATTGGGTTGTGCATTAAGTCGTTTGTCTATCTATATCCTTCAAAATTGGGGTGCACATTAGATTAGAGTGCAGATATGTTCCGTAGTACAGCAGTAACTTGATCACTTATGTAACATTGCACTGCTGTGATTCTCGACTTTATTACTTTATCTTGGCCTATTAACCAATACACACAAACTTGGGTTGAAGTTCAAGTATTATTTTGATACTCAAGCTTAACACCAATCATGTTGAAAGGCATGTTCAATGCAGAGGTATTATCCAGCACCCCCCTCCACTCCCTCCTAAACCATTTTATCGACCTTTATTCATCAGCATTGTAATATAAAATAAAATATCATTCCATTGATGTGCATTGCATTTACCAACAAACTCATTTTTTGTGATGTAACGTTTCAAAATTGGGGTGCGCATTGGATTCGAAGGTGCATTAGATTCAAGTAAATACGGTAGTTAGCATTGGAATATTTCTGTCTTACCAAGCATTGCACTTCACCTGCTCACTATCATAAGTTTGGCATCAGTTTGTAGAAAGACTTTTTCTTTTTCCAATTCTTGTAACTATTCCTGAATTATTGCTGCTAATCCACTAGCTCTCCTATCAGTAGGTACAAAATAACCCCAGAATTTCTCAAATACGAGAGCCATCTACAAGGTAAGTTTCCCTAGGGCCGTTTACAGAAACAAAACAAAATTTCATGGAAATATTTATTGCAACAGATATAGCAAGTGTTCAGCTATTTTTCAACATATTCGCCACAGGAATTGAGACATTTGTCATACCGTGGGACCAAATTTTGAACACTTGTGTCATAGAAGTCTGCTGCTTGGGATTTAAACCATTGTGTGATAAAACCTTCTCTTTTTCTCTATCAATCTCTACCATTCTCTGTCATTCACTGTCATTTCTTGAGGGGTAGGAAAAGATTATAATCTCTGGGAGCTTCCAAGCTGTAGGGTGGAGACTTCAACACTTCCCTGTAAGTCTCCTGCAAAAGTTCGGCTGGGAGGTGTTTCAACATCCACCCTACAGTCCGGACCTCGCTCCCAGTGATTTCCATATTTTCCTACACCTCAATAAATGACAGAAAAGCGGAGATGGTTGTCACACAATGGTTCAATTCCCACGAGGCAGACTTCTATGACACAGTGTTCAAAAGTTGGTCCCTTGGTAAGACAAATGTCTCAATTCCTGTGGCAAATATGTTGAAAAATAGCTGAACACTTGCTATATCTGTTGTAATAAATATGTCCATGAAATTTAGTTTTGTTTCTGTAAACGGCCCTAGGGAAACTTGCTTTGTGGACAGCCCTCATACATTCTCCTGTCAAGCAAAAGCAAAATAGTGCATTAATAGGGATGTGATTTGATGGTGATTATTTTACCCTGATTTCGGTGGATATCTTTTGGAAAGAAAGAGGCTAGTTTCGTACATATTTTGCTCACTGGAAAAATTAATTTTTACTTTAAAATAGTAAATTGATGTTATTTTAAATAACTGTGGAAACAAACCTTTTGAAAGTAACTCAGCATAGTTTGATGCTGAGGAGGATTGATCGCGAGCTTTCAGCAACTAGCTCTGCTGTCATCTTCTGGGAGAAGTGAGCTAATTGGTAGATCTTTATTGTATAGAAAAGGCTAGGTGGAATGGGAGCCTTTTTTCAATTAGCTCACTTCTCCTAGAATATGACTGCAGAGCTAGTTGCCGAAAGCTCGGAAACGATCTTCCTGTTCACCCAGTTGGAAGCCCAAGAGACCATTATCCAGTTCAGTGTTTTATAATATACAGACATGTACTGTATAAGGTCTCGTGGGGGACAGTGGAACAATATTATTGTCTTCTCTGGCATTTGCCTATGTGGAAATGCACAACCGTCCAAAAATAACCATAACACAGATTTCGGGTGATGACTCCAGTAGTGGGATTTATTTTTTATCCAGCCTGCAATCTCGGAGGTTGGACCCATGCCTGTAATTCCCCTCGGAGAACCATGCTAAAATTACAGCTTAAAGAATATCTGCCTTTGCCCGAATTGAACCCATGATCCTTAAGTTCAGAAGTCATCGTGAACCGACGGAGCCACCAATAGCGACGTGAAAATTTGTTATTAAATCATATTAAATAGTGCAATATCAAGATGTAATTAAAAAAAAAAAATATGCATGGTAACCACACACCATCTGTTGCTATATACCAATTCGCGTAGGACTAATTTATTGTTGATTTGTTTGCGTGGAGCGGGAAGATAAGTTGTGATAGGGGCACGGGCGTGTAGGGTAGGCGTGTGGACCAGGCTCAAGGGTGACCACTCCGAGACTGTGGGCGATTCTCACACCGTGTGGGTTCAGTTGCCGGTTGTACACACCGAGGGACATGATAGTCTGTAACTGCATCTTGACATTCAAGTATTGACATTTACACACGGCCGCGCGCGCTGCTCTTTCTATTATTATTGTCTTCCCCTGCCAAATTGTAACAGCAGCTGCCAGCCAGTTGTGTGTGTCTCGGCCGTCTAGTGTCATCTCATTACTACCCGAGACATTTCGCTCGCTACTTCCTCAGCCTCTCCGAAACCAATTTTATTCTCCAGTTTAAGGCCTTCGCTCCCATTTGTGAACTGCGTTAGATGCACGCTGTCCAGTTCGTCCTTCCCAAACTACCTGGGAATTAACTGTTTTATTTTTAACGTAACAACTTCGAAACTTCTTCAGTTAATTACCGGAACAGCATCAGTTTTAAGATTTATTTTTTCCGAAACAAATCTCTTATTTCGAGTTTATTGCCGGAACAACTTCGGAAATCTCCAGAGCTCTTCAACTCCTGACGGGACAACTTAGCAAGTTTCCAGAGAACTTCGCTTTTGACGGAACAGCTTCGCAAGTTCCCATAAAACTTCGCTGTTGAGGGAACAGCTTCGCAAGTTTCCATTAAACTTCGCTCTTAACGGGACAACTTAGCAAGTTTCCAGAAAACTTCACTTTTGACGGAACAGCTTCGCAAGTTTCCATAAAACTTCGCTTTTGATGGAACAGCTCCGCAAGTTTCCATAAAACTTCGCTGTTGAGGGAACAGCTTCGCAAGTTTCCATTATACTTCGCTCCTAACGGGACAACTTAGCAAGTTTCGCTTTTGACGGAACAGCTTCGCAAGTTTCCATAAAACTTCGCTGTTGACGAAACAGCTTCGCAAGTTTCCATAAAAATTCGCTCCTAACGGGACACCTTCGCCAGTTTCTAGATCACTGCTACTGACTACTGTTTTGCCAGTTTCAAGGAACTTCGCTTGTGACTACAGTTTGGAAGTATTATGGAACTTTGCTCTTGACGGAACACCTTTGCCAGCTTCTGTGTCAATTTGCTGCTGATTACAGTTTCACAAGTTTCCAGACTTCCCTGCTGACGGACCTCTTCGCAAGTTTCCATAGAATTTTGATCCTGCCAGTTTTTAGACTGTTTGCTAGTGACTGTAGATTTTCACTAGTTTCTTACAGAACAGCATTGCAAGTTTCCAAGTTCTGCTTGTTTCAAAATAATGATTTTATTATCGTTGGTGCTGCTTCAGAAATGCCATTCCTGTCAAGAATTTACATACATTATCCATTAAATTTTTGCTTGATCTGCTTCAAGAGATTGTAACCGTTTCATTTCTTCAGGGATGCAAGATTTTTTTTAGAACAACTTTCCCAGTAGTTATAAGTGACAATTCTCAGACTTGTACCCAGATTAGACAAAAATCCTTTCTTGCGGATATTATTTTGAGTGTTTCCATTGCGCACTGTAGAGATTCAAGTAATCGTGACTTCCAGGTATCAACTTCATTTTGCTACATAGTATTTATTTGTGCATGACCACAAGATTCTAGGACTCGTCATGCCATGATCAAAAAGTAGATTACCTAAGTCTCTTCCTTCTTGCAGAAGTTTGCTTAAGACCTTTGTTGACACTTCTGTCTTATTCCGAAGTCATTCCATTAATTTTTTATCACATTTCTTGGTCGTATTCATGTAAGTGACATGTAGCACCATGCTGTTCCGGCCCAATGATGAGTCCCTGCAGCTGGAAGTTGGAATGGCTAAAGCAGTTTTGCCCACAGCTCAGTGTGAGTTAATCAAGTTTCTTAGCATGCATTCTTCTACCCCAGGTGCCAGTGCATATTTGCAACTAAGTAGCTAAAACTGACTACTCTCACAAATTACAGAGGTTTTTCAGTCGTGTTTTCTTTGCTCACATACCAAGCAAGACAAGTGACAGCTTATTTTCAGGGCATTTTGACCCCAAGCTCATATTGCCATCCGTTCTACTTCCATTCATACTAGAGATGGGATATTGTAAGCAAAATATTGATATTGAACATTGGTTACTAATATCGATAACAGTTTTATATCGATATTTGGTGATATTGAAAGTTTTACTGAGCTAATAGATTCGATACTAGAACACTCAGAAACCATTACAAATAGTTCATGCATGACAGTTTCATGCGGGACGTATGGATATTGACATTGTGCACTTGCATGAATCATGCGTTCATGGTTTCGGAGTGCTCTAGGAACAAACCTAATGCATATTTTTATTCTGTAGGGATTTAGGGAATGGTTTAGCACCATTGCTTGTTGTTACTTGTGACAGATAAGGGTAACTGAGATGCCCTTGTGGCAGGAAAACTCTAACTACTATCAAAGGGCAATATCTATATCATGATATTATTGGAACTGAAATATCGATGTCAAAACATTGGATATCAAAAACAAAATATTGTATTTCAATAATATCCATATTGATGTCTCATCCCTAATTCATACAAATTTTCCTCAGAAAAGAATACTGTAAATCTCTAAGTGGGATTTAACTGGAAATTTATTAATACAGGATTAATGTTGTTTGAATTAAACTTCCATTTGTAAGATAATGTAATTTGTCTTCTCAAGTTAAAGTAAACAGTTTTACAGAATGATCTGCCATGTACAGACATGCCACTTATTGTGTTCACTTCGGGACTCAGCTAATAATCTAATAATATTAACCGATTGATAACTGTAGCTGAAAGAATTAATTGAAGGTTAATTATTCAGACATAAGATAATATACTACAAAAACAGAATTAAAAGCTGTTTATTCAGAAGGTAATATGCAACTGTGAATCATTGAACCACTCATAATACAGTAGTAGACTGCAAACAACTATTTTTTCAACCAGTAAAAAAGTTTTTAATTGTTTTTTATTTCCTTTAGGAGTCCATTAACCAATACCTCATACTCAATTACGAGTTACAAGTGTTTTGGAAGTCTATACTGATCTGTGGTGAACACCGTGTAGCAAATCATCTAACGCCTGTCTGTTCAAGTCTTTTAATTTTACACTAACCATCACTGTATGTCAACAATGTTATCTTCATAAATAAAAAACTGAAACATGTAAAAATGTAACTATCTGTGACATATGGAATGGCTCACAGTCTTAAAATGTAGAGAAGCTCTAGTTGGAGTGGATGTGAAGTTTATTTTGGAAAAACCATGACCACATTCACAAGTAGATTTATGATTTTTGGTAAAAACTTATGCCTAGTTGATCAGACGCATACCGTCAGGAAAAAAGCATTGATTGGAAATAAAACTTAGTTCTTTACTTTCTGAATGATCCTTGTATGATCGGCATCATGATCTAATGCTCAGATTTGACTGCTTATCATGAAGCTGGCAAACTTTGGGGAGGGGGGGGGGGGCAGGGAAAGCAGGGCCATGATAAGGCTTTGTGTTCACTAAATTCTAGTTGTCATTCTGGAAAACTTAAAATAAGTTTCTTACAATGTTTGCCAAGTTCTTCCAAACTTGGAAAATGCAGATGTGTATCCAGTGATTGTAATGCAGGCTGCTTGATGTAATCTGATGTCTATTTTTTACAGGTATTTGCCATACATGTGGGGACAAGGTGACGGGTGCTGGACAAGCGTGTCAAGCCATGGGCAACCTGTACCATACCAACTGTTTCATCTGCTGCTCATGTGGCCGTGCATTGCGAGGGAAAGCATTTTACAATGTGCATGGACGCGTGTACTGCGAGGAAGACTATCTGTACTCAGGGTTCCAGCAAACTGCAGAGAAATGCGCAATCTGTGGCCACCTCATTATGGAGATGATTCTGCAGGCCATGGGCAAGTCCTACCATCCAGGCTGCTTCCGTTGCTGCGTGTGCAATGAATGCCTTGATGGTGTGCCTTTCACCGTGGATGTGGACAACAAAATATATTGTGTTAACGACTATCACAGGTAAGCTGAATCAGTAATGTAAGCCTCAAAAAAAACTATTCCAACAAACTAATGGATTATATTGGCTCATGATCGCTTTGAGCTCTCTACAGTCATTGTTATAATTTACAATTTCTTTATACAAGGTCACTTATTAAGTCATGGCAATAATTTTTTATTTCCAAAAATGCTCCAACACGGGAAATTTGCTACATACTTTTGAAAGTATCATATTTACTTGAATCAAATGTGCATCCAGTTTTGAAACTTAAAATCATATAAAAATAATTTATTGGCAGATGCAATGCGCATTAGTGATAGGATATTTTATTAATTATTTTATCTTATTTTATCCAGCCACCTGGGCGACCCGGGTTCGATTCCCATCTGGGTCTGGGATTTTACAGATATGTAAAGTTTCCTTCCTGGGTCAGGACTGAGTATTGTGTCCTCATTCCCATCCCGCAGTCCCTCGGTCGGGCCATGGGCCTACCCCCCAGTGAAAGGCTTTGTCCCAGGACAGGCCTCTGGGCCGAACACTTCATAAAAGAAAATTGGTTTAAACACCAACAGATTTGTGTTGATGAATAAAGGTCAGTACAATGGTTTAGGGAGGAAGTGTGAGATAATAGATACCTGTGCATAGAACCCTGCCACTTGGTTAAGTTTCAAGTTACCTTCAGCCTGCATTTGTGCATACCAGTAATAGGTCAGTGATAACTAGACTTCGTACTTTTAGGTACCTAAAATAGGCTCTAAAAATTGGGAAACAGGTTCTAAAAATCGTAAAATAGTCTTCTTTTAAAATCGTTAAGTTGCCAATTTTCTGAAATATCTCAATCACAATGCAGAATATTATATTTAAGTCACCATTAATTAATAATCATGATAAAATACAGATGCAGGCCTATGGTACACAAAATTATATAGACCTATTACTAGTGCCTGTATTACTACCATAATAGTGAAAACCTAATCCCTGCGCCCAGAAGCTATGCATATCATACTAGCATATTCAACCCCTTGTATCCCTCAGTGATTCAGAGAGCTACTTTTTTTTTTTTACTGGATGTGGGAGTCGGGAGAAACACACTACATTTTCTTGGGAATTCCAAGGAATTTTTCTACTGAAGACGAAACATTCCTTACTATTTAACCACATCACAAATGTGTCATGTACTGCACATTCCGAGCTAAAAATTTAGTACGAACTGAAAATAAATGCTAGAATTTATAACAAAAAATGACCTATTTTGAACTTTAGAGGAAAAACAAGCAAAAAAGGCTATATTAGGGTCTAACGTAAAAATAGGCTGTTTTAGGTCCTATAAACGTATCAGTTTTAGGCATAGTCACTTATGAAACATGCGTATACAAGTTTTCGTCCATATATCACTTAAGGATTAAAATAGGATTTTACTTAAAATCCGAAGTCTAGTGATAACTATAACAAAGTTGAGAATTACAGTAAAATGCATTGTTACGTAAGCTATCAAAGTTACAGCCAAACTACGGAATGGATTTGCATTTGAATCTAAAGCGTACCCCAATTTTGAATGGTACAATTGGACAAAAAAAGTGTGTATTAGATTTGCGTAAATACAGTATGTTACTTGAACTTTTTAATGTTGCCACCACATGGGATTGGGTGCCAGAATCTGTGTTAAGCTAAATGCCAAATATCATATTTGAAATCGTTGTTCACCCTCACATAATCTGTATAAGACCATTTTTACAAATCGCTGAACATCCTTCAAAGCAGTATCCTAGGTTGCCCATGGTTTGTTGTCATGGATGGGGAAGATGGAAAATACGAGGGTTGATCCAGAAATAAGGTTCCCAAAGAGCTCCAGCCGCACGGGAAAGCGCTAGGCGAAATCCGGCAACACCGCTGTGCGCGGCTGTTCCCCCACTCTCGATTCCACCTGGCTGCGCTTTGCTGCGCTGCTCAGCCTTGGCTCAGCAGCCATCCGAAATGAAGGTGTTCATTGTTGCTGCCGCCAAGTGCGAGATTCGTTCCGTAAGGATTGTTGAACTGCATTGTTATGGGAGACGAAACGTGGGTGTTTCATTTCACTCCCGAAATGAAAGAAAAGTCCAAGCAATGGCGTCACTCAGGGTCACCAGTCGCAAAGAAGTTCAAACAAACTCCTTCTGCTGGCAAAGCCATGGCCAGTGTGTTTTGGGAACTTAAGGGGATACTGCTGATCGATTTCATGGAACCTGGGACAATAATCAACTCAGACAGTTATTGTGCAACACTAAGGAAACTCAGGCGAGCTATCCAGAACCGCCGGCGAGGACGACTGACAGCCGGTGTAACGCTGCTTCACGACAACGCCCGACCTCACGTCTCCCGACAAACCCAGGACCTCTTGACAAACTTTGGGTAAACTGTCACCCACCGTACAGTCTGGACCTCGCACCTAGCGACTATCACTTGTTCCCGAAGTTAAAGGAACACTTGGGTGGCCAACGCTTCTGGAGCGACGATGAAGTCAAAGACGGGGTGAAACGCTTCCTCAACGGGTTGGCGGCGGAGTTCTACAACATTGGGATACAAAAATTGGAGCACCGTCTACAAAAATGCCTAGAAAAAGATGGCGATTATGTCGAAAAATAGATCAAAGTGTCTTCTTTCCAATGATGTACATTACTATGAGAATAAACAATGTTGTCTATTTGTAAAATTGATGGGAACCTTATTTTTAGATCAACCCTCGTACCAGAGGCTGCTTGATGAATGTGTGCTACCTCTCTCTTATTCCTAAAGAAGACTTGGCATGGGAATTTCTTTGCAGTATTTTCTGTCTTTACCATCCACAGCATAACAATTATTGTTATTGTGAACGAAATGTTAAAAATTAGTGGATTGCTGTGAATTCATTGTGGAAAGTGACATATGTATTACTCCCTTAAGAAATTGTGGGTGGGAACTGAATGTGTGTTTCCAAAATGACACGTCCAGTTTTAAAAGATTTTTATTTTTACTAACAAATGCATTGAACGTATATTTAAAGAGCAATAAATTTAATATTATTTTCAATGTAACTAATTTCTAAGCTGATTTCATAAGTACAAGGGTTATCCATAAAATAACTTCCATTTAGGCCTATATTAAAAAAAGTATAAGGGTAGATAAAAAAAGTAATGCACATAATTTCTTTTTATTTACAAAAATTTTAATAGGTACAATTACAAACAAATGCACACATGAAGGGACATCTTTTGTCTATTTGTCTGTATAGTCGCTAAGTTTCTCAACACATTTCTGCCATAATGATATCAGTCTCAAAATACCCTGTTCATAGAAGTCTGTTCGGTTGGAATATAGCCATCTGCGGACTGCTGTTTTCACTTCTGCATCTGACGCAAAGCGTTTACCACAGGAATTTCTTCATGGGGCCAAACAAATGAAAGGTTATCACGGCCATTTCAAAGAATGTACACCACCTGGAGACATTGCTACAGTCCATACAGTCATCCCCATACATGCCATGCATGTCCCTGTGAATTTCACTCGGGTTTTGCCCTTTAGCCCATAAAAATCACACTACACCTCGCTGAAGAAATTCCTGGCCGGTAAACGCTTTGTGACAGATGCAGAAGTGAAAACAGCAGTCCTCAGATGGCTATACTGCAACCAGACTTCTATGAACAGGGTATTTTGAAACTGGTATCATGAGGGGAGAAATATGTTGAGAAACTTGGCGACTATATAGAAAAATAGACAAAAGATTTTGCCACATAGTTTCCAGCTACATTGAGACTCTTGTCACAGCATTTGATGAGCTTCAATATGCCGCAGTCATAGGATTTGGCCATCGACACTGGTTTGGATTGCTAGTGGAATTTTGCTAGTGGAGTTCTTGGAGAGAAATGCCACAATTAACGCTGAAAGTTATTATAATACACCAGCATCTTGAGAAGCATGTTGTAGCATGTTGAGCTCTGAGGTGGTTTTCCTGCATGATAATGCCTGTCCGTATACAGCATGATGTAGGTTGACGGCCAGATTCTATGACAGCAGAATTTCAAAGCTCATCAAATGCTAGACAAGTGTCTCAGTGTGGCTGGAAACTATATGGAAAAATAAATTACAGTGTGTAGTAAAACAAATTCTGTAATTTTATTCACATCTAAAAAAATAAAATAAACAGAAGTTACAGTATGAATAATCCTCGTAACTCTTCTCCCTGTAATAAAAAGGAATTTGGAACGACTCATTGAAATTTTAAAATGGAAAAATAAATTTTGGTACCGGTAAATGCTTCTTTTTATCCACTGAAAATTTCTGAAGAAATTTCAAATTATCAGCTAAAATTCAAGATCTTTGAAAAATATAAATTTTTTAATTCCCCTCCTAAAATCAGTGTGCATCTTCTAGTCCAAGTGGTATTTGGAGTGAAGGAAATTAAATGGGTTTCTTGTATATTATATTTATTCATATATTTACAGAATACATACATTACGAGAGATTACAAAATAGTTCATCAGCATGATGTACAGTCATTTCACTTAAGATCTTAAGCCCGTATTTAATACACTGGACATTGCTTGCCTTCAGACATGTCAGTACTATGGATTAATGGATTTTAATAATAATTTGTTTATTTATCCTGGCAGAGCTAAGGCCATTTGACCTTCTATTCCGCTTTGCCAGACAAAAAATTACAGTTAAAAATGCAATTACTTATAATTAAATATAAGATAGTTGAACCTAAAACTAAATTAATTACAATTAAGTTACAAGATAATCTTGAATACAAAATTAGATTGATAATTTTCTAAATTACACACTGTATTAAAAAAATGTTGTGCTACCATCTTGTTTATTCTTTCATTGTAAGCACATACCCATAAGAAGGCCATCACTTGATAGATATAAGAGGGGTTGACTAATAAACTCACTCTAATATGAGACTCGCAAGGGAAGTGTACGTGTTGTCATGTGGAAACTTATCCTCAAGTTTAGCACATCAACAGATCTTCTTGTAGATAGACACCTGCAAAAAATTAGCTGCTCAAATTAAATGCAAGTGCATGAAAATTGTTTGCGATCTTGTAAATTTTAAATATTGAGTAGCCTCACATTGTTGGCAAAGGGGGAAGAGATTCTCCTACCTACTACTATCCCATAGACCTGTCATGAAGCTGTAGAGAGGCAAAGTTTCTGTGTAGGGCTATGTGTAATTTGCCTTCGCTCTTCCTGTCTTTATCACTGTGAGAGGGAATAATTATATAATAATGAAGAATACCTTCCTCAGGAACACTTGCTGTATTTTAGTAGGTCTTGTTAAGTAATTTGTACCTGTTAAGTGTTTAGGATTAGCAAAGTGAATCTTGTGCAAATTGTATTAAGTTCATTTACCTTATATGACCGGTACAATGTGTAGTATGTTAGTCAGAGTTCTTAAACATAAAGCGTTATATCTAGATAAAACATGCCAAAATTGTGGACAAGGTGATTGAATCCCTAGTGTTTTGCTTTGCTCTGCATGGCAAAAAGGTAATCTTTCTTATATTCGTGCATTTGAGTGATCATACTTCTGTATACTAACACAAACTAACAATCATAACTAACCCGTCAGTGTTTAAATAGTTCAATGTGGAAATGATAAGTACTGTTTCCTAACAATGAACTAGTGAATCACATTTAACAAGTAATGGTGTAGCTTCCCCTTGCTAGTCCCTCTACCCCACTCGCCAATGTTCTCCACAAGCAGACTACTCAAGTTAGCTGTACAAGTGCTCGCCATTGTTTCTTTAAGCAACAATACAAGCCAATTTTCACCCGCTTACATTTCATGTGAGCAGCTAATTTGTTTACTGTGCTTCAATCTGTAATGAAGACCTATCAGTATGCTGAATATGAGGGTAGATCAGGGTTGGAATGTTTAAAACAAAACGTTTAAAACAAGTGCTTGTGTTTTTTTAAGTTTGTTTAAAACGTTTTATATATATATGTATATGTATATAATAGGCCCTATACATTAAAATGGTTGTTTTAAACAAAATGAACAATTTAAACTTTTTTTAAACAAACAACATTGTTGTAAACATAAAAAACGTTTTAAACAAAAAAAAAAGTTTTTTGTTCTTTTTTTTTTTTTTTTTTAAATTATGTTTTTTTCCAACCCATCTACAGTTCCCTAGTCACTTGCAATCGTGTACGTGCCATGTTATCTTATTTTCCTTAATGCCAATTTAATGCTTGTTTCATTTAAGTCTAAGTAAAGCATATCCAATTGTTGAATGTTTATGCATCTATCATTTGTCTTCAAAACCATAATTAAGAGCATCACATCTTTACTTCGAAATCTTCATCCTGACCTTATTCAAATTGAAGAAACATAATAGGTTAGAGTATATAATACTGTCATTTACCATCTAATTAATCATGATGTGTTATAAAATAAAATTTATCTAGTTTACTGAATTTCTCTGTTTTTTCTTACTGTAGGCTGAAGAGCCTAATTATTCAGGATTTGTTAAAATTCTCTTACAGTAAGGACTAGGATCTATAACAGCTGAATAGCATAATTATTCAGGATTAGTTAAAATTTTCACACCACCTAAATAACTTTTGAAGCATGTGGTTCAGTGTACCGATAGCTAAACTGCCGGTTTGTTGGGAACTGAGAATTTAAAAACTGTATTACCAAATATTTTGGTCTTCACTTGGAAATAAGTCCAACTCTATTATTTTAAAGGGAATGCACATATATTCTTGTTTGGGAAAATGCTTATTAAGAGTTTTCAGAAAGTACCTCTAGATACCTCTATACAAATTCACGGTTGCCACATCATAAAAACAGAAACGCTTATCCAGTAATAAAGATTAAAATGCTCTTTCCGTAACAAAAACAAGACAGAGCTAGCTTGATTTCTAAATTAAGTGTTCAAATCACAGGAAAAAAAAAAGAAAAAAAAAAAAATAATAATAATAATAATAATAAGTGTACCGAGCGAGGTGGTCAAGATGGTAACATCTTGGACTCGACTTTGAGAGGTCCCAGGTTCAAATCCCATGGCTGGCCAATTTGACATGGGCTTTATCGTGGTTTCCCCAGCCATAAAGGCAAATGCCGGATTGGATATTTACTTACAATGACTCATTCTCATGGATCGCTTTCATCAAAATTAATATCAGTTGCAATTTACTGATGCCATAAAACACACCTACAGTAGAAAATAATTGAGCATCAATAGTTGCATGGCCTACTGTTATATACACAGAACTTGAACTCCTGATATGGCCTCAATGTTCAAAGGAGTATAAATAAAGCTGAATTAAGGTGTTAGGTCTACAGTTTTCTGTGTTCTTTCTTTAGCAACAAATTTTGGTACGGTACTCTCTGAAAAGCTCATATTGAGTATTATTAAAAAACATAAAATAATAGCATTGGAGTATTTCTTGCTAAACCGGAAGTCAAAAAAATAGATAATACAATTTTTGAGTTCTCAGTATACAGCTAATCTTAATGGACAAAGTTTCATGTCACTGAACTGAGTGCTTCAAAGTTATTTAGGTGATGTGGGACGTTAAGCTTGTCACATGTTAAAAAATCTGTTTTGTTGACTTTTATCATAACGAGTTTTATTGTCTGATGGAACTTACCACATTCATAATTCTGAGGCATGGACTAATTTGCAGTTCCTTTTATTTTCCATTGCTAAAGAAAGATTAAGTGTTTTAGTATGTGAGCTTTGGCTTTTCTTTTTCTGCTTGTCTCTTTATTAGATACATTTTACATTCGATTCAGCAGTTCAGTGTATAATACCTACATATATTATTATACCTTACATTCTAACTTCTGAAGTCCTGAGGAAAATATAAATAAAACTGTGCATTTTACAAGTGATATTTATAACACAAGGCATGTTTAGATCTGCACTTTTAAACATAAAGCATTACTACAGTGCCATCAATAAGTCTCTCCGCAGCTGTGATGTTTGCCAACCATGCGAAGGTTGGTACTTCTCCCTACCTTCCTTTCAGACTCATAGCAAAGTAGGTCATGCTAATTATTGTATATCTGTTTGCTATTGCTGATGAGTCAAAAACTGAAATAAGTAATTACGTTACATTTTTAATTAAAATTTTCGAAAATGCATTAAAGCATGTGAATTTGTGTCTTCAAGAAAATGCTAAATATTTTCAGCGTCTTAAGTAAATGAGTCTTGCATTAACTTTATTTCTTACTTCACAACTTATTGTAATAGAACATAACCATATGCTAGCACTGCCAACTGAATTCCGTTTCTTTGCATTTTCTCGCCTGCACAAGAGTTGCAGAGCAACTTCTTGATGACACAAATCTTTTATAATTATTGTCAACTCTATGCAGGCACATTTAAGCAAATTTTACACGTGGTTCTGGCCATAGCATTTAAAAGTTAATATTTTCTTCATCTCTTATTAATTATAATTGCTGCTAACTCTCTCAGATGTGACATTGTATGGTTTGTTGTTGCAGGATGTTTGCTCCAAAGTGTGCTGCATGTGGGAAAGGAATAACTCCAGTTGAGGTAATAAACAAGTTTGATAACATATCATACCTAACCAAGCCAATAAGGGCAGTGTTAAAATGGCAATGTACATTGCAGGGTACAGAGGAGACTGTACGAGTGGTGTCCATGGACAAGGACTTCCACGTAGACTGCTACATCTGCGAGGACTGCGGGATGCAGTTGACCGATGAACCAGATAAGCGATGTTACCCTCTGGATGGCAGGCTGATGTGTCGAGCATGTCACATCCAGCGGCTCAGCCATCACCCCCGTCAGCTGCAGGGTGTCCCTGCCAGCTACCAGTACCTGGGCTGAATCGCTGTCTAAGCTTTAAACCAGTTAGGGAAGGACCGAGGGTTTTAAATAAAATTGCCCTAGTAAATATATACATCATTTTATTTGGGTTCATCCCTTATCCAGTTCTACTTGTCAGATTTGCTGCCCGCACGATCCTGGAAGCTTCTCATTACAGAGTCGCGTTTCTTCTTCAGTTTTTCCTGTTGAAGCTTTAGTTCTCCCTGATAGTGTTCCTTCTTCACGTTGTACATCTCTTGTAGCTTCTGTTTTGGCATCGGCTTTATGTACCCCCACTCCTTGAGATACTTGATTGAAATAGTGGTACCACCTATAGAGGAAAATGCAAAACAGTATTATATATGGGGTGTGACTTTATGTTGAAAGAACAACATATTCACAAATCCTGGCTTACAATTAATATCAGAGCTCCATGCCCCCAAAACCTAAAAGACATAAACATCATGTAAAAGGCTAACTCTGCCCATGAGTATGTGGACTTCTGCAGCCAGTGGCACTTAATTTCTTTACCATCATGTGAAATATCAACCATCTTTCTTGCTGGTGACTACACACGTGTCTTGATCTTGAAAGTTTATACATGATTTCACACCAGATATAATTATCCTTGCAGCTGTCATTTTTTTTACATTATTGGGTTTACTCTTTAATTAGTCGCTGGAATCTTCTGCTTTCATGTTTATATACTATTGAAATGAAATCACAATAAAAAAAAGAACTGAAAACTAACCCTATAACAATTTGACAGGAGATGACAGTTGCAAGATTAATTATATCTGATGCAAAATATAAGCTACAAGCATTCAAGATCAAATCAAGTAGCCCCATTGTCAATAACAGTTATCACTTATTGATACTTGTCCTCCCCAACATTAGTTAAATTCTCTGAAATAATAACAGATCTTAAAATCCTAGTAGTGCATCTTAACCCAGACAGCCAAGGTAAACTATAATTTTACACCTCTGACTATGATGTCATGATTTTGTCCTTTCTCACTTTTTTTTCGAGGGGGAAGGGATCTGGGACATGAAAACAGAAATAGAATGAATTGAAAAGTTGAACTTGTATATCTTTTTATTTCCATATATCCATACTTTCAACACATAGTCATGTTTTTAGAGGAGAAAAGTAATTTGTACTGCCTCAACCATTAGATCATTCAAACTTGTAGCTATTTATTGTGATTTGGGGTAGCTGGAAGTAAATTTTAATTTGATATTTCACCAGCTAAGTGAATAAAGCTCATAATCCCCCCCCCCCAAAAAAAAAACACAAACACACACACAAAGAATTGTCGCCATAGAATTTGAACCTATTGCTCAATTTTTTTATAGAAAATTGTGCCTTTTTACTGTGTAAGCAATACTTAAGTTGTAGACAGGCCTTCAAGTAGTTGATTGCCTTAATACCATAAACCACAGACTATAAATGCTTCACAACAGCACCACATGAGTATTAGGTTTCTCTATATGTAAAGTTTTGAGGGTAAAGTACAGTTACTTGTTGACAAATAAGAGGATGGGTTCACTACTAGAATTTTTTTTTTAACCCTTTTTCCATGATGTGCTTTTTCCCCTCAACCAAACAATATATAATAATTATTCGTTCCAATTTTAACTAATTTTTCTCCTCCACTGTCATCTGTCCATTGTATCTTTATCTTGTAGTCCTCTTGCTGCCATAACCTTACCATCCATCCAGGTATCATCAGCCTTCCTTTCCTTCGCCTTCCATCAGGTTCCCAGTTCATCACCACCTTGGGCAATCTTCCATCGTCTTAATCTTTTCTTTTCAATAATTTCTACATCATCTTGATACACATTCATTAATTCTTTTATTAGGGAATTCCCCCCCCCCCCTCCCGGCCCTTGATTTTCATGCTGATCTCCAGTAATCCACTAAAAGTTCATTAGAAGTCCACCAGGTGCAAATAAGGATCTTCCAGATAAAGATTTGGCATTAAGAACTTAGTTCAACAGAGTGTGCATAGTCAACTCATATCATAAATTTAATTTACCTGCATAATAGTTAAAGATAGAATTCCCAGACTCACCAAAGACAAACCTTAAGTCTTTTTTCTTTTACTTGTCGAAAGGTGACTATGCTCCGCATACAGAGCCAACCATAGAGAAATCTAATACACATGAAGTGCTCCAATAATTATTAATGTAGGATATCATGACTGATAAGATCAACTAGCTTCTGAACAACTATAAAGTCACACCCCGGCAACATAGAGTATTTTGCATGCTTTAGTGCTAATTTGTTCTGATGTAAAAACTATGTGGTTATGGTCACTGTACATATAGTTCACTTGGATATAAACTGCCTAAGTTATGTATTTATAATATATTGTCTGGCTTACAATATATTTCCATTTCTCAAGATACCACATGATTTCTCAGCACTTCCTTTATTCCTGCCACTCACCTAGAGTAACTGTATACCGCACAGGCGTTGCAATCTTGTAGAGGGCATAGGTAAGTGCAATGTAGCCTGCCTTGGAGTCTCTTAAAGGATTTATTAGTTTCTCACTAAAACCCAGGCTCTCCATCAGTGCGACAACATCCACTCCGCTGCAATGCACAGAAACAGTACATGTTGTATGATTACTTAATTACTCCATCGCAATAGATAATTCCTAAGCAAGCTAAAGGAATATGGTTCCTCCATGGAACCCGGAGGTTCAATGCCATGCTTACATGAGCCCTCCATTCAACCCTATTCTTTGATAACTCCAATGATCCTACTTCCTTTAAACCCATTCTAATATTTTCATCCCACCTATCTCTAGGTCTTCCAAGTGGTCTCTTCCCTTCGGGTCTCCCAGGCAATATTTTTTAGATATGTCCTCCCCCATGTGTGCAACATGTCCAACCCATTTTGTCCTTATATTCGATGAAGAGTACAGGTTTCAAAGCTCTTCATTATGCACTTTTCTCCACTCCCCACTTTCATATCTCCTAGATCCAAATATTTTCCTAAACACCCTGGTTTCGAACACATTATATTCTTCCCAAAGAGTAAGGGACCACATCTCACATATAACACAACCGGCAGGGTAATTGTTTTATACATTTTTATTTTTAGATTTCTCGACAGAAGACGAGAAGATAAGTTTCTGAATTGCATAAAAACAAGCATTTCCTGATTTCAGTCATAGGTTTGTACAGGTAATTGCAAATTGCATTTTTTGTTAAAGGGATTCTAAATTACAGCTTGAAAAGAATTAGAGCATAAGAACGTAAGGGCTAGAATGATAGGAGAAAGATATGTAAGCTTTCATGAACCACAGATCATTGTCACTGTTGGACATTACATGAGTATATTATAGGAGAAAAATTCCCCCGACACTGGGACTTGAACCCAGGACCTTTGGCTATTCGCGCCAATGCTCTACCAACTGAGCTAAGCCGGAGTTCAATTCACAGCGCCGGAAGGAACCTCTCTCCTATGACTGATTGCCCTAATGGTCTACCTCACAGACAGACAAGTCATGTCACATACAGCACCGTGAGGCACACTAATTAGTGATTTTTGTGACCGGGCTCCCACTGTTATTGTACAGTTGACATTCAAGATAGATATGTAAGCTTTCATGAACCACAGATTATTGTCACTGTTGGACATTACATGAGTATATTATAGGAGAAAAATTCCTCCGACACTGGGACTTGAACCCAGGACCTTCGGCTATTCGCGCCAATGCTCTACCAACTGAGCCATGCCGGAGTTCAATTCACAGCGCCGGAAGGAACCTCTCTCCTATGACTGATTGCCCTAATGGTCTACCTCACAGACAGACAAGTCATTATTAGAGAATTGATGATGGGAACCCAACAAAACGTAGGCCTACATTCTAATTTGGTAAGATTTTACTTATAAAAATTAACTATGTGAAATAGAACTTTTTAAAGTTTAATACCGGTACATAATATTGACATTTCACAATGTTTTCCCGATTATCAAACAAAAGCATGGTTGTGTTTTAGCCAACCTTACAACTCGAAGTGATTTCACCCTTCTACCATCAAGTGTCATTACTGTCAACTTTAATTATATCTACTCAAATGGTTTTATTATCTAAATAAATACCATATTTACACACACAGGCTGTCGTTTTTTACCCAAAATGTAAGTTTAGGAAATCTGGGTATATGCAACAACGAACTAACGAAAAATAGTTAATAAAGAAGAATTTTCGGTAAGGTACATGTACAGTCAACCCTTGCGATACAGTGCCACCACTCGTTCTCTAACATTTAGTGGCACAAAAATTAAATTAAATTTTTTAAATAAAAACTGCATAAGTTAATACCGGTACAGTGCTAAATTAATTTACTGTACTGGAACTGTATTATGAGAGAAAATTAAATAAAACTCAAATAGAGGAATTTAGCACAAAATAAAATACTGTAACTCAATTTATTACAGTATATGTCCCGTGCTACCGTACACAAAGAGGCTGAAAATCATGTGGGTCCAAGTAAGTTAAGTGATTAACTGTAACTGTAGTGTAGTGTTTAGATCTGAATGGACGCTGGACTAAAAGAAGTGAAAGTTTAGAATGTCTCATTGTATAAAGGGCTCTTTCTACCTGGTCCACCCTCACGGGGGTTGTCTGTTCAACTTCTTAACATAGCTTCCTCATTCCACCGCACTACAACATACTTAATAAGAAGTTTCAACCTTCACAGCCTACCTTTTTGTAAGGTAGTAGAAACCTCCAAACCAGCCAAGCGATGTAATTAAATGTACAGGCACCAAGACATACCAGTAGTCTTTATACATTTGTTTGAATTTCTGGATTAGAGTGACTTTCTTCTCAGGTTCCTGATTTGGGTCAATCTGTTTGTTTCCATCTGTTGAGTACAATTTACTGGCCAATTGAATAGGCCTCAACGGAAATCCTTGAACTGAAACTATCCTTCCTGCCAATGGTCCATACGAACTATACTCAATACCTGTAACAAAAACCATTCCTGTTTACCGGTACATTTTAATCATTGATACCATTATCACATTTTTAAAAAGTGGCCAGTGTATTTATGACCTTAACTTACCTTTAGTCACATTATAACTCCATAGCTTGTCTTGCGTATGGGATATACAGTACACTGAACTTCTACAAGTTATATGTTGCCTAATCTGTGTAAATGAAAATCGACACCTTGCCCCCATTGAACAGCATCGAACCGTTGAGACAAGCATTCTGTAAGACCTTAATAATGTTTCTTATTCATTAGTTATGATACATTGCAGTTGTCAGATTCAGTACACAATTAACCTAATATCATTGCCTTCATAATGCATTGCATTAGTCTATTTCTAGCAGTAGTATTTTATTATATTATTTATATTTTCATCAGAAGTTATGCAGACAATGTGCCAATTGTGCGCAATAGTTGGTTTTGCAAGTGCAGTTATTTTTAAGCTAGGGTTACACCGGTACCCCACCTACTGTACCATTAGTAAGATGTGAATTTCATGTAAAGATCTACAAAACGATTGAACATCATGGAAATTGGATATTATATGACAAAAAATCGTGATTTCAAAACGAAAATAACACTGTCATTGATTATCACAGAATCACAATATAACTTAATTTCTTCTCCATTCACACCCAAGCCTTTACTACTGACTTCTGATTCACGTTGCATCATTCCATACTTAATCAGCTGATACTGTAAATATCCTGTGTGTAATCAGAATATTTGGCTAGTTCATTAATGTACGAACAGGATATAGAAATTAAAAAATGGGACGGTATTGTTCAGTCCGAAATCTCTGTTTTATATTTTAAAATAAATAAAATATTTTCGTAATAAACATTCCATTTTCAACTTTTAAACGCACTCTGCTCTGCGTTTGTTTCATTAGCACCAATATAGCAATTCTCACAACAAATTTTATTAGGAAATTCCCAACTTAAAATATCAATTTTTACTCGCAGAAAGTTTTAATTCAAGCTATTCATAAATTTTAACTGACTAAAGAAAACTCAATAAAACCGGATGGCGTACAGAAATGTTTTTACTTGAATTTTGAGTTTGTGTAAGTGTTGGCTAAGCTGCCGGTGCATCTCGGCCTACGGACCATTCCGTGGAAGTGTTTTGGTGCTTTTGTTATCGTTTATATTTGTAACTGGGAAGATTATGTTATTGTTCTTATTTCTGCAGTGAATATCGTCTTAATTCCCGAATTTAGTAAAGCATTAAAACGTGCAACTATACCCTATCGCATTTCGGACTGCTGATTATGTTTACAAAGACATGTAATACAAGAACACTGAAGGAACTGTGAATGTATTTTGGCGTTACTCCAATTAAAAGATGTCAAACTAACATGTGTTAGGCGAATAATTTTAAAATACACCGACGATACCTTCCCAGACGCAAATGTCTAAGCCACAAAGTGAGGAAAAAATGGGCGATGCCCCATCAGTGGTAAGCTTATTTATTAGCCATTGAAAGAATGTATAGTCCTACCCAGCACCATGTTTTGGTGTAGTTTTTATGATAATGCTTGTATTTCAGGATTCCAAACCCCAACAAAGTGATGGAGCAGGAAGCAGTGCTTTGCCTTCAGATTTGTCAACCAAGTCCCGGCATGATGATGCAGCAGACCACGGCTCTGTGGTAGCAGCACATTACAACACACTTGAAGAAAAGGGACTAGCAGAACGGAGTAAAAGTCGCATATTCTATTTGAGAAATTTCAACAATTGGGTTAAGAGTATGATGATAAGTAAGTATAGCAGGGTGGCTTGAAATTTCCAAGTTTTGAAAACGTATTCTTATTAAACCCTTACAATTACTGTCCATGCCCTTCTGGCCAGACTATACAATTTTGTACTCTTTGTATATAGCTGTGTGTAGGCCTACATCACAGCTGATCTCATGTTGCATTTCACATCAGTCTTATATGTAGTTCCACTATCTGACGATAGGGTTATGACTTGCACAACCTAAAGCATATGATCTGCCTCTCTTGGAACACTCAGTTACTTTCTCTACCTCGATCATTAAAATTTCTAGGCTATTTGTTCGCATTATATTCCATCTCTGGGAACTCACATAATTTTCTCTACTTTAAGCATTATAATTACTATTTTCTCACATTGTATTCCATCCCTGGGAACTCTTACACAACTTTCTTTACCTTAATCATTAAAATTGCTATTTTCTCTCGTCTTATTCCAGCTCTAGGAAAACAAACCCAAAATTAGTTGTAATTTTAGTGATCAAGGAGAAGAGAATGTTCCTAGGGATGGAATAATGCGCAAGAAAATAGTAATTTTATACTAATTTCACGTTAAGTTCAAAGTAGATGTAAACAAAGCCACGTGACAAGGGAGCGCCTCATTGGCTAGTGGACGAACTGTAACTTTTGCTGCTTTGTATGCATACTCTTGCTCTTAATAAAATAGTTCGGTTCAAACCGTACTTTTCGTAGCTATTTTCGTGCAGAGAAATTTAAAAACACGTTTCTGAAGCAGATCTGTATATGGAACAAAATTAATTTGGTCAGATTTTCCTGACGCATAATAACTAAGTGAACTAATTAAACCGTTACAACAGATGTAAATTGTAGGCGTTTACGACGGCTGTGCGCATGCTCAAGTACGCCATCTTAGAATGAACTTGCCACAGACCCCTTCCAAGAATTTGGTGTGACCTGCTGAATGTGCGTTCATTTATTTATTTATATCGGCTATACAACACGTACGTGAGGACAAGGAAGTCGTGTACTAGAATAAGACAAAAATGTCGTCAAAAGTTGCATGTAACCTAAGCTCTGATAGGATTGGGGCGGTTACAAACAGAAATTAATGAATAGTGAACAACATTCGAAAAGAAAACGCCTCTGAAGAGGGTAGCCAACATTGCAAATTGAGAGTAATTTTTATACTCGTTAATATCTTCTTGTTGACTGTCTATGACTTTCTTACATACTAATATTAAGCTTAATTTTGTACAGATGTAACGATCTTTTCAAAATAAATATCACATTTTTCAACAATGGCGAATGTCAAAAAAAATAATTTAAAAGTACTATTGAGAACACTGGAATATTCACAAATCCTCATTCAATTTCTTTCCGCGGCGGGTAAATTTCCACGTGGTATTGTCACATGCTCGGCGGAGTGGTACGTTAGAGTTTGTTTACATCTACTTTGAACTTAAAGTGAAAATAGTATAGTACTTAAGACAGGGAAAGTTCTGTGAGAGTTCCCAGAGGCAGAATAAAATGTGAGAAAATAGTAATTTCAATGCTTACGGTAGAGAGACTTGTGTGAGTTTTCCAAGAGCTGGAATAAGACGAGAGAAAATAGTAATTTTAATGATCAAGGTAGAGAAAAATTGTGTAAGAGTCCCCAGAGGCAGAATTACACACGAGAAAAAAGCTGTTTCAATGCTTAAGGAAGAGAAAGTTTTACAAGTTTTCCAGGAGCTCTAATCAGACGTGAGAAAAAGCAAAAAAAAAAATATAGTAATAAAATAGGTATTGCGCACAGTGTGCATTCTTATTAACTTATTAGTTTTCTGCCAGCTTGCTTATTGAGCATGTTCTCTCAGAGCACCTTGTGATATCACACGGTCTACCACAAAGCTCACACACACACTGATCACTAGGGTCATGGTAGCTTTTCGTTAAACATATCATGTGGTGGAAACCGTGCACTGCTAACCCCGTGACTGTCCTTCTTAGCTTGAAGTTGGTCCCTGTCCACTCTCGTGTTGTCATTGCTTCGGTCTGGTAGAATTCTTTCCATATATCAGCTTTCTTGCTGTCCAGTTCCACTATTAGTCGATTATATGCCTCCATAGATGGCACAAGCAGTCTGACTCGCAGGTCTTGGATGAAATATGGCTCTCTGGCTAGCACATACACCAGTCGCAACAAGGTAAATTTTAATAGACCCATTACCCTCTTTAGGTACCTTGCTTTTAGGTTTTCAATCGACCTGAGTTGGTTCACTGTCACATGCTCCCATATGATATCCAGGCCTTATGTGATCGTCAGGCAGACTTTCACAACAAATAGCTGCATCGCGGAACTCATCGATAGCTCAGTGTGATATGATATATATATATGTATCATATATATATGTATATATATATATATACCATATATACAGGGTCTGTTCTGAAAGTAGTAGGACTTATTTTTTAAAAAAATATTTTATTTATGATAATAGTACAAACGATTAGAATTTTTCGAAGTAGCATCCTTCCGCATCTATACACTGCTGCCAACGAGTTTTCCAATGTTTGTATGCCTCCTGGAATGCCTGGACCGGAAGGCTGTTTAGCTCCCTCGTCACGGCCTGTTGAATCATCTCTACCGAGCCATGATGTTTCCCCTTGAGAGTCGATTTTATTCTGGGGAATAGAAAAAAGTCTGGCGGGGCCAAGTCGGGGCTTTAGGGGGCATGAGGTAACGTTGCGACATTGTGCCGGGCAAGATACTCCACTACTCCAAAAGCTGTATGGCTTGGCGCGTTGTCATGGTGCAGACGCCAGTTGGTGGCGATGGCTGGGCGGACACGAACAATGCGTTTTCGCAGTCTTGTGAGGACTTCCACGTAAAAAACTGCATTAACTGTTTGTCCGGGTGGTACGAACTCTTTGTGGATGACACCATGTCGATCAAAAAAGCAAATGAGCATAGACTTTTGCTTGGATTTGCTCATCCGTGCTTTCTTGGTGCCGTGGGGAAGAAGGGGTGTGCCATTCTGAGCTCTGGCGCTTGGTCTCCGGGTCGTATTCAAAGACCCATGTCTCATCACCAGTCACTACATTGTCCAGAAATTCTGGGTCCTGATTCACATGATGAAGGAGATCCTGGCAGATCGCTTTCCAGTTTGCCTTTTGCTCCTCTGACAACACTCGCGGCACCAACTTCGAGCACACTTTCCTCATGCCTAAGTTTTCCGTCACAATCTCAAAAACTTGGGTTTGAGGAATGCTCAATTCATCAGCAATCATTCTGATACTCATCCTACGATCACTGTTCAGTAACATTTTAATTCGCGACACATTTTCGTCGGTCTTGCTGGTAGATGGGCGTCTGGTGCGGTCGTCGTCTTCCACTCTTTCCCTACCTTCTCGGAACAACTTGTGCCACTCAAAAACACCCGATCTAGCCATGGCAACATCCCCGTAGGCCTCCTTAATCATGTTGTGAGTCTCTTTGCCCGTTTTACCAAGCTTTACGCAAAATTTGATCGCATATCGCTGTTCCAGTAAACGCTGCATGATTCTCCGTGACGAGGCGTTTGGACAGGGGTTCACAGTACCAGTGACCTGCTCTCTTCAACCGCTGTGAGCCGACTGACGATTTTTCCCACAGTTCCCAATATCCCCCTCTATAGATCGTGCGTGCTCAGATCGCTTCTTGTCCGCCCGTTCGCGCAGGAAAATTCCAGTCCTACTACTTTCAGAACAGACCCTGTAACTTATATGTGTGTATATATATATAGGGTTACTGTACCAGTAGTTGACCATTTAAGGCGTTTTATTTCTTTGATAAAGACTATAATACACAATACTGCAAGAACTGAATAAGTAATTTATGTAAAAGGAAGTTTGAAAGCTGCTTTACAAAATGCATATAAAAGTTTTCAATATTAAACAATTGGTGTACTACTTATCTAAAGTAAAAAATAATTTGTTGTGATGTACCTGTAGTTGACCACTACTACCCAGTTCTTGACCACCGCTTGCACCAGTAGTTGACCACAATTTATATTAATGAATTTTGTTGGAAAATATATGAAACTGATATGTTTGCAGGTTGCAGAATATGTGTTGCATTTGGCAATAAAGCAGACTGCATAATGTCATTCTCAGAACAAAGTTTAGACACATTGTAGGCCTATGTAACATGTGCCTTACAACCATTCGCTAATAGAAGGATCGGAAACATAATTTGCTAACTCTCCACCCATGAAATCAACACATTTGCAATATAGGCAATTCATAATAAATAGCACCTGTTATCTACCCATTTCTTGATCTACCAATTCCTTAGAAATTTAAGGGCCTTCATGTCCTGAATAGGAAACCCCCCTTCCTTTTTCCACTTTTGGGGCAAGTTTGAAAGCCTAACTCGTTCACATTAAGCATTCTTGAAGGATCTTTCAAAATATCCAGTACATTCTCTTCTTTTACATAAGCATGCAATTCATTGAACCAGTTTCTATTTCTTCCACATCTGCTCAAGCTGTATGAATACCTTCTAAATACCTTTCTGACATTATTGGATGCCACGTCATGAACGATTTGAACCAACGTCTACCTGGTTTGTTGTTTTTAAAAGGAATTTTTCTATTTGCATTTATCTTTAAAATCTTGTTTTACAGTTTCTTTAACAGTTTCAAACACTGTGTGCCTGAAACAAGTAAATTTTTAATGGAACAGAACATTTTAGTTTAATTAGGAATGAAGAATTTGGTATGCCATATTTCCTTGTAGTTTTTCTTATGTTGGACCATAAATATCACTTGTAAGGTGGTGGTCAACTACTAGAGTAAGGGATTCCATTTGTTGACCGCTAGTGGTCAACTACTAGATACCCGGCCATTTTGGTGTTCCAGTAGTTGTCCAGCCTTTTCTTGCCCTAACAATCAAAAACTGGTTGTTAGCAATAGGTTATTAGCATTAAGTAATGTGCATTTTAATCATATGAATTACAAAAGAAATGAATATGTCATTAATCAGTATGGCTGTACAAGAATAATAGATAAATGCACAACTTACCTTCTCTATTAATATCTGAAGCAAGCCATGTTGCACCACCAGAAAACAATGCTAAAGAATGGCAACCATTCAGTAGATTCAGTATCTGATAATTGTATTTGGTGAGGCAATCCCTACTCTTTCAAATGACATATAATTTTATACTCTTTGGTTTAGCACAACAAAACACTGCCTTATTATATGCTGATTTGGTCAACTATAGGTGCATGGTCAACTACCGGTACAGTAACGCCTATATATATGTATATAGTAATAAATCTTCTTGTAATTATAGTTTGGATACAGAATGGCTGTATTTGCTGTTTGCATTTAACCTTATATTTATATATATATATAGTAGGGAAAGCGCAAAATATGCATGGATGTTAGAAGTTCACTCTTCCTTGCAGAATTTGGTTAGAGACACCTTTCTCTGAGTACACCACATGACATGGTATCTCTCACATTTCATGCCGCACAATAAGCACTGACACTGGTCTTTGGGTAGATAGGGTTAATAGGGCAGAAAAAATCATGTGAGAGTTCCCAAAGATGGAATGAGATGCAAGAAAATAGTAATTTCAGTGCTTAAGGTAGAGAACGTTGTGTGAATTTTCCAGAAGCTGGAGTAAGACGAGAGAAAATAGTAATTTTAATGATTAAGGTAAAGAAAGTTGTGTGAGTTCCCCGTGATGGAATAAGATGCAAGAAAATAGTAATTTTAATGCTTAACCCTCCTTTCAGAGTTGAATTTATTTATTTATATAAGCAATCATCAAGTGAAATCAGCTTAGAATCGATGAGGACAATTTTAGTAGAAGAGCTGGTATCCAATAATAGCAATCATTACAAGTGGGGAAAAATCCTCACATTTGACATAAAACAATAGTCTATTAATCTTTTATCTCTGCTTTTATACAATATTTTTAGATGACCAGTTTACATCAATAGCTTAAGGCAGAGAACATTGTGTGAGTTTTTGAGAAGATGGAATAAGACACGAGAAAGTAGACATTTAAATGCTTAAGGTACAGTATAGAAAGTTGTGTGAGGGTTCCAAGAGTCCGAATAAGCCACTAGAAAATAGTAATTTCAGCGCTTAAGGTAGAGAACATTGTGTGAGTTTTCCGAGAGCTGGACTAAAGCAACAATTTTATTAGGGTAAAGAAAATCATGTAAGAATTCCTAGAGGCGGAATAAGACACAAGCAAATAGTAATCTCAGTGCCTAAGGTATAGGACATTGTGGGAGTTTTCCAAGAGCTGGAATAAGACAAGAGAAAATAGCAAACATTTTATTAGCATAAAGAAGTGTGTAAATTCCCAGAGGTGGAATAAAGCGCACATGAGAGAATGTCAAGTGAGTGTTCCAAGAGAGGCAGATCATATGGTGCCGGTTGTGGAAGCTGTGTTTGTGAATTTAATACATTCGAATTTGGCAGTTAATAATAAAAGGCCATGATTCTCTCTGACCGGATAATTGTAATGAATTTCTGCTTTCTCTTGAGTTTGTGGCTTGATTGATTCTATGTCCTGTTTGTTTGTCTTACAGCCTCTTTAGTTACTTTTTAAATAAGCGGTATTTTTATTGCACAAACATGAACTGAAGTGCAGTGTTGATTATTCTGTAGTCAGGAAAATGGGGGGGGGGGGAAGGTGTTAATAATTCTGTAATTGATTTTGACATTAAAGACATAAACTGTTACATTATTGTAAAAAGCTGAGAGTAAATTGGTGTTGAAAAATTATTTCCATTGAAAAAAAAATGGTAAACTATTGTCATTGCAATTAGATCTCACAGGAATAGGAAAGTTAGTGATACCCCAAATTTTTTCAGATGAATACCTCAGCAAAATAAGGCAGGGCAAGCCCCATGGAGCACCGATACGAGTACTGGACATGTGCTGTGGTAAAGGTGGTGACCTGCTCAAGTGGCGTCGTGGCAACATTTCACACCTAGTGTGTGCAGATATCGCAGAGGTATCTGTTGAACAGTGTCAAAATCGATATAATGATTTGCAGAATCGGAGTCGCAATGAGCGAGGCTTTGCTCCTGTCTTCACAGCAGAGTTCATCTCAGCAGACTGCACTAAGGTGAGTGCTGAGATAGCCATTTTAATATTAGAGTATTATCTGAATATAACATAGCATAGTGTATTTTTCAAGAATCACAGATAAGTAAATTGAATTTATATAATAGGGATGATGATTATATATCAACAGTCTAAGGTTTTCATGACTGGAATTTTCCCAGAAGATGTCTAACATTATTCCAAATCACTTTGTTTTTCATATTCCCCATATTAACAAATCGCATGTGATGAGATCTGGAGATTACAGTGGTCATATTCACTTTCTAATGATCCAATCCTGATAAATTTTCTCAATAAAGCCTAATGGAGAGATTGGCAGTATGTAGTATCAGTGCCTCTGTGCATTCATTTTCTGTAAGCATTCACATGCATCATACACCATTTGTTTGCTCATGCAGTGGCATTTTGTGTACAACGCACAAACAGCTTGAAGCAGTAAAACTGATGGTCAAAGAGGTGAGGAAACGCAAAATCAGAAAAGCCAATTAGCTGCATGTTTCGCTTTATAAAAACCCTAAAGAACCCTCTACAAGCTCAGGTTTATCAATGCAGACCATGGTTGCACCGATCACCTATATGTCTGGTCAGCAGTGTAAATTGCATGGTTCGTTTTGCTTTTACACATTCCAACTTCCTAAAGAAGATAAGGTCCAACAAGGAAGTGCAAGAATTACTTAGAGAGGAGAATATTGTAAGCCATATAAAAGCAATGAGAATAAGATGGTTGGGCCACGTGCAAAGAATGAATGAAGAGAGACTTCCAAAGAAGATTTTAAAAACAAACATGGGTGGTGTTCGACAGAGAGGAAGACCTAAGAAGCGATGGCTTGATGATGTTGAACATGATCTCAGAAATATGGGTATACGAAATTGGAAAGCCAGGGCTGAGAATAGAACCGAATGGAGGACAATTGTACGGGAAGTCAAGGTCCACTTCAAAGGACCGTAGAGCTGGTGATGATGATGATGATGACTTCCTAAAGAGTGCATCTGATTAAAGGCTAAATATTGTGAAGAATTTTTTCAGATATTAAATGTAAACATGCATTTTTTCAGCAAGGCTCCATTATAGCAAATACGACTGATCTCTTGTTAGGCTTAATTGAAGAAATTTTTGAGGATAGAGTCATTAATGAGGAAATATGGTCAGCATGATCCCCGATCTCACCATATCCAATTTTTATTCAAGAGGGAAGTTTAAAATAAAACTTCTCAGAATAACCCACATATGTTGGAAGAACTAAAAGACATTAAACACAGAGAAGTTGCAGCATTTTCACGAGAGGAACTAATGCATGTGAATGCAAACTTTTTAAAATGTGTGAGAGGTGTTTAGCAGGGCACAATTACATAATTTTCAGCATCCTCTGTGACAAAACTAGATGATTATGTAATCGTAACAGCATGCTTCCTGCCGTCATGCAGGCCCCCTTATTTCTTAAAATTAAGTTATGGTATACTAGTATATGGTACACTAGCTACTAAGGAACCGCTTGAGTATGTCCAAGAAACCACCTACTTGGGGCAGATTTTCTCATTCCAGAATAACTCAGACAAAGAAATAGCACGTCGCATCACAGCAGCATGGGAAAAATTCTGGTCCCTTAAATTCATCCTCCTAGATCATTCATACAAGGTTCACCTAAAGGCCGAAGTCATGAACATGTGCATACTCCCGGTTTTAATATATGGAGCACAAACATGGAGCTTAACGAAGAAGCACAGACAAGCCATAGAAATCTGTCAGAGGAAAATGGAGAGAAAAATTTTAGGGATCACACTAAAAGATAGGATACCCAATCACGAAATACGCAGGAGTACAGGTATGAGGGATGCAGCAACCACAGCAAGCCGCCTAAAATGGAGATGGGCAGGGCACACCATGCGACTACAACCCACCAGATGGACATACAGAATAACTTCATGGGACCCCAGGACAGGTCAAAGGCACATAGGAAGACAGAAAACACGCTGGTCAGACGACATCAGGCACACCTTTGGTAACCGATGGACGACGCAAGCCAAGGACCGTCAAACCTGGAGACACCTTATAAAATTTAACTTGGACACTATCAAAGACTGGTCTCTCCCGGACTAGCTACCCGGGTCTGCAAGAACCCAGCTACCTTTCATAGAAAGAGGCCCTTGCCCGATAGGGATGTTACAGGCTAATACTAATACTATAGTGCTCTTCAGCCAAAAACGAGCGTCAAGGACAAACCAGTGTTGTCAATATGATGACAGAAGCACTGAAGGAAGGTCAAGATTTCTTCCAGGAATTCCCAAAAAGCAATAAACCAGTCGATTCATTCAGTGTTATGGATCTTTTGAAAACATTTGACCCTCTGTTTCCAGCACAATTCTTTTAAAACAATTTGCAATGTAACGAATGACCAATACGAATAACTGTTATAAATTATAATTCTATTGAATATTTTAATTTTAGACAGTATTGTATGTATGCTATGTATATATACCTACTTACTTAATGGCAACAAACAATTCCTCAGTAAGCGAAAGGATATTATCTATTTTATGGAACCCGAAGGTTCATTGCCGCGCATACCTGAGCCCGCCATTCAACCCTATTCTTTGCTAACTCTATCCAACCATCCTTTTCAAATCCTCTTTTTACTGTTGTAGTAAGATTAGGAGCAGGGCCGTATTTCTAAATAGGCTAAGTAGGCTGCAACCTAGAGCGGCAAATTTTCAGGGGCGGCAGTTTGGCAATTTATTCAAAAGTTAAAATGAAGTTTTTCAGACGTTAATAATATTTTCGGTACGAATTTAAGAATACTTGTTATTTAAAAATATGTTTTAGTCCTTCTACATAGCCTTCTTTCTAAAACTATAACATACAAATTCACAGCACATAATCTTGCATTATAATTTTCTTAGTAATGAAAGATAATGAAGGTAGTAGATAATGAAGTAAGTAAAAAAAAGTAGATAACTAATTTGATTATATAATTTATTATGTAAACCATTAAAATTGTAGTTTTATCTAAACTAAATGAACTTTATGTTTAAAAAAGATGAAAACACCAATGGACTCTATCCTTTTGTTGTATAAAACAAATGTATTAAGCAAAGGGGGCGGCAAATGAACCTTAGCCTATAAACGGCATACTCTTAAATCCGGCCCTGATTAGGAGAACGTTCAATACTTCCCGGCATCACGTTTATAAATGTACGAATAAAAATTATAGAAAAACTAACAAAGCATAAAAATTATATATGATTAATAAAACAATAAACAATAAACATGAAAACATATATCAATGAAACAAAACAAAAAAGTAACTATATCGTTGAAAATTCGCTTCTCACAGAACAACCTGCAACCACTAAGATTTCTGAAAAGAAACTGATAGTTTCAAGATGTACAGTAGCTCCTTTAGGCTAAATCCCTCTTTTCGGAGGGTTGGAGGCGGGGGAGCGAACCAGTTTTCTTGTATTGAAACGTGAGGGTGTTGAACTTGGAAGGGTGCACCTGTTCTCCGGATTGGCAACGTAGTGTTAAACATTTAGAGTTGGGGGGTCAGGGGGTTGAAGACAGCCAGCGACCTTGACGCTCGTTTTTGGCTGAAGAGCACTTAGCCCAGTCAAATTAGATATTTTGCTGCATTAAATCATGTAGTTCCAAATGTTTCAGGAATGTGTAGTGGGAGGTCCCCTGAAGAACGCCTAATGTTTTCCCGCCAATTTCAGGTGCCGCGGGGGGTGGGGGGGAGGCTCAAAGGTACCTTTTTTCAGTTTTTGGCGCAAATCTCGAAAACAGTGCATCGTACAGAAAATGTTATGGTATTCAAAATTAAAGCTTATTAAATTCCCGACAAAACGGTATATTCATATTTATCTTTATATGTTACGGTCTCCGAGAATGAGCCGGCGAAAATGGAAAACCTGCAGAAAAATTTGTAGCGCCTCACGTTTCTCGTCGAACTCGCCTTTCCAATTCTTTAGTTTTCCATTTTACAAGAAACTTGTAAGAAAGGAAGTTGTAGATAATAACATGTTCTTCAAGAATATACATACATTTGATAATTTATTCTCACGTAGTCAAAAGTTAGACCGTTTTTAAATTTCGGGATCGATTTCGAGATTCCGCTAGTAAACTGCTCATCATTTTATTTCCGTTTTCAAGTGCTTTAATTCTCTATATCACGTTATTTATTGCTTACGTGAACATAAATGTTATTTATTATCCATATAACTAACATATATGTATGTATATATATATATATATATATAATAGCTAATAATGAAAAAGTAACAAAAGAGGCTTACACAACCTAATTTCCGCTCACCCTTCCATCCTGTCACACATTAAAAGCTGTTCATACTCATATTCCTCATCGTACAACTCTTCCAAGTCCTCTTGAACGGGAGCATTGTTAGTGCAAGCACCGTGGCAATTGTCACAGACAGGTGAGCAGTGGATGCCGGCTTTCCGGCATCTACATCTCATACCGCAGCCTGTGGCACAATGACAAAATATGGAGTTGAGCACGCTGTCAGGTGCAATAGGGGCCTTGGTCTTAATAGGAGTCAGATTTCCCCCATCTTCTCTTGTCCAACCCCAACGTTCAGGTTCGAGAGATTCATTTCCAAACCACTGCTGGACCTGTAGAAACACTCTGCACGAGTGATGTAGAGCAGCATCTTTTGTAGGTGGCAATGAAGACAAGTTCGCTTTCATCTTGGCTGAAGATTTGATGGAGCACATGTACCTGTGGATAAAACACAATAGAATAGAATATAATAGAATATTTATATATCAAACAGCATGATTCAATGAAGTTAGTACATGCAATACAAAATGAAATGTACCTGTGATGATTGAGGTCATGCTCGTTGGGTGGGGCCTGATACATCAGTAGGAATATTTGTTCCCCAGCTTCAGCAATATCTCCTGGCGTGGATGTGGAGTCGTAAAACACTTCAGCGATGTTTTTGGTTTCGTTAGGAAACCGCTGGAAACATTTAAGTATGGCTGCTTTACTTTTTCCATAAATCGCAGAAGTGGTATCGCATCCAGTGAAGCAATGGATAAACAGAATGTATGGGCTGAATGGCAAGACCTGAAGTTGTTGGGAGGAGTACAACCTGTCTCCTGTGTTGCCTCGTCCAGGCTTCATAAAAAACACATTCGTGTCTCGTGGTGTGAGTGCCACGAGTAAGAGGAGCAGGTCTATGTCTTCGCCAACTACCACCACAGTTGAATGAGAGGTATTTTCCAGTCCACACCCAACAATGCTGCAGTCAGCGTCTCCTTTGTCTATGATGACTTGTACACCTTTTGCGCCCAAGGCCTGCGCTAACATACATATCAGCTTGGTTTTGTTCCTTTCGTTGGAAAGGAAGTTTTCCTGCTGAACAGTAGCCACCATGTTCTCATCAAAGTCTATATCCACTGATGTTTTAATTGATGCCCTTCGATGTTGTTCGGCTCTTTTCGTGGAATTCGTGTCTTCGTAACCGTCAAAAACCACAGCAGAGCTGTAGCCGTAACGGTTGATCATGTAAGACACATATTGATCGCAGATGGAGGCGAACTTGGTGTTGTTGTTCCACTTTACTCTATGAAGGAGGAAGCCGCCATCGATTACCGTGAAACTGTTCTTCAAGTTGATCATTTTATTGCTTGAAGGAAAGGCATTGTAGAGAGCTGACTTTTTCGTTTTCCTCATGGTCCCTTCGTCCAAAAGAGTCATGGGGTATGGGGCTAACTCACACTTCAACAGCTCCTCTACATCCTCTTTAGTTTTCTGGGTAATTATGGTCCTCTGGAAAATCATTAAAGGCTCGATCACCACCACTCCGTTGTCCAGTTTGACAGTGTTGCTCATAGCAGCGTTCTTCTTACACTACTTCATTTCTGCGAAGTTCATTCCAACAAAAGTTTCCATTGTACGGGTTCCGATTTCCAATGCTTGTTGATGTTATTGGTTCCTATTACTCCGGTTGAAAGGGACATCAAAGAATCGCGTACAGAAAATAGCGGGTGATCAGCCAACCACTGAGCAAGTTTCCTTCTGTCTTGGTCATTTCTGCTAACTCGTGATGCTCGAAAGTCGACATGCTGTTCTCCACTCACAGAATGGACGCCGGCAAACTGCTCTAATGAGGAACATATGGCTGTAGCTGTGCGTGCCCCTCCAACCCATTTCGCCAACACAGAATCACTCATGTCTCTCCCTCGTGTAAGTCCACCTTCACTTTTCATGTCACGCATCAGTGTCACTTCAATTGCCAATTGCCATATTGCCAACATTTGTGAATAGTATTTTAGTTAAAACCGTCGTACACTAACTATGTATACTACGTCGATTATGTAAACAATAAATAACGTAGGCCTACATAAAAGTTCACATTTTATACATACTGGTATAAAGGCTCACATGCATAGGCCTATACATATATATGTATATATATTAGTTATATGGGTAATAAATACCAATTATGTTTACACAAACAATACATAAAGTGATAAAGAGAGTTAAAGCACTTGAAAAAGGAAATTTACAGTTTACTACCGGAATCTCGAAATCGACCCCGAAATTTAAAAATGGTCTAACTTTTGACTAAGTGAAGATAAATTATCAAATGTATGTATATTCTTGAAGAACATGTTATTCTCTACAACTTCTTTTCTTACAAGTTTCTTGTAAAATAGAAAACTAAAGAATTGGAAGGGCGAGTTCGACGAAAAACGTAAGGCGCTACAAATGTTTCTGAAGTTTTTCCATTTTCTCCGGCTCATTCTCGGAGACGGTAACATATAAAGATAAATATGGATATACCGTTTCGTCGGGAATTTAATAAGCTTTAATTTTGAATACCATAACATTTTCTGTACGATGCACTGTTTTCGAGATTTGCGCCAAAAACTGAAAAAAGGTACCTTTGAGCCTCCCCCCTACCCCCCGCGGCACCTGAAATTGGCGGGAAAACATTAGGCGTTCTTCAGGGGACCTCCCACTACACATTCCTGAAACATTTGGAACTACATGATTTTTTGCAGCAAAACCATCTTTTTTGATCTAATTTGACTGGGCTAACTATAGTATATGGTAACATAAATAACACAGACCAACAGCCATTTTAATGCCTTAGAATTTATACCTATTCTTGGGTATATTTAAGTCACTGATGCCAAATGTGCCATTAGTTTCGCCCTATCAGCTTTAGTTTGTGAGATATGGTTTTTCCATATAATGCATATTATCCCATTTTACGTTTGATATAAATAAAAAGCAGTGCCTTTTTTAGCTTCTAAATAACACAAAGAAAAAAGCAACACACTAACATTACATTAACATTACAGTACCGGTAACGATATAACATGGGGTCTGTCAAAAAATTGATGTTATCACATATTGTACACACATATGACTTATGAGGGCCAAAAAACAATCCAGCTTTTAGTTTTTCTGTACTTCCTACAATTTTCGTCCCAAGAGTCCAAAGTATGGTCAAGAAACTTCACTAGCTATATTATCAAGCAAGATTTTGTTTCGCGAAAGAGATTATAAGTTAATGGCACTCTATTTAAAAGTAGAGCTGGTAGAGAAAATCTGTTTACATATTTGGAATCAGCACAATAAGTATAGCCAAAATCCGGTACATCAAACAAAAAGTTATTTTTTGTTGTGTAATCAGTGAAGGATGATACGGTAAATCACCATAAAAGTTTGCTATTAATGTATATATTTTCAATTAAGTAGCATCCCTTGGTGAATCTGATTGAGGGTATGGTGATAGTAACTGTTTCTAATTTCCTGACTTAGTACAGAGTTACAGAGTTACTTTTAAAGTTTATTAAGTTTAACAGAGTTACTTGTATATTTTCAATTGTCAGGTGCGGCTGAGAGAGAGGTATAAAGACCCTTCCATGGAGCTGGACCTTGTGAGTTGCCAGTTCTCCTTCCACTACTGTTTCGAGAGTCTACCACAAGCAGAGTGCATGCTCCGCAACGCAGCTGAGTGCTTGCGACCTGGTGGATTCTTCATAGGAACAATCCCTGATGCATTTGAAATTGTAAACCGACTGCAGAAGTCTGGTGGTTCAAGTTTTGGGAATGAGATATACAAGGTGGAGTTCCAGTGTGACACTAAACCTCCGCTTCCATTGTTTGGAGCTAAGTACGACTTCCATCTTGAGGGAGTTGTAGACTGTCCTGAATTTCTGGTGCATTTTCCTACTCTGGTCAAGTAAGTTAATCTGTTGGTTTTATTTGTTTTTATGTGTAGACCCTACAGTGAAATCTCAATAGAACGATTTTAAATGGAGAAAAAATATTTGTGGAGAGTTTTATTGTTATAGCAAGAATTTACAAAAAAAATCTAATTTTGATAGTATGTAGGGAATCCCTCTTGTAATTGAAGTTTTTAACTATTTAAGAAAAACTAACGTAATTTTAGTACATGAACTACTTTCTCTACCCTTAAATTAATATGCTACACTTCTACACACTAGGCCTATGTCCACTCACTTTTTACTCATTTTGAGTGAACACATTTTACATTACAGTATCAGTCAAGGAAAGAATGAACAAATGGGATACATGTTATTTTAGGCTTTCACTGAAAAAGGCAGTCTCTCACTTTTTTCATGAAGAGTGATTTGAAGCTGTTGTTACTTGTGTAGTACACACGTTTTAGACAAAAGTATATGTGTGTGTGTATATAATGCCAACCTTGTTGCTCTGACGCATTTGGGGAGGCATTGAGATGAATAGATGGCAATTGTGTGACCCATTTTCGAGTTATGCACCACTTGAGCAGGATAATTACAAGGTTCTGTGTAACTGGAGGAAGTGAAATGTGTGTAGCGGTGTTTTTGTAGTGTAGTGTAGGGTATGAGAAAATGATGGTGAGGTAAGGAAGGGTGGAGGGAAAAGCCTGGTTCCGGTATTAGCCTACTTTTGTCAAAAGACAGCGAGGGGACTGCTAGCCTTAACATCTCCATCCAACAGACTAATTACTACCAACAGTGACATATGCCTCCATGTCCTAAGAACTGCAGAGAAGTTTTGGATTGAACCCAGGTATGTTTGGTGCACAGATTAGTGATTTGAAGCTGTACTTCACAACCCCATCCCTTGCTCGTAGTCAGATAAAAATTCACCTGTACCAGGAATTAAACCCAGGCCTTGGGGGTGGAAGGCAAGCGTGCTGCCAAACATGCCATGGCAACAGACATTTTAGACAAAAGTTATAGACTGATATTATTTGCATTTATGTATGATACACTGCAATTCAGAACTTCTCAGTGTGCAGAAAAATGGTAACTAACAAACCAACACCCACCACTTCTCAACCACTCCCCCCCCCCTACTCCTATCCGTAATTGCCAGTTGTCTGATTCATTCATATTTTGTGAGTTGAGGCTCTGCGCAGTATAATGTCAACTCTGGTGTGATCTCTGATCTGTACTGCAAAAAGGTGGTATTTCTAGAAGTAGGATAGCATTTCTAGCCTAATTAATTAAAAAACACACACACACACATACATAAACAAAGCTTCCTCTCTCTCTGAACTCGCTGGAGGAAATGATTGAGCTGTCTACTGCAATGTCTCTCCTTTCGTTATCTTCTTACTGTCTGACTGTATCCTCCCAGCCAGCTCGTAGCTTCACTGAATGCAATGTTAAATTCATATAATTTACATTTCTGATTCTTAAGTCCTTATTTATGGGACATAACATGCACACAGAAATACATTAATAATCAAATACTGTTTATGGGGACCCCAACATTGTAATAAAATATTAAATATCAAATAGGGTTACCTCTCAACTTTACTACTTTTAGTTTTCACGTGCACAGAACGTATACAGAACATGAGAAATATTAAATACCTACAAATAGACAAATCTGGATTGGCTTATCATTTCAGGTTTACCGCTCATGATTTCAATAGTGAGGCAAAGTTACTGAAATATGTTCAGAAACCACTCGATTTAACTGTTTGGGAAAAAGTATACATGCAAAAAAACAAAGATAGACTTATAAATTTTGTCATCCCTCAGGACAATGATCTCATTTTTAAATTCATACAACCAGGAGGACATCTGTTAAGTTGATTGTTATAAAGTTTGACATATAATATACAATTACTTTCACTATACCCTCCCTCCATGGGGTGTAAGGCAATAACAGCAGTAGCTCAGAAGTTCTGATGCATTAATAATGTACATAATCTTACAGTAGCAATATACTGTATACACATAATTCATTTCCAGATCTCTAGATGTGAAGTATTGTTTGTTATTACAGGCTGGCAGAGAAGTTCGGGTTGCAGCTGATGTCAAAGGAACGTTTCCATGACTACTATAAGAAGCTGAAGGATGAAGGGCGTTCTCTGCTTGGCAAGATGCAGGCCCTGGAGGTCAGTTTGCTTGTATACTTGTCACAGTATGATGTGTCTCCAATGTCTTCATCTGATTTGCCAGTACTATATTGGTTTTAATAATAATAATAATACAAATTTGGTACCAAAGACAAAGTACAGTAGAACATCAGTTATCTGAAGCAATTGAGAGCAAGGGTGGTTTGGATATTCAGTTTGTTCGTGTTATTGACTATGTACAAAATAACATGTTAAAACTTGGAGAAAAGTATAGTAAAAAAAATTAATAATAATAATAGTGGAAAGGTGCGCTCGAGTTGAGCATTAGGGAAAAAAAATATTAATAGCAATGTAGTTATGTATCATAATGGAAATAATTACTGATTTTTTCCTGCACCATTTACGGAATTTGTTTCTTTCTTAAACAGAACTCAACTACACTTATAGATACCGATATTGGGAAGAACCCATTGAAGTCATAATATATATGTATTATGGTTTGGAACACACTAAACTTCACTTTTATGGTTATTACCTTAGGACTACGTAGTTTCAATCACCATTGTGATCATTCACAGCTACATCTGAAATTTTGTTGGCAGGGCTGCTCTCCTTAATGACCAATCTCGGCTCCTGGATGCCATCTTAGTGGTGCATGAATGTATCTTTCGATTTGACTGTCTTCTGTTGGTATTTTGAAACTCAGTATCTGTGTTTGTTTTTTTGGATAAAAAAATTTTCCCACATTGTCAATTCTTGAGGTCTTTCTACTGGTTGGTCGTTGAGGGGAGCAGACCTGCCAAAAAAATTTCAGATGTAGCTGAAGATGATCACAATGGTGATTGAACCTATGCAGTCCTAAGGTAATAACTATAAAAGTGAAGTTTAAGTAAGTTACAAACCATAATATATATCAACTACACATGTCACTTCACAGACAACAGTCTGTCTGTTGCTTCGCCAGGAGTGAATGCAAAATGGTCAGTTTGCTGCTCAGGGTTTATAATACTGTATAGGAATTTACAACCCATCCGTGAGAACAAGTTGCTACCACCAGCACCCTCATTCACTATGGAGATAGCTTTTCCTAGCCTGTTCCAGCTCTTCCCTTCCTGCAGTATCATATTAAAACCTTTAAAATATTATTCCGAACTCCAAGGCATATTGAATACGTGGTACAGTAAAAATGATATAGTATTAAGTTGGTAAAAGTCGTAACTTGTGTTGACTCTCATCTGTTCAATCTGTGATACAATGGTAGCTTCTCCGTAATGATGTAAGTATAGTATGATCATCCTTTAATTGTTATCCAGAAACCATAAAAATAAGGGGTATGCCATAGCGTAGTGGTTGAGGAGGTGCGCAGCAAACCGCAAGGTCGCAGGTTCGATTCCCAATGAGGTCGTTGATGTTTTTCAGTTGGCCTAATCCTTCTGGTGGCACTATGGCCCTGGGGTCGACTGAGCCTGTAACAGAAATGAGTACCAGGAGCAGTCCGGGGGGTAAAGGCGGCCGGTGCGTAAGGCTGACAACCTTACCACCTTCGGGTGCCGAATGTCCAAAATCTGGGAGCCTCAACCTCTTGGAACCCTCTGGGCCTCCATGGCCTGTATAGGTATTTTTTTTTTTTACATAAAAATAAGTAAAATGAAATATGTAAAAGAGTGAGGTGGTTTGGATAATTGATAATACAGATGTTCTACTGTACTGACATCAAGTTTCCAATGCAGTGTTTACAAATGTATATGGATTAGCTTGGGTTCCACTCACTGCAACTATTGATTTAATATCATTATTTGTTATGGGTATCAACAGTCGAATAATTAAATCATATTTATTGGTTTTAGATTCTGCATCATTTGTGAATTTATCTGCAATTTCAAAGTCACTTATGGCTTTACCTACAATAAATACCTAAACATGTAATGGTGTTGTCGGGAAATATTGTTTTTCACTTTTGCATATTTTTCGTATAATGTTAGTTAAATCAGAAAGGTTAAATAATTTCATTTGAAAGCCCATGTTTATGAGAATATTACATACAAAAAATTTCAACCAAATGTATTTCGTAATTTTTCAGTTAAATATCCAGGAATGAATTTTGAATTATTTACTGAGAACAGTCTACATCATGACCATAATATGGAAGTACCCTTAGAGACTTCATTAGGGCTGACCCATGACTGAGTGGTTAGACCGTTCACCTTCCACCGCTGGGACCTGAGATCGAAGTTCAGTGGATCCATGTGGAATTTGTGGTGAACAAAATGGGGTTGAGGCAGGCTTTCTTGGGGTGCTCTTGTTTCCTCTTCCATATTATATCATTCTAGCAGTGCTCCATTCATCATAATATGACCATTTGGTTGCAATAAAGCAGTTATTATTATCAGAGATTTCATTATCAAGTTTTCTTCAAAACTTCCGATAATATAGTTATATCCAATTTTGTTTCTGAGGGGCACGACATAGTTATTTCCCTGCATGTACTTTTGGTATATTACTCATATGTGTTACATGTTTCATTTCTGTTTATTTTGCATTTAAATGTAATTAAGGAAGAAGATTGACTTACGGCCTATAAACAATTCTTTTTATAAATTTTTAAATCCAGGTACAGCTGATATTTTATTACTTTTTTCTTTACCACTTTTTAGGATCTCAACCTGTGGGCATGTCATTAAATTTCACTATGTTATGAAGATGTTACTAACGCTAAAACTTTTGTCTTCCAGACATATCCTCCGTTCCACGAGGCCCCATTGCTAGGATCAGTGCCAGAAGACTATGAACATGTGGAGAAATACATGCAGAAGTCTACAGGTCACAGGAAGGTCGGGACACTGTCCAAGTCAGAATGGGAAGCAGCATGTAAGTGTTTACAGGCACCATCTGTTGTAGCCCATAGAAACTAGAGGTCAACTCATGCCTAAATTATTTCCCAAATTTTTTAGCTACTTGACCTAAAGAGTCAAAGAGATTGGCAGGTCAGTGTTATTTGACTGGCCAGTAGAGCATACTTCTGCCAACCACTCTGGTGTAAAGTATTGGTCCACTTTGTTGTCATTCTGGCATGTGCATGCATCATGCATAGAATTACCATCTGGAAATCTTCAAAAACAGGACAAAGCATCACCAATAGCCAGACTTTCATTTAAAAAAATGCCTGACATGCCAATTTGGCCGTTGTTCTAGTTGCAAAAAATTTAACTTGGAACAATTAATAAACACAACAGATAAAATGGGAAAGAACTAAAAAGAATTAAAGTTTGAGCTAATAATATACTAGCAGGTGGCTGCTTTGCCAATCAATTAAAAAATTAAGAGCAAAATAGTTCAAACATATTTATTAACACTTACATGTGAATCATTCATAAACTAAACGATTAATAATTATAATTAAATAGCTAAAATTCCAGCATTGGAGTGCATCTGTGTTGTCTACATTCTGACACACTCAGTTCCTTGTTCTCTCTCTTGGGCTGTTATCTGTAGCTAAATATTTCAGGCAATGTATTGCACCATCTATTGAAAGCATTATAACTAACTCTGCTGTGTTGTGATGGCATACATCCTCAGGGTTGTGTAAATCAGTCTAAGCTTTTTAAAAAAAAAAAAAAAAAAATTTGCAATTGTCCATTTATGATTACCAGGGCCCGGATTCTGATGACCTAAAATTGTTTGAAAAATGACCTATATAATGACCCTAAATTTTAAAGAAAATGACTTAATAATTATAAAAAAATGACCTAAAAACTGATATTTTATTTATAAAAAAATATTATTGTACACGCAAAGCTGAATGTTCTTTTCTCACGGAAATTTATAGTGGCACTGAGGCACTGGTGAGTCAAAATTCGGCACATCCTTTATTGAGGGTAAACAGTAGTTTGCACTCTCAAATCCAAGCAGGTGGCAGACTCTGGTGCCAAGTAGCGATGGGCAATGTAGTTCGTTTTCGAGAGCCAGCTCTTTCGCTCCCGCACACTAACTAGAGTCGTTCAAATGAACTAGTTAGTTCATTTTGCTCAAATGTACTAGCTAGTTCAAAGTAACTATCTAGTTCAAAGTAACTACGCAGTTCAATTTCGTATCAGCACACCACGTTCCATTGCATAGCGTATGAGTCTTGCCTCTTGAAGTTTCCAAAAGCCGCAATAGATGGCAGGATAATGTATTCTAGTCTACTTCAGTGTTAACGACATTGAACCACATGAAACTCACCAACACAGAATCTTCTTCACACCCTCCTATCTAAAATAAACATTTTGCAGATGGCTAGGGAGAGGAAACTTCACTCTGTTTTTCTAAGATAAATAATGTATTCTACCAACCTCTCTTTACTAAATGGAGTCATAGAATCTTTAAGAACGTGATTAATTTATTAATAAATAGGCATGCTGCATGGTAATTAAAACTTATACTGATTTCACAGCACCTAATGGGTAGCCTATTGATGTTTCGTACTAATCTGAATGGAAATAATAAAACACATATAAATACCATAACTTTATTTCAGTGTGTTGGCTATTTTCCTGGAATTTCTTGCACACAAATTTATTTGCGACAGGAGATGAGGATTTTAGTTTGTGCAGAGAGTTTATCTCCAGTGGTTTTGTGGAAGTATTTCTCGTGTGTTTTTTGCTTTAAGCTACCAAGTTTTCTTCTAGTTTTAATTACGTTATAATGTTTTAGTTTCATTTAATTTGTTTTTACCAATTATCGCATACTATCGTGGTTTAGTTGGGTAATAATTATTATTTTTATTTTTCTCCAGTTTTAATTCGTGTGAACAGCTTCTGTTTCTGAGTGATAACTTATAAATGTAAATGTGTATTGTTTATTTTAAAGTGTGATGGATATATGAGCCGAACATTTCACACTTGCATTGGAACAATTTATGTATATATTTATCTTTAAATTGTGAGTGAACTGCTACAGACAGTCTGTTGTATTTACATTACTTTCATTTCAAACTCCCCGCTGGAAGTTGAATGTTGCAAGCGAAGGACTGGAGGAGAAGGAATACGTCTGCAAGAGGTAAGTGCTATAATGCATAACATCCCCCCTTCCCCTACTAGTGGAAGTCATCACTCCCCACAGTCTGTAATATGCCCCCTGCCCCCGCCATTCTTCCAAAGCGTGGCTTTCTCCATCTTCGTTTCACTGCTACTTCCTCGTTCCTCTCAATGCTATCAGCCGGCAACAGCACAGTTGCACACAGCACAGTTTTGTAGAGCACACAATCGTGCTAGGACACAATCGTGCCAGCACATACAAACCGCACGCGAACTAACTAGTTCAAAATTTTTGAACTAACTAGTATCCGCACATTTGAATGAGTCGTTCAAATGAACTAGTTAGTTCGTGAACGACCCATCGCTAGTGCCAAGTCAATCTAATAACAATAGTAATATAATACAATATTTTGGCATTCTCATTTCCGACTGAGACATGCCGATTTTTTCCTTCTTGCAAACAACACTTCGAAAACAGCACCGCTAGCGACGAAAAAAGTTATTACACTCAATGTAAATACATGAAAATGACTAAATAAGGAAGCAAATGACACGAAAATGACAAAATAATGACCTAAAGTTGAAATAAATGCCCTAAAAATATAAAATCCCAAAAAATGACAAAAAATGACCTAATAAAAATGAATTTCTGTAATCTAGAGGCCACGATTAGGATTTATCTACAAGTTGGCAATGCCTATGCAGCATCAATAAAAAGATGACATGTCATTAGAATCCGGGCCCTGATGATTACAAAACAAAAATTGCAAATTAATTCAGCACCACTAGAGTTTGTAGAGTGAATAATATGCTAGCGGTGAAAAAAATGAATGATTGTTTATGATTGTGTTTGTTGACAGCTCTTTACCTGGTGTTTGCATTTCAAAAAGCAAAGCCGCAGAGCAGATGCGAGGACAGCAGCAGGAGACAGAATTCCACAGACCTGTCAACAAGCAACATGGAAGATGTGTCATGATCACAGTGAAATTTTCAAGACAGGGACCAAGCCTCTTTTTTTATTTATTAATTTATTTTTAAGTGAATTCTCTAGGACTGCTTTTCTAGAAGTTCAGTTTAATATCAATTCAGTTTAATTGAATGCAAACGTATTGTCTGCTTGTATTCTCAACATGTACAAATCTGATTTCTATAGCATAACACATACAGTACTAAGTAGCTTAAATTATGTGTGTTCAGTTACTCAGCGTGGGATGTGTGGCATTGACCCTTCCAACCGTTGTGTCCTTGTTCTCATCCAGTCAACTGTGTATGAATCCTAACCTGACATGCAAATGTTGCCCTTAACAAAATTTCCCTTCAGTGAAGTCTTGGTGAAATTTCAGTCAGAATCAGCTGAAGATGGAGGGGATACTCTGTGAAACATACAAGGTAAGCATATCTAATAATGAAGTTAATATGAATATTTCCATATTCATTCTTGTTACAGATGTCAATGCTTTACATGCCATTTTCCCATTAATATTAATATTATTTACAAAATGCTCCTTATATTGCAGTTGTGTGTCATATTGCCTAGAACAGTGTGGTCCATCCCGTGGGCCATATGTGGCCTGGGGGTGCCCATTCATTTTTGTTGGTCCTTGCCCTTCTTTCTAGATAAAAAAAAATTATTTTATATGTAGTTTGTTTATGTAATTCACTTTTTTTCTGGAATGTCTCTGGCTCTCACATGCCTATACTAAAGTTTGATTGGCCCTCGGGTAATTAAAGGTTGGACTACACTGGCCTAGAACATGTTTCAAGAAGGTTTCTCCCCGTCTTCAGCTATTGGTAGTTGGAACTTAGCAGAAAATGAGGGGGAAACTCCTTCGATCATAGTCTGGTAATCTACCAATTAATACTGAAGTAGTGAGTATATTTCTAAATATTTACTATTTATTTCATACACCAAGCTATGAAAAGGACTTTAAAAGTTTGTATAAATTTATCCATTTATCTTATGAGAAAGGTTAAGGTGTCATTTTAAAGCAAAACATATCAACTTTTGACTTATGTAGTGCCATAGTACTAAATTCAGACACCAGAAGTGCTACATTGTTGTAGTACAAAATGACTACCGTCACTGGTAAAGGTGGACGAAGATCAAGATCCATTCACTTCCAGCAAGATGGGGCACCACCTTATTACTAACATGGGATTCATGAGCTACTATATCAGCATTTCCCACATCATCAGATCGGACTTGCAGGCCACTTTACTCACCAGATCTAGCCATCTTAACTTTTTTCTGGTGGGGGGGGTTCATCAAAGTTGCTATGTTTGTTCCTCCTTTACCTGCCAGCCAAGCTGAATTGAGAACTCAAATTACTGCTGGGCTTGGAAATGTGACTCCTAATCTACTGTGTGGCAGTAGATTGACTTTAGTTTTGATGTTGGTCATATCACAAACAGAAGTCAGATCAACCCAAAATAAGTGCATTGTAGAAACTTGATGTGTTTTACTTTAAAATAATACCTTAACCATTTCTATAAGATACAGTAGTCTCGATTATCCAACCTAAACTGGACCTGGAGTACGTCGGATCACTGAAAATGTTCGATAATACAGAATAACTTGGAAATTGGAGTAAAACACATCCAGAACCATAATCTGAAGCCACTTTTAGGTAGATTTCGAAGAAAAATCTACCTATTGCAATGGATACCATGTCATGATTTTCGAAAAATTCTTTCATATCTTTACGTTTCATGCTCCCCTAAGTACGAAACCACCGCCCGTTCAAAAAATTTTTTTGTGATATTTATATATATATTTATATCTTTACACGATAGCGGCCGTAATTTTGAAGATATTTGAACCAAATTTTAATATGTTATTTCTAGGCCCAATAGTTCGGACAAGTTCGTTAATGAGCAAAATTGGCCCAAGGGGGTGGTCGGGAGAGGGGGTTGAAATTTTTAAAAATGTATATCTCGGCCCCTATGAAGTATAGAGGGAAACTTTGTTTGAATAAATTAGAGTACTCCCTATGGAGTTCACAGTGACACCAACGATTCGGGGGTTCGAGTGAGGGTGGGGGTGGGGGATGAAAATTCGAAACTTTTGAAACCACGTCTTGTGGGGTATCGTTGAAAAGCTCTTGATGAGTACTCTACAAATCAATAAATAGTTTCTTGATAGCTCTCATATGACGCGAGATTTTAATGTTTGAAAATAATAACACTTAAAAGAATTATTATACCTAGGTAATATCATAATTTTGTCTTGTTTAGCGGCTTTGCTAATTTTATTCATTGCTGATCTTGCGCAAGGCCTCCCAGAATATTATATCCTAGTCTTGTTGTCAAAACAAATGATTGTAGGCTCTTCCTCTTTACTGCAGGTTTGCCATACCAAGGCTAAAATAGATGAGTGCTGCGCAGCGATAATAAATTAAACCATAAGCACTTTGAAATCTACTTCAGCCTGTAGGCCTGCCTAAAGGGATTTTTTGAAGAAGAGCTCACCCTTGTCCAGTCCCTTTAATGCATTCAACTTGTCCTCTATGGAAGCAAACACTTTCTGCCTTTTATTCACCGTACAAATAGAGGATATGAAAATAACATCTGCACCCATGCAATGCAATACTGTACTAAAGACTACCTGCACTTGTTCTTGAGCCAAAAAAAAAGTCCTACCGCCAGCTCTCAGGCTAGTGCTTGTTCCTTCACCACCACCAGGTGTCCCAGAATTTAGTCTTCACCAAAGTAAACATTATTTCCACCAGTGTTGGATAAGGCGGTATGTCGGATGAGCGAAAGTCGGTTGAGCGGGACTCTACTGTGTGTGGATAAATTTCTATAAGCTTTAAATGTTATAAAGTCCTTTTTGATACAACCCTGTATATTGTAGATACTGTAGCATGTGCATTTCGATGTGTAGGAATGTAGAGCACCCATTCCCAAACTGTGGGGGGGCCTCAACAATAATCCAAGGGATCCCCAATAAGAATGTATGTTGTAAGTACCTACTTGAAAAGCAAAATTTTACTGTAGACACACTTTATAGATAATTGTGAACCTTGTTTCCAAAAGGTACCAAATCCACCTCAACAAATTTTACAGAAATTGAAAAAATGTTATGGAGTTCATAATTAATTCCTTCATGTGCTATTCATTCCTTACATATATATGCTATTAGTACTAAGAATCATATTTACATAAGCCACTAAGATATTCATTAATTATTATGTCATTTATCATCAAAACAAATCTGGATTTGAGATTTTTTGCAAACAATTTGGGATTTAGTACTTATTGGCATGAAAATAACAATTTTAGGAATAGTTACAACTCATTGAAAGCAGATTAAACTGAATCTTTAATTTATTGGATTACCTAAGTATACTTAATTGTAGTTGCCTATACTATACTATGCTGTTATTATGTTACCATATCCAAAACATAATTTAAAAAGAACAATACAAAACTATCAGAATCAACATAATTATAATTATATGAGTTGAATTTGACACAGAAACTTTACTTTTGGTATAGTTTACTTGTATTAGTTTTGGCGTCTTCGATACCATAGTCAACACCTATACTTTAATCTGTCATGGCACCCTCCCACAGACATAGTACAAACTTTGAGATTAGGTCCTCATTGGTCAGGATATTGAAGTTCATCAGTTGGTTCCCCTTCTTGTGAATTAAAATCCTCTCCCAGATCGAAAGCTCCCTGTGGCCACAGACACATTTTAGTAGTTCTGGATCCCTGTCAACTTCATGTCCACCATCCCAAAATTGTGCTGCTACCACTGATTGTCAGTGTTTTGATATTTGATGTGTCTTATGTGGTTTTTAGTTTTGACTTCTAATGCCCTCTTGGTTTTTCCTACATACACTTTTTCACAATCATTACATTTAAATTGATAGATGCCTGATTTTTTACTGTGGTGGGGGTTCTCTAAATTTGTAGATTTGACTAGGTTTTTTAAGTAGTGTCTGTGATGCCATGATTTCTGAAATCTTTTCTGAATCTATGATTAGTGGAATGTAATTTTTCTAGGGATGTGGCAAAAAGATTGGCGACAACTTGCTCTGATTTTTAAGGAGACTTGAATGAGGAAACTTTCGTTTTTTGCAATTTTCTCAAAAAGTCTTTTAACAATTTTATTTAAATTTTGTACATGATGTGCTTATACTAAGAGCTAAAACTTTTACTTGGAACAATTTTTCAAAAAATGGTAGTTGTAAGCCACCCTCTGTTTGTAGAAACTCAGTTTTGCCTGGTGAACAATAAACCCTTGCATCAGATTGAAACAACTGAATACACACTCTGCAATACGGCCTCTTATTCTATATCAGAATGTGAAGTGAGAAAAATATGTTGGCCATGCTTGGAGTAAAGAAAGTTTCGCAAGTGCAATAATCAGATTTTATTTGGGTTATGTATCCTTGGGGGATACAATGTATTGTGGTAATGACATTCTCTTCATTTTTACAACCAATATACATGAAGAGAATGTCATACATAATATATTATACTAAGAGGTAAAACTTTTATTTGGGCAGAGAAAATTATGTGTTTGGCATAAGTTTTTATTTGAATAAAGCACACTTCAAATTATGAAACTAAGCAATAAAATAAAAATTGGTATTTTGATATATGTCAAGGTACTTTCTCCTCTTAAAGAAGATATGAAAAGTTATAAATCCAGGCAGATTAAGGTAAATCCGGGGACAAATTTTGTCTAGTGACAGGCAGGCAAATCCAAGAACCCTAATGTATATTTTGAAATCCTTTGAATACAAAAATAAAATCTTTAGAAACATGTTTGTTGTGTACATCTGTACAACATCACTCTAGAAAGAAAAGTCTCAGAGAAAGAGAATTTGATTATTGGGTAGGATATCGTCTGGGGCGTCGCTGGCTACAGATCCGCAGGCCCAGGTTTGTTCCCCGGTACCTCAGATTTTTCTGAGGTAGGGAGGTCTGGAACGGGGTGCACTCAGCCTCGTGATGCAAACTGAGAAGCTACTTGATAGAGAAGTAGCAGCTCTAGTTACAGAAGCCACCATTAACGGCCGTGGGTGTCGGCATGCTGACCCCATGCCCCTCAATCCTGCCATCTGCCTATTGTAGATGATGCAGCGGTCGGGTGGTAGGCCAAGTCCCTTCAGGGATGTAGCGCCACGGAGTTTAGTTTAATCTTCTGGGGATATGACACATAATTTGTGATGATTTTCGTTACTTTTACTAGCACTTCTACATAAAGAAGTCGGTGTAGAGGTAGCATGCCCGAAGGTCATGGTGTCAATTGCAGTAGCAGTTGATGGATTTTTCAGGATAAAATACAGTGCACAGAGTCCTCCAAGACTTTAAGCTGGGCGACCCTTGTCATAGATTTACTGCATGTAAAAGAACTCCAAGCCTAAATTAGAGACAAAATTTCTCATCCCTTTCACATCCAAGTAATACCTCAGTTTCTTGATGGGGTTTTGCAAGGCAATGGACTTACTGCCTGACCCACTGTCCTCTCAGAAAATAAGTATAACAAAATTAATCTAGGTACTGAAACCTTTATTGGAGGCCCTATGTACACAGGAGTTACAGGAAACAGTCGGTTACATAAAGAAAATTTAATTTTTGCACTCTCCTCACTCTATTTTGTTATAATTTTGTACAAAAAGTAATTAGAGCTAAAACTTGAATTTCAAACAATTTCCCCCAAAAATTCCCTGGAGGGTAGTTACAAGCTAGACATTGTTTGTACAAGCCCAGGCTTTGACTTGTCATGGCAAACAATATCCTTTGTAAAACTTGTACAGAGTCAACATTTATTTAATATTTACACTTCTTGCTCCACTTACATTTAATTTGCAGGACTAGTTTCCAGGGATTACTCCCTCATCCTCAGCTGGTGGTTGACTAGTCCTGCAAATTAAATGTAAGTGGAGCAAGAAGTGTAAATATTAAATAAATGTTGACTCTGTACAAGTTTTACAACATGCTCTACTGTTTATAGTACTTCAATTAATTATTTTAACACTTGAATATCCTTTGTGTTATGCTGAGACGGTTGAATATGCACTTCCTATACCAGAATGTGAAGTGAGTATGCTGTGCTGCCTATTCTTAAAGTAGAGAAAGTTTTGTGAGTTTGAAATATGTTTTTCAGTAACAATAAGTTCTAATAATAAAACAAAGCTCAAAGAAAATGTTTGAAGACAGGGGAAAATCATTTAGATAAAACAGAGGTGATTTTGAAACTCTCTAATAACAATAAAACTTCACAATATTTTTCACAAGTATATAAAGGAGCTAAAGTCAGCAAGCTTCACGTAAACATGAAGAGTCTACTGTATTGTATTTTTCAGTGGATTAAATAAATAAATACATAATATCAGATTAATCAAATAACATTTAATAATATTGCAAATATAATTTTTAACTGATGTGAAAAATGATAAGTTACATTATAAAATGTAAAATCCATGTTTATAAAATAATCTTTTCTGACGATTTTTAAAATTCAGAACGTCAATTTTTTATTTATTCGTACATATATCAAATACATGATATTGTATTCATCAGATTTTGATAAGGGGGAAAGTATAAACAGGATAAATCAATGAAAATGCATAATAATTAATAAAAATGGAAGAGCGCACATTGTGCATTGAATTTGATTTCCTTTTTATTCAGTTCATCAAAACGTATTACATGTGATGGGACACTTCAATACAATTACAAATAAGCATATAAACTTACAGTTATAAGAAATATGTAGACCTACAATGTGAAAATTTCTTTACAAAATATACAACATAAACATTAACACATTCTGTAACCCTAATATGCCAGCTGGTTAATAGGGTTCTGTATTTTTGGAAATTCAATAATAAATAAACATTAACACATTTTTATATCAATTTACAACACAAATACATTTATAATACAATTGTGTAAAACTACAAATACAAAGGTGCTGAGTTACCCTGTTGTGTATAAGTAGCTATATTGATAATGTTCTAATGTTTTTAATATTAAATAATTCCCTCTCTCATTATGAGCAGAACTGTTAATGTTGACAATTGAAGGCAGTTTTATCAGTGATCATTTGGCTTTAGATAATTATTCAATGTACATATTGAAATAGTTAACACAATTTCTTTTTTAATTTTGTGCTATATTAATATTATGGTGGAGATATAAGTAGTGCAAGCTAAAAATATTAAATTTATTTAATGTTACGGCCACGTGTATAATTAATAATTATAGTAATTATAATAGTAATATGGGATGTAAAATCTAGTCTGGCCAAGAGGCCCTAACTTCATAAATCCCCCCCTGTAAAATCATTATTTTGTTAATTTACCACAATATATTAGGCATTTTTTAGTTTGTATTTATTATGATTTCAGTTAAGGAATTAATTTTTGTAATAAGTTAAGAATCATATATGCAGAACCGTTAAACCTCTATTCCTACATTCAAGAAATCCTTGGATTAATTAATAATTTATTATTGGTACCATAAAAGTAGAGTAGATGTGGAAAACTATCATCTTATTCGGAAAATTTGTATTATGTAGGAGCACGATTTTCCCGACCTCTCCTTTCCTATATAATCGTATTACTCTTTACAGGAAAATGTATATATGTAGAATTCTGAATTGAATTGTATAATATCGTGAATTCATTTTGTTGCGCTGGCCCTTGCTTTAAATACGAATCTCGGGAAATGAGGCAGAGGCCATTGCCCATATCTCAGCTGACGCATGCGCAGATGGTGGTTTCAGCACTTAGAATTTAGCCGATCTTTCTGTTCGCGTCTAGCTTTGCAGACTCTGTCTCATTGTTTGATACGTGTGTGTTTAACGTACATTTTTATGGAGATGAGTACCGAAATAATCCCTGATGGCGATGCAGTTGAACAGGTGAGCATAAACTTACTAATACCGTCATTTAAATGATACCTTATGTAAGAAAATTGCTTACATAGCTAATATAGTAAAGGGAACAACGACAGAATTTTTCTAAGTCCCAAAATGGCGTCCAGAAACTAAGTCCCACGTAGTAGTGATGCTGTAAATTGCTCGGTTTTGCTGGGGCTTATTCTTAGGCCTTTATATATATTAAATATATTTAATTATAAATAAATACATTTCAAAGTTTGAACTGTACGATAGAGGTATTGATTATTCGCCTGGATGTATATTTCAGGAGAAAAAACCCAAAGAAAACAGGAGTGCAGACGGGAACCAATCAGCCGGAGGTAAGTGCACATTCAGTGCAGGTTCACAGACCTTTAAATATGTTTCATACATGTGACAAATTTTTAATTAAAATATTTTAAAAAAATTAGGTGCATGTGGTTTATGCGAATTCATAGTAATTAGAAAAAAAAATTGGAGCTGAGGTTGAAATATTTAATTATGTTTTTTGTAACCCATACCTTCTGCATTACTTTGACAGATGGCCATGTAATTGTGAATGGAATCTCCAATGGGTATAGTGAAAAGCATGCTAAAAAAGAACACAAGTCGGAGCACAAAGATAAACATAAGGATAAAGATAAACACAAAGATAAACACAAGTCCGAGCATAGAGATAGAGAGAAAGACAAAGAGAAACATCGAGACAAAGACAAGCAAAGCTCGAGCAGCAAGGTTAGTATTCATGATTTTGTTAGAATAGGGTTCCTACTTGATTTTGGGTGTTTTTAATACCTTAATTCTTTGCTCTGCACAGGATAAAGACAAGCATCACAGCAGCAGTAGTAGTAAGGACAAGGATCGAGAGAAGGAGAGGGATAGAGACAAGGAAAAGAAGCATAAAGATGAAAAGAGAGACAAAGATAGAGAACATAAGAGCAGCAGCAGCAAAGATAAAGACAAGGAACATCGTAGTTCCAGCTCTAGGTAAGTTCCCCAGACATTGAGATGCAAGATTTAAAGAATTTTTGGGTTTACTTGACTATGCATTCTTTTTTAAAGTGTACCCTTGAAGCACTTTAGTTTCGCTGCAGCAGACTTATGTAAAAAAAAACTGGAGGATGGTCGAGCACTCTGCTCCCTGTGATATTTTAGAAACACTGAAAACAGCCAATTTTGATGTATTATTCTTTAGAACATATGGATTTCATATACAAACATTTGTACGAAGACTCTAAATGTAAGTGCCATAAAATTGTTAGGCGAAAGATAGATTTTGGTCGCTTAGCAGTGAAGCACAACTCAGATTTGCCTGCCGGCCCGTTTCATTGCTTTCCCTCGCTTCTGAGCCAATGCATGTGCCATTCCCTACCTCCCCTACATCTCCTATCATGGCCATGTACTTGCTCAATGCTGACACTGCAGCTCACTATTGTACCCTTCCCCATAAATGCATAAAAATATACAAAATCACAGCATTACAAAAATGACCCTTGCACCATATCAAAAATACACAGAATAAAAAAAATGGGAAAAACCAAATATAAGGTGCAGCGTCGCATGAGATATATCCCGCCCTTACCCTCCCCCAGCGAAGCACTTTCTTTTATACCATGATCTAGCGAATTCTTCAAGGATAAGCAGGCTGACCAACCGTTGGGTACAAGGCAAACCTGTGGGTACTCTCGAATTTTTAATATTTCGTACAAGGGGCACTCGAATTTTTAATATTAGGTACAAGGGCTACTCTCGCAGTTTTAATATTTGGTACAAGGGGCACACTCGCATTTTTAATATTTGGTATGGTCGGGAGTGTCGGCTACAATATACAAGGATAGTTTGGTCACCCTGTTCGCCGAGAAACAAAATGCGAATATCGAGTGGGCGGAGCCTATTTGGCACCTTATATTTGGTTTTAGCCAAAAAAATATTATGAAAATGATCCTTGCACCATATCAAAAATACACAGAATAATTTAAAAAAATATTACGAAAATGACCCTTGCACTATATCAAAAATACACAAAATAAATAAAAAATGATTACACAAATGATCCTTGCACCATATCAAAAATACACAGAATAAAAAAATATTACGAAATTGACCTCTGCACCATACCCCACCATAAACCCCTCCTTCCCAGGCGGGTCCCATTGGACAGTTGGTGGGAGGAGCCCAGTGCATGACCTAAAACTATTTTTTCCCCAATCATTATAAATTGCACACAAAATTAACCTAAAATTGCATTGTGAACATCTGTAAATTCATGATTTCCTTGTACTGGACGATGTTCTGTTGGGCTGGGGGAGGGTGTTGGGTCACATGGACAGTATTCAGTGCTGGAAATCTAAGCGGCCTTTCACACAGAGCATCGATTGATCAAGACCAGTCGACTGCCTTCAAGTGCTCACGACTACATTTCTGTTCCTTGTCACACTAACCCTCGAGCGTTATCGATCAACCACCGCCAAATTGCTATAGGGAAGAATGAAGTAAAATTTTGCTTGTTGAGTGAAGAGGTGTGTTTGTTGCAGTTCAATCGGCCACTGCTAGGTGCTACGACTTGAACATATTGTTTATTTGTATTTGTACAATTAAATCACATAAGGACATATAGCTTTAAGTGCATTAATAGATTTGTGCAATTATATTTCATTCAAATGTGGGCATAAAACGGCATTATTGTGTAAGTTAAATTGTCCTGCTTGAATTCTGAAATCCAGGTGGCAACGATGCTTCGGAGTGCTGCCATCTTCTTCACCCACCATTTGCTATCGACTGTCGCTTGAAAAACAGGTTTGATTTCAAAGACCAGTTGATCCCTCGCGCTCGTTATTGATCGCTGATAATTGATGCTATGTGACTGGTACCATTGCTGTCTATTGGTTCGTTATATCGATCGGTTGATTGCTTTTGGTCGGTTTAGTATGACGGCCCCATAACAGTAAAAATGTGGTCTTAATGGCTTAGTCACTAATCTAGGATTTCTGCCGGATACAAAAACTTAAAAAATCGAACCCTGATCTCCTTCTTGTTTTTCTATATTAGGGTCTTTGCCTCAACTCCTACCCCTGCATACATCCACCAGACCCCCTTCACCAGAAGCTTTTGAGTATGGTAACTTGGTATCGTCCACATACTTCCTTCTTGTTTTTCTTGGTTCCTTTCCATGTTTCCCCCAGACCCCCTTCACCAGGAGCTTTAAGTACGATAATTATTATAAAAGTAACGAGAACAGTGCACCTTAACATAGCCTATTATAACTAAATGTGTTTATAAAACAGGTCTTCAGGCTCACTTTTTCGTGGAATGGCTGATATTGGCCCCAGGTCCCCCTTCTTGTTTTTCTATATTGGGGTCTTCACCCCCAACCCCCACCAGCGGCTTTTCCCCTGGACCCCCTGCTTACATCCACCAGACCCCTTTCACCAGGAGCTTCGAGTACAGTTACTCGACATCGGCCACATAATTCCTTCCTGTTTTCCTGATCCCCTTTCCAAGTTTCTCCCAGACCCCTCAGCCTGGAGCTTTAAGTATGGTAACTATTATAACAATAATGGTTGATCTAACCATACTATAACTAAATGCGTATATAAAACTGTTGGCAGCAATGGATAAGCTTGTGCGGGCTAAATCAATGAAGATAGAAGATTGTCAGCAGCCAGTGGGAGTGTTGGTGGCCAACCTGCAGGCCACGTAACAGGTCGGAACATCTCGCACTGAAAGGGACCAGAGTGCTCAACCAGACCCAAGAACTGCAAAGACAGCCCATGCAGCAAAACAAGTGAAGTGAGATCTGACTTCACTTCATCGTTAAAAAAGAGTGGAAAGAGAGTTGTGTACTTGATATCTGCACAAGGTGTTTTGTGCTGGTACTCGGCTCGTAGGTTATCTCCCAAGACTCCCATTGGCTACAGATGATATTTCATCTCATTGGCCTTTCCTGCAAGGAATTACCCAGTACTGGTACACTTCCAATAATGATAGCACACCATCACTCTCCTAATTATATGGTTAGCTTCCCCAGTTATAATAATTACACTTACAACATCAGTAAAATTCACTTTTTCCTTCTACTACCCTTCCATCCCTAGCAGCAAGCTCTGAGCCAAAATGAGAAGCAGGAGACACTTAGTAGGAAGATTTGTAATTAGTACCATTTCATTCCTGGGACACCTAGTAGGGAGCTTTGTAATTAGTACTATCTGATTCCTATAACATCAGCATTTAACCCCATTTCCTTTGCAGAAAAGTCTAATACTTGTAATGTTTTTTCTGATATAAAAGGATCACCTATTTCAGGCCCATAATGACAAATCTGAGTGAAGTATATTTTTTTCATAGCCCAATAAATCTTTTAGCCTAGTTGTTAGCATGACAAAGTCTCAGAACAGAGTTAGATCCCCATTTGAACTGTATAATTGTAGGATAGATAGGGTGGAGAATGAATTAGAGAGGGGTAGAAAAGCAAGGGAGATAGGTGACATGAAACTATTTAATTTTCCCCTTTTCCAAATTGTTGCCAAACATGATATTGCTACCGGTACTAATTCTGCAAATGCTCACTAGAGTTTCACTATTGTATGTGACAAACATTTGCAACTCTGTTAAGAGAGTTAGGAATGGAAACACAAGAAAGTAATTTTACTAATTTATCCTGGAAGGTGGATGAAACTGATCCTTTTTTTAATTATCTTCACATCACTTGACCACTTCCTTGAGAGGATCATTACAGTCACTCCCTACTACATTTCCCCCTCTGATGAACTTCCCCAGTTTCTGGAGTCGCAAAAGTCTGTCGTGTACAATATTTATATTATTACTCCCCTCCTTTCCAGGCGGGGCTTAGCACATAGCAGATACTCAGTTTCCCCCCTTCATTTGCATTTTGTCGTATGTTATTTCAGCAAGGACAAGGATAAGGAGCGGGATAAGGAAAAAGATAAGGAAAAGCACAGTTCGAGTAAAGATAAGCACAGTGGCAGCAGTTCGAGCCATAAACACAGTTCAAGCTCCAGTAAGGACAAAGACAAGCACAAGGAGAAGCATTCGAGCAGCTCAGACAAGGAGAAACATTCGAGCAGTTCAAAACATAGCAGTGGTGACAAACACAAGGATAAAGACCGTTCAAAAGACAAAGAAAGGGATAAGGAGAAAGACAGAGACAAAGAAAAAGGTAAGATGCTTTTATGTGTAGTAGCAAGTAATGGCCCACTCCCAGTGAAACATAAATTGTTGTACCCATGTTATTTAATGGAAACATCCACAGTAAAATGGGTAAGCATAGGCTATAATTATAAACATAACTCTGTGAGGGCTCTTGAATAGATTTGTAGTTCAGGTATAACTATATTATATGGTATTTTACTTACTTACATAAAGTACTTATATCTTGAACAAATCAGACAGTCTGTTGTTTTGTTGACAAACTGTCAATTTTGTTGGCTAAAAGTTTTGCTGAAAGAGGGGTTTTCAATGCTCACTGCTGCAAAAGCCACTTGAATACGGTCTCAAACGATCCGGATAGTTGGAGTTTGGATAATTGGAGTTATACTGTATATATATACAAATAAGATTAGGAAATATTTCAGTATTAGAGCCATATAAATGGTTCCTGAAATCAAACTTCTTAAGGCAGCAACAGCAGTTTGGAGCAACAGGCTGTTCTTGATGGCAAACCTTTGAAATTATTTCTGGCTTGCTGGTATTTGACGCCAGATTGTGTCTCTCTCTGTATACGTTTGCAGTTTTATAAAAGTGAAGATTTCTTTACAACTATAATCAAAATTTGCAGTAACCTGAAGCACTGCTTTTATGAGTTCCAACCATTTACTAACTACCAATCATATTTTATATATAATCATTATGAAACTATCATACCAAATCAAATTTAAAAGAATGAATGGCGGGAATTCTGGAAATACAGGATACGTCATGAAAAATACAGGACCCGAGATTTTTGTCTAAATTAAGTGAAAATAAGGGATTTCCTGGGACATGCAGGATAGTTGGTAACCCTAGATTTGAAGTATCTTGAAATGGACCCTAAAGTTTCTTTATTACCGGTACTTCCTATGCCTATACATTAGTTGAGGACTAGTGAGGTATGTAGAATAAACTATTGCAGCTTTGTATTCATGAGAAATTATGTATAGAAGTAAAATATCAGAACATTAAGATTGTTAAACCCCATCTCTTAAATTATGTTCCACTAGTAGAAACTTTGTTTTTCAAGGAGGATTTTGGGGGAAGTGCATTTTGCTGTAAGGCCCAAAGTGACCATCTCTGACTCAGTTAGATATGACAGTCTGGCTCTTGAAAGCTTTCTGATGGTCTCCTCGTGTATCGCAGCGTGAGATGCAATAACACAAATTGTTCTCAATTCAACAAATGTTTGCAAATTTTTCTTTTACCACTGCCTATGACCCCAAAAAACTAATTTCTGAATTGCAAAATATCGCAACTTCATATAACACAAAAAATAAACATCCCACTTTTTAAACAAATTCCATAAAACATTTTGTTATGTGGACAAAATCTTATCAATTCATTTTAAGGAATGTTTTCATAATTTCTCTGTGACATTATCGACAAATAAATTCATCAGCCATTTTACCACAGGGAAGAAATTTTCTCTTCAAAACTGCTCACTGTATTTCCTCTTGGTATTTTTTTTTTTTTATGTAGGAAAACAAGTTTAGTTCGGTTTTTAAGAAATGTTTATTTCCTAAATTCTTGCAGATATAATACCCAATTATGAGTATTCACTATGAACTTACAAATAGTTTGGAATGAATAACTATTTTCAACCATAAGTTGAAAAAACAAGTGGTGGGAAATTTGAAGTAAGCTTACAATAAAAGTAACTGGTTTTTGTTGGCTAACTCATAACAGTAATTATGAGTGGATTTTAAAATGTTCATATAACTTATAGATCATGTTTTAAAATAACACTTCCAACTTAGTAATAACACCTGACATTTTTAAGCAATTTTTGCTTGAAAATAAAAGCATTTTCACATGTCTCTGTGTATCACAAATGTAACTCACTAATTGCTATGCTGTTAATGGTTAGTATTAAGTTCATTTCAGTTGTCTGTTATTTTGTGTTAATTGTTTATACATGTGTTTCAATTGTTTTGTAACAGCTAAATCTAAGGAAAGTGACAGCCACCGTGAAAAGGAGAAGAAGGAGAAGAGTGAAAAGCTTCCAAAAATTAAAGAGGAGTTAGAGGAATCTGCACCGTCTCAAGACACAGAATCTGAGTCTGAACCTCGACTTGTGATTAAGGAGGAAGATGACGAGCCATGGTCACAGGTCAAGATTAAAGAGGAGGTAGAAGACTCACAAGAGGAAGGTGACACTTTCAGTCAGTCCTCTTACATCAAGATTGAGCCGAACGTAAAGATTGAAGAAGACACAGAAGACGATGCACCTCTGGTAAGTATTGTTCACTTTATTCTGACATCAGAACAATGCTTGTATGAGTCAGCAGGAAAATGGTAGTATACGCCACAACCGAGTCCCCCATTCCAACTCTCTAACGGGACCCGCCTGGAAAGTAGGGGTTTGGTTGGGGAGAAACTTAAAACAGCGGAGACATCTAGCAGCAACGAAATATTATGTATGGTGCAAGGGTCGTTTTTATTGTGAAATATTATGTCTTTTTATAATCTTTTTTTTATAATAGTGAAATATTATGTTGGCGTTGGTGCAAGGGTAATTTTTCTTTTAAATGTGAAATATTAAGCTGCATTACCGGTGTTGAGCAGCGGGTGGAGGGGAAGGCTTGAGGGGTAGCGGCCAGGCAGGGAAAGCGGCTGTGCCGATGGAAGGGGGAGCAGATTGTGGCGCGTATTACCATCTTGCTCAATTTTTTTTATTACCTTGGCATATAATAGGCTCAGGGTTAAACCTAAGAACAACTGCCAGGTAAGCATGCTCTGCCTGAACAGCTGCCATGTTCACAATCCCCCAAGCCTTGCCTACAATGTTACTTGAAACAAAATAATACAGCTGACTTCTTTTCCTGATGGTCACACGAACACATGTGGTTGAAGGTGATCATTGGTTCTTGCTATCTAGGAGAAGATATTTCATCTGGCTGCCATAGCATATCTCTAACCAACTTCCACTTTGACTTAATATAATGATAATGTTCTAATTACTACAGTTGAACTTCAATTATACGTTACTCACTTCTATGTTTTTAGCAATTATATGCTAAATTTTGAAGCACTAAACTTCGTCCAGCAATATTTAGCACAATTGTATGTTTTTTGTGTATGCTTTGTCACATTTGGCTGGTCCCAATGAAGAAACATATTAATTTACGTGCTCATTTATACGCCACAGTATGTAACCTTTTTGCCATGACCTGGGGATAAAAGAGTTGCTGCTGACAATGTGAGACATTAGATGACGATACATATTACAGACAGTTTATACATGTTGACAATACAATCAAACAAGGTCTTGTTCTGTGTTTGCATTTAATTAACATTTGAGTCACGAAGAAAAGAAGTGTGCTTATCAACAGGTAAAGAAGAAACCCAGAAAAGCCTTAAGAAACAAAGAAAAATTGATGATTTTTTTACCGTTGTAAAGTACCATAAAATATGGAAGTAAGTATACCTACACACAGTACTGTACTCTAAATACAGTAGTGTATGTGATTGTTTCATTTACAGTATCGCTTTCTTATTTGGTAGTTTAAAGTAATGTAATAAAACAGTTTCAGTCCCATAAAAAAATTCACCTTCTACATATTCTTATTTATATGTTACATTAGCCATCTCCCTTGGAAAACGTATAATTGAGGTTCAGCTATATAAGATAGTCACTTATGTTATAATAGTAATGCTTGACGTTTTCGTAACAGATAATTCTTCTCATAGTTGTTAAGAAAGCAATACAGCTAGTGCAAATTTATTTTCACTTTTTCATTATGATAAATCCAATTTGCCTTGATATCATGTTTCTACTGGGTTGCCATATCGCTGCAAAACTTCTCCTCTAGTTGCAGGCCTTTTATAGATTTCATTCCATTGTATAGTAGACCTACCAGCCAGATGTGGGTGCGCTGCTTACCAGGCAATCAGTTATACATTCCACAGTCATTCTCGTAAAAAATGTGCTGATACCAAAAATTAACTTACAATATTCCCATTATACATACTTCTGAAACTATATGTTACGGTACATTTATGTGGTTAAGAATCAAACTCAGCCTTTAACTCATTAATTTATTTTTGACAGTAAGTATTCAAATCAATAACCATACCAAAAAGCAATTGCATTTAAGGTTCTATTAACCCACATTCCAAACAAAAGTTGTACAATTTGACATTAATTGTAATACAGTATCTTGAGTAGATTTCATGTAACTTCAGCTTTCCAAATGGAGTGCGCAATATCTCATAAGCTACAAGTTCTAGTTTAGACCAGAAGATGATACATAGATTTATTTCTTAAAAAGTGAAAGTCTTGCATAAAGTAGAGAATTATTAGATAAGCAGGAGTTACTGCACATTTCATAAACCTCAGTTTATGTTTTCAAATATAAAACAAGTGTTTCAATAAACCACAAATGGTATACCTCCATAACTTTCAAGAAAACCTGAAAGAAAGTCCTTTTCTTGGCCTTTGTATGTCTATATGAGATATTCATTATCCATTGTAGTCATCCATGGAAGCAGAGATGTCACCATTTGCTTTAACCCTTTTAGAGCTGAGTTTATATTAATATAAGTATTCATCAAAGTGTTATCAGCGGGTTTATAAGTATGAATTCAATTAAGAAAATTTTAACTAACTAGCTTTTCATGAACGGAAATTCTAACACATGGATAAAATTCCTCATAATATACCATAAAGCAGTACTCTATTAATATTACCGTATGTCTCTGCTTTAATGCATTACTTCCAGTGACGGATATAAACATTAGTAATGGTGAAAAGGTTAACTTTGGCCATTCACTTGGTGTATCAGCTCCAAGATATCAGTTTAGTTAAGGTTAAACTTAAAAAGAATTCACCCTATTTCTCAGCAGCTGCTGGAAATGATTACCATTCGGTTACACTTATCTTTCACTTTAAAAATCTGTTCATAAACAATAATTCTTTGGTTGGTATTTCACTGTAAAATATCTTATCGTATGTCTTTTATAAAACATCTGTGACATAGAAATATGATAATGTACAGTCGGTCAAATAAAAAACGTCGGGACTCGTATGCAGTTAAAATTAAAGTTTTGTTTCCTATAAAAAACATAAAATACAGGTCATTTTCGGAACATATGAGGCCATGCGACAGGAGGGAAAAAATTAACGAGGGAAAAATGAACAACGCGGAAAGCGCAACACACGATATTCAACATAATGTATTGTCATAATTCATTTTGCTTTGTGTCATCGCCACATACAAATGCTAAAGTGAGAGAAAGTGTAGTTAGGGCTGTAATTGACCTGCATTTTTCGGCCTCTGAAGCAGCGAGAAGGTTCCATATTTATGAAAGAGCAGCTCAGAAGTAGGAACGTCACTAATGCGACCGGAAGTTTTCATAGGAAACGTGGATCTGCAGAAGGCCGCGTATTTCGATGCTAGATTGGTTGCAGAAGTTGAGCGTTAGTTATTGATTTTGCACTACAAGTACTGGTATTATAAAATAAAATCTTTAAAAAATGCTCCTTGAATAAACATATTCCTCGCGAATCTATTAATTATTAATGTTATAAAATTTGCAACCAAGAATATGGCGGATTTGAGGCATATAGCCACAGCCACGTTTGTTTTGGAACAAAACTGACTAAATAATAAAGAAAATACATGGATAGACAAGAGGCATGTGTGAACCTAACCTTAAGTCTTCCTGTACATGCGCATATGCTCGTTCATGATACTTTATAAAATAACGCCCATCGTTTTTTATTTGACCGACTGTAGTATTGGTGTGATATAAAGTAAGTTAGTGTAATATAGGCTTAAGGAATTTGTGCCCAAAAGTATCATCACCAAATCACTTTAGTAGAGCCGCTTGCTTCAGTTCATTACAAAGCATGGAATACCGGCGCAGAAGGGTGAAAGAAGGCTTGCATTGCAGATAGCATAGTGACTACACAGTGAGTCATGAATCAACTTCTGGCCAACTGTGGTCTAAGGAATATGTGCATCATCATTTTATTTTATCATTCATTTGGGGTCCAAAAGATATATATTTTTTTTACTTTGCACGTAGCAAACAAATTAATGGAAATGAAATTGAAATTGAGCATGCAAGGAGTATGCTGTAATTCTGATTCATATCGAACAGACTTCCTCGTGTCAAACATTCATATTTATTTGTTGTGTGACAGTACTGAATACAATAATAATTTGAATAATATAAAATCAATAAGAATATTCGTCTTCACACATTTTTTGTAAGTAAAAACTTACCAAAAGGACGATCTTTTCGATGATCTCTGCTAATGATGGTGAGAAGTCTCTCATCGAAACGATCGTCCTTTTGGTAAGTTTTTACTTACAAAAAATGTGTGAAGACTAATATTCTTATTGATTTTATATAATATACACTTCACAATGTTTTCCCGATTAATTTAATCCAACAATTTGAATGTCTATTATTAGAATAAACTTTTTCTGACTTAATGTATTATTTAATAATACTTATATTTGACCACAGTTGCTGCACCAGCTGTCATTTTCTTGTCTTGCTGTGGAAATTGCAACAACTTTTTGCAGTCACAATCAAAATTGACCACTACCATTAGTTCTGATGTAACTAACTGTAAGTGCTTTGATTCATTTGATCTTTCCTTTTATTGTTCATTGTTGAGAAAACATTACTGGCATATAGCCTAGAATAATTACCACAAAGGTAAAAAATTTACCGAAACTATCCATATTAGTGTCTAATTGAAATTCTGGACTTCTGAAATTCTGAAATTCTGCCCTGGACTTTTAGGCTTTTATAAAAGGTATTTTAGCCTTTCATTTTCATGGAATAGCCCTTTTTAGGTTTTAAACAAATGTTTTTAGTTGTCTTAATAAAACATAATAATGAACAATAATATTAACACAGAAAATTGTATTAGCCTATAATTTTGACACAGTTATTCTAGAGTTTTTTTAAACATAATAAACAAGTAATTAATCCTTATATCGGCATTCGAAAAAAAGCGTAAACAATTGATATATTTACCCTTTAATGATTCAATTATCCAATATACCACTCAATTCACTTCGATCTACAAAAATAAGTAGACTTGAGTGTCACGAATTTGTTCCTTTAATATACTTCTCTGTCATTGGCAACTTGTTATCTTAAAGTTGAAACAACAATGGATTAGTTGCAGATGGCTCAAAGTTTCATTTCCTGCGACGGCGATGCGGCACATTTTGAGTTACAAAGACAAGCGACAAAGCGACATATGCATTCTTAATTTCAGTGCGTTGTATAAATTAATTTTTATTATGTCTTTTCTTAAAATGCATAAATTCACATATTTATTTTCCTTTGGATTAATTGGAAAATCAATTTAGAAATTGTGTTTTTCAACAAAAGTCCTCTTTAGCCCCTAGTTTTTCTGCAAAAGTCCTTCTTAGCCCCTTTTAGGACCTTCAGTCCAATTCAGCCCATTTTATGCTCTATAAGATTCATATAGGCCTATTTGGAAGCAAGGGGCGTGAAATGGAAAAATGTGTTAAAATAACTTATTCTAATTAGGAAGCTGGGGAAAAAATAGGTTGAAACCTTCAATTCCAGGCCCTGGTTATAAAGACTTAACAACAGAGAATAATTATGAAATATATGGAAGTTCCTGGGAAATGTGGGAGATTTGGGAAATACGAGAGAGTTGGTCACCCTACTCATACATTTCTAACAATGACATTCTGAAAAACCTCAAACTTAATGTTTTGGGGGATATGCAGGTAGCTAAGTGGATGGTTTTCCAAGTGAAAGAAAAGGTGTTTCCTTTTGGAAAGGTCTCAAATAAGCTCTAAATGAATTATTTTAGAACAAAAATGAACCTAAAAAATTCCCCATTTTCCTTAAGTAAGGTAACATGAAGTGTAATAAAATTGTGTTTTTAAAACTATTGCCAGCTTCTCATATGCTCCCTCTCATTTCAGTGGCGAAGCCAAGGCAAGGCACACAGACCTGGGCCGGTATGTCTGCCCATACAGTCTTATGTGTCGTCTGCATGTCTGTGTGGTCTGCATGAGTGTTGTGCTGTACTATGAGCTTGCATTAATTTCTTATCGTCCTTCTTTCAGGCTTCACGTACTGTGAATAAAGTAAAGAGACGGCTTGATGATTCAGATGAGGATGATGTTCCTTTGATGGCAAGGAAGAAGGTTAAGAAGGAAGGCAAGAAAAGAAAAGAAGAAAGTGATGAAGAAGATTTCAAGCCTGTAAGTATTTCAGTTTGTGAGTTGTGAGCCTGAGTTATTTCCCTGAATTGTGTGCTGAATTTTTTCTAGGTTACAGTGAATAACACATTGCTAATTATGTTGGTTTATATTGCATCGCAGCACAGGATGCTTTAGCTTATTTGTTTATGCTATGCTCTTTATCTCAAAAATGTGCTGTTTAGGGCATCTTACATACTACTGTTCTAATACATCTAATACATAGGCTACATTTTAATCTTCTGGGTGTTTTTTTTTTTTATCCTTATTTCAAAATGCCTTCTCATCTTGCCTTGGATATCTCTCTTACTTATCTTTCTGCCTGGGATTATGTAGCAAGAAGTCACACAGGCAGCTAGATACAGCATAAAATGTCTTTCCACAGCATTAATCCCATTCATTGTTTGTGTCCTTAGGTAAAGAATAAAAAAATTAAGAAAGAGAAAGTGAAGGTAGAACAAACAACCCCACAAACCAGTCCCCGCAAAAAGAAGAAAGAAGAGGAGCAACAGGATGTTTGGAAATGGTAAGCATTTACTTTCTTGTTACATTCAGATTCCACACCCTATTATCACTTGATTCCCTGGTGTAACACTAACTTTGTATTTCCAGTTAGGTGTACTTTACTATGCCACCAAGTTAAATCTGCACGGCGATAGGGGAAGTGTTTTAGCGCTAGTGTCGTCCAGCTACCACTATACGGAAGGGATGTAGGGGAAGCAGGTGGCGAAAGATCATAACATGGTTGCCAGATTATTCATTTGGACAGTGATTGTCTTAGGTGTCAGGTCATTTAAAAACACGGTAATTCTCAGCGCCCCTCTTCCAGCCAAATAACCCAACACAGTGGACAGGAAGTGGCAGCGTGGCGGCGGGGGTGGAAGAAGGGACAGCTCATTTTCTCCAGTTGGGACATGGTTGCCAGATTATTCATTTCAACGGCGATTGCTGAAGATGAGAGGTCATTTAAAAACACAGGAATTCTCAGCCCTCCTCTTGTAGCCAAATGACTGAACTCAGTGAATAGGAAGTGGCAACGTCGAAGGAGGGAGATCGAGATTTAAGGCACATTCCTAACATATTTTCTGCATGCAGAGATAACTTGGTGGCGTAGTAGTATGTATGATTTTTGTTTTATCTTTCCACATACTTAAATGATCCCTTAAGGTCATGGCCTCCTACCGTTCAGGGTAGGGTTAGCTCTTAAAGTAGTCATGTGATGAGCTAGTTCCTGTGAATAAGGTAGTATATGGTCAGTTGTTTAAACTCAAATTTCACTTGTTTCTTTTCAAGAATCATGATCAACCTCAGCTTGTGTCCAACTGTCTTGAAGTTCAGTTGTTTGTCCTTGTGATGCTAGAGCAGGTTGTGTGTTCGGTGACTTCTGTGGCAGGTAGAAATTTTGAATGAGGCTACTCTCTTGTGTCGAAATTCATCAATTTGTTTTTGTGTTTTTGAATGAAGATGTTCTCCCATGCTGTGGGTTCTGTTGGTCGCTGGATGTATAGTTCCTGTGACTTTGTTACATATCTATCTGCTTTACAATTAATACCTTTTTTCCACAGTCTGAGAAGAGTTTTGTTTGGTCCTACAGTTACACACTTTCGTGCTTTCCAGAATTCTGTATCTGCCCATTTAAAACAATTGATTAACTTAAGTTGGAAATTACTTGTTTCCAGTTCACCCTATCTCTTGCAGTTCTCATCCACTGTGCCCTCACTGTCTTCTATTTCGAAGTCTTGTAACCGTCTACATCATGGACGTCCTCTACTTTTTCCTATCATCGGATCCCATATTGTTATGGCATGGGCCTATCTGTCCTGATTCATGCTGGCTACATGTCAGTCCTTTCACATAGTGACATATAAATTGTATTTCAGTTTTTTGATTCCATAAGTATAACTGAATAACAAAAATAAAAATAATTATCTTGTGTGATAATAGTGTTGATTAGGGTGTGGATGTTGCATATTGGCATATTTTTTTTTCCCTCAAATATAGGATATGTATATAAAGCATAACTCATTTCTTCGTATGGTGTGTAGAGTTTGGTCTAGCATATAAACTTCAGTTTCTGTATAAATAACTGAAATAGTTTCAGACACCATTGTCATTTATATTCATTACATGTACACCAATATGAAGTTTATGTGCTATACCCAACTCACCATATATCTTGAGTCAAACTTTACTGTGTTAACTTCCAATAAAATGCTAAATTAATCTCTTCTTGTTTGAGATCTCTGTGTAAGATGTTACCTTGCATATTTCAGCATATTTGCAACAGTAGAGTATGGTCATATCTTGAGAATATATATTTGCATATTTCCAGTATGGTATCTTAATATAAAAAAAAGGAGATTGTAACCTGTTATTTTTGTGTGGAGGGGGGGTCCCCCCCATTTAGCAGCATTTGCCTTCACAGCTATTGACTCTTGACCTATAGACCTATAGATGGTCACTTCCGAAAAATAAACTGCAAGATCCCATTACTGTATATCGTTTTTCAATTCTGTTCTCCGGTTCTTACTTAATCATGTTTCCTTTTACTAGCACTGTAACTTCATTGTGACAGTACTTGTGCACACTTATATATGGGTGATTCTTCAAATACGGGAAAATTTGGAGGTGTAAAATCCAAATTTTTTACTTTGTTTAAAAAATCTAAAAAAAATCACAAAAATACTTCAGGGGTTACTTGATTATAATATGACACCAGCAGAGCTTAAATGTTTATATTTTTATTTATTTTTATTTCTTTATTTTTTTAAAGCCATGTGGATGACATCCGTGTACATATGGATGGCAGATGGCCACATTAATGACTAACTTTGGCAACAATCTGCTTTTCTTTATGTGATTTCATATTTTTCTCAGCATACTTCAGTTGATTTTGCATCAAATTTGCAAATTTGTGTGCATACTCCGGAATTAATGTAATTTTAACGAGACTGTGTTTTTATGGTTTTGGGGGAGGGGGGAATCAAGCAGAAATTCATTTAATCAGTTTTAAGATCTTAAGTACAGGTCACAGACACCGCAAACACAATAGTATCCTACATTTATCATCTACATGACTTGAGAGTCATCCACATACCCCTTCATGAGACATGTGGATGACACAAAAATCAGGCATGTGGATGACAAAAAAGGAGTTTAAGTGGTCTCAGCAAGCCATTTCTAAACCTCTGTAGGCTCAACTTCAGTCAGGTACTTTGAATTGGAAGGTTTATCATAGTGCATAATCAAAATTAATTAATATTCACTTTCTGCCTACTTTCTAGAAACGTTTTCCTTGAAAATGATACAAAGTCCTTTGTTAATCCCAAACTGTTTGTAAGCAAGCAAAATTCAACCACAAGCTGCCCTTTTGGCTTTCTAACACTGTTGCCAGTTTTACAAATTTCTCATTTCTGCAGAAAAAATTCCATTCTTTTCAGCCATGAGGATGACCAAAAACCCTTGGGACATTCTTTATGTTCATTAGGTGGGGTGACAATTTTATTTCATTTTATTTTTTAGGGGTTAATATTCTTCACCCATTCATACTCATTGACAGGAAAAAAGTTGAAAAGGAAATAACATTTTGTTTTGTGGAAAAATCCATTAGAATATACAAAACCGAGGTTTGGGTTGAATTTGAAGGGAAATATCACTCTGGAACGCAAATTTTCCCGTATTTGAAGAATCACCCATATTCACTTTTTTAAATACTTATCTAACACAATCAGATAGCTGCTAGCCCTTTAAATCTCACTGGCCAGCCTTTTAAGAGGCTCCTTAAAATCTCACACTATGTTTACTCCATTTCAGAAAATTTAACATATCTTATGAACTATTGGATTTAAAATTATAGAATTTCGAACATAACCTTTTGCATGTAAGCTAGAAGAGCTTGAATGTGTGAAATCTCTTACCACAGACACCAGGGCACTTCACACTTAATTACAAGACTATCCATTTTCACTACTTTTTGGTTTGTCTTTCAAACAATCTTGACAATTTCTAGTTGGATTTTTAATTTGAGGTGTCCAAATTCATAGTAAAGTCCCCCCCCCCCCCTCTTCCAAAATTCTGGGGTTATCTACATTGATTAGGTACTTTAAGGTCAGACTGTCAATCAGTTTTATTATAAAACATGTTTTGAAGCCCTTCTGTGAGCAGTATAGGGATTGAGAAGGACACTACAGTACATTGAAGGGGCTAACAGTTTGATTGATTTTTTACAGTAAAGGGTTAGAGCATGGATCCAATTTCTTTATTGCCACACCTCATATTTGCACGCCCCTATGTGTATATTCCCCATGGTAAAGGATGATGTTGGGAAAGTGCTAACCCTCCCAAGTTTTTGAAAGGGGCTGAATTTGCATGAAGAAGACCTCAGGCTTGGAGAAAAATTCAATGTTGATGATAAGTGATATATATAGTAAAATGTTTAACTTTTAGTTTAATAATTACAGATTTCTGGTCTTGAAACTAGCATATTATTATCTTCAGCATTTTATATATTCATGTATTAATACGTCCAACATCTGGATTTGGCCACTTTTTGCATGCAATTTAAGAAATGGGAATTGTTACACTGCAAGAGGGAAATTTCATGGTTAGTGCAGAGTTTAAAGTTTTATCACCAGGTGGCAGCACATTTGGAAAGAAAAATGGCTGCCATGTGGAGTGTTCTATAAAAATGTTAGCTGCTTGGAAATGTGTGCTAAGGGCTGTTGTAGTACAGGGTGGGTGCATTAAGAAGGTGCATAAACTGAGTGCAGTTGTGGTAGAAAACAGAAAGAAGAGAAGTTTGATTAAACTTGGAGAGAGTGATGAGTTAGAAGTACAGTCAGTGTGGATACTGGCTCACAGGTGATGTTAACTAGGTTATAGAGTAACCTCATTATTTGGCCTAATGATGAGGAGAAGGTGCATGAGAAAAGCTCGAATAATCCAAAATACTACTATAATAATAAATACATAAGGGGCGCTCGAAAGAGCACTATAATGAGCCTGAATACATTATTTAAGCGTTTTTTTCTGACATGAGATACAGTCTCACCTGAAAGCCAGAGTGCACCATTCTCCGGTTTTGTCAGCTGTTTTGGGACCGAGTTAAAAGTAATATTGGGGCATTCTAAGAAAACCTGTGCACCATTGCTACTACAATACTGCGGTTTCCAAATGCTTGAATACATTGCGGTTACTCTGCTACAAACCCATTCCCATGGAGGAATTTGTGTTTGTTTCTTCCTAGGCCACTAGTCTCTGCTCGTCTGCCAGTTGTGTAGTTAGCAGAGGTGTACATATTCTGATTTTAGCTTGCTTGCCCCTTTGAAATTCTGCAAACAGCCACAGCTTTTAACTTGCTTGATGAGTGAGCAAGCTTCGTTGGAACGATGAAATGAAATACTGTCGCTATGAGTCACAAGCTCTTCATAACTTGGTGGGTTTCACAGGGCCTAAAGAAACTGCAAGGCCTGGCGGAAAGAATATGAAACTGGGTATATCAGTGCACTGGTAAGTCGTGCAGTTGCGTGGTTGAATGTGTTTAGAGCATAACCAAAAGGAGAATGGAGAATTTTACCCTGAAGGAAGCCGAGGAGAAACTAAAATGTGGAGAGTTTGAATTATCAATGAACAAGTTCAACATGGGAAAAATTTTCAAACATTTTCGAGAAAACATCATAAAATGAATAATAACAATAACAATAATAAAAAGAATAAATGTGTTAAGATGCTAAATCAATTTTTAATACCTTATCCACCTTTTATTTATCTGCATGATGAATTTCTTCTACCAGCATGTAGAAAAGCAAGAAAGTATTACCTACACTTAGCAACTACAGTTGTTTAGCTGATAGGAATGTCGCAAGCTTATTCTGGCTTGCATAGGTTGGGTTTAAACTGACCCATGCAAGCTTAAAGAAACCTGCCTGCTTGCTAGCTGTGACGCTGGCAACTTGCTTGCCTGGCATTCAAGCGGGTATGGGCAAGCTAAAATCGGGATTTGTACACCTCTAGTAGTTAGTATGATAAATTGATGATTTGCATCTGTATACCTAGGCTATCTTGTAATACATGCAGCCCTTAATTTCAACCACTTTATACTAGGCATCTGGTTTTCCCCCCCATATTTTACATATGTGTTGCATTCAGTAATGGGTCAATCCATATGAAATCATCCAATAATAAAATAATTTGTTGCTGACCTATTTTATTTTATTTTTAAGTATATATTTTCTGTTTCTATGTGTATCTGGGAGTACAAAACAATTTTTTTCACATTTTTATCACTAACGCTTCGGCAACTAGTGGCCATTTTGCTTAGAAGGAACTGTCATTTTTGGCATTTTCAAAGGTTAGTGGTAAGTTAAATAACTATTTTATTTATGAAGATATCAACTTGAAGTAAAAACCATCTTAATCTACAAGAAACATTCTACAATTCGTGTTATGACAAAAAATTTGTTAGGTCTTAAGGAAATAATCTAAAACTTTATTAGAAAATGCAGTTCCGATTAGAAAAAATTAACAACTTTATAAAACTTTTTTTCATAGAAGGGATGAAAACACATGTTTCATATTTTCCCCCCACAAAGATATAGTAGATCGCTAGATGCTAGTAAAATTTGAGATTATTTATGTAAATCCTTTAGGTTTTATGAGTCTTCAAATATCGAGATTTTGCAGAATTGTTGATTTTCAAATGAAAATATCTCAAATGGGACTGAACAGAAAAATCTGAAATTTTCTCAAAATATTCTTCTAGTGCCTAGTATCAACATATAAAATTTCATCACTGTGTTCTGACCAGAAGTATTTTGTTTTTAATAAAGAAAATGCTAAAAAATAACACTGTCAAATGAGCGAATAACAGTGTTAAAATACAATAAAAATTGTCAAAAATAATATAATTTTTTGTTGTTGCTAGTAAAATTAAATATGCCATAAAACTAACATATTAAATGTTCCATAGTACTAGTCATAGTGATCAATACTCTAGCAGAAGGAGACCATATTGCCAAATTTGCTGAGCAAGCCAGAATATGCTGACTTGAAAAAGGCAAGTCTCTGCAGACTCCTCTGTAGCTCCTTTGTTCAGTAATCAGTAGCTGTGCTTGACTGAAGATGTCAAAAAAGTTGCCCCTTCAGTTAAAAAAAAATGTTTATTTTAGCAATGGGATGGTAGCCAGTACAAAAACAAAAATAACTTTTTGAATATTTGCAATCACTTTGAAGCTGAATGGCATTTTTTTTTGCCACTTCTAATGGAAAGAATGCTTGCTATGGGATTGGAGGGGGTACAAAGAGGGCTGTCTCGATGGCTAGTTTGCAAAGACCATATTTGGACCAGATACCTTCAGCAGAAGAAGTGTTCAAATTTTGTTCTGAAGAAATTAAAGGTATTTCCTATACACTTGTATAAACATTTTTTAAACCTTTGGCTCAGCTGTGGAACAAACTTCTAGCATCATCTACATTCACTCAAAAAGTGATATTTATGGTGAACATAGTATTTCCATTTTGCCCAAATTTGAAATAAGACCTTTCGAAGTAAAGGACATTGTTGCCTGCATTATGATCAGAACTGGTGGTTTGGTGAAATTGATATTTTTTTAAGTGAAGGGGCAACTTTTTTTGCTATTTTCAGTCAAGCACAGCTACTGATTACTGAACAAAGGAGGTACAGAGGAGTCTGTATTGCTCAGCAAATGTGGCAATATGGTCTCCTTCTGCTGGAGTATTGATCACTATGACTACTACCATGGAACATTTAATATGTTAAGATATATAAGCATTCATGAACCACAGATTATTGTCTGTTGGACATTACATGAGAATATTATAGGAGAAAAATTCATCCGGCACTGGGACTAGAACCCAGGACCTTTGGCCAATGGTTTGGTCAATGCTCTACCAACTGAGCTAAGCTGGAGCTCAATTCACAGCACCAGATGGAACCTCTCTCCTGTGACTGATTGCCCTAATGATCTACCTCACAGACAGACAAGTCATGTCATATGCAGTCTGGCTTAGCTCAGTTGGTAGAGCATTGGTAGGAATTTTTCTCCTATAATATTCTTTAATATGTTAGTTTTATAACATATTTCATTTTACTAGCAACAACAAAAAATTATATTATTTTTGACAATTTTTATTGTATTTTAACACTGTTATTCGCTCATTTGACAGTGTTATTTTTTAGCATTTGCTTTATTAAAAATAAAATACTTCTGGTCAGAACACAGTGATAAAATTTTATATGTTTATTACTAGGCACTAGAAGAATATTTTGAGAAAATTTCAGATTTTTCTGTTCAGTCCCATTTGAGATATTTTAATTTGAAAATCAACAATTCTGCAAAATCTCGATATTTGAAGACTCATAAAACCTAAAGGATTTACATAAATGATCTCAAATTTTACTAGCATCTAGTGATCTACTATATCGTTGTGGGGGAAAAATATGAAACATGTGTTTTCATCCCTTCTATGAAAAAAAGTTTTATAAAGTTGTTAATTTTTTCTAATCGGAACTGCATTTTCTAATAAAGTTTTAGATTATTTCCTTAAGACCTAACAAATTTTTGGTCATAACATGAATTGTAGGATGTTTCTTGTAGATTAAGATGGTTTTTACTTCAAGTTGATATCTTCATAAATAAAATGATTATTTAACTTACCGCTAACCTTTGAAAAGGCCAAAAATACCAAATCCTTCTAAGCAAAATGGCCACTATTTGCCAAAGCGTTAGTGATAAAAATGTGAAAAAAATTGTTTTGTGCTCCCAGATACACATAGAAACAGAAAATATATACTTAAAAATAAAATAAAATATGTCAGCAACACCCATTGGATGATTTCATGTGGATTGACCCTAATGTATTTTCATAAGAATACATGGATATTATATTGGGTTTATTTATTTAATACGTCTGACTTCTATCCATACGACCATACACCACCGATATTGTACCAGTTGTGATAATGAATTGGTTACTAGATACTCTAGGTTTGATTGAGGTAAGGAGGAGGCCATTTCAGTCGATATGTTATGTAGTACAGTATGTGGGAAGATTTATCACATGGTTCAGTTCTTCAAACAGGTCCAACCTCACTCTCATAATTCTCTCATTATGTTCAATTACTGACAGGTCCTTTATAACCACAAAACCAAGCAAAGTGCAACAAAAATATGACTTGACCAGAGCTGTATAATAACTTGACAGTATTCTGAATGCCAAGGTTGGTGCATGAGAATGAAATTGACCTATATAGTCAATTATAAATTTCCATAAGATCTTATATATGGACTTTTTTTGTGTTATTACTAAGGCTCGGAAGTTAATGCTCTACCAGAAGACAAAATATGCATGCAAACATGCACTTAAGGGGGGATGTACAGCTTTCATTGAAATTCATGGGTGAGAAATAGGTGAATTTTATTATTTTTTCCCTGAGCAGTGAATTGCTTTACAATCTTGCAATCTGACTTGCTCTTTATTGACTACTTGTACAATTGCATACTAGGCCTATTTTCAAAATTAATCAAACTGTTATAGTTATGGGTAATTATCCTTGTTCAAAATGACAGTCACGTTTCCGTGATAATTTCCACAAATGACAATATTTTTAAGTGATTCTTTTTTATATCTATTTGCAAACATCTTACGAACATCATCATCTACACTCTTTGGAATATCTACAGTAGGCTATAAGTATTTTTTTTAATTAACTTTTTTTTAAATTTCCTTTTTCATTAAAATATATATATTTAAAAAAATAAACTGTTAATGTTAACAAATACATAGAAAAATAATCACTCAGAGATATTGATATTTGTGGAAGTTATCAAGGAAACTGTATTTCAGTGCACGAAACGTGGCTGCCATTTTGTAATGATAATAATCACCCGTTACTGTAATAGTTTTATTAATTTTGAAAGTAGTGTGTAATTGTACAGTGTGTCCCACGCAAGAGTTGGCCAGTGACGCGGCTTCCTGCGGCGCGGCGGGCACAGTTCCAACTCCCGAGCGATCGGGTGAAAGATCTACGCTAATAATGCCGCGATGAGTGTAACGATTCAGGTTCTCACATTTACAGTTAAAATTACAATGAAAATAAACACATACCTCATCACAAGAGATGTTGGAAATGTTCTCCTCGAGTATTTTAGGAAATTTTTAAGAAATTTTCTTTCACGCGCATAAGTTCAGCTTCCGTGATAAAGTTAATTTCTCTTGTGATATTGTCTTTAAGTTCTTCTAATGTATGGGAAATTGACCTATACACTTTATTTTTCAAGTTTTCACATACTGTTAGAAGAACTTAAAGACTTATCACCTAGGCCTATCACAAGAGAAATGAACTCTGTCTCGGAAGCTGAACTTATCCGCGTGAAAGAAAATTTGCTAAAAAGGTGCCAGTATTGTGTGGATGTCCGCCGGGGTGGTCTTGTGGTTAGCGTCGCTGACTACAGATCCGTCGGCCCGGGTTCGATTCCCGGTACCTCCTCTGATTTTTCTGAGGTAGGGAGGTCTGGCAGGGGTGCACTCAGCCTCGTGATTCCAAACTGAGGAGCTACTTGATAGAGAAGTAGCGGCTCCGGTCCAGAAAACCACCATTAACGGCCGTGGGTGTCGGCATGCTGACCACATGCCCCCCAATCCTGCCATCTGCCTACGGGAGATGATGCAGCGGTCGGGTGGTAGGCCAAGTCCCTCCAGGGATGTAGTGCCACGGAGTTCATTGTGTGGATGCAAAAGGAGAACATTTCCAACATCTCTTGTGATGAGGTACATGGTTATTTTCATTGTAGTTTTAACTATAAATGTGAGAACCTGAATCGTTTCACCCATCGCGGCATTATTAGCGTAGATATTTCACCCGATCGCTCGGGAGTTGGAGCTGTGCCCGCCGCGCCGCACGAACCCGCGTCATTGGCCAACTCTTGCGTGGGACACACTGTAGAAGTAGTCAATAAAGAGCATGTCAGATTGCAAGATGTAGAGCACTTAATTGCTGAGAAAAAAGATAATGAATTTCCCCGAAAGCTTCGTTAAAGTTTGTAAAGTATGCTACGAAACCAATGAAATATGCTTTGTCATTTAGTAATTTTAATACTTTTCATTCTCTTGATAGCTGAATTACAAAAGAAGTAGAAGTTGTATAAATTACATAACTTAAGAAAAATCAAGGTCAATGAATCATTTTTAGTAACTTCAAGTGAAACATCGCTTTAATATTACACAATCAGTTCCAAAAAATTGGGCTTTGTACTGTCAATTACTGTACAGTCGTTTCTTGAAACATTCACTTGGCCATATAAACATATAAACATATAAACTCTAAATGTTTGATTTAAAAGAGATGTGCGCAATATTTACAATCTGTTAAAAATATGCTGTAAAAAAGTAACAAATTAATTAAATATGTATAGATATTTTAATATCAGGCAAATTTGATGCATTATTGCAAAATATGCAACAGTATGTGAAATGAAACAGAGAATTTTGTGTTACTTCTTTCATGTCTTTTACACATTTTAACATTAGCATGTATAGTATGCATTGTTAAAAGTATGATTTTTCATAAACTAGTTGTAACAAAAACGTTTTCTCAATTACCGTATTTTATGGACTATAAGACCCTCCGGACCATAAGATGTACTTAGATTTTAGGATGGACATTTAAAGGAAAATAAATTTAATGTGATTCTAAACGACAAATTTTAAAGGGAATAGTATACTTCATTGCATAAACAAATTATAACCATGTACAATGGAATCAGTGTAAATCACTTCTAACTTTAAACCTGCTTTGTACAAAAATGTCTTGTGTACAGGTGGCATTGCGTAAATTTTAACTACCAAACTGATTTCTCATGAAAGACTGAAAGTACTTTTACACCCTCTAACCCTCAATTCACCATAAGGTAAGTGGAACGGGACAAGGCTGTTTAGAAGTCATTGCCTTCGTTCAAACCACCCGATGGAAACAACTCCTTTCGTATAAAAGAACTCAACATTCCTTTCTTTTTGCTTGTATACCTGGCTTCCATTTACCCTCATTTACGATTGTGACAAGTGCACTCATTTACAGTCTGTGCCAAAGTTTGCAACTATCTTATTGTTTATAACACCTTGTTTATAACTATGGTATTCTGGCAATATTTACCATAATTTTAATTTTTTGTGTACTTCAGACCATTAGATGCACCCAACTTTCAAGGCTCTCTTTTCAAAGTAAAAAAGTGCATCTTATGGTCCGTAAAATACGGTAGCTCACTTCTTCCTGAAGGTGGCAGCAGAGTTAGCTGCTGAAAGTGCAGAATCACTCCTCCTCCTCCTCCTCCTCCTCCTCCTCACCCAATTGGAAGCTCGAGAAACAGTTATTCATTCTCAGCACTGCGAAGGTCTCAAATGACATAGTGTGATGTACCTTGCCTATTTTGTTTTTAGGTGGGAGGAAGAAAAGAAAGACGATGGAACGAAATGGAATTTCCTGGAGCATAAAGGGCCAGTGTTCGCACCTCCATATGAACGGCTGCCACCAAATGTCAAGTTTTTCTATGATGGTGAGTTCATAGTGACAACAGCGTAGTGTCTCATTGCTCATACCATATCACTCTGCTTATCTGGCATTATTGTTTGTGCAGGGAAGGAAATGCAGCTTTCACAAAACACGGAGGAAGTGGCAACCTTCTACGCACGTATGTTAGAACATGACTACACCACAAAGGAAGCATTTAACAAGAATTTCTTCAAAGACTGGAAGAAGGTTATGACAGAAAAGGAGAAAGAAAAGATTACGGATCTCTCCAAGTGCAATTTCAAACAGATCCATACATACTTTGTGGAGAAGTCTGAGGAGCGCAAGGCCATGAGCAAAGAGGAAAAAAAGAAGATCAAGGAGCAGAATGAGGAGATTGTGAAAGAATATGGATTCTGTACCATAGATGGACACAAGGAACGTATTGGTAACTTTAAGATTGAACCGCCAGGTTTGTTCCGTGGTCGAGGAGAGCATCCCAAAATGGGTATGTTAAAAAAGCGTGTGAATCCAGAAGATGTGATTATTAACTGTAGCAAAGACTCTAAAATCCCCCAGCCGCCTGACGGACATAAGTGGAAGGAAGTGAGACACGACAAGAATGTAACCTGGCTGGCAAGTTGGACAGAAAATGTGCAGGGTCAAGTGAAGTATGTCATGTTGAATCCATCATCCAAACTTAAGGGGGAGAAGGACTGGCAGAAATATGAGACTGCTCGTAAACTTGCCAAGAGCATTGACAAAATTCGCAGAGAGTACCAAGAAGATTTTAAATCGAAGGAAATGAGAATCCGACAAAGAGCAGTAGCTCTTTATTTCATTGACAAGGTGAGCGTTGTACACTTCTATTATTTTCTACCAATGCATGTGTGTTTTTATTCTTTGTGGTCTGCAAAAATCCCGGAAGTTAGGCAAAATGCCTTTTCTATTTGGGTGGATATATTAAAGAGTTAAATAGAGATAAACATGTTTCCATACAATATAACAAATGCAAATTATTGCTGGTGGAACTCACACAGTGAAGTGAAATCATATAACTAATAAGAGATTGAATATCACACTATATACTTCACTTACCAATTATTTTGGTAGAACGCATTTCGCAGGTCATGGTGTGTTAGTCAATCTCTGATTAGTTATATGTTTCCATACATTTAGCGATGGTAGGGCCTGTTTTTATTTTGTCTTTTTAGCCATTTTTGCCTATTTGGATCGTTAGGCAATGTCCAAAAATCAAACATCTTTGAACTAAATTGCAATATAAGACTACTTCTCGTGTTTTCACAAAATGAAAAATTTGGCATTTCTTGATATTCCATACTTAAAATAGGCCTAACTAACTAACTCCGTGGCACTAACATCCCTGAAGGGACAAGGTCTACCATCCGACTGCTGCGTCATCTACCATAGGCAGAATTGGGGGCATGTAATCAGCATGCCGACACCCATGGCCGTTAATGGTGGTTTCCATGACCGAAGCCACTACTTCTCTATCAAGTAGCTCCTCAATTTGAATCACGAGGCTGAGTGCACCCCAACCAAAATAGGCCTACTGCCTTTAAAATCGTGATAGAAATTTCTGGAATGTGATAGAAAGTTTGTTTTCATACCAAATTAAAGCTAATGAAGGGAGCAGTGTTCTGTGTCTCATATTATTTGCACTCATAATTTTAACAAGTTGATGTTCTTTAAAAAAATGTTTTTTCTTATTTTTTGGAAAAACAATGCTGTAAAATTTTTGTCATGCATGTCAGACTCAAGCCAAAGGGGGAAAACATAGTGGTCATATAATGGAACAATTTTGCATAAAAATGGTATTAATACTTCAATTTTTGTGTATAATACAGTGTTGTGAAAACCTTAAATTTTTTCAGGGAAACTTTTAAATCTAAAAAAAAAAAAAATGTTTATTTTTTAATGTTCAATACCTTAACCTTGGGTTAAAATCTTAGCTTGGTTTTGTGATTCACAAGTTTCACTGTGCTTTCTCGGCACTGTTTTAAAATAGAGAAATAGGAATAGTAGCAGTGTAGAAGTCGGTGACCAAGAATTTGTTTTTATGAATGCACCTCAGGGCAGCAATAAATGGGTGGTTGTTAAAAAGGTAAATATAGATTAAAATCTTCAGTGTTTGCAAAAGAATATATGAATGCTTGAGATGGAGATTTAACATACATAACTTCTATATACGATAATTCTTGCGGGAATACACAGTGAAGTGGTAAAATTAAAACAACACACTTATTTTTATCACTCAACTTCACTTATTAAGTAGATAATTACCCGTAACGCGTTTCACAAGATGCACAGTGCATGATAAAAATTACAAGATCCTTGAACAAAATTCTCATATAAGGAACAAGAAGAACAGGCAATTAAACCAGTTTTACAATAGTTTTATGTTTTCCTATATATATAGATTTGACTGTGTATGTGTATACATACACAGTGAAATCTCAGTATAAAGTAGACAAAAAAGAACAAGTTAATTCTGCTTATTCTGAAAAATATATTATACTGGACAAGCATATCTTGTTGAAACCAAAGATATTTTACAGTTGAACCAGTCAAAACAAAATCATTGTGATTCTACAAAAAATTATGTGGTAAGATTATGTTAATAAAGGGAGATTGTTGACATTTAAGCACTTTAGACTTCACTTTTACTTACATTGACCAAGCAAGGATTTGACAGATGACCAGCAGTTGAAAATGTGGGCAAAGCCCATAAAACGTACGTTCTGCAAAAAAATGTAAGTAAAGTGAAGTCAACCATCTCCCTTAATGAACATAATATATTGCTTCACTGTATAAAAGTTCCATTATTTTATGGTAATTTAATGTGGTAAGAGTTATTCTACAATAACAACACACAATGGCTGTGCCAAATTTTTGTACATTTGAAGGATTTTGTCTTTGGCATTTAACATAGTTGACTCTGTTTTTGGTTTTATATTGTGAACACATGTCACATCAGTCGGTTTCATTCCACCCTTTATTCTTTTAACGATTTCTACCATCTGTTGTGTGGTAATTGCTTTATTTCTTTGCCTTCATTTTCACAAATATACCAATTCAAATAATACAGCATGTACGCTACACAAATTTATTAATGCACATAACAGAAAAGTTACGTCCGTGGCTTTCAATATTTCCGATTCAAAGATGCTACAGTGTGCAATAGGTATGACATGATACTTCGAGCGACACTTGGAGAAACTTACTCCTCCATGCAGGTGCCATATTGTATTCTCTCATCATTGATCATTGCTATAATCGATAACTGTACTTTTGAAGTAGGTACGAGTCAACAATTGTTCATACTTTCCAAAACAATGTAGGAAAAAGATTAAAACAATATTTTAATATATACTGAATAAGTATTTATAAACAAAATAAAGATGTAAATGGCAATTATTAATCTTATATGCTTAAATTTTCGGTACTTAATACTGAAATGATTGTAAGCAATGGAAAGTAAAGTTGAAATAACTTTGTATTTAATGTATGGAATTTGAGTGAGGGATTTAAAGAAGGTCTTCAAAAATTTCAGAGTATTTTATTTAGGTCTTTCTATGTCAAAATCAGTATTTAACATACCTAATACAGTTCTGTCCAGTGCTCAATTCTTTCCAGCCATTTTGCTTTAGTCCCAAGTTAGGGAAAGTGCCATATTTTACGGACTATAAGATGCTCCAGACCTTAAGACGCACCTTGGTTTTAGGATGGAAATTTAAAGGAAAATAAATTTAATGTGTCTCTAAACGAAAATTTTTAAAGGGAATAATATATTTCAATGCATAAATAAACTATAACCTTAAAACAACACACTTATTTTTATCACTCAACTTCACTTATTAAGTAGATAATTACCCATAACGCATTTCACAAGCTATAGCTTGCATCCTAGAATTTGAAGGAAGTTTATATAGTGAAGTTATAATCAAATTGAAACTTGAGATGGAGGTTTAACATACGTAACTTCACTTAATTCAAGCACTAACCTGAACATGTTTCGAGCAAACTTCATGGCTCATCATCAGCTATACTCCATCTGTCTGTTGTATATTGGCAGCAATTCCTGGTGGTTGTTTAATGAACTTCTTGATGAGATCCATCCCCGCGGGTATTTCGAAATTCATGAGTTGGTCCTGATTTTTGTAAATATAAATCTTTTCCCAAATTGTGAGCTGTTTGTGTCCTTGGACACATTTTAGAAGTTCCGGTTCAGGTTAGTGCTTGAATTAAGTGAAGTTACGTATGTTAAACCTCCATCTCAAGTTTCAATATAGCTTGCATCATCAGATGGATACTGCCGGTTTCACTGGATTGCTGGTAGATGGCTCTGTAGGAAGGATCCATCTTGCGATAAAGTCGTTTTCATTTGGTATGTCAAAATTAACTAAATTGGTTTATTTACACATTTTAATAATCTCATGTCGTCAAATTCATGTTTTTCAGTCCAGTAATGGTGGGCCACCGCTGATTTATCTAATTGCTTGTACCTAATATTTCTTAAATGCTCTTTGTGCCTGATAGTTAAATTTCTTTTTGTTTTGCCAATATATGATTTGTCACAGTCCTTGCATTTTATTTCGTAGATGCCCGAATTCTTGTTGGGAGGAATTTTGTCCCTTTGTTCTGATTTTAGTAGATTTCTAATGCTACATTGGTTAGAAGGAGCCAATTTAATGTTCACCTCTTTGAATACTTTTTTGAATTTGTGATGGAATTTGGGGTGATAAGTGAACTTCTTGATTACCGAGTCCTCCTTGATGCACCTCAGGGTGCTCTGATTACAGGACCATTCTATTAAATTCACAGAAGAGAGAGAAGCAAAAAATTTCCTACCGTTCCTAGATTTGAAAATAATTAGAAACGTGAACAAGCTGGATTTCGGAATTTTCAGAAAGAGTACACACACAGATAATTATATTAAACAAGAGGGGTATAACCCTAGAGAACACAAATATGCAGTGTTAAATAGCCTCACGTTCAGATTAGTGAACTTACCCTTAAGCGAATCTGAATACAATGCAAAATACAACCGGATCATTAGCACAGCGCAGAAAAATGGTTTCAGCTCTGATTTAGTTCACCAGATAATTAGAAAATTTAAAAAACAAAAACAAATTGAGAATCAGAGCACCCTGAGGTGCATCAAGGAGGACTCGGTAATCAAGAAGTTCACTTATCACCCCAAATTCCATCACAGATTCAAAAAAGTATTCAAAGAGGTGAGCATTAAATTGGCTCCTTCTAACCAATATAGCATTAGAAATCTACTAAAATCAGAACAAAGGGACAAAATTCCTCCCAACAAGAATTCGGGCATCTACGAAATAAAATGCAAGGACTGTGACAAATCATATATTGGCAAAAAGAAATTTAACTGTCAGGCACAAAGAGCATTTAAGAAATATTAGGTACAAGCAATTAGATAAATCAGCGGTGGCCCACCATTACTGGACTGTAAAACATGAATTTGACGACGACATAAGATTATTAAAATGTGTAAATAAACCGGTGGACCTGAGTGTATGGGAAAGAATTTATATCCAAAGGAACAAGAACAATTTAGTTAATTTTGACATACCAAATGAAAACGACTTGATCGCAAGATGGATCCTTCCTACAGAGCCATCTACCAGCAATCCAGTGAAACCGGCAGTGTCCATCTGATGATGCAAGCTATAGCTTGTGAAACGCGTTATGGGTAATTATCTACTTAATAAGTGAAGTTGAGTGATAAAAATAAGTGTGTTGTTTTAATTCAACCACTTCACTGTCTATTCCCGCAAGAATTATCGTAAACTATAACCTTGTTCAATGGAATCAGTGTAAATCACTTCTAACTTAAAACCTGCGTTGTACGAAAATCTCTTCTGTACAGGTGGCATCGCGTAAATTTCAACAACTTAACTGATTTCTCAAGAAAGACTGAAAATACCTTTACACCCTCTGACCCTCAAACCAGCATACGGTTAGTGTAATGGGACAAGGCTGTTTAGAAGTCATGCCCTTCATTTAAACCACCCATCGGAAACAACTCCTTTCGTATAAAAGAACTCAACATTACTTTCTTTTCGCATTGTATACCTGGCTTCCAGCTACCCTCATTTTACGATTGTGACAAGTGCATTGATGTACAGTCCATCTTGTTTATAATTGTGATATTCCAGCAACATTTACCATTATTTTAATTTTTAGTGTACTTCGGACCATTATACGCACCCAACTTTCAAGACTCTGTTTTCAAAGTAAAAAAAGTGTGTTTTATGGTCTGTAAAATACGGTATGTGTTAACCCTAAATGTAAACCAGTTTCAAAAATTATCCTTGGACAGGAAGTATAATTTTAGCCAAATTAAAAATAAAGTTTAATCCCTGTTTCTGAAGCAGGGCATAAAGTTGTTTGGAATGGATACATTATGGTTTGTAACACAATTAAACTTCACTTCTTTAGTTTTTACCTTCACCATCAGCTACCTCTGAAATTTGGTTGGCAGGGCTGCTCCCCTCGACTACCAGTCTTGACTCCTGGATGATTGGTCGTCAAGGGGAGCAGCCCTGCCAACCAAATTTCAGAGGTAGTCGACGATGATCACAGTGGTGATGAAACTACATAGTTCAAAGGTAAAAACTAAAGAAGTGAAGTTTAAGTGTGTTACAAACCATAATAAATATGTTATGACTTCACTGTATTCTTCGCATTATCAGTATCTCTAGTTTGGAATGATGTGTACTTTCCATAGACTAATGTTGATTTCTTTTTCTAGTTGGCGCTCAGAGCTGGAAATGAAAAGGATGAGGATCAAGCTGATACTGTTGGCTGCTGCTCTCTAAGAGTAGAGCATATCCAGCTACATGACCAGAAGGATGGGAAAGATTACGTAGTAGTCTTTGACTTCCTGGGAAAAGATTCCATTCGGTATTATAATGAAGTATCAGTCGAGAAGAGAGTTTATAAGAATTTGCAGCTCTTTATGCAGAACAAGTCCACCGGTGACGACTTGTTTGACAGGCTTAATGTAAGCACTTTATCGTACTTAGCATCTCACCTATTGCTTAACCATTTAGTACCATGTTTACTTAAAGGAAGGGTAAACTAAAAAAATACCATTTTCTTATTTTAATCTCATCGCACGGAGCTTTGAATTACGAAACGAATGGTGATCTCGTGAACTTCAGGTGCCCAATATTACGCCTTGTACGGGTGAAGTAAAACGCTCCTGTGACGTCACTCCTGACTAACTCGCTGGCAGGACAACAGCTACTGTAATGCTCGCGCCTGTGTTTCTAATACACCACAAAGTCTCATTTGTGTTTGTTGTTGATAGAGATGTCTGCAATGTTACCTTATAAGGACAAACCTCGGTATTCACAAATTAATTTCACACGAAAAGAAAATGACAAGGAGTTATTGAAAGAATTGCAAGGAAGAAAAGAAAATACGGAATGTGGGCTGTGTATAACCTACATATGAAAAAGGGCCACGAGAGTGTGTGTTGTTGGGACTCTGAAGTAATTTGTGAACAGAAGGGGGTTGTGGACTGTATAACACAACCTGCCTCATTCGATAGCGTTATTATAAATAAAGATACACTAGTTGCCAGGCGTTATCAGTTAATACTTAGAGCTAATACAGTTCAAAAACAAAATATTTTTCAAGATACGAACAGAGTCACTTTCAGATTCAGAATCATCTTTTGCGGTAGTAGAAATGTCTGAAATGCTAAAAAAGCTATCTAAATCACAATTTCTAGAAGAAACATTCAATGAATCTGAGCAAACATTGACATAAGTTTCATTTCCTAGTTCACACTGAGCGCCTACGCTGTTAGAAACTGAATTTTCGTCATAAATACTAGATTCCACATTTATGATTTGTCCATTCTCGGATACTGATGGATTACTGTTCGAATCTTGCAACAACTCTCTCATTTCCTTCTTCCTCAAGTACGACGATTTTCTTTTCTTCATTGGCGGTGTTTCAGATTTCCCACGCAAAAGAAGTGATGGCACAGCACTTCTTTTTTAAACAGATTGCGGGGTTTCTCCAGTTAACTGTTTTCGTAACTGTACCGAAAGCTCGGTATCATTTCCTTCAAAATGTTGTGAACAAACCGTACTGTATTTACTAGGAACAAATTTTTCTCTTTTTATTTTTATCGGCCATTGCTTATAACGTTATAACGTTCGGGTGACTTATCTCTGTTGGGAAATCGATGGAAAGATATTTTAAGTGTGTTATCACTCTTCGACGATGAGTATGTACACCCCACAACACAACAATAAACCATTGTTTGAACAGATACTCACTAAAAAACTGTAACAGTACACAGAATACTGTGAACTCTCTTTCACCGGGCGAGACTGAGCCAAGCACTCGTCAGGCGTGACGTCACGCGCCCACCGCGTTACAATAAACATATTCGTTTTGTGATTAAATGTGAAGGTATAAAACATTTCTAACAGTGAATATCATTTAATAAAAACATTTTCTTTCAATCCGTACGAAGAAAGTGACACTGAATTTTTAGTTTACTTTTCCTTTAAGTACCCCATACACATTCCCCCCCCCCCCCCCCCCCCCCCCCCCGAAAATAAAAATAAAAGATGGTGCATAGCTTACTCAAATGGACACTTATTTGTCCATGTGCCTGTGTAACCAGTTAGAGTTACATTTTGATGAGTATGCATGACCAGGGTTCGAATTAACAAGAGGGATGGGGGGAATTTCTCCCTCTAATCAAAAATTTCCCCAGCTTATCAAATAAAAATTTCTACCATACCATATATTTTTCTACATTTTGTAACTTCAGTTTAAAATTACAATGGAATTACCAGAAACATTCACTCAAGGTTCTTTATAATGCTTTGTCACCAGCACAGTGCATAGCAACGGAATTTATCTAACAAGCATTTGAAGTGCACAGTGTAAAAGAAGCACAACAATGGACATAAGGTTTATGTTGCTGCTTGTTGGTTAAAGAATGTTTGCTATGACAATGAGTGCAGTAGTGATTGGTGTTCTATGGTAGTCTGTCAACTGTGAAGTACGTCTTTTACAGAGTGGATGTTCTGGTTAATAATATGGATAAATTTGGACCTACAAGTAATTTCACCCCTCGTCAATATGTTTGATTCAAACTCTGTACATGACATTTAAAATTGATTTACAGTGTAAGAAACTAGCCTTCAAAACTGGCACTGAACACACATTGAAATTAGATGTTAATAAATGAGTATCAAATGAAAAAATTATAAATATTCAATTGTTGATAGTACTTGAGATATTAAGAATTGTATAAAAAGTATCTGAATGGTCATTCAAATGATCTAACACTACAGGAAGTGTGAAGTGAGAACAAGTTCTCTAGTTATCACACAGTCATATCACTTCGATTAACAAAGTTTTGCAGGCAAGAAAGATATACAGTATTTCATCACATAATCGTCACACCTTGATTTTTCAGTCCAAAAATTGTGTATAACAATTTAATTGCTTAATTGTCACAGTGATATTTTGACATATTTCTCTCTTTCACGATTCGGAAATTTACAAATGACACACCAGAGCATTATTATCTTCCATCCAATGCAAGGTTAAGGAATGTACTGACCGCTAGCTTGACACAATAGAAATGGGTAGGGGTGGCAACTCACGTGGAATTGCCATAACGCCATTCAGGTTAGTTTCAGTACACTACAGTTGCTTGCTTCAGTCGTATACTGTAGAAACTGTAACTGTAAGTAATATAGGGCACAGGAACAGGGCCGAAACGTTATACAATTCATTTTAATTTGAATATTGACCATATATTTTAGCTTTCACGGTGGAAATCAGGACCACAACATGACTAATTGTATTAATATAGGGCTCTGGTAGTTTAATAATACTTCTTTCTTTCATTGTAAGGTATGTCTACTGTACGCCTATACATGTTAAGTTCCAGCCTTTTCTTGCATAATGTTCGCACTGTGTTGTCACATGGGGAAAAAGGCCTAAAAAAGTGATGATTATGTGGTGAAATATTGTATATACGATCACACAGCTACCATGTTGTCAAGTTGTTGATTTTTAACGTGCCACCTCATGGTAGATAAGGCACCATTATTATCTTACGGATCTTTACTTTGTAAACGCTTGCAGTAGAATGCCATTAACACAATATCCGACAGCGCTGTATGAAACTAACTCCTATTGGTTTGTGGTTCACTGTTTGGGTGGGTCACGGCCAGTACAGAAACCAGTAACAGTAGATCTTGTAGATACCGACTCAATTTCTCACATCTCATATTGCGAATTCTCATATCATTGCATTAATCCAAGAACTTTATTTGAATGATCATTAGATTCTTTATTTTACTCAAGAACAGTTTACACATTAAAATCATTCGATTCTGCCCATCACCAATGTTAATGCTATGTTTTTATATTTTAAAGATTTCCTTTTTAGTTTCACAAAAATCATAAATACAGTTCTAAAGTTTTAAGGTTTAAACAGAAGCAATCCCAGTGCCTTCTTGCTTGGAAAGATTTTGTCATACTTTTTGAAGAATACAGGGGAAAATCCATCAAAAGCCAGCTCACTTTGGCAAAATTCAGGACTGAGTACTCCACTCATAAAAATTGAAATGTAAGGAAATCGCTCATGTGGGTTTCTTCGTAGTATAGTGATATTGTAAATGGAATTATAGTGTATAGTCAGTTTTATACACAAACTTCACTCATTCATCTTTTTTCAAGACGCATGGTTATAATCACTATCATGATCATACTCAACTTGTGACCGTTTTGAATTTTCGTTGCTGGTCCTGATGAAGTTGCAGTGGGTAATATGTGTTTGATCATGTCTGTGGCAGGTAGAAATTTTGAATGGGGCTGCTCTTTATGTGTGTCGAAATTTATTAATTTTTGTTCTTTAATAAAGGCATTCTTTTTGTAAGTTCTGATGGCTGTTGAACACTTCGTAGTAACATATAACACATTATCACCAAGAACACTCACTACTTCATTAAAATAACTAACTTACTAGTTAGCTGGCTTTCAAGAGGACCTTTCCTCCCATCGTCAGACTCCGCCCACTGCTGAACTTTCATCCTGTACCACCTGATGACGCTGCTGCGGTTTAACGAATTTTCCAATTAGACCGAACTCGTTCTCCCCTCGGATGTCGAAGTTTTGGAGGTTATTCCTATGTTTCTGTATGAAAATCTTCTCTCATACAGTTAAATCAGTTGGATGATACAAGCTTTTCAGTAACTCCGGTATATTTACCATGTGATTATCAAAATTCCATACATGTGAAGCTACCGCGGACTTTTCAATTTCACCTTGTTTGATATTTCGGTAGTGTTCTTTCCACCTTGTATTAATGTTTCTTTTGTAGTAATTTTTTATTTTTTTTATTTACGTTGTGACTGACATTCCAAAAACGTGCTTCTTCAGCTGATTTGTCACATTGTTGGTATTTATTTTATGTGTCTAAAGGTATTCATTCGTTCTTTCTTTCTCTCTAGTTTTTAAATTTATTTTTGTTATCCCAATGTAAATTCTATCGCAATCTTCGTAGCTTATTTAATAGTTTCCAGATTTTGTTTTCTGTTGCCTTGATTGTCTTTTCCATTTGGGTTTATTAGATTTTTCACATTCTTGTTTTTTTGGGACTAATGTTACATTGTGATCCTTGAAGATTTTTTGAAACTGTATGGTTACTGTACGATCACTGTTACTATCTTTGTGTAAGTAATGCTGTGTATTTTATTTCTTTCTCTTTAGACAAGTGTATTAAATAAACACCTAAACGAACTGATGGAAGGGCTGACCGCCAAGGTATTCCGAACGTACAATGCCTCCATCACACTTCAGCAGCAATTGGACAAGCTCACGGATCCAGACTACACAGTAGCAGAGAAGATTCTTGCATATAACCGTGCAAACCGTGCAGTAGCCATTCTGTGTAACCATCAGAGAGCTGTGCCTAAGACACATGCCAAGTCGATGGAAAACCTGAAGGCGAAGATAGATGCTAAAAAGGAAATGGTTCAGGATGCTGAACGCCAGTATAAGGATGCCAAGCATGATCATAAGAGAAATGGTTCAGCCAAGAATAAAATAGATATGGAGAAGCGGAAGAAGACCTTGGAGCGGTTAAAGGAGCAGTTGGCAAAGCTGGAGTTGCAGGCCACTGATAAAGAAGAAAACAAAGAAATTGCTTTGGGTACATCGAAGCTGAACTACCTGGATCCCAGGATATCTGTAGCATGGCAAGTATTCAGATTTTTTAAAATTAATTTTTATTTCTTCCCAGATCCATTAAACATTCTAAAAGAAATCATGGATCCATGTGCTCAGGAAATTAAACATGTCAGGCAATTGTAAACATTTTTGGAGTTGAATATACACAATCTTTAATAAGAACAAGATACGGATATTCTCAAGAAATTAGAGACTTCTCATATTAGGGTCTATGAAAACAAAAAACAAGTGTCTCAACAATATTCATTCTCTTCAGGGCCTGAACCACAATGGTTAGACTTCCAGTTACCTTGTAACCAACTGAGGTCATTGAAAATTAGTACATTTTTTTATTCAATTTCGTCCGGATTAGCAGGGCTCTACTTTACTGTACTTTACTCTTGTGAACATCTCTTTTTCAAAACTAATGCAAAGCCTACTGCAATGAATAATGTGATTTTTTTACAGTCTTCTGACTCATTTTATTTCCGTACTAGCTTAAAAGGCCCGGCGTCGCCCGGGTTTTGTATTTTGTAATATGAAATTAACTTATGGAGGACTTTCGATGTTGAAACTCTAGGTCCTTATATAACATGTATGTAAAATTCGAAATGAGGAAGAACGACATATGACACTCAGACTATTCCATCAGAAAACGCTAGATATAACTTTTTATGGCTCATATAGGATGTCGAATGTTGCATTCCATTGCTTCTACACACCATGCCTGGGAGGAGTGCAAATAAGAAGAAAAAGAAATTCAGGTTACATAAGATTGTATTGTCTTGACAGAAAATTGTACTTATCACTCTCATATTACCATGCAACCATTTCGGGGCTGAAATAAAAAAGAAATTCAATATCACTTTCATACTTTCCTTCTCAAAAAACTGGGACATAATATAAGTTACTGCGCGTGTAAGACTGAAAATGTTCCATCCCATTTTGTCTTCTTTTAGATGCTTAGGGCCTCTGATAAACATCCCCAGGCCTATTTCTCAACTAATACAAAGCCTACAGCTATGAGTGACGTATCAGTGGATAGGATTTGTTACAGACTTCCAATAAGCTTATAGCATACTCACTGGCACACTTAAGTTGTCCCTGCAATACGACCGCTTATTCTACATCAAAATGTGAAATGAGAAAATATTTTCCATGTCGAGGGTAGAGAAAGTTATGTGACTGCTTTATTTTCGTGGATTTTATTCTTCAAGAATGATTTTCACAATTATGTATTAAATACTTCGATAGTATCAGCATTTGTTAAAGCCCAGTATTATAATATAGTATCCAAAGCCCTATGTAAACATCGTAAACAATACTTTCGTTATGTAAACAATTGACATCAGAACTCTCTAACTTTGCCTCAATTCACATTTCCGACTTTTCCCTTGGATTTTCCAAAAATTTTCTTTCACACAAACCTTGTCGTGACAATTACAAACACAACAAAAAAAGAATCAGCCAAATCGGTCAAGCCGTTCTCAAGTGATGCGGCAACAACCCTTTTGTAAATTCATTTTTATTAATATAGAAGTATGTGTATATATAAATCGTAAATGAGCTCACATGAAATTTCACACTGCATGATAATAAAGTCAACCTCCATGACAAAACTATTCTTTAGTGCATACAGCTAACTTTGGAAATTGCATGTATGTATGTATGTATGTTTATTCATCCTTTGATCATTTTACATGATATAGGACACGTCAGTTTCTTACATGACTATATTAATTATTAAATAACATAATTACTAAAGTATACAATGCTAGTTCTTAAATTAAAATTGCAAATGCTGATAAATTACCTATAAGTTAAAATTAATATTTACAAAGTGCTTATCTACTAACTTATTTTATATCTAGTAACATAATTTACTTATAGGGGTTTGACATAATCAAGAGGATATCAGTAGAATTCATTCATATAAATCAATGTCAGTGATAGAAATCCACATAAATGAAAATCTGATGTGATGCACACTCTGGACATGGAAATAATTTTCTTAATTCACATTTTGATATAGAAATGACTGTTTTGCAGGGAGTCCATATTGAGTTTGCCAAATGTATTTGTCCGTGGACAAATCTGTGTAGCCTTTTGAAGAGTCGAGAATTTAACAATTTTGTATCAAGTATTGAAAATGAGAAAAAATTCAAGATAATTGTATTCTGACAAAATATAACCATCTTTGTTACTTTGTGTACACACTTCACTGAGTATTTGATTTCAACAACTCTAGAAAAGACTCAGTCATTTTGAGGGGAAGGGAAGGTTGGGTTTACTGCTATGATTTTGAAAGCATTTAATGAAAATTGCATATGGGATGAATATAGGCATTTTCTTGTTTATTAACCTGGCCCATGTATGGTAGGCTCCACCCTAATTTAAATATAATTTTGCAGGTGCAAGAAGCATAATGTTCCAATCGAAAAGATCTACAACAAAACTCAGCGTGACAAATTCCGCTGGGCCATAGATATGGCTGGTCCAGACTACGTGTTTTAACGACTGTCTCACTAGCTGCAGTCTAGGAATGTGGTATATGCAGTCCCACCTGAAACGTCATGACGTTGCGCATAGGGAGCATGTGGTGTGTGATAGACTTTTTATAAGTGCATCATTGGAAGACTTATCCCAATAGTGAAAGACTTGTTTTTACTGAATGTGATTTGAAACGTATTAGTGATAATGAAATGAAGAGTGATTTTAATTATATAGAAAAACTTGGTACCGAGACTTTATTCTGTCTGTCAGTATATTTTATCACAGCATAATATTTTTAAGTAGATTCAGTGTTATTTTGTTCTGTCCATTCTACGGTAAAAAAAAAAATTCTCAATGGTTGTTTATATATATATACATATAAATATATATATAAGAAAATATTTCGTTGAGAGACTAGCAAGGCATCGATGTACCATTTTTTGTTTGTTGCAATATGAGATTGTATGTATGTGAAGGATGGGATAGCACTCTAATTAATTTTGTCACACCTCTCTATAGAAATAAATAATTAAATAGACCTGGAATCAGTGTTCCCAATTGATAGAAAAACTGAAGAGGCAAATACAGTGTCATTTCAATGATTCCTAGAAAAACTTCAATAACCATCCTGCCATATTCTCCTTAGAGCTATTCAAAGTGTCTGAGGGTATTGTGTCATCTGTTGTCTACTTCCTGACACTAGGTTATCAACCTTGAGCTGCCATCTGTAGCTTAAGTATTTCAAATTATGTAGCAAGATTGAGATCGGAAATATACACACAAAACTTCACTAAAAAGGTATATTTACCCAGAATGATCATTTCAACGGGTCTTCCCGCCATCATCAGCTGATTCCGACTGATGATGGCGGGAAGACCCGTTGAAATGATCATTCTGGGTGAATATACCTTTTTAGTGAAGTTTTGTGTGTATATTTCCGATCTCAATCTTGCTACAGATTTGAACACTTCACTGTAAATTTCCATCTAATATTTATATTGATTTCAAATTATGTTTTATACCATGCATTAAAACACTGCTGTGTTGTGATGTAATGCAGGCTTTTCGAGGGTTGTGTAAATCACTCTTGTTTCGGAGGAGACTGACAAATTATTTGCATTTTTTGTCCATTTATGATTACAAAAGAAATTTGTAGATTAATTCAGCACCAGTTTTTTTACAGTGAATATAGTGTAAGCAATGAAAGGGTTAATGGAAATAAGAACATATTAGGTAATGCCTATAAAATAATAATATAAAATGAAATAAAATGATAATGATAATACTGTAATAATGTAATAACAGCATTTTAATAGAAATGCATAATAATAATGCAGCTGATGGCATAAACATAAAAATATAACAGAAAATATGTAGCAGATCTATAAGATCAGTTTTTATTGTACCAACTTAACATACCTTTACTTAGTCAATTGGTTTTTGCTATTTTCATTTTTTTTAACCTCTACTATTGCAATGTCACTGATTTATAATAGTGGATAAAACATTATGATGTAAGACCAAAACACTACGTTTTGGCCTGCCCCCAGGCCTTTCTCAAGTGTTACACTTGCTTGGGGGGGCAGGCTGAAACGTAGAGTTTTGGTTTTACATCTTAATGTTTTATCCACTATTATAAATCAGTGACATTGTTTTATAATATGTTTTAATAGAAACTATGTCTTCCATGATGGCCTGTATTAATTTTATGCTAATAGTAGAATTACTTCTGTTATAAAATCCAGCATGCTTTCTCAAAAACTGAATAGATAAAATGCTAACATTCTTTCAATTCTCCAATAAATAATACAATTGAAAAACAGTTTTATTGAGTATTGCTATATCAACACTATCAGACCACTATAACTCAAAAAGGAAATTTTCTCATAAGGGCCTAGTCTTAGAGCATGTGACCATGTATGATGCCGCATGAATTAATCCTACAAATAGTGTTCAAATAAATGATTGCTTAGTCCGTGAGATGTATTTTAACTTTGTAGTGTAGGGATCCATATAATAAAATAACTCAATGGATGATACAAGGGGGAAATGTTTAAAATTAGATTATAATTATGGAACATTTTTGAGACAGTAAAAATTTGACAATTAATGACACCCAGGGGGACAACAGATCAAGGTTTCACTGTACAATTACCATGAAGTATAGAAACAAGAAAATACGAGCAAATTGCAGTAAGTTGATGGAATTTATCTATTTGCTTTGTATATTTTTAATAAACACAAAATCAAAATTACTGTAATCACTTTACACAAAAATTCAAGTTTTTAACTACCAAAAAAACATAATTATTAAGACATTTCCATGAAAAGAAAAGAAAACTGATTAAATGCTAAATCAATTTTATTTAAAATACTGTACAAGAAAATAAAGAACGATCATGATCATTTCAGTAGTCAGAGAAGAAATCAACATCTTGAAGTCCTGCAGGCATGTAAGTGAGACCAGATTCATCTTTGTCTGCCATGTTGTATCCCTTTCCGTATCCTAGGTCCTTCATCAGTCTGGTGGGGGCATTGCGCAGATGCAAAGGCACTCCTGGTAATGGTCCCTTGTGATTAGCAATGCACTGCTTTGCTCTGACGAGGGCACTGTCTATTTCTTGAGACTTGGGCGCCCTGCAGAAAAGAAACTTAAGATGCATGATTCTGCTAGGAGGATATATAGTCCTATTGCCAAAATTCTGAAGGAATGGCAAACCAATCCATTTGTCAATATACCCTCCGTGCTTACTCTTAAAGGTAAGCTATCTTATTCATAGATTTTACAGTGACCTGGTCTATAAATGGCTCTGTTTTTTACATTAAACAAAATTTACACTTTTTATCCACCATCAAAGTCATCCTCTGCTAATGTCCTGAACCTAGGAAGGAAATTTTTCCACTTCTGAAAAATCCCCAACCCAGCTAGGAATCAAACCTGGGCCATCAGGGTGGTAGGCAGTCACGCTACCAATCCCTCATGGCATCAATAAATTAACTTACATACATTTCTATAACTCAATACTTTGTTTAAGGTAAATTGTCTATTAAGAAAAAAATACAGCCCCCCTTGAGTTCATTAAAAAAAAAGCTTTTACTGTGTTTCATTTTATAGTAGAGTTCTTAAGTTAGGAAAGGAAAGATTCATAATACCTTGCCAAGTAGACAGCACACTGAGCCAACAAGACATCACACTCTGGCATTCCAATTTGTTGGCATCCCTGCATTGCAGAGACAGCTACAGTGAGAGCCATGGGATCAGCCAAACCCACATCCTCGCTGGCAAACCTCACGAGCCTCCTTGCTATGTACAATGGGTCTTCACCTCCTTCCAGCATGCGTGCAACCCAATACAGAGCTGCATTGTCATCAGACGCTCGCATGGACTTGTGCATGGCAGAGATAATGTTGTAATGCTCCTCTCCTTTCCTGTCATACAAGAGGTGTGATCGCTTGATTCCGTCCTTAATATCATCAAGGGTGATGAGGGACACAGAATCCAAGTCAGACTGTTTGGCTTGTAGAGCCAACTGCAGACTGTTGAGAGCAATTCTTGCATCACCATCACACATTTCTGCAAGCCATGTCACTGTTGCATCATCTATCAGTACTCTGAAACATGTAATACCACTTTGTGGAGAGTTTTGCCAATGAATCAGCGGTCAATCTGTTTAAAGAATACAGTTGACTTGATTATCTGTGGGTGCATCACCTGGTTTGCAGATGAACTGTACCTATTTTTTTTATGGTTTTGAACTAAGCTCGGTTTGTAATGCTAGTTTGAGGTTTAGAGATTTATTGTGTTTCAAAGGTTTTGGCCTTATCTTTATCAACATATTCCTGTTACTTCCCAAAATCGAAGGAGTAACAATAAATTGTGCCTGCTAGTTGTAGACTTGGTTCCTACTGCACTGTAGATAATGAATGCAATGTCCTCTACAAAACATAGCTCAAGGATGTGGACAGTTACTTGAAGTTGAAAGTGATGTGGGTGTAGACTGAGAAGAATTAGACACTGGGGCATGGGGCGGCATATCTCCTTCTGTACTTATAAAAGCAAAGTGATTCTTTGTTGCAAGACAAACTAATGTTCAGGAAATTGAAAAGTGATATACGAAAGGACGGCAATGTATAACAAGAAAACGAAAAGCTGTTTCATCAACAGAAGATAAATCTCGTGTGATTAAAAAGTCAGACAATGGGAGAATAGTGAAGGAAAGTAAATTTCTTCAGCGATGGAAATATGTCAATACAGGCACATCATACTCACTTGGGGATTTGGTCGACACCATTTGTTAAGCTCATCTTCTGTCCAGGCTTCACAATTCTAGCACCTATAGCATCAAGTGTTCTATTCAAAATGGCTGCAATGTGATTTGCATCAAGTTTCTCAAGGACTATGACTCGACAGCGACTCAGCAAGGCAGAATTAAGACTGAAGGAAGGATTTTCAGTGGTAGCTCCAATCAAAATTATGGTTCCGCTTTCAACATGGGGTAGAAATATATCCTGTGGGTCAAATAAGAAGTTTAATGTTTTCCACCAGAAGAGACATAAGAAAATCAGATTTACTTTGCCAAAATGCTACTCTGGTAATATTAATAAGCGATCTTTAGAATAGAATGATGTATATAGCTAGAAGAGGTGAAAGTAGCAGCTACTTGTTAGTTTCTGATTGTGATTTCTATGCCGTAGCAGACTATCCGTAGGCTACTAAAACTGCTATGATAAAGTCACTCCTTCCCACACCATTTAATGGTTTGTTCATTAGTTCCAAAGTGTCCAGTTGGGAAATTAAACCCCAGTTAAGCACTAGGGAGTGATTGTAAAAATGTATGCATCACCAAGAAAGGAGTTCCCTCAGGGAGTGAATACCGTACAAGCAAGGAGTTCCCTCAGGGAGTGAATACTGTACTGATCCCAGCTTTTTAGTAAGGTAGCCTAATGAACAATATTGAATATATATCTAAGCTTACCTGTTGTAATTTGTTGAAGCGATGAATCTCATCCATGAATAGAATAGTTCGCCTCTTAAAAGATGTCAGCTCATTCTTTGCTATTTTTACAGCTTCTTTAACATCATTAATACCAGACATTGTGGCTGATAATTTGACAAATCTTGTAGCCTGTTTATCTTGTCTACATAAGTTTGCAATGATATGAGCCAAGGTTGTCTGAAACAATATAGGCCTACATGTTCAAAATGAATATCCTGAAAGTATACGGAGATAGCATTCAGAAATGTTTTACGAACTTATTAAGTAACCAGGTAAGTTGGTTTATCTTAAAGTTTTCTCAGCGGATATTTTCAATAGATACATTTTTTTCTATTTGTTTTGGATGTAGGCAGTGTTGAATGTTTTTTCTTGCAGCTGGGAACAAAACGTTTGAAATAAAATACTTATTTACATGGCCTACGTCCCGAAGCTGTCTTTTTATTAACAGCCATTTCATAAAATAATGGAATTTTTCCCTCAAAGAGAGAAGTTATAAAATTATTGCAATAATAATAATATGAAGTTCGCACAATGTGCATGAAAATTATTGCAATTGGGTGGTCAAAAATAAGTTTAAAACCTCAAATTCTCTGAATTTTAAGGACTTAGGTGTATCTGAAGTGGTTTCATGTGTAAAATCTGTTGATTTACTTATTTATTGCATTGAGTTACTTTTTTTGCCATTTTTAGCATGATTTTAACACTCTTTAATACCAAGTAGTCAAGAGTAATCAGCTATGTCCATTTTCATTTGAGAAAATATACATCTTAAGGTACAATTTGGTATAAGATTAACTTAAAAAAATATGTGTGGATAATTACTATGTAAAATAACAAACAAGGGAATTTTTGTCCCACCCGTAACCGTGATAGTTTTGTTAAATTATTATTAATGAGTTAAATAAATGTTTTGACAACCTGGAAACAGTTTATAATTTGTATTTAATCCCTCATACCTTCATTAATAACAACATTAAGACCCTAACAGTAATAGCAGAATAGAAAATGAGCTTTTGTTTTGCATCATTAAAATCAGTGTCCCAATTATGTCCCACCCGTAACAGATTTTGAAAAACAAATTTAAAATATTCAGAATAAATTTTAAATAATGCTTTGCATGTAGTGTGAAGGAGAAGGCATTGTACATTTTACAGAATGTGAAGAACCAATTCTAGTTTATTATTTATGATATGTAATAAACAAAAATAGCTTCTATAATTTGTCAGAATGTCCCACCCGTATTTATGAAATGGCTGTTAACCAGCTAGTTGTTTGGAAGATCATCTGAGGCTCTGTGGTAGGCAGGCCTTAGATCGTCCCTGAAATGTTGAAATTCCTCCAAAAACCACTTGGTTACTTGTCCACTTTGACAACAGAGCCTCAGATTGTCCAAAATGTTGGAGTTCCTCTAAACAACTACCGGCATCTGATGCCCGCAGACATTCTTACAGTACCAGCACCAAGGAAAATTTAAAGAACGTACCTTGCCACAGCCTGGAGGTCCCCAGAGGATCATACTGGGTATATCACGTTTTTCCAATAAGCATCGAAGAACTTTTTTCTCACCCAATACATGTTCTTGTCCAAAATATTCTACTAAATCTGATGGTCTCATTTGTTCTGCCAGAGGTACTGATCCCATGATATTTGGCCTTGATTCTTTCTTCTTCTTCTCCATGGCAGATTCAGTTGCCGTCTGAAATACACACTTTTCATGAGTTACTGGTACAACTTGACTTCCTATGTCCATATAACAAGCACATATTAATACCCAAATTTACCTTACTGAAAGCAGCTTCTTGATCTCTACCCTGGCAATGTTCTTCCAAATTCTGTGGTGTAGCATCTTTACCCCTTTTCTGTTTCTTCAAGTAGGGGCTGGTTTGTGGATGATCACTTGTTCTTTTTGAAGCTGTATTTTCATCATCCCCCGAATTCAGGAATATACATTTATTTGCGTGACCTTCTATTTCGGAGATAGGGAATTGTTTATAACAAATAGGGCAATTCGTAGTACCGGTACTGCTACTGCTGTTGCTCATTTTAGGTTAGGTTAGGTTGGTTATCGAGAACCACCGGGTAACTCTCCTTCAGTTTGCTACCGGCACTTGAAGGCACTTATAAAATAGCAAATAATATATTTTCTCACGGATCTTAAGATTTACCGCCCAATTCCATTATTTGTTTACCTTGTATTTATATTTCGCTCTTGTCCATTCTTGTTTCATTTACCACTTCAATCAAATACTTGTATCGGGCAACTAACTGGATACTCATATCTTGTTTAAATTAACACACCCCGTTATAATAATAGTGGGATAAATATCGAATCCATATAATACAAAAATATGTTACGGATTCTTATAGTTGAATTTATAAATAAAAGGGTGCCGTTATGTGCCAATGACCCATTTGACGTAAAAGTGACATGGCGCATACGATGTGAAGAGTATGGTTAACTTTTTGGAAATTTTTATTTGCCCTCTGTATTACAATGGATTCAGAAAGAAAACCTAGAAAAACACAATCTTCAGTCAAAACTTCAAAAAAGAACTCTAAGGGGAAATCTGGTTTCTTATTAGGTGAAAAGAAAATATTAGACGAAGTAAGTTGTACTGACGAAAAAGGGGCGGAGTGTTTGAAATCGAAGTCAGAAAATGGACAAGCAATAGAATCTGTTGCACAGCGAGATGAGGTAAAGACTGCCGGTGCTAAAAGCTTTCTGTATTTAATGATAAGGACCAACTTTTTTGTCTGGTGTTGTAAATGTATTTCTATATTATTATTAGTACTGCAGTAAAAAATGTGGGTAAATTCTTATACCCATGTTGAATTTATATTATAATATGGTATAGAACATTATAAAGTATAAGATGGGAGTTTTACTTTTCTCATTGTAAATTTTTCCTGAAATTCAGGGTGATGGAGAGTCAATATCTGAAGTAGATGACACACCATGTGCTGGCAGTGGAAATAGTGATAAGACAAGGAGAAGATTCAGTGTAAAGATTGAGGTCGATATGATGGTATTTACGCTGTTTCTAGCAGGGCTTGCTATGCGTATGTACAAACTGGAGGAGCCTCGTAGCATAGTGTAAGTATAAGAGCATTGGCTACCTACCAGTTTTTATTATTTTTTTAATCCATGTTGTACTGAACATCCTGCATGTTGTGTTATAGTTTTGATGAGCTTCACTACGGCAAGTACGTAAGTTTATACATGAAGAGGACATTCTTCTTTGATTCACATCCACCGTTTGGAAAGCAACTGATCGCTGCTGTTGCTTATCTTGCAGGTTTTGATGGTGAGTTTCAATTTTGAACTCTCTATCTGTAAATGGAAATTCTGTCTTCTTTGCAGATGTTTTCTCGCTAAGCCACTTAATATCTACTAGCTGTATCCATTTGATTATCGCTGTTTATATCAGAGTGAGTCAATTAAGAGAGAATATAATAATGATTATAGCTGCCCTGTCCAGGGTTACCAAAAGATACAGCCTAGCTAGATCAGTCTGTTAAAGACAATTTTACAAATACATTATCTAAGAGTTTTAAAACAAAAATTGCATATATGCATAACAATGAGACGGCGGAGAAAAATCACGTTCATTGAAAATTAGAATGTAGGCTAATTAAAAGTTTATTGAAATTATATTGAGTACAGATGGTTGTGGACTATCGCTAAAGAATCACGCTAGATTTGTAGAGAAATGTCAACTAGAATATCTGTGTGGAACCCAAAGCGCCTGTGTAATTTATTCTTGTATCTTAATTTATGCACTTTTGATATTACAAAAAGTTGTCACCATAGGATGTGTTTCCTACAATTACATATGTTAACGTAAAAAACAGATGGAGTGTGGCTGAGGATGAATGGAAACTGCAGTCCAGGTTAGGGTCAATTTTAGTGAAGTTAGTGTGTCACATTCCGTCTCATTATTATTGTTAGGCTATATAAAAAAACTTGTTAGCTTTAAAGTTTATAACTTTCGTATTTATCTTAAATAGGCTGCCTCATCATGCTGTGTGTCTGAATTATATATAACTAACAAATGTACAAACACACTTATTCTTCTAATTCTTTAATTCCTTTTTTTCACTTTTTTAATTCCTTTCACTTATACGGTAATAAGGGAGAAAGGTTCACATGAGAGTGCATTCATTTTACTTAGTCTTTGCTGTACTCGTTTAGTGATCTGGTGTTCTTTCGACACTTTGTCACATGATACCTTTCACAATTTAAGTAGCACAGTATTCACAGATGCAACTTTCATTGGGGTCATGACACTTCTTGTTAATGCAAATCTTGTGATGGAAGCCATGAATCGCATATCGAGTTAAGACATGTATTTGCTCCTGATTTACTCTTGTTCAGTTATTATCTATCATGCCTCCTGTACTATAGAAATCGGATTCTATCTCTCCCCTATTCTGTCTTCTTCTTTCTAGTAATTGTATGCTTTATTAGCTGGTAGGAGTATCTTCAATATAGAAAGTTTCACTTGTTAGTTCATACACCTGACTCGAAGGTGCTGTCTTCCCTACACTTAGCACACATTTGAGGAAACACGCTTTCACCTTTTCTATTCTTATTGCTTTGGTGGCCGCTGCAGTTTTATCCTGTGTATGTTGGGTGAATGGCATTATCCTTGTTTGTAGGGTTAGATAGATAGGGTTATTCACCAGTGGTATTGTGAAATACATGGCTTCGTCAATTGGGGAAATACAACTTACACAGATCTATATTTAAGGTTTAAAAGTAATGCTAATACTTAATCTATAACAAAAACAAACGTGAATTAACTTATGACTACAAACTTAAATTATTATTCCTAGATAAGTTACCGTTTTTTAAACTTGTTTACTGTCTTTAGGGTTTCATTTCCCATTTCCTTTTAGCAGTATATAAAAAGTTGCCCATTCCCTTCTATGTTTTCATGTTTTTTGTCATTAATTTCTTATATGCTACTTCTACATTTATTTGTAGGAATTTTTTATTCAGAAATATTTGTCTTATCGTTTCAGTTTCTGGACATTTTAAAATGTCATGTTTGGCATCTTCTTTATTACAACATAGAGGGCATCATCCTTTCTCAAAATTCCTTGTCCATATCATGTTTGGCATCTTCTTTATTACAACATTCCTTGTTCTCAAAATTCCTTGTCTATATCCCTACCAGCCACCATGCCAAACCAATTCTCTGTTTCTTAGTGCAACCTCCATTTTAATGTACTACACCAGGGACCTTCCCCCCCCCCCCCCCCCCATTATAGCTAAGTGATTTTGCCTTTGAATATCATTGCATCTTTTACTAACAATCTTGGATTCACTCAGATATGTAGTTTTCATAATGTAATAAACAGCTTTTTTTTTCCTCTCTCTCTCTCTAACTCCAGCCCAACTGGCTGTGTGCATGTGATGTTGACTGATCGGTGTATTGACAGAGTAACAGAATTATGCAAGGTTTCAAAAGTTAAGCTGTCACACGTGTCTCTTACCTTCTTGGACGATTATTATTCACAAGCAAAGATCTCTGAATGGTTACCCCAGATTTCTCTTGCTCGGCATTGGCTAAGTTAGTTCTTTGAAAACCTTTGATTCAATTAAACTTCAAAATTGCTTTCATATCTAACAACACTTTTTTTTTTTACAGGACAGTTTAAGTTTGAGCGCATTGGAAGCTCATATGCTGAAAGTGTCCCGCTATTTGCTTTGAGACTTGTCCCAGCTGTGTGTGGGAGTTTGGTGATCCCCACAGCCTACCACCTGATGCTGGAGCTGGGTCTGACGCAGTGGACAGCTGCACTGGCAGGATTCTTGCTGCTATGTGACAATGCTCTCCTCACACAGTCTCGCTTCATCCTTATGGAATCCATGCTCCTACTCTTTGCTCTCTTTGGACTCCTTTGTATTCTCAAATTCCGGAGGCTTCACAATCACCCATACTCTTTACGATGGTGGCTATGGCTCAGTCTAGGAGTTGGATCTCTAACATGTGCTCTCTGGTAAGTACTCTCCCCTCTGCTATTATTTGTATGGGGCACTATGGGAACCAGCAGCTGTTGCAGACTGACCATTCCCTCTAGACCAGACTTTCACCCTGCTAAGTTACCTACTTATTAAATTTACTAAACTCGTTCTCCATTTAAATGGTCATATATTTCTCAAAATGTTCTCCGATTGAGAACATTATCTCTGTAAGCTTGCTTCAAAAGTTCAAACGTTTCTATTCATGTTTTCTCCAATTTCACACAAAATTTCACATTGTATTATTGCACCCCTAATCAGATATTGTAAAAATCGCCACTAACACTGTGCCACCTTGCACTCAACAGTAGCTCGGAAACTAAATGAGATATCAACAACCTGAAACATGAGGTTACTTGGGAGGTTGTGACAGATAGTGCTGCCAAAGGAACATTGCTAGGACCCTGCATTGCAGCATAAACAATTTTGCTATAATGCTTCATTACAGCATAAAAAAAGTTTTGTTATAACAGACTTTGTATTTTATAATAATTGTATAGAAAATTGAAATTAACATTAAACTTCACTTTTGGTATAGTTTACCTCAACTATAATTTAATAATATTGAGTTGGGTTTAGCACTATGCTTCACTTATTTTATAAATACCTGTACTAGTTTCGAAGACCCTCGTCATTCATAATCATCAGGTTAACACCAACCAACACCAGTTGGTGTTAACCTGATGATTATGAATGACGAGGGTCTTCGAAACTAGTACAGGTATTTATAAAATAAGTGAAGCATAGTGCTAAACCCAACTCAATATTATTAAATTATAATATAGCTTCACTGTGTAAACTTCCATACAATGATTAATTACCTCAACTAGTTTCGGCATTATTGCTGCTATTTTTAACAGCTATACTTCAACTGCCATGGCACCCTTGTGTGGACTTTGAACACATTTAGGGATGAGGTCACTTCGGTCAAGATGTCAAAGTTCATGAGTGGTTCCTCTTCTTCTGAATAAAATCCTCTCCCAGTCTACATAGGAAAACCCAAGAGGACATTGGAAGTTAGGAATTAAAGATCACATAAGACATGTCAAATACCGAAACACTGACCCTACTTTTGGCAGGGCCGCCACATGGGGGGGGACTGCCGGACCCAAAAGACCCGGGCCCAGGCCCCAAAGGGGCCCGGCTTGGTTCTGGTGATGTGATATAAGTTTATGGAAAAACTGAAAAAAGTTATTTTTTATTGTGTTTGTAAGTTATGATGTTTGTAACCTCTTTTAGCAAATAGGCCTACTTTTATTTTCATTTTCAACTATTAGTATAATATAATACTTGTGTAATGTTCTAGTTTTTTTTTTCATTTTTGGATATTTACAGTCCTTATTTACTTTATTCTTGGTTCCAGTAAACTAGTTCTTGAAATTGTTTTGATTGTAATAAAAACAGAATACATTTAATTTAAAGCAGTGTCATGTTTTGTATTTAGACGTTTCTACAATGATTTATTAATCAGGATAAACATAATTTAGAAGAAAAAAATGAATACAATTAAATGGCCTAGTATAAAAAAATGTTGGAAATATGGTTTTTGGTATCATTTGATAACTAACGATCACCGTAACATAAGTTTACAGTGTTTACACCAATTAATATGGCCAGAGCAAACTATACTTTTTTATTACATAAATCAGAAAGCTGAATGAGAATGGTCGACGGTCAGTGAGGGGCCCACGACCAGTACGAAATAGTCTTGGGCCCGACCCCGAGATGTGGCGGCCCTGACTTTTGGGATGCAGGGCATGAATTTGATAGGGATCCAGAACTACTAAACTGTGTCCGCAGCCACCAGTAGCTTTCTGTCTAGGAGAGGATTTTTATTTAGAAGAATAGGAACCAACTCATGAACTTTGACATCCCAACTGATGATAATCTCATCTCTAAATTTCTTCAACGTCCACATGGGGTTGCCACAGCATTTGAAGTAGCACCAAAACTAGTTCAGGTAACTATACCAAAAATGAATTATATTTATTAACATATAATTATCCATTTTTGGTATTACATTTCAATTGTTAAATCAATTACAGGTGGCTTTGCTTTTTTTTGTCATAACTTGAAAATAAGAGCATCACAATTTTTTCAACATATCACATGGAATTGTCGATCACTTCAATTTTGTAAGCCCTCCCTGGTCGATTCAATTGTTCATAATCTCAAGGCCTGCAGACATATGAAATTTTCAACATAGAAGGAAGAGGGATAATGAATTAGGCCTAAATGGGCAAACATTGATCAATTTAGATGGAGCTCACTATGCAGAGGTTTTCTGGGCCAGAGAACTTGATTCTGAGGTTTTTCCCAAGAGGCACTTTCTAATCGTGGAATGCACTCCAAAACTGGATTTTTAACTGTTTCTTTATAATTATTAATTGTTTACTTTATGAAAGATTTTGCATGTAAGTGTTAATAAATATAATGCTTTAATTATTATGCTCTTGATTGTTAATTTTTTAATTAATTATCGTGGGCCAAGCCGTAGGCACCTTCTAGTAAGGTTATATAACTGCACATTGTTAACTTCCAATACAATTTATTATTTAATACAAACTTTGTATTCTTTTGCTTCCTCCACCATCTCTCATTCCTCTTTTTATTATTTTGTAAAGATGTATTTAATCTCCACAATGATTTCATCTCCTGTAGTTCTATTTTAAAAATATATAGCATGGCATAAGATAAGAGAAAATTGCAGTACTTTCTTTTGTGTTTAATGCAGTGTTAAGTACGTGGGATTCTTCTCTTGCTGCCTTGGGCTTGCTCTGGTAGGCCATGACTACTGGAAGCTGCTGAGTGATCGGCGGTTTTCTGATGTAGCCGTTCTGTGTCAGATGTTGGCTCGATTACTGGTTCTCACTGTGATTCCAGCTTCGATTTACTTGGGCATATTCTACATCCACCTTGCTGTGTTAAGCAGGGCGGGGCCTCATGATAGTGTAATGACCAGTGCATTCCAAGCAAGTCTAGAGGTGAGTCCAGAAATCATATACCTAGGTACAGTAAAACCTCTATTAAAGACCACAGTTTTTTAACAGTTTTTCCTCTGTTAAGGGATACTAGGACAGGGCTTTAGCTAAGATTGCAAAAAAAAATCCTTTTTTAAATAAATAAATAAATAAATAAAAATATAAAAACAATTGCAACAGAAAAGAGGAAAACTGAAACTGAACAAGACATGGTAGTAGAGCTGCAAAACCACTGAAGTGATGATATAATCATCACACACCATATTAATGATGGATCAGACGATACCAAACCAGCTAGAAATGACTGATCCACCACCCAGCCAATCAGCTGCAAACTACGGTGCAAGTATGCTTACCCAGCAGACTATAAATTCACACCAAACTTCAGCTGTTACTTAGAGCACATGAGTGGAGGTATTATACACTATACTTCACTAGATTTTACCACTGACCTGGACATGTTTCGGGATTCTGTCTTTATCCCATTGTCAACAAACTCCAACTGTTGGTGTCGTCTGTTTTCCCTCTGGTGGACATCTTACGAACTTATTGATCAGGTCATCTTCGAAGGGAATGTTGAAGTTCATTAGTTGGTCTGCATTCCTCTGGATGAAGATCCTCTCCCAGATTGTCAATTCCTTATGTCCACTGACAGACTTAACCAATTTAGGTTCATGCTCAATTTCGTGGTCCATGTTCCATCATGTGCTGCTACCGCGGATAATATTTAGATTCAGCTGTTACGTTAGTCGCCATTGAGACCTATCTTAGAAAATTTTGCCTGAGACTTTATCATTGATGATACCTGCCAAAAATGCAGCCAAAACATATGGATGGACTTCAGCTTCATAGCCTGGAAAGCTTTAACCATATTATAGACACTGGCCTGGAAAGATTACATAATTTTACTTAATCAATAGTGTTGTAAATTTTGTGTATTCATTCTTATTGAAGCTCATTTTGGAACTGTAAATGTGCACTTCCATTTGTAATTTCTAGTCTTACAAGAAATGAGGAATATGCCATGGCTCAGTTGGTTGAGGCACAGTGCTACAAATTGGAGGGTCGTAGTTTCGATTGCTGTTGAGGTCATTGGGATATTTCGATTGGCCTAATCCTTTCTGGTGACATCATGGCCCTGGGATCAACTCAGCCTCCAAGAGAAATGAGGACCAGGAGCAATCTTGGGAGTAAAGGTGGCTGGTGCATAAGGTTGATTAAAAAAAATCCCAATTTAAAGCTGATGTCCTATGGTCTAATTGCTTGGTTTTAATGTTGTATGAAGTAGCATTTCTTAACAGTTATTTCTGGCTGTGCACAAGAGAGTGCATTTTATCCAATATACTATCAGTTTTTCGCCAAAATGAAAACTGATTGCCATTTCAACCGACATGGTTGTCGATTGCACACTCAGACCACATTTTCTATAGAATCGTTTTTATAATCTCTAGAGGGCCTCAATGTTTATGCTGATTGTAATAAAGTTTTAGATAGTATTGTAAGTTTAAAGTCTGCCTTAGCATCTGTTCTTGGCTCTAATATTTCATTGTACCTTCTTGGTTAATTTCTTTTGATTCAACATTCGCAGCACAGAGAGACAGCTGTTCATGTTTTTACATCTTTCGAGGAGAGAATGACACTCATTAGTTGATTTCATATTAATCTATTTTTGGATAGAAAATTAGTAATGTTTCTATTTTGTTGCATTCAATACAATTGCCCCTTTAAATCAGAGTTCTTCACAAACACCTTTCATCATTTTCTCGAACCTCCAGAGTTCTGTGAATCACAGGTTGGGAACTGCTCTTCTATAACATTGATATAGGTTTTGTTATGTGAAGCAGAAGCTTCTGTGTCTTTTGTTTGACTAAATTAATTGGGAAAACATTGTGAGTAAAGTGATTCCTATACAGGCCATGGATGCCCAGAGGGTTCCAGGAGGTTCAGGCTCCCAGATTTTGAACATTCGGCACATGGTAAGGTGGTACGCACCGGCCGCCTTTACCCCAGGATTGCTCCTGGTACTCATTTCTGTTTGAGGCTGGGTCAACCCCAGGGCCATTGTGCCACCAGATGGATTAGCCAATTGAATATCTTACAGTGCAATCATCAAATAATTACGGCAATTTATTTAACTAAAGAACTACTGTTTTATCACCATAATGTAGGCCATTTTCATAAATTAGGGAAAAACGGTACTTTTTAAATAAAAAAAAGGAAATTTTGCATCCCAACAGAGGTACATAAAATTCCAGGATAGCTGTTTAAAAAAATAAAAAAGAACTGTCCCAACCAAAGCAGAACGAATGGTTACGTTATGATATATTAAACTTTAAAGCATTCAACTTCTCATAATTATTGTAAGTAAAAACTTACCAAATTAGAATATATGTTTCCTGAGTTCCCCTTCTTCATCAGTCGAGATCTACTGATAAGTTTGCTTTTCTGTCCTCCAGATGTCCAGTAATTTTACTTAAATGTGTTCAGAAACCACCTGATTTAACTATAAAAATACTGTACAAACAGACTAAAACTTTTAACAGCGGTGGATAACTCAAACACTCACCAGCAGCACAACGTTTCAACTAGATCCTTCTAGTCTTCCTCAGGCACTGTTAAAAGTTTTAGTCTGTTTGTACAGTATTTTTATATTTCTGACCGGTGGAAAGTTTATGGACTTTGAATTTGTTAAATATGTCGTACCAAAAGAAAATTGTCCAGCAGTTTCTAGATGGAAGAAGGAAGATCGCTGGGTTAATCACACGGATTGGATTCCTACGTTCGTGCTATGATGAAGGAGACTAGAAGGATCTAGTTGAAACGTTGTGCTGCTGGTGAGTGTTTGAGTTATCCACCGCTGTTAAAAGTTTTAGTCTGTTTGTACAGTATTTTTATATTTCTGACCGGTGGAAAGTTTATGGACTTTGAATTTGTTAAATATGTCGCACCTGATTTAACTGTTTGGGAAAAAGTATGCATCCAAAAAGCAAAGATAGACTTATAAATGTTGACATCCCTAAGAGCAATGACCTCATTTTCAAATTCATACAACCAGGAGGACATCTTGCGGACAGAGAAGCAAACTTGTCATTAGATCTCAGCTAACGAAGATGGGGAATCCATTGGAACGTAATTATGTCCTAATTTGCTAAGTTTTTACTTACTTACTTACTCAATGACAATAGATAATTCCTCAGCAAGATAAAGGAATATTATCTATTTTATGGAACCTGAAGGTTCATTGCTGCAATTACCTGGTGCCCACCATTCAATCCCATTCTGTGCTAACTCCATCCAATTATCCCTCGCAAATCCTAATTCCCTTAAATCCATCCTAATATTGTCCTCCCACCTACATCTAGGTCTTCCAAGTGGTCTTTTCCCTTCGGGTCTCCCAGTCAATACTTTTGAGGTATGTCTTCCCTTCCCCATGCATTCAACATGTCCAGCCCATTTCATCCTCCGTGACTTAATTACTCGTACTTTATCCGGTGAAGAGTACAGATCACGAAGCTCGTCGTTATGCAGTTTTCTCCAGTCCCCATTTTCATATGTCTTAGGCCCAAATATTTTCCTAAGCACATTTACTAAGTTTTTACTTACAATAATTTATGTGAAGTTGAATGCTTTAAAGTTAAATATATGTGTGTCTTTGCAGGGAGGGCTGGCATCAATCACAAGGGGACAGCCCCTAGAAGTGGCTCATGGGTCACAAATCACACTCCGCCACTCACATGGCAGGACATGCTGGCTGCACTCACATACACATGTGTACCCAATACGTTACCCTGACAAGAGGGGCAGCTCCCATCAACAGCAAGTAACATGTTACTCGTTCAAAGACGTCAACAACTGGTGGATTGTCAAGAGACCTTTGCGCAATGATCTTGTAGTCTCTCAGCCAATTGATGGCATCAAACATGGTGACATCATCCAGCTGGTGCATGGGATGACCAGTCGTGCCCTCAACTCACATGATGTCGCAGCAGCCATGTCCCCACAGAATCAGGTAAATAACTCCTTAAGGGAATCACCACTAAAATTTGAACAAAATATTGAAGAATAAAATTATCTAACCTTCTAGATCCATAATTCACTTAGTTTTTTATACTTCCTCTTCCCATATCATAGATACTATAGGTAAAGGAAGTGTTGTGTTCAAGTTTGTATTCCAAAGTTAAGTTTTTAACATAAATACATGTTTTTGAGGTTCCCTGAATACAATAATACTATGTTCAGAAACATATCTCTGTGTCTGTGAACAGCCTAGCTTCAGAATGAAAAATCATGAAAAAATTTGTAGAAAGTTTGAGTATGTAAAAACATACACACTAACTTCACTATTAGGTAGGCCTATATTTACCCAGAATGATCATTTCATGATCACTGTCCAGGACAATCGGAAGCAGCTGATGATGATGGGGATACCCATTGAAATGATCATTCTAGGTAAATATACGTAATAGTGAAGTAAGTGTGTATATTTCCGTACTCAAACTTTCTACAGATGTTAACACTTCACTGTGCTATTTCTAGTAGTATTAATAGTCATGAAATTATTTTGTATATGAATAAATAAATAAATGAAATTTTATTGTCATTAAGCAATTAAAGCAATAGACAACGTCAATGGATCTTAAAACTAAGTACAGTATATACAACAATAAGTTCTACAAAATATTACAAAGTATACAAAGGGGCATAAAATAAATTTAAAATTTTACAACACAATTCTGGCTTCAAGATATTCTGTAATACTACGGATTAAGCAGTAAATAATTATAGAGTTTTTCTTTGAACACTTTCAACGAGATGTTAAAGTCTTGCATACACAATGGAAGTTTATTAAACAATTTTGGTCCAATTACTTCATAGCCTAACTATTGATAGATTTAGCTAATCTATGATGTTGTATATAAATATGTTTATTGTTTCTAGTATTGTAATTGTGTACATCTTCTCTGAGTTTCAGTTCTGGTAACTTCTTTTTTATGTGTAACAGAACAGAATAAATATACAAGTTGATTACTGTCATAATTCTACACTGAACAAATATAGGTCTACAGCTGGTTCTATGGGTTAGGTACCGTCTGGGGATGGAACACGAAGATTGGCGATGACTTCCATACTTTTAATACCACTTTATTTGAAGTAAATGTTGTTTTTTTCAAATTTTCCCAAAAATGGTTACAATGATTTTGTTTAAATTTTGTACATGTGCTTGTACTAAGAGCTAACTTAGCTAAAACTTTATTTGTAGAAACTCAGTCTTCCCCAATGAATAATAAAGCTTTGCAAAGGGTTGAAATAACTGAATATATACTCTTTGCAATATGTCCTTATATTCCATAAAAAATGTAATGTAAGAAAGGTATATTGCCCATGTTTAGGATAAAGAAAGGTACGTGAGGGCATTTATAAGACTTCATTGGGTTGTGTATCCTTTAATGTTGTGGTCACAACATTCTCTTCAGTTTTACAGCCAGTTTACGTGAAGAGAATGTCATACATCCTAAAAGGCAAAACTTTTATTTGTGTAGAGGAAGTTACGTGTTTCACATAAGGTTTTTATTTGTTGATACTCTAATGTTCTCAAATAACATTTGAAATGCCGTATGTACTAAAGTTTTTCTCGCAAATTTTTTTCCTATATTTTTTATGACTCCATGTTCCATGTGATGAAGTTTCAATTATTATTAAGTTGAAATTATCAGCATGAGTTCTGAAGGGAAAGGTGAATAGAAATGTGCATTTTTTTGTATTAAAATATTTTTGGAGTTACAGTTTTGATTTTTTCCTGGGGAATTAGTAGGATCAGAAAGAAAATAATGTTTACTTTTAAATTACAGTGTTTGAGTGTGAAATGAGGCATTTTAAATTTAATTTTTTTAAAGTGTTCATAATGGGGGAGAGGACAGTTGCCAGCATTGCAGTGAAATGAGAAATGCTACTCATCGCTCCTTTTGAACTAATTACAGCATAGCGTAGCAAAGTTCATTAAGAGTGAAATACATAGAAAAGGTGTGATAAATTAACCAAAATCCCCAAACATGCATAGAATTTAGGGGTTAAAGCATGAAGGGGCTTATAAGGGATAGTGCTAGACGTGTAAGTAAGATATGTAAAGTGGATGTAGATAACTATGTAAATAAAATTATATTCTGTTCTATTCTAATGAAACACACTGGAACACATTCCATTATAATGAGCTTGGTAACAATTCTGTTGCAGGAAGTGAGCTGTTACATAGACTATAATGTATCAATGCCTGCACAAAATCTGTGGCGAGTGGACATCATCAACAGGGACCAAGTTGGCGATGTCTGGCATACCATCGAGTCTCTTGTAAGTGCTCAGTTCCCATAGTTATTCATTTATTGTTTTATCAGTTCTGAAGGGTTTAGGGGAAAAACAATAACATTCCGTATTGTAAATATTTATATAATAGAACTCACAGTCAAGTGACTATAATATAAATTAAATGTATTATATGAGTTGACTACACAGTTTGTTGCTTCACTTACCGTTATTTTGGTAGGACATGTTTCAAGGATGCTCATCCTGATTGTCAGTTAAAATGAGGACATGTCCAATCAAAATAGTGGTAAATGAAGCAATGTGTCAAGGGTAAACTTAGTAAACTTATATATATATATATATATACACACACACACATACACAGAGTATAGATTTAATCAAAATCCACTTTACTAAAACCAAAAGAAGACACAGCAAACTTCTTGTATTGCTAGCCACTATACATGATCGCCTGAGAGGTCTGGTGGGTAGCGTTGCTGACTACAGATCCACGGGTATGTGTTCAATCCCCCATACCTCCTGGGATTTTTCTGAGGTAGCAAGTTCTGGACTTGCACTCAGCCATGTGATACAAACTGAGGAGCTACTTGATAAAGAAGTAGTGGCTTCAATTCAGTAAGCCATCAGTAATGACTGTGAAAGTTGCCATGCTGACCATATGCCCCCCAATATGTCAAGCCAACCATAAATTCTGACAGACTAGTGGTGGCATTGGTATACGATAATATTTTTCATCCATTTCCCATTTATTCTATCATGGTGGAAACTTGAATTTCCTGCACCCAGTGCCGATAACCTAACCTACTTATGTCTTTTCCTTCTTTGCAGCCCACATGTCATTATATAAAAGCGTCTAATTTTTTATACAATTATTATTTCAGACTTGAAATAAATCACATTTTCCAGGAACAAAACAAAAAGTCTAAACAAACTTTCGATATTATGATAAAGACTTAAATCTAGAAATTTTTAGATCGTGTCTTAATTCTCAAAATTTTTTATCACGCTATGGCTCTGGGTCATAAACTCGCTTTACATATTGTGGCTGCTATGCCTCTGGCTCATCATGTCTAAGGCTGGACTTGCATTTCATAATTCATTCTGGTCTGGATGTGAACCAGCAACCATTGTTGAAGACAATATGGTAGCAGAATAAAAAAGAAAAAGGTAGAGTCTGAACTTTCTGTTCTACAACAGAGAGAAATAAGCATCATGGTATATTCTCAAATAACTTGAGAATTCCTATTATTATTGTTGGCAGGTTCGGCTTGTCCATGTCAACTCAAGCCAAGCTCTCAAGTTCAGTGGGCGACAGTTGCCAGACTGGGGCTTTAATCAGCATGAGGTTGTGACAGACAGAATCCTCCAGCAAGATGACACTGTGTGGAATGTTGAAGAACATCGCTACACTAAAAGTAAGTTTTTGTCAAGTTTTCTTAAAATATTGGCTAGAATTAGGATACTTAAGCTCTGTTGACTGGTTGCTGGCAAATGGGCCGGTGACAAACATTTGGAACACCAGACACAAGCAACCAATAATTAAGGCAACCATGGGGTCAATATTGCACTAGCTGTGCTTCAAGATGGATATCAGATATCGCCGTAGCTTTGTGGATACAGAAGAAAAAGGAACATAGGTGCACCCTCATTGCAAGAATATTGTAGTAAGCGAATGTTTGTTTTTGTCAGTGAACTGGGCAGTATGAGAAAACATTTTCTTCAGTTAGTCCCTCACCATGGAATGTCTCAACAATACCTTCTAGCTTTTTCCCCCCAGTTTACAATTAAAATGAGAAAATACAATTTAAATCACCCCCTTCTTTCAAATTTTCTGATCAACTTTTGAGCATCCAACTTATTTATGATAGATTCATAACTAAACAAGCAGGAAAAACAGAAGTTAAAATTGGTGGTTGCTTGCCAACTGGATTTCTGCAGTGTGTATGCCATGTAGGTCCCCATACCCATGCTCTCCAAGTTAGATGTTAGTTTCTTTGGTCCCCATCCACCAAGCAGTCACTGCAACCATGTGTGGATAGACACATTTATAGCAAACCATCTTGTGATCACCAGAGACCAGTCAGCAGTACATAAGGACTCTTAGTGAGAGTGGTGAAGCTGCTTATAATTGACTGAGGCTTATCGTAGATTTTCTTGTAAATAAACTCCATCTGGCATTCTTTTCTGTGTGTAAATATATCATTGACATGATCCTTGAAGTTCCAGTTCTTGAAAAGCTCATTCACTAAAGATTTCTAAATTGCAAATATACTTAAGCTAAGAGCCTACTTCTTACCATCAAATTTGTGGTGAGGAAGCATACCCTCACCTACCTACAGGACCCCCATGGAACTGATTGTAAATTGAAATTTATGAACAAATTCTACCTAGGGGTGGGTTTCTGCAGCAATGTGCAGAATAACCAGGCTCAGATACCTTCATCATAGGGGAAAAGTTTATATTAGTTTGCTTTCCTGCTGTTTCATAACAATTATGCACAATGCTTCAATCAAAATGAGATGTTGTTACAAGTGCTCAATTTCGCTGTATGCTGAGAACTTTGGAATAAGTTGATTTTGTAAAATAATAATTAAAACGAAGTAATATACACAGTGGAGCACATGAATAACTGAACTAGTTAAATATTATATTAACACTTAATGCTTCACTTACGTCGCTGTTTATGAGCAGGACATGTTTCGGGATTCTTATCCCATCTTCGGATCCGAAACCTCACCAGTTTGCAATCTGTCATAGTTTAATCCATAGGCTAACACACATTCCACTGACTGAAATAGAATACAACAAGGAATATCAGCACATACAGGAAGTAGCACTTACCAACGGTTTCAAAACCAATTTCATAGACAAGATGATTTCAAAACACAAGAAACAAAAAATGATAAAAGGAATTAGTACATTAGACAATTCAGAGAAAAAACCACAAAATTACAAAAAATTCACCTACCATCCAAAAACATTCTACAAATTCGAGAAAGTATTCAAAAACTACATCAAGCTTGCACCCCAGAACAAAATAATATACCATTAGAAATCTGCTCAATCACCCACTAAAAGACATCACACCCAAAACAGAACTATCAGGAATCTATCAGATGGAATGCGAAAACTGCCAGCTGACCTACATTGGACAAACCAAAAGAAATATAACAACTAGAATGAAAGAACACCTTAGGAATGTGAAATTCATGCAAACGGACAAATCAGCTGTAGCACATCACTCCTGGACACAAAACCACCACATCAAAAAGGATGTTAAACTATTAAAACACGTCAAGACACGGGCAGAACTGAACACCTGGGAGAAGATTTTCATCACTAAGAACAGCAGCAATGTTATGAATTTTGAAATACCGCCGGTGGATGACGTCATCAAGCTTACAGCCAAGAGAAGAGAGGGCAGCACTGGACAAACCATAAAGACCACTAACCATGATCGCCAATTGCCAGTTGACCAGCAGCCGAAGATGGGATAAGAATCCCGAAACATGTCCTGCTCATAAACAGCGACGTAAGTGAAGCATTAAGTGTTAATATAATATTTAACTAGTTCAGTTGATTTTGTAACCTTATTAATTTTCATTGCATGTTGATCTTTTAATATTATAACAATTAAATTTACTATGGGACCATTTGTTATCAAATAGTATATGTGCTGCAATTCAAGTCACATGCATTTGTTTACATGCACTGAAATCGAATAGATAGTAAGTCTCTCTCTTTATACAGTAGATCAACTATTGCCAGTGCCCTCCGAAGTAATGGCTTCAATATCTTTGAAGAGGTTCACGGTCTTGCCACTAATGGCAGCTGTAGGAGAATTGACATTATTGCCATGAAACCAGGTGATAGTAAAGGATACATCTTGGATCCTACTATAAGATTTGAGACTCATATTGACCAACCTCATGAGGTGCACTTAGAGAAACAGGAAATATATGAACCTAACAGTGCCCTTTTATAAGAAAAAATATAATTTAAAAGACATTAAAGTACGAGGCATAATGGTGGGTGCAAGAGGCACTATCCCTCAAAAGTGTATCACTCTACTTCAAGATCTGGGAGTCCCAACATCCACCTTTAAAGAAATTGCCTTACAGGCTTTAAAGTTTTCCATAAGAATACTTGGATACCATCTGTATTCAAAGCAGGAGATTTCTTATTTCTTCTTCCTCTTTAGTGATAAACCTATAACACATTTATACTGCGTGCTGTTATGATATTCTTTGTCAGACTGGCAGCCTTTGGATGCAGAGGAAGATTGTTAAAATTAAAAAAATAAAAACACACATTATTGAGCTTACAAGTTGGCAAAATAAAGTGTTGTTATGGGTGTAATCACTTAGTTGCAGGTTCAATTAAGACTTAATCATTATATTTAGGAGTTCAGATGGCATGCAGTTTACAGTAGTAGGTGAGAACTGGAAGAGCATGCTCCCTTTGGCAGGGACTATAAACGATTCAAGACCTCATGGAGATTTCAGTTTTGTTCCACTACCGGTAACCACAAGATTCTTTACCTCAAGATAACTAACCCTCCCTATCAATTTGACCTTTCTGCTTTCTGACACAGATATAAATGAGGACTGAGAAGGAATTTTTGCTTGTTTCAGGTGAGGACCAGAAGGACAGAGAAAGGGAACTTGTTAATGCAGAGATGATTCCACTGCGAGCCACGACACTCAGTTTCTGGGAGAAATTTATGGAACTTCAGTACAAGATGCTCTTCGCAAACCAGGAGAACGTACAGAACCACATGTACAGTAGTGAGCCCCTGGAATGGCCACTCATGTCCCGGGGTATCGCATATTGGGTTAGCTCTAATAGCAATGCTCAAGTTCATCTGCTTGGCAATCTTGTAGTCTGGCTATCAGGTACTGCAAGCCTGGGTCTCTACTGTGTGCTGCTCTCATTCTACCTCATCCGTCGCCGCAGACACTGCTATGATCTCACTCTAGAAGCATGGAACAGCTTTGTATTGGTGGGAGAAGTTTTGTTTCTAGGTTTCCTGTTTCATTATTTGCCCTATTTCTTTGTTGAACGCACTCTTTTCTTGCATCATTACCTCCCTGCGTTCACATACAAGGTATTGCTCTCAGCTGCCCTCGTGGAGCATGTTCATCGCCTGCTTCACGAAACCTTACACTGGAAACAAGGTGTTGTTTGCTTAAAACTCCTTGCAGGAGCATGGTTATTAACAATAGTTTATGTTTTTAGAAAGTTCTCAGTGCTCAGTTATGGCACCACTCCTCTCTCTGCCACTGATGTCATGCAGCTACGATGGAAGGACTCGTGGGACTTCATCCTTCACAGACAATGAACTCATTCATTACACAGTCAGTGAATACTCATTTCCTAATCATTTTATTCCTTATGTAAGAATGTATTTTCTTCTTGTATGTTTGATTTTAGGGTGGCTGGGTGTACCTAAGTATTACATGTTTATTTTTTTAAATAAAACTTTTATTACATACTGATATTTTTTAAAATAATTGAACAAATGCCATACCATGAACACTGCTGCAATGGAATTTGGTTGTGTATCAGACATATCTGTACAAATTTCAAAAAGACAGGAATTTATTAAACATCATGAATACAATTGATAACATCTAACTAGAAGTGTCCATAGACTCAGCCGGCTCAATAGTTGTCACAGCGACTTCCACCTGCATGGTCTTGCTAGTCAGTACAGCAGTTGTGCCCTTCGCATAGCGGTAAGATGCTTGCCTGTAAATGAGAAACAATTCAGTGCCTCATGCCACTTACAGAAAGATAACACATCTGTGAAACTAGTTCTCATGTAGTCCTACCTCTTTCCTTTAACATTGGCCTGGTCGAAAGGACGAATATATTCAACACCATCCCTCTTGATCACACAGACATCCACATTGCTTCCTGAACCAAGATCATTGAAGATACCGGCAGCAATGGCATCTCTCACTAGCTTTTTACCCTCTTCCTCCTGCAAAAATATGAATATCGTACTGGTATTAGTCATTCCAAATAGTAATAGAAGTTTCATTCCACTCAGTACTTGTGCAATTCCCAAGGACTGGAGAATTTCAGCTGATCTTAATCACTTTCTTACAATGACCATTTACCCCATGTACCAACCTGCCAATGCAGTGTTAAGAACCTATAAATTTCACTCAATCTGAGCAACACAGCATTACTGTCTATCTTGTCAAAATTAATAGCAATTTTTATTTATCAATAGTCCTATTGAATAACATGTGAAGATTTAATATAAGAACAGTATGAAAAACATGCTTCACACTTACAGTCATGTTTGGCTTCCAGCGAGATTCAAACACAGCCATGGCAGCAAGGGATCCAGAGCCCATAGTTGTGTAGGGCAGCTTGTCTGCAGAGCCATGAGGATAAATGCAGTAAAGATGAGATCCAGTAGTATCTACACCTCCCAAGACAAGGGCTGCCCCGATGTGACCCTGATAACGGAACAGCATCTGCTTGAGCATTCTGTTGGCTGTGATGACTGGCACAATTCGACCCGTATTGAGTCGATGGAGCTCTAGCTGAGATGCAATCATCTGCGTTGTCATCTCTGTATCAGCAGCAGTTCCTGCTCCGCAGCAATACATGTTAGGTGCTAGGTAGTGGATCTTGGAGCAGTTTTTGTCGGACACAATGGTATTCTCCGTAGCCCTGGTATCAGCTCCCAGTATTACACCATCTTTGTATATAATGCCTACAATAGTAGTTCCAGTCTTAACTGCTTTCGGGACAGGAAATCCTTTGCTGACGAGGAAGGCATTCCTATAAAGACAATGAAGGAACAAATATGACTCCCTTGCTAAGTTAAATTTGAAATATATATTTCATATAGAGGAGAATGCTGCATAATTGGCAGATGATTTGCACTCTGTATTATAGCTTGGCTTTGAGTGTTGTGGCAATGTACGTCACTTGAACATCCAGAAAAAAAATAGCAAAAATTTAACTAGGGCAGAGAAAGTTGTGTGAGAGTTCCCAGAGATTAATTAAGACCTGAGTAAATACCATAAAATTGTATTACAGTAGAGAAAGTTGCATGAGTGTTCCGAGGGATGGAATAAGAGAAGAGAAAATAGTATTCTTAATGATCGAGGTAGAGAAAGTCGTGCGATTGTTCCAAGAGCGAAAGAACACATACTTGGGATTGTGCAATCTATGAATGTGAATTTTACATATTTGAGTTTCGCAGTGAAGAATTAAAGAAGATAAAAAGCATTGCTCTCTTGACTCTTGTCGTCCCTAACACCACCCTACTATCAGACAGTGGAACCTCAAACAGAAGAGACAGTGATAGTTGTTTCAGATACAAATAACACAAAATATTTATATTGAGAAATATTAGCACGTGTTGCTTTTAAAAGGTAATATTATCAAATTCAAAATATTCATCAATACCAATAAAATGGATGAGCAAGAGTAGTGAAATGCAACATAAGATCAGCTGTGTTATACGTACAAACGAAAGATAGTTTTAGGTCGTGCAGCAGCAAAGCTCCGCCCAGTTTTGCCCACTTCCCCTAACCGCCTAGTCTTACATGCGCCTTTACCCTGGCTGTGGACCTGCTCAATGCCGGCACTGCAGCTCACCGTTGTACCCTTAATCATATGCACTAATTATGATACGTTATGAAAACTACCCTTTCACCATATCAAAAATACCATACAGTGCAATCATCAGCGCCTCTTGAGCATTAAAAAAATACCTTTGCTCCGATACGGCTATTTCTCATCTATCAAAGCTCTCTAAACTTAAACCAATTAATTTTCTCCTTTCATCTCATCTTCCTTTTTCTCCTTCTTCCTCCCTTTCTCTTCACCCTACTTATCTATTTGGGACCTATTCCTAACTGTAAATTTTATGCACCGACTGGTACTAGAACACAGGACCACTAGCATCATGACTAGCAGCCTTAACCATTGCGCCATGAATGATTGCTGACTGGTGAAGGTAAAAATTCAGCTACCGGTATTTAAGTTTAGAGGGGCTTAATACATGAGACACAGCCTAGCAGTTCTGGTGCAAGGGTCGTTTCTTATAATTGTGAAATATTATGTTGGCTCTGAAAAGAGCCGTTTTCCCAAATATCGGGTGCTAAATAGGCTCCGCCCATCCCGCATTCCATTGCCATGGCGACAGCAGCTGTCGGCCGGCGACCTCTCGCTCGGCTCTCGCACCGATCTTCTTCCGACCGTTCCCGAACGTACTCCCGACCTTGTCCCCGCCTTCACTCGACACTCAACACTACCCCTGCGAGAGTGCCCCTTATACCAAATATTCAAAATACGAGATGCCCCTTGTACCAAATATACCCACCTAAGTATTTACAAATTATATTTACGAATTACCAAGGCACCATTAGGATATATGTTCACCAGAGCCTCTTTAGCGTCATGTATTACACGTCTCTGTAGTACAAAGGCTAGAAGTTTTCTCGATTTTTATTGCAACGAGCCTCGTGGTGTAGTGGTTAAGGCGATGGACTAGAACGCTGGCGGTCCCCGGATCGAATCCCCGTAGGTGCGAAAATTACTAGGATAGGAATAGGTCCCAAATAGGTAGGTAGGGTGAAGGAGAGAAAGGAGGTAATAGGGAGAAGAGGAGGAGAAAAGAGATAAAAGGAGAAAATAAAAAAATTAATTTTCTTGTGTTTCTGCTATTTCCGCCAGATGTCTCTGCGCCGCTACTACTAATTCCACCATTACCTACTAGATGTCTCCCACTGTTTCATTTAGTTAGTCCCCGCCCTAAACCCCTCCTTCCCGGGCGGGTCCCGATAGCGAGTATGGGAGGAGCCTATTTGGCACCCGATATTTGGTTTTTGCCCAAAGGTCGTTTATGCTGCATTAATATAGCGCATAGCACAACTGTGAGCTGCATTACTGCAGCTTGCTCGGGGAAAGTTTCAAGGCTGAAGGCCAAGCTAGAGGAAGATACGGAAAGCAGGCTGTCACCATGGCAATGTGCAGTGGAGCAAGGCCAAGTGCCACAGATTCTTCCGTTTCGCCTAAAGTCATAAATTTGGTCATTTTTCTACTAGGGTATATCTAATTAATATAGGCCTATTGCCAGTCATTATGGAAAGTAGGCTATCCTCAAAGAGAGTGAATATTTTTCGAATAGTCAGAAAGGCGATCTTACACCATCCCCAGAGTTAATTACTACGAGATGGTATAAAATGATTTTTAGAATTAGGCATGCATGTTCGCAAGACTGATTAAAAATGAAGTGTTCCACAGAATTAGTTCCTTCAAAATGAGCCTTGGTAATGTTCGTTAGATTAATCTAAAGGAATTAGTAAGCTTGTTTATTCCGCAAGAAATTATCGTATATTTCTTAGATTTTCTGGGGGGGGGGGAAGATATTCAAGAAATTATATTACAGGTTAATTTTTGGACATAAGCATGACATGGCACACTAAGTACAAGTTCATTTGTACGACTATGCCTAATATAATCAAACAACAACTTTATTTAGGGTAAAAATATTTTCAAGTATATGTGTAAAATAATAATTCTTTGTATTACCTTCTACAATTCTCGAAAGAAAATCCGGGATTTTCAAATTCAGGAACCAACACAGACGCCATGTTTATGATTATGACTATTTTCCTGTCAGCACGCCAAACGCACGTCTTTTGTTTAAGTTTTTTTTTTAAGCCTGCCATCTACAGACGAGAAAGGAACTAATTTTCATCGTGGAAGTGTTTTTCATGATTAAGTTGTATTTTCCATTTTTGACACTTTATAAATTGACAGGTCAATTTGTTGCAGTGTGAATCTATAACTGCAGGGTTTCGTAAATTTTATTACATAGGAATTTCATTATCAGTAGGGTCATAACGCGAACTTAATTTCTTTTTTGTTCCAAATCAGCTGACCATGTAAATGCTTGAATAAAATGAGCGGTAGCTATGATTATTATAGTACTTATTACTTGTAATACTGATCGTATGCTTCAGCTGATAAGGGGAAATGGATATGAATGTTTCACCATAATACCTAAAGAAGGTAAATATATTCTAAGTTTGTCTCATTTTGTATAGTGGGGCCTACTTGTAAATATCTTTTATCTATATTTTTATACTGTTTCAGATGGCATATGAGGCGTGAGATGGGACTAAATGCTACTTATTTTACCAAATTCCTCTTTGCCATTTGTGGACTGGCATTTTATTGCGAGTTTTTAATATACTATTTAGTGCTGCTCCAGTGCTCATGGCCACAGCTTGATCCAAGTACAGTCGACAGTACGATTCACCTGAGGCAGGATGATCAGCCAGTGAGAGCTCTTCTATTTGCTGATACACACTTACTTGGTTCACGTAAAGGTCATTGGTTTGACAAATTGAGAAGGTGAGAATTACCAGTATTCGGCAAAAGATAGGAGTTGTACAGCACCGAACCTCCTTCTACTCTCACCTGCTGGCCCACTTCCCACAGGGCTTGCACCTTTACTGTGGCTATGAAGTTGTTCAATGCCAGCAGTGCAGCTCACTGTTGTAGATGTAGATGTAGATATCTTGTCCTTGAGCCCTGCTCAACACAGGATCTACTGCAAGCTGGAAATATTCCTCCAAATTGTAGAAGGTGTGAGTTACTAAAAATTCCTTGACAGATGTTTTGAAAAATTTGCTTTTTCTTTGAATACATAATAGGCCTAATTTAATGTTGCTTGGAAGCTTGTATATCTGTATTGCAGAATAATAAGCACCCTTCTGAAAGAACGAGTTAGTTGGTCTGTTGTAGGTCATTCATGTTTCTGGTAGTACGTCCATGTACACTAAAATTAGTTTGAAATTTATCAATATTATCCACTACATAACACATAACATAGTATATATACTCCCCTGTAAGAGTGAGGTCTCTTAATTTTTCAAATAGCGGATTACAAGATTCCTTTTTTTTCTTTCCACATATTATTCTTATTGCCCGTTTTTGTAATCTAAATATTTTCTTCCTATGGGAAGAGTTGCCCCAGAATATGATTCCGTACCTCATTACCGAGTCAAAATATTCAAAATATACCATAAGTAATGCATCCTGTTGTAATATATTATTCAAAATTCGTAAAGCAAAACACGCTGAACTCAGTTTTCAACTTGTAATGTGTGCTAATAATGTATATTACATACTTAGAGTAATGTTTAATAATGATTTCTTTTCTTTTTCAGGGAATGGCAGATGTATCGAGCATTCCAAACAGCCATGACAGTTCACAAACCAGACATAGTCTTTGTTCTTGGTGAGTTATTCCTCAACAGATTTTATCTTTGAATTGTAGACTTGGATTTTATAATTAGAAGAGATTAAAATAGTTCGTGACAATCAGCATCTGCCACTCCTCTTAAGACAGTTTCTGTAGTTTACAGTTTCTCTGTTACAAGAATGCACTACCATACTGCCATCTAAGCTATGTGGTAGCAATTCAGGCATTAACAGTTAGGCCTATGTAAAGTTATTTCTGTTGATACAAAATTGTATTATTTATTACAAGCTTTAAGAGGCTACAATTAATAACATCTATACCGTAGTAATTAAAGCCAGCATTAAGAAAAAGTCATACAGATAAATGCATCTTAAGGAAATTCATCAAAGAGAACTTAAAGGTACTGTAAATAATTATCCTACCCAAAATAAACCCTGGTATGATCTCATATTTATAGTCGTCGCAAAAAAATTTCAAATACCAAAAGCGCATAGTAATAAAGTGCACCAAATATTAAAATCCTGAGAGAGAAAATAATTACCCTCTGATTGGCACACATTTTTTGTATTTGTAATTATAGGATATAAATAGCCTGGCGCCCTGCAACGATACCATCTGGAGCACTCTAGATCTATGCAGCACACACAAGATGTTTCATGGACCCTGTGGCACCGTCCCCAATACACCCTGGCTGACCTTTTTCACCCCAGACAGTTTGTTATTTGTCTGTAAAGGTGCAGTGATACCGGTAATGAACTTCATTCACCTTGTAAATAGAGCCCAAGAGTTTCTCGGAAACTTGGGAGTTTCTAAAATAACGACCTTGGCCCTATTTCATAAATAAATAAATAAAATAAATGAGATTTTATTGTCATTCAACCTTGCAGCAATAGACAACGTCACCTTACAAATTGTACAAAACATATATATACACTATATTACATTAGAAATATATAAAAATAGATAAAGGAAAAAAAAAGATGTTCATTAATTACTACCAAGTAATGTTTGCACATTCAAAAAATTCAAAGAATTCGTCAATAGAATAAAATGGGTTAAAGACTAGCCAGTTGTATATCCTTGTCTTAAATACATTGAGTGGGACCTCCATCCATTCCAGGGGAAGTTTATTGAACACTTTTACACCAATTACCTCATAACTATTTAGTGACTTGGATAATCTACAAAAAGGTGTATTAATTATCCTATTATATCTGGTACCATATGAGTGTATGTCTTGTCTGAGTAGATAATCTGATAAGTTATTTTTAATATGGAGGAGGACTGTGTAAATGTATAAGTTAATCACAGTCAGCACTTTAAGTTTAATGAACAGAGGTTTACAATGATCCATCTTTTTAGCATCTGTGATAACCCTGATAGCCTTCTTCTGGAGAACCAAAATGTCCTGCACATGGGCACTATTACCCCAGAGTAAAAGTCCGTAGCTCATAACGCTTTGAAAAAAAAGCAAAATATGCCGATCTTACATAATTTTGAGGTACATGATGTTTTAAGCTTCTTAATAGGTAAACTACCCGAGACAACTTAGTACTGACATATTTAACGTGAGGATCCCATGATAATTTTCTGTCCATGACAACACCTAAAAACTTAACACTACTTTGACCTGCTTCTACTGGCAAATCTCTAAGACTAAATATTATTTGTTGTGTTTTATTCTCATTTAGTAAAAACCCATTTGCTCTGAACCATATCGATACCTGCGATATAGTTTCTTTTGTCATGTTTTGAAGGGTTACAAACTCTTTACTGACATTTAAAAATGTAGTGTCATCCGCATAAAGAATAGAATGACTATTTATATAAGATGATAAGTCGTTGATCATTATTATGAACAATAATGGTCCCAAAACTGATCCCTGAGGTACGCCATGTGTAATCTGAGCTATTTGTGATCTTTCCTTACCAATACATACTATTTGTCTACGCTTTGTTAGAAATGACTCAAAAATATTATCAGATTTATCATTGATAATTCCATAATAAACTAATTTTTTTGTAAGTGATTCGTTATCTACGTAGTCAAAAGCTTTACTAAGGTCGCAAAATGTAGCCATAGCAAACTGTTTTCCTTCATACGCGTCAAGTACTATTTTAATCAACGAGTCAATAGCATGAACGGTGGATTTTCCCTTTCTAAAACTGTTAAGATGTTACAAATGTGACAGTTATGTCAAGTCTGACAAATTTGTCAAAAGTTCATTACATTTGTATATTTCATAAATATTACAAATCCTCCTTACATTACAGGCAACTTAATGTAAATTGTTACACTAAAAAGAACACTTTTCACAAATGCGACAATTTTATGTCATACCTAAAGTTTACTTTATTGCACTGCAGATGGCTCTCATATACGCATGTGATAATTATTGACCTCAACACTGAGAATGTAATACATAATTAATCCATTAATACTATATCGAAAATAATGGAAAATAAATTTAGCGGCATTTTACACATTCCAACTTATGTAGGTCTACATAACAAATTCGACAGAATGTCCAGTAACTTCAATAAGATCACTGCTAATATCACTATCGGTAAAGTAATTTTAGTTTGTAAGAAAATTAATGAAGCCATGTGAACTTTGTATCCCAAAAGATACTACTAGTGTTCGTTATGAACAAGAAAGTTTAGGTTAGTAGTAGTAGTCCAGGTCGGGTGCGACCCCTGGCGATCCAAACGGATTTACAAGGCAGTAAGGCTGCCAGCCATGACTATTCGAAATGTCTTTTCCTGTTCCTAACACTCATATCCACTATCTTCTTCCATCCAACCCGGTCCTTCACAGCACTTAGAATTTCTTCCCATCTTAGATTGGTGGCATTGCTAATCTCTGCGTGCCATCTTGTTCTTCTCCTACCCCTTCCTCGCTTCCCGTCCACTATACCTAGCATAACATCTTTTTCCAAGGAGCTGTTTTTCCTCATATGTCCAAAATACATTAATTTATGCTTAGTTGCTGTTGCCACTAGTGGCATGTCTGGTTTAATTTCCTTTATTATGGACAAGTTAGTCCGTTTTTCTACCCATGATACATTTAGAAGTTTTCTCCAGACCCACATTTCAAAGGAATCAAGTCTTCTTTCCTCCTCCGATCTTAATGTCCAGCTTTCGCTAGCGTATAGTACCACTGGAAATACCATCACTTTAATGAGCTTAACTTTTGTTCTTCTAGAGATGTCTGGATCTTTGAATATCTTTTCTAGTTTTTTCATAGCTGTTTTGCCTAGCACTATTCTCCTTTTAATTTACTCTTTGCTATTACCCTCTAAAGTCATGGTTGTCCCAAGATAGTTAAATTTGTCCACAGTTGTTATTAGGTTACAGAGGTCTAATATTCACAAACACAATTTGCCAAGTTATATACACATTTACATAACCTATTCACTAGGCCTACCTGTCACTTCTATAATGACAATTCTACATTTTCCATAAGTTTGTAAATATATCAATAAAAAATGTTTTATAAATGTTAAGTATCTTAAGATTTGACTAATTTTCCCTGTCAATGCCAAAGTTTTGAGAAACAACAATTTGTAAAATTGTCATACAAATCTACAAAATTGTTGTGACATTTTTGTAAAGATGTCAGCATTTATGAAATACACAATATTTTGTAAACCTGTGACAAATCAATACAGACAGAGATGAACCATTACATTTTTATATAATTATGTATATGATATTATATAGTTTTACTAGACTTCGGATTTTAGGTAAAAACCTATTTTAATCCTTAAGTGATATATGGATGAAAACTTGTGTATGCGTATTTCATAAGTGACTATGCCTAAAACTGTTACTTTTATAGGATCTAAAATAGCCTATTTTTACGTTAGAGCCTAATATTGCCTTTTTTGCTTGTTTTTCCTCTAAACTTCAAAATAACTTATTTTTGTTATAAATTCTAGCATTTATTTTCAGTTCATACTAAATTTTTAGCTCGGAATGTGCAGTACATGGCACTTTTGTGACTTGGTTAAACAGTAAGGAATGTTTCGTCTTCAGTAGAAAAATTCCTTGGGAATTCCAAGAAAATGTAGTGTTTTCTCCTGACTCCCACATCTAGTTTAAAAAAAAAAAAAAAACGTAGTTATCTGAATCACTGAAGGTTACAAGGGGTTGAATATGCTAGCGTGCATAGCTTCTGGGCGCAGGGATTCAGGTTTTCACTGTTACGGTATTAATACAGGCCCTAGTAATAGGTCCATATATTTCTGTGTACCATAGGCCTATATCTGTGTTTTATCATGATTATTGATTAATGGCGACTTCAATAAATATAAAATTCTGCATTGCAATTGAGATATTTTAGAAAATTGGCAACTTAACGATTTTATAAGAGGCTATTTTTCGATTTTTAGAACCTATTTTCCAATTTTTAGAGCCTATTTTAGGTACCTAAAACAGCATTTTTAGCGACCTGAAAGTCCGAAGTCTAAGTTTTACTTTTAATTTTACAGTTAAACTCCCAGATAAAGATATGCCATTTACTCTGTGCAGGAGACCTGTTTGATGAGGGGCTGTGGTGCAGTGAGAAGGAGTATGCCTACTATGTCAATAGATTCAACGATTTGTTCAGGGTTCCAGAAGGCTCCCAGATGTTCGTGGTAGTGGGTAACCATGACGTGGGATTCCATTATGGGTGAGTGCTGAAGAGAAAAGACTGACAGATATTATAATAATCTCAACCATTTCACTGCTACAGCCGTATATATGCACCAGCAGGCATCACTGCTGGCAATGCTATTGATGAATATGTACAACTCACCACTTTGCATGCCTGAAGATGAAAGAAATTCTCCTTGAGAGCCATTCAAAGTGTGTCAGTATATAGCGTCATCTGTAGCTAAATATTTAGGTGATGTATTGCACCAAACATTAAAAACCGCATTATAACACTGCTGAGATGTGACATCATGCAGGCTTTCTCAGGTTCTCTACGTCAAGAAATACATTCTGTACTCGTGTTTCGGAGGAAACTTAGAAATTATTTGCATTTGACTATTTATGATTATAAAAGAAATTTACAAATTAATTCAGCACCAGCAGTTTGCAAGTATTTGTGTAACATGGAATCAGTCAAAACATGGAAATTTCATTTATCATAGCAAACAAATATTTCAGCAATGTAGCTTTAATTGTTAAAAACTGTATTACAATAAGGGCCTTTTCACGCTGGAATACTTGTGATGGTCACCGGTGTTTGCAGTGAACACACCTGGGTCACTTGTGATGGTCACCGCTAGTATTGCCAATAGTAGCTACATGATAAAACAATTTGTAATCGCTTTTGACATCCTAAACTGTAGGTCGACATTCCACTTCACTTATAAAATCTTCAATATTAATCAAATCTAAACTCATGGCTGGATAACTAGTTTCGCTGAGCTCAATCATACAACTGAATTATGTATATACAACTTGCATTGTTGGCAATCATAAAATGCGGTGACCATCACTTGTGACACAGTGTGAACGCTCCCATTTCAACCAATGCTTCTTCGCCGGTGACTGTCACAAGTGATCAAGTGTGAAAAGGCTCTAAGGTGACTGATAGCCAATTTAAAGTAGCTGTGCGTGTTTGAAAATTAAATCAGGGAGTGAGTTATGAGCTCAGAAAAAAATCATTTACAGGTATCATTGCAAAAGATAATGTAAAGAATATGGTGTAGAATTGATTTAATTGTTAAAAACTGTATTACAATAAGGGCCTTTTCACGCTGGAATACTTGTGATGGTCACCGGTGTTTGCAGTGAACACACCTGGGTCACTTGTGATGGTCACCGCTAGTATTGCCAATAGTAGCTACATGATAAAACAATTTGTAATCGCTTTTGACATCCTAAACTGCAGGTCGACATTCCACTTCACTTATAAAATCTTCAATATTAATCAAATCTAAACTCATGGCTGGATAACTAGTTTCGCTGAGCTCAATCATACAACTGAATTATGTATATACAACTTGCATTGTTGGCAATCATAAAATGCGGTGACCATCACTTGTGACACAGTGTGAACGCTCCCATTTCAACCAATGCTTCTTCGCCGGTGACTGTCACAAGTGATCAAGTGTGAAAAGGCTCTAAGGTGACTGATAGCCAATTTAAAGTAGCTGTGCGTGTTTGAAAATTAAATCAGGGAGTGAGTTATGAGCTCAGAAAAAAATCATTTACAGGTATCATTGCAAAAGATAATGTAAAGAATATGGTGTAGAATTGATTTTTTAAAATCACATTGCAATACAGTGATAACAGCTGAATGGCAGCCAATTTAAAATTGCTGAGCGTAGGCTACAGTTGAATTTCTTTCTCCATTTCTTGTAAAGGAAATTAATTTTTACTTTTTTCAGTTTTCTAGGTGAAATAACTCAGACAGTATTGAATATAATTGCGTAAAATTTGCAGGTCATCTTTAACATTTTCTCCATTTTTTTTAAACAAAATTTTAGGAAATATGAGTTTAGTTCATTAAAAAGTTAAAAGGGAAAGGTTTTGAAAAAATAGCATTTTACCATATTAAGATTTCATGTAGACACTATGTTTAAATAAGGGTGATAACTGTATACTATGATGTAAAAACACTACAATAAATTATTTTAAACCAGCATATCCAGATGTGACAGCAACAGTTGTTGCTGGAGAGTAACCTGAGCAGTAAATGAATCAGTCAATACGATGACACGACAGTGATTAACATATTTTCTCATGTTTTACAGGATCAGTCCATACCTCCATGAACGCTTCTCTTCAGCATTCGATGCCCCTTCAGTGCGACTTGTGTCCATCAAAGGAAACCATTTTGTGCTGGTGAACAGCATGGCGATGGAGGGTGATGGCTGTTTTCTATGTCGTCCTGCAGAGCTGCTGCTTCAGAAGATCTCAAGGAGACTTAAGTGTACGAAAGGAGTAGGTCGGTGTGATCGAGGTATGGACCTCCAGCAGTACAGCCGCCCAGTACTTCTCCAACATTTCCCCATGTACCGAGAGTCTGATGCTGAGTGCAATGAGCCAGACCAGGCCCCAGAGGATGAAAAAACTCAGAAGTTCCGAGAGAGATGGGAATGTCTGTCTAAAGAGTCATCAGAACAGCTACTGGATGTTTTAAAACCTCGACTCATTGTGACGGGGCACACACACCATGGCTGCCATCGAGTTCACAGAGAAGACATCCATGAGTGGACACTGCCTTCTTTCAGCTGGCGGAACAAAGATAATCCAAGCTTCATGCTGGTGAGTATACATATAACTAAGTAACATAACTGCAGAGAGTAACAAAATTCAGTACTATCATTTTGTTTAAAATTTTTAGAATGATTTTTTGCAAGTTCCCTCATGTGTTGTATATTTTTTCTACAATATTGTGTGTTATTCATTTCCTGTTAATATTATCATGGTGGGAACTAGAATTTTCGGCACTATAATGACTAATTATTTTCATCAAAGATGCTACAAGTAAGAGGGAGTTTCACTGTTCAGTTCTTATGACTGAGTTAAAAACAAGTCCATGAAGGTGAAATAAATGAGAGTGTAACAAATAAACAATGAAAGTACGATCATAGACACTAACAATTGGTTGAAATTCCACACATTATTTCCAATGCTGTTTTGGTCATTGATTTAAGAAATAGCCAATGTTAAATGGGAAGTTATTTTTTCACACCAGACTACTCGGTCTGAATAACTATTTATGCATCATGTAATTGAATTTACATATATTAAGAAAAGCAGACCACCAAGATTTGATCTGTGAGGGATGTCAGATTTGGCTATATAGACATAAGATCGAGACCCACTATAAATAACAAATGGGACTGTATTGCTCAGATACTGTATGTTTAAAAAATTATTAATTGATGTAAGTGAAAATCCATAACATGAGTTTTTCAGTAATTGAAGTTAGCCTATGTCATCTTTTTTATAAAAATCAGTTTGGAAATCATTGTAGATTAGAGAGCAGTAGAGAGCATACAGCATTGGAGAGAATGTATTAAAAACCAGTACTATTGCAGAAAAACAATTGCATGGGAGAAGTTCATTTTAACATGGCTAGCAATTTAGGCCACTCTGTAGATAGGAATATTTCAAGTAGACCTGGATACATACCCAGAGAATCGATAGTCTTGGCAGCAGCACAGAAAACTGAAAACTTGGGTTTTATTCCTGCCCAGGATACATTTTTCTCTGTAAATATTGATAATTATTATTATTAAACATTATGCAGAAGGAATAATTGCTTTAAATCCATACTTTTTTGAACAAGTATAAGATAAAAACTTAGTATTGTGTGGTATGGTGCTATAGTTAAACAGGGATAAAGGTCTGGAATTTAGCCTTCTTAGAAGTTTCCTTTTCAAGATGGAATTCATTTCTTTCTTAGGCTGTGATCACACCCAACAATTATGCAGTTGCCAAATGCTTCATGCCACAGGAGTCTACCGTCATCTGGATTTACCTACTAGGGTCTGCCCTTATTTCAACGTGTTTAGCACTCTCATATCGCCGCATGTGTCGACGTTCACGGTGGTTCAAAACAAACTAGTCGTTGTGTTGTTTTGTCTTCCATATCACAGCCAAAGATCACAAGATTTGATGTTGTGGGTATTCCCTGTAATGTGTTCATCGTAACTGATAAGTGTTGTGCTACTGGTTGTGAACATGGCATTGTGCCATTCCTCCACCCACTCCTCCTTCCTTCTTGTACCAAAAGAAATAATTAAATATGCTTTGTACAAATAAATACTTTAGAATTCATTATCGACATATACAAGTTGCGGTGAAACTGGACTCTAGAACTTTTCCTGACTACCTTTTTCCATTGTTCTTTACTTATTTTTCCTTATTAAAAAGAATCTTCATTTCAGTTTTATATACTATAGAACCCTGCTGTTCTGAACTAAGTGAGATGGAGCCACCTAGGGTAACAAGTATTTTTGGATTAATAACAGTTTTGTCGGCTATAAGCTGAAGCAAGAATCCTAAAATATCCAAGCTTTTGGCCACTATCATCTCTGCAGCTACCTTAGGAAAATGAGTGTCAAGCTAAGGATAAGAGGATTTATATAGGATTTGGGAGCCAAAGGAAATTCTAGGATTGGTGGGAAAAGGTTGGAGAGCATTGAGCTATCGGGATAGAGGATTTATGATTGGTGGTTAAATAAGTTGAAAATGCAGGCGGTCCAAAATATAATGATGATGAAGATAGTTAGTATTGAGCAAACCACCTCCTACCTTTCCAATTGGACGTATGTAGTGTCCTTCTAGGCATCCACATTTTCCCATCGTTCCATGATAGCTGGTGTTCTTCTGGGGATACTTATGTCCCCTGTCCTCTTTAGCCAGTATGTAAGTGACATGCCCTCGCTACACCGCCACATTGAGTTGGTGCTTTATACTGATGACACTGTGCTTTCAACAATGTTGGAAATAGCTTGACCTAATTGTCAAATAGGCTTTCTTGAGACATATCTCAGTGAGCTAGAGGTTGGGGGTGACAAAGTGGTGAATTTCCATCAAAGTCACTAAGAGCCTGCTTTGCTCTTCACAGGAGGGCAAAAAATAGCACTCCCAAAGTCTGTAGAGTTTTTCGGAAACCAAATTCAATGGGTCAAAACAGCCAAGTATCTGGGGTAACCCCATGTTTCCTGAATGTTAGACGAATGGCTTGGAATTTTAGCCCCTCTGCTTAACGGCCGAGGCAGACTATGCCAATCCAGCTTGGAGGTCCACAGCACTCAACCATGTGCTTCCCAGGGAACAAATAAAATCATCAATACTTTTTTTATTCATTCAGCCTAAACAATCATCAACTCCCCTATGGATAAGTCTTCAGCTGACACGTATTCTAAGTGGTGGGCGCAATTCCCACCAGCCATTATAGAATGGAGGCACATAACCGAAGTTCCCTTTGTAGGTTCTGACCTAGGTTCTCTGTGGTTTTCCTTGGTTGTAAGGTGAATACTGGAGCTATATATAAAGGGCTACGGCAAAACCCAAAAATCGTGTTATACTTGGCTTGCATAGGTTCGAACCCTATCCAAACAACAGTTAGCATAAGCACAGTATTAAGTTATAGGATAGCAACACGTTTTAATCTCCAGTAATGCATATCGTATGCAGGTATGAAACTGAGTCAAAGTCATCATCGCCCACAATGCTCCACTTTCAGTTAACTTATTGTTTCTAGTCTGGCTAGACACTCATTTACCTAAGGAAGGCTGTAGAGATGACAGCGGCCAAAAGCTTGGATATTTTAGACCCGTTGACTCAGCTTATAGCCCATGAAACTGTTATTAATAATCAGTGCTGAGAAAGCCTCAAGTTTTCAGCAGTGAAAGGAAAAAATAGCTGTTATTTATGCATATAAATTATAATTATTACTTAAATAAACTTCACTAGTTACAGTATCTTCGATCAGGCATTTAGGTGTAACTGTCACCCAGAACTTCTCATTTTATCAACATATAACAAACATAAACCATGGCTCTTAAAAAAAAATTGGACTTTATATTCAGAATCTTGAAAGACTTACAAGATGCTCAAGTAATGCTTATTTTATATAAGAGCCTTGTTTGAAGTAAGGTGTATGCCTTGATTTTATGGTCACCTGTTTATAAATGTTATATTAATCAATTAGAAAAAAATCAAAAGAATTTCTCAGACTATATTATAAAACTCACAATGAATTAGTCTTTAATCAGAATATTCCTTATAGTCAACTTTTTAATGAATTCAATTTGACGTCACTTTCCAATCGTAGAATAGCTGCTGAACAATTATTCCTGTATAAATTTGTAATTGGCCTGTTATACAATGAAGATATACTTGATCAAATACATTTTAATGCTAATGAAACAAATTTCAGAAAACTTCACTTACTTCAAGTTGGGACACATAAAATGTCTGCACATAAAAATTCCCCTTTTCTGAGGTTGTGCTTCAAGTACAATGAACTCTCAGCTACTATAGATCTGGAACATAGCTTAATTTATAAACAATTTAAGAAAGAGTTAAATATAGGAGTTAATTGCATGCGATTTTTACTTATTTTATTTATAATTATACTTTGCATGTTTTTCCTTGTCTTGAATAATTGTTTACATGTTTGTTTTGTTTGTTTGGTTGTTTTTAGTTTAGTCTTAGTTTGTTTTGTTTATTTGATTGTTTTTAGTTTTAAGTCTTTGTTTGGTTTCTTATTTGTTTTCAGTTTTGTTTCAGTTTTTTGTTTAATTTTGTTATTGCACATTTTAATTAGTATATTTAATGTATATGTAGCCATTATAATTAGAACACAAAGTAAATAAATAAATAAATAAATAAATAAGAAAATAAATAAATAAATATAACATTATAACCCTTAATAAATTAAAACATGATAAAACATAAATTTTAACATGATTACTGCACACAAGGACTTCTTACATTCAGTGACTGACAGCAATTGAAGACATTTCTCACTTAACCCTATTCAGTAATTTGTACAAAAGGTGCAGAACAAAAGAAACAGAAACAGATATAACTTTCAACAGGGTGACCCGATTGTAAAACAAAAAGCCAGGACACCTCATCGAACAATACAACTTTTAAACTTTATCAATGTGTAAGCATATGAGTGGAGACTTAATACACTGAACTTCACTAAATATTTGTACTAACCTGGACCGGTTTCGGAATTACAACTTTACCCCATTTTCAACGTACTCCGACTGATGTTTGTGTTGTATGGGCACCCTCCCGCGGACGTCCTATGAACTTCCTGACCAGGTCATCTTCCGTTGGTATTTCAAAGTTCATTAGGTTATCTGCATTCTTCTGGATAAATATCTTCTCCCAGACTGTCAGTTCACTATGTCCGTGGGCGCACTTAACCAACTTAGGTTCTTGTTCAACTTCATGGTTCATGTTCCAGACATGGGCTGCTACTGCGGACTTTTCAATTTGTGCATATTTGACGTGTCTTTGGTGTTCCTTCATCCTGGTCTCTATATTTCTTTTTGTTTTGCCTATGTATTTTTGTGGACAGTTTTTGCAACTAAACTGGTAGATGCCCGATTTTTTCAGGTGTTGTACTCTCTCTATGTTGGTTGACCTTAACATATTTCCTAAACTGTATCTAGTTTATCTAGTTTAGGAAATATGTTAAGGTCAACCAACATAGAGAGAGTACATATTTCCTAAACTGTATCTAGTTTATCTAGTTTAGGAAATATGTTAAGGTCAACCAACATAGAGAGAGTACAACACCTGAAAAAATCGGGCATCTACCAGTTTAGTTGCAAAAACTGTCCACAAAAATACATAAGCAAAACAAAAAGAAATATAGAGACCAGGATGAAGGAACACCAAAGACACGTCAAATATGCACAAATTGAAAAGTCCGCAGTAGCAGCCCATGTCTGGAACATGAACCATGAAGTTGAACAAGAACCTAAGTTGGTTAAGTGCGCCCACGGACATAGTGAACTGACAGTCTGGGAGAAGATATTTATCCAGAAGAATGCAGATAACCTAATGAACTTTGAAATACCAACGGAAGATGACCTGGTCAGGAAGTTCATAGGACGTCCGCGGGAGGGTGCCCATACAACACAAACATCAGTCGGAGTACGTTGAAAATGGGGTAAAGTTGTAATTCCGAAACCGGTCCAGGTTAGTACAAATATTTAGTGAAGTTCAGTGTATTAAGTCTCCACTCATATGCTTACATATTTAATAACTTCACTGTGTAAACTTCCTTCATTAATTAAATTTATCAATGTGTTTTTTCTTTCAACATATAATTATTTACAAATGAAGCATTCAAATTGTTGCAATTAGAATACTAATTAAGTATTTGGAGAGCAAAGTGCCCATTAATTACTCAAAGTAAAGTATTACTCTTTTTTGCACGTTTCGGAACTATTCACTTAATTTGCTTTAGGAGCACTTGATTTTTCTTTTCTTAGTTTCTCTTATATAAAAGGAAAACATCTCTAGGATATCACTGTTTACAATTTTGTTTGCATCTTCAATGTAAATTGAAAACAGTAAAACTACACTCAGTACAAAACCTAAACTATACAGTTCATGCTATAAGAAGGAAAATGGTGTAAGTCAATCCCTGTTGACTCTTAGTGTGCTGTTGCTGCACTTGTCAGAAGAAAGAAAGAGAGCATAGACTTCCTGCAACTGCTTGCGGGAGCACATGATTGCTCACCAATGTTACTTATCATTCAAAATCTCATAGTTCAATGACCGTGTATTGTAAAATTATGGTTTTTGTATTGTTGGCTTCAGAAATATTCTTCTTTCTCTTTGGATTGTGTATTGTTTCTTATTGCACAGTTGAAATTGCACAATGTGACACTTCTGTTAGCCACAGAGTTACTTCTTTTGGGCAAAATTTTTTGCTATCATTCACTACACACACAAGCAGGCCCGTAAAGCCCCATCTGATTTTCCTTTGTAAAGCGTGAGCCATATAGTAGGTAGTAACAAAACACAAAGTAAAAAATGACCAGCACTGCACAAGCCAGTGCTATTATATGTCTCAGGCTAGTTTCATCCTGTTAAAAACAAAGGGGAGGAGAACTCACAGAGAGTTCGCGGAAAATTCGTATCATGTGACAAAAGGTGATTGATTAATGTCATTAGCATGTGTCATTACCAGGGTGTGGCTTGCTAATGGAGAAGGAGTGTTCATAACTTCATGCAACAATAATATCAACATTTACACGTGAAATAAACTCTCACTGGCATCGTCAGCATTATAGTATATCAATTAGCAAACAAAACATAAAGGATTCATTGTTCAAAATAGAGAGAAAGTGAGTTGTACTGAGAATAAACAAACTACCATTATCACGGTGATGACATGCATTCTCATGTGCGGAGCTGTACAACAGCTGTGGCTAGGACAGCCACACCTCTTTGTTTTGAACAGGATCAAACTTCCTTCAGACATATTTTAGACAATAGTTGTGTGAACCAACTGAACGAAATTACTTTTGAAGAGATGCCAACTTAATCCATGGAATAAATTATAAGAATTTCTAAGCCTGCAATTGCGTATCTCTGGTAGACAAATTGACTGCTCTTGTTGCAAGTAGAGTCACTATCTGGTGGAAAATAAAATACGAAAATTATGAAAAATTATATGTATGTAAGTAACAACTTCTCAAAATTGGGATGTATAGGTGTCCTGAAAAACTTCCTCAGGACACTGGGACAGTATGCTCAAAACCATGACTGTCCCGGTAAAATCAGGACGTCTGGTCACCCTCACTTGCAACATAACAAAACAAGTGGAAAACATTAGGTTTGTTCGCAAAGCAAATCCGTGACTGCTTGAGAATTGATTGTACTGCGCATGTCCAGTCTGTAACTTACCCGTGATTTGCACTTTGCGAACGGTTAGAAGAATTTGGAATCGATAGTTTCTGCGTTTAATCGATATGATATGCAAATAAAATAGGCTATATATTTCCCTTTAACATGTTATACATGCAATATACATCGGCAATATAAACTATATTTTGGGAAACTTTTAATTATCTTCCATTATTCATACATATAAGTAGCCTATGCTTATAAATCTGGAGCAAGGATTTGGAGGGAGGAGTCAGGCGCATGAAAATAGGTTACTGCGCATGTCTCTGATAACAATTCATGGTAGAGCCTGCAAATTTTTCTTATAGTACAGAAACTGTCCGTGAGAGCTTTGCGAACAGAAGATTGAAATCAGAATCACGGATTCTCGCTTTGTGAACGCGTGTGGAGAAAGAGCGCATGCGCGAACGATTTGTTCCTGGTTTCTGACTGCTTTGCGAACAAACCTATTATTTTCTCCACCTACAACATTTCTTAGAGGGTGTTCATCCTTATTTATGATTTGATGAGTATTTGTGACTTGAGGCTTCCACAGTGGTTAAGTATGGATAATGGTTTCTCAGGCTTACAACCGAGTTAGTAGGAGGATTGTTTCCCAAATAGGGCATTGGCCATAAAAAGGACTGTTGACACATCCCATCACTACTGTCCAATTCGACTTTCCTTCTGTCTGTTTGTTCCACTTCCTGTTTTTCATATTGAACCTCCCTTCCCATTTCACCTAGCATTTTTTGTCTATCCTATATAACACAGACCTTTTCCTTACCAGCTCACTTCTCCCAAAAGATGGCAACAGAGCAGGCTGCCGGAGAAGGAGACATCCGGTTCACAGTGTAGCTGAAAACAAGGGTGAGGATCCTTGAAACACTCCTATCAAAATAATGGTAAGTGAAGGAGCAAACTCATGTATTAGATTTAATTTAGGTGAGGGCATAGTTTCATTTGTGTTGTCGACTGCTCCAATGACTTGTTAGACAGTTGCATTATGAGCATTGCAAATTATCTTATGGTATGCAATTCATAGATGTAATATGTATAGGTATGTAATCACAAAACAACAAAATGATGTGTTGAACATTACATGAGAATACTTTAGAAGAAAAATTCCTTCTGTCACTGGGATTCGAACCCATGGTCTTCGGCTATACATACTTTTGATCTACCAACTGTCCTAGCCAGAGTTCAAATCACAATGCCAAATAGAACCTCTCTCCTATAATTGCCCTTAATGGTCGACCTTGCTGATCATATGCAGTAGTGTGAGGGACACTAATTTAGTGATTTGTGATGAGGCTACCATACTATGTAAGAAGCCACAGAATATTGTTTCTGTTGAACATAATTACATGGGAATATTTTAGGAGAAACATTTCTTCTAATATGCGGATTTGAACCCACGCCAATGCTCTACCAATTGAGCACCCCTCAGGAAAAGTAAAAAGTTTACTGTTTCTAGATCTTTCTTAGTTTTCAAAATACTTAGAGATGATGAACTGTCATTTCGTCTTTTATGAATTTATTATCCTATCAAAATAGCCATATGCTGTCATGAAGTACACTTATAATATCAACAGTGGTTAAGTTAAAAGCAACTGCTCTGTGGCTGATATTGAATGATGATAATTTTATAAAATTTGCATTGGGCAGATTATTATTAAACTGTAAACCTGACTATCCCACGGCTTCGTCCCGGGTCTGGACCTGCCTTTGGGCAGAATACACATCATCATCATCATCACCATCATCATCAAACCTGGCTGTCCTACAGTCAATGCTACTTGTCTCTCTGAATTCAACTCCCACCTCTGAATGGCCTTCCCCTCATTCACGTTTCACCAGTCTTGGGAAGAAAGAAATGTACAGTACTAAAGTAATTTTCACTTTGCATGACCCGTTCATTATCTAAGAAGCTCCTGTCCCAGTTCAGGTTTGAGTAGGGACAATGCACGATCTATGTGCTTTTGCTGAAGGTAAAAACTTACCCTACTATCGGGGGGGGGGGGGAACCTCTCTATTTCAGTCTCTCCAGTATACATCCTTCCCCAATAGTTTACACTGATGAATGTTTGCTCGTTGGCGAGCAAGCAATGAAACTAGGGTTCGATTCATGGGGGACAAGTTTTCCTTTATATAATGTTAGTGTGATGTTAGGGGCCGCGTTTTTTGTAACAATTAAAAGCGCAAAATTTTACAGAACTGAATTCCTTGGCCAGAACCCTTTTGTATAAGCATAACTGTAAATATAGTTGTTAATAGAACCCAGATTTCTAAGGAAAATGCATATTTAATTTCAGATGGCTAAATGTTATATTTCGTAATATCCTTCTTTACAAACAATTTTAACCTTATTTCATAGTGCTTATTTTTCTTATTCTCAGAGAAAAAATACTTTTTTTTAAATTATAATAGCACTTAGAATGCTAGTTTCACTCCTAGACGTCATTATTACCGGCTTTCTTTCCATAAAATTACTGAAAAATCCGGGGTATAAAACATTCTGTCAGATTTATAAAAAAGAATCCAGTGAAGAAACAGATATTGGAGAGGAATTCAATAGAAGAAAAATGTGTTGCTTTTCACATGTGCCTGTGACTCGAAAGAACAGATCGTTGTTCAGTGACAGACGCAGGATCTTTACACAAGAAAATCTACAGATGACCTTTCATACATACTATAACAGCCGTGAATAAGATAATATTTTTACGAAACTAACAATTTATTTGATTTTCGTGTAATTTGTAATTTTTGCTTATTTTGGTGCTTATTTGTTGCACTTTGCGTGCTTATTTACTTATTTTACTGTTTTATTTTGCTTATAAAACCGTTCTCTAGTTATCAGTGAAATAGCCTAAGTTCTGGTAATAACCAGTACAAGAGAATGACGACCTACACCCGACACCCTCACTGCGGAAGTTCAAGGTTTAGAGAGTTGAGAGTTTAAACTCAACCCGGCACCTGCGTGTCACATGCTTCCAGTAAGTTTACCAAGCGATCAATCCTGACGTGCAAATGTTATGTAACAATAAACATGTTAGATTGTGTTGAGTGCAACAAATTTATAGGTCTATTTCAAATACGCATCGGCCACAGTGGTGTAGTGGTAGCCTCTAGATCCATAGGTCGCGGGATCAGACCCGGCCGCGGCCGATGGATTTTACAGGACGTAAGAGTCCCGGACATGAAGTCCTTAAGCTGAGGGGTCCGTTTCGTAGATTTATAATACATATAAGAACTCCAAGCTTCTGTCCTCTCATGGAAAATAAACGTAACAAAATTAGACTAGATACTGGAGGCCCTATGCTCCACTGCCTGGGTTACAGGAATATAAGATTAGATCAGGTTTCAAATATGCCGGTATTATACAGACCTTTATTTGCCAGTCAGCATCAGCATATCGTCAGTGATGTAACGGAGGAAGGTGTGGCCCTCCTGCTAAGTTTAATTTGGGCCCCATAACAAAACTATTCATATTAAAGCATATGGTTTCACTATCATGTCTATCAAAATATAAAATGCTGAAAGCTGACATCACCTCGGAGGTATAATAATAACAATAACAACAATAATAATCGTCTGTTTGAGCAAAAAAGCTATAAAACTTGTCACTATATTTAAAATTATATATTAATTTTACATGGCCCACATTTACTTCATTAATACGTCTTTTAAAAACTTTCAGGTCACTAGTGACTCTGATGCCAACAGGGAGATCATTGTACATATCCAAACCATTCACCATGATGGATTTGTTGAAACTGTTTAAATTATGATGACGAATGCTAAACTTATTTCTTCTCTTTCGAGTATTGTAAGAATGAAAATCACTATTGTAACTAAAGTCATTCCTGTGAATATGCACAAATTCTAATAGTTTGAAGACGTACAACCCATAGACTGTTAGTATTCAATGTATAAAAATAATAGCGAAGTTCGACTGTCAATACCCGCCATGCATCTGAAAATAATATGCTTCTGTGCAATGAACACATCATTCAACATACTAGATGAACCCCAGTAACAGATGTTATACATTAGCCTTGACTTGGCTTGATCAAAGTAAAAAGATAAAATCATATTGCTACTAACGTAACCTTAAAATTCTAACTTGATAACAGACGGAATGTAATGTAGAACCTACGCACAAGTTAAACTATGTGGACGCCAGTTCAAATGTTAAAGTGTCCTGTATTATTACCGGTAGGCGATGATATTTTATTATTATTAGGCTATTATTATTATGTTAATATTAGTGGTAGTAGGTCTAATAATGGGGGGTACACATTGGCATGGTTGGTTGAGGCACTGAGCTACAAACCAAAAGGTCCCAGATTCGATTTCCGACGAAGTCATTGGAATTTTCCAAGTGTCCTAATCTTTCTGATGGCACTATGGACCTGGGATCGACGGGGCTTCTTACGAAATGTATACCAGGATCAATCCTGGGATAAAGACGGCCACTGCATAAGTCTGACAACCTTACCACCTTCGTGTACCGAATGTTTAAAAATCTGGAAGCCTTATCCTCCTGGAACCTTAAGGTTCGATATATTGTCCAATATTTTAATGTTTTTACTATTTTAAGTTCAATATGATCAATTCAATGCTGTGTTATAATATTGACGACTGTATGCTTTAGATTTGTACAAGGCTATTAAGCTGATAGTATAAAAAACAAATTTTATAAAACCAAAATTCGAGGAATAGGTGGAATTTTTATATACAATATAGTGCCTATGATACGGGCAGAGGAATAAAAAGCTTGTGTGTTGAACAATTGAAAATGGTCTTAATATATTTTTACACTAAAAAAATAATACAGTCAATTTTTTCAACACTTTAAAGTATACTTACTCTCCTGCTTTGGCTCTCGTTCAGTGATAACATGATTCAGTGGCGAGATACAACTTTGGAGGTGACTACAGTTGCTCAATTTGTTTGGAGAAATTAAGGGATCACGGAAGGAGTTGTAAATATGAAATAAGAGACTGAGGATAGGAATAGATTGCAGGAAATGAAATATAGTATTTAATAAAAATGAACACATAAAGTTTTACTTGACGTAACAGGACACTACAAAGGTGTGTATAAATAATAAATAGTAACTCGATCTGCGTGAGAAGGCTTGGCTGCGGTCTGACCGCACGGCTCGCCTTACACAATACTGGCTGCTGTTAAGTACAGGCGCCACGAATACTGATACACCGGCTAATCTCCTCTCTATCATGATCCCCGGAGCTTGCCAGACGCCCATATCCGCTCAGACTCCGGCAACACTCCCACCAGGCATGGCTCCAAAGCATTCATCATGTCCACATCATGCCCGATGCCCCGGAATGCCAGCGTCGCGTCTCTGCCGGCGTATTCTAGAAGAATCCCCTCACCTCCCGGGTGCTGTAACAACAAGAAAAAAATCTTTCAGTTAATAACTCCTTTAGGTATTGTAATTATTAGGGCCCGGATTTTTAGGTTTTTATAAACTAAACTAAACTCCGTGGCGCTACATCCCAGAAGGGACAAGGCCTACCACCCGAGCGCTGCGTCATCTACCATAAGCAGATTGCAGGATTGAGGGGGCCAGGTGGTCAGCATGCCGACATCCACAGCCGTTAATAGGTTTCCATGACCGGAGCCGCAACTTCTCTATCAAATATCTCCTCAATTTGAATCATGAGGCTGAGTGCACCCCTACCTATCTCAGAAAAATCCGAGGAGGTAGCGGGGATCGAACCCAGGCCGACAGATCTGTAGTCAGCGACGCTAACCACAAGACCACGCCGGCGGTCAGGTTTTTATAAAACCAAGTAATTTTTAGTAGAACACTAATAATTAGATTGGTTACTAATTACATATTATTGGTTTGTTAAGTTTTTTCGTATTTTTATTAAAAAGCAGTTTTATCCATTTTTAGTTTTTAACTTTTATTTAGCCATTTTTAAGTTTTATAAGATTGGACTATGTGGCTGAGATGACTATGAAACGGATAATTATGTTAAAACATCACAGTTAGCTAGCAAGGAACAAAATAGTTTTAAAAATAAGAATCCGGGCCCTGGTAATTATATAAACCCAAGCCGGACTGCAAAGTATTAAGTATTAACTCAGTGGTCAGACCCTTACTTTGTTTCTTATTTTGTAATTTTCCATGGATTTAAATTGTTCTTCCCATTTCTTTTCCATTAATTTATTACTGTATCCCACAAGATGCATTCATTTTATAGATTCAATGAACATACTCTTTTTAAAAGATGATTTACATTTTCTTTCGTGGATTATTACGGCAATGCCCGTAGGGGTGAGGACAGATCTTTGGAATACGGATAAGACGTAGAAGAACTCCCTGGTGTGTAGTCAGCACGACGCTAATTTGCTTTTGGGAGTGAGGAAAATGCCGATAAAACTCCACTCTTGAATTGGCCACGAGTTCGAACCTCGACCACCTCATATTATCAGAATTATGGCTCGATTGTACTGTTCATAGTTCTCACTATAAGATACATGTAATAATTAAAAAAAAAAAAGTTGTGTTGCTTGTGTGAGGTTCGGGAATCACGAGACTATTATCATTAAGAAGGTCACGAGATTCTCCTACATGTACGCATGTACCCAGCTTTACTTTCTCTAGCGAAGGGTTGCCTACCTCGAAGGCGGATTCGTTTCTAACCAACATATCGACAAAGAAGACTAGAATTTATGTGGAAAAGAACCTAATCTATTTTTTTCACTCAGCGCACGGAGCACGCTGCTTTTCTTGGTGGAGGTTTCGTTTACTAAACTCAAATTTAGTTACGCCTATTTTTCTATAGAGGGCAGAATGACAGATGGACGCCCATTGCTTCAATGACCATCTGAAGGAAACTAAAGTATTACCTATACGTGAAAAGGCTCAAGATTAGCTCGTCTTTTATACATGTATAGCATATTCACATACGTTGAATTTTAAGCGTATATATTCGGAGGTAAAAAATTAAACATTTGAACTTTTTCCTGTCTTTGCGTTCATTTCTATTTCCCTTAGCCATTTAAACAATTTCCATTGCCGCGCTTACCTGAGCCCGCCATTCAACCCTATTCTGTGCTAACTCCATCCAACCGTCCCTTGCAAATCCCACTTCCTTTAAATCAATAAGAGTACAGGTTACGAAATTCGTCGTTATGCACTTTTCTCCAGTCCCCCCTTTCATCTCTCCAAGGCCCAAATATTTTCCTAAGCACCCTGTTTTCGAACACTCTCAGATTATGTTCTTCCCAAAGGATAAGGGACCATGTCTCTCAACCATATAGGCCTAATATAACCGGCAGGATAATTTTATAATCTTAATATAATTTCCTGATTAATTTCTATTTACCATATTATCTATCTATCTTTTACCTTAGTTTTTACCCAAACTTTTGGGGTCATTTAAGCGACCCATGTTGCCCGGGCTTTACAGGGCCGCAACCTGTCTGGAGAGGGATTATCTATGGCTCACATACATACTTTCTTGACCAGACAAGGACATGGAGGGCCTCCCGGATGAGTTATCAGCCAAATGCTGGGGCCACCTCTGAGACAACACAAACATATAGGACGAGATACATCATTCACACTCACTCTGAACAAGGCGAGGATGGGATGAGGATAATAATGGCTGCCAGATGATATCCGGAGACCACTAGGGCCTAAAGTTACCAGACATTTGTCTCACAGGTGAGGAAAAATCCCGGGAAAAGCTCTACCTAGGTAACTTGTCCCGACCAGTATTCGAATCGGAGCCCGCTGCGTGAGACGAGCGAACGCATCCCCTACGCCCAACTATTTACTGTATGTTTGCCAAAATTGAAACAGAAAGATTACATTTTTTAAGACTTAATCAGAGTAAACTACGGGTGAAGGAGTAAGTTATGTGGAATATAAATACGTCCACCGTGTTGGCTGGACGGCTGATGATTTATAGAAGTACATCGCATCGACTTTAAATTGTGTTCACTTAACCTATATATACATAAATCTAACAATGCGAAGCATTGATGGGTCAGCTAGTAATCTTATAAATTTTTATTTCTGGACAGAAACTAGAAGATAAAAGTTTCTGAAGAAAACAAGCATTTCCTGATTTCAGTCGACACTTAACTTCTGCCTTAATATTATTTATGTCTGTAATATTTTATTAATACATTTGAAATTTCTTATGGAGGCTGAGCCAACTCCAGGGTAACACAGAAATTAACTAACCTCATAGAGGAAGGAGGTTATATCGTACACTCTGTCGTACAGTACGATCCAGCAATCCTGGCTATGGTCATGCCAGGCCACTTCATCCATTGATACCAGGGATGGAGTGTTGTCTGCTAGCCTAAGCGCCGTGACGGCCAAGCACAGAGCCTGTTGTCCCACTGAGGCCGTGGCCACTGCTAGGGCCGCCGCTGTATCTTTCAGTACTTCCATCTAAAAATATTTAAAAAAACATCCAAACTGTCATGAAAAGATATACAAAGTAAACCCGTACGAAGCTCTCTCAATTCGCCTCTTTTGGAAAATGCTCAGAAAGATGGACACTTAATATGCAATTAATAGGCATTTGATGAGTTTTTATCTTTTTTATATGAAGGTTGAACGATAGCCCGAGTGTATACAAATGTGTATCATGGATTACTTGATTGAACAAGGGCAATTTGTTTTGGAATTATTCTGCATCTTTCGAGATTTTCAAGATTTAGTTCATTTTTTGGCCTTTTTCGGTAATTTTCAACATTTTAAAGTCGTTTTATAAAGTGTTACATTACGTTACTATTTTTAAATTCCGTTTTTCGCGCTGGTGGTACTAATGTTTGACATCCTCACTGTAGTTTTTTTCTCTCGAAAGTTTGGGAAAGTTAGAATAAAGAGTAATGTTTAATACCAAAATTACCTACTGTCTGTGTACCGACTTGCCATCTGATCGTAGTTCTGCTAATCCCAAGATTCTGCAAATTTTAGAATTAACTTTTTATTCATAAATAATTGTCAGTCAATTTAAAAAATCTACAAAAAATTATTTTCTTCAAACTGCAATGATTTATTTGTCTTCTCTTCTGCGAACATTTTGAGTGGAGAATTAAACAAAGATTGAAAATAAGTAACATTAAAAACAACTTTCGACAGCTCTTCAATATGAGATTAACTTCGGTTAGGAAATAAAATATTAATTATAAGTTCAAGAAAATTATTCCCAATGCATTTCTGTACATAGAAGGTAAAGCGACATTATGTCATAACTTGAATGTGGAACTCCACATGAGAGCTAAAAAGAAGGAAAAAGTTCTGTTTTTGTCACTTGAACTTTTTTACTCTTTACAATGTTTTTACTTAATATTCCAAATATCTTGTGCCTGTATAATATTTAGTTCTGAAAATACGATTTTTGCTGTGCAAATGATAGATTTTAAATTTATTTATTATAATATTGTGATTGCACACCGTGCCCTTCTAGGGTTGCCATATGCCACGTATTTCACAAAAAAATCGCGAATTTCTAGTGTAAGAACACATCCAGGCCGAAAGGGCTAAAGTCTGTGGTTCTGATCTCATGTTACAAATTCTGAAAATGTTGGCCAATCTGCTGCCTGGTAACAATACTCTTGCCATGAATGAAACTATTTTTCTTTACTGAACCTGCATTTGCTAGTCCTATATGGTACAATGTCGGCCACGGTAGTGGAAAGATAGCGAGCGTGCCCGCCTCTAGATTCGAGGGTCGCGAGTTCAAATCCGGCCGCGATCGACGGACTTTTAGGACCAAAAAATCGTGGGCAAGGAATCCTCCTGGAGGGATTTTAAGCTGGGGACCCCGTGTCGTAGATTTACGGCACGCCTAGCCTAAAATAGAGCTTCTGGACAAAATTTCTCGGCCCTTTACTTCTAACTATTACCTTAGTTTCCTGCGAGGTTGTGTGTGAGTGTATGGACTCACCACCGTCCCTCTAATCTCTCTCGGATAGTAAGCGTAACCAGATAAGTCTAGGTACCGAAAACTCTACTTGGAGTCCCTATGTTCCCAACCAGAGGGGGCTAAGAGGATGTACGAATACAAATATGGTACAATGGTGGCCATTTTTATCAGCCTTAAATATATTTTACGTAGGCCTACATTCTCTTCTAGTCCAATATTTTAGTCTTAAGGGCGAACTTCAAACGAAACTTTTAAATCTAATGAAAATGACAATTAAAATTATAGTCCTGCTTAAGATATAAAGTCATTTCAGAACACGGCATTATTATTGACTGTCGATTTGCTGAAATATGGTAACTCTACCTTTCCTATCCTACTGGCTAATTCGCTTATAATATTTATACACAGCAGATTATACATGGTTTTCCTAAAATTAGTATGTAAAATATGGGGTATGGGGTACGCCGTAGCGTAATGGTTGAGGCACTGCGCTACAAACCGGAAGGTCGAGGGTTCGATTCCCGATGATGTCGGAGTTTTTCAATTGGCCTAATCCTTCTGGTGGCACTATGGCCCTTGGTCGACTCAGTGTCAAACAGAAATGAGAATCAGGAGCAATCCCGGAAGTAAAGGCTGCCAACATTTCCACCTTCACGTGCCGAATGTATAAAAATATGGGAGCCTCAACTCCTTGAACCCTCTGGGCCTCCGTGGCCTGTATAGTGAATACTAAAAAATAAAATTTAATAAAATACGTGAAATCTATACTTTTGCAATAATATTAGGATAGTGCCCCTTTACCTCCGGAGTACATATTTGTTAATGAAAAAAATCACTTTGTAAATGAACTTTTTCGCACACTCGTAAATCTGTAAAAATCCTTGACACCACTATACACTGCCGTAGTACGTGAGGGGGTCGAGCCCCCTGATTTAGAAAAGCGCACTCACCTCTTAGCTGATAACTGCGATAATGTCGTGCCCATCCGCGTGAACAGTGTTAAATAGCAACTGGCTGATGTAACTTACAGCGACTCCTAACAGCCGCTGCTGATTGGCTGTCCATGGAGGCTCGCGACCTTACGTAACCCCATACAAACCTTACAAGTGCGTCAATTCAATTATTCCCATAACAACAGTAACTGACAGGCCTCTGCATTATTTCAAAACAACATCCAATATTACTGATTACGATTTATGTCCCTGGCTGTCGGGGTTTTACTGGTTGTGTTTCCCGGAAGAACCGTATTGCTGATGCCATACCTTGCTCACCTCGCCTTACTTCCCTATCAACTAACCGCCGCTTTATAATTATTAGGTCAAGGCAATAGTGAAAAAATGAAAAATAAACAAATGCATTTATGACCTAAAATAGTGAAAGAATGACAATTTTTTTTAAATGACAAATAAATTTATCATTATTACTTAATTTTGTTTTTTCAGGCAATGAATTGCTAAAAGCAATTTAGTGAATGACAGTGCGTTATATACGAATTTACAATATAAAACACACTTATTTTGTAACTAAAGAAGTAAGTAAATTTATACTACTTGGACACCTTTACCGAAAACGAAATTATTTCTGAACTGGCATGCTCATCAAATTGCCCCAAGCAAATATGTGTCATTTAAAAAGAAATAAAAATTAATAATTCTTTATTGCTACAAGACAATCTGTTATGTTATTTAAAATAAAGCTGAATTAAAATGAACTATGAACACTTCGCGGAGATTCTTAATATAAAAACGATTATCTCTTGTCTGCAAGTAACGATTTATACATGGAAAAGCTCTGCTCCACTTCAACTGAAGCATTACTTAAAAATGCCGAAAATGACCTAAAATTGCCAAAAATGAAGAAAAATTCAAATTAAAGCAAAAAAACAAATTGCCCTTATTTAATCAAACATTTCATGATACACATGTATATATTATATTCGAGCTATCTTTTAACCTGCATATAAAAAAGATGCAAAATCATCAAATGCCTTGCCCTAATAATATTAATGTCTTTCAGTTTCCTTTTCAAGCACTTTGTCACAAATCAAAATTTTATTGATGAATCATAAGTTATAATCTTAAAACTCACGCATAAACTGGGTGGCCAGCGTACTGTCCCAGTGTCCCGATTTTTTAAAGGAATTTCGCCTGGTTTCTTGTTTTTCCCTTGTCCCCAGGGGCGTATTCAGAAGGGGGATGAAAGGGCTACAGCCCCCCGAAACGTTAAGTCATGCTAATAATGTTGCACATAAGGGCACTTTAATTTCTAATATAGTAAACAGTTCAATTGCACATCTTGACTTATAAAAGATGAAAGGCGTTATTCTAAAGTGTTCAGTATAATTGTGTGTGGTAATTAGGGCTCGGAAGTTGATGATATGGCATCTGTTTTCTGAGATATCACAGACAATGCAGCATGTAGCATAAATTCGTCTTGCCTCAAAACGAAAAAAAATACCTTACTCATATTTTGCGTTTTTCAGCATTTTATTCTCTACCAGTCATTTTTAGGAAATTTCCATTCTCTTGTTACATTTTTCCCTATTTTGTCTTCAGAATGAACTTTTCCAATATTCTAGACAAAGCAAGCTCGTAATTCATTAATATAGTAAACATAATATTGTAGTAGTTACATAACATACTTAAATATTGTCCTTTGTTTATTATTATTTTATTAATATACTACTGTGTATTCCTTGTTTTAGATATGTATTTATAAATATTGTCATATTTTCAATTTTTCATGTCAATATTTTCATAAATTTAAAGTAACTTACAGGTCATTTTAGGCGTTTTTAGATTATCAACTTCTGAGCCCTAGTGATAATAATGTTAGGATTATCATAGCCCCTCCCGAAAATAAACCTTGGATACTCCACTGATAGTCCTCGTGTATCGCATTTTACACATCAGGCTTCTGCTTTTTTCTCTCACACTATGAACGAATCAAAGTAATGACGGGCAACCGCCCCCTCTGGAATGCCTTATGGATTTATTTATTTTTGGTACTCTTTGTCTGTCTGTAGTTGTTACCTGGAGAATAAAAAATATAAATATTTTATGATGCAAGTATTAACTTATTAGAACTGCTTCAGAGTACGAGACGCGTCGATAAAGTAAGTTTCCCTGGGGTCGTTTACAGAAACAAAACACAACAGATACAGCAAGTGTGCAGCTATTTTCCAACGTATTCGCCACCGGAATTGAAGCATTTGTCATACCGTGGAACCAACTTTTGAATACCTGTGTCGTACAAGTTTGCCGCCAGGGATTTGAACCACTGTGTGACAAACATCTCCCCCTCTCTGTCATTCCCTGTCATTTTTTGAGGTGTAGGAAAATATGAAAATCGCTGGGAATGAGGTCCGGGCTGTAGGGTGGATGTTTAAACACCTCGTAGCAAGTCTCCTGCAGAAATTCACTATCCACCCTACAACCCGGACCTCGCTCCCAGTGTTTTTCATCTTTTCCTACACCTCAAAAAATTACAAGAGAATCACAGAGAGGAGGAGATGTTTATCACACAGAGGTTCAAATCCCTGGCGGCAGACTTGTAAGACGCAGGTATTCAAAAGTTAGTTCCACTATATAACAAATGTTTCAATTCCGGTGGCGAATATGTTGAAAAATAGCTGAACACTTGCTGTATATGTTGGAATATATGTCCATGAAATTGTGTTTTGTTTCTGTGAACGGCCGCAGGGAAACTTTATGGACGTGCCTTGTATTTATAAAAAGAACGTAATTAAAACTTTGCAGCCTCCTCGAATTCAGCTGGGATTCAACACTACGGCCCAGGAAACTATGTGAATATTAATGTATTTTAGCCTAATCATATGAAATTGAGATCCGAAAGTGTTTTCAGTCGATCATAATAAAATAACATTCGTATCACTTGTACGGGGATTAACTTGAATTAGGAATTAACTCACAGTACATTTATTTAAATTATTGTGTTTGGTACTAGCCTATGTTGAGTTTGCCCCCCCCCCTCTTAATAAAATTCCTGACGATGCCCCTGGCACTGCTTGCTTAAATTTTTGTCTATCTCTCTCTCTCCAATGTATCGATGGTAAACTTAAAAAAAATTAATATAGTCCGATATGTATCACATATGATACTGCCCCTGAAACTCCCTAGATCGCCCCTTCAAAATAAAATCAATATTTGATTTCCTGAATATCCGTCCGTGTTGTTTTGGTTTCATATAACACATGATCCAACGAATAAAATTTATGGCTGTCTGAATCTCATTTTGGACAATCAAAATGCTCCACGCTCTAATTTATTTGTGCAAATTTGTTATATTTCGACCCATAGAAGCTCGTGGTGTGAATTACAAAATTGTATTGAAACACGCTGTTTCCATTTCATCACAAACACTGGGAAGAGTTTTGCGGCCATGACATTGCAGGTTTTCAGGAACAGACTCAAAAGATGACATTAAGGCCACCATGGGTCACTGAACCAAAGACTGGAGTGCGAGATAATGATGCAATTTACAGTTTTATTTAATTTTAATAATAAGCAGATTAACAGCTCACATGGCTTTAAGTTTCAGTCTTGCATGCTAAATTATTTAGAATCAGAAGGTACACCGATATATCCATTGAACAGAGTCCCTTCTTTGAAGTCCTGAGCCCACTAATCTAATGTTGATAATGTTCTACTTCATACGTTGGCTAACATTTTTATATACCATTAAATATTTGCGTGTCTACTCTGTGCTCATCTAGTGAAGCTTCAGTTCAGTGCCATATATGTAACATAGGCCTAGTTCTGAGCTAGGTCTACATCATAATATGTTACAAAAATGTTATCACTGAGGATGACCACAAGTTGGTTGAGATTAATTTGATTTAATATTTTAAAGACTTTTATATTGACAAGACGGAGTTGCCATATGTTGTCCACATGTTACAGTTTATAGTCAATACTAATCCACGTGCTGTATTTCTAGATCCAAAGTGCCCATTTTTTTTTTTTTTAGATCCTTTGGACTAGACCTGAGTTCAGTTATCAGTGGAAAACCTGTCATAATCACTAAATAAAGTGCCTCACAATATTGTATATGACTGACTGACTCCTCCCTGTACCCACTACGTTGGGGCATAGGGCCTCCAAGTGGAGGTTTTAGTACCTAATTTAATTTTGTTACACTTATTTTCCGTGAGAGGACAGAGGGAGAGGTGGTAAGCCCATCGCCTCACAAACCCACCTCCGGAAATTAAGGTATTAGTTGGACTTGAAAGCAATTTTGTCCACGTGCCGTAAAACTACGACACGGGCCCTCCAGCTTAAAGTCCCTTCCGGAGGACTCCGTGTCCAGGATTTTTACGTCTTTAAAAAATCCATCGACCGCGGCCGTGTTTGATCCCGCGACCTTTGGATCTAGAGATGGGCACACTACCTCTGTACCCCTACTACCTTGTCCATTATTGTGTATGTGTAGAATAGAATAGAATAGAATGTTTAATTCACCATTCATAACATACAAACAGCTGTCGGTTACATCTCTGCTTTTCCGCAGAGCCCCTCAATTGCAAGGAATATTGCATAGGCTACTTAACTTTACTTATACCTACTAAAAATCATAACAAAATTAAGAAACAAGAAAAACCATTCTACGATTCAAAATAACACTAAAGAAAATATTACTTCATTATCAAAATCTCGTTCTTAAGAACCAGAATGGTATTTTCTGAGATTGTGTGGTTGACGGAAAATGTCTGTCTGTCTGTCCGTGTGTCTGTACGCGCGATAATTCAAATACGCTTTATCGGATTTTCGCGAAACTTGGTATACGCATTTATATCGTCCATGAGACGAAGCCTATTTATTTTGGACCAAATCGGCTGACCGAAACAGGAGTAATGCCCAATTCAGTGCCTGTTTTATGGTAATATATTAGAAAGAATTTATCAAACGCAAATCAGTTCTTATGACAACATATTTTTTTACAGTGTTTATAAACGGCTTTGGAAGTTGCAATATAGTTAGTTTTGACAATATCTACGCAATTTTCGTATCTCCTTGATCCGATGCCCAACGAGCGGGGCAGACACTAACGTTTTATAACCTATTAGTCCCAGCATTAGTCAATTCGCATCTAACTCTCTACACTTTTTTTTTATCCCTATGCCAAATTAAATAATTTTTAATGTCTACTTGCATGGGCGTAATTTCAGCTTTTTAACTGGGGTGACAAGGTCTGTCGGGGGGGTCTGGAGGGTATGGAATTTTTTTTTAAATTTGGCGTTAAAATGATGTAGTGTAAGCATTTAAAAACTTTTTACGTACCATACCAGCATAAATGTTAAGTTTAATAAAGAATCAAGATTGTGCCACGTTTATAAACTGTAATTTTTCACTTGTTTGCAAATAACAGATATTTTTACTGCCGATTTTATGGGTGGCAAAAAGAGGGGTTTGGGAATTCTGGGGTGGCAACTGCCACTCCTTGCCACCCAGTAATTACGCCACTGTCTACTTGCAGTTGATTTGAAACGTTCCAGGAATCTAGATTCAGATGTCTCTTTGGAGATGATTTGAAACGTTCCAGGAATCTAGATTCAGATGTCTACTTGCAGATGATTTGAAACGTTCCAGGAATCTAGAGTCAGATGTCTACTTGCAGATGATTTGAAACGTTCCAGGAATCTAGATTCAGATGTCTACTTGCAGATGATTTGAAACGTTCCAGCAATCTAGATTCAGGTTATCATACATTTTCAATTAATCCGGAAACACTTTCAGGGACTTGTAAATTTTGGAAATATTATTTCACCTACGCCTTGTCTAAACATACAACAAATGTTACGTTAGGAATCCCCCATTGAAATAACTATCAGCTGCTTATCACGTGCGCCAACGTCAATAACGTCATCTGCACTGATAACGCGGATTTACAAACGTGCATTTCCACAACATGGAATTATGTTACGAAAAAGCTATTTTTTACATCAAATGACGTAAAAAAGACATTGCGGAAAATTTTGTTTTTGTTTATGTCTGGATTCGAGTACGTAGGACAACTTCAGATGGCACAACTTTTTCCGCATAAAAATAGATCCGAAAATTTTATTTCATACAACAGCACTGGATATGTCACAAATTATTTTTACAACGAAACTCGACGATCTGGGTTGGGAAGCAATCTTTATAACGCGTGATGGTGAGTGATTTTACTTCAGTGATAGTACCGTTCACCCAATGAAAGTCATACGTTTTATTTTACATTCGTCGAGAATTCCTACTTCCACATCTTAATTCATGACAACTTGTCCAACACACCCAGGATCATACGTCATCTATTTAGGCTTATTCTACATTTTGTCTTCCCACCCAGGACAATTTCATGAACCACTTTCTTCTTAGTAATTAAAACTAAAAACTAAATTCCATGGCGCTGTATCCCTGAAGGGACTATGCCCAACATCCGACCGCTGCGTCATATATTATAGGTTTAGGCAGGATTGGGGAGCATGTGGTCATGGCCGTGAATGACGGTTTCTGTGATCGGAGCCGCTACTTCTTAATCAATTGGACTGGATCACGAGGCTGAGTGCACCCCTTTCCAGATCTCCCTACTTCAGAAAAAAATCAAGGTACCAGGGATTGAACCTTGGCCTTCATTTGGCGATGGATAGATTTTTATGGAAAGTAGCCGAAAGGCGTGAGACTCAATTTCTCGGTCAATAATACAAACCCATGCCAGACTGCAAAGCATTGTATGTCATTAATATACCAAAATACAAAACTAGACAATTTATCCGATATTACAATTTTTTTAATAGTCATTCATAAATATAAACAGAGAAATGTATTCCTACTAATAATAATATTGTTAAAGCATTAGTAAAGGTTTTAAAAGTAAAAACCCATCTGGATGGGATGACATAAATAAGTTATTAAAAAGTTGCTACTCTGAACTTAGTAAACCTCCATATATGTGATTGTTCACTAGAAAGTGGCATGTTTCCAAAAAGAATGAAACATGCTATTGTTAAGCCCCTCTTTAAAAAAAATTCTACCATCAAATTACGGACCTATATCGCTCCTGACTTCATTTTCAAAAGTATTTGAAGGAGTTATGTACAACCTTAATCTGAATAATATTTTTACACCATCACAATTTGGTTTTAGAAGTGTCATGTCTACTGAGAATGCTACATTTAAACTCGCCACAGAAATACTGGAAACGTTAGACAAAAATAAATTTGCATTGGGAATATTCTGTGACCTAGCTAACACATTCGACTGTATAACTCATGAAGTATTACTTTAAAAATTCAAATATTATGGACTGGATAATTTAAGTGGTTCAAATCTTACCTGTCTGATAGAACTCAAAATGTTATAATAGTCTAAATGGAAATTAATCTAACTTAGGGGCTATTAAAGATGGAGTATCTCAAGGATCGATACTAGGATCTTTGCTCTTTTTAATTTTCATCAATAACTTGCCATATAACTTAAGTGACGAATCAAAGGTATTTCTTTTTGCAGGTAGTAGTACTAGTGTACTTGTAACAGGAAAGTCACAAGACCATTTATCATAAATAGCTACAATAGGTTTTCACGAATTAATTACGTGATTTCAAGCTAATAAAATTGCACTTGGTATTGAAAAGACCACTTTATTCAATAATAATAATAATAATTTATTCATCCGTATGATCATATACATGATATTTGATACGTCATACATATAATAACTTATAAACTACTTATAAACTAGGTTTTTCCAAATATTCATCTACACTGTAAAAGGAGTTTCTTAATAGTAAAGATTCTACTTGTTTCTTAAATTTTTTTAAGCATCTGATTTCTTTCAGTGTTTGTGGAAGTTTATTATTCAATTTCATACAATTATATACTACACTACTTTCATATAATTTGGTGTTATAGAACAAAACATAAAGGTATCCCAAGCCTTATAATTAATTACCGAACACATGGCATAGGAGGAACTTGTAATATAAAATTTTTAGGATTACAAATTGACCATCTTGACTGGAAGACACATATTGAAATGTTAAGTCCAAAACTAAATTTACGTTAAGAGTTCTGAATTATGTACTGCAACGGGATGCCTTACGCATGGTGTATTTTGCAAATTTCCACTCCGTAATGGAGAATGGAATCATATTCTGGGGCCATAAGGAAAAATATTTAAATTATAAAACCGAGCAATGAGAATAACATATGGAAAGAAGAAAACAGAGAATGATGTAAACCACTCTTTGTGAAATTAAAAGTACTCACTTTCACAGGGGAATATACATACTCTATGATGTGTTGTATGGTAGATATTATTGAGAGATTTCAAACTAACAGCAGTGTTCATGAACGAACTACTAGAAACAGTTCTACATTACTACTAGACCAGTTTATTCATTGAAACTCTTCCAGATTTTCGCTTATTACTCTGCAATACAGATATACAATAAGCTTCCAAACAACATTAAATTATTATGTGTTAAATAAGGCAAATCCTTCAAAGGATTTCTCAGGGAGTTTTTAATTATTCACACCTTCTACAATATGGACGAATAGTTGCAGTTTCAATAAGTTTACAGTGTAGTATATTATTTATTATTAAATGCTTGTATATTGTAATCTGACGTATTCTATATCCTTGACTTCCGCTCACCACAGGATCTACAGAACGAGATATCTACATCAATAAGAAATTTAAGGATTAAATAATCCACGTATAAAGAAGGCCTAAGTTGAAAAAAATGGGTTTGTACGGCAGAATTACATATTTCCTTGCCCTTCGTAGGGCATGGTATTTTTTGCCTCTGCCTAAACTTAAACTTTCGGCAAGTTTCCAACTCTTGACCCCAAGTAATATTTTTTAAGTCTGCCATTTGATATGATAAGGTAGATTTTCAATCAACTGTAATATGTTCTTCTTACAGGAAATAATATTGTTTATATATTCCTTCCTTACTATAAAGTTTTTAATATGCTGTAAATTAGGCCTGTTTCAGTAGCATTCGGAATCTTTAATCATACGTCCGACGCTTGCGCACATTGTGAATAAAAATTCATCGATTACATGTGTTCCAGCATCTCAAATCCATGATTCAACTTACGTTCCATTTATATTACCGGGCAGTTTCATACTGAAAGTCAGCGGTTGTAGCAGAAATATCACTGTGCTTTTTTTCCGCTGGAGAAAATTCTCTTTGCCTCTCATGCGCAACCGTACGTCATTTGTTGTAGTCCCTCGATGTAGTTGTGTTTTCCCCGTTTGTACAGCAACGACAAAATTTCATAACATTGTTTGCGGCTAAATTAGTGAATATTTTAAATGCGAATAACATTTGCGTTATGATTGAAAAAAAGTAATTTATATAAATTAATAAATTTAAATTAATATCCTAGTATTTAATGTTGAGTTAAATCTTTAAATAATTTTCCTAATGAATATGGCTTCATTTATTGGGCTTAGAAATTTATGTTAGACTGTACTTGTACAGTTGTTGGAGGCCGTATCAGCCATTATATAGAAATCGAAACGTCTGAAATAAGTAAAATTTGTTTATATATTGCAGTCAATTTAGATATTCTCAACCGGTAAGTTAAAGTGTAATTACAGTATTCTTAACGAGTAATATAGTGGGGTAATAAGAAATTGGTTTTATTGTTCCTGATTTAATGTTATTCTCCAAGGAAGGATTTCGTCGCGTTTCCCGTGCCATTTTGGTTTCGTTCTGTTTAGCTTTGTTGTATTTCAGAAAGTTGTACCCAGTGTACGTTAGTTTGGGTTTACAAAAGGAATTGCCTTAATCGCGTCTTTTTTTGTTTTGTTTTGTAGAAATGGCTGAGGATTTTGATGTAGAAGCTATGTTGGAAGCACCATACAAGAAAGGGGTAAGTTGATCACATTAACGATCGTTTACACAAGATCTTGTATACAAATGCAGTCCTATATTTCACAGCAAGTGTTTGTGTTTTATTTTCATTGAGGTGTTTTAATTGCATAGTGGGCATCGTTAAGCAAACCAATGCATACCTGTTTCGGGAAAGCCTTAGGTTATAATTGTAATAACTTATCGTGGGAAAAATAATAATTGCATTTGTGAGTAGGCCTATTCGTTTGCTTTTATTGATGCTCAGTGTACAATTAAATTTTTTGAAGCCCATATTCTTGTTATTTTTGACTGACTTGGTCTCCTCCATTTCTGTATCTTGTAGACCCTTACATGTCACAGCTTGGCTCAGAACCGAGCCACAGACCCAGGCTGGGGCTCAAAGCACAGAGGTACAGCAAAATCTAATTAGGTATCTTTAATCATTTGTAGTTATGTAGTTTTAACTTAATTTTAAGTACTATTCAGTATCTTATAATTAGACTTTTCTAATTTTTTAATAGTTTAATTTATCATATATATTCAATTCAGGAGAATAACAGAAACACTTGCATACTAACAGCCCACCGTCTACCATGGTGGAAGAAGACAAATCCCAGATCATAAATTGGCCTATTCTTGGCAGTGAGTGCAGATGTCAATGGTCAGTAGGCCTACCATCTCATTTCAAAATGTGGGGTCTTCATATAGGATTTTAACCAAACTAGTTCGGGAGCCATAGTTTGTCTTTTTGTAGCCCTGTTGTTGATACTAAATGCGTAATCTAATATAGGATAAATTATATTTTATTTATTTAAGAATAACACAGTTTTGTAGCTGAGAACCAGCTTTTTGTGTAGCTTGAAAATAACTGGTAGGTCTATTAATAAGACCTACATGTGATAGCATTCCATGCATTAACTGTGTTAACTTGATAAAAGAGGAAATTAAATTACACAAATTTTATGTTATGCTCATATTAACACTTGAGCCAGCTACCCTTCTTTCTATCATTGCTTAAAAAGTGAGTTCAAATAGAAGAGTGATTTAAAATATGTTTTGTAACAAAAATATCTAGTACAAAGTTTCCACCAAGTTGTCGCAGGGCTGAGAGTATGCATTTATGCTGAATAGCTTTTTTTTTAAAATATATTTATAATGTAGATAGCCTAGTATATTGAAAATATTTTTAATGCTTCATTGAATACAAAGTTAATTAATGTAAAATTGAAATTAGTGCGGAGGTTTTTATGTGGCAAAGTTTCTGAATATGTCCCGTTCTGTCACCCCAGGGTCCTACCCAGATGGGTTTGCAAGCATCAGTCACTATTAAGCAAGAGATCGCTCGTCGGATGAAGAATCAATCCTGGAGGAATTCCCGCACAGTAGCCCTAGTTCGCACATAACACACAGGCACGGCCAGATGAGCTTTGCCGTGTATGTGTTTCTTGAATAGCGTGAAAGTTGTTTGAATGTGTGTGTGAATGTGTGCACAAATGTTGTAAGGATGTGGGTCTGGTTGTGTGTGCATATGTTATGGACAGCTCTATTGGTACCTGATCTGTGATTATATCTATAAGGTGAGGACAAATCATGTACCAATGATACTTAAATGTTGAATTGCTATTACATAACATCACAATGCCCAGCTAACAAGTAACTCAAAAGTTGTGATGATGGCGGCAAGTTTGTTGCAACTTTCCGTTCGTCGTCACATTTTGTGTTGCTCTTGTTGGCATGGGATACGGGCACATAAATATTGATAACAAAAATGAACACCTGGAAATTGCCAGTTCTGATGGGCTGTATCTTTGCAGAAGTAAGGGTGTATTTGGCCGAGCGGGAAGACGGTCTCTATGGCATAGGAGGTGAGTAACATCAGTAGGGAACACTCGACCTCCTTTCCCGAATTCCTTTAGCAGCGATACGCACGCGTGTGAGCGGGCAGAAGAGGAAAACAAACCCTCCATTATCAACGTTTATACAAAACAAAGTAGAATAAGTATTAATGGAATGCTGGTGTGTGTTTTCTTCCTTTTTTTTTTCTTCCTGCGTGATGCCTGGTTGCCGTGGGTTACAACACTTTGTGTGGCTGTTTCGTAGGATGACGGGTCGAGCAGCAAATCCTCACAGCGAGAGAACGGGATGTCAGGCAGCAGTGGCTACAAAGCAGTTGGGTAAGTAGTCTTGCATTTTGATCAGTATATAAAGTAGAAAGTCAAGTAAAGAAATGAATGATCTCTGTTCTGTTTGTTATAGAAACTGTACAGATCTTAGCTGGTGGGCTGGTAAGTATAGGGCTGTAGTTTAGTGGTATGTGTTGTCTTAGTGTAATTGTAACTCTGACTAAACCAACAAGCTCTTGTGAGATGTTATTTTGAGTTTGTATGACACCAGGAAAAACAGACATCGCAGCAGGTCTCGGGAACGTCATCGCAGTCGGTCCCGTGAACGCCATCGCAGCAGAAGCAAGTCTCACCATCGTGAGCGTGACAGACGAGAGGGAGACCGTTCTAGAGACAGACGACGAAGCAGAAGTAAATCACGTGTCCTTGACAAACATGAACGCCACAGGAGTCGGGACAGAGAACACCACTCAAGAGATCGAGAAAGGGAGAGGACTCGAGAACGTGATAGAAAGAAGAGGTCACTATCCCCTATCTTGCTTCCTCGTGCAAGAGACAAGTTCCCTTTCAAGAAGGGCTCACCACCACTAGGAATGTAAGTAAAAGCCTATTTGAATCTCATTTAAAGGTTTTGAATAGTTTGTACAATTCATAACAGAACCTCATAATTTCTGTTTAGTTTGTACCCCCCCCCCCCCTTTTTAAACCATCATCTTTATCATCACCTCTCCTCTTCTTCTTTCTTCTCTGGACACTCGTGGAAGTTGCTAACCCAGAGGGAACCTGTGTCCTAAAGGAGGGAAGAATCACAAAATACGCAAACTACAATAATTAAACCTGCTACCCAATAGTTTGCTATAACAATATATTTTGCTTCAAACACATATAATATGCTGGGCCAAACTATACATTAAATATCACACCAGCTCTCTGCCTAACACAAGCATGCTCTAGACATTATATAATAATAATAATAATAATAATACTCACTCACCCTAATTTATTAAACATCCGTACCGGCCGGTGATCTCACATGTCGCCGATCTCACTCCTTTTCATACAATTTATTCATATCCCGCTCTATTCCTGAAAATAATTCTTTAGAACACTGAAGGCCTAACACACAGTTCTCACCCTTGGGAAGCCTTCATCCTATATTCCCAAGGAGTGAGGAGAAGCCAATCAAGACGCAGATCTTTCTTATTTAAACATTAAGTGCCGCTGCTCCGAAATTAACTAATACTACGATACTTTACATTACCTTTGTTTCAATTCAGAATCATAACATACAATCAGGCAGCAAGACTATTTTCTTAATTTTAATTTATCTCGTGGCCTATTCCGAATCTTCAAAAATGGCTGCTTACGAGCTTGAATCTGACCACGGCGATTATTTTAAACTCGCAAGATGAACGAAATAATTACTATGCAGCCTAACTAATTACCTGAAACACTTCAATACGTTTGTCTGCACTCACACGCTATGTGATCACAAGTAGACTTTCTTAAATAACAGTCAACTGCCTTTTATCCACTGAGCAGCACAATGCACATTTACAACGATCGCCATCTTAACCAGTTCTAAAGAAACCAAAGGGATGAAACTCGCATGCGCAAGACTTCATTTGTCTGCAGAAATGTGAATCCAATAATATGATGACGTATACCATTTTTCATACTGGCTCAAGTTACCAGATTTTTACACGAACTTCACTTGTTAGGTATGTTTATCTTAGTACATATTTTATGGGAAATCCCCTTCATTTCAGCCAATTCTGAAAGGCCATCTGTTAGTGGGCGTTCAAGGCACTTATTCAACAAGTTCAGCCACCTGCTACCAGGTGGTCAACCAGAATCAGCTGATGATGGAGGGGATGCCCTTTGAAATACGTATTAAGGTAAACTATACCTAATAAGTGAAGTGTGAAATTTCCTTGCTCAAATGACTACAGTTACCAGATAGGCTATGTTTTGGACTGTTGATGACTGGGCCAAATACTATTTATGTGTTAAGGGTTTGAAAGATTATAAATTTATTATCTGAAGTAAAATAAATTTTCCAAAGTGGTTGATACTTTCTTGTATACTGGTATCGTGTAATTTTTTAGTTCTAGCCTTGTAATCATATTGTGCCTTTTTTCAAAACATGCTCTTAAAATGCAGATTAGCTGTGTATCTATTGATAGATTTATCTTTCCAAAATGTTGAGCAATTCTTGTGCAGTGGCGTCATGAATTAAATCAAACCTCCATATAACAATATCTGTGGGCCCTAGCAGATGCATTGTTTTTCAGGGTTATTGTTATATTGAGGGGTTATAAGTTACCATAAATTAGAAATACTGCATGCAGAAAACTGTATAATCTAGGCCTTCAGGATAATTCATGGAACGGACATGCAAACGCTAATTTTGTTACTCAAATTAATGACTTCCGTTGGATTATAACTATAGCTACTTTACATCCGCACACTAAAAAAATTACTATTCAGACTGGTTTAACATCACAGATAATGGGAAAGAAAGCAAATTCACCACATAGCTAAGGCAAAACTAAAACAGTTACTCCTTATTGTGTTTTAATTGCACATTATGTACATGTTGAAGTAACAACCTAACTCACAGTATGTTTATGCACATTAAAGGATGATTTCAGCCAGAGTGATCCTATTTTCCACCTTTCATGAACCTGTTTTGGAATTCCTAAGAAATGTAATTTATCAGGCACTCAGAAAACAATATTGGTGGCTGGGAAAGATACTGATCTGATACCAGCTACCATTTACTGGTAGCTACTGGTTTTCAACCTCCAAATGTCATTATAAAAGGGTGTTTTTAAAATAGCTTCATCGTTATAGTGAGTTACATTTGACATTAAGATAGGAAAAACGCTGAGACCAAACAAAAATATTTCTGTATGCGGGTTTATCGCTATATCAAACTTGGTTATACCAAGATTTGACTGTATAATGGTTTAGGATTTCCAGCTAGAAGTTCGGATACTCGGAGAAAAGAAATTAATATTACTGGTACCAATCTTTAGTTGTTACTGCCACATAATTGTTAGTCCCATATTCACATGTGCAGTAACTTGAAATTTTACAAATAGTCATCAATGGAAATGACAGTAGCATTTAGAAAGATAAGTTATAGAAATCAGTATTTCAGTGAACTTCTACATCTCAAAATATTTACTCTAAAATATTTCCTATAAACACACACAGCTCTTTAAGTTTAACATAACCATAAATGAAAAAATTAGGCTACAGCAGATAATTAAATGTGTTAATAATAGATTCGTTTCTGCAGTGAATATGGAATCACTTGTGACGTACATGCCCCTCTAAAGCAGTTTCAAGCTGTTTGCAATTTCTCTTTTGCAAAATAGCATTCCTGATGACTGCCGTCTTCATAGGCTACTCATATATATCGTTAATGATAATCAGCTGACTACACTACTGTAGGCCTGCTTGATATTATGTAAGGACCCTGTGCACATGTATGGTGCTATCAGTTTGTAGGATTTGGCGATTTTTCCCCTTACTCATTTGGTTGGTTTTAAAGTGTTTAAAATAGTTTTTAAAAAAAATTACGAGAACATGTCAAGCGTAGTTGTAAATGGTTTGAGGTGTGCAAAGTTTTTATCTGAACATCAAATTCTGTGACTTGGTTCTAAAAGGGCCAGTGTCAATATCTTCCAAAAATGAGATTTATGCATTATTGAGCTCGGCTAGTCTTTATCTTTCGTATACTAAAAGTGCCAATGTCTGTTGCTATTAATAGACATAATACAGAAACCTTAGAGGCCAATGTCGGAAGTTCTCAGCAAAAAATGTTACTTCTATAAAGGCTTCAAAGTCAGTTATCTCAGAAGCAAGTTTAATGACATTGACCCTTTTAGAACCAAGCCACAGAATTAGCTAAGCTCATGCACATGATTCTGTGCGACCAGTTGGAAACCATGATTGCAGGAACAAACCTAGTAATACTTATATTCCAATAATACCGTTTGAGATCCCAGTTAAGATCATCTAATCGAAATGTGTTATGATAAAAAAAATCTTTAAGTAGGCTAATATGTGTGTTAATATCAATACAATTGTTGTTAATTGTTACCACTTTACTCTGTGATTCTTACTTGACAGTGGAGCCTCAGATTGGTCCTGAAATGTTGGAAATCGTCCTGGTTAAAAATCTGAGGAAATATTCTGATTTCTCTACATTAATGTCAGTCACCAAAATAATCTTTCACTTATATTGACAGATTTTTCTTAGAATTTTAGTATATGTTAATGTTGTATTATTTTAGGCCTCCAGATGAGTTGTCACCAGAAGAGCGAGATGCTCGCACTGTATTCTGTATGCAACTCTCACAGCGTATCAGAGCTCGTGACTTAGAAGAGTTCTTCTCTTCAGTTGGAAAAGTTAGAGACGTCAGACTCATCACATGCAATAAGACCCGCAGATTCAAAGGAATTGCTTATGTTGAGTTCAAAGACCCAGAATCTGTACCACTGGTAAGTTGCCTATTTTGTACCATTAACTTTGCACCATAATGACCCTGAACTGGACAGTTTTCCTCAAATATAGAAAGTCAAAATTCCTGCATCCTTAGAATACCAAATTGTGCACACCTGTATTGGTGTATAGGGGTACGGAGGGGTCAAATGGGTAAAATTTATATTTCCTATTTTTTGTATACTAAAGTCTTAATTTTTACTACACATACTTCTCAATTTTTACTATACATACTTCTCAGTTTTTACTAAACATACCTCTCTTTCGATACAACATTTTTTTGTATTCGTTTGTTTTCTTTATTCCAGATTTTTTGTTGAAGTCATTGTCATAGGGTGCTGTATATTCAAAACACTATTATTTACACAAATTTTAAATTGTATGATTTTTTTTACTACAGGCCGATTCACGTAGTTTTATTGCCACTAATTGAGAAATTTTATGAAGTGATTTGACTAATAAAGTTTTTTCCTTCTAATATTATTATTTAATACTAATAATAATAATAGATTTTTTTAAGAAGTTAGTGAGGACAGGGGTCTGAATTCAACAGAATTGATACCCATTGATTTATTGCATTTGGGGGTGTGGATGAAGGTTCTTGTTTACGTGATTAAAGTGTAAAAACAAATATTAATTATGCACATTCTAGACACCGCAGCAACAATCAAAAACAACCCTGATAAATTAAGGAATGTGATGTGTGTGGTTTATGTGAGGAAGTGTGTGAAGTTAGAGGGAAGTACATTTAATGAATTTTTTGTTCTAAGAGTTCAGGGACAGAATGAAGCTACAAGTAAGATGCTTAAAAGAGTGAGAAATGTACCCAATTTTTTGTTTTTTCTTTAGCTCAAGTTGTGCCTCTAGTTTTCAGTTTTAAATCACCTGTAGCAACTTAAGGGAGTGATCGTGAATAGAGCTCATAAATTCAAAATCTGAATTTTAGTCCACTGTATTCCTCCACCTTTGTTTAACAAAATAGCATTTAGTTCATAAAATTTGGATGCTTAGTTTTCAAGTAATTAATTATTAATTAAAATGCTGCACTGTATTGTTAGTATGTTCCCCAAATTATCTTTTTGCTTTCCTGTAAAATTACATTTTTCTTCATAAAATTTATAGGAAGTTTATAGTGAAGGTGCCTCAGATGAGGATGAGTCATGATGTTGGCTCGAAACATGTTCAGGTTAGTTGGAATTAAGTGAAGTTATGTATGTTAAATCTCCATCTCAAGTATTAATATACAATTTTCGTACTTCAGCTACCATTTTCTCAAGTACTGTTCAAGCTGAAAAAATGAAACTCTAAGGATTTCTTTATATATATAAATGACAAATCTCGCTTAACAGAATTAGGAAAAAATGTTTGCTTCTTTAGTCAATCATGCAGCTTTTGGCAATAATATTGTTCATATTAAACTGATTGTGGTAGGGTAAAAATTAGTACCTATTTATATTAAGTTCCACAGAAATCTAAGCATCAGTAATGGAATAAAGCATACCTATATCAAGGCAAGCCAAGGTAGAAGTCCCCCCCTCCCCCCTGAAAAGGCCTAATTAAATTTTTCTATAAAACTGCTATCCCACCGTATTCTCCACTTGCTATTAGTCCATGTGCCAGACCCCCAAAATCGACCATGTCATTATAATTTGGGGGGACTGAATGAAACTTATACCACACGTTCCTGGGATCATGTGGAGCAAAAAAGTCGGGGGGGGGGGGGCATCATGAGGAGGTAGCTTTCAAAAATGGCGGACGCTTGTGAATCTTTAAATTAAAATATCTCGGGACTGGGTTCATCAATCTTGAATTTTGTTTTTTCAAAATGTAGGTTATTCTTCTGGCTACATGTTTGTTCTACATGTCTGTGGCCAAAAAACAAGTATTTATTGGTCAAAACTCTAAAAATCGGAAAAATAGATTTTTTGACATTTACGTTTTGCGGTTTATTACTCTAACCGTTGGGTACATCGAAAAAGTGTCTGAAACAAAAGTTGTAGAGACACATCTCACCTTTAAAACGCAAAAATGAAATCGAAGATCGGATCAATAGAATCCGAGATATCCAGATTCAAAGCGGGCGGAGCGGGGTTGAGCGTGTTGACCGAGCGCTCGGTGCAGCCTAGTGAGAGGCGAGACTTGGCGTAAAATCCTGCGCTTTATTTATTTTCAGCCTCAGTAATTGCTTTATTACTAGATAAATTTACATTACCTACTAATGTGCACTATTTTTAACATGATTATTAAACACTTACTCATAAATACAATTGACAATTCTTTCATTTATCTGGGAAATGGACATCAACAGTTACCAACTCATATAATATACTGTCAAGGCTTTTATCTTCGATTTTTAAGATGAAATCGTTAAAGGAACTTCAAATAGTCGAAATAATTAAAAAAAGGAAAAAAGTATAATTTAGGTATGTATCGGAGACTTTTAACAATACTTTCAGAAATGAACACAGGACATAAGCAACTAAGAAATAAAAATTCCTATAAAATGCCTTATAGCCTATAATATTATGAACAATCGTGAAATAAGTCTTCTTCACAAGAATCACTGTAATCAGTTATTATAATTGCACTCTTCCTCATCTGCTGTTGCTTTGGTACACCCCTTGCACCCACAGCTCTCGGTGCATCGGATTTGAGTAATAAATACAATTAACAATTATACAATTTATCTGGGAAATGAACATCACTTATTATCACTAACTCTGTACTTCAAGATGAACATGTTCAAGCCACTCTACTTGATACATCTTCTTACAAGTAATGAAGAAATGCTGTCCTTTCGGATGAAATATATCGCCCTAGTGGAGCTACTTTCCGTTTTTCTTCGGACTAATCGAGAAGGCATTTTTTTTCTGTTTTTAGCTGCTGTTGAAAAAATTGTGCCTTGAATTTTTGCGCTGGATAGAGTGAACTACTCACATTATCTATCATAACACTTTCTTGAATTATCTAAACTAGAAGGAGAGCCCATATGTTCACCATTATTATGTAGAAGGAGGTTTTCAGTACAAATAAGAAGCAACAACCCGTTTTCTAGAATTCCAGTGGACCAAGCCATCAAAGTTACTGTAAACAAAGACACCCAAACTGCTGAAGGTACTAAGGATTTCAGTCTGAAAAAGTAGACTGTAGTACGGTAATATGTTAATGCTGAGTACAGAGCTAAAGAACCTCCTCAGCATTCTATCATCCAGAGAAACAGATCAGTGCCACCCTGACCTCCAAAGCCCAAGAACACTTAGAGATGAGAAAGACGTGACAACTCTCACTGACCTTCTAGCAGAGTGGACGAACCCCTTCGATCCCAACCCTTAAGATATTGTACATTTGCCTACTGGAAAATATGTTCTTCTGATCACATTGATTCGGAAAACAAGGGGAAAATAGCTTATTAAGAGTTCACGTTTCGGCTAGCTAAAGGAGAAGGGTTTCATAAACGTATTAAGAAAGTGGGTCTTAAGATTAGTAGACTAAAGAAGAGCAAAAAAACCAAGGTTGGAAACAAACAAGTAATCCTCCAGTGCAATCGAAATTTATTCAGCAAAATGACCTTTATTGCAGAAAACCAACAACCTGACATGATGGAAGGATTCAGATATCCTCTGGCACCGGCGAATGTTAATGGGCCTTTGAAGAAAATCTACAAATCAGTATTATCTAATTTTTTGGAAGTATACACCACCCCTGCCAGTCTGCCGGAAAAAGATTTGGCCTCCATCATTGATTCAATAGCCGTGCTTCAGTCCATCAAAGGATAACAAAAAAGTTTTACGAATTCTCAACGAATTTTCTCAAGCAGGATTTTAATATAGGTCGGAGGGTTGACATATATTATTCAGAGGTTACGATCAATTCTTTGGAGCGGGAAAAAAAGCGGAACAGCTGAAGGTATCAAATTTAGTGAAATCAAGGGTGGCCACAGAGTGGTTTGTTAGAGGATGCTTCTAAGGAACAGTTACGGCAAAAATATAATGATAAAATTATTTTTTTGCAGTTTTTAAGAGGAGAAATTTGAAAACATAATTGGAAACCTAGATATGTTCGTAGAAGTTGGTGAGATCTGCTTCATGATCATTTATATTAGGAGCAAAAATGTTCCTGAGCTGTTCTGCACTCAAGAATAAGCTGATTCCAGAATGATGCTGCATGCAAGGAACGCTGCTACATCATCTGAATCAGTTCTTTGCTTTTCAATCAATACAGATGTATTAGTTTTGGTTGTAGGTTTTTGCAAAACCATAAAAACTTCTGAATCAGGAAACAAACAAAACAGTTTTAACAGATATGCAAGTTTCCCAGATAGTATCTGCCTTAGGCAAACAGCTTTTTACAGCTCTTATTGGGTATTTCTGCTGGTCTGGCTGCGACACAATCAGTGCTTTAGCTGGCCAGGGGAAAGTTAAAAGCTTTTGTGCAAAAAGGAACAAAGATTTATTGAAGCATTCAGGAAGTTAGGCAAAGATTGGATGATGTATAATGATGTTGATGACAGCAAAGAAGAATTTGTCTTCCAGTCGTATGCCCCCAAACGCAAGGTGAAATGAGCTGCGCTACCAGATGTTCGGAGGGCCAGATTGAGAGCTTCCAAATGTCTCTTTGTAAAGACACCTTGAGAAAACACAATAAACGTGCCAACTACCAGGCCGGAATTTTGATCAACTGTGCACCAGAAAGTTACTCGTGCTTAGCAACTCAAATTTGAATCATCGAGAGCTGTTGGTGCAAGGGGTTTGCCGAAGCAACGGCAGTTAAGGACGAGAGCCATAATTATAATAACTGACTTCAGTGATTCTAGTGAAGAAGACTTAATTCAACATTGTTAATAATATTGTATAAGGCATTTTATGGGAATTTTTATTTCTTAGTTGCTTACGTTCTGTGTTCATTTCTGAAAGTATTGTTAAAAGTCTCCGATACATACCTAAACTGTAATACTTTTTTCCTCTTTTAATTATTTCGACTATTTGAACTTCCTTTAACGATTTCATCTTAAAAATCGGATATAAAAGCCTTGACAGTATATTATATGAGTTTGTAATTATTGACGTCCATTTCCCAGATAAACAATATAGTTGTTAATTGTATTTATGAGAAAGTGCTTTATAATCATGTTAAAAATAGTGCACATTAGTAAATCGTGTAAATTTATCTAGTAATAAAGCAATTACTGAGGCTGAAAATAAATAAAGCGCAGGATTTTACGCCAAGTCTCGCCTCTCACTAGGCTGCACCGAGCGCTCGGTCAACACGCTCAACCCCGCTCCGTCCGCTTTGAATCTGGATATCTCGGATTCTATTAATCCGATCTTCGATTTAATTTTTGCGTTTTAAAGGTGAGATATGTCTCTACAACTTTTGTTTCAGACACTTTTTCGATATACCCAACGGTTAGAGTAATAAAGCGTAAAACGTAAATGTCAAAAAATCTATATTTCCTATTTTTAGAATTTTGACCAATAAATATTGGTTTTTTGGCCACATACATGTTGAACAAATATGTAGCCAGAAGAATAACCTACATTTTAAAAAAACAAAATTCAAGATTGATGAACCCAGTCCCGAGATATTTGAATTTAAAAATTCACAGTCGTCCGCCATTTTGAATGGCCGCCATATTTGAAAGCTACCTCCTCATGATGGCCCCTCCCCCCCCCCCCCCCCCCCGACTTTTTTGCTCCACATGACCCCAGGAACGTGTGGTATAAGTTTCATTCAGTCCCCCCAAATTATAATGACCGATGGGTCTGGCACATGGACTATATAGGCCCATGATAATATATAGGATTTGTCTGAAAAATGTCACGTGAGTCAATTAGAAGATATTTATTGATCCAATTGGCACAATACATTACAATATTTCCAAATAGGCTCATCCTGTGTTGATATATCGCTTCCAGCGAGATTTCCGGGCATCGAAAGCATCACAGTAGGCCTTTTCTGGAATGTCCTTTAGAGCCTTGGTGCAAGCCTCTTTGACTTTGTCAGCTGTCCTGAAATGATGCCTTTTCATGGTGTAACCGTCAATGCTAAATTCTACGTGTAAGTGCTCAAGAGAAGACTCAAACACATCTGGATTGACATTGCGGACGATTGGAAACTTCGCAATTACAAGTACCGGTCCACACCGCCTTCTTCATGGCCTGCTTCCTGGCCGATTCAAAGGTGTCAACAGTTCCCTAGCCGCCTTAAAGTCCTAACATGGCTCCCTCGACTTCTTCTTGTTCCCACACTTGAAAACTCCCATGAAAGGACATCATTTTGGGACAGTTGACAAAGTCAAACCTGCTTCCAGGCCGATTCAAAGGTGTCAACGGTTCCCCAGCCGCCTTAAAGTCCTAACATGGCTCCCTCGACTTCTTCTTGTTCCCACGTTTGAAAACTCCCATGAAAGAACATCATTTTGGGACAGTTGACAAAGTCAAAGAGGCTTGCATCAACGCTCTAAAGGACATTCCAGAAAAGGCCTACCGTGACACCTTTGATGCCTGGAAATCTAACTGGAAGCGATATATCGATACAGGAGGAGCCTTTTTTAAATCTTTTAATACATTGTACCAATCGGATCAATAAATATCTTCTAATTGACTCACTGACATTACTTTTCAGACAAATCTTGTAAGTAACCTAGAGGTGCACACATTGAACATTGTATACTTGCTAAAATCTGATTCCTAGTTTTCTCTAGACTGGTGTTATTAATGTATCCTAAGTAATTGACTAGTATTATTTATTAACCCATTATAATGGGTATTACTAACCCATTATAATATTATAATATAAAAGTTTAATACCCACTAGTATTATTTTATTACCCATTAATGCTTAATTATAACCCTGTATGCATGTGTAATTTTGTGGGTGAGTGTTTCAATTTCGGAGTGATGTGATATCTTAGTTGTTATAATGGTGCCTGTTATTTTTTGCTAAGCAAAAATGTATTTATTTGTAGATTCAGATTTTGATCCAACTGTCCACTTTTGGTCTTCCCTCTGTTGAATTTTCACGAGTTACCTTGTATTATCAAAAAAGAACTTGAGATCTAACTCAAGAGCATCTTAATGGGTAAGATATTAATTATTCATTAACCTAAGAAACTACACTAACACCCTTACAAATTATACTATTAAAAAGTTTGCTAGTTGTTCGGAATAGCAGGTGCTTGTACGTTTACATGATTAGACTTTTAAAATATTTTGTTCATACAGTGGTAAGAGATAGCCTTCAGTGTGTTCCACTGATTTTATATGACATTAGTATAAAACCACCAAGACTTTCAAGAGATTCAACAACAAAGAATTTTATTTACCATTGCCATTTAACCCAAATTCTCTTCACTGGCATCCCTTGAAACCTTGTCCCATCAAATACATGGACTTCAGTTCTTCCGAAAACATCACGTTCGTAATTCCTTTTTAAAAAGCTTCATTATTAAACTTTGTAAAATTATCTGTGTTTCTGCAGGTTCGGTCAGTTACAATTCTAGTCACAGATTGAATTTCACTGCTGTTACAGTGACATTATTTCTATGTTACGACTTCCTGCATTCCAGTCTCAGGGAAACATGTTTAATATGTGATGAAAAGTCCATAATTTTCCTGATGATCTACAATTTTAAAGGTGAAGAACTGCATTACATTGGTGTATGTATAGATTTAACTAAAAATAAGTATGGTGGTCATTCATTTAAAGTGTTAAAATATTATGACGAGAAATAATTTCGTAATGGTGTATAATGTTCAAAAAGGACACACTGTTTCAGATAACAAGTCTTTCTTCTTGTTGCATGTACGCATATTGGTTGTTCATACAGTTTGTCTTTGTGTAGACTGATATTAGGATTTTTAAAATTCAAATAAAAAATATAGTTTTAATAGTCCCTTTAAAAATAACCTGTGTACATTTTTAAATAACTCAACATTATGGCTTCTCTTCTCAATGGGTCATGCAGCACTGCCAAGCAAGTTAATGCAATGTTAGTTTTGCGGAGTGTTCATGGTGAGTGGTCAATAGTGACTGTATGCATCCACATGCTGGCCTATTATTCCATTCAATGCATATTTATTGTCTGCTGCAGTGGTTCCCAACCTTTTTCAGCTGACGACCCACCTTTCCTTATCGGAATACCTCCATGTTCCATCGGTCCATGGTGGAGTAAAAAACCTTATTTGTATCGTATCCCTTCCTTATGTATATATAATTTACCATCAAATATCGCAAATATATATAAGCATATATATGCTTTTTTGAAGATACAGATTGATTATTGATAAACAATTTGTGTTCTGATTTGAAAATGGTTGACAAAATATAAGCACTTTGTAGCAAAACAGTTACTTATTTAACAATAGATATATGTTTGCAATATATGCAACAAATGGTTTCATACTCGCTAACAAGTGTTCCTAGGTGAAGATAAAAACTACAATTATAAAAGTACACAACGACCATTTTAATTTTTCATGCAAAATTGCTGTTTTTAAGTAAGAATACTATATTAATGAGATTTTTGGGACTGTTTCGATTGAATTAACACGTCAATGTCAGGACTGAATGAAGATGTGTTTATTCTTAGGTCACTTTCAACATTGAGTTGATTTCTGTATTTGTTTTTTAGGATGGTTTATTCGATGGTTTCTGATAGTTTTAGGATCGAGTCGCGACCCACTAGTATTCAGGATTACTTTTTGAATGAATTACTTAATTCAGGATTATTTTTTTGAATGTGTTTGTACAGTGAGTCCATTTTATGAGGAAATCTCGCATCACTGCCGCATTGCCGCGCTAGCATTGTACAAAGCATAGACCCTACAAGCGGTTAGTTGCTTCGGTGTCTTGTAGTGTCTTGTAGTGAGACGCTTGACTATTGTTGTGTGTTACGTAAGACAATAATCGAAAATGTATACGGTTGAACAGCGAATTTATTTGGTGGAATGTTACTTATTGAGAAATAACCATATTTCTCGTAAATATCCTGACTGTACCATCCGTACAAAATGGTGAGTAATAAGCCTCTACATGTAGGCCTATTTTGATAATAAATTGGTTGAGTTATTCTATTTTGTATTGTTTCTAAAGTCTTGATTTGCCGGTAGTAACGGAACACGGTCCCGGCCGGTGCAAGCGCAACAGCGGAGAAAGTGTGAGCAGGAGCAACGCTGTTAAAAAGTTTCCGCATAAAATGGATTCCCTGTATAATCTGGGACCAGAACTAGAGCTGTGTTTTAAACCTGCAGATGTCAAACAAATATTTAGGTTCAAATAAACGATTTGTTTGGTTTCATTGTGTACCGTATGCATGGGGATGTGGATGTGATCTAATGCTCGAATTTCTATTAATATGATTTAATAAAATATATTTATATTTTTGATATATACACCATGTGCATTAAATTCGGAAAATATTAATTTAGACGGATAGTCAGGTTAGATGGGCAAATTTTAATAATACGTTTCTGGAGCAAAATTAGTGCAAAAGTTTGTTTTCGAAGTTCCTCATCCAATTATGCCATACATGAAAATGGACCGTATTAAATATAAATAGATTATTCTTAAGTCCTAAGTGAGTGAAGGTTAACAGATTTATATTCTAAGCATAACTAGATATGGAATTTGTTTTTCCCATCTTAACACATTCGCTACCGTGCACGCCATTTGGCGTGGAAGAAAAGCCAGCACTTCCCTCCCGTCCACGCCAGCTGGCGTTTAAGCGCCCGCGCCAATTTTTTGTATATTTCTTCAAGGAAATGGTGAAGGTGGTAGTTTCCATTTATGGCAATAGATAGGGGGTGAATACAGTTATTAGTTTCCATGTAAGGCAATAGATGGTGGGTGAATACACTTGCTGGATTTAGAGAAACCCTAAAATTATGTCGTTGACCTCCTGACAACAAAAGAATTCCATGTGCTTTTCAAGACCAGTTTCTCAACGCCGGTCAGTAGCATGAAGAATGGTTAGCATTAGGCTTAGTGGTAATTCCGTGTGCAGTGACAAAAGAGAAAAATGTGATTATAGGCGTAGGCCATTATCAGGTGAGGAGATAGACGAATTATTATTCAACAATGATTGTGGTGTTGAATTAATCCCGTCTGCTGCAGCTCCGCGGCCACTCAACAAACACAGAAGTCTAACTGAAAGTATGTAACATTTTTATGCAATAATTTCATATAGTTTTCAAGAAAAGCTGAAAATAGTGAGGTACTGTAAATTCACGTGTATGCTTAAATGGCCATTTAAAAATCCCTGGGCTGGGGCATTTAAAGAGCTGGCAGGTAGTGAGTAGTGAATGTGTTAAATGTTGATCAGTAATATCTAAATGCCCAACTTTTAGAATTTGAACAATTATTATTTGAAGTATTTTTATACTTGAATCAGGATGTAATCAATTATTCAATCCAGTAATTGTTAGTGAAAATAATAGAAGGGTTGTTTTACATGCCTTGTTTCGCTACAATAAATATTCAACATCCACCAGCTTTTTTTTTTCCTTCTTCTTTCCTTCTTTCTTTTCTTCATTTCTTTACTATTAAATAAGTGTCAGCAGCCACAACCACTTCCACAGCCATTCTGGATTATTTGTACTGTGACAATAGAAAGGAATCTGGCCAACATGTGGATGAAAGCAGTGGTCTGTAATGACCTGTAAGTAGCCTCTTTTGACTGTTGGTGATCTGTGGCCCATTGTGAAGAGAGATTAATACCTTAGAAATGTTTCAAGCGTTACGTTCCCATCCTCTCCTGATATTGATTGCTGGATGTATTGTTAAAACAAATAATCTCTTCTCCTGGAATCTTTTTAAAATTTGCTTATTTCAGTGTCAGATACACTGAAGAAGTTTGTCATTGCTCATTACAACTGGAACAGTCCAAAGGTTAGAGTGCATTTACCTTTCCCAGATAAAAAAATTGTGGTTACTAATTACAATTAGGAACATTTACCCGGAAAGTTCCAGATTAATTTTCATTCTTTCTTATAAAAAGTTACTTATTTATTTATTAAAGAATTTTTATTTTTAATAAGAGTGTCATGCAATGCATGGAATTAGAGATATCTGCAATAGGAGCGTGTAAATGTTAATATAAGCAATGTAAGACAAACTTCTGATGTTTCAGGCTCTGGGACTAGCAGGACAGAAGTTACTAGGCATCCCTATAATTGTACAGCACACGCAAGCAGAGAAGAACAGAGCAGGTAATTCTATGCCTAACATGGTGATTCCTAAAGGCAACAGTGGTCCAATGAGACTCTATGTTGGGTCTTTACACTTCAACATCACAGAGGACATGTTGCGAGGAATCTTCGAACCATTTGGCAAGATTGATAATATTCAGCTTATTATGGACCCCGAGACAGGGCGATCCAAGGGCTATGGGTTCCTTACATTCCACAATTCAGACGATGCAAAGAAGGCCCTAGAGCAGCTAAATGGTTTTGAGCTTGCAGGGCGTCCAATGAAAGTAGGCAACGTCACAGAACGTTCAGACTCAGCACAAGGACCATCTATACTGGACAGTGACGAGTTAGACAGAACGGGCATAGACCTCGGTGCGACAGGCCGTCTTCAACTCATGTTCAAACTTGCAGAAGGTGAGTGGTAGTGGTGGTTTTTAGTTTTAATGGGATATCGGTTAATAGTTTGTGCTCCAGAAATGCAAAATTTACTGCGTTCCTGTAAATGTTTTCCTTTCCCAGAGTAAGCCACAACCACATAGCCTACACTGTATGTCCTTATTTTCCAGATATCCATATAACATCCATTCAACTATTGAGTTTTCAGTGGACATGATACCGCTTTCTTACTGTGATACTTTGGTTACTTAACACCTACAAGATTAGCACTGGATCTTCCGATCTTACTTTTACTGGGAAATTAGTATTGAGAATGCTTTTACAATATTTAATGACAGCCTCCATTGTTGTTCTAAGAGAGAGGCTTAGAAGACATAAAAAGCGTAGTTGGGACAGAGACAAGGAGCTTCGTGGGACTTACTACCAAACAAACCTGCCAGATGCTTCTAATCTGAAAAAAATGGAATGATCAGAAAGCATTATGAGTGGCATCGGAACTTCATGTAGGAAGAAAGATTCACACATCTTTACTTATCACAACAATTGGATTGAAATGAACATTCTTTAATTTCGCATTAGTGCATATTTTGAGGGTTTTCTTCCTCTAAATGCATAGCCTATTTTGATCTGTTTTGCATGTTTAAGTTTATACACATTTACTTACACATTTTTTTATGGTTTACTAGTTCATAATAATTAAGATCAGTTCATTATTAATCCAAACAAAAAAACTTGACAGGCACAGTTGCTTATACTGTATGTATTGCCATATTTGCTCGAATATAAGACTATGTTTTTCCCTTGAAAATGTGCTTTTAAAACCTATACTTGTCTTATTCGCGCAGCCTAAGACACAACAACTCCCCATTCATGAATGCAGCTGTGCATGTGTGTAGAGGGTATCCCCCGCAAATGACATGCGTCCGACCCAAGGTCAAAGTCACGCGGAAATTCACCAAACTTAATTTTTCCCGAATTCGTGCTTGTACTGCACCAGGACCTTCTGATCCTGACTGCACTGTTACTTGCTTGGTGTCTCTATTCTCTACGCGTAATGCTTTTGTTTGACCACCAGTAATAACAGACCCTGTGGAAAAGAAAGCATCTTCATTGTCTCAATGCGTAGGAAGTTAAGGCGAGAGAGGAAGTTACGACATGGACTTCAAAATTCTGCTCTATGTGAAGCAGAATGAAATAATAAGCTATTTTATTTATTTTTTCGTAACTATCCTTAAAAAATTCAGGGTCTTGTTTTCAGGCCAATACGGTATCTTGATCTTAGGGATCCTGTAAACACACATTATATCTACATGCAAAAAGGGTTTCATAATATTAGAGTAGAATCTGCTCAAATGTTCAACAATGCTGCAGAAAACTTACAAATGGAGCCCAGGAAGTTGTGTGGCAAAAACAATATGCTATGTTTGAGCATTGGATGAGAGGTGAAAAAAAGTTACATAGTACATTGATCTTATTAACATTTTCGCTTGTTTTTTATAACCATAGTAATCTTTTATACTTGCATGATCACTAAAAAATTATAACTGGCATAAAGGAATAATGCACTACATAATGTATTTTAAACCATTAAAAATATGAACTGGCAAACCATAAATAAAATACAGTAGAACTCCAGTTATCCGGATTAATTGGGACTTTGCCCAATCTGGATAATTGAATTAATCATGAAGAAAGATAATTTCCATTAAAAAGTTTAAATTTGTGTATATGCAATATTAATTTCATGACAAAAAATATTTCTATATTTTATCAATTTTGTCAGCTAAAACGTGTGCTTTTTTGCAAATAATCTGCCCTGAAAGAGGGTTTTACAATGCTCACTGCTGCAAAAACCACTTGAATATGGTCTCAAAGTGATGCAGACAGTTGGAGTAAGGATAATTAGAGTTCTACTGTACTATCAGACATGATAAAAGAGTTAGGCTCATCAAGCTAATTTTTGCAGTATATTTAGTAATTGTGTTTCATAGTATGTGGTCCACTGCATGGATTAATGTGAATACAATGGGGCATATGTTCAGAATCTGCTTGGTTCAAGTTATCTTTTTAAGGTGCCTGCTAAATTCATTCACTAAAACTTTAAAATCAAATTTCAGATAATTTAGAAATCCTGAAAGAAAAGGATATAATGTGCAAACAAATCAAATGTTAATTTAAGATAAATTATATATTTATAACTGACACTGCAATGAATATATATTTTTTTAATCAGAGCATCAGCAATTTAAGCAAATAGCTTTTTGAATATTTTGAGATCTTGGTAAATAAACTTCCTAGGTTTAGTTATAGGTAAGATGCTCATTTTGCTTCTCATGAACATATCAAAAGTATCTGAAAGCCTGATTTTTTATATTAATTTCTTCGCAGTGAACAGATTCTTAACAAATATGCTTATAGAAATTGATGATTCTTTTAGGTTATATACTATGTCTTTTAAAATTTGCTTTGCAGGTACTGGTCTGCAAATTCCTCAAGCTGCTGCGACTGCACTCAATTTGAACCCAGCTGGAAATCTTCCAGTTGCACAACCAACACCACCCATAGCAACCCAGTGCTTTATGCTTGCAAATATGTTTGACCCAGCCACGGAAACGAATCCCACGTGGGACATAGAGATACGTGATGATGTGATAGAGGAATGCAATAAGCATGGTGGTGTCCTCCATGTATACGTAGACAAGGCCTCACCTCAGGGCAACGTATACGTAAAATGCCCATCAATAGCCACAGCTGTAGCAGCTGTCAACTCCCTGCATGGGCGATGGTTTGCAGGTGAGTTACATATAAAAATCTTAGTTTAAGGCAACCTTTGTACTAGCTTCTTCATCTTATCATCATCCTGGAAGGATAAGAATGCCTCTGCGTCATTTCCTGTTCTTCCACCATTCTTCGTCATCATTGTCCAGTCTTCTCTCTGTCTATCACACTTCTTATACTTATCCTGTGTTCCCTTTGTGGGCCTTTTTTCATTTATTTCTAAATTGAACATTTTTCTTGGCTTCTCTAGCTTAAGAAAATAGAAATTTGTAACTTATCCTTGATGTTATCTTATTATCTAAAATGTCAGAAATTAGTTACAATTAACCACATTTTAACAGAAGTTCATTTCAAGCAGTGAAGTTACTCCAATACCGGTATATCTAATTGTAACAAGTTTGGAGCCCAGTCCCAGTAGCCCAGTTCAAAAGAAGAAGAAATTCTCTTCATGTCAAGTTTAAAAGAAAGAAAAGAACATGCAAACTGTGTTAAACACTAAATAATCAGACAGACACAGCCTGTCGAAATATAGCTTAACAACAATGTTTTTGTGATATTAACTGACAAAGGGGGAAAACCAGGAGAAAGCATGTAAACTGTGCTCTGGAGGGTGTCGTAACTAGTTCAACCAGTGAAATCCAGGTAACAAGCTGGATATGTCATGCAGAGGATTGTTTATACTGCCAGTTTGTTTAAAGTGAACTGTAGAAGCATGACTTGTAGCAAGAAGTTCAAGCTTTATATTATAGTGTATTCTTATTACTAGGGCCTGGAAGTTATGAAAAATCATATTTTTAATAAAGCACTCTTATCACATGTTAGTGTTAAAATCTGTATAGACATGAAAAATATAACAAAAATTGGTTTCATTTTGCATATATAGTTGGTTTTGCGGTGATGCATCATATTTGTAATTTGTCACATTTTTGAGGTGCATATACCATATTGGCCCTAATATAAGACAAAACTTATTAGTACATTTTGCTTCACGTAGAATGGAATTTTGAAGTTCATGTCGTAACTTCTTCTCTTGCCTTTATTTATGCATTGAGACAATGAAGATGCTCTCTTTTCCACATGGTCCGCCATGACTGGTGGTCAAACAAAGTTTTATGCGTAGAGAGTAAAGGTGCAGTACAAGCAGAAGCACAAATCCCGGAAAAATACAATTCGATAAAATTTGGTGAATTTCCTCATGACTTTGACCTTGGGTAGGAATTCCTGCTGCACAGCTGCATTCATGAATGGAGAGTTGTTGAAAGTGTTAGGCTGCACGTATAAGACAAGTATAGTTTTTATAAACGCATTTTGAGGGAAAAAACATAGTCTTACATTCGGGCCAATACGGTATCTGTTAATACAAACATTTACAGTGAATCAAGTGTTAAAATAATGAATTGAAGTAACATAAACAGTAGAGCATGTTGTAAAACTTCTACAGAGTCCTGCAACTTAAAGTAAGTGGAGCAAGAAGTGTTTTTTAAATGTTGACACTGTACAAGATTTACAGTGAATGTTTTAAGATTTCACTATTATACCATTTTTCACAGTACATAACCTAATGTTTTCAAAACTGATAGTTATAACATTAAAGCTATGCTTCACTTTATTAGTTTTCAATTTACTAAAATTTGTTGCATTGTTCTCTGTATTAAAAACTTTTGTAATGTAATTTATACCAACTACTATTTGTTATAATTTATAACAAAATTTAGCTAACAAGAGAATGTAAAGTATTAAAATTCAAGAAAATGTTTCATTGGATCCAGAGCGTATTTTGCAAATTTTAGAGCTTATTTGCATGCCTATTTCATCATGTGATAGAGCATTAACTTCTGGGCCTAACTTAGTATACCCATTATTATGAGCAGGTTGGCATAGTTTTCCTTTTGTAATAAATATTTAAGTATACCTTGCTGCAGAAAGGGTGGGCCAACTCTTGATGGAGTGGTTCACAAATGTATATGAACAGATTTTTCTACAGAAAAACAAAACTTATAAACAATGTGAGAAAAGCATATCTCTGGGACTAGTATCTTGTTCACTTGCTAGATTTATGACCAGAAACTCGTAATTAAAATAATTGAACTTCATTTGAGATAAGAATGTAGGTCAGCTATTTAATGATTATTTCTTCAGATAACCTAGTGTATCCAGAATTGACTTTTCATTTCCTTTAATAACAAATAGACTCAAACAAAATACGGCCAATTTGAATGGTTTAGTTATGTGCTATCCTGTGTAAGCAGGCGATGATAAAATGTGCATGTGCACTAATCCATGTGTGGAACTTACAATATTTAGACAGCCCATCCTTTTTCAGTTGGCTGTACATAATAGAAGAAGTCTCAAAACAGATGCAGTAATTTATTATGCTATTGATCATCATTCCTCAAAAATCGAGACATAACGTAACAGTCGATTCTGGAAACAAAACCTTATCATACTTTTTGCAGATCATTGTTAGCATCTTGACACGCCCTTCTTGGCCATTTCTATGGAAAATTATGCTAAATTATTCACATGGAAACCTTAATACGATAAACTAAATAAACTAGATAAACTAAACTAGGTTGACAATGGGATAAAGACAGAATCCCGAAACATGTCCAGGTCAGTGGTAAAATCTAGTGAAGTATAGTGTATAATACCTCCACTCATGTGTTCTAACTAAATCTTCATTCTTCATTGCAGGGAGAGTCATTACTGCAGCCTATGTACCACTTATCAACTATCACAGTTTATTCCCAGATGCTATGACAGCTCTACAGTTACTAATGCCATCTGCAGCACGTAGAGGACTCTGAAGATCTCAGTGCATTTTGTGTGTGTGTGTGTGTGTGTGTGCATATGTGCGTGCGTGTGTGTGTGTGTGTGTATGTATGAGTTTGTGTATAGTGATTGTAAATTTTTTTTTTTTTTTTTCATTCATTCATTTTATCTGTCTCAGCTCTAAAATGCAAGTCGTTACGATCAGTTGGAATGTGTATTTGTTTGATAAATAAATCTCCATTTCCATAATGAAAGAGCCAGCAAATCTCATATCACACCTAATGTGCTGTGTTAGTTTATAGTACCCCTTACGTATGTAAGAGCAAAGTCAATCCCCCCCTCCTGGGAGAAAATATTTTCTTAATCTTGTACAAAAAAGCTATGGTGTGAATAAGTAGTCACGTGGAAGACTAAGGGCCGGTATTATAATCATGGTTTAACCTTCAGTTTTAGTTTTTCAGATTTTTGCGTATTATAAACGATAACTACAAGTTAATCCTAAGTTTAACCTAACTGGACCTTTTCTACCGTTTAACCTGCAGTTTAAGACGTAATAATTGTTTTAATGAAAATGGCTATCAAAACACGATAAGACAGTATCAACAAATTCGATTTCGGATACAACATGCTATGAGAAGATGAGACAAAACTTAAAGTAATTCTATTTTATTACTTTCCGGAACGTAAAGTATTTTAATGTAGGCCTAAACAGAGAAGGTCGTACTGTGAGGCAAATGCTAATACAAGATCATTTTTATGAGCAATGAATAGCTTTTTATTTTAGCTGTGATTGAAATAAACTTACACTGAAGAAAACTGAGTTAAATTTTGATTTAACTGTTTGTTTAATAATAAAATGTCTAGCATCCGTCTTTTTGCATTCTACGATCTCACTATGCTTTCAAACTAAATTCACTAACAATTCTATTTCATTCGATGAAAAGTTTTGGCAACGTTTTATAATAGTCAGTCATTTTCGTCGCAATATACAAACAAATACAAGCGAATTAGCAGATCTTATTGTTTTTCTTTTATTTCCAAGGCCAATCTGTCTTCTTTTTTCAGCCAACAGGTCTACCAACACCATTGAACTGCGGTTTAACTTAACCAGAACATTATAAAACGGCAGCTAGAGTTAAACTTTAGATTAGGTTTAACTTAATCTAAAGATCAACTTTGTTTATAATACCGGGCCTTAAAGCAATATACTTCGTCCATTCTATGTTCTGCTATTCTTGATTTGTCTTCCTGGGTGGCAGTCAGTATGGTATGCCTTTTGTGCCCAAGATTGTGGGAGTAGCTTTAATGTGTGCATGAAAAACCGTTGCACTTCTGTAGATTTGTAGGCTTTTAAAAAACTGCAGGACGATTCTGGCATGCTGGCAATGTCATGAACTATACATCCCAGACAATTATTCTTGATCCTTTTCCGACTCCCTACTGGCACACCTAGTTTTTGTACTGTCTAAAAGCCAAAACTGAACAACTAGAGTACATTGGAATGTTTATATTATATACACAACGAAGTGGGCTTTATATACACATGGTAACACCCCTTTTAACATTTTTTATTTTTAGGAATTCCTGTTTTTAGGCATAAAATTTGAAGTCCCTGCTATTACCATAATAATGTATTTAATTTCCTGCTTTTGAGAGACCTCTTTGTAAAGAAAACCCTGTTATGCAGGAATATTTGAAAATTAACAAATATTCACCTCGTAATAGTAAAACGATTAAAGAAAAATAAATCTTTCAGGTAAATGGATTTGGTTGTCATGAATGTATTTTTTAAAGAATTTATTGTTGCGGTTCTAAGACAGTAATAAAATGGTTATGAAGTTAAGCAGGTGTGCTAGTTAAAGCAATTTCTAATAAACTCAACAATCAGTTCGATGCCTGGTACCTGGGATTTTTCTGAAATACAGAGGTCTGGAATGAGGGGAATCAGCCTCATAATTCAAACTGAGGAGTAACTTGATCAAGAAGTAGCAGCTTCGGTCATGGAAACCATTGTTAGTGGCCATGGATGTCAGCATACTGGCCACATGTCCCCGATTCTGCCATCCGCCTATGGTAGATGACACAACAGTTGGATGGTAGGCTTAGTCCTTTCAGGGATGCAGTGCCATAAAGGTGAGTGTTTTTTTTTTTTATATATATAATGAGCAAAGCTACAAGTCATCGCTTCTATGATGGGGAAGTTGCCAGCATAGAACAAACAAAGATAGGGATAACTTGAGCACTGAAAAGGGCAAACTTAGGAGAGAATCTTGCTCTTGCTCTGATTTTGTGTATGGCCTTCATAGCTGCTGATGCTCTAGAATGACTTGCTGTTCTTAATTGGGTGTGGATTGTACAATTTTGCTGTTACCTGCATAATGGAGCAAAAGGAAGCGTACTCTCTTCTAACCTTTTAAATTTTGCGGGTCTTGAGTAACCGCTAGAGGAATTGGAGCTGTTACTAATTTAACCGTTGTAGAAGTGCTTTTAGAATCTCAGAAAACATATTTGGTTTACACCTATCTTTTGAATTTTAAGGTATTTTGTAAATATGACTTCTTTTTTTATATCAGGTTGCCAAAGCAACAATTGTTGTAAATAATTGTTTTTGTGTTTATCCTTGAATTTGAAGAAGTTCTGTAAAACATTTATTACTACTCTATATAATGCTGTCCAATTTTAATCTAGAAAGCAGGTCAGATAAAAATACTACTGTACTATGATTTTTAGGTACTTTTTGGTATATAATATACGTAGTTCATTCTTGCAATATATCTGTTCATAATTCCCACAGCTCCTTTGAGGATGCAAGCTTGGGCGAATATGAAGACACTGTGACAGTCGGAATAGATTCCATCAAGATCACCAGCACCAGTAGAGACCTGGTCATGGTAATTACATATTTAGGCTCATTATGGTGAAAAGCAGGTATATCAAACAATTTGGAATAAATTCAGTACTTAATAGTGAATAATAACATCAGGGACCCTGCTTCCTTGTGCTGGAACATTTGATCACGAATATGATGGTTGGTTTTGACTTTCCTCCTCTTTCCCTCAACTTGAAGTAGTCATTCACATGATGCCACTGGAAGCAACCAGTATAACGAGGGATAACATTCTGTAGTTTGTCACAATTTTACATGTCTTGTCTCAAGTTAGGATACTACTATGAGAACAGTTTCTGTATTTAAATCAGTCTCAGTATGCATATTATGATCCTTATTTTCACGCGATTTTCAACACTTGATAGGCCATTGTTTCTTGAAGAATTCAGTAAGGGGTGTTTGCCACATGCTCGTAAAACTGAGGGCATATTTTATAAGGCCAGAAGGTTGAGATGTGGCAACGTATTTTGTGTGCCAAATGGCTAATATATGATTAGACATCTCATAAAATAAATGACAAACGAAGTGCATAATATGTAATAAGCTTTTTATGACTAGCTTTGATAGAGAGTGTAATTATTAAAATAAACAACATAATATGTTGCACTTTCCGTTAGGAGGTAGCGGGTTTGATCTTTAAATTTGGTCTAATCCTTCTGGGGTCAAGTCAGCCTGTAAGAGAAATGAGTGCCAGGAGCAGCCTTAACCACCTTCGGTGATTAAATGTCTAAAGTCCTCCAGGAGAGAAATTCCATCTGGTGCCAAGAATCAAACTCGGGCTAGAGCCAATAAGGGTAGAGCATTCGCATGGAAAGCCAAAGATCGTGGTTTTGAAGTCCTGGTTACGCGGAAATTTTCTCCTAAAATATTCTCGTGTAATGTTCAATAGAAACATATTCTGTGGTTTCATGAATACATATTTTTAGAAGGATCATGGAACTCTGGGAAGTTTAATAGATAAATTGTGTATTTAGTATTCTAGTAAACAGTGCTTTCACAAAGTAATATGATAAACTAATGAATAATGACAAAATATTTATTACAGACAGCAAGGCTTGTCCTAGAAGAGTATTTTGGGAAAAATCCAGATCCAGCATCGTGGGATTTATACACCAAGTAAGTTCATGGTTTGTGACTATCTGTTTACTGTACAATTTTTTTGTCCATCCAGTATCTTTTGCACCTGGTACATTTCTTAACTAGCAGGTGCCTGCAGCTTCGCCCAGGATAATTAATTCAAAAATTAAGAGCATAATAATTAAAATATTGTATTTATTAACACTTGTACGTGAATCATTTACAAACTAAACGATTAATAATTATAACTAAAGTAAAATTCCGGCTTTGGATTGCATTGCAAGATTAGAAAGCACTGCCTGGGGAAAACAACCTCAGATTAGAGTTCTCGAACCCAGAAAACCTCTGCATAGTGAGTTCCGTCCAAATCGATTGAAGTTTTCTCTTTCAGCCTTATATTCATTATCCCTTTTCCATCTTTGTTGAAAACTTCAGATATCTGTGGGCCTCAACATTATAAACAAATCAATTGACGAAGGTGGACTTACAACATTGAAGCAATCGATAATTCCATGTGATATGCTGAAAAAATAGTGATGCTCTTATTTTCACGTTACCAAAAAAAAAATGTAATACTGAAAACTGATGCTTCTTTAGCGCAAAAAATCACATTTTCTGCCAGTTTTTCACTCATAACTCGCAAACGAATGAGAAAATTAAAAATCCGGCTTTGAGGTGCCTTCGGCCACCCTTCAGTCCATCTATGTTTAAAATTTCAGATCTCTGCTTCCAGTAGATTTCACTACTGAGCATCGCGCACAGACAGACAAACACTTCCTCTTATTATTATAGATTCAAAGTTTGGCTTCGATTGGTTATTACTAGGGCCCGGATTTTTATGTGCTAAAAAACTTAAAAATATTTATTTTCTATGTGCTAAAAATGTTAAAAATATGTGCTAAAATTTTAAAAATATGTGCTAAAACTAAAAAAAAAAAAAATTATGAGAAAAGAAACAAAAACACCAGAATGTTCGTAACTTACTAGAACAAATTATATTGAAACTCGCCAACATCAGATGTAAAATGCTGACAGGAGTTGCAGTGCACAACAAATTTCATTTCCAGATTATGGATCACAAATCCTTGTCTATTATCCGAGAATAATGCCTTATATTGAGAAAAGGAATGTTCTACATCACACGATGTTAACCTTGCATATTTGAAGAGGGGTAGATCACTAACACACACACACACAATCAATTCGATTATGTTTTGGCCTTCCAAAACTTGAGCGACTTGGCCACCATTTTTCTCAATCATACCTTTAAATTTTGTTCTTAGAACTTCTATTTTCGAACCTGAGATAGTGTTAAGTTGCCTTTCAACGTATTGTATTTCTTTAAGTGAATTACGTAATGTTGAGATTGAGTTCTGTTCTGTTCTTCCCTGATAATAACTCTCACCTCATTGCAAGTGAAGCATTTGTGTTGAATTCTTTCGAGATACAAATTTTTGTTGTAAAATGTTAAAAGAGAATGAGGAAAAGTACTAAAATATTTATTTATGGAGAATATATCGAAAATATTTATTCACATAACTATTTTGTAATACATGTGTTTTATGTAAAATAAAATTTGGAATTTGCGGTTGTCGGACCTTGATATGAGCATCAGGGGGGGGAAAATTACATACAAAATCCGAAAAAAAGTACTAAAATATGTATTTATGGAGAAAATATCGAAAATATTTATTCACATAACTTTTTTTGTAAAATATGTGTTTTTATGTGAAATAAAATTTGGAATTTGCGTTTGTCGGACCTCGATTTGGATATTAAACTTTGTTTTAGGAATGTACGCATGAGGAAAAAAAACATTTTTTTACATACAAATCCGGGCCCTAGTTATTACATTATTTTCTGTAAGAAAGAAAAAAAAAAAGTACAGCAGCACCCAGCAGTCCGAAAAATCCAAACCCTTAGTCTGCAACTCAGAACACATAACGAATCAAGTGCTCAAACCCTACTTTCAGGAAAATGACATTCATGAGCTCACTTTCAACAACAGTGGCATTTGTGTCACAAAAAAAACTCTTCACCTTACAACAACCGAGTACATTAACTTGTAGATTTCATAATGCATTTTCAGTCAATGCAGTTTCTGTTTTAAGAACTGCATTATCTGCATGTCTTTTTCATTATCTAAGCAAATAGCCTCACATTATGCATATATTTTTATAAATAACTGTAAGCCTACACTATTAGCTATTTCTTGTACTATTCATGTATATTACTTAGAATTTAAGAATATTATAATATTTGTAAATAACTGTAACCATATATTGTTAGCCATCTCATTCACTTTAATTAGTATCCCTATGTTGTGCTTTAATGATATGTTTGTAAATAACTATAACCTAAATATACCTTATGGTAAAATAAGATTAAACTTTATTTATAATAAATAAATTAATAATAATAATAATAATAATAATACATATTTCTTCTGTAACTTCAGCTTTTTAGACATTTTTGTTTCACAACACGAACTGGCTATAGCAGCAACTTAATAAAATGACTAACAGATAAACATATTTAATTCAAAAAGATTACACACAACATTAAAATTTAAAACATTCACACTAAGTTTATATCAACACAACTTTCTACAATCTGCATTTATACATGTATGCTTTCTTGTTACTTGGAATCCGAAGCGGGGTACCAGAGAACCCCAATAAACATTTCAATGTTTGGAAAGGTTGAATCAGACTGAAAAATTCAATCCCATAGCCAGGATTTGAACCAGGATCTTCTGGCTTTCCGTGCCGCTGCTCTACTGTTGAGCTACCCTGGCAATGTGCTGTTACAACATTAAATTCTCAGTTTGCAGTTGAGCTACCATGGCAACCTGTTGGTACAATATTAAATTCTCCAACCGAGAATGTAATATTGTACCTGCACATTACCATTGCAACTCAACAGTAGAGCAGCGGCACGGAGAGCCAAAGATCCCGTTTGTGGCATTGAATTTTTCAGTCTGGCTCAGCCTTTCCACCTTAGCCTACACACGGCCAGTGTGAAAGAATTATCATTTAATGTTTGTCACTTTTTTTAAATTCAACTATGGTAATGTTTAGTGGGAAGGGTTTAACAGTGCCATATAGTCTGAAAAAATATAAACTATTTGTAACAGCTCCAAAAAGTAAAATAGTTATGTTGGGGTCTTGTTGTACACACTTGGTAAGCGAAAGGTTAAGGTAGAGAAAGTTATGAGTGCAACAGATCAGTTTTTTTTCTTTCTGTTTCATGATTTTTCTAAAAATGGCTCTAACTATTTGGTTTAAATTTTGTTCACTGATGTTAATAAAACCTAAAACCCATACTTGAAAGATTTCATACAAATTCTCTCTAGGTAGTTATAAGCAAGCTGTCTGTTCTATAAGCTTAACATAGTCATTAGTACAATTATATTTTTCTTTTTGTTATTCTAGTGACTTGAGACATGTAGGTGAGCCCAGTATCATATCTGATGATAACAATATTTGTGCGCCCTATGAAATTATAACTGGAAGTTATGGGCAGGTCATTTTACCAGCTTCTCTCAGCTGCCCATCTAAATGTGAGCCCAATATCCCACCTGACAGCAACAACATTTGCGGGCCCTATGAAATTATAACTGGGAGTTATGGGCAGGTTGTTTTACCAGCTTCTGTCAGCTGCCCAGCTGAATGTGAGCCCATTATCCCCTCTGACAAGCTGAACCAAGACAGAAAAGATGAGAGTTGTGAGGCCATCTTACCTGCTTCTGAGAGCTGTCCAGCTGAAAGTAAGCCCAATATCCCATCTGATATGCTGAGCCAAGATAGAGAAGAAGAAGAAGAAGAAGAAGAAGAAGAAGAAGAAGAAGAAGAAGAAGGGAGTTACAGACAAGTTATCTTACCAGCTTCTCTCCGAGGGGTGTTCGAACAAACAAAGACAAGAACTGACCATGCAAATGAGAACCAGCCCAATATTCCATCTGACAGCAACAATATTTGTGGGCCCTATGAAATTATAACTGGGAGTTATGGGCAGGTTGTTTTACCAGCTTCTCTCAGCTGCCCAGCTGAATGTGAGCCCACTATCCCCTCTGACAAGCTGAACCAAGACAGAAAAGATGAGAGTTGTGAGGCCATCTTACCTGCTTCTGATAGCTGTCCAGCTGAAAGTAAGCCCAATATCCCACCTGATATGCTGAGCCAAGATGAAGAAGAAGGGAGTTTCAGGCAGGTTATCTTACCAGCTTCTCTCAGAGGGGTGTTCGAGCAAGCAGAGACAAGAACTGGCAACGAAAGCAGGGGCTTACACCATGTAAATGAGAACCAGCAGAAGTCAGTCGCTCAGAGTCAAAGTAAGTTCCTTACTTACTTAGGGTTTACTTATTTTAAAAATTTTCATACTTTAAAACATGAATTAAATTGACAATAGAATAAATTAATAACAATACAATTATAATATAAATTAACAAAAGAAGTAGAGTAAAGTAAGGTATAACTACAGGGAATGATACTACACAAAATAAATCTTGTATACAAAAATAAAAGAGTACAAAAAATGTAAGCCATGAATACACACACTATACCAAGTGAAGTGGCCAAGATGGTAGCATCTTGGACTCACATTCAGGAGGTACTGGGATCAAATTCTGCGGCCAGTTAATTTGATGTGGGTTTTTATCAGGGTTTCCCCAATTGTAAAGGCAAATGCCAAAGTATATAATTACTTACCATGACTCGTCATCACTGTTCTTCCTGTATCATATTCCTCAAAATTTAATATCAGTTGAAATTAGCAGATGCCTTAAAAGCATCAACAATAGAAAACAGTTACACATCAATAGTTGCACGACCTATTGCTATACACACAGAACTTGGACTCCTGATACGACCTTGATGTTGGAAAGAGTACAAAGAAAGACGAATGATGGAGAGAAAAAAAGGAAACTGAATCAACAGAACACAAATAATGTAATACAGGAAATTAAGCTTGAGCTTCCAAGAATGGTATTTAAAGCAGATTTTGGATTAATATTTAAATATTTATTTAAAGATGCCAGTGTGCAGAATGTTTTAAAATAAATTCTTAAAATGTGTTTTTCAAGTAAAATATGTTAATGGAATGGGAGTGAAAATAAAATTCTACCATTATAGCATAAAGCAGCATTTTTCACCAGTGTGCCTTGAATGAACCGATGGTGTGTCACAAGAAAATTAAAATACTTTAAAATTAAAAAAGAAATTGAAATAAAATTTAAAAAAAATAAACTCCGTGGCGCTACATCTCTGAAGGGACAAGCCCTACCACCCGACCGCTGCATCATTTACCATAGGCAGATGGCAGGATTGGGGGGCACGTGGTCAGCATGCTGACATCCACGACTGTTAATGGAGGTTTCCATGACCGGAGCCGCTACTTCTCTATCAAGTAGCTCCTCCATTTGAATCACGAGGCTGAGTGCCCCCTGTTCCAGACTTCCCTACCTCAGAAAAATCGGAGGTACCGGGGATCGAATCCAGGCTGACGGTTCTGTAGTCAGTGACGCTAACCACAAGACCACTCTGGTGGTCTGACTTAAAATTACCAATCCTTAATATCAAGCCTTAATTAACAATGCAAATCCTCAATAAAACACATACTAGATGAGACAAGTTCATTAATAGTAATAGTCCCTTAATGTGTTTCTTGTTAAATTAAATTGCAATTACATCATAAACTTACAAATAAAAAATGTTACTTTTAACTGAGAAAAATGTGTAACATCAATGAATTTGCCGCATGAATTCAAGTTACAATATGAAAAAGATTGGGAAATGCTGGCATAAAAGTTATTTTTAAAAATAACAAAAGTTTTGAAACCGAAGTTGAGGAAAAATCTGTTTTGGGCAGGAATCAAATATGAATGTTGAGCTTAGCATGCTGTATACAGTAGAGCTCTGGTATCAGTATGTTATGCTGTGAACTCAGTTGAATCCTGGCCAAGGACACAATATTCCTCTGTATAAAATTCAGTTCACACTCCTTTCCAATTTAAGTCATGAGTAACTGAAGTTTCCAGAGAACCAGGGTTTAAGCTACGATCACATTTTTTGCAAAATGTGAAAGTAAACTTCAGAATGTGAAAGAAATTGTAGCCACTTTTGCAAAAATGCAAAAGGAAAAGTGGGCTAATTTGAAACAGAGAAAAGTGTTGAATTCCAAAAAAAAAAAAAAATAATAATAATTTGCTTTATAGTTCAGTTTGTTATTTGTACCATTTTATTTTTATTATTTTGAAGCTACATAAAAAAATATGCAGTTAAAATGAACTTTTAGCAATAAATGTGTATTTTAGCATTTTGCTATAGCCTTTTTTTTTTTTAAATCCATTTTCACTTTTTTGCTAAAGGTTTTTTTTTCCCAGCTTAATCCCTGCAGGGAACACAGTAGAAGCACATTATTGGAGAATATGTAGCATAGCAGATTAATGTAGAATGTTATTGTTATTGCAGAAAAACGAAAGACATACTCCAGAGATTTACTACTGGTCTTGGCACTTCTGCCGATCAGTCAAAAGAAACCAAAAGATTGGAGAAAGACTGTATTCTTTTCAATTGCCAAGAAAACATTTCATGAGTATGGTGAATGTAATCATGAAAGAGATTTTAACTTTCCACTATGGGACCATCTACGTACGTGCGTGCACCAGTGTACAAGGGATGGCTGCCTCATAAAATACAGAATGACAACGGTTCCATCATTCCATCAGAAAAGAGTTGTTCCAATACATTACTCATATCACTAACACAATTGTGGTTATGCAGAACTGAAACCTGCACTCCCAACCAAAACGCAAGCTGTCAGTTGGAATTGATTTGTTTTATGATTTCAGAGTTTTAATTTACGATTTTCAGAACTTCTATGGAGAAGGGATAAGTAGAATCCTTTCTGATATCTACTTTTTCGAAACTCTTTCCATGCATGTGTATATTGAAGTTACTATCAATAAAGTAGTATTGTTATTGATACTGAATTATTCTTTCTTGTGCTTCCCAGAAATACCAATATTTGGTTTATTTTTTCATCACCCCACCTCGCTATTAGCAGGTTATTGGCAGGCAGAATACATAGCTTCTCACTTCTCATATGTTACAGCCTACTATTTATTTAATATTTAAAAATGAACGCAGCTTTTATTTAGTACACATTCCCTGTTACATTTGTACATTAAAGCAAGCGTGAATATATGAACATCTGACTGCATTGTAATCAAGGCCCTCTCTATTCAATATCAAGAGAAATAAAATCAGGTAAACTGATGTTACAAAGTGTCAGAATGCTTTTGTTTAATTAGTGATAATTGCAATTATAATATGCAGAAAATAGGTTATTTTTTAATCAGTTTCCAAGTTAGCTCCAGATCGATTCATTAAGCAGGGCTTATGAAAGAACAAAGGTCTAGTGTAGAATGCATATGTGAAGGAATGTGTGGGTAGTGTTATTTTTCATAGCTAACTGTATTTTAATTTCCAAAGCCATATATGGACACTAAAACATTATGTTGCCATGAGGATGTAGTTGCATTTGATAAATTCTTTCTAATATTTTACCATAAAATTGGCATTGCTCCGGTACCAGTGAACAGATTTGGTCCAATATCATGGATGATGTAAATGTATGTACCAAGTTTAATAAAAATCCAATAAAGTGATTTGAATTATCACGCGTACAGACAAAGACAGTCAGACATTTTCCCGTCCCCCACACAATCTCATAAAGTACCATTCTGGCACTTAATAAGCCTATTGAAGCCATGATTTGCACTTTCATTTGTCTAGACTTAACATATTTCCGTTACATGCAATTTATCATGTGACCCCTCCATAGGATTGATTTTACTTTTAAAAACAATATAATAATGGAACTTTTATACAGTGAAGCAATATAGGCCTACTATGTAAATGAAATAAGATGTTGACATTTAAACACTTTAGAGTTCACTTTTTTTGTACATTTTTGCAGTTGAAAATGTGGGCAAAGCCCAAAAATTGTAAGAAAAAGTGAAGTCTAAAGTGTAAAAATGTCGACATCTTATTTAATTTTACCTACTGCCTGATTTGATTTTACCTACTGACTGCGAATATTTTTATAAGTTACCACGTTCAGTAAGGAGTTTACGGAAAAAGGTATTTTATGCTGCGCACGAGTCCCCCACTCCCACTCCTATAATTGTGAAATAAGATTTTTGGTGCAAGGGTCTTTTTTTTTAATTATGAAATTCTATTTTGTTGTTTATAGTTGTGACATATTTTGTTTGGTGCAAGGGTCTTTTATTATTCAGTGGAAGGAAACTGTGTGCAGCATAAATTACAGTTTCGCTGGAGTTTAGAACTATGGAAATTCAGGATGTCGTTAAAAAAAATTGTTAATTCAAAATTGCTTTTATACAATAATTCTTTTTTTTAACTACCCACAATTTAGTTTTGTGTCATAATATATTGTTCTCATGGTTTATTATATTGTGCTTATTATATATTCTTGTATTATATAATTGTCATTTTAAAGATGTTTACCCGTCAAAAAGGTAATCAAATACCCTAGTTCAAATTATAGTGTCCCATAATACTTTTATGGTTTCCTTAATCACGTTTTGGGCACTCCTTTACTATATGTGTGTGTTCTGTGTTCAAATGTTTGGTTACTATGACTACATCATTGTTGGAAATATATTGTGTAATGGTGCCAAGCTTTGAATAGGACCATACAGGTAAGATTGGTTTAACTATTTAAATAACGTTTAATTTAGGGTAGGCCTACTGGTAATATGACAAAACTTCATTAATAAGTACTGGTAAATGCCATACTTATTATAGGCCAAGCAGTTTTCAGAATTTCTCAGTATCTGCTTGGCTTGCCAAGATTTATTTTCAACTGACATCTTGCTGAACATCTCCAACTGACAATGTTATTGTATGAATGAACTTGTGAATAGCTAATGTTATTGCTAAATTAATGGATAAATATGTTTCCTGTTTCTTAACTTTTCATTGCCATCTTGGTTTTATAAACATAATTGATTTGGTAATTTCCCAGGAGTGCTATGCCTCTATGTCACAACTGCTAACCTAACTGCCACTAGCCTAGTACTTGTGGAAAAATATACTGTGCTGAAAATTTTTTGTTCGTATGTTTAATACTTATTGGACGTTTAAAAAAAAAATAAAAAAATAAACTTTATAGGTCTACCCTTAGCTTGGCTTGTTTGGGTGCATCGGCAGTCATAAATATAATATGTGTATAAACATATTAAAAGAATGCTCTCACAATTAAAAAAAAAAAATAACTTGTTCATGAAGCTTGTTGCAATTCTGTTTTTCTAAGATGGATCTCAGTTGTGTCATGTTACCGACATCAGGACCTTTAATAATATTACTACTTAAATAACAGTAGCCAGGGTGGTCGGTGGTGTAGAGGTAGCATGCTTGCCTTTAGCTCCGATATCGCAGGTTCAAACCCAGCTGTGGCTGATGGATTTTTCAGGACATAAAAATCCTGGGCATGGAGTCCTCCAGGAGGGACTTTAAACTGGGGAGCCCTTGTTGGCACTTTAAAGAATTCTAAACCTAAATAAGAGCCTCTGGACAAAATTCCTCACCCCCTTTCATGTCCAAGTAATACCTTCGTTTCCTTTTGAAGGTTGCTGGGTCAATGGACTTACCAACTGTTCCTCTCTTGAAAAATAAGTGTAATTAATTATTAGTCCTAGTTACTGAAATGTCCATGGTAGGCTCTATGTACCACTTGGTAATTAAAAGGGAAAAGACCATTAATTAATCATCGTTAAACTCAGGCTAAAGCAGCACCTATGTTGTAATAATAATAATAATAATAATAATAATATTTATTCACCATTAGGGATTACAAGAATCCAAAGGCTTCGTCATACTTAAGAACTAGATAAAATATTGAACAAAACATAACTATACATACAGTACACATACAAAATGCAGACATTAGTCCATAAAAATAAATTTATAAAGTCAGTAAATTGGCGGAGATGAAATCTTGAGTACTATAGAAATCATGCTCCATAAGAAGATTTCTCACTTTAGTTTTGAAAAGTTTTTGACTGGTGTGCTTAAAAGAGTGGGGAAGTTTATTGTACAGAATTAGACCCGTGTGATTGATGAATTTTAAACTTCTGGAGGTACGGTGGGATGTGAGGTGAAAATCATTAATTCCTCGCGTGTCATGGTGATGGTGATGGGAGTTCTTTGGAAATTTCTGTTTGTTTGCATGTATGAAACAAACAGTCTCTAGAATGAAGATGCAAGGGACAGGAAGAATATTTAATTTTTTGAAAAGAGGCTTGGTATGCGTGCGGTTAGATACATGCATCATAATTTTGATAATCCTCTTCTGGAGTTTGAATATCCGAGTTAGATTGGGAGAGGTTCCCCAGAAAGGGATGCCGTAGGAAATTACAGAGTTGATATTGCCGAAATAAAGAGTACGAAGCAGTTCAATATTACAGAATCTACTTAAAATTCTCAGAGCATAAGTGAATTTACAAACTTTTTCAGCGAGGTGGGAGATATGAGTATTCCAGGATGACTTGGAGTCAACCCAAATACCCAGGAATTTAGAGGAAACAACTTCTTTTAAGCGAACATTATTAAACATAATTTCTAAGTTTGCGAGGGAGAAAGGGCAAAAATTTATGTAATTAGTTTTGGAAATATTGAGGTGCAATCTATTGTAATTTAGCCAAACCTGGAGATTCTCCAAGGTTTTGTTAGCTTTAGCTTGAAGCTGATCGCTGTCTATATCGGAAATTAGAATGTTGGTGTCGTCAGCATAAAGAATGTTCTTGGAGAGCGGTAGATAAGCCAGGAGGTCGTTAATGTAAATGAGGAAAAGTAGTGGGCCCAGCAAGGATCCTTGAGGGACACCACACGTCACCTGCAGAAGGTCTGAATTCAGGGAGTCGATTTGGACCATTTGCCGTCTATTACTCAAATAAGAGGAAAACCAGGCATTTGCGGTTCCTCTAATACCATAATTATTCAATTTTTCAAGGAGGATGCTGTGGTTTACTACATCAAAAGCTTTAGTTTGGTCGAGGAAGATACCAATTGTGGGATTTTTATTATCAAGGGCCGAGAGGAGGTGTTCAGAAAAGGAGTAAAGGGCATCATTGATAGACTTATTTTTTCTAAAGCCAAATTGTGAATGGGATAATACTTCATGTTTGTTTAGGAAGGTCATTACTCTATTGAACATGGCTTTTTCAAGAATTTTTGATATAGCTGATAAGAGAGAGATAGGTCTATAATTTTCTATATTGTCTTTCTTTCCCTTCTTGAAAACAGGGACAACTCTCGCTATCTTAAACGCATCAGGGAAGTAACCAGATAATAAAGAAGCGTTGACAAGGTCAGTTATTGGGTCGAGTAGATAGGGACATTGCTTTATTAAAGACATTGGAATGCCATCAGGTCCTGAAGAGATTTTGTTCTTGAAACCACAAATGATTCTGCTTATTTCTTCAGAGCTAACAGGACTCAGAAAGATAGTATTGTTGACTGTTTTGTCCTTAGTAACTACGGTAGGAGGACTTTTATTTGAATTAAGGTTTGAGGCGATATTCACAAAATATGAGTTAAAAGTGTTAGCGATGTCAAGGGGGTTTTTAATAATATCATTATACAAACTCAATTTGATATGTTCACGATTGTTATCCTTGTGTTGGATTTCTTTTTTAATGATGTCCCAAATGGCTTTACCCTTGTTCGAAGCCGCATTAATTTTTTTGGAAATGGCAGTTTTTTTTGCTTGTAGAATTACCTTTTTTAGAATCTTAGAGTATTCATTGACATAATTTCGGAAAGTTGGATCGGAAATGGTCTTGCTGAGTCGACAGAGCAATCTCTTCCTCCGGCAGGACGTGATTGTACCCTTAGAGAGCCACTTTTTATCGTGGTGGCATCTATTAGAAGTTGTGTGGATTCTAAGTAAGGGAAAGGCAATGTTGAGGTAATGGGTGATAGTATTAGTCAAATTAATAGCTTTTTCCTCAGCATTTGAATTATTGAGTATGTCCAACCAAGATTCATTGGACAGTAAGAAGTTAAAATAATTTGTATTTTCAGGATAAAAAAACCTTTTCCATGAGATTATTTTATCATTAGTACTGGTAGCATCCTGAATCATTCCAGAATTTAAAGAGAATATCAGGAAGACTGCATTATGGTCGGATAGGCCTAGATCGGTAGTAAAGCACGAAGAGGAGAAAACATCTTTGTCTAATATTATTTGATCAATGCAAGTTTGAGAGTGATGGGTAATGCGAGTGGGTGCATCAATCAGGGCTGAAAGGTTGAAAGTTTGAAGAAGTTGGATTAGGTCGGTTTTTGAGGGGGAGCAATCCAGCAGATTTATGTTTAGGTCACCGCAGATTATTATGGGGATGTCATCCTTTTTTAAATAATCTATCAGTGATTCAAGCTTATTTAGAAATAAGATTGGAGAAAATTTAGGTGACCTATATATACAGGTAATATATAATCTAACAGAAAGCCAAGTTAGTTCAATAACGGCATGCTCAAGTATTCTTTCCTCGTTAAAGCAAGTAGTGTGGGTTTTTTTATTGAATTGAAGGCCCAGGTTATTTCTTATGAAAATGGCTACACCTCCGTTTTTATGAGAGGTACGGCAGTAGAAATCAGCTAGAGAGAAGTTAATTACATTTACAAGGGAGTTCTCATTCTTATGGAGCCAGAGTTCAGTTAGACATAAGATGTTGATGTAAGAAAGCTCAGATTGTAGTAGGATATTTAGCTCATCGATTTTTGAACTTAAACCCTGGATGTTAAGATGCATTAATGTTAAGTTAGGCGGTCCAGAATGTTTGTAGGGCACAAAAAATCTTTTAGATGAGATGGCGGCCTGCTGACTCGAACAGTTCTGGAGATGCCGGGTTCAACAGCAACTATTCCTGGAGGCTGATTTTCAGACTTTGTGGGTAAAGGTGATGATTCCAAACTAGGAGATGAATTTGGGAGGCTAAGATGTTTCGTTAGTTCATTTGCGTGAGAGCATATTCCAGGCTTTGTGGGTTGAGGTGTTGAATCTGTTTGTTGAATTGAGGTTGAATTTACAGGTGAATCCTCACAGATTGAGTCAAGACTCCCATTTGGTGATAACATACAGTAGTCTTGGTGGTCTAGGGATTGCTTCGTCTCAGACTCCTTAATGAGTGGGTTAGTCTGAATTTGTAGAATATGAATAGGTTCTGAGGACAAGTTATCCTTAGTGATGGATACTGGAAGACTGTAGCTAGTGTTCAGCATTGGAATACTTTTTTCAACGCGTTGACAATCTGCTCTGGTAAACAATACTTTTTTGGCAAATTGTTCAGTTAATAGATCTTTCCCTATGGAGTTGAGATGCTGGCCGTGTTGTGTAAAGTGATGTCTCCTGAGTGCAGATCCATGGAGGACATCTATATTAGGGAAGCGAAGAGAAATTTTGTTGATCCCTCTATTTATAGTTTAAATTAATATATTAATTTAAATTATTTGTTATATTTGTTAAATTAATATATTAATTTAAATTAATATATTAATTTAAATTAATTTAATGTAAATTAATATAATAATTTATTAAAGTTTGCTGTATATTTTGTACAGCAATATCATTTACATTATGACTTATCTGGTTTATTCTTGCATATAAAAGATAACTCTACAAAATTGAAAGGCCTTCTTTCGTAAACCATTCCTCTGGTAACTTACTAGGTGACAAACCATCCAGAGCAAATATAGTGGCATAGGCCATCATCTTCAAATTTTTAATGTACTGGTACTTTGCCAAAGTCCTGTTCTCTCCCTGTACTCTATAGTAAAACAAAGGAAAAGCCTACAATTATTAATGCAATTATTTCTTTGTAAAAATTATTTATCCAAGTTTTGAAGACGAGCTTTGATATAAGTAGGGTTCGAATCAAGCATTATGATGAGAGGGGGAAATTAAATGTGGGTTTAATGTACTTCATTATATTTAACCTCATATCTATCTATAAGTGGCTTTGTCCTGACTGACTGACAAAGAATGAACATAGAGCCTGGATGAACTATAATAGGTAAAGACAATTTTAATAGTACCTTCGTTTCATAAATGTAAGTGAAAGGATTTTGCAAAATGTTTATTTTTAATGCAAAAAATCAAATGCTTTCGAGGAGACGAAATCCTTCCATAAGAAACACATGAGCAATTCGATTGTTGTGGAAAAGTTCCTATTATCAAGACAGTATTCCATTGTGAAATTAATTCAAGATGGCCTTGCTCGGTTGCTTCTTGATTCATTTGTTTACAATTCACAGATATTTTTAACATAGGTGGACAGTAGGGGATCATGAATGCACACCTAAATGGGAAAACATTGAATGCTTTAGACAAAACACACTATGCAGGATTTTCTGGGCTAGGAAACTCTGATCTGAGGTCAGTTTTTCCCCTAGTGGTGCATTTTGTTAAGTGCACCTTGAAGCCGGGTTTTTAGTTTTTTTAACTATCAAATGTTATAATAAAATTGTTTATGCATGATTTGGGTAAGATTCATGAATCTATGGTTCATTTCATTTCAAATTTATATGCCTATATGGCATCATAATATTTGTTTTATTCACTTAATTATTTATATTTTTAATGTTAAACAATATAATTAAGATTAAAATTACATAATTCCTGCGATTTATTAAAAACAGTGTAAATACAGTATATAAATAAATACATAAGTGTAAATACAGTATATATTATATTTTAACTTTTTCTGTTAAATAAGTGTTTTAAACAAAACATCTATCAGTTGAGTAAATAATTGCAGGCAAAACCTCCTAGTATAAATATAAATCTTTATTTTTCCTTTCATTTAAAATCAATTGTTCTGCCATTATCATGAATTTTGTCATTTAACTTTCTATTGTTGTTTTGTTCAAGCTGTCTCAATGTGCATTTTATATCTTCAAGAGCACCGTAATTTTGAATTTTTGAACATTACAAGTATATTATAACCCCTCTGGAACTGTTTGCTGAAAGACAAGGTGAATTTCTTTTCAATTTGTTGTCTATACATCCTTCAATTAGACTACCACACATAGTAAACATTCTTCTACTGTATTGTTGTTGGCAAAAAGAAACCAACACAAAACAGTAACAATAAACTTTGTCTATTGTTGCGCTTCTGTTACACTGGACATGTCAAAAGCTTGTTAGATTAATTTTGTTGCTACGCCTTGTGCTGGTAATAACATTACGCGAAAAAACTGCATTATGCAGAAACATAGTGCATGTTTCTGTTAATTGGGTTGGAGTAATAAACTGAACTTTATGAAATGTAGAAGAAATATATCACTGGCAAGGTGGAATTTTTATTTCACGAGCTGGGGATTTTTTTACGGGTTAATTCAAACCCTGTTAATGTTGGCAGCTATCTCTGCCGTCTATGTTGAAAACAGTGGTGCATAGGCTGCAGAGACTACTTGGGATGCATTTCATTCCAAACATTTAGTGTTTGATTAAAAAAATACTTAGCCTTTTATGAATTCTGTATGCTCAGCTTACTCAAAGATTGTTATGCATCACCATTGCTGATCACCTTCTTGGCCAGATTATCTAAAAATCTAGACTTAACCCCCAGGAAGCCAAAGGGTGTACTTTAGCACAGTGAACAGTTTTTTCTCCAAAAGTGTACAAAATTAATAGCTAGTTTTCTGCTTTGAATTAAAGGCTTCTTGGGTTGATAGCGGGATTTGAAGATCTGTTGTCTCCAATGTTTCAGAGGTCCATGCTATGTCCATTCTCAGGGATACTGAAATGTCAAGCCATTGTGCAGAGGGGGGTGTGTGTTCTGGCATCAAGCAGGACGGAATCATCGTATAGGGAAACAGTTCCATTTGCAACTCCACTATTCTGGCGAAGACAAACTTCTGGGATATATTAATTAAAGAAACCATCATAAGCTGAAACATAACAGTTTCAACAGAGACAGAGGCCTGGCCATCAACCCAGTGTGGAACCAGTCTGAAACTTCTAAAAGGCAGTAGAGAGCTACTGGCCCTGAAAAAGACCATTGGAAGTGGAACTGTTTCTTGATTATGCTTATTCTTCAACTGTTTGCTTCAAAGCAAATCCTTTTACCGTATTTACTTAAATGTAATGCGCACTACAATTTTGAAACTTTGAATCATAAAAAAAAGTGTGTTTTTGGCAAATGTAACGCACATGGTGCGTTCTTTTATCTTAGTATTTTATTAAATGCCAGAATGGTACTTTGAGATTCTCCCCACACAGTCTCATAAATGCTAGCTTAATGTATTTACATGAGGTCTGTTCCTAAAGCTAAGTAATTTTTGTCCTGTACCACAACGTCTGTGCATACTAAGTATGCCTGAAAAATGATGTTTACATACATCTTGCAGCAAAACTGACAGTGTGAGCATGCAAAGTGTCGTGACAGTATACGAATTGACTTTGGGAACAAACCTACTATAAATTAATGGTCAAAATTCAATTTGCATTGAAGACTTTTAGGTACCCACACAGCACACTACGTATAATATACGTATATTATATGTATATACATAGATTATTCGTATATTATACGTAGTGTGCTGTGTGGGTAGTTGAGTGGAAATAATTCCCCTATACAATGTACTACAATGCAACTATTTATTACATATATATTTAACTGATACAAGTGTTTCGTGAAACACAAATGAGTCTATGAAGAAAATAGATCACTTCCTGTTTTTCTTGCCTCGTTGTATGCTTCATCAGGAGTCAGCTTCTCATCTGAACTTGGATCTAGAGGTTCTCCAGCTTCATTCAGTTTCCCTTTTCTGAAATCATCGACTATTTTCTCACTGTACACTGCATCAAACAGATCTTTTGGAGTGAATTCTGACTGGATAACATCAGCTGCTTGGTATGATACGTATGGTTTGAGTTTGAAATCTTTCAGTTCGGGAACCACTAGCTCTGGAATCAATTCTGGTACCATTACGAATTTATTTCCTTCAGTTACTCCAACCTGTCTAACACCCATGTCGTAAAATAACTCTGGATCTCGACTGATAGCTTGCTCCTGTTTGAATTGTCTTGTTCCACGTTTATTGTACAATAAAAATTTCCTGAAGTTTCTTTTCCCATAGCAAGCGATTGATGTGCAAATGCACCGACACTGTTGATATCCTAACATACTGTACCGCTACTTTTCACTCAGGAAAGTTCAAACTCAAAATTGAGGAAAGGGATTACTCACTACAGCCCCAACGTTTGTGCTTGCAGCGTATTCAACTCTGACTTTATTAATTATCTATCGTAAATCAACATTTAATTCAAAACGTACTGTAAATAAGCCAGGGCCTGAATATTGGGCATTCCACTTCTTGAACAATTGTGGAATAAAGTCAGAACCTTTAATCAAAATTGGAAAAGGAAACAGGAAAACTCAAAATACTTCAACTTTCGTTCGTAGTAAGGAAATGCTGCCAATATTATGTTTTGCAAAGACACCTCAAATTAATGTAAATTTGTCATAATCGACGGAAAATCAAATTTGAGTTTAAAGAATGTTCGGTCCGAATGTTCTTTTATATAACAGTACTTAGTCATTTCAAATTATTTAAATTAGAAAATTGTAAATGATTGTGATTGTACACTTCACACAGTTGGTTAAATTGGCTCATCTGTGAACCAATGAAATTTCGGAAAACATTGCCTTTCTGCACAACAGCACAAAGAGAAAATCTAGCGAACGAAGGTCGAAAATTGAAGACAAAATAAGGATTGCTGCTTGTAAGTGTTCTGAATTGTCAAAAAATTATCGTTTAGATGGTCTTTATTTTAAAATGAATGTCCATGTCTTTATAGTTGTTGGGAGCATTCGTGTACAAATTGATTAACCGTGTTTTTTTCCCCATTTCATTATTTGGATGTCAAGAGTAACTTCGGTAAATTGTTCGGTTTGTAGATTTAGGAATACTGTATTCACTTTTTAATGTAGGCCTAAATATTTTATATTTCATTGAGACTAGTGACATGTTTAATTAACTGTAATTCCATATGGTCGGGTTATCATGACCTATATTTTCTTTTCGACACGATTTTGCTTTATGACTCGTGTTCAGAATCCTAAAAAGGCGAACTTGTGTGATTGTTTTGATCGGGATATTGATTAGAGAGTAATGTTTATTTTTATTAGTTTCTGTAATTCAGACAAGTAACACACTGCAGGAGACCTTCATGTAAAGCTGGCAGGTTTGTTAGATATTCACTGTTTTGGTTATGTCTTGACATTGTCTTAGTGTCATCTGATCTAAATGGGCTCTTCAGGCAATTAAGCTCTATCCACAATGCGCAGTCGGCAGTTGTTAGTCGGTAGTCGGCAGTTGCAATCGGCCGCTTCTACAATATGCTGTCGACATTGAGGTTAGGGAAACATTTTACAGAATAGAAAAGGTGGAGGAATCGCTTTATAATTGGATAATATATGTTATGAACACATCTTGCTTTCTCGTAGTATGCTAATCTGTGTATTTGCACTAGTAAATAATTTTCAATCTCGTAATATGTTACTTGCAGTCGTTCAGTTCGTAGTCAGAGATGAATTTCTCGTCTGCCGACTACTGTCTGCCAACTGCCAATTGCCTGCTGTCGTCTGCAACTGCACATTGTGAATGGCGTCCATTGCTCACCACACGTTATACTTCGACTACAAACTACCGTCTACCGACTAACAACTGCCGACTGCGCATTGTGGATATAGCTTTAGTCACTGATTTGTAAAGTTATACTGCTAACTTACAACTTGTTTATGGGAATGTTATCTAGTTCACATCTTTCCTTGTGTCTTTTTTCCCCCATCAATGCATATTTTAAATTTGGCAGTAATAGATGATTTCAGTTTATGCTTAGTCCTCTGTTAAATGTCATTTAGACTCTCAGAGACACAAATGCTGAAGTTCCGTTACTCTTTAACAACATTAATGTTATCAATAGAACAGCAGAATTTACAGCAGTACATACAGTAGGCTACTTGCGCTTCTATGAGAGCTGCTGTGCAATCATACAGCTTGTAGGTTGACTACTGACAATTTATCTCATTAATCCTTCCATCACAGACTTATCCAATGCTGTCTATAGCTTTAAATATGCATCCTCTCCAAAAAGTGATTTTGTTATGTTCCCCCATTACAGTACTATTTGTACGTACTATACTCAAAGCTCCCGGTAAAGGGGTTCTGAGGCTTTTGGAAGCAGAGTGCCCAACATAGAAAAATAAGAAAATCTGGGGGTGATAACTAAGATTTGTATCCTGTCGAAGCACCCATTACTGTTTATAATGATTACTGTACTCAAAGTTCCTAGTGAAGGGGATCTGGGAGAAGTCCAGCGGACTTTGCTCCTGGTGGGTTAACATGAAACACCTAGGAAGGTGTCGATACCAAGGTTTTGTAACCCGGTGAAGCCTCCAACAAAGAGATACAGGAAGAGGGATCCCTCTTCTTATTAGTACCTTAATCCAGTTATCGAGTGCAGTAAGTATTTAATGCAGTAACAAGGGAACCTAACCATATAACTTGTATGTAAAACTGTTTGCAGCACTGGATAACCCTTTGCAGGAAGGACCAATGAGATAAAAGTTTGTCGGGTAGTCAATGGGAGTGTTGATGGATGATTTACAGGCTGCGTAACCGTACGGATTACCTCAAGTAGAAACCCATTTATGTGCTATAGTAAACCCGAATTGCCTTCTGTCATATAGGCTATAAGAAAATAATTACGTTTTAGAACAACTAATTAAAATATTTGAGCATATTAGGCTCCCTAGGCCAATAGAAGCTCCATTTCCTAAATTCTGATAATTATAGGGGATTGGTCTATCCTTGCCTATATCATCCTTCTCCGTATTTCATATTATACTTTTATTTTAGCACCCTTAGACCTGGGGAAATCACCTTTTCTCAAAGTACTGAACTTATTTCTTAATTTATTTGACAAAGGATCCGAAACATTCACCCAGTTTCTTAACTATATGGCTGATTAACACTGGACTGTCGCAAGGTGTTGAAATGATCTCAGCTTCCTCTTGTACACTCTCTAGATGTCTTATGTCATCGGTCTTCTCCTCAGATGCTTCCCCTCTTCGCTAGTCCTGTGCATTGCTAACTGCTGATGTGGAGTAATGCCTCTCCTGGTGCAATGAACTCTAATTCTGTTACTACAGAAAAAAGCTATTAGAATTATCACTAATAGCTCACACAGGGAACACTGCAAACCTTTATTTCTACAACACAAAATATTAACAGTGATAAATCTATATATATTTACTGTTTTAATTTACATAAAGAATAGACAGTCAGAGTTGCAGTATAGAAAAAATATTCACTCCCACGATACTAGATCCAGTAGTCATATATACATTCCGTTCCAACGATTATCCAAATCTCTGAATAGTCATGAAATCATAGGACATAAACTGTTTAATAAACTATCTGTATCTACTCAACATACTCATATCATTGTATTTAGAAAAAGATTACATAATTGGTTAGTTTGTAACCCTTTTTATACCTTGGATGAATACTTCAATTGTAATAGTGTAATTTAGCTTAAAATATGTGTTATTTGTAACTTAGAACTTAGTAACTTAGCTGTAGTTTAATATTAATTCTATTTTTAGAACTTTGTCTATTGCTGTAATGGCCTAATGACAATTAAATTAATTATTATTATTATTATTATTATTATTGTCAGGCGGTGTGTGCTACCTAGCGCTTTGCTGTTTTGCCTCATCATTTCCTGGTTCGTCCTGCTCGCTGCATTCACTTCTATTAATTTTTGAGAATTTGAGTCCCTGTTGCTATGCCTATTTGGGGCGAGCCCTTGTACTTGTGCTTCCCTGCTCCAAATTATTTTTTTTCTGCAGTACCGTAGTCAATGTCAAGGACCCTCTGGTCTATACGAAGCCTGTCCTTCACTAATACAGCAAATTTCCTTTCGTTATGAGCCTGTCTCGTTAAGGAAGTAGGCTAGTTCATTTCTTTTGGTCCTTACTTCTATGTTGTAATCTTGCCCAAACTTCACCCCTGTTCCTCTCAGCATCTTAGCCCTGCTCAACACCATGTCTTTAGTACACACTAGTAAACTTCACTAATATTGGTTGATTCTTTCCTTTCTCTAGACGGTAAGCATTATCAAGATTAAATTTGCATGGTTCCATGTGTAGTTCCTTAGTAAAAAGATTAAGCACCTGACCATAAGTATTTCATCTTCTCTCCTGGTAGCTTTCCTCTAATCTGAAGATAATTATGTCCTCTTCCTTGCTTCTCTCTCCAGCCTCTGTGTTGTCCATTTAATTTCTTTTAGTGTGGCAATCTCATTTTTTAATTCATTGTGTCCCTTGTTATGGTTGTTAATCCATCTCCCCTCACACTGTCAAACTTACTGTTGATTTTGTCAAATTTATTATTTAATTTCTGTCTAATTTGGTTATCAAGTCTATTAACGAGGCTACATTCCCACTATCTGCACTATTTTCACCTCTCTTGCCTGAACCTGGGCCAGGATTTGGCTCAATGCCTCCAGTTAATAACAGTGCTGCTATAATTAGGCCAAAAAACCAATTATTAACTGAGGGACCATATACGTGTTCAAGCCTTCTGTGAAGGCCTATTCATAGCCCATTGTTTCCACATTCAGCACAACTCCGCATAAAATGTCTAACCTCTACCCACTACCTTCTAGACTGTATTACTCGTGTATACACTGCCTGTCCTATACGGCTAATTTTGCGTACGTAGCGACATTACAGTTGGCAGCACCTTTCACACCCAGCTGCAATACCCTTTACATTATCGTATGCTATGTTGCCCTCTGAAGTATAAACTCGGTAACTGAAATATGCTGGAATTTCATGCTATCTGGGTGTGAACTGTGTCACCTCTACTGGAGAAATTAGGCAATTTAACAATACTCTGAACTCCATGTTAAAATTAAGCATGGACAGGCAGTGTAATTCTCGAGACGGCAGTGCCTCTCATACAAGACTGATATTGCCCAGAAGCTTCGTTCCAGTTTTACACATAGAATTTACATTTGCTGCATGGAAGTTTGTCCTGATACAGAGTTTTTGGTGAAACCTGCGTATAGCTAATCTATTTATTACATGTCACAAAGGCTGTTTTAGTTTCATCCAGTTGATATCTGATCATAGCATCCGTACAGTACACCTCATCAGGTATTTGTTGTTTCTTCATTGTCCTATTTTCTAGCAGTAAAGTATAACTCTCATAAATGGCAGCAGAAATTCATTCCTGAGATCTTCAATAAGGAAGGATTGTTTGGCAAGTACATGTGCATATCTTGATGGTGAGAAGATTAATACTCCAAGAGCTCTTTTAGATATTGTTCTAAGTCTTTTCTTCTGAGATATTCCCACATAATATGTAGAATTGACATAATTTTTGCCCTAAATAGTTTCATCTGATTGATGTTAATGTTTTAATAACACTTTTTAAAGCTATTAATTGTTTTGTCAGAATGATAACAATACTAGACAATGCCATTTTAATTTTTAATCATTAATACATCTACTCCAGTAGAGCAAGATGCCATGAAGATGAGAGAATGTCAAAAGGTCTACGCAGCATGAAATAAAGGTTGTTGAGCTGATGGTACCAATTATACATTTTATATTATTTTCAGGGAAAAGTAGCCTAATTTCTTTCCTTCCCCATTTAACTGTTCAGTTTATTTATGTTTACTAATTTTATTGATTTAGGTCTGTGGTAAGATAAGGAAGCAAAATTTATATTTCCTATTATCCCAGTTGTTTTGGTTTGACTAAATGGACGGCTCAGTGCCAGAGATGACTAAGTGCCATCAAGAAAAGTGCTAATATTTGTGTGTTGACCAGCAAAGATCGTATTCTATCTAAGCCAAACATGACTAACAGCCTTGCTGTATCATTTACAAACACAGTTATGGCTGCTAGTCATGTTTCGCGTAGATGAAATACGATTTTTACTGGTCAATACACACAAATATTAGCACTTTTCTTGATGGCACTTAGTCACCTCTGGCACTGAGCCATCCAAATATGCTCTATAAAAATCAAAATAACCTCAGACCATGTGTAGCTTTCACTAGAACTATTAAACTACATTCAGCTCAGTAGATTAATGAAATTGTGATTGCATTGTAAAAGCATTTGCACAATTTGACCAGATTTTTAAATATCCTAAAAATTTGGTGGCATTGGTTTCTGGGCTTCCAACTGGATAAGTAGGAGGATTGATTCCAAGCTTCCGGCACCTTGTTCTGCTCCCAAATGTCAGGGAGAATAGAGCTAATTTGGTAAACGTCTGTGTTATATAGGAGAGATGATTAAATGGTGGTAAGTCTCTCCTATATAACCCTGACCTTTTCCAAATTAGCTCACTTCACCCGGAAGATTGCAATGGAACAAACTGCCAAAAGCTCCTACTCACCTTGTTGGGGGCCCAAGAAAAGATTATCCATTTTCAGCACCTGGAAATCCTTGTACATATTACACATCCTAAAAATTGTAAAAGTAGCCTACTACATATCAAACCTGCAGGACAAAAATAAAAATTAAACTTTTTCAGCCTTAACTAATAGCTTAAAAAATGAAGCTACAAATCAAACGAGTTTAAAATACTCCGTTGGTTCTTGTTTTGCTTACTTTAGAAATGCCCCAGTTTATCAGTAACAAAGTCTTTCATTCCTGCCAATTTGTCTTTCAGAAACCATATTCAGATACCTATATAATAAAATCAATTTTAAGAAATGGTCATTGTAATTTTTTTTTTTCAGTTTTCTGTAGGAATCATGTCAACCCTTGCTGTTTCCCGATCAGCGCGAGCAGTAAAAAAGGTTGAAAAACCTCGACCATTAAAAATATCGGGGAATCACAACAGACTATCATCAATTGATGGCAGATTCAATTCTGGTGAGTACAAAACGTAAATATATATATAAAGGGCTAGTCAATGTAACAATGTATCAAATTTTGAATTTAGCCTATAATAATATAATAATATATATGTATTGTCGTAGTACATTACAAATATATGGACATCATCAATATATTCATATGGTGACTCTCATAACTTGTTAAATTTAAAGACAACTAAATCAAACACAAATCAAAACTCTAAAAATTGTCAAACCAACAGATCTATTACACCCCTTATAAAAAAACGGAACAGAAAATAAAAATTACTCCCTGAAAACTGGGAAAACTGCAAATCTATGTGTAATGCACATAAATTCACAAGGCTTCCAATCAAAAATAGATGCATTAAATATATTTTTAAAAGAAATCGAATATTTAAAAGTTTCAGCCATCAGTATCAACGAACATTGGCCGGATGAAACCCAAATTCACATCCTTAATAACGTAGAAAATTTCATGGTAGCAGATTACTATGCTAGGAAGACAAAGACACATGGAGGGTCGTGCATACTAATAAACAAACAACTAGGTCAAAAACTCAAAATCAGGAATGGCCTAAAGATGTACAATGAAGATAACATATTTGAACTATCGGCAATAGAAATCTTAGATTCAAACATGGTAGTAATCTCTATCTATAGAGTACCATACTATACAACTTCAGTATCCTTTCTACAAGCTTTTGAAAATCTGATGACCAAATTAAAGAAGGAAAGGAGAAAATCAATTATTATAGCCACTGATTGTAATATCAGTGTTCTGAAAGAACTCATAGAAAACTCTAGCAATGATTGCATTAACAATATAAACAAACACCATTATAATGGGAGTACCCAATCTTTCATGAATATTATTGAATCCCATGGTTTTTCACTAAATTTTACAGAACCAATCAGAGTAACAAGTAGATCGAGATAACATTATAACTAGCATGCACTTGAGTAGTAAAGAAGCATTCATTATGGAGCCAGGACTTTCAGACCATAAAGCTCTGTTTATAAAGATACCGTTAGAAAATACTATATCAAAGAACAGGAGTAATATAAAAAGAAAACAAATACGAATATTAAATAAAGAGAACATAAGTTCCTTGAAACACAATCTAAAAGCAACAAATCGGGAATTCAGTAACACAGAAACAGTAGATTATAACTACAATAAATTTCTTAGAACTTTTATATGCAAACTCAATGAATCAGCCCCAGGGGTATTAAAACTCAGGGTATTAAAAATCTCTCGTTAAAATGGATAACTCAGGGAATACAAGTATCCAGCAAACACAGAAGACTATTCCATGGCCAGTGTAAGAAAAGTACAGATATCAGTTTAATAAATTTCTATAATAAATACAATAAAGTTTACAAAAAAGTTATTCGGAAAGCAAAACAGATGGCCATAGACAATTACATCAAAAGTTCGGAAAATAAAACCAAATCTGCATGGGACATAGTAAAAGAAGAGATAGGCATAAAAAATCAAATTAATACAAAACAAACCACACTACCACGAGTTTCCGGGAAAATCATTGAAGAGAAGAACATAGCAACACAATAAATTACTTCTTCAATAATATAGTTAACAGAACAAGAAATGCCCCAATAGCAATGGAACAAGCTGTAATAAACAAATTGAAATTAACCTCATCTTTCGAAGCACGTGATTCCTTCTGTTTTGAATTAGTAACTCCACAAATGGTCAAACAAAATATAGAGTCACAAAAACCAAAAAGATCCTCCAGATGGAATGAGGTATCACCTTTTCTCATAAAACAAGTAAAAGAAGAAATTTATGATCCTCTCTCTAAAATTATAAATTTATCTCTACAATCCGGATTCTTTCCAGATAGGATGAAATATGCAATAATAAAACCGATCCATAAGGGTGGAGAGCCAGATTTAAAAAATTACCGACCTATATCATTACTATGCAGTTTCTCCTTAGAGGAAAAGTAAACTAAAAATTCAGTATAATTTTCTTCATACGGATTGAAAGAAAATGTTATTAAGAAATGATATTCACTGTTAGAAATGTTTTACTCCTTCACATTTAATCACAAAACGAATAAGTTATGTTTATTGTAACGCGGTGGGTGCGTGACGTCACGCTTGACGGATGCTTGGCTCAGTCTCACCCGATGAAAGACATTTCACAGCATTCTGTCTACTGTTGCAGTTTTTTAGTGAGTATCTGTTCAAACAATGGTTTATTGTTGTGTTGTGGGGGTACAAACTCATCGTCGAAGAGTGATAACACACTTTCCATCGATTTCCCAACAGAGATAAGTCACCCGAACGTTAATAAGCAATGGCTGATAAAAATAAAAAGAGAAAAATTTGTTCCTACTAAATACAGTACGGTTTGTTCACAACATTTTGAAGAAAATTATACCGAGCTTTCGGTACAGTTACGAAAACAGTTAGCTGGAGAAACCCTGCAATCTGTTTAAAAAAGAAGTGCTGTGCCTTCACTTCTTTTGCGTGGGAAATCTGAAACACCGCCAATGAAGAAAAGAAAATCGTCGTACTTGAGGAAGAAGGAAATGAGAGAGTTGTTGCAAGATTCGAACAGTAATCCATCAGTATCCGGGAATGGACAAATCATGAATGTGGAATCTAGTATTTAAGACGAAAATTCAGTTTCTAACAGCGTAGGCGTTCAGTGTGAACTAGGAAATGAAACTTATGTTAATGTTTGCACAGATTCATAGATTCATTGAATGTTTCTTCTAGAAATTGTGGTTTAGATAGCTCTTTTAGCATTTCAGACATTTCTACTACAGCAAAATATGATTCTGAATCTGAAAGTGACTCTGTTCGTATCTTGAAAAATATTTTGTTTTTGAACTGTATTAGCTCTAAGTATTAACTGATAACGCCTGGCAACTAGTGTATCTTTATTTATAATAACGCTATCGAATGAGGTATGTTGTGTTATACAGTCTACAACCCCCTTCTGTTCACGAATTACTTCACAGTCCCAACAACACACACTTTTGTGGCCCGTTTTCATATGTATACACAGCCCACATTTACACCATTCCGTATTTTCTTTTCTTCCTTGCAATTCTTTCAATAATTCCTTGTCATTTTCTTTTCATGTGATATTAATTTGTGAATACCGAAATTTGTCCTTACAAGGTAACATTGCAGGCATCTCTATCAACAACAAACACAAATGAGACTTTGTGGTGTATTAGAAACACACGCGCGAGCATTACAGCAGCTGTCGTCCTGTCAGCGAGTCAGTCAATTGTGACGTCACAGGAGCTTTTTACTTCACCCGTACAAAGCATAATATTAGGCACCTGAAGTTTGCAAGAACACCATTTGTTTTGTAATTCAAAGCTCCGTGCGATGAGATTAAAATAAAAAAATTGTATTTTTTTAGTTTACCCTTCCTTTAATACTGGAAAGAATAGTGCATGCTCAACTACTGTCATTTCTAGAGAACAACAATAAAATAACCACATGTCAGCATGGCTTTAGGGAAAAAAATCAACAAACTCGGCTTTAATAAAACTAGTTAACGACATCTCAAATTTCTTAGATAACAGTCAAAATACGTCCGTCTTGATTTGTGATATATCGAAAGCTTTCGACTGTGTCGACCACAAAATACTATTAAAAAAACTACAACTGTACGGAGTAAGAAACATAACCTTAAACTGGTTCAAATCCTACTTAATAAACCGGAAACAAAAAGTAAGCTGGAATGTAGATGGAACCACATTACAGTCAGAGTGGAAAGAAGGGGTATCTGGTGTGCCTCAAGGATCGGTTCTAGGCCCCCTACTATTTATTATTTACACTAATGATCTCCCAGAATATTTGCAGGAGGACGTAATCCTTTATCCGGACGACACTACAGTATTGTTAAAAGAGCAAAGTATATTTTCTCTTGGAAGAAGTGTGTCACAGGCTATGGAGAACCTGAATACATGGTTTCAAGCTAATGGACTAAAACTCATTATAAACAAAACAAATTTAATGGCTTTTAAAACCCAAAGTAAAGCACAACCGGAATTAGATATGATGAATATACCAATACAGAGGTACAAAATACAGCTAAATTGATAGGCATCGTTGTAGACAATACTCTAAATTGGAAAAGTCATGTTCAGTACATTGTAAAAAAACTAAACAAGGCCTGTTTTAATATGTCACATCTTGCATACATAACTAGTTTGCAAGTACGAAAGATGGTGTATTTCAGTTATTTTCACTCTCTACTGACGTATGGGGTGATAGCTTGGGAAAACTGCAGTGAGTGGGAGACTATTTTCAAGACACAAAAAAAAAGTAATAAGAATAATGTCTCACTCCTCTTATAGAGAATCATGTAAACCACTATTCAGAACTCTAGGAATACTGACCTTACCCTCAATATATATACTAGAACTATTAATCCATGTACACACAAATTATTATCAATACAACAATCAACAGCCCCACTCACATTACACCAGGAATAAACAAATGTTGAAATTCCCCACTCATACACTCACCCTGCTAGAACGCAGCCCACAATACATGGGCATAAAAATATGCAACAAACTGTCAAATGAAACAAAATCATTAAGCACAAGAATGTTCAAAAATAAAATAAAAAACTGGCTGCTACATAAAACATATTATTCAATTAAAGAAAATCTCGTAGATGAAATGTCAATATAAACTACAGTAAAATACATTTGTATCCATGTCACCTTGTCTGTACTTATTGCTAAATTGTAAAGAGAAGATATATTGTGAAATATTACAAAAGACAACTTTTATATGATGAATAGAATTAGAATTCCATTACTTTTATCATTTTAGCATGTAAGTTCAAAACCCTGACGAGTCACCAGTTTACCAGCTTAAGCTGAAACATGTGAACGAATTTTGTTACAATAAATATACTACTAACTTACTGTACTACTATATAACTAATACCTAATTACATCTAAAACAATACAGGAGGATATAATATTGAGTTGGGTCTAGCACGTATACTTCACTTTTTGTATAAATACCTGAACTAGTTTCGAAGACCATCATCATTCATAATCATCAGATTAACCTGATGATTAATCTGATGATTATGAATGACGATGGTCTTCGAAACTAGTTCAGGTATTTATACAAAAAGTGAAGTATACGTGCTAGACCCAACTCAATATTATGTCCTTTATAATATAGCTTCATCTTAATGCCCATTGGGCGCACTTTACTTTATTATTATAATATAGCTTCACTGTGTAAACTTCCAATATATGAATACAGGAGGAATTCATATTTAATTACATAAATATTACAAAGTTACTGCATAAACAGAAAATAAGGAGGTCAGTTTAGTTTAATAGTAGGCCTACAAGGGGCGTTCCATATTGATTTACACTTTATTATTATTATTATTATTATTATTATTATTTTTTATTTTTTTTATTTTTTATTTTTTTTACACACACTCTACGAACCTCTAAGCCTCGGCAGATGCATCCACTTTTCTCAACATAGTCTCCATTAAGCTGTACACAGTTGCGCCACCGATGTGGCAACTTCTCTAGGTCCTCTGCTGACCATTTATTCGGAGTCTGTCGCACCCACGTCACGACAGCTGGAAGTCGGCAAAATGATGTCCACGCAGAGGTTTCTTCATTGCCCCGAATAGGTAGTAATCAGACGGGGCCAATCAGGAGAATTCGGTGGGTTTGGCAGCACCTGGAACCCCATATCATGAAGAGCAGTCGTGGTTTCCGAACTCGTGTGGTGACGAGCATTGTCGTGTTGCAGGAGCACACCTTTCGCCCAATTTCCTAGTTGTTTCTTCTGAATTGCACGGCGCAAACTCCAAAGAGTTGTCACATATGCTGTACTGTTAATGATGGTCCCTGGTTCCAACCAGTCAATGAGGATAATTCCATCCTTGTCCCAGTGGCCATGTGTTTGCCTACTGAGGGCGCTGTACGATACTTCTTTGGCAGGGGCTGCCTTTGTGCTTCCACTGCATTGATTGGACTTTGGTCTCTGGGTCATGGTAGTTCCTAATTTCAAACTGATGTACAGTATTTTTCGTTGACATAATTGTATCTTATTTATTAGGCCTTCTTGAATCTACTGGTCTGGCTCCCATAATCTGCTAGGTTAATATCAACATTGATTAATACATTGTTGTTCATTCATCTTGTCAGTTTTTGCGAGATGAGAACTTGTACAACTTTTGTTTTAAATGGACACGATTCTGAGAGTAATATCGAGTGATCTACTTTGAGCTATTCTTAGGATTGATCTAGCGCTCTCTAGTGGACAGACCACTTGAGATTACTCTCGAGAGTTTCTTGCACCTTCTGCTCTCGTGTGGACACTAAGCTTCAGTCCTCAACTATTTCGTGGAGAATGGATCAGGAGAAAGCAGAAACACTGTGTAAGCTTTCGTATCACTTATCTGAAATTCTAATATTTATTATTCTGGTTTATACAGTCTATAGGCTTATATATTCTAAACTAAACTAAACTCCGTGGCGCTACATCCCTGAAGAGACTAGGCCTACCACCGCTGCATCATCTACCACAGGCAGATGGCAGGATAGGAGGCATGTGGTCAGCATGCTGACACCCACAACTGTTAATGGTGGTTTCCACGACCGGAGCTGCTACTTCTCTATCAGCAGCTCCTCAGTTTGAATCACGGGGCTGAGTGCACCCCGTTCCAGACCTCCCTACCACAGAAAAATCCAAGGAGGTATCGGGGAAAGAACCAGGGCCAACAGGTCTGTAGTCAGTAACACTAACCACAAGACCATACAGGCAGTCACTTCGATAAATCGCAAAGCAGCACCTCAGGGAAGCTGTGACCATTTCTTCCAAGGCCCGTGAGCCCCGGAAGCTTTGCTTATATATTCTCCTGAACTTAAAATGTGTTAGGTATATTGTTTCTCCGGGGGGGGGGATTAAACTGACTTGCTGAGATTTCTGTTTTCAGCTCAAAATGTTGTGGTCACCCTAGTATAAAGTCAAGGGAAAATGTAGAGGCAAAAAATTGCACACATTTTTGTATTGTTGTTAGGGTCCTTATGTTAAGATTTCAAATTTATGATGTAAATGTAAAAGGGGAGAGTGTAAAATCAGAGTTTCACTGTAGCTAATATTTTTAAACAAATATTTATGATGTATTTCTTGTTTAATTATACAAAATTGTAGCAACAATCAAAATATTAAATTTGCAAACATATTACCAGTGTTGCCACTTCAGGGTGCATAATTACCTAAATCTAGAGTAATTTTATACTACATAAGGTAATTCCAGGGTAATGTTATTCTTAAGGTAATTTTAGAGTAATTAAGCTTTGGACATGCAATAAGCTTATTAAGTCAATATTTTACTACAGTTTCTTACATCCAGTTTTATTGTAACTTAACAGTATTATCCTGAGAGTTCAAGTTTCATGAACTTCATGTATGGTATGTATAATTGAATATGTATCTGTTTCTAGTGTATTCCTGTGGAAGCTTTTATTTCATTTTAACTAGCTATTAAGTCTGTCTATTAGAAGCATCAGTAGTGAGATTCATGACAATCTTTAGATTATGACAAACTACTAGCTGCAGTGTGCACTGGTAGTATTTTTTCACAGAATTGCATTTCCCAATAATCTAATATTAATAGAGTAGGATTGCGCACAATATGCATTGGCAGGTATTAATCACTTATTGAACACAATCTCGTCATATGATATTTATCACATTGGTTACCACATAATTTACACTTAGGCCTACAGTAATCTCCTGGATCATGATACCTTTGTGTTAAAGAAATCTTGAAGTGGAAGCCGTGCACTGCCAACTTCAGTTGATATATATTAATACAGTGAGTCCCACGCAAGAGTTGGCCAATCATGCAGGTTTCTGCATCTCGGCAGGCACAGCTCCAACTCCCGAGCGATTGGGTGAAATTTCTATGCAAATAAAGCCACAAGCGGTGTAATGGTTCAGGTTCTCACATTTACAGTTGGAATTACAATGAAAATAACCATGTACCTCATCACAAGAGATGTTGGAAATTTCCTCCTCTTGCATTCACACAACACTGGCACCTTTTTAGGAAATATTCTTTCACATGAATAAGTTCAGCTTCTGAGACAGAGTTAATTTCTCTTGTGATATTGTCTTTAAGTTCTTAGAGACAATATCACAAGAGAAATTAACTCTATCCTGGAAGCTGAACTTATGTGTGTGAAAGAAAATTTCTTGAAAAGATGCCAGTGTTGTGTGGATGCAAGAGGAGGACATTTCCAACATCTCTTGTAATGAGGTACGTGGTAATTTTCATTGTAATTTCAACTATAAATATGAGAACCTGAACCATTACACTGTTCACAGCTTTATTTGCATAGATATTTCACCCAATCGCTCCGGAGTTGAAGCTGTGCCTGCCGCGACGCAGAAACCCACATGATTGGCCAACTCTTGCATGGGACTCACTTTACTTGAGATGGAGATTTAACATTTATAGGTATCTTCACTTAAATCAGAAACTAACCCGAACATGTTTTGCACACTCAAAATCATGTTCAGGTTCATTCTTCATTAATGTGAAGTTATGTAAATTATATCTTCATCTCAAGTATTAATATATATGTTGTGTATAAAATATTACCATCTATCCCCTCGTATAAAATCTTTTTGTTGAAAAATCAGCTCATAGCTTTGTCAAAATTAAAATTTATATTTGTCAATATTATAAAACATAGTTAAAATTTATGTCTGTCAATTTTGTAAAATAATTTTCATGTATTGGACGATATATTTCGGCTATAATTATTTTACAAAATTGACAGACATAAATTTTAACTATGTTTTATAATATTGACAAATATAAATTTTAATTTTGACAAAGCTATGAGCTGATTTTTCAACAAAAAGATTTTATACGAGGGAATTAGGTGGTAATCTCTTCTCTATATATATAAAAGGCTTTGTCCTGACTGACTGAATGAATGACTGACTGACTGATTGACTGAATGACAGGAATCAACGTACAGCCTAAACTATAACAGGTAGAGACTTGGAATTTTGACAGTAACTTCGTTTCATAATGTAGGTGCTCACTAAGAAAGGATTTTGAAAAATTCTGATTCTAAATGCCAAAAATTAAATGTTTTTGAAAATACTTAATCCCTTTTTACATAGAATTATCAATTCCAAATCACAGAATATATTGTTGCCAAATGGTATCAGGTGGGCTTGGAAAAAACAAATGAAATGCACTTTTGACAAATAAGAGAAGTTATCAAAATAATTCATGTTATAAATAAATAAATATTACAGAATGAAATCCACTAAAATAATGGAATCACATAACTTTCTCTACCCTGGACATAGAGAAAACAAAACGAGGTATGGTAATGTGTATAAGTTATTATTATATTATATCGCAGGTTTTTGGAGAGAAAAGTATGAAAGTGATAATGCTTTCTGTTTAATTTCATCCCCAAAACGGCTTTATGGTAAGTATGAAAGTGATATTGCTTTCTGTTTAATTTCATCCCTAAAACAGTTTTATGATAACATGAGAGTGAGAAATAAAATTTTCCGCCTCGATATTACAATTTTATGTTACAGGAATTTCTGTTTTTTCTTATATGAACCCCTACCAGGCTTGCTGTGTACAAGCGATAGGATGCAGAATTCTACATGCTCTATGAGCCATAAAGAACTATATCAAGCGTTTTCTGAGGGAATAGTTTGAGTGTAATAAGTCATTCTTCCTATTTCAGATTATAAATATCTGTATAAGGACCTAGAATTTAAAAATCGAAAGTCCTTCATAAGTTCATTTCCAATTACAAATTAAAAAACCCGGGCGACGCCGGGTCTTTTAAGCTAGTATTTTATACACAACGTACAAATCCCTCGTAGGAGATAAATAACATGAAATTTATCAACATTAATATATATATTTATTAACTTCACTATATAAACTGCATATAAATTTAAGGATTCAGTTGATAGATTGTTTCTGTCCAATCAACTAATCAATGTTGATAATAGCGTCAGTCCGGTAAAAAGTCTTCATCTGTTTCAATTCTACAATTAGCCTTTTGTAACACTCAGTGGATGGCAGCTGTATCTTCAGTCTTAGGTCTTCCACAAGGCATGTCTCCCTTGTTAGCACATACACCAACTGAGAGGGTGCCTACTTTGACAGTTCCAGTGTTCTCTTCAGGAGCTTTGCTTTGATCCCTTCTGTGGCTTTCAATTGATTCAGAGTTATGTGCTCTAAATTTATTTCCACCCCATAGGTGAAGCAGACTTTAGTTTCAAATAGTCACATCACTGCATCCAAGGACATCAGTGTGGGGTTGGTCACATCATGTATAGATCATATGGCTGCCACCTAATATGGATTGTATATGTGTCTTTCCAGACATTTGAATTGTCATACAGTTATCCTGAGATATTGAAATGCGTCTTTTACTTTGAGTGGTTTCCCATTTCATGTGACTTTTTCTTTTTTCAGTCATCCTTCCTCCTTTTCTAAAGACTTCAAAATCTGTCTTTTGTTTGTTGATTTTTATTTCGTTTATCTAAGGTAGCCTACTCTGATAAGGGTTTGGTCCCAAATTTTGATAATCAGTAATGCTGTATTGTTTATATTCAATGTCTTCATTTCGTAAAGTGACATCTTGCAGACATCTAGGGTTTTTTATTTCTAGTTTAAGGGTAATTCATTTGTGTTTGATGGCCTCACTGCATATGACTGCAGTAAAGTGTCATGAAAGACTTAGAAAAAATCAAAGCATTGTCCTGAAATGCACACACACTGTCTCTTAAGAGTTCACTTCATCAAGAATAGTGTAAAAGTTAAGCGGGGAACCTTCTAGAAGACATACGACTACAACTGTTACTACTATCTACACCTGCTTATGAAAATGTTGCCCTTGGACACAGCCAGTTCATAATTATGGGTGGGACAGTTTGACACATATTAATGGTATAAACCAGGCTTTATGATAAACTTTTAAAAAGTGGAAATTTTAGTAAAACTGTTTTATACATACATAGTTCCTTCTTTCCAAACAAGATAAGTTCCTTAAACATTGTTAATTGGAAATTTGACTTAAATTTTGATTACGGGTGAGACAATGTTGTGACATACATTTCTTTGCAAATGGGAATGTGTAAGAAATTCTGCTCTGTTTGTAAGTATTTTCACTTGATTAGTAGATCCTCTGAGAAACAGATACTTGAATTTTTTTAAATTGTATTTGAGAATTTACAAAGTATGTACATTTAAATATTTTATTACCATTATGGGTATGAGTTTTCTGTCACACACAGGTAGCTTAATGGCTTGTTTCAAAAGTGTTAATTTCTACAGAATTCATCCTTAGTCAATGGTGCTTTGCCTTCAAATTATGTTTCTACTCTGTTACAGTGGAGGAAGTGATGGCCCTGGTCGACAGGGTATCTATGAATTTGATGAATGCGAATTTTGACCAGTTGCTGAGAATGGACATAATTTCTCTGTGTAGCAATCTCAGAATGTATGGACAGCAGTTGGAAGTCATATACAAAGGTAACAGTACTGATAAACTTCATTTCCAGTAATGTATATCTATTTTAAAACTTGAAAAACATACAGTGTACCTTAAACCCTTACTAAAAGCTCTTCAGGGAGCAGAACTCTAACATTAGCATACATAAACAAAACATACCAGACACACCTATTAAAACAATGGTAGTTACAATATTTAGAATGTCAATCATTTATGATGCTGCCTGTTCAGTCCTCCTCCTAGCTGGATCCCAGATTGTCATCTGTTAAAAAGATGCATTTTAGCACCAATGATGGGTCATCTTCAGTTCTTTTCAACTAAGGTAATTGCTATATTCAAGTTACATGTGAATATAGCTGTCTCAGTTTTTGTTCATAAACTTCTAGTTGCCTTACTGTAAGGAGAAACTTAGACCAAGTAGATGTTCTGAAGTTATTATGTTGGTATGTTGCAGACCAGCTGGACAGAGCATTTGTTGCATTTCGCAATGGCTGCAGGGATGAAAGGCTGGACTATTCTTCGAGAGTTCACTTGCTGGAAGTGATTGAACTGAGAGCGACTAACTGGCAGGCCTGTGATAATCTTATTAACTACTACAAATCCAAAACCAACATCGACATGCAAGACCTCCTGGTTGTGCCTGATACTCCAACCTTGCTCACTATGTCACCTACAATGCTCACCTCCTCGTCTTCTCCCACCACGCCTCAGCTGCCACTCTTAGGACCTGGAGAGGTGATAAAGACTTCAGGAAAATTTGCCAAACCGACTAAAATCCCAGGCAAGAATTACTGCAAGGATGAGGTTGTGATTCGGAACTCTGACTCTGGCAAAGGTTGGTATGAGAAGTACCGTTACAGGTGTTTTAAGCTGGATTTACATTAGTCATACGAGCTCAGCAGATAGATTTCATTACACAATAATACTGAAGTAAATTTAAAAATATTTTCATACAGACTTCACTTACTTTATTAAGCAAGAGTGTTTTCACCTTTGTCCATGGCATCATGAGTTGCAGATGGATTCAAATTATCTGCGACTGACAGTGATAAATTCTATGGTTTGAATTTGACTGGGGAAGCCGTGGACAATGTCAAAAATGTTCCTGCATGATAAAAATAAGTGAAGTATGTGTAAAAATTACCGGAGCTTTTAACTTAGTTTCATTATAATTTCATAGTTTACACTCCCAAAAAAAGATCTAGTTAGCTTACATAATAGATCATAATTGCACCCCATAAATTATAGCTGAGTTATATATTAAACTTTAAAGCATTAATAGCATTAGATGTGTTTAATTTGTTACTTTTTATTGTATTTTTATTCTTGCATTAATCTTATTATTTATATACTACTTGATCTTGAACAAGTCAACTGTAACAAAACCGTAGCCTTAAAACGATGTAATACAATTACTCTTAAATAGGAGATTTATTAATAGTAAAAAACAATAGTTCCGGTATTATGTGCAGTAGCCGTGTATTCTTAATAAAGTAATAAGTAATTAAAAATTAAAAAGAGCTAACCAAGATATTTTATCTCATAGCAGATCTCTCATTTGGAGCTCCTGGTTTTTTAATATTGATCTGACATTGGTTCATGGCTGAGATTCTTGAAAGTGATTGTATTGTTAAGGAAATTTGGTTTTAAAAATTCAAGATTTTTGTGTTATTTTAAAATTAAATTCATTATATTTATGCGCAGGTGCATACATTTTCATTATTACATCATTTTTAAAAGCAGCTTGAAGTAACGTTGGCTTATTCAAACTTCTTGCCACTTTTTATTTTTGCTTATTGTGGGAGATATTGATTTAGGCTATTCAAACTTTTTGTAAGTGCATGGTGAATAAAGGAATTCATGTAATGATGCCGGGAAGGATTCAGAACATAGTTATTTCCTGAGATTTAGTGTAATGTGTTTCAACGCAATTATATCTCTACCGATTTGCTGTCATGAATGTACAGTTAAGGAAGAATGGAAAGAGCGAAAATATTACTGAAAAGACATAATGTTTATCGTGATTACAATGATTTACAAACTTATCTTTCAAATTATTACTGGCTTGCTGGTGTTTGACAATAGAACGTGCCTCTTTCTGTATACCTTTGTCAGTTTTTACAAAAATGAAATATTCTTTACAACTATAATAACAATTTACAGTAATTTGAAGCTATGTTTTTATCAGATATACACCACTTTTATTTTGTGTGTCAGCCCATTTATTGTTCATTAATGAGAAAATTCTTTCTGTTTGTGTATATGACCATTATGAAAATCATTTAAAAGAATTCTGTAAATACGGAATATATCTTGAAAAATACAGGACTAGGGATTTTCATCCAAATTAAGTGAAAATATGGGATTACCAGGGAAATACGGGATAGTTGGCAGTGAGCAGTTAGTTTTGGAGTGAATACATTTGTTGAAATGAGAACAATTCGTGTTATATCGACTTGCAAATTTCATGGATCTCTATCATTGACACAGCACACATAGTTTATAATCTTTCAAGAAGGACATTGGCTTGGGATTTTTACATCCTGATTGGGTTGGAATCTGCAAACCGCAGATCCAGAGGTAAACATATTACTTACCTTACCGCCATCAAGCCCGACACATTGTTAAGTTTTCATAATTTTTTTTGCTAGAATTTCCTTTTTTTAATTATTATTATTATTATTTTTTTATTTTTTATTCAGAAGTGTTTCTCTTTTAGGGGGGAGGAGAATTTGTTAAAATAAGTACAGTTAATGTTATATTGTCTTGCAAATTTCATGGATTTTTTGTTAATGGTAATTTGGCAGTGATTAAAAAGTCCCTATATCTGAAATAGAAGTTAGTAAATTATGTGCAATTCTTTTAACTTATCTTTGTGTGTAGACATGAATTGGTCTGAGAGCTCTCATGACTTGTAAACACAGCTTCTATATGTAACTTGGAGCTGATATTCTTGTTTTGTTGATATTGTGACCAGTGATGGGCATCAAGGGGCGGCGCGTGCACATGATAGAGGAGCTCAGCGAGACCATCATTTCCTTTCAGCGAGGTACGCACATGTGTGCCTGGCATGGACTTAACATCTCGCTCGCTCGCTCACTAACTGTGTACCTGTGCATGCCATTTACTGTAGCCATGTGACTCGTGCATTCATATCTACCAGTTTCAAGAAGATAAGAAAAATATCTTGAAGTCATTACAGCTAGTTACATTAAGCCGATGTTTCCCGATCCAAAGTTTTTGTCTACAAACTATCAAATTTGTTTTCGTGACAGTGAAGATGCCATTGTACACATTTTTCATTCTAATATTTTGCATCCAATTCTCTTTGCTGCAGCCCATAAGTATATTAAACTTCACATCACATCATTGTTGTAAGTAAAAACTTGTTTCAATGTGTTCCCCATCATTGTCAGCTGATCTCTACTGAAAGTTTGCTTCCCAGGTGTCCTCCAGGTTGTAAGAATTTGAAAATGAGGTCATTGTCCTTGGGGGTGACAAAATTTATGTCTTTATTTTTTTTATACTTTTTCCCCTTTCCTGTTCTGTTTTTTGTTTGGTCTATTGAGCATTAAAATTGAATCACACTGATTATATTTTATAGCAGAGATTGAAGAAGGTATGCTGTGCAAGGAATCTGATGAATTTTATGCACATAGTCAGGGGATGTAGTGTGGATGAATGTAAATAAAGGAGTACAAATTGCTGTCAGATATAGTAAAAGTGCAAATTTTTCACAGAAGTAGAAGGACATTTAACACCGAAATCAGTCATTTTGTTTCACATAAAAATCAGGCTCCTAGTACTTGGGCTGCCAACCTGAAGGGTTATCAGATACCAGCCACGTTTATTATAACAATACTGAGAGCAACCCTTATCATGTACTATCATAAACAAAAAGATGCTCTAGAAAAGATTTAATAGATTTTACAAATTACATGTGCATATATACTGTCCATCAATTTCTGTTTCATGTGAATCGTTGACATATATCGAACCAATGTTCATGTGTTCATAGCAGGAAGTACTGTAGATGCTATCTGATACAACTTTTTGAAAAAGAAAAAAAGCATTGTGAGACATCGGCTTAATACAGAACCCAGTGATTGTGTTTATTAGATTGCCAACTCTACATTATAAAATCATATCCATTATTTCTGTCTTAATCTTCATTAAAAGTCTAGTTCATACATGTGAATGTGTTATCAGCCGAAAAAATTTCCACTCCAGTTTGTTAAATAGCCAAAAAAAAATCTAATAGAAATGTCATCGTTAGGTGGGAAACATCCCTTACCCATTCTGATTCATAACAATTAAAACAAATGATAGCCGTTGTGACTATTACAGAATTAAGACTTATTTAATTCAATTAAAAAAATCCCTTTAGGCAGGCCTACAGGCGGAGGTAGATTTCGAAGTGCTTTTGGTTTAATTTATTGTCGCTGCATAGCACTCTTCTTCTTTAGCCTTGGCATGGTAAACCTGCAGTAATAAGAACTGAATTCGGTAAAGAGGAAGAGCCTACAATCATTTGTTTTGACAACAAGAATAGGATATAATATTCTGGGAGGCCGTGCGCAAGATCAGCAATGAATAAAATTAGCAAAGCCGCTAAACAAGACAAAATTATGATATTATAATAATTCTTTTAAGCGTTATTATTTTCAAACATTAAAATCTCGCGTAATATGAGAGCTATCAAGAAACTATTTATTGATTTGTAGAGTACTCATCAAGAGCTTTTCAACGATACCCCACAAGACGTGGTTTCAAAAGTTTCTAATTTTCATCCCCCACCTCCACCCCCACCCTCACTCGAACCCCCGAATCGTTGGTGTCACTGTAAACTCCATAGGGAGTACTCTAATTTATTCAAACAAAGTTTCCCTCTATACTTCATAGGGGCCGAGATATACATTTTTAAAAATTTCAATCCCCTCCCCCGACCACCCCCTTGGGCCAATTTTGCCCATTAACGAACTTGTCCGAACTATTGGGCCTAGAAATAACATAATAAAATTTGGTTCAAATATCTTCAAAATTACGGCCGCTATCGTGTAAAGATATATATATATATATATAAATATATATATATATATATATAAATATCACAAAATTTTTTTTTGAACGGGCGGTGGTTTCGTACTTAGGGGAGCATGAAACGTAAAGATATGAAAGAATTTTTCGAAAATCATAAAGTGGTATCCATTGCAATAGGTAGATTTTTCTTCGAAAATCTACCTAAAAGTAATATATGTGACAGTGAACAAGGTCCAACACTGCAAAAGACAGGGCTATTTTTGTCAGATCCTATTTTTTCTCGTGGACAATTGTATTTTTCCTTTTCCTGTGTAATATTTTTCAGCGATATAATTGTTTTCAGTTTTTAGATTGATAGTGTTTTTTTTTTCCCCCTCTCCCCCTTAAAGATTTTCCAGTTTCATAAAGGAGAAAGTCAATAACTTCCAAAATTTTGAAACCTGGAGACAATCGTGCCAAACAAAATAGGGAAAGTAATTATACACATCGTTTGCATTAAAGTAGCTGTATTTATTGTTGATTTTCGAGAGTTGGGGAATGACATTAGTGTTGTGATCAGGAAAACAAGTGAGCGTCACAACACCGCTGCAGATGTTACTGATTCAACAATAGCACGGCTCAAGAGTTTGTTGTATCCCTTTCCTCTCAGCTTCAAATTGCATTTACTGCATTATGTCAATGTGTCTTTGGCTATTCTGCAGGTGTTTTTCATGTGTTAAATTATATTTGCCCTTGTGAAAATGACTTATACATGCTTATATACATGTCAGATGATCAGCAATATCTTGTAGTATATTTTAGTTATTTTCATCTTCCTACTGAGCTGTATAATTTGTTTTTATGTTATAATGTCCACCTATGCTCAGTATGTAAAAAACTTTAGACACCTAACCTATTTTAAAAGCATAACTTATCCTATGACAGTTTACATAATATAAGCAGCATAAGCTACTAGTCTAGCTACTAAGACATCTGCTTTGTATTATAAGACTTGTATTTTTATGGACTTTAAACATATTTTTAACTGTGATAAAAAATTTAATATGCTTATGACTCTTCTATTATATATACATAAGCTTTTTATATATTTCTAGAGTAGTAGCTTATGCTGCTTATATATGTAAACTGTCATAGGATAAGTTATGCTTTTAAAATAAAGTAGGTTAGCTGTCTAAAATTTTCTTACATATTGAGTATAGGTGGACATTATAACATAAAAACAAATCTTAATTGCAAACCTGTCAGGCCTCAACTCTTGAAAATAGAAGTATAGCTACTTTTCACTTTAAATGTAGCATCTTTTTGGTGAAAAGTGCCAGAAACCTTGTGAGCCTATCATGGACTTAATTGCAGCTTGCGGGTATAATTGAGGTATGTGAACTGACTTCACCTCAGAGGACTTAAATTCGTATAACTTTATGCATATTGTGTGTGATTTCACATTCATTATATATATGTGGATAAGTCTGGCAACAATCCGTCAAGTCAAAAGCTAGAGTACTCCTTACATTTTTTTAGGAAAAAAAAAAGCATTGTTGAGGGTAATAAACAGAGGGCATTGAAAGTGGTATGATTACTTCTATTATTATGTATAAAGAGATTTTATAAACTTTTTAAAATACTTACCTATGTCAATATTAAATTGTATTGGTAGTTAACACAGTGAAGTTATATAACATATAACTTTAAACTTCACTTTTGATATAGTTTACCTGTATTAGTTCCGGCGCCATTGCTACCATTATCAACAGCTATACTTCAACTGCCTTAGCACCCTCCTGCGGATGTGGAAATAATTTTGAGATGAGGTCATCATTGGTCGGGATGTCAAAGTTCACCAGTTGGTTCTCCTTCTTATGTATAAAAATCTCCCAGACCGAAGGCTCCTTGTTGCAGCAGTTACATTTTTAATAGTTTGGGATCCCTGTCGACTTCATGGCATGTCCTGTGCCCTGCTACCATAGCACTCTTTTGGGATGAAGGGTTCCACGGCAGTTGAAGTATAGCTGTTGACAACGGTAGCAATGGCACTGAAACTAGTACAGGTAAACTATACCGAAAGTGAAATTTAGTGTTAAATTATACTCGTTACATAAATATTACTTATCTGTATATACATATATTTGTAAGCATTTAGAATGCCATTTTATAAGAGTGTATTTAATTGTACTTTGCTAAATGTCTGGTTTTCCTGGGTGTGGAATGGGGCGAAGTGTAAAAGCTTTACACCAGTTTACTAGTCCCAGTTTAAAATGTTTAGACTTTAGTAACTAAATTTAATTATTGTGATTACACTTTCAAAAGCTACCACTAAATACGACCCTTTTAAATCTTTCCCAGTTCACAGTTCAGTTATAAAATCTCTTGTCACATCTGTGCTTGACTTTAATTTGTCTTTAGAGTATGTAATGGTCACAATTTCCATATACAGTAAAACCTGTCTTAAAGACCACCCCTCTTTAGCGACCACCTCCTTTAAAGACCAATTTTTCTAGGAACCGATAGTAAAACCCATAAGGCCAATGTTATTTGTACCCCTATTAAACGACCGCCCCTCTCCCCGACCAACGACCAGAGTTTCATTTACGTTAAACTCCTCTATAACAACCAAAATCGTACAAAATATTTACTCAAATGGTAGGCATTAATCAGCATTTGAACAGAAATACTGCAAGATGTCACTTCAATTTTCAATACAGTGCTTTTACAAGAGTGATTGAACAGCAATGAGAATATGGTTGAACAATGCTTTTGGGCTGTTTTCCTCTTCGCCTTCTGGGAAATACCTTACAGTAGACAGCGTACAAGTACCGCGGCTTCAACAGGACACATTCCAATCTCGTACCTCTTACCTGCTTGTTTCAATACCCTTAAGAATTCATGCCTTTATTATCTACATGATTGGCAGTGACTCGGAGGGGTAATTCTATTTCTTATGAGAACATTTATTCAGTGGACATGAGGGGGTTTCTGAAATTCTCGATTCTAAGAAGCGTGCCGGTCGAGTTCCTTTCTTTGTCCTAATAGCAAAATGTAATGTAGGGAAAATAGACATGTCTTTCTTTTCCTGGAAAACATTACCCCGTTATACTGTAAAAGTAAGTAATAATCAACTGTGTGTTAACTTGCATAATACACCTTTTGTATTGTACCGTATTTATTCTATTGTATTTTAAGTTTCAAGACATGAAAATGCATTCCCACTATTAAAAGACCACCCCTCTTAAAGACCACTTTTCCGGGGAACCAGCGATGGTCGTTATAGAGAGGTTTTACTGTATTTCTGAATCAAATTTTCTGATTATGTTGCTTAAAATCTGGGTGCACCTTATATTTGGGCCACTGCATATTTTTTCACTGTAAAAATGTCAGCGAGAGACATTTGTTTCTTGAACGCTGAATGTACAATTAGCAAGCCTGTTTCTGAGATAGCCCATAAACACTTTTGGACCACGTAAAAGTTCAGGAATTTCACAATATCCACCCTTCTAAAAACATGTGAACCAGCAAAACATGTGTATAATCTCAGAACTCACTATAGGTATGCGAAACAGAATCGGTGAAACTGCATAATGCCATAACTCATTGTCATAACTCATTGCATGTGCATTCAAGTATAAAACTGTTACAAAACTTAGTTATGAAACCTAATTTTGTTGTAAAAACTAGCCTTTAATTCATATTTCTGGTTGCCTGTGAAAGTGGACAGAAATAATAATTTTGAAAGTGATGAACTAATAATTATTTTGATTGTTGTGCGTTGGATTGCCATCCATTTATTTTAATCTTCTGTATAGTAGCTGAAACTCACAAATTTCTTCCAACATTTATTTTGTTAAATAATTTAACCACTAGCTCTACAAACTGCAGAAAACCAGCTGAATAACACTACTGGTACTACTGAGTTTCTTCTACAGTAATGAAGTAACAATTACGGTAACTGACAGTGACTTAGGATAACCTGTTTAACTGATAATAAAAAATTAAAAAGTAGTTCTTACAAAATTTAAAAGTAAATGAAGCCTGTATACTGCCAGTTGATAGCTTATTTTGCACTTTAATAGCGTAGTATACTAGTCTGTAAAGCTTTATAAAACTTTAAAATATTGAAGATCAATTTGCAGAGTATCTGCTAGATTTAATGTGTATTTTAAATTGGTGCTACTAGAGACGGTGTAGTAACATAATTTATTTTGTTACCATGTGTAGTAAAACTGTTGAAATGGGTTGTTTCAAAAATAGGGACATGTTGAATAAACCTTGCTTTAATTACCATACTATTTTCATATTGTAGAAATTACCCAGATAACTTATTCATATTTCTGAATTATTTTTATAAAATAACTTTCTACATGGAATACGTGTTTAACTTGTAATTTTGATCTTGTCAAGGAATTGGTAACGTGACAGCGTGGGTTTGATTTCTGGCTGTGTTGGGGATTTTTGAATAAGGGAAAATTTCTTTTCTGAGTTCAGGACTGGCTATAGTGTTGCCCTTCATCCTCACCCCAAGAGAGGCAATGGCAAATCTCTTATGTATCATCCTTGCCTCTGAGAATCCTGGACGAGTTATGGTCATCATCCCATGGCTTAGCTCCGGGCCTAGACCACACTCATCTATTGTTCTTGATATATTATCCTTTTCCCTGCTGTCATCTGATGTCATTTGATCTTTTGTTTGAATCATCTGGACCAGATTTTGCTGAATGATATGCAGGGAATAATTTATTATATTATGCTGTAATGAAACCTAGTCTCTCTCATCTTTCCTTTTAATTATAGCTTCATATCAACAGTTCGTAATAATTTTAATCCTTTCAGGGCTGAATTTATATATTTATATAAGCAATCATCAAATAAAGTCAACAGTGAGCTTCAAGCTTGAGATTTATAAAAAAAATTTCACTAGAATAGTTGGTTTCCATGAATGACAGTCATAACAGAGAATAAAAATCCTCATATTTTATATAAAGCATTACGCTATTAATCTTGTATTTCTGCTTTTATACGATTCTTTGAGGTAATGAATTTATAATGTTAGCAGCAGTGACAAGGATAAATAGATAATTTTACATAATTATATGACACAGGGCATTAATTTCAGTAATGTAACATTTGTGATCTTAAGCATCCACTGACTTCAAAGTGTATAAAATCTACGCTGTTGGATACATGTTTACATTATTTTGGTTAAATTATTTCAAGGTTAGCATTGCTGACTGTGGATCCTTGGTACCTCCTTGGATTTTTTTGAGGTAGGAAGGTCTAGAATGGGGTGCAGTTGTGAAGACAAGTGAGAAGCTGTTTGATAAAGAAGTAGTACTCTTGATTATTAAGCCCATCAGTAATGGCCAAGGGTATTGTGATGATAATCACATGACCCCCAGTCCTGCCTTCTGGCGGTGTCAAAGTACAGTCAAAGTACAGTACACCTCTGTGGGCAGGGGCAGCACTTGCCCTTCTGTGGGATACAGCACCATGGAGTTATTTGTTACGAGATTTGAATTGTTACACAAGGCAAAGCAGTTCCTTGTACTCGTATCATAAGATTTTACTATTGAGCTGTTTCTCAGATCATTTATATTAATGACTGAACTAAATAAAGTTTAAAAAGTGGTAATGTTAATCGGTATAATATAAGAAAGATCCTCTGCATGATCTGAGCACTTTCTTGTGACTGTCATGTATAGAGGAAACTAGGGACCAATTGCATTCTATGTGAACTAATGTAAGCACTGGCAACTGCTTTGACTCATCATGTGTGCACGCCACTAACATCGCATGGAGTGCATGTGCACATTGCTTGCCCCAGTGTAGTGTGCTAAACATGTTTCTTGTGTTGCAGTGAATCCAGGAGCGAAAGAGCGGCTGGTGCAAATAACAGGGCCAAGCGAAGAAAAAATCAAGTAAGTTTTTGTATTAACATTCAGTTATAGAAAAAAGATACCAGGATTTTAACCCTTAGATGTGATTTGAAATCCCAAGTATGAAACAGTTGTTTTCTGTAAACTGATTGTGTTGGCTATCCTGGTTAGGCCGTGTCGTGTTTTTAGTACCTAACGTTTTGAACGTCCTGTTGTGTCCTTCTTCAGAGAATGATTCACACTAAAACGAAGTGCCTGTGAAGAATCAACAGTCGCAGTTGTCATGACATCAGTGGGTGCATTCTTTAAAGTTTTAATAGTTTCCTGGCAGATGTCACTGTTCTTGTACCTATCTTCCCTGTTTATGTTATGAGGATGTTTAAATATTTCTATGGCTTCTGTAACAAGTCTAGGGAATCTTCTGTTTTCATGTTTTAGTAGTTAAGTCATCAAAAAGTATTTTGTGGCCTGTTTGGTCAGAATGAGATGCTATGGCAGAGTAGTCAGTGTTGTTTTGTTTGTGATGACTGATATGTCCTTTTCTTCTGGCATCCAGAGAGTGTCCTGTTTGTCCTATGTATACTTTTCCACACATTCATGGAATTGAGTAGACTATGACTGCAACTGTTGATTCTTCACAGGCACTTCCTTTTAGTGTGAATCATTCTCCGAAGAAAGACACAACAGGATGTCCGAAACGTACTAAAAACACAACGCGGCCCAACCCGGATAGCCAACACACTCAGTTTATATGTGACACTGGTAGTGGAACCCTAAGAACTTATTTAACAATTGTTTTCAGTAAATATACATTTCCTTAGCTGTTATACTATCACAGTCATAGACTGATAAGAAACAAGCAGCTCTCTCTGCCTGACTAACCGCATGCAGGAATGACTTTTGTTAACTTTGCTGTATCTTTGTTACAGCTTAGCAAAACAATTAATCGAGGACACAATTAGAAGAAATGCATCCCCTGTCCGCCTCGAGCAGCCTGAGAAGGAAAGAATGGGTGGTTCCAGCAGCAGTCTGAACAGCAGTGCGTCAGACGAGAGCAACAGGTACCCCGGTGGTGCACGTCGATCTGCATTGCTGCACAGTTTCTCTACTAATGATGCAAGTCTGGGCGAGTACAAATACACCGTAACAGTTGGAAACCAATCCATTAAGATAACTGGCACCAACTTGGATCTAGTCAGGGTAATTATGCCTTTATAGCTGTTATCTCGCTACTGTACTTTTTAGACTCTTTGAATGTGGAACTTCTTTTCTCTGGTGAAGTAACAAAGGCTGAGTAGGGCTCTTGGTACTACTAGGTAAGCACTGGATGAAGTGGAGGGACATGTCTGCTTGGTCTTCAGTGTCTCTACTGGACAGTTTTGTGCTATAGTCTGTTTTTTCTTAGCAGAAAATATGGTGGAAATTGTGTTTCATCCTGTGCTTAAGTCTTAATTCCAAAACATAATTCCCTCTGAATATTTGCATTATATAGATTATGTGCACAGTTTTTTAAACTCATTGAGCGACATGAGCATGGTGTGGTAGGAATTTTAGAAATAGCGCATTCCCATCTGTATGATTAATTGTGAAAATGCAAGTGATTGTGCATTGTTTTAAGATATGCAAATGCAAGAATAGAAACTCATGTTGTGTAAACAGGCCTTACCATCACATTTTATTTCAAAACTGCAGTGGCAGCTCATGGCTGGGAAGTTACGTAAAGAACTAGTAGAAAAGAAAAAAATACAATTACACATCCTTATACAATTTATAAACACACACAACATCATAAATAATGTACTGATTATTTAAAACTTCCTAGGGAAAAAAAAACAATGCTATCGAAGTAAAATTTGAGAGCATTAATATATAAGTTATGTAAAATATTATGCATAATGTTAAATATTCATTCCAACAGTCTTTAAAAAGTAAAAATTAGTTCAAAAGGAAACTTAAGCAATTTTTGTAATTAATCTTTGTGCCATTATGCCCAAATGCAAGTCAATAAGAGCTATGGATAATTTATGGAAATCTCAATACATAAAATGTATATATGACTATTTAGATGTATATAGGTTTGTGAGTTGTTAAAAACATTTCATAATGTTAGAATTTACATAATACAAGCAATTTTCCTTAATTACTTTGAATTCTCGCTCAAGTGCTTACACAGAGAGACAATGCCTCAACTACTTGCTGTTGGATGCTCGCATAAGCGGTGTGACTTCTAGCGAGACTAAAGTGAGGTCCTCTACCTCACTGCAACCCTTTCTGCTGACAAATGAAGCGGGTTACGTCACGGTTGTCGTAGCAACCAACCAGTTAACCTCTCTGTGGTAGGAGCAAGTTGGCCTTATCGCCGACTTCTGTCTCAGGAGCACAAGATGGATGCTATTTTTTGTGAGACGTCTGAGATAATCAATTATGTTCGTCACTAGCGGAAAGTAAACAAATGCTGTGCATGAAATGTCAGTCTCACGTTCACGCATTACGAAATCCACAAGAGATTTGCGCACAGTGGTCAAGTGGTAGGCCTAGTCCTGTCAGGGATGTAGCACCACAGAGTTTAGTTTATATGCTTTATTCTTCATATCGTCAATCTGACAGAAGTCACTACCGTAACACCAAAAATTCCCATTTTGAGATATATTATACATTACTACATTCATGAAAGATTGCTTTATAGGCAGGTAAGGTAAAGGTAAAGTGATCCCTATACAGGCCATGGAGGCCCAGAGGGTTCCAAGAGGTTGAGGCTCCCAGATTTTGGACATTCGGCACATGAAGGTGGTAAGGTTGTCAGCCTTACGCACCGGCCGCCTTTACCCCCAGGATTGCTCCTGGTACTCATTTCTGTTAGAGGCTGAGTCGACCCCAGGGCCATAGTGCCACCAGAAGGATTAGGCCAATTGAAAAATCTCAACGACCTCATCGGGAATCGAACCCGCGACCTTCCGGTTTGCAGCGCAGCGCCTCAACCACTACGCTACGGCGTACCCCTTATAGGCAGGTAGTACTCATTAATAAATATCATGACCCATTTCCAAGTAACTAATACTTCTATTTTCACCAAGACCGTATATACAATGGTTTATTCAGACTTTTAAAACAGCTCATGCTCAAAACTAATATTTTGGACTAAGTGACTTCTGGCAGAATAACAACGAATTTAGGAACAAGGATGTAGCTCTTCATAATTCCCAAAAGGCTGTAATTCTATCCCATATGCACCAGTAGTGATGATTGAATTTCTTTGATTGGCTACTTCCTTCAGACTTGAAATTTCTTGCCCTGGTCCAGACCTTTTTTTGCAGTTTCTCCTTGATTGAAAAAAGCAGACTCTACCATGGGCAATAAAAAAATATTAATCTTTTTAATGAATTATCTGTTACAGACAGCAAAACTAGTCCTGGATGAGCATTTCAACCAAGATCCAGATCTTGTGACGGGAGATTTCTATACCAACTATGAAGATGAACCCAGGACCCCATGTGCTCCAGTTCCCAGTGTTTCCCCCATGAAGCTCACCGCCACCAGCAGGGTTGACAGCCAAGAAAGTAATGCCACAAGCGAGAGTGATGAGACCTACAAAGCCCCCATGAATGTGGAGGCTGAAGGAAGCCACCTCACTGTACTCAGACAACCCCTGTTCCCAGATGCATCTAGAGAGGCGTTCGAGCAAGCTGAGTTATCTGGTAGGGTGGCTGAAGCAAGTGCTCGAAACCGACGAGCATGTTTTGCATATACAAACAGCCAACAGCAGACACCAGATAGTTCAAGCTCTGGTGAGTTGCATGCATTTTGTACTTTATTAGACTGCATATCTTTAGGAAAATGTATCTCTCGGGCAGATGCAGTCATTACTGTGGTGTGACTTCCAGAAAATGTCTTATGTTTTTTACATATGGTCCCCAAAACTCAAAAGTTTATATGTATATGCAGTGCTTTTATTCTAACTAAAAAGGTGGCGGTACTCACAGAAACATTTTAACTGAATCTCACGGGAGCTCCCACACTTCTCCCAGACGTCATTTTTCTGAGTTAATGTTCAACAATCGGGCCTATCATGGCCAGAAATGTTTCTCCCCCGAATTGCAACAAAATTACCGGTACTTGTGACGCACTCTTCAGATTCAGTTTATTCACAGTTGGCAGGTTTATGAAATACTTCAAAAACATCGACATGCTTTCTTTTATTACGCACCGGTACAAAATAATTACTTATTTTACTCATTTCACTTCTCTACTTGTGAACCACGTGCACCCCTTGTTCCTACAACCGTACTAAACAATTATGAATTCACTTGTCTGTGCAACACAAACCAAGGGTTTTCTTTTCAAATTATATGTAAGCAACGAATCCAGTTAAATTTAAACGTGCACTAACCCCTGATTAACTATGGTAGTTAGCTACTTACTACTTGTTTGCTACTACGTTAGCATTAACTGCACTTGGTGCAATACTTATACTGTTAGAATGGCCTTGACCACAGGAGCAGTTTGCTGAGGCCTGGAAAACCCACCCCAACCCTCTTGCAGTCCAGTAGCCACGGCAATTTACAGAAACTATCATGTGCTCGTATGTAGGCTATTATGTATGCAGCAGCCCTATTCTGTAACTTTTCGTTTTGCTAGCCGCTCGACTCGAGATGTTACCGATCGGGATCTCCCCATTCCGAGTCGATCGAAATGTTGGCTTGTTTCGTATTCTGTAACACCAATCGAGATCATCCACTCGTTTTGCGTATCTCAAAACGAAATCCCGAAGGTAGCCGAGGCATTAGTGACGTACAGGTGACGTTACCCAATGAGAGACAAGGGTTTTAAGTGACGTCATCTCAACTGTGAAGATTTTTCGTCTGAAACAGTACTCCCGCCATAATGAAAATGGTTTAACTAACCCTAAAATTCATGAGACTTCATAATAACTCACACAATTTATAAAATAAAGTCGTACTATGAACTTAATATGAATAGGCCGCTTATTTTTTGACGGGCCTTACAAATAAGTTATAATAAAACCTACGTACTGGTGGTTTTAACATTTTGCGATGAACAGCTAGACGACATTCTATTCATTGGATCTTAATTCTAATGTTAGGAATGTGGAGGTGAGGGTTGCACTTCAAAGAAATACTCCAAGGACGAGGAACAGCGGTCGTTCATCCCTCATAAACCGCTATGTCCCCATCTTTCAGATTTTTTGTTCCATGTTGACACTTTGCAGACGGCAGTCAGGCTGAGGCATTTGTAGTCTACAGAAGCCATAGGCTACAATTCCGTGTAATATTGTCACTAATGCAAGTTTTATCGAGTCTGTGCAAAGTTAATAATGGATTAACAGTGAGAGTGCAATCAATATATAGTTCTGTAATTATTCTGTGAAAAAATAGTGATGTGTGTTATTTCAAGCGATATCGTCTCCACAAGAGAGAATCCAGTTATCAGTGGTTTGTAGTATTAAAGTATACACTTCTCATTGCCAGGTAATTACTTTTGCATTTTCCTAACTACTTTGCACAAGCTGACTACATAGTACACTATACTATGTCTAATTAAAAGCATTGACTCAACTTTGGAATATGTCCCTTCAAAAAAAGTGTTAACTTGCCTAGTCTTTTGTCGTACTACGTCTGTTCTATTTATTGCAGTATTTGTTTATAGTTCTGCATTTAATTTAACAAAAACAGTGATTACAGAAATTATTAAAAATATGATATATGTTTGCTTTGAGATTAGTCTAGTTTTTAAACGTAAATTACTGCTAGTATAAATATGACACGCCATAAACAATTCAAATATTTATTGACCCTTCATATGAAATGTTTGGGCACCCTTGGCCTATATTAATTTTTTATTTATTTCGGAGATTGGTTGACATAGGTAAAATATATGTACAGTACATTTTAGGAATGAATACAATATCATCTGCTGTTTATTTTATTCGTAGCTTGTTTTCTGTACTTAATGTTCATAATTATGGCAAGAACATATTATACTGGTAGTGAATTGGGGTTGACGGTGTTATTAACGATTAAATTATATTACAATTAAAGAAAATTAGTAGGCTACTTACATTTTTACTACAACTAATATTTCTGCTGGCCATGATTTGTAAGGCAAACATAACCCTACATTTTTACATATATTATTTTAATATGTTTTCATTAGTTTATTAAGTTTTAAATATTTTAATTAGTTATGCTTATGCATTAATAACACAAATTTAATAGAATGGCATTGTGTATTGCTTTCCTTCGTTATTTATTTGACTTAAAAATTCCCAAACGAATGCGTGAGACCTCTCGGCAAGGATTCCGTTCAGCCGCCATTACTATCGAAATGATTCCGATCGCTCGGAATCGGAATGGAGTTACAGAATACCAAAACATGGAAAAATCGGTTTCTTCGCCGATTCCGAAATCGAGAAGTTACAGAATAGGGCTGCAGAAACCTAAGAAAACCAACAAACAAGCATGATTTTAAATAAAGCATAATTTTATGTTTTATTTTATTTTATTTTTAAAAAAGGTGCCGGTACTGCGTACCGTTGCGTACCGTCACAAAAAAAGCACTGTGTATATGTATATACGAAGCGTGTCCGGAAAGTACCGTTTTTCAAAAACTCACACAAAAATGTTCTTTCAAAACAAAATTTATTTTTACATGAAAGAGCATTTTGCAAACTATTTTGTAGATAGTTACCACCATTGTTCAGACATTTGTCATTGCGGGAAATCAACTTGTCTATACCCTCTTCCAAGAAAGATGCCGCCAGTGAAGACAGCCACTGCTGAACACCGTCTTTTTTGTCAGTGCTTTGACATTTCTTACTTGATACAGTGAAGAGGGTATTGAATTCCTAAACAAAATTGTGACCGTTGATGGAACATGGGTTTGTCATTACACTCCAGAATCAAAACACAGTTGATGGAGTGGAGGTACTTACGCTCACCCACAAAACAAAAATTCAAAATGTCAGCACAAAAAATCATGGTAACTGTATTCTGGGACAGACAGGGCATTCTGCTTCTTGAATTCCTTCCCAGATGTGAAACCATCGATGTGGTCTTCACTGGCAGCATCTTTCTTAGAAGAGGGTATAGACAAGAGTTGTGGAAGTATTATGTGTTAATAATATTGTTTCACTTCATTGTACTTCCTTGTTCTAAGTGAATTAACTAGATTTGTTATTTGCAGGTGGAATTGAGAGATATTCAAGAGAGAATTTGCTGGATCTGGCACTTAGCCCCCTTAGTCAGAAGGAGCCAAAAGACTGGGACCGCATATTGATGTTCTCAATTGCTAAGCAGGTAGAGTCTGACTACGGAACTTGGGACCCGGACAGTTTGAATCTTTACTCAGCACAGTAAACTCACGGCTTGACTCATATGTTGTTATAACATAGTCCTACTTGTTTGTGTGTGTGTGCGTATATGGCGGGTGAACAAAGCATGGTTGCTGTCAAATTACACAATTAGCTCTTAGGTTCAGTATCAAAAATATTTAACAAAATTTGTTTATGTTCTTTAATAGGGTGACCAGAGTTATTTTACTAAAGGAATACAGTGTATGCAGAGGAATTTCTTTTTCATCCCTTGTTCTCCCTGTCATCACTATTATTCACCTTCTCTCTCTGTGTTGAAGTTTTTAATAACACTAAAGTTGCAGACAGTATTTGTGTATACTGCTTAATTAAACAAGAATTCCTCTGAAGCCATTACACATAGAATTTATATGTTATCTTTCATTTAATTGTTAACGATTATTTATTTCCGTCTCCTTCAAAATCTTCCCCCCCCCCCCCCCCCCCCAGAAAATTGTAATTTTATCCAGTTAAGAAAATCACAGTCCATTCATTATAATCTACTTTGGTAAAATAAGTGAACGTTTTGTTTCATTTACAGCTTCAAACTTGTTCTCTTAGTAATACGTAGTTTCAGATTTTAATTTATTTGTTACAGGAAATTCATGTTCTTATGAGTTTTCTTGTTCTTCAAAGTTTGAAATAGCATTTAAAAGACTTGAAGTGATCTGCTCGATTTATGTCACTATGATTATATGATGCATTATATATCAGTAGTGTTTAGGACTGAATCATTTGGTCTGACACTATGTTCTTTTCAAAACATCACTTGACTCAATAAATTTTCCATACAAAAAGAGATTTTAGGAAGAAAATTCATTGACTTTCATCAATGTTGATAGGAACTGTCATTTAAAAAAATTATTATTCAAAATAGTTTTTGGTAGTTTAATCGCTGTCTTTAGTTTACTCTCATGGAAACTTGCTTTTTAGGTTAGAAGTTTCATGGTACTTTAACCTCATTACATGATAATTATACTCTTAAACTTTCAGTATAATGTTTTGAAAATTCATTTGTTACGTTGAACAGAAAACTTCTGAAACAGCATTTTGCCACTTTTCGTATAAGCAATGAAACATATTTCATCATATTAAAACATCTTCAACAAGAGTTTTCACACCATAAAGACACAGAGGCATTGAGACTGTCTGCATTTCTAGTCTTGTTTGCCGTTTTGTGCATGACATGTGTTATAGTAATATTTACAAATTTATCAACAGCTAATGGCTGTTATGATGTAAAAGTGAAATAGGGAGATAAGATCGAACATACGTCCCTGGTCACCCTACCATCGACTTTTTTGATTCAATAGTTTTTTTTTTAACCTGTATGTTTTGAGAGGAATGATTGGGGCTACTAACAGCAAGAGCATGTCTTTCACAAATACTCTGCTTTTATCTTTACCAATCTGGTATTATCTCTATCATTCTGGTATTATAAGCCCAAAAGCAATAATTAACTTTTTACGTTTTGTACATGATTTTACCTAAATTTCAATAAACATTTCTAAATATGATAAATTTTATTGCGTTCTGTATGTTGCTTTCTTCTTTACATTGCTGTCCTTCATGCCCCAACAGTAAGATTGAGGAGAATATTCTTTTTGTATATCATTTGATGCACATAGAGTGATCCTTTTCAGATATAAATGATTTGTTTCTTTGTTGCATTTAATCTTACATATTAACGGGAGGAGCTTGTTTGTTTGCGTGCGATGCCCAGCCAAATCTACAGCTTACAGAGATCTGACTTTTAATTTCTTGGAGGGATCGGTGCTCTTTCGTTGCTAAAAATCAACACAAAAGAATATGCATTTGGCTTTATTAGTGTGCAACAAATAGTGTAGTTAAAGCAGTGTGAACACATCAGCGAAAATGAAATTAAAAGAATGTGGTAGCCAAATTAAATAACGAGTGAAATGTAATGCATTATGCATAAAGAGCTTGAATAGTTGCTAATAAGAATAATTTTTTAATAAATGTCGTTGTGATAAGGTTTATTTAGAAGACCATTCATTACTGCAGTTTATTTATTTAGGGCATTTCTTAACAGCACGAGTACTAAACTATAATGGTGTCATGATGTGAACAGAAAGAAGGCATATGAACATAGCTTAAAAGGAAACAGATAATGAACTTATCTCTATACATGCTCTACTGTTTATAGTACTTCAATTAATTATTTTAACACTTATCTCTATACGTTTACACATACTCCACGAAAATGTTTTATTGTGTTTAAGATGTCTACTGGTAAAAGACAAGCGTAAAATACGGTAGACTCTTTAGTAATTTTCTTAATACAATAAATATCTATATCTATCTATCTATATCTACAGAGAGCTGGAATTTTTAACATAGGTGGACTTGAAGGGTGCCTGAATGGACCATGACACTTTCATTTGTGAATTATGATTGAAAAACTGGAGAAAGCATGATTTTTAGCATCAGAACACATAAAATTGTCTTAATACAATATTATTATAATTATTATAATCAATCTACCCCTACTTGCCCTCCCTGAAAAGATCTAATACAGAATGTGAATTTACAGTAGAATCCCACTTAACTTTGACCAACTGAAACTGATTTTTTTTTGTGCTCTTGTAAAAAAATTTAACTTTGAGGAATTTCTTTTCAGTAGACCTGTACTCCAAAATCCTCCAAAACAAGTCAAGTCAAGATGGGACAAAGAGGTAATGGTGCTGTACTTTTTTGCAATAAAAGCATCACTGCCTGGTCCTTCTGAATAGTTAATAAATATGTATACTATCATTTACGCAGGATCATTTTTATTTAACCCTTTCAAAGCTGAATTTATATTTTATTGTAATATCACTAGCGGGTTATAAATTTGAAATCTACAAGAACAATTTTATGGAATAGGTGGTTTCCATGAGTGACAATTTTAATATGTGGATAAATATTTTCATATTATAAGATAAAACATTAATCTATTAAGCTTATATCTCACCTTTTATGCAATTTTTGCTGCAACACATATGTAGGTCAATAGCAGTAAAAAGGTTAAAAGGAGTGGTTATATTAAAATGAATGGATTATCTGAAAATGTATTTAGGCCTATCCATAATTACCTCCAATCCAAATGTTTTGGATAAACAGAGTTCTACTGTAGTTGTAGTTATTTTCATGTAGAGGGCAGAGTGATAAGCCAGTTGACAGACATTCCTTTAGAAAGAAATTAAGTTAATACAAGCACTCGAAAGTTTCAGGAAATTTTACCTAAAGGCTCTCATTTTGGCTTTTGTAACTAGCTGTAAATCTTGATTAAGGACCTGTGGTTTATAGTCCCTATAGGGCTTCATGCTGAGGATTTTTACACCTTGCAATTGGGTTTGAACTTGCGAATCTTGGGATCCAGAGGTGAGCATACTGCCTCTTCACCACAAAGGCTGACACGTTAAAAAAAAATATATATATATATATAAATATGGAAGTGAAAAGCCACTGATACTTTGCCTGATTCAAACATCGACCGTGATTTAGGTGGCTTAGTGTGGGATTACAGGTGGCCAGTTGAAACTTGAACAACTCTCACCATTCATTCCATATCTGGGATCTGGGGATGGACAAAAAGACTGTGCATAAAGGTCATCCCTCACCCATTTCGACCTTATCCTTAATCATCATAATTTCTGATTCAAGTCTGGGTAAAGATCTTAACATGAGGTTTCACATCTACTGCTTGCAAATAGCCTGATTTAATATGTACCGTGTATTACTGCAGTTATGCTGCACTCTCTTAACCTTGATTGCAGGCAGCTGTCAATGTTGAGAGTTCTGATATCCAAGTGCACCTATCAAAATACAGTAGAAGACCATTTTAATGTGGTTTTTAGGGGGACATACTTTATCACTGCATTATAACCTTACCATAGTATGGCCATAGAAGTGACAAGAATGGATCCCACAAAGGTAGAGAGAGAAACATTTATGCACTAATAAATTACCATATGAAATACATTACTTTTAAAACTACTTACCAGTTAAGCCATTTGTTCTAGTCTTCGGATCTCAATTTACATAACGTTGCACTCAATTTACACTAACCTATTGTGGACTGACTGCAACATTCTGTATTTTGAACTTATGATTTTCTACTCAGAATGCATGATTCGCACTAAAATCATATTTCAATTTCCCCATGTTTTAAGAATTTCTGTCAGGTGCATATTTTTTTTTAAGCCTTGTGAACTGCTCTATTGTTGCCATATCCCATTACTTCTGTAAAATCATTTGGAGTGCAATGATCATGGTCAACTAGGGGGTGTAGTGGGGGCAAGTCTAACAGCTAAAATTGTACTGTCGAACTGCTCTTTTCAGAAGTAAAAATTTTATTTAAAAAGTGCAGTATTTTTTATTTAGGGACATACTTTACCCTATGTTACACCTGAATCTGCGGTGTTTTGAACCATGTTATTTCAGGGTTCTAATATATTTCATTCTTCTTCGCTAAAATAATTTCATGTATTTTATTAAAGGTGTGAAAACAGTTACTGGTTCTGAACTTCCCAGCAATAACAATATTTGTTTCTTTGGTTTTTTGTGCACTCTTGCTTGAATGGTTGCACATAAGAGTCTTGAGTTCTTCTGTGTCTCATTGACATCACTGCACTAGGCATGCACCGGTTTAGCGACAATGTACGTGCTTCTGTTACTAACAAGAAGCTTTATGCATCAACCTAACAAAACTAACCTGACTGGATTGCCTGAACTTTAATAATCATTTCTACAAGGGGATAGAGGTAAGTGTGTTTTCAGATAATAAATATTACCTTGTTATTAGTTGTTATGTAATCCTGATATAATTAAGTTCCATTGTTATGTCCCTTGTCTTGATTTTGTTAATGGTTTACAAAGATTGTTAAAAGAATATCAATGACTTAGAATCTACATAGGGCACCTTGCTTATAACTACCCTTCATAGAATTTTTGTGAAAAAAATTTTTCAGCTCTTCGTATAAACACCTCATCTACGAAATTTTTATGAAATCTTTGAGCTGTTTTCCAGAAAATCACAAGAAAGGAAATTTTTTTAATGTAAAGTGGCATTAAAAGTAAGAGAAAAGTCATAGCCAATCTTCATTTCACATCTCCAGAAGGTAACTAACCCAAATATAAAATTAAATGAGATGATTTCTCATTCTCGAGTTATGCTGTCAACAAACATAATACTATTTTTAGATTCAGTTGAAAACTTGACATTGAACTTCAGGGTCGAACACAATACTTCCTCTTCCCTATGGGTAGAGGAAGTAAAAAGACATCAGAAACAAAGATGTGAAATTATAGAAATTTCCAAATTCATGACAGTGACGATCAGTCTTTGTTGAACAATCCTTGTCAGTGATATTATGTTATTATAGTTGTATTGTATCCACTTCTTGTACTGATTGAAGTGTTTCTGTTTACAGGGTGGAGAGCCTTTTGATCCAGTGATTTATGCACAGAAATGCCAAGAGTTGAACGGCTCAAGTGCTGTGTTGAGCGCAACAGAAACAGAATCGCCTGATATGGAATAATCGTTTGTTGTCTCTCTCTCATGTGTGTTATCTGCTGCATAGTTAACACGGCATTTTCTCTCTAGTTCACAGCACAAGGGATGTTGCATTTTACACTTCTTTTGTACTTTAGACCTCTTGTAACATTTGTCTTAGAAAAATAAATATCGAGCTTCCAGTATCTCACATTGAGGTGTTCCAAGTACAGTAAAATACCAATATAATGAAATTTAGGGGACCACAGAAATTAATTTGTTATAGTGAAATTTTTACCAACCACCACGCCTAAATTTAAAACAGAATCTAAGTTATTGCTTTGTGATGTGTTGCCTGCTCAAGAGTCAAACTCTCCTGATCTTCCATCTCAGCTTCACATGGATTTCTATCACTCAAAATGTCGGCCACATTTCCAGCATCAGTGATTTCTTGTTACACTATCAAATTACAGTCCATATTGATAGTAAGATTCAGACTTGCTGGCCCATCTGATTTTTCACACAAACGCTTCAAGTTCTCTTCTATTTCTATGTCATCTAGTACCTCACTTTTTGTGATGTCTTCTTCATAAACCACTCCAGCTGTTCTAAAGCTATTACATACTTCTTTAAGCAATTTCCATTCAGCACTCAACACAATATGCATTGATTATAAAAAGTTGTCTCTTCTGAAGGCAATATTACACAGCATGTGCCAGAAAAATTAAAATTATATTTAGGAAACGGGCAAAATTTTAATTTGTTATACTGAAAGTTCTTAATTTGTCATAATGAATTGTTTTAAAACACACAAAATAGGGAAAAGGGAAGGGATAAATACATAATTTTGCAATACTGAACATTTTGTTATACTTGTGTTCATTATACTGGTATTTTACTGTATCAGAAAAATGTATACCTACTCATAATGCTTATAACAACCAGTACTGATTTTCAGAAGAAGGTTCTGTTACCCGTACCGGTAAACTTATACATTGACCTTGAAATAAATGAATAAATAGGGTTATCAAAATTATGCTTTATTTTACTGAGAATTATGGTTTTAAATTTTGAACATTGCTTTTCTCAGAAAATTCAAAAGTATGAACTAAAATGCTAATTTAATCCATTGAAGCTATATTCACCAACTTCATCTATGCCTTGATCAGGAACCGAAGATGAAGTATAGTGTGCCAATCAATATCTTTATGATTAGTTGAAAATAAGGTTAGCCTTACACGCCTTTACCCCATTATTGCTTCTGGGACTCATTTCTTTAAGGGGCTGAGTCCAACAGTGCTGAAAAATAGTGTCTGAAAATATAGGTACCGTAACTTAAATTGTAATGGATATAGGAAAATTCCTGATAGTCCAGAAGGGCCAGTCCACCCTGGTTTCAGTTATGTAAGCACTTTGTGCCAGACCACTTTATGACCCTGACTCATGCCAGAATTTATAGCAAGGTCGTCATTAAATTTTCTTTTTCATTGTTTATAATTTTCTAGTATAGTATTACAAAAAAGATTGCTATGGAGCACTCAACTTCACTAATTTACATGTTAAGTACATGTAAATTAGTGAAGTTGAGTGCTCCATAGCAAGCTTTTTTGTAATATTTGATTATTCACTGTGATTCCCGCATATAATAGTGTTAATTAATTTCTAGTATAGTGTTGACGTACTGCAAACTTGCATCCTGGTTTAAGGATAACATGGGGAAAATGTGATCATTATCTTCCAATAATAATTATGTAAGAGTTCATTTTTTTTCACAAAAACTTCATTTTTGGTATAGTTAAACTATAAACTATACCAAAAGTGAAGTTTTTGTGTAAAAATTCAACTTTTATATAATTATTATGCTATATAACTTCACTGTGTTAACTTTCAATACAATTTAATATTTTCTTCCAAGTTTTCTTGCCAACCATGAAGACAGTTTTTTCAAGTAGTTTGGTCTGTGATTTATTTCACCACCATCTCATTCCTCGAACCTTTCATTCTTTTCAGGCACCATTATCATTTTGTGGCACAATATATGGAGCTTTTTCCTATTCCAGTGAAGTGTGACAGAATTCACCCCCAGGGCCTGCAATATGGGAGGGCATGGTTTCAAAGAACCCAAAAAAAGAAAATTTTAGACAAATTAATAGTATAAAATGTGTCAGTGTTCCTTAATATATTATTGTTAATACTGTATTCTGATTGCTATTATTATTTTTATTATTGTGATTATTATTATTATTATTATTATTATTATTATTATTATTATTATTATTATTATTATTATTATTATTATTATTATATGAGTTCGCAGTTGTTGAAAGACTATAAAATCCAAAACAATTCATTTATATTTAATGATTGCTTGGATATAATAATCCAACAGCTTGCAGTATGCCGTGAAAGCAAGAATTACATTGCATCAAAATTTTCACTACTATAGCCATCGGAACTCATCAGATTAGAAGAAAGGGAAATTGTGAAGAAACAAGCAATCTTGGTGAATATTATTCGGCCCATTTATCTCCTACTCTTTTCAACAGCTTATACATTTTCTATCTATAATGATGGACAAAATTCATAACTTAGCAACTGTGTAGAAAAAAGAAGAAGAAGAACAACAAACTTTTGATAATCATGAACTCCACCATTGCCAGAATTGTGATTTTATGTTACAGGTCACAGCAGCATCCACCAAGGTATCATTCAACAAGAAGTGTGATGGAGGCAAGTTCTGGTGAATTTCAGTGAATTACGCTCTTGCCCTAAAGGGATGATAATGGGCTTATTTCTTTATATCTGTATTAAGGAGGCATTTAATAAATACAGGAAACAATTTATGTAAGGTACTGGAGTTTGAGGAAGGGGGGGCCAAATAATATATTTTGCAGGGGGGCACCCATCCTTAGTTACACTACTATGTGACAGTGTTTAAGTAATTCAAATATGGGTCTCCGCTAGATCAATGTAACTGAAGCTAATGGATGCACAGCTCATGCATGTGGTAAATTTTGAGCTATCCACTCTGGTCACCTTTATCCCAGGTCATAGAAACATACAAAAATTACACAACTGAAAAATCAGTGACACCAAAGCCTAAATGTGGACATGTGGTAAAATGATGGTTTCCTTATTTTGGTGGGGGAGGTGTGCTCATATTTTTAAAGAACAAAATTGCACCAAGCTGATTTTTGTTTTGTTTTCTTTTGTCAATAGCTATATTGTTGCATCAAGGCCATAGCCAGGATTTTGGTTCGGGAGCAGCGTACTCTCTGATTTTTTGGGTGAAATTAAGCCTTCAAATTTTATTTTAATGTCTTTTTCAGTTACAAACAAAATAGCTTTTTTAAAACACATTGAGTACCATGCTTTTTACTGTTCCAAAATAATATTTAAAAATCATTAAAATGAAATCTGAAGGCTGTTAATCTGATATAAAAAAGCCAGATGGGTAATACTAAATGATAAGTATATTTTAATATAGTAAAATTTTATAGGTTTATTTATTTATTTAATTAACATTTTTTTTTTGGGGGGGGGGGCCTTTGTCGCTGTGTTGCCTTGGTTTTGATCATAAGTCGTTCTGCAAAATTAATATATTTTCATTGCAGCGGTCCTTGAACCCCAGCCCCAGTGGCGGACGCAGGGGGAGGATAGGGGGGATATATCCCTCCCGAAATTTGAAAAAAAGGCTGTATATGCATTCTAAGTGGCCAGTTTTATAAACTAATTAGATAAAATGTAAGTTAATTTTTTTAAGTATTCTTTCTACCTATTCAAATCCCCCCCCCAAAAAAAAAAAAATCTGCTTCCGCCACTGGATCCCTTTATGTGCTCAGCCTGAATCGCTTAGGCACAATGACTCCAAGTCCCGTAATGTTTTTAAAAATGCATAGAAAATGACAGTAGGCGATTCATTGGTCGATATCACTTTCTGTGCATTTGTCCTAGGTTGACCCCGTTCGGTAACTTTTATTCACATTAACTGGGGACGTAAATGCGTCCTTCATACAGGGCATAACGTATTAAATTATTGTTCGGAATTTTTAAAAATATTGCAATAGTGCAGTTGTTGATATACCGTACTGTATTAGGGTGGTCAAGAAATTAATATCTAGATATTGATCGTTCTAAAAGTCTTTAATAGGTTGTTCAATAAATATCCCTACGAGGAAGACAAAATTCCCTCCTTGAGCTGCGGGTTAGTTGTGTCTGGATGCGTCGCGCATGCGCGTTGAGAACTCTGAGTGGGAGGAGACTTATTTTGTTGTGTGTAGTTCTTGTAGTGTGTGCGAAAGAAGACAAGAGGACGGATGCATTAATGTGCTTGTTTCGGTGTGTAGTATGCTAGAAATACTCTGTTCGTAGACACAAGAGCTAGAATGTGTGGTGCACTGTCGAGAAGAAGGCGTTGGCGGTTGCAAATTAGTTAAACTCAACATTAAACAGGTAAGTCGAATATCTTTTACTAGCAGGTGCCGTTTCTTATATACGAAACCTGTTAAATAAGAATAAGATACTTCGTCCTTTAATTAATGCATTCGTTTATGCTATGCACAATGTTTGTTAACTTCCCAACGCATGTGATTTTTTTTTTTTTTTTTTACATATTGGAGGGTTGGAATGGGTTGCAGCATCAGTCAGCTGATCGAAAGAGGGTTGAAGTTGGACAGGGGCACCAACTGTAAGGGATGTGGCTGTAGGCCGTTGTTACCCTCAGCTTCCATTGCAAGGGTGTAATGAACGAAATTTTCCGCTCGAAGACGCCCAAGACACGTGGAGCGTGACGCGAGGAGCTATGTGAAATGCCGTCACCTACAGAAATGTACAGAGTTGTTGTGAACTAAGTTTACAAATAGCTTGCCGACCGGGCTGTCAGATTATTGTAACTCCCACGTCCACTAGCGCCTCATGTCCCCGGATTCGAACCTATTATAATGAGCGCACGTGTCCTAAGCTCTTGCATAAATGTCAAAACATCGGTCAACTGCTAGTTGGATCTTCGCCCAGATTCCTTTTCCAAGATCTGTATTAAAAAAAAAAGTAACTTTAGGGGCAGGTCTTATTTTCATGCTGACACGTAATACAATATGTCGAATAACTAATCATCGGTAAATTTCCATTTTAAAGCTGTCACCACGCCTCATTCATTGGTTGACTAATGAATGTTCGCCGATATTGTGTACCGTGTATTTGCCAAACAGTTTATTGAACTACAACTAGGCACATTCTTCTAGATTGCCAAGACACGCCTTTCTCGTTGTACTGTAGTTTAGTACTGTGTTGACTTCTGAAAAACTAAAGACTTCCATGTACATGGTAGGATAGGTGTTGGTTATTCTAGTAAAATTTGTTTTGTTTTATTAAAGTTAATTTTAGTCTTTCTTGTCAATTAATTATAATCAATCTATACTAAATACAGTAGAACTCAAATTATCCGGATTAATTGGAACCAGACCCAATTCGGATAGTGAAAAAGGTAATTTCTTTTAAAAAATTGTACAGTACTGTGCTTACATAAAGTGTCATATCTTAAACATATTGGTCAAAGACAGTTTTTTAAAATTATTTTTTAATTTTTTATTTTTAAAAGCTGACAAACTGTCTATTTTGTAGGCTCTAGTTTTGCTTTTTCGCAAATAACCGACCCTGAAAAAGGGTTTCCCAATGCTCGCTGCTGTAAAAACCACTTTAATACAGCCTTAAATCATTCCGGATAGTTGGAGTTCTCCTGCATTGCATTATTTTTTACTGAAATTATTTTATTATTAATATTGCTATTAGCTTTTCAGATTTTTATATCGCTTTTGCTTTTGTTATTACCTTTATCTTGGAAAAACAGAACAACATAACTTGGTAACTTATAAATAGCGTGCACCGAATACCGGAATAAATTAGGTTTGGATAGAATATCGGTGTTGCAAAATACCCATACCTGGCGGCAAATATATTAGGGAAGGAATACTTTCTTGAATTTATAAATAATTAGAACATACCAGTAAATGGGGCGGAAGGGCCGAAAATTGTGTGCGTTATTCAGGAGTGAGTGTTAAGCCATAGGGCCCGGATTCTTAGGTTCCTGTAGGTTAGATTGTCCCTGCCTATAGTTAAATCATATTTTGCTTTGTCGATGGACAAGTGAAGTACAAAGATATACTCCAGAATTGAACCTTGGATTCTAACCAAGACAAAAGGAGAATATAAACACACAGTTATGGTTTGGTGCATTCAGGACTAGCCTATAAAAACCTAAAAAGAATCCCTTTAGGCAGGCCTACAGGCTGAGGTAGTTTTCGAAGTGCTTTTGGTTTAATTTCATTGTCGCTGCGCAGCACTCTTCTTCTTTAGCCTTGGCATGACAAACCCGCATTAATAACTGCAAAAAAGAGGAAAGAGCACTTTTTCAAACATCCAAATCTCGCCTTATATGAGAACTATCTAGAAACTAGTTATTGATTTGTAGAGTACTCATCAAGAGCTTTTCAACGATACCCCACAAGAAGTGGTTTCAAAAATTTCGAATTTCCATCCCACTCGTACCCCCACTGGTGTCACTGTGAACTCCATAGCGGGTACTCTAATTTATTCAAACAAAGTTTCCCTCTATACTTCATAGGGGCCGAGATATGAATTTTTCAAAATTTCAACCCCCCCCCCCCCCCGAAGCAATTTTGCTCATTAACGAACTTGTCCGAACTATTTGGCCCAGAAAAAACGTAATAAAATTTGGTTCAAATATCTTCAAAATTAGGACCGCTAGCGTGTAAAGATATATATATACATATAGGCCTATATAACTTTTTTCTTTTTGAACGGGCGGTGGTTTCGTATTTAGGGATGCATGAAACGTAAAGATGTGAAAGAATTTTGCGAAAGTCATGACATGGTATCGATTGCAAGAGGTAGATTTTTCTTCGAAATCTACCTAATAACAGGCAATCCAACAGAGCATAGATTCGCATGAAGTCTAGCACAGTAAGCAGGAATTCAATGTACAGATGGACATTACATAAACCCAAGGAATAACCTTAAATTGGACCTTTCACAAAGTAGACTGCAGGTCTGCAGCCAACCAAAGATACACGTGTTTATAATGATATCAGTTCTTATAATAGGCTTCTTTTGTTTATCATTACCAGGATTATTATTATCATGATGATGATGATGATGATCATCATCATCATTAGGTACCTTATTATCTGGAAGTTGTATGGTTTCCTTCGTTACGCACTGCGCACATTTTCGCCCCGCACTACATACAAACTTCGATTCTAGGCAAGTGGTAGTTCGGTGTACTGACTGCCTTTATAGGTTAGAAAAGTGACACCTTCATGCTCTTTTTCCCGATTTTTCGAACATATATGGTTTATGACGAACGCAACAAGCTGAAAGCCATCAATTCTGCACTTTTTTTTTCTGTGAATAAACCTAGTGCGTAATCATGGAAACCATTCCCGTTGTATGACACTATATTTAGAAAATTGTGAAGTGGGATTATTATTATTATTATTATTAGTTGACATGGACGTCATAATTGTTTTCCTGGGACATATGCTCTGCTGGGACAGGTATTAATTTTAAATTGACTTCTAATGAACTATTCAATATCTTATTGTGTCGTGGGTTTAAATAATTAAATCTACATCCTTGACATATTTTTTGCTATGATAAACGAAAACTCATTTTCGACTATTTTTTAAATCTCATAATTTGATGACGTTATATATAGCTATATGTATGTATATAATTTTATTTATGTATTCTGTCTCTTTTGATTAATAATAGGCCTAAATAAATACCGTGTCTCCTTAAATGGCATTATTTTACGTCTTTAAGACTAATAACACATAACTGACATCAGTGGCGGACGCAGAGGGGGGGGGGGGATCGAGGGGGTAAATCCCCAGAAATATGAAAAATAAAGTGAAAAGAATAGGCTATAAATGGGAATCAATACGGCAAATTTTACGCACCTTTTTATATCCATTTTCGGAAATATTTAAATTGCTTATTTTTCATCAATTAAAAAGAGAGGATGGTGGACTTTGTAATACAGAAAATATTAGTTATTAGTCAACTTTGTCCAGATCGAATTTCTACAGTCAGAGGTTCTTAGATCTATCCTAACGTTATCATCCTATCTTCGTCTCGGTACCTCTAATGGTCATTTTCCATGGTCTTCCCATTAAAATTTTGTTAAATGCCCTTCTTCACCTCCATTCTATCAAAATATTCAGCCCGTGCTAACTACCTGTATTTAATTAATATCACGGTATTAAGAGAACGATACAGACAGTGTAGTTTATCATTTTAGAGCTTTCTCCATTCCCCTGACATCCTATTCTTTTTTATCCAAATAATACCCTTAAAACTTTATTTTCAACTTGTGTTCCTCCTGCAATGTGGCCACGTTTCACATTTATACAAAACTACAGGTATTACAGTTTTATAAACTCATTATAAATGTAAGTGAACTTTTTTCTCTTTTTTCCCCCTCCTTTTTTCTCTTTTTTTCCTCCTTTTTTCTCTCTCTCTCTTTTTCTTTCTTTCTTCTCAAATCCCTCCCCGAAAGAAAATCCTGCGTCCGCCACTGACTGACATTATTTAATCAAGGTGTATTATGTGATTGACCACTGGCGTGGTCTTGTGGTTAGCGTCGCTGACTACAGATCCGGCCCGGGTTCGATCCCCGGTACCTCCTCGGATTTTTTTGAGGTAGGGAACTGGTAGGGGTGCAATCAGCCTCGTGATTCAAATTGAGGAGCTACTTGATAGAGAAGTAGCGGCTCCGGTCATGGAAACCACAATTAACGACCTTGGGTTTCGGCATGCTCACCACATGCCCCCAATCCTGCCATCTGCCTATGGTAGATGACGCAGCGGTCGGGTGGTAGGCCTTGTCCCTTCAGGGATGTAGCGCCACGGAGTTTTATATTATGTGATTAGACATAGGTGTTAACGAGTTTAGCATTCCTTTAATCTGGTGTCACTACAGCTGAGGTGTCTTATTGCAGTCTGTGAAGCAAGAAGCTCAAGTTAAACATTCTCAGGACTTAACTTGCACAATGTTCTAACTTCTCATTATGCATTCAATTGCTGGGTGCAAGAATTTAGGGTAATTACAATGTTTTCCTTGCTGCGAGACTGGCACAATGACGTTCTGATCCGAGAGTTGGGTAAGTGTTCCCATGTGGGATTGGAACCAAGGACCTCCAGAATGCGAGTCCAAAACATTGCCATCTCGGGCACCTCTCTCAGTTTAACTGTCTAGTTTGATAAGCGTATGTAAAATAATAGTGTTATTTGTCATAGCTGACTGTATTGCAACTTCCAAAGCCTTTTAAGAAGACTCTAAAACAATATGTCTTGATAACTTATTTGCATTTGATAAATTCTTTCTATTTATTACCATAAAAATAGGCACCAAATTGGATATTACTCCGGTACCGGTCATCCAATTTGTTCCAATATCAATAGGCTTCTTCCCATGGAAGTTATAAATGTGTATATCAAGTTTTATGAAAATCCGATAAAGCGTATCGGACAGACATTTTCCCGTCCCACACACAACCTCATCAAGTACCATACTGGCACTTAATAAATAAGTAAAAATAAATGGGGGGTTTGTTTGCATTATAGTTAGTAAGCCAACCAGATGGATTCTTGAGTGGATTTTTACGACACGTGTTTCGTTTACTTGAACCCACTGTTCTGTTTCTTGAAAGTTACAAATTGCTTACAGTCTTGTTTCGGCGCCTGCTTCAAAGAAATTAATAAACAAGCGGGTTGCTTATCCTTGAATACCAAAACAGGCCTGGGCATTCATTACTCGGGGGCCCAATAAATCAAGTCTTATCCTGATGTGTGTACACTATTCCCAGTACAGAGTAATTCCAATTAACTTGATGTCGCATTTCCAGCAGCGAGTACAAAAGATCCCCTTGAAACCACGTGTTCCTCTAGTTAACAGTTTCTTTCGTAACTCGGAAATGAAACATAATTAAAGGAGCATGCGCATCCGGAAATAACAATCACGAAACTTCCTGCTAATGGCCATTTTTGTTGTTGTAAAGTATGAATGTTCATAACGGCGAACTTCATGGCCAGTACTCTTCACTGGATACAGTAAGAGTAATTAAATCACGGAGGATGAAATGGACTGGACATGTTGCGCGCATGGGGGAAGAAAGACATATCCCGAAAGTTAATGAATTTCATTTTGATCTAATGAGGGTTGAATAGAGAAAAATATAAATTAAAAAAAACACCTTATACCCTCAGTCAGTCAGTCATTCAGTCATTCATTCAGCCAGCCAGTCATTTATTCATTCAGCCAGCCAGTCAGACATTTATTCATTCAGCCAGTCAGTCATTTATTCATTCAGCCAGCCAGTCAGTCATTCAGCCAGCCAGTCAGTCATTCAGCCAGCCAGTCAGTCATTCAGCCAGCCAGTCAGTCATTCAGCCAGCCAGTCAGTCATTCAGCCAGCCAGTCAGTCATTCAGCCAGCCAGTCAGTCATTCAACCAGCCAGTCAGTCATTCTGCCAGCCAGTCAGTCATTCTGCCAGCCAGTCAGTCATTCTGCCAGCCAGCCAGCCATTCAGCCAGTCATTCATTCAGCCAGTCAGTCAGTCATTCAGCCAGCCAGTCAGTCATTCTGCCAGCCAGTCAGTCATTCTGCCAGCCAGTCACTCATTCTGCCAGCCAGTCAGTCATTCTGCCAGCCAGTCAGTCATTCTGCCAGCCATTCATTCTGCCAGCCAGCCAGTCATTCATTCATTCATTCAGCCAGTCATTCATTCAGCCAGTCATTCATTCAGCCAGTCATTCATTCAGCCAGTCAGTCATTCAGCCAGTCAGTCATTCAGCCAGTCAGTCATTCAGCCAGTCAGTCATTCAGCCAGTCAGTCATTCAGCCAGTCAGTCATTCAGCCAGTCAGTCATTCAGCCAGCCAGTCATTCAGCCAGCCAGTCATTCAGCCAGCCAGTCATTCAGCCAGCCAGTCATTCAGCCAGCCAGTCATTCAGCCAGCCAGTCATTCAGCCAGTCAGTCATTCAGCCAGTCAGTCAATCAGTCGTTCAGTCATTCGTCCAGTCAATCGTTCAGCCAGTCAATCGTTCAGTCAGTCATTCGTTCAGTCAGTCATTAATTCGTTCAGTCAGTCATTAATTCGTTCATTCAGTCATTAATTCGTTCATTCATTCACTCATTCAATCAATCATTTAGTCATTCAGTCAGTCATTTATTCAGTCAGTCTGTCGCTCATTCACTCATTCAGTCTGTCAGTCAGTCATTCAGGCAGTCTGTCATTCAGTCAGTCGTTCAGTCATTCGGTCATTCAGTCATTCAGTCATTCATTCAGTCATTCTGTCAGTCATTCAATCAGTAAGTCAATAAGTAATTCAGTCAGTCAGGACAAATTCGCTTATATATAGAGAGAGAGAGATTAAATTGACTGTCAGCATGTTCTAGGATTCAAAATTGGTTAATTGCTTATTAATTTATGACTTGTAAAACTGTTTATGTGATATAAAATGAAAATGTAGGCCTAACAAAATAATTTTCATCTGTAATGTTTCCCATCCCATCTAAAGCACCCCGTCAACATTCACGCCTCCTATACACTGTTTTCTTTACGTGGGCCCTCCCCATCCTATACCACAGGCACATTATTATAACCGGCAACAAATTAGAGAAATAGGGTGATTAGCACATTGTATTCGTGAGAACTCAACAGGTACGTTTTCCGTGTTCTGCTAAAGTTTAAATTACCGCGCTGGTCATGATTATCTTCAACTTTATTATTAACAATTCAATGAACTCTTTATCATGACAGGTGGAGAAAAATATCAGATGGTTGAAATTAAGCCATAACACATAACAATAGCTAACAGACGCACTTCAATAGTTACATGGCCTACTCTGGTATTCCTACTGAATCTGCACTCCTGAAGTTTCCTTGACGTACAAAGGAGAATAAATAAAGCTGAATTATTATGGACATGTTTTGGAAGACAGATCATTGTTAACAGAACACTCGTTCAAATAACACCCAGGCGAGATCGTCTTTTTTTTCCCCCTCAGCCTCCTGGTTCCTGGCTCGCGTGATATGGCGACATAACTCATTTGACGAAATTCGCATTTCAGTTCATTGCGGATAACAATATCCGGTGAGGTGGCCATGCTTGTAGCCCAGTGTGAATTCGTTGAAGGGCGTAGGCTATCCGGTTTTCACGCCTAATCGTGCCAAGTGGGCAGTAAATACACGACCTTCGCAGAAATTTTGAGTAGTTATTTTAACAAAATTCGAGCTCGATTGTGATGAACCTTACGATTATTAGCTTAGAAAAATCAGAAACAGAAATCTTCCGAAAGTGTGTAAAGCTTGTTTTGCTGATTCGACTTGGGCTAAATACACTACTCTTAGTGTTAATGGCCATACAATTAAGGAGATTTACAAATTTATACATTGTTTTTAGAATTTTGTTATATACAGTGTGTTAATGAATAACACCGAAATATTGTATCTGTGTATAGAGGGGACATAGAGAAGCAAGTTTTATTAGGAGATTTTTGCTCTATGGATTCAATTTTACCTGTTACATCATAAAATCTCCCAGGGAATGGCCCCCACTGACTTCGAACATTTGAAAAAATGCAAAACAAAGAAACTTCGTTGTTAACACTGTAGTTATGAATAAAGAAAGCTAATGCAGTGATGGTCAGTCATGTGAATAGTCTGTAAATTTTGCAGATTATGAAAACTCTAAATATGATATAGCTGTTGATTAATTATTAAGAATCAGGTTTTTATCGGTCACTAAGAAGGCATGAAGTCAATTTAATGAAAATTTAACCCTATTTCGCTTCATTGTTGACTTATGAGACCTTAATGCTCTGTAGCATACACATTTTACGTCACAGAACAAAAATCTCATAAAAATTACTTGTCTATGTTCCATCTATACACAGGTAAAATATTTCGGTGCTATTCAGTAACAGCCTGAATATGTGAAATATGTTTATCCCATTTCAAATGCTATTCAATAACAATCCCCAAATATTTCACTTCTGGAGGACATTTACAAACCGGAAGGTCTCCACATTCCGAGTTATGAATTTTATATTTTAAATGTTAAAGTGATTTTAAATGTTTTAATCCAGAAGCTGTTAAGGTGAAAGACATTAAATTAGTTTTAGTTACATTAAGAGGAAGCAAATTAGAACCCAACCACTTTTTCATCAGATTTATAACCCGCATTCACATTCTTGTTAACCTGCTAGTTAATTATAATTAGTACAAAAAATGCTAAACTTGAAAGATGCACTGTTTTACATTTTACAAATACTTTTAGAGCTTTTATGTAGTTTTTTTTTAATTAAATTATAATAGCAATTATATATTTTAGCAAAACCGCAATTACTTTTATTTAATAAAAAATGTTTCTAATTTTTGTTGCGTAACCTAGGTAGTAACAATAATACATTCTCAACACCGGGAAAGCCACAAGTCACACAATGCTATTGTATTCTTTTGTAGAAATAAAACGATCTTATGGTAAGAAGACTTCTTAGTATCTGGAACCCGCTATATGTAACCGTTTCAAGAAGTCGCTATCTGGTATTTTGAAAGCTACTAAATTGCAGTTTCGAAATGTAGATAATTTATATCAAGAACAGGCACGATAATGAAGTGAAATGAGAAGCAAATACTTTTTAATTGGATAATTTATGTGAGAAACCATTTCATAAAAATTCCTTTACCAGTTAACTCTGTTACCATGGTAACAGTAAGCAAAATCCTTTTTACTTTCTCGCATAGAGACACTAAAAAAAGCGAAATCGAGATAATACTGGGAAAACATTTTTCATGATGCCTAGAAAAAAAAGTATTTTTAGAATGACGTGTGTCTGCCTGTCAATTTGTGTATCCGTACACTGTGTCTACTTCATTGAACTTTTTTCTTATATCTATCGAACTGGCCAGAATTTGGTTTCTATATATGAGATATTAAGGGGACTTAACTTTTTTCAAAATTTCGATTTTTGAAAAAAAATTGTTCTAACGATTTGGATTCAAATATAAATTTTGAAACATCTTTCTACGACTAATAAAATGGCTATGTTTGTCTTGGTCATATTTTGGCCATATTTGTAATTTAATGTCATATTTCAGTTATAAAGTCTGTAAAGTCTGTAAGTGTATGCGTATGTACTACTGCATGGTCGAGCTAAATTTGAATTTTATTTAATTAATTTAATGTTTATGCTAAATTAGTAGGTAGATTATTTTTAAATTAATGCAATTGTTCATATTTTGTAGGGACACGCAAGGTCTACGAAATATTACAACTATTTGGAGTTGATGAAGCGAGCAAACAGGAGCAAATTCTTTAAAAATAAAAATTCATTACAAGTAAAACTGTAAATCGCCAAAATTGTTAAAAAGTTATTATCTGATTGAATTCATGAGATGTAAGAATTTAGTGTCTTTAAACGTTTTAAATTGGAACATTTATTTTTAAAAGAAGTTATTTTATTAGGTCATATTTAGGGTTTTTGGGTCATACTTGGTATTTTTAAAGGGCATATTTGCAGTCATATTTTCCACTTTTTTAGGTCATAAACTTCCGCACCCTAGTTTGTAACTAATGTAAGTTTCCTACACACAAGTTATATGCACTATTGCATACTAATATTAATTTAAGTCGGACCGAGTTCACTTTATGAATATTACACCCAATAGTATTGCTGATGTGTAAATATCATAATTTATTAGTCATTCTGTTATGACTTCCAGGAAATGTAAGCACAAAGCTGTGAACACGATCAAGGCCAGGCGAATAATGGCAGCTGTTAATGTTCTGCAAGAACAATAACGCAGATACGACCCATTCCGTCTTTATTGCCTCCGTGAGGCCAACCCCCTTTATGTGGAAAAGTTAGTAGGGCCATGGCATTGATATCAGACTCCTGATATATCTTCACCTCTGACACTGCCGTGAAGGAATGCAATGTGCCCACGCATGGCTTGGCGACTCTTTTAAATGTTAGTCTCCATTGTAATTCTGGCGTATGTTTAATTATACCGACAAGAACTGAATTTGCGCCACGGCCCCACATGGGCGGTGCCAGGGTCGCAAACAAGTAAAAAATAATAATAATCTGATGTGAAATTCATAACTTCCTCTGCTCAAATAAAAGTTAGCATCTCTAACTATCCAGCATGAAAAAAAAAATAGTTTAATGGTAAAGTTGCCAAAATTCACATATCTTTGTACAGAAACCCAAGACACAGTGTTACGCTAATTATGCTATAAATATCTTATAGCCTCTTCTTTGAATGTTGCGACTAAAAACGCAGACTATGGAAAAACTAAAAAAAAAGTGACTTGAAACGTTAAGAATAATTTCCGAAATCTTTCGAATATTCCCCTCAGATATTTCTTTACTGTAAGCATGGCCAACAATAGGCCTACTTCTTTCTCACTTCACATTCTTATATGGAAGAGGCCGTGAATGTCCGCGTATTGAGTTGTTCACCAGACAAGATAGTTTTTAAAAAGAAGTTTCAAATAAAAGATTTAGCACTTAATATAAGCACTCCATGTAAAAAATTTAAAGGAAATCTTTAGAGCCGTTTTTGAGAAAATCGCAAAAAACAAAATTTTCTTCATGTAAAGTCCCTTTAAATATAAGAGAAGGTTGTCGCCAATCTTCATGTCACATCCTAAGAAATTACCTAATCCAAATACAAAATTTTGTTTTCGTACGATTTTCCGTTACAATAGGCCGTATTGCAAAGAGCGCCCGGTAGCCTGATGCTGTGTGGGACCGATTTTTTAAAATACATAAATTCAGGCAAAAGTATGCTGGAGATTGCTGAATGAAGTTCACAGTACCCGTAGGTTCACATATAAACGAACCCTTATACCTGTGCCTTTCAATGTAAAATTGGTCGATCTTTTATTCTTCAGGTTTAGTGGGATACATCTGATACAATAGTTTGATTACTGGTACAATACTCTATCACTAATGTATGCGAGAAAATGCAACGGCTTCAGGCATAAGGAGAAGTTTCAAATTATTGACAATGTTACAGAATATATAATTCACAGTTAATGTTTTATACATTGCGAAGGTACTTTTCTGTTGACACAGCATGTGCTAAGAAATCTTATTTCGGTCGGGTTTTGTCAGCTAGTTTCAGTAAAAAAAGGACTAGGAATTCTCCTAGTGCTACCTAGAAAACCCTAAGCAAACAGTATAATTATTTACTATATAAATCATAGAAAAATGCATGTAATCTGTTTCATGATGCTGGAGGTAGTGGTGCATACGGAGATACAGACAACAGAACACACGAATCTCGCGATTTAAGGATGAATTTATTTTATACATAACTAATTAGGTAAGAAATAATTGCATGGTAGTATATTAAATAGACCTTAGTAAATGTCTATGCATTAACTTATTACTATATTCTTATTCTTCTTCTTATTATTATTGTTGTTTCTTGATTTTTGTTGAGGGTCATTTTTAAAAATCGGGTTAGGTGAATTCGTACAAAGTTGCGGCTTTTAGGATTTTGAAATGTGAACTCCTACAATTTGATACGTGAATTACTACAAAGACATCATTTTCCCTTCCACTCAACGTAGTTTTAATACAGGCTGATATGATTACAGTAGAACCCCGATAATTCGAGCTAATTGGGGCTGAGGCTACCTCGAATTACAAAAAACTCGGATTATACGGAAACATCACTAAATCAATGGGTAAATCATTAATAAATGTTTAATGAGCACAATAATGGTTAAAAAGTAAATAAAGGAACACTATAGTAGACCTACATATCTTTAATATGCCTGTATGTATATTGGCAAACATTTCCAATTTGCTACATCTACTCTTAATGGAGTGGAACGGGAAAGCGGCGCTACTAGGAAAACACTTTTAATTACCATTGTTACTGAGTAGGGATTACTGTAACAATACAGTATTGCTTTCTGAAAGGATGGTATGCACTGTATGCACCGTATGATTGACACGAGGTCCCGACAATGAAAGATCGAACCTAACGGTTTCTGTCAATCTGTAATAGAAATGCATTAGCAGTCTGTGTATTATGAACGAAAATCTAGTTTTATCTGCATTTTTGGAAACGGAAAAATTGAAAGAAAGCTCAAAATGTAACACATTCGGAAGTGCGTAAATCTTACACGCGGACATCGTAAAAAAAACGGGATTTTACTCTAGTTTTATGGAAAGTTTTAATTTTCTTAAGACCAGCTCGAATTACACGGAACCTCGAAATACCGGGGCTCGAATTACCGAGGCTCTACTGTATATAGTTTATTGAAATAATAAAATAATTAAATTAATAGATACTTAAATGATTAAACAATTAAATAATAATTAAATAATTTATTAAATAATAAATGATTAATTTAATAATTTATTTATTTATTTGTTGATTTATTTAATAATTTATTTAAATCTATTTAAAGTTAGGCATTAAATTTAAAACATGGTGAAAGGTAGGCAATAATTTCTTTGTCGGAACATCGTTTAAAGTAGGTAAATAAGGAAATAAACAAATATGCCAAGACACTTTCTTGACGTAATCAAATCTTGTGACGCGCCCAAATAAATGATCATTCGTAGCCTTTCTTCATTTCTTTCTTCAGTGTCTTTTATTTTTCTAAATGAGACATTATGTACTGCATTGCGCGGTTTTACGTATGTCTTTCATTTTTTGCATCCATTTCAACACCTCTAACAATTTAAATATAAGTTATGAGTGTGTTGATTATAAAAATTAGCATTAAGATCTGCATGGAAAGTCTCACAGGTATTGGTACTGTGAAGGGAATTTTTAGAAATTAGCGTGTAATTTTTCAGAGATTGTAGTAAGTTTAATTCACATATTTTCATCCCTCCAAAAATACCTCCTATTTTGCAGGAATTTACGGCGATTTTTTATCCTCAGTCAGTCCCTGTTTCCTGATTTATCCCTTTTAATCGTTTGCATCTGTTCTACCAATCACGAGGGACATTATTTTCTTTTCCACATGTAGGAACGGGGGTACGCCGTAGCGTAGTGGTTGAGGCGCTGCGGTACAAACCGGAAGGTCGCGGGTTCGATTTCCGATGAGGTCGTTGGAGTTTTTCAATTGGCCTAATCCTTCTGGTGGCACTATGGCCCTGGGGTTAACTCAGTCTCCAACAGAAATGAGTATCAGGAGCAATCCTGGGGGTAAAGGCGGCCGGTGCGTGAGGCTGACCTTACCACCTTCACGTGCCGAATGTCTAAAAATCTGGGTGCCTCAACCTCCTGGAACCCTTTGAGCCTCCATGGCCTATAATAGGGAACACTTTACCTTTTACATGTAGGAACAGAACAGCGAACTGAATGAATATAAGTCTACCTGTGTGAACGATATTGCAGCAATGCATAGGCTACTTATGTTTAGGTTCATAGTTATAGCCTAAGCTACTAATAGAACATTTGAGTGCCTCTTGAAATGCAGTTCCATGCTGTATGCAGATAAGTCAACATTAATGTCGGAATGGAACATGTCGAAAGGAATGTTATCGTTTGAAAGATAACATTTTATCTTATCTGTCATCGAATGGCAGGCACTGAATACGATAGCACCAGTGTTTGTTTAAACTGAGTCACTCGTCAGTGAATTTGTTTTAAGAGGGGACATACAGCTTTCGGTGAAATTCATAGGTGAGAAATAGTTGAATTTCATTATTTTTTTTCCTCAGCAATGAATTGCTCTACAACATTGCAATCTGACATACTTTTTATTGACTACTTCTACAACATTGCATTCTATTTTCAAAATTAATAAAACTGTTACAGTTACGGGTAATTATCGTTTCAAAATGGCAGCCACGTTTCATGCACCGAAATGCCGTTTCCTTGATAACTTCCGCAAATATCAATATTTCTGAGAGATTATTTTTGTGTGTATTTGTTAATATCATATGAACAACACTATCTACAATCATTCATTTAAAATTAATAGTTTAAAAAAATAGTAGAATGATTTTTTTAAATTTATTTTTTTAAAATACTTATACTGTAGATATTCCAAAGATTGTAGATGATGATATTCATATGATGTTGCAAATAGATAGAGATAATAATCGCAATAAAATATTGCCATTTGTGGAAATTATCACGGAAACTGTATTTTAGTGCACGAAACGTGGCTGCCATTTTGTAATGACAATTATCCTTAATTGTAATAGTTCGATTAATTTTGAAAATAGTATGCAATTGTTGTAGTAGTCAAGAGTATGTCAGATTGCAAGATTGTAGAGCGATTCATTGCTGAGGAAAAGAAAAATATTGAAATTCACCTGTTTCTCACCTATGAATTTTACTGAAAACTGGATGTCCCCCCTTAAAACTGTATGGTGTTTTCATTAAGATACTACAAAAAGTAGATAAAAGTTTCCTTGGGAATAGAAAGATTCGATAAAAACAGTACGCTATGAATGAAAGATATCTAATCATAAATTGACGCATGAATATGCATTAGATATCCACTCGAATACTCTGTACAAATTTGGTTTAAAGCGAAACTTATAGATATGGCTATTAAGTTTACTCTTAAGCATTTCTTATGTTTCACTTTCCATACCCTTATAATAATTGAAGCGTTTAGTTTTATAAGGGTCTAAGTGCCAAAATCATGATTGTGTAGAAAACAAGACACAGATCCACAGAGAGACTTGCAGGAGAGCTATATCTTGGAATTTGTTGCTACTAACGTGATTTTCTCTGGACGTTGGGACCCTTCTGAAATACATCCATTAAAATTTTTCAGCTGAAAAATCATGATTTTGGCACTATAACTAAACGCTTCAATAATCCATCATTTATTACTATACACAGAAAATTTAGTCTAAGTTCAAATACAGCTTTCCAGTTCAATACTGGAACATTTCTTCTGAGCCTCCTCTTCGTGAATCGCAGCCCTTCCATAATGTTTTCATTGCCAAAATCTTCCTTCAGTACCGGTACCTTCAAGATATATCCAGTTTGAAAAAAAAATGTAATATGAAACACAACTTCCGCTGCCCATTGCCTCCTAGTATAATATATTATGTATGGCATTTTCATGCAGTTTTGTTGTAAAAGCGAAGGGAAAGTCGTTACCACATCGCATCGCATCCCCGAAGGATACCCAAACCAAATAAAATTTATTAACGCATGCCATTAGATGTTGGCGGTAGAAGAGTATAACATGATATTGAAAAATGGTACCACGTTACAATAAATGTATAGCCAGCAATGACGATTACGTTCAGAAATAGAGTAAGATTTGTAAATAAAGTTTTGTTGTTGATATCTTTTGTTATTATTTAGTTATGCCAAATCGTTCATTACTTTCTGGAGTACCCTCTTATAAATTTCAAAAACTTTTCAGAGTAATCCTAGAAAGGAATATATTTGCCAGGCCATTAGATGTTGATAAGCTTCACGTAAATAGAGAAAGAAAGTAAATATTACAAGTGGCATCTATGGTTTTCTTTTGTATGAATAATAAGTGAATGGTGTCTTGTTTACGTAAGAAGTTTAGGATAAGATAATAGGTTATTAGCTGCAATATAACTTACAAAAATTCGTTTGCATTTTTAGGTCAAGCTAGTAGAGTGTATTATTATTTGTATGTATTTCTTCAACACGTGTAGTCAAATAAATGCTTCCAGACCTGCTACAAAGAGAAGGGGGAAAACTTCTAAGACCTAATCAGGGCTTGTGAATCCAGTTCACCAGGATGATCAGCAAAGAGCATGCCGATAAAACATTTATTTCGGATCCCTTAGAAGCACCCGGCGTGTCATCAGTGGACACCCAGATCTTATTGCTCGCTACACCAATTTTAATTTGTTCAATCACTTTGATAACAGGGTAAATAATTTTCCCTCAATGCTGACACGTCTGGAATCTGGTTCGAGGTGTTTCATAAGTATTTTTAAATTAATACTGTTTATTTTATTGAGAGGAATGCTAGCAGTTAACATCGTCTCACGGAGGTTTTTCGAAAAGTCTATTAGGAAGACTGCGCAGTTTTACTTGGCAACTAAAGTCTGGCAGTTCTAAGAAGGAAACCTGAAGTAAACAAAAAATCAGTACATCTGCCTCACTCTAGCACATTACTCGTATGACATAAGAGTGAGACAGACATACTGGTTGTTGTTTACCTCAGGTTTTTTTCTTAGTTCATCTGGAGTATAGTAACTCTGGCGCTATGAATCGAACTCGAATCCAGTTGGTAGAGCATCGAATCCCAAAGTCAGAGCTTATTTTTCTCCTAAAATATTCTCATGAAATACTTAACTTTTAAAAATGCATATTGCTTAAAGAAGTAGGTGACCCGGCGATTAACGTCAATACACCACTGGATTATAACAGTCCACTATGTAATAAAAACAATCTTAGGGCTGCTGACCAATTTGTGGACACTATGACTACCAGTGGCAGTGAAGAAATGGACTACCAATATGTTAAAATGTTTACATCAGCTGGAAATAGATTGTGAACGCTTTGATTCATAGAAACACTCAACAGAAAAATAGTGTTTACATAAAATCACATGTAGTATTTCATTCCCTCTGTCTTCCGTAAATATTTGACACCCATTAAAATACATCTACACTATAATGTACTAACATAAAGTTTCTAATACAACATATTTTTACTTTCTTATAGGTGCTGTGAATAGACCTTCGTTCGACCTTAAAGTTTGATGTCGAGTTTTCAGTGTGACACTAAGATTAGCAACATTTTTTTTTTATTTTTACTACCACTTGACACAGAAAATTTAATTTTCCACGATTTTCCCGGAAACTGCTCAAGAATTAATTCTAGCTGGAAACTGCTCAAGAATTAATTCTAGCTTTATTAGTCCAGGCATCTAAATTAAAAGCATTGCTTCAGTGTACTCCATTCAAGTATTGCATTTGGCGGGATTTAATTACATCTAAGATACTAAATTCTCTCAGCTAGATTCCATACATCATAATACTTAACATACTGCAAGTAATTCAATTAGTAGGCGGGTAGTATCTTAATGTTAAGTCGGTTCTGAATTACCATCGATGCCATATGTAGCATTTGTAGGCCTATTCTGTCGGGATTTTCGAATTTCTTAAAAGTTTTTCAGAAGAGCTAGGATATATCTCCGTGTTTGCATGAACACAATGCCAGTAGACTAATATGAATTAGCATATTTAGGTATTGCAAACAGACTATATAACATTATATATTGTTAGCTAATCTTCAGAGAGAAATTTGTGGGATTAGGATACTCTTGGTGAGTGGTCTTAGCGTCTGAATACAAAGAAAAATTTCCGGGTTCGGTTCCCACTGAGAATTTTTTTCTAAGGATTATAACAGTTTCCTTTATTGAACTAGAGCTGAAAGCATATCAAGTACTGTATTAAAAGCTAAACAAATTTCCATTTAAACTGGCTGAAAATATTGACATTTCAAAATGACCTAAGGATCATAGTCCTAGTTAATAATGGTCCATAGTCCTTGGTTTTGCTGTATAATTTGCTCCTTTTCTCAACTATGCAGGGTATAAATAAGTTAGTAAAGTTGTAGTGAGAATTAAAATTCCTATTTTTAAAAATAAAAACACAATTTGTTATAAAATTCAGTTGCCGATATAATTCACCAGAGGAAAACAACAGAAGACTGAAAAGAAAACGACACAACGACTTGCTTCTTTAAATTTATGTATATGTAAAAACTGATAAAGTTCTTACTGTCTATATGATTGTAATAGCTTATTTCCTGGCTCTAATGTATGCTTTAGGAAAAACACGTTTCAAATGAGTTGCCACTGCTGTTTTTTAACAACTGTGTGTACCCATGGAATTGGATACAAAAAAGTTTTCTACAATAAATAAAAAAAATTGCTGATGTAGAAAAAAATTTTATGTAAAATTTGTCAGAAAACTTTTTAATGAAAATGTAAATAAGATATTCTTTTGTTATTTTTTGCTTTCATTGTTTTTGCTAAAAGTCCTTACAACTCTGGTTCATAAATGTTGCAGTTTTTGTTGTTGTAGATAGTGTTTGTAAAAGGGAAGCAACATTAACACATATCACTTGTGTATAGGGTTGTGTGATATAACTGAACTGTCAGAACTGAAAGTAGGAAGATGTTTTTACTTTATTTATATTTAATGGCGTCTCAAATTTTAGGAACGTCACTATGTAAAAAAAATATTAGCTACTGATACTCCATTTCTCAGTACAGTTTGTGCCATTTTAAGAAGACCTCGTCCCTGTTACATCGTCTATCTACAAAAGAATGCAATGGCATTGTTCTATAATCCGAAAATCTGCACAGACACCGATACCAACAAAGACCAGGTGCTCTTGCCGCGTGTTTTTCCCCAGTGCTGCCGCTGCCATTCACCACTTCTCAAGTAAAATAAACGTGCTGTTTTACGCATTTGGCAACATTGTACTGTACTGCAGACAAGTGTGAATACGCCTAATTACCTTTCTGTTTATTGATTGACAGGTCGAAGAGGATTAGGGTGGCAGCAGGTAGAGGCATTTCTTGGGGGGAAAAAGTCTTTAAGAAGTAGCATCTTCGAGACGTCACTGATTGCTATAATGACTAGTACCGCTAGAACTTATCTATGAAAGCTCCGTTTTGCTGAAACATTGCCTATTATAATTTTTAGGCCGTGTCCGAAAGCAAACATTTTTCAGCCGAAGTGAATTAGATAATTGACCAAATAACTGGAAGTGATGTCAGCTATCATGATCAAAGGGTGCATAGTTCATGACAATCAAGTCTTTAACTACTAGCAATGCTTGCTTCATTGATGACTAAACCATTAGCATTCTTGATAATCTATAGGCAAAGTACGAAGGCAGTGATTGAAGCATAGTGTGTGTAGTTACGAGTCATAAAGTTGGTTACCTCTCTCACATGGTTAACGACTTAAGCTTTCGGACAGGGCCTTAGGAACTGCAGATGGAAGTAGGCTACTGTGTGAAACTCCTAAAATTTTGGTTAGAGCTTGGAGCATTAATAGTCATTTTTGAGGCCTACAGAAAAATAACTTTTTTTTTTTAAGTAATCCCACAAGAGATACCAGTTAATCGACGATTTACGACTGTGAATTGAAGCGAAATTATCTGACGAAACTATATCCAAGTAAGAATGATCCTGTTCAAAACAAAGAGGCGTGGCTGTCATAGTCCGCACGTGAGAACGCATGTCATCACCGTGATAATGGTAGTTTGTTTATTCTCAGTACTATACAACTCACCCGCAGGGTCGTCGTGAACAATGAATCCTTTGTTTTGTTCGCTAATTGATATACTATAATGATGACGATGCCAGTGAGAGTTTATTTCACGTGTAAATGTTGATATTATTGTTGCATGAACTTAGGAACACTAGTAAGCCACACCCTGGTAATGGCGCATGCTAATGACATTAACCAGTCAGGTTTTATCACATGATTCGAATTTTCCGCTAACTCTCTGTGAGTTCTCCTCCCCTTTGTTTTGAACAGGATCAAACTTACTTGGGATATACTCGAGTAATCTCAAGTGGGATTTATTAAGAGTATTCCATGAATAAAACTTCGGATTATATAAACAGTGATTGCTTTCTTACTTTGTCCTTCGAAAATCAAATCAAATTCTATCAACTGTGTGATCAGGTCGTAGGCCTACTAAATGAATGATGAATCTAATGAGTACCAGATTCTAACCAATGCTAGCAGTAGTGAGAGTGGGAAATAGTTCACCTAATTCGGCTAAGCTAACATTAGAATACAGTAAAACCACACGAACTGACTTGCACCGAATGGAAATTGTGTTTTAATCATGTGATTTCATTTTTCAACAAGTTATGTTGTATAAAATGTTTGTATTCTGTTCACTGGCAGGATGTGAGGTAATAATAACTGTATATTGATACTTTATGTTTCCAGTAACGAACTGACATTTTATCAGGTATGCTTTATTAAACTTAAAACTTCAAACCATGCACGATGCATGAAATTGTCCATAAAAAGGCCAAAACATGCAAATATGCATGGGGAAAAAAATTATATACAGGTTGCTTCAAAAATACTTTTAAAAACTTCGGGCATGGGTTCCTTACACCAATAGAAGGAAAAAAAGTTCATATGAACCTGTGTCCCATAATCCTTATTTTCTCGTTAGGAACTGTTCAACACATTGGTACACTTATAACACGTCAACACAAAACTCATAACAAATGACCACATGCATGCACTCGTCGAATCATGGACTGTCGGACCCTTTCAGATACTCCGGGATGGTGTCGAATGGTTTCGAAGGCTTCCATGACACGTCGATGAAAAGTTTATTCATCGAGAAAACGAGGATTATGGGACATATGTTCATTTGAACTTTTTTCCTTCTTTTGGTGTAAGGAACCCATGCCCGAAGTTTGTAAAAGTATTTTTGTAACATGTTGTATATATCACAAGGCAAGGCATTGAATGACCATAAAATAGTGAAAAAATGCAGAATAAAGAATGCATTTATGCCCTCACAATAGTAAGAAAATGACACTAAATAAAAAACGAACAAATTATCCTTTATTACTTATATTTAGTTTATTAGAAATAATGAGTTCATTCTATAGAGCAATTTAATGTATGAAAATGTGTTACTTTTAAATTTACAATATAAAACACTATTTTTTTTTTACCAACGAAGCAAATAAATTACCAATTCTTGAACACCCTTTGCGAAAAAAAATCTGAACTGGCATGCGCATCAAATTGCTCCTAGCAAATTCCTCCCTCAGCTCTTGTACCCAGATGAATGACATACTGAAAGTCCTTCTGATATACCTGAAAATGAGTAACGATGGTCATTCTCAGATAAGTTTATTATGCACATTCCTTTAAAATAGGAGAAGCAGGCATTACTTTACCATATTTTCTTGGAAATGTAGTGGAGTTCAAAATGCACCTTCCTTCCAGTTATACTGCAACTCTGCTTTGTTTCTGCAGATTGCTTGTAAAGAATTAAAAACAGAAATAACAACGAAAATATCAAAATATTGTATTACTAACACTTTATTTTGAAAAGAAACTATAAAATGACAAAAAATTGCCCTTATTCAATCAATTTATTATACACGTTTGTAGAATTTAATGAAAATTTAAACCCTACTTCTCTTCATTATTGACTTATGAGCGCCAAATTGTAATGACTTAAATGCCCTGTAGCATAAACAATTTAGTCATAGAGCAAAAATCTCCGAATAAAAGTTGCTTGTGTATGTTCTCTCTATACACAGGTAAATATTTCGGCGTTGTTTATTAACACTCTGTAGGCTATATTCGAGCTATCTTTCATCCTTCGTATAAAAAAAATGCAAAATCATCAAATGCCTTGCCCTGTAATGAGCAGGGCCCGGATTCTAATGACATGTCATCTTTTTATTGGTGCTGCATAGACATTGCCAACTTGTAGATAAATCCTAATCATGGCCTCTAGATTATAGAAATACATTTTTATTAGATCATTTTGTCATTTTATGCAATTTTATATTTTTAGGGCATTTTTTCAATTTTAGGTCATTATTTTGTAATTTTCTTGTCATTTGCTTCCTTATTTAGTCATTTTCATGTATTTACGTTGAGTGTATTAACTTTTTTCTTCGCTAGCGGTGCTGTCTTTAAAGTTTTGTTTGTTTAATGCAAGAAGGAAAAATTAAGTGTTGTCATGTCTCAATCGGGAGTGAGAATCAAAGAAACGCCAAAATTTTGAATTATATTACTATTGTTATTAGATTGACTTGGCACCTGCTTGGATTTGAGAGTGCAAACTACTGTTTACCCTGAATTAAACAACAATATAATCCGGTAGACCACAAAAGGAAATTCCGAATTTTGACTGACCAGTGCCTCAGTGACAGTATAAATTTCCGCGAGAAAAGAACATTCACAACATTACAGTTATTTACAGTTTTTGCAATTATGTACAAACTAGTCTGTAACTTTCTGTGTACAATAATAATATTTTATAAATAAAATATCAGTTTATAGGTAATTTTTTATAATTATTAAGTCATTTTCTTAAAAATTTAGGGTCATTTTATAGGTCATTTTTCAAACATTTTAGGTCATCAGAATCCGGGCCCTGGTAATGAGAAATGTTTTCATACACCTTGTAGTATGATATACTGTACAAGGTTGTGCGAATGCAGAGGGCGTGACGTAGAGCACGCTCTAATTTAATTATGATAGCTACCCTGTGTGTCGTGACCCATCTCTTCATAATGTGATGTCATGTTTGTTGTTTCAGATTGAATATGGCGAACTACTTTGCCTGCATGTGCCTGATGAGGGTGGTGCTGCCACTCAGTCTCTCCCTCAGTGAGTACACACTTCCATGCATCCTACTGGGTCATAAACTTAAAAGAATGGGCCCATGTTTTTCATGGGGCCTTTCACAATATATATGGTAAACTTTAAACGTTTAACTTTAACTTAGAACCTTGAAAACTCCAAGTTTGTGATCGTGAAATAACCAATCAGAACTTTCTGCTCAATTATTAAATAGATGCCAGGAGAAGGAAGTAGAAGTAGTTAAGTATATGGATGAAAAACGCTGAACGCAGTATTCTGTGGATTTTGTTCTTTAAATGAACTCTCATTGTCAAGCCGATCATTTGTATTGTTCTGGATAAGATATTGTCCAGTACTGTGACAACTGTAACTTTTTGCATTATATTGATTTAAAAATCAGCCTAGTCTAGTAGGCAACCCTTTTGGATAATAAGTGCGAGTGCTTGCGTGATATGAGAACACGCCTATGAGGGGGACACGCGTGGCTCCTACTCTTCCTAAGATCGGTGCGAGAAGCCTGGGGAATAGTGATTGACATTTTATGACTCACGAAGATTCAGCGCCTCTTTGACGGTGGTAGAAAAACCCCCGAGTAAAAGTGTCTTCTGATTCACCCACACTCAAAATACGATAAATGACAGTTGCAAAATAATTCTTATTTTCTTATGTTTTAGTGTGTTTTGCCTCAGTTTTGTTTCTGTTGAACATTACATGATTTTTAGGAGAAAAAAGTCCTTTTAAAATATTCTCATGTAATGGAATTATAATTTTTTCACACAGGCAGTGTCTAAGGTAGAAATGTTGAGTCAGAGAGAAAAATCAACGCCATAGCCGGGATTTGAACCAGGATCTTCGGCTCTCCTTGCCGCTGCTCTACCAATGAGCTACCATGGCAACGTGCCGATATAACGTTAAATTCTCAAACTGACTTTCATATCCTGGTATCCCATATTGAGAACGCTTGATGGTATTACCAGGATATTGAGTCAGTTTGAGAATTTAATATTGCACTGGCACGTTGCCATGGTAACTCAATGGTAGAGCAGCGGCACGGAGAGCCGAAGATCCTGGTTCAGATCTCGGCAGTAGCATTGATTTTTCAGTCTTTCGACCTTCCCATTCTCATGTAATGTTCAACAGATACAATATTCCGAGATATAAAGAATACGTATCTGCGTCTTGTGTCGTACTGGACAATAACTATAGAAACCCGTTCACAAAATCACAAAATGATTGATCCTCACAACACTGTGTATGACGAAAATATATTTCAGCGAGATCGACCATTAAGGGAAATCTTTGGAGAGATACCATCTTGTGCCTCGAATTGGAGTAGCTCAATTGGTAGAAGATCGGCACGGAAAAACTAAGGTCACGTAGTTTTTAATTCTGGCATCGAAAGGAATGTCTCTTCTAAAAATATTCTCGTGGAAGAGCTCAACAGCACAGATAAAAAATGTAGCCTAAAAGTTATAAATTTCACTATTCTCATTCCTTAAGCCGACAAGTGTTGCCCAACTAAGGATAACGAAAATGGGGAAAAATAATATGAGGTATGGAGTATAAATCATGGCAACTATTTTTTTTAAATGTGGGACCATCTTAAAACTTTGAAATATACAAGGGCAGGGTATGGAATATATAGAGCCCTAATGCAGATTATGTGTACTAGATGTATGATAGTGAAGGAAACAGATACCCATAAACATCCATACGCGACTGCATCGTGCCACTCTAATGTATTGCGGTAGTTGGAAGCGGTCGCGTACCAAGGCTACTTGGCGCCCGGGGCTAATTAGATGGTTGTCACCCCCTAACACTAAAAGGTTCAAAGTTCAATGAGTTTGATTTAAACTCAGTTTAATTTTCACAACTATTTATTTTTAATAAGTAGTTTGTTACTTTAACACATTATAAAGAGGCAATTATGAGTGAAATAAAACAGTAAGTATTATAAAGTTAGTTTGTTTGAAAAAAAATAAAGATAAAAGTTTCAGTCATAACAATTTTTTTTAAATGTGCCTTCCTAGCCTTGATGGATGCAAACTTATTTATAATAGAGTTTAAGTCTTGTGACGGACTTTCTTACTTTATGCTATAAAGTTCCCTAACTTCTTGGATTAAATCTTCGCCAAAATTCTTCGCCAAAATCTGTGACGACTAATATGTGATTATTCTCAATCGTAGTACATAAGTTTACTGAACTCCTACAAAACAAGGTCACTCATGCACCTGTCATGTCATCATAACACTGCCTGCATAGTCCACATTCCAACGTTCAGTACAACTACCTCTGTCACCGGGTGATTGCAAATTTCCTACTCTCAGTCTACTTTCTCTTTCTTTTAACAATTTACCCAGTCTTGATAATATTGATGAAAATTTATATTAACGGGCGCCATCATCAATACGCTTCCTCTTTTCTTTTTGTTATGTATCAGCCCAGTCACAAATTAAATTATAGATACACAGGCTATGTATCTACATGCCTCTCGACTAGCTTTTAAATTAACAGTGGAGACGGGAATTGGGTTCGGATTTACCTTTCGTTTATTACTCTGCTTCTCTCTATTTCTTCTTTTTCTCTTTTTTCAGTGCTCACTACCAAAGTATATAACTTAGCCCAAAAATCAGCGACTTTCAAACCATTACAAGGATAAGGGTCAAAAATCTGAACTTCACGTTAATTTACTTTGCATAACAATAACCATAATTTATTTAATATATTATTTTTTTTCCTTTTTTCAACAATAACAATCTTACATACAATAAATTACATTTACCCAACATTAACCATTCAACATTTTTATTAGTAGGATAGTATTTAATTATTCAAGGTTAGTATACCCAGTTTAACTATATAAGTACGTTCTCTGTTCAACAATAACAAATCCCTAATTAATTACTTTAACCTTCTTTCTTTTTTTTTTGTTTCCAGGTATCTACTAGAACGTCTTGTATTATTCTTCTAATTTACTACTGACTTGTGTAGTCATTTACGTTTGCAACTTCAGGATAGTTCAATATATATATTATACTTTTTTTTTTTGAATAAATAAAGGTTTTCAATTCATAATCCAGTCCTTAACTCTACAGATTACACTCAATAATCCCACCTATGTCTCCTATACGAGTCTACTAGTCATCTTAGTCCATGAAGAATTGTATTTAAAGATAGATAGGAAAGACAGTCTCATGAAGAAAGAAATAGAAGTTTAGGCCTGTACCCACAGAGTGACTGTGGCGATAGACCACCGATACAGGAGCGGCGTCTAGATCTTGAGTTACAAACAATCTGACTCCTCTCCTGCAACCGGGAAAATATTAATGGGCCGCAAACAAAAATAAAATTTTGTAAATCGATGTCAGAGGTCCCTGACACTCTCTCCTAGAGGCACGTGGGGCCGTTGTTCGCCTCCAACATCGATGGCTTTCACAATCTCTCATAAATTTCTTTTCTTTATATGTTACTAGTATAGGCCTTGCCTACTACCAGATTTTATTTGTTTGATTCGGGATACTTCAGGCGTTCCCTCACCTCACCCTTACAATCTCTAGTACTTGTTCATAAACTACTTATCATCAGTACACTACTCGTAATTACCGATTCTCCTCTTTCTAACCTGACCAATCATCAGCTATTATCTTTTAACCCCTTTCTTTCTTTAAGTAGAGTTCCCTTCAGCTTATACCATTGATTTAATTCACTTGGTGGTTATTCTAGTTTTCCTACTTCTTAAGTTACTACTCTTCAGCATGGGCACCCAATCTTCTTTTGTCTCTAAATTCCCTAGAATTCTAACTGAAACTAATTCACGCCCAGATTAGTAAGCTTCTCTATAACCCCTGTAGTGACTTCTACTTCTACCCTAACATGTAAATTTTCCAATGGTACACACCTACTGCACTACCACTCGTAGGCCTTCTTTTGCCCTTCAATCTTTCCACTTCTTATCCCCCTCTACCATATTCCATACACCTTCGCTTGTAGATAAATCTCTATAAAAAACATAACTTAACACTACAGGCCAGCATGAAATCTATTTATAGATAGTCACCCGTCACCTGAAAGAAACCCAAGTGGGAGGGGCCCTCGTAAGAAGTACTAAGCATGCCCCTTAATTACCTTTCTTCCTTACTCCCCTCGCGTCCTGTCTCAAAAATAACAAAGTTTATATGAGCATCACCAATTGCCCCTAGCTATGTATTCATTCGTGGAACAATCACCCATAAAACCCCAAAGTGAAGAGATCTATCTTTGGCATTCAGCGGTTAGGCTCTTGACTGCTCTTTTATAATTAACTTAGACCAGAAATAGAAAATAGTTGGATTACTGGATTTCATCACTTTACTTCTAGAATTCTCACTTCTATGTTTCTATTCTATTCTTTTATCATACAATACGGCGTCTAATCGCCACACATTACTTAGAAACCATCCTTACAAAAAAAGGAATATCTCAATTTTCTCACTCCCCAAACAATAAGAAAAAGTCTAGACGATTATACTCAACCAGTGATGTCCAACTTATCCTCCGATCCTGAGTTGTCTTCCATTACTTCCTGATGTCCATATCTGCTCTTATTCAGAGCGAGCAGTCACGACTCACTCTCACAGCTGATGTTCGCTGTAGCGGTGTCTCGTACTGGCCGACTTGGTGTATTCTTCTGATTAATGACTATCTCCATATAGCCGTGTCAAGGAAGTTCACAACCAGAATTTCCTTAGAAGAAAGTCTGACACACCATTATGCCAGAACGCCTCTACCGCTGTCACACATCCCAATCTCGTCTTCTCCCTTCTGCCTTTTCAACTTCTCTCTCTCGTGGTCAGGCACGTACTACTAACTGTCTTTTAGGTTCCACACGTCTCTCTCGTCGCTTCACCGTCGACGCATGCGCACCTCTCCTTTTCTGTAATTCAAATAAATTCAGGGCAGTATCGATAATCATGAAAATGTTCAATATCGATTAGTTGCGGTCCCCCAACCCTTCCTTTGTTTAGGAATGGTCTCCTATCGTTGATTATGCACGTCGCTATTTGCGTCGTGACATTCTTCCCGCACTCACCATAAAAAAAATAATGTTGCCACAGGTCACATTCTTTTTTTTTTTTTTTTTTTTTTTTTTTTTTTTTTTTTTTGTGCGTGTCTCTTTTACCAGCCTTAAAGAACTTTTACCCAGGTACAAAAGGTTTCAAGTCTTTAACGTGCCACTTCCCCAACTGTTTACCAAAACGGTTCGTCAGTTCATAACTATTCTCGCTAAGCTTTTTCTTTATTATAAAGGGGCCGACGAACTTTGCACTTAAGCCTGCTGCATAAGCTTGTGAGGCATCACTTAATTTAAAGTTTCTTCTTAACACAAGATCTCCTGGACAAAATCTCACCTCTCTCCTCCGAAGATTATAATAATGACTTGAATTCTTATAGGCGGTTTCTAAGTTATGTCTAACCATTAAACGTACCGTTTTCAATTTATTGAGTCTCTCCACCCAAAGTTTTGGAATTTCTTTATAAATCGGTTGGTTTTCCACCTTTTCAATCCTACTGATAATTTCAGGCTCCTTCCCATAATTTAGCATATAAGGAGTGCATCCAGTGGAACTATGCTTAGCCGTATTTATAGCAAAATTAAATTCTCTCAAATACACGTCCCAAACTGTCTGATCCTTTTGAATGTAACTAGAAATCATTGTTTTCAATACTCTATTGACTCTTTCTACTGGATTTCCTTGTGGTGAATATACAGGTAAATAACAAGGAGTTATATTAAAAGCTTTAGCTATCTCTCGCATTAATTTACTAGTGTATTGCGGCCCATTATCCATCAGCAAATATCCCGGAATTCCCCATTTAAGGATAATCAATTCATAAAATGCTTCCGTAACTGCTCTACTGGTTGCTTTCCTTAACGCTTTACACTCTACATATTTGGTAAAGGTGTCCTGAAATACAATCACATATCTGTTTCCCTTTTTTGAACGTGGGTAAGGTCCCAACAAATCAGTAGCTACAGTCATCCAAGGTTTCTCTTTCTGGTAAAAATGCATTGGTCCTGCTTGAGCCGTCTGTAACACTTTCTGTCTCTGACATATTTCACAAGCAGTAACATATTTAGCAACATCTCTAAACATTCCCGGCCAATAATACTTGTTTGCTATTCTAAAGAAAGTTTTAGCTATCCCCATATGCCCTGCAGTAGGAGCATCATGACATTCCTGCAATACCTTAATCCTATAATCTTGCGGTATAACCAATTTCCACCTATTCACTGTTCCCTCCAAAGTTTGTTCTAACTGATCTAATCTTAAATGGTACAACTTCTCATCTACGACCTTCCAATCTGGCCAAAATTTAGGTTTATTTTGTACTTGCTCTTTCCGCTTAATATACCAAGCATCTTGTATATTTTCCCATTCCACTACTTCAGAGTTATCAGTCAACAAGAGGCAAAATTCTTCCTCTACCGTTTTCTCTTGAACTTTCCCTTCGTGTATTCTAGATAAAGCATCCGGAACTTTTTGTAATCTACCAGGCCTATGTATTACTTCAAAATCATACTCCTGGAGCAATAAACTCCACCTAGCTAATCGTCCGGTCGGATTCTGTAATGTATTTAACCATTTCAGAGCAAAGTGATCAGTATATACTTTAAAATGATAACCTTCCAAATAAGGACGAAACTTTTGAACTGCCCATAATATAGCTAACAATTCTTTCTCGACTATTGCCCACTTTTGCTCGCCTACCGTTAAAGTTCTACTAGCATAAGCTATTACTTTTTCCTCTCCTTCCTCTCCTGTCTGAATTAATGCTGCTCCTAGTCCTGAAAAACTAGCGTCGGTCTGTAGCACTAGGGGTTTAGTATAATCTGGACAAGTTAATATAGGACTACTAGCTAATTTCGATTTTAATTCATCAAAAGATTCCTGACATTCCTTAGTCCAACGCCATTTCTGATTCTTTTTCAGAAGTGCAGTGAGGGGCTTTACAACTTCAGAAAAAAATGGAATGAATCGTCGGTACCAAGAAGCCAATCCTAAAAATGCTCGTACTTCCTTGACTTTTGTAGGGGCTGGATACTCAAGGATACACGAGATTTTATCCGAATCTACAGCAATTCCTAATGGAGTAATGATATGACCCAAATATTTTAATTCACTTCTGCAAAATTTTGATTTTTCCCTATTAATTTTCAGGTTAGCTTTTCTTAATTTCTCTAAGACTTTTTCTAACAAGGACAAATGTTCTTCAAACGTCTCACTAATAAGTACTATATCATCCAAATAACAAAAGCATTTCTCTCCTATCTCTTCTCTTAATATAGTATCAACTAATCTTTGAAACGAGGCTGGTGCGTTATGGATTCCAAAAGGCATAACTCGAAACTGATACAATCCTCTACCAGGTACGGTAAATGCTGTTTTTTCTTTACTTGCTTCATCTAATGGAACTTGCCAATACCCATTTTTCAAATCTATTGTACTGATATACCTAGCATGTCGTAATTTACTCAACACATGTTCAATGTATGGCAAAGGATAACTATCTCTTTTTGTACAATTGTTTACTTTTCTGAAATCTACGCAAAACCTCCATGTTTTATCTGGTTTCTTTACCATAACTACCGGAGACGACCAAGGTGAATTTGAAGGCTCTATAACTTTTTCCAATAACATTTTATCTATTTCCGCGTGTATAACTTTTTCCAAAATGGGTGACACTGGATAATATCTTTGTTTTATAGGTTTTGCATCGCCTGTATCAATAACATGAGAAATCAGATCGGTAAGTCCAGTACACTGATCAAATTTCTGTAACTGATTTTCCAAAAACATATTCAATCTGTCCCTTTCCTGAGGTGTAGGTAAAGTAAGAATATTATGTAGTTGATCTTCTTCTTTTAAATCTATAGCCTTAACAAATTGAAAAATTTTTGCTGGTTCATCTTTGAAATACCAAGTCCCATCTTGCAAATCTACTACTAACCCAATTTGTTTCAAAACATCCATGCCCAGAATCATATCTACTGCTAAATTTGGCATAATTTTACATTTTATCTGAAAGATCCTGTCCTGCAATTTCATCTCAAAAGTTCTCTCTCCTGTTATAGAACTATAAGTTTTATCTGCTAGTTGCACCACCCTAACTTCAGATTCTTCTACTGCTAAATCTAACATTTTACACAAAAAATCACCTTTCTCTCCCACATAAGTTTTATCTGAACCTGAATCTATTAAAGCAATAAATGTAATATCCTCCAGCAAAATTTCAACAAAACATCTATCTCCATTAACTAAATCTGTAGGGTTTATATTCAACATCACACAAGCCTGATTTTTAGTTAATTGTCTTAAAGAATTTCTAGGCCTAACTTTTCTTTCTTGGGGCATCCTACAATCAATAGACCTATGTCCAAGCTTATTACAATTATAACATTTAATCGTAGTGCGTGGAGTAACTCTACGAGGTGCCTTACACTCGAACTGCCTATGTCCTATTTTATCACAGTTCCAACATCGCTGGTTATTTGAAAAACGCAAAGTGGTGTTTTTACCATTTTCCCCCAACTCATCCTGTCTCTCTTTATTTTCTATTGCTTTAACTATTCTAGAATCATTTACAGGACTTGAATTTCGTTCCTTATCCCACGTCTTTGCAGAAAAACTAACACTAGGTTTCTTTTGTAATTCAGACGATGGAAGTTCCTGTTTTCCCTGAATTCCTAACGCTGTATGAACTGAAGGTATAACAACTTGTCTCTGGGGTTTATAAGCCGTTTCTTTAATTGTAGCTCTAACCTGCGTTGGAGGAGGAATATATCTCTCAGAATCTAACAATATTTGTTCATACTGCCTACCTACACGTATTAAATCTGTTATAGTTTGAATCTCTGCAGGTCTAAGGTACAATTTTACATCAGGACGCAAATTTTTGATAACAGTCTTCATCATTTGTTGAGGACTCATTGGAGTACTTAGCCTCCTCATTAACGTTTGAATAGCATTAACATAATCAAAAATCGATTCTTTAGGACCTTGCGTTCTCTGTCTAATCTCATCCAAAAGCGCGTCTTCCTCATCAATAGGCAAGTAATATTCTCTAAATTCTTTCAAAAAAGCTTCCCATGTAGGCCAATCTGTTAATCTGTTCCTGTACCAAAGTAAAGCTGAATCTTGTAAAATTTCGGGTAATACTGACAATAACTCTGCACCCTGTAACTTAGAACTTTGTTTTAAATCTTCCAATCTCTCCAAAAATAAGTAAATGCTATCCCCAGGTTTGAATTTAATGTTCCATTTACGAACCAGATCCAAAGTATTTGGTTTATGCGGCTCTAACTGAATTGTAAACGATGGTACTACTGGTACAACTTCTTCTGAATCAGCTACCGCCATGGCCTTCCTACGCATTAACTTAACCCATGTATACACTACATCTCCATATGAATCTTGTGGAACCGTTATATTATGTTCAACTAAATCTTCTTCCAAAACTTCCTGACTCAGAGCAAAAGCCGTAATTAACACTTGAAATGACTGAGGGTTCTTGCGGGCATAATCTAACAAGCGTTGTTTTAACTCATCCTTTGTACCTGTGGTCGGTAACTTTACTCTATCACATTCTGCCTTACTCAACTTCCTAATAGCTTGGGTTAACTCAGCTGCTCTTATTTGTGCATATGGATCAACATAAGTAGCCATATTTATATATTAACAATACCACTGAAAAAAAAAGATTAGAACACAATAGTTCAGTCGTCTGTCTTAGTCATCTATAGAAGTCCTTACTTGTCAATAGTCATTATTCTTTTCCCAAAAATATGTTATTATTATTATATTTTTTTTTGAGAATAAATTTCAGTTATACTAACCTAACTCCCAAAATTCTTTTAACACTATCTCGCCTCACGTTAGGATATCAAACTTTGTGATTTCAACACAACTCAACCCACGCTATGGGCTCCAAAATATATGATGACTCGTATTTCAAGTTTCCAATTCTAACTGATTAATGTTTATTTTCTTTTCTTATATCAAGCCCCACGTAATGGGCGACCAAACTTTGGGAAGACTGAACTTCCCGTTACTTTGCTTTAAGTAACACAACCACAATTTATTTAATATATTATTTTTTTTCCTTTTTTCAACAATAACAATCTTACATACAATAAATTACATTTACCTAACATTAACCATTCAACATTTTTATTAGTAGGATAGTATTTAATTATTCAAGGTTAGTATACCCAGTTTAACTATATAAGTACGTTCTCTGTTCAACAATAACAATTCCCTAATTAATTACCTTAACCTTCTTTCTTTTTTTTTTGTTTCCAGGTATCTACTAGAACGTCTTGTATTATTCTTCTAATTTACTACTGACTTGTGTAGTCATTTACGTTTGCAACTTCAGGATAGTTCAATATATATATTATACTTTTTTTTTTAATAAATAAAGGTTTTCAATTCATAATCCAGTCCTTAACTCTACAGATTACACTCAATAATCCCACCTATGTCTCCTATACGAGTCTACTAGTCATCTTAGTCCATGAAGAATTGTATTTAAAGATAGATAGGAAAGACAGTCTCATGAAGAAAGAAATAGAAGTTTAGGCCTGTACCCACAGAGTGACTGTGGCGATAGACCACCGATACAGGAGCGGCGTCTAGATCTTGAGTTACAAACAATCTGACTCCTCTCCTGCAACCGGGAAAATATTAATGGGCCGCAAACAAAAATAAAATTTTGTAAATCGATGTCAGAGGTCCCTGACACTCTCTCCTAGAGGCACGTGGGGCCGTTGTTCGCCTCCAACATCGATGGCTTTCACAATCTCTCATAAATTTCTTTTCTTTATATGTTACTAGTATAGGCCTTGCCTACTACCAGATTTTATTTGTTTGATTCGGGATACTTCAGGCGTTCCCTCACCTCACCCTTACAATCTCTAGTACTTGTTCATAAACTACTTATCATCAGTACACTACTCGTAATTACCGATTCTCCTCTTTCTAACCTGACCAATCATCAGCTATTATCTTTTAACCCCTTTCTTTCTTTAAGTAGAGTTCCCTTCAGCTTATACCATTGATTTAATTCACTTGGTGGTTATTCTAGTTTTCCTACTTCTTAAGTTACTACTCTTCAGCATGGGCACCCAATCTTCTTTTGTCTCTAAATTCCCTAGAATTCTAACTGAAACTAATTCACGCCCAGATTAGTAAGCTTCTCTATAACCCCTGTAGTGACTTCTACTTCTACCCTAACATGTAAATTTTCCAATGGTACACACCTACTGCACTACCACTCGTAGGCCTTCTTTTGCCCTTCAATCTTTCCACTTCTTATCCCCCTCTACCATATTCCATACACCTTCGCTTGTAGATAAATCTCTATAAAAAACATAACTTAACACTACAGGCCAGCATGAAATCTATTTATAGATAGTCACCCGTCACCTGAAAGAAACCCAAGTGGGAGGGGCCCTCGTAAGAAGTACTAAGCATGCCCCTTAATTACCTTTCTTCCTTACTCCCCTCGCGTCCTGTCTCAAAAATAACAAAGTTTATATGAGCATCACCAATTGCCCCTAGCTATGTATTCATTCGTGGAACAATCACCCATAAAACCCCAAAGTGAAGAGATCTATCTTTGGCATTCAGCGGTTAGGCTCTTGACTGCTCTTTTATAATTAACTTAGACCAGAAATAGAAAATAGTTGGATTACTGGATTTCATCACTTTACTTCTAGAATTCTCACTTCTATGTTTCTATTCTATTCTTTTATCATACAATACGGCGTCTAATCGCCACACATTACTTAGAAACCATCCTTACAAAAAAAGGAATATCTCAATTTTCTCACTCCCCAAACAATAAGAAAAAGTCTAGACGATTATACTCAACCAGTGATGTCCAACTTATCCTCCGATCCTGAGTTGTCTTCCATTACTTCCTGATGTCCATATCTGCTCTTATTCAGAGCGAGCAGTCACGACTCACTCTCACAGCTGATGTTCGCTGTAGCGGTGTCTCGTACTGGCCGACTTGGTGTATTCTTCTGATTAATGACTATCTCCATATAGCCGTGTCAAGGAAGTTCACAACCAGAATTTCCTTAGATGAAAGTCTGACACACCATTATGCCAGAACGCCTCTACCGCTGTCACACATCCCAATCTCGTCTTCTCCCTTCTGCCTTTTCAACTTCTCTCTCTCGTGGTCAGGCACGTACTACTAACTGTCTTTTAGGTTCCACACGTCTCTCTCGTCGCTTCACCGTCGACGCATGCGCACCTCTCCTTTTCTGTAATTCAAATAAATTCAGGGCAGTATCGATAATCATGAAAATGTTCAATATCGATTAGTTGCGGTCCCCCAACCCTTCCTTTGTTTAGGAATGGTCTCCTATCGTTGATTATGCACGTCGCTATTTGCGTCGTGACAGTCTATAGTAGCAGCCACATCACGTTCAATTGATAAAATTGCTAAATTACACTGTAAACTTTGACCGTGTGCTCGACGCCCACGACCTATGTCGTATTGTCTATAAATAGTTTAAAACAAAATGTTTATTTCATTTCTAAATAATATTACTGCCGTATTTAACAAAGTAATAAAGAAAATCTGACCAATAAAACCTTATATTTTGCCTGAAAAAAAATATTTTTTCTTAAACTAAATAAAATCCTTTTTCAATTTTGGCGCCCCTTTCCTTACGGCGCCCGGTGCGGCCGCCCCGATCGCACCCCCCTTGGTACGCCACTGGTTGGAAGCATGAAAGCACATATACCCACACCATGATCCCTTCAAGTTCGTTATGGATGGGCATTATTCTCCAAATCTTCCATTATGTTCTTGTGGTATTCCCTAGTATTTCTCCCTCGGATAGTGACTATTTTAACGTAAGAATGCTGTTCACATCTTGTCATATCCATTCTGCACGGTGGGAGAGCCTCTATTCGTATAACCATACATCACAAGGCTACCAAGTGATCTGTCCATGTACTAGAGACGCCACACTCTCCCGTGACATACACCATCTCGTGGTACCATCGCCTTACTATGAGAAAAAATAGTTATGATCAGGGCCCGGATTTTGATGACATGTCATCTTTTAACTGGAACACCATGGACGTTACCCATTTAGTGCAGATATTCTGATCATCACTCCTAGATTATAAAAATTGCATTTTTAAAGGCCATTTTTAGTCATTTACCACAATCAGGTCATTTTTAGAATTGAACGTAATTATTTGGCCATTTTACGGTCTTTTCCCCCACATTTCGTAATATTATAGTGCTTTCACATTCGCCAGAGGTTTCAAGGCCACAACTTCTCACGTTTAATATGCCCCCACTGATCAGCAGTAGTCAACAGTATTCCCCTCTGCGCGGAGGAGCTGCGCTGTCGCACACACTCATACGACACCAAGGGGAACTCCCTACGGGCTTGTCATGTGACTGACATTGGAGGGGTATGATATCATATGAGTGGGGGCATCATAGGCGTGCTACGTTTGGCCTTGAAACCTCTGGCGAATGTGAAAGGACTATAGGTAATTTAAAAAATATATAAAGTCATTATTTTCCTTTTTTGTGTTGTTTCTCGCTTTATACCGGGTATAGAGTTTTTGTGCATTTACTTACATTGGATAATATCAGAACTCTACATAAGCTTAAATAAAGAGATCTTGTTATAATTTTAATTTGGATATTGTAAGACTGTCTTTGCTGATTGCATTTAACGTATGTAAATAACTAATTACAAGCATATAATTAGGTCGACATCATAAGAGTAGAATAGACACAAATTTGATGAATAAACTAGTATTTTTATACAAACTTGTTGGTCTTTTTGTTTAGTTCTTGGGTCATTTTTTATATTTTTGCAGTAAATTTATAGCTCATTTTTAAAGCGTATTTAGGTCATCAAAATCCGAGCCATGCTTATGACTTACGCTCTATCTCTCGTATAAGTAGCATAGGCCTACAGTAACAGATAACCTGATGCTACATAATTATTTCGAGAATCAGGCCTGTACTACCGGATTGGAAAAGTGGTAACTACAATGTAAAAACCAGACTTGATAGGAGTTTCTGATGAATGTCTCCTGGTCCCGCCTCTTGTGACATATGCAAGTAATTAATTTAGTTCATGCTTCCGTGTGGGCCATGTCATACACTCGTAATTCTGCTGGTGGCAAACTGTTTTTGCATTCTGGTCGTCATGGCTTCCCATATAACAACAGCAATTGCCCAGCTGCGTCTTCGATATTAGATGGCCGTGGTACCATGACAAATATTTCCAAATTGAATATAGTGAATACTGCTATAGTATATTGTGATACTAGTTCCGTAAGCGCTGAAAAAACGAGGCGCTTGCGGCGAGTTTTTTCAATTTCCGATATCCGTTATGCGCTTACGGAACGAGTATTGCATGCTATTTTTTGCACGATGATTATTTATATCAATTTATTTATATTAATTGAGATATTAGCTGAAAATATTATGTATATACACTATTGAAATGGATGTTATATTTCAGAAAGCGATTAGCATGTGTTGGTTGTTATGGGGACCGAATATTTGTCCTGTTAAAGTCGCCACAAACTGGGGCGCCTCGGTTCCGGTCTTCGATAAAGGCTTGTATTATGATGGATTTACTTACGGCATGTGTGCTTTTTGTCATTTTTACAGCACTGAGATTTCTTTTGTTTTCAAAGCGTATGGGAATGTCAACTTACGATCTACGGCAACAATATTCGTAAGTACCACTAATTAGTTACGTCGTGCAAAAAAGTAATAAACGGATATTAGTACATGAAGTGGCTTGAGGAGAGGTGACTGTATGCATCTGGCCCACAGCATGAAGATCACACCAGCCTCATACCTTTGTCTGCTTTGCCTTTGTCCGTGTCTGCTATTTACCGGTATATAGTCTTCTTTTGCTTTCTGGGAAACTCTATTTGCTGCTTCATCCAACAACTTCCACGAGTTGGGGTCTCCCTATTCGCCTACCTTGTAGTAGTCTTTGAAAGGGCTCCCTCAACTGAGCAGTGTTTTGATACTCCATGTAATTAATGCAATGCTTTTTTAAGAAAATAAATTCAAATTCAAATTCCACAAAAACCACTCGAGCACCGGTTATAGATTCTGCCAGGGTCTGTGGCCCGGCCGTTGAGAAACGCTGCTTCATTCTACAAGACACCGAAGCCACGTATTGCTGCAGCGTGTGCATCCGATCAGGTGACGTCATAATACGTGTGTGTGTGTGTGTGTATAAGCGACAGGTGGTGGTTAATTGTATTTACGTAAACACGGTCATAGACCTTCAGCAATTCAGGGCCAAAAAGATATTCCGACATAGGGCCATTACGACTAGAAACATTTTAAAATGTATTATGGTAAGCGTTGGTTCATTTGATTGAGGCAGCTCAATGAAGTCTGATGATCCCGTCTTGTGAGACTCGAATGATAACAATGGTCCTACAACATAGGGCAGGCACGCGGGCGGGCGTTGAACTAGGTACCAGGACCATAGCTAGGCGGTAGCGAGATGGGCCCCCGCCAAGGGCGCAGGTACAAAATTAACCATGAAAAATACCACTTTTTTAGACTGATGCAATTTATCAAGCAATAAAAATTCTAGATTTTTATTATTTAATTATTTTTAGGTAGTTCAGTCGTCTGAAAATAATGTTTTATTACCTTGAAAGTCCAACACTTAGTTCATTTTCAAATTGAGGTTTAGGTTTTCTTTGATAATAACTGTGTTTTTGTATTAAAATAATAAACAATTATACAGAAATTTAAAAAAAATTGTTCAGAGCCCCCACTATTGGAGGGCGCAGATTTGTCAAATTCGCCAAGGGCGAAGAAGGACCTTGCTACGGCCCTGCTAGGTACATCCTACATCTTCCGCCTACTTTCCCGTACGTTGGAGAAAAATAAAATTATATAAAAAATAGGTTTCACGGTCCACAGCTAGAAGTATTGCCACGTTAATTTAGGCTAATTCACACACGTTTGAGGCTAATTCACAAGGTTTGTTTTAGTAAGAGACATATTATGGTGATTTAAAAATATTTAATTTAATTTAATATATAATTATATAAAATATATATACAACCCCAAAGTTATGCCATATTAAAGTCTATAAAAAATTCTATCCACTGATATGTTATTCATAGCTGCAGGATTTGTATATTTAGTTGAGAAATACGGATGCCCTAAGCATGTAAAAGAAGACAAAATATGATGGAACATTTTTAGTCCTATGCGCGCTGTATATTAGTATGTCCCAGGTTTGGGGAGGAAGAAAAGTATGAAAGTGATATTAAATTTCTTTTTTATTTCAGCCCCGAAACGGTTGTGTGTTAACATGAGAGTGAGAAATAAAATATTCCTTAAAGACAAAGCAACTTTGTTAACGGAAAGTCTGTTTCTTCTTATTTCAAACCCCGCCAGGATTGGTGTATACTGTATAGAATCAATCGGGTGCAAAATTCTACATCCTTTATGGGCCATTAAAGCTATAGGCTGTCAAGCGTTTTCTATTCTTCCTCATTTCAAATCCTACATTTCTATTTATGGACCTAGAGTTTGAAAATCGAAAGTCCTTCATAAGTTAATTTCTAATTACAAAATACAAAAGCCGAACGACGCCAGGACTTTTAAAGTTCCTGAGTGTCATTCGAGGAGAATCAAGGACCGAATGTATTATTTCTTTGGCAATAGAATTAGGCCAATGTAATTTGTCTGTTATGTCATGGAATTCCTGCACCGAAATTTTGTGGTTTATACTAAGGAGGTAATTTATCGTTTGAAATTTTTTAAAATGGCACAGTTATGAAAGTACATCGTAATAATGCTCTCCTTATAAAATTACGAAGTACTCAAATAAATAATCTGTGAGGTAACTATACAATTAAAACAAAATTACAATTAATGAAAAAGTTGTAAACAGTTATGTTAGCTGGATCAGTCACCCATAGGATAAATATAAAACACAAGGAATACTCATAAAAAAATAAAATCAGGTATACTGATGTAACAAAGTGCCAGTATATTTTTGTTAGATCAGTTATGATTGCAATTATGATATGCAGAAAACAAAAAAGTGTCAAATTGGCCGGTTTCGGGATTTTAACCATGGAACTCCAGAATGTGAGGCCAAGACGTTACCATCTCAGCACCTGGGTCAGTTTAACGGTCTAGTTGGATAAGCGCATGTAAAGCAATAGTGTTATTTGTCATAGCTAACTGTATTTTATTTCCAAAACCTTATAAGATCACAGTAAAGCAATAGGCTATGTTGTCATGATAACTGATTTGCATTTCATAAATTCTTTCGAATACGTACATTGCCATAAAGTAGGCACTAGCCTAAATTGAGCATTACTCCGAAACAGGTCAATCGATTTTATCCAATATCAATAGACGTCTTCACATGGACATTATAAATGTGTATACCAAGTTTCGTAAAAATATGGTAAAGCGTATTTGAGTTACCGCGTCTTTAAAATAGACATTAAATAGGGTTTTACTCCGGTACCGGTCTACCGATTTGGTCCAATATCAGTAGACGTCTTCCCATGTACATTATAAATGGGTATACAAAGTTTAAGGAAAATCCAATAATGCATATTTGAGTTAATCGCGACTTATTATATATTAACATAAAAATCACTAAATTGGGCGTTATTCCGATACTGGCCAACCGATTTTGTCGAATATCAATAGACGTCTTCCCATGAACATTATAAATGCTTATACGAAGTTTCATAAACATCCGATAAAGCGTATTTGAGTAATTGCGCCTTTAAAATACACTAAATTAGGTTTTACTTTTTTACCGGTCAACGGATTAGATTCAAATTCAATAGGGTACTTCTCATGGACGTCATAAATGCGTGTACAAAGTTTCATGGAAATCCGACACAGCGTATTTGAGTTATGGTCTTTCTAATATATAATCTATTAAAATAGGCACTAAATTGGGCATTACTCCGGTACCGGTGAACCGATTTGGTTCATTATTATAAATGTGTTTTCCAAGTTTCATGAAAATTAGAAAAAAGTGTATTTGAGTTATGGCGCGTACAGACAGACGGACAGACATTTTTCGTCCCCACACTCAGTCTCATAAAGTACCATACTGGCACTTAATAAACATGTTGATAATTACAAAAAATACAATCTGAATCAATATTAGTCCATAAAAAATACCATAAGAATGTATCATGGGTGGCCCTGAAACCCCGAAAGAGCAGGCTCGTGCTCTAGAGCAGTTAAGAGTTACATTTTATGCGTTTTAGTACTGATCTTAAAATTGAGAAAGGCAAAAACTGAGAATAATGACATGACTCAAGTGATAGTTATTATCTCTATATATAAAAGAGGCTTTGTCCTGACTGACTGACTGACAGAGAATCAACGTACAGCCTGAACTATAATAGGTAGAGACTTTCATAATGTAAGTGCTTACTAAGAAAGGATTTTGAAAATTTTTGATTTTAAATGCCAAAAATCAAATGTTTTTTAGAATACTTCATCCCTTTTCACACAGAATTATCAAATCCAAATCACAGTTCACATGACAACAGTGTATTGTTGACAGTGGTCTCAGGTAGGTTTGGAAATGAATGAAACGGGACTTTGACAAATTAGAGAAGCTATCGATATAATTCATGTATTGCATAATGTGATGCAGTCACATAACTTTCTCTACCCTGGACATAGAGAATACCATAGGAGGTATGGTAATATGTATACTATTATATCCCAGGTTTTTGAGGACGGAAGTATGAAAGTGATATTGAATACCTTTTTAATTTAATCCCCGAAACGGTTGTATACTAACATGGGATTGAGAAATAAAATATTCCGCAAAGGCAAAACAATTTTATGCTACCGGAATTTCTGTTTCTTCTTATTTGAACCCCTACCAGGCTTGGTGTGTAGAAGCGATGGGATGCAAAATTCTACATCCTATATGAGTAATAACAAGCTATATCAAGCGTTTTCTGAGGGAATAGTTTGAGTGTGATAAGTCGTTCTTCTTCGTTTCAAATTTAGAATACCTATATAAGGACCTATAGTTTGAAAATCGAAAGTCCTTCATAAGCTAATTTAGATTTTAAAAAAATACAGAACCCGGGCGACGCCGGGCCTTTTAAGCTAGTTATAGTATAAAATAAGCAATAATTATCATGATAGAAAGAAGACTGAGCAGATGAAGAGGCAAAGAAAAACTAATTTAAAAGAGATGGAAATGAATGGTTTATTTGTTTATGTTCTAGATTACAGTTATAAATATAACTTTTCAAGGACCATAAGGATGGGACCAGGACCGGCAAGGGGGCTTCAGGCAAAAGGCGCAAGGGACACATCCCCCTGTCCCTCCTGGCCAACATAGGCCTGAGCGTTAATATACAATATTTGAGGGCCCCTGAATCCAAAACATATATCTGTGTGTGCCTTTGGACAACTTAGGTCGAAAACGGAAAATCGTATAGAAGCGAAATTTTATATTATGGGTTTTGTAAGTTCTGGAGATATAACACGACTTTCTCTTACTTTCACTGCATTTTGCATGAAGAAAATATAATTTTTAGCGATTTCTCGAAAACTGCTCTTACGATTTTGTTTAATTGTTCTCCAAGAATGTTTTGAAACTTTATTAGAAAAAATATCTAATTATTTGAAGAGTAGTTATGACTGTAACTTGAACTCTGGAACATGGGTGTAAAGATGCCGAACAGCAAAACTACCCCATACAACTAAGCGAAACGCCTGCCGAGCGTGATTAGACTACCACGCACAACAAAGTGAGAAGCCTGCAAAAAAAAAAAAAAAAAAAAAAAAAAAAAAGCATGGCTGACTATTTTTGACCACTTACACATGTTTATACTTCGAAAACATAATTTGTATTGTAACAGTATTATATATTGAGTTCCTTGAACACCAGATACAATGGTCATAGACATATAAACACTCTGCACATAGTCTGTTTGATCAATAAGTATTTCGTTATGAACAACACTACCGCTTTTCTTGAACATAGATTCTCCTTATTAAAATTCTACCATAAAAATAACTTTAAAAAAATGGAGGAAGCTTACTATTCAATAAGTGAAATTTTTAGGACAAGGATGTATGGTTATTTTTTAAAAAAAAGTTTCACCTCATATTTTACATTTTTTCAAAATCTGTACTTTTATATATAGTACTAGGAAAAACCATTGTATTTTCTTGTTTTTTTTTTTTGACGAGTCACCAGGTTTTAAGCTATTTTGTAATTGTTTGTGGCAATAAATTATTTACTTACTTAATTTCTTAATTTGGAGGCTGGCCTTGAGATGCACGCGTGGTTTGAGTGACATCGGGGTCAGGTGTCATGGGGCTGTGCCCCACCCAAGCCCCCGCACGCACGGAACTCGGGGCTATGAGGAAGCGCTCGATATCAGGTGAAAGTCTTGTTTATCACTTGTTTCCGCTTATGAGAAACTTGTCACTCATTTTCCCATGCTTGCAATATTACTACAAGACGAGAAAGTCTGGTCAAGGCTGCTCTTGTGTTGTCTGTGACTCTATGGTCCTTGACATGGGTTCAAGTAATCCCATTTTTAAAAGAAGGCCTATATTCTTAATATTTGGGGTATTAATTATAGGTCATATAACGAAATATGTGAAACATCTTTTACTTTTTTACATCACTTGCTTTATATTTTTTAATTATGTCTGCGGACTATCTGCGCCATCTTCGCGGACCACCAGTGGTCCGCGGACCATAGGTTGAGAAACACTGTTCTATACTATAAAATGCATGCATAGTAAGCCATTCTTGCAGAACTGATTTGAATCTATGGGGACTTGTTTCTGAATTTGGTGAAAGCTTATTAAAAAGTTTCACACCTACGTATTGAAAACTATTACTTACTTTAGTCAATCTAGTAAAATCTTTGTCCAGAAGGCTTTTTTTTTCTCTTGTGTTATACATATGTACATCAGATCTTAGGTTAAAATCTAAAGTATTTTCTTTAACATATAAAAGAGACTAATATATAATATATACTAGGTAGAGGAATTATCTTTAATTTCTTAAAATGTTCTCTGCAAGATTCCCTTGGGCTAATGCCAGTTATACATCTAACAGCCTTCTTCTGCCACATAAAAAAAACTTTTTGAACTTTTAGAATTACCCCAGAGTAGTATACCATATGTTAAGTGAGTATGGAAAAAAGCATAATAGGGCTGCAGTTAAACATTAGTTTGTGTATTTTATTTCAAATTTCTTAATCGATATACTCTTATAATTCTGGACAACTTAGTAGTCTACACCGGTATTCACTATGGCTAGCCCAATTTAATTTTGTGTCCAAACATATAAGTTATACCTATAATTCCCTCACGAATAATACCGCTTTGGACGAAGCTTACACAACTGTATGTACACTCCCGCAATACTATTGCTTGTTCTATGTAGCAATATTTAACCCCGACCCCGAAATTCGATGTTGAAATTTCAACATAAATATACATTTTGATGTGCCCTGATCAGCGCAGCTCGAGAACAAAATCATGTTTTTTTTTTTTATTAGATATTCTCATGGCTGTGACACGAAGATTGCTGACGATTTTCTCTTATTTTTAGTGCCACTTGACACGAAGAACACGAAGAAGAACGTTCTAGAAAACGGCGTTGACTCTTTTGTTTAAATTTTGTAAACTAGTTGATGCTAAGAGCTAAATTTTTATTTTAAACATTTTTGGTAAAAAGTATGTGAAGGGTAGTTCATTAAAAAAATATAAGCTTGGCTTGCCTAGCTAATAATACAGACAGATGATGAAAACTGAATGCGCAATCCTAGCAATACGATCTCTTGTTCCGTATCACTGTGTGAAGTGTAAAAGATGCATTGCTTTTGTTTATGGTAGAGAAATTTATGTGAGTGTATTACACCAGATTTTGAGTTGAGTATCCTTTGGGGATGCAACACGAAGCAAGGTAACTACTTTCTTTTCATTTTTTACAACCGTTTTACAGAAACGGAAGCTAATTTAATTTTTCTTTAAATCTACTCTAAGAGTTAAAACTTCCTCTGAGCTAGGGCCCATGATCTTCGGCTCTCCGTGCCGATTCTCTCCCAAGTCCCAACCAAGCTAACCAGAGTTGGATTCACGGTGTCATATTGAATCTGTCTTGTCTCGTCTGAATCTGTTTTCTTCTTCTCCGTTTCACCCAACTTTGGGGTACGTTGAATCAATCCCTTCTTAATGTTTTGTGTTTTAATTTTAGCCCAGTATTGCTTCATTCTTTCTGATCTTGCTTTTCTCTCGTCTTCACTGATCTGAATCATTCGTTTGGTTTTGATTTTGACTTGGAACCTCTTTCTTGACTTTGGTTATTTTATTATTATTATTTATTATTATTATTATTATTATTATTATTATTATTATTACTTTTGCAGTTTTATCTATGAGCATTTTTTCTGTGATTTTATCCCTTCTCCGTTTCCTTAAACCAATTTGGTTTGGTCTTTTTGTTGCGAAAATATTAAATTATTTTTTTGGTCAGTCTATTTGGGTCAATTCTGAGGATGTGTCCATAAAATTCAATTCTTCTTTTCCTCATGGAGTCCGAGAGTTTTTCAGTCTCTTGGTAGAGTGTTTCGTTTCTGTTTTATTTTATTTTATTTTATTTTATTTTAAACATTCCCCCCCCTATAAATTTTCTGAAGGGTAGTTATAAGTCATTTCATGCGAAACCTTAGGTTTCAAGTCTTGCCTCGCGAATAATGCGACTTCGAATGAGGCAGAGACAACCGAATGAGCCTTGCAACGAGGCCCTGGGCAAAACTTTGTATAACTACCCCTTTATTTTATTTTTTACTTTTATCCCCTAATCCCATAGTTATTTACTTTAGAGTTAAGGTAAGGGTTTACCCAAGCATCAATCGATAGTGCTCCGAAAGCACATTATTGCGAGCAATTCAATCTTACTTTTTGGCGGAAAATGCATGATTGCTATTGCAATTTAATCTACAAAAATGCTTAAAAACTAAAAAAAATGTTTTTAATTTATAATCTTGTCGATTTTTGAAATATTACTAAAATATCCAATAGGCCTATATTTGGTAATTTTAAACATATTAAATTATATTTATGTTCATAAAAACATATATTAAAAGTGTATAAGGTCCAATCTTTTTGAAAAAATGCATTGCCTTTTCTATACTCTACAGTGAGTATCTAAATCTCGAACATTTTTTCATTGTATTAGGATTAATTCTTTTAAATTCACTTGGCATGCATTTTAAAAATTTTCCTCTGGATTTTTTCTTTGCAAACTCTTCTACAGTAACTTGTGAGAAGTTAGTTTCCAAAGTTGTATCTACTAAGGAAATAGCCATTCAAATCCTACAAACGGATGTTTCACGATCAACCCCACCGCCCTAAGAGGCTTGGAATACAATATTTTGTTATATTTTGTATTCATATATATTTTATGTATCTTTTTTATATTTTAATATTTTAAAACATTTCCCCCTAAAAAGGTTACTATATACGTTTCATATCAGACTTTAAAGTATCTGCGCTTCGATTGGCACACTGACACTTATTTTAGGATCGTGTAGGAATGTTTGGGAGGGACATCTTAACATTATTCCCAATGCTGAAAGCACACGAAGCGTAATCTGTTACTAATATTAGATGTACTTTCCTACAAATGTCTGCAAACACTTCAGAATTACGATGAAGCAAGAAGCATAGCCAGTACGTGCAGACACGCGGAAGTCTGTCACGCTTAATATGCCGAAGTGTAATTCATTACACACTGCAATCAATCTTCGCCACTTTTCATTTCTACTCGAGACTGCCTTTTAAGGATCACATTTTGTTCCGCAAATCTTCTCATTTCCTTCCTGGATATTTCCTGTTGCAGCGAGAGAAACCAAACAGAAGTTTCAATAATAGGCCTAATGCTATGAGTAGGGTTACCAGATCTGAAAATAGGAAACTAGGACCGAAATATATATATAAAACTGACAAAAGCAGGACAACTTTTATCGAAAAGGAAAACTGTTCAAAGCCACATATTCTTAAGTTAAGAGATGTCATTTAAAGTCATAATTTGTATGTATGTTAAGAGATTATATGTAAAGCTATAGGCCTACTTTGCACATTATTTCAACTGAAAGCCCTTCTATTTATTTCAGACAATTATCATTTGTTCATTCTGAGCTTTACATGAAGAACTCATTTTCATAATAATATTGTATTGTGATCTTTTTCTATAGTTGTTAACCCTTTCAGAGCTGAATTTATGTATTAATATAAGTAATCGTCAAATGAAATCATCAGTGGGCTAAGGTTGAAGCCAATGAGGGAAATTTCAGTAAAATACCTGGTCTTTATAATTGTCAGTCCTAGCTTATGGATAACAAATTCTCAAATCTTGTATATTTAAATACTCTGTTGATCGTATAAGCCTATATATGATTTTATAAGATTTTTAAGGTGACGAATTTTTTGTAATAATAATAATAATAATAATAATAATAATTTTTAATCTGGCAGAGTTATGACCTTAAGGCCTTTTCTTACACTCAACCAGAAACAGAAAATAGGAACAAACACATACACTAACATAGTTTTATAACTAGTAAGAATACATTAATTGTATACTAATACAGTAGGTAATTGAGTCTATGTTGCATGAAATAAAACTATTTTAGCAAAGTGGGTTACACTAGAAAAAGAAGTAACTTATCTTAGGTCTACTACATACAAGAAACAATAAAACGCAAATGCTTTATACAAAAAAAAATTAGCGTTTTTGGAGAGATACTCGTTTAGCCTAGAAGCTACGTCGGTAGCAGTGTAAAGGTTAACATAAGGGTGTTGTACATTTACTTTACCTTCATTTTAAAAATGCTCATATTTTATACTGTACTTTGCTATGGATCCAACTGCCAACAAGAGATCCATTTTTGTCGCCTTATTCAGAGTGAATGATGTGCCTCGTCCTATATATTCGTGTTGTTTCGGAGGTGGCCCCGGCATTGGGTTGATGCATCAGGGGACTCCGTCCATGTTATTGTCTGGTTAAAAAAAGTATGTACAATATGTGATTCAATAGATAATCCCTCTCCTGACAGGTTGCGGCCCTGTAAGGCCCGGGGGTCGCTTAAACGTCCCTAAAAAGGAGAGATAAAACTAAGGAAAAGAAGAAGTTCAAAGATGTTTGCCTTGTTGTGTGACAGTATTGAAACTTTTTTGTGAATGTGGTTACATTAAGTAGATGCATATGGTTTTCTCTCCTGGTGTTAGGAGTTCGATATTCTGAATTTCTTGCAAATAATTCTTTAGTCTGATGTTAAAAGACATTACATTTCTAGAAACATGTCATAATTGCTTAGACATCATTAATTTATTCAAGACTAGAAATTAGTTATGTTATTCTCATTTGAAAAGTTGCCAGTGTTATATTTTGCTCATATCTCTGCAACTGAACCAATGGAAGGTCGAGCATATTTTATTCCTGTTGAAGGCAATGATGTCACCGTTGTTTTAGTAACAACCGGTTCTTCCAGATAAAGAAGTCTCTAGAAATTGTTTAATGCCCAAAAATGTTATGAAGGTATTAACCGATTACTGATAAATCTTGTAGGCTTCTCACTTTTCCAGTAAATGCATGCATACCTATGTAGTGACTTCATTCGCTTCATGCTACTAAATGTGGACAAAGCCTGATTTTACAGGGGTTTCCCTTTTACAAATTAAATTCCACCAGCAAACATGTAAGTACTATAAGTACTATCTGCTTACGTAGAGCAAAGGTTTTCAACTTCAACGGGCCTTATGGCCAAAATTATGTCCATAAAATGAATGTGAACCGCAGATTGTTTTAGAATAAAACTCACTTTGCTTGTTGGGGGCTCTGCCCCCAAACCCCTAGTCAAATGCGATTTCAAGACGTTATCGTTTGAGTCAGTTCAAGGAAATTACTCTGTCGGTAGCATGTCTGAAGATCTGTCAAAGTGTATTGCAATTTCCAAAGTCCTATGTGAACACTGTAGGTGATATTGTTGTCTACCGTTGCCAAGAAAACCGAGCCCTTTTTCTGGGGTTTTTAGGGCTAATAATTTACAAAAAAAATTAACTTTTTGGAATTTTCCTGTGGTTTACAGCCTAAAAGCTGTATGTGTACCAAATTTCAAGTTTCTAGCTTATGTGTACCAAATTTCAAGTTTCTAGCTCATCTGGAAGTGGGCAAACATTAGTGTCGGTG